>CM057337.1:761600674-764100674 GCA_030015575.1 Agapanthus africanus
TTTTTAGATCTATGATCTGTTCATGAGAGAACTTTCTCTTTTTTCTAAAGGTTTTTACCTTTTTGTTCTTGAGGAATTCTTCAGAGTTCTCTTTCCCTTCTTTTTTTTTTTTATAGAAAATGTTGATGCCTTTGAATTGAGGCTTATGGTCCTTTTTATAGTGCCCATAAATTAGTTAGATTTGTTAAAGAGATTTTTCTCTGAGTGATTTGGGGAATTTTCCCCATCGTTGGATCTTTGATCCAAGGGCTCCTGTTTTACAGGAGAGGATCTTATTGTTTTGATAAGATCAGAGAAATCTTTCAGAATTTTATTCTGTTTGGCGCAAGTGCACCTGTGCTTGACACGTGTCGCACAGCGCACTGTGCAGTGCGACTGCGCTAGCGCAACTGCGCTGCCACGTGGCGCGCAGCGCAGAGCGCAAGTCAGCTGAAGCGTTGCTTCTTTAATTTAAGTTTGAATTTTAAACAGAGCCTTGCTCTGATTGGGTGCGCTGCCTTGGGCGCTGCGCTCCTTGTACTGACGTGTCTGATTTTGACACGTGGCGTGTTGCGCGCAGCGCAAGAAATCTGAAGCGTTGCTTCATTTATTTTAATTTCAATTTTTCACTTTAATTTTCAAGACAGAGCTTTGCTCTGATTGGAGAAAAACAGAAGCATTGCTTCTTTTCCCACCTTGGAATTTGAACAGAGCTTTGTTCTGATTGGGGTAAACAAATGCCCCCTACCGTTGCGCTTACGTGGTTCCAAAATGTGAGCGCAACGGTGACAGAATTCCAACCGTTGTGGCAACTTTTGGAAGTTGAAAGGGCATTTGATGCCTATAAATAGGACCTTTGGTCCTTTAGATGATTTTCATCTTCAAAATTTTACTTTCAGAACTCAGAGCCCTGCTCTTTATTTTCAAGAACTCCAAGAGTTAAACTCTTTAAAACTTTTTAGGTGCAAATTTAAATTAGAATTAAATTAAATTAAATTAAATTAATTTTCATTGACAGAGCCTTGCTCTCCATAGATCCCTGATCTAAAGAAAACCCATTTAGGGTTTCACTTAGCAGAGCTTTGCTCTAAAAGGGGTCCAAAGAGAACTCAGGAGAACCTTGTTAAGGTTCCATTAATAGAGCTTTGCTCTATAAAAGATTTTTCTTGTATTTTCTCATTTCATTAGTGGAGCTTTGCTCCTTCCAAATCATACAAAAGAACTCTTAGGAGTTTTTCATTGATCTTGGAGTTTAAAGATGGCATTTTATTCCTCGGTACATTATATTGCTTTTCTTAATCAGTCTTTCTGACAATTTTGTTAATTCTCTTTCACAGAAACAATGGACGCCCATATGTATGCTCTTAATGAGATCATCTCTTACGGGGACATACGCCGACTTGGCCGCTCTCAAGATCAAGAGTTCACAAACGCGGAGTGTGCTGAAATCATGAGCCGCTTCGATGCGTACAACGGTCCTCTGCTTCCCCGGCGTTCCTCTCTTCTTAAGCTTATCGTGGGAGCCATCTGGGAAGCGCTTCCCCCGTTCTGTTCCGGTGTGCCGCTTAGGGCGCTGGATGCCGCTGAGGATAAGGTGCACTCGGTGTACCTGTTGAACTTTATCTCAAAAAGACGGCGAGACGGTCTTATTGATCTCTTACACGAGGTCTTTCAACAGTCTGCCATACTCGCTGCTTATCGGAGGGTGGAAGACATCAGGGGGGACCCTGACGCTTGTGCTCACGAAAGAAAGCACGCTAGGATGGTCCGCGAGGCTTGGAAAGTCATAGATAGGGTCGCTTTTGAATTCTTCAATCCATGCCCTGGATCTGAGGTTATTCCATTGTAACTTTCGTTTATTGTTTTTATGACTGTAAGAACTTCGGGCAATATTAACGAATTTTTTTTTATCCCAGCTTGTCTTTATTATATATCTTTTGTCCTGAGTCTTTTTGCCCATGCATGAATGAATGTGTCTTGAACGCTTGATCAAATGTAAATCGGATGCTCTTTCTGTTGCTTTTCTTCTTTCTCAGCATGTTGTCACAATTAGCAGGTAATAAAGTAAGATAGCGAGGGCTTAGGCCGCAGGTTCAGATCTGCCGCCTAAGACTTTTCAACTCTATGAGCCGTGAGGGTCTCATAAAGATTTTTCTCCCTACGGATCGAGAGGATCTCGTAGGTGTTTTTTTTTTCTCCTTAGGAATCATGAGGATTCCTAAGTGTGGTTTTCTCTTATAAGTCGTAAGGATCCTATAAGAGAACTTTCCCTCTTACGAGTCGAGAGGACCTGTAAGCGGTTGTTTCCCTCCTTGTCGAAATTCGACGTTGGAGAGTGAGACCCGTGGATGGTATGCAAGAGACCGTTTTGGGCCAGCTTGCGGGGTCCCAGTGCTTAGGAAACAGGCTTCTTTTATGCCTACTGCCTAAGGCTTTATCTCACGAGTCGAGCCGCCTCAACAATTTCTTCACAAGTCGAGACGAATCGAGCGTTTCTTGCAAGAACATCTTAACGTCGCATTTAACCTCTGCTCTTTACGATAGAAGCCCGTTAAGGTTGGTGGTACTTAGGGTTTTGGCTATCGTACCGTCGCATAAGCTGATATAGTCCTCGATAGGCAATCGTGCTGTTCGAGTAGCCCTGCGACTGCCGTGTCTCTGATCCCTTCGGGGGCTGGACAAGACGTCTTCAAGCAATCTTTCTAGGCAGTTTGACCATCGGAAGAGCAAGCGTTAGGGATTTGCCATGCCGCTTTTTACTTGAGATTAGGCTCATTTTGGTGAGCCCCGATGAGTCATAACCACTCCGCGCTGGTGTGGGATGATCTCCGATAGTCTTTCAGGTTTTATGTGAGTTGCCGTCATGACCCTGAACCTAGGAATTTGGCCTTCGCTTCGTTTTGCTGGCATCGCGTCTGCTGTATCGAGACGAATGTCGCGGTTGTTTTTAGTTTGCTGATGAACCGTCGAGGTTTGGAACTAGGGATTTTGCCATGGCTCCGTTTGTTTGATTGTCGCGTCCGAATCCTACTGGAGGAAGAACGCTGGGGTGACAACTCGTCTGCTGTATCGAAACGAGCGTCGAGGTGGAGCTGGAATTTTGCCGTAGCTCTGTTTGTTTGATTGTCGCGTCCGAATCCCGCTGGAGGAAGAACGCTGGGGTGACAACTCGTCTGCTGTATCGAAACGAGCGTCGAGGTGGAGCTGGAATTTTGCCGTGGCTCCGTTTGTTTGATTGTCGCGTCCGAATCCCGCTGGAGGAAGAACGCTGGGGTGACAACTCGTCCACTGTATCGAAACGAACGTCGAGATGGAGCTGGAATTTTGCCGTGGCTCTGTTTGTTTGATTGTCGCGTCCGAATCCCGCTGGAGGAAGAACGCTGGGGTGACAACTCGTCTGCTGTATCGAAACGAACGTCGAGATGGAGCTGGAATTTTTCCGTGGCTCTGTTTGTTTGATTGTCGCGTCCGAATCCCGCTGGAGGAAGAACGCTAGGGTGACAACTCGTCTACTGTATCGAAACGAACGTCGAGATGGAGCTGGAATTTTGCCGTGGCTCCGTTTGTTTGATTGTCGCGTCCGAATCCCGCTGGAGGAAGAATGCTGGGGTGACAACTCGTCTGCTGTATCGAAACGAACGTCGAGATGGTGACCATTCCACACTGGTGTGAGACGATCTCCAGTTGTCTTTCTGGCTCTATATGGGTTGCCGTCAAGACCTTGAAGCTAGGAATTTAGCCTTTGCTTCGTTTGCTTTGTCATGTTCGAAGCTTGTTGGAGGAAGAACGTTATTGTTGACATTGCGTCTACTGTATCGAGGCGAATGTCACTGTTGTCTCTAGGTTGTTGTTGAACCGTCGAGATTTGGCTTCGCTTTTTGGCGGAGCCTGTTGGGAAGGTATGTTTCTCTCTTTGTTTGTGCCCCTGGATTGTATACAGGAATCGATGTGATCTAACCTGTAGGGCAAAAGTTTTAACATCATCATCATCATTTTTTTGTTTTATTTCCGTGATGCTCTATCATTTCAGCTTTTATATCGCGAAGGTCGCGATTGCCCAATCGTTTCGGTTATTTTTCGCGGTGCCCAATCATTTCGGCTATTTATTTTATTTTTACTCGCTGCTTTTTATTGCGAGTTGCCCAATCATTTCGGCTATTTTGCATGCATACATTTTTACTTGCTGCTTTTTATTGCAAGTTGCCCCATCATTTCGGCTATTTCGTATGCATGTGTGGCTCGCTGATTTTTTTATCGCGAGTGTGGAACTTGGAATCTGACACCAATCTCAGCATCAGCATCGCTACAACTGGAATATTGCCAGGAGCGAATCATCATTTGCCATGAGGGGACTTGGAATTTGATACCGTTTTAGGCATCAGCATCGCTACAACTGGGATATTTCCAGGAGCGAATCATCATTTGCCTTTGTCGATGTCGAACAAAGATGGCTTAGTAAACAGGGTTAGGATTCTGTCGACTAAGGCTTTTGACTTCATGAGCCGTAAGGGTCTCACAAAGGTATTTCTCCCTACAAGTCGTGAGGATCTCGTAGGTGTGTTTTCTCCTTAGGGATCGTGAGGATTCCTAAGTGTATGTTCCCATGTAAGTCGTAAGGATCTTACAAAAGGGTTTTCTCCTTATAAGTCGAGAGGACTTGCAAGGGTTGTTCACCGTATGGACATATCCCCAGTCACGGATGGGACTTGGTTAGGGAATGTTTATTCGCGCCCGTGGATTGTATACAAGGGTCAGTACTGAACCACTTGTAGGGCAATATCGGAAGTTGTGCGAGTTGCTTAAGCACGGGTTTAGGTCTCTGTAACTTAAGACTTTCAAATCTTATGGGCCGTGAGGGTCCCATAAGAGAGTTCTCCTTACGAGTCGTGAGGATCTCGCAAGTGTATTTTCTCCTTAGGAATCGTGGGGATCCCTAAGTGTGTTGCTCCCTTGTGAGTCGTAAGGATCTCACGCGGGTGGTTTCTCCTTACAAGGTCGAGAGGACCCTATAAGTGTCTTTTAACGAGGTTGCGCCCTTTCGGGTTTTCACAAACACTCGCCGGTAGCCCTGCTGTTTTTACTCACGGAGCCCTTTCGGGTTTTCATCCGTGCCCATTTTGCTCATGGACATACCGTTTTTTTTTCCTTCTTTTTATTATATTTTTTTTCTTCTTTTTTTACGAGGTCGCGCCCTTTCAGGTTTTCACGAACACTCGCCGGTAGCCCTGCTGTTTTTACTCACGGAGCCCTTTCGGGTTTTCATCCGTGCCCTTTTTGCTTATGGACATACCGTTTTCATTTATTATATTTTTCTTCTTCTTTTTTTTATCTTGTCAGCCTAAGGATGCTGCGGTAGTTAGTTTAAAGACGTTTCGGTCATTTGCAAGTTTTAGGACATTGCGGTCCATAATTAGTTTAAGGACGTTTCGGTCCGTTGTCGCCGTATTTGAGGCGAATATCTAGTTTATTGACTTTTCGGTCTATGAGGATTTCTCTATGACTGAGCATGATGCCCCCGGCGTATCCATCTTTCTCGGAGCGTGTGGTTGTGGCGGGCTCACCTTCCAGTTTTCGGAGATGACGAACTTGCCCTGTTGGTATTGATCTTCAATCCAGTTTTTGAAGACGTAGCAATCCTCGATCAGATGACCTACCGTTTGATGGTAAGGGCAATAATTAGGATTATTAACATCGCCTGGCCGTAACGGACATTTTGGACTCGGCAGATTGATGAGTCTGTCGCACACTGCCAGTTCGAACAGTCCCCTTGTTTTATCTTGCGGAAACGAGTAAGGACGTTTCAACTTTTCCTGGAGGGGTTGCCGCTTGTTGCTTTGGCGAGCAACCGGTCTAGGGTCACTTGATTGTTGTTGAGCGCTGGCGACGAAGGCCGTTTTTCCTTTTCCTTTATCCTTTTTGTTCGCTCTGTTGTTTGCGGAGCTTAGATTTTTTTTGAGTAGCGTGCGATTGTACGGCTGAACGTTCTCGCAGCTCCTCAATTCCTTTATTTTTGAACTAGATTCCCCGAGAGAAGGGTTGGGGGTAGCTTCTTCGTCAGAGTCGCTTCCAAATGTGATAATTTATGATCCCTTGGAGTCGACTATATGACAATCGGCGGCGGCTCTTTTGCGCTCATCTATCGCATTTTTTCGGCGTCTACGAGCTTCACATTTTGCCCTGTCAAAGTGTTGCTTTTGAGCGACATACCCTTGCCACCAACAGTTAAAGGATTCGCAGTCTTCGGTAGGATGTATGATCTTCTGATGATATAAACAGAAGTTAGGGTGTATTTCTACCTCAGCGAGAGTATTTTCTTCAGAGGGCGGTAGCTTCATTCCTACTGATAGAGCTTTGGCGAACCTTTTCTTCGTCTTGAATTTGTTTTTACCTGCAGTGTATGGCTTTTGATTTGACGGGAATGCCTTGGCTCTTTCCAGTATGGCCATTTCACGCTCTTGATTGGCTTTTGCTTTCAGACGAATTTCATTTAGGAAGACATCGATCAACTCGTCTGATGGCTGTAGAGTCTCCGGCTCAGGGTTCGCCATTGGTTTCTCGGCGCAAGAAGACTCTTCATCATCTGCCAGTGAATGAGAAATCACATGACAAGTCGCTACGTAGTCTTTGGATTCATCTGATGAGTTTTCTCCATCATTTTCATCTTCGACGATAGAACAAGCTGCACCCATTGTATCCGTTTTCTTTGGAGTATGCGGCTGTGGCGGGTTTACCTTCCAATTTTCAGACAGCGCGAATTTGCCTTGTAGGTACTGATCCTCGATCCATCCCTTAAAGATGAAACAATCCTCGATCGGGTGACTTACCGTTTGGTGGTAAGGGCAATAATTGAGATTATTAAGATCGTCTGGCTGTGACAGACGCTTTGGACTCGGCAGATTGATGAGTCTGTTGCGCACTGCCAGCTCGAACAGTCTTTTCGTTTTATTCTGAGGAAACGAGTAAGGACGTCTTAGTCTCTCCTCGAGGGATGGGCGCGGACGCACATTGTTTTGGCGACCGACCGGTTTTGAATTTCTCGGCTGTCGTTGAGCATTGGCGACGACGATCGCTTTCCCTTTTCTTTTCTCGTTTCGAGAATCAGGTTTTGGAGGAGACGGTCCATGGCGCATCTGGTCCATTTGTGCTAATTTGTCGATCAAAGCCTGGAAGGTGGTTGGCCTGAAGAACATCATGAATTGCGAGATGGTCGCTTGAGAGTCAAGGGTACCCACGAACATGCCTACCGCAGGTGCCTCCTCTATGCGTTGTTCGCATTTCGACCATAGGTTTCGCCATCGTGTTGCGTATTGGACCCACGTTTCACTTGGCCTTATTCTGGCATTTATTAGTGCTGTTATCGGGGTGTGTTCACTAGCACTCGCGAATCTTTGTGTAAACAGCAGCTCCATCTCTGCAAATGTTTTGACAGAGTCGTTAGGTAGCTCCGAATAACATTCAAAGGCTGTTTCTGCTAAGCTGCCGACGAATTGACGTAGCAACAATTTGTCATCGCCTCCAGTATTGCCGCATAAGGCCCTGAATTGAGCGACATGCTGATGCGGATTCCCTGTCCCTTTATATACATGGAATTTAGGGATCGTATATCCCGGCGGGTAACTGATTTGGTCGTACCAGCTCGGATACGGTCGTCCGGTTCTAACAGTTTGCCCAGCCGCTTCATTCGCCTGAAGAACCCGGATCTACTGAGCTATATAATCGTCTAGCGCGGCCTTGGAAATGGTTTCATCTTTGGCTGCTGAAAGAGCCGGCGGAGGATTAGATGTCTCTCCTCCGTGATCTTCAACAATGATTGGAGGGTCTTCAGCTGGAGGATCTGGCTGTAACATCATCCCTACCATATCTTGGAAGAGGAGGGCCATTTTCTTTATGCTGGCCGCTTGTTCCGCAGCCTCTTTATCCTTCTTTTCCAAAATCCGGCAAAGAAACTCAGCGTCAGTTTCTTGTTCTTGACGCTCATCCGAGAACGTTTCAGAGCTTTCTTTTGGTCCAGTGAGTGCGGCCATTGCAGTCATCATTTCCTGGAGTTTTTGCTGTTGCTCCTGGGCTTTCGTTACTGATCGGGTGAGCGGTCGGTGACCCGTCAAAGCGCGGCTTTCCTCCTTTCTGGAAGCCATATAAACCGTGTGTACTACCATGCCCCCAGACTTGGGGCGTTTGTGTCCAGCGCTTTCACGGTGTGCCTTGTTCACAGGGGCTTTTTGCGGCCTCCTTCTCTTTTGAGTGATTGGCGTTGAGGGTGTCGCTGTAGTAGACACTCGAGTAGCCGTTGCTTCTTCTGGTCTGACAGAGTAATCTTTCTTTTGCCAAACCTCCGTCCTTTTCTATCGGTGGAGATAGTTTTCATCAATCACCGACTCCTGGACCTGTCGCCAGACCTTGTAAATTTTAGAGGATAGCCGTTGAGGGGGCTGTCCTAGCTTCTTCTCTGGAGTATTTTCTACAGGCGAAGGATTTCGCTTCAACACCGCGGTAGGAGAGTTTCTGCGCACCGAGTTCAGCAACTCAAAGCTGTTCCCGGTTGGAACAGCAGCCTCGATCCCCACCGTTGGAGCTGGAGGAGTAAACCCAGAGGGGGAGTTGCCCCCAGCCTTCCTCGCTCGGCGCCAGTGGCGACGTCGAGCATGTCGTGCTGATGGAGTTGTTTCAGCTATAGGGGTGACCTCCTCATGCCCTCTGTATTGGTCAGAATATGCTGGTACCAGCCTTTTAAAGACCGACGTCCGTTGAACAGGGACGGCCAACCTGTCAAAAGTGGACTTCCAAGCAGGGGAAGCAACCTTGGTGATTTCACCTGAAACTGGAGTAGGGAAAGCTATCCGCTTCGGGATAACGCCTTCTGGTATTGCAGGCTTCTTCATAGGCCCGTTAGAGCTCTGGCCTGGTCCGTTAAAAATTGAAGCAGTGGAGTTGGGCGACCCATTGAGATGGGTCGCGGCAGTGGTAAGTCGATCGAAGAGCGACTTCTTCGGAGCTTCTTGCGATGTCATTGGGGCGTTGAAGCTCATTGGTGGGAGTATGGTCCCAAAAAATAGTCCAGTGGTGGCTTGAGCCACCTGCTCCACTAGCATTTTGAAAAGGGAGGCCGCTTGGGGCCCATAAGTCACTCCTCCAGCAATGACGGAGCGAGAGTTGTAGCTGCAAGCGGTGCAGTTCAAAGCCATCGATCTTCTGTTTTCTGCACGGAGCAAGACACTAAATCTTAGTACCTTGAATCCACAGGCAACCACAGCAAACCGCGATTTGCTCACGAACACGACACACGAAGTGTGGAGTGGAAAGAGGAAAAGGTCCCACCGGGCGTGCCAGAATCTGTTCCCCTCTGAATGGCGGTGGAGACGACGTGAGGACGTCTTGCCTGAGGTTCGGGGCAGATGTTATTTGGTTTTATCCGTCCACCTCTACGAAGATGCAAGTTGATTTATGGCACCGTGTATCGGAGGTTTAGACGGATGCGGCCGATGTAGCAGATTTTGTCAGATTCCCCCTCGCTTGAGGGGTTTTTGATTGTGGGGATGCTCTTCCCTGCAGGCGCAAGCCCCTGCAGTTAATTACGCTACCGCATCGCGGTAACAACTTTTTCCTTCTCCAGAATTTCACTTCGTGTCGTGTGTGTTTGTTTTGTTTGTGGTTGCCCGTAGATTGTATACGGAGACTGAATAATGCCGTCGCCCGTAGGACGTGGATTAGTCCAAATCCGTATTTACTTAGATTTGGGTTTGGTGTTTTTAGTTTAAGGATGCATTAGTCGCGTTGCGGCTAAAATCAACTTAAACGTTCGTTAAGGATACGATAGTCCTGTTTGAGACTAAGATCAACTTAACGTGATAATCCATTTAATATCTGGCCATCGGGACTCGTCACCTCTCTAACGTCGTTGAAGGATTACAACGGCAGATGTCAGAGGAGTTCAGAGATGTACCCTTGAACCAAGGTTGATTTGGAGTTTTATAGTCCGTTTAAATGTTTAAGGATACATTAGCCGTGTTTAGGGGCTAAGATCAACTTAAACGGGATCGTTTAGATCCGCAAAAGAGCATTTGGAGGCTCTATTGTTCCAGTTTAGGGACGTAGTGGTCCATAGGTAGTTTAGGGACATTGCGGTCCATATTCCAGTTTAGGGACATGGTGGTCCGCATTCCAGTTTAGGGACGTGGTGGTCCGCATTACAGTTTAGGGACGTGGTGGTCTATATTCCAGTTTAGGGACGTGGTGGTCCGCTATTAGTTTAAGGATGTTTCGGTCCAACATTAGTTTAAGGACGTTTCGGTCCAACATTAGTTTAAGGACGTTTCGGTCCATCTCCAGTTTAAGGACGTAGTGGTCCATCATTAATTTAAGGACGTTTCGGTCCAATGTTAGTTTAAGGACGTTTCGGTCCACGAGTTTAAGGACCCCGCAGTCCGTATCGATGTGTGGTCGTCGGGACCCGTCACCTCTCTGACGTCGTTGAAGGATTACAACGATGGGTGTCAGAGGAGTTCAGAGATGTACCCTCGAACCGGAGGTAAATTGATTTGAGAGAGCATTTGTGCTCAGTTCAATTTAATTTAAGGACTTACGGCCAGAATTGGGCTAAGTCCAGTTGAAAATGTTCAACATTTTATTTGCATTTGGCCTGTTAGGCCTTTACTGGGGCTCTGCTCCTGTTTGATAATGCATGGCATTTTTGTTTGGTCTATTAGACCTTTATTTGGGCTCTGCCCTTTTATAAATGATGCGCAGCATCTGTTTTTTATTTGGGCTCTGCCCTTTTTTAAAGTAATGCATTGCATTTAATTTGGCCTGTTAGGCCCTTTTTAATTGGGCTTGGCCCTTCTGTAAATAATGCAGTGCATTAATTATCTGATAGTGGCTTGTCAGGCGCTTTGCGCCAATTATTGAGCGCAAGCGCATGTGGAGGTGACACGCGTCACGTTATGGTGAGCGTAAGCGCAGTTGGCGCAGTGCGCTACCCCAGTGCGCTGCGCCGTTGCGCCGCTGACACGTGGCGCGCTCTGGTGAGTTGCGCCAAATTCA
Source organism: Agapanthus africanus (assembly GCA_030015575.1). NCBI lineage: Eukaryota > Viridiplantae > Streptophyta > Magnoliopsida > Asparagales > Amaryllidaceae > Agapanthus > Agapanthus africanus. The sequence goes on from CM057337.1 coordinate 761,611,691, forward strand.
GAGAGCAAAGCTCTATTTCAAAAGCGCGTAGCGTAAGTTGTTCTGTAGCTGACACGTGGCGCTCTCCCAAGAGCGCAACAGCGCAGTTTGGAAGTGCAAAGCACTAAGAATCTTTTAGATTCAAGAACAGGAGTGCAAAGCACTATTTGATTTCTTGATCTAATTTAGATCGAAGAAAAGATAAGTTTCTCTTGTTTTTCTTATCTCAAAGAACCAAAGGTTCATAAAAGTGCAAAGCACTATTTTATTATTATTTTTTCTTTTATTAAAGATCATTGATCTTGTTTTTAGATCTATGATCTGTTCATGAGAGAACTTTCTCTTTTTTCTAAAGGTTTTTACCTTTTTGTTCTTGAGGAATTCTTCAGAGTTCTCTTTCCCTTCTTCTTTTTTTTTTAGAAAATGTTGATGCCTTTGAATTGAGGCTTTTGGTCCTTTTTATAGTGCCCATAAATTAGTTAGATTTGTTAAAGAGATCTTTCTCTGAGTGATTTGGGGAATTTTCCCCATCGTTGGATCTTTGATCCAAGGGCTCCTGTTTTACAGGAGAGGATCTTATTGTTTTGATAAGATCAGAGAAATCTTTCAGAATTTTATTCTGTTTGGCGCAAGTGCACCTGTGCTTGACACGTGTCGCACAACGCACTGTGCAGTGCGACTGCGCTAGCGCAACTGCACTGCCACGTGGCGCGCAGCGCAGAGCGCAGCGCCACTGCGCTAGCGCAACTGCGCTGCCACGTGGCGCGCAGCGCAGAGCGCAAGTCAGCTGAAGCGTTGCTTCTTTAATTTAAGTTTGAATTTTAAACAGAGCCTTGCTCTGATTGGGTGCGCTGCCTTAGGCGCTGCGCTCCTTGTACTGACGTGTCTGATTTTGACACGTGGCGCGTTGAGCGCAGCGCAAGGAATCTGAAGCGTTGCTTCATTTATTTTAATTTCAATTTTTCACTTTAATTTTCAAGACAGAGCTATGCTCTGATTGGAGAAAAACAGAAGTATTGCTTCTTTTCCCACCTTGGAATTTGAACAGTGCTTTGCTCTGATTGGGGTAAACAACTGCTTCTCAATGTTTATCCAGAATTGGATTAATATATGCTTATTGCAGCTAGTGCAAAAGCAATATCTAGTGTGGTACTTGACATTTCATGATTGACTCATTGTCTAAACAAGTGATATGTCATTCATGCAAATCTCTCTCCTCATCAGTCTAGAAAACATCTCTTTAGAGAGGGTTACTCCATTACCTGCGGGTACACCACCACGCCAGGAGTCGTCAATTCTAAAAACTTTAGAATAGTGTCAAGGTACCCGAATTGTGACACTTTCTAAATCTAAATCTAAAACCATAGATCTAATCACCAGAATCCCTAATATTTTGTTCAGATCCTATATGGAGAAGCACCTTATGACAACCACAGTATAACCGATCGTAGTATAGAAACATCACTTCCTATCAGAAGTACGCCATCCAAATACCAATACATCACTCACTACTACTTTCTTACAGGTCCATCTGTTATTCTAATAAAGTCAAACTCTATGACTGTCATATCAAAAATAGATGATCTATCTACGGTATACTTGCTTTAGTCTATAAATAGACATAAGTTACCAGCCCACTACACTTCCACTGCTCCCATCGACTACAACAATCCTCTGGCGGGGTTATATACGCGTGCACTTCTAAAGCTAATTTAGAACGACATTATATGCATCCACCTGCCAGATCTCATAGTCTAGGACAGTAGTAGTGGCAAGCTTGGGTTATCAAAATCTCCCTGTCACCGTATTTAAAGAGACCGAAGTACCTCTCGCCACCATATCCGCGGAGTGGCTAATTGATTGTCGAATCCAATTAAATCCTTAGGTTCTACTAAATTTTCAATTGTGGTTCTGGAATCACTTCCAGTTCTACCATACTCCCACTAATGTTTTCTTAAAAGAATTCATTTTATTAAAATGGGTGGAGAGTCAAGAACAATATAACTATGGATCCTGCAAATGGTAAAATGTTAACTCTCGTCAAAACCCGGGATATTCCACAAACTGCCATTACTGAAACATACCTTAAGTTTATCCAGATTCTGGTTTTAAGTATAAGCCGAAAAACTCCATATATCTTAACATAGTTAAGATATGAATTCATTCTATATCCAATATAGAAACAAAGGCACTAATTTAATTTGAATCGGATTCAAAAAACATGTGGTTGTTTCCGATGCATCTTGATTAAATAGAAAAAAGCCAAGCAGCATTGCTCATCAAGGAGCGCACCCACAGATAAGTAACCCAAGAGAGAAGCAAGTTCTCAAATATATTTACTTACAATGGAATACCTAGCATAAGTATCTATATCTTCGATTACCTCGAAGAATCCTGATACTTGCAACGTATGGTTCTCTACTTTATTCTTATACCTATAACTTTTCAAAATTTGGGTCTTGTATTTCAACGAAATACGTGTCTAAAACCAAAGAAATCATAAGTAAACGGAATATAGTACGAGTATCAACCCTCTTTCCTAATGGACATCGGATAATATACAATACTTTGTATAAGTTCTCTGAGTTTAATAACTCAAACCCTGTGCGTCGTAGGTTGAAAACTGTGTTACGGTTAAGAAAAATTACACCGTTATTAAATTCACCATACCTAATCATAAACTGATAAAGGTAAATGTCATAAACATAATTTCAAAAAATTATATCTCACTTTATAAAATAAACGTACAGATATATCAGTTTGAAATTGGTGCATAACGGATATTCAAAACCAAAGATTTGCCATTAGGCAAAACCCAAGTGATTTCCTCAAATATCACCAATTACAAAGAATTCTGATATTGAGAATCTAATTACCCAATTTCCTATATTCTACTCCTACTCAGCATCTGTAACGACATACAAATATGAGAATCAAGTCTGGTAAATACATACTCTGAAGTCAGAATCTAATTGGGAAAGCAGTTTTCAATTAATACCGCACAGTAAAACAGAAACATGAAAATGTTTCAAGGGGGTTTCCGGATATTCTTAGTAATGCCTCTTCCACTATCCAGATTCATGACAGCAGTCGCAATTCTCCTTACCCGCACTTTAATCCCTTTATATATTTTTACTTCTTACTTTCTGTACACCATATTTAGGCTAATTGGTTTTCTTCTTCCCTACCTTTCGACACCTGCCTAAGGTTTGGAAGAAAACTATCCAATAAACGTAATGGGTGTACTTTCCTAATACTAGGAGCTCTCACAACCTGAAAAAAGGTAAAGAAAAAAGACAACCGAATAATCCTATTTAATTTCTTCAGAACCGGAATCCATCCTTGAACTGAAACAAATTTCTTCGAGTTCGTATATAACTGTACGATGGCATACCCAAGTAATATGGATCTTCGTAGTGATACGGAGTGTTCTGGAGAAATGCAAAGGGAAAGTAAGAGTGGTAAGGATATATGCGGTTTTGTTGTGAATCATGACAATCCAAAACCAAAGTTTGTAAGAAGGTTCGGTTAATATGGTTCATGAGTTTTGGTTTGAGGTCAGGTCATGGTCGCTGCCAAAGAAAGAGAAAAGAAATACTCAGCATGCACTCTAACTTAAATTAGATTGATTAATCACTTTATCTAATCAGGATGGCTCGCTCTGTTTTCTCGAATTTTCCTTCAAATCCTAAAAGGAGAATTGGTGGGGATCATCCGAAAATCACCCGAGAAGTAACACCTACTCATCAGCGGGAATCAGGACCCACATATTATTGTGTGATAACTTTGATGGAAATCGACCAAAATTACCACTCCAAAAGGTGTGCAAACTTGGCAAGTTTCCTTTATATTTGAAACTCCCGATATGGTTATTGCCCCAAGCGCTTATGACCTTGACTTCGGCCAACAAATCATAACATGCAAGTCAAGTTCTACCCATCATTATCCAGATTAATTTAGACCCACCCGTATACACCCTTGACTTGGCCAACAAGATAGTACAGCTGTCCTAAACCAATGCATCTATCTATGCTACGTATAAGCAACACACAACTACCATTTACGATGCCATGATTTTGGTCAACAAACACCGCATGAATATTATGTGCTACTTATCCAAAATAATGGAGGGGTATGGCTGATTTTTGGCGAAAAAGTTTTAACGTAATGAACTTGATATCGTTGTAGGAACTCGAGCAGTTTTGAAAAAGAGTGGTTTAGACTCCGTATTTTTAAAGCGAGTGGATTTGTAGAAAACCAATGGTTTAGAAGAAAACCGAGTAGTTTATAGTCACCTAAACTTTTTGCCAAATAGGTCACTCCCTATGAAGATCTAGGCTCTTTCCTCATCGAATGGGGTGCAGAATATTCCTAACTGAATATCTCGATGCAAAGCAAAAGAAAACGACCATAATTTTCAAAAATTGGTTCCAACATCATTTAGCTTTATTTTCTTTGCATTAATCAGAATTAATGCAGTCCCATCAACTAATCATATCACGCCAAAAGAAACAAAAATAAGCACGCACATATACGCCATCCACATTCGCCACAAGGTCTCGGGTTTCACCGTAAGGTTACTTAACTTACGGCAGGGCGGGGAAAGGACTAGTGCGGATGCAAAACATATATAACGTCTATTAAATATATATATATAATATAGCAACATTCGTCTCACGCATGATTTCAAGTAACATTACAGCAGAATCATAGCAGAAGGAAACATAATATGGAAATGCGGATAAAGTAGGAAAAGTACATTTCAATGGAGCCAAATATGAAATGCAATTTTCCCGGTCATATGGATAGCTCGTAGTATCGAATCCTAAACCCCTAAGAGTGTGGAAAGCCACCCGCAAATCCCAGAAACAAGACAACCTCAATCAACGAAGTGAGTGGGCCACCCATCACTTCCAAAATCCGGTGACTTAGGCACACTTCCACGGGTCAATCCTATACCCCCTACGAGTGCAGCAAACAGCCCGCCAATTCTACAGTAAGGCACTCCAGTCTCAACGCCATGTGATGGTGGCCCGTTGCCCTCCAGAACCTGGCTAATCGAACACTCCACCGCGGGGTAATCTAGTGCATGTAATGAAAAACTGAATATACAAAGGTAACTACGTACGCAACCTGGACACACTCCTAAAGAATAATACAAGCCGCAGTGACGGCAGTTCACATGTCGGATGCTCGAAACGCAATATAAATATACATCAAATAGAATTACATATAATACTACACTCTGGGCTATCCATCGCGAGAAATCCAACTCAACCATAATTTACAAAGCAATATCCATCACAGAGGAAGCAAATTTAAGAGTATGAATTTCGTAACCCAGTCTAATTAATACGTATAGCAATTAGACGACGTTTTACCAAACGTTATAATACACCCAACCATCACAAAGTCTACGGCAACTGAACACCGCACACAAATAGCTAACACTGCAATTTTCCAAAAGACCAAAAATCAAGTATGCTAGAAACCGACAAGAAATTCCATGCTAAAAGCCACTCCAGGAGTCCGAAATGAGCTCGGATTGATCCGAAACAACACGGAGGGCTCCGGCACAAAATTAACGTCGACCCGGAGGGCGCCTAAGGGGTAACCACCCCCTAGGCCACCCTAAGGTGGCAATAGGGGTGGGCAGACCCAAAACTGCCTTCTGAGGCAGTTTCGGGTCCCCACCCCCAAAGGACACCATTTGGGTGGTCACGGGGGTATGAGCCCTCCTTAGGTCTCCCGGGATGTTCCCGAGGTCCCCGCGCACCTCCCAGCGGCTTATCGATCCAAACCGAGAGCCCGCGGGGAGTCAAAATATTAAGTTAGTATGAAATTCCTCACTGTTTTTTCGGCAGTTTTGCAGGGCAAAAACCGGCGGGATTCAGGAGTCGTATATATCTAGTTTAGGGTGTTTGGGTAGCTCTGATACCATTGAAAGTTCCTAGTGCTCTCGCCGCTAACCCGCGGCCAATGTGAAATTCAAAAACTAAAATTTTCGTGGCACTAGAAACTAAAACTCAAGAATCGAACCAAACACCTAAACTAGAACCATAAAAAGATAGAAATCACAACCTTTGTAGCGTCTTCATTTGCTCCAATTAGGTTGGACTTTAGCATGTTCTCAAGAGCTTCGGGTCGCGTTTGCAAGCCGGTTCTCCTTTGCCAAGATGATCCACCAAAGGAAACTGATCCAAGCTCTGGATTTACCTAGTGAAGCAACCGACAATCTAAGCTCGCTAGGAATGGAGAATGGGGATGTAGGAATTTTCCACTATTTTTTTTCTTTCAAATCTAAGCTCAAGATTGCATTTAAATAAGGTGGAGGTGAGGAAGATACCCATGAGTAAGTCAAGAAAAATGAGAGAATGAATGAAGAAGAGAAAAGAGTGAAATGGCTTCCTTCTTTTTTACAACCATGCAAAATAAAATATCATAACCAATTAGTGAATAAACAAACTAAGCTCATACATCTCTACATGTCTTCAACCATGCTCAATGTCACATCAACCTCCAACTCATTTCATGAATATTCATAAATGAATATTCACAAATGAGGTGTCCATCTTCTAGAACAAATTCCGTTTAAATACGGAATACAGCCCGGTATATATATCGAAATACATATATACGTATTCGTATAAAAATACAAATAGCCAAGAGAGAAAATAAATAATGAACAATAATACTAAAATACATAAATAAATAAAAAAAAAAATATATATATATATATATATATAAATTATTAAATCTAAACTTGATTTAATAATCCGGCTTAATCCTAAACCGCTAGTATTATCAACCATCCGATTAAAGTCCGTGTAGTCTGTACACATTTAATCAAACACATGTATGTACTAACATACGTCATCTATATCATATCGCCTGAACCGGGAAAACCCTCTGTGTAGGACTCTAAACACTCGTCAATACGGTGGCAGTAGGTTTAACCACAAGTACATTAGCGATACTAGTTGTACGTAACAGCTACCCAGGTATTGAGCGAAAGGAAAGCCGATAAGCAAAATCATCCGTACCCCTACCGAGCATGTTTGTGACAATCTCCATAAAGTTCGGTCTGTTCGTCTAAGAGTATTGCATATCGGGTTTACGGGATGGATAAAGTCAGACCCCTAATAACGCGATATTTCGTGTCGGTGTAAAGCTCATCACCCACTGAGAAACTACTGATCCAAATTGGTAATTCTCATCTATCTTGGTTAAGGATTTCTGGTGATGGCCACCCGTGCACAGCGCAACATCTACCCCCAATATCGGAAGGACAAATCCTCGATGATCCGCTCACTGACTCTATGTGGCTCGGGACTGTACCCAACTAAAATCAGTTTGCACACCTCTTTTGAGCCGTGGTAGGTTAGTAATCAAAGCACAGTGATAACTCACACAAGACAAATGACGACATCAGGTCGACAGATTAACCCGTGATCATTTCACCTGAGAACCGCTATCCAATAATAGGTATAATACCATCTAGTATGTTCCCAGCGAGTCCGTCCAGTGTAACTAATAACCCAATGAACAGCTGTATACTATCTTAGATGATTAACCGATACCAATGGCTTGTGAGACCGGCCACCGTCCCTTGTCGGGGTCTCGAAAAGTATACATTAGTCTATTCTGGAGTATCGATACCCAGTCTTGATACTCTCTCGACTAGAGATATTTAAGGATGTGCTTATAGACCACCTAGCTCGCACGTATATGATCGTCATCATAATTCTGGTAGTCAAGCAAGAATCCTATAGGCTTTATCAATATGTAATAGTGATCTGTAGTACCACATAATGCATGTATATAATGATAAAGTCAAACTAGATAGCATACTATCATATTGAGTAAGACTGTTCTACCCGTATTGGTTCTCTCTCAATCATCAAAATCGACTGCCTGCGATTACAATAATTAGCTTGATGGCACTATAGCCAACAATATATACAAATAGGGCAAGGATTTCCTTTGATTTATGATAGCTATACATGGAAAAATACCAATCAATATAATTAACTACCATCTATACAACAATTTACAGATAAAAATATTTTTATGTCTTACGCCACACCCCCAATACAATGAGTATTGTCTGCTCTGGCCGAAACCGCACGGTATTGTCCTTCGGGACGAACCGGACCCGTCCAGAGGCCACTTCCCAGAAGGTCACCCATCCCAGGACTTCCATGGCCCGAGCTCGCTTAACTACGGAGCTCTCAAGCTCCTGTAGTGTCGGTTCACTGAAGAGGCGCCTCTTAAGTGAATCGGAACTACATAAGCTTGAGAGCTCCATAGTTAAGCATGCTCGGGCCAGAGAAGTCCTGGGATGGGTGACCTCCTGGGAAGTGGCCCCTGGTCGGGTCCGGTTCGTCCCGAAGGACAAAACCGTACGGTTTTGGAACACCCTAGTTCAGTTATACCAGGCTCGATTTGATTATCTTATTTATATTGTGGCTAATTCTTGATTTTATTCGCTTTTGGGTGCAGATAGTGTTTTAGTATTCTGTGCTTGGTATCTGACCCGACCCGTATGCTTAAACCCGTCTTGGTTCTTGATTACGTGTTATCCCTGCTGGTTTTGAGGATCCGTGCTTGCATATGTTTCGTTTACCTGCATCGTATATTTGGCATCTGCATATATATTTTTAACAATGCAATTATAATCAAATAATATATTTTAAAAATACCTAGTATGGCCCGCATCATACCTTTGACCCTGAGGTGGCATCCGTACATCTTGTTCTTGTCCCGTTTAGTGAAACGGACTCGTTTGGATCGCTACGTGCACGCTACGTGTATTCGTTCTTGGGGGTATGCATTTTCTTTAACCGGACATTGCATTTTGGTTTTGGTTGACACGTATATTATCCGTATTTTCAAATCGTAACTTTAGACCCAACCCGGGTATATTTTGGAGTAATTTTTTATCAGCCAAAAACTCAAATTTTCTTAATATTATATTCTAATATACTCAACCGTTTAATATACATTTAAAATAAAATATATTTTCCAAATATATTTTAAGATACAAATCGCACTCAAATTATGTCACTCTCTCTTCACATATATTTCCAAACATTTTTCTCAATATTTTCTAAAATCAAATCTAAACACAAATCTCACCCTCTTATATATATATATATATATATATATATTATTTTACCCTATTAAAAAACCCCTTGCCCACGTTCCTTCTCTTTCCCTCCTCACTCGTTCCCGCCTTCGCCTCTCGAACCCTAACCCTAACTTGCGCCCGTTTCGCCGTGGTCTGCCTCACCCTCACCTCCTCTCACCTCCCCGACCTCCTCACCATCATCCCCTCCTCCTCTCCTTTCCCAATGACGAACACACCGACGAACCCACAAACCCAAGAACCCCGACCTCGACTTCACCCCCTCACCGCCGATCTCCTCGACGACTTCACCCCGACCTCGTCGCCTTCTTCATCTCCTATCCTCTCCCAAGCACCCACCAAACTCCCTGCAACCCAACCCTCGACCTTCTCCTCCTCCATCCCCGATGCCCAAGCAGCAAACCCCGATGCCTCAAACCCCTATAGCCCCGACCTCGACCCAACCTCCACCGCCGGCGATCCCTCATCGTTATTACCCCTTCTCCTCGTCTCCTCTAACCCCAAAACCCAGAACACCACAACCCCAGACCCTTTTCTCTGCACAAAAATCCTCACCCAACTTCAAGAACCGCAGCCCACTACCTATCGCCGGCAACCCCCATCACCGGAGACCCACGACTCGTCGACAGCACCCCCTCGCCTCCTCTGTCCCAGAACCCCAAAACCCAGAATACTTGAGAACCCCAGCCCTCTTCTTCTTTCTTCCTCTTTGCTTTCTTGATTCTTGGTTTCCCGGTGATCGCCGGAGCCATGCTTGTCACCGACGATCCAGGCAATCCAGTAGATGTCCTCAACCAGCGTGGTCACGTTCTTGCATAGCTTGGTCCTACTCTGTACGCACGTGTGTGTATCGCGACGTTTACCCAATGTCGGACGCAGCATACGCACCCTGTCGTGAGATCCGATCAGGCAAGTATTCTTGCTTTACTTTTGGTCGATGTACATCGGCATTCCTTCGTGTGTATATGTATATATATTTTTTTCCTGCCCTGTTAAAATAAAAGAGAAATGTGTTAGTACCTATTTTTCGTTATATCGTACAAAATATATATAGGAAAACTTTTATGTAGCAAGTAAGAAAAATTAGCAAGTGTGGTTTTAAAATGAGATTTATTTTAACTACAAATAACATTCGAAAGTTGTTAACCTATATCACATTTATATATTTTTAGCCAGATTGTGATTAGTATATCCATATTAAGGTTAATGGTAAAGATAACAATTGTGATTCATACAGGCTTGTACACCACCTTCATGCAGTTACTATTACCAGATAACAATTACATTTGACAAGTCATGGCTATTCAATACTCTAGTCTTTATGAACGAGATCGCTGATTAGGATGCTGAAGTACATGACATGACATACTATTATTTACCAGTTTCATTTCTATACAATTACCATATCACAAGTTCCAGTTTTTTCAGCATTTTTAATTAGTGCTCTAGTCATTACCATGGTAGCTATAAATACGCGGGTGTTGAGCTAGTTTGAGTGTGCGTTCGTACAACAGGATCTCAGAAGTCCCATGTCGGCAGCTCGTACCGGACTATATCGGTCGCATGTTATTACAGCTGGTACCGGGCTATATCGATCGCATGTTATTACAGCTCGTATCGGGCTATATCGGTCGCATGATTACAGCTCGTACCGGGCTATATCGGTCGCTTGTTCATTCCACAGTTGGGCCCGTGTTTCCTAACCCCTGGCGCACTACTCTTGGGTTAGGAATACTCCTGCAGAGATTGACGCAGACACTTGAACTCACGATATGATAGTTTACCTTTTAGTGACCAGTAGGATGTGACTTGACCTGTTTACATGCTTATTTTATAGTTTAATGCATATATATTTACATCTATTTCTACTTGCGTACACGGGCTTTACTACATTCATATATTCATGTTATCATACCACACATACACTTTATACGTTAAGTACTTGCTGGGATATTCTGATATCCCTGAGATTTGCCATCTCAGGTTTAGAGATAGATTTTCAGGCTGAGCAGGACCGCAGCGACTACCAGGACTTTGCCGAAGATCAGTAACCCGTACGTTTATTTTCCTTTCAGTTAGTTTTTAGCATGTGCCCCCTTATGGGACATTAGGACTTATGTATCTCTTTTGGATCTTGTCTTTATTTCGAATCTATTGTATCAGATCTTTATTTGCATCAATTATCTAGTGGACCCATTTTTAGTATTCTTTGTAGTTTCGTTGCGGCATGATTATCGGTATTATCCCTTTTTGTATTGGATTTTATTTTTGACAGGTTAATCTAGACAGCCTTATGTGACTATGGAAGGATCTTTTCTTACAGTAGGTAGCACGGCCGGTCTTCGTCGCTCTCCCTATTCCGTATTTTGGGAAGCGGGACGTGACAGGCTTCAGCCAGAGCAGACAATACTCTCTGTATTGGGGGTGGGCATGACATTATGCATTTATTTCATTATTATATCACTATCTTTTGTTAGTTATTTTAAATAAAAGTGCTACTAAACACATGTGATGAGTGTAAGTGCAGGATACAGGTCTATGTGCATTAATTGAGTCAATTCTGATCTGATTAAGAGTCAAGTTCGCTCTTAGGAAGATTTGCAGATCAAGCCAACCAAGAGACCGACCCAAATTAGGAATGTAGCCACTTCAATCACGCCAACTCACGATCGGGTCAATAAATTAAATAATTAAAGACTTCAGAAAATTAAAGGAGAAGATTCGAAGATCGCATAAAAAGATGGGCCTGAGACTCCAAGGAAGTTCGGCGGAAATTGAGGTTTTCACACTTTTCCTACCGAAATTTGGCAGCCATTCGATTCGAGCTTTTCTGGCTAGGATTTATTTAATATTAGGGTTTCGATTTTATATTTAGACTATAAATATTCCTTTTACAGAGGGCAGAAACCCTCTCGCCACTTTTATTCTCTCTAAAAACCCTAGATTATTTATTTTGGATGATTGGTGAAAAGCAAACTCGAAAAAGTTGGATATGTTATTTGGTAAGTTTGAATTTTTATTTTAATTTTCTTTTGTTTATTTGGTGATGTCTATTTTATTCATGCATTGCTTTTATTTTAATTTTAATATTATACATAGGTAAACCTCTAGGTTGTGTTTAGGAAGATGAACCTAAGTCTAATAGTTGTTTAATGATGTGTTAGGTTTATATTTCTTGATGTGCTTAAATTAAATCTAGATTAGTCAAGTGTTTTTCTTAAGTCTTGCTAAAAACTTTGATAGAGTATAAAGTTTTAGTTTATATTCTATTCTTAAAGAACACAAGATTATGATCAATAGTTCAAGATCTAGAGTAATAAAAATATGACTTTTAATGATTATAAAAAGGTGAGGTTTTGATAGGTCAATATTGATTTTTCAATTTCACTTATTCTTAATTTAAATCTTTTACAGTTATTCATTAGTTAATGAAAAAAGAGATAGAACCGATATGTTATGAACACATGCTACATCTAGGGGATTTGAACTAAATACATCTTTCTCATAAAAGTCTCTCTTAATTTAAATTAAAATTTTGTTTTTTTAAATTAAATCGTTAATTTTTAGTCCTAGATAAACTTTAGAATTAAAATTTTCTCATTACTTGATTGGATAATTTAAGGAAATTAGTAATTAACAAATTATCCCTGTGGATCGACCCATATCGCGTACTATAATAATCGTGCGCTTGCGGTATTACTGTTCTGCACTTTATTTCACGCATCAAGTTCTTGACGCCGTTTCCTGGAACAACGGTCATTAGTTTTTAGTTTACATAATTATTCTTTGAGTTATAATTTTTTTAGTTTTTTCAGTAAGTTTTTGACTATAGAAAACAGGAATTCAAAGCGAGGAGGAAGCTGACGAAAAATTTGGACCAGAACAGAGCAGAATTTCGGCGGAAAGTAGGGAAATTCCTCTGTTTTCGCCGAACTTTATAGGTATCTTGGTTCTAAAATTTTTTGCAAGTTTCCTTCCATAAATCCTTCTCGGATCTTCAAAAATTCCTCTATTTTCTGCAGGACTTCGTTGCGTACAGTCAAGTCAAACTATATCTATATATTTATTGCTTGGTTGTTAGTTATTTCGTAAATTCGTTTATTTTGTTTTATTTTTTTGCTCACAGAAAAACATATAAAATGTTATTCATAAAAATGTTCTTTTAACTGTGCATGAGCAGTTGGATTAGAGATTCAAGAAATCGATTAGTAATAATATATAATTTAGAGTCGACAATGACAGACCAATTTACTGAAATTGAAAACGCTCAAGCTCCTTTGTCTCTTAGGGATAAGTGCTATCTCATAGGATCTTCCTACCTTCATGTATTATTCTTCCTCTTACAAATGGTAATCACTATGAAATTAAACCACAATACACAAGCATGCTTCCCAAATTCACGAGGATAGATTCAGAAGATGCCTACATCTTTAAAACTGAATTTGATGAAATATGTTCTATGGTTAAATTGCAATAACTTAGTGATGATGCTCTTAAACTTAGATTTATACCCTTCGCACTTAAGAATAACGCAAAAAGATGGTTATGTAGTCTCCCCGCCAACTCTATTTTCATATGGGAACTATTTGTTAAATCATTTCTAAAAAAATTCTACCCTAATTATAAAATTGCTAAAATTATAAATGAAATTAATCAATTTCGCCAAATTATGGGAGAATCTTTTAGGAAGTACTTTGAGAGATTTAAAACCCTTCTAATTAAATGTCCATGCTATGGTATGGAAATATTTAGATTATCTCAAATTCTATATGAAGGTCTAGACAACAAGTTAACGACTATGCTAGTGTCAATGAGTCAAGGAGACTTCTTTTCTAAAGATGCTGAAAGTGAGTGGACATTCTTGGAAGAGCTCGCGAAGAGGACGATGCAATGGGAAGGGTCAAGTGATAAGACATCCTACTTAAGAATAAACAACCGACAAGCTTCATCAATTGCCTCTGAAGTTAAACTAACTGCAATGGTAAAAAGATTACAGGCGTTGAAGATGAAGAGCTCAAGTCAAGTCAGCCTAGTTAATCAAGTGTTACCAATGTTGTGCAACTTTCAAGATCCAAGTCATTTTTCGGAGAAATGCCCTTTTGGTATAAATTCTCAAGGTCTAGAAAACATTAATGCTGCTTTTAACTATAATAGACCTATAAATGATCCATACGCTCCAACTTATAACCCAGGTTGGAGAAATTACCCAAATTTTGCTTGGAATCAAAATCGTCTTAACACTAATAATACAAACAATCAATTCTAAAATTGCCAAAATAATAAAATAGGTCCACAGTTAAAATCAAATTTTCAACATAATCAAAATTTGAATTATGTTCCAAATCAATCAAATCCTACCGTTGCTCCACCTAGTTTTGGTAATGAAAATGAAAAATGATTGTTAAATATAGAAAAAAGTTTAGATATTTGTATGAGGAGTTCCACTCAATCGACTCTTAACTTAGAGAAAACTTTGGCCACATTTATTCAGTCAACTAACCAAACCATTAACTCAAATAGTCAATCAATAACTAGGTTAGAATTACAAATGGGTCAAATTGCCTCAACGGTGAGTGAGAGAGATAAAGGAAAATTTCCAAGTCAATCGGTGGCTGATTCTCAAATTCAAAAAGGGAGTTTAAGTCAGTTAATGTAGTTCAAGAGAATCAAGTCAACGTTGTAACGTTAAGAAGTGGCAAACAAGTTGACAACCAAGTAACTATCCAACTGGCTTAAACGAACCACAATCTAAAACACCATCTTCTGAATTAGCTCAATCCGCTGAGTCAGATCAAATAGACGAGTCCATTGAACATAATGAACAAGATCCTTTGAATTCTACTTTAAATAAGCATATTAAGAAAAAGCTTCATTTCCAAATCGACTGTGGTCTAACAAACAATCAGCTAATATAGAAAAAGTTCTTGAAATGTTTAAGCAAGTCAAGGTAAATATTCCGCCTCTTGATGCCATTCAACAAGTCCCTGCATATGCAAAATTTCTGAAGGACTTGTGCATCAAAAAGTGGTACACATATACCGAAGAGAGTCTTTCTCGCAGCAAACATTAGTGAAGTTTTGTCTTAGCTCTATGCTAGTCAAATACAAGGATCCTGGTTGTCCAACCATTTCTTGTACTATAAGAGACATTCATTAATCGAGCTTTATTAGACATAGGTGCAAGTGTGAACTTGCTTCCATACTCGGTCTATGAATGGTTAGGGTTAGGAGAGCTTAGACCAACGAGACGTAGGCTACAACTAGCTGATCCTTCTGTCAAAGCACGTAAGGGGGAGATTGAGGACGTTTTAATTAAGGAGGGTGAATTTATATTCCCTGTCGATTTCATCGTTCTAGAGACCGAACCAGTCTTCAACCCTCGAACTCAAATTCCTGTAATTTGATGACAACCGTTTTTAGCCACATCGAATGCTTTGATCAATTTTCGCAATAGGTCCATGAAGCTATCATTTGGCATCATGACCGTAGACTTAAATATCTTTAATTCGAGTAATCAACATAGCGAAATCTTTGATCAAACCCTGTCTGTTAATTCAATTGAAGATATATCAAAAGATGACACAATTGATTTTGAAGAATTAAAGCTTGAAGAGATCTTTAATGACGAGCTTGGATTCTTGGATGATAAGACTCACAAATTAATCAAATATTATACACAAGTTGGTCACATCGTGAACCACTTTCAATTGAACTAATAAAACAACTTCGTCCTTTGATTGAGGAACCACCTACACTTGAGCTAAAACCTCTACCTCTTCATTTGAAGTATGCTTATCTAGGTTCAAATGAAACATTGCCAGTAATAATTGCCAACAATTTTTCGAAGGAGCAAGAAGAAGCTCTGTTGGTTGTTCTTTGTAATAATAAAGAAGCCTTTGGCTTGACCATGGCTGATATCAAGGGAATTAGCCCACTATTGTTCACATAGGATTCATTTGCTAGATGATGCCAAACCCTTCAGAGATCCACAACGCAGGATTAATCCCGTAATGAACGAAGTGGTGAGAAATGATATTTTCAAATGTTTGGATAATGGCATCATCTATCCAATATCTGATAGCCCGTGGATTAGCCCAATCCATGTAGTGTCCAAAAAGTCTGGAATAACCAGTATCATAAATGAAGTTAATGAACTCATTCTAACCCGAACCCAAACAGGTTGGAGAGTTTGCATAGATTATAAGAAGCTAAACGCAGCCACTAAGAAGGATCACTTTCCCCTTTCATTTATTGATCAAATGTTGGAACGTTTAGCTAGCCATGAGTTTTATTGCTTTCTTGATTGTTATTCAGGATACAATCAAATTGCTATAGTTTCGAAAGACCAAGAGAAAACAATCTTTACATGCCATTTTGGTACATTTGCATACTGTTGCATACCCTTTGGACTATGCAATGCGCCAGCCATTTTTCAAAGGTACATGATCTCTATCTTCTAGGACATGGTTGATCGCTTTTTGGAAATTTTCATAGATGGCTTCTCGATTTGCGGTGACTCCTTCCAGCAATGTTTAAACCATTTAGAATTAGTCTTAAATCGATGTAAAGAAAAGGATTTGACTCTTAATTGGGAGAAATGTCATTTCTTAGTAAAACAAGGTATTGTTTCGGATCACATCATTTCAAATAA
Organism: Agapanthus africanus; assembly: GCA_030015575.1. Taxonomy (NCBI): domain Eukaryota; kingdom Viridiplantae; phylum Streptophyta; class Magnoliopsida; order Asparagales; family Amaryllidaceae; genus Agapanthus; species Agapanthus africanus. The sequence goes on from CM057337.1 coordinate 761,628,468, forward strand.
AGGCATTGAAGTAGATAAGGCAAAGGTAGATAAGGTGTCTAACCTACCTCCTTCTAAGACGGTGAGAGACATAAAAGCATTCCTAGGCCATGTAGGTTTTTATAGACGGTTTATTAAGAATTTTAGCAAAATTACTAGACCCTTAACCACTTTCTTGGCTAAGGACATATCTTTCCAATTCAATTCTAAATGTCTTGTGTCATTCGAACATATAAAGAAAGAATTCACCTCTGCTCCTATCATTCATGCACCAGTTTGGGAAGAACCTTTTGAGTTTATGTATGATTCATCTGATTATGCTATAAGCACCGTCTTTGGACAGCGTATCAATAAAATTCCACATGTCATCTACTACGCAAGTCGAACTCTCAACGACGCACAACTCAACTACTCCACAACCAAGAAGGAATTCTTGGCTGTCGTTTTTGAGCTTGAGAAATTTCGACAATATTTAATTGGATCCAATTATTGTATACACTGATCACCCTGCACTAAGGTATCTAATGGCCAAGAAAGACGTAAAGGCATAATTAATACGATGGATTCTATTATTGCAAGAATTTGATTTGACAATTAAAGATAAAAATGGATCAGACAACGTAGTTGCCGACCATTTGTCGCGTTTTTCAAATGCACTAAATGTTGAAACCCCAATTAATGGACACTTTCCAGATGTACAACTCTTTACAATATCGGCCGAATCTTAGTACGCCGACATAGTTAACTACTTAATGACCGATGAGACATCATCTTTTTGGTCAAAATAGGATAAATATAATTTTTTCTCCTAAGTGAAACACTTCTACTAAGAGGATCCGTACTAATTCAAGTGATGTCCCGACCAAATCATAAGGAGGGTGTGTTCCCAATTCGGAAGTAAAGAGTGTTCTATCCTTTTGTCATGATCAAGCCTGTGGGGGTCATTTTGGGCCTAGAAAGACTGCTGAAAAGATTTTGCAATGTGAGTTCTATTGGCCCACGTTTTTCTAGAGATGTTGAATACTGCAAAATGTGCAATAATTTATAATGTATGGATAAAATAACTAGAAGGAATATGATGCCCTTACAATCAATTTTGGTTGTAGAAATATTTGATATTTGGGGTATTGATTTCATGGGTCCGTTTCCAAATTCGTTTGGAAATATATAGATCTTGCTGGTCGTGGACTATGTGTCTAAGTGGATGCTCCGTGCAAAACCAATGACAACAGAATTGTTGTCAAGTCCTTGAAAGAAAATATTTTCTCGCGATTCGGCACACCTAGAACAATCATTAGTGATAATGGTACATATTTTTGTAATCGCTCATTCGAGACACTTATGCGTAAATATTGATTACCCACAAGTTGTCGACACCATATCACCCCTAAAATAATGGACAAATCGAAGTTTCCAATAGACCGATCAAACAAATTTAAGAAAAGACTATGAGTCATGACCGGAAAGATTGGTCATTTAAATTAGTGAATGCATTATGGGCACACCGTACTGCCTTTAAAACCAATCTAGGGATGTCCTCATATCATTTGATTTATGGAAAAGCTTGTCATTTGCTAGTCAAATTGGAACACCAAGCCATGTGGGCTATTAAACAATTGAATTTTAATTTAGATGAGGCCGGTGAAATTAGGAAATTACAACTTAATGAGTTACAAAAAATTAGGAACGATGCTTATGAGTATGAGTACGCAAAAATTTATAAAGATAAAACTAAAGTGTTCCATAAAAAGGGTATCTTGTGGAAAATCTTCCATACAAGACAAAAATTCCTCCTCTATAACTCTAGACTGCATCTCTTTCCAGATAAATTCAAATCTAGATGGACAGACCCATATACGGTAAAACCAGAATTTTATCATCGTGCAGATGAACTCAAGGATCCGAAAACCGGTCAATGCTCTAAAATGAACAGACAAAAATTAAAACACTTTTTAGATTACACTATGGTTCGGAGCGTGTGCTCATGGTTCTCCATGAGCCGCAGTACACTTGATCCAATCATACACTATAATATATTTGTAAAATATGTACATGGGTTTTTTTCCATAGTTTTCTTTTTCTTTTAAGGGTAAAATTGTTTATTCCTATCCAAAACCTTAATCCCTTCACTATAAATAGCCCCTTTAATCTCATTCGGCCGACCCCATCCCATAAAACTTCTCCATTTCTCATTATGTGCCGCCATAGAAAAAAAGAAAATGAGAGCTCTCCAAAATTCGGCGGAAATGGAAGAAAATCCCCACAAACCACCAAACTCCTTTGCCTGATCCCTCCAAATTTTAGAGGCAGTGAGTTTTTCTTCATCCTTTCTCAGTATTTTCAATTATTTCTTCATAGATCTGCATTGATGGCTAGATTTCATTTTGAAACAAATTTTAAGAATGTATTTCGTGATGAATTGTGTCGAACTTATATTTACGACTAAATATTAGCTAGGCAATGGGGGTATTTAATTTACGATCAGGATTTAGTGATAATCCCTTCATTAGTGCAGTAATTTTATGAAGGGTTTCATGAAAATAATATTCATATAGAGGAGGGATATATTGATGTGTTATGGAGAGGAGAAATGGTTGCGCTTAATTTAGAATCTATTTTGGCAGTCACATCTATTCCAATAGCTGATGGATACCCTAACTCACTCCCAATAACTGAGTATTTGCCTTTAATGGGTATAAACTGTAGCACACAATGGGCGTATTGTAGCTCCGACAGTATATAGGAATGTGTATGCAGTGTGTAGACTTTTAAATCAAAATGTGTTAGGAACTACGCACCATACAGGTTTTCACACTCAACCCCTAAGCATTGTGCACACGCTCATGACAAAAAATCGAAGGTATTACATGTGTAGAAGACTTCTCAAAACAATAGGCGAGTCAAAAACCAGACATCACCAGCCTTTTCTTCTTGCTGCACTAGTAACGCAAATCTATAGACTGTGGGTAGGAGATGAGGTGTTTGACATCTACATGCATGACCACGAAACAATTCAAGTGAGAACAGAGCGAATCACAGCTGGGTACCGTGGTTCCATACACCAGTGTTGGACCCTATTTGCGTAACCCGAACATATTCCAATTAAGTCATCTTCATCATCGGGGGAATCTGGGGGACAATCAAATTTTTTCAATGCATCCCTATCTCGCGATACCCCATCTTTTGGTAAGAAATTATAGAAAGGAATGAAGAAAATATTTAAGGAGATTAGGGGCGTGCGAAGGGATGTAGCTGAAATTAAGGAGTGTCTTCCTCCTTTGAGTCGATCATATTCTGAGGGTCCGAGTAGGAGGAGAGAACAACACTGAGGACGGTGTCGGAAATAGGTTTGGGGGTATATAGTTTGTTTATTTGTTTTTCTTAGTTTATTTGCTTTTCTTAGGTTTTCTATATATATAAAAAAATTGTGTACATATGTATTTACCATAATCGATATTTCCCTATTTGTTTCAAACTTTTTATGTCAAGAGAGCGCTAATGTGTAATGCAGGTTTACATGGCTTGAAAAGCTCAGGTTTAAACGAATTTCATGAAGGTTTGCTTTTCTTATCATTTTAGTTTATTTCAGTTTATTATCATAGATACACCATCTATATATGTACCGCTTGATGTTCAAAAAGAAATTATCACGGCACTTGCATTTAGATGCAATGCACTTGAAATTAGTAACACAATGTTAGGGTGAGAGATGGTAGAAATAAGCTCTCAAAAGGAGGACTTGCTTCAAAAGTTGATATTCAAGCTAGTTGCATTGAACGTTTAACCATAGAAAATGATGAATTAGTCTCGACCAATAAAACCTTGAAAGATGAAATTACTGACCTTAAGAGCAAAAATGATGAATAAATTGAAAAGGTTGACTCATATGGATATATGATAGATTCCTTAAAAATAGATAAAGAATGGTTAGCTGATTCTTGTAAAGATTACAAAGTAGAAATTGTTGACATTAAAAGAGAAGGAAGAATTAATAGCTAAGGCAGACTTGTATGGAAATTGGATCGATGCATTACAAGAGGATAAAAAATGGTTAAATGATTCGTGTCGTGAACATAAGGCGGAAATTAAAATATTAGAAGAAGAAAAAGCTGAACCTAAGGATGAGCCTAGAAGTTGGGTTGGAGTATCAATAAAAAATATTTTTAAAAAATATTAGGTTATTTTTAGCATTAGTTTAGGATTTCTTTCTTTTGATTTTAGAATTAATTTTAATACTAATAAATAAAAAAGAGAGAGAAAGAAGAGAAAAGATGAAGGAAGAATTCTCTTAAGATTAAGTTAATCTATTTTGAAATAAGCAATTTTGAGTCTAGTCTTGAAATGAAGTTAATATGAAGGGAGAATATTGAAATCTTTAATAGATATAAAAATAACCCATGTTGAACTTGATTATAGTTAATTCACATCTTATTTACGTATACACGTCTTTAGTTATAGGATGAGTAGGATAACCTAAAATATCTTCGTGAATTTTCTATCTCAGATGATACATCTAATGATAAAAAAGCTTTTCCTTCACCAAGTAGCTGGGAATTCGTACCTCAAGAAGCATTGGATGTTCACGTTGAAAGGTGGTTAAAAAATATAAAAATAAAAAATATTCTACGAACTAGTCAGGGGGTAAATATGCATGGATATTCTCTTTCTATCACCCCGCCAACCAAGTATTCTTTCCGAGTTAAAAATTCTCATGGTTCTTTGTGGGAGAATAATCTTGGCTTCATACCACTATTAGTAGTTGGTAAAAGATTAGTTTCAAGTGCAATATAAGATAAATAAATAAATTATTAGTTGTAAAATTTGACCTAGAGAAGTAAACTGAGATATGATGGTTTGAATAGGAATTTTATGACTAAAAGACTATTGCACGATCACAAAGGTGTATAGGAACGAAAATCGGTGAAAGATGGAGTGAAAAATAAGACAAAGTATTTCATTAAAGATGATAAAAATCCTAGATAAGAGACAAAATTTTAGGGTGAAAACTTAGGACTTTACAAACTTGCGAGATACTTTTGGAGTTTTCATGATCTTCATTTTCTTGTTTCTTTTCTTCTTTTCATAAATTTTGTGGGTGTAATTCGCTGAAATCGCTTAGGAGACAACACTCCTCCTCTTGGGTAACCTTGAGTTTTAACGGCTCGTTGCACATGCTAAATGCAATCACGATGCCTGCGAAAGTAGGCTATGATTTATCTAGGCTTTCTTTTTAATTTTAGGATTTTTCTTTTCTTAGTTTGGCTTGAGGACTAGCAAAAGATACGTGTGGGGTAGTTGATAAACATATTTTTGTGCATTTATTTAATTATTATATCACTATCTTTTGTTAGTTATTTTAAATAAAAGCACTACTAAACACGTGTGTTGAGTGTAAGTGTAGGTTACAGGTCTATGTGCATTAATTGGGTCAATTCTGGTCTGATTAGGAGTCAAGTTCGCTCTTAAGAAAATTTGCAGATCAAGTCAACCAAGAGACCAACCCAAATTAGGAAAGTAGTCACTTCAACCACGTCGACTCGTGATCAGATCAATAAATTAAATAATTAAAGACTTCAGAAAAACAAAGGAGAAGATTCGAAGATCGCATAAAAAGATAGGCCCGAAACTCCAAGGAAGTTCAGCGAAAAGTGGGGTTTCACACTTCCGTCGAAATTTGGTAGCCATTCGATTCGAGCTTTTACGGCTAGGATTTATTTAATGTCAAGGTTTTGGTTTTATATTTAGACTATAAATATTCTTTTTACAGAGGGCAGAAACTCTCTCGCCACTTTTATTCTCTCTAAAAACCTTAGGTTATTTATTTTGGATGATTAGTGGAGAGCAAACTCGAAAAGTTGGATTTGTTATTTAGCAAGTTTGAATTTTTATTTTTATTTTTATTTTGTTTTGTTTATTTGACAATGTCTATTTTATTCATGCATTGCTTTTATTTTAATTTTGATATTATGCGTAGGTAAACCTCTAGGTTGTGTTTAGGAAGATGAACCCAGGTCTACTAGTTGGTTAATGATATATGGTTTATATTTCTTGATTTTGTAAAATTAAATCTAGGTTAGACAATTGTTTTTTTTAAGTCCTTCTAAAAACTTTGATAGAATATAACTTATATTCTATTCTTAGGGAACACAAGATTAGGATCAATAGCTCAAGATCTAGACTAATAAAAATATGACTTTTAATGATTATAAAATGTTGAGCTTTTAATAGATCAATATTGATTATTCAATTTGACATATTCTTAATTTAAATCTTTTATAGTTATTCTAGTTAATAAAAAAAAAGATAGAACCGATATGTTGTGAACATATGCTAGATCTAGGGGATTCGAACTAAATACATTATCTTTTCTCAAAAAATTCTTTCTCTTAATTTAAATTAAAAATTAGTTTTTTTTAAAATTAGATCGTTAATTTTTAGTTCTAGATAAACTTTAGAATTAAAACCTTCTCATAATTACATTGGATAATTTAAGAAAATTAGTAATTAACAAGTTATCTCTGTAGATCAACCCGTAACGCGTACTACTGTTGGAAGCTTGTGCGCTGGTCGCTACATGAGCGGACCAAGACGGAATGAAAAACGATAATTTTTAAAAACTCACACAAGCTAACAAAGTCCTTAAAGGATCCATGCAACAAAAATAGTAACTATGCGCTACAAAATCGATTTTATTGGAAAAAAAACCTTTGTAGTGTGATAATGCGGTCCCTGTAGACTCCGGCTATTTCGGATCGAGCTTGGACGTAGACCTCCTTTTTCGAAGATGATTCACTTGAGAGCTCTTTCCTTCTTGCTTGGCTTCAATCAACTTGAAGCAACTCTCACTTAACTCTTGCTAGAAGTGAAATGAAAGAGAGTGCAGAATATAGATGATTCTCTTGCTCTCGTTCTTTTCTCTCTTCTTCTCTTTTTCTTTTCTGTAGTTGAGATGAGAGAGAAAGTAAACAAAGTTATCGCTAATAGAAAACCATTTACTAGGCATATCACTTGCCCTCTCCCTTTAATCCTTACACTTGTCTTAGGAAATGAGAGCATGCTTCCTTACATCCACCTCACCTAAGATATGCATAAAAAGAGAAAATAAAAGATAAAAAGATTAATTACACATATAATGATATTATATACATAATAAACCATGCATATGGTATGTACATCATATGTTGCATAACATAATATGTAAGATAAGAGAGTGTGAGAATATAATGCTAGTTTATATTATATATAAACTTGATTTAATGACCCGGCTTAATCATAGGCCGGCCAGTATTATCAACCGTCCGATTAATACACGTGTTATCATATACACGTGTTTAACTGAATATCCGCACGTACGTACCCCACGCCGTTTCACTAGCATCGGGAAACGTTCTATGTGGGACTCTAAAGACTCGGCGGTACGCTGGCAGTGAGTTACCAGATAAAATCCATAGCTCACAACCACGTTGACGACACTAGCTGTATGTAATGGCTACCCTGGTATCTGTCGAAAGAAGGATTGACAAGCAAACTCGTCCGTACCCTGCAAAGTCTATAAGTGAAAATTTTCATACAGTCTAGTCTATTCGTCAGAGAGTATCGCATATCGGGTCTGGGGAGTGGAATCTGCCAGACCCCCAATAACTCGATAAGTCGTGCTAATCTATAACTCATAGCCACTTGAGATACAACTGATAATCTTTGTCAGTTTATCTCAACTGCCTTAGCCAAAGCTTTATGGTTATAGTTGATCAAGCACAGTGCGACATCAACTCCCAATACTGGGAGAAACGAATCCCTTCTACCACTCATCGCTTCCATGTGCCTCGGGACTGTACCCAACTAAAACCCGTATGCACAACCCGTTAGAACTGTGGTTAGGTAGTAATCAAAGTACAGTGAGAAGTCACATGAGACACTGTGGTGGTTTCAGGTCTGAAGATTGTCCTTTACAATTGTCACCAGAACTGCTATTTGACAATACGTATACTACCATCTAGGAGTTCTCGACAAGTCTGTTCAGAGAACTCATTCTCCAATGAGCACCTGTATAAAATCCTCGGTGTTAAACACTAATAGCTGTGAGAACAGCTATTGACCTCCAACCGGGCCAGGAAACGTATACACTAGTCTACTCTCGAGTATCAATGCTCAGTCTCAATACTCCTACGATTAGGAATATTTATGGATGTGCTTATAGACTATCCAGACCCCACTATTATGATCTCCATCACAATCCTGGATGTCAAGCAACTATACTAAGGGCTTTACCATTTATGTATTAATTATGAGTAATGTCAAGTAATTAACATAAAAGATAAAGTTAAACCAAATAGCATACTATCATTTTGAGCAAGATTGTTCTCTCCTATATAGGTCCTTATTCAATTCCAATAACTGCCTTAAGAGCATTTATATTTAACAATCTCTCACTTGTACTTAAGGCCAATTATTGCGGTATCCCTATGCCCAACTTCTCTAGTAACGGTTATGCAAACCGTAAATGAGAATTAGCCTAAGTGAGTGGATCCGTTTATAATGTTTCTTATTTCTTCTCTTTATTTCAATCTCGTGGAGATCAACTATCTCCCGAATCGAGCGATACTTTGCTTTAGAATTTGTATGGATAAATGATGGGATCAAGTTCAAAAATGAAAATATTAATCCAAACAATTTCTTGAGCTGTATCTTTACTGAGTAATGTTCAGCACCCATTGCCATCACTACTAAAATAGGGGGTTGCCCCTATGGATATTGAAATCCGTAGGGGCAGATTTATGTTGGCCCTACAGATTAATCCTTAGGGTTAGAAGGTTGCCCCTACGGGCCAAGACGTTCAAGAATAAAAATATTAATTCTTAATTTGGTGTTTGTCCCTACGGAGCCGCAAACCAAGGACCTACGGATACATCCGTAGGGGCAACTAAATAGCGATTTAATAAAGGGCACAGATCGATCGCCTACGCCCTTTATCTCTTTCTCTCTCTCTCTCGATCGCGCGCGAACCAAAATCCCCAAATCATTCCCGCCGTTCTCGTCATCGCCACCGCCGTTCTCGTCGTCGCCACCGCCGTTCAGGTTAGTAAATCTTCAACTAAATTAAACAAATTTTTGATTATTTAGGGCTAGGGTTCATGGCTGGGGCTGGGGCTGTGGTTGGAGTTGGGGTTCGGCAGGGGTTGCGGTTGGGGTTGGGGTTGGGGTTAGGGTTGGGGTTGGGGTTCGGCTGGGGCTGGGGATGGGGCTGGGATTAGGGTTTGGCTTAGGGTTGGGGTTTAGCTGGGGTTAGGGTTAGGTTGGGGCTGGGCTGGGGCTGGGGCTGGGGTTAGGTTGGGGTTGGGGTGGGGCTGGGCTGGGGCTGGGTCTGGGGTTAGGGTTTGGCTTAGGGTTGGGGTTGGGGTTTAGCTGGGGCTGGGGTTAGGGTTAGGGTTAGGTTGGGGCGGGGCTGGGCTGGGGCGGGGCTGGGCTGGGGCTAGGGTTAGGTTGGGGTTGGGGTGGGGCTGGGCTGGGGCTGGGGCTGGGGCTGGGTCTGGGGTTAGGGTTAGGTTGGGGTTGGGGTTTGCTGAATTTGGCAAACCTGAGAGGAATTTCCAGCAATTTTAGCCTAGTTTGATTACTAAAATTATTGTTGATCGAGAAATCCATGGGTCCTTCTAATCAAACATTGTTTGTTACTATATGTCAACGAGTACTGATAAAAGAAAAAACCGATTTCAAGTGGAAATTAGGTATGTACAATGTTCTAATATAATTTGTATTTTTTGCCATCATCAAACATATAAAAGTACTAATATGAAATGGAAAATAAATAAATAAATAATCAAAGCTTTGGCATGTATGTAAAATCCCTTGTTACTTTTTCTTGGTTGCCCAACTTTGAAAATTCTATCTATTAAATTAGACATACTCTAAAAAGAATGATATTGTAAGAATTTGACTTGGTGGAGACTTGCATCATTAATAGAAATATGAAAGTGTAAGGACGTTCTTTACCTTTGATAGGATTTGGTTGGGGTGGGGCTGGGGCTAGCTAGGGCTTGGGCTTCATCACCTGATATAGCGAAATACAAAGCGTACTTCAGTACACCCGACCTCATTGAGTTTCCTATTGAAGTTCCCGGTTAAACGACATATGCATATTTTTATTCGCCATGAAATCCCAATTATCAAGCTACCGAGGACGAAAAGCCACCTTTGTTAGTCGAGAGTCATGGTAATAGACTTGTCATTATAGATCATACTCAATTGTTTTTCCTATCATTTTCTTGATCCAGATGCTAATCAACTTGTTAATTAGTTACTGTTTTTATAACGTATTTATCTATATTTGTTGACAGTGGCCTTTGTTTTGGATGAACATGTTTTTTTGATGCATGTTTCAGTCATGTGAATTCATATGTTGCGTATAATGCTTTATGATATCAGTATCCTACATTTGTAGTTTTAATTGTTGATTGTTATAGATGAATGGCATTGCAATAATAGTTTTTGGTGGATAAATGCTATTGCAATGTAGGATGATCAGTTCTATCAATCTTGATCTCAATGGTTTAAAATCATGTTACACATATAACAAGAATACACACAAACGCATCATTAGAGAGTGATTCGAGATGTTCAAGTTAAAACCAATATATGATACTCGATGATAATATGAAACCTTCATATTCTCATCGATACTCATATATGAAACTAAAAGCGCCACTTAGTCTTCGTCTATCGGTTAACATACGTGCGATGCTCGTCGTGACATAGAACTATACGAAGGTTGTTAAATATCGGACGGTATAGCTCGATACTAACAACCGTCGTATAGTCTACGCGACGAGAAAATTCAATCATATGGTAACCGATAGATTTGTCCCGTGTGGACAAGTTAAGAATGTATAAAGCAAATGCCTTCATTCACTAGTGTTTTCATCCGATTCGAGATATTTCGTCGGTACCTTTCCGCTGGTTCTCCGTGTACAAAGATAGATTAGATGTTCATTTCAACGTTGTTTCACAGCTTTGAAATGATTATCTATTCTATTACAGTGTACTCGGAGAATAGCGGGGAGGTGCTGCCGAAATTTACTCGAAACGGTTGAAAGCACAAGTGATGGGTGTTCGCTCTATACATTCTTAATGGGATAGAAGCCTACCCCCGACAGCCGGAACACACACATACATCAAGAATACACAACAAACGCATAATTAGAGAGAGATTCGAGATGTTCAAGTTAAAACCAATATACGATAATATGAAACCTTCATATTCTTATCGATACTCATATATGAAACTAAAAGCGCCACTTAGTCCCCGTCTATCGGTTAACATACGTGCGATGCTCGTCGTGACATAGAACTATACGAAGGTTGTTAAATATCGGACAGTATAGCTCGATACAAACAACCGCCGTATAGTCTACGCGATGAGAAAATTCAATCGTATGGTAACCCATAGATTTGTCCCGTGTGGACAAGTTAAGAATGTATAAAGCAAACGCCTTCATTCACTTGTGTTTTCATCCGTTTCGAGATATTTCGTCGGTACCTTTCCGCTGGTTCTCCGTGTACAAAGATAGATTAGATGTTCATTTCAACGTTGTTTCACAGCTTTGAAATGATTATCTATTCTATTACAGTGTACTCGGAGAACAGCGGGGAGGTGCTGCCGAAATTTACTCGAAACGGTTGAAAGCACAAGTGATGGGTGTTCGCTCTATACATTCTTAATGGGATAGAAGCCTACCCCCGACAGCCGGAACACACATATACATCAAGAATACACAACAAACACATAATTAGAGAGTGATTCGAGATGTTCAAGTTAAAACCAATATATGATAATATGAAACCTTCATATTCTCATCGATACTCATATATGAAACTAAAAGCGCCACTTAGTCCCCGTCTATCGGTTAACATACGTGCGATGCTCGTCGTGACATAGAACTATACGAAGGTTGTTAAATATCGGACAGTATAGCTCGATACTAACAACCGCCGTATAGTCTACGCGACGAGAAAATTCAATCGTATGATAACCCATAGATTTGTCCCGTGTGGACAAGTTAAGAATGTATAAAGCAAACGCCTTCATTCACTTGTGTTTTCATCCGTTTCGAGATATTTCGTCGGTACCTTTCCGTTGGTTCTCCGTGTACAAAGATAGATTAGATGTTCATTTCAACGTTGTTTCACAGCTTTGAAATGATTATCTATTTTATTATAGTGTACTCGGAGAACAGCGGGGAGGTGCTGCCGAAATTTACTCGAAACGGTTGAAAGCACAAGTGATGGGTGTTCGCTCTATACATTCTTAATGGGATAGAAGCCTACCCCCGACAGCCGGAACACACACATACATCAAGAATACACAACAAACGCATAATTAGAGAGTGATTCGAGATGTTCAAGTTAAAACCAATATATGATAATATGAAACCTTCATATTCTCATCGATACTCATATATGAAACTAAAAGCGCCACTTAGTCCCCGTCTATCGGTTAACATACGTGCGATAATTTATTCTTTTCAACGACAAACGCACACACAAAGCATATACACGGATTTTCTCCTTTGTCAGTAACTATCCCGTTCTTATATTTCTCAATATAGTCAGCATAACCTACAATTTATATGTTATACAGTCTAACATGGCCCATGAGTACGTCAGAGTTAAGGACTGGATGTATGTGGATTGGAAACAACGTATGCAACCTAAGTTTGTCGCAGGAGTTGCTGCTTTCCTTGAATTTGCACGCGCACATAATAAGATCATAATAGAGAAGATTCTCTGTCCGTGCGATAGATGTGGCAATAAGTACTCGCAGAAGGTAGAATTGGCAGAGCTTCATATTGTAAAACATGGATTTACTAGACTTTATACAACTTGGAAATGTCACGGAGAAGGAGAAGAATGCAGTACTGCGGCAGAAGAAGAAGGAGAACACAATAATGCGGCAGGAGAAGAAGAAGAATTCGGTAATGCGGCAGAAGGAAAAGACGGTAATTTATTTCCATCAGAAGAAATGGAGGATATGGTAGAGCCTGCCCTAGGTGAATCTATTCGTACCGAAGATAACATTCCTTCCGGTCAAGGACCGCGTGCGGATAAATATGAAAATTTCATGAATGATGCTAGGAAACCAATTTATAAGAATGCGAAGTATTCCACCCTCTCATGGTTCGTCCAACTTTTCCAGATTAAGTGCCTAAATGGATGGAGCAACAAGTCATTCACAATGCTTCTTTCGTTCTTGAAAGATTCTATGCCTCCGGGAAATAATGTGCCCGACAGCTGGTACGAATCCCAGAAGATGTCTGATTTGGGTCTAAAGTGCGAGAAGATTCAAGCATGTCCTAAAAATTGCGTGTTGTACCGGAAAGAGAATTCAGATTTGAAAGAGTGTCCAACATGCGGAGAGGCCAGGTATAAGCCGAAAGATTCTGATAAGAAGTCTAATATACCTGTGAAGATAGCACGATACTTTCCCATAACACAGAGGCTACAGAGGCTATTCAGATGCAAAAAAACAGCCGAGGCAATGATTTGGCATCACCGTGCTCCTCCAAGTGAAGATGGAAAAATGAGCCATCCAAGAGATTCACCGGCATGGAAGGATTTCGATAGGAGGCACGCAATATTCAGTAGCGATCCTCGCAATGTCCGGCTCGGACTGGCTACTGATGGCTTCTACCCATTCAACTATATGGCTGGAAGTCACAGCACATGGCCCGTTGTAATGATAATTTATAATCTGTCTCCTTGGTTGGCTATGGACCAATCATACTTTATGATGCCTCTTCTTATCGACGGACCAAACTCACCGGGGAACAATATCGACGTCTATCTCCGACCTCTGATCGAGGAGTTGAAATCTTTGTTCATTGATGGTGTAGAGATATATGATGCAAATACAAATACAACCTTCATACTGCGTGCGGCTTTAATGTGGACAATTAATGACTTTCCTGCGTATGGAATGCTATCAGCTTGGTCCGTACATGGTCACAAAGGATGTCCTCATTGCCATGAACACACAACATCGAAATTCTTGAATTTTAGCAGGAAGGTTTGTTATTGCGGCCATCGACGTTTCCTGCCTCCAGACCACCCCTATAGGTTAGACACGGTTCACTTTGATGGTCATCAGGAGTTTCTTGGACCTCCATCCCCATTGTCCGGAGAGGACGTGACTGCTAAATGGGATGGTTACAATAACGTGACCTTCGGGATGGATCCAACGAAACAGGTCAAACCACCATATTGGAACAAGTTAAGCATTTTCTTCGAGCTTCCGTATTGGTCTACAAATTCAGTGCGTCATTGTCTGGACGTCATGCATATAGAGAAGGGGGTATCAGAGCACATACTTAACTTGCTTCTTTGTAAAGACGGGAAATCGAAAGACAACATGAATGCTCGGATGGATCTATAAGAGTGGGGAATAAGAAGTGAATTGCACCCTAGACCGGTAGCGGGTAAACCGGGCAAGTGTGTACTTCCCAATGCCGCTTATCATATGTCACAACCGGAGAAGAAAAGATTCTTGCAGGTGTTGCATGATTTGAAAGTTCCCACAGGTTTCTCAGGATCATTCAGCAAGAAAATAAAAATTGTGAAGGGCAAGATCGATGGACTGAAAAGTCATGATCACCATGTTATCGTGGAACACCTTCTTCCATTAGCCCTCAGGACTTCTCTCCCCGACTCGGTTGGTCTAGTAATCAACGACCTATGTTGTTTTTTCAGGGAGTTGTGTGCTAAAACACTGGAGGTTGTGACGCTGGATAAACTAGAAAATTCTATTGCGTTGATACTTTGCAAGTTTGAGCGTATTTTCTCACCATCATTCTTCGATATCATAATACACTTGACGGTTCATCTTGCAACTGAGGCGAAGTTAGCCGGACCGGTATAATATCGATGGATGTATCCCGTCGAGAGGTACGTGTAATTTTTCGTTTCGCGCAATTTATAAATTTATTATTGTCCTGTATGCCCGTATTTATTTATTCAACATATTTTCATTAGGTACATCTACACTCTTAAGAAGTATATACGCAATAAAAATCGACCAGAGGGTTCTATCATGCAAGGTTATCTTCTTGATGAAGCAACCACATTTTGTTCCCGCTATCTGGACGAGAACATTGATACAAGGCTTAACCGACCATGAAGAATTCAAGACGGGCCATATGGTAAAGCCGAGTATAAGAGGGTAGACACTATGTTTATCAACAAGATATACCGGTTTATCTTGCTTAATTGCGCATGTCTTGAACAAATTAGAGAGTAAGTTTTTTTGGATTAATTGTTATATCTGTGTTTGTGTGTGTATGAAATGATATAATATTAATGTCACCATTATTTGTCGAAAACAGAATTCATTTTAACGAGGTACGTGAGGGCATCCTGATTGGAATGAAGAACAATTGGAAAAATATCATCAGGATAATTTTTGTGATTGGGTCACAGATCATGTAAGTTATTCGAATAACATTTTATTGCTAGCAGTTTTAATCTAAACTTGTATCGTTATGTATTTGTCGTAAAATTTGTTTTGTTAGATCCACGATCCGAACTTGTCTGCATCATTTGAGAGTGATTCAAGATGTTTAGCTCAATTTCCTAGTTCGGAGGTTGCATATTACAAAGGATTTGGTGTCCTTGGATACAAATTCGAAGTTAAGGACATAGAAACATCTAGAACCACTCAGAATAGTGGGATTGCGACGGTAGGATCAGACGGTGTGATTTATTATGGGTACTTAAATTGTATACTCGGCATCCATTATCCCGGATGATCAGAACCCTTTTATATATTCCAGTGTACTTGGTACGATACGCGAACCGATACGGACAGGTGGAGAAGCAATCTTGGGACTTGGAAAGATGAATATGGATTGACCAGTGTGAACACACTTCGATTTTACGGTCAGGAAGATCCGTTTATCTTTCCGAACCAAGCGTTCCAAGTATACTACTCACAGTGTTTGAAGCATCCGGGGTGGAGTGTTGTATGCCGATGGAAACCCAGAGATGTCTACGATGTCCCAGAATACGAGGACAACGATGAGGACGAAGAAGAGAGAAGGCTTAAAGTGCTCCGACCGTCTGTTTCGAAAGACGGGTTGTCTTCGACCGATCATGAAGTACGTGGGTTAGAAATGACATCGATGATGAAATCCAAGTAGATATGTATAATGCGCCCACGAAACGAAAAAGGTTATCTGTAATGTTATATTATTACTTCACATTTTACGCTCTATACATATATAGTCAATACTTTTAATGATTGTCTAATGCGTCCACGAACCGTTTATCTAGATTTGATGACGATGTCGGGAGCAGCGAGGGGCGGCAGGAGCTCCAGCCGCGGCAGAAGTAGAGGTAGAGGCAGAGCGGTTCTGCCGCCCAGAGAGCTTCGTAGGGAGCTTCAGAGGGCCGGTCTTGCACCCTGATCGGAGACCCCTTCGGATGTCTCCTTCCGTGTGGATTTTGCCACACCTCCAGGTATACTGCACCCATATCCATTTTGAATATAATATTACAGATATTCATGCCTGTTTATGTCAAAATTACTTATATTGTCAATGCTTGATTTTTTAGTTGTTGGTGATGCATCCACATCTGGGACAGAGGCCACTCCCGCTCCTCCAGGTATGTTTATATATCATATAGTGCATGTATATTGATTTAGAATGCTATATCATAAATATACACACATTCCTTTTGCTCTTACTTAGCAATTTTTATTATTGTCTAGCTGTAGGTGCTGACACCACCGCACCTGCGGGTATGTTTATATATCTTATAGTGTATGCATATTGATATAGAACGTTATATTATTGATCTACACATTCTTTTTGCAGTTACTTATATAATCTATTTTTAATTGTCTAATTATAGGTGGTGCGTCCACATCTGGGACAGAGGCCACTCCCGCTCCTCCAGGTATGTTTATATATCATATAGTGCATGTATATTGATTTAGAATGCTATATCATAAATACACACACATTCCTTTTGCTCTTACTTAGCAATTTTTATTATTATCTAGCTGTAGGATGTGACTCCACTGCACCTGCGGGTATCTTTATATATTCTATAGTGCATACATATTGATTTAGAACGTTATATTATTGATCTACACATTCTTTTTGCAATTACTTATATAATCTATTTTTAATTGTCTAATTATATGTGCTGCATCCACATCTTCCGCAGGGGCCACTCCTGCCGCTTCCATACCATCCGCATCGTCTGCAGGTTAGTATGAATAAATATAAAATATTTATTCATTTTACATATGCTCTATAGAATAAATATGAACTTCATGAAAATTTAGCGTTAATGTTTATTTTATAGTTGGAGGGGATGCGATCCCATCCGGGACCCCGGTTGTTCCTCACCGGAGGAACTATCGTCCCGCTCGTGCTGCTGCCCAGGCCCAGGCTCGTGCGATAGTCACCGGAGGTATATATCACACTTCAATTTTCATTTAAGCTTGATTTCTTAATACAACTTTGTCTTAATATTGATTGTTTTGATATTTCGTGCAGACGCAAGGCCTCCCCATCCCCAGAGAGGGACTCGAGTCCCGAATCAGTCCCATAGGCTGAGGCCTGACAGAGCTAGGGGGAGGCAGCATTCCCCCTCTTTTTTACCCTTGACTGTCGCTATACCGGTCCTCATGCCGAGAGGTTCGGCCGGTATATGGAGGACGAGAGCCAGCTCGTGAAGAACTATCCACTTCACGTTGAGTGGGGCGAGCAGCACCGACGCTCATTCGCCCTCTTCTTTGATCAGGCTCGGGTACGTATTAATATATATTTTCATTTGATTTATCCAATATATTTATTATTAACACTTGCAATCTAATAACAATGTTTTTTTTGTATTTTCAGTCGGATTACGATTTTCAGCCTGTATCCGACCCTGATCACCCTGGGAGGGTGCTCGACCTTCATGCTCTGTACAATGGCCTGATGAAGAACATGCAGACCAAGGTCCGATACAACAGGAATGAGCTGAAGGCCGACTGCTACTCCCTGTGGATGGCGACCCCCGAGGCAGAGAGAGCGGCCCTCCTATCTACTCCGGCGTTTGCGAGAGTCGACGTAGAGACATGGCCTCTATTGTGCGAATATTTCGACTCCCAACGCAAACAGGTATGTATTTTAAATGTAATTCATTGTTTAGGATATAATTTATTTTTTTGTGTTCCTTAATTAGAAAACTAAATGTTAATGCGTTGTGCAGAAAGCCGCTCAGAATACAGAGAACAGGAAGTCAGCGAAGAGGGGTCGCCCCACTTACACAGGTGGCTCGAGGAATATTACTCGAGCCATGGAGTTATCGGTAAATTACAATAGACCGACCTTTGTGATATTCTGCAATATTAAGAGTTATTTTCTAATATTTCTAATATTAAGAGTTATTTTCTAATATTGCAGACAGCTCAGACCATGGCCCAAGGTGGTACACCGAGCGTGCTGTCCGCATATCTTGCCGTCCACGGCACCTCGACAGATCCCGCCACGGGCGAGCTTCGATATCCCGACGTCGCTACCCAGGAGTATTGCGTAAGTGTTAATATTTATTCTACCCATATTTGAAATTTTAGTTTTGGAAGGTTCAAGTTTAAATTTTATACTTATACTTTACTGCTTAATGTGGGTGTAGGAGCGGGTGGTTGAGCAGGCCGAGGCCTCGGGGATCGATTTTACCGGACAGAGCGATCCGAGGCTGCTGACCCCAGTTCTGGACGCCGCACACGGAGGGCACCACGGAGGTTGGGAGAGAGGCCGGGGACTGGGCCCTAGCAGGGCCCATATGAGGATGGACTCCACCCCGGCGGTTACTTCCTCCGTCTCAAGTGAGCGACGTGTCCAGCAGGAACTGGAGAGCTTGAGGGCCACCGTTCAGGAGTTGAAGGAGATGCTGATATGTATACTACTTTATAGTAAAATATCATGTCATATTATAGATATCAACATATCCATAATTAGTACGTAGTTTGAGCTTATTCGGTTTTAGACTTAGGCTTGATTAATCATACATACATATGTAATTAAAATAAACAACGGTTTTCCAAACTAGATATCCAAATGGGATTTCGAAATAACTTGATAATGATATGAATTCGAATATTACACAGTTCTTACACGCTTCTTACGCACGTTAGGTCCAGACGCGACAGGGTACACCGGCCGAGCCTTCACATGCATCTCCTTCGGCTGCGGCTCCGCAAGCCATTATATCGGCTGCGGTTCCGCAGACAGCTCCTATAGCTCCACCGTCCGCTCAGACTCCCGCAGCCGCGGCTCCGCAAGCTACTACCTCGACGGCGGCTGCGCAGACCACATCGCCAGCTCCACAGGACGCTCAGACTCCCGCTCGCGCCGAATTGCATGGTTTATTGACCGAGGAGCAGGCGCGTCTTATTCTATCGTTTATCAGAGGTGGAGCTGGACCGAGTTAGGGTAGCTTTTTGATTCTTTTTTTTGAAACATGTATTTATTTATATCATACATATTGTACTACATTTTGAAACGATATTGATATTGGTTTATATTTATATCATATTCAGTATTTGGGTTTCTTTTGTATATTATATGCGTGAGATATGATTATGAATACTGCGATTAATTTTATATTTTATTGATATATATATTATTGTGCACAGGGCGAGAAAAAAATCAGGCTGCCCTTTTTTTTATAAAAAAATCAGATAATGTGTACCTACGAATTAATCCGTAGGTACACATGTTGCCCATACGGTTTAAACCGTAGGGGAAAAATATCAGCATTAACTGATATTTCCCCCCTGATCTCAGTATCAGGGGGTTGGGCTTGCCCCTATGGATATGACCGTAGGGGCCAACAACATCCCCTACGGATATATCCGTAGAGGCAAAATATCAGGAATCCTGATATTTTTCCCCTACGGATATATACCTACGCATGTATCCGTAGGGGAAAGTAATAGTACCTACGGATATATCCGTAGGTACAACTTATATATTTAAAAAAACCGTAAATAAAATAACTTTTTACCCCCTACGGCCAACTCCGTAGGTGAAAATGGACCTACACAGAACTCCGTAGGGGCAAGTTTTTGCCCGTAGGGGCAAGTTCAGGGCTTCAACTTGCACCTACGGCGTTTGCACCTACAGGTTATATTGTAGCCCCTACGGATATATCCGTAGGGGCAGTGGTTTGCCCCTACGGGTAAATCCGTAGGGGCAACCCCATATTGTAGTAGTGCATGTCTACCTCAGTATTCCGCTTGGAACCCTTTCCAACATACCACTTCTCAAAAGAGGGTAAACTTATAACTCGTATTAGATATACTCATATCTTTGTCACTTTGGAAGCTGGAATCGGTAATCGCCTCCGGTTGAAGGCTGTCATTACCATACTTCAAGATCATCCGCTTATGTTCTACACCGCTATCCTATGTTTCTCCAGGATTGAACCGATATCCGCTTATTGCAACTCATGCATAAGCAACATCTGATCCGGTACATGACATCGCATGATTGACCCTACTTTCAAAACATGTGCTATGTCATTCATGCGAGTCTCTGTTCATCAGTCTAGAAAACATCTTTTTAGAGAGAGTGACTTTCTTTTATACGGGTATACTACCGCGTTCGGAGTCATCCATTCTAAATCTCCTTTAGAATGGTGTCAAAATACCCGAATTGGGACATTCTTTAAATCCTTCCAGATCTATCTCTATAGATCCATTCCCCAGAATGATTGATATGTTATTCAAATCCTATACGGAGAAACATTTGTGACGACTAAAGTTTGTCCAAATTGTAATATAGGAAAATCATTTCCTATTGGGAAGATTTCGCCCACATATAATATGAGAAATGTGACATTACTCCTTACATCCTTCTTACAGATATTAGATTCATCTACTACTTTGATGAAGTAAAATACTTACACTTTCACTGTAAAATCAAAAACAGATGATCTATCTCCATGATGCATGTTCTAGTCCACAAATGGGCTTAAGCTACTTGCACACTTTTTCGTTGCTCCCACCGACTACAAGGACCTCCGGCAGAGTCATATATACGTGCACTTCAAAATCTCTAAGAATGACGTTATAGACGTCCGCCTGCCAGATCTTATAGCCATGAAGAATATCAATGGCGAGTGATATCCGAATGGACTTCAGCATAAACACTGGAAAAAAGTTTTATCATAATCCACACCGGGTATTTGACGAAAACCTTTTCGCTTTAAGTCTGGCCTTATTAAGTTACTATCTTTCCATCTGCACATATTTTCATCTGGAAGATGTACTTGCTCCTAATGGATTTTACCTCTTCAGAAGCATCCAACTAAGTCCACACTTTGTTGAAGTGCATGGAGTCCAACTTGGATAAATTGCATCCAACCATCAGTCGGAAGTCACCATTTCTTATGGTCTGCTGATAACTAGTAGGGTCATCATCATCATGATGCAAACCTCCTTGTAACCATTTACGAAGAAACTGAAGTATCTCTCGGGTGGCTAAGATTACCTACTAAATCTGCAAAGTGGCTAAGCTTTGTCAGGGACAATTGAATCCATATGTTCTACTAAATTTTCAGTAATCATCTGTGGTTTTGGAATTACTTCCAGTTCTACCATACTCCCACTAATTTCTTTTGCAAGAAAAACCCTTTCTGAAAAGATGGCGAGTCAAGAACAAAACAACTTTTGATCTTGAAAATGATTGAAGTTAAACCCTTGCGTATGCTTGGGATAACCCATAAACTGTTATTTACTGAAATATACCTTGAGTTTGTCTGAATTCTACTTCTCAACATAATTCGGAAAACTCCATATCTTAACCTTAAGATAATCACCCATTCCATATCACATATAAAAACACAAGCACTAATTTAGACAGAATTTTATTCAATTGGTATGCAATATCTTTCAGTGCATTTCCCTAAATGAAAAAGCAATTCAGCAATACTCATTATAGGAGCGCACCATATCTTATAGGGCGTGTATCCTCCTCTCCAATAATCCATAGCACTATGTATAAACGGAAGTGTAACCTGAGAGAGAATCATATTCTCAATTAGATAGCTACGGGATATCGAGCTCAAGTATCCACACCCTCGATCACATCGAAAAATCTTGATACTTCTAACATCTGGTTTTATACTTTATTCCAATACACTTGTCATGATCCGAAAAGTACGGAACATGACCGGCACTTAAATTACGAAACGTCTCGAGGCGTATGTAATCTAAGTAAGCCAAAACCCAGAAATCAAAACCAAAGAAGCAGTAGAGTGAAGGAAAAACCAATTTAAAGCAAGTAGTTTTAATACATAAGCCGAAGTGTGTATCTTTAAAATCTCAAATATTTTCTGAAAATTTCGGCAGAGTCTCCTTTGTAAATACTGGCCCCAAACGGGATACAACATGAATAGTATATGAAATACAAAAAAAGGCATTCCCAAGCGGGAATTAGCTCTTCGTCAATCGACGGTCACAACCACTCAAGCAATATAATATACAACGCCAAGGGCGAGGATTAAAACTCAAAGAAAACCCAAAATCAACATGAAAACCATAATAATACAACGCGCGACTCTAAGGTCGAAAGAATAACAGGTCTGGTTTTCTATCTCTCTCAAATATACAATCTGGTTGATAGAGTTTCTAGATACAACTGAAATAATAATAAACAATGGTGGTCCTGATGCAAAGAACCCACCTGCTAAAGCAATCACCCGGAAAGAATGGTGTGCCAGCAAAGCCGCAAAGAACCCGTACGGCAAAACCTGCAAGGAGCTGTGGCACAACGGGGGTGAGTTGCCAACTCGTGAGTAGAAAACATCTACGTGTAGAAATCGCATGTATGACGCAATCCTAGGTCATACGATCAATATATAATTCTCAAATGATAAAGTCTGAAGCATGAAAAAGTGGCAAGGGTAAACATCTATACATAAGTGTAATCCCATGTGCTCGTGTCAGTGCCTTAGGTAGCAACATATCATATGAATGAGGTATGAATGCATGAAAACAGAATACAAGTAAATGAAGAAACTGTTTTCATAACTTAGTGAGATTTCTGTAAATTTAAAACGAGATATCGGTAAGGAAATCAACATAAACAGTGTCTAGCATCGACACAAAACATAAATCCCAATATCTCAATATCTCAGGCTCCGGCTACCTGGACTGGCCTGTATCATCAAATCTCAATACCTCAATATCTCAAAATCCTAGTATCTCAAATCTCACTATCTAGGGCGCCGTCAGTCCGGATCGGCCCCTAACATCAATCACACGACCACGACGGTATCCTCCGGATATCCGACGCGTCAGATAAAATCACCGGTAGGCAGTCTTCCCCTGCCGGGCTCATCGTCTACTACTCGATCTTCTTGCCCTGGGGTACCTTACCGGGTCCACCATGTACCCGCAGACGGTTCATCCAACTCCTCGAATCGGGTCTTGAAATCCATCTCATAACCGAGAAAACATCATGGTGGACGACTCATACATCATGAGAAAACCACACATTTCATTTTAAAAAGAGGGAGAAGTTTATAAATATTCTTGCGGTTTTCTCCCAAATCCAGGAAATCTCATGAAAATCCGAAATAAAATCATCAATAGCACGTAAACAGTGAATATAGGCATAAAACTCAATAATACTGCATAACAGTGAATAATAATATGCATGAAATAACAAGTAATAACTGCAATGTCTAAACTGGCGCATAAGGCAAGTACACTAATATCATATCGAAACTATCGGCTAACAAGCTATGTCAATGAAATAGTATTCTCTAAAGTGTATGTGACATGGCAATTACCGATGATGATGTGTGTGAGCCGGCAAGTAAGTGTACGTGGAACATACGCATCATCGGTAATGGTGCTGGTGTCCTGACAGCATGATATCTATAATGGTAAATGAAATCACAATATAAGCATGCGATGCGAAGCGAACATCAATAATGTGCGGGAGCTGAATGATAAACACAATGATAACTAATCTGCATTTAATATAAATATAAGTCATACAGTGGTGCCATTTGAAATAACACGAATCGTGGTGTTTTGAAAATAAGGGCTACGATGTTTTTAAGAAAAGATACGTCCTTTGAAATATCCGTAGAATCCTTCGGCCTGTCTTTTAAAATACCCACGATTCGTTAGTTTTTTGAAATAGGTAGGAATCGAATCTAGTCTAACAACGACACTAAACTATAGGGCTGAGCTAACAGTCTATACGAAAGGTAAGGAAACCGCCTAACATATGAGTCGATATATATATATATATATATATATATATATATATATATATATATATATAATAGTCGGTGATCCCGCCTCAATAGTATCACATACGATACAATATCTATAATATGACATTCTCAAGTTAAGAGTGTGGATCTATCATCAATATATAGCTCATACGTAAATCCGTCGTACAGCATCCCAAATCTGGGTACGGGTCAAATATCACATTCATCACATTATTCATCGGGTATCCTCTTTATAAAAGATCATAATCCGGGGTACTGATCTACGTCTAGTACAATACTGATACCAATCTAAGTAAATGCATGCGTGTGTATGAAAACACCATGTTAAAGGACCCGCTAAAACATTATGTCGTACCTCAAATACGAACCCTGTCATATCACCGATCTCACGGCCTCAAATCCAATCTCATCGACTCATCTCCAATCCCAAGTACTATTCTCATAATCCAATATATGTACACATAGTCCTATACCCATGTGAATACATATACACATATCCCCATATATGCATATGTAAAAGAATGAATGTAAGAAAGTGTGTGCGCGTGTGTGGGTGCAACAACTACTTTAGGGTTTCGCAAGTAACACTACAAATCCATGAACACATAACCATATCCTGAATATCATCCACATATCATAAACCACATATATATAACCATTATATAAGCTATATTACGAACTGCGGGGGTGCTATACGCCATCCACCCGACTTCTCCCCGTAGATATAAATCTACTCACCTGGTCTTCGCTCGCCGGTGCCGACGTCGCCACGTGCTTGCTTGTCGTCTCGAAGTCCACATGGGGTACCTGCATGTCACAACGTATCGTGTCACATAAAAACCCAATTCGAAATCGAAACAGCATACAAAAACCAAATCGGTACGCGTATCACGCATAGGTCAAAGCCTATCGCCTACGCATGCAAGAATAGCCAAACCAATTCTCGATGTCGAGGTACAAACGTCAAACCATCGAGAAAAACACCAAACGTACCAATCATGGTCTTACAACTCACTAAAAATCTACGAAATAGGATGCAAATCATCAAAACTAATAGATCGATTAAATCGATTTATTACAAGAAATCTAGTAAGCATCAATTAGTCGTTTTAAACAAAACTTGATGTTTTAACAATTCTAATGGCCATCATACTCATTAAACATCTTAAATAAGTCCTACAAACTATTTCCATAATTTAATGTCATAAATTTCCATTAACCCCAAAAACCTAGTTTGCAAAATATCCAATTTTAACACCTTTTAAAGCAAAATTCATAATTTTACAATTAAGCTTGGTTTTGCATATACTAAAGTATTAAACCACAATTTATAATGTTAATAATGTCATGAATAACCTAATTAGATTTTTAATCTCTCATTTTCAATTAAATTCCAAAACCTAGTTTGCATAAAATTCCAATTTTAACAATTTACAAGCATCAATTAGTAAACTAGCAACTAGGTTAGTTTTAGCATATCATTAACATGTTAAACTACACATTTATCCCATGATCAATTTATAAAAACCCCAACTTGAATTCACAAACCCTATTCTTGAATTTTCCAATTTGCAAAATAGAACCATATTAACACTTAATTACATTAGATTAAGAAAATTGAGCAACAAGGTAAGTATTGTGTTAAGATTTATACCTCCCCAAATTTAGAGATCCCACTTGAAATCTATCCTTCCAAACTTGCTCCTTTTCACTAAGATCCATTCAAGAATAGCTAATGACAAATGGGTAGGAGTTAGATTTGAGTTTTAGCTTGATTTTTGATGCATTTTGAAGCAATCTTGTGGATTTCTTTGATGCAAATATGAGAGGAGATGAAGTGGGGCTACTACTGTAGGAGGCTCGGCCAAGGGGAGAGGGATGGGAAAAAGTAAGGGAATGGTGAAAAAACCCAAGTCAAAGCCCTCTCAATTTACTATAATACCTCCACCTACATAAATATATAATAAAACCTTTATTTTAACCATTCTTTTCACATGAAAAAGACAAAAAGAGGGGAGAAGTGAGTGGGCTGCTGTTGGTGGTGGTGGGGCCGGCCACATGTGGAGGTGAGTGTGTGTGAGAGAGTGTACAAAAAGATTCCATGCAAAAAGAACCCCTCAAGTTACCAAATTGCAAGTTTTAGTTAAATTATTTAAATTTTAGTTTTCCCCTTAATTATAACCAATTAGAATTCGAAATAAATTGCTAAAAATTTATATTACTAACTAGATTTTAGTTGTCATGGTTCTATAGTGTGTATTTAGCCTATTCAAATTTGTATTTATCGCTAATTTAATATATTTTTAACAGCTTAAAATAATATTAAAATAATTAATTTCGGAAAATTTTTCAGAAAATTAGAAATTTTACCAGTGGCTCAATAAACACCAAATATTAGCAATTACATAACTAGAATATGTATATTTAATTTTATATTAAAAGATATTTATACTTTGACTTTTTACGGAAACCCCCCTTATTTTACCGATTTTCCGAAATTTCACCGAAACGATTTTCAAAACGTTACAATCTTCCCCCCTTAAAGAAATTCGGTCCCCGAATTTAAATTAAAAAACCCCCCAAATACTAAAACGTTTCAGAAAAACAATCAAGTTGTCGGGGCTCCGAAATCATAAATACATAAAACATATATCGTAGCGCAATGCATGCGCATGAAAAAGAGTGTATAACTCAAAATCAAAACTTCGTCGAGCATCCCGCAATCATCGGAGTCATGGGGAAGACATCAATGTCCAAATCCAATACGAAAACCAATATGATATACATCAACACTATACATATAAATATCTGAAGGAAATGCATGCCAAACCCTTTTAAGTCGCTGTGCGATGCGCATAATACTGCACAATGGCGGACGTCTATCGTAAGAAAATAACTATATACATATATATATCATTTATTTAATATGCACGTCCCGCCATTTTGAAAACACTTTAAGAAGGGTTTCCCTTTTAAACAGTTTCGTGTGATCACTGACACGCAGGTAAATATTGAGACTATAGCTCCTCTTTGGAAATCCCTTCGATAACTATCAATGCATGCAAAAATATACTCAGGTACTGTCCTCAGACTAGTCCTGCTCAGTAATAAACCAGATAATAAGTATCATAAAATATACTGCTCCAAAAGAATCAATCCCAAATATATATGTGGATGCCACATGCGTCTGGTGCGCATGGAAATCGAAATCCACGAATGTGCCATACATGTGCACAGAAATAATATCTAAGTGCAACAGGTGTGCACGAAACACCTGACAGAGGAAATGTGGTGCTTGACAGCAAAACCAGGTGCATCTGATATGCACGAAAAATCTCGATTTAGTGCATCTGGTGTGCACCTAAATCGCATCAAGTACCTTAAGTATGCGCAAAATCCAAATCAAGTGCACAATGTGCATGAAAACGAATATTGAATACTAGAAGTGCATGAAAACTATGCCGAAAGCATAAGTCAAATCATATACATGCCCTAGGCATGAAATCACATATCATGAAACTCGGTCATCAAAACTCAATCATGAAATAAATCACCCAAAAATACTGAAATTCAAAGTGACGGATACGTGATAGTCAATCACAAAATCACAACTCATAAATACCATCGTCGATATGTCCGTCCTTCAAAGTCGAGAAGGTGTCGGTGCATCCAATACTAGCAGAGCAAGATATATACTTGCCTTCTGATCATGGCATGTCGCCTGGTGCCCTTAGGCTCTCGTCTCTCACTGCAGATTGCTAAGTACATAGCTCCTCAGCTCAATGGTCCAATAAAGAAACGATAACAGAACAGTCCGCTCTGACACATCCTCTAAAGATCTCTGGCCAACTATCATGATTACTCATAACATATCTCGTCGACGATGCCGAACTCTAGCCTACTGGGTGTGCGTCATATGACCGCTCCTGGGTCCAGGTCTTCTCGTTTAGTATTTCCAGAAAGATCTTGTCGGGGCCTCTCCCAAATCTCGTTTCTGTCGAACTGCCCGGAAGTCATCATTCTTACCAAATCTATTTCTTGTTCCGGAACGGCTGCATACTCATCACGACTCCTCCCGGAAGATATATCCACAGTCAACGTCTCTGCTTGCGTATCACATTTCTGATGTCAGCGGAGTGGAACGTCATCTTATCAAGATCTCGTACGAACCTCTTATTCCACTTTTCTCTAATGTCGACTGATTCTGACTCATCTCCTTGTGGCTGCATGGACCGCGCTCCAACGGCTATACTCGTATCTGGAGCCTCCCAAGCAATGCATCTCATCACCTGATATCCGAATGAAGTCGAATCATCCGATCGATTTGTCAAAACCTCATAATCCCCCAAGAGCTCAACATTTTGGGTACAGTTTAATAGTATCGAATTTATGCCATAGCACCTATGGACCAACCGTAGAAGGGCAGACCCAAGCCTCACTAATGGCACCGCTAAACTGCCGTAAACCCTAAGGTTCACCGGCGTTCCATGGTCATTAGATCGAGTTAGGGTTTCATTCTTCTAGAGGGTCCGTAGAATTGCTTGCATTGTTTTCCGAATACTTTAAACTTGGAAAATGGGTTCCTGATATTCGATCGTCTCTATCGACTCTCAACGTATCCGCGTAAAGTCGTCTCTAGCTGGATTCCAATCAATCTAATGACCTCACATCTGGGTAGGCAACGAATCACATGTCCTAGTCTTTCATCCTTGGTGACTAGCGACCTTCTATCATATCTCTAAGTATAACTCGTGCGGCAATAGCTCCAAACATCTCGGGCAACATCTCGTCATTCGCAGCAGCAACTGGCTCATTTGTCTGCACGCTGAACAGTGCCTCAATCATCAAAATACAGTGCATTAACGGTCATCACCTTCTGGCTGTCCTCTAGCGGTAACCTAATCCTCTAGTGTTGATCTGCACGTCCGAGAAATCTCGTGGAAGTGATCCATCAACTGCTCATGGCGCGTAAACACAATAAAATGACACCTCTATGCAATCGTGTGTCCCTGGAATCACGCCCCGGTCAGTCCTCGTCCATGAAGAGCTCATGCTGACCGCAACTCTAGCCGTAGCTCTCTGTGCCCACACAACCGTGGTAACAAAACCATAACTGATGTAGATAGATCATAGGAAGGAATATAATACTGTGTAAAGAAATGTACATAGACTTCTTAAGCGGAGTATCGTATCGTAAATATGCCGCGGAACATACGTACGTTACGTCACTCTACTCAAGTTACCTACTCCATCAACCAAGGGTCATCCTACACTCCGAAGGTAGAACCTAATGCTCTGATACCAACTTTGTCACGACCCGAAAAGTACGGAACATGACCGGCACTTAAATTACGAAACGTCTCGAGGCGTACGTAATCTAAGTTAGCCAAAACCCAGAAATCAAAACCAAAGAAGCAGTAGAGTGAAGGAAAAACCAATTTAAAGCAAGTAGTTTTAATACATAAGCCGAAGTGTGTATTTTTAAAATCTCAAGTATTTTCTGAAAATTTCGACAGAGTCTTCTTTGTAAATACTGGCCCCAAACGGGATACAACATGAATAGTATACGAAATACAAAAAAAAGGCATCCCCAAGCAGGAGCTAGCTCTTCGTCAATCGACAGTCACAACCACGCAAGCAATATAATATACAACGCCAAGGGCAAGGATTAAAACTCAAAGAAAACCCAAAATCAACATGAAAACCATAATAATACAACGCGCGACTCTAAGGTCGAAAGAATAACAGGTCTGGTTTTCTATCTCTCTCAAATATACAATCTGGTTGATAGAGTTTCTAGATACAACTGAAATAATAATAAACAATGGTGGTCCTGATGCAAAGAACCCACCTGCCAAAGCAATCACCCGGAAAGAATAGTGTGTGCCAGCAAAGTCGCAAAGAACCTGTACGGCAAAACTTGCAAGGAACTGTGGCACAACGGGGGTGAGTTGCCAACTCGTGAGTAGAAAACATCTACAAGTAGAAATCGCATGTATGAAGCAATCCTAGGTTATACGATCAATATATAATCCTCAAATGATAAAGTCTAAAGCATGAAAAAGTGGCAAGGGTAAACATCTATACATAAGTGTAATCCCATGTGCTCGTGTCAGTGCCTCAGGTCGCAACATATCATATGAATGAGGTATGAATGCATGAAGACAGAATACAAGTAAATGAAAAAAATGCTTTCATAACTTAGTGAGATTTCTGTATATTTAAAACGAGGTATCATCAAGGAAATCAACATAAACAGTGTCTAGTATCGACACAAAACATAAATCCCAATATCTCAATATCTCAGGCTCCGGCTACCCGGACTGGCCTGTATCATCAAATCTCAATACCTCAATATCACAAAATCCCAGTGTCTCAAATCTCACTATCTAGGGCGCCGTCAGTCCGGATCGGCCCCTAACATCAATCACACGACCACGACGGTATCATCCGGATATCCGACGCGTCAGATAAAATCACCGGTAGGCAGTCTTCCTCTGCCGGGCTCATCGTCTACTACTCGATTTTCTTGCCCCGGGGTACCTTACCGAGTCCACCATGTACCCGCAGATGGTTCATACAACTCCTCGAATCGGGTCTCGAAATCCATCTCATAACCGAGAAAACATCATGGTGGACGACTCATACATCATGAGAAAACCGCACATTTCATTTTAAAAAGAGAGAGAAGTTTATAAATATTCTTGTGGTTTTCTCCCAAATCCAGGAAATTTCACGAAAATCCGAAATCCAATCATCAATAGCACGTAAACAGTGAATATAGGCATAAAACTCCATAATACTGCATAACAGTGAATAATAATATACATGAAATAGCAAGTAATAACTGCAATGTCTAAACTGGCGTATATGGCAAGTACACTAATATCATATCGAAACTATCAGCTAACAAGCTATGTCAATGAAATAGTATTCTCTAAAGTGTATGTGACATGGAAATTACCGATGATGATGTGTGTGAGCCCGCAAGAAAGTGTATGTGGAACATACGTATCATCGGTAATGGTGCTGGTGTCCTGACAGCATGATATCTATAATGGTATATGAAATCACAATATAAGCATGCGATGCGAAGCGAACAGCAATAATGTGCGAGAGCTGAATGATAAACACAATGATAACTAATCTGCATTTAATATAAATATAAGTCATACAGTGGTGCCATTTGAAATAACACGAATCGTGGTGTTTTGAAAATAAGGGCTACGTTGTTTTTAAGAAAAGATACGTCCTTTGAAATATCCGTAGAATCCCTCGGCCTGTCTTTTAAAATACCCACGATTCGTTAGTTTTTTGAAATAGGTAGGAATCAAATCTAGTCTAACAACTACACTAAACTATAGGGCTGAGCTAACAGGCTAAACGAAAGGTAAGGAAACCGCCTAACATTTGAGTCGACACACACACACACACACACACACACATATATATATATATATATATAATAGTCGGTGATTCCGCCTCAATAGTATCACATACGATACAATATCTATAATATGACATCCTCAAGTCAAGAGTGCGGATTTATCATCAATATATAGCTCGTACGTAAATCCGTCGTACGGCATCCCAAATTTGGGTACGGGTCAAATATCACATTCATCACATTATTTATCTGGTATCCTTTTTATCAAAGATCATAATCCGGGGTACTGATCTACGTCTAGTACAATACTGATACCAATCTAAGTAAATGCATGCGTGTGTATGAAAACACCGGGTTAAAGGACCTGCTAAAACATTATGTCGTACCTCAAATACGAACCCTGTCATATCACCGATCTCACGGCCTCAAATCCAATCTCATCGACTCATCTCCAATCCTAAGTACTATTCTCATAATCCAATATATGTACACATAGTCCCATACCCATGTGAATACATATACACATATCCCCATATACGCACATGTAAAAGAATGAATGTAAGAAAGTGTGTGCGCGTGTGTGGGTGCAACAACTACTCTAGGGTTTCGCAAGTAACACTACAAATCCATGAATATATAACCATATCCTGAATATCATCCACGTATCGTAAACCACATATATATATCCATTATATAAGCTATATTACGAACTGCGGGGGTGCTATACGCCATCCACTCGACTTCTCCCCGTAGATATAAATCTACTCACCTGGTCCTCGCTCGCCGGTGTCGACGTCGCCATACGCTTGCTTGTCGTCTCGAAGTCCACATGGGGGTACCTACATGTCGCAACGTATCGTGTCGCATAAAAACCCAATTCGAAATCGAAACGGCATACGAAAACCAAATCGGCACGCGTATCACGCATAGGTCAAAACCTATCGCCTACGCATGCAAGAATAGCCAAACCAATCCTCGATGTCGAGGTACAAACGTCAAACCATCGAGAAAAACACCAAACGTACCAATCGTGGTCTTACAACTCACTAAAAATCTATGAAATAGGATGGAAATCATCAAAACTAATAGATTGATTAAATCGATTTATTACAAGAAACCTAGTAAGCATCAATTAGCCGTTTTAAAACAAAACTTGATGTTTTAACAATTCTAATGGCCATAATACTCATTAAACATCTTAAATAAGTCCTACAAACTATTTCCATAATTTAATGTCATAAATTTCCATTAACCCCAAAAACCTATTTTGCAAAATATCCAATTTTAACACCTTTTAAAGCAAAATTCATAATTTTACAATTAAGCTTGGTTTTGTATATACTAAAGTATTAAACCATAATTTATAATGTTAATAATGTCATGAAGAACCTAATTAGATTTTTAATCTCTCATTTGCAATTAAATTCCAAAACCTAGTTTGCATAAAATTCCAATTTTAACAATTTACTAGCATCAATTAGTAAACTAGCAACTAGGTTAGTTTTAGCATATCATTAACATGTTAAACTACACATTTATCCCATGATCAATTTATAAAAACCCCAACTTGAATTCACAAACCCTATTCTTGAATTTTCCAATTTGCAAAATAGAACCATATTAACACTTAATTACATTAGATTAAGGAAATTAAGCAACAAGGTAAGTATTATGTTAAGATTTATACCTCCCCAAATTTAGAGATCCCACTTGAAATCTAGCCTCCCAAACTTGCTCCTTTTCACCAAGATCTATACAAGAATAGCTAATGAAAAATGGGTAGGAGTTAGATTTGAGTTTTAGCTTGATTTTTGATGCATTTTGAAGCAATTTTGTGGATTTCTTTGATGCAAAATGAGAGGAGATGAAGTGGGGCTGCTGCTGTAGGAGGCTCAGCCAAGGGGAGTGGGATGGGAAAAAGTAAGGGAATGGTGAAAAAACCCAAGTCAAAGCCCTCTCAATTTACTATAATACCCCCACCTACATAAATATATAATAAAACATTTATTTTAACCATTCTTTTCACATGAAAGAAGACAAAAAGGAGGGGGGAAGTGAGTGGGCTACTGTTGGTGGTGATGGGGCCGGCCACATGTGGAGGTGAGTGTGTGTGAGAGAGTGTAAAAAAAGATTCCATGTAAAAAGAACCTCTCAAGTCACCAAATTGCAAGTTTTAGTTAAATTATTTAAATTTTAGTTTTCCCGTTAATTATAACCAATTAGAACTTGAAATAAATTGCTAAAAATTTATATTACTAACTAGATTTTAGTTGTCATGGTTCTATAGTGTGTAATTAGCCTATTCAAATTTGTATTTATCGCTAATTTAATGTATTTTTAACAGCTTAAAATAATATTAAAATAATTAATTTCGGAAAATTTTTCAAAAAATTAGAAATTTTACCAGTGGCTCAATAAACACCAAATACTAGCAATTACATAGCTAGAATATGTATATTTAATTTTATATTAAAAGATATTTATACTTTGATTTTTTACGGAAAACCCCCTTATTTTACCGATTTTCCGAAATTTCACCGAAACGATTTTCAAAACGTTACAACACTATGATCTTCTCAATAGTTTCAGACGTTGTATTTCAACAAGAAACGCATATCCAAAAACTAGAGAACTCATATGTAAACTGAATGAAGTAGAAGTACCAATCCCTTGTCCGTAAGGACATTGGACAACAAACATTACTATATATAAGTTCGAAGAGCTTACTAACTCAAACTCCATGTTTTGTAAGTTGAAAACTGTGTTTTGGTTAAGAATATCTATATAGTTATTTTATGCACCTTACCCATCCAACATTTGATGAAGGTAAATATTTAGAACATAATTTTCAAAACTTATATCCTTCGGTATTAAATAAAAATACGGACATAACGATTTAAAAATCGGTGCATAATAACGATTATTTAACACTAAAAAGTTTTGCATCTAAGCAAAACCAAGTGATATTCCCTAACAGCAATACTTGTTGCGATTTCCGACTTTGGGGATCACATCATCATTTCCTAATACTCTACTCCTTTTCAGCATCTGTAACCCCTTATATATGTCCTAATCAAGTATCCACATATCTAGGAGTTAGAGTTTATTGAGAAACAGTTTTCAAATACAAACTTACCCTGGGATGAAGCATTATCATACTCCAAAGGAGTGGCCGGGTATTTCTAGTAACGCCTCTTTCACTGCCCAGACTCATGACAGTAGTTACAATTTCCTTTCCCTTTAACTACAACCCCTTTATATGTTTTTTATGTCTTTACCTTCTGCACACCATACTTATGCTGGTTGATTTTCTTCTTTCTCTACCTTTTAGCTTCAGCCTTGGGTTGCGAAAAAGACTATCCAATAAGCATAACTGGTGTATTCTCATTATTGAAGGATCTCAGAACTTGAGAAAAGGGGGATAAGAGAGACAATCGAATTATATCAATATATAGCTCATTTTTTCCAAACTAGTGGCTATCCTCGGACTGAAACAATTTCTTCGAGTTTGCAGTAACTATGCGAGATGTTCTTCCAAACAATATGGATCTCTGTACTTTAATACAAAGGGTTCTGGAGAAGGTTCCGTATCAATATATAATTCATTTTTTTCTAGAACCATTGGCCATCCTCGGACCGCAAAAATTTCTTCGAGTTCACATGTAATTATGCGAGATGGCATTTCCAAGCAATATGGATCTCTGTATCTGATACAGATGGTTCAGGAGAAAATAAAAAAGTAGTAGTGTTGAGGACATATGCGATTTTGTCGTGAATTAAGGCAATCATGATATTCCAAAGTCAATAATTTGAAAATGGCACGTGGGCGCTAGACGCCCACGGGTCACGTACCCTGCACGCGACCGATGAGTGCTGTGCGCCCGCGGATCATATGCGCGGCACGCAACCGCTGAGCGCCCGCGGGTCACGTTTCCTGCATGCGACCGCTGAGAGCTGAGTGCCCGTGGATCCCATGAGGCGCGTGGGCGCCCACGGGTTACGTGCGAGGCACGCGACCGCTGGGCGTCTATAGGTCACGTGCGCGGCACGCGACCGCTGGAAACACCAGCGGAAAAGGGGCTTAGCCCCTGGGTTGGGAGTTAAACTCCCAAGGGTCTTTGGAGTTGAACTAACGGGATTATGTATAGATTTGGAGTTAAACTCTTAAAAGGGTTTTGTTTATGGAGTTAAACTCCAACAGATCTTGAATGGAGTTAAACTCCTAGAAATCTTTGAAGATGATCAGAGGGGACCTCTTTCTTCTCTCCTTTAGCCCTGGATCTTCTTTTGAGCTATAGATCTTCCCGAAATGGGATTTTTTGAAAAGGGTATCTTTCTTCCTCCTCTCCGTCGGCTGGATGTTGAAGAAGAAGAGGGGTAAAACTCAAAAATTTCCCTTTTGGGGATTTGATGAAAAATCTGAGTTCCCCTTTAATGGTTTTATGATGAATAACAGTTTCTTTTTGGAAAAAGAGGGATTGAACTCTTGATTTAATTTAAAATAAAGAAGGTTTAGAACTCTGAGGAAGGAAGCACAAACCCAAGAATTTGAGAGAATGAAAAGTTCTTTCATTTTTTCATCATGTTTGCTTTTATAGGCTACACATTTTACATATAGCCCCTTAAGCTTTGCCAAATAGCACTTGTGCCACCCCATGCCTTATGTGCTTATCTCTTTTTGCACATAAGTCATGGGGTTTACAAAATTTTGGTTTTTTTCTTATTTTACATACATTTATATATATATATATATATATATATATATATATATATATATATATATATATATATATATATATATATAAAGAGAATTACATTAAACCAATTTATGGCTTCATTCCTTTTGTCATAGGCCGGTCCCTTTGACCTGGACTTGGGCCCACTTGGCTTGGGGTTGACTTTGATTTTGATTTGGTCAACCGGGGTGTAATTTTTTATCCCAACAAAGTGCCCCCCATCAATACATGCACACCACATATATAGGTCGTGTGCATGAAATTGATGGATCTTCTTTCACGTGGAGGTTGACTTGATTTAGCTCCCGTTTTGACGACGTGGAGATCGATGCGCCCTTTTCGTGGCGTGGACGGTCGGTGCTGCCATTTTTGCGACTTGGATGGTCGGTGCTGCCATTTTTGCGACTTGGACTGCCGGTGTTGCCCTTTTTGCGACTTGGACGGTCGGTGCCGCCCTTTTTGCGACTTGGATGGCCGGTGCCGCCCTTTTTGCGACTTGGACGGCCGGTGCCGCCCTTTTAGCGACTTGGACGGTCGGTGATTTGATTTGACTTGCTCCGCTTTCTACAGTGTCAGGGTTGATTTGTTTGATTTGATTTATTTTAGGAGTTCCCTACCCGTCTAACGGGACTTTTGAGCTTGGAAGCGCTACCGGGTGGGACATTAATTTGATCTGTTTGACTTTTGTTTTGTTTGGCGGGACTTATGAAATTGAGAGCAACTTGGAATTTGGATTTTGTTTGGCATCAGTATTGCTGCACTGGAATAATGCCAGGAGCAACTCATCATTTGCCCCAGGAGGACTTAAGATTTGTTTGTATTTTTTTTAGGTCGGCATCAGTATTGCTACACTGGAATAATGCCAGGAGCTACTCATCATTTTCCTCGGGAGGACTCGGGATTTAGTTTTTGGGTCGGCATCAGCACCGCTAACACTGAAGCGTAGTGCCAGGAGCGACTCATCATTTGCCCTAGGAAGACTTGGGATTTGGGTTTTGGGTCGGCATCAGCACCGCTAACACTGAAGCTTAGTGCCATGAGCGACTCATTATTTACCGTTTCCGTTTGGGGAGTGATGGCTTAGGAGACAGGTTTAGATCTCTATCACCTAAGGCTTTTCAATTTTATGAGCCGTAAAGGCCTCGTAAAAGCATTTTCTCCCTACGAGTCTAGAGGATCTCGCAGGTATAATTTCTTCTTAGGAATCGTGGGGATTCCTAAGTGTGTTGCTCTTTTGTGAGTCGTAAGGATCTCACGCGGGGATTTTCTCCTCACAAGGTCGAGAGAATTTTGCGAGTGTATTTCATCTCTTTTTTACGAGTTAGCGCCCTTTCGGGTTTTCACAAACTTGCCAGCAGTCTTGTTGTTTTTACTCACGGAGCCCTTTCGGGTTTTCATCCATGCCCGTTTTGCTTGTGGACATACTCTTTTTTTTGGAGAATCTTCATCGCTGGTGGGACTTTAAATGTAGTCTCGCCGATAGAACTTGGGAGAGATAGGGGTCGTTTATGCTCGTGGATTGTATACAGTTTTACAGGATGTATGATCCAGACCGTAGGGCCGGTGTGCTTAATTCGCCTGCGACTTGGAGCATTCACGCATAGTATTTCTTGAGATATCGGCCATTGATGGGTGGCATGGGCCTTTCTCCCTCGGCATTTATCAGCTGGTAAGATCCTCCATCAAACACTTTCTCGATGACGTATGGTCATTCCCAGTTTGGCTCAAATTTTCCCTTGGAATGTTGATTGGGGATGATCGGTCTTTTGAGGACCAACACCAATTCGCCTTTCTTGAAAGTGCGGAGACGGGTCATCTTATCATAGGTCCGTGGCATTTGGGCTCGGTGCAGCTTCAGATTTTGCTGTACTGTGAGCGTCTTTTCTTCGAGGGCGTCGAGCTCTTCGAGCCGAAGGAGCACATTTTCCTCCTCTGTCAACTCGTGCTGAACGGCCATTCTTAAGCCTGGAATTTTGACTTCGAGGTGAAGGATCGCCTCCACTCCGAAGAGTAATGAGTATGGAGTGGACTGAGTTGGAGTACGGTGCGTGGTATGATATGCCCACAACGCTTCATGAAGTTTGAGATTCCAGTCTCTCTTGTTGGCTGAAGCATTTTTCCTCAGGAGCTTGCATAGAGTTTTATTGAATGCTTCAGCTAGTCCATTGGCTCTTGGGTTATAGATGGAGGAATATCTCAAGTCTATCTTGTGCTGAGTAGCAAACCTTGAGACTTTGAAGCTCTTGAATGAAGGCCCGTTGTCAGAAATGATTCTTCTAGGTGTACCGAAGCAGTATAGGATATTATGCCGGAAGAACGCCAGAATATCTTCTGTCTTAACTTCTTTTAACGGGACAGTTTCAGCCCATCTGGAGAAGTAGTCAGTTGCAGCGAATATGAACCGGTGGCCTTGAGATGACGGAGGATCAATTGGACAAACTATGTCGGTGCTAAAACTTCGAAGGGCCACGACGCCACCGTAGGATGCAGCGGATTAGGATGCTTATGAATGAAGTCACCGTGAATTTGCCAGAGATGACACATCTTCGCATGCTCTTCACAATCCCTTATCAAGGTAGGCCAGTAATACCCAAGCCGTTTAATTTGAAGCCGCATTTTGGGGTTAGATTAGTGAGCTCCGCAGATGCCCGAGTGAACTTCTTTCATGACTTTTTGGGCTTCGGCCGATGATAGACACCAGAGCCAAAGTTGGTCATATGATCCGCGGTATAGCGTATTATTTACAAACACGTATTGGAGAGCTCTCTTTTTCAGCTGAATCCTCACAGATTTTTCTTCGGGCAGCTTGTCGTATCGGAGGTACTCTATAAAGGGTTCTCTCCAATCGGGCTCCTCTTGAACGATCAGAATTTCTTTGGCAGGATTGCTCTTTTGTTCTTCACTTTCCTCTTCTCGTAAAGAGACTGGGGGAAGAATTTGCCGGCTCCTGAACGTGATCAGAATTTCATCCATGTCGGGATCAGCCAGCTCCTTGGCTAAGCGAGCGAGTACGTCGATTTTTCCATTCAACGCCCTAAGAACTCTCATCAGTTCAATATGGGTGAACTGTTTCATGAGTTCCACCACCCGGCTTCTGTACCGAGCTAACTCGGGTTTGTATATCTTATAGTCGCCGCTTACTTGGTTGAGGACAAGTTGGGAATCACCGTAGACTCGTAGCCGCAGGATTTCCAATTCTCTAGCGAGCTCTAGCCCAGCTATCAGAGTCTCGTACTCAACCTCATTGTTTGTGCGAGGTTCGGTGAGAGCAAAAGAACATCGTAGGGTTCCTATTGATGGTGTGATGAACACCAATCCTATCCCTGCTTTTATCTGTGAGACACTTGATTTGCCAGAGGTCCTATTTGATGAGGCTCCGTCGA
This sequence comes from Agapanthus africanus, assembly GCA_030015575.1. Taxonomy (NCBI): domain Eukaryota; kingdom Viridiplantae; phylum Streptophyta; class Magnoliopsida; order Asparagales; family Amaryllidaceae; genus Agapanthus; species Agapanthus africanus. Next base: position 761,668,250 of record CM057337.1, read on the forward strand.
AATAGAGCTCCCAACATGGCTCGTCATCCTCGAGGTGCATCACTTGTTCGCTGGGTAACTAGCAATTGAGCGGTGACCCTTCTGGTATGGGATGAGCAGCAAGGAAGTCGGCGAGATCTTGCACTTTTACTACTTTTCGAGGAGTATAGATTATGTCAAATTCAAGCAGCATGACAGCCCATCTCGCCATTCTACCGGTTGGGCTTGCTTTGGTCATTAAGTGTTTGAGCGGGTCGACCTTGGAAATCAGCATAACCCGATGAGCAAGCATATAGTGCCTCAGTTTTTTCACAGCGAATATCAGAGCCAGGCATTGCTTTTTCGATCGGGGAATAGTTGTGTTCCGTCCCGACTAAAGTTCGACTGAGATATTAGAGGGCATTCTCTTTTCCCTCCTCGTTGTTCTGGGCAAGGAGTGCACCGAGTGACTCATCTAGTGCGGCAGTATAGAGAATCAACGGTTTATTTAAAATAGGGGTAGCAAGTACTGAAGGGTGCAACATGTATTGTTTGATGCTTTCGAACACTTCTTGACATTCGGCATCCCAGACAAAAGGAGTTCCTTTCTTCATGAGCTTTGAGAAGGGCCTACATCTCCCCGATAAATTTGAGATAAACCTTCGTATATAAGCAAGCTTGCCTTGAAAAGATCTTGGCTACGTCAGATTCTTCGGAGGGGGCATCTCCATGATGGCCTTTATCTTGGATGGGTTAACTTCGATCCCTCGATGTCGGACTATGAAGCCCAGGAATTTTCCACATGACACGCCAAAAGCGCACTTCAGAGGATTCATCTTCAGATCGTATTTCCTCATTCTAGTAAGAACGGTCCTAAGATCTTGGATGTGATCGGCCTTGGCTTTTGTCTTGACGACCAGATCATCAACATAACATTCGACGACTTTATGGATTAGGTCATCAAAGATATTGGTCATTGCCCTTTGATATATAGCACTTGCGTTCTTCGGTCCGAACGGCATCATCTTGTAGCAGTATATTCCGATCGGGGTTCGAAATGTTTTGTTTCTCATGCTCAGGTAACATCTTCATCTGATTATATCCAGACGAGCCATCCATGAAGGTGAACAGCTCGTAATTTGAGGTGTCATCGACCATCATTTCCATGACTGGTAGATGGAAGTCGTCTTTAGGACATGCCTTGTTGAGGTCCCTGAAATCGACGCAAACTCAGATCTGCCCATTTTTCTTCTTCACTGGGACTATGCATGCGATCCAGTCTGCATATTTCTCTTCTCTGATGAAGCCAGTATCGATAAGTTTCTTAGTCTCTTCGATGACCTTTTCTTCTAGCTCCCTTCTCATTCTTCGGGGAGCTTGTTTGACTGGCTTAACATCACGAGAATTAGCCAGCTTATGCACGGCTACCTCAAGGGAGAGGCCAGGCATTTCTTTACACGTACATACGAAGCAGTCAGCGAATTCATGCAGCAGGGCTACTATCTGCTCTTTCATTTCCTCTGACAAGAGTGAGCTGATATAGGTCTGCCTTGGATTACCGAGCATTCCTAAATCAACCTCGGTTAACTCGTCAAAGGTTTCCTGTCCGCCATCTTCGAGCTCTCGAGGAGCTTCTTCTGGCTCGGATATCTCGTCATTATCATTTGACCTTTTTCTAGCTTCACCAACATGGATCATGTAGCATGCTTTAGAATCAGGTTGAATGAAACCTATTCCCCGTCTATCTGGAATTCGTCCATCGATGAGTGCTCGGACCTAAGGCGGATGCTATAGTTCTTCGTAAAACTTCGCTTTGGAGTCCGTTTGATATAGCCGACACCCGCACTTTTTAAAGTATTCCCGCATCTCGGGCGCATAATATCTGGGATTGAGGACATCCCTTATGCCTCTCTCGTATGGAAGGCATGTCATAGACAAATCGTCCGGATGCGCGACAGGATTTGACCCATAAAACAAGATGCCCTTCTATCCACTTTTCCTTCCGGGAACGTAGAAAGTTTTAAGCTGGTCCACAGTGGATACTGATAATGCATCTAGCTCCTTGCACATCTGCTCCGGAACCCTTGTGACAGCTAGGGACCTTTCTGTAGTCTTGAAGGTTTCTCTTAGCTTCGCTTTTTGCATGAGGGCCCAGTCTGCATAGCTGTTGCAAGACAGATCCTCTTCTTCCGATTCTTCAGTGTCACTACCTAAACGAGGGCGAATTTTGCTGCCGGATGGGCCTTCAGTATAAGACTCGTCCATATCGCTACCGAAGTGAGGGCGGGTTTTACGGAAGGATGGAATTCTAGCGTCGGACTCATCAGTGTCACTACCAAAATGCGGACGCACTTGGGGATTTTTTCTTTTGAAAGTGACAGCCGGCTTGGATTTGCTTTTGAGCTTTGGAGCCGTTCTGTCCTTGGTCAGTCGTGGCTCAGAATTTTGGGAATCTATAAAGTACCGAGAATCTTCATATCGGACTTTGTGCACACCGAACAGCTGGATGTCTCCATCAATGTGTCTTTCTTCGCCATTTTTAGTATACTTCATGCATTGATGGAGAGTTGAGGGAACGATGCCGTAATCGTGGAGCCATGGCCGTCCCAAAAGAATTTTATAAGACGTGTCAGTGTCGATCACGTATATCTTAGCTTCGGTTTGCAGATCCCCAAATTTGATTGGTAGAGCTATAGACCCTAGAACTGACTGGAAGTTTTGATTGAAGCCTTGAATGACAATTCTTTCCCTTGACAGGTGTCGAACGTCCATTGACAAACTCTTCAGAGTCCGCAAGTTCATGATGTTCACTGAGGATCCCGGATCAATCAATATATGATTAATCCGATCTCCGTCGCTGTACCCGGTCACGTAAAGCGGCCGATTATGCTCAGGTGTTCCCAGTAGCAAGTCTTCGTCTTTAAACGTGACTGTGGTGGCATGCAGAGCGTACTGGGCTTCTTTCATATTAATTTCCGCAAAGCGAGCCTGATACCGCTCAGGGTTTTGTAGAGCGTGGATGAGAATATCTCTAAGCTCTTTAGATAGGACCAATGCATCGTAGATGCTCAGGAGAGACGGAAGCTTCCGGAGATGAGCCAAGATATTGTAGTCCACTGAGGAAGGACTTGTATTTTCATTATCCGGTTCTCTGCCATCTTCCTCATTAGCCACCTATTTTTCCTTTCCTTTTGGGCGTTGCCCTGATTTGGTGGTAGAGCCCTGCCATTTCTTAGCTGGATTTGGTTGGCCTTTGTGGCAAGCTCCTCGTCCTTTTCGGGAAAATAGAGCGCCTCTTCAGAGTCGCTGCCAAGATGGATGGCATAGCAGGTCACTATAAGGATCTCTTCATTGGAGTTTTCTTCTAGCTTCTCTAGAATCTCAGCTGCTTCTACAGGGAAGAACTCCTTCAATTTAATTAGAGTTATTTCCTTTTGTTCATAGTCTTCGAGAGAATCGATATATTTTTGAATGGTCGATCTCTCTGCCGACTCTTTTTCACGTCGAGCTGCACTTTTCTTCTTCTTAAGCTTTTTGGATTTTGAGCATGATTGAGTTGAATTGGCAGTTGGAATGGCGGGCTTCTTTTGTCCTTCTCATTCTGTTCTGGGCTCTTTCCGAAGTAGCTTTAGCATCTTCTTCGTCTTATTAGATATGTGCGTACTCCACGGAGGTTGCGGTGGGTCAGTTTCATTTCACAGGATAGCGGGTTCAGCTGTCTGCTCCCAGAAGGCTTCAGCTTCTTTCTGTATAAAGTTGGTGGTTGCAACTTAATTGTTCACCAACACACTCTTAGACAGCTCGATCTCTCCAGTCTTGTACTGCTTCTTGACCCAGTCTTTGAAGATATAGCAATCTTCGATCGCATGGCTCACTACTCGGTGGTAAGGGCAATATAGAGGATTGTCAGTCATTTTTTCTTCGTGAGGTTTTTTTGACTCCGGCAATTGTAGACCGTTGTTTAGGGCATCTTTGAATATCTTGCGGGCCTTGTCCCTTCTGAAAGAGTAAACCTTGTTCTTTTTCTCCTCTAAGAAAGGCCCTTCTCTTCCCAGCACTGGCTTTCGAGACTGGTTGGTTTTGGATTCGCCTGTCTTTCGCCTGTCTTCATTATCGGACGCATTGAAGACATTGGTATTGCTGGAATTCCCGCTTCTACGGTTGTCGTCTCTATTGCTTTTCCAAGTCTTTTCTCTTTGAGAGTCTGGGGTAGACTCTTGCTTCGAGCGCTCCAGCATTTGGACTTTCTTGATCAGCTCCTGAAACGTTTTGAGGCATGCTGTACACAAGAATGGGACCATCCAATTGCTGAGGTTCCCAATGAGGAGGCTGACAAACTGGTCCTGCTCTAGCGGCGGTTCGCACTTGACAGTGAGGTTGCGCCATCGGGCAATAAAGTCTGTATTTCTTTCATTTTTTCCAGGCTTGGTTCTCACGAGATCAGCGATGGAGATTTTTTCACTGACACTCATGAATCTTTGCCAAAACAGAGACTCTATTTGGGCGAAGGTAGTGACGGATCCGTTTGGTATACTCGCGTACCAGTCGAGAGCAACACCGGTCAGGCTATTAACAAGCTGACGAAGAAGAAGCACATCATTGTCCCATGTATTTCTGCACGACGCTTTAAAGTAGGTGATGTGTTGATTTGTATTTCCCATCCCGTCAAATCTTCCGAACTTAGGAATGACGTAGCCGCTGGGGAACTCGATCAGATCGTACTGTGCGGGATATGGCCGCCCACTGCTGCCAATTTCTTTCTGAGCTTCGGCTTCAGCCACCAATGTTTTAACCTTTCTGGTGACCAAATCCATTATCCGATCTTGTGTTAGAGGGATGGTGCTATCTGGGGCCAAGGCGTTCCCAGAAGCGGAATGTGGTCGACTTTCGTGCGGCTCGCCCAATCTTGGAGCCAAGGGGACAGGCATCGGTTGCTTCGGGTTGTCATCACCCGGCTCATGAGTAGAGACTTATGCTTGATTGGGAGGCATCCGGGCAATTTGAGCCGTGAGCTGCATCACAACGTTCGTTAGGTCATCAATTTTCGAATAGAGCTTGGACATTTCTTTAGCTTTGCTCCTGAGCTGTTTTCGAAGCTCTTGAAGCAACTCTTGCTCTGCGGTCCTGAGGCGGAAATTTGGCTCTTCCTCGCTGTCCGAGCTTGACTCCACATAGACCGAGGGGTTTTTCTGCCTATCGACCTCATCGAGAGGGTTTTCATCGTCCAGCGGAGGCGGCTGATCTTGGGAAATGGAAACCACATTCAAGCCAGATTGGGCTTGGGATGTGTTGGCCCCATCCTTGTTTTTGCTGCGCAAGTTGTCGCTGGGACGCCCACCCACCTATAGACTGTATGGATAATATATCCGAGCGTCTTTTCATTATTGCCAGCGGATTTCGTGGACCGCTGTCGTAGCCCTTATGTTTTGTTAACGGATAATTGATTAAAGATGGCTGGCTTGACTGATTTCTTGAGTAGTGCCGGCGTTTCTTTTCTGTATTTTCCCCACTGCTTTCGCGCGGCACAGAGCGCCTGATAGACTCTTGAAGAGACAGTGTCATGCTTTCTCTGTTGAGGCTGGGACACGTCTCTTCATAGCATCGTTCGGACTGTTGTCTCCTTGATTCTAACGGTCATGGCGTTTTTTTGAACCCACTTCAGGGGTTCGAAAGAATTGCTGACTTTTATGGCCGACTCAGTCGTCGTCGCGGGATGACCCTGCTCTCGGAACCTCACAAGATTCCACTTGGACGAAGTCCTGGCCCTTTTGTTGGCTCGATACCTGAGCCACTTCTTTCTCAACCTTTCTGTTTTGACCACTTGGCAGGCTTCGGCCCTTCGGGATGACGTCGTAGACCGACTGACAGAGAGTCCAGAGAATATGCCTACTCGCTCGATCGTTAAGGGCAACGTCTGAGCTTGCTGGAGCTGCTTTGTGGCCCCATTGGTGTTGACGGCCTTGCCCCCAGTTGGAACAGTGGAGAGCCGTTCGAAGCATTTAGGGTGGGATGCTCTGGCGACTACGAAATTCGGCCTCCTTCCCCTTGAGTTCAGTTTGGCCGCTTGGTTTGTCGGTACCTCCGCCAGATGAGCACTTCCAGCAGGGTAGATGACGACCGAACTAAATTGACGGGGTGGCTCCTCCCATTGCCGACTGAGACTGACAGGGAGAACCACACGAGCATTGATTTTGACCACGTATAAGATTGGGGTCGCGTTGGCAGCTGAATTCACCTTGGGAGATATCTTCGTTGAAAGTTGATTGCTGCACGAAAGGAACATTACATCAGTACAAACGTTGATATATATATGTTAAATGAGTTCGCATGAACACTTGACTCGAGATATGGGAGGAGAGAAAAGTCCCACCGGGCGTGCCAGAATCTGTAGGGTGTTTTTCATCACTCTATTGAGATGGGAATACGCACGCGCTTGTATAGGGTTACCTAGCACGACAGAAAGGTTTCGGGAGGCATCGTCCATGCCATTTTCAAAAATTCGCCATGCTACATAACCCTAACCCTAGAATCTTAACTTGAGAATTAGACAATAGAACATGTAAACAACTTTACATCTAAGTGAATATGGAATACAACCTTTGTAGACCGGTCCTTCACTTCAATAGCTCCGTGTAGTAGTCCCTTCGCTCCAAGTAGTGATCTTCCAGACTCTAGAATGGCTCCACAAGATGAAAGGAACAAGCTTGCATGAAGTCTTCGAGGACGAATATGATCTACGTCGAGGAGACACCAACCCAAGCTACCTCTTTACTAATTAGGGATTAATGAAGCTAACACTCTAAACTAAATGGCTAATCTAGTAGACGATGATGAAGTAGGATTTTTGCTCACTTTAGAAATCTTTTTCTCACTAATTTTCCCCACCTTCTCAAAAGCTAGAGAGCTCTCTTTTGTTGATGAAGAAGATGAAGGATAATCTTGTGTGTGAGAATAGCAACCATGGGTGAGATAATATCTCATATTAACCCTTCTAGAGACATAACCATGGCTAATTAGAATGGTTGAGTTAATAAATATCTTAAGTAAAACAAAATTAGTGGACTAAGTCAATGGTTCCACAAGCTTCTACAAGTTTCAACCATGAATAAATTTCCATCTAATTTTTGATTTACTTTAAATAAATAAACCCTACATTATAATGAGCATGGTGTGAGTCTCATACACCCATGTTGCATGTATAATCAAGCATGACACAATAATATATATCACATATATATTAAGTGTACACAATTAATATATATCACATATATATTAAGTATGCCCTTGTGAGAAAAATAAATGCACAAGTGAGCTAATATTAGTTAATGTAAATTAATATATCAAATATATAATTATACATTAAATTATTAAATCAACACTTGATTCAATAATCCGGCTATATCACATATAACCGACTAATATCATATATATCAACTTATTGAATCAACACTTGATTTGATAACCCGGCTATATCACATATAACCGTCCGATATCACAAATCGCGAGAATAGAATACGGTATCACATACTCGTATTAATCTCGGTCCCGCACATATCACATATGTGCTCCTACTTCATTTTGGCTGAACCAGTAAACCTCTGTATAGGACTCTAAAGACTCGTCAATACTCCGGCAGTGGGTGATGATCATATCAATCACCCACAAGCCGTCAGCGGTATTAGCTGGACGTAACGGCTATCCGGGTATTGAGCGATCAGAAGATCAACAAGCAAGCCTGCTCATACTCCTGTAAAGCCTGTCAGCAACACTACCGTACAGTCCGGTTTCTTCGTCTGATATGTCGCACATCTAGTCTAGGGGTGGTAAACGTCGGACCCCAGTAACCGATAAGTCGTGCCGATATGAAGCTCATAACGGGTCGAGAAACTACTGGTAACACTAACCAGTAGATCTCCGTATCAGCCCTGGCCAGGGACTTCCTGTTATGGCCAATCGAGCACAACGCAACATCAATCCCCAATACCGGGAGAGACGAATCCCCTCCTATCGCTCATTGCCTCCATGTGATTCGGGACTGTACCCAAAAGTCACCGTTTTGCACGTTCTCTTGAACGTGGTAAGGTGGAAATCAAAGCACAGTGGGAATCACACAAGACTCTATGATGATCTTGGATCTACAGACTAACATGTACCAGTGTCACCAGAGAACTGCTATCTGACGATAGGTATAATACTAACTAGGAGTTCTCGGTGAGTCCGTTCAGTGTACCTAGTCTCCACTGAGCACCCATTTACAATCTTTGATGTCATACACCAACGGATGTGGGATCATCCATCACCCATCATATGGGTCAAGAAGCGTATACGCTAGTCTACTCTGGAATATCGATACCCTGTCTTGATACACCCTCGACTAGGAACAATTAAAGGATGTACTTGTGGACTACTCTGGCCCCACTAGTATGATCTCTATCATAGTCCTGGTAGTCAAGTACACATCCTAAGGGCTTTATCAACATGTTAGAGCAAGACAATATCATAATATAAGTTTACATGTTAAGACAAAGAGCAACCAGATAGCATACTATCATGTCGAGCAAGAAAGTCCTCTCTATATATGTCCAAGCATCCACTATAATATACATCATATGTACAATAATGGCCTCTACGGCATACACATAACTAACAATCTCCCACTTGCACTAAGGCCAGTTGTTGTAGTATCTCATACCCAACATCCCGAAGAATCTCTCAAATTGTATCTGGGGTATGGCCTTCGTGAGTGGATCCGCTGTGTTGTTCTTCATGTCAACTCTCCTGACCTCGATCTCCCGGCGATCAACTATATCCCGGATCAGATGATACCGCTTCAGAATATGCCTGGATCGCTAATGGGACCTGGGTTTCTTGGCCAAAACTACCGCTCTATTATTATCACAATACAAAGGTATTGGATGCTCGATGGACGGAACCACACCAAGTTCGTTTATGAACTTCTTCATCCTGACACCCTCTTTGGCAGCATCGTTGGCAGCGATGTATTTAGCCTCCATCGTCGAGTCTGCCACGGTTTCCTGCTTAGAACTCTTCCAACAAACCGCCCCTCCATTGAAAGTAAAGACAAACCCCGAGATCGACTTAGAGTCGTCCTTATCACTCTGGAAGATCGAATCGGTAAAGGACTCCACTTGGAGTTCTCCGTTACCATACTCCAAGAACATCTCTTTAGTCCTTCTCAAGTACTTGAGAATGTTCTTCATAGCTGTCCAGTGATTCTCTCCTGGATCTACTTGATACCTACTCACTACACTTAGTGAGTATGCTACATCGGGTATGGTACATAACATCGCGTACATGATAGAGCCTACTGCCGAAGCATAGGGTATCCCTTGCATGCGAACTCTCTCTAAATCAGTCTTGGGAGATATCTCTTTGGAGAGAGTGAGTCCTGTGATCTTGGGCAAATTCCCATGCTTGGAATCTTCCATACTAAACCTCTTTAGTATGGTGTCTATGTACTTGGACTTGGACAATCCCAGTATCCGTTTAGATCTATCTCTATAGATCTTAATCCCCAAGATATAGGAGGCATCACCTAGATCTTTCATTGAGAATCTTTGTGATAAGAAGAGCTTGAACGAGTGCAGCATAGGAACATCATTTCCTATCAAGAGTATGTCATCCACGTACAATACGAGGAAGAAAACCTTACTCTCTGCCACTTTCTTGTATATACAAGGTTCATCTACGTTTTTGACGAAGTCAAATTCTTTAACTACGACATCAAAACAGATGTTCCAACTCCGCGATGCTTGCTTCAACCCGTAGATGGATTTAAGCAGCTTGCACACCTTCCCACTGCTCCCACTGTCCACGAAGCCCTCTGGCTGAGTCATGTACACGCTCTCTTCTAAATCACCATTTAGAAAGGCGGTCTTAACATCCATTTGCCAGATTTCATAGTCATGGTATGCAACGATGGCAAGTAGGATCCGGATGGACTTAAGTATAGCCACTGGAGAAAAGGTTTCATCATAATCCACAGCTGGTCGTTGACGAAAACCTTTTGCAACAAGTCTAGCTTTGAAAGTCTTAACTTTTCCATCTATACCAAGTTTCTTCTTAAAGATCTATTTGCTCCCAATGGGTTTTACCCCTTCGGGAGCAACTTCCAAAGTCCATACTTTGTTGTTGTACATGAATTCCATCTCAGATCACATTGCATCCAGCCATTTCACAGAGTCCCCACTTGTGATGGCCTGCTCGAAGCTAGTTGGGTCATCATCTTGTATGATGCAATTCTCGCTCCCACCATCAATGAGAAAACTGTAGTATCTCTCAGGTGGGCGAGAAAACCTACTAGATCGGCAGAGAGGCTGAGGTTCGTTGGGAACTATTGAATCCTCCAATTCTACCAAATCATCTTCTGTAGTTTGTACAGTTGGAACTTCTTCCAGCTCTACCTCTTTGCCACTAATCTCTTTTATAAGAAATTTCTTTTCTAAAAAGGTGGCATGTTGAGCAACAAACACCTTTTGTTCCTCATTGAGATAGAAATGATATCCATACGAATTGTTTGGATATCCCATAAACTTGCAAAGAACCGATCGTTCCTCGAGTTTGTCCGGATTTTGCTTTTTGACATAGGCCGGACAACCCCATATCTTAACTCGCTTAAGAGATGGTCTCTTCCCATTCCATATCTCATATGGAGTGGTAGATACTGATTTGGTTGGAACTTGATTCAATAGGTATGCTGATGTCTCAAGTGCATAACCCCAAAAGGAAATAGGCAACTCAGCGGTGCTTATCATAGAGTGCACCATATCCAATAGGGTGCGATTCCTCCGCTCCGATACACCGTTGTGCTGTGGTGTATACAAAGGAGTAAGTTGGGAGAGAATCCCATTCTCTTTTAAATAGCCATGGAATTCCGTGCTCAAGTATTCTCCTCCCCGATCAGATCGTAGGATTTTAATACTTTTACCCGTCTGGTTCTCGACTTCATGCTTATATTCTTTGAATTTCTCAAAAGGTTCAGACTTGTGTTTCAACAGGAACACATATCCGTATCTTGAGAGATTGTCAGTGAATGTAATGAAGTATGAGGAACCATTCCTGGCATGTGTAGACATGGGACCGCATACATCACTATATATCAGTCCCAAGAATTCCGTAACTCTTTCTCTGTGACAAGTAAACGGAGTTTTGGTCATCTTTCTTTTGAGACAAGACTGACAAGTTTCATAAGATGAAAATTTGAACGTATTCAAATATCCATCCTTATGTAACTTAGCTAGTCGTGTCGCATTGATATGACCTAATCTACATGCCACAAGAAGAATTCGTTCATTTCTGAACTCTTCCTCTTGTGTATGTTTTGTACGTTAAGAACCATGGTTTGATTTAGAACGTATATGCTATTATTTAATAAGCCTGATCCAATCAACTTTTGATTCAGAAAAATGTTCATAACATTATCCTGTACTACAAAATTATATCCTTCTTTACTTAATAAAGAAACTGATATATGATTGCATATCAGGTTCGGTATGTAATAGCATTCGTTCAGAATCAATGTATTACCATTTGGTAATTGTAACATTTTGGAAAATTAAGAAGATTTAATTATAAATCTTTATTATAAAATAATGAAATTGATATTTTTACGGAAGTGATATCGCTTATGAAATTTAGTATCGGAATCATATCCGAAAAATGTAATTATTTTGATAAATGTAAATAAAAGTGTGATATCATTTAAAAATGATATATTTAAGTGTTTTAACATGATATTGGATTTTTCATTAAGCTAATGACCTTTAAGTAATAGACTAACTATTATATATCTTTTATCTCTTATCAATTAAACTATGTCATGAAAGATTTTCTTTCATTTTGAAATTTTATAATGGTAGAGTTTATAATAACCTAAGTTTAAACCCTCAACCTCAACATATCCTCACCCTTTCTCACTTCTCTCCACCTCCTCTTTGCATAAAACGCTACCTCACTACTTGGGTGACACCTCCTCCTTCCCTTTACACCACCATCTTACACTTTCCACCTCCTCCTTTCTCTACCACAAACCCCCACTCTTTTCCTTATCTCAACCCTTGTTCAGTTCATAAGATCAGAAGTAAAAGAAAGGGAAGAGAAAGAAAACCTTAAAAACTCACAAAAGAAAACATGAATGAGTGAAAAGAAGAGCTAAGTGCTAAGGCTTCACCATCACCCTCTAGCTAGGATCTTGAGCTTGTGCATCTTAGAGGAAACTTTTCCAGTGATCTTGCTGTAGGTATAATCTTTGAACCCTGTATGATTTTGGTTCTGAAACTATTTTACATTAGAAATCGAATATCGTAATATCGTATTTTGATAAGTTTAGCCTCTGTTTGAATCTGCTCTAGTTTAAATGATAAATATATTGATCAAACAGTACCTAGACCTTATAATCTAGACCTAGGATTAACCATAGGAAAACGACCCATGAAGCTCGGATTTTGGCCTGCGACCATCATAGGAAATCCGATCTCGCCGGACCGTTAGGGGAATTGCGTGTTATGGGTTTTTGGGTATATCTCTGTAGATATTTAGGTATGTTTAGTATTGTTTAAATAAGTTAGTTTTTCAGTGGGTTAAATCTGTAAGCTAATATCAGTTTAGGAGAAAAATTATATATACGATACGTAGCATGTTTAGATGTGCAGTATCTTAAGTTGGCGTTTGTGTTAGCTTGCTTCCTGTAAATGAATCTGGAACCAGTAGGTATAATCACTAGAAAATCCAGCAAGACCAAAAGTATACTGAGACTACTAGGAGACACCACTTCAAACATGAAACCCAAACTCTCTAAAAATCCGGCGACTCACTCCATAATTCCGGCGACACCGGCCTCCTCATGTCTTTTGGTGTTGATTTTTCTTCTGTAGCTTTGAGTTGGTATTTTACAAATTTCTGTATTGTTTGTGTTGTTTAAATAATTATACAGTCAAATCTGGGAATGTTTTAGAAATGGTTTTATCAAAATTCAGACATTTACGATACAGATTTTCGTATTTTGGTGTTGAAGCTGAACCGTTAACGTTTATACGTTAACGACAGAATTATATTGACGTTTTTGGGCTAAATGTGCTGTAGGTTCTAACATACTGGTGTTTAGCTTGTTGTTTTAGTTTTCGATATGATATTTACATCAATGCGATTTAAATACGAATATAGGTACGATTCGAGGATTCCGAGATGGAGTTGGCGATGTAGCAGCGTGGATTCAGCGAACTTCTAAGTTGGTGAGTAGATTTACATCTATGGAGGAAGTCGGGTAGATGGCGTATAGCACCCCCGCAACCTTATAACTATTATTATGATATCTAGTTAAGTTTAGCTTTTCTTCAAAGTATTGATATAGTATTGCATCTCGTCTGCCCTTCATTTGCATAAAGTTTCATATGTAGTTTTAAATGAGATATACATGATATTTAGTCCGTACGATATGGATATAGTTTGATGGATTTGTACGAGGGATCATGCCGTAATTGAGATGATATGGATATAACTATATGATGAGATATAATACAAGGGTTGATACGTATTGGAAATGATGAATTTGTATGCCGAATGATGGCCAATTTATCCTTTGACTCGTAGAGTTAGGGTATATTCTGTTTTAGGATGTAATATTTGTGTGAGCTATATTCTTTTAAAAATTACGATTCGTTTGTCTTTTAAATAAAATACTTGGATGCGTGCCAGTTTCTAAAACGGGTATCTATTTTAAATCTAGGGCAGCTTCCTTATTTCAAATTTAACGTTTCGATCATTTCTAAAGATAACGGTATAGCTCATAGCAAGTAATTACAATAGTTACGTTTAGGTTACGTTACGTGTTTCATTATATTATCTATATTATACGTTTCTGCATTTCGCACACTCTGATAGAATACTGCACAAATACCAATGAGTACTATGCTGGACAAGCACGTGAATATATATTACACTACACCTCATTGGTACTGCCATGTTACTGTAGAACCGTACTGTTATATATATATTAAAATAAATAGATTGTTACACCGTAGAACACTTGCACAAATACTAATGATTACCATGTTGCACGAGCACAGACGCGTATGCTCCACTACACATCATTAGTAGTGCCATGACACATTACAATTGAAATCATTATGTTTATGTGATATGATTACGTAGTCTTTTCCTATTCCTGTAGTAGTACTATAGATGCTGTATTTGATTTCTTTGGATTTCTGGGTATTTTACTCCTGATGATATATATTGGTGGTATGGGACACTGTTATATATGTATATATATAATATATCATCAATACAATCCATATAAGTTTCTTATTCCTCACTTGATATTTTTATATAATGAGAAAACGTCCACCATGATATTTGTGTTTTATGATTTTGATATTCGAACCAAGTCGGGGGTCATACAGTTTCGGATTTGTATACTATCCAGACTGAGTCGGTGGAGATACAGTTGGATACATGGTGGACCCGGTCGAGACCGAGGGGCAGGATAGCCGCATTCTAGGCGGGGAGCCTAATGAGGTAACTTGATTCCGGAGATATAATGAGCACGGCAAATATCCAGGGGATACTGACCGGGGTTCGAATGGGCACGACAGATATCCAGGGGATACTGACCGGGGTTCGAATGGGCATGGCAGATATCCAGGGGATACTGATCGTAGCCAGGATATTGGGTGGTGATCATCTGTTGAGATGGTGTCGACGGTATCTGCATTTACGTGTCGATGATGGACACGAGAGATTTCGGATTTCGATGTCGATGTTGGAAATTTATATGTATATTGATATGATCATTATCATGAGGTACACAGTTAGATATTATTTATTGGATTCCACCAGGACTGATCCGGGGAACAGTACCTGCATATATTTGTACAGACATTCATATACAAAAAGGGATTCAAATACGAACTATAGATTCATGATTTTGACTCATATGACATTGAGATATTATACATTGGGATTGCATGATAGTTAGTATTGTAAATATGCAGATCATATAGTATATTGGTACAGATTATGATAGGACTATACTTATGACCTAGGAATCGTCATACATTTCGATTTCTACTTGTAGGTGTACTTTTATTCACTGAGTTGGCAACTCATCCCCGTTTTGCCACAGTTTCTTGTAGGTCTTACCGCTTGGATTATCAGCGGCTTGGGCACACATTCGTTTCGGGGATTGATTAGTGAGTGGGTTATTATTGTATCATACTCACTCTTGATTATTCATATATTCTTGTATCTAGTGGAAACTCCATCAATTTAGAAGTGGTATATTATGGACTTAGAAGTAAGACTTAGAGTTTATGTGTGGTGATGTTGCACTCTTTGGAGTCGATTTTTGATTTAGATTGATTGGTTGCTCTATCGTTTGGACGTGGAGACTAGCTTCCGTTGGGATGCTATTTCATTATGTTGTATCGGGTTTTTATAAAAATGTAAAGGAAGTGATGTCAAGTTTCAAAACGTCATAAATACTTTTCAACATACTTAGTTAAATTTAGATGTTATTTTAAATTGATTTTATCGGATAATTATTAAAACCCCACCTCCAACATTTTCAAAAAGGGTTTAGATTCCGGGTTTTCGGCTTACTTGGATTGTGTCGACGTCTTTAGATGTCACGTGAATTAAGTGCCGGTCATGTGCCACATTTGGGTCGTGACAGTAATACAAGGTGATATTCGCCAACTGCTTTGGCTGCAACATTTGCACCATTCCCTACTCTTACGGAATGATCACCCAGTCCCAGTTCTCTACCTTTGCTTAGCCCATGTAACATATTACATATGTGGGATCCCGATTCGGTATCTAATATCCAGGACGTAGAGTGTACTAAGAAACAATTCTCGGTAATTAACACACCTAAAGAAGATGCATCAACATACTTATTCTTCGTTTGGACGGCATGGGAATCCGGATATTCCCCTATTTTCTGCTCGGTCTTATAACAATTATAAGAAAGAACAGAACCAACGTTCCCCTGCTCAGTATAACGAGCGGGTTCGGTCAATACATCCATATTATTATCTTGATTAAGGCCTGACATGGTCGTTACCTAGAGAGAGAGAGAGAAGAAAACACTTAGCGTATGCTCTTGCAAGATTAGATTGGTTATTATCTTATCTAATAAGGATTGCTCCCGCTGTTTTTATCAAATCTTCCTTCAAACCCTAAAAAGTAAGACTAGCCGGGATTAATTACACCTTATAAGTTCGCCAATCTTTCAGCCAGGCCAGTGTTAGTACTTTGAGGGAGGTTCCCCGTGCTTTCGCATAGACCTAATTAAAATAAATCTCGTTTTCTCAGAGGCGTAACCCCATTAACACCTTTCTAGACACCTACTTGATTGGCTAATTGGGATGTGTAAAACTCTCCCAGAAGTAACTCTTACTCGCAGTGGGTATCGGGATCCAACTATCTCATAGGAGGTATGCAATCTCATTGCAAATTTCAACACTTGAAATTCCCGATAATATTTTGCCCCTAGCAACTTATGACATTGGCTATGGTCACCAAATCATAAGCGTTAGCCAAGTTCAACCCGTCATTTCCTGATTGAATTAAACCCACCCGTACGACCCTTGGCTAAGGTCAACAAAGTCGTACGACTACTCTAACTCAATCGCATCATATACAGCAGATAAACATTAATCAGCTACCGCATACTACGCCTTGGCTAAGGTCAACAATCATAACACGAATACTGAGCAGTACTTATCTGAAATGACGGAGGGCTACGACAGGTTTTTAAGAAAACCTTTTGCGTAATGAACTTGATATCGTTGTAAAATCGAGTAATTTTGAAAAGGAGTATTTTGAGGTTTTTACTAGTTTTGCTAAAGAGGTCACTCCTGGTGAAGGGATCTCGGCTCTTTCCTTATCGAATAAGGTGCATGATATTTCACAAATACCACTATGCAAAGTAAGAACTAGAAAAGCAATCAAAAGACAAAACCGAGTGGGTTGTAGCATCTGCTAGTTTCGCTAAATAGGTCACTCCCGGTGAAGGGATCTTGGCTCTTTCCTTATCGAATAAGGTGTTGGATATTTTACAAGGAATACCGCTATGCAAAGTAAGAACTAGAGATACCCTTTTTGAAAATTTAATTCTACAACATCTTTTAGGTTTCTTTTCTTTCATTAATCTCATTAATGAAGTCCCATCATTTATGTTTCCTAAGCATCACAGAAGAAACGAAAATACAATGTACGCTTATGCTATCCGCATTCGCCACAGTGTGCCGTTATGCACCGTTAGGTTACTTAATTAACGACATAGCGGGACGGGACTAGCGCGGCTGCAAAACATAAGCAACGTTTATTATATATCATATATATAATAATAAAGTATTCGTCTCATGCATATAAAGTGATCACATCACAGAATATCAGCAGCAGAAGATAACATATGAAATATTGGATATAGTAGGAATTCCGTGTTTTAAATTAAGCCAGTATAAAATACGGATTCTACGGTCGTGATGAATAGCCAAACCCACATCCCTAGACCCCTACGGGAGTGGCAAGCAACCCTACCAATTCTAGAGTTAGGAGACCCGGTCTCGACTCCACGAGATGGTCTTCCACTGGACTCTAGAACCCGGTTATTTGTGCCCCCACCTTGGGTCTATCCTAATACAGAAAAGTAAATAATGTACAACAATGGTGACATCATCCTCAACCCGGAAGTGCCCCAATAAAAGAATATTACATACAAGTTTTTACATAAATGAAAATGAAAAAAACTCTCATCTCACATAAAAAAAACCCGGCTATTCAAAACACGACGATCCAATATAACATATCACAGCAACACACAACATCGCATGTCATCAACGTAAGTAAATATGCGTATCCCAATTATCGTTGACATATATCAACGAAACCGGCGATACACCATATATTACATTTACGGTCGCAGAAAAGAAAATGTCAAAATACAACATTTGGAATCCACAATCACCTTAGACATCATAAACTCAAAATATCACATAATCCGGATTTCATGCCTAACAATATGAATTCCAAATATTGTATCACATTCCAGAAAAAACTAGACGATGTTAAACATTCCGATCGAATCAACAACACCCAAAATTTCCCAAAGAGCTCAACACTTGAGCGTAGTTTAAAAATACTCAATACATGCCACAATATCTATGAACCAACCGTAAAAGGGTCAATCCTTGCCTCACCTATGGCACCGCGGAACTACCGCAAACCTTAGGGTTTGGCGGCAGTTCTTACGGTCATAAAATCGAGTTAGGGTTTCGTTCTTCTAGAGGGTCCATCGCATTACTTGGATGAATTTTGAATGTGCTTTAACTTGGAAAAAATCTAACTCTTGGAAAATTTTCCGTCGAGAGAAAAATTGGGTTATTGATATCCGTTAGAACTTTTTTACGCCGTCTAAAAAACTCGAAACAATGTTAGAATTATGACTACGAAACATTCTGAATTGCCTTTATAGAAAATTAACATCTCATGCAATTTTAGAAAAAACAAGCAACACCTGAAATACCAAAACCCATAGACTGGAACACCACAAAAATTTGAAGTCCAAACAACACTAATGAACCGGCCAGCTTGGATTCTATTTGAATGTGGCTGGCCAAAATCCGACCGTATTGCTTCAAATTTCTGTGGTGTTCATGTTATCTCACATACAACATTTTGCAATTGCTTAAAAAATTTTTAGAGGCTGTTTAAAAATCGACAGAAACTAGATTTCACTGTTTCAAGTTTCGGAATAGTTTCGGTTTCGTAATCTAACAAATATCGTCTAATTCTCTAGCTTGGCTCTGATACCACTGTAGGGTTACTTAGCACGAAAGCAAGGTTTTGGGAGGCATCGTCCATACCATTTTCAAAATTTTGCCATGCTACATAACCCCAACCCTAGAATCTTAACTTGAGAATTAGACAATACATCATGTAAACAACTTTACATCTAAGTGAATATGGAATACAACCTTTGTAGACCGGTCCTTCACTTCAATAGCTCCATGTAGTAGTCCCTTCGCTCCAAGTAGTGATCTTCCGGACTCTAGAATGGCTCCACAAGATGAAAGGAACAAGCTTGCACGAAGTCTTCGAGGCCGAAGATGATCTACGTCGAGAAGACACCAACCCAAGCTACCTTTTCACTAATTAAGGATTAGTGAAGCTAACACCCTAAACTAAATGGCTAATCTAGTAGACGATGATGAAGTAGGATTTTTTCTCACTTTAGAAATCTTTTTCTCACTAATTTTCCTCACCTCTTCAAAAGCTAGAGAGCTCTCTTTTGTTGATGAAGAAGATGAAGGATAATCTTGTGTGTGAGAATAGCAACCATGGGTGAGATAATATCTCATATTAACCCTTGTAGAGACATAACCCTGGCTAATTAGAATGGTTAGGTTAATAAATATCTTAAGTAAAACAAAATTAGTAGACTAAGTCAATAGTTCCACAAGCTTCTGCAAGCTTCAACCATGAATAAATTTCCATCTAATTTTTGATTTACTTTAAATAAATAAACCCTACATTATAATGAGCATAGTGTGAGTCTCATACACGCATGTTGCATGTATAATCAAGCATGACACAATAATATATATCACATATATATTAAGTGTACACAATTAATATATATCACATATATATTAAGTGTGCATTTGTGAGAAAAAGAAATGCACAAGTGAGATAATATTAGTTAATGTAAATTAATATATCAAATATATAATTATACATTAAATTGGTAAATCAACACTTGATTCAATAATCCGGCTATATCACATATAACCGACTAATTTCATATGTATCAATTTATCGAATCAACACTTGATTCGATAACCCGACTATATCACATATAACCGTCCGATACACAAATCGCGAGAATAGAATACGGTATCACATACTTGTATTAATCTCGGTCCCGCACATATCACATATGTGCTCCTACTTCGTTTTGCCTGAGCCAGTAAACCTTTGTGTAGGACTCTAAAGACTCGTCAATACTCCGGCAGTAGGTGATGATCATATCAATCACCCACAAGCCGTCAGCGGTACTAACTGGACGTAATGGCTACCCGGGTATTAAGCGATCAGAAGATCAATAAGCAAGCCTGCTCATACTCCTGTAAAGCCTGTCAGTAACACTATCGTACAGTCCGGTTTCTTCGTCTGATATGTCGCATATCTAGTCTAGGGGTGTTAAACGTCAGACCTCAGTAACCGATAAGTCATGCCGATGTGAGGCTCATAACAGGCCGAGAAACTACTGATAACACTTACCAGTAGATCTCCGTATCAGCCCTAGCCAAGGACTTCCTGTTATGGCCAATCGAGCACAGCGCAACATTAACCCCCAATATCGGGAGAGACGAATCCCCTCCTATCGCTCATTGCCTCCATGTGATTTGGGACTGTACCCAAAAGCCACCGTTTTGCACGTTCTCTTTAACGTGGTAAGGTAGAAATCAAAGCACGGTGGGAATCACACAAGATTTTATGACGATCTCGGGTCTACAGACTAACTTGTACCAGTGTCACCAGAGAACTGCTATCTGACGATAGGTATAATACCAACTAGGAGTTCTCAGCGAGTCCGTTCAGTATACCCAGTCTCCACTGAGCACCCGTATACCATCTTTGATGTCAAACACCAATGGATGTGGGATCATCCATTGCCCATCATATGGGTCAAGAAGCGTATACGCTAGTCAACTCTGGAATATCGATGCCCTGTCTCGATACACCCTCAAATAGGAACAATTAAAAGATGTACTTGTGGACTACCCTGGCCCCACTAGTATGATCTTTATCATAGTCCTGGTAGTCAAGTACACATCCTAAAGGCTTTATCAACATGTGAGAGCAAGACAGTATCATAATAGAAATCTACATGTCAAGAAAAAGAGCAACCAGATAGCATACTATCATGTCGAGCAAGAAAGTCCTCTTTATATATGTTCAAGCATCCACTATAATATACATTATATGTACAATAATGGCCTCTAGGGCATACACATAACTAACAGCTTGTCAGGCGTACTGCAGATTCCCCATGCCTAGGGTAGGCGAAGGTTTATTTGATTGTGGGGATCCGAATCTCCGACAGTCATGGACTAAATTGTCGTTAATTACCCCTCGCCTTTAGAGCGAGGGAACCTTCGATTGACGGGTCAAACTAATTATGCGAACTCAATGTGCTGTATGCGTGTGTTGTGTTTTGAAAAGGTTTTGGATATATCGGGGGCCTCGCTGAGTTTACGGGGGTCCCGCTACCCGAATAGCGGGCTAGGGGTCAAGGGGACTAGCAGCCACCTTGCAGGGTGCGGGGTAGCGTACCGTTAGAATTTTTTTCAATGGGGGACGTGTTTTGGGTGTGGACTGCATGGGAAATGAGGGATGAGGAGCGTCTTAAATACACGTGCAAGGCACGTGGGCGCTAGACGCCCACGGGTCACGTGCCTGGCATGTGGGCGCTTGGCGCCCGTGGGTTACGTGCCCTACACGCGACCGCTGAGCGCTGGGCATACGCGGGTCACGTGCACAGCATGCGACCGCTGAGCACTGGGCGCCCGTGGGTAACGTGTCCTGCATGTGATCATTGAGCGCTGAGTGCCCGTGGATCCCATGAGGTGCACATGGGTGCTGCGCGCCCGCGGGTGATATGCCCTGCACGCGACCGCTGGACGCACGTGGGCGCTGAGCGCCTGCGGGTCCCGTGCCCTGCACGCGACCGCTAGGCGGTCGCGGGTCACGTGCACGGCACGCAACCGTTGGACGCCCATGGGTCACGTGCACGGCACGCAACAACTGGAAACACCAGCGGAAAAGGGGCTTAGCCACTGGGCTGGGAGTTGAACTCCTAAGGGTCTTTGGAGTTGAACTCCTAACGGGATTATGTATAGATTTGGAGTTAAACTCCTAAAAGGGTTTGTTCCCTTATGAAAAAATAAATAATAAATAAAAATCAATGGGAAAATCCCCCAAATGGAGCATCACGTGCCCGCACGTGATGCGCCTTTGAGCCAAGATTATAGGCATTGCGGTTAACGAATAAGGCTGAAACTGAACCTCACGTGCAAGAAAGTGAGCATATACAAAGTATAAAGGCGCCTTCCTAAAGACAAATAACTGGCCAGAAAAAAACGCACGTGTCAGCACATGATGCTCTTTGTTGGGCTTAACTTCGATGGGTCACGTGCTACATGTGAGAATTCCTAATATCTTCTGACCCGATAGAATTAAATTCTATATAAAAAGGATCAGAACCCTATTTTGGAAATATTTTCCCCAATCTTTCTAAACAAGAAAGATTGTGCTCTGTAAATCAGAGCATCGTTGGATCAAAGATCCAATGGTGATTAAAAATCATCAAGATACAGAATAAGCTCTGTATGGGAAAATATTTTCTCAATCTTGTTAAAAACAAGAAAACGTCTTCTGTAAAACCGGAGTTCTTGGATCAAAGATCCAACGGTGGATAAAATCCCCGAATTAATCAAAAATCTCTCAATGAGAGATTTCCTTAACAAAAATCAACAAACTTGTCTCTGCTATATAAAGGACTCAAGACTAGAGGAGAAAATAGAGAGAGAAAAAGAGAAGGAACCTGCATAAACTTCAAGTTCAAAAATACAGAAAATAGAGAGGAAAACCCATTGGTAAGCAAAACAAAAAGAGAATTTAATTCTCAAACCAAGAGTTTAACTCTTCTCAAAGAACTTAGTTCTTCCTCTGGTTGAGATCTGCAGAAGCAGATCTCCCCACAAGTTTAGAATTTAATTCTCATCGGGGAGATTCTGTTATGTAGATTCAAACCTAGGGGAAAGAACTAAGTTCAAAAAATTTAATTCTTACCAAAAGATATAGGAATTTAATTCCTTTGACAAAACTAGGGTTTAATCCTATAAAAGAATTTAATTCTTATAAAAATAAGGGACGCGAAATTCATAAAACTCGGATCAAGAGCTCCATGCATATTAGTGTTCAATGCTACACAATAAAAGCTCACGTGTTTCCACGTGAGCACCTTTGAGGAAAAAAAAGGAAAGACTGAGATCTAGCCACGTGACCCCACGTGACCCCTGAGAAGTGCTCAGCACTTATAAAAGAGAAAAGGGAATAAACCCTATTTTTGGGGACGCCTCACGTGATCCCACGTGACCCCCTAACAGTGCTCAGCACTAGAATAAAAGAATAAAAGAGGCAGCGCCCAACTCTAAGCGCCTCACGTGCCATACGTGAGCGCCCTAACTCTTAGTGTTTAATACTGCTATGGCGCCTCACGTGCCACACGTGAGCGGCCCAACTTTCAGTGTTTAACACTGCTATGGCCCCTCACGTGCCTCACATGAGCATCTCAGATCTCAGTGTTTAACACTGCCTTAGAATATCACGTGGGAGCACGTTGGCACTGAGCATACACTAGTGTTTAATATTATAAGAGGCCAACGTCAACCCCAGATTGGCTAAGTCTTTCCTGAGATTAAATCTCTAAATAAACCGAGCCTCCATGCTCATGACTGATGATTCCTCAATCTGAAATTTGGTTCAAGGGTACATCTCTCCACACCTCTGATACATGTCGTTGTAATTATTCAATGTCTTCAAAGAGGTGGTGGGTCCCGACAACCAACAAGCTCTGGACAGTAATGTCTTTAAACTAACTATGGACCGCAATGTCCCAAACTAAACTCTATGGACTATGATGTTCTTAAACATGGACTATGATGTCCTTAAACCCAACGGACTGCAACGTCCCTAAACTAAACTCTACGGACTATGACGTCCTTAAATCCAATGGACCGCAACGTCCCTAAACTAAATTCTGCGGAATATGATGTCCTTAAACCCAATGGACCGCAATGTCCCTAAACTAAGACGATATAGCCCAATTACTCTTTCGTTGGATCTAAATGATCCCAAAATCCCGTTGAGTAGATCTTAGTCTGAAATTAGACTAACGTATCCTCAACAAACATTTAAGTTGATCTTAATCTCAAACGAGATTAACGATCCTTAAACCAACCCAAACCCAAATCTAAGAATATACGGATTTGGACTAATCCCCGCCCTACGGGCGACAACACAAATTAGTCTCCGTATACAATCCACAGGCAACCAAAAATAAAACAAACACACATGATACGAAGTGAACATCTGGAGCAGGAGAAAGTGGTTATCGCTATGCGCTAACGTAATTAACTGCAGGGGCTTGCGCCTGTAGGGAAGAGCTTCCCCACAATCAAAAACCCCTCGTCAACGAGGGGGAATCTGACGAAGTCTGCTACAACGGCCGCATCTGTCCAAACCTTCGATACACGGTGCCATAAATCAACTTGGCATCTTTGGAGAGGTAAACAGATAAAACCAAATAGCATCTGCCCCCCTAAAATTCAGGCCAGATGTCCTGACGTCCCAGTCGCGTCTTTCGGTGGCAAACAGATTCTGGCATGCCTGGTGGGACCTCTTCCTCTTTCCACTCCACACTTCGTGTGTCGTGTTTTACGAACAAATCGCGGTCTGCTATGGTTGCCTGTGGATTCGAGGTACTAAGATTTGGTGTCTTGCTCCTACAGAGAAAAGAAGATGACATCGATGGCTTCCAACTGCACCAACTGCAGCAACAACTTCCGCTCCGTCCTGTTTGGAGGAGTAACTTACGGGCCCCAAGCGGCCTCCATCTTCGCAATGCCGGTGGAACATGTGACACATGCCACCACTGGGTTGTTCTTCGGGACCTTGATCCCGCCAACAAGCTTCAGCGTCCCGATGCTATCACAGGAAGCTCCGAAGAAGTCGTTCTTTGATCGGCTTGCAACTATCGCGTCCCCTCTCAACGGGTCGTCCAAGTCTAATACCTCAGTCTTAGACAGGCTGAGCCTAAGCTCAAATGGGCCCACGAAGAGGCTCGCAATACCTGAGAAGGCTATCCCTAAAAGGATAGTCCTTCCAACTCCTGCTGCGGGTGAGGTCGTTACAAGTGATTCCCCTACCCGAAAGTCAGTCTTCGACAGGTTAGACATTCCCTCTCAACGGAAGTCAGTCTTCGACATGCTGGCACCAACAGCAGCCTCTCATCAGAGCAAGGGGCATGACAAAGCCACTCCCGTAACTGAACCATTCCCATCTGCAAGGCATGCCCGACGTCGCCACTGGCGCCGAGTGAGGAAAGCTGAGGGTAACTCTCCCTCTGGACTTACTCCACCAACTCCAACGGTGGAATTTGATGCTGTTGTTCCAACTGGAAACAGTTTTGAGCCGCTCAGGAGGGTGCGCAAGAACTCTCCAACTGCCGTGTTGAAAAAGTCTCCTCCACCTGTGCAGAACGTTACAAAGGCAAATTCGGAACAGCCTTCTCAGCTGCTGTCCTCCAAGATCCACAGGGTCTAGCGAAGAGTCCATGACTCTGTAATCGACAAAGACTACTCCCGCAGATCGAAGAAAATGAAGGCCCGGCAAGAGGAGGGTCATCCCGCCGTCGTACCACGGAAAGTATCGTCTGCAATATCCCCCTCAACTTCGACCGCTCATAAAAGAAGAAGGCCGGAGAAGATCCCCATGCCTACGACAAATATCAAAGGCGCTGAATCCAAACACCCCATGTCTGGGGGCATGGTAGTGCACACCGTCTACATGGCTTCCGGAAAAGAGGAAAGCTGTACTTCTACGGGTCATCGACCACTCACACGGTCTGTGACGAAAACTCAGGAGCAGCAACAAAAGCTCCAGGAGATGCTGACAAAGATGGCCACACTCACTGGGCAGAAGGAAAGCCTGGAAGTATCGCCGGATCAACGCCAGGAGCAGGAAACCGATGCCGCGTTCCTCCGAAGGATGCTCAAAAAGAAAGATAAAGAATCCGCGGAACAAGCAGCTAACATAAAACAAATGGTGCTTCTGTTCCAAGATATGGTGGGCATGATGATTCAGCCGGACCCTCCAGCTGAAGAGCCCCCAATAATCATTGAAGACAGAGGGGAGACATCAAATCCTCTTCGGGCTTTATCAGCAGCCAGGGAGGAGACGATCTCGAAAGCTGCGCTTGATGACTACATAATTCAATAAATACGAGCTCATCAGGCAAGCGAAACTGTGGGCCAAGTCGTCAGAACTGGGCGACCCTATCCAAGCTGGTATGATCAAATTAAGTACCCGCTGGGATATATGATCCCTAAATTTCATGTGTATAAGGGGATAGGCAATCCCCATCAGCACGTCGCTCAGTTCAGGGCTCTATATGGCAATACTGGAGGTGACGACAAACTGCTTCACCAATTCGTCGGCAGCTTAGCAGAGACGACATTTGAATGGTACTCGGGGCTTTCGAATGACTCCATCAAAACATTCACAGAAATGGAGTTGCTATTCACCCAGCATTTCGCAAGCGCTAGTGAGCGCACCCCGATCACGGCATTGATCAATGCCAGGGTGAAGCCAAGAAAGACATGGGTTCAGTATGCAATTCGGTGGCGGAACCTTTGGTGGAAATGCGAACAACGCATAGAAGAAGCTCCTGCCGTGGGCATGTTCGCGGGGACCCTTGATCCATAAGTAACTATATCCCAATTTATGATGTTTTTCAAGATGACCACCTACAAGGTCTTGATTGACAAGCTGGCCCAAATGGATCAGATGGGCCATAAGCCTTCTTCTTCAAAGATAGATCCCCGGAATGAAAAGGGTAAAGGGAAAGCAACCATCGTCACCAATGCTCAATAACAACCGAGTGACCCGAGACCGGTTGTTCGCCAAAGCAACAAGTCGCGATCTCTCGATGAGAAGTTGAGACGCCCTTACTCATTTTCCCAGGATAAAACAAGGAGACTGTTCGAACTGGTAGTGCGCAACGGGCTCATCATTCTGCCGGATCCGAGACACCCATCGCAACCTGGTGACATCAACCATCCTAACTATTGTCCTTACCACAGAGTAGTGGGTTACCCAATCGAAAATTGCTATATCTTCAAAAACTGGGTTGAAAACTAGTACCAACAGGGTAGGTTTACATTGTGTGAAAACTGGAGGGTAAACCCGCCACGACAGCACGCTCCTAAAAAGGTGGACACGCCGGGGGCATCATGCTCATTTATAGAGGAAGCTCTATGAGAAGTTGTTCTTACGGCTAAGACCAAGAAAATGTTGAAGGATGTTCAAGCATGTCCGGCGATCAGGTGGAAAAGCCTGCTAGAGCCAGAGATTATTGAAAAGATGCTGAAACCACGCCCAACGCCGAGAGTTAGTAGCGATGGGCAAAATACCTGATTAGTCGAAAATATTGTATTTTTAACACGGCAATTTCCCTATCATTTGCACTCATTTAGAAGTGTACGGTATTCATATTTCACATATTAGAAAAACTGTCGCAAAATATTAGATTGCATGTGTTAAACTCTAAAACCGGCACTATAAAGGAAATTGACTGCATTTCATGGCATCGCATCATCCCTATATTGCGCAACACTTGTTTTGAGATCCGTGCAGGAAAATCCAGAAGAAAGGCCAAAAAAATTTACATGGTACTGATCAAACATAACGCCAACTCAATGATTTGGAATCTGGTATTGATGTAAAGGGAATTCAGGAATTCAATATATCACAAAATACAGAAGAAGACATCAAAAGCCAACACCAGAAAGATGCAGCCCTAAGGAGCCTACTTGGCCGCGGAACCGCGGCTTAAGCCGCCTTGTGCCGCGGTTCCGCGGTGGCTTGTCGACATCACCACTACTTCTTTGCACCATAACTCCTATGCAAGCTTAAAGACTTCAGAAAGATACAACAAATTCCAGAAGACCCCAGAACCTTCTGCCAGATCAGCAAACCCTTGTTCCTACACTAAACTAGCCTTGTATTCTAGAAACTTCTCCCTAAACCCTAGCTTAAACCCTAAGCTAAGCCTAACTAACTACTTCTAGAAGTCTTTCAACAAACTTTTGGAGGGAACTTCTATTTCAAACTCAAGGCTTAGGGTTTGGGAGATCTATAAATAGGACCCTGGGCTCACTTGTAAGGAGGATGGATAGATCCCTCCATTAGTTCATTTTAGTAGCCAATCTAGATTCATTCACTCTCTTTCTTCATCTTCTTCCACAAGTCTAGTGAGAAGACTTGTGTGAAACCCTAACCCTAACTCCAATCAAAAGCCAAGATCCCGAGTACCCCATCAAGCAAGAAGCCTTGCAACCTTTTATGAGCGGAGCCGATCTTCAACAGAGCAAGTGGTCCAAGCCGATCCGCGACTCACGGAGCCGAGCGAAGCCAATTCGACAATTTAGTTCTTCCTCTTGTAGTTCTTGAGCGACTGTAATCAAATTGTTGATATAAATAAAAGGTGATATTCTTTTATCTTGTTTTCTTTAAATTCTTGCATCATGATATCTTTTCAATTCTTGAATACTTTCTGTGTGATGATGTGTGAATAAACTCCGCTCGTCGAGGAGTCAAGACGATCAATAGAATGATGATGTAATATATCTTAAAACGATTCTTGATTCCTACGAGTTTTGTAAACCCTAGCAAGTTCAAGAATCGACGGCCCAATTTTGTTGCGATGCTTTCTTGATTGATATAGCTCGAAATTGGGGAGTTACGATTGTTTCTTGAAATTGCTAGAGGCTAGAATGTGAATGATATCGACGAAAGAATAAGAGTTAAATGATGAAACCCTAGTTTCACGAGAAAGCCCTAACTCTCGTCGATCATCATCGATCTAGTATCAATTCTTCGAAGGACAAGAACACGATATCTTGATGATTACATCACGTCTATAGATCCGATCGATTCCTACGAGCCTCATTTAGATTCTTGACATTTGGTTGGAAATATCATCGAAACCCGATTCTTGATTGTTTATCTTTTTCTTGATTCTTGAATAGAATAGTGAAACTTGAACAATTGATAAATCTTGAATCATGCTTTCTTTTCTTCGCAATTAACTTTTCAATTCAAACAAATCGAACATTGAAACGAATCGCACAATCCCTGTGGACGATCCGCACTCGCTTACGATCTACAACTGACACCGTAATTGATTGCGGTCAAATATAATTCTTTGGTTGTGATTTCTTTATACAATTTTCTAAAATACCGATACAAGATACTGTTATCGATCAAATGAAACCGTTATCGGGAAACAATTGATTCAATACTTGCTTTTACTACACATCGAGAATTTCTCCAAGCGAATCAATACCCAGGCCCAGCCATCAAAGTCTTCGAAGAAAAAGAAGAAGACTAAGAAGCCCGCGCAGCCTGACGACAAGCGCATAGATCTGCAAAAGCATATTGACGCGCTGGAGGAATACAACCAGAAGACGTGAACCCCAGTCACGCTCCAAGAGTTTCTCAAGCATATCCTTGAAAGTGGAGATAACGACAATGATGAGGGAGACCACTCATCAGAAGAACCCGAAGATTATGTGGTAAGTTGCCACATGATATCTCATTCGTCGCTAAATAATGAAGAAGCTCACTTGGCGTTAGAAGATAATATAGAGGAGCTGGGTGTAGGAGAAGTGCCAAAATCCATGGATTTTGTGACAAGGTCTATCAAGGGGGAGCCTATATGCTCATGTATATGCATGGTGAAAGGCCCTTTCGGCCAATAAACGGCCAGTTCCTTAAGAAATACTACGCCTGACGAGTCACAGCCCAGGTTAATG
Organism: Agapanthus africanus; assembly: GCA_030015575.1. Lineage (NCBI taxonomy): Eukaryota > Viridiplantae > Streptophyta > Magnoliopsida > Asparagales > Amaryllidaceae > Agapanthus > Agapanthus africanus. The sequence continues at coordinate 761,697,892 of CM057337.1, forward strand.
ATAGACGACGACGCTTGTGTCCGCTCGCTGTTTTCCTGAGTACCAAACTCTGTAAGTGCTATCCGGCAAAACTTCGCCGCATCCAAATTAGGTGGGGATTTCATTACCCTTCCTAGGCCCCAAAAATCGCAAAACTTGCATCCGCATTGACCCACATTAACTAAAAAATATCTAGAGATGACTCTAAGGACCGTCGCGCTCAATTAGGACAGAAGAAGGCCGTGGGTAATTCATTGCTTATCCGCGTTTTCTTGTGGTGTCTAAGGCGAGTGTGTCTAAGGCTAGTGGTTTTTAATTAGGCCCACCACTTACGTAGTGGAGTACCTTCCCACTTACCTGGCACTTATCCGGCCACAGGGGGACAAAGAGGCAGTGGAGGATTCTATCCTGCGACTTGTCTTTTGGCAGTTAGGAGCGGTCTAGAGCCGGACCTAGGTGACCACTAGATTCTAGGGTTTTTTTGTGCTGCATTTGTTGTGTCGCATCATTTTGTCAAAAATCCGCCCCTTTTTTCAAAGCAAACACCGCATTCATTCATACCCCTAATTATAAGTCAACGCTGCCACTTGTACTAACCCATTTTAGTGCAAGATAGGCTAGACACGGGATTCTAGTGCCCGTTTAGTCCGCGTACCCTTTATCGACTCCGAAGTCGATATTTCTCCATTTACCTTTTCTTTACCCACCACCACACCCACTCCGATGGATCCGAATCCATCAAACTTCTTTAACCCTAATCTGCCGCCGTCCGTTGGTGCGCAGAATCCACCCCGCATCTCTCTCTAGGAGAGGTGCTACCCTATTCGAGGTCCTCTTTCGACCTGCTTATCCACACCACCAGCCAACGGGGATAACTTTGAGATTAAGCCCCAGTATATCAATCTTTTACCCAAATTCCACGGACTCGAGACTGAGGACGCTTACGTTTTCATTACCAAATTTGAAAACGTATGCGCAATGATGGGTACGTCACAACTTTCAGTGGATGCTATGCGTCTACGACTTCTTCCATTTACTTTGTGTGATATAGCCGAGAAGTGGCTATATAACACTACCGCACACTCTATCACGAATTGGGAAGAATTCGTAGCGGCATTCCTTAAGAAATTTTACCCAATACAAAAGACAGCTCGAATCCATAGCGAACTGAATCAATTTGCCCAGCTCCCTACTGAACCATTCTCTAAATGCTTTGAACGTTTCAAGGATCTATTGGTTCAGTGTCCTCATCACGGCATCCCGAGATGGGAGCTTTGCCGAATCATTTATGAGGGCATTAACCCAAACACTAAACAGAGCCTTGAAAACATGTGTCAAGGTACTTTTATGACCAAAGATGATGGGGAAGCTTGGAAGTATTTAGAAGAGTTCGCTGAAAAATCACTACAGTGGGAGAGTGGAACCCAACCATTGAATAGGGGTGGCATACACCAAATAGATGTGTCCATAGGTGTTCGAGCTGAGATGGCAGCAATGCAAAAGAAGCTCGACGCTATGGAACACAAATTTGCAGCAGCCTCCCTAAACCCAATGTCGCTCCCCAAAACTGTTTGTGGGTGCTGTTCTGATCCGTCTCATTTAACGGAAGAATGTCCATTAAACTCTGCGTTTCAAGGTCACGAGCATTCTAATGCCACATTTCAAAGACCTCGAAACGATCCATATTCTTCCACGTACAATCAGGGTTGGAGGAATCACCCGAATTTTGCTTGGAACCAAAACCAATCTCAAAACACGGTTCCAAACACGAATCAATTTCAAAGGGCTCTTCCTCCACCACAGCAACCCCTTCAACTCACTCAGCACCCCTACCAGTCACAAAACTTCCAAAATCAGGTCAACACTCCTGCACAGTCTAATCCTATGACCTGTTCTGACGAATTCTCTCAATTCACTCAAACCATGAAATCACTTTTGTCAAATTTCATAGAGGTTTCGGCTGAGATTAGATCTTCCGTTGGTGAGATAAAGAAAAACTCAGCGTCCCAAGCTGAGAGTATCAGAACGATGGAAGCTGAAATCGCACGACTTAAAGCCGAAATGAATGCGAGAGAAAAAGGGAAACTTCCCTCTCAACCCCTACAGAATCCTGGGCATTACAATGTAAATGCCGTCACAACGTTGAGATCGGGAAGAGTGCTGAACAACCATGTCGGGGAAGAAGTTGATGATACTAAAAATCATATCAACGCCCCGGCCGAGGCCTTTCCACACACACACACTTCTCCTTCTGATCCTTCTTCTTCTACCACACCACCTTCTCGCGAGCCTATTCTCCATTTCCCACTAGGCTCGACACCTCAGTATAGCTCTTCTAGTTCTCCACAGACGGTCCCCACACCTCTTTTGGGATCTCGTCAACCCCCTCTTCCTTCTCCTATGATGGACCCGACGCTCACTGCGAAAGCACCTTACCCAAATCGGTTAAGGGGTAATAAAACGAGTCCACATATGGAGAAAATTATAGAAATGTTCAAACATGTTAAAATCAATATCCCTCTCCTAGATGCGATTCAGCAAGTCCCCGCTTATGCGAAAATTCTTAAGGACTTGTGCACTAGGAAGAGAAAGACTCAAGTGCCGAAGAAGGTCTTTATGTCTAATAATATTAGCACTGCTTTTATTCCCCAGCTACCAAAGAAACGTAAGGACCCAGGATGTCCTACAATATCGATTTCTATTGGGGGTAAAAACATAAATCGTGCTCTTTTAGACCTTGGCGCAAGTGTTAACCTACTTCCATATTCTGTATATGAGCAATTAGGGATAGGAGAGTTGAAACCTGCTCACTGCACTCTCCAAATGGCAGACCGTTCAATCACCAAACCAAAGGGTGAACTAGAGGATGTGTTGATAAAGGTCGGGGAATTTGTTTTCCCTGTAGACTTCATTGTACTCGATACACAGCCTGTAGCAAACCCCCGGGGCCAAATTCCGGTGATTCTGGGTCATCCTTTTCTTGCCACTTCCAATGCTGTTATAAACTGTAGAAATGGTTCAATGAACTTATCATTTGGAAATATGACCATTGAACTTAACATTTACAAAGTTGGAAGTCAGCCATCAGAACCCTCTGCTCATATTCTAGATGTGTGCTCTGTCCACGAGATCGCTCCCGATAGTTGTGGAGCTGAGGATCTTTGCTTTCTAGATCTCGACGACATTACCACTTCTCTGCTTGATCTTACACATGATCTTAGTGAGGACACTTTTCCTACACTTGAGTCCTGCACTCCTGACTTTACTCCACCCGAGTCTGTATCTTTCACAGGCTCTGAGCTTCTTTGTAACTCCAAAAATCACTCGATGATCCCTCCTTCTATCATTTCTCCGCCCACATTATATCTCAAAATTTTACCTTCTCACCTTAAATATGCTTATTTAGGTGAGAATGAGTCTTTACCGGTTATCATTTCCGCTTCTCTTGCATCAGAGCAAGAGAATGCACTTTTATCGGTATTGAGATCTAACAAAGAGGCGTTCGGTTGGAGTATGGCGGACATCAAAGGGATTAGTCCCTTGATTGTTGAACATCATATACATGTGATGGATGATGCCAGACCAACCCGAGAACCACAGAGACGGTTGAATCCTGTCATGAAGGAAGCGGTGATGAAAGAGATCGTCAAATGCCTAGATAATGGTATTATATACCCCATCTCCGATAGCCAATGGGTGAGTCCTATACATGTTGTTCCTAAGAAATCCGGCATCACTGTTATTACCAATGAGGCAAATGAGTTGATTCAGACACGCACCCAAACTGGGTGGTGTATATGTATTGATTACCGAAAACTCAACGCCGCCACGAGGAAAGACCACTTTCCTCTACCATTCATTGATCAAATGCTGGAACGCTTAGCGGGACGAGAGTATTATTGTTTTATGGACGGATACTCAGGCTATAATCAGGTCCCCATCGCCAAAAAGGATTAAGATAAAACCACTTTTACTTGTCATTTTGGTACCTTTGCTTACAGTCGCATGCCCTTTGGGTTATGCAATGCTCCCGCTACCTTTCAGCGGTGTATGATGGGGATATTCTCTGATATGGTAGAGAATTTTCTGGAGATATTTATGGACGATTTCTCGATTTTTGGAGACTCTTTTTCTGATTGCCTATCGAATCTTGACGCAGTTCTTACTCGTTGCAAAGAGAAGAATTTAACTTTGAACTGGAAAAAATGCCATTTCATGGTCTAAGAAGGAATTGTACTTGGACATGTTATTTCACAGAAAGGCATTGAGGTTGACAGAGCTAAGATAGATGTCATTCAAAACCTCCCTCATCCCAAAAGCGTCAAAGATATTCGATCTTTCCTTGGCCATACGGGCTTTTATATGAGATTCATTAAGGATTTTAGCAAAATTGCTAGACCTTTAACTCTTCTCCTGGCCAAGGATACGACCTTCCACTTTGACTCGGACTGTGAGACAGCTTTCGACTCACTTAAACACTCACTCACTTCAGCCCCCGTTCTATCGTCTCCAAATTGGGACTACCCTTTTGAGCTGATGTGTGATGCATCCGACTTTGCAGTAGGTGCAGTCTTAGGACAGCACATTGAAAAGATGCCACACGTGATCTACTATGCAAGTAAGACCCTGAACGATGCTCAAATCAATTATACAACCACCGAGAAAGAACTTTTAGCGGTTGTATTTGCATTAGAAAAATTCAGGCCTTACTTAATCGGCTCTCCTATAGTTGTGTACACTGACCATTCCGCCCTAAAACATCTTTTGGCGAAGAAAGATGAAAAAGGTCGACTAATACGTTGGATCCTTCTGTTACAAGAATTTGATCTTGTTATCAAAAATAAGAAAGGATGTGAAAACGTCGTAGCCGACCATCTTTCACGCATCATTTCTTCCCCTGTGATCCTGCCGATCAATGATTCGTTCCCTGATGAACAACTCTTGAACGTATCCGCTGAACCATGGTTCAGGGATATTGTGAACTATCTTGTTACGGGACTTATACCGAGCGATTGGTCAAAACAGGACAAATACCGTTTTCTATCCCAAGTAAATATTGTCCTGATCAGATTATTCGCCGGTGTGTCCCGAAAGAAGAGTTCAAGAGTGTTCTTTCTTTTTGTCATGATCAGGCCTGTGGGGGTCACTTCGGTCTTAAAAAGACGGCGGAAAAGGTTTTGCAATGTGGTTTTTATTGGCCGACCTTATTCAAGGACGCATTTGACTATTGCAAAACCTGTACACAGTGTCAGTACACGGGTAGAATATCCCGGAGAAATGAAATGCCTCAGCAACCCATTCTGGTTGTTGAAATATTCGATGTTTGGGGCATTGATTTTATGGGTCCTTTTCCCAACTCCTTTGGGAATTTGTACATACTGCTGGCGGTTGATTATGTCTCAAAGTGGGTTGAAGCCATTCCATGTCGCACTAATGACAGGAAAGTTGTCATTAAGTTCTTAAAAGAGAATATCTTTTCACGATTTGGACACCCACGCGCTATTATTAGCGATAATGGGACACATTTCTGCAACAGATCTTTCGAGACTCTGATGCGAAAATACGTAATCAACCACCGACTTTCTACACTCTATCATCCTCAAACGAGCGGGCAGGCTGAAATTTCGAATAAACAGATCAAACTTATCCTGGAGAAGACTGTTGCTAAGAATAGAAAAGACCGGTCGACCAAACTGACGGATGCTCTTTGGGCATTCAGAACTGCATATAAAACCGACCTAGGGATGTCTCCATATAGGATAGTGTTTGGGAAAGCATGTCATTTACCCGTCGAGATAGAGCATAAAGCATTATGGGCTATAAAGGAAATAAATTTTGATTTAAACCTAGCCTGCAACTTTAGGAAGCTGCAACTAAATGAGCTAAGCGAACTCCGCGATGAAGCTTATGATAACGCTGTGATCATAAAGAATAGGACTAAGGTTTTTCACGATAAAAACATTTTGAGGAAAACATTTTCACCTGGTCAACAAGTCCTTCTTTATGATTCACGATTACACCTTCACGCGGGTAAGCTTCGATCTCGGTGGAAGGGACCTTTTATTGTGCGGTCTGTATACCCGCACGGGGCAGTAGAAGTAGAAAATGTTAAAAACGGCACATTTTTCAAAGTGAATGGACATAGACTAAAACCGTATTTTTCCACTAACCCCACGGAGGAGCTCTTGTTCTTACAAGAGCCAGTTTATTTGGATTAAAATTCCTCCGTCTCACCTTCATATCCTGTATATCACTGCATCATGTTTTGAATGAAGGTGAGTGAAAAGAATAAGTTTAGGGGAAGTTCTTCGCTTATATATTTTGCCCCCACTAATAATTCCCCCCAGGCTTACAGTTTTTGTAGGTATAGCGGTTGGCAACAGTGAGGACACTGTTGAAAACAAGTTTGGGGGAGGTTTGTGCTTATTTTTGCATCATTTGCATATCATTTGCATAAGCACAAAACGTTTCTTTTAAAAATCTATAAAAATTTAAAAATTTTCAAAACCCACAAAAATTTAAAAATTTTCAAATATAAAATATTTACAAACTTTTTTGTACATAAATAAGATAATAAAAGTTTAGATAATGAACAATTACATCCATGAGATTAGAAAAATTTAAGAAAACTAAGAAAATTAGAAGTTTTCTTATACGAACTAGTAATAAGTAGTTATGAGCCGTTGTCCCAAGGGTTAGTAAGATGAAGGACGTCACTAATCTGAGGATAAAACTAAGTCTGAAAAATAGTTTCTATTCTGGAAGCCAAACATTTTGAACGTTGCTACCCTGCTATTCGCACTTACACACGTCTTGAAGCCTGGGATAGTAGAGGATACCTTGAAATGCTCTTGTCTTAAAGCCGATGTATGAAGGAAATAAAAAGAAAAAGAAAAGTGAATAAAAAAATATAAAGTGATGAGAAAAATGGACACTGGTTTTGTTATCACCGAGGGCAATAAAAATGTATAGCGAGGGTGCCTCTTCACCTAGTGCCCTAAGGCCAACTGGTCTGGGAGTCACTGCTATGCCTGAGGTGGTGCAAGACGAGGAAAATACACCAAGTAAGCAAGCACAGGAGTAATCGGTCGGTTAGTACCTCAAGAAGTATTAACGGTCGCATGAAAGTGTGTGAGCAATCTCATCTAAATATTCATTAATTAAAAAGTACTGAGGCTGATGGGCAAGAATATGATAGCTTGAATTGAATTCTCCGGGTGTAGGGATGTCTTTACACACACGCAGGGTTATATGATCGATGTTTGGAAAAAAGATAGGAATGAAGAATAAGACGATGTTTTATTGAGGGAGGACGTGATTTCTGACATCTTTTCATGACCATTAAGATAGGGCTCATGACAACCGAAAAGCTAGCATAATTGGAAACCCTAATTTTCAAAGTCTTTCTTTTACAATTCTTTTCTTTAAATGTAATATTCATGATCTTTCTTTTATTATTGGATTTTGTGGGTGCAATCCGCTGAAAACCCTCAGGAGACAACACTCCTCCTACTAGGGACATCTAGAGGTTTAAAGGCTTGCTGCACGTGCTCAGTGCAATCATATTGCCTACGAAAGTGTGCTAGTTAGTTTTTCTCTTTCTTTATTTTTTCCTTCTCTTTTTAATAAAACAGTTCGCTCGAGACGATCGAAATTAAGTTTGGGGGAATTTGATTAGTCAAAAATATTGTATTTTTAACACGGCAATTTCCCTATCATTTGCACTCATTTAGAAGTGTACGGTATTCATATTTCACATATTAGCAAAACTGTCGCAAAATATCAGATTGCATGTGTTAGACTCTAAAACCGGCACTATAAAGGAAATTGACTGCATTTCATGGCATCGCATCATCCCTATATTGCGCAACACTTGTTTTGAGATCCGTGCAGGAAAATCCAGAAGAAAGGCCAAAAAAATTTACATGGTACCGATCAAACATAACGCCAACTCAATGATTTGGAATCTGGTATTGATGTAAAGGGAATTCAGGAATTCAATATATCACAAAATACAGAAGAAGACATCAAAAGCCAACACCAGAAAGATGCAGCCCCAAGGAGCCTACTTGGCCGCGGAACCGCGGCCTAAGCCGCCTTGTGCCGCGGTTCCGCGGTGGCTTGTCGACATCACCACTACTTCTTTGCACCATAACTCCTATGCAAGCTTAAAGACTTCAGAAAGATACAACAAATTCCAGAAGACCCCAGAACCTTCTGCCAGATCAGCAAACCCTTGTTCCTACACTAAACTAGCCTTGTATTCTAGAAACTTCTCCCTAAACCCTAGCTTAAACCCTAAGCTAAGCCTAACTAACTACTTCTAGAAGTCTTTCAACAAACTTTTGGAGGGAACTTCTATTTCAAACTCAAGGCTTAGGGTTTGGAAGATCTATAAATAGGACCCTGGGCTCACTTGTAAGGAGGATGGATAGATCCCTCCATTAGTTCATTTTAATAGCCAATCTAGATTCATTCACTCTCTTTCTTCATCTTCTTCCACAAGTCTAGTGAGAAGACTTGTGTGAAACCCTAACCCTAACTCCAATCAAAAGCCAAGATCCCGAGTACCCCATCAAGCAAGAAGCCTTGCAACCTTTTATGAGCGGAGCCGATCTTCAACAGAGCAAGTGGTCCAAGCCGATCCGCGACTCACGGAGCCGAGCGAAGCCAATTAGACAATTTAGTTCTTCCTCTTGTAGTTCTTGAGCGACTGTAATCAAATTGTTGATATAAATAAAAGGTGATATTCTTTTATCTTGTTTTCTTTAAATTCTTGCATCATGATATCTTTTCAATTCTTGAATACTTTCTGTGTGATGATGTGTGAATAAACTCCGCTCGTCGAGGAGTCGAGACGATCAATAGAATGATGATGTAATATATCTTAAAACGATTCTTGATTCCTACGAGTTTTGTAAACCCTAGCAAGTTCAAGAATCGACGACCCAATTTTGTTGCGATGCTTTCTTGATTGATATCGCTCGAAATTGGGGAGTTACGATTGTTTCTTGAAATTGCTAGAGGCTAGAATGTGAATGATATCGACGAAAGAACAAGGGTTAAATGATGAAACCCTAGTTTCACGAGAAAGCCCTAACTCTCGTCGATCATCATCGATCTAGTATCAATTCTTCGAAGGACAAGAACACGATATCTTGATGATTACATCACGTCTATAGATCCGATCGATTCCTACGAGTCTCATTTAGATTATTGACATTTGGTTGGAAATATCATCGAAACCCGATTCTTGATTGTTTATCTTTTTCTTGATTCTTGAATAGAATAGTGACACTTGAACAATTGATAAATCTTGAATCATGCTTTCTTTTCTTCGCAATTAACTTTTCAATTCAAACAAATCGAACATTGAAACGAATCGCACAATCCCTGTGGACGATCCGCACTCGCTTACGATCTACAACTGACACCGTAATTGATTGCGGTCAAATATAATTCTTTGGTTGTGATTTCTTTATACAATTTTCTAAAATACCGATACAAGATACTGTTATCGATCAAATGAAACCGTTATCGGGAAACAATTGATTCGATACTTGCTTTTACTACACATCGAGAATTTCTCCAAGCGAATCAATACCCAGGCCCTGCCGTCAAAGTATTCGAAGAAAAAGAAGAAGACCAAGAAGCCCGCGCAGCCTGACGACAAGCGCATAGATCTGCAAAATCATATTGACGCGCTGGAGGAATACAACCAGAAGACGTGAACCCCAGTCACGCTCCAAGAGTTTCTCAAGCATATCCTTGAAAGTGGAGATAACGACAATGATGAGGGAGACCACTCATCAGAAGAACCTGAAGATTATGTGGAAAGTTGCCACATGATATCTCATTCGTCGCTAAATAACGAAGAAGCTCACTTGGCGTTAGAAGATAATATAGAGGAGCTGGGGGTAGGAGAAGTGCCAAAATCCTTGGATTATGTGACAAGGTCTATCAAGGGGGAGCCTACATGCTCATGTATATGCATGGCGAAAGGCCCTTCCGGCCAATAAACGGCCAGTTCCTTAAGAAATACTACGCCTGACGAGTCACAACTCAGTTTAATGATAGATGACGACGCTTGTGTCTGCTCGCTGTCTTCCTGAGTACCAAACTCTGTAAGTGCTATCCGGCAAAACTTCGCCGAAAAAACGTACAACGGACCGGAACGTCCCTAAACTAACAACGGACCGTAACGTCCCTAAACTAAACTCTATGGACCGTAATGTCATTAATCTAGTAATGGACCGAAATGTCCTAAAACTAACAATGGACCGAGTTGTCCTAAAACTAACAATGGACCGAGATGTCTTGAAACTAACAAAGGACTGAATGTCCATAAACTACTACGAACCGTAGCATTCTTAGACTAACGCGGCAAAAAAAACGGTACGTCCATAAGCGAAATGGGCACGGATGAAAACCCGAAAGGGCTCCATGAGCAAAAAACAGTAGGGCTACCTGCGAGTTTGTGAAAACCCGAAACGACGTAATCTCGTTAAAATAAAGACACTTGCAAGGTCCTCTCGACCCTGTGAGGAGAAAATACCCGCGTGAGATCCTTACGACTCACAAGGGAGCAACACACTTAGGAGTCCCCATGATTCCTAAGGAGAAATTACACTTACGAGATCTCCACGACTCGTAAGGAGAATCCCCTTATGAGACCCTCACGACTCATAGGATTCAAAAGTCTTAAGCTACAGGGATCTGAACCTATTCTTAAGCCATCACATTCCCCAGTTTGCCCTACAGGCGATCGATATTGACCCTTGTATACAATCCACAGGCATAAATAAGGCTTCCCTCGCCTAGTTCCACCAATGGTGTTGTTTCCCCCAATCAGAGCAAAGCTCTGTTCAAATTCCAAGATTTGAAATGAAGCGACGCTTCCTTTTCCCCAATCAGAGCAAAGCTCTGTTTGAATTTCCAAATTCAAAAACTGAAGCAACGGTTCAGATCCCTTGCGCTGCGCGCTGAGCGCCACGTGTCAAAAGCAGACACGCCAGCGTCAGGAGCGCTGCGCCCAAGGCAGCGCACCCCCAATCAGAGCAAAGCTCTGTTTCAAAATTCAAATTTTAAAATGAAGCAACGCTTCAGAACCCCTGCGCTCTGCGCTGCGCGCCACGTGTCAAACACAGGTGCGCTAGCACAGTTGCGCTGCGCGCCACGTGTCAAACGCAGGTGCGCTAGCGCCAATTGCGTCAGCACTGGAATTTAAATAATAAATTATTAATTAATCAGAATTAAAATTCTGTTCTAGAAAGATCTTTCCAATCTTATTAAAATAAGAAGATTATCTTCTGTAAAACAGAGGCCTTAGGATCAAAGATCCAATGGTGGGGAAATATCCCCAGATCAATCAGAGAAAGATCTCTGTAACTAACTTAACAAATCAATTGGCCCTATATAAAGGACCCTAGACTTCAAGTCTCAGAGAGAGAGACGGGACAGAGAGGTGACGGGTCCCGACGACCACACATTGCTAACTTAACAAATCTTTTTAATCCTCTGACATCCGTCGTTGTAATCCTTCAACGTCGTCAGAGAGGTGACGGGTCCCGACGACCATATATTGCTACGGACTGTGGGGTCCTTAAACTCATGGACTATGACGTCCTTAACCTCGACCGTGATTTCTTAAAACTAATACCGGACTGTGGGGTCCTTAAACTTATGGACTATGATGTCCTTAACCTCGACCGTGATGTCTTAAAACTAACATTGGACCGTGGGGTCCTTAAATCCACGGACTATGATGTCCTTAACCTCGACCGCAATGTCTTAAAACTAACACTGGACTGTGAGGTCCTTAAACTCACAGACTATGATGTCCTTAACCTTGACCGCGATGTCTTAAAACTAACAATGGACCGTAATGTCCTTAAACTAATTATCGACCGCAATGTCACTAAACTAAACGATAGAGCCCAATTGCTCTCTTGTCGGATCTAAACGATCCCGTTAAGTCGATCTTAGTCTAGAATTAGACTAACGTGTCCTTAACAAACGTTTAAGTTGATCTTAGCCTCAAATAAAGCTAACGTATCCTTAAACCCAAACCCCCCAAACCCAAAATCTAAGAAAGATACGGATTTGGACTAGTCCACGCCCTACGGGCGACAACATAACTTAGTCTCCGTATACAATTCACGGGCAACCAAACACAAAACAAACACCCACGACACGAAGTGACCATATGGAGAAGGAGAAAGTTGTTACCGCGATGCGGTAGCGTAATTAACTGCAAGGGCTTGCGCCTGCAGGGAAGAGCGTCCCCACAATCAAAAACCCCTCAAACGAGAGGGAATCTGACGAAGTCTGCTACATCGGCCGCATCCGTTTAAACCTTCTATACACGGTGCCATAAATCAACTTGGCATCTTCGGAGAGATGGACGGATAGCACCAATTAGCATCTGCCCCCAGATTCAGGAAAGACGTCCAGTCTTCCCGGCTTCCGGCGGGGAACAGATTCTGGCACGCCCGGTGGGACCTTTTCCTCTTTCCACTCCACACTTCGTGTGTCGTGTTCGCGAACCAATCGCGGTTTGTTAATGGTTGCCCTTGGGTTTCAAGTTACTAAGATTTGGTTTCTTGCTTGGTGCAGAAAGAAAAATAGCAATGGCATTCACCTGCTCGAAGTGTTCCACAGGCAAATGCAATTCCTGCCTCAGCTGGGGGCATAACCTACGGGCCCCAAGCGGCTTCTCTGTTCACGATGCCCGTGGAGCAGATTACTCAAGCCACCACAGGGCTGTTTTTCGAGACCATGCTCCCGCCCATGAGCTTCACCGCTCCCGTGCCCGTACCAGAAGCTCCCAAGAAGTCGGTCTTCGATCGACTTACAGCTACTGCGGCCCCTCTCAACGGGTCGTCCAGCACCGGCGCCTCGGTCTTCTCCAGATTGGGCCAAAATTCCTGCGGGCCCACAATGAAGCTTGCAGTCCCAGAGAAGGTTATTCCGAAGAGAGTAACCAACTCTGCTCCCGAAGTCGTCAAAGCGGCTTCTCCTGCCAAGGGGTCAGTCTTTACAAGACTGACCGTCCCAACTCCAACTCCTGCTCCGGCTACTCAAAGGACATCGGTCTTTAATAGGCTAATACCGGCAACAACCCCTCACCTGAATAAGGGCAAGACAAGGCCATCCCCGTCACCGAGACAACTCCATCAGCGCGACATGCTCGACGTCGCCACTGGCGCCGAGTGAGGAAGGCCGGAGGCAACTCTCCTTCTAGGCTAACTCCATCAGCCCCGACGGCGGAAATTAATGCTGCTGTTCCAACTAGAAACAGGTTTGAGCTGCTAAATAAGGTGCGTAGGAATTCTCCTACCGCCGTACTGAAAAGATCTCCTCCTCCGTAGGAGAATGTCACGGAAATAAAGCTGAAGCAGTCCCCTCAACGGCTGTCCTCCAAGATCTACAAAGTCCGGTGGCAGGTCCGGAACTCGGTGGTGGATCAAGAATATTCTCGCCAACAGAAGAAACTGAAGGTCCGACAGGAAGAAAGCCGTCCTGCCAAGCCATGAAAAGCTATCTGGGTGCCCACCACGACGGCCCCCTCAACTTCGACCGCTCATAAGAAGAGAAGGCCGGAGAAGACTCCCATGCCTGCAACAAATGTCAAAGGCACTGAGCCCAAACGCCCTAAGTCAGGGGGCATAACGGTCCATACCGTTTATATGGCATCCGGGAAGGAGGATAGCCGCGCTTCTACGGGCCACCGACCACTCACCCGATCCATCACAAGGGCCCAGGAACAACAGCAGCAGAAGCTCCAGGAGATGCTGACTGCGATGGCCGCACTCACCAGGCCGAAAGAAAGCCCAGAGGCGTCATCGGAACAACGTCGCAAATACGAGACTGATGCGGAGTTCCTTCGGAGAATGCTCGAAAAGAAGGATAAGGAGGCTGCGGAACAAGCGGTCAATATAAAGCAAATGGCTCTTCTCTTCCAAGATATGGTCGAGATGATGATACAGCCGGATCCTCCAGCCGAAGATCCTCCGATTATCCTCGAAGATGACAGAGGAGAAACGTCAAATCCACCTCCGGCTCTTTCAACAGCCAAAGAGGAAACAATCTCTAAAGCTGCCGTGGATGACTATATTGCTCAGAAAATAAGAGTTCACCAGGAAAATGAGGCAGCCGACCAAGTTGTCAAAACAGGGCGACCGTATCCAGGATGGTATGATCAGATAAAGTACCCGCCGGGCTATACGATCCCAAAATTCCATGTGTACAAGGGGACATGCAATCCCTATCAACACGTCGCTCAGTTCAGGGCTCTTTGTGGCAACACCGGCGGCGATGATAAGCTTTTGCTCCGCCAATTCGTCGGCAGCTTATCAAAAACGGCGTTTGAGTGGTACTCCGAGCTTCCAAACGACCCCGTCAAAACTTTCGCAGAGATGGAGTTGCTATTCACTCAGTGATTCGCGAGCGCCAGCGAACGCACCCCGATAACAGCGTTAATCAATGCCAGGGCGAAGCCAGGCGAAACTTGGGTTCAATATGCAATCCGATGGCGAAATCTGTGGTCGAAGTGCGAACAGCGCATCGAAGAAGCACCAGCAGTGGGCATGTTCGTGGGCACCCTAGACCCTCATGCAACTATTTCACAGTTCATGATGTTCTTTAAACCAACCACGTTCCAGGCTTTAATCGATAAGCTAGCCCAGATGGATCAAATGGGTCACAGACCGTCTCCCCCGAAACCGGAACCGCGGAACGACAAGGGTAAAGGGAAGGCGACCTTCGTTGCGAACACCCAACAGCAGCCCAGTGCCCCGAAGCTAGCGGATCAACTGGAAGAGAGACGGCGCTATTACAATGAGAAAATGAAGCGTCCTTACTCATTCCCACGGGACAAAACGAAGAGGCTGTTCGAGCTGGCTATGCGCAACAGGCTTATCAATTTTCCGAATCCAAGGCGACCACCGCAACCCAACGAAGTGAATAATCCCAATTATTGCCCTTACCACCAAACGGTAAGCCATCCGATCGAGGATTGCTTCATCTTTAAAGGATGGATCGAAGATCAATACGTACAAGGCAAGTTTGCGCTGTCCGAGAAGTGGAAAGTAAACCCACCACAACCGCACACTCCTAAGAAGACGGACACACCGGGGGCAACGTGCTCTTTTGTTGAAGAAACTCCATGGGAGGTCGTGCTTTCAGCCAAAACCAAAAGGATGCTGAATGATCTTCAGACATGCCCGGCGATCAGGTGGAAGAACCCGCTGGAACCCCAGATCATCGAAGGGATGTTGAAGCCGCGCCAAACTCCAAAGATTGGTGGTGATGGCCCAAGCACTCACACCCAGCTGTCAAAATCTTCAAAGAAAAAGAAGAAGAAATCCAAGAAACCCGTGAAGCCCGGTGACAAGCGCACGGACTTACAGAAGCAGATTGATACGCTGGAAGAGTATAACCAGAAGGCACGGACTCCAATCACGCTCCAAGAGTTCCTCAGCCACGTCTTTAAGGACGAAGATGATGGAGAAGACTCGTCGGATGGATCTGAGGAGTACGTGGAAAGTTGCCATGTGATCTCTCACTCGTCGATAGACGATGAAGGAACTCCTTGCACAGAGAAGCTGGGGGAAAATCGTGAACCAAAGCTTCTGGAGCCGTCAGATAAAGTGATCGACGCATTCCTAAACGAAGCTCTTCTGAAAAGCAAAGCCAATCGGGAGTGTGAGATGGCCATATTTGAAAGAGCCAAACGCCGACGACTGAACGAAAGAGTCGAGGCACTCCCGCCGAATCAAGGAACACCCGTCGTGGATAAAAACAAGTTCAAGACGAGGAAAAGGTTTGCTAAAGCCATATCAATGGGAATGAAGCTGCCACCCTCTGAAGGAAACACTCCCGGTGAAGCAGAAACACATCCTAGCTACTGCTTATACCATCGAAAGATTTCGCACTCTACCGAAGAGTACGACGCTTTTAAAAGACGGTGGCAGGGATATGTTGCTCACCGGCAACATTTTAAACGGATGAAACACAAAACTCGTCGGGAGCAAAGAAGTGCGACTGAGGAGCATAAAAGAAATACCGATAACTGCCGCATGGTCAACACCGGGGGATCGCATATTCTCACTTTCGGAAGAGACTCTGACGAAGAAATGGCTCTTGGCCCCCTCTTTAAAGAATCTGCATTGGGGAAAAAGGAAGAACCGAAGGCCTGCGAAAACATTCAGCTGCGCAATCGCACGCTTCCAGAAAAGAATCTCGGACCCACAAGTAGAAAAGATAAGGGAAAAGAAAAGGTCTATGAGGATATCGCCCTGGAGGACCAAGTCATGAAAGAGCTGACCGCCAAGGACCTGCCAAAGAAGAGTAAGGTGGACTATAACGTTCTGGCGCACTTGAGGAAGTTACCCTCACAACTCAGTATTCTCGACGCCCTTATACTATCCAAAGAAGCGAGAGATTCATTGATCAAGGCGCTACAAGAGCCAGAGCAATTCCAAGCTTTTCTCGCTGAAGAAAAGATGAAGGACGAGCTGGAGGAAGTACACACAGCCGATATCACCTTCGGCGACGAGGATCTCCTCCTTGGGACGTGCGAGCACAACCGTCCCCTCTATGTCTCAGGATACTGCCACGATATAAAGATAGACAAAATCCTGGTCGACAATGGGTCCTCCGTCAATCTTCTCAACGTGCGAGTGTTGAAGGAAATCTGCATGAGCGTCCAGCATCTCGCTTGTGATAAAATCACCATCTCTGGTTTTGACTCCCAGTCATCGCGGACTCTCGGGTCTGTGATATTGACATTATGATTCGGGCTACTTGTCACGGATATTAAATTTCATGTCATTGACGCCAAAACATGCTATAACGCTTTGCTCGGCCGACCTTGGTTACACGAGTACAACATCATCCCTTCTACACAACATCAGTGTGTGAAATACTTTAAGGATGGTCTCGAGTATACCGTAACAGGAGAGCTGAATCCATTCTCCATGAACGAAGTCCGCAAGTACGAAAATGCAAAATACTTTTTGCTAGATTTCCAAGACACGGAGAGATGTCACAAACCGGAGAACAAAGCTATCACCACCATTCCAGTCTTCGGGAGTGATACTGAAGAAGAGGAAGCGATAGTTTATTCAGGTCCACCCCAGCACAACAATCCAAGACCGTCCGCTCCTATGTTGATCTTTGGCAGCGACTCGGAAGATGAGGTCCATGCTATATTCTCCGCTCGGCCTTCAATACAAACATTCGCTGATGAAGAGCAAAGTTTGCAAGTTGCCATGGTTCCGCCCAAATATCATAAAGAACTAGACGCGCTTGATACCTACAGCGTGGAAGAGCTGCGGACGTTCTATGTCCCTTCCAGGCGAAAAGGTGAACATGCAATCCTATTCTACTGCTCCGGGGAAACCAAAGTGGAGAAAGAAATCTGGCATGGCGCGGATTCTACACTTGACAGACTCCAGCCCATCCGTCTGCCTAGATATTATACAGAAGGCTTGAAAAGGCTGTTGAAGCGCCAACGGATACCTTACAAACAGACCGCTCGGAAAGCTATGTTTTATGACAGGATTCGGATCGTTCCCGGAACTCAGCGCAAGTTGCCTAACAGGAGAATGGAAGCGATCGGGCTTGGATATGTTCGGTTCAAGAAATGGGAGCTACTCCGCGACTGTTATGTTGTACATGACTTTGATGAAGAAGGAGATACTCAATGGGAAAATGCTAACCCTGAACTAGAAAGAGCCCCCGATGTGAAAATGCCCCGTCCGTCGTTTGAAGAACAAATGGACAAGCTTATAAGGGAAGCTGGTCAAAAAGTTCGAGACGACCATAATCGTGAAATGGCCATCTACGAGAAAGCAAGGACTCAGCGCCTTCTTCAACAGGCTGCAAAAGAAGAAAATGCCCCTCCCTGTCAACCTGTTGTACAAAAGACTCGACGCAGAGGCTGAAACAAGTCAAAGAGCGGAAAAGACGTTCAGCAACGACAAAACGAGACCAAGAAGTCATGCGATCGGGAATCGAGCGGTCCGGATTTGTCCCTTATGAAGAAAATGAGTCGAGCATGTTGGGGTAAAAATTTACACCCCGGTTGAACAAGTCAAAATCAAAGTCAACCCCAAGCCAAGTGGGCCCAAGCCCAGATCCAGTGGGTCCATGCCCGGGTCGAGCCCGAACATGAAGCGGCCGGCCTTCCCCCATGCCAAGATAAAAATTTTGTAATAAATAATTTTGTTGTATTTCTTTTATTTTATTTTATGGATAAATGTAAGAAAAATAGGCATAAAGCCAAATTTTTGTAAAGCCCATGGCTTATGTGCAAAAAGAAATGGCACATGAGCCATGGGATAGGCAAAATGCCATTTTGTGAAGCCCAAGGGGCTATGTGTAAAGTGTGTAGCCTATAAAGGCAAGGATAATGAAATATCCCAATAACTTTTTCTCTCCAAAAAAAAAAAAGTTTCAGATCTGAGATCTTTCTTCTTTCTTCAAGGTTCCAAAACCTTCTTCTTTCTTTTGAATTAAATCAAGAGTTCTACTCTCCTTTTTATAAAACAAATTAGTTTTTCACCACAAAACCCATCAAGGGGAACTCAGATCTTCCATTAGATCTCAAAAAGGAGTGATTTTTAAAATCCCATATCTCTTGATCTTCAAGATCCAGCTAACAGAGGAGGAAGAAGAAGAACCCCTTTCACTAAACCCAACAAAAAAAAACACTCAGGAGTCCAACTCCTCTTTGATTTCTCTTCAGAGAAATATTTTTAGGCTAAAAGCCCTCTTTTCCGCCTACGTGCCGACACGTGGCGCGCGCGCTTGCGCTCCAGCGCGCAGCACTCATGCGCAAAGCGCCCACGTGCCGACACGTGGCGCGCGCGCTTGCGCTCCAGTGCGCTTGCGCTCCAGCGCGCAGCATTCATGCGCAAAGCGCCCACGTGCCGACACGTGGCGCGCGCGCTTGCGCTCCAGCGCGCAGCGTTCATGCGCAAAGCGCCCACGTGCCGACACGTAGCGCGCGCGCTTGCGCTCCAGCGCGCAGCGCTCATGCGCAAAGCGCCCCCGTGCCGACACGTGGCGCGCGCGCTTGCGCTTCTGCGCGCAGCGCTCATGCGCAAAGCGCCCACGTGCCGACACGTGGCGCGCTTGCGCCGGAGCGCACATCGCCTAAGGTGCTGCCCCACGCATCCTTTGGATGTCTTTTCCCCTTTTTTTTTTATATATATACATATGTATACCAATGTACACATACACATACTCCACGACACTGTCCCTGTTAGAAAAAAATTTCTAACGGGGCGCTGCCCCGCACCCCGCAAGGGGGCTGCTAGCCCCCTTGACCCCCAGCCCGCTATCCGGGTAGCGGGACCCCCTTAAAAACTCTGCGTGGCTCCCGATATATTCAAACCCCCATCCAAAACAACAACACACGTACACTGCACATTGAGTTCACATGACCAGTTTGACCCGTCAATCGGAGGTTCCCTCGACCCAAAGGCGGGGGGTAATTAACGGCAGCTTAGTCCGCGGCTGCCGGAGATTCGGATCCCCACAATCATTAAACCCCAGCCTACCCCAGGCAGGGGGAATCTGTAGTACGCCTGAGACGCGTGCGCGTATTCCCATCTCAATGGGGTGACGAAAAACACCCTACAGATTTCTGGCACGCCCGGTGGGACCAATCTCTCCTCCCATATTCCGGGTTAAACGTTCATGCGAACTCAATCAATATACATATCGATTGCCTATACTGAAATAATGTTTTCTTTTCTGTGCAGCAATCAATCTTCGACGACAATGTCTCCCCAGACGAATTCAGCTTCCAACGTGACCCCGATTCCGTACGTGGTCAAGATCAACGCTCGTGTGGTTCTCCCTGCAAGCCTCAGTCGACAGTGGGAGGAACCTCCCCGCCAGTTTGGCTCCGTCATCATCTACCCTGCCGGAAGCGCTCATCTGGCGGAAATCCCGGCGGAACAGGTGGCCAAGCCAGTCCCAAGGGGCAAGAGGCCGAATGTTGTGATTGCTAAGGCACCACAACCGAAACTTAAGAGGTTGTCTGAACGACTCCCTAGCGTTCTAGCTGGGGGCAAGACTTCCGTTGCGAAGGGCAACATCAAATGTCGCGGACGAGCTCAGGCGATGACTCCAACAAATGCGCAATCGAGCGTATCTACAAAGCCCTCCATCGCCCAGTCTGCGGTGTCTTCCCGAAAAGCCGAAGTCTGCCAGGCGCTTAGAACAGAAAAGTTAAGGCAGAAGCGGCTCAGGTATCGAGCCAACAAGAGGGCCAGGGCTTCGACCAAATGGAATCGTGTGAAGTTCCAAGTGCAGGGTTGCCCTGCGACGACGGCTGAGTCGGACATAAGAATCAGCAATTCCTTCGAGCCTCTGAAGTGGGTTCAGAAAAATGCCACGACCGCCAAAATCAAGAAGACAGCGGTCCGAACAGTGCTACAAAGAGATGTGTCCCGGCCCCAACATAAAAAGTATGACACTATCTCTTCAAGGGTCTATCAGGCGCTCTGTGCCGCACGAAAGCAGCGGGGCAAATCTAGAAAAGAAGTGCCAGCACCATTCAAGAACCTGGTTAGGCCAGCCGCCTTCAATCGATTACCAGCAACCGAAGCAAGGGTGTCAAGACAGCGATCCGTGAAGTCAGCTTCCAATGATAGAAAGACGGCTGGATACATCATCCATACGGTCTATATGGCGGGAGGACGCCCCAGCGACAACCTTCGCAGCAAAAGCAAGGATGGGGCCACCATATCCCAAGCCCAATCTAGCCTGAATGTGGTCGCCGCCGCTCAAGAACAGCCGCCCCCGCTGGAGGAAGAAAACCCTCTCGATGAGGATGATAGGCAGAAAGACCCCTCGGTCCATGCAGAGTCAAGCTCGGACAGCGAGGAGGAGCCGACTTTCCGCCCCAGGACTGCGGAGCAAGAGCTGCTCCAAGAGCTTCGAAAACAGCTCAGGAGCAAAGATAAAGAGATGGCCAAGCTCTACTCGAAGATTGACGACTTAACGAACATGGTGATGCAGCTTACGGCTCAAATTGCTCAAGCGCCTCCCCATCAAGCACAAGCCGCTACTAATCAGCTGGATGATGACAATCCGAGGCAGCCAATGCCTGTTCCTTCGGGTCCAAGACTGGTCGAGCCACATGAGAGCCGTCCACACTCCGCTTCTGGGGACGCCTTGGCCCCAGATAGCACTATCCCGTTAACACAGGATCGGATAATGGATTTGGTCACCAGCAAGGTTAAAACATTGGTGGCCGAAGCCGAAGCTCAAAAAGAAATCGGCAGTAGTGGGCGGCCATATCCCGTGCAGTACGATTTGATTGAGTTCCCAAGCGGCTACGTCATTCCTAAGTTCGGAAGATTTGATGGAACGGGGAATGCAAATCAGCACGTCGCCCACTTCAAAGTATCGTGCGGAAATACAGGGGGCAATGACGCGCTCCTTCTTCGTCAGTTTGTCAACAGCCTGACCGGCGTCGCCTTCGACTGGTATGCGAGTATACCGGACGGGTCCGTCATTACCTTTGCCCAAATGGAGTCCCTGTTTCGGCAAAGGTTCATGAGTGTCAGTGATAAAATCTCCATTGCCGACCTTGTGAGGATCAAGCCGGGGAAGAATGAAAGCAACACCGACTTTATCGCTCGATGGCGTAATCTCACAGTCAAGTGCGAACCGCCGCTGGAGCAGGACCAGTCCGTCAGCCTTCTCATTGGGAACCTCAGCAATTGGATGGTCCCATTCTTGTGTACGGCGGGCCTCAAGACATTTCAGGAGCTAACCAAGAAAGTCCAAATGCTGGAACGCTCAAAGCAAGAGACCCCGCCGGATTCTCAGAGAGACAAAACATGGAAAAGCAAGCGGGACGACAACCGTAGAAGTGGGAGTTCCAGCAGTACCAATGTCTTCAATGCGTCCGACAATGAAGAAAAGCGAAGGGCGGGCGAATCCAAAACCAATCGGTCTCGAAAGCCATTGCTGGGAGGAGATGGGCCTTCCCTAGAGGAGAAAAAGAACAAGGTTTACTCTTTCAGAAGGGACAAGGTCCGTAAGATATTTAAAGATGCCTTGAACAACGGCCTCCAATTGCCGGAGTCGAAAAGACCCCAAGAAGCAAAAATGACCGACAATCCTCTGTATTGCCCGTACCACCGAGTAGTGAGCCATGCGATCGAGGATTGCTATATCTTCAAAGATTGGGTCGAGAAGCAGTACAAGGCTGGAGAGATCGAACTGTCCAAAAGTGTGTTGGTGAACAATCAAGTTGCAACCACCAACTTTATACAGACAGAAACTGAAGCCTTCTGGGAGCAGACAGCCGAACCCGCTGCCCTGAGAAATGAAACGGGCTCATCGCGGCCTCCGTGGAGTACGCACATATCTAATAAGACGAAGAAGATGATGAAGCTACTTCGGAAAGAACCCAGGACGGAATGGGAAGGGCAAAAGAAGCCTACCAGTCCAGCTGCCAATGCAGCTCCATCAGGCTCAAAATCCAAGAAGCTCAAGAAGAAGAAAAGTGTAGCTCGGCGCGAAAAAGAGCCTGCAGGGAGATCGACCATTCAAAAATATATCGATTCCCTCGAAGAATATGAACAAAAGGAAAGAACATTGATTCAATTGAAGGAGTTCTTCCCTGTACAAGCGGCTGAAATTTTGGAGGAGTTAGAAGAAGACTCCAATGAAGAGATCCCAGTAGTGACTTGCTACGCCATCCATCTTGGCAGCGACTCCGAGGATGAGATCTGTTTTCCCGAAGAGGACGAGGAGCTCACCACAAAGGCCAATCAAATCCAGCTCAGAAGCGGCAGGGCTCTACCGCAAAATCAGGGCAACGCCCCAAAAGGGAAGGAAAAACAAGTCACTAATGAAGAAGATGGCAGAGAACCGGTTGATGAAAACATAAGTCCTTCCTCGGTGGACTATAATGTCTTGGCACATCTCCGGAAGCTTCCGTCTCTCCTGAGCATCTACGACGCCTTGGTCCTATCTAAGGAGCTTAGAGATGTTCTTATTCACGCTCTACAAAACCCCGAGCGGTATCAGGCTCACTTTGCAGAAATTAATATGAAAGAAGCTCAGCATGCTTTGCATGCCGCCGCAGTCACATTTAAGGATGAAGACTTGCTACTGGGAACGACTGAGCATAATCGGCCGCTTTACGTGACCGGGTACAGCGACGGAGATCGAATTAATCGCATATTGATTGATCCGGGGTCCTCAGTGAACATCATGAACTTGCGAACTCTGAAGAGTTTATCAATGGACGTTCGACATCTGTCAAGGGAAAGGATTGTCATTCAAGGCTTCTACCAAAATTGCCAGCAAGTTCTGGGGTCCATAGCTCTGCCAATCAAATTCGGGGATCTGCAAACTGAAGCTAAGATATACGTGATCGACGCCGACACGTCTTATAAGATTCTCTTGGGGTGGCCGTGGCTCCACGATTACGGCATCATTCCGTCAACTCTCCATCAATGCATGAAGTATACTAAAAATGGCGAAGAAAGACGCATTGACGGAGACATCCAACCGTTCGGTGTGCATGAAGTCCGATATGAAGATTCTAGGTACTTTATGAACCACCAAAATGCTAAGCCACAACTGACTGAGGATAGACCAGCCCCAAGGCTCAAAAGAAAATCTGCGCCGGCTGTCACTTTCAAAAGCAAAAATGCCCAAGTGCGCCCGCATTTCGGTAGCGACACTGATGAGTCCGACGTTGGAAGCCCGTCCTTCCATAAAACTCGCCCTCGTTTCGGCAGCGATACGGATGAATCCGTCACTGAAGCCCCATCTAGCAGTAAAGTCCGCCCTCATCTTGGCAGCGACACTGAAGAGTCAGAGGAGGAGGACCTGTCGTGCCACAGCGGTGCAGATTGGACCCCCACACAACAAGCGAAACTACGAGAGACCTTCGAAGTTGCAGAAGGGTCCCTAGCCGTTACAAGGGTACCAGAGCAAATGTGCAAAGAGCTCGATGCATTATCAATCTCCACCGTGGACCGGCTGAAAACTTTCTACGTTCCCGGGAGGAAAAGTGGACAGAAGGGCATCTTGTTTTATGGGTCAAACCCCGTTGCGCACCCGGACGATTTGTCTGTCGCGTGCCTTCCATATGAGAGAGGCATAAGAGCCGTCCTCAATCCCAGATACTATGCGCCCGAGATGCGGGAATACTTTAAGAAGTGCGGATGCCGGTTATATCAAACGGAGTCCGAAGCAAAGTTTTACGAAGGGTTATGTCATCCGCCCCAGGTCCGAGCACTCATCGATGGACGAATTCCAGATAGACGGGGCATAGGCTACATTCAACCTGATTCCAAAGCGTGCTACATGATCCATGTTGGTGAGGCCAGCGAAAGATCAAATGATGACGACGAGATAGCCGAGCCAGAAGAAGCTCCTCAAGAGCTCGAAGATGGCGGACAAGCAACCTTTGACGAGCTAACCGAGATTGACTTAGGAACGCCCGATAATCCAAGGCCGACCTACATCAGCTCGCTCTTATCAGAGGAAATGAAAGCGCAGATAATTGCCCTGCTGCATGAGTTCGTCGACTGCTTCGCGTGGACATACAAAGAAATGCCTGGCCTTTCCCCTGAAGTGGCCGTACATAAGTTGGCTATATCTCCTGATGCTAAGCCAGTCAAACAAGCTCCTCGAAGAATGAGAAGGGAACTAGAAGAAAAGGTCATCGAGGAAACTAAGAAGCTCATCGATGCCGGCTTCATCAGGGAAGAGAAATACGCGGACTGGATCGCATGCATAGTCCCAGTGAAGAAGAAAAATGGGCAGATCCGAGTTTGTGTCGATTTCAGGGATCTCAACAAGGCATGTCCTAAAGACGACTTTCCGCTACCGGTCATGGAAATGATGGTCGATGACACCTCAAATTACGAGCTGTTCACCTTTATGGACGGCTCGTCTGGATACAATCAGATCAAGATGTCACCTGAGGATGAGAAGCACACAGCATTTCGAACCCCGATCGGAATATATTGCTACAAGGTGATGCCGTTCGGATTGAAGAACGCGGGTGCTACATATCAAAGGGCAATGACCAATATCTTTGATGATCTAATCCATAAAGTCGTCGAATGTTATGTTGATGATCTGGTCGTCAAAACTAAAGCCAAGGCTGACCACATCCAAGATCTTAGGACCGTTCTCACCAGACTGAGGGAATACGATCTGAAGATGAATCCTCTGAAATGTGCTTTTGGAGTGTCATCGGGAAAATTCCTGGGTTTTATAGTCCGGCATCGAGGGATCGAAGTTGACCCATCAAAGATAAAGGCCATCATGGAGATGCCCCCTCCGAAAAGTCTGACGCAGCTAAGATCTTTTCAAGGCAAGCTTGCTTATATAAGAAGGTTTATCGCAAATTTATCGGGGAGATGTAGGCCCTTCTCAAAGCTTATGAAGAAAGGAGCTCCTTTTATCTGGGATGCCGAATGTCAAGCAGCGTTCGAAAGCATCAAACAATACTTGTTGCACCCTCCAGTGCTGGCCGCTCCCATTCCAAATAAACCGCTGATTCTCTACACTGCCGCTCTAGATGAGTCACTCGGTGCGCTCCTTGCCCAGAATAATGAGGAGGGAAAAGAAAATGCCCTCTACTACCTCAGTCGAACTCTAGTCGGGGCGGAACACAACTATTCCCCAATCGAGAAGCAATGCCTGGCTCTGATATTTGCTGTGAAGAAGCTGAGGCACTATCTGCTTGCTCATCGGGTTATGCTGATCTCCAAGGTCGACCCGCTCAAACACTTGATTACCAGAGCGAGCCTAACCGGCAGAATGGCAAGATGGGCTGTTATGCTACTCGAGTTTGACATAGTTTATACTCCTCAGAAAGCAGTAAAAGGGCAAGCTCTTGCAGACTTTCTCGCTGCTCATCCCACACCAGAGGGGTCACCACTCAATTGCGAGTTGCCCGACGAACAAGTGCTGCACCTAGAGAATGACGAGCCATGTTTGGAGCTCTACTTCGATGGGGCTTCATCAATAAGAAGTTCCGGCCGATCAAGCATCCCGGAGGTAAAAGCGGGGATAGGATTGGTGTTCATCACGCCATCAATGGGAACCCTACGGCGTTCTTTCGCTCTCACCGAGCCTCGGACAAACAATGAAGCTGAGTATGAAGCCCTGATAGCTGGTTTGGAGCTCGCCATAGAAATGGAAATTCTTCGGCTACGGGTTTACGGTGACTCCCAGCTTGTCGTCAACCAAGTAAGCGGCAATTATAAGATATACAAACCCGAGTTGGCTCGGTACAGAAGCCGAGCGGTGGAACTCATGAAACGGTTCACTCATATCGAACTAACGAGAGTCCCTAGAGCGTTGAACGGAAAGGCTGATGTACTCGCTCGCTTGGCCAAGGAGCTGGCTGATCCTGACATGGACGAAATTCTGATCACAGTCAGGAGCCGGCAAATTCTACCCCCAGTCTCTCTACGAGAAGAGGAAAGCGCGGAACAGAAGAGCAGTCCTGCGGAAGAGGCTTCGATCATCCAAGACGAGCCCGATTGGAAAGAACCCTTCATAGAGTACCTCCGATACGACAAGCTGCCCGAAGAAAAACCTGCGAGGATTCAGCTAAAGAAGAGAGCTCTCCGATACGTGTTTGTAAATGACACGCTATACCGCAGGTCATATGACCAACTCTGGTTCAGGTGCCTGTCATCGGCCGAAGCCCAAAAAGTCATGAAAGAAGTTCACTCAGGCGTTTGCGGTGCTCACCAATCTGGCCCCAAGATGCGACTGCAAATTAAACGGCTTGGGTATTATTGGCCCACCATGATACGGGACTGCGGAGAGCATGCAAAGAAATGTTATATCTGCCAAATTCACGGTGATTTCATTCACAAGCATCCCAATCCGTTGCATCCTACGGTGGCGTCGTGGCCCTTCGAAGTCTGGGGCACCGACATTGTTGGCCCAATTGATCCTGCATCGTCCAAAGGCCATCGGTTCATACTGGCCGCGACAGATTACTTCTCCAGATGGGCTGAAGCTGTCCCGCTAAAAGAAGTCAAGACAAAAGATATTCTGACATTCTTCCAGCATAATATTCTATACCGCTTCGGTACACAAGAAGAATCATTTCTGACAACGGGCCTTCTTTCAAGAGCTTCGATGTCTCAAGGTTCGCTACTCAGCACAAGATAGACTGGAGATATTCCTCCATCTATAATCCAAGAGCCAATGGGCTAGCCGAAGCCTTCAATAAGACTCTATGCAAGCTCCTGAGGAAAAATGCTTCAGCAACAAGAGAGACTGGAATCTCAAACTTCACGAGGCGTTGTGGGCATATCGTACCACGCACCGTACTCCAACTCAGTCCACTCCATACTCATTGCTCTTCGGAGTGGAGGCGGTCCTCCCCCTCGAAGTTGAAGTTCCAAGCTTAAGAATGGCCGTCCAACATGAGTTGACGGAGGAAGAAAACGTGCTCCTTCGACTTGAAGAACTCGATGCCCTCGAAGAAAAGAGGCTCGCGGTGCAGCAAAATCTGGAGCTATACCGAGCCCAAATGTCACGGGCCTATGACAAGATAACCCGTCTTCGCGCTTTCAAGAAAGGTGAATTGGTGTTGGTCCTCAAAAGACCGATCATCCCCAATCGACATGCCAAGGGAAAATTCGAGCCGAACTGGGAAGGACCATACGTCATCGAGAAAGTGTTCGACGGAGGATCCTACCAACTAATAAGTGCCGAGGGAGAAAGGCCCATGCCACCCATCAATGGCCGATATCTCAAGAAATACTACACATGAATGCTCCAAGTCGCAGGCGAATTGAGCACATCAGCCCTACGGTCTGGATCAGACATCCTGCAAAACCGTATACAATCCACGGGCGTAAATGACCCCTATCTCTCCCAAATTCTGCTGGTGAGACTACTTTTAAAGCCCCACCAGCGGCAAAAAAAAGAGAACAAAAAAAAAAGAGAAAAAAAGAGAAAAAAAAAGAAAAATAAAAAGGTATGTCCACGAGCAAAACGGGCACGGATGAAAACCCGAAAGGGCTCCGTGAGTAAAAACAGCAGGACTACCGGCGAGTCTGTGAAAACCCGAAAGGGTGCAAACTCGTGAAAAGAGATGAAATACACTCGCAAAGTCCTCTCGACCTTGTGAGGAGAAAACCCCTGCGTGAGATCCTTACGACTCACAATGGAGCAACACACTTAGGAATCCTCACGATTCCTAAGGAGAAAATACACCTGCGGGATTCTTACGACTCGTAGGGAGAAAATGCTTTATGGGACCCTCACGGCCCATAAAATTGAAAAGCCTTAGGTGATAAGGACCCAAACCTGTCTCCTAAGCCATCGTTCCCCAACGGGCAACGGCAAATGATGAGTCGCTCCTGGCATTTCACTTCAGTGTTAGCGGTGCTGATGCCGACCAAAAACCCAAATCCCAAGTCCTCCCAAGGCAAATGATGAGTTGCTCCTGGCATTATTCCAGTGCAGCAATGCTGATGCCAAACAAGATCCAAAATTCCAAGTCCCCAAACGGCGAATGATGAGTCGCTCCTGGTACCACATTCCAGTGCAGCGATGCAGACGCCAACCAAAATCCGATTCCTCAAAATTCTCCCGGCCCTACGGTGGGTCCCCAAATTGACCATCGTATACAATCCACGGGCTCAAATAATTCTCATCATACCCATGCCCCACCGTAATCACCAGTTACGCGGCCGGTCTCCGCTTTGGGAATGATGCTCCATTGATAAGACCCACTCATGTGTCCTCACGATATATGAGGAGAACAAACCTTTGTGGGATCCTTACGACTCATAAAGGAAAAACACACTTAGGAGTCCTCACGACTCCTAAGGAGAAAATACACCTGCGGGATCCTTACGACTCGTAGGGAGAAAATGCTTTTATGGGACCCTCACGGCCCATAAAATTGAAAAGTCTTAGGCGATAGGGATCTAAACCTGTCTCCTAAGCCATCGCTCCCCAATCCCCAAATGGCGAATGATGAGTCGCTCCTGGTACCATATTCCAGTGCAGCGATACAGACGCCAACCAAATTCCAAATCCCATACCCCAACGGCGAATGATGAGTCGCTCTTGGTACCATATTCCAGTGCAGCGATGCAGACGCCGACAAAATCCCGAAATTTTTCCGGCCCTACGGTCTGGATCATACATCCTGGAAAACCGTATACAATCCACGAGTGTAAAACAATCCCAAAATCCTCTCAATGACAGATGATGATTCTCTCCTGGTACCATATTCCAGTATAGCGATGCTGATGTCAACCCAAATCAAAATCAACAAGTCAACTTCCACTCCGACACCGCAGAAAGCGGAGCAAGTCAGAATCCAATCTCGACACCGCAAGAAGCGGAGCAAGTCAAGTCTACCCCTGACGCTGCAAGAAGCAGAGCAAGTCAAATCAAGAACCGACCGTCCAAGTCAAAAAAAAGGGCAGCATCGACCGTCCAAGTCGCAAAAAGGGCAGAACCGACCGTCCAAGTCGCTAAAATGGCAGAACCGACCGTCCAAGTCGCTAAAATGGCAGAACCGACCGTCCACGTCGCTAAAATGGCAGCATCGACCGTCCAAGTCGCAAAAAGGGCAGCATCGACCGTCCACGTCGCTAAAATGGCAGCATCGACCGTCCACGTCGCAAAAAGAGCAGAGAACCGACCGTCCACGTCGCTAAAATGGCAGCATCGACCGTCCAAGTCGCAAAAAGGGCAGCATCGACCGTCCATGTCACTAAAATGGCAGCACCGACCGTCCACGTCGCAAAAAGGGCAGAGAACCGACCGTCCAAGTCGCTAAAAGGGCAGTATCGACCGTCCACGTCGCAAAAAGGGCAGAACCGACCGTCCAAGTCGCAAAAAGGGCAGAACCGACCGTCCACGTCGCAAAAAGGGCAGCATCGACCGTCCAAGTCGCAAAAAGGGCCGCATCGACCGTCCATGTCGTAAAAAGGGCAGTGCCAGTTTCCCAAAAGGTGGGAACCGAATCAAGTCGCCTCCCGTGAAAGAAGATCCATCAATTTCATGCACACGACCCACATATGTGGTGTGCATTTATTGATGGGGGGCAATTTGTTGGGGTAAAAATTTACACCCCGGTTGACCAAGTCAAAATCAAAGTCAACCCCAAGCCAAGTGGGCCCAAGCCCAGATCCAGTGGGTCCATGCCCGGGTCGAGCCCGAACATGAAGCGGCCGGCCTTCCCCCATGCCAAGATAAAAATTTTGTAATAAATAATTTTGTTGTATTTATTTTATTTTATTTTATGGATAAATGTAAGAAAAATAGGCATAAAGCCAAATTTTTGTAAAGCCCATGGCTTATGTGCAAAAAGAAATGGCACATGAGCCATGGGATAGGCAAAATGCCATTTTGTGAAGCCCAAGGGGCTATGTGTAAAGTGTGTAGCCTATAAAGGCAAGGATAATGAAATATCCCAACAACTTTTTCTCTCCAAAAAAAAAAAGTTTCAGATCTGAGATCTTTCTTCTTTCTTCAAGATTCCAAAACCTTCTTCTTTCTTTTGAATTAAATCAAGAGTTCGACTCTCCTTTTTATAAAACAAATTAGTTTTTCACCACAAAACCCATCAAGGGGAACTCAGATCTTCCATTAGATCTCAAAAAGGAGTGATTTTTAAAATCCCATATCTCTTGATCTTCAAGATCCAGCTAACAGAGGAGGAAGAAGAAGAACCCCTTTCACTAAACCCAACAAAAAAAACACTCAGGAGTCCAACTCCTCTTTGATTTCTCTTCAGAGAAATCTTTTTAGGCTAAAAGCCCTCTTTTCCGCCCACGTGCCGACACGTGGCACGCGCGCTTGCGCTCCAGCGCGCAGCACTCATGCGCAAAGCGCCCACGTGCCGACACGTGGCGCGCGCGCTTGCGCTCCAGAGCGCTTGCGCTCCAGCGCGCAGCGTTCATGCGCAAAGCGCCCACGTGCCGACACGTGGCGCGCGCGCTTGCGCTCCTACGCGCAGCGCTCATGCGCAAAGCGCCCACGTGCCGACACGTGGCGCGCTTGCGCCTGAGCGCACAGCGCCCAAGGTGCTGCCCCACGCATCCTTTGGATGTCTTTTCCCTTTTTTTTTATATATATACATATGTATACCAATGTACACATACACATACTCCACGACACTGTCCCTGTTAGAAAAAAATTTCTAACGGGGCGCTGCCCCGCATCCCGCAAGGGGGCTGCTAGCCCCCTTGACCCCCAGTCCGCTATCCGGGTAGCGGGACCCCCGTAAAAACTCTGCGTGGCTCCCGATATATTCAAACCCCCATCCAAAACAACAACACACGTACACTGCACATTGAGTTCACATGACCAGTTTGACCCGTCAATCGGAGGTTCCCTCGCCCCAAAGGCGGGGGGTAATTAACGGCAGCTTAGTCCGCGGCTGCCGGAGATTCGGATCCCCACAATCATTAAACCCCAGCCTACCCCAGGCAGGGAGGATCTGTAGTACGCCTGAGACGCGTGCGCGTATTCCCATCTCAATGGGGTGACGAAAAACACCCTACAGAGCATACTCTTTTCCT
Organism: Agapanthus africanus; assembly: GCA_030015575.1. Taxonomy (NCBI): domain Eukaryota; kingdom Viridiplantae; phylum Streptophyta; class Magnoliopsida; order Asparagales; family Amaryllidaceae; genus Agapanthus; species Agapanthus africanus. The sequence goes on from CM057337.1 coordinate 761,729,442, forward strand.
CAAGACAAGACAAAGAAGATACTTGATCTTGCCATAAGACATCAAATGCTTACACTTCCGGAGTCCAAACACCCTGAGCAAGCTAACAAGGTCTCTCATCCAGACTATTGCTCTTATCACCGAGCAATATGACACCCCCTCGAAGACTGCTTCACCTTCAAGAACTAGGTCGAAGATCAATATCAGCTTGGCATATTCGCTCTATTCGACGGTTGGAGGATAACTCCGCCACAAAAGCAAGAACCCAAATCTATGAGGGTAGACCCAGATCCACATCGGTCTTGGAAGCGAGCTCGTACTTGTCATATGATAACACTATCAAAAGAAGAGCCTGAGGATAGGGATGATTTCCCCTGGTGCTTCGAAAATAATGATAACGAGGTAATCTCAGAGTTTCCACCGGCGCCAAAAAAGCTGGAAGATGGAATACACACTACTGCAGATAACCTCAAGAAGATTGATTTGGGAACGGCAAGTGACCCGCGACCTACATTCATCAGTGAGCTGCTATTTGAAGAAAGGGTGGCTGCGTTAAAAGACGTGCTTATGCAGCATAGAGATTGCTTCGCATGGAACTATTCTGAAATGCCAGGATTAGATCCACAGATTGCGGTCCACAAACTAACGATATCCCCGGACATCAAACCAATCAAACAAGCACCGAGAAGAATGTGGCTCGAGCTTGAGATGAGCATCAACGCCGAGGTCAAGAAGCTGATTGACTCCGTCTTCATCCAAGAGGTTCAGTACCCTGATTGGATCGCCAACATTGTCCCAGTAATGAAGAAGAATGGGACGGTGCGCATCTGCATAGACTTTTGGGATCTCAATAAAGCCTTCCCGAAGGACGACTTCCCAGTACCGGTCACCGAGCTGATGATAGACAATACGTCCACTCACGAAGTCTTCTCCTTCATGGACGGATCGTCGGATACAATCAGATAAAGATGCATCCCGAAGACCAGAAGCACACCGCTTTCCGGACCCCTCTGGGTATATTCTGCTACAAGGTGATGCCTTTCGGTCTAAAGAATGCCGGTGCCACCTATCAGAGGGCCATGACGAGGATCTTCGATGACCTCATACTTGAAATCGTCGAATGCTATATTGACGACCTCATGGTGAAAAGTAAATCATACGAGGAACATCTCGAGCATCTGAAGATCGTGTTTCGACGTCTTCGGCAATACAACTTGAAGATGAACCCTCTCAAATGCGCGTTCGGGGTATCCTCAGGTAAATTCCTAGGATTCATCGTCCGACATCGGGGTATCGAGATAGATCCGTCAAAGATCAAGGTGATTATGGAGATGCCCCCGCCAAGGACTCTTAAGCAATTGCGGTCTCTCCAAGGGAAACTCGGGTATATCCGGTGATTTATAGCCAATTTCTATGGCAACTGCCGCCCCTACAGTCACTTGATGAAGAAGGGAACCTCGTTCGTCTGGGATCACAAATGCTAAAGCGCGCTGGACGAAATCAAGCAGTATCTGCAGAACCCGCCAGTGCTGGCCGCTCCGGTCAAGGGAAAGCCCCTTATTCTTTATACAACAGCCCTCGAAGGTTCCTTAGGCGCATTATGGGCACAGGAGAACGACCAAGGGAAAGAAAGAGCTCTCTACTACTTGAGTCGAGTTCTCCTGGGGGCAGAAAGCAATTATTCTCCCATCGAAAAACACTGCCTGGCGTTAATCTTCGCGATAACGAAACTTCGGCACTATGCATTGGCGCATGAAGTCCGTCTCATATCCAAGGTGGACCCTCTCAAATATTTGATGTCAAAGGCCATATTGACGGGGCGACTCGCTAAGTGGTCCCTGCTCTTGATGGAGTTCTCAATAACCTATCAGCATCTTAAAGCAGTGAAAGGCCAAGACATCGCCGACTTCCTCGCTGAGTATCCAATACCTGCCGATTCTCCTTTGAACTGCGAGCTGCCAGACGAACATGCGTTTGATGCGATCGACGGTGGTGATGCTCGATGGGAACTTTATTTTGATGGAGCTTCCTCCATGAAGAAGCGCAACCAGAACGCGCCTATAATCAAATCAGGGATAGGCCTTATCTTCGTGACCCCATAAGGAGGGATAATGCGATTCGCCTTCTCTTTGACAGAGCCGAGGACGAACAATGAAGCTGAATACGAAGCTTTGATAGCAGGCCTCGAGATCGCCATTGACATGGGAATTGAAAACCTCCTCATATACGGAGACTCCCAACTGGTCGTTAGTCAAGTAAACGGCGACTACCAGACGTGCAAGCCAGAGCTGGTGAAGTATGGCGAGAGAGTACAGCAACTGCTGACTCAAATTCCTTCCTACATGCTGGAAAGCATACCGCGTGCAGAAAATAGCAAAGCGGATGCATTAGCCAAGCTCGCTAAAGAACTGGCCGACGAGAACCTCGATGACGTGAGGATTGTTGTGCAAAGCCATCGGGTTCTTGCACCGGCAGAAATATCTTCGGGGTTGTCCGAAGAAAAAGGAGCGACTGAGCAAATGGCTATGCAAATAAAAGACCAGGAAAAGACCGAGGATTGGAGAGAAGTCTTTATAGACTACTTCAAATCCCATCGAACGCCTAAAGACGCGTCCTCGAAACATCAGCTCATGAAGCGAGCCCTATCTTTCGCCTTCGTCAATGATACTCTGTACAAAAGGTCATTTGATTCTCTGTGGTTGAGATGCCTGGGACCTGAAGAGGCAAAAAGAGTCGTCCAAGAAACTCACGACGGATTCTACGGTTCTCACCAAGCCGGGCCAAAGATGAAGCTGAAGATTAAAAGGCTGGGCTACTATTGGCCCACGATGATTCAAGACTGCCTCGAGTATGCGAAGCAATGCCACTCGTGCTAGATCCATGGGGACTTTATCCACCAGCATCCGAATCCACTACATCCGATAGTGGCTAGCTGGCCATTCGAAATGTGGGGAACTGATATAATCGGCCCCATCGAACCAGCATCGTCCAGAGGACACCGATTCATTTTGGCGACAGCTGATTACTTCTCCAAATGGGCAGAAGCAGTACCGCTGAGGGAAGTGAAGACGGAGAATATTCTCCATTTCTTCAAGACGCGCGTCATTTATCGGTTTGGAACTCCGAGACGGATCATCTCCGATAACGGGCTAGCCTACAGAAGCCACAAGATCAGCCGCTTCGCACAACAGCACAACATAGACTGGAGATACTCTTCAGTTTATAATCCCCGAGACAACGGTCTAGCTGAGGCTTTCAACAAGACCTTGACGAAGATCGTGAAGAAGACGGTGTCCCGAAATAAGAAGGACTGGCACGAGAGACTGCAAGAAGCACTCTGGGCGTATCGAACTATGTTCAAGACGGCCACGAACACAACGCCGTACACTTTGGTATTCGGTACAGAAGCGGTACTCCCCCTCGAGATAGAGTTACCCTCTCTACGAGTGGCAGTTCATTACGAGCTAACAGACGAAGAGAATGCTCACCTTCGGCTCGAGAAGCTCGATGCCCTTGATGAAACCCGGCTTATGGCGCAACAAAATATGGAAGCCTATAAAATAAAGATGACGCGCTCCTACAAAAGATTGACCACGCCAAGGACATTCCGCCAGGGCGAACTCGTGTTGGTAGTCAAAAGACCTATGATCCCCAATCGCGCCAAGCGGGGGAAATTCGAGCCGAACTATGAAGGCCCGTACATCATAGATAAGGTCTACCAGGGTGGATCCTATCTACTCATGGACATGCATGGTGAAAGACCTTTCAGGCCAATAAACGGTCGCTTCCTGAAGAAGTACTACGCTTGACGAGTCACGGCCTAGGTCAATGATAGATGACGACGACTATGTCCGCTCGCTATTTTCCTAAACCCAAACTCTATAAGTAGTAGCCGGCTTACTTTACAACGGACCGAAACGTCCTTAAACTAACAGCGGACCGAAACGTCCTTAAACTAACAGCGGACCGAAACGTCCTTAAACTAACAACGGACCACTATGTCCTAAAACTAGCTGTTGACCGAGACGTCGAGAAACTACGGTGGATTGCAGCATCCCAAAGCTGATACAAAAAAAAGAAGAAAAAAGGGAAGAATAAAAAAAAAGAAAACGGTATGTCCATAAGCAAAATGGGCACAGATGAAAACCCGAAAGGGCTCCGTGAGTAAAAACAGCAGGGCTACCGGCGAGTGTTTGTGAAAACCCAAAAGGGCGCAAGCTCGTTTAAAAAAAAACACTTGCAAAGTCCTCTTGACCTTGTGAGAAGAAACCACCCGCGTGAGATCCTTACGACTCACAAGGGAACAACACACTTAGGGATCCCCACGATTCCTAAGGAGAAATTACACTTGCGAGATCCTAACGACTCGTAAGGAGAATCCTCTTATGAGACCCTCACGGCTCATAAGATTTGAAAGTCTTAAGCTACAGAGACCTGAACATGTTCTTAAGCAACCCCAACAACCTTCGATATTGCCCTACAAGCGGCTCAATACTGACCCTTATATACAATCCACGGGTGCGAATAATCATTTCCCTAGCCAAGTCCCACCCGTGACTAGGGATATGTCCATATGGTGAACAACACTTGTAAGTCCTCTCGACTTATAAGGAGAAAACCCTTTTGTAAGATCCTTACGACTTACAGGAGAATACGGACTTAGAAATCCTCACGATTCCTAAGGAGAAAACACACCTATGAGATCCTAACGACTTGTAGGGAGAAATACCTTTGTGAGACCCTTACGGCTCATGAAGTCAAAAGCCTTAGTCGACAGAATCCTAACCTTGTTTACTAAGCCACCTTTGTTCAACATCGACAGAGGCAAATGATGATTAGCTCCAGGCAACATTCCAGTTGTAGCGGTGCTGATGCCGAAATCAGTGTCTAATCCCAAGCTTGCGGCAAAGAGCTAGCAAGCCTCACATGCATACGGAATAGCCGAAATGATGAGGCAACTTGCAACAAAAGCAGTAAGTAAAAATGTATGCATGCAAAATAGCCGAAATGATCGGGAAACTCGCAATAGAAAAACAGCGAGTGAAAATAAGATAAATAGCCAAAATGATTGGGCACCGTGAAAAATAGCCGAAATGATGGGGCAATCGCGACCTTCGCGATATAAAAGCTGAAATGATGGAGCATTGCGGAAAGAAATAAAATAAAAATAAAAATAAAATTTATGCCCTACAGGTGATATTACATCAATCCCTGTATATAATCCAGGGGCGCAAACAAAGAAGGAATCACACTCCTCCTCCCCAGGTTTCATCGGAAGAAGAAGCCAAATCTCGATGGGTCACAGATAGCCTGGAGATCATCTCAACATTCGTCTAAGCAGACACAACATCAAGCAAAACGGAACAGCGGCAACTCCCAGTTCCATGACTCGGCGGTGTACAGATGACCGAAAGTCAAATCCCAACTCCGTGAAATGCGGATATAATCAACAAAATTCCTGGTTACATGGAACGCGGATAACGTCACTTCTGACCCCGTGGAAAACGTCCAGAGCGGAGCCTAGTCCTTGCCGAATACGGCAGTGAACCCGTGGGAAGCATCTAGAGAAAAATTCGTGGTTATGTGGAACACGGATAACGTCACTTCTGACCCCGTGGAAAACGTCCAGAGCTGAGCCTAGTCCTCGCCGAACAAGGCAGTGAACCCGTGGGAAGCATCTAGAGCAAAATTCCTGGTTATGTGGAACACGGATAACGTCACTTCTGACCCCGTGAAAAACGTCCAGAGCGGATCCTGGTCCTCGCAGAGCATGGCAGTGAACCCGTGTGAAGCATCTAGAGCGGAGCCTAGTCCTCGCCGAACACGGCAGTGAACCCGTTGGAAGCATCTAGAGCAAAATTCCTGGTTACGTGGAACACGGATAACGTCACTTCTGACCCCGTGGAAAACGTCCAGAGCGGATCCTGGTCCTCGCAGAGCATGGCAGTGAACCCATGTGAAGCATCCAGAGTGGAGCCTAGTCCTCGCCGAACACGGCAGTGAACCCGTGGGAACCATTTAGTGCAAAATTCCTGGTTACGTGGAACACGGATAACGTCACTTCTGACCCCGTGGAAAACGTCCAGAGCGGATCCTGGTCCTCGCAGAGCACGGCAGTGAACCCGTGTGAAGCATCCAGAGCGGAGCCTAGTCCTCGCCGAACACGGCAGTGAACCCGTAGGAAGCATCTAGAGCAAAATTCCTGGCTACATAGAACACGGATTATGTCACTTCCGACCCCGTGGAAAACGTCCAGAGCGGAGCCTAGTCCTCGCCGAACACGGCAGTGAACCCGTGGGAAGCATCTAGAGCAAAATTCCTGGTCACGTGGAACGTGGATAACATCACTTCTGACCCCGTGGAAAACGTCCAGAGGGGATCCTGGTCCTCGCAGAGCATGGCAGTGAACCCGTGTGAAGCATCCAGAGCGGAGCTTGATCCTCGCCAAACACGGCAGTGAACCCGTGGGAAGCATCCAGAGCAAACATCGGACTGTGAGGTCCTTAAACTCATGGACTATGACGTCCTTAACCTCGACCGTGATGTCTTAAAACTAACAATCAACCCCAATGATTTTACACTAATTCTACCTTGGTTCAAGGGTACATCTCTTCACTCTTTTGATATTTGTCATTGTAATTCCTCAACGTCTTCAAAGAGGTGATGGGTCCCCCCGCGGACTATGATGTCTTTAATCTCGACCGTGATGTCTTAAAACTAACATTGGACTGTGGAGTCCTTAAATCCACGGACTATGATGTCCTTAACCTCGACCGTGATGTCTTAAAACTAATATTGGACTGTGGAGTCCTTAAATCCATGGACTATGATGTCCTTAACCTCGACCGTAATGTCTTAAAACTAACATTGGACTGTGGAGTCCTTAAATCCATGGACTATGATGTCCTTAAGCTCGACCGTGATGTCTTAAAACTAACATTGGACTGTGGAGTCCTCAAAATCCATGGACTATGATGTCCTTAACCTCGACCACGATGTCTTAAAACTAATATTAGACTATGAGGTCCTTAAACTCACGGACTATGATGTCCTTAACCTCGACCGCGATGTCTTTAAACTACGGTATCCTGGAAAACGTCCAGAGCGGAGCCTGGTCCTCGCCAAACACGGCAGTGAACCCGTGGGAAGCATCCAGAGCAACCCCTGACTCCGTGAAATGCGGATAAGGGCAACTTCACCCATCACTTACGGGTCCTCACGACTCATAAGGAAGAAAATTCTCTTGTGAGATCCTTACGACTCTCAAGAGAAAACACACTTAGGAATCCTCATGATTCTTAAGGAGAAAATTACACCTACGGGATCCTCTCGACTCGTAGGGAGAAAATTCTTTATGAGACCCTCACGGCTCATAAAGTTGAAAAGTCTTAGGTGACAGACCTTAACCCTATTTCCTAAGCCATCACTACCTTACCAAGAGCACAAGACTGACAGCTATATGCTATCTACCGACCGCACTTGCTAAAATCACATGGCAAAAACACGGCAAGGAGAAGAAAGCGACAGAAAGAATATCTGATTTGCGTTTAATTAAGTGTCCGAGGCATACTCATTCAGGCATATGCAAAAGATTTAATACATAGGATAAAACACGCTGAAATGAAAAATTTGCCATTCATACTGCAAAAAAGTTCTTACAATTATGAAAGCAGTAAACAAAAACATTATCGAGATGGTTACAATGGCAAAACCTCAGACCCAGGGCATGGATTGAGGAATTCAAAAGTGACCTTGTCCAAAATCTCCCAGGCCTTTCGAACCATCCTGGTATGCTTTCTTTCGCGATCAAGAGCGTCGGGATCCTCACGGATGTCCTCCTCCCTTCGATAGGCAGCAAGTATTGCAGACTGTTGAAAAGCTTGATGCAGAAGATCGATAAGGTTAACTCGCCTTCTCTTTGAGATTAGGCTCATCAGATACACCGAGTGCACCTTATTCTCGGCGGCATCCAATGCCCTAAGTGGCACACCAGTACAGAATAAGGGAAGCACTTCCCAGATTGCTCCCACGATAAGCTTCAAGAGAGAGGAACATCGAGGAAACAGTCGACCATTGTATGCGTTGAAGCGACTCATGATTTCGGCACACTCGGCGTTTGTGAATTCTCGATTCTGAGAACGGTCGAGTTGGCGGATATCCCCGTAAGAGATAATCTCGTCGAGATCGTACATGTGGGCGTCCATTACTCCTGTAAAAGAAAATTAACAAAATTAGCAGACAGACTGATTAAGCAATTTCTGATTCAAAACAGGTACAGGAAATTAAACTCCCCGAGAGCAATGCTCTACAGGCAGGAGTGACATCCGTCAAAATCAATTATGAAAGGAATTTAAAGAAATCCCCCGAGAACATTGAGAGCTTTGCGCTGAAAAGATGATATAATTCATCAAAAAAAATAAAATTCCACTTTTAATCTGCAAAGAACCATGAAAAACTCTTGAGAGTTCTGCTATATGATTTGAAAGGAGCAAAGCTCCATTAATGAATTAAAAAATCATAAGTAAAATCCTTTTAGAGAGCAGAGCTCTATTAATGGAACCCTAATAGGGTTCTCTTTAAATCTCTTTAGACCTATGGAGCAAAGTTCTGCTAGTGTAACCCTGAGTGGGTTTTCTGAAGATCAAAGATCTATTAAGAGCAAGGCTCTGTTAATAGGTAAAACCCTAACTCATTAAGATTTATTAAAATTCTACCAAAGTTTGGAAAGAGTCTCTTTTCTACTTTTGAGAAATTCTCAAACAGAAGAGCCGTGCTCTGAACAAAATTCTCAAAGAGGATGATAATCATCTAGAGGACCAAAGGTCCTATTTATAGGCGTTAAGACGTCTCTTCAACTTCTGAGTTGATCCAAGGGCTCAGATGTTGCCACCGCTGCGCTCACGTGTGGGCCACGTAAGCGCAATGGTGGGGGGGCATTTGTTCCCCCAATCAGAGCAAAGCTCTGTTCAAATTCCAAGATTTGAAATGAAGCGACGCTTCTTTTTCCCCAATCAGAGCAAAGCTCTGTTTGAATTTCAAAATTCAAAAACTGAAGCAACGCTTCAGATCCCTTGCACTACGCGCTGAGCGCCACGTGTCAAAAGCAGACACGCCAGCACCAGGAGCGCTGCGCCCAAGGCAGCGCACCCCCAATCAGAGCAAAGCTCTGTTTCAAAATTCAAATTTTAAAATGAAGCAATGCTTCAGAACCCCTGCGCTCTGCGCTGCGCGCCACGTGTCAAACACAGGTGCGCTAGCACAGTTGCGCGGCGCTCTGCGCTGCGCGCCACGTGTCAAACGCAGGTGCGCTAGCGCCAATTGCGCCAGCACTGGAATTTAAATAATAAATTATTAATTAATCAGAATTAAAATTCTGTTCTAGAAAGATCTTTCCAATCTTATTAAAATAAGAAGAGTATCTTTTGTAAAACAGAGGCCTTAGGATCAAAGATCCAACGGTGGGGAAATATCCCCAGATCAATCAGAGAAAGATCTCTGTAACTAACTTAACAAATCAATTGGCCCTATATAAAGGACCCTAGACTTCAAGTCTCAGAGAGAGAGAACCCTCTGCAAACTTAGGAAAAAAAAACTTAAAGAGAAAGAAAGGCAAGCCTTTGAAGAAATAAGATCATTTTCTTCATCTTTAAATGTAAAGAATTATATTTCTTGAAGAACAGAGATGAAAACATCTCACAAAAAGAAGAAACCTCTTCTAAAAAGATCAAAGATCTAAGAACAAGATCAAGATCTTCAATAAAAAAGAAAAAGATCAAAGGATCTGATTATAAAAGATTAAAAAGAAGTAATTTACTTCATTCACAGATCTTTTGATCTATAAAGGCACAGCCTTTTGATGAGAACTAGAACTTTGGTTCTTGGATCTTGAGGCAAGACCTCCCTTGAAGAACAAAAAGAACTTGTTCTTTGATCTTAAATTGATCAAGATGCGCTCTGCGCTACTGGACAGTGCCTTGCACTCTTGAATTGCGCCTTTGCGCTCCTTGGACTGGCGCACTGCACCAGAACGCGCAACGTGTCAACCACAGAACAGTTTGCGCTTTGCGCTTCTAAAAAAATAGCGCATTGCGCTCTTGGACTGGCGCATAGCGCCAGAGCGCGCCACGTGTCATTCACTGGTGCAGCGCACTGGCGCAGCGCACTCAGAAAGCGCAGTGCGCTAATAGACTTGCGCTCAACGCTAAGCGACATGTGTCACACTTACGTGCGCCAGCGCAATGCGCTCTTTAATTGGCGCAAAGCGCCTGATGCGCCTCGTGGCGCACTGTCAGAACACCACTTTGTTCCTAATAAATGCTGTGCATTATAAAAAGGGCAGAGCCCAAGCAAAGGTCTAACAGGCCAAGGATAAATGAAAATGCTAAACATTTTTTTAACCAGACTTTAGCCCAATTCTGGCCATAAGTCCTCAATATAAATTGAACTGAGCACAACTGCTCTTCCAATCAATTTACACCCGGTTCAAGGGTACATCTTTTTACTCCTCTGACATCCATCGTTGTAATCCTTCAACGTCGTCAGAGAAGTGACGGGTCCCGATGACCACACATTGCTACGGACTGTGGGGTCCTTAAACTCATGGACTATGACGTCCTTAACCTCAACCGTGATGTCTTAAAACTAATACCGGACTGTGGGGTCCTTAAACTCATGGACTATGACGTCCTTAACCTCGACCGTGATGTCTTAAAACTAATACCGGACTGTGGGGTCCTTAAACTCATGGACTATGACGTCCTTAAGCTCGACCGTGATGTCTTAAAACTAACATTAGACCATGGGGTCCATAAATCCACGGACTATGATGTCCTTAACCACGACCGCAATGTCTTAAAACTAACACTGGACTGTGAGGTCCTTAAACTCACGGACTATGATGTCCTTAACCTTGACCGCGATGTTTTAAAACTAACAATGGACCGTAATGTCCTTAAACTAATTATCGACCGCAATGTCACTAAACTAAACGATAGAGCCCAATTGCTCTCTAGTCGGATCTAAACGATCCCGTTAAGTCGATCTTAGTCTAGAATTAGACTAACGTGTCCTTGACAAACGATTAAGTTGATCTTAGCCTCAAATAAAGCTAACGTATCCTTAAACCCAAACCCCCCAAACCCAAAATCTAAGAAAGATACGGATTTGGACTAGTCCATGCCCTACGGGCGACAACATAACTTAGTCTCCGTATACAATCCATGGGAAACCAAACACAAAACAAACACCCACGACACGAAGTGACCATATGGAGAAGGAGAAAGTTGTTACCGCGATGTGGTAGCATAATTAACTGCAGGGGCTTGCGCCTGCAGGGAAGAGCGTCCCCACAATAAAAAACCCCTCAAATGAGGGGGAATCTGACGAAGTCTGCTACATCGGCCGCATCCTTTTAAACCTTCGATACACGGTGTCATAAATCAACTTGGCATCTTCAGAGAGGTGGACGGATAGTACCAATTAGCATCTGCCCCCAGATTCAGGAAAGACGTCCAGTCTTCCCGGCTTCCGGTGGGGAACAGGTGTGAAATTCCCCTATCTGGTGAACAACACTTATAGCTCCTCTCGACTTGCAAGGAGAAAATGCTCTTGTGAGATCCTTATGACTCTCAAGAGAAAACGCACTTAGGAGTCCTCATGACCCCTAAGGAGAAAACGCACCTACAAGATCCTCACGACTCGTAGGGAGAAACACCTTTATGAGACCCTTACGGCTCATGAAGTCAAAAGCCTTAGTCGACAGGATCCTAACCCTGTTTGCTAAGCCACCTTTGTTTGAATCGACAAAGGCAAATGATGATTCGCTCCCGGAAATATCCCAGTTGTAGAGACACTGATGCCCAAATCGGTAACAAATTCCAAGTCTTTTCACGACAAGTGATGATTTGCTCCTGGGAATATTCCAGTCGCAGCAATGCTGATGCTAAGATTGGTATCAGATCTCAGGTCCATACTCGCAACAAAATCAGCGAGCCAAAAATACAAAAGATATATATAGCCAAAATGATTGGGCAACTCGCAATAAAAAGCAGCGAGTAAAAAGAAAAATAGCCTAAATGATTGGGCAACTCGCAATAAAAAGCAGCGAGTAAAAATAAAAATAGCCAAAAAAATTGGGCAATCACGACTTTCGCGATATAACAAGCTGAAATGATAGAGCATCGCGAAAGGAAATAAAAAAAATGAAAGAATGAAACTCTTGCCCTACAGGTAAGTCCATAATGACCTCTGTATACAATCCATGGGCATAAGCGAAAAGGAACAACATTTCCCCACCGGGCTGCATCAAAGGGAAGTCAGATCTCGACGACCACATCTACAGCCTAAAGATCAACAACGGCGTTTCTTCTCACTCCAACCGGATGCAGACGTGACATCAACAACCGACCTCAGAGTCACAACGAAGCGGAGCTATGGCAAAGTCCCTAGTTCCAAATCTCGACAGCCACATCTACAGCCTAGAGACCAACAACGGCGTTCCTCCTCATTCCAGCAGGATACGGACGTGACATCACCAATTGGTACCACGAAAAAGTCCCCAGTTCCAAGACTCTACGGTTCGCAGATAACCTAGAGTCAGCCAATGACCTTTCCACTGGAACAAAGCTCCGTCTCGGAAACAAGTCAGCCAATGACCTCCCCGCCGGAACAACGCTCCGTCTCGGAAACTAGTCAACCAATGACCTCCCCGCCGGATCAATGCTCCGTCTCGGAATCAAGTCAACTCACAAACCTCTCGATTCAGGGAAATTAGCATCCATAGCGAGAACCTCTCGATTCGTTTTGACCCACAAGAAAATCAGTGTCTTTGCAGGAATCTCTCGATTCGTCTCGACCCCAGAGAAATCGGTATCCTTGGTAAAACCTCTCGATTCAGGGAAATCAACGTCCATGGCGAGAACCTCTCGATTCATTTTGACCCGCAAGGAAATCAATGTCTTTGCAGGAACCGCTCGATTCGTCTCGACCCCAAGGAAATCAGTGTCCTTGGTAAAACCTCTCAATTCAGGAAAATCAGCGTCCTTGGCGAGAACCTCTCGATTCGTTTTGACCCGCAAGAAAATCAGTGTCTTTGCAGGAACCGCTCGATTCGTTTCGACCCCAGGGAAATCAGTGTCCTTGGCAAAACCTCTCGATTCAGGGAAATCGGTGTTCTTGGCGAAAACCTCTCGATTCGTTTTGACTCGCAAGGAAATCGGTGTCTTTGCAGGAATCTCTCGATTCGTCCCAACCCCAGGGAAATCGGTGTCCTTGGAAAAACCTCTCAATTCAGGAAAATTAGCGTCCTTGGCGAGAACCTCTCGATTCGTTTTGACCCGCAAGGAAATCAATGTATTTGCAGGAACTGCTCGATTAGTCTCGACCCCAGGGAAATCAGTATCCTTGGCAAAACCTCTCGATTCAGGGAAATCAGCGTCCTTGGCGAGAACCACTCGATTCGTTTCGACCCGCAAGGAAATCAGTGTCTTTGCAGGAATCTCTCGATTCGTCTCGACCCTAGGGAAATCAGTGTCCATGGAGAAACCTCTTAATTCAGGGAAATCAGCGTCCTTGGCGAAAACCTCTCGATTCATTTCGACCCATAAGGAAATCAGTGTCTTTACAGGAATCTCTCGATTCATCTCGACCCCAGGGAAATCAGTGTCCTTAGCAAAACCTCTCGATTCAGGGAAATCAGCGTCCTTGGCGAGAACCTCTTGATTCGTTTCAACCCGCAAGGAAATCAGTGTCTTTGCAGGAATCTCTCGATTCGTCTCGACACCAGAGAAATCAGTGTCCTTGGAAAAACCTCTCGATTCAGGAAAATCAGCGTCCTTGGCGAGAACCTCTCGATTCGTTTCAGCCCACAAGGAAATCAGTGTCTTTGCGAGAATCTCTCGATTCCTCTCGACCTGCGGGGAAATTAGTGTCCCTGCGCATAAAGAAAATTCTCTTGTGGATCCTTACGATTCTTAAGAGAAAACGCACTTAGGAGTCCTCACGACCCCTAAAGAGAAATTACACCTACGAGATCCTCTCGACTCGTACGGAGAAAAGTCTTTGTGAGACCTTCACGGCTCATAAAGTTGAAAAGTCTTAGGCAGCAGACCTGAACCTGTTTCCTAAGCCATTGCTGCCCTACAAGAAGATCAAGATAAACTACATATGGTCCACATTCACCAGAGTTACATGCAAACATGATATAAAAAAATATATATGTCTTTTATTCATGAATTCAAAATGAATATAAGATACATGTCATAAAAAGAATCAAAATGGATACAAAATATTCTCTCATTCAGGAGTGAATACAAGAAAAGGAGAATATACAAAAAAATCTTTAAGCCGGCGGACGGTGTAATAAGTTCGTCAGTTCATCCTTCTTCCGCTGGGCCTTGTCTTCAAGTTTTGTTATTGCCATGAGACGGGTCTCTGCCTGAGACTGTTGAGCCTGATACGAGGCGAGCTGACTCTTAAGCTCCTTTTCAGCAACTTTATGAGCTTCAACCATCTCGCGGGTAAAGATAACGGCTTTATCAATAGCTACCACCTCCGTGATAGCTTCTTGAAGCACCCGCCAAAGTTCGTATGCATGAGTGGTCTTAGCAATGAGTTTAGCTTGAAGTTCCCCCAAAGCATTTGAAGCTAGCTCCCTCTCTGAAAATTTCCGGTTGAGCCTCTTTTCGCAAGACTGAAGATTGGTGGCGCACCGCTCAATCCATCCCCGTAAGCTTACCTTGGCAGTTAAAAGCTCCGAAGGAAGACGTATACACTCAAGATTATGTAAGCAAGCCTCCACTCTGTGACAATATTCAACCCAAGCATGCACCAATGTCTCATCATGATAAGAAGAAAAGAAGGGCAAAGAAGTATTGGCTTCGGCAGCAAACTCTTCGGCCGTAACAGAACTTCGAGCACGAAGATCTTCAATGAGGGCCAACAAGGAATGAATGCTCTATCTCGCCATCCTTTCAGACGCACGTCAGGCATATGGTCCTGCTGGCATAGAGATTCGGGATTCTAACGGAGCCGGAGCTGGAGCTGGTAAAGCTGTCGAAGTTTATGACTAGTCAGCGAGACTAGCAAATATGGAATAAACAAAACAATACCAAGGGTAGAGTTTTACTTACCCACAGTCATGCAAGGGGGGTTTGAAAGATCCCCCGGCCCATCAAGGATCTCCACTTCATCATCAGCTTCTAGAACTGCAGAGGACATGTTAGCATCATCATAAAAAAAAGTGATAATAAAGCAAAAGGGTCAAAATAACACAGACCTTGTCCAGAAGAAAAGACGATGCTTTGCGGGGATATAGACTGTAGGGCACTTATGTCAAGTAAGCGTTGGAAGGACTTCCTGGGAGATATGTCCACAATAGAAGCCGTCAATTTCCATAGTTCTGAAAGGAAAGAATGGTTCAGATAATGGAAAGACTATTAAAACAAAGTATAGAAGACTACCTTCGATGCTCTTCCTGCCTTGAACCGGAGGGATAGCAGCTTCGGCAGCCTTCTCCATACCCTTAGGAACATCACCGGAGACATTTGCTGGTGTGACAGCTTCCAATTGAGGGGCAACAGTCGCCACTTCAGGCTCCAATGAAGCGACGGCGATCTCAACTACCCTTTCAACAATCTCCAATCCATCACCAGAAAGATCCATTAGATCTACGACCAATAAGGGCACCTCTTCTGGAAGAACTTGCACCGGGGGAACGAAGGCTACCAGAGGAAGCTGCACAGCAGGAATAGCAGCTATAACGGTCTCCTCCGCACCTACCGGTGCCTCATCGGAGACATTTATAGAATCCACAGTTAGGACGCGACTTGGGCTCAAATCCTCTGTCGTTGCTGAAATCCCTGCAAAGTTTTCGTAAAGATAAGAAGATATAAAAGCAATACAAATTACTTGCCAAAAGAAAAATTACGGAAAACACATATACCGATGCGCCAAGATGCTTCTAGTATGGCTTTTTCAAGCCGTCGTTCCTTCCTGAGGAAATGTGCTCGCCGGGCTTCAAATGCGGATTCATGCCCACCGGTCTTCAGTGCTAGCTCATCTTCAGAAGCAGCCGAAATGGGCTGCTTGAGGGCTCTTTCGTCTTCCATTCGCAGAGGACCCATATGTACTCTCCGTAGCGATGGGTGTAAGTCCACGGTAGCGCCCCGGCCGTCTAACAGACGCCAAATGCGGAACAAAAACTTTTTACAACTGGCGCTATCGCGTACTATAACCCGGATCTGCCATTAAAGCTAAACTAACAAACTACAAAGTGGGAAGAAAAGTTATACCGAACGATCCGAGTCCTTCGGTCTTCAACCATCATCCCACGCTTTGTTGCGGCTGCTCCGATCTCCTGAATCTCCAATCTTCTCGTCCAGGTGGCATCACGTCGATGGATCTTTAAACGGGCTCCCGCCTCTGAACCGAGGCAACTCGGTTGTCAAGTTTGCTAAAAGAGACGACCAAGATGATGTAGAGAATGAGTAGAACACTTTGTCTCGTTACGTCCAAAGTCACGGATGAACGGTTAATGAAGTTGCCTTTTGGATCGAATGGAAATGAGAAAAGAATCATATCTAATTTCTATGCACCAAAACTTATATCTTTTTTCCAATCACAACCATTATCATCCACCAAGGGGTGGCCGGCCACTAAATAGGCAAGGGGGGGGTGAGTGTAGGAGAGGGGAGAGTGACCACAAGGCAAAAGATCAAGAAGAAAATATCTAAGGCATAACAAAACTCATTAATGTAAAGAATGACTCATTAAGCTTAGTCATCCAATCAATTAATGCAATCAAGTGAGTCACAAATCTAGTCATCAATCAAGAAGCTTCCTCACACATGACTCACCCTCATGACTCACCCATGGAAGAAAAGATAAATTCGCATTTAACCGAATGTCAAATACGGCCGATAGAAAACTGGAAACTGGCAACTTCCAAAAGTGATCCTGAAACGAATTTCAGGATAACCCCGTAATGGTATAAACATACCCACATTTGTATTACGACCGAATACAAATGCATCTGAGACAAAGATATTATATCTACACAGTATAATACTCGAATCCGGCTTAAACCAAAGTCAACCAGTATTATCTGCCCGAAAAATGACACGTGCGTAAATGCACGTGCATTTTCCGAACCCTGCCATAAAACCATATGGCCTCTACAACGTTTCCCCCGAACTTGGGAAAGTGTCTGTAGGGGACTCTAATGACTCATCAATACACTGGCACTGGGTATAACCACTAGCACGTCAGAGGTACGAGCTGTACGTAACGTTTTCCTATGTATTGATTGGAAGGGAAGCTGACGAGCGAACTCATCCATAAACCCTACTGAGCCTGACAGTGACAATGTATATACAGTCCGGTCCGTTCGTCTAAAGAGTATCGCATATCAAGTCTAGGGGGGTGGATAAAGTCAGACCCCTAATAACGCGATAAATCGTGTCGGTATGAAGCCCATCACCACCTGAGAAACTACTGATCCAAATCAGTAATTCTCTGCTACCTCGGCCGAGGATTTCTAGTGATGGCCACCCGTGCACTGTGCGACATCAACCCCCAATACCGGGAGAGACGAATCCCCGACGATCCGCTCACTGCCTCCATGTGGCTCGGGACTGTACCCAACTAAAACCTGTTTGCACAACTCCTTTGAGCGTGGTAGGGTAGTAATCTAAGCACAGTAGGAACTCACACGAGACAAATGACGATCGCAGGTCGACAAACTAACCTGTACACATGTCACCAGGGAACTGCTATCTGACGATATGTATAATACCAACTAGCATGTTCCCGGCGAGTCCTGTCCGGTGTACTCATAACCCAATGAGCACCTGTATACATTTTAGGTGATCCAACTGACACCAGTGGCTTGTGAGACTGGCCACCGCCCCTCGTCGGGGTCTCGACTGTATACACTGGTCTACTCTGGAGTATCGATGCCCTATCTCGAAACTCCCACGACTAGGGACACTTTAAGGATGTGCTTACAGACCCCAGCTCCCACGTATATGATCGCCATCATACTGCTGGTAGTCAAGCAAGAATCCTATGGGCTCTATCATCATACAATAGTGAACTAAAGCATGTATACGATGATAAAGACAAACCAGATAGCAAACTATCATCTCGAGCAAAACTGTCATATCGGTATAGGTCCTGCCTCTATCATTGCAATCACGTACCTGCGATCCAATAATTGACTTTGAGGGCACTATCTCCAACAATCTCCCACTTGCAGTTAAGCTAATTATTGCGATGTCGCATACTCACAGCCCGTGTGATACCGAACACCCAACTCCTCTACTAATCAGTTTCACAAAGCTAGTTTGTAAAACTCTTGTGTTCGAGAAATAGCCTCAGTGAGTGGATCCGCCTTAATGTTTCTTTCTATGTCTCTCTTAATCTCAAGTTCGCGGAGAAAAACCATCTCCCGAATCGAGTAATACCTGTCTTAGAATATGTCTGGATATCTGATGTGACATAGTTCATAAATGAACTCCAAATCCAAACTTCTTAGACTGTAGTGATCACTGAACCTAATCAGTATCCAGCACCATGCCTCCCACAGTATCCTCTTGGACCACCTGTCCATAATACTGTCCCTCGTCAGAGGGAAAACTATAACTCTGACAATCACTCTGTCATCCATGTCACCTTTGAAGCCTAGAATGATAACCGTTTCCCGAAGGAGGCTGCTGTCATTATCCGTAGAACATGCACTTATGTTCTAAAACTGCTTCCTTATGTTTCTCCAGTATTGGATTAATATAAACTTATCGCACTAGTGCAAAAACAACATCTGGTGTGGTACTTGACATCTCATGATTGACTCAATTGCCTAAGCAAGTGATCTGCCAATCATGCACATCCCTCTCTCCTTTAGTCTCTAAGACACCTTTAGAGAGGGTGACTCCATCACCTGCAGGTACACCACCATGCCAGGAGTCATCTATTCTAAAATACTATTAGAATACTGTCAAAGTACCCATATTGGGAAACTACCCAAATCTAGATCTAAAACCATAGATCTAGTAATCAGAATGTCTGATATTATATTCATATTCTTTATAGAGAAACAACTGTGTGATGGCCACAATACAACCGATCGTAGTATAGGAATTTTACTTCCTACTCTGTGTATGTCATCCAAATACCAGGACATCACACCCTACTACCTTCTTAACAGATCCATCCCCTATTCTGATGAAGTCAAAGCCATGACTGTCACATCAAATTTAGATGATCTATCTCCACTATAACTGCTTAAGTCTATAAATAGACATAAGCTACTTGTCCACTATTCTTCCGCTGCTCCCACTGACTACGACAACCCTCTGGCAGAATAATATATATACGTACACTTCTAAAACTAGTTTAGAATGACACTATACATATCCTTCTGTCGGGTCTCATAGTCTGGAACAACAGTAGTGTCAAGTCTGGGTAAACAAGAACCTCCCTGTCACCGTCCTTGAGGCTACCGGAGTACCTCTCGGGTGTCTGAGGTTACCCACCATATCTGTGGAGTGGCTATTGGAATGTCTAACCTGATTGAATATATAGGTCCTATTAAATTTTCCGTAATCGTTTGCGGTTCTGGAATCACTTCCAGTTCTACCATACTTCCACTACTGTTTTCTGAAAAAATCCATTTTACTAAAACTGTGGCGAGTCAAGAACAATATCACTATTGATCTTCCTGATGGTAGAAAATCAACCTTCGACATAGCCCGGGTCAACCCACAAACTGCCATTACAGAAACGTGCCTTGAGTTATCCAGAGTCTGGTTTTAAGTATAAGCTGGACAACTCCCCGTATCTTAACATCGTTAAGATATGAACCATTCTATATACAATATAGAAAATTTGGCACTTATTTAATTGGAACCAGATTCTAATCATGCAGCTATCTCCAGTGCATATCAACTTAATGGAGAAAGGTTAATCAGCATTCCTCAACTCAGGAATATATCCAATTATGAGTAACCTGAAAGAGAAACAAGTTTCTCAAAAACCATTACTATCATCTGAATACCAATCACAAGAATCTACATCTTCGATCTCTTTGAAGAATCCTGATACTTGTGATATCTGGTTCTCTACTTTATTCTTATACCCATAACTTCTCAAAACTTAGACATTGTATTTCTACGAAACACTTGTCTAAAAACTAGAGAAGTCACAAGTAAACAGAACATAGTACAAGGACTTACCCATTTGTCCTTACGGACACTGGACAACATACAATACTCTGTATAAGTCCGCTGAGTTGAATAACTCAAAACCTGTGTGTCGTAGGTTGAAAACTGTACCCAGGCGATTTCCTCAAATATCACCAATTACAACGAATTCCGATATAATGAGGATGATCACCTAATTCCCAATAACTTACTCCCACTCATCATCTGTAAAACTATACAGATGTGAGAATCATACCTGGTAAATACATACCCTGGAGTAAGTATCTAATTGGGAAATCAGTTTTCTTTTAACAATGCATTGAAACATTAAATTGTTTCATATGGGTATTCTGGTATTCATAGTAATGCCTCTTTCATAAACCAATTCATGACTATAACCGTATATTTCTTTGCCATCTCTCCAAATCCCTTTATTTGTCTTTAGTCGTTACCTTCTGTACACCTTCGTTAGGCTAAATGGTTTTCTTCCTTCCCTACCGTTCGGCACCAGCCTATGGTTTGGAAGAAGACTATCCAGTAAGCATAATAGGTGTACCCTCCAAAACCAAGGAGTACTCGCAACTTGAGAGAAGGTGATGATAAAAGACCACTGAATAATACCTTATTCTATTTCTCCCAAACTGGGGGAAAAAGCAAAGGTGAAAATAGGAGTGGCGATGAAGTACGCGGTTTGGTCGTGAATGATAGCAGTCGCAATTTACTTTGCCCTCTTTCTAATCCCTTTATTTTGTCTTTAGTTATTTCCTTCTGTACACCCTACTTAGGCTAATTGGTTTTCTTTATTCCCTACCTTTCGGCACCAGCCTATGGTTTGGAATAAGACTATCCAATAAGCGTAATAGGTGTACTCTTCTAAACTAGGGAGCCCTCGCAACCTGAGAGAAGGTGATAATAAAAGACAATTGAATAAACCAATTCTATTTCTCCTGAACCTGGATCCATCCTCGAAGAAGTCCCTTTGAGTTCGTATATAACCATACGATGGATCTATCCAATGGAAGTGGATATCCGTAGTAATACGGGGTGTTCTGAGAAATGCAAAGGGTAAAAGAAGGAGCGACAATGACTTATGCAACTCAGACAATTCAAAAGCCAGTATTTTAAGAAGGTTCGGTCAACTTGGTTACTGAGTCATAGTCTAGAGTTGGTCAAAGGTCGTTGCCAAAGAGAGAGAGAAAAGAAACACTCTGCGTGCACTCTAACCTAGATCAGAATGGTTATCAATTTTTCTAATCAGGAAATCTCTCACTGTAATCTCAAATTCTCCTCCAAACCTGAAAAAAGAATTAGTCGGGATCAACCGAAGAGTAAACCAACTCATCAGTGAGAATCGGGATCTAACTATCATCGCATGATAACTTGATGGAAGCCACTCAAGTTATCACACTCCAGAAGGTATGCGCATGCCTGGCATGTTTCTTGTATGTTTGAAACTCCCGATGTAATTTTTACCCCATGCTCTTATGACCTTGACTAAGGGCCAAAATATCATAAGTTACATATCAAGTTCTTCCCGTCATTATCCAGGTTGATTTGAACCCACCCGCACATGCCCTTGACTAAGGGCCAAAATGGCAGAACGACTGTCCCAAACCAACTCATCTATCTATGTAACAAATGAATACCCAGCAGCCACCAAACACTATGCCTTGACTAAGGGCCAAAATACATAGCTTGAATACTACTGAATATCCATAAGAAATGACGGAGGGCTACGGCTGGTTTTTGGCAAAAAACCTTTAACGTAATGAACTTGATCTCGTTGAAGGAACCTGATAGCTTTTTATAAAAATATAGTGGCGAAAACCTTTTGCTAAAGATGTCACTCCCGGTGAAGGGATCTCGGCTCTTTCCTCGTGGAATGAGGTGCAGGATATTCCAACTGAATACCGCTATGCAAAGCAACTTGTAATCGACTATATTGAAGTTATTACCCTGATGTAAACTTCTGCCCAAGGGGTCACTCCCGGTGAAGGGATCTCGGCCCTTGCCTCGTCGAATGAGGTGCAGGATATTCTAACTGAATACCGCTATGCAAAACAAAAGGAAACATTTTTGTAATAACACCTTTTAAAATTTGTTCCAACAACATCATATATAGGTTTGTTTTATCCTTGCATTGATAAGAATCAATGCAGTCCCATCAATCAATCACACCAGAAAAGAGCGAAAATATAATGTACGTATATGCCATCCGCATTCGTCACTGGGTCCCGTTATCACCCGTTAGGTTACTTAACTAACGACAGAGCGGGGGCTGGACTAGCGCGGGTGTAAAACATATACAACATCTAATAGTATATATACCAATATACAATAATCGCTCCAGGCGTGATAATATGCAACATTACAGAAAAGTAATAAGTATCACAGAACAATACAGATAATCTGGGATCTCCGGGTTTCACAGAGTTGCTGCTGAAACCCGACGTTCCCCTGGTCGTGTGGATAGCATGTGCAATGAAACTTAGACCCCTACGGGTGCGGCAAGTTACCCGCCAAAACCTGAAGCGAGGTTGTCCCCCATAGCATAGTGAATGGAACATCCGGCACTTCACGGAATCCGGTAAATTGAGCACCCCTCCTTGGGTCAACCTATACCCCCTACGAGTGCAGCGAATAGTCTGCCAATTCTAGAGCGAGGTCCCTCTGCCTCTCAAAGCCATGAGATACGGACCCGTTGCCCTCCAGAATCCGGCTATCCGTGCACTCCTTCATGGGATAAACCTAGTACAGAAATAAAAATATGTACAACGGGTACATCAACCTCAACCCGGTCATGCCCCAAAAGAATATTATACAAACAGGCAGTGACGGCAGTCCACATGTTGGACGCTCGCCCCGCAATATCAGAAGTACAAATAAATCAAAACTGCACTATCATTGCACCCTGCTATCCACCATGACAAATCCGCAACATCACAGCACAACACAGAACATCAACGCGAATGTCATGTTCGCAAACCCGTCTAAAAGAACTATGCAATTAGACGCAGTTTACCGATCAAATGACATTCCCGGTCGGAGATATAAAGTAAGTACTGCATACTAACAAGTTTAAAATTTCGATCGACTAAATTTCCCGAAGTGGGCCCCACGTACATCTGCTGTACAGTAACAAAAACTGGGCCCAAATGAACAGTACAAAAAACCACAATTTCCATATATAAAGACACTGTACAAATTTGAAGCACTGAACCCACAGACTGGCCTCGGATTCGCGGTCAAACCCTAGGTTTGACCGCGGTTCCGCGGCTGTCTTGAAGGGTCACATGACCAAATTTGTACAGTAAGCTTATAAAACCCTGCTTAGATTTCTGTGATATGTAAAATTATTTTTGGACCCTTATAAAAATCGACAGAAACTTAAGCACTTGAAAATTGTGATTTCGGAAATTCCGTTCGATCGATCTTTTAAACGCATTAGCACAAGTTAGTAAAGCTTAATGGTGAGGCTCTGATACCACTGTAAGTCCACGGTAGCGCCCCGGCCGTCTAACAGACGCCAAATGCGGAACAAAAACTTTTTACAACTGGCGCTATCGCGTACTATAACACGGATCTGCCATTAAAGCTAAACTAACAAACTATAAAGTGGGAAGAAAAGTTATACCGAACGATCCGAGTCCTTCGGTCTTCAACCATCATCCCACGCTTTGTTGCGGCTGCTCCGATCTCCTGAATCTCCAATCTTCTAGTCCAGGTGGCACCACGTCGACGGATCTTTAAACGGGCTCCCGCCTCTGAACCGAGGCAACTCGGTCGTCAAGTTTGCTAAAAGAGACAACCAAGATGATGTAGAGAATGAGTAGAACACTTTGTCTCGTTACGTCCAAAGTCACGGACGAACGGTTAATGAAGTTGCCTTTTGGATCGAATGGAAATGAGAAAAGAATCATATCTAATTTCTATGCACCAAAACTTACATCTTTTTTCCAATCACAACCACTATCATCCACCAAGGGGTGGCCGGCCACTAAATAGGCAAGGGGGGGTGAGTGTAGGAGAGGGGAGAGTGACCACAAGGCAAAAGATCAAGAAGAAAATATCTAAGGCATAACAAAACTCATCAATGTAAAGAATGACTCATTAAGCTTAGTCATCCAATCAATTAATGCAATCAAGTGAGTCACAAATCTAGTCATCAATCAAGAAGCTTCCTCCCACATGACTCACCCTCATGACTCACCCATGGAAGAAAAGATAAATTCGCATTTAACCAAATGTCAAATACGGCCGATAGAAAACTGGAAACTGGCAACATCCAAAAGTGATCCTGAAACGAATTTCAGGATAACCCCGTAATGGTATAAACATACCCGCATTTGTATTACGACCGAATACAAATGCATCTGAGACAAAGATATTATATCTACACAGTATAATACTCGGATCCGGCTTAAACCAAAGCCGACCAATATTATCTGCCCGAAAAATGACACGTGCGTAAACGCACGTGCATTTTCCGAACCCTGCCATAAAACCATATGGCCTCTACAACGTTTCGCCCGAACTTAGGAAAGTGTCTGTAGGGGACTCTAATGACTCATCAACACACTGGCACTGGGTATAACCACTAGCACGTCAGAGGTACGAGCTGTACGTAACGTTTGCCTATGTATTGATTGGAAGGGAAGCTGACGAGCGAACTCATCCATAAACCATACTGAGCCTGACAGTGACAATGTATATACAGTTCGGTCCGTTCGTCTAAAGAGTATCGCATATCGAGTCTAGGGGGTGGATAAAGTCAGACCCCTAATAACGCGATAAATCGTGTCGGTATGAAGCCCATCACCACCTGAGAAACTACTGATCCAAATCAGTAATTCTCCGCTACCTCGGCCGAGGATTTCTAGTGATGGCCACCCGTGCACTGTGCGACATCAACCCCCAATACTGGGAGAGACGAATCCCCGACGATCCGCTCACTGTCTCCATGTGGCTCGGGACTGTACCCAACTAAAACCTGTTTGCACAACTCCTTTGAGCGTGGTAGGGTAGTAATCTAAGCACAGTGGGAACTCACACGAGACAAATGACGATCTCAGGTCGACAAACTAACCTGTACACATGTCACCAGGGAACTGCTATCTGACGATATGTATAATACCAACTAGCATGTTCCCAGCGAGTCCTGTCCGGTGTACTCATAACCCAATGAGCACCTGTATATATCTTAGGTGATCCAACTGACACCAGTGGCTTGTGAGACCGGCCACCGCCCCTCGTCGGGGTCTCGACTGTATACACTAGTCTACTCTGGAGTATCGATGCCCTGTCTCGAAACTCCCATGACTAGGGACACTTTAAGGATGTACTTACAGACCCCAGCTCCCACGTATATGATCGCCATCATACTGCTGGTAGTCAAGCAAGAATCCTATGGGCTCTATCATCATGCAATAGTGAACTAAAGCATATATACGATGATAAAGACAAACCAGATAGCAAACTATCATCTCGAGCAAGACTGTCATATTGGTATAGGTCATGCCTCAATCATTGCAATCACGTACCTGCGATCCAATAATTGACTTTGAGGGTACTATCTCCAACAATGGGAGATCTTCATAAAAGATAACTGGAGGGTGGGGCTTTTTCGGGATGTGCACATTTTGGGTCTCATCCTTCGAGCGCCTTAAAGCTTCAACTAATTGCGCGGCTTCCTCAGCGGACGAGCCAGGGTAAATAAGACCGTCATCCGGCCATTGCATCGATATTGGCTCGTCTTGAACAATAGGCCCGGATTCCAGCAAAAGGTCAAGCAAGCCAGCAACTGTTTTCTTTCTCCTTTTTGAGCTGGAGCTAACGCTAAAAGAAGATCGCTTCCTGCCCCTCGGCGCTTTGACGCGACGTTGGCCAACTTCACCTCCAGTATCCTTTTTTGGCGGTACTACCGGTGATGACACTGCCATTGATAATGCCACAACTGATGAAACTACTGCTGGCGCCTTATCGGAAGCCTTTGCCTGGGCTCTAGTGCTCATTGGCATACCAACTGTGGAAGGAGTCGATTCCGCATCCGCCGCCTCAGGGATAAGTAAGGCACCGTTACCCCTCAATGGAGGGCGAACCACTGTCCGCGGTTGCAGCGGACAGTGGCTTGGGTCAGGATGGGAGCTCTATATCCGAAGAGTATCCGCTTCTCCGTGGCAATGACAGGACCAACTCGATGACGGTACCAACCCGTAAAAGTCCCCACACACCTTGGAATATAGTCGGCCTTGAGGATCACGAAACGAGAGCCGGTGTTCAGCCACATGAAGTGATGGATGATGTCATGAATAACTCCCAGAGACAGGCTGGGCTCCACCAAAAATGCCTCGAAGGTAACACCCTGGTTATAAACCAATTGTCGAGAAAAGCGGTGTGGATTATACCGCATGAAAAGAGCCGTATCATTTCGACGGAACACCAAATAACCCGGCCTAATCGAATACAAGTGCATAATTTTCTTAGGCTTTAAGGATGGTGCTCCCCCTTTCGATAAATCGAATAGCTGTTGAACAGATCCCGAAGGAGCAGAGAGGACTCGGTCATTGAATACCATCCCACATTTGTTAGTATACGGGTTAAGCAACACACGAAGGGCCCTAGCTGAGTCGGATCAGGAGCAGAAGCAACCACTAACCTCATGAGCCGCGGGAAGGTGTAAGCGTCACAGAAATCTGGCCTCCGATGCGCTGCGAATGCCCCCAATACATGCATCTTGATCCACGACATAAAGTAGTGGAGAGTGAAACTCATAACATCTACACCCGGGGTCAAAGTATTGGCCGCAGCGTCCAGCCCATGGTATAAGTGTGATAGCCCCGCGATGCCCACGGCCAGTCGTGTCCCTTCAGCCACGTGATGAGCAGAATAGATGACCGAAGCTCTTATGAAGCGACGATTTGTTGGGATGGTAAACCAACTGAGCTAAAGGCTGATAAAGCTGACAAATAAGGTCTCTTCGTCCATTTCGGGAGCCGCAATCGAATCAAAGGACACGGCCGACAAGATCGGGATATAAAACTGCGGTAAATCTTCTTCTTTGGCCGGCAGTTTGTCTAGCCCAAACCCAAAAGGGTCGTCGATGTTCACAAACTTTGGAGCCATCTTGGACAAAGCATCTTCACGGATGAAGCAGGCAATGAAGCTCTCAAAAGTGACGCCGTGCCCTTCCGACGTCGCGAACAGTTTCTCAAAAATAACCAAAACCTTGATTAAGCTAGGGTACTTATGGCGAACGGAGTTTTCAGTTGTCAAGCCGTCAAGCGAAGCCGGCATCGTCTCAAACACATACTCATCGGGAGGCAGCAACTCTTCATAATACTCTCCCCTGATTGGTAGTCCCGAAACCTCGCAAAACTCGTACAATGAAATAGAGACCTCGCGATCCCCTAGCAAGGAGGTGTTGGTGGGAAGATTCCACTGGTTCACAAAAGCCTTAACCCACCAGACATGAGGGGACTAATAATGAAAAAGGGACGCATACACAGCCTGATAGAGCCCGACCTTCTGCAATCGCGCACGATGGGCAGACAGAACATATCGAGCCCAGAGAAGATAACCCATTGGATGGAGAGGGTAATCTCTATCTTATAAATTTGTCCCCAGGGTTAGGCTTCACTCTGACAAATACGACGCCCCAAGATATCTATGGACGGCAAAGGCTGGTTGGATATCCCAGTTGTCGACGGCTCAAGCCGGCCTATAGGAGTCCAATCAGTCGCCTCCACTACGTAAGCGGTCTGACGGCGTTCCATTGGCAATATAGAGCGAAGAGGCTCTGTTGGCACTTCGCAAGTAAAGCTGCGGCGACCCCGGATAATATGTCCATACCAAGTTCCCCACAAGAGCAAACTGGTATAATCCCTGTCATGAGTCCTGATCATCGCCATTGCTTTTTCATCCGACGACGATTGTGGAAAAGCAGCGTCTGAGCGAGTGAAAGGAAAGTAAGGAAGAGAAGCCATTGTTCCTGAAAAAGGGGAAGGAAAAGCCTTTAATAAAACCTTTTATATATGTGTATACATATATATAATAATGGGAGGAAACGACAGAAAGTTTGTTCCTTGGAACCACTGATTGCAAAACTAATGGACCCCACAAAATCAAAATGACCGCTCATCAATGATGAGACAGGACAGTCACTATGAGAATCTAAAAGATTCTCATAAAACGGACACGAGAGTATAAACAACTCTTGTCATCCTCATAAAAAAACTAGTAAAAACAACCAACAAATTTAAAAAATTGTGCAACCCTATGAAATGTGCTCAAGAACACCAGGGAAGGAAATTCCCGAGGGGTCCTATTGATCTTCAGAGCAAAGCTCTTTAGTGAGGAATTAAATTCCTTTTATGCGGTGGAATTAAATTCCAGAAACCCCCGTAAAGAGGAAATCAAATGCCATAAAGGTCAGAAAAGGAATGCCCAAAACATTGAGAGATATTACTCAAAAATTACGACTTTAGATCTCTAAGAGATGGGTTTCAGAGGAGAGCAAAGCTCTCATGATGGATTTAAATCCAGGAGTTTTGTTTAAAGAAAAGGGTTTCTCAAATGTTCGAGATCTTTACCTAGAAAAGGGTTCCTTTTTCTAACAGAGTTTAACTCTGGAATTGCAATGGCAGAGAACTAAGCTCTGAAGAGGAGAATTAAATTCTCAAAGAAAATAAAGAAGGAAGAAGATGAAAGAAACAGTGGCTGCCTAAAAGACCAAACCCTTGCATTTATAAGACGTGACAAGGGCGGTTCACCTCCCCGTTCCCCTAGGCCATCGGACGGCTGTAAAGGTGACAGCGTTGTACTCACGTGTAAGCCACGTGAGAACAAAACTGTGGGGGCATTTGTTCCATTATGAAAAAATAAATAATAAATTAAAAGAAATGGGAAAATCCCCCAATAGAGCATCACGTGCCCGCACGTGATGCGCCTTTAAGCCAAGATTATAGGCATTGCGGTTAACGAATAAGGCTGAAACTGAATCTCACGTGCAAGCACGTGAGCATATACAAAGTATATAGGCGCCTTCCTAAAGATAAATAACTGACCAGAAAAAAACTCACGTGTCAGCACGTGATGCTCTTTGTTGGGCTTAACTTCGTTGGGTCATATGCTACACGTGAGGATTCCTAATATCTTCTGACACGATAGAATTAAATTCAATATAAAAGATATCAGAACCCTATTTTGGAAATATTTTCCCCAATCTTTCTAAACAAGAAAGATTGTGCTCTGTAAATCAGAGCACCGTTGGATCAAAAATCCAGTGGTGATTAAAAATCACCAAGATACAGAATAAGCTCTGTATGGAAAAATATTTTCCCAATCTTATTAAAAACAAGAAAATGTCTTCTGTAAAACAGGAGTCCTTAGATCAAAGATCCAACGGTGGATAAAATCCCCGAATTAATCAAAAATCTCTCAATGAGATATTTCCTTAACAAAAATCAACAAACTTGCCTCTGTTATATAAATGACTCAAGACTAGAGGAGAAAATAGAGAGAGAAAAAGAGAAGGAACACCCATAAACTTCAAGTTAAAAAATACAGAAAACAGAGAGGAAAACCCCTTGGTAAGTAAAACAAAAAGAGAATTTAATTCTCAAACCAAGAGTTTAACTCTTCTCAAAAAACTTCGTTCTTCCTCTGCTTGAGATCTGCAGAAGCAGATCTCCCCACAAGTTGAGAATTTAATTCTCATCGGGGAGATTCTGTTATGTAGATTCAAACCTAGGGGAAAGAACTAAGTTCAAAGAATTTAATTCTTACCAAAAGATATAAGAATTTAATTCTTCAGACAAAACTAGGGTTTAACCCGATAAAAGAATTTAATTCTTATAGAAATAAGGGACCTGAAATTCACAAAACCCGGATCAAGAGCTCCATGCATATTAGTGTTCAATGCTACACAATAAAAGCTCACGTGTTCCCACGTGAGCACCTTTGAGGAACAAAAAAGGAAATACTGAGATCTAGCCACGTGACCCCACGTGACTCCTGAGAAGAGCTCAGCACTTATAAAAGAGAAAAGGTAATAAACCCTATTTTTGGGTGCGCCTTACGTGACCCACATGACCTTTGAGAAGTGCTCAGCACTTATAAAAAAGAAAATGGAATAAACCCTATTTTTGGGGTGCCTTACGTGATTCCACCTGACCCCCTAACAGTGCTCAGCCCTAGAATAAGACAATAATAGAGGCAGCGCCCAACTCTAAGTGCCTCACGTGTCATACGTGAGCGCCCTAACTTTTAGTGTTTAACACTGCTATGGCGCCTCACGTGCCACACGTGAGTGCCCCAACTTTCAGTGTTTAACACTGCTATGGCGCCTCACGTGCCACATATGAGCATCTCAGATCTCAGTGTTTAACACTGCCTTAGAATATCATGTGGGAGCACGTTGGCACTGAGCATACACTAGTGTTTAATATTATAAGAGGCTAACGTCAACTCCAGATTGGCTAAGTCTTTCCTGAGATTAAATCTCTAAATAAACCGAGGCTCCATGCTCATGACTGATGATTCCTCAATCTGAAATTTGGTTCAAGGGTACATCTCTCCACACCTCTGATACATATCGTTGTAATTATTCAACATCTTCAGAGAGGTGGTAGGTCCCGACAACCAACAAGCTCTGGACCGTAATGTCTTTAAACTAACTATGGACCGCAACGTCCCTAAACTAAACTCTATGGACTGTGATGTTCTTAAACATGGACTATAATGTCCTTAAACCCAACGGACCGCAACGTCCCTAAACTAAACTCTACGGACTATGACGTCCTTAAACCAAATGGACCGCAACGTCCCTAAACTAAATTCTACAGACTATGACGTCTTTAAACCCAATGGACCGCAACGTCCAAACTCTATGGACTATGATCTCCTTAAACCCAATAGACCGCAACGTCCATAAACTAAGACGATAGAGCCCAAATACTCTTTCGTTGGATCTAAATGATCCCAAAATCCCATTGAGTAGATCTTAGTCCGAAATTAGACTAACGTATCCTCAACAAACATTTAAGTTGATCTTAATCTCAAATGAGATTAAGGATCCTTAAACCAACCCAAACCCAAATCTAAGAATATACGGATTTGGACTAATCCCCGC
The DNA here is from genome assembly GCA_030015575.1 of Agapanthus africanus. Taxonomy (NCBI): domain Eukaryota; kingdom Viridiplantae; phylum Streptophyta; class Magnoliopsida; order Asparagales; family Amaryllidaceae; genus Agapanthus; species Agapanthus africanus. The sequence continues at coordinate 761,760,744 of CM057337.1, forward strand.
CCTACGGGCGATAACACAAATTAGTCTCCGTATACAATCCACGGGAAACCAAAAATAAAACAAACACACACGACACGAAGTGAATATCTGGAGCAGGAGAAAGTGGTTATCGCTACGCGGTAACGTAATTAACTGCAGGGGCTTGCGCCTGCAGGGAAGAGCGTCCCCACAATCAGAAACCCCTCGTCAACGAGGGGGAATCCGACGATGTCTGCTACAACGGCTGCATCTGTCCAAACCTCCGATACACGGTGCCATAAATCAACTTGGTATCTTCAGAGAGGTAGACAGATAAAACCAAATAGTATCTGCCCCACCAAAATTTAGGCCAGACGTCCTAACATCCCTGTCGCATCTTTCGGCGGCAAACAGGGTTTTGTTTATGGAGTTAAACTCCAACAGATATTGAATGGAGTTAAACTCCTAGAAATGTTTGAAGATGATCAGAGGGGACCCCTTTCTTCTCCCCTTTATCCCAAGATCTTCTTTTGAGCCTTGGATCTTTCCGAAATGGGATTTTTGGAAAAGGGTCTCCTTCTTCCTCCTCTCTGTCGGCTGGATCTTGAAGAAGAAGAGGGGTGAAACTCAAAAATTTTCCTTTTGGGGATTTGATGAAAGATCCGAGTTCCCCTTTAATGGTTTTATGGTGAAAACTAGTTTCTTTTTAGAAAAAGAGCGATTGAATTCTTTATTTAATTCAAAAGAAAGAAGGTTTAGAACCTTGAGGAAGGAGGCACAAACCCTAGAATTTAAGAGAATGAAAAGTTCTTTCATTTTTTCATCATGTTTGCCTTTATGCGCTACACACTTTACATATAGCCCCTTGAGCTTTGCCAAATGGCACTTGTGCCACCCCATGCCTTATGTGCTTATCTCTTTTTGCACATAAGCTATGGGGTTTACAAAATTTTGGCTTTTTGCCCATTTTACATACATTTATTTCTCTCTCTCTCTCTCTCTATATATATATATATATATATATATAAAGAGAATTACATTAAACCAATTTATGGCTTCATTCCTTTTGTCATGGGCCGGTCCCTTTGACCTAGGCTTGGGCCCACTTGGCTTGGGGTTGACTTTGATTTTGACATGGTCAACCGGGGTGTAATTTTTGATCCCAACAAAACTCTTTAAGTACCAAGTGGAGTTAAGCACCCTAAGTGGAGTAGCAAACCAAACTTGACAACCGAAACATTTCCGACGACGCCACGACACCCGAAAGCTTCCTTTCTCTTTTTCTAACCACCTAAACAAGTAAGTCCCTTCATCTCTATCCTTTTCCACCTTAAAACAATTTTGTAAAACAAATCGACAAAAGCGGAGTTATCTCCGATTTGATCTTCTTTTTAATTTTTGTATTCCACTTGATAAGCAAATTAGATCAAACTAACATCCTATATTAATCTTAACCTTATTTTCCATCATTTAGATTTTAGTTTAACAAAATTTTCATGTGAAACAAACATATAACGAACTTTTTCATTAAAATACCATGAACTTTACTATAACCCTAATTGTTAAAAATATACCTTTAGGAAAACTTCACGGGGTAACGTTCTACCCTACACGCACACTATGGTTACATAGCATAATGTTCTAAATATATAGCTAATTTAAAGAATAACGTCTTCATTAAAATACCACACCTTTACAAAACGGGTTTCTATTGATCGGTATTTTGAAATCCTTGGCAATTACGCCTCTACAACTCTCGTTAGAGGACTCGCTAATGGATAGTGCGGATTATCGCACATTCGTGAGATAGTAGAGCGAGATGCAGAACTCCTCACGGAGTTTTCGGTCTCGAAAAGAAATAAAAAATACGGTTTTTAAGAAATACGACTTTTCTAATTAAAAACTAAATTTTTGAAAATTATGTAAAACTATGAATTCGTATTTTCAATAAAAACATATTATGAAACTATATTTTTAAAATCAAAAATTAGAATTCTTAATAAAATACCACTAAGATTCCAAAAGTAGTAGTTTTCATAAAAATACCATAAACTTTCAAAAATCTAGATTTTACCATTAAAACACCCCCAACAATTAAAATACATATTTCATGAAAACGCTAAATATTATAAATCACCCTCGAGGTTTATTTTAAACTATATTAAAGTATTTTTCATAAAACCCCCTCAAGATATATAAACAATATTTAACGACTCTAGATTAATATAGATTTAAGCGGGATCAATTCTCTTGAGCCCCAGCGAGTCGGAGAAAGTGAGTGCTTACCTATTCAGGTTAGAGAACTTAACGGGGTTATCAAATGTCAATTGTCTTGAAAAAAGACACAAATCCTGCCGTCCATGTGCATCAGTTGCCGATTTCTCCCGAACATAAGATTTCTAACAATTTACATCAATTCACATGAGAAGACCTAAACTCGAATCTAAACTTGAACATAAACTTGAACTCGAACTCGAATACAAACTCGAACTCGAATACAAATTCGAACTCTAACCCAACTCGAATCTAAACCTAAACATGAACTCGAATCCAATCTACTCGAACTAACCTCACTCGAACCAAGATTGCAATTGCCATGATTCGCATATTACTCGACTCGCTCGAATACATTCTACACCTTTTGCAATCTATGGTTTCGATCAAGACATGTTAATCAATCAATCAAACCAATTAAGTATATTAACTGGTTATAATATATTATATTCGGGGTGTTTGGGATAGTTTCTTGTATGAATCCAACGGGGTTTTAGGAGTCCCGTATAAATCTCTTTTTTTAGTTTACTCGAATAGCAGTCGGGTTGACTCATTCACAGCCTAGAGCGCTGATACTAACATATGAAATGAGCCCGTGTTTCCTTACTCCTGAGGCCCCACTCTTGAGCTCGTGAATACTTCTACGGCTGCGTTGACATTCACACTTGGAATTTAACGTTAACATAGTGACCATACAGAGACCTATAGAATATATTTACCCATGATTATATACTCTTACTCGTCATATATATTCTACACTTGTCATTTCTTTATTCTTATTTATCTTTGGGACTTACAGAGCGCTAGTTCGCTGACGGGCATTCCACCCACTTTTCTTCTCTTGGAATGTTTGTCAGATACGGTCAAGATGGAGGAAGTTGAAGACACAGAGGAGGACTGCAACCAAATCACTACTCAGGCCTACTAGCTCAGCTTCACTTTTTCTTCTGTTTATGTATGTTGCTTGTTTAGGCATTTTTCTTATTGTATTTACTTTCCAGCTTAAACTCATGTATTTGTAAATATTAGAAGTTGAATGTAAATAAAGATGTTTTTTGAAAATTTTTACAGTCTCCATGTCATGCCCCGCTTCCCAGTGTACGGAAGCGGAGACGTGGTGGGCCCACAACGTATTTACTAAGAAATAAATACGTTAAGCGTAATTAAGTAATATATGTATAAAATGCACAAGAATTGACAAGAGATATAAAATGAACAGCAACTTTTATTAACATTCATTTTTACATTACAACCACTTTGAAAAGAAAGATACAATGATATAAAAGTAATGCCTAAACAGTGGCATACAAACTGAAAAGTATGTACAAGAAGCTAGAAGTCCTGTAGGGAAGTGAGCTGGTCCACGTCCTCCTGGCTAGGCTCTATCTCCAGAGAGTCCTGTCCTCCTGACGAACATTCCAAAGAAAGAAATAAACAAGAATGTCGTCAATGAACTAGCGCTCGGTAAGTCCCAAAATAAAGAAAGGAATATAGCAAGTAAGGAGAATTGAACTGGTAAGATATACATGTATAAGATTGTTATTCTAACGTAGTTGTTTGTAGCTTGGTACAAAAGGTATTTGTGTATACGAGAGAAGTCCATCTTACCCTATGGACTATGGTAACATGTAGTACAAGGCCCCGTCAAAACCCAAGGGACAACGGCACGAGAGTTCATGTAGGTGTCTTTTAGTGATCATCTCGTGCCACGCTATACATCCCGTACCAATCTACCCCGTTAACCCCGTAATGTATTGTATAGATTATATGGCTTGCCGAGACCATGGATACAAGTTGTTCAAGTAGTCAAGTTCAACATGTAAGCTTGTAGTCATGTTAAGTTATAGCCATGGTTCGGTCAAGTCAAGTCTTGTATTCAAGTTTGATATTCAGGTTCATGTTCAAGTATACATATTAGAGTTTGGATTCAAGCTTGATTTATACTCAGACGTGAGTCAGGCACTTATAACTGATTTAGATCCTGAATTATGTTCGGGAGTTATCGGTAACTGCTGCACATGGACGGCATGATTTATGTTTTTTTCCAAGATAATTACCATTGATAATACCGTTAAGTTTTCTATCTTAAATAGACAAGCACTCACTTTCTCTGGCTCCCTGGGGTTCAAGAGAATTGATCCCGCTTAAACCTATATTTACTAAAATCCGTAAATGTAATTTTATATAACTCGAGGGGGTTTTATGAAAAATATTTTTGATATATAGTTTCAAAATAATCTCGATAAATTATTTATATTATTTAGGGTTTCCATGGATGTGAATTATAGGGATTTGAGGTATTTTAGTGATAATAGCTTAGATTGGAGAGTTCATGGTATTTTAGTGTAAAGTTTGACTTTTGTTGGTATTTTGATGAAATTTGTAATTCATTCATTTAAAAAATATAAAGTTATTATATTTTGAAAATATATGGATTTGTAATATTTATATAATTATAAAATTAATTTTATTTAAATAGAAAAATGTGTTTTTCTTAAAAACCGTATTTAAAAACCTTTAGAGACCGAATGCTCCGTGAGGAGCTCTGCATCTCGCTTTACTAGCCCAAGGATGTGCGATAATCCGCACCATCCAATAGCGGGTCCCCTGAAAAAGGTTGCAGAGGTATATTTGCAAAGAGTTTTGAAATACCATTCAAAAGAAACCCGTTTTTTTTTATAGCAAAAGGTATTTTAATGTAATATATTGTATTCACCACAAAAATACGTTCAAAGTATATTGTGCTAAGGAACCATGTGTGTTTGTGAGGGTTATGTCATTACCCCATGAAGTTTTCTCAAGGTAAAGTATTAACAACATACTAAAAGGTGATATGTAAAGTTCATTGTATTTTAATGTAAATTTTGATTTAAAGTTAGTTTGCATGATATTTTTTTATTAAAAGTTGGTTCTAAACATTGGTTTAATGTTAACAAGTATGGTGTAGGAATATGCATGAAGAATATGTAAGAAAAAGTGGAATTTTAGAGATTTAAAAGATGTCGGTGTTAACTCCACTTCCGACATATGTTTTGAAAAGAAACTTTCATAGAAGAAGGAAAGGGATTGGAAGGGAATTACAAGTTGTTTAGGTTAAGAGAAGGTAGAAAGAGGGAGGGTTGTTGTCGTGGTATCGCGGAGTCGCCGGAATTTGCTTTGATCCTCGTCGGAACTTGATTACTTGCTAACTCCTCTTCTACTCCTTTTGTACTGAGAAAATTTTGAGAATTTTGGCTATAATTTTCAAAATGAGGAAGGGCTAGGGCATAAAGTAGTATTTATAGTGTGGAATTAGGGTTTTGGAATTAAAAAGATAAATTAAAATGCATTAAAAAGATGATAAATGGGGTATTGAAGGGTCTCTGTTTGATTGCAGAGCAATCAAACAGTGCATGGGAGTTAAGGGTAGGGGAAAAGACTAGTGTGCAAAACCCGGGCATCTTTTTCCACAGGCCGACTGTCGGTACCAGCCCAAGAAGAGATCTCGTCGTTCGATTTGTGGAGAGGGGACGCCGAGTTGATGCTACGTGTTCCTCTCTGTATTAATACTCTTTTGCACATATTTATTTCTTCAGACTTTTCATTTTTATGTGCATTGCATGTGTAAACTTTTGGGATTCCAAAAAGTTTATAAGAAAAATCAGAAAAAATATAATGTGTCTGATGGGGTTCGAACACAGGGGCTGTCAGAGCAGTGCAAGACTTTACTAGTGAGGTACAAGTGGCTTCTTACTGTTCTTAAACAAAAATTAACTTATAAATTGTACCCAGGCTTATAAACTCCTTTCTGTACATTAAACTGAAAAAGTTTGTACAGTAAATTCAGAGTCATTACATTCTACCCTCCTTATAAAAATTTCGTCCTCAAAATTTACATTTACATAGGGACTAATTTACAAATAAGTAAGGTTATCTTGCACGCATGTCATTTTCTTGTTCCCACGTTGATTCTCCTGGAGAATCTTTTCTCCACATCACCCAGACCAAGTTTGCTTCCTTGTTTCGCAGTGTATTTACCTTTCGATCCAGGATCTCGACGGGTTGTTGCTCACAAGTTAGGTCCGTTTGTACAGTGAGCTCGGAGTGATCAAGGATGTGGCAGGGGTCGCTCACATATCTTCGAAGCTGGGATATGTGGAACACGTTGTGCACTCCTTCCAATGAGTGTGGTAGTGCCAAACGGTATGCCATTTCTCCGACTCGTTTGAGTATGTCGAACGGTCCTATGTATCTAGGACTGAGCTTACCCCTCTTGCCAAAGCAGATTACTCCTCGGTTTAGAGAGATCTTTAAGAAAAGATGATCTCCAGGTTGGAACTCCATATGTCGGCGCTTTGCATCAGCCCAGTGTTTCTTTCAGTCTTGGGCTATGCGCATTCTTTCCCTGATCGTGCGAACTACGTCCACAGTTGCCACGATCATCTCTGGTCCTAGGAATTCACGATCTTTAACGTTGTCCCAACTTAGTGGCGATCGACATTTTCTTCCATAGAGTGCTGCAAATAATGTCATTCCAATACTCGCCTGATAACTGTTGTTGTATGAAAACTCCACCAGTTGTAGGTGATCTTCCTACGAATCTTCGAAATATAACATACAAGATCTTAGCATGTCTTCCAGAATCTGAATTGTCTGCTCGGACTGTCCGTCCGTTTTTGGATAGTAAGCCGTGCTGAAGTTCAGACTCGTTCCCAGGCAAGATTGCAGATTCTGCCAAAACTGTGATCGGAATCTGGTGTCACGATCGGAGACGATGCAAACCGGTACTCTATATAATCTCACAATCTCCTGTATGAGTTCATTGGTATCAATATATATAGTACACTTTGAGGTTAAATCTTACTTTAGATTCATGCTTACCTCCTATTTCCCCAATATTTAACCTAATAAAAGTGCAAAGCTCTGTTTGAATTAAATGAGGCAGCGCCGCACATGCTCTCCACGAGGGCACCAACGCCAGGAATAAATCCTTTGGTGGCGCCTCACGTGCTCCTCACGCGGCCGCCAATGTGTAAAGCACCAAGGAATCTATTAAATACGCCAATGTGCAAAGCACAGGAATACCCATCTTTTGAATTAAAGTCTTAAATGGTGCCCACGTGTACAACACGTGAGCGCCGGCGCCCAAGTAGAATTAAATTCTACTCTTTGTCAAACAGAGCCGTTGGATCAAACATCCAACGGGGATAATAAATCATCAAAATACAGAATTAAATTATGTTGGGAGAAAATATTGCCCAAATCTTTCTAAAATAAGGAAGATACTCTTGATTGGATCAAAGGTCCAATGGGAGAATAAAATTCTATTTTTGGAATATATATATTCCCTTGATCTTTCTAAACAAGAAAGATTGCTCTCTGTAAAACAAAGAACCCTTGGATTAACAATTCAATGGTGATTAAAAAAATCACCATCTTACAGAATAAACTCTGTATAGTGAAAATATTTCCCCAATCTCGTTAAGAATCAAAAATCATATTCTGTAAAAACAGAAGTCCTTGGATCAAAGATCCAATGGTAGATAAAATTCCCCAAATCAATTTTGAGACCAATTAAATCAATTGGAATCTCTCAATGAGAGATTTTCTCAAAAAACTAATTAACAATCTGCCTTACCTATATAAAGAACCTGAGAGTTCAAGTCTCGATAGACAGAGAGAGATACATCGATAGAGGAGAGAACTCCCCACAACCTTCTGCAAAAAAGAATACAGTGAGCCCTTGAGAGAAGAGAGAATTTAATTCTCATACAAGATGACTTTCCTCGTTGAAACCCTAGGTAAAGAAAACACAAAGATCATATTGTCTTTCTATTTCCTGCATAAGTATTTAACCCTTCATATAAGAACTTAGTTCTTCCTCTGATTAAGATTTGCAGAAGCAAATCTCCACACAAGTTGAGAATTTAATTCTCATCGGGAGATTTTGTTCTGCAGATTCAAAACTTATGGGAAAAGAACTAGGTTCAAGAAAAAAGAAAGAAAGAGAAGGAACATGAACATATGGGAATTTAATTCCTCAAAAAGAAAAAATTAGGGTTTAACCCTATATAAAGAACTTGGTTCTTATAAAAGTATAAAAGAACTTAGTTCTTCAGTAAAAACAATGATGATGATCCAAGATCTTCAAAACCGAAATCTTGATGATCATCAATTACTAAAATTGTCATTAATAGAGATCAATATCTCTGAAAACAAAGAACAAGAATAACTTGGCGTCTCATTAGTGCTTAGCACTGTTATGGAGCCTCACGTGTTTCCTATGTGAGTGCTTAAAACAAGCAAAAGAAAAGCTAAAGCTGCCTCACGAGTTTCTCACGTGGACGCCTAAAGAGCAAAGAAAAAATCCTTTTTCAATTAAGTAGCCATCAAATAAAATCCCAAAAGAAAGTAGTCACGTGAAATATACATGAAACGCTCTTGGAAACCCAAGTGCTTAGCACTTCTGTAAAAAGAGGGGAAGTGAACAAATGAAACCCAATGCTCAGCACTCACGTGCTTCCTACGTGAGTACCATGCGAAGTGTTCAGGACTTTAAGATTAGTAAAAATGTCTAAAGTGCTTCGCACTGATTGGGGCAACACCCATATCTGAGCGCCTCACGTATTTTACACGTGAGCGCTGTATGCCCCAGTGCTTAGCACTTTTGGATAATTATGGAAACTCAATATCAGCCCCAAATTGGCTAAGTTTCCTGAAGTTAAACCTCTTTGTTTTTAAATCAATCGAGCCCATATGCTCTTGATTTCAAAGGTCTCAAATATGACCAAAAATTCTTAAGTCTACAATAACCCCTTTTCCCTCAAATACGGGATTTGGTTCAAGGGTACATCTCTTCACACCTCTGATACATGTCGTTGTAATTCCTCAACGTCTTTAGGGAGACTAACAACTTCTTTCATTGATGCACTTCTAAATTGACGTGCATACTTCAAATCGGATCGTGCCCCAAATTGGGCGCATTCCATATCAACATTGTTCACTTCGTCACGTAACAAATACGTGTGCACGCCAGATGAATGTCGGACCGAGAAGTCCTTAAACTAATTATTCGCCTCAAACATGGTGATAATGGACCGAAATATCCCTAAACTAACATCCGTCCCCAAAATAGGAATGTTGGACCGAAATGTCCCTAAACTAATATTCGCCTTAAATATGGCAATAATGGACCTTGATGTCCTTAAACTAAAATAATTGGGCCCAAATGCTCATATGTTTAAGTCGACCTTAGTCTTAAATCAGATTAACGATCCTTAAATAAACCAAACCCAAATCTAAAAATATACGGATTTGGACTAATCCGCGCCCTACGGGCGACGACATAAACTAGTCTCTGTATACAATCCACGTGCAACCAAAACAAACAAAAACACACACGACACGAAGTGAACTTTCGAAGTAGGAGAAAGTGGTTATCGCCATGCGGTAACTTAATTAACTGCAGGGGCATGCGCCTGCAGAAAAAAGCGTCCCCACAATCAGAAACCCCTCATAAACGAGGGGGAATATGATAAAATCTGCTACAGCGGCCGCATCCGTCCAAACTTCTGATATATGGTGCCATAAATCAACTTGGTATCTTCGGAGAGGTGGACGGATAAATCCAAATAGCATCTGCCCCTAGATTCAGGCAAGACGATCCATCCCAGTTCGTCTCTGTTTCCGGCGGTAAACACCTCCATGTACTTTTTTGCTAACGTTTCGGTAGATTGACCAACTCGAAAGGGAATAAAGTGAGACGACTTGGTGAGTCGATCCACAATAACCCATACTGCATCGTTACCCTTCGTGCTGCAAGGAAGGGCGGTCACAAAGTCCATGGTAATATGCTGCCATTTCTATTCTGAGATTGGTAACGGTTGAAGTAGACTAGCAGTTTTGTGATGTTCAGCCTTTACTTGCTGACACACCAAACACTTGGCTATGCTTCTGGCTACTTCACGCTTCATTCCATGCCACCAGTAATGTTGCCGTAGATCCTTGTACATTTTTGTACCACCAGGGTGTACTGAGTAAGGAGAGCTATGAGATTCTTTCATCAACACTTCTTGAACTGGTCCGTGTGGTACACACAATCTACTTCCATATCGTAAAGATCTATCTTCGTGGATGATGAAGTCAGTTCGAATTCCACTTTCTACCTATTCTCGGATCTTTTGCAGCTTGACATCATTTGCTTGAGCTGCCTTGATCTGATTGACAATAGTAGACTGGACTTGTAAGTTCATCAACTCTGAAGCATTACCTGGCATAACTACCTCGATCTCCATTCTGTGCGATTCTTGCTGTAGTTTCCACTGTGTGGTGAGATTCATTAATAATGGTTGACGGCTAAGTGCATCAAGAACTACATTCACCTTTCCTGGATGATACTGTAGGTTGATGTCGAAGTCCGCCATAAGTTCTAGCCATCTTCTCTGCCGCATGTTCAATTCTTTCTGAGTAAATACATATTTCAGACTCTTATGATCAGTGTATATATCCACTCGTTCGGCCAAAAGATAGTGGTGCCAAATCTTAAGTCCAAAAATAACGGCTGCCAACTCAAGATCATGTGTTGGATAGTTGCGCTCATGAACTTTCAGCTGTCTTGATGCAAAGGCTGCAACTTTTCCATGCTGGTGTAAAACACATCCTAATCCCTTACCGAACGCATCACAATATACGACGAAACCTCCAGATTGATCCGGTATTATGAGAATAGGAGCTAAAGTTAACCTTGACTTAAGTTCTACAAAAGCTTGTTCACATGCTTCTGACCACACGAATGCTTCATCTTTACGTGTGAGCTTGGTCACGGGTGCTGAAATCTTCGAGAAACCTTCAATAAATTTTCGGTAGTATCTTGCTAATCCTAAGAAACTTTGAATATCCTTCACCGATTTTTGTGTCGGCCATTCGTTGACAGCTGACACCTTAGCTGGATCTACTGAGATTCCTTTGCCTAAAACGATATGTCCGAGAAATCCGACTTGATCTAGCCAAAATTAACACTTGGTATACTTGGCATAGAGTTGATGTTGTCGCAATGTCTTCGGGACAATCCGTAAATCCTCGGCGTGTTCTTTCCGATTCTTTGAATACACGAGGATGTCATCGATGAAGATGATAACAAACTTGTCTAAATACTCTCGGAAACTTAGTTCATCAGATTCATAAATATAGCAGGTGCATTGGTCACTCCAAATAGCATCACGAGATATTTGTAATGACTAAAGCGAGTCCTAAATGCCGTCTTCGGAATATCAGACTCTTTGACCTTCACCTGATGATAACCCGAACGAAGATCTAGCTTTGAAAACATACAAGACCCACCAAGCTGATCGAAAAGGTTATCGATGCGAGGTAGTGGATACTTGTTCTTGTTCGTTACTTCGTTCAGAACTCGGTAATCTACACACATCCTATATGAACCTTCTGTCTTCTTCACGAGAAAAACTGGAGATCCCCAACTTGAAGTACTGGGACGAATCCAACCTTTCTTCAGAAATTCGTCCAACTGAGTACGGATCTCCTTTAATCCTTCTGGACTTAACCGGTACGGAGCTTTGATCACCGGTTATGCACCAGGTAGTAAGTCAATGTTGAATTCAAGAACTCGATCAAAAGTCAAACCTGTTATATCTTCAGGAAACACATCCTCGTACTCTCGAACTACCTCCGGATTTTCTTCTTCCATTGGTAGAGTAAACACTTCTGCATTCTTTGGCTTGGCACGGAAGATTCCTGGCTCCAATGTTCTGTCTCCACTCTTGTAACAGTTTGAAAATTTGTATAGGTTAATATCGTGTTAATTAGCGATAATACGTGATTTTCATAAAAACCTCGTTAATAATTATTTTCCACGCCTCCTGGAATAAATCTATGTTAATTGTGAAATTATGTGATTACATATAATTGTGTTTTATTAGTTAACATTTAAATTATTGTTCACTTAACTGTCTATTTTGTTTACTTATTAATTACTAAATTAGATTTTTAATTAAACATGCACTAATCTAGTATTTACCCTAAGTCAATATGTGTTTTAGCAACCATGACAACTTAACACTAAATATTGTAACATGCCTTCCTTTAATTCCTTTATGGTCGTAGATTTCCTTTTAAAAGAAAAGAAAACAAAAAAAAATAAATAAGAAAATGAAACTGGAAAAAGGTAGTATGGTGTAATTAAGAGGCAGGGGGTTTGACATTCACACACAACCCCCCCCCCCCCTCACACACTCTCTCTCCTTCCCTCATGCTCGGTTCCAAGCCAGCAGCCCCCTCTCTTCTTCTTCTTCTTCATTTTCTTCTTCTTCTTCTCAAAAAAAATTCCAAGCCTCCATTCCAAAGAAAATCCAAGAATTCTAGCAAAAATCATCACTACTCTCCCTTGTTGCAATCAAGCATGGTTCTTGGCAAGTCTCCATGGTACTAGCATGTTTGGATCACCTTCTTAGACCATCTTGAGGTATAAGCCTAAATCCAATACTTAATTTGCTAAACTTTTAGTTATTTAGCTTAATGTAGTGTTTAAGTAGTATATTGGTGCTAATTGTGTGTTTTAAGAGGAAATTAGGTTAAGATAGGGTTTTTATGGCTTGAGTAGGTAAATTAAGAATTGTTAGTTTTAAATAATCCAAGTCTTTTCACCAGTTTACACTAAAACACCATAATGTGTTAAATTAGTGTCTAAATACGATTTTAGTTAATATTAGTGTTCTAACGTGATCTTCTCTTAAGCCCAAAGTTTCAGAGTAAAGTTGCAATTACTGGAGGGTACTCATAGGACTAGGATTACACCGTCGAAGCCCAAGACCCCACTTCCTTCTTGATGCCGCAATTAAATGGGTTTTGGCCGCAAATTGCGGCCAGATGTGTGACCTGGGTGTCGGGTTTTTGTTGTAGGTGTCTGCTATATATTGTAGTTCTTTGGTATATGCAACTTTTCCTAATTGCACACGTATCAAAATCTGGAGCCGTTTTGCCTTAAATGCGACGTTTGTATAATGCACGATACGTGCGTTTCAAATCTAGTTTTGCGCTTTTACTGTGGATAACAGCACCTAGGAGGGGTCTCTGACGGTTTCATTCACGTTTAACGCGTCTAGTTTCACGTGTTTAACTTGTAATCCGATAGTCCTTTCGTATAACCTTTGTCTTCATGTTATAGCGGATTTCTCACCTCATATATTATAATTGTGTGATTCTAGGATCGGTCGCGAAGGTGTCAGACGTGGTGCGGAAAGACAAGTCTGAGATTGGATCAGACTAGCTGAGGCGTTCCGGTGAGTAGATGTACACATCTACGGGGGAATCGTCTGGATGGCGCAAGGCGCCCGATAGTTAGAAATTCTAATAATACTTGCATTATAGGCGTAGTTCCTAGTTATTCATCTCATTGCATTGCATTATCTTTTATATATGTATCTGATATCCTTTCATAAGATACTTGCACTATTACTATTGGTTTATGCTACACGGACACTATTTATGTGGACACACACACGCCTTGGTAATTGCTATGCCATGAACACTTTAGAACTTGTTAGATCAGTACCCAAGACATTTGCATCACACATGATACTTAAAACTAGTAGTTGTATTCTTCACCTCATCAAGAGTGATAGGAAGGATTGCTAGTCGTATAGATACACCTTATTCCATTTTCATTCATACATGTTTTTCTACTCATAAATCGCATTTCATATTGTTGATATTACAGACATTCATTAATTTCATCATGTCCATGTATTATGATTCGATTCGAGGATTTCATATTTTTGAGATTTATAGATTTGGAGAAACCGCAAGAATCTTATAAACCTGTTATCATTTTAATAATTCAAGTTGCGGTTTTCTCGTGATATGATATATGTATCGTCCACCACGAGATTTCTCGGTTCTTGAGCGGTATCATTCACCCGATTCGAGGAGGAGAAACCGTCTGTGGGTGCATGGTGGACCCGGTGCGGTACCCCGGGGAAAGATGGTCGCAGATGATGGCGTTGAGCCCGACAGAGGAGCACTATCGACCGGTTATTTACGACGCGGCGGATATCTAGAGGATACTGACGTAGTCTTGAGATTCGATGATATAGGCCAGTCTGAATTATTGGAGCCCGAGATTTGATGATATGGGCCAGTCCGGATTGCCGGAGCCCGAGATAGTAAGATATTGATACATTGAGACATTGAGATATTCATATTTTGTGTCGATACCGGACACAGATTTTTATTGATTTCATTGATGATACTACAGTTAAATTACAGAAGTTTTACTAAGATAAGAATACAGATTTTCTCATACTAAACCTATTCAGATCTCGTGTTGTTTATGCATTCATGTTGCATACATACCAATGCATCGCATCACGTTAGTATTTGTAGGCTTTTACGAAATTGCGTGCATACTTACGATAGCCTTATTAGATGTTACTTACTACTCATGAGTTGGCAACTCACCCCCGTTGTGTCATAGTATCTTGCAGGTTGAACCGTCAGCGCAATAGCGGTGGGCGTTCTTCCTCTTTTGGCTTCATTTGCTTGATTTGCAGCATTGCTCGTAGGTGGGTTGCGTGGATATTTTTATTCCATCATGTACATTATATTGTATCTAGTATACTCCATCTACCCTTGTATATTTGACTAGACAGTGAGACTCATGAGACTTGTATTTGTGGTGCTTAGTGTCGATGCTCACTTGAGCCGACATGGTATTTTCTTGTTTCTTGCTTTCAGATACTTACTGTGCACTTTTGATATATATATATTTCATGTGGTTGTGATTCCGCCTTGGGCAAAGAGCTAGCTCCCGCTTGGGGATGCCTTTATTTATTATATATGTATTTTCATGTGTTGTACCCGTTTGGGGGCCAGTATTTACAAAGGAAACTCAGTCAAATTTTTCGGGAAAATGTGATCTTGCTTTTAAATGTTGAATGAGACTTATTTGGTTAAAATCGCTTTCTTTAAATAAGTTTTCCTTCACTCTATTTTTTAAATGGTTTAGTTTTCTGGGCTTTGGCTTGCTTAGATTACGTTGCGCCCTGAGACGTTTCGTAGTTTAAGCGTCAGTCAGGTTCCGTACCTTCGGGCCGTGACAAAGTTGGTATCAGAGCAATAGGTTTTACCTTTCTGAGTGCAGGATGACCCTTGGTAGATGGAGTAGGTGACTTAAGCAGAGTGACGTAGCGTGTGTATGTTCCACGCCATACTTACGATACGGTACTCCTCTTAAGTGCCCTTAGGATATATATTTGCTTTGTTTCCTTTCTTGATTCTGGAAATCCTTTGATTTGATCGCAATGTTCCTATCAGTCCTGTTCTTGCTCCAGACACTATGCCGCCGGAGACTACGAGGGCTAGAGGGCTGCCGCCGGGGATGAGATTAGAGTAGGCTCGTTTGAGACGAGGACCGATCAGGGTGGTACGCCTACCCCTCAGGGATAGAGTGATCCGCTTTCTCTAGGACAGATATTTAGGCTGGAGTCTAGTATTCAGGACTTGCGACAGATGGTTGGATTGTTAGTTGAGGCTAGCCGAGCTCCGAGAGCCGATGATGTACCTCCTACTGCAGGGACTGTGATTATACCTGCTTCACAGGCAGCTGTTTCTGTTATTACCAAGTTTATTTCTGTATCCTTATAGAAGCTTTTGAGGCTGAGGCCTACAGTTTGTTTTTACCGGCACAGATGCAACAGAGGATATGTAGACAATCCTCGACAGGATGTTTAGGAATTGTCGTTCACAGAGATGTTCTGACGAGATATAGATTGAGCTTGTGAGTATTCGTCTAAAGTGGTCTGGCTCAGACGTGGTGTGAGTCAATTGAGAGAGGCCGAGCTGCAGATGTACGTCCTATGACTTGGGATGAGTTCATAGCGGTATTTCTTGCCCGTTTCCTTCCAGAGAGCATCCGGGATGCTCGAGCCCATAGTTTTGAGGTTTTGCACAAGACTTCAGGGATGACAGTGTCCACGTATGATATCCATTTTACTCAGTTGTCCTGATATGCTTCTTACCTGGTGGACATTGAAAAGAAACGCATAAAGAGGTTCGTACGGGGGCTAGACACGCAGTTGTTCCTTGCTATTGGCGCCCAGCACTTTGACACTTATGCAGTCGCGGTGGATGCAGCCTTACTTTAGAGGAGCACATTTTGGAGACTTCGGTCATTTCGGGACCGAAGAGGATTCGTACAGATATACCAGCTCCAGTACAGTTTGGCAGAGGCATGGCAGGCAGAGGTCGTGGCGGATTCTTTCTAGGTCGTGGTGGTGATCGAGGCATGATGCAAGGCTAGTTGTTTAGCTCCTATTCACCAAGTCAACGGCCACCGCCGGGATGTTATTGGTGCGGGAGTCCAGGTCACCTTTTCAAGAATTGTACCGCAAGGTACCAGGGTGAGACGATGGTTTCCTATGTGACCCTTCCACCCTCACCCCCTGCTCAGAGAGCTCTACTTCCTACCCCTGGTGGTACTCCACACCAGGCAGACGTTCCCAGAGGCCGTGGGCATGGCGGTCCTGTTCAGAGAGGACGGGGAGGCAGAGGCCGAGGCTGAGGACAGCCAACTATTAGTGGGGGACAGGCCCGAGTGTTCGCTTTGACGCCACAGGATGCGCAGGCATCCAATGCCGTTGTGACAGGTACCTTGCTAGTATGTTCTTTCGACGCACGGGTATTATTCGACCCAGATTCCACACATTCGTATGTACCTACACGCTTTGCACCGATGTTGGGCCGAGAGTCATCTTCGTTAGATCAGCCGCTTCTTGTTATTACTCCGGTAGGCGAGTCGTTTGTCGCTCGATTTATGTTTCGATTGTGTTTTATTCGTATCAGGGAAAGTGATTTTTCGGTTGATTTGATTCTCCTCGATATGTTACACTTTGATGTTCTTCTGGGCATAGACTGGCTAGCCACCTGTTATGCATCCATGGACTGCCGTGAGAAGGCTGTCAGATTTAGTTTTCCGGGTGAGCCAGTTCTTGTTATTTAGGGAGACCGTAGCGTCACCCTTCCCAGCTTGATTTCTTCTCTACGCACTGGCCAGCTCTTGAGGAAAGGATGTCAGGGATTCCTAGCGTATATTTGTGATACTAGAGCTGCAGAGGTCCTATTGGGCCAGGTCCCGATTGTGAGCGAGTTTCCTGATGTCTTTCCTGACGAGCTGCCTGGTTTACCGCCTGAGCGTAATATTGTGTTCTGCATCGACTTGATTCCCGGCACGGGGCCTATTTCCATACCGCCTTATCGGATGGCCCCTTCGGAGCTTAGAAAGCTGAAGGATCAGTTGCAGGATTTTCTAGATAAAAGGCTTATTCGACCGAGTGTGTCTCCTTGAGGTGCTCCTGTTCTGTTCGTCAAGAAGAAGGACGGCGGTTTGCGTTTGTGTATTGATTACCGTCAGCTGAACCGGGTGACAGTGCGGAACAGATATCCCTTACCTCGTATTGATGATTTATTCGACCAGCTCCAGGATGCGGGGCAATTCTCGAAAATTGACTTGCGATCAGGCTACCATCAGTTGCGGGTTCGAGAGGGTGATTTTCTGAAGAGCGCTTTTCACACACGATACGGGCATTATGAGTTTTTGGTGATATCGTTCGGACTCACCAATGCCCCAGCAGCGTTTATAGACTTGATGAACCGCATATTCAGGCAGTTTCTTGATCAGTTTTTATCATGCTCGTTGATGACACCTTAATACTTCCGAAGCCGAGGGGTGCCCGGGTAGCATTTGAGGATTTTGTTGCAGACTTTGAGGGAGCACCAGCTATTCGCTAAATTATTGAAGTTTGTTTTCTGGTTGGATGATGTTGACTTCTTGGGTCACGCAGTTACGAGAGATGGTAACTATGGAATCGAAAAAGATCGAGGTCGTTCAGCACTGGCCCAGACCTATATCAATGATGGAGGTTCGCAGCATTTTGGGTTTGGACGAATACTATTGATATTTTGTACGGGATTTTTCGCAAATAGCTGCACCATTGACCGGGTTGACCCGGAAGGGAGTTCCTTTTCTTTGGACCGAAGCATGCGAGAAGAGCTTTCAGCAGTTGAAGACCTGTTTGATTTTGGCGCTAGTATTATTTTGCCTTAAGGATCAGGCGGTTTTGTAGTTTATTGCGATACTTCTCGGCAGTTGAAGAAGCACGAGCAGAACTATTCTACACATGACTTAGAGATGGCTGCGGTGGTTTTTACACTTAAGATTTGGAGACACTACTTATACGGCGAGTCGTGCCAGATATTCACGGACCACAAGAGTTTAAAGTACTTTTTTTCCAGCAGCGAGATCTGAATTTGAGACCACATAGATGGATGGAGCTAGTAAAAGACTATGACTGCGATGATTCTTTATCATCCGGGCAAGACGAGTGTTGTGGCAGGTACTTCGGGTCGGAGGCCCGGAGGTAGCTTTTCTTGTTGAGCACAGTTCAGAGATAGTCGACGGCAGATTAGCAGATTCTTGTGATAGCCGAGTACAGTTCGAGTTTATGTCGACCAGGGGACAACTTGTCCGTGTCCGTGCACATCCACAGTTATTTGATCATATCCGTGAAGTATAGTCCGATGACGTTCGTTTTGTCATAGATCTTAGAGCAGGTTCGACATGGCAGAGATTCAGAGTTCGTGATTGATGATCAGGAAGTACTATGATTTGGGACTCGACTATGTGCACCAGATTCTGAGGGATTGAGATGCGAAATTCTGAGAGGGTGCATCAGTCAGCACATAGTGTTCATCCGGTTTCCACCACGATGTATTATGATTTGGGAGAAGTCTACTGACGTGATGAAATGATTAGAGATGTCACAAATTTTGTTTCGGGATGCTGCCTTGTTAGCAAAGTCAAGGCTGAGTATCAGAGGCCAGCAGGAGAGTTACAACCTTTGACCATGCCGGAGTAGAAATAGGAGCAGATTTCTATGGAATTTATTGTGGGTTTACCTAGGACCAGTCGAGATTATGACTCTTTTTGGGTGATCGTAGACCGATTGATGGAGCGGCTTACTTTCTGCCAGTAAGGAGCATTTTCGGATTCGTTCAGTATGCTCAGATATATGTTGATGAGATTGTATCACTATATAAAGTTCCGACTTGTATTGTGTCCGATAGAAACACCCAGTTCACCAGCCGACTATGACAGAAACTTTAGGAGGCTTTGGCACCAGATTGAGTTTCAGTGCAGTTTTCTATCCGCAGACCGACGGTCGATCAGAGCGGACCTTTCAGATTCTTGAGGTTATGCTCCCAAGCTTGCATTCTAGTTTCGGTGGCAGTTGGGATCGCCGCTTGCCCTTAATAGGGTTCTCTTACAATGACAGCTTCTAGGAGACGATTCAGATGACACCCTTCGAGATATTATAGAGAAGGAAATGTCGATCACCAGTTTGTTGGATAGAGCTCAGTGAGAGCAGTATTTTGGGGCCACAGATTGTGCAGGAGATGACCGAAAAGATTCCGATGATTTGGGATAGGATGAGAGCGGCAGAGCAGGCAGAAATCTTATGCAGACTGACGTTAGAGCAGATTTTGGTGATCATGTTTTCTTGAGCGTTTCTCTGATGAAGGGTCACGTGGAAAACCGAGGACGAGATGTGGAAGAAAGATTACCATCTCTTCGCGGGTACGCGTAGTTAAATTTTAAATTCGGGGACCGAATTTCTTTAAGGGGGAAGATTGTAACGCTTTGAAAATTCGTATAGGTTAATATCGTGTTAATTAGCGATAATACGTGATTTTCATAAAAACCTCGTTAATAATTATTTTCCACGTCGCATGGAATAAATCTATGTTAATTGTGAAATTATGTGATTACATATATAATTGTGTTTTATTAGTTAACATTTAAATTATTGTTCACTTAACTATCTATTTTGTTTACTTATTAATTACTAAATTAGATTTTTAATTAAACATGCACTAATCTAGTATTTACCCTAGGTCAATATGTGTTTTAGCAACCATGACAACTTAACACTGAATATTGGAACATGCCTTCCTTTTAATTCCTTTATGGTTCTAGATTTCCTTTTAAAAGAAAACAAAACAAAACAAAAATAAGAAAATGAAACGGGAAAAAGGTGGCATGGGGTAATTAAGAGACACGGGGGGTTTGACATTCACACACACACACCCTCACACTCTCCCCTCCCTCCCTCATGCTCGGTTCTAAGCCAGCAGCCCCCTCTATTCTTCTTCTTCTTCTCAAAAAAAAAATCTAAGCCTCCATTTCAAAGAAAATCTAAGAATTCTAGCGAAAACCATCACTACTCTCCCCTTGTTGCAATCAAGCATGGTTCTTGGCAAGTCTCTCATGGTACTAGCATGCTTGGATCACCTTCTTAGACCATCGTTGAGGTATAAGCCTAAATCCAATACTTAATTTGCTACACTTTTAGCTATTTAGCTTAATGTAGTGTTTAAGTAGTATATTAGTGCTAATTGTGTGTTTAAAGAGGAAATTAGGTTAAGATAGGGTTTTTATGGTTTGAGTAGGTTAATTAAGAGTTGTTAGTGTTAAATAATCCAAGTCTTTTCACCAGTTTACACTAAAAACACCATAATGTGTTAAATTAATGTCTAAATAAGATTTTAGTTAATATTAGTGTTCTAACGTGATCTGCTCTTAAGCCCGAAGTTTTAGAGTAAAGTTGCAATTACTGGAGGGTACTCATAGGACAAGGATTACACCGTCAAAGCCCAAAGCCCCCATTTCCTTCTTGAGGACGCAATTAAATGGGTTCTGGCCGCAAGTTGCGGCCAGATGTGTGACCTGGGTGTCGGGTTTTTTTGTAGGTGTCTGCTATATATTGTTGTTCTTTGGTATATGCAACTTTTCCTAATTGCACTCATATCAAAATCTAGAGCCGTTTTACCTTAAATGCGACGTTTGTGTAATGCATGATACGTGCGTTTCAATTCTAGTTTTGCGCTTTTACTGTGGATAACAGCACCTAGGAGGGGTCTCTGACGGTTTCATTCGCGTTTAACGCGTCTAGTTTCACGTGTTTATCTTGTAATCCGATAGTCCTTTTGTATAACCTTTGTCTTCGCGTTATAGCGGATTTCTCACCTCATATATTATAATTGTGTGATTCTAGGATCGGTCGCGGAGGTGTCGGACGTGGCGCGGAAAGATAAGGATGAGATTGGATCAGACTAGCTGAGGCGTTCCAGTGAGTAGATGTACACATCTACGGGGGAATCATCTGGATGGCGCAAGGCGCTCGATAGTTAGAAATTTTAATAATACTTGCATTATACACGTAGTTCCTAGTTATTCATCTCATTGCATTGCATTATCTTTTATATATGTATCTGATATCCTTTCATAGGACACTTGCACCATTACCATTAGTTTATGCTGCACGGGCACTATTCATGTGGACACACACACGCCTTGGTAATTGCTATGCCACGAACACTTTAGAACTTGTTAGATCAGTACCCAAGACATTTGCATCACACATGATACTTAAAACTAGTAGGTGTATTCTTTGTTAGTTGTATGTATGCCCTAGAGGCCAGTATTTTACAGATGATGTATATTATATTGGATGCTTGGACATATATAGAGATGACTTTCTTGCTCGATATGATAGTATGCTATCTGGTTACTCTTTATCTTAACATGTATACTAGTCTCTTTATACTGTCTTATAGTTACATGTTGGTAAAGCCCTTAGGATATGTACTTGACTACCTGGACTATGATGCGGATCATAATAGTGGGGACATGGTAGTCCAAAAGTACATCCTTCAAGGTCCCTAGTCGTGGGTGTATCGAGACGGGGCATCGATATACCAGTGTAGACTAGCGTATACGCTTCTCGACCCATGAGATGGGCGATGGATGATCCCATATCCATTGGTGTTTGACATCAGAGATGGTATACGGGTGCTCAGTGGAGACTGAGTACACTGGACGGACTCGCCGAGAACTCCCAGATGGTATTATACCTCACGTCAGATGGCAGTTCTCAGGTGACACTTGTGCAGGTTAGTCTGTAGACCCGAGATCGTCATGGAGTCTTGTGTGATTCCCACTGTGCTTTGATTTCCACCTTACCTCTCCATGAGGGTGTGTAAAACGGTGGTTTTTGGGTACAGTCCCGAGTCATATAGAGGCAATGAGCGATAGGAGGGGTTTCGTCTCTCCCAGTATTGGGGGTTGATGTTGCAGTGTGCTCGATTGGCCGTAACAGGGAAGTCCTTGGCCAAGGCTGATTGGAGATTTACTGGTAAGTGTTACCAGTAGTTTCTCGACCCGTTATGAGCCTCACATCGGCACGACTTATCAGTTATTGGGGTCTGACGTTTACCACCCCTAGACTTGATATGCGACATATCAGACGAGAAGACCGGACTGTACGGGAAGTGTTGCCAATTGGCTCGACGGGAGTTGTAGCAGGTTCGCTTGTTCTCTTCTGATCGCTCAATACCCGGGTGGCCGTTACGTTTAGCTGACCGCTTGTGGCTTGGGGGTGCTTGATATGATCATCACCCACTGCCGGCGTATTGACGAGTCTTAGAGTCCCACAATGGAGTTTCCTAGTCCAGGCGAAACGTTGTGGTGCGCGTATGCGATATGCGCTTGGACCCGATTAAAATGCGCGTATAGGATACCGTATATTGATCAGGCGGCTTGCTTTTGGTGGGGTCATATGTGATATGACCGGATTGATAAATCATGTGTTGATTTATCATTTAATCATTAGTTTTCTCACTTGAAACCTTTTCTTGTGCATGATGGATGTATGCATGCATGTATGCTTTCTTTCTTTTAGTTTCATGCACATACGGATGTGCATACATACATACATACATACATACATCATCCTTCATGGTTGATTACACATTGAATATGATGGCAATATAAGACTCACACCATGGTTAAATATATGGATTATTATTTAATTTTTGGTTAAAACAAAAGATATAAAGAAAAGGATAATTCATGCTTAGTTTCTACACTCTTCTTAAACCTAACCATGCTCACCTACTCCTAACCATGAGTTAACCTTCTCTTTGTGTTTTAAACTCAAGTTAAATAATATCTTTATGATCTAACCATGGTTTGAGATGAGGATAAGAAAATATATATGCATATATTTCCATTTTTCTTGATATGAGTTATCTTTTTACTCTTGTTAAAAGAAATCCATCATCTTCTTCCTCCTTCACCATTTGCTCTCTAGACTTTTGTAGTGAGCAATATATTCATCAAGTTAGGTTTTTGAAGTGAGAAAAGCCACCACAACATCATTCTACACAAGTTTAGCCCACTTGTTTAGAGTGTTATCTTCATTTCTTCTCTTGAAAAGTGAAGTTGCAAGCTTGGACTAGGAGCTTCGGGTGGATCGTCGTGGACACTAGGAGACTTCAAGTGAACCCTCCTCCAACCCTCAAGTGGCCAAGGAGTCTAGCGTAGGGAGTTACAAAGGTTGTACTCTCAAAACCCTAGCATTTCTCACATGTGATGAAGTATAGTTTATGAAACCCTAATTTTTCTAGGAACGATCCGATGTTTGTTAACTTAGCACCCTAAAAATTTAATCTTTGGTACATGTGATGCTTCCAATCCCTACATGAGGTGCTAGGTTAACCCAACACTAGTATCAGAGCCGACCTAGAATATTAGGCGACACTTCTACGAAGTAAAAACTCCGATCGAACCAAAATACGACATTACGGGACCTTCTCTGGACAATTTTTAAAATCTGGATATTTTCAGAATTAAAAATACTTAAAAAATACAGCAGGAAAATATAAGAAGGTCTGTGAAATTAGAAGCCATGAACAGTTCAAACCGTCGCGGAACCGCGGCCAATCCTTTCTTGGGCCGTGGATCCGCGGCCGTACAGAGGAGTCATGACTTGTTATTTGCACAGTAATTCCTAAAACTGCTTGTATAATGTTTTAGGTATGTTTAATCTGATTCTTGTTCTGTAAATTCTGGAGATGGTTTTGGACTCGTCGATTCGATCGGAATTTTCATTTCGTGAATTTTCCGGATAAATTAGAAAGTATTGATGTGTTTGAACGAGTATCATTTGCTCACTTTTCACGGGGTTTAAATATTTTGGAGATACGTGCAAGTTTTGTGGTGGACCCTCTAGAAGACAACAAACCTTAACTCGATTATGTGACCGTCTTGAACTGCCCTTTGAACCTTAGGGTTTGGGGCAGTACGGCGTGCCACATGTGAGGCGTTGGCTTGACCCTTCTACGGCTGGACCACTACTACTGTGTCACACTCCGGGTTTTTGAACTCCGCTCAAGTGTTGAGATTTAGGGAATCTTGGGTATTTGATCGTTCGTTCGAAAACTTTAATACTGTCCATTTATCTGGAATGTGATGCAATGTGTGGAATTCATATTATAAGACATGAAATACGAGGTATGTGATATTTCGCATTTACGATGTCTAAAGAGAATGTGGATTCCAGATATTGCAGTTTTACACTTTCTTTTCTGTGACCGTAAGTGTAGTATGTAGTGGTATTGCCGATTGTCGTTGCTATACGTCGACGACAATCGGTGTATGCATACTTACTTACGTTGATGATATGAGATATTATGTGTTGCTGAGATATGATGTGCAGGATTGTCGCGATTGAATAGCCGGGTTTTTTTTATGTGAGATGAGAGTTTTAATATTTTCATTCATGTAAATTCAAATGTAATGTAATATTCTTTTATTTGGGGCACTTCCGGGTTGAGGTTGATGCCACCAGTGTTGTATATTATTTACTTTTCCGCATTAGGATGGACCCAAGGAGGGGAGCACAGGTGATCGGGTTCTGGGGTTCAGTGGGAGGCCATCTCGAGGAGTCGAGACCGGGTCTTCTAAACTCCAGAATTGGTAGGGTCCCTTGCCGCTCTCGTAGGGGTCCAAGGTGTGGGCTTGGCTATTCATCGCGACTGTGGAATCTGTATTTTCTATTGTTGGCTAAATACTAAATACGGACGTCCTAGTATATCCCACATTATATCTATGTTTCTGCTGCGATATCTGTGATGTGATCATTTGATATGTTGTGATGGATATAGTATATAGTATATATGATATATTATATAGACATTACTTATGTTTTGCACCCGCACTAGCCCTGCCCTGCTCTGTCGTTAGTTACCTAACCTAACGGTGCACGAGGGGACATCGAGGCGAATGCGAATGGCATAAGTGTACGTCGTATTTATCTGTGATGTTTAGGTGACTTAAATGATGGGACTTCATTAATATGATTAATGAAAGAAAAGAAACCTAAAAGATGTTGTAGAATCAAATTTTCAAATAAAAGGGTAGCTACAGTTTTACTTTGCATAGCGGTATATACGATATACCCTGCACCTTATTCGATGAGGAAAGAGCCGAGATCCCTTCACCGGGAGTGACCTCTTTAGCGAAACTGGCAGATGCTACAACACTCGGTTTGCTTTTGATTGCTTTTGGAGTTTTGCTTTGCACAGTGATATATATGATATATCCCGCACCTTATTCGATGAGGAAAGAGCCGAGATCGCTTCACCGGAAGTGACCTCTTTAGCAAAACTAATAAAAGCCTCAAAATCACTCCATTTCAAAACTTCACTTGATTCTACAACGATATCAAGTTCATTACGCAATAGGTTTTCAGAAAAACCTGTCGTAGCCCTCCGTCATTTCAGTTAAATCCTACTTAGTATTCGTGCTACGTTTGTTGACCTCCGTCAAGGCGTAGTGTGCGGTAGCTAACTAGTATTTATCTGCTTATGCATGTGATGCAGATTGGATTAGGGTAGTCGTACTACCTTGTTGACCTCCGTCAAGGGTCGCGCGGGTGGGTTTGATTCAATCAAGAAATGACGGGTTGAACTTGACTTGCACCCTGTGGTTTGTTGACCTCCGTCAAGATCATAGGATGCTTGGGGCAAAATATTATCGGGAATTTCAAGTGTTGAAATTTGCAATGAGATTGCATACCTTCTATGAGATAGTTGGATCCCGATACCCACTGCGAGTAATTGTTACTCATGGGAGAGTTTTACACAGGATAATTAGCCGATCAAGTAGGTGTCTAGAAAGGTGTCAACGGGGTTACGCCTCTGAAAAAACGAGGTTTACTTTAATTAGGTCCGTGCAAAAGCACGGGGAACCTCCCTCAAAGTACCGACACTGGCCTGGCTGAAAGATCGGCGAAGTTGTAGGGTGTAATTAATCCCGGCCAGTCTTTCCTTTTTGGGTTTGAAGGAAGATTTGATAAAAACAGTGGGAGCCATCCTGATTAGATAAGATAATAATCAATCTGATCTTGCAAGAGCATACGCTAAAGTGTTTTCTTCTCTCTCTCTCTCCAGGTAGCGACCTTGTCATGCCTTAATCAAGATAATAATATGGATGTATTGACCGAACCCGCATGTTATACTGTGCTGGGGAACGTTGGTTCTGTTCTTTCTTATAAGAGTTATAGGACTGAACAGGATATAGGGGAATACCAGGATTCCCATGCCACCCGAATGAAGAAAGTACATGTTGATGCATTTTCTTCGGGTGTGTTCGTTACAGAGAACTGTTTCTCCATTTGCCCTACGTCCTGGGTATTAGATACCGGGTCAGGATCCCATATATGTAATCAGTTACATGGGCTTAGGAAAGGTAGAGAACTTGGAGAAGGTGATAAAGACATAAGAGTTGGAAATGGTGCAATTGTTGCAGCTAAGACTGTCGGGGAATATCACCTTGCATTACCAACTGGTAATACATTGATTCTGAATGAATGCTATTACATGCCGAACCTGATATGCAACATTATATCAGCTTCTTGGTTGAGTAAAGAGGGATATAATTTTGTATTACAGGATAATGTTATGAACATTTTCTGTAACCAAAAGTTGGTTGGATCAGGCACGTTGTGCAATGGCATTTATGTTCTAAATCAATCAACAGTTCTGAGTATAACAAACACACACAAGAGGAAGAGTTCAGAACTGAACGAATCCTTCTTGTGGCATTGTAGACTGGGTCACATCAATGCGACAAAACTAGCTAAGTTACATAAAGATGGATATTTGAATCCATTTGAATTTTCATCTTATGACACTTGCCAGTCATGTCTCAAAGGCAAGATGACCAAAACTCCGTTTACGGGACACGGAGAAAGAGTTACTGAACTCTTGGGACTGATACATAGTGATGTATGCGGTCCCATGTCTACACATGCCAGGGATGGTTCTTCGTACTTCATTACATTCACTGACGATCTCTCTAGGTTCGGGTATGTGTTCCTGATGAAACACAAATCAAAAGCTTTTGAGAAATTTAGAGAATATAAACAAGAAGTCGAGAACCAAACCGGAAAA
Organism: Agapanthus africanus; assembly: GCA_030015575.1. Lineage (NCBI taxonomy): Eukaryota > Viridiplantae > Streptophyta > Magnoliopsida > Asparagales > Amaryllidaceae > Agapanthus > Agapanthus africanus. The sequence continues at coordinate 761,788,317 of CM057337.1, forward strand.
AGTATCAAAATCCTACGATCTGATCGAGAAGGTGAATACTTGAGCATTGAATTCCTGGACTTCCTAAAAGAGAATGGGATTCTCTCTCAGCTGACTCCTCCATATACACCACAACACAACGGTGTATCAGAACGGAGGAACCGCACCCTATTAGATATGGTGTGCCCTATGATGAGTGTAGCTGAGTTACCTATTTCCTTCTGGGGATATGCACTGGAAACAGCAACATACCTACTGAATAGGGTTCCTACCAAATCTGTGCCTACCACCACATATGAGATATGGGAGGGAAAGAGACCATATCTTAATTTTATAAAGATATGGGGTTGCCCGGCCTATGTCAAAAGAAAAAAACCGGACAAACTCAAGGCAAGATCTGTTTTGTGTAAATTTGTTGGATATCCCAAGCATTCGCGAGGGTATATCTTCTACCATAGTGAGGAACAAAGAGTATTTGTTGCTCAACATGCCACCTTTTTAGAAAATGAATTTCTTTCAAAAGAGATTAGTGGCTCTGAGGTAGAACTGGAAGAGGTTCCAGCTGAACAAACCACAACAGAAGATTTAGTGGAGCCAGAGGATTCAGTAGCTCCCAACGAACCTCAGCCTCTCCGCCGATCTAGTAGGGTTCCTCGCCAACCTGAGAGATACTACGGTTTTCTCATGGATGGTGGGAGCGAGGATTGCATCATGGAGGATGATGACCTAACTAGCTTCGAGCAGGCCATCACGAGTGGGGACTCAGTGAAATGGCTGGATGCAATGCGGTCTGAGATGGAATCCATGTATACCAACAAAGTATGGACTTTGGAAGATGCTCCTGAAGAGGTAAAACCCATTGGGAGCAAGTGGATCTTCAAGAAAAAACTTGGTGTAGATGGGAAAGTGGAGACTTTCAAAGCTAGACTTGTTGCAAAGGGTTTTCGTCAAAGAACAGGTGTGGACTATGACGAAACCTTTTCTCCAGTGGCTATGCTTAAATCCATCCGGATCATGCTTTCCATCGCTGCATATCATGACTACGAAATCTGGCAAATGGATGTTAAGACCGCCTTTCTAAACGGTGATTTAGAAGAGTGCGTGTACATGACTCATCCAGAGGGCTTCGTAGATAATGGGAGCAACGGGAAGGTGTGCAAGCTGCTTAAATCCATTTATGGATTAAAGCAAGCATCGCGGAGTTGGAACATCTGCTTTGACGTCGTTATCAAAGAGTTTGATTTCGTCAAAAACGTAGATGAACCTTGTATTTACAAGAAGGTAGCATAGAGTAAGGTTGTCTTCCTCGTATTGTACGTGGACGGCATACTCTTGATAGGAAATGACATTCCTATGCTGCAATCGGTCAAGCTCTTCTTATCACAAAGATTATCAATGAAAGATCTTGGTGATGCCTCCTGCATATTAGGAATTAGGATCTATAGAGATAGATCCGAACGGATATTGGGATTGTCCCAATCCAGGTACATTGACACCATACTAAAGAGGTTTAGTATGGAAGAATCCAAGCGTGGGAACTTACCCACGATCTCTGGAGTCACTCTCTCCAAAGAGATGTCTCCCAAGACTGATTTGGAGAGAGCTCGCATGCAAGAGATACCCTATGCTTTGGCTGTAGGCTCTATCATGTACGCGATGCTATGTATCAGACCCGATATAGCATACTCACTAAGTGTAGTGAGCAGGTATCAAGCTGATCCTAGAGAGAGTCACTGGATAGCTGTGAAGAGCATTCTCAAGTACTTACGAAGGACTAAAGAGATGCTCTTGGTGTATGGTAACGGAGAACTCCAAGTGGAGTCCTTTACCGATTTGAGCTTCCAGAGTGATAAGGACGACTCTAAGTCGCAGTCGGGATTTGTCTTTACCCTTTACGGAGGGACGGTTAGCTGAAAGAGTTCCAAGCAGGAAACCGTGGCAGACTCGACGATGGAGGCTGAATACATCGCTGCCAACGATGCTGCCAAAGAGGCTGTCTGGATCAAGAAGTTCATTACTGAACTTGGAGTGATTCCATCCATTGAGCATCCAATACCTTTGTATTGTGATAACAATGGAGCGGTGGCTTTGGCCAAGGAACCCAGATCCCATCAGCGATCCAGGCATATTCTGAGGCGGTATCACCTGATCCGGGAGATAGTTGATCGCCGAGAGATCGAGGTCAGGAGGGTTGACACGAAGAACAACACAGCGGATCCACTCACGAAGGCCATTCCCCAGATACAGTTTGAGAGACTCTTCGGGATGCTCGGTATGCGATACTACAGCAGCTGGCCCTAGTGCAAGTGGGAGATTGTTAGTTGTATGTATGCCCTAGAGGCCAGTATTGTACAGATGATGTATATTATATTGGATGCTTGGACATATATAGAGATGAATTTCTTGCTCGATATGATAGTATGCTATCTGGTTACTCTTTATCTTAACTTGTATACTAGTCTCTTTATACTGTCTTATAGTTACATGTTGGTAAAGCCCTTAGGATATGTACTTGACTACCTGGACTATGATGCGGATCATACTAGTGGGGACATGGTAGTCCATAAGTACATCCTTCAAGGTCCCTAGTCATGGGTGTATCGAGACGGGGCATCGATATACCAGTGTAGACTAGCGTATACGCTTCTCGACCCATGAGATGGGCAATGGATGATCCCATATCCATTGGTGTTTGACATCAGAGATGGTATACGGGTGCTCAGTGGAGACTGAGTACACTGGACGGACTCGCCGAGAACTCCCTGATGGTATTATACCTCACGTCAGATGGCAGTTCTTAGGTGACACTTGTGCAGGTTAGTCTGTAGACCCGAGATCGTCATGGAGTCTTGTGTGATTCCCACTGTGCTTTGATTTCCACCTTACCACGTCCATGAGGGCGTGCAAAACGTTGGTTTTTGGGTACAGTCCCGAGTCACATGGAGGCAATGAGCGATAGGAGGGGTTTTGTCTCTCCCGGTATTGGGGGTTGATGTTGCACTGTGCTCGATTGGCCGTAACAGGGAAGTCCCTGGCCAGGGCTGATTGGAGATTTACTGGTAAGTGTTACCAGTAGTTTCTCGACCCGTTATGAGCCTCACATCTGCACGACTTATCAGTTATTGGGGTCTGACGTTTACCACCCCTAGACTTGATATGCGACATATCAGACGAGGAGGCCGGACTGTACGGGAAGTGTTGCCGATTGGCTCGACGGGAGTTGTAGCAGGTTCGCTTGTTCTCTTCTGATCGCTCAATACCCGGGTGGCCGTTACGTTTAGCTGACCGCTTGCGGCTTGGGGGTGCTTGATATGATCATCACCCACTGCCGGCGTATTGACGAGTCTTAGAGTCCCACAATGGAGTTTCCTAGTCCAGGCGAAACGTTGTGGTGCGCGTATGCGATATGCGCATGGACCCGATTAAAATGCGCATATAGGATACCGTATATTGATCGGGCGGCTTGCTTTTGGTGGGGTCATATGTGATATGACTGGATTGATAAATCAAGTGTTGATTTATCATTTAACCATTAGTTTTCTCACTTGAAACCTTTTCTTGTGCATGATGGATGTATGCATGCATGTATGCTTTCTTTCTTTTAGTTTCATGCACATATGGATGTGCATACATACATACATACATACATCATCCTTCATAGTTGATTACACATTGAATATGATGGCAATATAAGACTCACACCATGGTTAAATATATGGATTATTATTTAATTTTTGGTTAAAACAAAAGATATAAAGAAAAGGATAATTCATGCTTAGTTTCTACACTCTTCTTAAACCTAACCATGCTCACCTACTCCTAACCATGAGTTAACCTTCTCTTTGTGTTTTAAACTCAAGTTAAATAATATCTTTATGATCTAACCATGGTTTGAGATGAGGATAAGAAAATATATATACATATATTTCCATTTTTCTTGATATGAGTTATCTTTTTACTCTTGTTAAAAGAAAGCCATCATCTTCTTCCTCCACCATTTGCTCTCTAGACTTTTGTAGTGAGCAATATATTCATCAAGTTAGGTTTTTGAAGTGAGAAAAGCCACCACAACATCATTCTACACAAGTTTAGCTTACTTGTTTAGAGTGTTATCTTCATTTCTTCTCTTGAAAAATGAAGTTGCAAGCTTGGACTAGAAGCTTCGGGTGGATCGTCGTGAACACTAGGAGACTTCAAGTGAACCCTCCTCCAACCCTCAAGTGGCCAAGGAGTCTAGCGTAGGGAGCTACAAAGGTTGTACTCTCAAAACCCTAGCATTTCTCACATGTGATGAAGTATAGTTTATGAAACCCTAATTTTTCTAGGAACGATCCGATATTTGTTAACTTAGCACCCCAAAAATTCAATCTTTGGTACATGTGATGCTTCCAATCCCTACATGAGGTGCTAGGTTAACCCAACATTCTTCACCTCATCAAGAGTGATAGGAAGGATTGCTAGTCGTATAGATACACCTTATTCCATTTTCATTCATACATGTTTTTCTACTCATAAATCGCATTTCATATTGTTGATATTACAGGCATTAATTTCATCATGTTCATGTATTGTGATTCGATTCGAGGATTTCATATTTTTAAGATTTATGAATTTAGAGAAACCGCAAGAATCTTATAAACCTGTTATCATTTTAATAATACAAGTTGCGGTTTTCTCGTGATATGATATATGTGTCGTCCACCATGAGATTTCTTGGTTCTTGAGTGGTATCATTCACCCGATTTAAGGAGGAGGAGCCATCTGTGGGTGCATGGTGGACCCGGTGCGGTACCCCGGGACAAGATGGTCGCGGATGATGGCGTTGAGCCCGGCAGGGGAGCACTACCAACCGGTTATTTACAACGCGGCGGATATCCGGAGGATACCAACGTAGTCTTGAGATTTAATGATATGGGCCTGTCCGAATTGCCAGAGCCTGAGATTTGATGATATGGGCCAGTCCGGATTGCCGGAGCCCGAGATAGTGAGATATTGATACATTGAGACATTGAGATATTCATATTTTGTGTCGATACTTGACACGGATTTCTATTGATTTCATTGATGATACTACAGTTAAATTATAGAAGTTTTACTAAGATAAGAATACAGATTTTCTCGTACTAAACCTATTCAGATCTCGTGTTGTTTATGCATTCATGTTGCATACATACCAGTGCATCGCATCACGTTAGTATTTGTAGGCTGTTACGAAATTGCGTGCATACTTATGATAGCCTTATTAGATATTACTTACTACTCACGAGTTGGCAACTCACCCATATTGTGCCATAGTATCTTGCAGGTTGAACCTTCAGCGCAGTAGCGGCGGGCGTTCTTCCTCTTTTGGCTTCATTTGCTTGATTTGCAGCATTGCTCGTAGGTGGGTTGCGAGGATATTTTTATTCCATCATATACGTTATATTGTATCTAGTATAATCCATCTACTCTTATATATTTGACTAGACAGTGAGACTCGTGAGACTTATATTTGTGATGTTTGGTGTCGATGCCCACTTGTGCCGACATGGTATTTTCTTGTTTCTTGCTTTCATATGCTTACTGTGCACTTTTGATATGCATATTGCATGTGGTTATGATTCCGCCTTGGGCGAAGAGCTAGCTCCCTCTTGGAGATGCCTTTATTCATTATATATGTATTTTCATGTGTTGTACCCGTTTGGGGGCCAGTATTTACAAAGGAGACTCTGCCGAATTTTTCGGGAAAACGTGATGTTGCTTTTAAATGTGGAATGCGAATTATTTGGTTAAAATCGCTTTCTTTAAATAAGTTTTCCTTCACTCTATTTGTTAAATGGTTTAATTTTCTGGGGTTTGGCTTACTTAGATTACGTTGCGCCTTGAGACGTTTCGTAGTTTAAGCGCCAGTCACATTCCGTACCTTCGGGTTGTGACAACTCTTGAAGTAAAAGACCGGGTGCTCTGGTATCCCAAATACCACCCTCCTTTGACGGCAGTCAATCGTAGCATAGAAAGCTTTCAGCCAGTCCATCCCCAACATAACGTCGAAATTTGGGATGTCCGGTACTTTGAAATTTGTGTAGAATTCTCTTCCGCAAACCACTACTGGACACTGATCAAATCCCTTAGTTGCTTTCAATACTCCATTCCCGGAACTGACATTCCCGCTTGAAATGAGTAGCTTCATGGGAATCGCATGTGTTCTCACAAATCTTTATGACATGAAGCTGTGTGACGCTCTAGTGTCGAACAGTGCTAGTGCAAGAAGGGTGGCTACTAGTATAGTACTAAGTTTTGTGAGGTTGGTTTTAGATACAGGAAAAATATAGAGATATACAAGGATTGAAAAGATGAAAGGATCGGGAATTACCAGTGATAACTTGGTCGGTGGCCTTAGCTTTCTCAACTGTCATGGTGAAAGCCTGACATCGGGGTACATTCCTCCTTACTGGAGGCACGTTCCTCTGTCCCTATCCCTGGGGCATGTTTCTCTACCCTTGAGGCATGTTCCTCTGTGCCTGATGGAATTGACGAGGAGGCTGTGCAGGATGTCCACGTAGAGGTGGAGCAGGGAGAGCAAGACGAGGTGCAGGAGCCTGAATAGCTGGCCGCTACGGAACTGTGATTGCGGGTCTTGGTGCTGGAGTTGGGTTGAGATGATATGGACGGTCTCCAATAGCGTAAGTGGATGCGCCACAAACCAAACACAGGCCATTTGTACGCCTACAGTCTTTCGCCAGGTGTCCATTCCTCTTGCAGTAGAAGCAAAAGTCTGGACTATGCCGGTTAAATGTTACTCCCAGTCTCCTGCGTGCAAAAGTTGGCCTGGAAGAGGCTCCTCTTGTCGTCTGAGTGGCAGGGCGTTTCACACCGGTAGTCTGAGATATACCCTTCTTATTCACAACTGCCTCATAATGTCGGGCAGCCTTTGGAGCAAGATTATAGCTTGGGAAATCCCCTGTAGCGAGTGCAGCTTGGATTTCCGGGTACAACCCTTTCTGAAATCGTCATGCCCGGATCTCAGCAGTCGGGATCAGATATGCCACGAACCTGTTACGATCTTGTGTTAGCAGTGTAATATGTGATATCAGGAAATTGAATATTGAGACAATATCTTACCTGCTAAGCATGGTAAACTCAGTATCGTATTCATCCATGGATTTGTTCCACATCGAGCCCTGTTGTAAGTGGATGAACCGCCGTTCCATGTCGAAACGGGCCGTCTCAGGGAAGTATTTCGCGTTGAACATATCACGAAATGTCTTCCATTCGATCGGTTAGGTGAGTCGGCTTTCTTCAGCCTTCTGCCAGACTCTGGCGTTATCTGTTAGTTACTGCTTTGCAACTCTCATCCAAGCAATCTCTGGCACATGTGCTGCTGTGAGGTCATTTTCGATAGACTAAGCCCATTCTTCTGCCTCCAGTAGGCTCTCTCTCCCAGAGAAATGTTTCGGGTGCAGTGCCCGGAATTTCTTGGCTCCGGGTGCCTCGACCTCTGGGTGGTGCATGAGGATAGCAGTCTTCTGCTGCTGGCCCTCTAAGAAGCTCTTGATCGCCTTAAGCAGTACCGTTTTCTCATTGATAGGAACTGCAATGGTAGGTGGTGGTGGTAGGGTGGGAGGTGGAGTGTTTCTATTGACGTTGGTACTCGTGTTGTTAGGAGAATCTATGACCTTGATAGAAAAAGAAAGGTTAGGATAGATTCAAGGAATTTGAAATGTAAAGAATATATAGTTGCTGATTCTTATAATTCTTATGATATATATTGCTTAGGCATGCAGAACAGACCTGCATGGGCCGCCAACAAAACCTGTCATGGCCCGCTTCCCAGTGTACGGAAGCGGAGACGTGGCGGGCCCGTAACGTATTTACTAAGAAATAAATACGTTAAGCGTAATTAAGCAATATATGTATAAAATGCACAAAAATTGACAAGAGATATAAAATGAACAACAACTTTTATTAACATTCATCTTTACATTAGAACCGCTTTGAAAAGAAAAGGTACAATGATTTAAAAGCAATGCCTAAATAGTGGCATACAAACTGAAAAATAAGTACAAGAAGCTAGAAGTCTTGCTGGGAAGTGAGATGGTCCACGTCCTCCTAGCTAGGCTCTATCTCGAGAGAGTCCTATTCTCCTAACGAACATTCCAAAGAAAGAAATAGACAGGAATGTTGTCAGCGGACTAGCGCTCGGTAAGTCCCAAAAGAAAGAAAAAAATATAGCAAGTAATGAGAATTGAACCAGTAAGATGTATAGGTATAAGATTGTTATTCTAACGTAGTTGTTTGTAACTTGGTACAGAAGGTATTTGTGTATACGAGAGAAGTCTATCTTACCCCGTGGATTATGGTAACATGTAGTATAAGGCCCTGTCAAAACCCATGGGGCAACGGCACGAGAGTTTATCTAGGTGTCTTTTAGTGGTCATCTCGTGCCACACTATACATTCCGTACCAATCTACCCCGTTAACCCCGTAATGTATTGTATAGATTATATGGCTTGCCGAGACCATGGATACAAATTGTTCAAGTAGTCAGGTTCTGGATGTAAGCTTGTAGTCATGTCAAGTTATAGCCATGGTTCGGTTAAGTCAAGTCTTGTATTCAGATTTGATATTCAGATTCATGTTCAATTATACATGTTAAAGTTTGGATTCAAACTTGATTTAGACTCAGACTTGAGTCAGACACTTATAACTAATTTAGATCTTGAATTATGTTCGGGAGTTATCGGTATCTGCTGCATATGGAAGACAGGATTTGTGTTTTTTTCTAAGACAATTACCATTTATAAACTGTTAAGTTTTCTATCTTAAATAGGCAAGCACTCACTTTCTCCTGCTCCCTGGGGCTTAAGAGAATTGATCCTGCGTAAACCTTTATTTACTAAAGTCCTTAAATGTAATTTTATATAACCCGAGAGGGTTTTATGAAAAATATTTTTAATATATAGTTTCAAAATAATCTCGAGAATTTATTTATCTTATTTAGGGTTTCCATGGATGTGAATTTTAGGGATTTGAGGTATTTTAGTGATAATAGAATAGATTGGAGAGTTCATGGTATTTTAGTGTGAAATTTGACTTTTGTTGGTATCTTGATGGTATTTTGATGAAACTTGTAATTCTTTCATTAAAAAAAATATAAAGTTATTATATTTTGAAAATATATGGATTTGTAATATTTATATAATTATTAAATTAATTTTATTTAAATAGAAAAATGAGTTTTTCTTAAAAACCGTATTTAAAAACTTTTCGAGACCGAATACTCTGTGAGGAGGTCTGCATCTCGCTCTACTAGCACAAGATGTGCAATAATCCGCACCATCCAATAGTGGGTCCCCTAAAAAGGGTTGTAGACGTATATTTGCAAAGGATTTTGAAATACCATTCAAAAGAAACCCGTTTTTTTTTATAGTAAAAGGTATTTTAATATAATATATTGTATTCGCCACAAAAATACATTCAAAGAGTATCGTGCTAAGGAACCATGTATGTTTGTGAGGGGTAGGTCATTACCCCGTGAAGTTTTCTAAAGGTAAAGCATTAACAACATACTAAAAGGTGATATGTAAAGTTCATGGTATTTTAATGTAAATGTTGATTTAAAGTTATTTTGCATGATATTTTTAATTAAAAGTTGGTTCTAAACATTTGTTTTATGTTAACAATCATGGTATAGGAATATGCATGAGGAATATGTAAGAAAAAAATGGAATTTTAGAGATTTAAAAGAAGATGTCGGTGTTAACTCCACTTCCGACATATGTTTTGAAAAGAGACTTTCATAGAAGAATGAGAGGGATTGGAAGGGACTTACAAGTTGGTTAGGTTAAGAGAAGGTAGAAGGAGGGAGGGTTGTCGTCGTGGCGTCTCGGGGTCGCCGGAATTTGCTTTGATCCTCGCCGGAACTTGATTTCTTGCTAACTCCTCTTCTACTACTCTTGTACTTAGAAAATTTTGAGAATTTTGGCTATAATTTTCAGAATGAGGAAGGGCTAGAGTGTGGGCTAGTATTTATAGTATGGAATTAGGGTTTTGGAATTAAAATGATAAATTAAAATGCATCAAAAAGATGATAAATGGGGAATTGAGGGGTCTCTGTTTGATTGCATAGCAATCAAACAGTGCAGGGGAGTTAGGGGTAGGGGAAAAAATTAGTGTGCAAAGCCTGGGCATCTTTTACCACTGGCCGGCCGTCGGTACCGGCCCAAGAAGAGATCTCGCTGGTCAATTTGTGGAGAGGGGCCGTCGAATTGATGCAACGTGTTCCTCTCTGTATTAATACTCTTTTGCACATATTTATTTCTTCAGACTTTTCATTTTTATGTGTATTACACGTGTAAACTTTTGGGCTTCCAAAAAGTTTAAAAGAACAATAAAAAAAATATAATGTGTCTGATGGGGTTCGAACACAGGGGCTACGTCACAGCAGTGCAAGGCTTTACCAATGAGCTACAAGTGGCTTCTTGCTGTTCTTAAACAAAAATTAACTTATAAATTGTACTCAGGCTTGTAAACTCCCTTCTGAATATTAAACTGAAAAATTTTGTACAGTAAATTCAAAGTCGTTACACTCCATTTATTCTTGTATTGTGTATTATTGTTTTAATACGCTTAGTATATTTATTTAGGGAATGATTTTCTCTGGATAAATATGCCGCGGGCTTGCCATGTCACTGTTTCCGTCTACTGAGAAGCGGGACGTGACAATATGTCGTATACAATAACGATGACTATGAGGTTCTTGCCATGATCTTCGTAGTGCCGTCGGAATCCCTTTCATCCGGTCAGATATGAAGGTAATGTGCCTTTCCCGCACGGATGGAATGTAAAGATGAATGTAAGTAATGAACCACTCCCAATTTTCAATGGTTTGACCTCCAACTACAACATATGTCAAAAGATAAAGGCCATCATTTGCATTGGCCCCGGTAGTAATGAGCAAATACCCTTTGTATCTGCCGTATAAGTGGCTCCCATCAATACTGAGAACGTGATGACAATAAGCAAAACCATCAAAGGCCGGTCCGAATGCCCAAAATGCATCGGTAAAATATCCCATTCTTCTGATATTGAAGCGTCGGTTATCTTGAAAACTATCCCGGGATTAGTAGATTTGATGGCGGTAAGATATCATGGCAAATGTTCATACGAATCTTCCCAATCTCCGTATATTTTAGACAATGTCTTGTTCAATGCATTCCATGCCTTTATATAATTTATTTCAGTGAATAATGTATCTTTTATAAGCACTTGAATCGTTTTGGGGGTCAAATCGACATCCGCTTTCACAAAAGTCAATATCTTGTTACATATGAATATAGAAGTGCCTTGTTTATGATTTGAATTCACTACAGGATTCACACAAGTATGATTACCCACATACTTTTTTATCTGCCTGAATCCTGTCGGTGATTTCTTTGAGATATATGCATGAAGCCTCCACGGGAAGTTCGCGTCGGTTTTACAAACGATGATGTACATGGTCGTGTTAGTCTTGATTGGTTTAAAAGAAACTCTGTATTTAATTGACCAAATGCTGACTTCCTGAATTAACTTCTCCTTATTCTTGAACAAATCGCCGACCTTCAACCCACTTTCAATATCGACCGACGAAAGCTTATCCGCACGAAAGTTGACATTCTCCATTACCGATGTAGATAACATGTGAGCATTTGTCATATCATCGGCAATTGGATCTTCAAACTCAACGAATTCAATGTTAACACATGAATTAGTAAACCACTTCCTATCATTCTCAACCGCAAGGACATGTGCAATTTTCATACTATCTTGTGCTTGAATCTCGTCCTCAACACTAGCATCATCATCATCATCACTTTCATCCCCATTATGTTCCAACCCCGCTGGATCTGTAGCAGGTATATCGATTTGATGCGCGGAACCAATATTGGGAACTTGCATGGTACTTGATGTTCCGGCTTCATACCGACGAAATCCCGACCTATCGTCTGCAAACGGTGTCCATCCCGTATTGTATTCCGTATAGTATGATTGCATGTATTCGGTATTTTGGGGCATAATATTGATGACGAAGTTTGTGTTAGGAATATGTATGCCCTAGAGGCCATCATTGTATGATATAGTGGATGCTTGGACATATATATAAAGGACTTTCTTGCTCGACATGATAGTATGCTATCTGGTTGCTTCTTATCTTAACATGTATACTTGTATTATTATACTTTCACTCTGTTACATGTTGATAAAGCCCTTAGGATGTAGACTTGACTACCAGGACTATGATGCATATCATACTAGTGGGGCTTGTGTAGTCCGCAAACATATCCTTTAACAATTCCTAGTCGAGCGAGTATCGAGACAGGGCATCGATATTCCAGAGTAGACTAATGTGTACATTTCTTGACCCTGTATGGGGCGATAGTTGATCCCACAACCATTGGTGCTTGACATCAATGATTGTGCACATGTGCTCATTAGAGAATGGGTATACCGAACAGGACTCACCGAGAACTCCTAGATGGTACCATACCTATCGCCAGATAGCAGTTCTCTGGTGACACTTGTACAGGTTAGTCTGTAAACCCAAGATCATCATAGTGTCTTGTGTGGTTCCCACTGTGCTTTGATTTCCTCCCTACCATGATCAAAGGAGTCATGCAAATAGGTGGATTTTGGATACAGTCCCGAGTCACATGGAGGCAGTGAGCGATAGGAAGGGCTTCGTCTCTCCCGGTATTGGGAGTTGATGTTGCGCTATACTTGATTGGCTATAATAGCAAGTCCCTGGCCAGGGCTAATGAGATTTACTGGTAAGTGTTATCAGTGGTTTCTCGAAGGTTATAGGCCACACATCGGCATGACTTATCAAGTTATTAAGGTCTGACAATTCCACCCCCAGACTCGATATGCGACATATCAGACAAAGAGACCGGACTATACGGGAAGTGTTGCTTATAGGCTTTACAGGAGTTTGGATAAGCTTGCTTGTTGATTTTCTATTCGATCAATACCTGGGTAACCGTTATGTCCAGCTAGTACCGCTGACGGCTTATGGGTATCTGATGTGATCATTACTTACTGCTGGCGTATTGACGAGTGTTTAGAGTCCCACACAGAGGTTTCCTAGCTCAAGCGAAACGAACTAGGGCACATATGGAGATATGTGCGGGTACTTGATTGGATACGAGTATGTGATACCGTATTCTAATCTCGCGATATTTGATATCAGTCAGGTTATATACGATATAACCGGATTATTGAATCAAATGTTGATTCAATGGTATATGTATATGTTGTTAATATATATTTGATATATATTTGTATATTTAATATTAGCCGGAATATATTTGACATAGCCGGATTATTGAATCAAGTGTTGATTTAATAATTTGATATATATATATATATATTAAATACTATTGAATATTAGATGGTTATATGTGATATAACTGAATTATTGAATCAAGTGTTGATTTGATAATCTAATATACATATATATGTGATATTAGTCAGTTATATATGATATGGCCAGATTATTGAATCAAGTGTTGATTTAATAATTTGATATATGTTTATATATTTGACATATATATATATATATAAACTAATATTTTAACTCACTAAAGATTTTCTTCTCTTTATACATATATGTGTGTGTGTGTGTGTGGTATAAATATATGTATTATTTATTGTATCATGATTGATGATACATAGAACTACGATATATGAGAATCACACATGATTGCTGATGAGTAGATAATGGATTGATTTATGAATTAAGAAAAAAAAAAGAAAATGAGTCACATTTTCTAGGATGCTTGTGGAAGCCTCAAGAAGCCATGACTCACCTCTTGTTTTGTTTTTATTCATAGATATTTTTCCTACATCATCTTACACTTCACCTCATGGTTCATTCTCTCTCCATCCAAGTTCATTCTCATCTTCTTATTTCTTTCCTCACTAGCTTTTTCTTGAGGTGAGAAAAAGAAAAAAAAGAAGAAGAAAAAGTGAGCAAAATTCCTACTTCATCAACCTACACTTTACTATCTCTTTAGTTTAGCTTGTTTGCTTCACTAATACTTTGGTTAGTGAAGACTGAGCTTGAGTTAGAGAGACTTCCAGGTGGATCATCTTCGGCTTCGAAGACTACAAAACAAGCTCGTTCCTTTCACCAAATGGAGTCTAAGAAGAGTTCTAGGGACTACTACTTGGAGCTTTAGAAGTGAAGGACCGGTCTATAAAGGTTGTATTCTCTTTTCACTTAGTGTAGAACTTGTTTGCTTACACTAAAACCCTAATTCTCTAGTTCGATTCTAGGTTAGTATAGCTTATGCCTCTAGATTTTTTAAAATTGCATACTTGATGCTTGTATAAACCCAGTAGAGGTGCCAAGACATACTTTCATTGTATCAGAACCAAACTAGAGACTTAAGCAGAGTCTAGATGACGTTAAAGTGTTCGATCGAATTTTCGAAACCCGATTTTCCCAGTTTCTGTCCATATTTTCAAAAGTTGAAATTTTTCAAATTAAAAATTCCCAGAAAATCATGCAGGTAATTGTATAAAGCCCTAAGAAGAACGAGTGCCTAACTCCATCAGATGGTCGCGGAACTGTCGCCTAAACCTTGGTTTAGCCGCGGTTCCACCGCCGATTTGATGATTTCTAGGCTCGTCTTTCTTCTACTGCTCCATTGTATCATTTTGGACTTTTTGGGTATTTTCAGTGAGGCTCAAGTTGTTGAGGTCTCTATGATTTTCTGGTGTTTGAAATATCGACTGAAATTTTTAACATCGTCTAGATATTATGGATATGTGATACAATTTTTGGAATCCCCATTGATTAGTTTTGTGAAAACTAGTTAACGTTTTGTAAATCTAATATTTTAGTCTCATTTGATGGATTACCACGAAGTTTCAATTTGGATCAAAACTCTGTCGCAATCTCGTATCGTAGGCGAATAGTCGCCGGAAGACATTAGTAGACAGCCACGCCCCATAGCCCCGACCAAGTGACTATAGGAGAACCCCATGGGCAAAAGCATCCACTCGGGTGCTCGCGGCCACGATGTTCCGCCTAAGTGCACTTCGTTGACGGCATCAGGGGTGTGGCCATTTACTAAAGTTCCCAACGTGGCGTGCAGCGCAGAGCGCAGCGCAGCTGCGCTAGCACGCCTGTGTTTGACACGTGGCGCGCAGCGCAGAGCGCAAGAGACCTGAAACGTTACTTCATTTTTAAAATTTGAATTTTGAAACAGAGCTTTTCTCTGATTTGGGGGTGCGCTGCCTTAGGCGCAGTGCTCCTGGCGCTGGCGTGTCTGCTGTTGACACGTGGCGCTCTGCGCGCGGTGCAAGGAATCTGAAGCGTTGCTTCAACTTTTGAATTTTGAAATTCAAACAGAGCTTTGCTCTGATTGGAGGACGCAGAAGCGTCGCTTCATTTCCAGTCTTAGAATTTGGACAGAGCTTTGCTCTGATTGGGGGAAACAAATGCCCCCTACCGTTGCGCTTACGTGACCCCAAACGTGAATGCGGCGGTGGTAGCATCTTAGGCGTTGGATCAGCTTTTGGGGAGTTGAAACGGCTCCCAATGCCTATAAATAGGACCTTTGGTCCCTTTGATGATTTTCATCCTTTTTCTTGAGAATTTTCTCTTATTCAGAGCACTGCTCTTTAGTTTTAAGAACTTTTCAAGAGTAAAAACTCTTCCAAATCTTAGGTATAGTTTAAAACTTTAATAAACCAGGGTTTTACCCATTAACAGAGCTTTGCTCTTTATAGATCCTTGATCTAAAGAAAACCCATTTAGGGTTTTATCTAGCAGAGTTTTGCTCTATAGGTCTAAAGAGATTTAAAGGGAACTAAAGAGAACCCCATTAGGGTTCTATTAATAGAGTTCTGCTCTCTAAAAGGATTTTTCTTGTGATCCCTTATTTCATTAATGGAGCTTTGCTCCTTTCAAATCATATAGAAGAACTCTTGAGAGTTTTTCATGGATCTTTAAGATTTAAGATGGAATTTTTACTTTTGATGAATTATATCATCTTCTTAGAGCAGAGCTCTCAATGTTCTCAGGGGATCTCTTTAAATTCCTTTCATAACTGATTTTGACAGGTGTCACTCCTGTCTGTAGAGCATTGCTCTCGGGGAGTTTAATTTCCTGTGCCTGTTTTGAATCAGAAATTGCTTAATCGGTCTGTCTGCTAATTTTGTTGATTTTCTTTTACAGGAGTAATGGATGCCCACATGTACGATCTCGACGAGATTATCTCTTACGGGGACATCTGCTGACTCGGCCGTTCTCAGAATCGAGAATTCACAAACGCCGAGTGTGCCGAAATCATGAGTCGCTTCGACGCATACAATGGTCGACTGCTTTCTCGGCGTTCCTCTCTCTTGAAGCTTATTGTGGGAGCAATCTGGGAAGCGCTTCCCTTATTCTGTACTGGTGTGCCACTTAGGGCATTGGATGTCGCCGAGGATAAAAATGCACTCGGTGTATCTGATGAGCCTAATCTCAAAGAGAAGGCGAGATAACCTTATCGATCTTCTGCATCAAGCTTTTCAACAGTCTGCATTACTTGCTGTCTATCGGAGGGAGGAGGACATCCGTGAGGATCCCGACGCTCTTGATCGCGAAAGGAAGCACACCAGGATGGTTCGAAAGGCCTGGAAGATTTTGAAAGAGGTCACTTTTGAATTCCTCAATCCATGCCCTGGGTCTGAGGTTTTGCCATTGTAACCATCTCGATAATGTTTTCATTTATTGCTTTCATAATTGTAAGAGCCCCCCCTTTTTTTGAAGTATGAATTGCAAATTTCTCATTTCAGTGTGTCTTATTTTGTGTATTGAATCTTTTGCACATGCATGAATGGGTATGCCTCGAATGCTTAATTAAATGCAAATCAGATGTTCTTTCTGTCGCTTCCTTCTCCTTGCTGTGTTGTTGCCATGTGACTTTAGCAAGTGTGGTCTGTAGATAGCGTATAACTGTCAGTCTTAGGCTCTTTGTAGCGTGGTGATGGCTTAGAAAACAGGGTTAAGGTCTGTCACCTAAGACTTTTCAACTTTATGAGCCGTGAGGGTCTCATAAAGAATTTTCTCCCTACGGGTCGAGAGGATCCCGTAGGTGTAATTTTCTTCTTAAGAATTGTGAGGATTCCTAAGTGTGTTTTCTCTTGAGAATCGTAAGGATTTCACAAGAGAATTTTACTCCCTTACGAGTCGTGAGGACCCGCAAGTGATGGGTGAAGTTGCCCTTATCCGTATTTCACGGAGTCAGGGGTCGCTCTGGACTCTTCCCGCGGGTTCGCTGCCGTGTTTGGCAAGGACCAGGCTCCGCTTTGGACGTTTTCCAGGATATCGTAGTTTAAAGACATCGCGGTCGAGGTTAAGGACATCATAGTCCGTGGATTTAAGGACTCCACAGTCCGTTGTTAGTTTTTAGACATCACGGTCGAGGTTAAGGACATCATAGTCCGTGGATTTAAGGACTCCACAGTCCAATGTTAGTTTTAAGACATTGCAGTCGAGGTTAAGGACATCATAGTCCGTGGATTTAAGGACTCCACAGTCCAATGTTAGTTTTAAGACATCACGGTCGAGGTTAAGGACATCATAGTCCGTGGATTTAAGGACTCCACAGTCCAATGTTAGTTTTAAGACATTGCGGTCGAGGTTAAGGACATCATAGTCCGTGAATTTAAGGACTCCACAGTCCGTGGATTTAAGACATTGCAGTTGAGGTTAAGGACATCATAGTCCGTGGTTATTGGGACCCGTCACCTCTTTGAAGATGTTGAGGAATTACAACGACAAATATCAAAGGAGTGAAGAGATGTACCCTTGAACCAAGGTAAAATTAGTGTAAAATCATTGTGGTTGATTGTTAGTTTTAAGACATCACGGTCGAGATTAAGGACATCATAGTACGTGAGTTTAAGGACCTCACAATCCGATGTTTGCTCTGGATGCTTCCCACAGGTTCACTGCCGTGTTTGGCGAGGACCAGGCTCCGCTCTGGATGCTTCACACGGGTTCACTATCGTGCTCTTCGGGGACCAGGATTCGCTCTGAATGTTTTCCACGGGGTCAGAAGTGACGTTATTCGTGTTCCACGTAACCAGGAATTTTTCACTAGATGCTTCCTACGGGTTCACTGCCGTGTTCAGCGAGAACTAGGCTCCGCTCTGGATGCTTCACACGGGTTCACTGCCGTGCTCTGCGAGGACCAGGATCCGCTCTGGATGCTTCACACAGGTTCACTGCCGTGCTCTACGAAGACCAGGATCCGCTCTGGACGTTTTCCATGGGGTCAGAAGTGACGTTATCCGCGTTCCACGTGACCAGGAATTTTGCACTAGATGCTTCCCACGGGTTCACTGCCGTATTCAGCGAGGACTAGGCTCCGCTCTGGATGCTTCACATGGGTTCATTGCCGTGCTCTGCGAGGACCAGGATCCGCTCTGGACGTTTTCCACGGGATCAGAAGTGACGTTATCCGCGTTCCACGTGGCCAGGAATTTTGCACTAGATGCTTCCTACGGGTTCACTGCCGTGTTCGGTGAGGACTAGGCTCCACTCTGGATGCTTCACACGGGTTCACTGCCGTGCTCTGCGAGGACCAGGATCCGCTCTGGACGTTTTCCCCGGGGTCAGAAGTGACATAATCCGCGTTCCACGTAGCCAGGAAGGGTCGACTTTATCCGCATTTCACGGAGTCGGAATTTGACTCTCGGTCATCTGTACACCGCCGAGTCATGGAATTGGGAGTTGCCGCTGTTCCACTTTGCTTGATGTTGTGTGTGTTGTAATGAGACGAATGTTGAGATGATCTCTAGGCTATCTGTGAACCGTCGAGATTTGGCTTCTTCTTCTGATGAAATCTGGGGAGGAGGAGTGTGACTCCCTCTTCGTTTGTGCCCCTGGATTGTATACAGGGATTGCTGTGATATCACCTGTAGGGCATAAAATTTCATTCATTTTTTTTATATTATTATTTTATTTTTATTATTTTTATTTCTTTCCGCGATGCTCTATCATTTCAGCTTTTATATCGCGAAGGTCGCAATTGCCCAATCATTTCGGCTATTTTTCGCGGTACCCAATCATTTCGGCTATCTATTTTATTTTTACTCGCTGTTTTTTATTGCGAGTTGCCCAATCATTTCGGCTATTTTGCATGCATACATTTTTACTTGCTGATTTTGTCTACAAGTTGCCCCATCATTTCGGCTATTTCGTATGCATGTGTGGCTTGCTGGCTTTTCGCCGCAAGTTTGGGATTAGACACCAATTTCGGCATCAGCACTGCTACAACTGGGATATTGCCAGGAGAGAATCATCATTTGCCTCTGTCGACCTCGAACAAAGATGGCTTAGCGAACAGGGTTAGGATCCTGTCGACTAAGGCTTTTGACTTCATGAGCCGTAAGGGTCTCACAAAGGTATTTCTCCCTGCGAGTCGTGAGGATCTCGTATTTGTGTTTTCTCCTTAGGAATCGTGAGGACTCCTTAGTGTATATTCCCCTATAAGTCGTAAGGATCTTACAAAAGAGTTTTCTCCTTATAAGTCGAGAGGACTTACAAAGGTTGTTCATCGTGCGAACATATCCCTAGTCACGGATGGGACTTGG
Organism: Agapanthus africanus; assembly: GCA_030015575.1. Classification (NCBI taxonomy): domain Eukaryota; kingdom Viridiplantae; phylum Streptophyta; class Magnoliopsida; order Asparagales; family Amaryllidaceae; genus Agapanthus; species Agapanthus africanus. The sequence goes on from CM057337.1 coordinate 761,807,907, forward strand.
TTAGGGAAATGTTTATTCGCGCCCGTGGATCGTATACAAGGGTTAGCATCGAGCCGCTTGTAGGGCAGTATCGGAGGTTGTAGGGGTTGCTTAAGAACAGGTTCAGGTCTCTGTAACTTAAGACTTTCAAATCTTATGAGCCATGAGGGTCCCATAAGAGAGTTCTCCTTACGAGTCGTGAGGATCTCGCAAGTGTAATTTCTCCTTAGGAATCGTGAGGATTCCTAAGTGTATTGCTCCCTTGTGAGTCGTAAGGATCTCACGCAGGTGGTTTCTCCTCACAAGGTCGAGAGGACCCTGTAAGTGACTTTTAACGAGGTTGCGCCCTTTCGGGTTTTCACAAACACTCGCCGGTAGCCCTGCTGTTTTTACTCACGGAGCCCTTTCGGATTTTCATCCATGCCCATTTTGCTTATGGACATACCGTTTTCTTCTTTTTTTTCTTTTCTTTTTTTTTTTTATATATATAACGAGGTTGCGCCCTTTCGGGTTTTCACAAACACTCGCCGGTAGCCCTGCTATTTTTACTCACGGAGCCCTTTCGGGTTTTCATCCGTGCCTATTTTGCTTATGGACATACCGTTTTTATTTGTATTTTTATTCTTTTTTTTGTATCGGCTTTGGGATGCCGCAATCCACCGTAGTTTATTGACATCTCGGTCAACAGCTAGTTTTAGGACATAGTGGTCCGTTATTAGTTTAAGGACGTTTCGGTCCACTGTTAGTTTAAGGACATTTCGGTCCGCCGTTAGTTTAAGGACGTTTCGGTCCACTGTTAGTTTAAGGACGTTTTGGTCCGCTGTAAAGTAAGCCGGTTACTACTTATAGAGTTTGGGCTTAGGAAGATAGCGAGCGGACATAGTCGTCGTCATCTATCATTGACCTCGGCCGTGACTCATCAAGCGTAGTACTTCTTCAGGAAGCGGCCGTTTATCGGTCTGAAAGGTCTTTCACCATGCATGTCCATGAGTAGATAGGCTCCACCCTGGTAGACCTTGTCTATGATGTACGAGCCTTCATAGTTCGGCTCGAATTTTCCTCGCTTGGCGCGATTGGGGATCATAGGTCTTTTGACCACTAGCATGAGTTCGCCTTGGCGGAATGTTCTCGGCCTGGTCAATCTTTCATATGAGCGCGTCATCTTTGCTTTATAAGCCTCCAGATTTTGTTGCGCTATGAGCCGGGTTTCATTAAGGGCATCAAGCTCCTCAAGCCGAAGGTGAGCGTTTTTTTCGTCTATCAGCTCATAATGGACTGCCACTCATAAAGAAGGTAATTCTATCTCGAGGGGGAGTACTGTTTCTGTATCGAATACCAATGCGTACGGCGTTGTGTTCGTGGCTGTCTTGAACGTAGTTTGATACGCCCAGAGAGCTTCTTGCAGCCTCTCGTGCCAGTCTTTCTTATTTCGGGACACCGTCTTCTTCACGATCTTTGTTAAGGTTTTGTTGAAAGCCTCAGCTAGACCGTTAGCTCGGGGATTATAAACTGAGGAATATCTCCAGTCTATGTTGTGCTGTTGTGCGAAGCGGCTAATCTTGTGGCTTCTGTAGGCTGGCCCGTTATCGGAGATGATCCGTCGCGTGGTTCTAAACCGATAAAAAACGTGCGTCTTGAAGAAATGGAGGATATTCTCCGTCTTCACTTCCTTCCGCGGTACTGCTTCTGCCTATTTGGAGAAGTAATCAGTCGTCGCTAAAATGAAACGATGTCCTCTGGACGATGCCGGTTCGATGGGGCCGATTATGTCAGTTCCCTACATTTCGAACGGCCAGCTAGCCACCGTTGGATGTAGTGGATTTGGATGCTGATGGATAAAGTCCCCATGGATCTGGCATGAGTGGCATTGCTTCGCATACTCGAGGCAGTCCTGGATCATCGTGGGCCAATAATAACCCATCCGTTTGATCTTCAGCTTTATCTTCGGGCCTGCTTGGTGAGAACCGCAGAGTCCGTCATGAACTTCTTGGACGACTCTTTTCGCCTCTTCAGGTCCCAGGCATCTCAACCACAGAGAGTCAAATGACCTCTTGTACAGAGTATCATTGACGAAGGCGAAAGATAGGGCTTGCTTCATGAGCTTATGTCTTGAAGACGCATCTTCGGGCGTTCGACGGGATTTGAAGTAGTCTATAAAGACTTCCCTCCAATCCTCAGCCTTTTCTTGGTCATTTATTTGCAGGGCCGTCTGCTCAATCGCTTCCTTTTCCTCGGATGATTCCGGAGATATTTCTGCCAGTGCGAGAACCCGACGACTTTGTACCACAATTCTTACGTCATCGAGGTTCTCATCGGCCAATTCTTTAGCAAGCTTAGCTAATGCATCCGCTTTGCTATTTTCCGTACGCGGTATGTTTTCGAGGGTGTAGGAAGGAATCTGGGTCAACAGTTGCTGCACCTTTTCGCCATACTTCACCAACTCTGGTTTGCACATCTGATAGTCACCATTTACTTGACTGACGACCAGCTGGGAGTCTCTGATAAGTTCATTAAATTAGAAAAGAAAATCAAAACTTAACGGTGCCGTATCATATATCGAACCGAAACCCTAACTCCAAACTTGCTCTCTGATACCACTGTAGGGTTCCTGGGCACACAAGTGAGGTCTCACAAGGCATCAACCATGCCAATTTCGAATTTTAACGGTGCCGAGAAACCCTAACAAGATCGTTGGCTAGAATTTTAGGCGACAAAGCAAACTAGTTAACATCTTAACTAAAAGTAAACGAACATACAACCTTTGTAGATCCGTTTCTCCACCTCCTTAGCTCCGCAATGAAGTCTCCTCGCTTTCCATATCAAATCCCGGGCTCTAGCGTCGGCTTCATCGGAGAAGAAGCGGGCTAGGTCATCGACGACGATGCCGAAGATGATCTACGTCGAGGCATCGCTAGATCAAGCTCCACCTTCACCAAGCCATGAAAACTTGTGAAGGAAATACCCTATACTACTTGGCAAGAGGTAGAGAATGAAGAAATAGGAAGTGGGTTCACTTTAGAATTGGATTTCTCACTCATTTTCATCAATCACCATTGATGGAATCAAGGTTCTTCATCTTGAAGAAGAAGAAGAAGATGATAATATTATGGCACGTCGTCGATGACCTAGCTCGCTCTTTCTCCGATGAAGCCGCCGCTAGAGCCCGGGATTTGATTTGGACAGCGGAGAGGACTTCATCACGGAGCCGTGGAGGTGGAGAACCGGATCAACAAAGGTTGTATTTCCGTACTCTTAGTTAAAGTTGTTAACTAGTTGCTTATTCGCCTAAACTTCTAGCCAACGATCCGTATTATGGTTTCTCGGCACCGTTAAAATTTGAAATTGGCATGGTTGATGCCTTGTGAGACCTCTTGAGAGTGCCTAGGAACCCTACAGTAGTATCAGAGCCTAGCTAGAGCCTTAGACGATGCGTAGACGGAGTTTGAAACCCGATCGAACCGAAACCCCGATTCCAAAATGCTCTCTGGACTTTTTCCAAAAACTGGGTTTTTTGTGAATTAAAAATTGCTAAAAAATTCAGTAGGAAAAACTAAGAATTACGGTGCAAAAATTATCACATGATTCCATAAAAGTGCGGCGGAACCGCGGCATTAGCGTGCTAATGCGGCGGTTCCGCGGCCCTTTTGTCTTATCTGTCATTAATTCTTGCACAGTAACTCCTATATTTTAGTGCTGGATTTTATGGGAATTTTTAATTTGAATTCAAGAGTTGAATTTTCTGGGGTGTTTTGGAGCGTACATGATTCGATCGGATTATCAGACTTTGTCTATGTGGCTTTCCGGATATTTTAGAATATGTTAAAAAGTTCGATCGGACATAAATACCCACTTTTTCCCCTGTCGGGAAATTTCCAAGTGTTGGATTTTTCCGTGGTTTAAAGACGTTCGAAGTAGTGCAAGTAACGCGATGGTCCCTCTAGAAGACAACAAACCTTAACTCGATTATGTGACCGTCTTGAACTGCCCTTTGAACCTTCGGGTTTGGGGCAGTACGGCGTGCCACATGTGAGGCGTTGGCTTGACCCTTCTACGGCTGGACCGTTGGTACTGAGGCACGAACTGAATGTTGTTAGACTTATTTCATGTGTTGATCTATATCGGGAAAACTTGGGTGTTCGATTGTTCGATCGGAAAGTTTAACATTTTCTAATTATCTGGAATGGGATACAATAATTGGAATTCACAATTAGTTATGAAATAACTAAATGAATGTTATAAACATAGCAGTTTAGTCTCACTTGATCGGTTGCCACGGAATTTTGATGTGATCAAAAGTCCGTCGCAATCACGTAGCGTACGCGGATACTCGCCGGGTAAACTTAATAGACAGCCTCACTCCATAGCCCCGACCAAGTGACTGAAGGAGAACCCCGTCGCCGAAAGCATCCGTTTGGGTGCTCCCGGTAGCGGTGTTCCGCCTTGGTGCACTTCGTCGACGGTATCGGGGGTGCTGCCGTCTACTGAAGTTTGCGACGAGCATTCGATCAGGATGTCGGGAATCTTGTTGAATTGCCCGACTTGATATTGAAAAGAGTTTTCGATTTTGAGACTAAAATGCGGGGTTTATAATTGTTAGGCATGCGATGTCTAAGGAATTCATTTGGTCAGGCATGCGATGTCTGAGGTGGTTGCGGATTCCAACTGTTGTAGTTTTACACTTTCTTTTCTGTGACCGTAAGTGTAATATGTGATATCGCCGGTTTCGTTGCTATATGTCAACGACAATTGGGATGCGCATATTTACTTACGTTGATGACATGTGATGTTATGTGTTGCTGGATATGTTATATTGGATCGTCGTGTTTGAATAGCCGGGGGTTTTTATGTGAGATGAGTGTTTTTCATTTTCATTCATGTAAAAACTTGTATGTAATATTCTTTTATTGGAGCACTTCCAGGTTGCGGAAGTTGTCACCTTTTTGTATATTATTTTCTTTTCCGCACTAGGATAGACCCAAGGAGGAGGGCACAAGTAACCGGGTTCTGGAGTCCAGTGGGAGACCAACTCGAGGAGTCGAGTCCGGGTCTCCTAACTCTAGAATTGGTAGGGTTGCTTACCGCTCTCGTAGGGGTCTAGGGGTGTGGGTTTGGCTATTCATCGCGACCGTGGAATCTGTGTTTTATACTGGCTCGTATTGAAAACACGGACGTCCTAGTATATCCAATATTTCATATGTTTCTTCTGCTGCGATATCTGTGATGTGATCATGTGATATGTTCTGTGATGGATACAGTATATAGTATATATGATATATTATATAGACGTTACTTATGTTTTACACCCGCGCTAGCCCTGCCCCGCTCTGCCGTTAGTTACCTAACCTAACGGTGCACGAGGGGACATCGAGGCGAATGCGGATGGCATAAGTGTACGTCGTATTTATCTGTGATGTTTAGGTATTTAAATGATGGGACTTCATTAATGTGATTAATGAAAGAAAATAAACCTAAGATGTTGTGGAATCAAATTTTAAACAAAACAGGTAGCTACAGTTCTTGCTTTGCACAGCGGTATATATGATATATCCTGCACCTTATTCGATAAGGAAAGGACCGAGATCCCTTCACCGGGAGTGACTCCTTTAGCAATAACTGGCAGATGCTACACACTCGGTTTGGTTTTTGAGTGCTTTTAAGTGTTTTTGCTTTGCACAGCGATATATATGATATATCCCGCACCTCATTCGACGAGGAAAGGACCGACGATCCCTTCACCGGGAGTGACTCCTTTAGCAAAACTAGAAAAGCCTCAAAAGCACTCCATTTTAAAATCATTTGATTCTACAACGATATCAAGTTCATTACGCAATAGGTTTTCAGAAAAACCTGTCGTAGCCCTCCGTCATTTCAGATATGTACTAGTTAGTATTCGTGCTGCGGTAGTTTGGCATTCGTCAAGGCGTAGTGTACGGTAGCTAACTAGTATTTATCTGCTTGAGCATATGATGCGATTGGATTAGGGTATTCGTACGGCGTTGTTTGGCATTCGTCAAGGGTCGTGCGGGTGGGTTTAGTTCAATCAAGAAATGTACGGGTTGAACTTGACTAGTGGACTATGGGTTGTTTGGCATTCGTCAAGGTCATAGAACACTAGGGGCAAAATATTATCGGGAATTTCAAGTGTTGAAATTTGCAATGAGATTGCATACCTTCTATGAGATAGTTGGATCCCGATACCCGCTGCGAGTAAGAGTTACTCCTGGGAGAGTTTTACACATTACAATTAGCCGATCAAGTAGGTGTCTAGAAAGGTGTTAACGGGGTTACGCCTCTGGGAAAACAAGGTTTACATTAATTAGGTTCGTGCGAAAGCACGGGGGGCCTCCCTCAAAGTACCGACACTGGCCTGGCTGAAAGATTGGCGAACTTGTAGTGTGTAATTAATCCCGGCTAGTCTTTCCTTTTAGGGTTTGAAGGAAGATTTGATAAAAAGCAGTGGGAGCCATCCTGATTAGATAAAATAATAACCAATCTATTCTTGCAAGAGCGCACGCTGAGTGTTTTCTTCTCTCTCTCTCCTGGTAGCGACCATGTCACGCCTTAATCAAGATAATAAAACGGATTATTGACCGAACCCGCTTGTTATACTGAGCTGGGGAACGTTGGTCCCGCTCCAACTTATAATTGTTATAAGAAAGAGCAGGAAATTGGGGATTACCAGAATTCCCGTGCCGCCCAAACGAAGAGAGTGCATGCTGATGCATCATCTTCGGGTGTGTTCATTACAAAGAACTGTTTCTCCGTATCCTCTACGTCCTGGGTATGTGATACCAGATCAAGATCCCAGATATGTAATCTGTTACATAGGGCTACAGATAGGTAGAGAACTGAGAACGGGTGATAAGTTTCATGAGACAGAAAACGGGGCAAGTGTTGCAGCCAAGTCTGTTGGTCACTGTCACCCTGTATTCCAAATACATTGATTCTGAACGAATGTTATTAGATACTGAACCTGATATACAAAATCATATCAGTCTCTTTATTAGTAAAGAAATGATAAAATTTTGTATTGTTGGATAATGTTTTGAACATTTCCTATATCAAAAGTTGATCGGTTCAGGCACGTTATCTAAAAGCATTGATGTTCTAAATCAAACAACGGTTCTTAGTATACAGAACACACACAAGAGGAAGAGTTCAGTACTGAACGAATCCTTCTTGAGGTATTGTAGACTAGGTCATATCAATGTGACCCGACTAGCTGAAGTTACATGTAGATGCACATTTAAATCAGTTTGAATCTACATCTTGTGAAACTTGCCAGTCATGTCACATAGATATAATGACACCAGCTCTGCTTATTGGAAACAGAGAAAGAGTTAGTGAACTCTTGGGATGATACATGTTGATGTATGTAGGTCCCCTGTCTACACTTACCAGGCCTGGTTCTTTATACTTCATTATATTCTCTGATAATCTTTCGAGATTCAGACCTATGTTCTTGTTGAAACATGAGTCCGAACCTTTTAAGATATTCACAGAATATAAGTCAGAAGTAGAGAACCAATAAGGGTACAATCCTTTGATGAGATCAAAGAGGAGAATACTTGAGCACGGAATTCCTGGACTATTCTAAAGGAGAATGAGTTTCTCTCTCAGCATTACTCCTCCGAATACACCATAGCACGATGGTATATCGGGGCGGAGCAATCACACCCTATATGATAAGGTGTGCTCTATGATGAGTACTACTGAGTTTCCTATTTCCTTTTTGGGAGTTATGCACTTGAGAAGCTGCATACCTATTGAATAGGGTTCAAATCAAATCCGTTGCCTACCACTTCATATTTGATATGATAAGGGAAGAGCCCATCTCTTAAGTTGGTTAAGATTTGGGGTTGTCCGGGCTATGTCTAAAAGCAAAATCCGGACAAGCTCGAGGCAAAGTCAGTTATGTAGAACTGGAAATGTTCCAGCTATACAAACTGCAGCTGATGATTTGACAGAACCAAAGGATTCAATAGTTACCAACGAACCTCAGCCTCTCCGCCGATCTAGTAGGGTTCCTCACCTACCTGAGAGATACTTTGGTTTCTCTATGACAGTGGGAGCGAGGATTGCATCATGAGATGATGACCCAACTAGTTTCGAACTGGCCATCAGGAGTGTGACTCTGTAAGAATGGCTGGATGCTTAGTGATCTAAGATGGAATCCTTATACACCAACAAAGTATGGACTTTGGTTGCTATATCTGAAGGGTTAAATCCCCATCAGGAGCAAGTATATCTTGAGAAGATTACTTGGTGTAGATGAAAAAGTTGAGACTTTCAAAGCTAGACTTGTTAAAGGTTTTCGTCATCGACCAGGCGTGGATAATGATGAAACCTTTTCCAGTACCTATGCTTAAGTCCATCCAGATACTACTTGCCACGGCTACATACCATGACTACGATATCTGGCAGTTGGGTGTCATGACTGCTTTTCTAAATGATGTTTTAGAAGAGAGCGTCTATAAGTACCCAGCCAGAGGGCTTCGTAGACAGTGGGAGAAGCGGAAACGTGTGCAAGATGCTTTATAGGATAAAGCAGGCATCGCGGAGATGGAACATCTGTTTTGATGAAGTAGTCAAAGAGTTTGACATCATCAAAATGGTAGATGAACCTTGTATAAACAAAAAGGTAGTAGGGAGTATGGTGGTGATCCTCGTAGAGTACGTGGATGACATACTCTTGATAAGAAAGGAGTTTCTTATGCTACGCTCGATCAATCTCCGCATATCATAATGATTCTCCATATAGGATCAAAGTGATACCTACTAGATCTAAATGGATGTTAGGATACTCACTAGTTGTAGTGAGCTGGTATCAGTTGATCCTGGGGAAAATCACTGGAAGTGTTCCAGGGTGATGTGGATGACTGAATGTCAGTCGCAGGCATTGTCTTTACCCTCAGTAAAGGGACGGTATGTTGGAAGAGTTCCAAGCTAGATACCGTGGCATACTAGACGATAAAGGCAGGATACATCGCTACTTAAGATGCTACCAAAGAGGCAGTCTGGATGTATATTTGTTCATAAGATGAACTTAGTTCCTCCCATTGTGTGACAATGGAGTTGTGGCTTATGCCAAGGAACGCTGGTCCCATCAGTGATCCAGACATATTCTAAGGCAGTATCACCTGATCATGGAGATGGTTGATCTCCAGGGTGATCGAGGTTAGGAGAGTAGACTCAGAGGACAACACGGCGGATCCACTCACGAAGGCCTATTCCCAGAGAGAGATTTTTATGGGATGGTTGAGTATGAGATACTACAACCACTGCTATCAGATGGCCCTAGTGCAAGTGGGAGATTGTTAGTTATATGTATGCCCTAGAGGCCATTACTATACATAGGATGTATATTGTAGTGGATGCTGGGACATATATAGGGAGGACTTTCTTGCTCGACATGATAGTATGCTATCTGGTTGATCTTTACCTTAACGTGTACACTGATAGTCTCTCTGTTACATGTTGGTAAAGCCCTTAGGATGAGTACTTACTACCTGGACTATGATGCGGATCATACTAGTAGGGACATGGTAGTCCATAAGTACATCCTTCAAAGTCCCTAGTCGTGGGTGTATCGAGACGGGGCATCGATATACCAGAGTAGACTAGCGTATACCTTCTCGACCCATACAGATGGGCGATGGATGATCCCATATCCATTGGTGTTTGACATCAGAGATGATATGCGGGTGCTCAGTGGAGACTGGGTACACTGGACGGACTCGCCGAGAACTCCCAGATGGTATTATACCTTACGTCAGATGGCAGTTCTCTGGTGACACTGGTACAGAGTAGTCTGTTTACCCGAGATCGTCATAGAGTCTTGTGTGGTTCCCACTGTGCTTTGATTTCCATCTTACCACGTCCAAGAGGGCGTGCAAAACGGTGGTTTTTGGGTACAGTCCCGAATCACATGGAGGCAATGAGCGATAGGAGGGGATTCGTCTCTCCCGGTATAGGGAGTTGATGTTGCGCTGTGTTCGATTGGCTATAACAGGAAATCCCTGGCCAGGGTTGCTGAGATATACTGGTAAGTGTTACCAGTAGTTTCTCGAATGTTATAGACCTCATATCGACACGACTTATCAAGCTATTGGGGTCTGACGTTTACCACCCCTAGGCGAGATATGCGACATATCAGACGATCAGACCGGACTGTACGGTAGTGTTACTGGTTGGATTCACAGGAGTGTGAGCGGGCTTGCTCGTCGATCTTCTGATCGCTCAATACCGGGGTGGCCGTTACGTTTAGCAGACCGCTTGCGGCTTGTGGGTGTTTGATATGATCATCACCTGCTGCCGGCGTATTGACGAGTCTTTAGAGTCCTACACAGAGGTTTCCTGGCTCAAGCGAAACGAAATAAGAGCGCATATGAGATATGTGCGGGACCGAGAATAATGCGTGTATGTGATACCGTATTCTATTCTCGCGATGAATGTGTCGAATGGTTGTATGCGATATAACCTAGTTATCGAATCAAGGATTGATTCGATAAATCAATACATTGTATACTAGTCGGTTGTGTGCGACATGACCGGATTATTGTGTCAAGTGTTGATTTAATGATTTAATGCATAATTATATATTTGATATATTACTTTGCATTAACTAGTATTGGTTCACTTAAGATGGATTTTCTCACTCGGATGTGCACATTGTATATACGATATAATTTTGTGCACTAGTTTGTATCATGTTTGATGATGCATGCTAAATTGGCTAAGTGTAAAGATTAAACCATGGTTGTGTAATGGTTAGGGTTTTGTTTTTACTTATTCATTTATTTATTTCATTTATTCTTTTTGGAAAATAAAATGCATAAAGAGAAAATGGTGGCTTTCATTTTGTTTCTTTCATGAAGATTCATGAAGGTTTGACTAAGTCACCATTTTGTCTCATGCTTAACCCTAACCACTCCATTTAACCATAGTCCACTCTCTACACCTAACTATGGTTTTGTTTATGATAAGTTTTGATTTTCTATTCTAATTTAATGAACTTATCATATTCATTATCTTCTTCTTCTTCTTCATCTTCAATGAAGAAAGCTTCACTTCATCAATGGTGATTGATGAAAAAGGGTGAGAAATCCAATTCTAAAGTCTACCCACTTCCTATTTCTTCATCCTCTACCTCTTGCCAAGTAGTAGAGTGTGTTTTCTTCACAAGTTTCATGACTTGGTGAAGTGGGAGCTTGATCTTGCGATGCCTCGACGTAGATCATCTTCGGCACGTCGTCGATGACCTAGCTCGCTCTTTCTCCGATGAAGCCGACGCTAGAGCCCGGGATTTGATTTGAACAGCGGAGAGGACTTCATCACGGAGCCGTGGAGGTGGAGAACCGGATCTACAAAGGTTGTATTTCCGTACTCTTAGTTAAAGTTGTTAACTAGTTGCTTATTCGCCTAAACTTCTAGCCAACGATCCGTATTAGGGTTTCTCGGCACCGTTAAAATTTGAAATTGGCATGGTTGATGCCTTGTGAGACCTCTTGAGAGTGCCTAGGAACCCTACAGTCTCCATATATGAGGAGGTTTTCAATTCCCATATCGATGGCAATCTCGAGGCCTGCTATCAAAGCTTCGTATTCAGCTTCATTGTTCGTCCTCGACTCTGTCAAGGAGAAAGCGAAGCGCATTATCCCTCCTTGTGGGGTCACGAAGATAAGGCCTACCCCTGATTTGATTATAGGCGCGTTCTGTCTGCGTTTCTTCATGGAAGACACTCCATCAAAATAAAGTTCCCACCGGTTACCACCACCGTTGATCGCATCAAATGCGTGTTCATCTGGCAGTTCGCAATTCAAGGGAGAATCGGCCGGTATCGGATGCTCGGCGAGGAAGTCGGCGATGGCCTGGCCTTTCACTGCCTTAAGAGGTTGATAAGTTATTGAGAACTCTATCAAAAGCAGGGCCTATTTAGCGAGTCGCCCCGTCAGTATGGCCTTCGACATTAAATATTTGAGGGGATCCACCTTCGATATGAGACGGACTTCATGTGCCAACGCATAGTTTCTGAGCTTCATTATGGCGAAGATCAATGCCAGGAAGTATTTTTCGATGGGAGAATAATTGCTTTCTGCCCCCAGGAGAACTCAACTCAAGTAATAGAGAGCTCTTTCATTCCCTTGGTCATTCTCTTGTGCCCATAACGCGCCTAAGGAACCTTCAAGGGCGGTTGTATACAGAATGAGAGGCTTTCCCTTGACCGGAGCAGCCAGCACTGGCGGGTTCTGCAGATACCGCTTGATTTCGTCCAGTGCGCCTTGGCATTTGTGATCCCAGACGAACGGGGTTCCCTTTTTCATCAAGTGACTGTAGGGGCGGCACTTGCCAGAGAGATTGTCTATAAATCGCCGGATATACGCGAGCTTCCCTTGGAGAGACCGCAATTGTTTGAGAGTCCTTGGCGGGGGCATTTCCATGATCGCCTTGATTTTTGACGGATCTATTTCGATACCTTGGTGCCGGACGATGAATCCTAGGAATTTACCTGAGGACACCCCGAACGCGCATTTGAGTGGGTTCATCTTCAAGTTATATTGCCGAAGGCGTTGAAATACGATCTTCAGATGTTCGAGATGTTCCTCGTATGATTTGCTTTTCACCACGAGATCGTCGATATAGCATTCGACGATTTCATGTATGAGGTCATCGAAGATCTTCGTCATGGCCCTCTGATAGGTGGCGCCGGCGTTCTTTAGACCGAAGGGCATCACTTTGTAGCAGAATATACCCAAAGGGGTCCGGAAAGCGGTGTGCTTCTGGTCTTCGGGATGCATCTTTATCTGATTATATCCTGATGAGCCGTCCATGAAGGAGAAAACTTCGTGAGTGGACGTGTTGTCTATCATCAGCTCAGTGACCGGTACTGGGAAAGCGTCCTTCGGGCAGGATTTATTGAGATCCCGAAAGTCCAAACATATGCGCACTGTCCCATTTTTCTTCATCACCGGGACGAAGTTGGCAATCCAATCAGGGTACTGAACCTCTTGGATGAAGCCGAAGTCGATCAGCTTCTTGACCTCGGCGTTAATGCTCATCTCAAGCTCGAGCCACATTCTTCTCGGTGCTTGTTTGATTGGCTTGATATCCGAGGATATCGTTAGTTTGTGGACCGCAGTCTCTGGATCTAATCCTGGCATTTCGGAATAGTTCCTGTTCTCCTCCGAATGGCGGCCAAGACATGGGCGTCTTGCCTGAGATTCGGGGCAGATGCTAATAGGTACTATCCGTCCGCCTCTCCGAAGATGCCAAGTTGATTTATGGCGACATGTATCGAAGGTTTAAACGGATGTGGCCGATGTAGCAGACTTCGTCAGATTCCCCCTCGCTTGAGGGGTTTTTGATTGTGGGGACGCTCTTCCCTGCAGGCGCAAGCCCCTACAGTTAATTACGCTACCGCATTGCGGTAACAACTTTCTCCTTCTCCAGATGGTCACTTCGTGTCGTGTGTGTTTGTTTTATGTTTGGTTGTTCGTGGATTGTATACGGAGACTGAGTTATGTCGTCGCCCGTAGGGTGTTGACTAGTCCAAATCCGTATTCTCTTAGATTTGGGTTTGGGGGTTGTGTTTAAGGATACGTTAGCCTCGTTTGAGACTAAGATCGACTTAAACGTTTGTTAAGGATACGTTAGTCTGATTTGAGACTAAGATCAACTTAACGGAAAGAGCATTTAGGAACTCTATTGTTCCAGTTTAGGGACATAGTGGTCCATTTAATATATGGTCATCGGGACCCGTCACCTCTCTGACGACGTTGAAGGATTACAACGACAGGTGTCAGAGGAGTTCAGAGATGTACCCTTGAACCAAAGTTGATTGAGAGTTTTATAGTCTAATTTGAATGTTTAAGGATACGTTAGCCAGATTTGAGGCTAAGATCAACTTAAACGGGATCGTTTAGATCCGACAAAAGAGCGTTTGGGGGCTCTATTGTTCTAGTTTAGGGACGTAGTGGTCCATAGGTAGTTTAAGGACATTACGGTCCAATACCAGTTTAAGGACATAGTGGTCCAATACCAGTTTAAGGACATAGTGGTCCATTGCCAGTTTAAGGACATGGTGGTCCATTGCCAGTTTAGGGATGTGGTGGTCCATAAAATGTATGGCTGTCGGGACCCATCACCTCTCTGAAGACGTTGAAGGATTACAACGACAAATATCAGAGAAGTTCAGAGATGTACCCTTGAACCAATGAGTTGGTTGAAAGAGCAGATGTGCTCAGTTCAAGATGATTTGAGGACTTATGGACAGTTTGGGCTAAGTCCAATTATGTTTGAAATATTGGCCCTTTAGGCCATTAGACATTTGTCTAGGTTCAGCCCCTCATCATTCAGCAGTGCTAAACAGAGGTTTGGGGGTTCTGACAATCATTTTGTCTTTGATTTCCTCAATTTTGAGATTCATTTGGAGGAGGGACTTTTGCCTCTGGAAAATTAGCCAATTTGGATAAAAGTAGTGTTAAACACTAGAGAACAACAATGTTAAACACTGGAGGTAGAACTCTCAAATTAGTGTTAAACACTAAAAGGCAATCAGTGTTAAACACTGGAAATATAATCTTCAATTTAGTGTTGAACACTAAAGAAAGAGGGGTCACGTGTGTACACGTGAGAGCGCCCAAAGGTGGGACCAGATCCCTTTTCTTCGTTCTGCAATTAAGTGTTAAACACTTCTTCATCTTTTGAGCATCACGTGTTGACATGTGACGGTGATTTATGCGCTGACTGTTAAAGCGTTTGCTAAGGGGTCACGTGGTATCACGTGAGAGCGCCCAAAACCTTCATTTCCTTTGATTTTTCTTTCTGTGTTTTGTAGGTCACGTGGGAGCACGTGAGGCATTGCCTCAAATCTTTCCTCCTTCTCATTTCTGGAGATCTCTTCAGGGGTCACGTGGGGACACGTGACCTAGTTTTATTCCTTCTTTTCTGATCACTGTGGATTGGGGTCACGTGTCATCACGTGACCAATGTTCTTTATATGCATGGAGATCTTTCAAGTCTCTTTATTTTAAGAATTAAATTCTCTGTAGGATTAAGAATTAAATTCTTATGTAGGGTTAAACCCTAATTTCTTTTATAGGAATTGAATTCCCATATATATAAAAGAATTAAATTCTTGATTAGGGTTAAACCCTAGTTCCACTTTTTTTTAAGAGGAATTAAATTCATGTGGATTTGAGAGAATTAAATTCTCCATTAGGGTTAGACCCTAGTTCTGTTTTGGAAGAATTAAATTCTCTAAACTCAATTCCCCCTCTAAGTTTTGAATCTGCATGGCAGGATCTCAACCCGATGAGAATTAAATTCTCATCCTATGGGGAGATGTGCTCTGTACAGATCTTCAACCAGAAGAAGAACTAAGTTCTTTATTCGCAGAAGAGTTAAACTCTTAAATTTTGAGAATTAAATTCTTTTTTTGAAGTTGATCTTTTTCCCTTTTCTCACCTAGGATTTTCTTTTTAGAGAATTAAATTCTCCTTTCTTTTCTCTCTGCAATTTCAAGATCCCAGAATTCTCTCCAAAGTTTTCTCTCTCCAAATTCCCCTCCCCTTCTCTTCTCTTGGCTCCTATTTATAGGAGGAGGAAAAGAATCAATTTGTTTAGCAAATCTTTCATTGAAAGATTTTGCTTGTTTTCATAATTAATATGATCCTTTAGATCATTCAGTGAATTTTATTCACCGTTGGATTTTAAATCCAAAGATATTATGTTTGTTATTTCTGGTGAGATTTTAGGGAAATCTTTTCTTGTATCAAATCTTTCCATAAATTGGTGATCTTTAATCACCATTAGATTTTTAATCCAACGGTCCCCATAATTCTTTTCCATTTGGAAAGATTTAGAAGCTTTTAGAATTTTAATTCTATTAACTGTGAGGCTTTCGGAGCCAGTCACGTGCTGACACGTGACCCTTGGTCACGTATGCGCATGTGACCCCCAATTGAGTCCTTTTCTCAGCGTTTATTTACGCTTCAGTTTTAACCATCACGTGTCAACACGTGACCATTGGTCACGTGTGAGCACGTGATACCTCATTGAGGTAATTCCTGATTTTTAATCAGGGAACAGTGCATAGGATATTTGCTCATAACTTTTGATCCCGGATGAATTATGAAGCCCATAATATATCAAATCGAAGGGTTTTTCGAGACGCTTTCGATACCATCAGAATTTATCTGTTTCTCATTTAGGAGTTTGTCAAAAAATAGCCCGGAAGATACTGGTTCGTGTTTTCTTAAGCATATCACTGCCATTTGATACCTTGGGCTCTTTTGCGCAGAAATTTTTGGCGAGAACAGTTCCATGCGAAGCAATCTCTATGCTGCATAAGCACGTCTTTTAACACAGCCACCCTTTCTTCAGATAGCAGCTCACTCACGAATGTAGGTCGCGGGTCACTTGCCGTTCCCAAATCAATCTTCTTGAGGTTATCTGCAGTAGTGTGTATTCCATCTTCCAGCTCTTTCGGCGCCGGTGGAAATTCTGAGATTACCTCGTCATCATCGTTTTCGAAGCACCAAGGGAGCCCATCCCTATTCTTGGGTTTTTCTTTTGATATCGTTATCATATGACAAGTACGAGCACGCTTCCAAGACCGATGTTGATCTGGTTCTACTCTCGCGGATTTGGGTTCATGCTTCTGCGACGGAGTTATCCTCCAACTGTCGGATAGAGCGAACTTGTCGAGCTGATATTGATCTTCGACCAAGTTCTTGAAGGTGAAACAGTCTTTGAGGGATGTCCTATTGCTCAGTGATAAGAGCAATAGTCTGGGTGAGAGACTTCGCCTGCTTGCTCGGGGTGTTTAGACTCCGGCAGTGTAATCATTTGATGTCTTATAGCGAGGTCAAGTATCTTCTTTGTCTTGTCTTGAAGAAAAAAGTATGCTCGACTCATCTTCTTCATAAGGGACAAATCCGGACCGCTCGATTCCCGATTGCGTGACTTCTTGGTCCCGCTTTGTCGTTGCTGAATGCCTTTTTCCGCTTTTTGACTTGTTTCTGCCTCTGCGTCGGGCTTTTTTTACAGCAGGTTGACTGGGAGGGGTATTTTCATCTTTTGCAGCCTGTTGGAGAAGGCGTTGTGTCCTGGTTTTCTCGTAGATGGCCATTTCACGGTTATGGTCGTCTCGAACTTTTTGACCAGCTTCCCTTATAAGCTTGTCCATTTGTTCTTCGAACGACGGACTGGGCATTTTTACGTCGGGGACCTTTTCTGGTTCAGGATTAGCACTCTTCCATTGAGCATTTCCTTCTTCATCAAAGTCGTGTACAACATAGCAGTCGTTGAGTAGCTCCTGGTTATTGGATCGAACGTATCCAAGCCCGATTGCTTCCATTCTCCCATTGGGCAACTTGCGCTGAGTTCCGGGAATGTTCCAGACCCTGTCATAGAACTTGGCTTTTCGAGCGGTCTGTTTGAAGGGTATCCCTTGGCGCTTTAACAGCCTTTTCAAGCCTTCTGTATAATATCTAGACAGACGGATGGGCTAAATCCTGTCAAGTGTAGGATCCGCGCCATGCCATATTTCTTTCTCCACTTTGGTTTCCCCGAAGAGGTAGAATAGGATCGCCTTTTCGCCATCTCGCCTGGGAGGGACATAGAACGTCAGCAGCTCTTCCACACTGTAGGTGTGAAGCGCGTCCAGTTCCTTATGATGTTTGGGCGGAACCATGGCAACTTGCAAACTTTGTTCTTCATCAGCGAATGTTCGTATTGGAGGCCGAGCGGAGAATATAGCATGGACCTCATCTTCTAAGTCGCTGCCAAAGATCAACATAGGAGCGGATGGTCCTGGCTTATTGTGCTGGGGTGGACCTGAATAAACTATCGCTTCTTCTTCTTCAGTATCGCTCTCGAAGACTGGAATGGTGGTGATAGCTTTATTCTCCGACTTGCGACATCTCTCCGTGTTCTCGAAATCTGGCAAAAATTATTTTGCATCTTCGTACTTGTGAACTTCGTTCATGAAGAACGGGTTCAACTCTCCTGTTACGGTATACTCAAGACCATCCTTAAAGTATTTCATACACTGATGTTGTGTAGAAGGGATGATGTTGTACTCGTGTAACCAAGGCCGGCCGAGCAAAGCGTTATAGCATGTCTTGGCGTCAATGACATGGAATTTAATATCCATGACAAGTAGCCCGAATCGTAATGTCAGTATCACAGACCCGAGAGTCCGCGATGACTGGGAATCAAAACCAGAGATGGTGATTTTATCACGAGCAAGATGCTGGATGCTCATGCAGATTTCCTTCAACACTCGCACGTTGAGAAGATTGACGGAAGACCCATTGTCGACCAGGATTTTGCCTATCTTTATATCATGGCAGTACCTTGAGACATAGAGGGGACGGTTGTGCTCGCACGTGGATTGTATACGGTTTTGCAGGATGTATGATCCAGACCGTAGGGCCATAAAAATTTCGGGACTTTGTTGGCGTCTGCATCGCTGCACTGGAATATGGTACCAGGAGCGACTCATCATTCGCCGTTGGGGTATGGGATTTGGAATTTAGTTGGCGTCTGCATCGCTGCACTAGAATATGGTACCAGGAGCGACTCATCATTCGCCACTTGGGGATTGGGGAGCGATGGCTTAGGAGACAGGTTTAGATCCCTATCCCCTAAGACTTTTCAATTTTATGGGCCGTGAGGGTCCCATAAAGAATTTTCTCCCTACGAGTCGTAAGGATCCCGCAGGTGTATTTTCTCCTTAGGAGTCGTGAGGATTCCTAAGTGTGTTTTCCCTTTGTGAGTCGTAAGGATCCCACAAAGGTTTGTTCTCCTCATGTATCGTGAGGACACATGAGTGGGTCTTCTCAATGGAGCATAATTCCGAAGGCGGAGACCAGCCGCGTAACTGGTGATTGCGGTGGGGAATGGGTATGAAGAGAATTATTTGAGCCCGTGGATTGTATACGGTAGTCAATTTGGGGACCAACCGTAGGGCCGGAAGAATTTTTGGAAACTGGATTTTTGTTTGGCGTCTGCATCGCTGCACTGGAATATGGTACCAGGAGCGACTTATCATTCGCCGTTTTTTTTCTTTTCTCTTTTTTTTTTTACCACAATTGCTCTATCATTTCAGCTTTTCTTATCGCGAAGATCGCAATTGCCCTATCATTTCGGCTTTTATTCGCGGTTACCCCATCATTTCGGCTTTATTTTCATTTATTTACACATTTTTTGTTTATTTACATTTTTTTTTACATTCCCAGTTTAACGACTTAAAGGTCGATTATTCCCAGTTTAGTGACATGGTGGTCCATTGTTCCCAGTTTAATGACGTGGTGGTCGATTGTTTTCAGAGAAAGGCAGATGTCTGAGAGAATCAATTTCACGAAGAACTTCGGTCTCCGTTTGTATAAAATTGGCGGTCGCATCTTGACTGTTTACTAACACGCCTTTGGACAGTTCTATCTCTCCTGCCTTGTATTGCTTTTCGACCCAATCTTTGAAGACGAAGCAGTCTTCAATGGCGTGACCTATCACTCTGTGATAGGGGCAGTATTTAGGGTCGTCGGTCCTATTCGCTTCCTGCGGTCTTTTTGACTCTGGCAGTTGTAGACCGTTCTTCAGGGCGTCTTTGAATATTTTACGGATTTTGTCCCTTCTGAAGGAATAGACCTTATCCAGCTTTTCTTTCAGTGGAGATTCTCCTCCCTCTCCGAACACTGGCTTCCGAGGCTGGTTGGCGCTAGGCCCGCTCATCCTTCGCTTATTTCGGTTAGCCGAAGTGTTGAAAGATTCAGAATCATCGGAGTTTCCGCCTTTGCGATTATCGTCCTTTCGGTTTCTCCCGGACCTATTGTTATTTTGGGAATCCGGGGAGGACTCCTGTTTTGAGCGCTCCAGCATCTGAACTTTCCTGGTCAGCTCTTGGAATGTTTTGAGACCCGCGGTGCATAGAAATGGGGCCATCCAATTGTTGAGATTTCCGACGAGGAGACTAACAGATTGGTCCTGCTCTATCGGCGGTTCGCATTTGACGGATAGATTGCGCCATCGGGTTATAAAATTCGTGCTGCTTTCGTTGTTCTTGGGCTTGGTCCTTACGAGCTCGGCAATGGTGATCTTATCGCTGACGCTCATGAACCTTTGTCTAAACAAAGATTCCATTTGGACGAAAGTAGTAATGGATCCATCCGGTATGCTCGCGTACCAGTTGAAAGCAACATCGGTCAAGCTATTAACGAACTGGCGGAGGAGAAGCGCATCGTTGCCCCCAGTATTCCCGCATGAGGCTTTGAAGTGGGCGATATGCTGATTCGCATTTCCCGTCCCATCGAATCTTCCGAATTTGGGGATGACATAGCCGCTAGGAAATTCCACCAGATCATACTGAGCAGGATATGGTCTCCCACTACTGCTGATATCTTTTTGCGCTTCGGCTTCAGCTACCAGTGTTTTGACTTTGCTGGCAACCAAATCCATGATTTGATCTTGAGTTAGCGGACTACTGTCATCGGTAGCCAAGACATTTCCCGAGATAGGATGCGACTGATTTTCATGCGGTTCGCCCACTTTTGGATTTGAGGGAATAGGCGTCGGCTGCTTTGGGACACCATTTCCCGGTTCATGAGAGCCTTGCGCCTAATTGGGCGGCTGAGAGGTAAGTTGGGCCGTAAGCTGTAAGACGACATTTGTCAAGTCGTCGATCTTTGAGTAGAGCTTGGCCATCTCCTTGTCTTTGCTTCTGAGCTGCTTTCGGAGCTCTTGGAGAAGTTGCTGCTCTGCTGTCTTAGGACGGAAAGTTGGTTCATCTTCGCTTTCCGAGCCTGACTCCTCATGAATTGAGGGCTCTCTCTGCCTATCAGCCTCATCGAGAGGGTTTTCATCATCCAGCGGAGGTGGCTGTTCTTGGGAAGTGGCAACCACATTCAAGCCAGATTGGATTTGAGATGTGGTGGCCCCGTCCTTGCTCTTGCTGCGCGTGCCCACCACGTAGACAGTGTGGATAACACATTCAGCCATCCCCTCATCTTTGGCGGGGTAACCCTGTTCTTCGAACCTCATGAGGTTTAGCCTGGCAGTAGCCCTAGCCCTTTTGTTGGCTCTATATCTGAGCCTTTTCTCCCTCAGCTTCTCGATTTTGAAGGCTTGGCGGGCAACTGCTACCCGGGAAGCCATTGTGAGTTGATCAAAGGGGAGGTTAGAGAAGACACCCGATCGAGCAGTGGTCAAGGGCACCGCTGGAGCTTGCGCGGGACGCCCTGTCGCTTTGTTGGTGTCGATGGCCTTTCCCCCAGCTGGGGCCACGGAGAGTCGTTCGGAAACGGACTGGCGCTTGGGCTGAGGTGCCCTCGCGATCACCACGTTTGGCCTCCTGCCTTTCGAGACCGGTTTGTCTGCCACTGGGGCTTGAGGAGCAGGGATGGCGCCAACTGGCATGAACATAATAGAGCCGAATGGTAGCAGCGGCTCCTCCCATTGTCGTCCGAGACTGGCCGGAAGGACCGTCCTAGAGTCTATCCTCATCGTGTAGGAGATGGGAGCTGAGTTCATCTTTGGAGACATCGTCGGAAGGTGATTGCTTGAAAATCTGCATGAAAGAGCATTATTTTAATATAAATACAGGTATGTATAATGATTGAGTTCGCATGAATGCTTAACCCGAAATATGGGAGGAGAGATTAGTCCCACCGGGCGTGCCAGAGTCTGCAGGGTGTTTTTCGTCACCCCATTGAGATGGGAATACGCGCGCGCTTGTCAGGCGTACTACAGATTCCCCCTGTCTAGGGTAGGCCAGGGTTTAATGATTGTGGGGATCCGAATCTCCGGCAGCCGCGGACTAAGCTGCCGTTAATTACCCCTCGCCTTTGGAGCGAGGGAACCTCCGATTGACGGGTTAAACTGGCCATGCGAACTCAATGTGCAGTGTACGTGTGTTGTGTTTTGAAAGGGGGGTTTTGGATATATCGGGAGCCACGCAGAGTTTTTACGGGGGTCCCGCTACCCGGATAGCGGGCTGAGGGTCAAGGGGGCTAGCAGCCCCCTTGCGGGGTTCGGGGCAGCGTCCCGGCCCAAAAATTTTTTGGAGGGGGAGAATGTTGCAGAGTATGTGTATGTGTACATATGTATACATATGTATATATATACATGTATATATAAACAAAAAGGGGGGAAAGACATCCAAAGGATGCGTGTGGCCAGCGCCTTGAGCGCTGTGCGCTTAGGTGCCGTGCGCTCAGGCGCAAGCGCGCCATATGTCGGCACGTGGGCGCTTTGCGCATGAGCACTGGGCGCTAGGGCGCAAGCGCGCCACGTGTCGGCACGTGGGCGCTTTGCGCTCGGGCGCAAGGCGCTGGAGCGCAAGCGCCACGTGTCGGCACGTGGGTGCTTTGCGCTCGGGCGCAGTGCGCTTGAGCGCAAGCGCGCCACGTGTCGGTACGTGGGCGCTTTGCGCTCGGGCGCAGTGCGCAGAAGCGCAAGCGCGCGCGCCACGTGGGCGCTTTGCGCTCGGGCGCAGTGCGCTTAAGCGCAAGCGCGCCACGTGTCGGCACGTGGGCGCTTTGCGCTCGGGCGCAGTGCGCTGGAGCGCAAGCGCGCGCAGCCACGTGTCGGCACGTGGGCACATTATGCTCGGGCGCAGTGCGCTTGAGCGCAAGCGCGCCACGTGTCGGCACGTGGGCGCTTTACGCTCGGGCGCACTGCGCTGGAGCGCAAGCGCGCGCGCCACGTGTCGGCACGTGGGCGCTTTTCTCTCGCGCGCAGTGCGCTGGAGCGCAAACGCGCCACGTGTCGGCACGTAGGTGCTTTGCGCTCGAGCGCTAGCGCGCCGGCGAGGAAAAGAAAGGTTTTAACCCCAGAAACTCCCGGAAGAGAAATTAGAAAGGAGTTGGACTCTTGAATGTTTTTTTTTTGGGTTAATGGGAGGGGTTCTTCTTCCTCCTCTGTTAGCTGGATCTTGAAGATCAAGAGATATGGGATTTTTAAAAATCACTCCTTTTTGAGATCTAATGGAAGATCTGAGTTCCCCTTGATGGGTTTTGTGGTGAAAAACTAATTTGTTTTATAAAAAAGAGAGTAGAACTCTTGATTTAATTCAAGAGAAAGAAGAAGGTTTTGGAACCTTGAAGAAGGAGAAAGATCTCAGATCTGAAACCTTTTTTTTTTGGAGAGAGAAAAAAGTTGTTTTATTCATCATCATGTTGCCTTTTATAGGCTTACATATTTACATATAGCCCCTTGGGCTTTACAAAAATGGCATTTTAGCCATCCCATGGCTTATGTGCCATTTCATTTTTGCACATAAGCCATGGGCTTACAAAATATTGGCTTTATGTCCATTTTGTTTACATTCATGCATAAAAAATTACATAAAAATTATTTATTACATGGTCTATTTTGGCATGGAGGAGGCTGGCCGCGGGCTCGACTTGGGCATGGGCCCACTTGACCTG
Source organism: Agapanthus africanus (assembly GCA_030015575.1). Lineage (NCBI taxonomy): Eukaryota > Viridiplantae > Streptophyta > Magnoliopsida > Asparagales > Amaryllidaceae > Agapanthus > Agapanthus africanus. Next base: position 761,831,315 of record CM057337.1, read on the forward strand.
GGCTTGGGCCCACCTAGCTTGGGGGTTGACCCTGACTTTGACTCGGTCAACCGGGGTGTAAATTTTTACCCCAACACTTGTCACAAGGCTTTACGGGCTTCTTGGATCTCTTCTTTTTCTTCTTTGAAGATTTTAACGGCTGGGTGTGGGTGCTTGGGCCATCACCACCAATCTTTGGAGTTAGGCACGGTTTCAGCATTCCTTCGATTATCTAGGGTTCTAGCGGGTTCTTCCACTTGATCGGCGGGCATGTATGAAGATCATTCAGCATCCTTTTGGTTTTGGCTGACAGCACGACCTCCCATGGAGCTTCTTCAACAAAAGAACACGTTGCCCCCGGTGTGTCCATCTTCTTAGGAGTATGCGGTTATGGTGGGTTTACTTTCCACTTCTCAGACAACGCAAACTTGCCTTGCAGGTATTGATCCTCGATCCATCCCTTAAAGACGAAGCAATCCTCGATCGGGTGACTTACCATTTGGTGGTAAGGGCAGTAATTAGGATTATTCACTTCGCTGGGTTGCGGCGGTCGCCTGGGATTCGGCAAACTGATAAGCCTGTTACGCATAGCCAGCTCAAACAGCCTCTTCGTTTTGTCCCGTGGGAATGAGTAAGGACGCTTCATTTTCTCATTGTAAAAGCGCCGTCTCTCTTCCAGTTGATCTGCTAACTTTGGGGCACTGGGTTGTTGTTGGGTGTTCGCGACGAAGGTCGCCTTCCCTTTACCTTTGTCGTTCCAAGGTTCCGGCTTCGGGGGAGACGGTCTGTGACCCATTTGATACATCTGGGCTAGCTTATCGATCAAAGCCTGGAACGTGGTCGGTTTAAAGAACATCATGAACTGTGAAATAGTTGCATGAGGGTCTAAGGTGCCCACGAACATGCCCACCGCTGGTGCTTCTTCGATGCACTGTTCGCACTTCGACCACAAATTTCGCCATCGGATTGCATATTGAACCCAGGTTTCGCCCGGCTTCACCCTTGCATTGATCAATGATGTTATTACGGTGCGTTCGCTGGCGCTCGCGAATCGCTGAGTGAATAGCAACTCCATCTCTGTGAAAGTTTTGACGGAGTCATTTGGAAGCTCGGAGTACCACTCAAACGCCGTCTCCGATAAGCTGCCGACGAATTGGTGAAGCAAGAGCTTATCATCGCCGCCGGTGTTGCCACAAAGAGCTCTGAACTGGGCGACGTGCTGGTGGGGGTTGCCTGTCCCCTTGTAGACATGGAATTTCGGGATTGTGTAGCCCGGCGGGTATTTTATCTGATCATACCAGCCCGGATATGGTCGTCCCGTTTTGACGACTTGGCCAGCCGCTTCATTTGCCTGGTGAACTCGTATTTGTTGGACAATATAATCATCCAGGACGGCCTTAGAGATTGTTTCCTCTTTGGCTGTTGAAAGAGCCGGAGGTGGATTTGACGTTTCTCCTCTGTCGTCTTCGAGGATAATCGGAGGATCTTCGGCTGGAGGATCAGGCTGTATCATCATCCCGACCATGTCTTGGAACAGAAGAGCCATCTGCTTTATATTGGCCGCTTGTTCCGCAGCCTCCTTGTCCTTCTTTTCAAGCATTCTACGAAGGAATTCAGCATCGGTCTCGTGTTCGCGACGTTGTTCCGATGACGCCTCCGGGCTTTCTTTTGGCCCGGTGAGTGCGGCCATCGCAATTAGCATCTCCTGGAGCTTCTGCTGCTGTTGTTCCTGGGCTCTTGTGATGGATCGGGTGAGTGGTCGGTGCCCCGTAGAAGCGCGGCTATCCTCCTTCCCGGATGCCATGTAGATAGTATGCACCACCACCATGCCCCCAGACTTAGGGCGTTTAGGCTCAGTGCCTTTGACATTTGTCGTAGACATGGGGGTCTTCTCCGGCTTTCTTTTCTTATGAGCGGTTGAAGTTGAAGGGGCCGTCGCAGTGGGCACCCAGATAGTTTTCCGTGGCTTGGCAGGATGGCTTTCTTCCTGTCGGATCTTCAGCTTCTTCTGCTGGCGGGGATATTCTTGATCCACCACTAAGTTTCGGACCTGCCGCCAGACCTTGTAGATCTTGGAGGACAGCCGCTGAGGGGATCGTTCTGGCTTTGCTTCCATAGCCTTCTCCAGTGGAGGAGGAGTCCTTCTCAGTATAGCGGTAGGAGAATTCCTACGCACCTTATTCAACAGCTCAAAGCTATTCCCAGTTGGAACAGCAGCATTAATTTCCGCCATCGGGGTTGGTGGAGTTAGCCCAGAAGGGGAGTTGCCCCCGGCCTTCCTCACTCGGCGCCAGTGGCGATGTCGAGCATGTTGCGCTGATGGAATTGGCTCGGTGACGAGGATAGCTTTGTCTTGCCCCCTGTTCAGGTGAGGGGTTGTTGCCGGTGTCAGCCTGATAAAGACTGATGTCTTCTGAGTAGCAGGAGCAGGAGTTGGAGTTGGGACGGTCAGTCTTGTAAAGACCGACCCCTTAGCAGGAGAAGCCGCCTTGACGACTTCAGGAGCAGGTTTGGTTACTCTCTTCGGAATAACCTTCTCTAGGATTGCAAGCTTCATTGTGGGCTCACAGGAATTTTGGCCCAGCCTGGAGAAGACCGAGGCACTGGTGTTGGACGACCCGTTGAGAGGGGCCGCAGTAACTGTAAGTCGATCGAAGACCAACTTCTTGAGAGCTTCTGGTACGGGCACGGGAGCAGTGAAGCTTGTCGGCGGAAGCATGGTTCCGAAAAACAGCCCTGTGGTGGCTTGAGTAATCTGCTCCACGGGTATCGTGAACAAAGTGGCCGCTTGGGGCCCGTAGGTTATGCCCCCAGTTGAGGCAGGACGCGAGTTGGAGCTGCAGTTGGAGCACTTCAAGCAGGTGAATGCCATTGCTGTTTTGCTTTCTGCGCCAAGCTAGAAACCAAATCTTAGTAACTTGAAACCCAAGGGCAACCATTAACAAACCGCGATTTGTTCGCGAATACGACACACGAAGTGTGGAGTGGAAAGAGGAAAAGGTCCCACCGGGCGTGCCAGAATCTGTTCCCCTCCGAACAACAGGGACGCGACCTCGCGGGTGCGTCTTGCCTGGAATTCAGGACAGATGCTAATTGGTGCTATCCGTCCACCTCTCCGAAGATGCCAAGTTGATTTATGACACCGTGTATCGAAGATTTAAATGGATGCGGCCGATGTAGCAGACTTCGTCAGATTCCTCCTCATTTGAGGGGTTTTTGATTGTGGGACGCTCTTCCCTGCAGGCGCAAGCCCCTGCAGTTAATTACGCTACCGCATCGCGGTAACAACTTTCTCCTTCTCCCTATGATCGCTTCGTGTCGTGGGTGTTTGTTTTTTGTTCGGTTGCCCATGGATTGTATACAAAGACTAAGTTATGTTGTCGCCCGTAGGACGTGGATTAGTCCAAATCTGTATCTTTCTTAGATTTGGGTTTGGGGGGTGTTTAAGGATACGTTAGCCTTATTTGAGGCTAAGATCAACTTAAACGTTCGTTAAGGACACGTTAGTCTAATTTTAGACTAAGATCGACTTAACGGGATCGTTTAGATCCGACAAGAGAGCAATTGGGCTCTATTGTTTAGTTTAGCGACATTGCGGTCGATAAGTAGTTTAAGGACATTACGGTCCAATGTTAGTTTTAATATATTGCGGTCAAGGTTAAGGACGTCATAGTCCGTGAGTTTAAGGACCTCACAGTCCGGTGTTAGTTTTAAGACATCACGGTCGAGGTTAAGGACGGCATAGTCCGGTATTAGTATTAAGACATCACGGTCGAGGTTAAGGACATCATAGTCCATGAGTTTAAAGACCCCACAGTCCGTAGCCGTGTGTGGTTGTCGGGACCCGTTACCTCTCTGACGACGTTGAGGAATTACAACGACAGGTATCAGAGGAGTAAACAGATGTACCCTTGAACCGGGTGTAAATTGATTGGAAGAGCGGTTGGGCTCAGTTCAATTTATATTGAGGACTTATGGCCAGAATTGGGCTAAGTCCAGTTGAAAATGTTTAACATTTTATTCATGATCTGCCTATTAGGCCATTGCTTGGGCTCTGCCCTTTTTAATAATGCATAGTATTGGGCTCTGTAATTAAATGCATGGCATTTATATTTGGCCTGTTAGACCTTTACTTGGGCTCTGCCCTTTTAATAATGCATAGCATTTTTAGTGGTCTAATAGTGCGCCACGTGGCTTGTCAGGCGCTTTGCGCCAATTAAAGAGCGCAATGCGCTAGCTCATGCGAAAGTGACACGTGTCACGCTCTGCGCTAAGCGCAAGTCTGTTAGCGCAGTGCGCTTTCTGAGTGCACTACGCCAGTGAATGAAACGTAGCGCACTCTGGTGCAGTGCGCCACTCCAAGAGCGCAGTGCGCTATTTTTAGGAGCGCAAAGCGCAGACGGTTCTGTGGTTGACACGTGGCGCATTCTGGCGCAGTGCGCCAATCCAAGGAGCGCAAAGGCGCATTTCATTAGTGCAAGGCATTGTCCAATAGCGCAGAATGCATTTTGATCAAATTAAGATCAAAGAACAAGTTGTTTGTTCTCTCAAAAGAGGTCTTATCTCAATATTCAAGAACCAAAGTTCTTGTTCTCATCAAAAGGCTGTGCCTTTATAGATCAAATGATCTAGGAATGAAGTAAATTACTTCTTTAAATTTTTTATGATTAGATATTTTTGATCTTTTTCTTTTTTATTAAAGATCTTGATCTTGTTCTTAGATCCTTGATCTTTTTAGAAGAGAATTCTTCTTTTTTAATGAGATGATTTCATCTCTGTTCTTCAAGAATTTGATTCTTTACCTTTAAAGATGAAGAAGATGATCTTCTTTCTTCAAAGGCTTGCCTTTTTTTTAAGGTTTTTCTCAAAATTTGCAGAGGGTTCTCTCTCTTCTTTTTCTATATCTGAGACTTAAAGTCTAGGGGCCTTTATATAGGGCCAATTGATCTGTTAGGTTAGTTACAGAGATCTTTCTCTGATTGATCTGGGGATATTTCCCCACCGTTGGATCTTTGATCCTAAGGCTTCTGTTTTACAGAAGACAATTTTCTTATTTTAATAAGATTGGAAAGATCTTTCTAGAATTTTTATTCTGATTAATTAATAATTTATTATTTAAATTCCAGTGCTGGCACAATTGGCGCTAGCGCACCTGCGTTTGACACGTGTCGCGCAGCGCAGAGCGCAGCGCAGCTGCGCTAGCGCGCCTGTGTTTGACACGTGGCGCACAGCGCAGAACGCAAGAGACCTGAAGCGTTGCTTCATTTTTAAAATTTGAATTTTGAAATAGAGCTTTGCTCTAATTTGGGGGTGCGCTTCCTTGGGCGCAGCGCTCCTGGCGCTGGCGTGTCTGCTGTTGACACGTGGCGCTCTGCGGGCAGCGCAAGAAATCTGAAGCGTTGCTTCAACTTTTGAATTTTGAAATTCAAACAGAGCTTTGCTCTGATTGGGGGACGCAGAAGCATCGCTTCATTTCCAGTCTTAGAATTTGGACAGAGCTTTGCTCTGATTGGGGGAAACAGGTACGTTGTGTAACGGTATATACATTCTAAATCAAAATACAGTTCTAAATATACAGAACACACACAAGAGAAAAAATTCAGAAATGAACGAAATTTTCTTGTGGCATTGTAGACTTGGTCATATCAATGCGACAAAACTACCTAAGTTGCATAAAAATGGATATTTGAATTCGTTTGAATTTACATCTTATGAAATTTGCCAGTCATGTCTCAAAGGCAAGATGACCAAAACTCCGTTTACTGGATACGGAGAAAGAGCTACTGAACTCTTGGGACTGATACATAGTGATGTATGCGGTTCTATATCTACACATGCCAGGAATGGTTTCTCATACTTCATTACATTCACCGATGATCTCTCAAGATTCGGACATGTGTTTCTATTGAAATACAAATCTGAAGATTTTGAGAAATTTAAGGAATATAAGAACGAAGTAGAGAACCAGACAGGTAAAAGTATTAAAATCCTTCGATCTGATTGAGGAGGTGAATACTTAAGCACGGAATTCCAAGCTTATCTAAAAGAGAATGTGATTCTCTCTCAGCTTACTCCTCCGTATACACCACAGCACAATGGAGTATCGGAGCGGAGAAATCGCACCCTATTAGATATGGTGCGCTCTATGATGAGTACTGCTGAGTTACCTATCTCCTTTTGGACTTATGCACTTGAGACAGCTGCATATTTATTGAATCAAGTTCTATTAAAATCTGTGCCTAAAACACCATATGAGATATGGAGTGGAAAGAGACTATATCTTAAACGAGTTAAGATATGGGTTTGCCCGGCCTATATTAAAAAATAGAATCCGGACAAACTCGAAGCATGATTACTTCTTTGCAAGTTTGTGGGATATCCAAAGAATTCACATGGATATCTATTCTATCACAGTGAAGAACAAAAGGTGTTTGTTGCTCAACATGCCACCATTTTAGAAAAGGAATTTCTTGTGAAAGAAATTAGTGGTGATAAGGTAGAACTGGAAGAAGTTCCAGCTATACAAACTACAACTGATGATTTGGTAGAACCGGAGGATTCAATAGTCCCTGACGAATCTCAGCCACTCCGCAGATCAAGTAAGGTTCCTAATCCACCTGAGAGATACTACGGTTTTCTCGTAAACGGTGGGAGCGAGGATTGCATCATGGAAGATGATGACCTAACTAATTTCGAGTGGGCCATCACAAGTGGGGACTCTGTGAAATGGCTAGATGCTATACGATCTAAGATGGAATCCATGTACACCAACAAAGTATGGACTTTGGAAGTTGCTCCTGAAGGGGTAAAACCCATTGGGACCAAGTGGATCTTTAAGAAGAAACTTGGTGTAGATAGAAAGGTTATAACCTTCAAAGCAAGACTTATAGCAAAAGGTTTCCGTCAACGACCAGGTGTCGACTGTGATGAGACCTTTTCTTCAGTGGCTATGCTTAAGTCCATCAAGATCCTACTTGCCATTGTTGCTTACCATGACCATGAAATCTGGCATATGGACGTCAAGACCGCTTTTTTAAATGGTGATTTAGAAGAGAGCGTGTATATGACACAGCCAGAGGGCTTCGTAGACATTGGAAGCAGCAGAAAGGTGTGCAAGCTGCTTAAATCAATTTACGGATTAAAGCAGGTATCGCGGAGCTGGAACATCTGTTTTGATATGGCAGTCAAAGAGTTTGACTTCATCTAAAACATAGATGAACCTTGTATATATAAAAAAGTTGTAGAGAGTAAGGTTGTCTTTCTCATATTGTACGTGGATGGCATACTCTTGATAGGAAATGATGTTTCTATGCTGCACTCGATCAAACTCTTCCTATCATAAAAGTTCTCCATGAAAGATTTGGGTGAAGCCTCCTACATCCTGGGGATAAAAATCAATAGGGATAGATCTAAAAGGATGTTTGGATTGTCCCAATCCAGGTATATAGACACCATACTAAAGAGGTTTAGTATAGAAGATTCTAAGCGTGGTAATTTACCCGCTTGCTCAGAAATCACTCTCTCCAAAGAGAAGTCTCCCAAGACTGATTTGGATAGGGCTCGCATGCACATGATACCCTATACTTCTGCAGTTGGTTCTATCATCTACGCGATGTTATGTATCAGACCCGATGTAGCTTACGCACTTAGTGTGGTAAGTAGGTATCAATCAGACCCAGAAAAGAAGAACTGGACAGCTGTGAAGAATATTCTTAAGTACTTGAGAAGAATTAAAGAAATGTTCTTGGTGTATGGTAACAGAGAACTCCGGGTGGAGTCCTTTACCTATTCGAGCTTCCAGAGTGATAAGGACGACAGCAAGTCGGTCTCGGGTTTTGTCTTCACCTTCAATAGAGGGGCAGTATGTTGGAAGAGTTCCAAGCAAGATATCGTAGCAGACTCGACGATGGAGGCAGAATACATCGCTACCAACGATGCTACCAAAGAGGCTATATGGATGAAGAAGTTCATTACTGAACTTGATGTGGTTCCATCCATTGAGAATCCAATACCCTTATATTGTGATAACAATGGAGCTGTGGGTTTGGCAAAGGAACCCCGGTCCTATCAGCGATCCAGACATATTCTGAGGCGGTATCACCTGATCCAGAAGACAGTTGATCGCCGGGAGATCGAGGTCAGGAGAGTTGATACGAAGGACAACACAGTGGATCAACTCATGAAGGCCCTTCCCCAGACGCAGTTTGAGAGACTTTTTGGGATGTTGGGTATGAGATACTACAACAACTGGCCTTAGTGCAAGTGGGAGATTGTTAGGAATATGTATACCGTAGAGGCCATTATTGTATGATATAGTGGATACTTGGACATATATATAGAGGACTTTCTTGCTCAACATGACAGTATACTATCTGGTTGCTCTTTATCTTAACATGTACACTTGTATTATTATACTGTCTCTCTGTTACATGTTGATAAAGCCCTTAGGATGTAGACTTGACTACCAGGACTATGATGCAGATCATACTAGTGGGGCTTGTGTAGTCCGCAAGCACATCCTTTAACAGTTCCTAGTCGATGGAGTATCGAGATAGGGCATCGATATTCCAGAGTAGACTAGTGTGTACGTTTCTTGACCCTGTATGGGGCGATGGTTGATCCTACAACCATTGGTGTTTGACATCAAAGATTGTGCATAGGTGCTCATTAGAGAATGGGTACACCGAACAGGACTTGCCGAGAACTCCTAGATGGTACCGTACCTATCGTCAGATAGCAGTTCTTTGGTGATACTTATACAGGTTAGTCTGTAGACCTGATATCTTCATAGTGTCTTATGTGGTTCCCACCGTGCTTTGATTTCCTCCCTACCATGGCTCAAAGGAGCCGTGCAAACAGATGGATTTTGGGTACAGTCCCGAGTTATATGGAGACAGTGAGCGATAGGAGGGGTTTCGTCTCTCCCGGTATTGGGAGTTGATGTTGCGCTATACTTTATTGGCTATAACAGCAAGTCCCTGACCAGGGCTGATGAGATTTACTGGTAAGTGTTATCAGTAGTTTCTCGAAAGCTTATAGGCCACATATCGACATAACTTATCAAGTTACTGGGGTCTGACGATTCCACCCCCAGACTCGATATGCGACATATCAGACGAAGAGAACGGACTGTACGGGAGGTGTTGATTATAGGCTTTACGTGAGTTTGGACAAGCTTGCTTGTTGATCTTCTATTCGTTCAATACCTGGGTAACCGTTATGTCCAGCTAGTACCACTGACGGCTTGTAGGTATCTGATGTGATCATTATCTATTGCTGGCGTATTGACGAGTGTTTAGAATCCTACATAGAGGTTTCCTAGCTCAAGCGAAACGAAGTAGGGCACATATAGAGATATGTGTTGGTGCTTGATTGGATACGAGTATATGATACCGTATTCTAATCTCATGATATTTGATATCAGTCGGGTTATATGTGCTATAACCGGATTATTGAATCAAGTGTTGATTCAATGGTATATGTATATGTTGTTAATATATATTTGATATATATTTGTATATTTAATATTAGCCGGATTATATTTGATATAGCTGGATTATTGAATGAAGTGTTGATTTAATAATTTGATGTGTGTGCGTGTGTGTTATATATATTAACTAGTATTGAATATTAGACGGTTATATGTGATATAACCGGATTATTGAATCAAGTGTTGATTTGATAATGTAATATACATATATATGTGATATTAGTCGGTTATATATGATATGGCCGGATTATTGAATCAAGTGTTGATTTAATAATTTGATATATGTTTATATATTTGATATATATATATAAAATAATATTTTAGCTCACTAAAGATTTTCTTCTCTTTATACATACATATATATATATATATATATATATATATATATATATATGTATTATTTATTGTATCATGGTTGATGATACATAGAAGTAGGATGTATGAGAATCACACATGATTACTGATGAGTAGATAATGGATTGATTTATGAATTAAGCTAAAAAAAGGTAATGAGTCATATTTTCTAGGATGCTTATTGTAGCCTCAAGAAGCCATGACTCACCTCTTGTTTTTTTTATTATTCATAGATATTTTTCCTACATCATCTCACACTTTACCTCATGGTTCATTCTCTCTCCATCCAAGTTCATTCTCATCTTCTTCTTTCTTCCTCACTAGCTTTTTCATGATGTGAGAAAAAGAAAAGAAAAGAAGAAAATAAAGTGAGCAAAATTCCTACTTCATCAACCTACACTTTACTAGCCTTTTAGTTTAGGTTGTTTTCTTCACTAATACTTTGGTTAGTGAAGAGTGAGCTTGAGTTAGAGAGACTTGCAGGTGGATCATCTTCGGCTTCGAAAACTACATAACAAGCTCGTTCCTTTCACCAAGAGGAGTCTAAGAAGAGTTCTAAGGACCACTACTTGGATCTTTAGAAGTGAAGGACCGGTCTACAAAGGTTGTATTCTCTTTTCGTTTAGTGTAGAACTTGTTTGTTTACACTAAAAGCCTAATTCTCTAGTTCGATTCTAGGTTAGTATAGCTTATGCCTCTAGATTTTTTAAAATTGCATACTTGATGCATGTATAAACCTAGTAGAGATGCTAAGACATACTTTCAGCTTGGCACCGTTATGCAATTAAAACCGAAGCTTGGCGGTGACATGCAATTATAACCGGGTGGCGGTACATAAGAACTGCATACAGATTTATGAATACTTAGTACCTATAGCATACCCCCACTATCAATAAATAATGATCTGCTAAATGTATATCCGGTATAAAAATATGTAAGATAATACTTACTTCGTAAACTGCCATTTCACTGGCGTCCCGCTTGATGTGCCTTCACCTATATAATTTTGATCTATATACCGTTCTTCATTGGTGGGAGATATAAATCCGGTAGAATTAGTATTCATATTGAGCATGCGTGTCATTTCTCCTTGCGGGTATTGCTTGGATGCTCGAAAAGAAGGATCAGGCACTTCAGAATAAGGTTCGAGCAGTTGAGCGGACGTCAATATCTCCTTTTTCACAAACAGCTCGATCGATTTCGATTCCGAGGCAGGCATGGCTTGTGTATCTGCATCATCGGATACTTCAATGGCAGTATATTCATGCTCCGTCGGCCATTTTCATATTAAGGAGATATTGAACTCTAATGAATTGATTTTGGTAGCTTTGTACACTACTTGGCACAGCTCGTTGTATGTGCTAGATTTCTTGACTCTAGTCATCTTAGTTTTTTCACCGATATATTCAGGAATATCATTTTTTTCAATGGTTAATTGGCCACCGAAATTGCAAATTAGATGGATATAATTATCCGTCATTTTTTCACCTGCTAGAAATATTGACAAATTTTGACAGTTCTCATCAAACAAGCTACTTATTTATCTTCATGATTATACTCAACTAATTATGTAATATTACAATAAAATCCATATTTATAGCATGTAACAAGTTGCAAAAACTTATATCCTATTCATTGATCCGTCATAGGTAAAATCGAGGAAACCCCTTAATATATATCCAATTTGTTTGAATTGCCTACTAATACCAAATTTTAACCAATTTTAAAATTATTTTTTAATAAAATTAGGGTTTAGCTAACCTTCGAGATACTCACAATGATGATGACGATGACGAGTATGATGGCGAGTGTTCGTATGTGAATTTCCAACTAAATTCGCATAAGCGAGAGACTGTGAGACCGAGAGCGAGAGAGATGAGAGAGAGAGAGAGAGAGAGAGACGGAGGGGGAGAGAGAAGAGAGAGAGCACAGAGAGAGAAAGAGCGCGCATAGAGGGAGAGAGGGGAGAGGGAGAGAGACAGAGGGGGAGAGAGGAGAGAGAGACGGAGGGAGAGAGGGGAGAGAGAGAGGCCGGGTCGGGGGAGAGGGGGAGAGAGAGCAAGGGAGATGAGAGAGAGAGAGAGAGATCGAAAGGGAGGGAGGGGGAGAGAGCAGAGAGAGAGAATACCAGAGAGAGAGAGAGCGCCCGAGAGAGATGTGAGTGAAGCAAGGAAAGTGGGCTCGGGTATATTGAGAGAATGGGCACACTTTGAAAGAGCGCACCATTATTTTTTATATGGGTTTTTTGGGACGCAGTTTGTAACTGGGCCCATACAAATGTTATGGGGCGCGGTTTCAAACTGCGCCCTATATATTTATTATAGACGCAGTTGAAACTGCATAAATATATGGAGCGTAGTTTCAAACCGTACCTCATACAAATGTAGCGTCCATAACAAATGTATGGAGCACAGTTTCGAACTGCGCCCCGTACAAATGCTATGGGCGCAGTTTGAAATTGGGCCCATAAAAAAATTATTCCACGCCAGCGCTGACGTGACGCCTACGAAGCAAATAATGGTCCTTTTTGTAATTATTTTTTAAAGTGTTTTTTTTAATAATTATTAATTATTTTTTGTTTACTATAAAAAATTGTCCGGTAAAAAAATTAGAGATGGGGTTGGTTGTTTCGAGTAAGGGGTAAAAAGTCCCCCGTCCCTAACGCACCGTAAAAAACAATAGCGTTACGAGATCAGGGACTTCACCCGTCGGCCCGTTTCATCATGGGATAATAGGATAGTTAAAAACAGCCGTCAGCATTAGCCACAATATTCTTATAGTGTAATAAAGAGACTTTTGGAAGGCTCATTTCCTAGTGGTGGTGATTTTCTCGACTTGCTCAAGAAAACCAGTGAACTGCATGATTCAGATTGATCCCGTCATTCGGCAGCGAATTGACTTTGAGTAAACATCGATGCTTGTGGGTTTGGACGTAGAGCACTGTAAAAAAACAATCGCGTTAGGATCAGGGGACTTCACCCCCTGGTCCATTTCATCATTGGCTAATAGGACAGTTAAAAATAGCCGTCTTAAATACGCATGTAGTATTAGCCACAATATTCTTATTGTGTAATTAAGAGATTTGTACCATTCAGCCTTAATTAGGTTTTGATTGTCCTTAGAAAAACTGTAATCTTGTTGGTGAAGTTGCGCCCGCACAGTTTTTGCTTTAAAATCTTGATCATGACCATCTTAAATTAATCATTTAGTTGGGAAAGTGATTGCTGCAAATTAACTTGTAATCAATTTCTCTGTGTTCTCATTCTTGCATGATTCGTGAGACTTTTGGAAGGCACTTTTCCTTGGACGTGGTGATTTTCTCGACTTGCTCAAGAAAAACAGTGAACTAATTGATTCAAATTGATCGGGTCATCCGGCAGCGAATTGATTTTGAGTTAACATCAATGCTTGTGGGCTTCGACGTGGGGCCCATTTGGATGACAGGAAGACAGGAAGTATCGGAAGTAATCTTGAAGCTACTTCAAAAAGAAGTTCATGGAAGTAGTGATTTATTACACTTCTTTTGTTTGTTTTGGTTATGAAAGTAGTTCTATTGAAATAATAAATGCAATTATTTTCTATTAATTTTTATCTAGAAAAGCATGTGAGAGAATAAAAAACTTAAAAGTAATTAATGTTATGAATAAAATAGTATTTTCTATGCTATTTCTAAGCTCAAGAGTTCATGAAAAGGAATCTTGAAGTAGAGACTTCACATGAGATCCATATCATCGTATGGAAGTAACTTCAAACACTACTACAATAAGCGGTTGACCCTGTTGGGGTCAAAATTTGCACCTCAGTTGACCAAGTCAAAATCAAGGTCAACCCCAAATAAGCAGGCCCAAACCCAAGCAAGTGGGCCCATGCCCAAGTCGAGCCCGCGGTCGGCCTCCCCCATGCCAAAATAAAAAATCATGTAATAAATAATTTTGATGTAATTTTTTATGCATGAATGTAAGAAAATAGGCATAAAACCAAATTTTTATAAAGCCCATGACTTATGTGCAAAAGAAATGAGCATATGAGGCATGAAATGAGCAAAATGCCATTTTGTAAGACCCAAGGGGTTATATGTAAATGTGTAAGCCTATATAAGGCAACATGATGATGAATAAAAAAACATACAACTTTTCATTCTCCCCAAAAACTAGGGTTCCTATACCTCATTCTCCTTCCAAAAGGTTCTAAAACCTCCTTCCCTTCTTTTGAATTAAATCAAGAGTTTTACTCTTCTTTTTCCAAAACTAAATAGTTTTTTACCACAAAACCCACAAAGGGGACACCAGATCTTCCATTAAATCTCAAAAAGAGGAGATTTTTAAATCTCATACATCTTGTTCTTCAAGATCCGGCCAACAGAGGAGAAAGAAAGAGACCCATCTCCGAAAATCCCACTTTGGAAGGGCTCAAGGGAGAAGCCCCTTCATCAGCTCCAAAAATATCTTAGGAGTTTAACTCCTCAAATATATATATATATATATATATATATATATATATATATATATATATTTCATTTTGGGAGTACAACTCCCAGTGCAAAGACCAAGTTCTATTTTGTCGCCGAGCGCCCGCGTGCTTGGCATGTGAGGCGCTAGTGTCCAAAGCGCTAGCACCCAAGCGCTTAAAGTCCAAGTGCCCGAACGCCCGCGTGCCGGGCACTTGGGGTGCTAGCGCCCAAAGCGCTAACGCCAACGTCCCGAGCGCTCGCGCCAGCGCCCGAGCGCCCACGTGCCGGACTCATGGGGACGCTCGCGCCCAAAGCGCCAGCGCCAGCGCCCAAAGCGCTTGCGCCGGCGCTCACATGCCGCTCACGTGAGGCATTGGCGCCTTCTCCCACGCATCCTATGGATGCCCTTTCTTTTATATATATGTATATATACATATATATATGTATATATACATATATGCACGCACACACATACTCCACCACACTGTTCCCGTTAGAAAAAATTTCTAACGGGCCGCTGCCACGCATCCCATAAGGGGGCCGCTAGCCCTCTTAACCCCCAGCCTGCTATCCGGGTAGCGGGACCCCCGTAAAAACTCTGCGGGATCCCCGATATATCCAAAACCCCTTCAAAACACAACACTGCACATTGAGTTCGCATTATCAGTTTAACCCGTTAATCGGAGGTTCCCTCGCTCCAAAGGCGAGAGATAATTAATGGCAGCTTAGTCCGCGGCTGCCGGAGATTCGGATCCCCACGATCAATAAACCCCCGTCTACCCTATGCAGGGGGAATCTGTAGTACGCCTGACAAGCACGCGCGTATTTCCATCTCAATGGGGTGACGAAAAACACTCTACAGATTCTGGCACGCCCGGTGGGAACAATCTCTCCTCCCATATTTCGGGTTAAACGTTCATGCGAACTCAATCAATATACATACCGATTGCATATACTGAAATCATGTTTCAATTTGCAGGTTAACGACTTTCGACTGCAATCTTCGAACGCAAGTCCGTATTTGAACGACTTTCCTTGGCCCCAGCTGGGGGCAAAGCCATCAACACCGACAAAGTAATAAGACATCTCGGGCAAGCTCCAGCGGTGCCCCTGAAAACTGCTCAATCGGGTATCTTCTCTAAGCTCCCCGTCGGATGACCACCACGTCGTTAAACTGGGAACAGATGACCTCTAAGTCGTTAAACTCAGAATAAATGACCTCTAAGTCGTTAAACTGGGAACAATCGACCTCTAAGTCGTTAAACTGGGGATGTAAAAATGTGTAAATAAAAAAAAAGCCGAAATGATGGGGCAACTCATAGTAAAAATCAGCGAGTAAAAATAAAAATGAAAATAAAACCGAAATGATGGGGCAACCGCGAATAAAAAGCCGAAATGATAGGGCAATCGCGACCTTCGCGATAAGAAAGGCTGAAATGATGGAGCAATCGCGGTAAAAAAAACGTCGAATGATGAGTCGCTCCTGGTACCATATTCCAGTGCAGCGATGCAGACGCCAACCAAATTCCAAACTCAAATCCCCAACGGCGAATGATGAGACGCTTCTGGTACCATATTCCAGTGCAGCGATGCAGACGTCAACCAAACTCTGAATAACCCAACGGCGAATGATGAGTCGCTCCTGGTACCATATTCCAGTGCAGCGATGCAGACGCCAACCAAATTCCAAACTCAAATCCCCAATGGCGAATGATGAGTCGCTTCTGGTACCATATTCTAGTGCAGCGATGCAGACGCCAACCAAACTCTGAATAACCCGACGACGAATGATGAGTCGCTCCTGGTACCATATTCCAGTGCAGCGATGCAGACGCCAACCAAAACCCAGTTTCCCAAAATTCTTCCAGCCCTACGGTTAGTCCCCAAATTGACTATCGTATATAATCCACGGGCTCAAATAATTCTCATCATACCCATGCCCTACTGCAACTACCCGTCCAGCGGCTGGTCTCCGCCCTTGGAATTATGCTCCATTTGGAAAGACCCACTCATGCGTCCTCACGACGTGTGAGGAGAACAAACCTTACGAGATCTTTACGACTCGTAAGAAAACGCCTTCGTAGGATCCTTACGACTCATAAGGAAAAAACACACTTGGGAGTCCCCACAACTCGTAAGGAGAAATTACACCTACGAGATGCTTTCGACTATGAGGGAGAAAGTACTTTTATGGGACCCTTACGGCTCATAAAATTGAAAAGCCTTAGGTGATAGGGACCTAAACCTGTCTCCTAAGCCATCGCTCCCCAACAAGAAAAGGCAAATGATGATTTGCTCCTGGCATATGTGTTTCAGTGTTAGCAACGCTGATGCTAACCCTACCCCAAAATTCCAAACTTCCGATTCAATAGACCTCTAAGTTTTTAAACAGGGAACAGATGACCTCTAAGTCGTTAAACTGGGAACAGATGACCTCTAAGTCATTAAACTGGAAACATATGACCTCTAAGTCGTTAAACTGGGCATAATAGACCCCCTAAGTCTTTAAACTGGGAACAGATGACCTCTAAGTCGTTAAACTGGGAACATATGACCTCTAAGTCGTTAAACTAGAAACAGATGACCTCTAAGTCGTTAAACTGGGCATAATAAACCCCTAAGTCTTTAAACTGGGAACAGATGACCCCTAAGTCATTAAACTGGGAACGAGGGAAATCCACCCATGTGTCCTCACGATGCATAAGAAGAATAAAACTTGCGAGATCCTTACGACTCGTAAGAAAACGCCTTCGCGGGATCCTTATGACTCACAAAGGAAAAACACACTTGGGGGTCCTCACGACTCTTAAAGAGAAAATGCACATACGGGATCCTTACGACTCGTAGGGAGAAAATGCTTTTATGGGACCCTTACGGCCCATAAAATTGAAAAGCCTTGGGTGATGGGGATCTAAACCTGTCTCCTAAGCCATCGCTTCCTAATAGGCAAAGGCAAATGATGAGTTGCTCCTGGCATTATTCCAGTACAGCAATGCAGATGCCGATTTAAAAACCAATTCCTAAATCCTCCTGGGGCAAATGATGAGTTGCTCCTGGTATTATTCCAGTGCAGCAATGCAGATGCCAAACCAAAACCAAAATCCCCAAATCCTCTCATGGCAAATGATGATTCGCTTCTGGTATCATATTCCAGTGTAGCGATACTGATGTCAACCTAAATCAAACCAAAAACCTCTGCAGCGGAATCATGGTTCGTCCCAGAATGTACCCCGTGTCGAAATCATGCTTTGCCTCAGGATATCTACCTTCCCTGCCAGAATTATGCCCTGCCTCGGAATCAAGTCAACCAGCGACACTTCGTGCCGGGGACAAGTTGACCAGTGACACTCCGTGCCGGGGACAAGTCGAACAGCCAGCGACACTCCGCGCCGGGGACAAGTCGACCAGCGACACTCCATGCCGGGGACAAGTCGACTAGCCAGCGACACTCCGTGCCGGGGACAAGTCGATCAGCGACACTCCATGCCGGGGACAAGTCGAACAATCAGCGACACTCCGTGCCGGGGACAATTCGACCATCGACACTCCGTGCCGAGGACAAGAACATCCAGCGACACTCTGTGCCGGGGAAAAGTCGATCAGCGACACTCCATGCCGGAGACAAGTCGAACAATCAGCGACACTCCGTGCCGGGGACAAGTCGACCAGCGACTCTCCGTGTCGGGGACAAGTCGAACAATCAGCGACACTTCGTGCCGGGGACAAGTCGACCAGCGACACTCCGTGCCGGGGTCAAGTCGAACAATCAGCGACACTCCGTGTCGGGGACAAGTCGATCAGCGACACTTCGTGCCGGGGATAAGTCGAACAGCCAGCGACACACCGTGTCGGGGACAAGTCGACCAGCGATACTCCGTGCCGGGGACAAGTCGACCAGCGACATTCCGTACCGGGGACAAGTCAAATAGCCAGCGACACTCCATGCCGGGGACAGGTCGAACAACGACACTCCGTGCCGAGGACAGGTCGACCAGTGACACTCCGTGCCGGGGACAAGTCAAACAGGAGCCAGGGAAACGTCTACCACGGACACTCCGCCTCGGAGACGTGTCAAGCGTCGACCGTCCATGTCGTAAAAAGGGCAGTGCAGGCTTCCTACAAATCGGAAACCAAATCGCTACGGGTCAGGGAAAAGTCTACCACGGACAGTCCGTCTCGGAGACGCGCCAAGCATCGACCGTCCATATCGTAAAAAGGGCAGTGCATCCCAAAAAGTGGGAACCAAGGCAAGTCGCCTCCACATGAAAGAAGATCCATCAATTTCATACACACGACCCACATGTATGATGTGCATTCATTAATGGGGGACACTTTATTGGGGTCAAAATTTGCACCCCAGCTGACCAAGTCAAAGTCAAGGTCTACCCCAAATAAGCGGGCCCAAGCCCAAGCAAGTGGGCCCATGCCCAAGTCGAACCCGCGGCCGGTCTCCCCCATGCCGAGATAAAAAATCATGTAATAAATAATTTTGATGTAATTTTTTATGCATGAATGTAAGAATATGGGCATGAAGCGTAATTTTTGTAAAGCCCATGGCTTATGTACAAAAGAAATGAGCACATGAGGTATGCGATGGGCAAAATACCATTTTGTAAAGCCCAAGGGGCTATATGTAAATGTGTAAGCCTATATAAGGCAACATGATGATGAATAAAAAAACATACAACTTTTCATCCTCTCCAAAAACTAGGGTTCTTGTGCCCCCTTCTCCTTCCATAAGGTTCTAAAACCTTCTTCCCTTCTTTTGAATTAAATCAAGAGTTTTACTCTTTCTTTTCCAAAACTAAATAGTTTTTCACCACAAAACCCACAAAGGGGAGCCCAGATCTTCCATTAGATCTAAAAAGGGGGAGATTTTTAAATCTCATACCTCTTGTTCTTCAAGATCCGGCCAACAGAGGAGGAAGAAGGAGATCCATCTCCGAAAATCTCACTTTGGAGGAGATCCAGGGCTCAAGAGAGAAACCCCTTCATCAGCTCCAAAAATATCTTAGGAGTTTAATTCCTCAAAAAAATAAAATATATATATACAAAAAATAATAAGTATTTCTTTTTGAGAGTACAACTCCCAGTGCAGGAACCAAGTTCCTTTTTGCCGCCCAGCGCCCGAGCGTCCACGTGCTTGGCACGTGAGGCGCTAGCACCCAAAGTGCTAGCACCCAAGCGCCCAAAGCGCGAGCGCCCGAGAGCCCGCGTAACGGGCACGTGGGGCGCCAGCGCCCGCGTGCCGGGCACCTAAGGCGCCAGCGCCCAAAGCGCTAGCGCCTGCGCCCAAGCGCCCGCGTGCTAGGTACGTAGGACGCCAGTGCCCAAAGCTCCAGTGCCCAAAGCGCCAGCGCCCGAGCGCTCGCGTACCGCTCACGTCAAGCGCTGGGGCCTTCTCCCACGCATCCTATAGATGCCCTTTCCTTTATATATATATATGCACGCACACACATACTCTACCACACTGTTCCCGTTAGAAAAAATTTCTAACGGGGTGCTGTCCCGTACCACGGAAGGGAGCTGCTAGCCCCCTTGACCCCCAGCCCGCTATCCGGGTTGCGGGACCCCCATAAAAACTCTGTGGGGCCCCGATATATCCAAAACCCCTTCAAAACACAACACTGCACATTGAATTCGCATGACCAGTTTAACCCGTTAATCGGAGGTTCTCTCGCTCCAAAGGTGAGAGATAATTAACGGCAGCTTAGTCCGCGGCTGCCGGAGATTCGGATCCCCACGATCAATAAACCCTCGTCTACCCTACGCAGAAGGAATCTGTAGTACGCCTGACAACCACACGCGTATTCCCATCTCAATGGGGTGACAAAAAACACCCTACAGCCCCTACGGATATAGTTATCCGTGGGGGCAATAAAAGTTTGCCCCGACGGATTAATCCATAGGTCCCCATGGTTGTCCCTACGGTGCCATACGAATTAATTTAAAAATATTAAAACGTAATTTGATATTTTTCCCTATGGAGCCGTAAAAGAAGGACCTATGGTTGAATCCGTAGGGGCATGTATATGGGTTATTAATAAGAAAATAAACACAGAAAAGTCCTCGATCCCAAAAAAACTCTCTCTTATCACTCGATCTCCCGTGCGCGCCTCTCGTCGCAACCGCCCGCGCCTCGTCGCCACCGCCCTCCCGTGCACCGCTCGTCTTCTCCGACATCACCGCCGACTTCCTCGTCGCCACCGCCCGCGACTCGTCGCCGATTGCGTCGTCGACCGTCTCCGGTCTTCTCCATCGCCGGCCTAACTACAGGTTAGTAAATTTCATAGTTTTACTTCTAATTATGCTTTTATTTCTGTTTTTTTTATTATTGGGTTGCTGGGTTAGGGTTCAGGGTTCGGTTAGGGGGAGGTTTAGGTTTAAGTTGAGGGTTTAAGTTGAGGGTTCGGTTGAGGGTAGGGTTGGTTAGGGTTCAGTTGAGGGTAGGGTTAGGGTTGGGGTTCGGTTCAGTTAGGGTTAGGGTTAGGGTTAATTAGTTGGGGTTAGGGTTAGGGTTAGGGTAAGACTTGGGCTAGGATTAGGGTTAGGGATCAGTGTATGGTTAGGGTTAGGGTTAGGATTTGGTTCAGGTTTAGGGTTAGAGGCTAGATTTAATTTGGGTTAATTAGAGGCTAGGGTTAATTTGGGTTAATTATTGATAATTTGAAATGGTTAGGGTGTTGATTAGGATTAATTAGGTTAATTTGGGTTAAATTTGGGTTGATTAGGGTTAATTAGATTAATTTGGGTAAATTGAGTTAAGTTTGGGTTAATTAGGGATAATTTGTATTAGGATAACGATTATGGTTAATAGGTTAATTTGGGTTATTTAGGCTTAGGGTTTAGGTTGCACTAGTTCATTCAGTAGGATACTCGATAGTAACGTACATGTGCAACTTTATCGTAAATGCAAGAAAAATTTACCCTAGACTAAAAACTTTGAACCCTTAATAACGAAACGTAAACGTAAAACCTACTCGCGCGCAACCCCGCCCAGTTAGGTTATGGAAGAATGATTCAAGTTAAATGTTCAAGTTAAAACCAATATATGATACTCGATGATAATATGAAACTTTCATATTCTCATCGATACTGATATATGAAAATCAAAGCGTGACTTAGTCCCCGTCTATCGGTTAACATACGTTCGATATTCGTCGTGACATAGAACTATACGAAGGTTGTTAAATATCGGACAGTGTAGTTCGGTACTAACAGCCATCGTATAGTCGGTACTAACAGCCATCGTATAGTCGATGTGATGAGAAGATTCAATCGTATGATAACCGATAGATTTGTCCAGTGTGGACAAGTTAGGAATGTATAAAGCAAACACCTGCATTCACTTGTGTTTTCATCTGTTTCAAGTTATTTCGTCGGTACTTTTCCTCTGGTTCTCCATGTACAAAGATAGATTAGATGTTCATTTCAACGTTATTTCACAGCTTTGAAATAATTACCTATTCTATTACAGTGTACTCGGAGAACAGCGAGAAGGTGCTGCCGGAATTTACTCGAAACGGTTGAAAGCACAAGCGAATGGGTGTATGCTCTATACATTCTTAATGGGATAGAAACCTTACCCCCGACAGCCGAAATACATACATACAACACGAATACACAACAAACTCACACACAGCACATCACACTAACAACCCTACACTTAAGCGAAATCATAAATTGAAACACGCATATATAGAAACAACTCATACATGGGTATCCTCAAATCTAATTTTGATTATCGATAATTTATTATTTTCAACGACAAACGCACACACAAAGCATATACACGGATTTTCTCCTTTGTCGGTAACCATCCCGTTCTTAGATTTCTCAATATAGTCATCATAACCTACAATTTATATGTTATACAGTCTAACATGGCCCATGAGTACATCAGAGTTAAGGACTGGATGTATGTGGATTGGCAACAACGTATGCAACCTAAGTTTGTCGCAGGAGTTGCTGCTTTTATTGAATTTGCATGCGCACATAATAAGATCATGATAGAGAAGATTCTCTACCCGTGCGATAGATGTGGGAATAAGTACTGGCAGAAGGTAGAATTTGCATAGCTTCATATCGTTAAACATGGTTTTACTAGATTTTATATAACTTGGCTATATCACGGGGAAGAAGAAGAAGACAGTAATGCGACAAAAGAAGAAGGAAAAGACGGTAATACGGGAGAAGAAGAAGGAGAAGACGGTAATGCGGCAGAAGAAGAAGACGGTAATTTCTTTTCAGGAGAAGAAATGGAAAATATGGTAGAGGCTGCCCTAGGTGAATCTATTCGTACCGAAGATGACATTCTTTCCGGTCAAGGACCGCGTGCAGATAAATATGAAAATTTCATGACTGATGCTAGAAAACCAATTTATGAGAATGCAAAGTATTCCACCCTCTTATGGTTCGTCCAACTTTTCCAGATTAAGTGCCCAAATGGATGGAGCAACAAGTCATTCACAATACTTCTTTCGTTCTTGAAAGATTCTATGCCCCCGGGAAATAACGTGCCCAACAGCTGGTACGGAGCTCAGAAGATGATGTCTGATTTGGGTCTGAAGTGTGAGAAGATTCAAGCATGTCCTAAAATTTGCGTGCTGTACCGGAAAGAGAATTAAGATCAGAAAGGGTATCCAACAGGCGGAGAGGCCGGGTATAAACTGAAAGATTCTGATAAGAAGCCCGATATACCTATCAAGATAGCACGATACTTTCCTATAACACAGAGGCTGCAGAGGCTATTCAGGTGCAAGAAAACAACCGATGCAATGATTTGGCATCACCGTGCTTCTCCAAGTGAAGATGGAAAAATGAGTCATCCAAGAGATTCACCGGTATGGAAAGATTTCAATAGGAGGCATGAAATATTCAGTATCGATCCTCACAATGTCAGGCTCGGACTCGCTAGTGATGGCTTCTTCCCATTCAACTATATGGCTGGAAGCCACAGCACATGGCCCGTTGTAATGATAGTTTATAATCTGTCGCCTTGGTTGGCTATGGACCAATCATACTTTATGATGTCTCTTCTTATCGATGGACCAAACTCATCGGCAAATAATATCGACGTCTATCTCCGACCTCTGATCGAGGAGTTAAAATCTTTATTCATTGATGGTGTAGAGACTTACGATGAAAACACAAATACAGCCTTCATACTGCGTGCGGCTTTAATGTGGGAAATTAATGACTTTCCTGCGTATGGAATGCTATCAGGTTGGTCCGTACATGGTCACAAAGTATATCCTTATTGCCATCAACATACAACATCGAAATTCTTTAATTTTAGCAGGAAGGTTTGTTATTGTGGCCATCGACGTTTCCTGCCTCTAGACCACCCCTACAGGTTAGACGTTGTTCACTTTGATGGTCATCAGGAGCTTCTTGGACCTCTAGCCCTATTGTCCGGAAAGGACGTGACTGCTTAGTGGGATGGTTACAATAATGTGACCTTCGGGATGGATCCGACAAAACAGGTCAAACCACCATTCTGGAACAAGTTAAGCATTTTTTTTGAGTTTCCGTACTAGTCAACAAATTTAGTGCGTCATTGTCTGGACGTCATGCACATAGAGAAGAGAATATCCGAGCACATACTCAACTTGCTCCTTTGTAAAGACGGAAAATCGAAAGACAATCTCAATGCTCGGATGGATCTACAGGACTGGGAAATTAGAAGTGAATTGCATCCTAAACCGGTAGCGGGTAAACTAGGTAAGTTTGTACTTCCCAATGCCGCGTATCATATGTCACAACCGGAGAAGAAAAGATTCCTGTAGGTGTTGCATGATTTGAAAGTTCCCACAGGTTTCTCAGGATCATTCAGCAAGAAAATAAAAATTGTGAAAGGCAAGATCGATGGGCTGAAAAGTCATGATCACCATGTTATTATGGAGCACTTTCTCCCATTATCCCTTAGAACTTCCCTTCCCGAATCGGTTGGTCTAATAATCAATGACCTATGTTGTTTTTTCAGAGAATTATGTGCTAAAACACTGGATGTTGTGACGCTGGAGAAACTAAAAAATTCTATTTCGTTGATACTTTGCAAGTTTGAGCGTATTTTCCCACCGTCATTCTTCGATATCATAATACACCTAACGGTTCATCTAGCAACTGAGGCTAAGTTAGCCGGACCAGTACAATATCGATGGATGTATCCCGTCGAAGGGCACGTGGAATTTTTCGTTTCGCGCAATTTGTAAAATTATTTTTGTCCTGTATGCCCGTATTTATTTATTTAACATATTTTTCTTTAGGTATCTCTACACTCTTAAAAAGTATATACGCAATAGAAATCGACCAGAGGGTTCTATCATGCAAGGTTATCTTCTAGATGAAGCAACCACATTTTGTTCCCGCTATCTGGACGAGAACAATGAGACGAGACTTAACCGGCCTCGAAGAATTCATGACGAGCCATATGGTAAAGCCGATTGTAAGAGAGTAGACACTATATTTATCAACAAGATATACCGGTTTATCCTCCTCAATAGCGCATTACTTAAAAAAATTAGAGTAATTTTTTTTTGGATTAATTGTTATATTTGTGTTTGTGTGTATATAAAATGATATAATATTAATGTCATAATTTATTGTCGAGAATAGAATTCATTTTAACGAGGTACGTGAGGGGCATCCTGATTGAAACGATGAACGATTGGAAAAATATTATCAGCATAATTTTTGCGATTGGGTTGCAGATCATGTAAGTTATTCGAATAACATGTTATTGCTATCAATTTTAATCTAAACTTATATCGTTATGTATTTGTCGTAAAATTTGTTTTGTTAGATCCACGATCCGAACTTGTCTGCATCATTAGAGAGTGATTCAAGATGTTTAGCTCAGTTTTCCAGTATGGAGGTTGCATATTATAAAGGATTCGGTGTCCTTGGATACAAATTCGAAGTTAAGGACATATAAACATCTAGAACCACTCAGAATAGTAGGATTGCGACGGTAGGATCAGATGGTGTGATTTATTATG
Source organism: Agapanthus africanus (assembly GCA_030015575.1). Lineage (NCBI taxonomy): Eukaryota > Viridiplantae > Streptophyta > Magnoliopsida > Asparagales > Amaryllidaceae > Agapanthus > Agapanthus africanus. The sequence continues at coordinate 761,856,588 of CM057337.1, forward strand.
GATACTTAAATTTTATACTTGGCATCCAATATCCCGGACGATCAGAACCGTTTTATATATTTCAGTGTATTTAGTACGATACATGAACCGATACGAATAAGTGGAGAAGCAATCTCGGGACTTGGAAAGATGAATATGGATTGACCAGTGTGAACACACTTCGATTTTACGGTCAGGAAGATCCGTTTATCTTTCCGAACCAAGCATTCCAAGTATACTACTCACAGTGTTTAAAGCATCCGGGATGGAGTGTTGTATGTTGTTGGAAACTCAGGGATGTTTACGATGTCCCAGAATTCGAGGACAGCGATGAGGATGAAGAAGAGAGAAGACTTAGAGTGCTCCGACCGTCTGTTTCGAAAGACGGGTTGTCTTCGGCTGATCATGAAGTTACGTAGGTTAGAAATGATATCGATGATGAAATCCAAGTAGATATGTCTAATGCGTCCATGAAACGAAAAAGGTTATCAGTAATGTTATATTATTACTTCATATTTTACGATCTATACATATATACCATGCGTATGTAATGATTGTCTAATGCGTTCACGAACCGTTTTATCTAGATTTGATGACAATGACGGGAGCAGCGAGGGGTGACAGGAGCTCCAGCCGCGGCACCGGCAGAGGCAGAGGCAGAGCAGTTCTGCCGCCCGGAGGGCTGCGTAGGGAGCTTCAGAGGGCCGGTCTTGCACCACGGTCGGAGACCCCTTCGGATGCCTCCTTTCGTGTGGACTTTGATACACCTCCAGGTATATTGCACGCATATTTATTTTGAATGTAATATTATAAATATACATGCATATTCATGTTAAAATTACTTACATTGTCAATGTTTGATTGTCTAGCTATTGGTGGTGCATTCACATCAGGGACAGAGGCCACTCCCACACCTCCAGGTATGTTTATATATCATATAGTGCATGTATATTGATTTTGAATGCTATATCATAAATATACATACATTTTTTTTGCTCTTACATACTTACATCTCGGGCTGTAGGTGGTGCCTCCACATCTCGGGTAGAGGCCATCACCGTACCTGCGGGTATGTTTATATATCTTATTGTGTATACATGTTGATTTAGAATGTTATATTATTGATATACACATTCTTTTTGCAATTACTTATATAGTCAATATTTGATTGTCTAATTATAGGTAGTGCATCCACGTCTGGTACAGGGGTCACTCCCGTCGCTTCCATACCCTCCGCTCAGTCTGCAGGTTTGTATGAATAAATATAAAATACTTATTCATTTTACATATCCTTTAAGAATAGACATGAAATTCATGTAATTTTATCAATGTTTATTTTCTAGTTGGAGATGTGTCCACGTCCGAGTCACCGGCTGTTCCTCACCAGAGGAACTATCGTCCCGCTTATGCTGCTACCCGGGCCCAGGCTCGTGCTTTTGTCACCGGAGGTATATATCACACTTCAATTTTCGTTAAACATTGATTTCTTAATACCACTTTGTCTTAATATCAATTGTCTTGATATTTTTTGTAGATGCAGGACATCCCGATCCCGAGAGGGGGACTCGAGGCCCGAATCGGTCCCACAAGCTGAGGCCCGACAGAGCTAGGGGGAGGCAGCATTCCCCCTCTTCTTTACCCCTGATTATCGCTATACCAGCGATTATGCCGAGAGGTTCGGCCGATATATGGAGGATGAGAGCCGCCTCGTGAAGAAGTATTCACTTCACGTTGAGTGGGGCGACCAGCACCGGCGCTCATTTGCCCTCTTCTGGGATCAGGCTCGGGTATTAATATATAGTTTCATTTGACATACCCAATATATTTATTATTATTTAACACTTGCAATTTAATAACATTGTTTTTTGTATTTGCAGTTAGATTACGACTTTCAGCCCGTACCCGACCCTGTTCACCCTGAGAGAGTGCTCGATCTTCACGCTCTCTCAGGGTCCGATACAATAGGAACGAGCTGAAGATCGACTGCTATTCCCTGTGGATAGCGACCCCCGAGGTAGAGAGAGCAGCTCTCCTACATACTCCGGCCTTTGTGAGAGTCGACGTAGATACATGGCATCTCTTGTGCCAATATTTCGACTCTCAGCACAAACAGGTTTGTATTTTAAATGTAATTCTTTGTTTAGTATATAATTTATTTTTTTATGTTGCTTAATTAGAAAACTAAATCTGAATGTGTTGTGCAGAAACAGGTCGATCAAAATAAAGAGAATAGGAAGTCGGCGAAAAGGGGTCGCCCTACCTATACAGGTGGCTCGAGGAATATTACTCGTGCCATGGAGTTATCAATAAATTACAATAGACCTACTGTGATATAATGTAATATTAAAAGTTATTTTGTAATATATGTAAATTTTTCGCGAATTGCAGAGAGCTCAGACCCTGGCGTAGGGTGGTACACCGAGCGTGTTATCCGCGTATCTTGCCGTCCACGGCACCTCGACAGATCCTTCCATAGGCGAGCTTCGATTCCTCGACACCGCTACCCAGGAGTATTGCGTAAGTGTTAATATATATCACATAAGTATACTACTTATATTTCAAATTTAAATGATATACTTATATTTTAATGGTTGATGTGGGTATAGGAGCAGGTGGGGCATCAGGGATCGATTGTCCTGGACAGAATGATTCGATGCTTCTGACCCCAGTTCTAGACGCCGCACACGGAGGGTACCACGGAGGTTGGGAGAGAGGCCAGGGACTGGGTCCTAGCAGGGCCCATGTGAGGTTGGACTCTACTCCGGCGGTTACTTCCCTTACCCCCCGTGAGCGACGTCTAGAGCAAGATATTGCCACCTTGAAGACCACCGTCCAGGAGTTGAAGGAGATGATGGTATGTATACTACTTAATAGTTAATATTATATCATATTATAGATAGTAACATATCCAATATTAGTAGCCTGAGCTTATTTGGTTGTAGACTTAACTCTGATTAATCTTAGATTGGGGTTTTGTAATAACCTGATAATGAAACTAATTCGACTAATACACAGTTCTTACTCATTTATTACACACAAAATTGAACAGATGCGACAGGGTACTTCGACTGCAGGTCCACATGCATCTCTTTCGGCTGCGGCTCCGCAAGACACTACCTCGGCTGCAGTTGCGCAGACCACTGCTGCAGCTCCACAGCCCGCTCAGACTCCTGCACAGTCCACTCCTTCATTGGTCGAGTTTTTGACGACTTAGGGCTGCACCGAGGAGCAGATGCGCCAGATTACATCGATTATCAGAGGTGGAGGAGCTGGACCGAGCTAGGGTAGCTTTATTTATATTTTTGAGAATGTATATACTTATGTGATATATATTGTATAAATTTTGGACGATAATGGTTGGTGGTTGTTTATGAACGGTGATTTATCCTGATATCGTATTCTGTGTGTCTAATTCTATAATATATTATGCGTGACATGGTTGATTATGAATATTTCTGTATTATGTTTATTTCTATTATATTTATCCTGATATCGTATGACGTATATATTATTGTACACAGGGTGGGTTAAAAACAGGAAGCCCTTTTTTTAAAAAAACCCTGATATTATGTCCCTACGGATTAAATCGTAGGGTCATCAGTTGCACCTACGGATTAATCCGTAAGTCCAATGTTTGCCTTTACATATTTATCTGTAGGGACAAAATATCAGGATAACTTACATTTTGCCCCTATAGATTCAGTAACAGGAATTACATGTGCCCCTATAGATACACCCGTAGGAGCTTATATGTAAACCTACAGCTAACTCCGTAGGGGCTGGATAACTGACATTTTGCCCCTATGGATTCAGTAACAGGAGTTACACGTGCCCCTACGGATACACCCATAGGGGCTTATATGTAGACCTATGGCTAACTACGTAGGGGTTAGAAGTTGCCCCTACGGATAGCACCGGAGGGGCAAGTATTTATAAACCACTAAATTAAATAAATATTTTGTCCTTACGGAATACACCGTTGGTACATAGTCCCCTACGCATGAAACCGTAAGGGCAATTTTTACTCCGTAGGGGCATGTTCAGGATGAAGACTTACACCTGCGGCGATTGCACCTACGGAGAATTTTCTAGCCGCTACGAAGATACCCGTAGGGGCAGTGCTTTGCCCCTACGGATAAAACCGCAGGGGCAACCCCTTATTGTCGTAGTGAAATGTTAATTCTTGTCAAAACAAACACTTAAAGTATCGGAAGTAAGCCTACTTCCGGTACTTTCATGCTATTTCATGACAAACAAACATGCCCGTATATGTTCTCTCTAGAATGTTATGGATCTTTCATCCTTCTATTTTTTTTACTATCGGTTATTTTTCAAGACCAAAATCTACAGCTATCGCAAGGAAAAACCATCAATCGGAGTGAGCTAAAGTTGAGGTTAAAAGGTCATTCTTGTTTTATGGATTATCTTATAATCATATCTTAAACCACTTTAGCATTTTAGTGAGCTCTACCCATGATTAATGGATTGACTTTGGAAAGACGGGAAAGAATATGATCTTAGATCAGATCTTTTATATATAAATGTCAGTAGCAATTACGACTGCCATGACATTCTAACTCGAGTTTTGGTCAAATGAGCATCTTCTTATTCTAGCTGAGCCAGCGCATGAAAAAGGTTACAGCCTTACAGGTATGCTTTGAATTACAAATGATATTACCATATAGGGCTTTGGATGTGATGATGCTCACAAGTGGTATTTCCTGAGATTATGACACGTGGCGAATGACGTGTCCTGAAGGCTACGGAGGTAGAATAAATGAGTTGCATTAGGGGCGTTCCTCGGGACCTCGTCTCCTAGGACGTATCTGACCTTTTAAGAGACATCCCTGAGTGCTTTCCACCTTCACCTAGCAAACGGACAATAGCTCGTCTTCGAGCTTCCTTGGTCTCCTTGCTCATCTCCGAGCCATTTGTCAGACCAAGCTTCCTCGGTCTTCACTGCCCGTCTCCGAGCAATTTGACTGGCCGAGCTTCCTCGGCTTTCCCGATGAACCGGGAGCGCGGAACCCAAACGCCCCCGCAACGGCTCCGTGTATCCCACCAGGGCAAGATATCCCCCTCCCCACGTTCCGCGTCCCATGCTAGCACGTCCCTCCATTAATGGGTGTATCCCGCCGTTAATACGAGGATAACGCAGGGGCGTAACTGGCAGCGATGATCTCGCGCCTGGTCGCTCCACACGACCACTATATAAACCCCTCTCTCAGATGACTCACGTAACTCGAATTCATTCCAATACGCCGTTACTCTGCACTTATTCCTAGGCACTAACTTGATCGTCGGAGGGTTTTACGGTCGTCACCCACCCCCGAACTTCTTTTGCAGATAGTTCGGCTTCAACGCCAACCCATTGAGATCCACACGCTCAACAACTCCCAAACCAAATCTTAACCGTCAAAGACCGCCATCATAGGATCGACGGAGGACAACATCTGAAGGAGATCACAGCCTCCATCAGTTGGCACCGTCTGTGGGAACATTTTAGAAGCTTCCCCATCCCTAAAGTTGTTCTTTCGCTCTCGACCCGATGGCGAGCGACAACCACGACGATCCAAATATGATCCGCCACAACGGAGGTGGGAGCGGCTCGTCTCCTCCCCCTAACGTGATCAATGCCTTATCCGCTCGGATAGACAGGCTCACATCGTTGGTGGATGCCCCCGTCCGCATTCAAGCGGCGGGCCCTACCCACCAGACCGTCGTTTCCCCTCCCCAGGATAACGACGTCCGTAGGAGGACGGATATGCATGCTCAAGCCCTCGATCTCACTCGTGCTCATCCCAGCGTCACCGAGCACCGGCGTGCCGACTTCGGCCACCGTGACTCACATGTGGCGATTGATTCCATAACCCACTGGGTGCCAGGCAGCTCAACGCCCCGATCCCAGGGAAGACTGGGCCGTCGTTCTGATGCCCTCTGCGTGTTCTCTCCCCCTGAAGAGGTATCGGTTAGCTCGCCTGCTTCCAGGCATGACCGACGCCCCACGCTCGTCGGGTCCACGCGAACAGCGAACATCAGGACCACTTGAGGATGACCTCGCCCGAGGATTTGAGAAATTTAATAGAGCGGAATCGGAGCCACACCATCCCATAGACTCGGAGCGGGGTAGCCACTACTCCGACTGTGCAGAATCCTCGGGGTACCACCACCGACTTGAAGCCCTCGAAAAGAAAATTGAAGGCATACAAAGGGATGGCTATGCATCCGGCGAAGGGGCCAGGTACTCCGCCGACTCACTAACAAAGCCCTTTACAGAAAAACTACTGGCCGAGCACGTCTCGTCCAAGAACAAGCCGCCAAAAGTGGCCCTCTTCGACGGGAAATCCGACCCGAAAGACCACCGAGACGCATTTACGACGGGCATGAGCTTCCAAGATAACTCAGACGCGGCTCAATGCCGAGCTTTCCCCACCAACCTCATCTGGGCTGGCCGGGACTGGTTCTGAGGACTTACGCCACACTCTATCTCGACCTTCGAAAAGCTGGCCACCCAATTCCTCGGTCACTTCGTCGAAAACCGACGACAGAAGAGGACGGTCGACTACCTGTTCACTATCAAGAGCGGAGACAAAGAATCCTTCAAAGGATATGTCACCCGCTTCTGCAATGCCCTCCTGGAGGTCCCTGAGCACCGCGATGAAATAGTTATCACCATGCTGAGGTCGGGTCTTAGGCACAAAGAGTGGCTCCGCTCTTTTGCATTAGCGCAACCTATGACCATGGCCGAAGTGAAAGCCTAGACCGAGCGAGAAATCCAGCTCGAGTCCAAGGTGAACTCAAACCTCCCCCGAGACGACCAGGCGGACAAAAAGAAAAGGGATAGGGAGTAAAAGAAGGAAGTCGATCGTCCGAAGCCTTACTCCCCGAGGTTTCAGGAGTACACTCCTCTAAACATCTCTCAGACCGAGCTGCTGGAGGAAGCTAAGGGTGAGAGGTTCTTCAAGCTCCTGCTAGTCACCCAAAGAGAGGCAAGCGTCTCCGCGGCCCATACAGCGCTTTCCACAGGTCGCAGGGTCACCTCACTAAGAACTGCAAACAACTTCGTGACTATATCGAGGAGTTGATCCGCACAGGCCACTTGGAGAAATACCTACGGGACAAGCGGCAGGCAGAGCGGGAGCAAAAGGACTAAACCCCTCCTGGGGAATTAACGATCGGGTAGATCATGGTCGTTACCTCAGATCCAGCTCGAGAAAGTGGGGGGAACCACAACATCCTCCCAGTCGAAAGCGCAAGTGATATACCACCCAAGAAGTGCAGAAGGGACGTACCGATCATTTTCACCGATGAAGACATCCACGGCATATCGCTCCCTCGCAACGACCCTCTCATGATAATGGCCAGAGTCCACTGTTACGAAGTCTAGAGGATATTGGTCGACTCAGGAAGCTTGGTGGATATCATGTTCTACGACTGTTTCCAGCGTATGGGACTAGGACCATCCGACCTTCGACCTACCTCCCATGTCCTCTCTGGGTTCACCAATCATTCCGTCCCTACCGAGAGATTGGTCACACTCCTCCTCAACATTGGGGAAGTGGGCAATACGCAAACCATACCGATGGAATTCCTCGTCGCCAAGGTCCCTTCTTCCTATAACATTCTCCTGGGATGTCCTACCTTAAACGCTCTCCGGGCCCAGATATCGACTTATCACCTTGCAATCAAATTTCCTTTGGATCAAGAGGGAATAGGCCGGGACTACGGAGACCAGCAAACCGCTAAGATTTGCTTCGCCTCGACGTCCACCGTCGGAGAGCAGGGCGACGACTTTGAGCCGCATGACTTCCAAGGGTCTCTAAATACACGCGATGACCAAAAGGAGGTTAGAGGTGGCCCGGTGGAAGCATTGATGGAAGTCCTTCCACAGAAGGGGTCAATTGCCGGACAGTCCAGATCGGCTCTCTCTTGACAGGGGATCACCGCGAAGACCTAATTCGGTTCCTCTGAGATAACTCGGACGTATTCGCTTGGGCGCCAGCGGACATGCCCCGAATCGACCCTAGAGTGATCTCCTATAAGCTCGGGGTCGACCAGAAAGCAAAGCCCGTCCGACAAAAGAAGAGGAGCTTTGCGCCGGCCAAACAAAAAGCGATAGAAGACGAGGTGGATAGATTGCTCGCCGCCAACTTCATTAGAAACCTGGACTGCTCAGATTGGCTGGCGAACATGGTCATGGTCAAGAAGGAAAACGGGAAATGGCGCATGTGCGTCGATTTCACGGATTTGAACAAGGCCTGCCCCAAAGACAACTATCCACTTTCTCGAATAGACTAGCTGGTAGGCAATTCGGCCGGTCATGAATTATTGAGCTTCATGGACGCCTTCTCCGGTTACAATCAGATCAGGATGAACCCGGCCGACGAAAAACTTACCGCTTTAACAGCTAATCGGAGGGTATACTGCTACAAAGTGATGCCCTTCAGACTCAAGAACGCCGGGGCCACATATCAACGCCTGGTAAATAAGCTGTTCAAAGCTCAGATTGGCAGAAACATAGAAGTCTACGTCGACGACATGCTCGTAAAATCCATCTCGTCAGCAGGGCACACAAAAGACCTCGGCGAGACATTCGACGTCCTACACAAATACAAAATGAAGCTGAATCCAGCTAAATGCACTTCGGAATCACTAGTGGAAAGTTCCTCAGGTTCATGGTAACCCACCGAGGAATCGAAGCAAACTGATGGAGATCAAATCATAGTGGCCGCCTACCAGCAGCAAACCGCACGCTACTACAATGCCCGAGTTAAACATCGGGCCTTCAAAATGGGAGACCAGGTCTTACGAAGAAACGAGTTCGTGGACCAAGGGAGACTGCAAAAGTTCTCCCCGAAGTGGGATGGACCATTCCTCGTAACGGAAGTATTGCCCGGTGGAGCATACCGTCTCCAAAACGCTGGGGGCATAATTTTCCTCGGCCCTATAATGCCGAAAAGCTTAATTTGTATAAATAAACATGTATCGTCTTTCACAATAATGTAATTCCCTTTTTTGCATTTAACTAAGTCTTCCAGGCTAAGTCCTCTTGTGGAAAAGACTTTGTGTACCCCCGTAGGGCTCTAGCCCTTTGATTCTTTTCTCGGTTCCAAGACTCCGAAGTTTTTTTTAAGAAAACATAAAATATGTATCAAGAAGAGGAAAAGAGATGGTACTCTACAATCAAAGACAAGTTTATTTATTCGAGAGGTATTATGGACTCTTCAGCCTTACAACAATTACAACAAAGGAGGGCGGGGGTTAAGGAAACATTATCGGTGGTACACCGAAGAAATCTCCTCCAGCCAATCCCGAGCAGTTTCGACCCGCTCTCTCCGACGGTACTCACGGACCCTAGAAGCCATGGATTCCCCGGGCAAGGGAGGATCCTCTTCCGCCGAGCAGGAAGCGATGACCAACCTTTGCTGGAAACTCTGAAGAAGAAGGTCCACCGAGCGATCCCGCCTACTCTTTGAGATCAGACCAAGCCCATGGACCGTGTGCATTTTGTCGAACGCCTTATCCATCAGCCACGGGGATAGGGTATTGTGCAGACCCGGCGAAGTCCTCCATATCGCATAAATCAACACCTGAAAGAGAGGAGATCTCCGGGGAAGTAAGCGTCCACAGTGACCTTCCAAGCGGCTTATCACCACCTCGTACGTTTCCTCGGAATGATCAAGGTTGTAAAAGTATACGTCGTCAAAGGAAACGATCTCCCTGATAGTATACACACGGCCAGCCATCTTTAGGGAGTGCGAGACTAGAAAGAAATCGATACACCTTCAGTATTTATAGCCTCAACAAAAATCTTCCAACGACCGAGATTTACTCGCAACAGCAACGCAAATCTCGGAATTTCGCACTTTCCCAATATGGCACTTCCACGTGTCACCCATGACGGTCACCATTCCCGCCCTTTACGGGTCAAGGGAGGTTGAACGATGCCCAAGAAGATACTATAGAGTCAATAAAGCCCTCATCGCGAGGCGACCGAGTAGCTTCGTTGTAACGACTCTATTTTTAATGTACAGAAATTTGCTTAAAGTTAAAGTACCAAATGGAGTATTTACAAACCTGAGTATGCTATAAGTTTTTAATTTGTTTAAGAACAGCAAGAAACAACTTGTAGCTCATTGGTAAAGCCTTGTACTGCTGTGACGTAACCCATGTGTTCGAATCCCATAAGCCGCATATATTTTTACTGATTTTTTGGAATCCCAAAAGTTTACACGTGTAATACACGTAAAAATGAAAAGTCAGATTAAATAAACATGTGCAAATGGGTATTTAGACAGATACATGGCAAACATCCATAGCCCAACCCCTTCCAAGTGGCCGGCGAGATTGCCACTTGGGCCGGCGTCGCCGGCCCCCCCATCGGAAATGCCCCCATTTTTTTCTCACCTAACCCTTGGCCTACTCCCTTAATTCCTATTATGTTTGATTTCTTTGCATTTAGACAGAGAGTGTTATTTCACTCTTTAATTCTATTTTAAATGCATTTTTAATTCTTTTCTTCAATCCTCAAAACCCTAATTTCTCTTATAAATACCACATCATATCCTAACCTTTTCATTCTGAAATCCATTATAAAAAATTCTCAAATTTTCCCAAGTCAAGGAAGTGTACAAGTGGAGTTAGCCCAAGGTCAAGTTCCGGCGACGATTCGGGACAATTCCGGCGACACCGCGACTCCACGAAGCCATCAAATTGTTCCTATATCTCATCTCTTTCATTGCGTCCAGTAAGTCCCCTCCCCTCCCCTCTTTTCCTATTCTAAAAAGATCTCTTTTCAAAACTCGTCGGAAGTAGAGTTAATCCGACTTCCAATTCTAATTTGGTTATAAACACAACTTTTCTTAATAACCAAACACCTATATATAGGCATTACATTTCATTTCTGAAGACCCGGAGTTTTAGATTCACTTGTACATTACATTTTATTTTCATTTCTGTTATGCCATTGTTTAGGCATTGCTTTCATTCCATGTATTTTCATTTCAGTTGTATTGTAAAAAGAATGTTTAATAAATAAAGTTGCTGTTTATTTACATTTTGTCTCTTGTGTACATTTTATTTTATATTGCTTAGATACGCTTAGCGTGTTTACTTCTGAGTAAATACGTAGCGGCCTCGTCGCGCCCTTTGCCCGTATATTAGGAAGCGGGGCATGACAGGTTTTGTTAGTGGCCCATGCAGGTCCGTTCTATGTGGATATACAGGTCAGCTCTGTATAGACATACAGGTCAGTTCTGCGTGGACAACCTAAGCAATATAACACAAGAACCAGCAAATAAAAACTTTCTTTATAATTCATATTTCTTGAATCTTCCAATTTCATATATTTTAAATCTGTCACAACCCAAATTTTTCTTTCAAGGTTATGGATTCCCCAAACAACACTAGCACCAACTTCAACAACATTCCACCACCCCTACCAATTACACTTGTCGTAGCTGCTCCGATCAATGAGCAGACGGTTTTGCTTGAGGCGATCCGTAGCCTCCTGGAGGGACAGCAGCAGCAGACTGCTATCTTGATGAACCGTCCCGAGGCAGAAGCACCTGGGGTGAAGCAATTCAGGGCCTTGCACTTTAAGCAGTTCACTGGAAAAGAGAGCCCCCTAGAAGCTGAGGAATGGGCTCAAAGCATTGAAGATGACCTGGCAGCGGCACAAGTGCCAGAGATAGCTTGGGTTCGTGTTGCGAAGTTGCAACTCACGGACAATGCAAGGGTTTGGTGGAAGGCGGAAGAAAGTCGTCTCACCCAACCGATCGAATGGAGGACTTTCCGCGAAATGTTCGACGCAAAATACTTCTCCGAGACTGCCAGATTCGAAATGGAACAGCAGTTTATCCACTTACAACAGGGTTCAATGTGGACCAAATCGGTGGATGAGTGTGATGCTGAGTTTACCATACTCAGTCGGTTAGATACGTCTCAATATTTCAATTTCAAAATATCACATACTACACAGCTAACACAATGCCTTAACAGATTTACGCCACACCTGATACCGACGGATGAGATCAGAGCCTGACGATTTCAACAAGGGTTAGATCTGAAGATCTAGGCTGCATTAGCCACATGAGATTTCCCAACTCACGAATCGGCTCTAAAAGTTGCCTGCCGATATGAGGCAGTGCTAAAGATGAGGGGCAGACCTCAGTCTACCGGAATGAAGTGTCCTGCCAACCAGATGGCAGGAGGAGCCTCTTCAAGGCCACCATTTGTGCCAAGGAGACCGGGAATACCAAACAACCGGCCTAGCCCAGCATTTTGCACATACTGTAGGAGAGATGGACATCTGATGAAAGACTGCCGGGGTGCAAATCGCCTTTGCTTAGTCTACGGCTCAACTACTCACGATATTGGGTCTTGTCCTCGTAGACAAAATCCATATGCTGCACCTAGGCCAGCAATCACTTACCGGCAGCACCCAGCCATTCAAGCACCTGCTCCGAGACTTGCACTACCTGTTCCACCTCCTCGAGGACCAACTGCACCTCCTCCCCGTCAGTTCCATCAAGCTCAACGCAACCCACCTCAAGGACCAAGGAACGGACAGAGGAATGCTCCTCCAGCAAGTAGAAATGTGCTGAGGCGACAGACTTTCACAATGACCGTGGAAGAAGCTGAAGCCACCGGCCAAGTCATCACTGGTAATACTTCCCTTTCAAATTCTCTTTCAGTTCATAGACATACCTATATATCTTTTCCTTATACCTAAAACATATCCCACATACCTTAGGTACAATCTTAGTAGCATCACTACCTGCACTCGCACTATTCGATACTGGAGCATCTCATTGTTTTATGTCGCAACGGTTCGTCCGAACTCATGCAATTCCAGTCACACCGCTTGTATCCAGCTAGAATGTCAGTTCAGGAAATGGCGTTCTAAAGGCAACAATGTGATACAACCTGTGTCCAGTGGTCATCTGCAACAGAGAATTCTACGCCGACTTCAAAGTGCTAGACATACCGAACTTCAATGTGGTTCTAGGTATGGATTGGCTCAGAACATTCTATGCTGCCATTGACTGTCGTCAAAGGAGGATAGTATTCGAGATTCTAAAGCATCTGGTTTTCTATTCCAAAAGTGGAGACCATACCTTTGAGCCAAGTACATACAAGGAGAAACCAAAGAAGGCAGTGATTGCGGCAATTCAAGCGGAGGAAGGATCAAAGCTAGAAGTAGTTTGAGAGTTCGACGAGATATTTCCTAACGATATATCAGGTTTGCCTCCCGATCGAGCTCTTGAATTTAGCATTGATTTAGTACCAGGAGCACAATCGGTTATCAAAGCACCGTATCGGTTAAGTCCGGAAGATTTAAAGAAGGTCCGAACTCAGTTGGATGAATTATTGAAGAAAGGATGGATTCATCCCAGCACCTCAAGTTGGGGATCTCCAGTTTTGCTCGTGAAGAAGAAGGAAGGTTCATACAGAATGTGCATTGATTATAGAGCCTTGAACGAGTAACGATAAAGAACAAGTATCCACTCCCGTGCATCGATGATTTATTCGATTAGCTAAGTGGATCTTGCGTTTTCTCCAAGTTAGATCTTCATTCGGGTTATCATAAGATGAAGGTCAAGAAATCTGATATCCATAAAATGGCATTCAGAACTCGCTATGGTCATTACGAATTTCTACTGATGCCATTTGGAGTGACCAACGCAGCAACAATATTCATGAACCTGATGAATCATGTTTTCCGGGAGTACCTAGACAGGTTTGTTGTCATCTTCATCGACGACATCCTGGTGTATTCTAAGAGTCGGAAAGAATACGCCGAACACTTGAGAATTGTTCTGGAAACCCTACGACAGCATCAGCTCTATGCCAAGTATAGCAAATGCGAATTTTGGCTAAATCAAGTTGGGTTTCTCGGACATATTGTATCGGGCGAAGGAATCTCTGTGGATCCAGCGAAAGTTTTAGCAGTAAGCGAATGGCCGACACCGAAGTCAGTGAAGAACATTCGAAGTTTCTTGGGTCTAGCTGGATATTACCGAAGGTTCATTGAAGGCTTTTCGAAAATAGCAACACCTCTGACCAAGCTCACACGTAAAGATGAAGAATTTGTGTGGTCAGAAGCATGCGAACAAGCTTTCGTAGAACTCAAGTCAAGGTTGACATCAGCGCCTATTCTCGTCATACCGGACCAATCTGGAGGTTTCGAAGTGCATTGCAATGCATCTAGTAAGGGATTAGGATGTGTTCTACATCAGCACGGTAAGGTTGTGGCTTATGCTTCAAGACAGCTGAAGATTCATGAGCGCAATTATCCGACGCATGATATGGAATTGGCAGCCGTAATTTTTGCTCTTAAGATTTGGCGCCATTATCTTCTTGGTGAGCGAATGAATATATACACGGATCACAAGATTCTAAAATATGTGTTTACTCAGAAGGAGCTTAATATGCGGCAGAGATGATGATTAGAACTCATGGCGGACTTCGACATCAACCTGCTATATCACCCAGGGAAGGTGAATGTAGTACCTGATGCCCTTAGTTGCCAACCATTAGTAATGAATCTCACCGCACAGTGGAAGCTTCAACAAGACTTGCATCAGATGGAGATTGAAGTGATCATGCTAGGTAACTCTTCATGTTTGATGAACTTACAAGTTCAATCTACCATTGTCAATCAGATCAAAGCAGCTCAAGCAAGTGATGCCAAGTTGCAAAAGATCAGAGAACAAGTAGAGAATGGACTCAGAACATACTTCATCATCCATGAAGATGGATCTTTAAGATACGGCATCAGACTGTGTGTACCAAAAGGTTATGTTCGGGAAGAGTTAATGAAATAAGCTCATAGCTCTCCCTACTCAGTATATCCTGGAGGTACAAAGATGTACAAGGATCTGCGTCAAAATTACTGGTGGCATGGAATGAAGCGTGAATTAGCCAGAAGCGTCGCTAAATGCTTGGTGTGTCAGCAAGTAAAGACTGAACATCACAGGATTGCTGGATTACTTCAATCGTTACCTATCCCAGAATGGAAGTGGCAACACATCACAATGGATTTTATGGCTGCACTCCCTCGTAGCACAAAGGGTAACGATGCGGTATGGGTTATTGTGGATCGACTCACGAAGTCGGCTCACTTCATCCCATTTCGAGTTAGCCAATCAACTGAGACATTAGCAAAGAAGTACATGGAGGTACGAATCTAAGTAAGATTTTTAAATCTTCAAATATGTACTATTTCTGATACCCATGAACTCATACAAGAGATTGTGAGACTTCATGGAGTACCGGTCTGCATTGTCTCCGATCGTGACACTAGATTTTGATCGCAGTTTTGGCAAAGTCTGCAAGCGATCTTGGGAACAAGTTTGAACTTCAGCACAGCTTATCATCCACAAACAGATGGTCAGTCTGAGTGAACTATTCAGATCTTGGAAGATATGCTCAGAGCATGTATGCTAGACTTCGGAGGATCGTGGGAAGATCACCTACATCTTGTGGAGTTTTCATACAACAACAGCTACCAAGCAAGCATCGGAATGACACCTTTTGCAGCGCTTTATGGAAGGAAGTGTCGATCGCTATTAAGTTAGGACGATATCGGAGATAGATGAGATGATAGTAACAACTGTTGACGTAGTTCGTACTATCAGGGAAAGAATGCGCAAAGCCGAAGATCGACAGAAGCACTGGGCTGATGCAAAGCGCCGTCATTTCGAGTTCCAGCCGGGAGATCACGTATTTCTAAAGATATCTCCGAACTGCGGAGTGATTCGTTTTGAAAGACGGGGTAAGCTAAGTCCAAGGTACATTGGACCGTTCGACATACTCGAACAAGTCGGTAAAGTGGCTTATTGTTCAGTTGATAAAACTGCACATTTGTTATTACATTTTTCCTACCATTTTCATATTAAAAAGGACTTTATTATAATATATCATACATATGAGGGTTTATGTGTAAAAATACTATTTTCCATGTGTTGATATATTATAATTAGCATTTGGTAGGAAAATGTATGCAAATAAATTCATTGACCTAATCCTAATAGAACAAAGTCTACTAAAGATTATTTGAGTTGTTGTGCAAAAGATTTCCAAGTGTGCAGAATTTTTCAAAGACTAGAATCAAGCAAATCAAGTTGTTGAAGAAGACTTGCCTAATTAAAGAAGCAAACTTGGAGACCAAGTCTGGAAGCAACCGAGAAAAGATTTCCAAATTCTAAAGGTGCCAAGGATCGCCAAATATCATATAGAGACAGCTCCTGAAAATTGATCAACGGCGGAGATGATAAGGCCGCGGATCCGCGCCATTAACCCCTTTATGCCGCGGATCCGCCGCGGTTAAGAAGAGTTGGGAGTTGAGGATTTTTGGGGAAAATCTTTTCTACATTTTACCTAATATGGAAGCAAATGATTCTGGTTTTGCACTATAAAAAGGCACCGAGAGCCTCTTGGAAAATTCATCAAGCCGACGAGATCACGAAGTCTAAGGCGGCTCACGCATCCAGGCTGATCATCAACTGTTCGTCTACCTCCTTGGAAGAGATCGAGAAGAAAACTAGTCTTTGTAATCATTTTCTAAGGATTCAAGTGTAATGAATATTGTTGATTAATAAAGGTAGCTTTCTTTTTCTTATTCTATTTCTTCGTAGTTTAATTATGCAATTTCTTTCCATCTCTTTTTCTCCCAACATGCGCGAGTAATTCTCCGCTTGTTAGGGTTCATAGGATTAGGGTAGGCTAATGGACGATAAAAAATCCCTAAACCCTTTTTAAGTCCTATAAAGTTTATGAACTTTATCAAAAGAATCATTAACATCCTAATCGGGCACGCTAACAATTCTTTGTTAGTTCCGACCGCGATTAAAAACTAGATTAATGATTGTTTTGGTAAAGGCTAGATATGAACGGAGTTCCGTGTCGAGATAAGGGTTAAGAGTGGGATTCCTTTTCCCTCCAGAAACCCTAATCTACACGCATCACTGTCGTTCTAGTTTTAAATCTATTAAAGGATAAAAGGGTAACTTTTAATTAATCATTCATAACTACTAAATCCTAACGAACCCTACAAGCCCCTTTATTATATTAACTACATCCCTAAAATAATCTAGATCTATATTTTTGCATTAGTGCTTAACGTAGATCTAGAAACCTTTCCACAAAATTCTTTATTCTCCCCTTTCTCAACACATCTAAAGTAAGAGTAAAAGGTTCAACGTTTCCCTGAGGACGACCCGTACTCATCTCGGTCTAGCTACGAGCGACACCGTTATTGATTGCGGTTAACTACTACACACACTCTTTCGAACAATCAAATGGCGCCGTTGCTGGGGATACGTGCGTAATTTTTTTCCTTACTATTTGTGTTGAATTCTTAGACGATTTATATCATTATTAACACAAAACTGCAAATTGCATATTTAACGATTTATGCGTGAATTTTGCAAGGAGATCTAGAGTCACAGAATTGAGGAAAACAGAAGACAGAGACTTTCTTAGAGATCCAGAGGAGCAAAGGAGGCCACAGAAAATTTTTCATCAACCGATCCATTCACCTCGCGGCGGAACCGCGGCACAAAGGTGCTTCCGGCGGCGGAATCGTGGCAGGGTAGAGGGATTAGGGCTACAGAACTCTCTGGGAAGATTCTCAACTCCTTCTCTCTCCTCTCAAATCCAATAAAATCTATCTTCTGCAGGATTCTTTGCAAAATAGCGCCGCTCAAAAATCTTTTTGCAAAAGTTTTGTGATTGGTTTTGTTTTGCATATTTTAATACGGACTTTAAGGGGCAAAGACCAAATCAAGATTAGGTGGGGATTTCATCACCCTTCCTAAGCCCCACAAATCACAAACCGAGCATCTAGATCAACCCTTCATTAATTTAAAAAATATCTAGACCAGACTCTAAGGACTGTCGCGCTCAATAAGGACAGAGGAAGGTCGTAGGTAATCTATCGTTTATCCGCATTACTTTTGTAGTGCTTAGGCAAGTGTGTCAAAGGCTAGTGGTTTTCAATTAGGCCCACTACTGTGGTTCCTTCCCACTTACCTGGCATTTATCTGGCTACAAGGGTAGTACGGAGGCGGTAGAGGATTTATCCTGCGGCTTGTCCTTTGGAAGTCTAGGAGCGGTCTAGAGACTGGACCTAGGTAACCTTAGTTCTAGGGTTGCTTGTGCATCTTAGGGTGATTTGTCTTGAGTCCCACATTTTTCAAAACAAGCCAATTTTAAATCACACACACGCTGCCACTTGCACTAAACCCGCTTAGTGCATGCTCGGCTGGACACGGGATCATAGTGCCCGTCTTGTCCGCGTTCCTTCTATCGACGCCGAAGTCGGTACTTCTTCATCTTCTTTTCCACCACCACACACCACGACCGAGATGGACGGCACTCCATCAGAATATAACACCACGCTGCCACCGCCCGTAGGTGCGCAGAATCCACCGCGCATCTCTCTCCAAGAGAGATGCTATCCTATCCATGGTCCTCTTCCTACTTGTCTATCTCTTCCACCACCTAACGGGGATAATTTCGAAATTAAACCCCACTACATCAATCTGCTGCCCAAATTTCACGGGCTTGAGTCGGAAGACGCGTACGTTTTCATCACCAAATTCGAAAACGTATGCGCAATGATGGGTACTTCACAATTGACTTTAGATGCTATGCGCTTACGTCTTCTCCCATTCACACTGTATGACTTGGCAGAAAAATGGCTTTATAATACTGCCGCACACTCTATCACTAATTGGGATGAATTTGTCATAGCATTTCTTAAGATGTTTTACCCAAACCAGAAGACTGCCCATATTAGGAGCGAGATCAACCAGTTCACCCAGCTTCCCAATGAACCATTTTGGAAGTGCTTTGAACGTTTCAAAGATCTGCTTGTTCAATGCCCCCATCACGGAATACAAAGATGGGATTTATGTCGGATTATATATGAGGTCATTAATCCAGCGACAAAGCAGGTGCTTGAAACAATGTGTCGATGCAATTTCATGTCTAAAGATGACGGTGAAGCTTGGAAATATCTGGAAGACCTTGTTGAACACACGTTGCAGTGGGAAAGCGTAAGACCACCTTCAACTAAGGGAGGTATTCACCAGCTCGATATTTCTATCGCAGTAAAAGCCGAAATGGCAGCGATACAGAAGAAACTCGATGCTATTGAAAACAAGTTCTCATCATTCTCCCTAAATCAGGTCACGCTTCCTAAGACCGTCTGTGGTTGCTGTTCGGATCCTTCACACTTAACGGAAGAATGTCCTATGAATGTATCGTTTCAAGCTAATGCTGCTTTTCAGCAGCGACCTAGAAACAACCCTTATTCTTCCACGTACAATCAAGGATGGAGGAATCATTCTAACTTTGCTTGGAACCAAAACCAACAAAGCAATTATCAAAGACCTCCTCCACAGCAACCACAACCACAGAATCAGCCCCCCTTTCAATCACAGAATTTCCAAAATCCGGCCAACATTTCTACACCACAAGTGGCCGGTACTGACAACTCACTTACACAAACTTTGGATATGTTCATGAAAAAATCCATGCAATTTTCGGCTGAGATGAGGTCTTCTATTGATACCATAACGAAAAACTCCGCCTCCCATGGTGAGAGTATTAAATCATTGGAAAACCAAATCGCACAGTTAAACGCCGCAATGAGTGCGAGAGAGAAAGGGAAACTCCCATCTCAACCCCTACCGAATCCTGGCCAATCACAAAATCATAATGTGAATGCCGTTACTACGTTGAGATCAGGGAGAGTGCTGAACAACCGAGTGGGCGAGCAATTTGATGTAAATGACACATTTGATACCCCAGCTTCTTCTTCGTCTTCCTCTAATTCGTCTAGTCTCCCACCTTCATCCGAGCCTATTCTCCGTTTTCCCCAAGGCTCGAACATTTCGCCAAATCTATCTAAGTCGATTCCCACTCCGATCTTGGGATCGAATCCGTCGCCACAGTCTTCTCCACAAACGTTGGACCCAAAACTTATTGATCGAGCTCCATTTCCAAATCGATTAAGGGCCAACAGACCTAACCCGCAAATGGAGAAGATTATGGAAATGTTTAAGCAAGTTAACATGAATATTCCTCTCCTAGATGCTATTCAACAAGTCCCATCTTATGCAAGAATCCTTAAAGACTTGTGCACTAGGAAGAGAAAAACTCAAGTGCCTAAGAAGGTTTTCATGACGAGTAATGTTAGCACAGCTTTTACCCAACAAATACCAAAGAAACGTAAGGACCCCGGCTGTCCTACAATCTCTATTTCTATTGGGGGTAAAAATATTAATCGTGCTTTACTCGATCTAAGCGCTAGCGTTAACTTGCTTCTTTATTCAGTATACGAGCAGTTAGGAATTGGAGAGTTGAAACCCGCCCATTGTACTCTCCAGATGGCAGACCGATCTATCACCAAACCTCGGGGCGAACTAGAGGATGTGTTAATTAAAGTCGGGGAATTCATATTTCCAGTGGACTTTATTGTTTTAGATACACAACCTGTGGCAAACCCACGCAATCAGATCCCGGTGATACTTGGTCGACTCTTCCTAGCAACTTCTAACGCTGTAATTAATTGTCGTAACAGTTCTATGAACTTATCCTTCGGGAAAATGACAATTGAGCTTAATATTTACAAGCTAGGAAGTCAGCCATCAGAACCTTCTGCTCATTTGCTGGATGTTTGTTCCATCCACGAGATAGCTTCCGAAAGCTGCATGGATGAGGAGCTTTGCTTTGATGTTCTCGACAACACTAATGAGACATCGTTTGATCTTGCACCACTTCATAGTGAGGATATGTTCAATGAGTCCGACCTTGAGATTGAACCCGTTGACTCGTTGCAAAAGTCAGCAGCACTTTCCGAGTCAATATCTTATGCAAGTTTTGAACCTCTTGGGGAGTCCGAATATCATTCCTTTACCTCACCTTCTATTGTCTCTCCGCCAATTCTTGATCTCAAACCGCTACCTTCACATCTTAAATATGCATATTTAGGAGAGAATGAGACTTTGCCAGTGATTATATCCGCTTCTCTAGCCTTAGAGCAAGAGAATGCACTTTTGGCAGTGTTGAGATCGAATTGGCAAGCATTTGGTTGGACAATGGCCGACATCAAAGGGATTAGTCCCTTAATTGTTGAACATAATATACATCTGATGGATGAAGCCAAACCAACCCGAGACCCACAAAGACGGTTAAATCCCGTTATGAAGGAGGCGGTAAAGAAAGAAATCGTCAAGTGCCTTGATAGTGGAATAATTTACCCCATAGCTGATAGCCAATGGGTAAGTCCAATTCATGTGGTCCCTAAAAAGTCTGGCATCACGGTCATCACTAATGAGGCTAATGAGTTAATCCAAACACGCACCCAAACTGGGTGGCGCGTATGTATTGATTACAGGAAACTCAATGCCGCGACGAGGAAAGATCACTTCCCTCTACCTTTCATTGACCAGATGTTAGAACGATTAGCGGGACACGAATACTACTGTTTCTTGGACGGATACTCTGGCAATAACCAGGTCCCCATCGCCGAAAAGGATCAAGATAAAACCACTTTTACTTGTCCTTTCGGAACTTTTGCTTATAGACGCATGCCCTTTGGGTTATGCAACGCTCCCGCTACCTTTCAGCGGTGCATGATGGGGATATTTTCATATATGATGGAAAATTTTCTAGAAATTTTTATGGACGATTTCTCCATTTTTGAGGACTCCTTTGAGGACTGCCTTCGTAATCGTGACGCTGTTCTTACCCGCTGTAAGGATAAGAACTTGACTTTGAATTGGGAAAAATGCCATTTTATGGTCCAAGAAGGTATTTTACTTGGACATATAATTTCACGAAAAGGCATTGAGGTTGATAGAGCTAAAATAGATGTCATTCAAAACCTCCCTCGTCCCAACTACGTCAAAGATATACGATCCTTCCTTGGCCATGCAGGATTTTATAGGAGATTTATTAAGGACTTTAGCAAAATTGCTAGACCCTTAACCCTTCTATTGGCCAAGGACACTACTTTTCACTTTGATTCGGATTGTGAGGCTGCTTTTGAATCGCTTAAAGAATCACTCACTACAGCCCCCGTTTTATCATCTCCGGATTGGAACCACCCGTTCGAGCTTATGTGTGATGCATCAGATTTTGCTATTGGTGCGGTCTTAGGACAACACATTGATAAGATACCACATGTAATTTACTATGCAAGTAGGACCTTGAATGATGCACAAATAAATTACACAACTACCGAGAAAGAACTCTTGGCAGTTGTATTTGCATTAGAGAAATTCAGGCCCTACTTGATTGGCTCGCCTATCGTGGTTTACACAGATCACTCCGCCCTACGACATCTTTTATCGAAGAAGGATGCTAAGGCAAGGCTAATACGTTGGATCCTATTGTTACAAGAATTTGATCTTGTCATCAAAGACAAGAGTGGATGTGAAAACGTTGTAGCCGACCATCTTTCACGCATCACTTCTTCGCCAACTGTGACCGTGCCGATAAATGACTCATTTCCTGACGAACAGCTCTTGAATGTATCCTATGAACCTTGGTTCATGGATATCGTGAACTATCTTGCGACGGGACTTATTCCTAGTGATTGGTCGAAACAAGACAAACATCGATTTCTATCCCAAGTAAAATATTTTTACTGGGATGAACCTTATCTATTCAAGTATTGTTCCGATCAAATCATTCGCAGGTGTGTCCCTAACGATGAATTCAAGAGCGTGTTATCATTTTGTCATGATCAGGCATGCGGCGGTCATTTTGGTCCTCGGAAAACGGCGGAGAAAGTTTTGCAATGTGGCTTTTATTGGCCAACTTTATTTAAAGATGCATTTGAACATTGCAAAACTTGTCCGCGATGTCAGCATTTGGGTCGGATTTCACGAAGGAACGAGATGCCGCTCCAACCTATATTGGTTGTGGAAATATTTGACGTTTGGGGTATTGATTTTATGGGCCCTTTTCCCAACTCTTTTGGGAATCTATATATCTTGTTAGCGGTTAATTATGTCTCGAAATGGGTGGAAGCTATACCGTGTCGCACTAATGACAACAAAGTTGTCATTAAATTCCTTAAAGAAAATATATTTTTGCGATTCGGACACCCTCGTACTATAATTAGCGACAACGGGACACATTTCTGCAATCGGTCTTTCGAGACCTTGATGCGAAAATATTCAATCACTCACAAGCTTTCTACGCCCTATCATCCCCAAACGAGCGGGCAGGCTGAGATCTCAAATAGGCAGATCAAACAGATATTGGAAAAGACGGTTTCGAAAAACCGTAAAGATTGGTCAACCAAATTGACGGATGCTCTTTGGGCATTCCGCACCGCTTATAAGACCGATCTTGGTATGTCTCCATACCGCCTTGTGTTTGGGAAGGCATGCCACCTTCCTGTCGAGATCGAACATAAGGCAATGTGGGCTATTAAAGAGCTTAATTTTGATCTTGATCATGCAGGCGGCTATCGGAAGCTGCAGTTGAATGAGCTAAGCGAACTCCGCGATGAAGCTTACAATAATGCGGTGATAGTAAAGAACAGGACTAAAGTGTTCCACGATAAAAAGCATTTTAGAAAAACCTTCACATCGGGGCAACAAGTCCTTCTTTACGATTCCCGTCTCCATCTTCATCCGGGTAAGCTTAAATCTCGTTGGAAAGGACCTTTTGTGGTGCGGTATGTACACCCGCACGGGACAGTTGAAGTCGAAAATTTGAAAAACGGTTCGATTTTTAAAGTGAATGGGCATAGATTAAAACCGTATTTTTCTACTGACCCCGCGGAGGAGCTCTTGTTTTTACAGGAGCCGCTTTATCAAAACTAAATTTCCTCCGCCTCACCTCCATGTTTTTGTAACATTTTCTCATTTTAAGAATGGAGGTGAGTAAAAATGGATTTGATTGAATATCTGTGCGTGTCAAAGAATAAGTTTGGGGGAATTTTTCATTTAACTATTATTTTACCCCTTGTTTCTCTCCCTTAGTATACAGGTCCATGTTCTCAAAAGGCTACATCAGTGAGGACACTGCTGAAAACAGGTTTGGGGGGAGGTTTGTATTCACTGAATTATCTTTGACACTAGGCATAAAAAAAAATTTATAACAAAAGAGTAGAAAGTGAAAAATTACATCCAAAAGATAGGAATGGTTTAAGAAAACCAAGAAAATTAGAAGTTTTCTTAAACGAACTGGTAATAAGGGGTTATGAGCTGTTGTCCCAAGGGTTAGTAAGATGAAAGAAGTCACTAATCTGAGGATAAAAATAAGTCTGAAAAATAGTTTCTATTCTGGAAGCCAAACATTTGAATGTTGAAACCATACTTTATGCACTTACACAAGTCTTGAAACTCGGGATAGTAGAGAATACCTTGAAATGCTCTTGTCTAAAAGCCAAAGTATGAAGAAAATGAAAAAAATGAAGAAAATATATAAAATGGTGAAAAGAAAAATAATGAACACTGGTTTTGTTATCGCCAAGGCAGCAATAAAAAAATATAGCGAGGGTGCCTCTTCACCTAGTGTCCTAAGGCCAACTGGTCTGGGAGTCGCTGCTAAGCCTTAGGGGGTGCAAGACGAGGAAAATATTATCACCGAATCAGCAAGCACATGAGTAATCGGTCGGTTAGTACCTCAAGAAGTATTAACGGTCGCATGAAAATGTGTGAGCAAATCTAAATAGTCATAAAATTAAAAAGTACTGAGGCAGATGGACAAGAGTATGATAGCTTGAATTAAATTCTCCGGGTGTAGGGATGTTCATTACACACACGTAGGATTATATGATCGATGTTTGGATGAAAGTAGAAATGAAGAATAAAGACGATGTTTTATTGAGAGATGATGTGATTTCTAACATTTTTTCATGACAATTAAGATAGGGCTCATGACGACTGAAAAGCTAGTGTAGTTGGAAACTCTTATTTTCAAAGTCTTTCTTTTATGGTTCTTATCTTTATATGTAAATTTCACCATCTCTCTTTTATTATAGGATTTTGTGGGTATAATCCGCTGAAAACCCTCAGGAGACAACACTCCTCCTACTAGGGACACCTAGAGGTTTAACGGCTTGTTGCACGTGCTCAGTGCAATCGTGTCTGCCTACGAAAGTGTGCTTAGTTTTCTCCTTTCTTTTTCTCCTCTTGAATAAACTAGTTTGCTCGGGACGATCAAAGATAAGTTTGGGGGTATTTGTTCAGTTGATAAAACTGCACATTTGTTATTACATTTTTCCTACCATTTTCATATTAAAAAGGACTTTATTATAATATATCATACATATGAGGGTTTATGTGTAAAAATACTATTTTCCATGTGTTGATATATTATAATTAGCATTTGGTAGGAAAATGTATGCAAATAAATTCATTGACCTAATCCTAGTAGAACAAAGTCTACTAAAGATTATTTGAGTTGTTGTGCAAAAGATTTCCAAGTGTGCAGAATTTTTCAAAGACTAGAATCAAGCAAATCAAGTTGTTGAAGAAGACTTGCCTAATTAAAGAAGCAAACTTGGAGACCAAGTCTGGAAGCAACCGAGAAAAGATTTCCAAATTCTAAAGGTGCCAAGGATCGCCAAATGTCACATAAAGACAGATCCTGAAAATTGATCAACGGCGGAGATGATAAGGCCGCGGATCCGCGGCATTAACCCCTTTATGCCGCGGATCCGCCGCGGTTAAGAAGAGTTGGGAGTTGAGGATTTTTGGGGAAAATCTTTTCTACATTTTACCTAATATGGAAGCAAATGATTCTGGCTTTGCACTATAAAAAGGCTCCGAGAGCCTCTTGGAAAATTCATCAAGCCGACGAGATCACGAAGTCCAAGACGGCTCAAGCATCCAGGCTGATCATCAACTGTTCGTCTACCTCCTTGGAAGAGATCGAGAAGCAAACTAGTCTTTGTAATCATTTTCTAAGGATTCAAGTGTAATGAATATTGTTGATTAATAAAGGTAGCTTTCTTTTTCTTATTCTATTTCTTCGTAATTTAATTATGCAATTTATTTCCATCTCTTTTTCTCCCAACATGCGCGAGTAATTCTCTGCTTGTTAGGGTTCGTAGGATTAGGGTAGGCTAATGGACAATAAAAAATCCCTAAACCCTTTTTAAGTCCTATAAAGTTTATGAACTTTATCAAAAGAATCATTAACATCCTAATCGGGCGCGCTAACAATTCTTTGTTAGTTCCGACCGCGATTAGAGATTAGATTAATGATTGTTTTGGTAAAGGCTAGATATGAACGGAGTTCCGTGTCGAGATAAGGGTTAAGAGTGGGATTCCTTTTCCGTCCAGAAACCCTAATCTACACGCATCACCGTCGTTCTAGTTTTAAATCTATTAAAGGATAAAAAGGGTAACTTTTAATTAATCATTCATAACTACTAAATCCTAACGAACCCTACAAGCCCCTTTATTATATTAACTACATCCCTAAAATAATCTAGATCTATATTTTTGCATTAGTGCTTAACGTAGATCTAGAAACCTTTCTACAAAATTCTTTATTCTCCCCTTTCTCAACACATCTAAAGTAAGAGTAAAAGGTTCAACGTTTTCCTGAGGACGACCCGTACTCATCTCGGTCTAGCTACGAGCGACACCGTTATTGATCGCGGGTTAACTACTACACACACTCTTTCGAACAATCACTTATCGCTTGGCACTTCCACCTTCATTGGAAGGAGTGCAAAATGTATTCCACATATCCAACTCAGAAGGTATGTGAGTGGCCCCAGCCATGTACTTGATCACTCCGAACTCACTATACAACCAGACTTATCCTGTGAGCAACAACCTGTTGAGATCCTGGATAGACAAGGTGAAGATCACTTCGGAACAAGAAGTCAACTTGGTTCGAGTGATGTGGAGAAAAGACACTCCAGGCGAATCGACATGGGAAAGGAAAGATGAGATGCGTGCAAGATATCCTCACTTATCTGTAAACCAGTCCTTAAATTAAATTGTAAATTTCGAGGACGAAATTTTTGTAAGGAGAGTAGACTGTAACAACTCCAAATTCTGTGTACATAAAATTCATTTAAAATCAATGTACACTTAGGGTATTTACAATTCCTGTGAAAGCTATAAGTAGTTTTTTGCTTTAGAACAGCAAGAAGGAGCTTGTAGCTCATTGGTAAGACCTTGCACTGCTGAACCATAGCACCAGAGTTCAAAACCCATCAGCCACATTATTCTTTTGTTTTAAATTCTTTTAATCTTTTAGAAGCCTAAGAGTTTGCATGTACACTATACGTAATAGGGTAAGTTACAGAATAATCAAACATGTTAAATAGGCTAGTTGAAGCGTCAGGGACACGTGGCCGAATCCGAGCCCCCAACCCAATGATCGGACCGACGAGAGAGCCCCTCAGGCCGGCGCCAGCCGGTTTTTCCCTAGACCAAACCCCATTTTTTTTGTAAACCCTAGACCCTTGGACTCCCCTCTTTAACCCCTATCTGTTTATTTTCCCTGCATTTTCCAAAGAATTAAAAACCCTTTGAATTCCATTTATAATGCAAATTTAAATGCATTTTTCTTCACACACTAAACCCTAATGTTTCCTATAAATACCAATCCATTTCACACCCCTCCTCACTCACAATTCCCTGCCAAAACTCTCAAGAAATTTCCAAGTTCCTATAGTGTGCAAGTGGAAGTAACGAAGGCGAAGCTCCGACGAACTTCCGAGGAGATTCCGGCGACGAATCGACGCCCTGAAGCTTTCTTTAGGACCCTCTCTCTCTCCTCTACTCTAATAAGCCAGTAAGTCCCATTTCCCCTTCTCATCTTATTCTTTAAAAAGTTCCATTTCTAAAACCCGACGCAAGCGGAGTTAGTCCGACTTCTGATTCGATTTTCTTAAAAAACTATACTTTTTCTTTAATAAGATAAAACCATATTTCTTATATGTTGATTAATAAACATTAACAAACTCAACAAAACAAGTTTCACATCAAAATAATCATTTTTGTGATATCTATCGCATTTTTTTTTACATAAAAATACACAAACTATTCATTTCGACATTATAATCTTTATTCCTTACTATACCTTTTAGATAGTCCCGAGATAATGACCTACCTCCTCATAACTCACATATCTATCATAGCACGATAAATTTTGGAGACAATAGAATACTGGAAATTACGACTTTACAGAATAATACCTTAAACTTATAAAACCATTTTCTTTAAAAAGTGTATTTAACTTTCCATGCTCAATTGAGCCTCTACAACCCACTTTGGAGACCCCGTTTGGGATGGTGCGGATTATCGCACATCCTAGGGCTTAGAAGAGCGAGATGCATACCTTCGCAGGGATCATTCGATCTCGATGGAAATTTATACATTTTTCTTTAGAAAATGAGTTCTTTATAAGAAAATAAATAAAATTATTTTCATTAATTATGTATATATAATTATTACCAAAATACTTATTTTAAATATATATATTATTCCATGTTTCCAAAACTCAAGAAAAGAATTCAAATATTACATGAAACTACCATGATAATTCAAAACAATATTCATATTATAAATAAATACCATATATTATGAAATTAGGTTTTATTCACTAGAAATGTCACATTTATAAAATATACATCAATGAAACTCTAAAAACGATAATTAATACTTGAGTTGTATTTTGAAATTATACCAAAACTGTTTTTATATAAAACCCGCTCAAGTTATACTAAATTACAATAAGGACCCTAGTAAACATAGGTTTAAGCGGGACCAGTCTCTTGAGCCTCAGGGAGCCGAAGATATGGGTGCTTGCCTATTTAAGGTAGACTACTTAACAAATGGTGTTATCAACACGGTAATTGTCTTGGAAAAAGACACAAATCCTGTCGTCCATGTGCAGCAGTTACCGATAACACCAAAGCAATCAGGATTTCAAGTTCTTTAAAAGTGTCTGACTCAGACCGAGTCTCAATCTAATCAATCTGACTTGAATGTGATTCAAGTACAAACTACAATACAACATGATTCAATATGAATCTATCTATTCAATCTATATCAATCTGTATTGACCGAACCGAACCATAGATATATTCCATTTACATGTTCTTCCATTATATCTGTTCCATTGCTAATATTATGGTTTCGGTAAGTCATCCATCTATACAATTTACAACAATACAATCAAGACATCACGGGGTTTATAAGGGTAGATTGGTACGGAAGGTGTTAGAAGTGGCACAAAGACTGCAACCATAAGACACCTAACCTGAATCTATATTGCCATTGTTACCGTGGCTGAACGGTTCCTTGTACTCCGTATACCTTAATCTCTGGGATAGTGAGACTCCTCTCGTATACACTGGCTTCTTCTGTACCAAGCTACAAACAACAGCGTTAACACTAAATAACAACATTAAACAGCTATACTCTATTCTGTCTATTCTATTCTTATCTATCTACGGGACTTACCGAGCGACTTGTTCGGCTGACGACATTCTCTTTCTTCTTCTTTGGAATGCCGTCAGGTGTTTCGGACTCACTGGAGATCGAACCCAGCAGCGAAGACTTGGATCGGTTTACTGAAGACCCGGAGTTTTAGATTCACTTGTACTTACATTTCATTTCATTTTCATTTCTGTTATGTCATTGTTTAGGCATTGCTTTCATTCCATGTATTTTCATTTCAGTTGTATTGTAAAAAGAATGTTTAATAAATAAAGTTGTTGTTTATTTACATCTTGTCACTTGTGTACATTTTATTTTATATTGCTTAGATACGCTTAGCGTGTTTACTTCTGAGTAAATACGTAGCGGCCTCGTCGCACCCTCTGCCCGTATATTGGGAAGCAGGGCGTGACACAAATCCATATAAGTCAAATTTACACTAAAATACCATAATATAATATTCAATCTAGGTTTATATTCACTAGAATACTTCACATTTAAAAATTATATCCATGAAAACCCTAAACACGATAAATAAATACTTGAGAATTATTTTGAAAGTATACTAAACTAATTTTTCATAAAACCCCTTTAAGTTTATTAATTTACAATAAGGACTCTAGTAAATATAGATTTAAGCGGGACCAATTCTCTTGAGTCTCAGGGAGCCGGAGAAAGTGGGTGCTTGCCTATTTAAGGTAGAAAACTAAAATGGGGTTATCAATGGTAATTGCCTTGGAAAAAGTCACAAATCCTGCCGTCCATGTGCAGCAGTTACCGATAAATCCAAAACCCTAATTCAAGAATCCAATTCTGTTTATGTGTCTGACTCAAACGGAGTCTCAGTCTAATCTGAATACAATTTCAATCTACATACAATTCAAATATAACTCCAATACAACATGGAATCCATATACTGGAAACTTGAAACATGAATAACAGAATACAATCAATATCAACATGACTTGAACTGACCGAACCATGGATATGCATTGAATTGATTACATGACTATCCGTTTACATCCTTATCTGTTACATGAGCAATTGATATCATGGTTTCGGCAAGTCTTACATCTATAAAAGCAATACAATAAACATTACGGGGTTTTTAAAGGTGTAGACTGGTACGGAATGTATTAAAAGTGGCACGAGGCGGTCACTTTAATACACCTAACCTGAATATTCGTTGCCGTTGTCTCGTGGTTTTGACGAGGCCTTGTACTCCATATACCATAGTCCATGGGGTAAGTTGGACTCCTCTCGTATACACTGGCACATTCTCGTACCAAGCTACAAACAACTACGTTAACATAACAAACATACTTATACAGTTATATTCCCATATATGTCTATTCTATTTCTATTCTCTCTTTTGGTATTTACCGAGCGATTGTGTCGCTGACAGACATTCATTTTCTATCTCTTCTTTGGAATTTTGTCAGGAGGATCCGACTCTGTGGAGATAGAGGCCAGCTCAAAAGATTTGGAGCAGTTTATTGAGGACCCCGAGCTTTAGTTCACTTGTATATACTTTTACTTTCAGTCCATGCCATTGTTTAGGCATTGCTTTCCACATTGTATTTACTTTCCAGTTGTATTGTAAAGAATATTCAATAAATAAAAGTTGATGTTCATTTACATCTCATGTCTTTCTTGTGTACATTTTATATTATATTCGTGTTTATTTCTGCGTAAATACGTCGTGTGCCTTATCACGTCTCCTTATTCGTACACCGGGAAGCGGAACGTGACATTCCTACTCGGTCTATCCACAGCGGATAGCTTCCCTACCCAACTACGCTTTGGATCAGAAGCCCTCCTCATGAAGCCATCGAGTAGTTTCCTTCTCGGTCCATCCGCAGTGGGTAGCTTCCTGCCCGACAACGCTGCGGATCCAAAAACCCTCTTCACAATGCCACCGAGCAGCTTCCTACTCGGTCCATTCGCAGCGGGTAGTTTCCTGCCCAACTACGCTGTGGATCAAAAGCCCTCCTCATGAGGCCACCGGGCAGCTTCCTACTCGGTCCATCCGCAGTGGGTATCTTCCTGCCCAACTACGCTTTGGATCAAAAGCCCTCCTCACGAGTCCACCGAGTAGTTTCCTGCTCTTCCATCCGTAGCAAGTAGTTTCCTGCTCGACAGCGCTGTGGATCCAAAAGCCCTCGTCACGAGGCCACCGAGTAGCTTCCTTCTCGGTCCATCCACAGTGGGTAGCTTCCTGCCCATCAATGTTGTGGATCTAAAGCCCTCCTCACGAGGCCACCGAGTAGATTCCTGCTCGGTCCATCCGCAGTGTGTAGCTTCCTGTCCATCAATGCTGTGGATCTAAAGCCCTCCTCACGATGCCACCGAGTAGCTTCCTGCTCTGTCCATCCGCAGTGGGTAGCTTCCTGCCTATCAATGTTGTGGATCTAAAGCCCTCCTCATGAGGCCACCGAGTAGCTTCCTGCTCGGTCCATCCGCAGTGGGTAGCTTCCTGCCCATCGATGCTGTGGATCTAAAGTCCTCCTCACGAGGCCACCGAGTAGCTTCCTGCTCGGTCCATCCACAGTGGGTAGCTTCCTGCCCATCAATGCTCTAGATCTAAAGCCCTCCTCACAAGGCCACCGAGTAGCTTTCTGCTCGGTCCATCCGCAGTGGGTAGCTTTCTGCCCATCAATACTATGGATCCAAAGCCCACGACATCGAGGCGACCGAGTAGCCTCCTGCTCGGTCCATCCGCAGCGGATAGATTCCTGCCCTGCAAAGAAGTGGATCTAAAAGTCCTCCTCACAAGGCCACCGAGCAGATTCTTGCTCGGCCTATCAATCGGTTCATACTTGACGCACGATCTCCACCTCGACTTGGGAGAAAGGGAGGATACGTACCTTCCTACACTTGGCTATCGTTCGAATCGATGCGTGATCGCCACCTCGACTCCGGGAAAAAAGAGGATACCTACCTTCCTACACTTGGCTATCGTTCAACTCGATGCGCGATCGCCACCTTGACTCCGGGGAAAAGGAGGATACTGACCTTCCTATACTTGGCTATCGTTCGACTCTACTCAATGAACGTTCAGCAAGTACGGGAAGGGTGGACACCGGCCTAGCACTTGCAAGATAAAGATACTTATGAGCTAAAAGTACTTGCAAGATAAAAAGACCTACGAGCTAAAAATACTTGCAGAATGAAGATTCGAACAATGAAAAGTATACGAGCTAAAAGCACTTGCGCAGCGAGCAGACATTTGGGCAAAGGAAAAATTACACTTTATTCACGATCAAAATTATGTACAAGGGTATTATGGGCTCATCAGCCTTACAAAATGCCCGGAGGTTTACAAAATTTTAAAGAAAAAAAAAAGAAGAAGGAAAATCTTCAAGGGAGGAAAGCTCAGGCCGTCCGCTCGACCGGGATCTCGCCCTGCTCGATGCCGCCATCGGGGACCAAAATTGCGACCTCGGGGTCGGCGCTTTCGCCGACAGCCTCACCCCCAACGGCCGCCTTCCCCCCATGGCACTTCCTCGGCCAGGAGGTACTTAGCGCGGAGCTCGCTGTCATCGAACCCCGGCATAGACTCCTTGACGGCGTCGAAGGCGCTGTGCCACACAACGGCCGTGGATTCGGTGAGATCAGCGTAAAATTGGTCGGACGCCTTGTATCCCTCCACGGCCTTCGCCCCCCGGCTCTCGGCGAGCTTCACCATGTCCATAGCCATCTATACATCCCTCTTAAGGACGTCCCTCGACCTTTTCATCAAGTTGTAGAGGCTGTTCACCTCCTCCAATTTGGCTTGGATAGCCCGGTTGGACTCATCCAGGAGCCGATGAGACTCCTTCAGCTTGGAGTTCGTCAGCCCTTCGGCGACTAGTCAAGTGTCGAGGAGAGCCTCCTTCTCCTCTGCCTGCCGTAGTTGGAGGCAGAGTTCCTCCTCCCGCGAGGAGGATTCACCCGCCTTTTTCATGGCCGAGGCTACCTCCTCGGATTCCATGGCGATGAGGAGAGCGTAGTGATGAAGGACCTGAGGAAAGAAGCAAATGGGTTAGAAAGCTCAAACCGAGGAAACAAGACTTAAGAAATTTAAGAAAAGTCAAGTACCGACCTGAACCGCCACCTACGCTATGGCGGCCATCTGGGCCTTCATGGTCCCCCGGGGAATCTTGCCCCCGGCTACCGGCTCCATGTCCGAAAGCAAGCAGTCGGCGTCGGAGAGCCCCGAGGGCACCTCAATACAGAAATCGCCCACCTGCACTGGGATCCCGGTAGAAGGTGGCCGAGAGACCGTCCGCTTCAGCCTTTTGAGGGGGATTTCGGTAGGCCCAGCCTCCTCCTCTTCCTCTCTCGTCCGGGGCGTCGGGTCCCGCGTGTGCTTATGACCTTCCCCCCCCAACTTTCTTCTGGGGCTCGGGGTGCGGCAGAAGGCTTGGACGGTGGAGTTGTCCTTAGGGCCGAGCTCGGACCTGGTCGGGATGAGCTTGTGCCTCCGGCTTTCCTTCCTTGCGTCTTGGAGGCTAGGATTTTCGATCGGTCCATGGGCTCTACAAGAAAGAACACACAAACAAAAAGGGGTTAGCGACACTGAAAAGGAAAAGGAAGTCAACGAAGTCTAAACAGGTCATCGAAGGCCCTAACTTACCCAGAAAACGTGCAGGACTGAGCCTAGCCCAGCTCAGCGCCTGCTCGGATAGCATAACATCCGCCCGCTGGATCGGTTCCCACTAGGACACTACCCTCGCATCAGGGGAAGCTGACTGCTTTGCCCTCGGGCGGTCGACCATGTGCCACTGTGTAGTCACAGGCCAATTCTCGCTCTCAAGTGGCCCGAAGAATACAAACTTCTCCTTCCATTCATGGATGGAAGAAGGGACGACTACTACCCCCAACCCGGCCATCCCACCCTTATGTTTTTTATACAAAAAATACACCCAACTTGGCTTTTCTTTGCTGGTGCCGGGGTGATTTTTATAACAAAAGAAAGACACAAGGAGGGTCAAACTGAAGGGGATCTGATCTAATTTCAACCGGACCAGAAACCCGAGAAGGATCCTCCACGAGTTCGGTGCTAGCTGGCCCGGGGCAAGATTGAAGCAACGAAGCACCCTACAAACCTCGATTAGAAAGGGCAGACGCATTCCTGCCCGGAACGCTTCCAAATACAGGGCAATCTCCTTGCCCCGCACCTGGTCCTCCCGCTCACCCTTTCTAGCTAAACGGAGTGAGTAGCTAGAGGGGATGTGGAATCGAGTCCGAATTTCGGAAAGCTCGTCTAGACTCTTCAAAATGGAGGGCACATCATGGGTGTTCCCGATGCGCACCTTAGGAGCCCTTGTCACCGCCCGACGGCGAGTGGCAAGGACGACTCTGACTCTATAGGCGAACCCGACACAGAAGATGTAGCAGAAGAGGAACTCTCTTGGCTATCTGAAGCCGATGAGGAGGAAGACCCACTGGACTCGGCCCCAGCAACTAGAGGCTCATCGTCCAGCTCTACCCTTACTACCTCTACAGGCTCCTTGGATGAAGACATCTAACCTGATTCAAAGAAAGGGACTCGCCGAGGAAAAATCAACAGAGGATCCGATCTAAGAAGTGGAGCGCCGGGCAATCTTCAACAATAAAAAAGAATTAGAGCAAAGTGTCAGCCCTAGGATGGTCCCCTCCTATTATACACCCCAAAAAAGAATATCCGACAGCCCAGATTGATTCCCGCCAAAACAAAACGACGCGCCTAAGCGGCAGTCGAAGCTCCATGTGGCGATCGGCCATTGGGGACGTCTCTTCAACTACAGGAGTCAGAGATAGCATGTCGCTTCCGCCAACTAACATCGGACACGTGGCCCATACTCCAACTGACGAATCGACTGAAATGGCGCCCGCTCTTTAAAGCGCAATCATTTTACTGATCTGTTGACGCTATCGGAGATACGCGCAAAAATTCAGGCGCACGACGAGATGACACATGGGCCCAAAGATCGAAACGACACAACCGCCAAACGCCATGTAGTTCCCGGGCGATCCACATTCTGATTCTCAGCGCCAAACTGAACCAGAGATAAAACGAGTAGGCCACCCTCAACCCGACCCATAAATAGGTCGGAACGAGAGTGGGGGGCTAATGATGATGCTCACAAGTAGTATTTCCTCATATTACGACACGCGGCGGATGACGTGTCCCGAAAGCTACGGAGGTAGAATAAATGAGTTGCATTAGAGGCGTTCCTCGGGACCTCGTCTCCTAGGACATATCCGACCTTTCAGGAGACCTCTCTGAGTGCTTTCCACCTTCACCTCGCAAACAGTCAACAGCTCGTCTCCGAGCTTCCTTGGTCTCCCTGCTCGTCTCCGAGCCATTTGTCAGACCAAGCTTCCTCAGTCTTCACTGACCGTCTCCAAGCGATCTGACATGTTGAGCTTCCTCTGCTTCCCCGATCAACCGGGAGCGTGGAACCCAACCACCCCCGCAACAGCTCTGCGTATCCCGCCAGGGCGAGATACCTGCCTCCTACGTTCCGCGTCCCACGCCCAGTAATGGGCGTATCCCGCCATAAATGCGAGGATAACGCAGGGGCGTAACTGACGGCGATGATCTAGCGCCTGCTAGCTCCACGCGACCACTATATAAACCCCTCTATCATACGACTCAGGTAACTCGAATTCATTCAAATACGCTGTTCCTCTGCACCTATTTCTCGGCACTAACTTGATCGTCGGAGAGTCTTACGGTGGTCACCCACCCGGGACTTCTTTTGCAGATAGCTCGGCCTCAACGCCAACCCATTGAGATCCACACGCTCAACGACTCCCAAACCAAATCTCAACCGTCAAAGACCGCCATCACAAGATCGACAGAGGACAACATCTGAAGGAGATCACAGCCTCCATCAGGATGTTAGTACAGACAAGGAGATAATAAGAAGACAAATGCAAATATAAAAATTAGCTTGAGATAATATCCTTTCCATTCGCAAACAAATTTTAGTAATGGTTAAGGTTTAGCAAAATGTCCGCACATTATTTATAACAAAGTTTCCATGCTCAATTATTATTTTAAAGGTCTTTTTACTGAAAAATCCCTCCATATTTCGCCGATTATTAAACAATCCCCCCACACTTCGTATTTACTTAAAAGATGCTTTATACATCTAAGTTGCATTAAAAGCCCCCTAATAGGCCAAAAAGAATTTTTTTGTATCTTCCATTGCTCCGCTAAAGGGCTAGCGAGGAGCATCGGTCTAGGGTTTTTGACACCCCAGCCCCTCTTCTTCTCCTAAAATTCCTAATTTTTCCTTTCAAATTGGTTTTATGATTAGGGTTTTGATCAAAGACTCTCATATTGATCATGCAAACCGGTTCGTTTTTCTCAAGCTTCTCCAGCAATAAACTTGTTGAATATTGTTGTCTCTTCAATTGCTACGAGTTAGTGTGCAATCTCATTTGAAAGAAGAGCGATTCTTTAGTTACTCTTAATTACAAAAGACACAAATATCTTCAAAATACGCAAAAAAAAAAAACAAAAAAAAAACTTTCCTCGACGGCGGCGATTAAGCCCTAGCTCTTCACCGAATGCAACCAAACCCTAGTGTAGGGTGTTTTTCGTCACCCCATTGAGATAAGAATGCGCGCGCTTGTCAGGCATGTACAGATTACTCCTGTCTAAGGCAGGCCGGGGTTTATTGATTGTAGGGATCCGAATCTCTGGCAGCCATGGACTAAACTGCCGTTAATTACCCATCGCTTTTGGAGCGAGAAAACCTCCGATTGACGGGTAAAACCGGTCATGCGAACTCAATGTGATATATTAGTGTGTTTTCTTTTATATATAACAATAAGGACGTGTTCATTATTTTGTTCCATTTGGGAACTTTTTTTATTATTACTAATTTTTTTTAAAAACATTTTTTTTTATATGGAGTTAAACTCCAAAAGATTTTATTTGGAGTTAAACTCCAAAAACAAATTTATTTGGAGCTAAACTCCGAGAAGTTTCTGTAAGGAGTTAAACTCTTTTTATTCAAAGAAATATTTTTTCCAAAAAAAATTATTATAATATATTTTATTTCTCTTTTTTTTAAATAAAAAATTAGAGAGAGGGAAAGCAACCCACTCACGTGAGGTGGGAAGAAGCTCCCACTAAGTAGGAGCCTACCCCTCACGTGAGGGAGGGAAGGCTCCCATTTGGGAGTTGGGAGCCTTCCCTCCCTCACGTGAGAGGGAGCAGGGGCTCCCACTTAGTGGGAGCCTCCCCCTCACGTGAGAGGGCTCCAAAATTAAAATATTTTTTTTTGGAAAGAGTTAAAACTCCAAAATATTTTATTTGGAGTTAAACTCCCAAAAAAATTTATTTAGAGTAAAACTCCTAAAAAATTTAATATGGAGTTAAACTCCAAAAGAATTTTTTTTTGGAGTTAAACTCCAAAAGAATTTTAAATGGAGTTAAACTTCTAAAAATATTTTTATTGTGGAATTAAACTCCAAAAGAATTTTTATTTGTGGGGTTAAACTCCAAAAGAATTTAAATGGAGTTAAACTCTGAAAGAATTTTTATTGTGGAGTTGAACTCCAAAAGAATTTTTATTATAGAGTTAAAGTCCAAAAGAATTTTAAATGGAGTTAAACTCCAGAAAAAAATTTATAATGGAGTTAAATTCCAAAAGAATTTTTATTGTGGAGTTAAACTCCAAATACAAAACCTCTTTTTTATTTTTTATTTTTAAAAGGAAGCTCCCACAGAGTGGGAGCTTCCCTCTCTCACGTGAGAAAGAGCAAGGGGGCTCCCAGGATGGGAGACTCCCCCTCAAATGAGAGGGAGAAAGGGGCTATCCTCCTCCTCACATGTGAGGGAGCAACCCAAAATGGGATCCTCCCCCTCACATGAGAGGAAGAAAGCGGCTCCCAAAATGGGAGCCTCTTCCTCAAATAAGAAGGAGCAACCCAAAATGGGAGCCTCCCCCTCACATGAGAAGGAGTAAAGGGGCTCCAAAAGAATTAATTGTTTTTTTCATGGAGTTAGACTCCAAAAACATTTGTATGGAGTTAAACTTCAAAAGAATTTTAAATGGATTTCAACTCCTAAAAGGATTTAATGTGGAGTTAAACTCCCCAAAAAGAATTTTATTATTGAGTAACTCCAAAAGAATTTTTGTTGTGGAGTTAAACTCCAAAAAAAATTTAAATGAAGTTTAACTCAAAAAAGGTTTTTATTTGGTGTGGAGTTAAACTCCACTAAATAGGAGTCTCCCCTTCATATGAGAGGGGAGAAAGATCCCACTTAGTGGGAGTTCCCTCTTCCTCACGTGAGAGCGAGCAGAGGCTGAGCCTCCCCTTCACGTGAGAAGGAGGGAAGCTCCCACTTAGTGGGAGCTCCCATCTCTCTCACGTTAGAGGGAGCAGGAGCTCCAAAAGACCCTCTTTTTTCTTTTTTCTTTTTTTTGATGGAATTAAACTTCTTAAGATTTTATTTGGAGTTAAACTTCCAAAACAATTTTATTCGGAGTTAAACTCCTAAAACAATTTTACTTGGAGTTAAACTCCCTAAAAAGTTTTTAGTATGGAGTTAAACTCAAAAAGAATTTTATTTATGGAGTTAAACTCTAAAAGATTTCCTCTTTTCTCTTTTGAGAAGAAACCCAAAATGGTTTCTCTTGAAACTCCAAGATTTAGATCTTGGATGATAAAAAAAACATTTTTCTTCTCTTGATAGAGTCTTGGGAGGTGGGTTTCCGTTCTTCTCCCTCTCTCAAATTGGATCTTCAAGAGGGAGAAGAAGGTAGCGAAAATCTACCCTTTTCTTGATCGGATGTGAGAGTCAAACTATCCTTCGGTGGGTTTATGGCAAAACTTTATTTAGTTTTTTTTTTTTAAAAAAAGAGCTAAGTTCTTGATTTAATTGGAAAATGAAAAAGGGAAGAAGAAGAACTTGAGAGATTGAGTATGGAGGCACAAACCCTAGAGATTTGATGGGGAATGAATTATTGTTTTCATTTCATCATCATGTTGCCTTTTATAGGCTTACAAATTTACACTTAGCCCCTTGGGCTTTATAAAATGGCATTTTGCCCATCCTATATCTCATGTGCTCATTTCTTTTGTACATAAGCCATGGGCTTTACAAAATTTTGGTTTTATGCCCATTTTCCTTACATTTATAACAATTACATCAAAATTGTTTATTGCATAATTTTGGTATAGAGGGCCGGCTGCAGGGCTCGACTTGAGCATGGGCCCACTTGAGCTGGGCTTGGGCCCGTTTGGCTTGAGGTTGACTTTGACTTTGACTTGGTCAACCGGGGTGTAATTTTTGACCCCAACAAAGTGCCCCATCAATAAATGCGCACCGCGTATATGGGTCGTGTGAATTAAATTGATGGATCTTGTTCTATATGGAACTTGATTTGGTTGGGTTCCCTTTTGATGACGTGGAGGATCGATACTGCCGTTTTAGCGACGTGGAGGATCGATACTGCCGTTTTAGCGACGTGGACGGTCGTTGCTGCCGTTTTAGCGACTTGGACGGTCGACGCTGCCCTTTTTGCGACTTGGACGGTCGGTACTGCCCTTTTTGCGACGTGGACGGTCATTGCTGCCATTTTAGCGACTTGGACGGTCGGTGTTGTCTTTTTTGCGACTTGGAAGGTCGGTGCTTCCCTTTTAGCGACTGTAACAACTCCAATTTCAATGTACCGAAAATTGTTTAAAAGTTAATGTACAACTGGGGTATTTGCAATTCTGTGTATACTATAAATATTTGTTTTATTTTAGAACAGCAAGAAAAGCACTTGTAGCTCATTGATAAAGCCCTGCACTGCTGTGACGTAGCCCCTGTGATCGAATCCCCCTAACCACATTATCTTTTTATTTAAATTTCTTTTAATCTTTTATAAGCCCAAGGGTTTACACGTGCACTATATGTAAACTGAAGAGTCACAGAATATTTAAACATGTGCACGAGGGTATATGAATCGTGAGGCATACGTGGCGAAAATATGGAGCTCCTCCACCGGTTTCCGACTGGCGAACCGTTGGTAATGCCAGCACCGCCGGGCCCCCCGTGGGCAATGCCCCCCATCTTTTCACCCGAGCACCTCTTCAGCTACCTCACTTCTCTCACGATGTTTATTTCTTCCACATTTATCCAGAGAGCAATAAAACACCATTTAAATCCAAATTTTAATGCAATTTTTAATGCATTCTTCCACCCTCTAAACCCTAATATTACCCTATAAATACCACACCATATTTCATCCCTCCTCACTTAGAAATTCCCTGTCAAAACTCTCCAAAATTCTCAAGTCCCTTTAGTTTGCAAGTGGGGTTAGTGAAGGGCGAAGTTCCGGCGACGTTCCAAGGAGTTTCCGGCGACGAAACGACGCCCCGATGATCCCTAAATCTTCTCCTACCTCTCCCCTTTCTTTAAAACCAGTAAGTCCCCTCTCCCCCTCTCATCTTCTATTCTAAAAACTTGAAATTCTAAAACCCGACGGAAGCGGAGTTAATCCGACTTCCGATTCGGTTTTTCCCTTAAAACTCTACTTTTCTTAATCAATAAAACTCCATACTATCACATAATGTTTAACAAACATTAACAAACACTTTAAAATAAGTTTCATTTTGAAATATTCTTTTATGCAATTTTTATTGTCTTTTTACGGTAATATACCACGTACTTCATTTACGACATAAAACAACACAAAACTTGTATTACCTTTAAATAACTTATGAGGTAAGGACCTATTTCATCACAACACACATTTTTGATATAGCTCGATGATGTTTTGGGAATATATTCATGGGATAACACGACTTTACAAATAAATACCATCAACTTATAAAACCATTTCTTTAAAAAGATGTATTAAACAATTCCTTGCAATTACGCCTCTACAACCCGTTTTTGGGGACCTCGTTCGGGATGGTGCGGGTTATCGCACATCCTCGGGCCTAGTAGAGCGAGATGCAGACCTCCGAAAGGAGCATTCGATCTCAATGGAATTTTAATGCATTTTTCTTTAGAAAATGAGATTTCTACAAGAAAATAAATAAAATTTATTTTCATTAGATATATGTATATACCTATTATCAAAATATCTATTTTAATTATATTATATAAATATTCCAATTTTCTAAATCAAAAGAATCACCATTACATTAAAATACCATCCAAATACAAAACAATTACAATATTTCAAGAAAATACCATATATTATGAAAATTAGGTTCTACTCACTAGAAATTTCACTTTTATAAAATATATATCTATGAAAACCCTAAAAACGATAATTAAATGCTTGAGCTGTATTTTGAAAATTATATCAAAATTATTTTTACATAAAACCCCCTCAAGTTATGTTAAATTATAATAAAGACCCTAGTAAACATAGGTTTAAGCGGGACCAGTTCTCTTGAGCCTCAGAAAGCCAGAGAATTTGGGTGCTTGCCTATTTAAGGTAGACAATCTAATAAACGTTGTTATCAACACGGTAATTGTCTTGGAAAAAGACACAAATGCTGCTGTCCATGTGCAGCAGTTACCGATAACATCAAAACAAATTCAGGATTTCAAGTTCTTTTCAAAAGTGTGTGACTCAGACTGAGTCTCAATCTAATCAATCTGACTTGAATGTGATCCGTATACCTTAGTCTCCAGAATAGTGGGACTCTTCTCGTATATATTGGCATTTTCTGTACCAAGCTACAAACAATAGCGTTAACAATATAATCAAACATTATAAGATATACTATTTTTCTGTCTATTCTATCTCTACTCACTTTTGGGACTTACCGAGCGATTGTTCGCTAACGACATTCCTTTCTTCTTTCTTTGGAATGTTGTCAGGTGATTCAGACTCATTAGAGATCGAGCCCAGCACTGAAGATTTGGAGCAGATACCTTTTGACCCAGAGCTGTAGGCACTTGTACATATTTATTTTATTTCAGTTATGCCATTGTTTAGACATCGCTTTCTATTCATGTACTTTCATTTCAGTTATATTGTAAAAGAATGTTTAATAAATAAAGTTATTGTTCATTTGCATTCCTGTCTTTTGTGTACTTTACTTTATATTACTTAGTTACGCTTAGCGTGTTTACTTCTGAGTAAATACGTAGCGACCTCATCGCGTCCTCTTGCCGTACACCAGGAAGCGGGGTGTGACAGCGACGTGGACGGTCGTTGCTGCCATTTTAGCGACTTGGACGGTCGGTGCTGCCATTTTTGCGACTTGGACGGTCGTTGCTGCCCTTTTGCGACGTGGACGGTCGTTGCTACCATTTTAGCGATTTGGACGGTCGGTGCTGCCATTTTTGCGTCTTGGATGGTCGGTGCTTAATTTGACTTGCTCCGCTTCTTGTGGGGTCGGGGTTGAAGTTGATTGGCTCCGCTTCTTGCAGTGTCGGTGTTGAAATTGACTTGCTCCGCTTCCTGCGGTGTCCGGATTGATTTGTTTCCGAGGTGGAGCTTGATTCCACCAATGAGGTGATTGGTTGACGTATTTGATTTGATTTATTTTGGGAGTTCCCTGCCCGTCCAGCGGGACTTTTGAGCTTGGAAGCGCTACCGGGTGGGACATTGATTTGATCTGTTTGATTTCTGCCTTATTTGGTGGGACTTTTGAATTTGAGAGAAACTTGGAATTTGGATTTTGTTTGGCATCAGCATTGCTGCACTGGAATAATGCCAGGTGCAACTCATCATTTGCCCAGGGAGAACTTGGGATTTAGTTTCAGCATCGCTACTGGAATGTGGTACCAAGAGCGAATCATCATTTGCCATGCCCGTTAAGGAACAATGGTTTAGGAGATAGGTTTAGGCCCCTATCAGCAAAGAATTTTCAATTTTATGAGCCTTTAGGGTCTCATAAAAGCATTTTCTCTCTATGAATCGAGAGGATCTCATAGGTGCATTTTCTCCTTAGGAGTCGTGAGGACCCCTAAGTGTGTTTTCCCTTGCGAGTCGTAAGGATCCTACAAAGGCATTTTCTAATGAGTCGAGAGGATCTCGTAAGCTCTGTTCTCCTCATGTATCGTGAGGACACATGAGTGGGTTGTCCTAAATGGAACATAATTCCGATAGCAGAGACCGGCCGCGGGGATGGTGATTGCTGCGGGACATGGGTATGATTTAGCTTGTTTATGCCCGTGGATTGTATACGGTAGTCCAGTTAAGGACTGGCCGTAGGGCTGGGAGAATTTAGGAGATTTAGATTTCGGTTGGCGTCTACATTGCTGCACTGGAATATGGTACCAGGAACGACTCATCATTCGCCTTTTTAGAATTTGGAGTTTGAGTTTTGGGTCGACATCAGCACCGCTAACACTGAAGCGTAGTGTCAGGAGCGACTCATCATTTGTCTTTGGGAAGACTTAGGATTTGGGTTTTAGGTCGGCATCAGCACCGCTAACACTGAAGTGTAACGCCAGGAGCGACTCATCATTTGCCGTTGCCCGTTGGGCAGCGATGGCTCAAGAGACAGGTTCAGATCCCTATCACCTAAGGCTTTTCAATTTTATGAGCCGTAAGGGTCTCATAAAAGCATTTTCTTCCTACGAGTCGAGAGGATCTCGCAGGTGTATGTTCTCCTTAGGAATCGTGGGGATTCCTAACTGTGTTGCTCCTTTGTGAGTCGTAAGGATCTTACGCAGGGATTTTCTCCTCACAAGGTCGAGAGAACTTTGCAAG
This sequence comes from Agapanthus africanus, assembly GCA_030015575.1. Lineage (NCBI taxonomy): Eukaryota > Viridiplantae > Streptophyta > Magnoliopsida > Asparagales > Amaryllidaceae > Agapanthus > Agapanthus africanus. The sequence goes on from CM057337.1 coordinate 761,900,665, forward strand.
TATATTTTATCTCTTTTCACGAGTTTGCTCCCTTTCGGGTTTCCACAAACTCGCCGGCAATCTTGCTGTTTTTACTCACGAAGTTCTTTCGGGTTTTCATCCGTGCCCGTTTTGCATGTGGACAAACCCTTTTTTTGGCGAATCTTCATCGCCGGTAGGACTTTAAAAGTAGTCTCGCCGGTGGGACTTTAAAAGTAGTCTCGCCGGTAGAACTTGGGAGAGATAGGGGTTGTTCACGCCCATGGATTGTATACGGTTTTACAGGATGTATGATCCAAACCGTAGGGCCGGTGTGTTCAATTCATCAGCGACTTGGAGCATTCACGCATAGTATTTCTTGAGATATCGGCCATTGATGGGTAGCATAGGCCTTTCTCTCTAGGCACTTATTAGTTGGTAGGATCCTCCGTCGAACACTTTCTCTATGACGTATGGTCCTTCCCAGTTTGGTTCGAATTTACATTTGGCATGTCGATTCGGGATGATCGGCCTTTTGAGGACCAACACCAATTCGCCTTTCTTGAAAGCGCGGAGACGGGTCATCTTGTCATAGGCCCATGACATTTCAGCACGGTATAGCTCCAGATTTTGCTGCACCGTGAGCCTCTTTTCTTTGAGGGCATCAAGCTCTCCGAGCCGAAGAAGCACGTTTTCTTCTTCCGTCAACTCGTGCTGGACGGCCATTCTTAAGCTTGGAACTTCGATTTCGAGGAGAAGGATCGCCTCCACTCCGAAGAGCAATGAGTATGTAGTGGACTGAGTTGGAGTGAGGTGCGTGGTACGATATGCCCACAATGTCTCGTGGAGCTTCAGATCCCAGTCTCGTTTATTGGCTGAGGCATTTTTCCTCAGGAGCTTGCATAGAGTTTTATTGAAGGCTTCGGCTAGCCCATTGGCTCTTGGATTATAGATAGAGGAATATCTCCGGTCTATCTTGTGTTGAGTAGCGAATCTTAAGACTTTAAAACTCTTGAAAGAAGGCCCGTTGACAGATATGATTCTTCTTGGTGTACCGAAACGGTATAGGATATTATGCCAGAAGAATGTTAGAATATCTTTTATCTTGATTTCTTTTAATGGGACAGCTTCAGCCATCTGGAAAAATAATCAGTTGCGGCCAATATGAACCGGTGGCCTTTGGATGACGGGGGGTCAACTGGGCTAACTATGTCGGTGCCCCAAATTTCGAAGGGCCATGATGCCACTGTTTTCCCCAATCAGAGCAAAGCTCTGTTCAAAATTTCAAATTTTGAAATGAAGCAACGCTTCATAGCAGCGCTAAGTGCGCTGCGCTCTAAGCAGCGCACCACGTGCAAAGTACGTGTGCGCCAGCGCTAAGAGCGCTGCACTCAAGCAGCGCACCACGTGCAAAGCACGTGTGCGCCAGCGCTAAGTGCGCTGCACTCTAAGCAGCGCACTACGTGCAAAACACAGGTGCGCTAGCGCTGGAACTAAAAGCTCCCCACCATCAGATCAAAGATCTAATAAAGATGATAAATCATCAATTAACCAGAATAAAATTCAGTTAAGGAGAGATTCCTCAAAATCTTTCCAAACAAAAAGATTGTGCTCTGTAAGTCAGAGCACCGTTGGATCAATTATCCAAAAGTGATTAAAAATCACCAAAATACAGAATAAATTCTGTGTGGGAAAAGATTTCCTAATTTTGTTAAAAACAAGAAAATTGCCTTCTGTAAATCAGAAGCCCTTGGATCAAAAATCCAACGGTGGGGAAATCCCCAAATTAAACGAAGAAAAGATCTCCTTAACCGATTGAACAAATCAGCTCGCCCTATATAAAGGCCCCAAGACTTCAAGTCTCAAGAGAGAAAAATATAGAGAGGAACCCCCCTATAAACTTTGAGAAATCTCAAGAAAGAAGAACCAAGCTCTCTTCAAGGTAAAAATAAACAGAGAGATGAAATCATCTCATATTAAAAAGAAGAATTCACTTCTTTCTCACAGATCATATATCTATAAAACCAAGGTCTTTCACAAAGAGATTAAAGGATCTCATCATAAAATAAAAAGAAGAACATAACTCTTCTCACAGATCATAGATCTATAAAATAAAGGGGGGAGAATAAGTCAATTCTTTTAGGATCACAGATCCATAAAGGCAAAGCCTTTCACCAAAATAAGAGATTGAAATATCTCCTACAAAATAAGAACTTTGTTCTTAGAACCTTAAGACAAAGTCTCTTCTAAACGAGAATTTAGTTCTCAGATCATAAAGTTGATCAGATAGCGCTTTGCGCTCATAAACTAGCGCTCTGTGCTCTTGGACTGGAGCTCAGCGCCAAGCGCGCCATATGCTTCCCACGTGTGCGCTACTTGAACAGAAGCGCTTTGCGCTCTTTGGTCTGGCGCTCAGCGCCAAGCGCACCACATGCTCCTCACGTGTGTGCCACTCAGCAGAAGCGCAATGCGCTCATAATCTGGCGCTCAGCGCCAAGCGCACCACGTGCTCCTCACGTGTACGCTACTCAGCAGAAGTGCAATGCGCTCATAAACTAGCTCTCTGCGCTCTTTGACTGGTACCAAGCGCGCCACGTGCTCCTCATGTGTGCGTTAAAAGAACATAGATTGCTCTTAAGTAAAGCCCAGATCAATGATAAATGCTCAGCATTCAATAAAAGAAAAAAATATTGTCAGAACTCAAACCAATGCTCAGTATTGTTAAATGTTTAACATTTTAACTGAGTGGGCCTAGCCCAAGTTGGCCAAAAACCCCTCATTCAGATTAACTGAGCCCATATGCTTATAAATCTCAGATCTTAGTCCCAATTGGACTACAGATCTCCCAACCAAAATTGATTCAAGGGTAAATCTCTTCACTCCTCTGATATTTGTCGTTGTAATTCTTCAACGTCTTCAGAGAGGTGACGGTCCCGACAACCAAACATTCCATAGACTATGACGTCTTTAAACTGGACTGTGGGGTCCTTAAACCCATGGACTATGATGTCCTTAACCTTGGACTGTGGGGTCCTTAAACCCATGGACTATGATGTCCTTAACCTTGGACTGTGGGGTCCTTAAACCCATGGACTATGATTTCCTTAACCTTGGACTGTGGGGTTATTAAACCCATGGACTATGATGTCCTTAACCTTGGACTATGGGGTCCTTAAACCCATGGACTATGATGTCCTTAACCTTGGACCGAGATGTCCTTAAACTAATATTGGACCGTAATGTTCTTAAACTAATTATGGACCGCAAAGTCCCTAAACTAAACAATAAAGCCTAAATGCTCTTTTGTCGGATCTAAACGATCCCGTTAAGTTTATCTTAGTCTGAAATCAGACTAACGTATCCTTAACAAACGTTTAAGTTGATCTTAGTTTCAAATGAGACTAATGTATCCTTAAACCCAAACCAAAAACCCAAATCTAAGAAAATTCGGATTTGGACTAATCCACGCCTTACGGGTGACAACATAAATTAGTCCCCGTATATAATCCACGAGCAACCAAAAACAAAACAAACACACACGACACGGAGTGATCATCTGAAGAAGGAGAAAGTGGTTACCGCAATGCGGTAGCGTAATTAACTGCAGGGGCTTGTGCCTGCAGGGAAGAGCGTCCCCACAATCAAAAACCCCTCAACGAGGGGGAATCTGACGAAGTCTGCTACAACGGCCGCATCCGTCTAAACCTCCGATACACGGTGCCATAAATCAACTTGGCATCTTCGGAGAGGTGGACGGATGGCACCAAATAGCATCTGCCCTCGAAGTTCAGGCCTGACGTCCCAACGTCTCGGTCGCGTCCTTTCGGCGGAGAACAGATTCTGGCACCCCCGGTGGGACCTTTTCCTCTTTCCATTCTACACTTTGTATGTTATGTTCACGAACAAATCGCGGTTTGATATGGTTACCCTTGGGTTCGAGGTACTAAGATTTGGTGTCTTGCTCCGTGCAGAAAACAGAAGATCAATGGTTTCAAACTGCACTAACTGCAACTTCAACTCTCGCTCCGTCCCGTCCGGAGGAGTGACTTACAGGCCCCAAGCGGCCTCCATCTTCGCTATGCCGGTAGAATAGGTGACTCAGGCCACCACTGGATTGTTCTTCAGGACCATGCTCCCGCCAACAAGCTTCAGCGCCCCTGTACCATCGCAAGAAGCTTCCAAGAAGTCGGTCTTTGATCGGCTTGCAACTACTGCGGCCCCTCTCAACGGGTCGCCTAAGTCCACTGCCTCAGTTTTTAACAGATTGGGCCGAAGCTTAGATGGGCCCATGAAGAAGCCCGCAATACCAGAAGGCGTTATCCCGAAGCGGATAGCCATTCCTACTCCTGAAGTCACCAAGGCGGCTTCTCCGGCTAAGGGGTCGGTCTTCACAAGACTGGCTGTTTCAGCTCCCACTCCGGGTGAAGTAACCAAGGTCGTTTCCCCTGCACGAAAATCGGCCTTTTCAAGATTGGCTATTCCCTCTCAGCGAGCATCTATCTTTGACAGGCTAGTGCCAACATCAAACTCTCATCAGAATAGGGGGTATGGAAAAGCTGATCCAACAGTAGAGGTGATCCCGGCCGCACGACATGCTCGACATCGCCACTGGCGCCGAGTGAGGAAAGCTGGGGGCAATTCCCCTTCTGGACTGACTCCGCCAGCTCCAATGGTGGAAGTTGATGCTGATGTTCCAACTGGGAACAGCTTTGAACTACTTAACAAGGTGCGCGGGAATTCACCAACTTCCGTGCTAAAAAAGTCTCCTCCGACTGTTGAAAAGATCACAAAGGCGAAGCCGGAGCAGCCCCTTCAGCGGCTGTCCTCCAAAGTTTATAAGGTCTGGCGTCAAGTCCAAAACTCGATAATTGATCCAGATTACTCTCGCCGACAGAAAAAGATAAAGGTTCGGCAAGAAGAGGACCACCCTGTCAAGCCACAGAAGGCGACAGCTACTTGGGTGCCCACTGCAACGGCCCCCTCAACTTCGGCCGCCCACAAGAGGAGAAAGCTAGAGAAAATCCCGGAGTCTGCAACGAATCGCAAGACCACTGAACCCAAACACCCTAAGTCTGGGGGCATGGTGGTGCATACCGTCTATATGGAATCCGGAAAAGAGGATAGCCGTATCTCCACAGGTCATCGACCGCTTACGCGATCAGTGATTAAGGCTCAGGAGCAACAACAACAAAAGCTCCAAGAGATGCTAACAGCTATGGCCGCACTCACGGGACCAAAAGAAAGCCCGGAGGCGTCATCAGAGTAGCGTCATGAATAGGAAACCGATGCTGACTTCCTCCACAAAGTCCTCGAAAAGAAGGGCAGTGAAGCAGCAGAACAAGCGGCTAATATAAAACGAATGGCGCTTCTCTTCCGAGACATGGTCGGGATGATGATACAGCCGGATCCTCCAACCGAAGATCCTCCGATTATCCTTGAAGGCGACCGAACGGAAACGTCAAACCCTCTTCCGACTTGTTCAACAGCCAAAGAGGAGACCATCTCAAAAGATGCCCTGGATGATTATATAGCTCAGCAAATACGGGCTCATCAAGAAAATGAAGTGGCTGACCAAGTCGTCAGAACTGGAAGGCCCTATCCGGGTTGGTATGATCAAATAAAGTACCCGCCGGGATATACGATTCCCAAATTCCATGTATACAAGGGGACAGGCAATCCCCATCAACATGTCGCTCAGTTTAGGGCTCTCTGCGGAAACACTGGAGGGGATGATAAGCTACTGCTTCGCCAATTCGTCGGCAGCTTGGCGGAGAAAAGATTCTAGCACGCCCGGTGGGACCTTTTCCTCTTTCTACTCCACACTTCGTGTGTCGTGTTCGCGAACGAATCGCGGTTTGATATGGTTGCCCTTGGGTTCGAGGTACTAAGATTTGGTGTCTTGCTCCGTGCAGAAAATAGAAGATCAATGGCTTCAAACTGCACTAACTGCAACTTCAACTCTCGCTCCGTCCCGTCCGGAGGAGTGACTTACGGGCCCCAAGCGGCCTCCATCTTCGCTATGCCGGTGGAACAGGTGATTCAGGCCACCACTGGATTGTTCTTCAGGACCATACTCCCGCCAACAAGCTTCAGTGCCCATGTACCATCGCAAGAAGCTCCCAAGAAGTCGGTCTTTGATCGGCTTGCAACTACTGCGGCCCCTCTCAATGGGTCGCCTAAGTCCACTGCCTCAGTTTTTAACAGATTGGGCCGAAGTTCAGATGGGCCCGTGAAGAAGCTCGCAATACCAGAAGGCGTTATCCCGAAGCGAATAGCCATTCCTACTCCTGAAGTCACCAAGGCGGCTTCTCCGGCTAAGGGATCGGTCTTCACAAGACTGGCCATTTCAGCTCCCACTCCGGGTGAAGTAACCAAGGCCGTTTCCCCTGCACGAAAATCGGCCTTTTCAAGATTGGCTATTCCCTCTCAGCGAGCATCTATCTTTGACAGGCTGGCGCCAACAGCAGACTCTCATCAGAACAGGGGGCATGGAAAAGCTGATCCAACGGCGGAGGTGATCCCGGCCGCACGACATGCTCAACGTCGCTACTGGTGCCGAGTGAGGAAAGCTGGGGGCAATTCTCCTTCTGGACTGACTCCGCCACCTCCAATGGTGGAAGTTGATGCTGTTGTTCCAACTGGGAATAGTTTTGAACTACTTAATAAGGTGCGCAGGAATTCGCCAACTGCCGTGCTAAAAAAGTCTCTTCCGCTTGTTGAAAAGATCACAAAGGCGAAGCTAGAGCAGCCCCCTCAGCGACTGTCTTCCAAAGTTTATAAGGTCTGGCGTCAAGTCCAAAACTCGATAATTGATCCAGATTACTGCCGCCGACAGAAAAAGATAAAGGTTCGGCAAGAAGAGGACCACCCTGTCAAGCCACAGAAGGCAACAGCTACTTGGGTGCCCACTGCAACGGCCCCCTCAATTTCTGCCGCCCACAAGAGGAGAAAGCTGGAGAAAATCCCGAAGTCTGCAACGAATCGCAAGACCACTAAACCCAAACACCCTAAGTCTGGCGGCATGGTGGTGCATACCGTCTATATGGCATCCGGAAAAGAGGATAACCATATCTCCACAGGTCATCGACCGCTTACGCGATCAGTGACTAAGGCTCAGGAGCAGCAGCAACAAAAGCTCCAAGAGATGCTAACAGCTATGGCCGCACTCACGGGACCAAAAGAAAGCCCGGAGGCATCATCAGAGCAGCGTCATGAATAGGAAACCGATGCTGACTTCCTCCGCAGAGTCCTCGAAAAGAAGGACAGAGAAGCTGCAAAACAAGCGGCTGATATAAAACGAATGGCGCTTCTCTTCTGAGACATGGTCGGGATGATGATACATCCGGATCCTCCAGCCGAAGATCCTCCGATTATCCTTGAAGACGACCGAGCGGAAACGTCAAACCCTCTTCCGGCTTGTTCAGCAGCCAAAGAGGAGACCATCTCAAAAGCTGCCTTAAATGATTATATAGCTCAGCAAAGACGGGCTCATCAAGCAAATGAAGCGGCTGACCAAGTCGTCAGAACTGGACGACCCTATTCGGATTGGTATGATCAAATAAAGTACCCGCCAGGATATACGATTCCTAAATTCCATGTATACAAAGGGACAGGCAATCCCCATCAACATGTCGCTCAGTTCAGGGCTCTCTGCGGAAACACTGGAGGGGATGATAAGCTACTGCTTCGCCAATTCGTCGGCAGCTTGGCGGAGACGGCGTTCGAATGGTGTTCAGAGCTTCCCAACGATTCCGTCAAAACTTTTATGGATATGGAGTTGCTATTCACCCAACGTTTTGCGAGCGCCAGCGAACGTACCCCAATCGCGGCATTGATCAATGCCAGGGTGAAGCCGGGAGAAACTTGGGTCCAGTACACGATACGGTGGCGGAATCTATGCTCAAAATGCGAGCAGCGCATCGAAGAAGCGCCTGCGGTAGGCATGTTCTTGGGTACTCTTGATCCGCAGGTGACCATTTTGCAATTCATGATGTTCTTCAAGCAACTACTTTCCAGGCCTTGATTGACAAGCTAGCCTAAATGGACCAGATGGGTCATAAACCATCTCCTTCTAAGCTAGAATCTCGGAATGAAAAAGGGAAAGGGAAAGCAACCTTCATCACCAATACTCAACAACAGCCAAGCAACTTAAAACGGTTGTTCGACAAAACAACGTGCATCTACCCCCATCCCTCAAGGAGAGACTGGGACGTCCTTACTCGTTTCCCCGGGATAAAACGAAGAGACTGTTCGAGCTGGCAGTGCACAACAGACTCATCAATCTGCCGGATCCAAAACGTCTGTTGCAGCCAGGCGATGTCAACAATCCTAATTGCTGCCCTTACCACCAAGCAGTAAGCCATCCAATCGAAGATTGCTTCGTCTTCAAAGGTTGGATTGACGACCAATACCAATTGGGCAAATTCGCGCTGTCTGAAACTGGAAGATGAACCCGCCACAACCACATGATCCGAAAAAGATAGACATGTCGGGGGCATCGTGCTCATTCATAGAGAAAGCCCCATGGACCGAAAAGTCCATAAACTAGAAATTTGCCTCAAATACGGCAACGATGGACTGAGATGTCCTTAAACTAACGACGGATCGAAACGTCCTTAAACTAACGATGGACCACTATGTCCTAAAACTGGCTGTTGACCGAGACGTCTATAAACTACTACGGACCACAACATCCTAAGGCTAACAAAAAAAACGGTACGTCCATAAGCAAAATGGGCACGGATGAAAACCCGAAAGGGCTCCGTGAGTAAAAACAGCAGGACTACCGGCGGGTTTTGTGAAAACCCGAAAGGGCGCAATCTCGTTAAAAGACACTTGCAAGGTCCTCTCGACCTTGTAAGGAGAAACCACCTGCGTGAGATCCTTACGACTCACAAGGAAGATACACACTTAGGAATCCTCACAATTCCTAAGGAGAAATTACACTTGCGAGATCCTCACGACTCGTAAGGAGAACCCTCTTATGAGACCCTCACGGCTTATAAGATTCAAAAGCCTTAAGCTACAGGGATCTGAACCTGTTCTTAAGCAGTCATACACCCTGATTTTGCCCTACAAGCGGTTCAATACTGACCCTTGTATACAATCCACGGGCGTGAGTAAACATTTCCCTAACAAAGTCCTACCCACGACTAGGGATATGTTTACACAGTTGACGGCCCCTGTAAGTCCTCTCGACTTATAAGGAGAAAACACTCTTGTAAGATCCTTACGACTTATAAGAGAACACACACTTAGGAATCCTCACGATTCCTAAGGAGAAAACGCACTTACGAGATCCTCACGACTCGTAGGGAGAAATACCTTCATGAGACCCTTACGGCTTATGAAGTTAAAAGCCTTAGTCGACAGGATCCTAATCCTGTTCACTAAGCCATCTTTGTTCGACATCGACAGAGGTAAATGATGATTCGCTCCTGGTAATATCCCAGTTGAAGCGATGCTGATGCCTAAATCGGTATCAAATCCTAAACTCGTAGCGAAAAGTCAGCGAGCCAAAAAAATGCATATGAAATAGCCGAAATGGTGGGGCAACTTGCAACGAAATCAGCAAGTAAAAATGTATGCATGCAAAATAGCCGAAATGGTTGGGCAACTCGCAATAAAAAGCAGCGAGAAAATAAAACAAATAGCCGAAATGATTGGGCACCGCGAAAGATAGCCGAAATGATTGGGCAATTGCGACTTTCGCGATATAAAAGCTGAAATGATAGAGCATCGCAGAAAGAAAAAATATATAAAATAAAACTTTTTGTCCTACAGGCGAGATCACATCGATCCCTGTATACAATCCAGGGGCGCAAACAAAGAAGGAATCATATCATCCCACCAGGCTCCATCAGAAAAAGAGCCAAGTCTCGACAGCTACATCTACAGCCTAGAGACCCACAACAGCGTTCCTCCTCATTCCAGCAGGACTCAGACGCAATATCACCAAGCGGAGTGACGGCAAAATCCCAGCTTCACCTCAGCATTCGTCTCGTTACACCAGACGCAATGTCAACAACGGCATTCCTTCACAGTCCAGCAGGATGCAGATGCAACGTCAACGAAAGACCTCACGGTCGAAACAAAGCGGAGTGATGGAAAAATCCCAGCTCCACCTCAGCATTCGTCTCGTTACAGCAGACGCGATATCACCCCAGCGTTCTTCCTCCAACAAGATTCAGACGCGCCAAAACAACAAAGCAAAGGCAATATTCTTAGCTTCAAGGTCTTGACGGCAACTCATATAAAACCTGAAGGACTATCGGAGATCATCCCACACCAGCGCAGAGTGATCACCACCGCGACATTCGTCTCGATACAGCAGACGCAATGCCAGCAAATGAAGCAAAGGCAATATTCCTAGCTTCAGAGTCTTGACGGCATCTCATATAAAACCTGAAAGACTATCGGAGATCATCCCACACCAGCGCGGAGTGGTCACCACCTCGACGTTCGTCTCGATACAGTAGACGAGATGTCACCCCAGTGTTCTTTCTCCAGCAGGGTTTAGACGCGATAATCAAACAATGGAGCCATGGTGTTCATACCAGAATATTGCATTTTATATCGCCCATTCTTATGCTCGTGTGTTTATAGGTAGGTGCTTGTAATCCGTGTTTGTTACATATTTACAGAATACAGGTTTCCAGTACAAATATTGCAAATCAAGAAAAAATCTCCACAGTTACACCAAATACAGAACATCTGTCACAGCAGATAAAAGCCGGGTTCCGGTCATCCATATCCGTCCAGTGCCGAGTACCAGTTCCAGAGACAAGACATATGACAGTGGTCATTCGTGTCTCGGACATGCACAGAGCACGAGGGGGGCTGCATAAGAATCAATGGGTGCGCGGAGCTCGAGGGAGATAAAGTCAAAAAGTAAAGAAAAGATAGCAATCTTGGACTAAGAATTCTGAAGATATTCTGGAAAGATTATCAGAAAATATATGTACCAGACAACAGGGGACAGCAGACCAGGGACCTACAGAAAAGCCCATGCCCTGAACCCTCTATAGTGCGGCGGATCCGCGGCCAATAGGGGGTATTGGCGGCGGATCCGCGGCCTTACTGACTCCTTGTCGTGTCGTTTTTTGGGGGTAGTTTGGGGACTTCATATTGTGGCAGATTCTTGCCCTAGGTCTTCAACCCTCTGCCTATAAATACTCCAGATTTGAGCTAAGCCAAGGGGTCATTCTTTGTTCTTCTTTCTTTTTAGGATTTAGTCTTTTTCTTCTTCTTCTTCATTCTTTTTCCATGAAAATTGTAGTGAGAGCTTTTTGAGTGGGAGATCAATGAAGATGAGGGCTTTTTGTATCATTCTCTTTTGTTTCTTCTTCCCCTTGAGATTCTTGCTTTCTCTTGATCATTCAACCTCTTCATTGAGCTTGAATGGTTAAGGGTTAGTTATTGATCTCAAGGGTCGTATTTTCTTATGGAATTAGCGCTTCATTTCACATGCGTTCTCTACCCTTCCCTTGATCTTGCAACCTCTTGATTGAGCTTGCAAGTTTAAGGGTTGGCTATTGATCACATGCTTGTCTTGAGTTCTAGTTTCTTGTTCTTTTTATCGCTTTTTATTACTTGCTTATTATTATCTTGCTTTACTTTCTTGCAATTTAATTCATGCACTTAATTACTTGTAATCTTTTCTTTTCTTTGTTCTTTTCTTTTTCTCTCTTTTGTTCATTTTGTGAATGGTTGTAATTATCGTTGTTAAGATGAAATACGGTATTGTAAGTTAATATCTTCTTTCTCATTTCCTTTTCCCGTTATTTTCCATTGAACTCCGCCCAAACCATACGCAAGCGCTCCGTTAGGCACCCTACCCTAACAAGGTAACGGTGATTCCTAACCGCGACCGGTTGCGTTCGGTTTGGCCGGAGGCGAAAGCAAGAGATAAGAACGGAAGGACAAGGGTAAATAAGCCGTATTCCACGAATACCGCGCTTAAATCCCCTAATCCACGTTGTTGCCGATTGCTGTAGCTTCAATTGGTCAAGACTCGGCTCAAAGGTTTTGGGTACGAATTTCTTTAGCTTACAATTTCGTATCTTTTTCTTAACAACTTTATACTTGCAAATAGTACACATAGGATAGTCTCGAACAAACATACACAAATTCTTTATTGACTCGTCTAAAACAAGAAAGAACATACAACCATCTCCCTGTGGATCGACCCGTGCTCAACCGGCTAGCTGCATAGCGACACCGTCTTGATTGCGGTTAACTTTAATTCTAACAATCAAATGGCGCCGTTGCCGGGGAGACGGTAGCGTATTTTCTTTCTTGTTATTCGGGTTAATATTCTTTTTGTATATATTTATAAAAATAAAAAATAAAAAAAATAAAAATCTTTTTGTTGTTTTTGATCTTTTTTTTTTGGGCAAGAGTGCAGATTTTTGCAGATTTGCAAACTGCGATTGTGGGGAGCAAAGTATACATTCAACGCTAAGGTGATTGCAAAGTATAGTGCCAAAGATCCGGGTAGTTTGACCCGCACAAGCGAACTTTTCAAGCTTACCGGATTTGATTCAACGGGGGTTTCCTAACCCAAAAACTTAACGGTACGTACTTTACTAACACCTTCTTCTCAAATCCGACGCATCCAATATACTATTCTTTGCAGGATTCTTTGCAAGTTCGCTAACAAACGCTAAAAATTGACTAACCCGTATTTGTTGCAGTGCCGTGCTTAAACTAAAAAACGATTTTTTGATTCTTCATAGAATTTTTATTGAATTGCGCATTGCATACATTAATACGGACTTAAGGGCAAGCGAACCCCACAATATACGGTAAAGGATTTCATCACCTTTTCCGTGGCCCACAAATCACGAACTTGAGCATAACGTTTACCCGCACAAAATTTAAAAGAAGTTAGACTTTAAGCCTTAAGGACTTCGCGCTCACTAGGAGAAGTCAACTGTGTTTGGAACCTCGCTTAACGGTATATTGTTTACGGGGTGTCTAGGAAAGTGTTAACGGCGAAACCGCCAAAAGAGAAAGGGTTATTTAATTAAGGAACTTCGCGAAAGCGTTGGAAAACCTCCCCTTATCTCTGCACTTACCTGGCCTCGTGATCAGTGTATCTTGAGCCTGTTTCTCGACACAGTTTTACTTCGACAATCAAGTTCTGGAGCAGGTCTAGTTGACCTAGGTGAACCCTAGAACGATTAGGTGTGTGGTATTTTTGTGTCGTGATTGTTTTTGTCAATATTCTTTTTGTGTGTATATTTCATTCTTCTGTTAATATATAAACTAAAAAAAAAATATCACATTCTTTTTCCCCTCCTTTTCTCTACCTTTCTTTCTCTCTCTTCATATCATGGGTACCCCACCTCGAAAAACTCTTGCCAAACTTTGGTACCCACAACTAGACATTACTTCTTACGGTTCTTGCTTTGGCCGAACTTCGAACGACCCCTCCATGCCCAAAATTTCATTGAGAGATCGGATAGACGCGTCTAGGACAAACAATTTGACTCCGCAATCCACTTCGTATCAACCATTTCATACATTCACCCCTTCGTACGTTGATACCTCTTCCTCGAGTCATGTTGCAACTCCAAGACCTATGTCTATTGCAGAACGTATTGAACAATCTCGTAGCCGATCTTTCACTCCTTTCACCACTTCAAATTCTTGGGATCAACAATTCCATTCACCTTCCTATCCAAATGTTGATCCTGCTCCTGTCCAGCCATTCAATTCCTACCAATCCTACCCTACTTTTGCACCTTCCCTAGACATTGCATCAGAACCGCCATTTGGGAGTTTTCAGTATCCAAACAACTTTGAATCTTTTACTGAAACCCCTTCACAACCAATGTCTAGTCTAGAACAGTCGTTGGAAGACTTTAGGGTAGCGTCAAGCCAACAGATGATGGATTTGAATGCGTCCATGGCCGCCCTCATACAACCTAGTGACCCGGTAGCTAGTTTTCAACTAGCTCTAAATTTTCCAATGTATGAAGAGGCGGTAGGACAGGATGTGAATTTGAGTAGAGAAAGTGAGCTGTGTACCCTTCCAAATCAAGCCTACCCAGTCCAAATTGAATCCCACAACTCCTGTTTTGAAAGTCTATCGAGTATCCCACATGATTTATCAATTGAAGATAGAATGATTAATGAGTTGTGCGACTTTGTAGTGTTTGATTTACCCGATTGTGAAGGGTCCCTTCCAAGTGAAACCAATCCCAATACTTTTGACCTCTACACCTCTATCTTAGAACCAGAATCGATTAATATCCATGCTTTTGATGAGGTGTCTGAGAATATTGATTTTCACTTGATTGAGGATATTGACGCTGGGGATATTTTGGATGATGAACCCGTAGATTTGGCTGAGTTTGTCTCTTCGAATCATCATCCCGAGTCATTAAATGTATTTCCCGAACCCCATATGCGTCTGGACTTTGAAGAGAGGTGCATGGATGTGCTAAATTTTGAGGAGAATATTAAGGATAGTTTTGAGGATGAACCAGTTTTGCTTGATGAGTCCGATTTTCCAATTCATCCTGTTCCTTCCACTGACTGTGTACACCCTCCTGAACCTTTAACCGATACCCTTCCTCAACCACTTCCCTCCATCCTTTCCATCGTTCCGACCTTGCAAGAGCCCGTCTCACTTTCATTTACTATGTCTGGTTTACCAAGTTCGGCGTACCCATGGTTTCTCACGAATCTTGAGGGATTTGACCCCATTTCTCGACGGGTAAATATATTAGCACAATCGCTTTTTACACATCGCTCATCACAAATTGTGCTAATCTATTTACTCCATTTGCACCCTCAAGTTCGTATTCCACTTCTTTTTCCCTTCCGCCATTCTTCTTCCTCTCATATACCGAGACCGTATCCCGCTTCTCTTCGCATACGGTCTCGCGTATTGTCCATCTCTTTTCTCTACGCCTTCTTTTCCCAACCAGCACATTATAGAGATAAAAAATTTGAATGGTTGGTGTTAATTTTTGGCCTGTGTAAGGCCTTGTATAGCTTGATACTGTTCTTTCCCCCCTAATCCTGAACTTCACCGCTTAAACAGTGGAAACACTATTCTACTTAAGTTTGGGGGGGGAACACTTTTTTTGTATATATTTTTGTTTTCCTTTTTTTTGTATATAATTTTTTTTTAGGGAGCACCGACCATTTTGACCCTCTTGGTGTAGCCTGACAGTGAGGGCACTGTCAAGTTTAAGTTTAGGGGTGTGCTCGGTAAGCTTTCTTCCTTCACATTCATTTGTATATTTTGCATTTGCATACCTTATTAAAAACCCACAAAAATTAAAAAATTTCCAAAAAATATAAAAACTTTGTCGTCAAGTTAGCTAATAGGGTAACTTAGATCTTTATTCCGAAAGTTTAGTTGATATGATAGAAATAACTAAATTCTAGGCTTAGGGATTGAAAACCCTAAAAATAACCCTCATTCTGTCTAACTTTGGTAAGTATACGTCCTTACAGTTTTTTTGAGAAATGGGTAATCTTGAGTTCAGTTCTTGAGTTAAGTCAAGATGAAGGGAAAGTATTGATGTTTTACTGAAGGATAAGTCTGAAAAATAGTTTCTTTTCTCGAGTTCAAATTTAGAAAGTATATACCCTACAAACTGCACTTACACGCACCTTGAAACTTGGGATAGTAGAGGATACCTTGAAATACTCTTGCCTGAAAGCCTAATATGAAAGAAAAAACGGTATTTAAAGCTAAACACCAAAAGAGCATATTGAAAAATATATCCGGTCTTGAAAAAGAAAAAGAAAAAGAGAAAAAAAAAGAAAAATAGAATAAAGTCAAGACCTGGAAACTGCTATTTACGCTTTAAGTTCACACATTCAGTAATCGGCCGTTAGTGCCTCAGGAAGCATTAATAGTCGCATAAAAGGTGTGTGAGCAAATCCGTCTATCCTTAATGAAAAGAAGTAGTATTAGGTATTAGGGCAAGGGTATTATAGCTTGAATTGAATTCTTGAGTGTAGGGGTGCAAATACACACACACGTAGGGGTATACAATCGATGTTTGGATAAAAGATAGAAATAAAGAATAAGACTTGTATTTTCTGTAAGTTGATAAAAATCCCTGATTTAAGGCCACACTTTAGAAGGAAAACTCAGGAGATACCGATATCTTTTTAAACTTTTTTGGAACGTATAGGACCCAAGGTTAAATAGATAGGAGGTGTGAAAAATTAGGGTTGGATATTTCTAACTTAGGATGATAGAGTTTCTAACGTAAATACTAAACTGTAGGAGTAGAATCGACGTTAACTTATGACACTAGCTTGACGGGATTTTGTGGGTAGTATCCGCTGAAAACCCTCAGGAGACAACACTCCTCCTACTAGGGACACCTAGAGGTTTAACGGCTTGTTGCACGCGCTCAGTGCAATCGCGTTCCCTGCGAAAGTGCGGTTAGGATTTTATTTTTGTGAATAATTGGTTTTGCTCGGGACGAGCAAAAGTTAAGTTTGGGGGTATTTGTTCAAACCAGAATATTGCATTTTATACCGCCCATTCTTATGCTCGTGTGTTTATAGGTAGGTGCTTGTAATCCGTGTTTGTTACATATTTACAGAATACAGGTTTCCAGTACAAATATTGCAAATCAAGAAAAAATCTCCACAGTTACACCAAATACAGAACATCTGTCACAGCAGATAAAAGCCGGGTTCCGGTCATCCATATCCGTCCAGTGCCGAGTACCAGTTCCAGAGACAAGACATATGACAGTGGTCATTCGTGTCTCGGACATGCACAGAGCACGAGGGGGGCTGCATAAGAATCAATGGGTGCGCGGAGCTCGAGGGAGATAAAGTCAAAATGTAAAGAAAAGATAGCAATCTTGGACTAAGAATTCTGAAGATATTCTGGAAAGATTATCAGAAAATATATGTACCAGACAACAGGGGACAGCAGACCAGGGACCTACAGAAAAGCCCATGCCCTGAACCCTCTATAGTGCGGCGGATCCGCGGCCAATAGGGGGTATTGGCGGCGGATCCGCGGCCTTACTGACTCCTTGTCGTGTCGTTTTTTGGGGGTAGTTTGGGGACTTCATATTGTGGCAGATTCTTGCCCTAGGTCTTCAACCCTCTGCCTATAAATACTCCAGATTTGAGCTAAGCCAATGGGTCATTGTTTGTTCTTCTTTCTTTTTAGGATTTAGTCTTTTTCTTCTTCTTCTTCATTCTTTTTCCATGAAAATTGTAGTGAGAGCTTTTTGAGTGGGAGATCAATGAAGATGAGGGCTTTTTGTATCATTCTCTTTTGTTTCTTCTTCCCCTTGAGATTCTTGCTTTCTCTTGATCATTCAACCTCTTCATTGAGCTTGAATGGTTAAGGGTTAGTTATTGATCTCAAGGGTCGTATTTTCTTATGGAATTAGCGCTTCATTTCACATGCGTTCTCTACCCTTCCCTTGATCTTGCAACCTCTTGATTGAGCTTGCAAGTTTAAGGGTTGGCTATTGATCACATGCTTGTCTTGAGTTCTAGTTTCTTGTTCTTTTTATCGCTTTTTATTACTTGCTTATTATTATCTTGCTTTACTTTCTTGCAATTTAATTCATGCACTTAATTACTTGTAATATTTTCTTTTCTTTGTTCTTTTCTTTTGCTCTCTTTTGTTCATTTTGTGAATGGTTGTAATTATCGTTGTTAAGATGAAATACGGTATTGTAAGTTAATATCTTCTTTCTCATTTCCTTTTCCCGTTATTTTCCATTGAACTCCGCCCAAACCATACGCAAGCGCTCCGTTAGGCACCCTATCCTAACAAGGTAACGGTGATTCCTAACCGCGACCGGTTGCGTTCGGTTTGGCCGGAGGCGAAAGCAAGAGACAAGAACGGAAGGACAAGGGTAAATAAGCCGTATTCCACGAATACCGCGCTTAAATCCCCTAATCCACGTTGTTGCCGATTGCTGTAGCTTCAATTGATCAAGACTCGGCTCAAAGGTTTTGGGTACGAATTTCTTTAGCTTACAATTTCGTATCTTTTTCTTAACAACTTTATACTTGCAAATAGTACACATAGGATAGTCTCGAACAAACATACACAAATTCTTTATTGACTCGTCTAAAACAAGAAAGGACATACAACCATCTCCCTGTGGATCGACCCGTGCTCAACCGGCTAGCTGCATAGCGACACCGTCTTGATTGCGGTTAACTTTAATTCTAACAATCACATGGCAAAGTCCTTAGTTCCAAGGCTCGATGGTTCACCAACAACCTAGAGACAACCGTGACATTCGTCTCGATACAGCAGACGCAATGCCAGCAAACGAAGCAAAAGCCATATTCCTAGCTTCAGGGTCTTGACGGCAACTCATATAAAACCTGAAAGACTATCGGAGATCATCCCACACCAGCACGGAGTGGTTATGACTCATCGGGGCTCCCCAAACTGAGCCTAACCTCAAGTAAAAAGCGGCATGGCAAAATTCCTAACGCTTGCTCTTCCGACGGTCAAACTGCCTAGGAAGATTGCTTGAAAACGTCTTGTCCAGCCCCCGAAGGGATCAGAGACATGACAATCACAAGGCTACTCGAACAGCAAGATTTCCTATCAAGGAATACATTAGCCAACGCGACGGTACGACGTACAAAACCCTAGTACCACAGACCCTAACGGACCTCTGTCGTAAAGAGCGGAGGTTAACTATGACGTTAGGACATCCTTGCGAGAACTTCCCGATTCATCTTGACTCGTAAGGCAAAGCCTTAGGCAATGGGGATTAAAAAACATGTTTCCTAAGCACTGGGGCCCTACAAGTCGGTCCAAGATGGACTCTTGCATACTATTCACGGGTCACACTCCCCGAAATCAAACATCGACGAAGAGGGAAACAACCACTTACGAGTCCTCTCGACTTGTAGGCAGAAAAATTCTCTTGTGAGATCCTTACAACTCTCAGGAAAAAACACACTTAAGAATCCTCACGATTCCTAAGAAGAAAATACACCTACGGGGTCCTCTCGACCTATAGGGAAAAAATTCTTTATGAGACTCTCACGGCTCATAAAGTTGAAAAGCTTTAGGAAACAGATCTGAACCTGCTTCTTAAGCCATCACTACCTCTCGAAGAGTTCAAGATGGAATTCTCTCTATCATCTACAGGCTACGCTTACTAAAGTAACATGCCGGCAACAAAGAAAAGAGAAGAAAGCAAGAGATAACACAAGATAGTCCGGAAGAAATGTATCTTTTATTTATAAGTTCAATTGGGTACAAGATACATCATATGAAAGAATAAGAAATGGATACATGTTATTCAAAAATTACAAATGTTAATTGGTACAAAAACAACTATTGAGAAGTAGGCGTTTTCAATAAGTCAGCAAGTTGCTCGCGCACTCCTTTCAGTGCCTTTTCGTGATCAACCGCCGCGGCCAGCTCCGCTTCAATTCGAGCCCTTTGCTGCAAGCATGATGAAATCTTCTCATCGATTTCCCATTGGGTAGCTTCGCGACTCTACGTAACCCGCTCAATAGAGTCGAGCTTCCACCTCAATACAAGCCCGTCCGAGATACATTGTTGTAAGGTGTCAAAAGCAGCTCTCAGTTGTGCGGCATTCGTTTTAACTTGGGCGCGCAGCCGGGCAGATTCATCCGAAGCCTCCTCGCGTTCCTTCCGCCTCAAGGTCGCTTATTGTTCAAAATGACAGAGGAAGGACATGCTCTGCTCAACCCACGCAGCTCGCTGGGAGTTCAAAGCCTGAATTTCAGGAGCAGGATGCCTAAGCTCAAGCTCATGCAGGCAGGCCTCAATCTTCCTGCAGTGGTTAACTCAAGACTCAACGACGCCTTCGTTATGGAAGTTCACAGGCGTCGCCAGCATTGGATTAACTTCAGCAGCAAAATCTGCAGCGAATATAGGGGCCTCCGCTTCAAGCTTCTCGATATAATCGCTCAACATACGCATACTGGTCACAGCGCCTTTTGAAGATGGACGTCTGGAAAAGGGCCCTGCTGGCATTATGATTCGAGACTCGAACGAAGTTGGATTTGGTGTCACAGCTGCAAAATAAATCATAATCAGATGACGGCTCAAGAAATAAAAAAAAATGCACGAACAATAGAGTCTACTATACCGGCTACAACAGGGGGCAGAGCTGGAAGTACTGGTAGCGTGGCGATATCCTCGTCTCCTCTTTCAATCTGTAGTGCTGCAGTCAAAACAAAGAAAAATTAGCAACGACTTGGCTGCCCATAAAAGAAAAGAGAAGGTATTTGCTAGAGACTATACTCACCAACGCTACTAGATGAAGCAATCTCTGACTGGAAGGAGAAATGTGGGTGCAGCACCTAATACAGATGATCAAAAAGGACTCCTGCAAGGGTCTAATAATGCAATGTCAGTACATAAAGTATATTGCCTACAATGAAACCGATAAGTCACAAACCCGTACCTTCCAGCATTTAGAAGAACACGAGAGAAGGCAAAGGGGCGGCCACCGTCAAAGCAACAACTGGTGATACTTTCTCGGGTGGCACAAGCTCAACGCTCACTACACCTGCATTAGAAACGGGAGAAATACTATTAGAAGAAATTGAAAGGGATTGCAGAATAAAAAGGAAAGAAATGACCTAAAATCTACCTGGTGAGTCACCAGTCGAAGCCGCGACAAGGGCGTCACTGGGTGCAGCGACTGCTTCACTCTCCTCCATCAAAATGGTTTCGCCGCCCGTAGCTTCATCTCCCAACTCCACGAGAGCCATCGTGATACTCGCAGCGCCCAGCAACGGCAAGGAACCGCAAGGGGAAAGAGTGGCAATTAGGGCAGTTCCAGACTCTTGAGAAAGAGTGGCCACTTCAGGCTCAGTGGTTGCCGCCGTCTCACCTACCACTTTTTCATCAAGATTCAGCCCTGCAGGATAGGATATATGAGAATCTGAAGATTAAAACTTTGACAAAAAGACTCGGTATTACGTTACCTTGGGTTGACCTTTCAATTGCTTCCCGAGCCGCACGTGCCGCCTGTCTATGAGCGGTAGACAGGATGACCGGAGTACCCTCTGAAGAAGCAGAGACAGGGGTAGCGGTGCTCGAGCCTGCACCTGCGGCCAAGGCGACGTTATGTTCTCTTACTGTACGCCTCCTGCGCTTCCTTTCCGCCTGGGCCGTGAGAGCTGATCTTCTCAGGACCTCCGTCAAGGAGACGTCATCGTCCGCGCCAGGAGCAACCTCTGGAGCCGTTATGGCGTCCGTCATCGGTCGCTAAAGTAAAGCCTCTTTTGGCAATGCTGGGGAGGCCGGGACTTCGATAGCTGGCCCAGGAAGCATCTCCGCATCACCCTGCGGGATTAGCATTGTACTGGGGATGACCTGAGTTGAGGTAGTCCCTGGGATAAGATGAAAAAGGGGTCAGATTACCCATAAGAAAGGAGAATGAAGGCACAATGAGCCGAAATATACTAAGGCCCAACAAAGCACAAAGCCTCTCTTCCTCCTCAAAAGTCTTGAGGGAAGCCGCGAGAGCCTCTTTAGTGGAAATGACTGTTAAAGAAGGAGTGTTAGTCAAAACATGATAACAAAAACATAACAGCAAAAAGATACGGTTGAAGCCTACTTGATTGTGCGAGGATGATCAGTCCTGCTTTGTGGCTAGCTAGACGCTCGGAAGCTGCGATGGCAGCCTCTAGATCCTTTGGATGTAGTGCCCTCAAAGTCAATTATTGGATCGCAGGCACGTGATTGCAATGATTGAAGAGGACCTATACCGGTAGGACAGTCTTACTCGAGATGATAGTATGCTATCTGGTTTAACTTTATCATCGTGTACAGCTTTAGGTGACATGATCACTATTACACGTTGATAGAGCCCTTAGGATTCTTGCTTGACTACCAACAGTATGATGGCGATCATATATGTGAGAGTTGGGTAGTCTATAAGCACATCCTTAAAAGTGGTCCCTAGTCATGGGAGTTTCGAGACAGGGCATCGATACTCCGGAGTAGACTAGTGCATACAGTCGAGACCCCAACGAGGGGTGGTGGTCGGTCTTACAAGCCATTGGTGTTAGTTGGATCACCTAAGAAGTATAAAGGTGCTCATTGGGTTATGAGTGCACCGGACAGGACTCGCCGGGAACATGCTAGTTGGTATTATACCTAGCGTCAGATAGCAGTTCCCTAGTGGCATGTGTACAGATTAGTTCATTGACCTGAGGTCGTCATTTGTCTCATGTGAGTTCCCACTGTGCTTAGATTACTACCCTACCACGGCTCAAAGGAGTCGTGCAAACAGGTTTTAGTTGGGTACAGTCCCGAGCCACATAGAGGCAATGAGCGGATCGGCAGGGGATTCGTCTCTCCCGGTATTGGGGTTGAGATCGCGCTGTGTCTAGGAGAGCCATTACACCAAGTCCTTGGCCAAGGCAGGTGAGAATTACTGGTAGGTATTCCAGTAGTTTCTCAGGGTGTTCAAGGCTACCCTCCGACACGACTTATACAGCTTTTGGGGGTCTGACGTTACCAGCCCCTAGGCCCGATATGCGATGCTCATAGACGAACAGACCGGACTGTACGGATATTGTCACTGATAGGTTCAGTAGGGCTCCAGGATGAGTTCGCTCATCGGCTTCCCTTTCGGTCAGTACATGGGCAGCCGTTACGCACAGCTAGTGCCGCTGACGTGCTTGTGGTTAAACCCACTGCAAGGGTACTGACAAGTTTTTAGAGTCTCCCACAGTTAGTTTTTCAAGTTTAGGCGAAACGTTGTAGAGGCCGTATGGTTTTTATGGCAGGGTTCGAACATGCACGTGCACTTGTACACGTGTCATGGTTCGGACAGATAATACTAGTGGGCTTTGGTTTAAGCCGGATTCTAGTATTATATTATGTAAGAGTATTTTTTTGTCTCTTTGCATTTTGTATTCGGTCGGAATACAAATGCGGGTATGTTTATACTGTTGTGGGGTAATCCTGTAATTTGTTACGGGATTGCTTTTTGAAGTTGCCAGTTTTTCTCCGTCCGATTAAACATTAGTTTTAATGTTTAATTAAGGTTTCTGTTAGAATTCTTTTGGGGTTGATTTTTTGTTGAGGGATTATTTGCAAATGTGGATTTTTAAGATGAGGGGGTTTTCTGTGGTGGCCGGGGCTCCAGCAGCATATGGGAAGGTTCTAGTATTGTGTGGTGTTTTTGAGTCACCATTTGCATTAATTTCCTTTATCAAGCTTAAGATATTTGATGAAGATCTTTTGTGTGATATTTTCTTCTTAGCCTCATCTTTGTTTTCCTTGTGAGCACCCCTCCCCCACCTCATTGGCCGGCCCCACCCAATTTAGCCCATAAAATGGCCGAGCCCCATTTTGTGAAGAGATTGATTCATTTTGTAAAATCCAAAACTCAATTCATCACCCTAATTGGCAACTTCAATTTACCTTCACCCAATGGCTTGGGTGCCTTGAGACAAAGTATTCTACACTATCTCTACATCAATCTTGGACATGTCAGCTAGCAAACTTCATGTCCGAGTTGGCTCGGTTTAGAGGCGGGAGCCCGTATAAAGATCCGTTGACATGGTGCCACCTTGACGAGGAGACAGGAGATCGGAGATGCTGCGAGGAGAATGGGATGATGGCTAAAGACCGAAGGACACGGATCGATCGGTATAGCCTTTCTATCCTCTTTACAGTTTGTTAGTTTAGTGTTAATGGCAAGATCCGGGTTATAGTATGCGATAGCGCCAGTTGTAAAAGTTTTTGTTCTGCGTTTGGCCTCAGATTGACGGCCAGGGCGCTACTGTAGACTTACATGGTATCAGAGCCATGCCATTAACCTTTACTAGCTTGTTCTAACATGTTTAAAATATCGATCGAACAAAATTTCCAAAACCGCGATTCCGAAATTAAAGTTTCTGTCGAATTTTTTTTGTCGTATAAAAATTATTTTGAGTATGTCAGAAAATCGAGCAGGCTTTTCTAAGACTCTGGAAGAAATTTGGTCGACTGAACCTTCAAGACCGCCGCAGAACCGCCGCACAATCCATGTATTGGCCGTGGTTCCGCCGGCGTTTCGAGGCTTCAGTGCACCATTTTTCTTCTGGGTGTCTTTCATGTGGAATCGTAGTTTCTGGAATATTTTGTTTTGGCCCAGATTTTGTTTGAATACTGGAATTGTACTTGGGGCCCACTTCGGGAAGTTTTGTCGGTCGAAATTTTAAATGTGTTAGTTTACAGTACTTACATTATATCTCAGACCGTGAATGTCATTCGAGCGGTAAATCGTATCTAATTGCTATAGTCCTTTTAGACGGGTTTGCGAACGTGACATTCGCGTTGATGTTCTGTGTTGTGCTGTGATGTTGCGGATTTGTCGTGGTGGATAGCTGTGTGCAATGGTAGTGCAGCTTGGATTTATTTATACATTTGATATTGTGGGGCGAGCGTCCAACATGTAGACTGCCGTCACTGCCTGTTTGTATATTATTCTTTTGGGGCATGACCGGGTTGAGGTCGATGTACCCGTTGTACATATTTTCATTTCTGTACTAGGTTTACCCCACGACGGAGTGCACGGATAGCCGGATTCTGGAGGGCAACGGGTCCGCATCTCATGGCTTTGAGAGGCAGGGGGCCTCACTCTAGAATTGGCAGATTATTCGCCGCACTCATAGGGGGTACAGGTTGACCCAAGGAGGGGTGTTCAAGTTACCGGATTCCGTGAAGTGCAGGGTGGTCCATTCACTTTGCTGTAGGGTTCTGCCTCGCTTCAGGTTTTGGCGGGTGACTTGCCGCATCCGTAGGGGTCTAGGTTTTCATTGCACGGGCTATCCACACTACCAGGGGGACGTCGGGTTTCAGTTGCGGCTCTGTGAAACCCGGGGATCCCAGATTATCTGTATTGTTCTGTGATGCTTATTACTTTTCTGTAATGTTGCATTTATCACGCCTGGAGCGATTATTGTATATTGGTATATATACTAGTAGATGTTATATATGTTTTACACCCGCGCTAGTCCAGTCCCCGCTCTGTCGTTAGTTAAGTAACCTAACAGGTGATGATGGGACCCAGTGACGAATGCGGATGGCATATACATACATTTTATTTTCGTTCTTTTCTGCTGTGATTAATTGATGGGATTGCGTTGATTCTGATCAATGCAAAGCAAAAACAAACCTGTTTGACGTTGTTGGAACAGTTTTCGAAAAGTGTTATTACAAAGACGTTTTCTTTTGTTTTGCACAGTGGTATTCAGTTGGAATGTCCTGCACCTCATTCGACGAGGCAAGGGCCGAGATCCCTTCACCGGGAGTGACCCCTTGGGCAGAAGTTTGCGTCAGGGTAATAGCTTCACTATAGTCAATTACTTGTTGCTTTGCATCGCGGTATTCAGTTAGAATATCCTGCACCTCATTCCACGAGGAAAGAGCCGAGATCCCTTCACCGGGAGTGACCTCTTTAGCAAAGGTTTTCGCCACTATATTTTTATAAAAAGCTATCAGGTTCCTTCAACGATATCAAGTTCGTTACGTTAAAGGTTTTTCGCCAAAAACCAGCCGTAGCCCTCCGTCATTTCAGTTGGGTATTCAGTAGTATTCAAGCTATGTATTTTGACCAACTCCAAGGCATAGTGTTTGGTAGCTGCTGGGTATTCATCTGTTGCATAGATAGATGAGTTGGTTTGGGACAATCGTTCTGCCATTTGACCAATGTCAGGGGTATGTACGGGTGGGTTCAAATTAACAAGATAATGATGGGTAGAACTTGACATGTGACTTATGGCATTTTGGCCAACGTCAAGGTCATAAGAGCATGGGGCAAAAATCCACATCGGTAGTTTCTAAAGAAACTAAAACTTATCAGGTATGCGCATACCTTCTGGAGTGTGGTAACGTGAGTGGATTCCTTCACGTTATCATGCGATGATAGTTGGATCTCGATTCCCACTGATGAGTTGGTTTACTCTTCGGGTGATCCCGACTAATTCTTCTTTCAGGTTTAGGGGAGAATTTGACGAAACAGTGGGAGGTTTCCTGATTAGATAAAGTGATAACCATTCTGATTTAGGTTAGAGTGCACGCAGAGTGTTTCTTTTCTCTCTCTCTTCGGCAGCGACTATTGACCAACCCTAGACTATGACTCAGTGACCAAGTTGACCGAACCTTCTTTAAATACTGGCTTTTGGATTGTCTGAGTTGCATACATCATTGCCGCTCCTTCTTTTACCCTTTGCATTTTCTCCAGAACACCTCGTATTACTACGAACATCCACTTCCATTAGATAAATCCATTATATGGTTATATACGAACTGGAAGGGACTTCTTCGGGGATGGATTAAGGTTCAGGAGAAATTAAATTGGTTTATTCAGTTGTCTTTTATCATCACCTTCTCTCAAGTTGAGAGTACTTCTTGGTTTAGGAGACAGTACACCTATTACGCTTATTGGATAGTCTTCTTCCAAACCATAGGCAGATGCTGAAAGGTAGGGAATGAAGAAAACCAATTAGCCTAAGTAGGGTGTACAGAAGGTAATAAGTAAAGACAAAATAAAGGGATTAGAAAGAGGGTAAAGTAAATTGCGACTGCTATCATTCATGACCAAACTGCGTAGTTCATCGCCATTCCTACTTCACCTTTGTTTTTCTCCAGTCCAGGAGAAATGGAATAAGGTTTTATTCAGTTGTCTTTTATCATCACCTTCTCTCAGGTTGCGAGTACTCCTATGATTAGGAGAGTACACCTATTATGCTTACTGGATAGTCTTCTTCCAAACCATAGGCTGGTGCCGAACGGTAGGGAAGGAAGAAAACCATTTAGCCTAACGATGATGTACAGAAGGTAACAACTAAAGACAAATAAAGGGATTTGGAGAGATGGTAAAGAAATATACGGTTACAGTCATAAATTGGATTATGGAAGAGGCATTACTATGAATACCCGGATACCCCTTCGAAACATTTTCATGTTTCAGTTTCACTGTGCATTGTTAAAGGAAAACTGTTTTCCCGATTAGATACTTACTCCAGGGTATGTATTTACCAGGTATGATTCTCACATCTGTATGGTTTTACAGATGATGAGTGGGAGTAAGTTATTGGGAATTAGGTGATCATCCTCATTATATCGGAATTCGTTGTAATTGGTGATATTTGAGGAAATCGCCTGGGTTTTTGCCGGATGGCAAGTATTTGGTTTTTGAGTATCCGTTGTTGTGCACCAATTTTAAACTGATATATCTGTACGTTTATATTTATAAACTGAGATATAACTTTTTGAAATTATGTCCGTGACATTTACCTATATCAGTTGACGATTGGATAAGGAGTATTGAACAGTGGAGTAGTTCTTAACCATAAGTACAGTTTTCAACCTACGATGCACAGGTTTTGAGTTATTCAACTCAGCGGACTTATACAGAGTATTATTGTTGTCCAGTGTCCATTAGGACAAAGGGATTGGTCATCGTACTATGTTCTGTTTACTTGTGACTTCTCTAGTTTTTAGACAAGTGTTTCGTTAAAATACAAGGTCTAAGTTTTGAGAAGCTATAAGTAAAAGAATAAAGTAGAGAGCCAGGTGTTGCAAGTATCGGGATTCTTCAAGGTGGTCGAAGATGTAGATACTTGTGTATGGTATTCAATTGATAGTAATGGGTTTGAGAAACTTGTTTCTCTTTCGGATTACTCATAATTGGATGCATTCCTAAGTTGAGTAATGCTGATCGGTCTCTCTCCATTAAGTTGATATGAACTGGAGACAGCTGCAAGATTTGAATCTGATTCCAATTAAATAAGTGCCAATGTTTCTATATTGGATATAGAATGGTTCATATCTTAACGATGTTAAGGTACGGGGAGTTGTCCGGTTTATGCTTAAAACCAGACTCTGGATAACTCAAGGCACGTTTCTGTAATGGCAGTTTTTGGGTTGACCCGGGCTATATCGAGGGTTGACTTTCTACCATCTGGAAGATCAATAGTGATATTGTTTTTGACTCGCCACAGTTTTAGTAAAATGGATTTTTTCAGAAAACAGTAGTAGAAGTATGGTAGAACTGGAAGTGATTCCAGAACCGCAAATAATTACGGAAAATTTAATAGGACTTAAAGATTCAATCAAGTTTGACATTCCATTAGCCACTCCGCAGATATGATGGGTAACCTCAGACACCCGAGAGGTACTTCGGTAGCCTCAAGGACGGTGACAGGGAGGTTCTTGTTTACCCAGACTTGACACTACTGTTGTTCCAGGCTATGAGACCCGGCAGGAGGATAAGTATAGCGTCGTTCTAGACTAGTTTTAGAAGTGCACGTATATATATTATTCTGCCAGAGGGTTGTTGTGGTCAGTGGGAGCAGCGGAAGTATAGTGGACAAGTAGCTTATGTCTATTTATAGACTAAAGCAGATATAGCGGAGATAGATCATCTATATTTGATATGACAATCATGGGTTTGACTTCATCAGAATAGAGGATGGATCTGTTAAGAAGGTAGTAGAGTGTGATGTCCTGATATTTGTATGACATACACAGAGTAGGAAGTAAAATTCCTATACTACGATCGGTTATACTGTGGTTGTCATACAGTTGTTTCTCCAAACAGGATATGGATATAATATCAGACATTCTGGTTACTAGATCTATGGTTTTAGATCAAAATTTAGATAGTTTCCCAATCTGGGTACTTAGACAGTATTCTAAAGGTGTTTTAGAATAGATGACTCCTTGCATGGTGGTGTACCTGCAGGTGATGGAGTCTCCCTCTCTAATTGTAACGCCTTGAAAAGTCGTTTTGGTGTTTTCCCGAAAATCGGTGAAAATTTGGTATTTTTCCGTAAATCGTCATTATAATTATTTTGCAGTTTAGGCCTAATTATACCTAATTTGGATAGGTAATTGCTAGTTTTTAGTAGCTAATAAGTTACTTCTAAATTTCTGGTCATTTAAAAAAAATTCCCTATTTTACTATTTTTAATATTATTTTAAGCTGTTAAAAATACATTATTTTAGCGATAAATACAAAATTGAATGGGCTAATTTTAATCAATAGAACCATGACAACTAAAATCTAGTAAGTAATATAATTTTTAGTATTTTATTTCAAGTTCTAATTGGTTTTATTTATGGAAAACAAAAATTTAATTAATTTAAGCTTAAACTTGCAATTTTGAGGTTGTGGGGGATCTTTTTGCATGGAATTCCTTTTGTAATCACTCACACACACCCTCACCCCTCCATGGCCGAGCCCACCATCAGCAGCCCACTTCTCCCCCTCAAAAATTTTCTTCATCTCATTTGTATGTGTGAAATAGAGTTTAAAGGTATAGGTTAAGATATATTGACTTTGGAGGCATGGTGTACCTTGAAATGAGAGGGATTGACTTGGACTTCTCTCCACAACACCCACACCATCCCCATCCCTCTTTTGGCCGAAAAATTCAGCAGCCCTCCCCCTCCATTTTCCTCTTTTCATTTCCTTCAATTTTCATCAAAAATTGCTCCAAAATCCAAATTAAATCTCACAAATTAATCCCCATTCTTCATCCCATTCTCCTTGGCTTTTATAATTTGAATCATGGTGCTATGAAGCCATCATTGGAGGCAAATTCTTCTTGCTAGATCTCTAGATTTGAGGTATAATTTCTACCTAATTAAATTATTATGGTTAGGTTCCTTTAATTAAGTTGTTTTAGTGTTAATTTTAGTGCTATTTGCATTCTAGGTTTTTTAAAGTTCATGGCTTGAGTTGAATTAGGTTTTAGAAAAACCATTATTAGGTTAATTAAATTATTTTGCTATCTAGTGTTTTGCTAACCTAAATCTAAGAGGTTAGCTTGCTTAATGGGCTCAAATTAGTGTTAATTTAGTGTTTTCATGTATAGTTTGGATTGGAATTGCTCATTTTGAAAAATCAAGAGAAGGGTTGTGTATGGAAAATGGGTTTTGAAGTATGGTAATTGGGTTAATTTAATTGTAGTGGCTTTCTAATGGTTAACTTGGGTGTTTGCGCAATGATGTGTGCACTTTATCGCAAATCCGCGATGTTTGCACGAATTTGGAATTTTTAGTGCTTACTAGGTTTTTATAAAAATTATGTGATGAATTATTGTGATATCTTGATTATATTTTTAGCATATCCTACGACATTTAGGATATGTGAGAACGGAATTTTGCTTGATCGGGTTTTAGTTTTGCCGGGCGCCCCAAAACGACGATTCTACTTAGTTTTTGTGATTTTCGTGTGTGTTCCGCGCACCTTGTGCACGTTGTGCCTAGCTTGTGAACGTTGATATTTTCGTTTGGGATTTGCGTCGTTTCATGATATATAATCTTATGTTTTATATTGGTGCAAATTCTAGGATCGGTCGCGGAGACTTCGGACGCGGCACGAAAAGGGAAAACGGTGAATGGACATAGCTAGCTGGGGATTTCCGGTGAGTAGATGTATACATCTACGGGGAGAATCGTTTGGATGGCGCGAGGCGCCCGATAATTTAAAATTTTAGTAATACCAGCTTATTGCATGTAGTTTTAGTTACCTATTTTACTGCGCTGCATGACATGTATATCCTTATTGTGCTAATTTCATCATATAAAAACCATTGAAATCGTTAAATGAGATATGCGACATAGTAAATAATTGACTTGCTTAATTCTTTATATATAATTATGCAACTTCATTTCATAGGACACTTGCACCATTACCAGGGTTTTATGCTGCACGAGCATTATTCGTGCGAACACACACGCCTTGGTAATTGCTATACCACAAATACTAGATAACTTGTTAAAACGAAATTTAGAATAATTTCACCATATAAGACATATAAACCAGTGCTAATATAGTAAATTCCTCAAAATGATCATGTAAAATTGCTAGTCATGTGCATGTACTTCATTACAGCATTCGATCATACATAGACACTCATCATCATTGACATGCATACTTATGGTGCTTTCTTCTGGAGGATTTCAGTATTTGAGATTTATGAGATTTTGGAGAAACCGCAAAGATTTAATAAAACTGATATCATTTTAAATGTGGCAAGTTGCGGTTTTCTCGGAACATGATATTTATGTCGTCCACCATGAGTTTTCTGTTGGTTTTCGAGACCCGTTTCGAGCAGTTGGATGAACCGTCTCGGGTACATGGTGGGCCCGGTAAGGTACGCCGGGGCAAGAAGTTCGAGTAGTAGACGATGAGCCTGGCAGGGGCAGACTACCTACCGGTGATTGTTGGCACGGCGGATATCCAGATGATACCGACCGTGGCCGTGAGATGTTGAGATATTGATATTTTGAGATGGACCAGCCGGACGGCTGGGGCCGAAATATTGGATACAGATACTTTGGGACTTTGAGATATGTATTTGAGGTGCCGATGCTGGGTACGGATTTCTATTGATTTCATATGATATTTCCTCAGATATTTCACAGAAATTTTCCTAAGATGAAAATAATGATTTCCTCATATCAGCATATTCAGATCTTGTGTTACATTGCACTCATGTCGCATACATGATAGTACTTCATACTATAGCAATATTGTAGAATTGTGACACTTTGCGTACATGCTCACGATAGTCTTTATAGATGATACATATTACTCACGAGTTGGCAACTCACCCCCGTTGTGCCACAGACTTTTTGCAGGTCCGATCCGTCAGTACTGTTGCGGCGGACGCACTTCCTCCTTTTGCGTGGATTGAGGATTTTTGCTCGTAGGTGGGTTATATATTTATTTTGTCTTCCACCTTGTACATTCATTGTATCTAGTGTACTCTATCTACTGTATCATTTACCAGTACTATTGTATATTGACTTAGAGGCGAGATGGTGAGATTTGTGGGCATGTATATTGTTTTTTTTTGGGTCGTGCTCACTTGAGCCGACATGTTGCTTCTTACTTATGCCTTTTTATGCTTATTTTGCATATTGCTAATTTATATTGCGTGGGATTTATGACCGCCTTGTGGCGAAGAGCTACCTCCCGCTTGGGGATGCCTTTTTTTGTATTCATATATATTCTTGTTGTACCCATTTTGGGGGCCAGTATTTACAAAGGAGACTCTGCCGAAATTTTCGGAAAAATTGATTTTGCTTTTAAAAAGGCTTGATATGACTTATTTGATAAATTCGCTTTCAATTGATTGGTTTTTCCTTCACTTAACTGCTTATTTGGTTTTGATTTATGGGCTTTGGCTTACTTAGATTACGTCCGCCTTGAGACGTTCGTAATTTAAGTGCCAGTCACGTTCCATACCTTTCGGGTCGTGACAAAGTTGGTATCAGAGCGATAGGTTTTACCTTTCTGAGTGTAGGATGACCCTTGGTAGATGGAGTAAGAGACTTAAGCAGGATAACGTAGCGTGTGTATGTCTGCGGCATACTTGCGATACGGTACTCCGCCTAAGTGACTTTAGGATATACTTGCTTGAAATTCCTTCTTCAATTCCGTGTATCCTATGATTCTATTGCACTGTTCTTATTATTCTATTTCTTGTACCAGCCACTATGCCGCCGAAGGCTACGAGAGCACAGAGGGTTGCCGCCCGAGATGAGATCCGAGCAGGCTCGTCCGAGATGAGGACCGAGCAGGGTGGTATACCTACGCCTTAGAGACAGACTGATCCGCATTCCCCAGGACGCATGGATAGGCTAGAGTCTGGTATGGAGGAGCTACGACAGATAATGGGAGGTATGCAGGAGTTACGACAGATGGTGGGATCCTTAGTAGCGGCCAGTCATGCACCGAGGTCGGAGGACGTACCTACCACATCACAGACTACCATGGTACCTGCTGCCCAGACAGTTGCTCCTACCACTACTACTGTGGCTATCTCAGTATCGCTACAGGATTTCATGAGGCTGAGACCTCCAGTCTTCACCGGCACAGATGCGGCGGAGGATCCATAGACATTCCTTGACAGATTAGCCAGGATTTTCCGTTCGCTCAGATGTTCTGACGACCGATGGGTGGAGTTTGCGAGTTTCCGTTTAGAGGGCCTGGCGCAGACGTGGTGTGAGTCCGTCGAGAGAGGTTGAGCTGCAGGTCTACCTCCTATGACTTGGGCCAAGTTCACGGCAGTATTTATAGCTCGCTTCCTTCCAGAGAGCGTTCGTGACGCTAGAGCTCGTAGTTTTGAAGCTTTGATCAAGACTCTCGGGATGACGGTGTCTGAGTATGATGCCCAGTTCACGCAGTTGTCCAGATATGCTCCGTATTTGGTTGATACTGAAGAAAAGAGAGTGAAGAGGTTCGTACAGGGACTTGACACCCAGCTATTTCTTGCCAACGGCGCCCAGCACTTCGACACTTATTCAGCTGCTATGGACACGGCATTACGGATGGAGGCACGCATTTCAGCGACTTCGGCCGTTTCTGGGCCGAAGAGGATTCGTACCGATGTGCCAGCTCAGAGGTATCGTGCCCGATTATTTCCGAGAGATGGTGCCGGCAGAGGAGTTGGGCGGGGTCAGCTATATGGTTCATATCCGCAGGGACAGCAGGCGTCGCCAGGATGTTATGGGTGCGGGAGTCCACACCATCTTATCAGAGACTGTCCAGTGAGACGACAGGGGGCGGCGACAGTTCCACATGTGACCTTACCACCATCACCACCTCCTCCTCAGAGAGATCTACTTCCTACCCCAGGCGATGCTCCACGTCAGTTAGGGGCACCCAGAGGCCGTGGATGCGGCGGTCCTGTTTAGAGAGGACGAGGAGGCAGAGGCCGAGGCAGGGGCCAGCCAGCTATTGGTAGGGGACAGGCCCGAGTTTTCGCCTTGACACCGCAGGATGCGCAGGCATCCAATGCCGTTGTGACAGGTACCTTGCCAGTATGTTCTTTCGACGCGCGAGTATTATTCGACCTAGGTTCCACACATTCGTATGTATCTACACACTTTGCACCGATGTTGGGCCGTGAGTCATCGTCGTTAGATCAGCCGCTTGTTGTTACTACTCCGGTAGGCGAGTCGTTTGTCGCTCATTTTGTGTTTCGATTGTGTTCCGTTCATATCGGGGAGAGGGATTCGTCGGTTAATTTGATTCTCCTCGATATGTTGGACTTTGATGTGCTTCTGGGCATGGACTGGCTGACCACTTGTTATGCTTCGGTGGACTGCCGTGAGAAGGCGGTCAGATTTAGCTTTCTGGGAGAGCCAGTCCTTGTTATTCAGGGAGACCGCAGCGCCACCCTTCCCAGCTTGATTTCGTCTCTTCGTGCTGGTCAGCTCTTGCGGAAGGGATGTCAGGGATTCTTAGCGTATATTTGTGATACTCGAGCTGCAGAGGTTCCTTTGGACCGGGTCCCGATTGTTAGTGAGTTCCCTGATATTTTCCCTGATAAGCTGCATGGGTTACCGCCTGAGCGCGATGTTGAGTTCTACATCGATTTGATTCCCGGCTCGGGGCCTATTTCCATACCGCCTTATCGAATGGCCCCGGCGGATCTTAGAGAGCTGAAGGATCAGTTGCAGGATTTGTTAGATAAAGGGCTTATTCGACCTAGCGTTTTTCCGTGGGGTGCTCCTGTCCTGTTCGTCAAGAAGAAAGACTGAAGTTTGCGTTTGTGTATCGACTACCGCCAGCTGAACAAAGTTACCGTACGGAACAGGTATCCCTTACCACGTATCGACAATTTGTTCGACCAGCTTCAGGGGGCAGGGTATTTTTCGAGGATCGACTTGCGATCAGGATACCATCAGCTGCGTGTTCGACAGGAGAATATACCGAGGACAGCTTTCCGCACGCGCTACGGCCACTATGAGTTTTTGGTGATGTCGTTCGGACTCACCAACGCCCCAGCAGCATTTATGGATTTGATGAACCGTATATTCAGGCCGTACCTTAACTTGTTCATCATCGTGTTCATTGATAATATTTTGGTGTATTCCCGGAGCCGAGAGGAGCACGAGCAGCACTTGCGGATCACATTACAGACTTTGAGGGAGCATCAGCTTTTCGCAAAATTTTCCAAGTGTGCATTCTGGCTGGACAGGGTTGGTTTCTTGGGTCACGTGATTACGAGAGATGGCATATGTGTGGACCCGAAGAAGATCGAGGCCATTCAGCAGTGGCCCAGACCAACATCAGTTATGGAGATCCGCGGTTTCCTAGGCCTGGCTGGCTACTACAGGCGATTTGTACAGGATTTTTCCCGTATTGCTGCATCCTTGACCGGATTGACTCGGAAGGGAGTTCCTTTCGTTTGGACGGAGGAGTGCGAGCACAGTTTTCAGCAGCTACGGACTTATTTGACTACGGCACCGGTGTTATCTTTGCGTTCAGGATCAGGCGGATTTGTGGTCTATTGTGATGCTTCATGAGTGAGGCTAAGATGCGTATTGATGCAGCATGACAGGGTGATCACGTATGCCTCATGGAAGTTGAAGAAACATGAACAGAACTACCCCACTCATGATTTATAGATGGTTGCAGTGGTCTTTACACTTAAGATCTGGCGACATTACCTAAACGGCGAGTCGTGCCAGATATTCACTGATCACAAGAGCTTGAAGTACATATTTCAGCAGCGAGACCTGAATCTCAGACAGCGCCATTGGATGGAGCTGGTGAAAGACTATGATTGTGAGATCTTGTATCACCCGGGCAAGGCTAATATGGTGGCGGATGCTTTAAGCAGGAGGCCCGGGGTAGTCTATCATGGTTGAGCGCAGTACAGAGGAAGTCGTCAGCAGATTGACAGATTTTATGCGACAGCCGAGTTGAGTTCGAGTTCACTCCGACAGGGGGACAGCTTGCGCATATTCGTGCACGTCCGCGGTTACTTGACCATATTCGAGAGGCACAGCCCAGTGATGACCGTCTTTCAGAGATCATGGAGCAGATTAGGCAAGGCAGAGATTCCGAATTCGTGATCGATGATCAGGGAGTAATGCGATTTGGGACTCGACTATGCGTACCAAATTCGGAGGGACTGCAACGTGAGATTCTTGAGGAGGCGCATAGATTGATATACAGCGTTCATCCGGGTTCCCCCAAGATGTACCGCGATTTGAGAGATGCTTATTGGTGGGACAGGATGAAAAGTGACGTCACAGACTTCGTGTCAAGATGCCTGACTTGTCAGCAAGTCAAGGCCGAGCACCAGAGGCCCGTGGGAGAGTTGCAGCCTTTGCCCATTCCGGAGTGGAAATGGGAGCAGATTTCTATGGACTTCATTGTGGGTCTACCCAGGACCAGTCGAGGGTATGACTCCATTTGGGTGATCGTGGATCGTTTGACGAAAGTGGCTCACTTCCTGCCAGTGAAGACCACTTTCAGTTTTTCTCAGTATGCCCAGATTTACATCGACGAGATCGTACGGTTGCATGGCGTACCAAATTGTATCGTGTCAGACCGAGACACCCAGTTTACCAGCCGACTATGGCAGAGACTTCAGGAGGCATTGGGCACCCGTTTGAGTTTCAGCACAGCATTTCATCCGCAGACCGACGGCCGGTCAGAACGGACTATTCAGACTCTCGAGGACATGCTCCGAGCGTGCGTTTTGGACTTTGGTGGTAGCTGGGATTATCATTTATCTTTAGTGGAGTTCTCCTACAACAACAGCTTCCAGGATACTATTCAGATGGCACCTTTCAAGGCCTTGTATGGGAGGAGATGTAGATCGCCTGTCTGTTGGACTGAGTTTAGTGAGAGCAGTATTTTAGGGCCGCAGGTCGTGCAGGAGACGACCGAGAAATTACAGTTGATTCGAGATCGGATGAGAGCGGCTCAGAGTAGGCAGAAATCGTATGCAGACAGACACCGTCGCAGACTAGAGTTCGCAGTTGGTGATCACGTTTTTCTGAGGGTCTCTCCGATGAAGGGCGTGATGAGATTTGGGCAAAAAGGAAAGCTTAGTCCCAGATTTGTGGGTCCCTTCGAGATTCTCGAGCGGGTCGGCGCAGTTGCATATCGTTTGGCTCTTCCACCCAGCTTTCCAGATGTTCACCCTGTCTTCCACGTGTCGATGCTACGCAGATATCTCCATGACCCTTCTCATACGATTCAGCATCAGACCGTTCAGCTTGAGTGTGACCTTTCGTTCACCGTGCAGTCAGTAGTGATATTGGATCGGCAGGTGAAGAAACTTCGATCAAAGGTCCTGCCATCTGTGAAGGTTCTTTGGCGCAGCCCGAATGGTGAGGAGATCACTTGGGAGGCCGAAGGAGAGATGCGGAAGAAATCCCCTCACCTCTTTGAAGGTACGCGTAGCTATATATTTTAAATTTGGGGACCAAATTTCTTTAAGGGGGGAAGATTGTAACGCCTTGAAAAGTCGTTTTGGTGTTTTCCCGAAAATCGGTGAAAATTTGGTATTTTTCCGTAAATCGTCATTATAGTTATTTTGCAGTTTAGGCCTAATTATACCTAATTTAGATAGGTAATTACTAGTTTTTAGTAGCTAATGAGTTACTTATAAATTTCTGGTCATTTAAAAAAATTTCCCTATTTTACTATTTTTAATATTATTTTAAGCTGTTAAAAATACATTATTTTAGCGATAAATACAAAATTGAATGGGCTAATTTTAATCAATAGAACTATGACAACTAAAATCTAGTTAGTAATATAATTTTTTTGTATTTTATTTCAAGTTCTAATTGGTTTTATTTATGGAAAACAAAAATTTAATTAATTTAAGCTTAAACTTGCAATTTTGAGGTTGTGGGAGGTCTTTTTGTATGGAATTCTTTTTGTAATCACTCACACACACCCTCACCCCTCCATGGCTGAGCCCACCATCAGCAGCCCACTTCTCCCCCTCAAAAATTTTCTTCATCTCATTTGTATGTGTGAAATAGAGTTTAAAGGTATAGGTTAAGATATATTGACTTTGGAGGCATGGTATACCAGCCCTCCCCCTCCATTTTCCTCTTTTCATTTCCTTCAATTTTCATCAAAAATTGCTCCAAAATCCAAATTAAATCTCACAAATTAATCCCCATTCTTCATCCCATTCTCCTTGGCTTTTATAACTTGAATCATGGTGCTATGAAACCATCATTGGAGGCAAATTCTTCTTGCTAGATCTCTAGATTTGAGGTATAATTTCTACCTAATTAAATTCTTATGGTTAGGTTCCTTTAATTAAGTTGTTTTAGTGTTAATTTTAGTGCTATTTGCATTCTAGGTTTTTTAAAGTTCATGGCTTGAGTTGAATTAGGTTTTAGAAAAACCATTATTAGGTTAATTAAATTATTTTGCTATCTAGTGTTTTGCTAACCTAAATCTAAGAGGTTAGCTTGCTTAGTGGGCTCAAGTTAGTGTTAATTTAGTGTTTTCATGTATAGTTTGGATTGGAATTGCTCATTTTGAAAAATCAAGAAAAGGGTTGTGTATGGAAAATGGGTTTTGAAGTGTGGTAATTGGGTTAATTTAATTGTAGTGGCTTTCTAACGGTTAACTTGGGTGTTTGCGCGATGATGTGTGCATTTTATCGCAAATCCGCGATATTTGCACGAATTTGGAATTTTTAGTGCTTACTAGGTTTTTATAAAAATTATGTGATGAATTATAGTGACATCTTGATTATATTTTTAGCATATCCTATGACATTTAGGAAGTGTGAGTACGGAATTTTGCTTGATCGGGTTTTAGTTTTGCCGGGCGCCCCAAAACGACGATTCTAGTTAGTTTTTGTGATTTTCGTGCGTGTTCCGCGCACCTTGTGCACGTTGTGCCTAGCTTGTGAACGTTGATATTTTCGTTTGGGATTTGCGTCATTTCATGATATGTAACCTTATGTTTTGTATTGGTGCAAATTCCAGGATCGATCGCGAAGACTTCGGACGTGGCACGAAAAGGGAAAGCGGTGATTGGATATAGCTAGTTGGGGATTTCCGGTGAGTAGATGTATACATCTATAGGGAGAATCATTTGGATGGCGCGAGACGCCCGATAATTTAGAATTTTAGTAATACCAGCTTATTGCATGTAGTTTTAGTTACCTATTTTACTGCACTGCATGACATGTATATCCTTATTGTGCTAATTTCATTGTATAAAAACCATTGAAATCATTAAATGAGATATACGACACAGTAAATAATTGACTTGCTTAATTCTTTATATATAATTGTGCAACTTCATTTCATAGGACACTTGCACCATTACCAGTGTTTTATGCTGCACGAACTATTCGTGCGAACACACACGCCTTGGTAATTGCTATGCCACAAACACTAGATAACTTGTTAAAACGAAATTTAGAATAATTTCACCATATAAGACATATAAACCAGTGCTAATATAGTAAATTCCTCAAAATGATCATGTAAAATTGCTAGTCATGTGCATGTACTTCATTACAGCATTCGATCATACATAGACACTCATCATCATTGACATGCATACTTATGGTGCTTTCTTCTGGAGGATTTCAGTATTTGAGATTTATGAGATTTTGGAGAAACCGCAAAGATTTAATAAAACTGATATCATTTTAAATGTGGCAAGTTGCGGTTTTCTCGGAACATGATATTTGTGTCGTCCACCATGAGTTTTCTGTTGGTTTTCGAGACCCGTTTCGAGCAGTTGGATGAACCGTCTCGGGTACATGGTGGGCCCGGTAAGGTACCCCGGGGCAAGAAGTTCGAGTAGTAGACGATG
Source organism: Agapanthus africanus (assembly GCA_030015575.1). NCBI lineage: Eukaryota > Viridiplantae > Streptophyta > Magnoliopsida > Asparagales > Amaryllidaceae > Agapanthus > Agapanthus africanus. The sequence continues at coordinate 761,940,207 of CM057337.1, forward strand.
AGCCTGGCAGGGGCAGACTACCTACCGGTGATTGTTGGCGCGGCGGATATCCAGAGGATACCGACCGTAGCCGTGAGATGTTGAAATATTGATATTTTGAGATGGACCAGCCGGACGGCTGGGGCCGAAATATTGGATACAGATACTTTGGGATATTGAGATATGTATTTGAGGTGCTGATGCTGGGTACGGATTTCTGTTGATTTCATATGATATTTCCTCAGATATTTCACAGAAATTTTTCTAAGATGAAAATAATGATTTCCTCATATCAGCATATTCAGATCTTGTGTTACATTGCACTCATGTCGCATACATGCTAGTACTTCATACTATAGCAATATTGTAGAATTGTGACACTTTGCGCACATGCTCACGATAGTCTTTATAGATGATACATATTACTCACGAGTTGGCAACTCACCACTGTTGTACCACAGACTTTTTGCCGGTCCGATCCGTCAGTACTGTTGCGGCGGACGCACTTCCTCCTTTTGCGTGGATTGAGGATTTTTGCTCGTAGGTGGGTTATATGTTTATTTTGTCTTCCACCTTGTATATTCATTGTATCTAGTGTACTCTATCTACTGTATCATTTACCAGTACTATTGTATATTGATTTAGAGGCGAGACAGTGAGATTTGTAGGCATGTATTTTGTTTTTTTTTCGGTCGTGCTCACTTGAGCCGACATGTTGCTTCTTACTTATGCCTTTTTATGCTTATTTTGCATATTGCTGATTTATATTGCGTGGGATTTGTGACCGCCTTGTGGCGAAGAGCTAGCTCCCGCTTGGGGATGCCTTTTTTTTGTATTCATATATATTCTTATTGTACCCATTTTGGGGGCCAGTATTTACAAAGGAGACTCTGCCGAAATTTTCGGAAAAATTGATATTGCTTTTAAAAAGGCTTGATATGACTTATTTGATAAATTCGCTTTCAATTGATTGGTTTTTTCTTCACTCTACTGCTTATTTGGTTTTGATTTCTGGGCTTTGGCTTACTTAGATTACGTCCGCCTTGAGACGTTCGTAATTTAAGTGACAGTCACATTCCGTACCTTTCGGGTCGTGACACTAAAGGTGTCTTACAGATTAAAGGGGAGAGAGATGTTCATAATTGGCATATCACTTGCTTATGCAATTGAGTCGATCATCAGATGTCAAGTACCACACCAGATGTCGTTTTTGCACTAGATGCAAAAGGTTTATATTAATCCAATCCTGGAGAAATATTCGGAAGTAGATTTAGAGCATAAGTGGATGTTCTACGGATTTAATGACGGCAGCCTCCTTCGGAGACAGTTATCATTCCAGGCTTCCAAGGTGACATGGATGACAGAGTGATTGTCAGCGTTATAGTTTTCCCTCTGACAAAGGGGGCAGTAGTTTGGACAGGTGGTCCAAGAGGATACTGTGGGAGGCATGGTGTAGTATACTGATTAGGTTCAGTTGACGATACAGTCTAAGAAGTTTGGATTTGGAGTTCATTTATGAACTAGGTCCCATCAGATATCCAGACACATTCTAAGACAGGTATTACTCAATTCGGGAGATGGCTTTCTCCGCGAACTTGAGATTAAGAGAGACATAGAAAGAAACATCAGGGCGGATCCACTCACTGAGGCTATCTCTTGAACACAAGGGTTTTACAAATGAGCTTTGTGAAACTGGTTAGTAGAGGAGTTGGGTGTTCGGTATCACACGGGCAGTGAATATGCGACATCGCAATAATTAGCCTTAAGTGCAAGTGGGAGATTGTTGGATGTAGTACCCTCAAAGTCAATTATTGGATCGCAAGCACGTGATTGCAATGATTGAGGAAGACCTATACCGGTAGGACAGTCTTACTCGAGATAATAGTATGCTATCTGGTTTAACTTTATCATCGTGTACAGTTTTAGGTGACATGATCACTATTACACATTGATAGAGCCCTTAGCATTCTTGCTTGACTACCAGCAGTATGATGGCGATCATATACGTGAGAGTTGGGTAATCCATAAGTACATCCTTAAAAGTGGTCCCTAGTCGTGGGAGTTTCGAGACAGGGCATCAATACTCCGGAGTAGACTGGTGTATACAGTCGAGACCCCGTCGAGGGGCGGTGGCCGGTCTCACAAGCCATTGGTGTCAGTTGGATCACCTAAGATATATACAGGTGCTCATCGGGTTATGAGTGCACCGGACAGGACTCGCCGGGAACATGCTAGTTGGTATTATACCTAGCGTCAGATAGCAGTTCCCTAGTGGCATGTGTACAGATTAGTTCATCGACCTGAGGTCGTCATTTGTCTCGTGTGAGTTCCCACTGTGCTTAGATTACTACCCTACCACGGCTCAAAGGAGTCGTGCAAACAGGTTTTAGTTGGGTACAGTCCCGAGCCATATAGAGGCAGTGAGCGGATCGGCAGGGGATTCGTCTCTCCCGGTATTGGGGGTGAGATCGCGCTGTGTATAGGAGAGCCATTACACCAAGTCCTTGGCAAAGGCAGGTGAGAATTACTGGTAGGTATTCCAGTAGTTTCTCAAGGTGTTCAGGGCTACCCTCCGACACGACTTATACAGCTTTTGGGGGTCTGACGTTACCGGCCCCTAGGCCCGATATGCGATGCTCATAGACGAACGGACCGGACTGTACGGATATTGTCACTGATAGGTTCAGTAGGGCTCCAGGATGAGTTCGCTCATCGGCTTCCCTTTCGGTCAGTACATGGGCAGCCATTACGCACAGCTAGTGCCGCTGACGTGCTTGTGGTTAAACCCACTGCCAGGGTACTGACGAGTCTTTAGAGTCCCCCACAGTTAGTTTCCCAAGTTCGGGCGAAACGTTGTAGAAGCCGTATGGTTTTTATGGTAGGGTTCGAACATGCACGTGCACTTGTGCACGTGTCATGATTTGGACAGATAATACTAGTGGGCTTTGGTTTAAGCCGGATTCTAGTATTATATTGTGTAGGAGTATTTTTTTGTCTCTTTGCATTTTGAATTCGGTCGGAATACAAATGTGGGTATGTTTATACTGTTGTGGGGTAATCCTGTAATTTGTTACGGGATTGCTTTTTGAAGTTGCCAGTTTTTCTCCGTCCGATTAAACATTAGTTTTAATGTTTAATTAAGGTTTCTGTTAGAATTCTTTTGGGGTTGATTTTTTGTTGAGGGGTTATTTGCAAATGTGGATTTTTAAGATGAGGGGGTTTTCTGTGGTGGCCGGGGCTCCGGCAGCACATGGGAAGGTTCTAGTATTGTGTGGTATTTTTGAGTCACCATTTGCATTAATTTCCTTTGTCAAGCTTAAGATATTTGATGAAGATCTTTTGTGTGATATTTTCTTCTTAGCCTCACCTTTGTTTTCCTTGTGAGCACCCCCCCACCTCATTGGCCGGCCCCACCTAATTCAGCCCATAAAATGGCCGAGCCCCATTTTCTGAAGAGATTGATTCATTTTGTAAAATCCAAAGCTCAATTCATCAACCCAATTGGCAACTTCAATTTACCTTCACCTAATGGCTTGGGTGCCTTGAGACAAAGTATTCTACACTATCTCTACATCAATCTTGGACATGTCGGCTAGCAAACTTCATGTCCGAGTTGCCTCGGTTTAGAGGCGGGAGCCCGTATAAAGATCCGTTGACGTGGTGCCACCTTGACGAGAAGACAGGAGATCGGAGATGCCGCGAGGAGCGTGGGATGATGGCTAAAGACCGAAGGACACGGATCAATCGGTATAGCCTTTCTATCCTCTTTACAGTTTGTTAGTTTAGCGTTAATGGCAAGATCCGGGTTATAGTATGCGATAGCGCCAGTTGTAAAAGTTTTTGTTCCGCGTTTGGCCTCAGATTGATGGCCGGGGCGCTACCGTAGACTTACAAGATCAGTATCATTTGGCGCCATGAATAGACCCTCGTTGGTCCCATATTCGCTCAGGCCCTCACTATAAGGAGCATGAGGCTCCTGGCCTAGTACAACGTCTGCAGAAAGAATCGACTTCTTCTTCTTCTGCGAGCGAGTACCGGTCGCCGCTAGCACAAGCTTACGCTTGGTGGGCACCTTGGGACGACGAATCCCGATATCTGAACCCACACCAGACTTAGGAGATGCTACAGTCACTGCTTCCATGGGAGCACGGGGTATCGGTAGCTCAGGCCTATTACGCGGGACCACGACCGCAGCAACCTCTCTCAAAGGAGGACAAACAATGGTCCGCTGCTTTAGGGGAACGGTCGGATTACCAGCAGGGGCTGCACCCTTGCGATCAAGCAATAGTCACTTCTCCTCCTTGATAACAGCGCCCATCGTGTGTTGATACCATGCCATGTATACGTTCAGGGCTTTCGGAACACAACTTGGCTCACTAATGAAGAAATTGGACCCTGTGTTTAAGCGCATGAAATGGTGCAAAGCGCTCCGGATACCCTCTTCAGTATAAACTGGTTCTTCCAAGAATGCCTTGAGTGGGACGCCCTGATTATAACTTGATTGCTTGGAAAAACGGTAGGGGTTATATCTCATAAACAAAGCCAAGTCATTTTGCTTGAACACCAAGTATCCCGGCCTAATCGAGTACAAATGGAGAATCTCCCGAGCTTTCAAGGTAGAGGCTCCGTCCTTAAAGATGTCCCGCAATGGCTGCACCGTTTTAGCGGATTCCTTACCGATGGTCATAACCTTATCAACAATGGTCATGTCATCTCCGACGGTATGTGGGCGAAGAATTACACCCCGAGCCTCTCGCTGACTTGGCTCCACAATGAAAGCATTGACCAGCCGCATGATCCTTGGAAAATTGCAAGTTTCATAGAAATGAGGCCGCTTGTGCATTCCAAAAGCACCGAGCACATGCAACTCGAGCCATAAGGTAAAATAATGCATCGGGAAGTTCATGGGCTGCACCCCCGGCTGAGTAGTGTCGGCCGCCGAATTAAGGTCATGATACAAATGAGCCACCCCTGTAATCCCAACAGCAACCTGTCTCCCTTCAACCATCCGATGAGCTGGGTAGAAGACAGACGGTCTCATGTAGCGAGGGTGCATGGGAAGCACAAACCAGCTTAACCACAAACCGAGGAACCCTAGAAAGAACGCTTCCTCATCGATGCCCGGAGCGGCAATTAATGAAAAGGGGACGATCGCGACGTTTGGAAGAAAGAAATTCTTTTGATCGGCTTCCAATATTGGCCGGCTATCCAAGCCAAAACCGAAAGGATCATCAAGTTTGGCAAACCTTTCACCTTGTTGCGATAAAGCTTCTGGGCAGAGAAAACGGGTGATGAAGTCCGCAAAACTAACCCCCTGGCTTCCAGATTCAAGAAATAGGCCCTCGTAAATGTTTAGCACCTTGATCAAGCTAGGGAATCGGTGCTGAATAGCATTCTCTAGGTTTAGACCTGTCATCACCAGTCGGGTAGCTAAAATATACTCATCAGGGGGCAAGATCTCCTCATAATGCTCCTCTCTGACAGGCAAGCCGGAGATATCCGCAAACTCTTCCAAAGAGATGGAAACTTCTCGATCTAGCATAAGGACGGTATGATTTGGAATGTTCCACTGTTCCAAAAAGGCTTTGACCTACCAAGCTGGAGGGGGGAATATTGAAACAAGGAAGCATAGATCGCATGGTACAACCCAAGCCTCGGCAGCTCTGACTTCTTTGCCGATAAGATGTATCGGGCCTACTGCAGATATCCAGCTGAGTGACGGAGAGTCAGGCCTATGTTGTATGGCTGTCCCCAAGGATGCGACTCACCCTGGCATATACGCCGCCCTAGAATGTCCAAAGCCAGCAGCGGTTGTACAGGTATTGCAGCCATAGAGGGCTGAAGACAACCCTCTGAAGTCCAATTAACCACCTCCACAGCATAGTTCACCGAGGGTACGTCAGCATAATGAATCGTCGAGATGGCCTCTGAAGGTGTTGCGCAAGAGAAGCTGTGCCGACCCATGATGATCTGGTTATATCATGTTCCCTATAAATGAAGATTCTTGTTCTCCGGGTCATGGTCTTTGATCAGCGCAAAAACCTCCCGGTCTACGGGCGCTTCGGGGAATCCGCCTTCCGAACGGACGAACGGGAAGCAAGTGTCGAAAGACATAGTACCTGCGCGGAAAAGAACAAATTTTCAGCCACCAATACTACAGTTTAAGTTTTGTCACTAGGTACTTTAAATCTGTACCACACTGCAATGCAGTGAGAAAGGACCAAAGGGGATCCACATAATCTAAATGACAGTTCATCATTAATAAAACAGTCTCATAATTTGATGAGACTATCATTAAATGAGGAAATCCTCAATTGATTCTCATTCAATAAGAACCCCTCGGGCTAAGGAGTAAATCTCCCGTTAAGAGCGGTGCCCTGTGGCAGAGTGACATCTGTCAACTCTAATGATAAAGGAATAAAAATTCCTCAAGAGCCTTGCTCTGTGAAAATGATGGAATAACCCATCAGAAAAATTGAAATAAAATTTCTTTAATGAATTAAAATTCTGAGATCTTCAAGATCCATGAACAAACTCTTAAAAGTTCTTCATAAGAGATTAACAAATCTCCATTATTCAAGAGAACAAAGCTCTGTTTATGGGTTAAGAAACCCTAAAAAGGTTTTCTTTAGATCTAAGATCTATGAAGAGCAAAACTCTGTTAATGGGTAAAACCCTAAAAACATTTTGAGATCTATGATCTGAGAAGGAAGAGCAAAGCTCTATTGATAAAGTTCAAATCTTACCAAAAATTTAGCAAAGTTTTGACTCTTGAAGGTTCTTAAAATGAAGAGCTATGCTCTGAAGGAGAATAAAAATTCTCAGAAAGAAGGAGATGAACAGAAATCATAAGGGCCAAGGGTCCTATTTATAGGCGATGAGAGCCGTTTCAACTTCTGAGTTGATCCAAGGGCCGAGATGCTGCCACCGCTGCACTCATATGTGGGCCACGTGAGCGCAACGGTGGGGGGGCATTTGTTTCCCCCAATAAGAGCAAAGCTCTGTTCAAAATTTCAAATTTTGAAATGAAGCAACGCTTCATAGCAGCGCCAAGTGCGCTGCGCTCTAAGCAGCGCCAAGTGCGCTGCGCTCTAAGCAGCGCGCCATATGCAAAGTACGTGTGCGCCAGCGCTAAGAGCGCTGCACTCAAGCAGCGCACCACGTGCAAAGCATGTGTGCGCTAGCGCCAAGTGCGCTGCACTCTAAGCAGCGCACCACGTGCAAAGCACGGGTGCGCTAGCGCTGGAACTAAAAGCTCCCCACCGTCAGATCAAAGATCTAATAAAGATGATAAATCATTAATTAACCAGAATAAAATTCTGTTAAGGAGAGATTCCTCAAAATCTTTCAAACAAAAAGATAGTGCTCTGTAAGTTAGAACGCCATTGGATCAATGATCCAAAAGTGATTAAAAATCACCAAAATACAGAATAAATTCTGTGTGGGAAAATATTTCCTAATTTTGTTAAAAATAAGAAAATTGCCTTCTGTAAATTAGAAACCCTTGGATCAAAGATCCAACGGTGGGGAAATCCCCAAATCAAACGAAGAAAAGATCTTCTTAACCGATTGAACAAATCAGCTCGCCCTATATAAAAGCCCCAAGACTTCAAGTCTCAAGAGAGAGAAACATAGAGAGGAACCCCCTATAAATTTTGAGAAATCTCAAGAAAGAAGAACCAAGCTCTCTTCAAGGTAAAAATAAACAGAGAGATGAAATCATCTCATACTAAAAAGAAGAATTCACTTCTTTCTCACAGATTATAGATCTATAAGACCAAGGTCTTTCACAAAGAGATTAAAGAATCTCATCATAAAATAAAAAGAACATAACTCTTCTCACAGATCATAGATCTATAAAATAAAAGGAGGAGAATAAGTCAATTCTCTTAGGATCACAGATCCATAAAGGCAAAGCCTTTCATCAAAATAAGAGATTGAAATATCTCCTACAAAATAAGAACTTTGTTCTTAAAACCTTGAGACAAAGTCTCTTCTAAACGAGAATTTAGTTCTCAGATCATAAAGCTGATCAGATAGCGCTTTGCGCTCATAAACTAGCGCTCTGCGCTCTTGGACTGGCGCTCAACGCCAAGCGCGCCACATGCTTCCCATGTGTGCACTACTTGAACAGAAGCGCTTTGCGCTCTTTGGTCTGGCGCTCAGCGCCAAGCGCACAACGTGCTCCTCACGTGTGCGCTACTCAGCTGAAGCGTAATGCGCTCATAATCTGGTGCTCAGCGCCAAGCGCACCACGTGCTCCTCACGTGTGCGCCACTCAGCAGAAGCGCAATGCGCTCATAATCTGGCGCTCAGCGCCAAGCGCACTACGTGCTCCTTACGTGTATGCCACTCAACAGAAGCGCAATGCGCTCATAAACTAGCGCTCTACGCTCTTTGACTGGCGTAAAGCGCTAAGCGCGCCACGTGCTCCTCACGTGTGCGTTAAAAGAACATAGATTGCTCTATAAGTAAAGCCCAGAGCTATGATGAATGCTCAGTATTCAGTAAAAGAAAAATATTGTCAGAACTCAAACCAATGCTCAGTATTGTTAAATGTTTAATATTTTAACTGAGTGGGCCGAACCCAAATTGGCCATAAACCCCTTATTCAGATTAACTGAGTCCATATGCTCATAAATCTCATATCTTAGTCCCAATTGGACTACAGATCTACCAACCAAAATTGGTTCAACGGTACATCTCTTCACTCCTCTGATATTTGTCGTTGTAATCCTTCAACGTCTTCAGAGAGGTGACGGGTCCCGACAACCATACATTCCATAGACTATGACGTCTTTAAACTAGACTGTAGGGTCCTTAAACCCATGGACTATGATGTCCTTAACCTTGGACTGTGGGGTCCTTAAACCCATAAACTATGATGTCCTTAACCTTGGACCGAGATGTCCTTAAACTAATATTATACCGTAATGTCCTTACACTAATTATGGACCGCAAAGTCCCTAAACTAAATAATAGAGCATAAATGCTCTTTTGTCGGATCTAAACGATCCCGTTAAGTTGATCTTAGTCTGAAATCAGACTAACGTATCCTTAACAAATGTTTAAGTTGATCTTAGTTGTTCCCGCCAAAAAAATTCTGCGCAAAAGAGCCCAAGGTATCTAATGGCAGCGATACGTTTAAGAAAATATGTACCAGTATTTTCCGGGCTGTATTTTGACAAACTCCCGAATGTGAAACAGCTAAATTCTGAAGGTATCGAAAGTGTCTCGAAAAAGCCTTCGATTTGATATATTATGGCTTCATAATTCATCCAGGATCAAAAGTTATGAGCAAATATGCTACGCGCGTGTAATCTAAGGAAGAAAATGCGAACCAGTATTTTCCGGGCTGCATTTTGACAAACTCCCAAATTAGAAACAGCTAAATTCTGATGGTATCGAAAGTGTCTTAAAAATCCTTCGTTTGATATATTATGGGCCTCATAATTCATCCGGGATCAAAAGTTATGAGGCATCACGTGCTCACACGTGACCGGGCATCACGTGCAGACACGTGACCATTTACAGGCAAAGCCTGTATGCACTGAATAAAATAAATAATTGGAAATAATTAATCACTGGAGTCACGTGCCAACACGTAATGGGCCTTTAAACCCACTGAAAAGAATTAAAGGTATAATAAAATAATAAGGAAAACCCCCGATGGGGCATCACGTGCCAACAAGTGACCAAGGGTCACATGCTGACACGTGATAATTCCTGAGTTCTTTAAAACAACAGAATTAAATTCCGGTCAAATGCTTAATCAGGGGGTCACGTGCCAACACGTGATGGGTTCCTAAAGATCTATGAATTAATAGAATTAAATTCTAATTAAGAAGGAATTAAAAACCCTAACTGGAAAAATATTTCTCTAAATCTTTCCAAACAAAAAATATGGTGCTCTGTAAAATGGAGCACCGTTGGATTAAAAATCCAATGGTGATTAAAAATCACCAATTTATGGAAAGATTTTATACAAGGAAAGATTTCCCTGAAATTTGCCAGGAATAACAGATAAAATATCTTCTGGATTAAAAAATCCAATGGTGAATAAAATCCACTGAGTGGTCTAAAAGATCATGTTGGTTACAAAATCAATTAAAATCTTTCAATGAAAGATTGACAAAACAAATTGATTTTTTTCTTTCTCCTATAAATAGGAGCCAAGAAGAGAAGAGAAGAGATCTACTTTTTTGGGAAGATAACAACAACAGAGAGAAAAAAGAGAGAAGAATTTAATTCTCAAGAGAGAAAAAAAAAGATCTCTTCAGATAAAAGAAACCCTAGGTAAGAAAGGGGAAAGAGATCTAAGTTCCATAAACAAAGAGAATTTAATTCTCAATTTAAGAATTTAACTCTTCTGAATAAGAACTTAGTTCTTCCTTTGTTTGAAGATCTGCAGAAGCAGATCTCCCCACAAGTTGAGAATTTAATTCTCATCGGGGAGATTCTGCCATGCAGATCAAAAACTTAGAGGGAAAATTGAGTTTAAGGAATTTAATTCCCCCAAATTCATAGGAATTTAATTCCTCCAAAACAGAACTAGGGTTTAATCCTATATGAGAATTTAATTCTCCCAAATTCATAGGAATTTAATTCCTCCAAAACAGAACTAAGGTTTAACCCTATATGAGAATTTAATTCTCCCAAATTCATAGGAATTTAATTCCTCCAAAACAAAACTAGGGTTTAACCCTACATAAGAATTTAATTCTTCCATATACATAGGAATTTAATTCCTCTAAAACAGAATTAGGGTTTAACCCTACAGAGAATTTAATTCTTAAAAACAAGAGACTTAAAGCTCTCCATGCACATAAAGATCAAAGTATCCAACGTAATCACGTGGTAACACGTGGCCCTCATTCTCAATGAGTAAAAAAAGAATGAACAAGACTAGATCATGTGTCCCCACGTGACCCTTAAACAGAACCCCCAAAATGAGAAAGAAAAAGCATGAAGGTAATGCCTCACGTGCTCACACTCGACTCTCAAAACAAAAGGGAACAAATCCAATAGCAGAATCAATTTTGGGCGCCCTCACGTGTCCCCACGTGACCCCTAATAAACACTTTAATAATCAATGCATGGATACCCATCACGTGCCCACACGTGATGGTCTGAAGACCAAAAGTGTTTAACACTAACTGAATACTCTGAGAACAAAATAATGGAAGTCTGGCCCCCATCTTCAGATGTCTCACGTGACCCCATGTGACCAATTCAATTTTAGTATTTAACACTATTTTCAGCACATCACATGGGAGCACGTGATCACCAAATATCCTCTAGTGTTTAACACTATTTTAAAAACAAGCTTAGCCTAAATTGGCTAAGTTTTCCAGAGGCAAATCTCCCCTTCAACTGAACCTTAAAATCCAGAGCTATAATGAATTTTTAGTGCACAGCTAAAGACAAAATGTTGTCAGAGCCCCCAAACCCCTGTTTAGCATTGCTAAATAATAGGGGGGTTGAACCCAGACAAATGATTCAACAGTCCAAATAAAGGTCCAACATTTCGAACCTAATTGGACTTAGCCCAAGTTGGCCATAAGTCCTCAATTCAGATTTAACTGAGCCAATGTGCTCATAATCTAATTAATTGATCTTAGTCCCAAATTGGAATACGGATTTTCCAATCAACTTTGGTTCAAGGGTACATCTCTTCACTCCTTTGATATTTGTCGTTGTAATCCTTCAACGTCTTTAGAGAGGTGACAGGTCCTGATAACCAATCATTCCGTGGACTGTGGGGTCCTTAAGCCCATGGACTATGATGTCCTTAATCTCGGACTGTGGGGTCCCTTTAAACCCATGGACTATGATGTCCTTAACCTGTACTGTGGGGTCCTTAAGCACATGGACTATGATGTCCTTAACCTCGACCGTGATGTCTTTAAACTAACATTTGACTGTGAGGTCTTTAAACTCATGGACTATGATGTCCTTAACCTCGACCGTGATGTCTTTAAACTAACATTTGACTGTGAGGTTTTTAAACTCACGGACTATGATGTCCTTAACCTTGACCGTGATGTCTTTAAACTAACATTTGACTGTGAGGTCTTTAAACTCACGGACTATGATGTCCTTAACCTCGACCGCGATGTCTTTAAACTAACATTGGACCGTAATGTCCTTAAACTAATAATGGACCGTAATGTCCTTAAACTAATTGACCGCAAAGTCCCTAAACTAAAACAATAGAGCCCAAATGCTCTTTTGTTAGATCTAAATGATCCTGTTAAGTAGATCTTAGTCTAAAATTAGACTAACGTATCCTTAACAAATGGTTAAGTTGACCTTAGTCTAAAATTAGACTAACGTGTCCTTAACAAACTGTTAAGTTGATCTTAGTCTAAAATTAGACTAACGTATCATTAACAAACGTTTAAGTTGATCTTGGTATCAAATGGGACTAACGTATCCTTAAACCCAACCCCAAACCCAAATCTTAGAAGATACGGATTTGGACTAATCTACCCCCTACGGGCGACAATATAAATTAGTCTCCGTATACAATCCACGGGCAACCAAAAACAAAACAAACACCCACGATGCGAAGTGACCATCTAGAGAAGGAGAAAGTTGTTACCGCGATGCGGTAGCGTAATTAACTCCAGGGGCTTGCGCCTGCAGGGAAAAGCGTCCCCACAATCAAAAACCCCTCAAACGAGGAGGAATTTGACGAAGTCTGCTACATCAGCCGCATCCGTTTAAACCTCCGATATACGGTGCTATAAATCAACTTGGTATCTTCGGAGAGGTGGACGGATAGCACCAATTAACATCTGCCCCCAAATTCATGCAAGACGTCAGTCTTTCCCGGTCTTTCGGCGGGGAACATTAGTTTCAAATGAGACTAATGTATCCTTAAACCTAAACCAAAAACCCAAATCTAAGAAAATACGGATTTGGACTAATCCACGCCCTACGGGCGACAACATAAATTAGTCCCCGTATACAATCCACGGGCAACCAAAAACAAAACAAACACACACGACATGAAGTGATCATCTGAAGAAGGAGAAAGTGGTTACCGCGATGCGGTAGCGTAATTAACTGCAGGGGCTTGCGCCTGCAGGGAAGAGCGTCCCCACAATCAAAAACCCCTCAACGAGGGAGAATCTGACGAAGTCTGCTACAACGGCCGCATCCATCTAAACCTCCGATACACGATGCCATAAATCAACTTGGCTTATTCGGAGAGGTGGACGGATAACACCAAATAGCATCTGCCCTTGAAGTTCAGGCCTGATGTCCAAACGTCTCAGTCGCATCCTTTCGGAGGAGAACAGCTACCGTAGGATGCAGTGGGTTGGGATGCTTGTGGATGAAATCACCGTGAATTTGGCAGAGATGACATTTTTTCGCATGCTCTTCGCAATCCCTTATCATGGTGGGCCAGTAATACCCAAGCCGTTTAATTTGAAGCCGCATCTTAGGGCCAAATTGGTGAGCACCGCAAACGCCCGAGTGAACTTCTTTCATGACTTTTTTGGATTCGGCCAATGACATACACCTGAGCCAGAGTTGGTCATATGACCTGCGGTATAGCATGTAATTTACGAACACATATCGGAGAGCTCTCTTTTTCAGCTGAACCCTCGCAGATTTTTCTTTAGGCAGCTTGTCGTATCGGAGGTACTCTATGAAGGCCTCTCTCCAATCGGGCTCATCTTGAATGATCAGAAGTTCTTCGGCAGGACTGCTTTTTTGTTCCGCGCTTTCCTCTTCTCGTAAAGAGACTGGGGGTAGAATTTGTCGGCTTCTGAATGTGATCAGAATTTCGTCCATGTCAGGATCAGCCAGCTCCTTGGCTAAGCGAGCGAGTACGTCAGCTTTTCCATTCAACGCCCTAGGAACTCACATTAGTTCAATATGGGTGAACTGTTTCATGAGTTCCACCATCCGGCTTCTATACCGAGCTAACTCGGGTTTGTATATCTTATAGTCGCCGCTTACTTGGTTGACGACGAGCTGGGAATCACCGTAGACACGTAGCCGACGGATTTCCATTTCTATGGCGAGCTCCAGACCAGCTATCAGAGCTTCGTACTCAGTCTCGTTGTTTGTATGAGGCTCGGTGAGAGCAAAAGAACGTCATAGGGTTCCCAGCGATGGTGTGATGAACACCAATCCTATCCCTGCTTTTATCTACGAGATGTTTGATTTTCCGGAGCTCTTCATTGATAAGGCTCCATCGAAGTAGAGCTCCCAACATGGCTCGTCATCCTCGAGGTGCATCACTTGTTCGTCGGGTAACTCGTAATTGAGCGGTGACCCTTCTGGTATGGGGTGAGCAGCAAGAAAGTCTGCAAGTGTTTGCCCTTTTACTGCATTCTGAGGAGTATAAACTATGTCAAACTCAAGTAGCATGACAGCCCATCTTGACATTTTGCCGGCTAAGCTTGCCTTGGTCATTAAGTGTTTGAGAGGGTCAACCTTGGAGATCAGCATAACCCGAGCTAGTGCCTCAGCTTCTTCACAGCGAATATCAGAGCCAGGCATTGCTTTTCGATCGGGGAATAGTTGTGTTCCGCCCCGACTAAAGATCGACTGAGGTAGTAGAAGGCATTTTCTTTTCCCTCCTCATTGTTCTGGACAAGAAGCGCACCCAGTGACTCATCTAGCATGGCAGTATAGAGAATCAACGGTTTATTTAAAATAGGAGGAGCAAGCACTGGAGGGTGCAACAGGTACCGCTTGATGCTTTTGAATGTTTCTTGACATTTGGCATCCCAGACAAAAGGAGCTCCTTTATTCATGAGTTTTGAGAAGTTCCTACATCACCCCGATAGGTTCGAGATGAACCTTTGTATGTAAGCGAGTTTGCCTTGAAAGGATCTTAGTTGTGTTAGACTCTTTGAAGGAGGCATCTCCATGATGGCCTTTATCTTTGATGGGTCAACTTCGATCCCCCATTGTCAGACTATGAAGCCCAAGAATTTTCCTGATGACACACCAAAAACGCACTTCAAAGGATTCATCTTCAAATCGTATTCCCTTAGTCTGGTGAAAACGGTTCTGAGATCTTGAATGTGATTGGCTTTGGCTTTAGTCTTGACAACCAAATCATCAACATAACATTCGACGACCTTATGGATTAGGTCATCAAAGATATTGGTCATTGCCCTTTGATATGTGGCACCTGCGTTCTTCAGTCCAAACGGCATCACTTTGTAACGGTATATGTCGATCGGGGTTCGAAATGTTGTATGCTTCTCATCCTCAGGAGGAATTTTTATCTGATTGTAGCCAGACGAGCCATCCATGAAGGTGAACAGCTTATAATTTGAGGTGTCATCGATCATCATTTCCATGAACGGTAGCGGGAAGTCGTCGTTAGGGCATGCCATGTTAAGGTCCCTGAAATCGACACAAACACGGATCTGCCCATTTTTCTTCTTTACCGGGACAATGCATGTGATCCAGTCTACGTATTTCTCTTCCCTGATGAAGCTAGCATAGATAAGTTTCTTAGTTTCCTCAATGACCTTCTCTTCTAGCTCCCTTCTCATTCTTCGAGGAGCTTGTTTGACCGGCTTAGCATCAGGAGATATAGCCAGCTTATGCACGGCCACTTTAGGAGAGAGGCCAGGCATTTCTTTGTACGTCCATGTGAAGCAGTCAGCGAACTCATGCAGCAAGGTGACTATCTCTTTCATTTCCTCTGACAAGAGTAAGCTGATATAGGTCAGCCTTAGATTATCGGGTGTTCCTAAGTCAATCTCGGTTAGCTCGTCAAAGGTTGCTTGTCCGCCGTCTTCGAGCTCTCGAGGGGCTTCTTCTGGCTCAGCTAGCTCGTCGTCATCATTTGACCTTTCGCTGGCTTCACCAACATGGATCATATAGCATGCTTTGGCATCAGGTTGAATGAAACCTATGCCTTATCTATCTGGGATTCATCCATCGATGAGTGCTTGGACCTGAGGTGGATGCCACAGCCCCTCATAAAACTTCGCTTCGGATTCCGTTTGATATAACCGACATCCGCACTTTTTAAAATATTCCCGCATCTCGGGCGCATAATATCTGGGATTGAGGATGGCTCTTATGCCTCTCTCATATGGAAGGCACGTGACAGACAAATCGTCCGGGTGCACAACAGGATTCGACCCATAAAACAGGATGCCCTTCTATCCACTTTTTCTTCCAGGAATGTAGAAGG
Source organism: Agapanthus africanus (assembly GCA_030015575.1). Taxonomy (NCBI): domain Eukaryota; kingdom Viridiplantae; phylum Streptophyta; class Magnoliopsida; order Asparagales; family Amaryllidaceae; genus Agapanthus; species Agapanthus africanus. Next base: position 761,956,366 of record CM057337.1, read on the forward strand.
TTTTAAGCTGGTCCACGGTGGAGACTGACAATGCATCTTGCTCCTTGCACTTCTGCTCTGGCACCCTTATGATAGCTAGGGACCCTTCTGTAGTCTCGAAGGTTTTTCTTAGCTTCATTTTTTGCATGAGGGCCCAATCTGCATAGTTGTTGCAAGACGGATCCTCTTCTTCTGATTCTTCAGTGTCACTACCTAAATGAGGGCGAATTTTGCTGCCGGATGAGCCTTCAATATCAGACTCATTCGTATCGCTACCGAAATGAAAGCAAGTTTTACGAAAGGACGGACTTCCAGCATCGGATTCATCAGTGTCACTGCCGAAATGCGGACGCACATGGGGGTTTTTGCTTTTGAAAGTGACAGCCGACTCAGATTTGCTTTTGAGTTTCGGGGCCGTTCTGTCCTTGTTCCATTGTGGCTTAGCATTTTGGGGGTTCACAAAGTACCGAGAATCTTCATATCGGACCACATGCACACCGAACGGCTAGATGTCTCCGTCAATGCGTCTTTCTTCGCTATTTTTATTATACTTCATGCATTGATGGAGAGTTGACAGAACAATACCGTAATCGTGGAGCCACGGCTGCTCCATGAGAATTTTATAAGACGTGTCAGTATCGATCACGTATATCTTAACTTCTGTTTGCAGATCCCCAAATTTGATTGGCAGAGCTATAGACCCCAGAACTTGCTGGCAGTTTTGATTGAAGCCTTGGATGACTATCCTTTCCCTTGACAGGTGTTCGACGTCCATTGACAAACTCTTCATAGTACGCAAGTTCATGATGTTCGCTGAGGATCCCAGATCAATCAATATGCGATTAATCCGATCTCCGTCGTTGTACCCGGTCACGTAAAGTGGCCGGTTATGCTCAGTCGTTCCCAGTAGCAAGTCTTCGCCTTAAACGTGACTGTGGCAGCATGTAAATTGTACTGGGCTTCTTTCATATTAATTTCGCTAAGCGAGCTTGGTACCGCTCGGGGTTTTGTAGAGCATGAATGGGAATATCTCTGAGATCCTTGGACAGAACCAGAGCATCATAGATGCTTAAGAGAAACGGAAGCTTCCGGACATGAGCTAAGACATTATAGCCCACTGAGGAAGGACTCGAGTTTTCATGGGCCGGCTCTCTGCCATCTTCTTCATTAACGACTTGTTTTTCTTTTTCTTTTGGGACGTTGCCCTGATTTACCGGTAAAGCCCTGCCACTTCTGAGCTGGATTTGGTTAGACTTTGTGGCGAGCTCCTCGTCCTCTTCGGGAAAACATAACTCTTCCTCAGAGTCGCTACCAAGGTGGACGACGTAGCAAGTCGCCATAGGGATCACATCATTGGAGACTTCTTCTAGCTCATCCAGAATACCCGTCGCTTATACGGGGAAGAACTCTTTCAATTGAATCAGAGTTCTTTCCTTTTGTTCGGAATCTTCGAGGGAATCGATGTACTTTTGTATGGTCGATCTCCCCGCTTTCGCGTTGAGCCACACTTTTCTTCTTCTTGAGCTTCTTGGACTTTAGGCATGATCGAGCCAAATTGGCAGCTGGAATGGTGGGCTTCTTCTGCCCTTCCCATTCCATCCTGGGCTCTTTCTGAAGTAGCTTTAGCATCTTTTTCGTCTTATTAGATATATGCTTACTCCACGGAGGCTGCGGCGAGTCGGATTCATTTCTCGAGGCAGCGGGTTCAGCTGTCTGCTTCCAGAAGGCTTTAGCTTCTGTCTGTATGAAATTGGTGGTTGTAACTTGATTGTTCACCAACACACTCTTGGACAGCTCGATCTCTCCAGTCTTGTACTGCTTCTTGACCCAGTCTTTGAAAATATAGCAATCCTCAATCGCATGGCTCACTGCTCTGTGGTACGGGCAATACAGGGGATTGTCGGTCATTTTTGCTTCATGGGGTCTCTTCGACTCCGGCAATTATAAACCATTGTTCAAGGTATCTTTGAATATCTTGCGGACCTTGTTCCTTCTGAAAGGGTAAACCTTATTCTTTTTCTCCTCTAGGGAAGGCCCTTCTCCTCCCAGCACTGGCTTTTGAGACCGATTGGTTTTGGATCTGCTCGCCTTTCGCTTGTCTTCATTGTCGGACGCATTGAAGACATTGGTATTGCTGGAATTCCCGCTTCTACGGCTGTCGTCCATCTTACTCTTTCAAGTCTTTTCTCTCTGAGAGTCCGGAGTAGACCTTTGCTTCGAGCGTTCCAGCATTTGGACTTTCTTGGTCAGCTCCTGAAATGTCTTAAGGCCTGTTGTACACAAGAATGGGACCATCCAATTGCTGAGGTTCCCAATGAGGAGGCTGACAGACTGGTCCTGCTCTAGCGGCGGTTCACACTTGACTGTGAGGTTGCGCCTGCTGGGTTCCCTAGGCGGCCGCTGGGTTTCAGGAGGCATCGACCATGCCGTTTTTTAAAAATTGGCACGCTAAAGAACCCTAACGCTAGAATCTAAACTAGAGAATTAGACGAACAAGCATGTAAACATCTTTACATCTAAGTGAACAAGGAATACAACCTTTGTAGACTGGTCCTTCACTTCAATAGCTCCGTGTAGTAGTCCCTTTGCTCCAAGTAGTGATCTCCCGGACTCTAGTAAAGCTCTACAAGGTGAAAAGAACAAGCTTGCTTGAAGTATTCGAGGCCGAAGATGATCTACATCGAGAAGACACCAACTCAAGCTACCTCTTCACTAATTAGAGTTTAGTGAAGCAAACACCTGTTCCCGCCAAAATTTTCGGCCAATAGCTACTTGTTCCCTTATAAAAAGGGGGGAGTTCTCAAAATTTGGCCTCACGTGTAAAACACATGAGCGCTCATATGCAAAGCGTATGAGCACTGAATAAAACAATTAATGGCCAAACAGACCTCACGTTTAAAACACGTGAGCGCTCATATGCAAAGCATATGAGCGCTGAACATAAACAGGCTAAAACCCACAGCAGGGGTCAAGTGTTAAACACATGAGTTCTCTTGCCTCTCACATGCAAAGCATGTGAACGCCCCAATTTAAAATGCTCCTATCAAATTCTAGAATTAAATTCTATTTTGGGAAATATTTTCCTGATCTTTCTCAAACTAAAAAGATCTTCTCTGTTAAACAGAGGACCTTTGGATCAAAGATCTAACAGTGATCATCTGATAGAATAAAGTTCTATCACAGGAAAATATTTTCCTAATCCTGTTAAATTAACAAGATATTCATATGATTAGAATTCTATGTTAGAATAAAATTCTAATCTTATTAAACTAACGAGATATCTATATGATAGAATTAAATTCTACATTAAGAAAATATATTTCTGATCCTGTTAAACAAAAAAGATATGATAGAATAACCGATTGATCTGAAAGATCATAAAATCAATCATGATCTCTCAATGAGAGATTCTCTTAACAAATTGATTCTTTTTCTTCTGGTATAAATAGGAGTAAGGGGAGGAGGAAAAAAAGAAGACACAGAGGAAGAGGGAAAGAAAAATAGAGAGAGAATTTAATTCTCTAAAGAAGAGAAACCCCTCCCAAAAGCTCCCACAAAAAGAGAATTTAATTCTCAAACCAAGAGTTTAACTCTTCTCAAAAAACTTAGTTCTTTCTCTGGTTAAGATCTGCAGCAGATCTCCCCACAAGTTGAGAATTTAATTCTCATCGGGGAGATTCTGTTATACAGATTCAAAACCTAGGGGAAAGAATTGAATCCAAAAGAGTTTAACTCTTACAAATCATATGGGAAATTAATTCCTCTGAAACTAGAGTTTAACCCTTTAAAAAGAATTTAATCCCTACAAAGAACAAAAGGAGAACTTGATTCCTCAGAACCATAGAAGAACAGCCTGGTGATTCATTAGCGTTCAACGCTACACAATAAAAGCTCACGTGTTCCCACGTGATCACCTTTGAGGAACAAAAAAGGAAAGACTGAGATCTAGCCACGTGACCCCACGTGACCCCTGAGAAGTGCTTAGCACTTATAAAAGAGAAAAGGGAATGAACCCTATTTTTGGGGTGCCTCACGTGACCCCCAGTGACCCCTGAGAAGTGCTCAGCACTTATAAAAGAGAAAATGGAATAAACCCTATTTTTGGGGTGCCTCACGTGATCCCACGTGACCCCCTAACTATGCTCAGCACTAGAATAAGAGAATAAAAGAGGCAGCATCCAACTCTAAGCGTCTCACGTGCCACACGTGAGCGCCCCAACTTTCATGTTTAACACTGCTATGGCGCCTTACGTGCTACACGTGAGCGCCCCAACTTTCAGGGTTTAACACTGCTATGGCGCCTCACGTGCTACACATGAGCCTCCCAACTTTCAGGGTTTAACACTGCTATGGCGCCTCACGTGCCACGCGTGAGCATCTTAGATCTCAGTGTTTAACACTGCCTTAGAATATCACGTGGGAGCATGTGGGCACTGAGCATACACTAATGTTTAACATTATAAGAGGCCAACTTCAACCCCAGATTGGCTAAGTCTTTCATGAGATTAAATCTCTAAATAAACCAAGCCTCCATGCTTATGACTGATGTTTCCTCAATTTGGAATTTGGTTCAAGAGTACATCTCTTCACACCTCTGATACATGTCGTTATAATTATTCAACGTCTTTAAAGAGGTGGTGGGTCCCGACAACCAACAAGCTGGACCGTAATGTCCTTAAACTAACTATGGACCGCAATATCCCTAAACTAAAACGATAGAGTCCAAATACTCTTTCGTTGGATCTAAATGATCCCAAAATCTTGTTGAGTAGATCTTAGTCTAAAATTAGACTAACGTATTCTCAACAAACGTTTAAGTTGATCTTAATCTCAATGAGATTAACAATCTTTAAACCCAAACCAAACCCAAATCTAAGAAAATACGGATTTGGACTAATCCACGCCCTACGGACGACAACATAAATTAGTCTCCGCATACAATCCACGGGCAACCAAAAATAAGAAAAACATACATGACACGAAGTGACCATCTGGAGAAGGAGAAAGTGGTTACCGCGATACGGTAGCGTAATTAACTGCAGGGGCTTGCGCCTGCAGGGAAGAGCGTCCCCACAATCAAAAATCCCTTGTACACGAGGGGGAATCTAACGAAGTCTGCTACAACGACCGTATCTGTCTAAACCTCCGATATACGGTGCCATAAATCAACTTGGCATCTTTGGAGAGGTGGACGGATAAAACCAAATAGCATCTGCCCCCGAATTTAGGCAAGACGACCTACGCGGTTTCGTCTATGTTTTCAGCGGCAAAAAGATTCTGGCACGCACGGTGGGACCTTTTCCTCTTTCCACTCCACACTTCGTGTGTCGTGTTTTTCCACGATCAAATAATCGCGGTATATATGTTTGTGGTGGCCCTTGGGTGATGGGATACTGAAGCCGGCGTTTCGTCTTTATGAAGAATGGCGTTTGCTTTCACCCTAGCAACTCTGGCTCTGTCATATCTGGTGGAGTCAAGTATAGGCCACTTGCAACCTCAAATCTCTGCAATCCGGCTCTTCAAGAAATCAATAAGCTTCTCTTTGGGTCGATACCTCCCACCTCCCACCCTCGGTACTTCAACGCCGATGGAGGAAGTCCAGAGGAAGTCTGTCTTCCACAGGCTGGTTCCCCAAGCTGCTACGTTGCCGACAGAATCAGTCTTCAAACAACTGACGCCTGCCAAGGACCATGGTCAATGCAGGGGGCAGAATATTAAGCTCTCAAAAGAAACAGGGGGCACGCTCGACAAAATCCTGAAGCTAATCAAATCCCGACCGTAAGAAACGACCGACGTCGATAGAGGCATCATACGAAACGAGCCGGGGGCAGTTCTCCGTATGGTCCTGTTTCAACCCCAGTGGTGAATGTTGTTGTTCCAACCAGAAACGGCTTCAAACTGTTGCGAAGGGCCAGACAAAATTCTCCCACCGAAATATTGAAGGAATCTCCGCAGCCCATGGAGATCCCACGAGAGCAGAAACCAGTTTGCTCCCTAAAATAACTTTCCTCATTTATATATAAAGTGTGGAAGCAGGTGAAGGGAACTCATCCCGAGACGGATCCTGATACAACGGTTCCTCCCAAAACCAAAGCAGCTTTTCACAAAAAAGGGAGGCCCAATAAAGCTCAAGTGCCTGAAGCAAACTCCAAAGGCCAAAAACTCCAAACACCCTAAGCCTGGGGGCATGGTAGCTCACATAGTCTATGTGGTGAATTCCAAAGACGAAGTTCGAGCTTCTACTAGTCACCGACCTCAAACTCGGTCCTTAACAAAAGTTCAACTGCAACGTGAAAAGCTGCAAAAGATGCTTGCTCAGGCGGCATCACTCGCTAATCCATCGTCTAAGGTAAATTCCGAAGACGCACCTAGAGAAAGAACAAAGCACGAGTTGGATATTGAGTTCCTAAATCACGCTCTCAAAAAGAAAGATGAAGAAGCGATAGAAATGTCCGGAACCACAAGCAAGTGAACTGCCGGTAGTCGGTCTTAAAGATAAGGATGACATTTCAAATCCTCTGCAAAACTCATCAATGGCTGAAGAGGAAATGATTCCAAAAGCAAAGCTGGACACATATATTGCTCAGAAAGTCAAAACTCTCTATGCCAGTGAAGCCTCAAATAGGACAATCAAGACTAGTCGACCGTATCCGGCGTGCTCCGATCAAATACAGTACCCGCCAGAATATATACTTTCGACTCCACATATGCAAAGGAACCGGGAATCCTCACTAGCACATCGCGCGATTTAAATCCATGTGCGGTAACACTGGAGAGAATGATATATTTCTCTTCTGACAGTTCGTCAGTTGTCTGGCGTGCATTGCCTTCGAATGGTATGCGGAACTCTCGAATGACTCCGTGAATACCTTCGACGAGATGGATATGCTCTTCTATTAGGGATTCGCTAATGAGAACGAACATATTACCGTGACGGTGCTGGTCAACGAAAGGGTTAGACCGAATGAGACTTGGGTTCAATGTGTTACCCGATGGCGAAATCTCTGGTCAAATACAAGCAACGCATCGATGAAGTTGCAGCCATGGGAATGCTCATAGCCACCCTTGACCCAAATTCAAAGGCATCCTCGTATATGGCCCTCTTCAAGCCGACGACCTTCCAAGAACTCATGAATAAAATGGCTCGATTGGATCAAATGGGTCAAGACTCTTTCTCACCCGATGATGACGAGTGAAAAACAGAGGCAAGATGGCATTTGTAGCCTACGCTCAACAAAAATAAGCGGCTCTGAAGCAATCTGTCGCCAAAATAGCGACGGCGTGGATACTCGTCCCCCCGAGATATACACAGGGGGCATATTCCTCACTGGCGGAAGAATTCCTATGTGGGATGGTCCTTTCTCCTCAAAAGACAGGAAGGATATTAAAGGGCCTACAAACAGGTCCCACAATCTAATGGAATGCCCCGCTAAAAAAACGGTATGTCCACAAGCAAAATGGGCACGAATGAAAACCCGAAAGGGCACCGTGAGTAAAAAACAGCATGACCGCCGGCGAACTTATGAAAACCCGGAAGGGCGCAATATCGTTAAAAGAAAAAGAAAAAGAAAAAGAAAAAAAACGGTATGTCCACAAGACAAAATGGGCACGGATGAAAACCCGAAAGGGCGCCGTGAGTAAGAATAGCAGGACTGCCGGCGAGCTTGTGAAAACCCGGAAGGGCGCAATCTCGTTAAAATAAATGCACTTACGAGATCCTCACGACTCAAGAGGAGAATTCCTTTGTGAGACCCTCACGGCTCATAGGATTCAAAAGCCTTAAGATACAGGGACCTAAACATATTCTTAAGCCGTCATATCTCTCAAATTGCCCTATAGACGGTCCATATTGACCCCTGTATACAATCCAGGGGCACGAATAAATATTTCTTTGCCAAGTTCTACAAATGGCAAGAAATGTTCCCATATGGTGAATAACACTTATAAGTCCTCTCGACTTATAAGGAGAAAATACTCTTATAAGATCCTTACGACTTATAAGAGGAAACACCACTTAGAATTTCTCACGACTTCTAAAAAGAACATACACCTACGAGATCCTCACGACTCGTAGGGAGAAATAACTCTGTGAGACCCTTACGGCTTATAAAGTCAAAAGTCTTAGTCGACAGAATCCTAACCCTGTCCACTAAGCCACCTTTGTCCAAATCGACAGGGGCAAATGATGAGTCGCTCCTGGCAATATCCCAGTTGTAGCGATACTGATGCCTACACAGGTGTCAAACTCTAAGTCAAACTCTCCGGCAAGTGCCATCCCTCAACCATCTAATGAAGAAGGGGACCCTGTTCGTCTGGGATCAGAAATGCTAAAGTACACGGGACGAAATCAAGCAATACCTGCAGAATCCGCCGGTACTGACCGCTCCAGTCAAGGGAAAGCCCCTCATCCTGTACACAACAACCCTTAAAGGTTCTTTAGGCGCGCTATGGGCACAGGAGAATGATCAAGGTAAAAAGAGAGCCCTCTACTATTTGAGTCGAGTTCTCCTAGGGGCAGAAAATAACTACTCCCCCATCGAAAAACACTGCCTGGCGTTAATCTTCACGATTACAAAGCTTCGACATTATGCTTTGGCGCATGAGGTCCATCTTATATCAAAAGTGGATTGTCACGCCCTGCTTCCCAGAGTGCGCTAAGATGGCACGTGACAAAGCCAACCATGCTACCCTTGGCTAGGAAACATCCCTCCACAGTCATATTACGGCTGTCTATAAGATATCAAGAACAGTAGAAATAAATAATCTATCTAGTACATGTCCATATGCCAGAATAAACGAATCAAGAAATAATATGCGGAAGCAATAAATCTAATAAACAATAACATCTGGAAAGTATGTCCCAAATACGGGCTCACATCAGGAAATGAAAGTACGGAAATAAAACTAAACTAAACTAAATACTAACAGGATCCTCACTGCTCGGCCTGTTGCCTGAAGTACTCCTAGTCAGCCTGCGACAAAAATAGAGGATCTGGGCCATGCAAAACCCAGACGTCAGTGCGTCATAATATCAAACAATAGAATATAATCAGGAGGTAACAAGATATGCATGCATGAGCATGAACAATAATAAGTGTATAACAGTAACATGAATATGGAACAGTGAAGTGTATGTGCATGCGGTGAGTAATCTACGCTACTGGGTTAATTACTCTCAAGTCTTTGAAATCAATTTAATGAATCGTCGATGTAACTCAATAGTATCCTGTGCGTACCCGGGACCACAGTCCAGAATCTCAGGCTGAAATCCGAGACATGTTGCTAGGCATTAAACAGGAAACATGTACAGATGAATGATGTCAGCAGCAGCATCCCGGGGCTGGCCTAACCCATAAAACTGATCAGTATAAGCGTCGAACTGTTGAGTTACAAGTCAGGTTTCATCATTATTTTCCCCTTACCCCCAAGTTATGTGTTCAAGTCAGGTATTGATAGATCTGGAACTAATGCCAACACAGGATCAAGCAGGTACAGGTTTGTCTAAAATAGACAACAAGATATGTCCATCGGGACAACATGTCAGGATTGTCGGCATTAGGAGCAGGATCAGGTATCAAGTCAAGCGGTGGTGCATCAGGTCATGTCATGGGGTACACAGTGTATCAAATGGGTGCCCACAATAAACAAATGTAGCAAGTATTGAATCACAGTAAAGGTACGGATGTACAGTAAGAGCATGGATGCACAAATATCTATCAGGGGTTACATCTACAGCTCCATGACTACGTAGGATGCACATTATCAAGCATGGGGTACTAATGTAACAGTAATATGAATTAATGTGACATGGCATGTAACTAGATATATAATTAATGGTATGGATGCACAATAAAATACGGATGCACAAATATCTATCAGGGGTTATATCTACAGCTCCATGACTATATAGGATGCACATTATCAAGCATGGGGTGCTAATGTAACAGTAATATGAATTAATATGATATGACATGCAACTAGATATATAATTAATGGTATGGATGCACAATAAAACACGGATGCACAAATATCTATCAGGGGTTACATCTACAGCTCCATGACTACGTAGGATGCACATTATCAAGCATGGGGTGCTAACATAACGGTGACATGATATAATATGACATGGCATGCAACTAGATATATAATCAATAACACGGATATGAACGGATATCGGAGAAATGGTAAACTATAACATGGATGTGAAATGCAATGAACATGTAATAATTCTATACCTATGGATGTAAAATACGTTGCATAACCTGTAACGAGATAAAATTGCATGCGACTAGATATGTAATAAGCTGTACGGATGCGAACGGTTATCCGAAAACAGTAAAATGGTAACATGGATGTACAATGCAGTAAACATGTGATATTTTTATTCATATGGATGCAAAATAAGATACATAGCATGTAGCAAGATGAACTTGCCTGAACGGATCACACGACGGGGTGCGCACGCTGCGTCCGACGTCGGGTAAACGTCGCAACGCGCACACGGCACACGGGACAGGTCCAGGCAAAGCAAGAAGGTAACCATGCTGGCTGGGAACGTCCACAGGGTCTCCCGGATCGACGGCGACGAGCACGGCTCCGGCGATGGCCGGAAAAACAGATCAAGAAAAGAAAAGAGAAGGAAAGAATAAGGAGAAGAAAGAAGAGAAGAAGGAGGATGGGGTTTGGTGTTCTGGGTTTGGGAGAAGGAGAGGAAGTTGCTGTGATGACGAGGAGGCAACGGGAAGGTCAGAGCTCCGGTGAAGAGGGTTCAGGGGAGGCTAGGGGGTTCGGGTGATGGGTTCTTGGTGTGCAGGGTTTTGGTCAGGGGTGCAGGGAGGAGGCTCTGGTGTTAGGGAGAGGGAGACGAGCGAGGAGAAGCGACGACGAGGTGGAGGTAAAGGGTCGGCGACGTGAGGGCGCCGGCAAGGGTTGCAGTGGTCGGGGTTGCGGGTGTGCAGGGAGGAGAGGGGGTCGGGACTGCAGGGAAGGTAAGGATGAGGTCGAGGAGAAGGAGAGGGGAGCATGCGAAGGTGGTGATGAGGATGGAGGCGACGGCGAAGGTCTAGCGGCGAGGAGGGTTAGTGCGAGGGTGTTGGGTTATTGGGTCGTCGGGAAAAGATAGGGTGAGAAGGAGAAGTGGAGGAGGGTGGAAAGGAGGCGAGAAGATGATGTGAGGTGAGCGGAGTCGGGCGTGGAGGCGGCGACGGCGAGGCGTGGGCGAGAACTAGGGTTAGGGTTCACAAGGGGGAGGCAGCGAGAAAAAGAAAGAAGAAGAAAAGAAGGCGGTGAGAATAAGGAGGAAGAGGTGACGGGATTCATGAGGGGTTTAAAAAGAAAAGAGAGAGAGAGAGAGATCGAGAGGGGGGAGAGAGAGAGAGATCTGTGTTAAAAGATTCGATTTAAAAATCTTTTTAAAAAATATTTTTATGTTAAAAAAATATAAACGTAGGTATAAATTTTTACTGTTAGGAATAAAATTATAATATTAGTTAATTTTGAGTTTTTGGCTAACACAAAAATAGTCCAAAATATGCCCGGGTCGGGTCTAAAAATCTAGTTTTAAAATACGGATAACATGCGTATCAACCAAAACCAAAACAGGATATCCGGGTAACGAAAAAGCATACCCCCAAGAACAGATGCACGTAGCGTGCACGTAGCCATCCAAACGAGTCCATTTCACTGAACGGGACGAGAACACGAGGTGCAGATGCTACCACAGGGTCAGGGGTATGATACAAGCCATGCTAGATATTTTTTAAAATATTTTATTTTACTTTAAATGTTATATTAAAAAAAATGCAGATGCCAGATATAATGCCAGTATGCAGTATATATAAAAAAATGAAAGTGCACAGATCCTCATAAATAGCCGGGATAAATCATAAACAGGAATCAATACAGGTTTCCAGCAAGCGGGTCGGGTCGGATGCAAATACAGATACCAATTACATTATTCGCACCCAAAACACAATAAATCAAGAAAATGCCATAAATAAAGAAATACTTAAAATACAACCGGTATAAATGAACTAAGGTGTTACATGGATTCTCTCAAATATTTGATATCAAGAGACATGCTAACGGGACGACTCGCTAAATGGGCCCTACTCTTAATGGAATTTTCGATAACATACCGATCTCTCAAGGCAGTGAAAGGCCAGGCCATCGCCGACTTCCTCGCTGAGCATTCGATACCTGCCGTTCACCCCTAAATTGTGAATTGCCGGATGAGCACGTGTTTGACACGATCGACAGGGAGAGAGGAGGGAGTGATACCCGATGGGAACTCTACTTCGATGGGGCATCTTCCATGAAGAAGAGAAAGCACACCACCCCTATAATCAAATCTGGGATAGGCCTCATCTTCCTGACTCCACAAGGAGGGATAATGCACTTTGCCCTTTCCTTGACAGAGCCCAGAACAAACAACGAAGCGGAATATGAAGCTTTGATAGCCGGTCTTGAGATCGCTATCAACATGGGGATCGAAAACCTTCTCATATACGGAGACTCCTAGCCGGTCGTTATCAAGTAAACGGCGATTATCAAACGTGCAAACCAGAGTTGGTAAAATACGGCGAGAGAGTGCAGCAACTGCTGACTCAAATCCCTTCCTACGTCCTGGAAAGCATACCGCGTACAGAAAATAGCAAAGCGAATGCATTAGCCAAACTCGCTAAAGAACTGGCTGACGAAAACCTCGATGACGCAAGGATCGTTGTACAAAACCGTCGGGTTCTTGCACCCGCGGAAATATCTCCGGAGTCGTCTGAAGAAAAGGATGTGACCGAGCAAACGGCCCTACAAATAGAGAACCAAGAAAAGGCTAAGGATTGGAGAGAAGTCTTTATAGATTACCTCAAATCCCATCGAACACCTGAAGATGCATCCTCAAGACATCAGCTCATGAAACGAGTTCTATCTTTCGCCTTCGTCAATGATACTCTATATAAGAGATCATTCGACTCCATATGGCTGAGATGCCTGGGACCAGAAGAAGTAAGGAAAGTCGTTCAAGAAACTCACGATGGACTCTGCAGTTCTCATCAACCTGGGCCAAAGATGAAGCTGAAGATCAAAAGAATGGGCTACTATTGTCCCACGATGATTCAGGACTATCTCGAATACGCAAAGCAGTGTCACTCGTGCCAAATTCATGAGGACTTCATCCACCAGCATCCAAATCCGCTCCACCCGACAGTAGCCAGCTGGCCGTTCGAAATGTGGGGAACCGACATAATTGGACCCATCGAACCAGCATCATCCAGAGGACATCAGTTCATATTGGCGACAACCGATTACTTATCTAAGTGGACAGAGGCCATACCGCTAAGAGAAGTGAAGACGGAGAGTATTCTCCATTTCTTCAAGACACACACCATCTATCGGTTCGGCACTCCGTGAAGGATTATCTCTGATAACGGACCAGCCTACAGAAGTCACAAAATCAGCCGCTTCGCACAACAGCATAATATAGACTGGAGATACTCTTCGGTCTATAATCCCAGAGCTAACGGTGTAGCTGAGGCTTTCAATAAGACCTTGACGAAGATCATAAAGAAGACGGTGTCCAAAAATAAAAAGGATTGGCACGAGAGACTGCATGAAGCTCTCTGGGCATATCGGACCATGTTCAAGACGGCCACGAACACGACGCCATTCACGTTGGTATTCGGCGCAGAAGCGGTACTCCCCTTGGAGATAGAGACACCCTCTTTACGAGTGGCGGTTCATTACGAACTAACAGATGAAGAGAATGCTCAGCTTCGGCTTGAGGAGCTCGACGCCCTCGATGAAACTCGTCTCATGGCGCAGCAAAATTTGGAGGCTTACAAAGCAAAAATGACGCGCTCATACGAGAGATTGACTAGGCCGAGAACATTTCACCAAGGCGAACTCGTGCTAGTGGTCAAGAGACCTATGATCCCCAATCGTACCAAACGGGGAAAATTCGAGTCGAACTATGAGGGCTCGTACATCATAGACAAAGTCTACCAAGGTGGGGTTTACCTGCTCATGGATATGCATGGCGAAAAACCCTTCAGGCCAATAAACGGCCGATTCCTGAAAAAATACTACGCCTGACGAGTCACGGCCTAGGTTAACGATAGATGACGACGCCTATGTCCGCTCGCTATCTTCCCAAGCCCAAACTCTATAAATAGTATCTAGCGAAACCTTACCTCAAAATCGCTACCGGACTGAAACGTCCCTAAACTAACAACGGGCCGCAATGTCCTGAAACTAGCTACGGACTGAAACGTCTTTAAACTACTACAAATCACATCATCCTAGGGCTGACCCAAAAAAAATAAAAAATAAAAAAACAAAAAAAACGGTACGTCCATAAGCGAAATGGGCACGGATGAAAACTCAAAAGGGCTCCGTGAGTAAAAACAGCAGGGCTACCGGCGAGTTTGTGAAAACCCGAAAGGGCGCAGACTCGTTAAAAAAAATTTATGCACACTTGCAAGGTCCTCTCGACCTTGTAAAAAGAAAATACCTTCGTGAGATCCTTATGACTCACAAGGGAGCAACACACTTAGGGATCCCTATGGTTCCTGAGGAGAAATTACACTTACGAGATCCTCACGACTCGTAAGGAGAGCCCTCTTATGAGACCCTTACGGCTTATAAGATTCAAAAGTCTTAAGCTACAGGGATCTCAACCTGTTCTTAAGCTATCACATTTCCCAGACTGCCCTACAAACGGTTCAATGTTGACCTTTGTATACAATCCACGAGCACAAATAAACATTTCCCCCACCCGGTTCCACCAATGGGGCGAAATTTCCTCATGTGGTGAATGACACTTGTAAGTCCTCTCGACTTATAAGGAGAAAACACTCTTATAAGATCTTTACAACTTATAAGAGAACACACATTTAAGAATCCTCATGATTCTTAAGGAGTAAATGCACCTACGAGATCCTCACGACTCATAGGGAGAAACACCTTTATGAGACTCTTTCGGCTCATGAAGTCAAAAGCCTTGGTCGACAGGATTCTAACCCTATTTGCTAAGCCATCTTTGTTTAAATCGACAAAAGCAAATGATGATTCGCTCCTGGCAATATCCCAGTGGCAGCGATGCTGATGCCTAAATCGGTAACAAATTCCAAGTCCTTTCAAGGCAAATGATGATTCGCTCCTGGCAATATTCCAGTCGCAGCGATGCTGATGCTAAGATTGATATCAGATCTTGAGTTTCATACTCGGAAAAAAAATGCATGTGAAATAGCCGAAATAATAGGGCAACTTGCAACAAAATCAGCAAGTAAAATATATGCATACAAAAATAGCCGAAATGATTGGGCAACTCGCAATAAAAAGCAGTGAGTAAAAAGAAAAATAGCTGAAATGATTGGGCACTACGAAAAAATAGCCGAAATGAATGGGCAATCGCAACTTCGTGATATAAAAGCTGAAATGATAGAGTATCACGGAAAGAAATAAAAAAAAGAATGAAACTTTTGCCCTGCAGGTGAGATCACATCGACCTCTGTATACAATCCATGAGCACAAACAAAAGGGAACCACATTTCCCCACCAGACTCTGTCAAAAGGAAGCCAAATCTCGACGGCCACATCTACAGCCTAAAGATCAGTAACGGCGTTCCTCCTCATGCCAGCAGGGCACGGACGCTATTCCACCAAACGGAGCCATGGCAAAGTCCCTAGTTCCAAATCTCAACGGCAACATCTACAGCCTAAAGATCAGCAACGACGTTCCTCCTCATTCCAGCAGGGCACGGACGCTACACCACCAAACGGAGCCATGGCAAAGTCCCTAATTCCAAATCTCAACGGTAATATCTACAGCCTAAAGATCAGCAACGACGCTCCTCCTCATTCCAGCAGGATACAGACGCGACATCACCAATCGGAGCCACGGCAGAGTCCCCAGTTCCAAGACTCTATGGTTCACAGACAACCTAGAGTCAATCCCGACACCACAGAAAGCGGAGTACGTCATCCAATGACCCCATCGCGGAAATACGTCATCCAATGACCTCGTCTCGGAAATACGTCAGCAAATGACCCCGTCTCGGAAATACGTCAGCAAATGACCCCGTCTCGGAAATACGTCATCCAATGACCCCGTCGCGGAAATACGTCAGCAAATGACCCTGTCGCAGAAATACGTCAGCACATGACCCCGTCGCGGAAATACGTCATCCAATGACTCCGTCTCGGAAACAAGTCAACCAACCTCCAGGGAAATCAGTGTCCTTGGCAAGACCTCTCGATTCAGGGAAATCAGCGTCCTTGGCGAGAACCTCTCGATTTGCGTCAACCCGCAAGGAAATTAGTGTCTTTACAGGAATCTCTCGATTCGTCTCGACCCCAGGAAAATCAGTGTCCTTGGCAAGACCTCTCGATTCAAGGAAATCAGCGTCCTTGGCGAGAACCTCTCGATTCGCGTCGACCTGCAAGGAAATCAGTGTCTTTGCAGGAATCTCTCGATTCGTCTCGACCCCAGGGAAATCATGTGAGTCCGTGTTGCCCACCCCGGTGCTTACGGGGAGGCGGAAAACATAATAAAAATCGGATTTTTATGACTTAGGCAACATGGACTAAGCTTGTGAGGATCTTTGCTAAACATAAACTAGCTAACCCTAACTACAAAGTAGCTAAGTGAAGAAAGGTTATACCTTTGGTCTTTAGTCCTTCTCTCCTTGCTCCTAGGTATGGTAGAAAAGGATCACCTTGCTTGTCTTCTCCCGTCAAAGAAGGATCCACCCGAAAGCCACCACCTTTAGCTTCAACTCCAAGCTAGGAGTAACTAGAGTGCAAGAAATGCTAAGACTTGAACCCTAGAAGTGAGTAGAGAAGATCAAGAGAGGGTTTTTCTCAAGCTTTTTGTTTCTCAACACATGAGAGGGAGAGAGCTTGAGGGAGAGGATGAGCAAGAGAGAGAAAAGATATGATAGAATGAGAATAATAGTGAGCCATTCTCACTAATATGTGAGGATAAGTTTAATTAGATAATTAGCTTGAAAATTGTCATGATAAATCATGAATTGACCATTATCATTTCATTTTTGCAAAGATCAAAGAGCATCTTCCAAATGAAATGATTATGGTCAAGTTGTCAACATGGTCAACAAGTCAATGAAGTCAAATTGTCAACAACAACCATGCACAATAATTAAGCTAATTATCAATTAACAATAATCCACACAAAATCAATAGGGTTAATAAAATGACAAAGGCCATTAACCCTAAACAAGGTCCTCTCCCCCAATCTCAAGCAACTGTGCATGCGCACCCGCATTCGTGATCCGAGGAACACGAACACAATGAGAAAAACCAATCTCAAATCATATACTAGGATCCGGCTTAAACCAAAGCCCGCTAGTATAAACTGTCCGGACAGCAAACGTGCACAAGTGCGCGGATGCGAACGAACCCTGTCGCAAAACCATGCGACCTCTACTCGTTTTGCCTAAAGGCGAATAGCTCTCTGTGTGGGACTCTAAAGACTCGACACTACGCTGGCAGTGGGTTTAACCACAGACCGCAAGCGGCACTAGCTGTACGTAATGGTCCCCAGGTAGATGTCGATAAGAAGACTGACGAGGTGAACCCCATCTGCACTCCTACTGAGCCTGTATGTGACAGTCTCCGTACAGTCCGGTCTGTTCGTCTGATACATCGCATGGCGGGCCTAGGGGGGCGGTGAACGTCAGTCCCCTAATAGCGGTACAAGTCGTGTCGGAGTGTAGCCCAGAACACCCTGAGATAACACTGGAAACCTACCAGTATATCTCGCTTGCCCTGGCCAGGGACTACTCGTGTAATGGCTCTCCTAGACACAGCGCGATGTCAACCCCCAATACCGGGAGAGACGAATCCTGTCTAACCGTCACTGCCTCCAAGTGCTTCGGGACTGCACCCAAAAACTACCTGTTTGCACAGCTCCTTTGAGCCGTGGTAGGGTAGTAATCAAAGTGCAGTGGGAACACACTCGAGGCGAAGTGACAGTGTCAAGTCAGCGGACTAAGCTGTACTCATGTCACCTGGGAACTGATAACTGACGATAGGTATATTACCAACCAACAGTTCCCAACGAGTCCTGTCCAGTGTACTCGTAACCTAACGAGCACCCGCATACTATCCCAAGTACGACGTACTAACGGCTGTGGGACAGACCGTCTCCCACACTGGGATGAGAAGCGCATACGCTAGTCTACTCCGGAGTATCGATGCCCTGTCTCGATAGTCCAACGACCAGGGACCTGTATAAGGATGTGCTTATAGATTACCCAGCTCCCACGAGTGCGAGCGCCATCACAACGCTGGTAATCAAGCAAAGATCCTAAGGGCTCTACTAATATGTATACCAGCAATATGCTAAAAGAAACACATGCACATATTAAAGCAGAGACAAACCAAGTAGCATACTACCATTTCGAGCAAGATTGTATATACAACTGTGAATATCCCAAGCTTCCATTAAGTAATATACAAGCTAGTATGATACAGTAATGGCCTCTAGGGCATATACACTAACAATCTCCCACTTGCACTAAGGCCATGTACTGGCGTATCGAAGACCTATCATCTCGATCAGCCGCTCGAACTGAGTCTGGGGCAAGGCCTTGGTGAATGGATCTGCTGTGTTATCCTCTGATGCAACTCTCCGGACCTCGATCTCCTGGCGATCTACGATCTCCCTGATCAGGTGATACCGTCTTAAGATGTGTCTGGATTTCTGATGGGACCTGGGTTCCTTCGCTAAAGCTATAGCCCCGTTGTTGTCGCAATACAGAGGTATTGGGTCAACAATGGACGGAACCACCTGAAGTTCTTTCAAGAACTTCCTCATCCAGACAGCTTCTTTTGCGGCATCAGATGCAGCGATGTATTCCGCTTCCATAGTCGAGTCAGCAACGGTTTCCTGTTTGGAGCTCTTCCAACACACCGCCCCTCCATTGAGGGTAAAGACAAAACCCGACATGGACTTGGAATCATCCTTGTCACTCTGGAAGCTGGAGTCAGCAAAGGCCTCAACCTGCAGGTCTTTTCCGCCATACACCAAGAACATCTCCTTAGTCCTTCTCAGGTACTTGAGAATGTTCTTTACTGCTATCCAATGTTTCTCCCCTGGGTTTGACTGATACCTGCTTACCACACTCAGTGCATAAGCCACATCCGGTCTGGTACATAACATCGCATACATTATAGAGCCTACCGCAGAAGCGTAGGGTATAATAGACATGCGATCCCTCTCCAAATCAGTCTTGGGAGACATCTCTTTGGAGAGGGTGATCCCGTGACAAGCCGGTAGATTACCGCGCTTGGAATCTTCCATACCGAATCTCTTCAGTATGGTGTCGATGTACCTGGACTGCGAGAGTCCTAATATCCTCTTGGATCTGTCACGGTAGATCCGGATACCCAGAATGTATGAGGCATCACCCAGGTCTTTCATGGAGAACCTGTGTGACAAGAACCCCTTGACAGATTGTAGCATAGGAATGTCATTTCCTATTAAGAGAATGTCATCCACGTATAAAACGAGGAATACTACAGTCCTCGCTACAAATCTACAATAGATGCATGGTTCATCTGGATTTTTGATAAAGCCAAATTCTTTGACCGTCTCATCAAAACAGATGTTCCAACTCCGCGATGCCTGCTTGAGTCCATAAATGGACTTGAGCAACTTGCACACCTTTCCGCTGCTCCCACCCTGAATGAAACCCTCTGGCTGGTCCATATAGACACACTCCTCTAAATGACCATTTAGAAAAGCTGTCTTTACGTCCATCTGCCAAATCTCATAATCGTGGAAAGCAGCGATGGCAAGAAGGATCCGAATGGATTTCAGCATAGCTACTGGAGAAAAGGTTTCGTCATAGTCCAAACCAGGTCGCTGACGAAAACCCTTTGCTACCAGTCTAGCTTTATAGGTCTCAACCTGTCCATCTACACCAATCTTCCTTTTGAAGATCCACTTGCATCCTACGGGTTTTACCCCGTCTGGAGCAATGTCCAACGTCCATACTTTGTTGGTGTACATGGACTCCATCTCGGTCCGCATTGCATCCAGCCATTTTACCGAGTCGACGCTCTGAATGGCTTGCTGGAAGCTAGTAGGCTCATCACAATCTAGGATGCAGTCCTCTCTATCCCCGTCAATGAGGAAACCGTAGTACCTCTCGGGCGGATGAGACTGCCTACTACTCCTGCGGAGCGGCGTAGGAATGTCCTGTTCTTTTGAACCTTCTGGTTCCACTAAACTTTCAGTAATAGTTTGTGGTTCTGGAATTTCTTCCAGTTCTATTGCGCTCCCACTTAATTCTTTTTCTATGAACTGATGTTCTAGAAAGTGGGCATGGCGAGAAACAAGGACTTTTTGTTCCTCTTCGTAATAGAAGTAATATCCCTTGGAGTTCTTTGGATATCCCACAAACTTACACTGTACTGAGCGTGCCTCGAGCTTGTCCGCATGCTGCTTTTTTACAAAAGCTGGACATCCCCATGTCTTAATGTGATTAAGATAGGGTTTCTTCCCACTCCATAACTCATATGGTGTGGTAGGCACAGTCCTAGTGGGAACACGGTTCAAAAGATATGCAGCTGTTTCTAGCGCATACCCCCAGAACGATCGCGGTAACTCAGCGTTACTCATCATGGACCGTACCATATCCAATAGGGTTCGGTTCCGTCTCTCCGATACACCGTTATGTTGCGGAGTGTATGGAGGAGTAAGCTGAGAGAGAATTCCATTCTCTTTTAAGTAGTTCAGGAATTCGGCACTCAAGTATTCTCCTCCTCGATCCGATCTTAGGATCTTGATACTTTTGCCGGTCTGTTTTTCTACTTCACTCTTATATTCCTGGAATTTTTCAAAAGCCTCGGATTTATGTTTCATTAAGAAGACATAACCGTACCTTGAAAAATCATCCGTAAAAGTTATGAAGTAAGAAAAACCGCTTCGCGCATGTGTAGACATTGGACCGCACACGTCGCTGTGTACGAGTCCCAAGAGCTCGCTCGCTCTTTCTCCGTGTCCAGAAAACGGAGCCTTTGTCATCTTTCCTTTGAGACAGGATTGACAAGTTGCATACGATTGATATTCGAACGAATCTAAATATCCTTCAGTATGTAACTTAGTCAATCTTCTCTCGTTGATGTGACCCAGTCTACAATGCCATAAGAAAGTTTTATTAATTTCTGGAGACTTTCTTTTGTGTGTATTCTGGATATTGAAAACCTGTGGTTGGTTTAAAACGTAAATACCGTTGTTTAATGTACCTGACCCAATCAACACTTGATTAAGGTGAATGTTCACTACATTACTTACAAATGCAAATTCATAACCTTCTTTAGATAATAAAGATACAGAAATGATATTACAGGTTGCATTTGGTACATAATAACAACTACGCAAAACCAAAAAGTGTCCATCTGATAATCCCAGGTGATAGTCCCCCACGGCCTCAGCATCCATGCTAGCACCGTTCGCAACTCTGAGGGTCATGTCACCTGCCTTCAAAACTCTACGCTTTCTCAACGCCTGCAAAGAATTACAGATATGAGATCCCGATCCGGTATCCAATACCCAGGAAGTAGAGTTTATAGATAGACAGTTTTCAATAACATACACACCTGAAGCTGAAGCTGCAACTCGCTTCAAATCCTGTGTTCTGGCTTTCCAAGCCTTGCAATCTTGTTTCCAGTGACCACTTTTGTGACAATAGAAGCATTCTTCCTTCCCCACCAGCTTCCCCGCTACTTTTGTTGCTTTACCCTTTCCCTTCGTATCCACTTTACCGACACCGCCTCTTGGTTTGGCGGGGGCTTTCTTCTTCTTGCCCTTGGCTTTCGCCCTGGACCTAGAAGAGGAAGATCCTCCTACAAACAAAGTGGATGTCTCCCTACCCTTCTGTAGGGTGCCCTCAGCAGTCCTCAACATGTTCAGAAGCTCGGCAAGTTCAACCTCCTTTCCTTGCATGTTGAAGTTAAGAATGAACTGGGCGTAAGTGGAAGGAAGGGACTGGAGAATCAGATCAGTATAGAGTTCATTCTCCAACGTGGTCCCAAGGTCCGCGAGCTCCTCTATGTAGCCGATCATCTTAAGCACGTGGTCCGCTACCGATGATCCGATGGCCAACCTTGCCGAAAAGAGCTTCTTCGACACTTCGTATCTTGCGATACGAGACTGCTCTCCATACAGTTCTTTTGTATGGAGAAATATGGACTCTAGGTCCATATTCTCGTGCCTCCTCTGATGGTCATTGTCCATCGAGGCTAGTACGAGGCATTTGGCCCTCGCGCAATCTATCTCCCATGTCTTACGGATTTCTACATCCGCGACGCTGGAGGTGGGACCTGGGACGGGGGGAGCTTTGGTGGTAAGTATATACCCCAGCTTGTCATAAGTGATAGCCATCTTGACATTCCTGAGCCAATCTTTGTAGTTTGGCCCTGTCAATATGTTTTTATCTAATAGTAACTTAAGTCCGGTCATCTTGAATGGTCGCTGCAATTAGGAGAGAGAAAAGAAACACTTTAGCATGATGCTCTTGCAAGTTTAGAGTGGTTTTTAGTTTGTCTAAACTGGATGGCTCCCACTGTCTCTCGAATCCCTTCTCAAACCATAAAGAAAAGGATTAGCCGGGATCATTCTCACCGTACAATACTTGCTTAACCGTTCAGCCAGGCCAGTGTCGGTACTTCGAGGGAGGTTTTCCAACGCTTTCGCGAAGTTCCTTAATTAAGTAACCTCTTTTCCCTGTGGGCGTAGCCCCGCTAACACCTTTCTAGGCACCTACTAGGTTTATAGCATTGATCGTTAAGTGAGAGTTTTCCCGAGGAGTAGCATATACTCACAGTAGGATCGGGATCCAAATATCATCGTGTGATAAAACCGAAGGAATCCTACCAGAATCATCACACTCCAAATGGTATGCAACGCTAGCAAGTTTCAGTACTTATGAAACTCCCGATGTGGATTTTTGCCCCATGCTCTTATGACCTTGACTTTGGCCAAAATATCATAAGTCACATGTCAAGTTCTACCCGTCATTCTCCTGGTTAATTTGGACCCACCCGTACCTACCCTTGGCTTTGGCCAAAATGGCAGCACGACTGTCCCAAACCAACGCATCTATCTATGCTGCACATGAATACCCAAACGCTACCAATCACTATGCCTTGACTTTGGCCAAAATACATAGCTTGAATACTTTTGACCATTCATGTGGAATGACGGAGGGCTACGGATGGTTTTGGCGAAACCGTGAACGTAGTGAACTTGATATAATCGATGGAACGAGATAGCTTTTAAAAGGAGTGGTTCAAGCTCCGCGTTTAAAAGTTTTAGTTTTGAAAAGAACCGAGTGGTTTTCAAAGTGTTCCAATCGACTTTTACTTGGTTTATTTCTTGCATTAGTTCTTTTAATGCGTCCCATCATTTAATCCTACCATTGCAGAAAACAACCAAAATATGACGTACGCTTATGCCATTCGCATTCGCCACGGGGCCCCGTCATCACCCGTTAGGTTACTTAACTAACGACAGAGCGGGGGCTGGGCTAGCGCGGCTGTAAAACATAAGCAACGCCTAAATAGTTATTATATATAAATATATAGCAATGATAGACATTACAGATCACAGATGAATACATTGGATATACTAGGAATCCGCAATGCGTTCGAGCCTGCAACGCAAAGCGGATTACACGGTCGCGGTGAATAGCCAATACCCCACCCAAGACCCCTACGGGTGCGGCAAACTACCCGCCAAGCACCCGAAGCGAAGCAACCTCCCTCACCACCGTGAGTAGGCCACTCGGCACTTCGAGATACCCGGTAGTTTGTGCACCCCCTCCATGGGTCTATCCTAGGAGCAAAAACAGTAAAAAGAATTATACAATGACGGCTACAACCCCGACCCGGTTGTGCGGCCATACAAAGAATATTATTACATCAATTTACATGTTACAAATGAATGAAAGAAAAAAAAAACGCTCATCTCACATCCAACCCGGCTATTCACCCGCGACAATCCAATCCATTCATATCCACAAACCAATAACAATCACAGATCATGTATAACCCCGACTAATCGTCTTATAGCGATTAGCCGACGTTCAATACATGCAAGCATTACAGATATAACCGATATAGTTAAAGTGCAGTGAAGTTCGGAAAAATACGGAATTATAGGACCCCAAAAAGAAATTTCTTTTCTGTAGAATCTGGGTACATATAATATATACTAAAAATCCCAAAACCAACAACAACACACTCTGCACGAAAAACGATGCGCCGATAACCACAATCCGCGGCGGTTCCGCCGCATATACCTACTTCATGCGGCGGAAGCGCGGTGACTTGAGGGAATTAGGGTATCGTTTTTCTTGGGTGTATTCACAAAACCCTGAGACGATTTTACATGTGTACAGTTGTTCATTTTGAGCAGGAAAAATTTTAACAGAAACTTGGATTTTGTAAAAATTTGGTTTTGTGATTTTTCCGGTTCCGAACTTCGTTACACTTAACTACTTAACTAGTTTAGGTTTAGTTAGGCTCTGATACCACTGTGAGTCCGTGTTGCCCACCCCGGTGCTTACGGGGAGGCGGAAAACATAATAAAAATCGGATTTTTATGACTTAGGCAACATGGACTAAGCTTGTGAGGATCTTTGCTAAACATAAACTAGCTAACCCTAACTACAAAGTAGCTAAGTGAAGAAAGGTTATACCTTTGGTCTTTAGTCCTTCTCTCCTTGCTCCTAGGTATGGTAGAAAAGGATCACCTTGCTTGTCTTCTCCCGTCAAAGAAGGATCCACCCGAAAGCCACCACCTTTAGCTTCAACTCCAAGCTAGGAGTAACTAGAGTGCAAGAAATGCTAAGACTTGAACCCTAGAAGTGAGTAGAGAAGATCAAGAGAGGGTTTTTCTCAAGCTTTTTGTTTCTCAACACATGAGAGGGAGAGAGCTTGAGGGAGAGGATGAGCAAGAGAGAGAAAAGATATGATAGAATGAGAATAATAGTGAGCCATTCTCACTAATATGTGAGGATAAGTTTAATTAGATAATTAGCTTGAAAATTGTCATGATAAATCATGAATTGACCATTATCATTTCATTTTTGCAAAGATCAAAGAGCATCTTCCAAATGAAATGATTATGGTCAAGTTGTCAACATGGTCAACAAGTCAATGAAGTCAAATTGTCAACAACAACCATGCACAATAATTAAGTTAATTATCAATTAACAATAATCCACACAAAATCAATAGGGTTAATAAAATGACAAAGGCCATTAACCCTAAACAAGGTCCTCTCCCCCAATCTCAAGCAACTGTGCATGCGCACCCGCATTCGTGATCCGAGGAACACGAACACAATGAGAAAAACCAATCTCAAATCATATACTAGGATCCGGCTTAAACCAAAGCCCGCTAGTATAAACTGTCCGGACAGCAAACGTGCACAAGTGCGCGGATGCGAACGAACCCTGTCGCAAAACCATGCGACCTCTACTCGTTTTGCCTAAAGGCGAATAGCTCTCTGTGTGGGACTCTAAAGACTCGACACTACGCTGGCAGTGGGTTTAACCACAGACCGCAAGCGGCACTAGCTGTACGTAACGGTCCCCAGGTAGATGTCGATAAGAAGACTGACGAGGTGAACCCCATCTGCACTCCTACTGAGCCTGTATGTGACAGTCTCCGTACAGTCCGGTCTGTTCGTCTGATACATCGCATGGCGGGCCTAGGGGGGCGGTGAACGTCAGTCCCCTAATAGCGGTACAAGTCGTGTCGGAGTGTAGCCCAGAACACCCTGAGATAACACTGGAAACCTACCAGTATATCTCGCTTGCCCTGGCCAGGGACTACTCGTGTAATGGCTCTCCTAGACACAGCGCGATGTCAACCCCCAATACCGGGAGAGACGAATCCTGTCTAACCGTCACTGCCTCCAAGTGCTTCGGGACTGCACCCAAAAACTACCTGTTTGCACAGCTCCTTTGAGCCGTGGTAGGGTAGTAATCAAAGTGCAGTGGGAACACACTCGAGGCGAAGTGACAGTGTCAAGTCAGCGGACTAAGCTGTACTCATGTCACCTGGGAACTGATAACTGACGATAGGTATATTACCAACCAACAGTTCCCAACGAGTCCTGTCCAGTGTACTCGTAACCTAACGAGCACCCGCATACTATCCCAAGTACGACGTACTAACGGCTGTGGGACAGACCGTCTCCCACACTGGGATGAGAAGCGCATACGCTAGTCTACTCCGGAGTATCGATGCCCTGTCTCGATAGTCCAACGACCAGGGACCTGTATAAGGATGTGCTTATAGATTACCCAGCTCCCACGAGTGCGAGCGCCATCACAACGCTGGTAATCAAGCAAAGATCCTAAGGGCTCTACTAATATGTATACCAGCAATATGCTAAAAGAAACACATGCACATATTAAAGCAGAGACAAACCAAGTAGCATACTACCATTTCGAGCAAGATTGTATATACAACTGTGAATATCCCAAGCTTCCATTAAGTAATATACAAGCTAGTATGATACAGTAATGGCCTCTAGGGCATATACACTAACAAATCAGTGTCCTTGGAAAGACCTCTCGATTCAGGGAAATCAGCGTCCTTGGCGAGAACCTCTCGATTCGCGTCGACCCGCAAGGAAATCAGTGTCTTTGCAGAAATCTCTCGATTCGTCTCGACCCCAGGGAAATCAGTGTCCTTGGCAAGACTTCTCAGGGAAATCAGCGTCCTTGGCGAGAACCTCTCGATTCGCGTCAACCCGCAAGGAAATCAGTGTCTTTGCAGGAATCTCTCGATTCGTCTCGACCCCAGGGAAATCAGTATCCTTGGCAAGACCTCTCGATTCAAAGAAATTAGCGTCCTTGGCGAGAACCTCTCGATTCGCGTCGACCGGCAAGGAAATCAGTGTCTTTGCAGGAATCTCTCGATTCGTCTCGACCCCACGGAAATCAGTATCCTTGGAAAGACCTCTCGATTCAGGGAAATCAGCGTCCTTGGCGAGAACCTCTCAATTCGAGTCGAGCCGCAAGGAAATCAGTGTCTTTGCAGGAATTTCTCGATTCATCTTGACCCCAGGGAAATCAGTGTCCTTGGCAAGACCTCTCGATTCAGGGAAATCAGTGTCCTTGGAGAGAACCTCTTGATTCGCGTCGACCCGCAAGGAAATCAGTGTCTTTACAGGAATCTCTTGATTCGTCTCGACCCCAGGGAAATCAATGTCCTTGGCAAGACCTCTCGATTCAGGGAAATCAGCGTCCTTGGAGAGAACCTCTCGATTCGTGTCGACCCGCAAGGAAATCAGTGTCTTTGCAGGAATCTCTCGATTCGTCTCGACCCCAGGGAAATCAGTGTCCTTGGAAAGACCTCTCAATTCAGGGAAATCAGCGTCCTTGGCGAGAACCTCGATTCATGTCGACCCGCAAGGAAATCAGTGTCTTTGCAGGAATCTCTTGATTCGTCTCGACCCCAGGGAAATCAGTGTCCTTGGCAAGACCTCCGATTCAGGGAAATCAGCGTCCTTGGCAAGAGCCTCTCGATTCGCGTCGACCTGCAAGGAAATCAGTGTCTTTGCAGGAATCTCTCGATTCGTCTCGACCCCTGGGAAATCGGTATCCTTGGCAAGACCTCTCGATTCAGGAAAATCAGCGTCCTTGGCGAGAACCTCGATTCGCATCGACCCGTAAGGAAATCAGTGTCTTTGCAGGAATCTCTCAATTCGTCTTGACCCCAGGGAAATCAGCGTCCTTGGCGAAAACCCCTCGATTCGTTTCGACCCGCAAGGGAATCAGTGTCTTTGCGAGAATCTCTCGATTCGTCTCGACCTGCGGGGAAATTAGTGTCCCTACGCATAAAGAAAATTCTCTTGCGGGATTCTTACGATTCTCAAGAGATAAACGCACTTAGGAGTCCTTACGACTCCTAAGGAGAAATGACACCTATGGGATCCTCTCGACTCGTAGGGAGAAAAGTCTTTATGAGACCGTCATGGCTCATAAAGTTGAAAAGTCTTAGGTGGCAGATCCTAACCTTGTCTCCTAAGCCATCACTGCCCTGCAAGGAGGTCAAGATAAACTATATATGGGCCACACTCTCCGAAGTCGAACATCGACGAGGAGGGAAATAGCCACTTACAAGTCCTCTCGACTTGTAAAGGAGAAAATTCTCTTGTGAGATCTTTACGACTCTCAAGAGAAAACGCACTTAGGAATCCTCACGACTCCTAAGGAGAAAATACACATACGGGATTCTCTCGACTCGTAGGGAGAAAAGACTTTATGAGACCCTCACGGCATATAAAGTTGAAAAGTCTTAGGCGGCAGATCTCAATCCTGTTTCCTAAGCCATCGCTGCCCTACAAGGAAGTCAAGACGGACTATCTACGGGCTGCATTTGTCAAAGCCACATTCGCCAATGAAACAAAGAAGCTACTTACGAGTCTTCACGATTCGTAAGGAAAAATACCTGAGTGGGATCCTTACGACTTACGGAGGCGATGAACACTTAGAAATCCTCACGATTTCCAGGGAGAATTTACACCTACGAGATCCTCTCGACTTATAGGGAGAAAAAACCTTCTTGAGACCCTTACGACTCATGAAGATGAAAAAGTTTTAGGCTACAAGGACTCTAAACTTGTCCCCTAAGCCCACAATTCAATTGCCATGCATTACTCTGCACTACTTCACCCACGTACATGCTTACGTGGGCAAAGTAGTGGGGGCATTTGTTCCCGCCAAAATTTTTGGCCAAGAGCTACTTGTTCCCTTATAAAAAAGGGGGGAGAGTCTTCAAAATTTGGACTCATGTGTAAAAAACATGAGCGCTCATATGCTTACACACATGAGCGCTCATATGCAAAGCATATGAGCGCTGAATAAAACAATTAATGGCCAAACAGACCTCACGTGTAAAACACGTGAGTGCTCATATGCAAAACATATGAGCGCTGAACATAAACAGGCTAAAACCCATAGCTGGGGTCACGTGTTAAACACATGAGTTCTCTTGCCTCTCACATGCAAAGCATGTGAACGCCCCAATTTAAAATGCTCCTATCAAATTCTAGAATTAAATTCTATTTTGGGAAATATTTTCCTGATCTTTCTGAAACTAAAAAGATCTTCTCTGTTAAATAGAGGACCTTTGATCAAAAATCCAACGGTGATCATCTGATAGAATAAAGTTCTATCATAGGAAAATATTTTCCTAATCCTATTAAATTAACAAGATATTCATATGATCAGAATTCTATGTTAGAATAAAATTCTAATCTTATTAACCTAACGAGATATCTATATGATAGTATTAAATTCTATATTAAGAAAATAAATTTCTGATCCTGTTAAACTAAAAAGATATGATAGAATAAAATTCTAATCTTATCAAAACTAATAAGATATTCATAATCTTGTTAAACAAACAAGAAATCTTCTCTGTTAAACAGAGGGCCTTTGGATTAAAAATCCAACGGTGAATAAAATTCACCGATTGATCTAAAAGATCATAAAATCAATCATGATCTCTCAATAAAGGATTCTCTTAACAAATTGATTCTTTTTCTTCTCATATAAATAGGAGTAAGGGGAGGAGGGAAAAAAAGAAGACACAGAGGGAGAGGGGAAGAAAAATAGAGAGAATTTAATTCTCTAAAGAAGAGAAACCCTTCCCAAAAGCTCCCACAAAAAGAGAATTTAATTCTCAAACCAAGAGTTTAACTTTTCTCAAAGAACTTAGTTCTTCCTCGAGTTAAGATCTGCAGAAGTAGATCTCCCCACAAGTTGAGAATTTAATTCTCATCGGGGAGATTCTGTCATGCAGATTCAAAACCTAGGGGAAAGAACTGAATCTAAAAGAGTTTAACTCTTACAAAACATATGGGAATTTAATTCCTCTGAAACTAGGGTTTAACCCTTTAAAAAGAATTTAATCCCTACAAAGAACAAAAAGAGAACTTGATTCCTCAGAACCATAGAAGAACATCCTGGTGATTCATTAGCGTTCAACGCTACACAATAAAAGCTAACGTGTTCCCACGTGATCACCTTCTAGGAACGAAAAAGGAAGACTGAGATCTAGCCACGTGACCCCTGAGAAGTGCTCAGCACTTATGAAAGAAAAAAGGTAATGAACCCTATTTTTTGGGCGCCTCACGTGACCCCTGAGAAGTGCTCAGCACTTATAAAAGAGAAAAGGGAATAAACCTTATTTTTGGGGCGCCTTACGTGATCCCACGTGACCCCCTAACAGTGATCAGCACTAGAATAAGAGAATAAAAGAGACAGCGTCCAACTCTAAGCGTCTCACGTGCCACACGTAAGCGCCCCAACTTTCAATGTTTAACACTGCTATGACGCCTCACGTGCTACACGTGAGCATCCCAACTTTCAGGGTTTAACACTGCTATGGCGCTTCACGTGCTACATGTGAGCCCCCCCCCAACTTTCAGGGCTTTACAATGCTATGGCGCCTTACGTGCCACATGTGAGCATCTCAGATCTCAGTGTTTAACACTGCCTTAGAATATCACGTGGGAGAACGTGGACACTGAGCATACACTAGTGTTTAACATTATAAAAGGCCAACTTCAACCCTAGATTGGCTAAGTCTTTCATGAGATTAAATCTCTAAATAAACCGAGCCTCCATGCTCATGACTGATGTTTCCTCAATTTGGAATTTGGTTCAAGGGTACATCTCTCCACATCTCTGATACATGTCGTTGTAATTATTCAACGTCTTCAGAGAGGTGGTGGGTCCCGACAACCAACAAGCTGGACCATAATGTCCTTAAACTAACTATGAACTTCAATGTCCCTAAACTAAAACGATAGAGTCCAAATACTCTTTCGTTGGATCTAATTGATCCCAAAATCTTGTTGAGTAGATCTTAGTCTAAAATTAGACTAACGTATTCTCAACAAACGTTTAAGTTGATCTTAATCTCAATGAGATTAACGATCCTTAAACCCAAACCAAACCCAAATCTAAGAAAATACGGATTTGGACTAATTCACGCCCTACGGGCGACAACATAAATTAGTCTCCATATACAATCCATGGGCAACCAAAAATAAAACAAACACACATGACACGAAGTGACCATCTGTAGAAGGAGAAAGTGGTTACCACGATGCGGTAGCGTAATTAACTACAGGGGCTTGCGCCTGTAGGGAAGAGTATCCCCATAATCAAAAACCCCTCGTACACGAGGGGAAATCTGACGAAGTCTGCTACAATGGCCGCATCTGTCTAAACCTCCGATATACGGTGCCATAAATCAACTTGGCATTTTCGGAGAGGTGAACGGATAAAACCAAATAGCATCTGCCCCCAAATTCAGGCAAGACGACCTACGCGGTTTCGTCTCTGTTTTCGGCGGCAAACAACACCCTAAACTAAATGGCCGGTATAGTAGAGGATGATGAAGTAGGAATTTTGCTCACTTTAGATTTATTTTTCTCACAATATTTCTTCACCTTGAGAAAAGCAAAAAAGCTTTTTCTTGATGAAGAAGAGGATGAAAAAATGGATAAGAGAATGAAACTCATGAGGTGAGAGTAGCAACCATGGGTGAGTTAATATCATATACTAACTCATGTAGAAACTAAACCATGGCTAAACAATAATGGTTGGGTTAATAAATATCTTCAAGTAAAAAAAATTAGTGGACTTGGTCAATGGTTCCACAAGCTTCTACAAGTTTCAACCATGTGACAATTTCCAACTAATTTGATTTATTTTAAATAAACAAAATCTTACATTATTATAAGCATGGTGTGAGTTTCATACACCCATGTAGCATGTGGCGTCAAGCATTACACAAAAGATGTACATTAATATATATCACATATATACTAAGTGTACACTAGTGAGAAAAAAGAATACTTAAGTGAGCTAATATTAGTTAATATAAGATAATATATCAAATATATAATTATATATTAAATTATTAAATCAACACTTGATTTAATAATCCGACTATATCACATACAACCGACTAATATCAAATGTATCAACTTATCGAATCAACACTTGATCCGATAACCCGGCTATATCACATATAACCGTCTGATATCACATATCGCGAGAATAGAATACGGTATCACATACTCGTATTAATCCCAGTCCCGTACAAATCACATATGTGCTCCTACTTCGTTTCGCCTGAGCCAGGAAACCTCTGTGTAGGACTCTAAAGACTCGTCAATACGCCGGCAGTAGGTGGTGATCATATCAGTCACCCACAAGCCGCAAGCGGTCTGCTAAACGTAATGGCCACCCGGGTATTGAGCGATCAGAAGATCAACAAGCATGCCTGCTCGTACTCCTGTGAATCCAATAAGTAACACTACCGTACAGTCTGGTCTCTTCGTCTGATATGTCGCATATCACATCCTGATGGTGGTAAACGTCAGACCCCAATAGCCTGATAAGTCATGTCGATGTGAGGCTCATAGCGGTTCGAGAAATTACTGATAACACTTACCAATAGATCTCAGCAACCCTGGCCAGGGATTTCCTGTTATGGCCAATCAAGCATAGCGCAACGTCAACCCCCAATACCGGGAGAGACGAAATCCCCTCCTATCGCTCATTGCCTCCATATGACTCGGGACTGTACCCAAAAACCACCATTTTGCATGATCTCTTGAACGTGGTAAGGTGGAAATCAAAGCACAGTAGGAATCACACAAGACTCTATGACGATCTCGGGTCGATAGACTAACCTGTACCAGTGTCACTAGAGAACTGCTATATGACGATAGATATAATACCATCTAAGAGTACTCGGCGAGTCCGTTCAGTGTATCCAGTCTCCACTGAGCACCCGTATACCTTCTCTGATGTCAAACACCAATGGATATGGGATCATCCATCACCCATCATATGGGTCAAGAAGCGTATACGCTAGTCTACTCTGGAATATCGATGCTCTGTCTCGATACCCCTACGACTTGGAACATTTGAAGGATGTACTTACCGACTACCTCTGCCCCACTAGTATGATCTGCATCATAATCCTGGTAGTCAAGTACTCATCCTAAGTGTTTTATCAACATGTAATAGAGAGACAATAAGTGTACATGTTAAGATAAAGAGCAACCAGATAGTATACTATCATGTCGAGCAAGAAAGTTCTCCCTATATATGTCCAAGCATCCATTATAATATACATCACATGTATAATAATGGTCTCTAGGGCATACATATAACTAACAATCTTCCACTCGCACTAAGACCATTTGTTGTAGTATCTCATACCCAACGCCCCATAACTGTCTCTCTAGGGAAAAGCCTCTGTGAGTGGATCCGCCGTGTTATCCTTCGCATCAACTCTCCTTACCTCGATCCCTTTGAGATCAACCATCTCCCTGATCAGGTGATACTTGCCTCAGAATATGTCTGGATTGCTGATGGGACCGGCATTCCTGGGCCAAAACCACAACTCCATTGTTGTCACAATAACAGTTATTGGACGCTCAATGGTAGGAACTATGTCCATCTCATGAACAATAATTATCCAGACATCCTCTTTGGTAGAATCGTTAGTAGTGATGTATTCAGCCTTTATCGTCTAGATTGCCACGATATCTAGCTTGGAACTCTTCCAACATACCGTCCCTCCACTGAGGGTAAAGATAAAGCCCGTGACTGACTTTCGGTCGTCCTTATCACTCTGGGAGCTGGAATTGGTAAAGGACTCCCACTGGAGTTCACCGTTACCAAACACCAAGAACATTTCTTTAGTACTTCTCAAGTACTTAAGAATGTCCTACACAGCTGTCCAGTGATTCTCCCAAGATCCGATTGATTCCTGATCACTACAGCTAGTGAGTTGGCTACATCTGGTCTGGTACATAACATCGCATACATGATAGAGCCTCCTGCCGAAGCATAGGATATCCCTTGCACGTGAGCTCTCTCCAAATCAGTCTTGGAAGACATCTTTTTGGAGAGAGTGATTCCTGAGTAAGTGGGCGAACCACTACGCTTAGAATTTTCCATACTAAACCCCTTTAGTATGGTGTTAATTTACCTGGATTTGGGAAACTCCCAAGATCCACTTAGATCTATCACCATAGATCATATTCCACAAGATGTAGTAGGTATCATCCAGAACTTCCGTGGAGAATCCTCTTGACAAGAGGAGCTTGACCGAGTGTAGCATAGGAAACCATTTCCTATCAAGAGTATGTCATCTACGTACAATACGTGGAAGACAACCTTACTCTCTACCATCTTCTTGTATATACAAGGTTCATCTACCTTTTTGATGAAGTCAAACTCTTTGACTGTCACATCAAAACAGATGTTCCGACTCCGCGATGCGTGCTTTAATCCTGATGGACTTAAGCATAGCCACTGGAGAAAATGTTTCATCATAAACCACATCTGGTTATTGACGATAGCTTTTACTACAAGTCTGGCTTTGAAAGTCTTAACTTTTCCATCTACACCAAGAATCTTCTCAAGATCCACTTGATCCCGATGGGATTTACCCCTTCAGGCGCAACATTCAAAGTCACACTTTGTTGGTGTATATGGATTCCACCTCTGATTGCATAGCATCCAGCCGTTTCACAGAGTCGCCACTCATGATGGTCTGCCTGAACCTGGTTGGGCCATCATCTACCATGATGCAATCCTCACTCGCACCGTCACCGAGGAAACCGTAGTATCTCTCAGGTGGATGAGAAACTCTACCAGATTCGCGGAGAGGCTGAGGCTCGTTGAAAACTATTGAATCCTTTGGTTTCACCAAATCATCAGCTGTTAGTTTGTCCAGCTGGAACTCCTTCCAGTTCTACCTCATGACCACTAATTTCTTCATAAGAAATTCCTTTTCTAAAAAGGTGGCATGCTGAGAAACAAAACACCTTTTGCTCCTCAGTGTGGTAGAAGATATACCTCGCAAATGTTTGGGATATCCAACAAACTTACAGAACTAACCTTGCCTCGAGCTTGTCCAGATTTTGTTTTTCAACATAGGCCGGACAACCCCATATCTTAACTCGTTTAAGACATGGTCTCTTCCTATTCCATATCTCATATGTAGTTTGTAGGCACTGATTTGGATGGAACCCCATTCAATAGGTATGCAGTTTCTCAAGTGCATTACTCCAAAAGGAAACAGGCAACTCAGAAGTACTCATCATAGAGCGCGACATATCTCATAAGGTACGATACCTCCGCACCGACACACCGTTGTGCTGTGATGTACTCGGAGGAGTAAGCTGAGAGAGAATCCTATTATATTTTTAGAAAATCCAGGAACTCCATGCCCAAGTATTCGCCTCCCCGATCTCATCGAAGGACTTTAATACTTCTACCCATCTGGTTCTTAACTTCAAGCTTATATTCGTTGAATTTCTCAAAAGTTTCAGACTCATGTTTCAACAGAAACACATGTCCGAATCTTGAGAGATCGTCGATGAATGTAATGAAGTACAAAGAACCAAACCCTGGCATTTGTAGACATAGGACCATATACATCATCATGTATTCGTCCCAAGAGTTCAGTAACTCTTACTCTGTTTCCAGTAAACGGAGTATTGATCATTGTACCTTTGAGACAAGACTGGAAAGTATCATAAGATGAAAATTCGAACAGATTCTAATATTCATCCTTATGTAATTTAGCTAGTCGTGTCGCATTGATATGACCTAGTCTAGAATACCACAAGAAGGATTCGTTCATTTCTGAACTACTCCTCTTGTGTGTATTCTAAATACTTTGAACTGTGGTTTGATTTAGAACGTATGTGCCATTTCATAACGTGCATGATCCAATCAACTCTTGATTAAGGAAAATGTTCACAATATTATCCTGTAATACAAAATTATATTCTTCTTTAATTTAATAAAAAAACTGATATAATGTTGTATATCAGGTTTGGTATCTAATAACATTTGTTCAGAATCAATGTATTTACCATTTGGTAATACAAGGTGATATTTGCCAACTGATTTGGCTGCAACAATTGCACCATTCTCTAACACTTAGAGACATATCACCTAATCCCAGTTCTCTACCTTTCTGTAGCCCATGTAATTCTTACATATGTAGGATCCTGATCTGGTATCTCATATCTAGGACGTAGAGGATACCGAGAAACGGTTCTTGGTAACGAACACACCCAAAGAATATGCATCAACATGTTCATTCCTCGATTGGGTTGCGTAGGAATCCGGATATTCCCTTATTTCCTGCTCAGATTTATAACAATTATAAGATAGAGCGGAACCAACGTTCTCCGGTTCAGTATAATAAGTAAGTTCAGTCAATGCATCCATATTATTATCTTGATTAAGGCGTGACATGGTCGCTACCAGGAGAGAGAGAGAAGAAAACACTCAGCGTATGCTCTTATAAGATCAGATTGGTTATTATTTTATCTAATCAAGATAGTGTTCCCTTAGAAAATATCGGGAAAAAACCCAATGGGGCATCACATGCCCACACGTGACCAGGGGTCACGTGCTGACGCGTGATGGTTTCCTGGGGATTCTGCTGAAATAGAATTAAATTCTAATCAAACAAGCAATCGATGGAGTCACGTGCCCACACATGATGGGCCTTTAAAAAACCACTGAAGAGAATTAAAAGTGTAATAAAACAGTAAGGAATACCCCAATGGGGCATCACGTATCCACACGTGACCAAAGGTCATGTGCAGACACGTAATGGGTTCTTAAGCTCTTAAATTAATAGAATTAAATTCTATTTAAATGATCAAACAGTGGGATAACGTGCCAACACGTGATAGGCTCTTAAGCCTTCTGAACTAATAGAATTAAATTCTAAATTAAGAGGGAATCAAGAACCCTAACTGGGAAAATATTTCTCTAAATCTTTCCAAACAAAAGAATAATGCTATGTAAAGTGGAGCACCGTTGGATT
Organism: Agapanthus africanus; assembly: GCA_030015575.1. Classification (NCBI taxonomy): domain Eukaryota; kingdom Viridiplantae; phylum Streptophyta; class Magnoliopsida; order Asparagales; family Amaryllidaceae; genus Agapanthus; species Agapanthus africanus. The sequence goes on from CM057337.1 coordinate 761,993,278, forward strand.
AAAAATCCAATAGTGATTAAAAATCACTAATCTATAGAAAGATTCTATATAAGGAAAGATTTTCCTAAAATTCACCAAGAATAACAAACAGAATATGTTTTGGATTAAAAAATCCAATGGTGAATAAAATTCACTGAGTGATCTAAAAGATCATGTTGGTTACGAAATCAATTAAAATCTTTCAATGAAAGATTGACTAAACAAACTGATTCTTTTCTTTCTCCTATAAATAGGAGCCAAGAAAAGAATAGAAGGATCCTTGGAATTTTTTTAGAAAATACAACAGAAAGAGAGAAAAAAGAAGAGAATTTAATTCTCAAGAGAGAAAAGAAGATTTCTTCAGAAGAAAAAAGAAACCCTAGGTGAGAAAAGGGAAAGAGATCTAAGCTCCATAAAACAAAGAGAATTTAATTCTCAAATTAAGAGTTTAACTCTTCTGAATAAGAACTTAGTTCTTCCGTTGGTTGAAGATCTGCAGAAGCAGATCTCCCCACAAGTTGAGAATTTAATTCTCATCGGGGAGATTCTGCCATGCAGATCCAAAACTTAGAGGGAGAATTTGAGTTTAAGGAATTTAATTCCCCCAAATACTTAGGAATTTAATTCCTCCAACAGAAACAGGGTTTAACTCTTAAAACAAGAACTTAGTTCTTCTTCATGTTTGAAGATCTGTAGAAACAGATCTCCCCACAAGTTGAGAATTTAATTCTCATCGGGGAGATTCTGCTATGCAGATCCAAAACTTAGAGGGAGGGTTGAGTTTAAACAATTTAATTCTTCTATATATATAGGAATTTAATTCCTCAAAACAAAATCAGGGTTTAACCCTACCAAAGAATTTAATTCTCAAACAAAGGACTTAAATTATCCATGCATGTACATCTGGTCACGTGGCACGTGACCCTTCCTTCAATGATCAGAAAAGAACGAATGAGACATGGTCACGTGCCCCCACGTGACCCCTAAACAGATTTCTCAAAATGAGAAAGAAAAAACTTGGAGGCAATGCCTCACGTTCTCACACGTGACCCTCAAACCAAAAGACAACAAATCCAAAGGCAATACCAATTTATAGGCGCCCTCACGTGTCCCCACGTTACCCCTAACAAATCCTTTTAATATCCAGTGGATGGATGCCCATCACGTGCTCACACGTGACGGCCTTAAAGACTAAAAGTGTTTAACACTTATTTGAATATTCTGGAAAGAAAATAAAGAAAGTCTGGCCCCATCTTCAGATGCCTCACGTGTCCCCACGTGACCACCTCATTTCTAGTGTTTAACACTATTTTGAGCGTTTTGTCCCTAGTGTTTAACACTATTTTAAGCGCATCACGTGGGAACACGTGATCGCCAAATATCCTCTAGTGTTTAACACTATTTAAAAAGACAAGCTTAGCCCAAATTGGCTAAGTTTTCCAGAGGCAAATTTCCCCTTCAAATGAACCTTAAAATCCACAGCTATAATGAATGGTTAGTGCTCAGCCAAAAACAAAATGTAGTCAGAGCCCCAAACCCCTGTTTAGCATTGCTAAATAATAGGAGGGCTGAACCCAGACAAATGTTCAACAGTCCAACAAAGGGCCAACATTTCAAACTTAAGTGGACTTAGCCCAAGTTGGCCATAAGTCCTCAATTCAGATTCAACTGAGCCTATGTGCTCGTAATCTAATTAATTGATCTTAGTCCTAAATTGGACTACAGATTTCCCAATCAACTTTGGTTCAAGGGTACATCTCTTCACTCCTTTGAGATTTGTCGTTGTAATCCTTCAACGTCTTCAAAGAGGTGACGGGTCCCGATAACCAATCATTCCATGGACTGTGAGGTCCTTAAACTCATGGACTATGATGTCTTTAAACTTTATAGACAATGACGTCTTTAAACTACGGACTGTGGGGTCCTTAAGCCCATGGACTATGATGTCCTTAACCTCAGACTCTGGGGTCCTTAAACCCATGGACTATGATGTCCTTAACCTTGGACTGTAATGTCCTTAAACTAACATTGGACCACCATGTCCTTAAACTGGTAATCGACCGCAATGCCCCTAAACTAAACAATAGAGCCCAAACGCTCTTTTGTTGGATCTAAACGATCCCGTTAAGTTGATCTTAGTCTAAAAATTAGACTAACGTATCCTTAAGAAACGTTTAAGTTGATCTTAGTCTCAAATGAGACTAACGTATCCTTAAACCCAACCCCAAACCCAAATCTAAGAAAATACGGATTTGGACTAATCCACGCCCTACGGGCGACAACATAAATTAGTCTCCGTATACAATCCACGGGCAACAAAAAAACAAAACAAACATACACGACGCGAAGTGAACATCTGGAGAAGGAGAAAGTGGTTACCGCGATCCGGTAGCGTAATTAATTGCAGGGGCTTGCACCTACAGGGAAGAGCGTCCCCACAATCAAAAACCCCTCAAATGAGGGGGAATCTGACGAAGTCTGCTATATCGGCCGCATCCATTTAAACCTTCGATACACGGTGCTATAAATCAACTTGGCATCTTCGGAGAGGTAGAAGGATAGCACCAATTAGCATCTGCCCTCGAAATTCAGGTAAGACGGACCTACGCGGTCGCGTCTCCGTGTTTCGGCGGGGAACAGATTCTGGCATGCCTGGTGGGACCTCTTCCTCTTTCCACTCCACACTTCGTGTGTCGTGTTCGCGAACGAATCACGGTTTAATATGGTTGCCCTTGGGTTCGAGGTCCTAAGATTTGGTTTTGCTCTCGTGCAGAAAAAAGAAGATCAAATGGCTTTCAACTGCACAAGCTGCAACAATGGCAATAACTCTCACTCCGTCCCCGCAGGAGGAGTGACCTACGGGACTCAGGCGGCCTCTGTTTTTACCATGCCGGTGGACCAGGTGACTCAGGCCACCACTGGGCTGTTCTTTAGGACCATGATCCCACCGATGAGCTTCAATGCCCCGTTGCTGTCGCAAGAAGCCCTAAAGGTCTTTGATCGACTTACCACTGCCGCGGCCCCTCTCAATGGGTCGCCCACTTCCACTGCCTCAGTTTTCGACAGACTGGGCCAGAACGCCAACAAGCCCACGATACCTGAAGCAGCCATCCCAAAGCGGATAGCCATCCCGGTTCAAGCGGACGAAATTATCAGAGAGGCTTCTTCTGCTAAGAAGTCAGTCTTCACAAGGCTAGCCGCTCCGGTTCCCGCTCCAGGCGAAGTCCTCAAAGCTACTTCCCCTGCCCAGAGGTCTGTCTTTGACAGATTGGACATTACTTCTCAACAGACATTGGTCTTCAAGAGGCTGACGCCGGCGACAGCCCTTCGCCAAAATAGGGGCATGAGGAAGTCACCCCTACAGCTGAGACAATCCCAACGGCTCGACATGCTCGACGTCGCCACTGGCACCGAGTAAGGAAGGCTGGGGGCAGCTCCCCTTCTGGACTGACTCCGCCAGCTCCCATGGTGGAAATCAATGCTGTTTCGACTGGGAACAGCTTTGAACCGCTAAGGAGGGTGCGCAAAAACTCTCCGACTGCCGTGCTGAAGAGATCTCCTCCACCTATGGAGAATCCTACAGAGAAGAAGCTGGAGCAGCCCCCTCAGCGGCTGTCCTCTAAAATTTACAAAGTTTGGCGACAGCTTCAGGAATCGGTGATTGATCAAGATTACTCTCGCCGACAGAAAAAGGTGAAAGTTCAGTGAGAAGAGAACCATCCTGTCAAGCCACAAAAGGCGACAGCTGTTTGGGTGCCCGCTGCAACGGCTCCCTCAACTTCAATCGCTCACAAGAGAAGGAGGCCGGAGAAAGCCCTTGTGACCGCGGCAAACCGCAAGGACGTTGAATCTAAACGCCCCAAGTCTGGGGGCATGGTAACACATACCGTTTATATGGCTTCCGAAAAAGATGAAATCCGTGCTTCTACGGGTCATCGACTGCTTACTCGATCGATAACAAAAGCTTAGGAACAACAGCAGCAAAAACTTCAGGAGATGCTGATTGCAATTGCTGCACTCACTGGGCCGAAAGAAAATCCAGAGACCTCAGAGCAGCGTCAGGAACAAGAAATGCTGAATTCCTCCGAAGAATGCTCGAGAGGAAGGAAAAAGAGGCCGCGGAACAGGCGGCCAACATAAAACGAATGGCTCTTTTGTTCCAAGACATGGCCGGGATGATGTTACAGTCAGAACCTCCAGCTGAAGACCCCCCGGTTATCATTGAAAATGACAGAGGAGAGACATCGAACCCTCCTCCGGCTCTTTCAGCAGCCAAGGAGGAGACCATCTCCAAGGCCGCTCTAGATGATTACATTGCTCAGTAAATACGAGCTCATCAGGCGAATGAAGCGGCTGGGCAGATCGTTAAGACTGGACGACCTTATCCGGGCTAGTATGACCAAATAAGGTACCCGCCAGGATATATGATCCCTAAATTCCATGTATATAAAGGGACGGGCAATCCGCATCAGCACGTCGCTCAATTCAGGGCTCTATGTGGCAACACTGGAGGTGACGATAAACTGCTACTTCGCCAGTTCGTCGGCAGCTTGTCAGAGACAGCATTTGAGTGGTATTCGGAGCTTCCCAACAACTCCGTCAAAACTTTTGCAGAGATGGAGCTACTATTCACCCAGCGTTTCACGAGTGCTGGTGAACGCACCCCAATAACGGATTTGATCAATGCCAGGGTGAAGCCTGGAGAAACATGGGTTCAATACGCAATACGATGGCAGAATTTATGGTCGAAGTGCGAGCAACGCATCGAAGAAGCGCCTGGGGTAGGCATGTTTGTAGGTACTCTCAACCCTCAAGCGACCATCTCTCAATTTATGATGTTTAGCAAGCCGACCACTTTCCAGGCCTTGATTGACAAGCTGGCTCAAATGGACCAGATGGGCCACAGGCATTCCTCTTCGAAGCCAGAGTCGCGAAACGAAAAAGGGAAACGGAAAGCGACCTTCGTCGCCAATACTCAACAACAGCCGAGCAGCTTAAAGATGGTTGTTCGCCAAAACAACGTGCATCCACGCCCATCCCTCGAGGAGAGACTGGGGCGTCCTTACTCGTTTCCCCGGGATAAAACGAGAAGACTGTTCGAGCTGGCAGTGCGCAACAGACCCATCAATCTGCCGGATCCAAAACGTCCGTTGCAGCCAGGCGATATCAACAATCCTAATACTGCCCTTACCACCAAGCAGTAAGCCATCCGATTGAAGGTTGCTTTGTCTTCAAAGACTGGGTTGAGGACCAATACCAACTGGGCAAATTCGCACTGTCTGAAAACTGGAAGATGAACCCGCCACAACTACGTGATCCGAAAAAGATGGACATGCCGGGGGCATCGTGCTCATTCATAGAGAAAGCCGCTGGACCGAAAAGTCCGTAAACTAGAAATTTGCCTCGAATACGGCAACGACGGACCGAAACGTCCTTAAACTAACGATGGACCACCATGTCCTAAAACTGGCTATTGACCGAAACGTCTTTAAACTACTACAAACCCGCGGCATCCCCAGGCTGACGTGGTAAAAAAAACGGTACGTCCATAAGCAAAACGGGCATGGATGAAAACCCGAAAGGGCTCCGTGAGTAAAAACAGCAGGACTACCGGCGAGTTTTATGAAAACCCGAAAGAGTGCAATCTCGTTAAAAGATACTTGCAATGTCCTCTTGACCCTGTAAGGAGAAACCACCCGCGTGAGATCCTTATGACTCACAAGGGAGCAACACACTTAGGAATCCCCACGATTCCTAAAGAGAAGTTACACTTACGAGATCCTCACGACTCGTAAAGATAACCCTCTTATGAGACCCTCACGGCTCATAAGATTCAAGAGCCTTAAGCTACAGGGATCTGAACCCGTTCTTAAGCCATCGCAACCTCCAATGCTGCCCTACAAGCGGTTCAATATTGACCCTTGTATATAATCCACGGGCGCGAGTAAACATTTCCCTAACAAAGTCCCACCAGAGACTGGGGATATGCTCGCACGATGAACAACCCTTATAAGTCCTCTCGACTCATAAGGAGAAAACACTCTTGTAAGATCCTTACGACTTATAAGAGACCATACACTTGGGAATCCTTATGATTCTTAAGGAGAAAACGCACCTACGAGATCCTCACGACTCATAGGGAGAAATACCTTTATGAGACCCTTACGGCTCATGAAGTCAAAAGCCTTAGTCGACAGAATCCTAACCCGGTTCTCTAAGCCACCTTTTTTCGACATCGACAAAGGAAAATGATGATTCTCTTCTGGCAATATCCCAGTTGTAGCGATGTTGATGCCTCAATCGATATCAAATCCCAAATTAGCAGCGAAAAGCCAGTGATCCACAAATGCATATAAAATAGCCGAAATGATGGGGCAACTTGCAACAAAATCAGCAAGTAGAAATGTATGCATACAAAATAGCCGAAATGATTGGGCAATTCGCAATAAAAAACAGCGAGTAAATAAAACAAATAGCCGAAATGATTGGGCACCGCGAAAAATAGCCGAAATGATTGGGCAATCGCGACTTTCGCGATATAAAAGCTGAAATGATAAAGCATCGCGGAAAGAAAAATATATAAAATGAAACTTTTTACCCTACAGGTGAGATCACATCGATCCCTGTATACAATCCAGGGGTACAAATAAAGAAGGAACCCTGCCTTCCCACCAGGCTCCATCAGAAAAAGAAGCCAAATCTCGACGGTTCATAGACAACCTAGAGACCACCTCAACATTCGTCTCGTTACACCAGACGCAATGTCAACAATGGCATTCCTTCGCAGTCCAGCAGGATGCAGATGCAACGTCAATGAAAAACCTCACGGTTGAAACAAAGCGGAGTGATGGCAAAATCCTAACTCCACCTCAGCAATCGTCTCGATACAGCAGACGCAATACCAGCAAATGAAGCAAAGGCAAATTCCTAGCTTCAAGGTCTTGACGGCAACTCATATAAAACATGAAAGACTATCAGAGATCATCCCACATCAGCATGGAGTGGTCACCACCTCGACGTCCGTCTCGATACAACAGACGCAATGCCGGCAAATGAAGCAAAGGCCAAATTCTTAGCTTCAGGGTCTTGACGGCAACTTATATAAAACCTGAAAGACTATCGAAGATCATCCCACACCAGCGCGGAGTGGTCACCACCTCGACGTTCATCTCGATACAGCAGACGAGATGTCACTACAGTGTCCTTCCTCCAACAGGATTCGGACACGCCAAAGCAAACGAAGCGAAGGACAAATTCCTAACTTCAGGGTCTTGACGGCAACTTATATAAAACCTGAAAGACTATCGGAGATCATCCCACACCAGCGCGGAGTGGTCACCACCTCGACGTTCGTCTCGATACAGCAGACGAGATGTCACTACATATTGTGCACACTCCTATGACCAAGAACCCACGTTTTGACATGTGCACAGTATTGTTAAATTCTATAGGTGCAGGTAAACGGGCCGCTAATTACCCTTGCCCCATGCTGGTTACACAATTATGTCGATATTTTCTCCCTGCGGAGGAGTTCGAATTTTATATGCATGGAGGCATTCTGATCAGACCTCTTATCGAGGGCGTTTCTACGTCCTACTCACGACTAACTGATGTGTGGTCTCGAACTGAACCGGCAGAACATGTATTTTCCCGCACACCTAGCTCTAACTCGACAGCGAGTGAAGGCGAAATGACCCCTCTTGAGCATGCACAATTGATGAGGCGAGCAGTTAGGGGTATTGATGCTTTGAGGGAGGAATTTAGGGCGACAGCAAGGGAGCACGACCATCGATTGACGAAGGTTGAGCGGGGTATTCAAACCCTTTTGGTTAGGAAGGAGCGTTCATGTTCACGCTCGAGAACGCGGCATGGGGCCGAGCAGTGAGGGCACTGCTTTGGTTAAGTTTGGGGGAGATGGTGGTTGTATATAGTTATCTTTTGCATTGCATATTTTTAATTTTTTTGTATATATTTTTCTTTTTCTTTTGCATATTTAAATTCTGCATTGCATCCTTATATAAAAATCATAAAAATTGAAAAAAATTGAAAAATAAAAAAAATAATAGAAAAAGAAAAATCAAATAAAAACTGAAAAAATTAAAAAATTAAAAAAATTAAAACATTCAATTTTGGCCTTAATCGACTTGAGTTTAACAAATAGGTTAACTAGCTAGGAATAACTAGATCTGAGATTTAGTAAATTAAAACCCCTAAAAATAACCTTTCTTAAAATTTAACAGTAGAAAGTATATGTCATTGTAGTTTATTTAGAAATAGGCAAATTTTGAGTTGAATTCTTGGGCTAAGTTAAAGCAAGGGAAAAGTATTGATATTTTTATTAAAGTATAACTTTGAAAAATAATTCCTAGCTTAAGTCTAAATTCTGAAAATATATACCCTACAAAATTTCACAAACACGAACCTTGAACTTGGTATAGTAGGAGAGACCTTGAAATGCTCTTGTCTAAAGTCCTTACCACGAAGAAAAATACCATAAAATACAAGTGTGAATAAAGAAAAAACTGAACACTGGTTCTGTAATTACTTAAGGCTGCAAAATAGAAAAAAAAATATTTAGCGAGGGTGGTTCATCACCTAGTGCCTTAGACCAACTGGTTTGGAAGTCACTGCTAAAGTCTTAGGTGTTACAAGACTAGGAATTACGCTTTAATGTGCATACACATTTTGTAATCGGTTTTTGGTACCTCAAGAAGTATTAACGATCGCATGAAGAATGTGTGAGCGAAATTCATCTAAAAATTCACCAATTAAGAAGTGCTTTGGACAACGGACAAGAGTATGATAGCTTGATTTGAATTTCCAAGTGTGGGGGTGATATATACACACACGTAGGGGTATGTGATTGGGATTTAGATAAGAGATAGGAATGAAGAATAGGACTTATATCTTTAATAGAGATGATAAAAATTCCTAAGTTGAGATAGAGGCCTAGAAGGAAAACTTAAAAGATGCCAAAAGCTGAGTAAATTTATAAGAACATATATAATCTTAAGTTAAATAATAAGGAAGCGTGAAAAATACGGGTGGATAATTTCTAATTCAACGATAATAGAGTTTCTTGTTAGAAGACCTAATTGGAGAATAAAAGTTGATAAGCCAAATTGATAGGATTTTGTGGGTAGTATCCGCTGAAAACCCTCAGGAGACAACACTCCTCCTACTAGGGACACCTAGAGATTTAACGGCTTGTTGCACGAGCTCAGTGCAATCGTGTTTCCCTGCGAAAGTAAGGCTAGGTCTTTTTCAAGAATAAAACTAGGTTTGCTCGAAGACGAGAAAAAGATAAGTTTGGGGGTATTTGTTCATATCATAATTTTGAATTATTATATTCCCCATTCTTATACATTTTACAAATAAACAGGTACTTTTGACCCATGTCTGCTACATAGTTGCAGGTTACAGGTTCTCGGAACAAAAACAGTGAAATTGACGAAAAGATGATACAAAGTGAGACTACTACCGATAAATGGTGGAATCTTGATCGTGCCTACATTTTTGAGGGATAATGAAGATCAATGAACAAGTTCACACAAGTACAAAGGCAGCGCATGGTTCAAGACTTTGACACGAAGCGAACGGTAAAAGTCCACTACATTACTCACTATGGAGATCTGGAAGAGAACTAGAAGATATTCTGAAGAACCAACTGAAGAAACAGGAAGACAAATACCACCAGAAGCAGCACAGAAAAACACAGCATCCAAGCTCTCTACTTGGCCGCGGAACCACGACCAAACAGGGCCTATGGCCGCGGTTCCGCGGCCATGTATAACCCGGGTCGGTGCAGAAAACTTTTGGAGGCTGGCGGCGCGTTGACTAGTCTTCCTAGGAGTATATTTGTAAAAGCAAATATGACGCGATTGTAACCCTAGGGTTTTCTATGCTCTATAAATAGAAGCCCTAAATTTTGTTTTAGGTTATGCCTCTTTTCATTGAATAAAATTCAGAATTTCTATCAAGTTTTGAGAGTATCAATTTTGTAAATAGTTTCTTTTATTTTGCCCTAGTTCTTAATTCTTTTTTCTGTCCTAGGTTAAATTTATTCTCTGCCCTAGTTTAATTTAGATTAGAACTTTTTTTATTAATCTGCAGTAGTTAGATAATTAATCTCTTCAATCGAAAACTCTTAAAAATCATGTTTTTCATAGATCCCCTAATGAGCGAGTAGTTCCTCGCTTGTTAGGGTTAGGAATAGGGAAGGTTTGAGAGATGCAAATCTCTCACCCCTTTCTTGCCCAACACATACTAATTATTAGGACTCCACGCATACATACACATACCGCTCCCTACGGCACCCTACCCACGAGGTAACGGTGATACTGTAGTATAAAAGACCGGATGTGCATGCTTTCCATAAAGGTTAGGATAAGGATTAAGAAAGGACGGACAAGGACCTAGAGGAAGAAACATCGTTTCTTCCCAATCGTCCTAATCCCCTTTATTAATAATTACCATAATACTTAAGAGATCTAAATTAGGGCACTGAAAGCGGTGGGATATTTTAATTTTCCAAACTTAACCTAAACCTAACCCTAGCAAGATTTCTAATCCTAGTCTAAGTCAACTTAGTTTTTAGACATAAAGATCCAAACACCATTTGGAATTAACTCGTTAGAACAATTAGGAAATACACAACATCCCTGTGGACCGACCCATACCACCGGCTAGCTACCAAGCGACGCCGTTCTTGATTGCGGTAAAATATTTTTGATCATAAAACTTCACATAAATCAAATGGCGATGTTGCCGGGGATGGCGTAGTATTTTCTTTTTGCAATTTCGGGTTAATATAAAATATAAAAATCATAAAAAAAATGAAAAATATAAAAAATATAAAAAAATTTATCATCTTTTTATTGTTTGAAGGGTGTTTCGTGTGAATTTTGCAGGATCGACGAACGAGTTCGGATCTGGAAAGATCTAGAGAGCGAAACAAAAAACTGAAGATCTGAACAACAGAGGATTACAACAACAGAGAAGTAGAAAAAAATCTCGGGATCCGAACAGAACAACAGACCGCGGAATCGCGGTTGGGAAGGGCATCTGGCGGCGGAAACGCGACGGCCTGGTGACGTCAGCAGGTGGAAAAAGCTCTGTAAGTTCTCTTTTCTTCTTCTCTGCAAACCCCAATATCTCCTCTGTAAAATCTCCTGCAGGATTCTTTGCGCTAAAAAAATCTCTCCCCCTTCCAATAATTGATCTTGTGCAGGATTCTTTGCGCCGCGCTTAAAAAAATTGTTTGCAAGTGATTGTTTACTGCTCTGCATATTTAATCGGACTTTAAGGGGCTTGAAACCAATCCAGATTGGGTTGGGATTTCATCACCCTTCCCAGGATCCCAGAAATCACATAAGGCATATGCATTGACCACCATTTAATTAAAAAAGATTAGACTCGGCCCTAAGGACTTTGCGCTCAATAGTACAGAGGAATAGTTGTAGGCATCGACCGTTGATCCTAACCTGACTTTGTGGTGTCTAGGCAAGTGTGTCTAAGGCAAGTGGTTACTTAATTAGGCTCACTATTTACATAGTGGAGAACCTTCCACTTACCTGGTACTTACCTGGCCACAATTGGCGGTGAAGAGGCGGTATGAGGTCCTACTTCTTGCCCTTTGGAACAGTTAGGAGCTGTCTAGCTGACCTAGGTGACCCTAGATCTAGGCCTGATTGTGCGTTTATGGTTGATTGAACGTGTCTAAGCCTTTTATCGAAAATCTTTTTGCAAAAAGTACCACATAAAAAAAGAGAAAAGGAAAAACTTTTACAAAAACTTGCAACTTGTCGCTAAGAAATCCGTGCACCCCACTTACACCCACTTTCTTCTCATTGACGTTTTCTTGCCCCCACATTATGTTTTTCACCTTTTTGACTACACTATCTCTTTAGTGTATGTCCAGTTGGACTAGGGACACTAGCGCCCGATTAGTCCGTGTCTCGTTGGTACCGACCGACGAAGCTTTCGACTCCGAAGTCGAAATTCCTTCCACTTCCTTACCTTCACCTTTACATTCTTCCTCCGGAGGGATGTCGGGATATAATCCTAACAACACCTTACCCACGGGACTGATTCCACCTCCATTAGGTGCGAATAACCCGCAGCCCCCGCCTGTTGAAGCGCCCCAATGAATCGCGCTCCAGGATCTTTTCTATCCGATCCGCACCGCCTTACCTACTTGTCTTTCACTCCCACCGACAAATGGGGACAATTTTGAGATCAAACTACACTTCATCAATATGTTGCCAAAATTTCACGGACTGGAATCCGAAGATGCCTATATCTTCATAAACAAACTCCAAAACGTTTGCGCAATGATGAAAACAACCCAATTATCAGATGATGCTATAAGACTAAGGGTCATTCCTTTCACCTTATGTGACTTAGCCGAGAAGTGGTTATACAGCACAGCATCACATTCAATTAAGAATTGGGAAGAGTTTGTTAAAGCTTTTCTTAAAAAGTTTTATCCTCATCACAAGACTGCGAGAATTCACAATGAGATTATACAATTTTCCCAGCTTCCTTCCGAACCCTTTTGGAAGTGTTTTGAAAGATTCAAAGACCTACTTGTTCAATGCCCTCACCATGGGATCGAAAATTGGCAACTTTGCCAAACTTTATATGAGGGATTGAACCCAGCAACGAAGCAGTTGCTAGAAACCATTTGTTAAGGTCATATTCTAACCAAATCTAGTGAGGAAGCGTGGCAGTTTCTCGACGATCTTGCTGAACAAACACTTCAATGGGAAAGCACCAAGACCACCTCATCTTCTTCTATTGGTCAGTCTAGGGCAGGCATACATCAACTAGATATGTCTAGATATGTCGATAGCTATGAAAGCCGAAATGGCCGCACTTACGAAAAAGCAAGAAGCCATTGAGACCAAAATCTCATCGCCTTCTCCTGCCCCTGCTTTGCCCCACGAACTGTTTGCGCTTGTTGTTCGGATCCATCACATCTTACCGAAGAGTGTCCTTACAATCCACCTGTTCAAGAAAAAGATCAAGTCAATGCTGCCTTTCAGCAACGACAAATAAATGATCCATACTCTTCGACTTATAATCCGGGTTAGAGGAGTCACCCAAATTTTGCTTGGAATCAAAATCAGCAATTCCAAGGAAACAACAACTTTCAAAGGCCTCCTCCTCCACAACAACAGACACCTCCACAAACTAAATACCAGCAACCTTTCCACCCACAACCTTACCAAAACCAAATGAACAATTTTGTGCCCAACAACTCTTACCCTCAAAACAATTTTGTTCAACCAAATAATGATAAGGTTACCTTACTAGAAAGAAGTCTAAATGCGTTCCTAAAGCAATCTACAAAATCTGCAGCAAGGTTGGAGACTTCCATTCAATCTTTGGTGGAAAACAGTGCCTCACATGATCAAAGCATCAATCTATTGAGGCACAAATTGCATAACTCAATGCTGCGTTGAGCGAGCGAGAAAAGGGAAAGTTTCCATCTCAACCACTGCCAAATCCCGGTCACGCACATGTTGCATATGAACAGCAAAATCACAACGTAAATGCTGTGACCACGTTGAGATCAGGAAAAGTGTTGCACAATAACGTGGGTATTAATAATGACACCCCTGCCGGTGGTTCTTCTTCATCTTCTTCTTCTTCACCTTCATCTTCTTCGTTAGAGCCTATTCTTCATTCTTCACAAGGCTCTACTTCTTCAACTTCGAACGGACCCACTTCTCACATCACGAACACATCTACACGGGGATCCGTTCCATCTCAACAATCTGATCCACAAAAATTGGACTCGACAAATTTTCAAAATGTTCCTTTTCCAAACAGGTTGAGATCCAATAAACCAACTCCACAAATGGAGAAGATTGTAAAATTGTTCAAACAGATTAGCATAAATATAGCTCTCTTGGATGCAATCCAACAAGTCCCTTCATACGCGAAAATCTTAAAGGACTTATGCACCAAGAAGAGGAAGTCACAAGTACCAAAGAAAATTTTCGTGGCTAGTGCTGTTAGTGATGCTCTTGTCCAATCTTTACCCCAAAAGCACAAGGATCCCGGCTGTCCAACTATTTTGATAACAATTGGGGACAAGAACATCAATAGAGCACTATTAGATCTTGGTGCTAGTGTCAATTTGCTACCCTATTCAGTGTACGAGCAATTAGGCGTTGGAGAGCTTAAACCCACGCATTGTACTCTCTAAATGGCCGACCGATCCATCACCCATCTTAGGGGTGAGTTAGAGGATGTGTTAATTAAAGTAGGGGACTTCATTTTCCCCGTTGACTTCATTGTGATGGATACACAACCTGTAGCTAACCCCCAGAGTCAAATTCCGGTGATACTTGGTCGACCATTCCTTGCGACCTCCAATGCGGTGATCAATTGTCGTAATGGTTCCATGAACCTATCTTTTGAAAATATGACAATTGAACTCAACATTTTTAAGTTGGGAAATCAGCCTTCCAAGCTTAATGCTAGTATACTTGATGTTTGCTCGATCCATGAGATCACGGAGGAGGACTGTGAGCTCGAAAACTTTCTGTTTGATCACAGCAGTGTTGACGCCTCTAGTGCGTTCCTCCTAGAATCCGACACAGCTTTCACGCCGGACAACGATTATGAGTGTTTCACCTTCCTGGACGATTTTGAAGACTCACCACCCAAGTTTGAGTCTTTTAATTTTTCGGATGAGTTAGTTGAACCATCCGACTCGGTTGCGTACACTCGATTTGAACCGTTGATGGAATCCTTCGAGTTTGAAACAGTTTCACCTATGTTACCTTCAATTGTTTCACCTCCTAAACTCGAACTAAAGCTTTTGCCGTCTCACCTTAAATATGCTTACCTAGGTGAGAATGAGACCCTTCCCGTTATCATATCGGCCTCTCTAGCTCTTGAGCAAGAGAAGGCCCTTTTAATGGTCTTACAAAATAATCGGCAAGCTTTTGGCTAGTCTATGGTGGACATCAAGGGGATTAGTCCTCTCATAGTTGAACATCATATACACTTGATGGATGATGCCAAGCCAGTGAGGGATCCACAGAGACGCCTCAACCTCATAATGAAAGAGGTTGTCAAGAAGGAGATTGTTAAATGTCTTGATAGTGGTATCATTTACCCTATCTCGGATAGCCAGTGGGTTAGCCCCATTCATGTTGTCCCAAAGAAATTGGGCATTACGGTCATAACCAATGAGGCAAATGAGTTAATACCTACTCGTACCTAAACTGGGTGGCGATTTTGAATCGACTATAGAAAACTCAATGCCGCGATAAGGAAAGACCACTTTCCTTTACCTTTCATTGACCAAATGCTAGAACAATTGGCTGGGCATGAGTTTTACTGCTTTTTGGATGGTTATTCCGGCTATAACCAAGTCCCCATTGCCGAAAAGGATCAAGCCAAGACCACATTTACTTGTCCTTTTGGTACTTTCGCTTACCGTCGCATGCCCTTTGGGTTATGCAATACACCCGCTACATTTCAGCGGTGTATAATGGGGATCTTTTCAGACATGGTTGAAAAGTTTTTGGAGATCTTTATGGATGATTTCTCCATTTTGGTGACTCCTTCGATGAGTGTTTACTACACCTTGACACAGTTCTTACCCGCTGTAGGCATAAGAACCTCACGTTAAATTGGGAGAAGTGACACTTTATGGTACGAGAGGGTATTGTCTTAGGACATGTCATCTCGCAAAACGGCATAGAGGTTGATAAAGCCAAGATTGAGGTCATTTCCAATCTTCCTCCTCCTAAATGCGTCAAAGACATCCGAGCCTTCCTTGGCCATGCCGGTTTTTATAGACAGTTCATCAAGGATTTTAGCAAGATTGCTAGACCCTTGACTCTCTTATTGGCCAAAGACACAACATTTGATTTTGACTCAACTTGCATGGAAGCGTTCGAGTCATTGAAACACTCTATCATTTCTGCGCCCATTCTTTCATCTCCAGACTAGACGCATCCTTTTGAAATTATATGCGATGCATCAGATTTCGCCATTGGTGCAGTCCTTGGACAGCACATTAATAAGATGCCGCACGTAATTTATTACGCTAGCCGAACATTAAATGAGACCCAACTAAACTACACAACAACAGAAAAGGAAATTTTAGCCATTGTGTTTGCACTAGAAAAATTCCGGCCTTATTTAATCGGCTCTCCAGTGATTGTGTACACGGATCATTCAGCTCTTCGCCATCTTTTTACGAAGAAGGATGCTAAATCGCGGTTAATACGTTGGATCCTCTTGCTACAAGAGTTTAACCTTGTCATAAGGGAAAAAAGAGGATGTGAAAATGTAATGGTCGATCACCTTTCACGACTTCCTTCTTCGCCTACACTTGAAATTCCAATTAAAGATGTTTTTCCCGATGAGCAACTCTTAACCGTGTCTTGCGAACCTTGGTTCGCTGATATAGTAAACTACTTGGCCACCGGCTTGATACCTAAAGATTAGTTGAAATAGGATAAACTCCGATTCTTGTCCCAAGTAAAGCATTTTTACTGGGATGGACCGTATCTTTTTAAATACTGTTCCGACCAAATCATTCATCGGTGTGTACCTGAAAATGAGTTTAAAAGTGTGCTGTTTTTTTGCCACGATCAAGCATGTGGCGGGCACTTTGGCCCAAAGAAGACAGCCGAGAAAATCTTGCAGTGTGGTTTCTACTGGCCACATCCCTTTAAAGATGCATATGAATACTGCAAGACATGCTCCCGGTTCCAACACTTGGGCCGGATATCGCGGAGAAACGAAATGCCACTCTAACCAATTTTGGTTGTGGATATTTTTTATGTTTGGGGAATAGACTTCATGGGGCCATTTCTCAATTCCTTTTGGAATGGTATATTCTTTTGGCTGTTGACTATGTGTCAAAGTGGGTCGAGGCTGTGCCTAGCCGAACGAATGACAATAAGGTTGTCGTTCGATTTCTTAAAGAACATATCTTTTCTCGGTTTGGGCACCCTCGAGCAATTATAAGCGATAATGGATCTCACTTCTGCAATAGGACTTTTGAGTCCTTAATGCGCAAATATTCCATTACACACAAGCTGTCAACGCCATACCATCCCCAAACATGTGGGCAAGCCTAGATTTCGAATCGTCAAATTAAGCAAATCTTGGAGAAAACAGTTTCTAAAAACCGTAAAGATTGGTCACACAAACTTCTTGATGAACTATGGGCATTCCGTACTGCATACAAGATCGATCTTGGTATGTCTCCATACTGGCTTGTTTATGGGAAGGCTTGCCACCTCCCAGTTGAGATTGAGCACAAGGCATTTTGGGCGATCAAGGAGTTGAATTTATCAATGGAAGATGCGGGCAGCAATCGAAAGCTGCAATTAAATGAACTAGAAGAGCTGCGGGGTGAGGCTTATGATAATGCTGTCATTGTTAAAAACCGAACTAAGGTGTTTCATGACAAACACCTTATGCGCAAAACGTTTAAACCTGGTCAATAGGTTTTTCTTTATGACACTCGGTTACACTTTCACCCCGGCAAGCTCAGATCAGGTGGAAAGGGCCGTTTTTAGTACGCACCGTATATCCGCACGGTGCGGTAGATCTTGAAAATCCGGAGGACGGTACTTTATTTAAAATAAACGGACATCGATTGAAACCGTTCCTCACTGCGGACCCGTCAGAGGAGCTCCTGTTTTTGCAGGAGCCGGTTTACACTGATTGATCTTCCTCCATTTTACCCCCAAATTTTTGATCTTCTTGCCAAAACTTTATTTCAGATAAGTTTGGGGGTGTGTACCATTTGTAAATATATAAATACAAAATATCATAAAAAAATAGAAAAAATTTGAAAAATAAAAAAAAATTGGGAATTTTTGTAAATTTGCAGAATAATTAATTTTTTTTATTTGCAAATAAATTTCTCTTTTAGAGGGGTTTATTTGCAAATATCCACAAACCACCCTATATAAAGAAGTCGAGCCCCCCTCTCTGCTCTAACCCTAATTTTCACCCTCTCTCAAACCCTAGCCGCTGCATCCTCTTTTTTGCAGCGAGTTACTTCAGCGCCGCCATGATTCCGCCGTGCTACCCCCATCTGGACCGCGCTTCCGCCGCAGATCTGCAGCAGAGATCCCTCCATCGTACCGCGAATCCGCCGCCCGAGCACACTCCTGCCGCTGATCCGCCGCCGCCTAGCCGCTTCACCCCCCGAAATTTTAGGGGAGGTACTATCTGTTCAACCCCTTTCTGTCCTTTTAATTTTTGGATTTGTAGAACACCCATGGCACATAGCATGCAGCTAGAAAGAGATTTTTCACAAGTTTTCTCACATGAGGTATATGGTAGCTATTTCGCGAATGAAATCGCGCGTAGGGGATGGAATTATTTAATATACAATCACCCTTATGCATTTGCATTACCGGAATTAGTAAACCAATTTTACGAGTCTATGGAGGATGGGTGTCTCACCCTACTGGGTTTTATTAAATTGCAATAGGGCGATCGCGAAATTATAATTGATAGGGATATAATACACGAGGTCACACTGATACCTCGCATACCTGCACATGACCAACCCCTTCAATTCGAGGATTACATGCCCCTGATGGACAACGATTGCTCGAGGGAGCCACGAAAGGGTATCCAAGCACGAACCCTTTTCGCGAATGTTTTGACTGTGTGCCGGTGGGCACAAAATAATATTTTCGGTAGCTCCCATAATACAACTTTTTTCACACCCTCCCTACATATTGTGCACACTCTTATGACCAAGAACCCACGTTTTGACATGTGCACGGTATTGTTAAATTCCATAGGTGCGGGTAAACGGGCCGCTAATTATCCTTGCCCCATGCTCGTTACACAATTATGTCGATATTTCCTCCCTGCGGAGGAGTTCGAATTTTATATGCATGGAGGCATTCCGGTCAGTCCTCTTATCGAGGGCGTTTCTACGTCCTACTCACGACTAACTGATGTGTGGTCTCGAACCGAACCGGCAGAACATGTATTTGCCCGCTCATCTAGCTCTAGCTCGACAGCGAGTGAAGGAGAAATGACCCCTCTTGAGCATGCACAATTGATGAGGCGAGCAGTTAGGGGTATTGATGCTTTGAGGGAGGAATTTAGGGTGACAGTAAGGGAGCACGACCGTCAATTGACGGAGGTTGAGCGGGGTATTCAAATCCTTTTGGCTAGGGAGGAGCGTTCACGTTCACGCTCGAGAGCGTGGCGTGGGGCCAAGCAGTGAGGACACTGCTTTGGTTAAGTTTGGAGGATATGGTGGTTGTATATAGTTATCTTTTGCATTGCATATTTTTAATTTTTTTGTATATATTTTTCTTTTTCTTTTGCATATTTAAATTCTGCATTGCATCCTTATATAAAAATCATAAAAATTGAAAAAAAAACTGAAAAATAAAAAAAAATAATAGAAAAAGAAAAATCAAATAAAAACTGAAAAATTTGAAAAATTATAAAAATTAAAACATTCAATTTTGGTCTTAATCGACTTGAGTTTAACAAATAGGTTAACTAGCTAGGAACAACTAGATCTGAGATTTAGTAAATTAAAAACTCTAAAAATAACCTTTCTTAAAATTTAACGGTAGAAAGTATATATCTTTGTAGTTTATTTAGAAATAGGCAAATTTCGAGTTGACTTCTTGGGCTAAGTTAAAGCAAAGGAAAAGTATTGATATTTTTATTAAAGTATAAGTTTGAAAAATAATTCCTAACTTAAGTCTAAATTCTGAAAATATATACCCTACAAAATTGCATAAACACGAACCTTGAACTTGGAATAGTAGGAGAGACCTTGAAATGCACTTGTCTAAAGTCCTTAGCACGAAGAAAAACACCGTAAAATACAAGTGTGAATAAAGAAAAAAATTAACACTGGTTTTTGTAATTACATAAGACTGCAAAATAGAAAAAAAAAATATTTAGCGAGGGTGCTTCATCACCTAGTGCCTTAGACCAACTGTTTGGGAGTCACTGCTAAAACCTTAGGTGTTACAAGACTAGGAATTACGCTTTAATGTGCATACACATTTTGTAATCGGTTGTTGGTATCTCAAGAAATATTAACGATCACATGAAGGATGTATGAGCGAAATTCATCTAAAAATTCACCAATTATGAAGTGCTTTGGACAACGGACAAGAGTATGATAGCTTAATTTGAATTTCCAAGTGTGGGGATGATATATACACACACGTAGGGGTATGTGATTGGGGTTTAGATAAGAGATAGGAATGAAGAATATGACTTATATCTTTAATAGAGATGATAAAAATTCCTAAGTTGAGATAGAACCCTAGAAGGAAAACTTAAAAGATGCCAAAAGCTGAGTAAATTTACGAGAACATATATAATCTTAAGTTAAATAACAAGGAAGCGTGAAAAATACGGGTGGATAATTTCTAAGTCAACGATAATAGAGTTTCTTGTTAGAAGACCTAATTGGAGAATAAAAGTTGATAAAACAAATTGATAGGATTTTGTAGGTAGTATCCGCTGAAAACCCTCAGGAGACAATACTCCTCCTACTAGGGACACCTAGAGGTTTAATGGCTTGTTGCACGAGCTCAGTGCAATCGTGTTTCCCTGCGAAATTGAGGCTAGGTCTTTTTCAAGAATAAAACTAGGTTTGCTCGAGGACGAGCAAAAGATAAGTTTGGGGGTATTTGTTCATATCATAATTTTGCATTATTATATTCCCCATTCTTATACATTTTACAAATAAACAGGTACTTTTGACCCATGTCTGCTACATAGTTGCAGGTTACAGGTTCTCGGAACAAAAACAGTGAAATTGACGAAAAGATGATACAAAGTGAGACTACTACCGATAAATGGTGGAATCTTGATCGTGCCTACATTTTTTAGGGACAATGAAGATCAATGAACAAGTTTACACAAGTACAAAGGCAGTGCAAGGTTCAAGACTTCGACACGAAGCGAACGGTAAAAGTCCACTACATTACTCACTGTGGAGATCTGGAAGAGAACTAGAAGACATTCTGAAGAACCAACTGAAGAAACAGGAAGACAAATACCACCAGAAGCAGCACAGAAAAATGCAGCATCCAAGCTCTTTACTTGGCCGCGGAACCGCGGCCAAACAGGGCCTATGGCCGCGGTTCCACGACCGTGTATAACCCGTGTCGGTGAAGAGAACTTTTGGAGGCTGGCGACGCATTGACTAGTCTTCCTAAGGGTATATTTGTAAAAGCATATGTGACGCGATTGTAACCCTAGGGTTTTCTATGCTCTATAAATAGAAACCCTAAAACTTGTTTTAGATTATACCTCTTTTCATTGAATAAAATTCAGAATTTCTATCAAGTTTTGAGAGCATCAATTTTGTAAGTGGTTTCTTTTATTTTGCCCTAGATCTTAATTCTTCTTTCTGCCCTAGGTTAAATTTATTCTCTGCCCTAGTTTAATTTAGATTAGAACTTTTTTTATTAATCTGCAGTAGTTAGATAATTAATCTCTTCAATCGAAAACTCATAAAAATCATGTTTTTCATAGATCCCCTAATGAGCGAGTAGTTCCTCGCTTGTTAGGGTTAGGAATATGGAAGGTTTGAGAGATGCAAATCTCTTACCGCTTTCTTGCCCAACACATACTAATTATTAGGACTCCATGCATACATACACATACCGCTCCCTACGGCACCCTACCCACGAGGTAACGGTGAACCGTAGTATAAAAGACCGGATGTGCATGCTTTCCATGGAGGTTAGGGTAAGGATTAAGAAAGGACGGACAAGGACCTAGAGGAAGAAACATCGTTTCTTCCCGATCGTCCTAATCCCCTTTATTAATAATTACCATAACACCTAAGAGATCTAAATTAGCGCACTGAAAGCGGTGGGATATCTTAATTTTCCAAACTTAACCTAAACCTAACCCTAGCAAGGTTTCTAATCCTACTCTAAGTCAATTTAGTTTTTAGAGATAAAGATCCAAACACCATTTGGAATTAACTCGTTAGAACAATTAGGAAATACACAACATCCCTGTGGACCGACCCGTACTCACCGGCTAGCTACCAAGCGACGCCGTTCTTGATTGCGGTAAAATATTTTTGATCATAAAACTTCACATAAATCAAATGGCGCCGTTGCCGGGGATGGCGTAGTATTTTCTTTTTGCAATTTCGGGTTAATATAAAATATAAAAATCATTAAAAATATATTAAAAAAATTTATCATCTTTTTATTGTTTGAAGGGTGTTTCGTGTGAATTTTGCAGGATCAACGAACGAGTTCGTATCTGGAAAGATCCAGAGAGCGAAACAGAAAACTGAAGATCTGAACAACAGAGGATTACAACAACAGAGAAGTTCAAAAAAATCTCGGGATCCGAACAGAACAACAGACCGCGGAACCGCGGTCGGGAAGGGCATCTGGCGGCGGAAACGCGGCGGCCTGGTGACGTCAGCAGGTGGAAAAAGCTCTGTAAGTTCTCTTTTCTTCTTCTCTGCAAACCCCAATATCTCCTCTGTAAAATCTCCTGCAGGATTCTTTGCGCTAAAAAAATGTCTCCCCCTTCCAATAATTGATCTTGTGAAGGATTCTTTGCACCGCGCTTAAAAAAAATTGTTTGCAAGTGATTGTTTACTGCTTTGCATATTTAATCGGACTTTAAGGGGCTTGAAACCAATCCAGATTGGGTGGGGATTTCATCACCCTTCCCAGCACCCCAGAAATCACATAAGGCATATGCATTAACCACCATTTAATTAAAAAAGATTAGACTCAGCCCTAAGGACTTCGCGCTCAATAGGACAGAGGAATTGTTGTAGGCATCGACCGTTGATCCTAACCTGACTTTGTGGTGTCTAGGCAAGTGTGTCTAAGGCAAGTGGTTACTTAATTAGGCCCACTACATACGTAGTAGAGAACCTCCTACTTACCTGGCACTTACCTGGGCACAATTGGCGGTGTAGAGGCGGTTTGAGCTCCTACTTCTTGCCCTTTGGAACAGTTAGGAGCTGTCAAGCTGACCTAGGTGACCCTAGATCTAGGCTTGATTGTGCATTTGTAGTTGATTGAACGTGTGTCTAAGTTTTTATCGAAAATCTTTTTGCAAAAAGTACCACATAAAAAGAAAGAGAAAAGGAAAAATTTTTACAAAAACTTGCAACCTGTCGCTGAGAAATCCGTGCACCCCACTTACACCCACTTTCTTCTTATTGACGTTTTCTTGCCCCCACATTCTGTTTTCCACCTTTTTGACTACACTACCTCATTAGTGTATGTCCGGTTGGACTAGGGACACTAGCGCCCGATTAGTCCGTGTCTCGTTGGTACCGACCGACGAAGCTTTCGACTCCGAAGTCGAAATTCCTTCCACTTCCTTACCTTCACCTTTACATTCTTCCTCCAAAGGGATGTCGGGATATAATCCTAACAACACCTTACCCACGGGACTGATTCCACCTCCGTTAGGTGCGAATAACCCGCAGCACCCGCCTGTTGAAGCGCCCCAACGAATCATGCTCCAGGATCTTTTCTACCCGATCCGCGCCGCCTTACCTACTTGTCTTTCACTCCCACCGGCAAATGGGAACAATTTTGAGATCAAACCCCACTTCATCAATATGTTGCCAAAATTTCATGGACTGGAATCCGAAGATACCTATATGTTCATAAACAAATTCCAAAACGTTTGCGCAATGATGAAAATAACCCAATTATCAGATGATGCTATAAGGCTAAGGGTCATTCCTTTCACCTTATGTGACTTAGCCGAGAAGTGGTTATACAGCACAGCATCACATTAAATTAAGAATTGGGAAGAGTTTATTAAAACTTTTCTTAAAAAATTTTATCCTCATCACAAGACTGCGAGAATTCGCAATGAGATTATACAATTTTCCCAGCTTCCTTCCGAACCCTTTTGGAAGTGTTTTGAAAGATTCAAAGACCTACTTGTTCAATGCCCTCACCATGGAATCGAAAATTGGCAACTTTGCCAAACTTTATACGAGGGATTGAACCCAGCAACGAAGCAGTTGCTAGAAACCATTTGTCAAGGTCACTTTCTAACCAAATCTAGTGAGG
The DNA here is from genome assembly GCA_030015575.1 of Agapanthus africanus. Classification (NCBI taxonomy): domain Eukaryota; kingdom Viridiplantae; phylum Streptophyta; class Magnoliopsida; order Asparagales; family Amaryllidaceae; genus Agapanthus; species Agapanthus africanus. The sequence goes on from CM057337.1 coordinate 762,017,322, forward strand.
AAGCGTGGCAGTTTCTCGACGATCTTGCTGAACAAACACTTCAGTGGGAAAGCACCAAGACCACCTCATCATCTTCTATTGGTCAGTCTAGGGCAGGCATACATCAACTAGATATGTCGATAGCTATGAAGGCCGAAATGGCCGCACTTACGAAAAAGCTAGAAGCCATTGAGACCAAAATCTCATCGCCTTCTCCTGCCCCTGCTTTGCCCCCACGAACTATTTGCGCTTGTTGTTCCGATCCATCACATCTTACCGAAGAGTGTCCTTACAATCCACCTGTTCAAGGACAAGATCAAGTCAATGCTGCCTTTCAGCAACGACAAAGAAATGATCCATACTCTTCGACTTATAATCCGGGTTGGAGGAGTCACCCAAATTTTGCTTGGAATCAAAATCAGCAATTCCAAGGAAACAACAACTTTCAAAGGCCTCCTCCTTCACAACAACAAGCACCTCCACAAACTCAATACCAGCAACCTTTCCACCCACAACCTTACCAAAACCAAATGAACAATTTTGTGCCCAACAACTCTTACCCTCAAAATAATTTTGTTCAACCAAATAATGATAAGGTTACCTCGCTAGAAAGAAGTCTAGATGCGTTTCTAAAGCAATCTACACAATCCGCAGCAAGGTTGGAGACTTCCATTCAATCTTTGGTGCAAAACAGTGCCTCACACGATCAAAGCATCAAATCTATTGAGGCACAAATTGCATAACTCAATGCTGTATTGAGCGAGCGAGAAAAGGGAAAACTTCCATCTCAACCACTGCCAAATCCCGGTCATGCACATGTTGCATATGAACAGCAAAATCACAACGTAAATGCTGTGACCACGTTGAGATTGGGAAAAGTGTTGCACAATAACGTGGGTATTAATAATGACAACCCTGTCGGTGGTTCTTCTTCATCTTCTTCTTCTTCACCTTCATCTTCTTCGTTAGAGCCTATTCTTCATTCTTCACAAGGCTCTACTTCTTCAACTTCGAACGGACCCACTTCTCACATCACGAACACATCTACACGGGGATCCGTTCCAACTCAACAATCTGATCCACAAAAATTGGACTCGACAAATTTTCAAAATGTTCCTTTTCCAAACAGGTTGAGATCCAAGAAACCAACTCCATAAATGGAGAAGATTGTAGAATTGTTCAAACAGGTTAGCATAAATATAGCTCTCTTGGATGCAATCCAACAAGTCCCTTCATACGCGAAAATCTTAAAGGACTTATGCACCAAGAAGAGGAAGTCACAAGTACCAAAGAAAGTTTTCGTGGCTAGTGCTGTTAGTGATGCTCTTGTCCAATCTTTACCCCAAAAGCATAAGGACCCCGGCTGTCCTACTATTTCGATAACAATTGGGGACAAGAACATCGATAGAGCACTATTAGATCTTGGTGCTAGTGTCAATTTTCTACCATATTCAGTGTACGAGCAATTAGGCGTTGGAGAGCTTAAACCGACTCATTGTACTCTCCAAAGGGACGACCGATCCATCACCCATCCTAGGGGTGAGTTAGAGGATGTGTTAATTAAAGTAGGGGACTTCATTTTCCCCGTTGACTTCATTGTGATGGATACACAACCTGTAGCTAACCCCCGGAGTTAAATTCCGGTGATACTTGATCGACCATTCCTTGCGACCTCCAATGCGGTGATCAATTGCTGTAATGGTTCATGAACCTATTTTTTGGAAATATGACAATTGAACTCAACATTTTTAAGTTGGGAAATCGGCCTTCCGAGCCTAATGCTAGTATACTTGATGTTTGCTCGATCCATGAGATCACGGAGGAGGACTGTGAGCTCGAAAACTTTCTGTTCGATCACAGCAGTGTTGACGCCTCTAGTGCGTTCCTCCTAGAATCCGACACAGCTTTCACGCCGGACAACGATTATGAGTGTTTCACCTTCTTGGACGATTTTGAAGACTCACCACCCGAGTTTGAGTCTTTTGATTTTTCGGATGGGTTAGTTGAACCATCCGACTCGGTTGCGTACACTTGATTTGAACCGTTGATGGAATCCTTCGAGTTTAAAACAGTTTCACCTATGTTACCTTCAATTGTTTCACCTCCTAAACTCGAACTAAAGGTTTTGCCGTCCCACCTTAAATATGCTTACCTAGGTGAGAATGAGACCCTTCCCGTTATCATATCGGCCGCTCTAGCTCTCGAGCAAGAGAAGGCCCTTTTAATGGTCTTACAAAATAATCGGCAAGCTTTTAGCTGGTCTATGGCGGACATCAAGGGGATTTGTCCCCTCATAGTTGAACATCATATACACTTGATGGATGATTCCAAGCCAGTGAGGGATCCACAAAGACGCCTCAACCCCATAATGATAGAGGCTGTCAAAAAGGAGATTTTTAAATGTCTTAATAATGGTATCATTTACCCTATCTTGGATAGCCAGTGGATTAGCCCCATTTATGTTGTCCCAAAGAAATCGGGCATTACGGTCATAACCAATGAGGCAAATGAGTTAATAGCTACTCGTACCCAAACTGGGTGGCGAGTTTGCATCGACTATAGAAAACTCAATGCCGCGATAAGGAAAGACCACTTTCCTTTACCCTTCATTGACCAAATGCTAGAACGATTGGCTGGGCACGAGTTTTACTGCTTTTTGGATGGCTATTCCGGCTATAACCAAGTCCCCATCGCCGAAAAGGATCAAGACAAGACCACATTTACTTGTCCTTTCGGTACTTTCGCTTACCGTCGCATGCCCTTTGGGTTATGCAATGCACCCGCTATATTTCAGCGGTGTATGATGGGGATCTTTTCAGACATGGTTGAAAAGTTTTTGGAGATTTTTATGGATGATTTCTCCATTTTTGGTGACTCCTTCGACGAGTGTTTACTGCACCTTGATGCAGTTCTTACCCACTGTAGGGATAAGAACCTCACGTTAAATTGGGAGAAGTGCCACTTTATGGTACGAAAGGGTATTGTCTTAGGACATGTCATCTCGCAAAACGGAATAGAGGTTGATAAAGCCAAGATTGAGGTCATTTCCAATCTTCCTCCTCCTAAATGCGTCAAAGACATCCGAGCCTTCCTTGGCCATGCCGGTTTTATAGACGGTTCATCAAGAATTTTAGCAAGATTGCTAGACCCTTGACTCTCTTATTGTCCAAGGACACAACATTTGATTTTGACTCAACTTGCATGGAAGCGTTCGAGTCATTGAAACACTCTCTCATTTCTGCGCCCATTCTTTCATCTCCAGACTGGACGCATCCTTTTGAAATTATGTGCGATGCATCAGATTTCGCCATTGGTGCAGTCCTTGGACAGCAAATTAATAAGATGCCGCACGTAATTTATTACGCTAGCCGAACATTAAATGAGGCCCAACTAAACTACACAACAACAGAAAAGGAAATTTTAGCCGTTGTGTTTGCACTTGAAAAATTCCTGCCTTATTTAATCGGCTCTCCAGTGATTGTGTACACGGATCATTTAGCTCTTCGCCACCTTTTTGCGAAGAAGGATGCTAAATCGCGGTTAATACGTTGGATTCTCTTGCTACATGAGTTTGACCTTGTCATAAGGGACAAAAGAGCATGTGAAAATGTAGTGGCCGGTCACCTTTCACGACTTCCTTCTTCGCCTACACTTGAAATTCCAATTAAAGATGTTTTTCCCGATGAGCAATTGTTAACCGTGTCTTGCGAACCTTGGTTCGCTGATATAGTAAACTACTTGGCCACCGGCTTGATACCTAAAGATTGGTCGAAACAGGATAAACTCCGATTCTTGTCCCAAGTAAAGCATTTTTACTGGGATGAACTGTATCTTTTTAAATACTGTTCCGACCAAATCATTCGTCGTTGTGTACCTGAAAATGAGTTTAAGAGTGTGCTGTCTTTTTGCCACGATCAAGTATGTGGCGGGCACTTTGGCCCAAAGAAGACAGCCGAGAAAATCTTGCAGTGTGGTTTCTACTGGCCACGACTCTTTAAAGATGCATATGAATACTGCAAGACATGCTCCCGGTGCCAACACTTGGGCCGGATATCGCGGAGAAACAAAATGCCGCTCCATCCAATTTTGGTTGTGGATATTTTTGATGTTTGGGGAATAGACTTCATGGGGCCATTTCCCAATTCCTTTGGGAATGTGTATATTCTTTTGGCTGTTGACTATGTGTCAAAGTGGGTCGAGGCTATGCCTAGCCGAACGAATGACAATAAGGTTGTCGTTCGATTTCTTAAAGAACATATCTTTTCTCGGTTTGGGCACCCTCGAGCAATTATAAGCGATAATGGATCTCACTTCTGCAATAGGACTTTTGAGTCCTTAATGTGCAAATATTCTATTACACACAAGCTGTCAACGCCATACCATCTCCAAACATGAGGGCAAGCCGAGGTTTCGAATCGGCAAATTAAGCAAATCTTGGAGAAAACGGTTTCTAAAAACCGTAAAGATTGGCCATACAAACTTCTTGATGCACTATGGGCATTCCGTACTGCATACAAGACCGATCTTGGTATGTCTCCATACCGGCTTATTTATGGGAAAGCTTGCCACCTCCCAGTTGAGATTGAGCACAAGGCATTTTGGGCGATTAAGGAGTTGAATTTATCAATGGAAGATGCGGGCAGCAATTGAATGCTGCAATTAAATGAACTAGAAGAGCTGCGGGATAAGGCTTATGATAATGCTGTCATTGTTAAAAACCGAACAAAAATGTTCCATGACAAACACCTTATGCGCAAAACGTTTAAACCTGGTCAACAGGTTTTGCTTTACGACACTCGGTTACACTTTCACCCCGGCAAGCTCAGATCTAGGTGGAAAGGGACGTTTTTAGTACGCACCGTATATCCGCACGGTGCGGTAGATCTTGAAAATCCGGAGGACGATACTTTATTTAAAGTAAACGGACATCGATTGAAACCGTTCCTCACAGCAGACCCGTCAGAGGAGCTCCTGTTTTTGCAGGAGCCGGTTTACACTGATTGATCTTCCTCCATTTTACCCCCAAATTTTTTATCTTCTTACCAAAACTTTATTTCAGATAAGTTTGGGGGTATCATTTGTAAATATATAAATACAAAATATAATAAAAAAATATAAAAAAATTTGAAAAAAAAAATTGGGAATTTTTGTAAATTTGCAGAATAATTAATTTTTTTTATTTGCAAATAAATTCCTCTTTTAGAGGGGTTTATTTGCAAATATCCATAACCCCCCTATATAAAGAACCTGAGCCCCCCTCTCTGCTCTAACCCTAATTTTCACCATCTTTCAAACCCTAGCCGCCGCATCCTCTTTTTTGCAGCGAGTTACTTCAGCGCCACCGCGATTCCGCCGCGCTACCACCATCTAGACCGCGCTTCCGCCGCAGATCTGCAGCAGAGATCCCTCCATCGTACCGCGAATCCACCGCCCGAGCACACTCCTGCCGCTTATCCGCCGCCGCCTAGCCGTTTCACCCCATGAAATTTCAGGGAAGGTACTATCTGTTCAACCCCTCTCTGTCCTTTTAATTTTTGGATCTGTAGAACACCCATGGCACATAGCATGCAGCTAGAAAGAGATTTTTCACAAGTTTTCTCACATGAGCTATATGGTAGCTATTTCGCGAATGAAATCGCGCGTAGGGGATGGAATTATTTAATATACAATCACCCTTATGCATTTGCATTACCGGAATTAGTAAACCAATTTTACGAGTCTATGGAGGATGGGTGTCTCACCCTACTGGGTTTTATTAAATTACAATGGGGCGATCGCAAAATTATGATTGATAAGGATATAATACACGATGTCACACTAATACCTCGCATACCTGCACATGACCAACCCCTTCAATTCGAGGATTATATGCCCCTGATGGGCAACGATTGCTCGAGAGAGCCGCGAAAGGGTATCCAAGCACGTACCCTTTTTGCGAATGTTTTGACCGTGTGCCGGTGGGCACAAAATAATATTTTCGATAGCTCCCATAATACAACTTTTTCCACACCCTCCCTACATATTATGCACACTCTTATGACCAAGAACCCACGGTTTGACATGTGCACAGTATTGTTAAATTCCATAGGTGCGGGTAAACGGGCCGCTAATTACCCTTGCCCCATGCTGGTTACACAATTATGTCGATATTTCCTCCCTGCGGAGGAGTTCGAATTTTATATGCATGGAGGCATTCCGGTCAGACCTCTTATCGATGGCGTTTCTACGTCCTACTCACGACTAACTGATGCGTGGTCTCGAACCGAACCGGCAGAACATGTATTTGCCAGCACACCTAGCTCTAGCTCGACAGCGAGTGAAGGCGAAATGACCCCTCTTGAGCATGCAAAATTGATGAGGCGAGCTGTTAGGGGTATTGATGCTTTGAGGGAGGAATTTAGGGCGACAGCAAGGGAGCACGACCGTCGATTGACGGAGGTTGAGCGGGGTATTCAAACCCTTTTGGTTGGGAGGAGCATTCACGTTCACGCTCGAGAGCGCGGCATAGGGCCGAGCAGTGAGGGCGCTGCTTTGGTTAAGTTTGGGAGAGATGGTGGATGTATATAGTTATCTTTTGCATTGCATATTTTTAATTTTTTTTGTATATATATTTCTTTTTCTTTTGCATATTTAAATTCTGCATTGCATCCTTATATAAAAATCATAAAAATTGAAAAAAAATTTAAAAATAAAAAAATAATAGAAAAAGAAAAATCAAATAAAAACTGAAAAATTTGAAAAATTATAAAAATTAAAACATTCAATTTTGGCCTTAATCGACTTGAGTTTAACAAATAGGTTAACTAGCTAAGAACAACTAGATCTGAGATTTAGTAAATTAAAAACCTTAAAAATAACCTTTCTTAAAATTTAATGGTAGAAAGTATATGTCTTTGTAGTTTATTTAGAAATAGGCAAATTTCGAGTTGACTTCTTGGGCTAAGATAAAGCAAGGGAAAAGTATTGATATTTTTATTAAAGTATAACTTTAAAAAATAATTCCTAACTTAAGTCTAAATTCTGAAAATATATACCCTACAAAATTCCACAAACACAAACCTTGAACTTGGAATAGTAGGAGAGACCTTGAAATGCTCTTGTCTAAAGTCCTTAGCACGAAGAAAAATACCATGAAATACAAGTGTGAATAAAGAAAAAAATGAACACTGGTTTCTGTAATTACTTAAGGCTGCAAAATAGAAAAAAACATATTTAGCGAGGGTGCTTCATCACCTAGTGCCTTAGACCAACTGGTTTGGGGGTCACTGCTAAAGCCTTAGGTGTTACAAGACTAGGAATTACGCTTTAATGTGCATACACATTTTGTAATCGGTTGTTGGTATCTCAAGAAGTGTTAACGATCGCATGAAGGATGTGTGAGCGAAATTCATCTAAAAATTCACCAATTAAGAAGTGCTTTGGACAACGGATAAGAGTATGATAGCTTGATTTGAATTTCCAAGTGTGGGGGTGATATATACACACACGTAGGGGTATGTGATTGGGGTTTAGATAAGAGATAAGAATGAAGAATTGGACTTATATCTTTAATAGAGATGATAAAAATTCCTAAGTTGAGATAGAACCCTAAAAGGAAAACTTAAAAGATGCCAAAAGCTGAGTAAATTTACAAGAACATATATAATCTTAAGTTAAATAATAAGAAAGCGTGAAAAATACGGGTGGATAATTTCTAAGTCAACGATAATAGAGTTTCTTGTTAGAAGACCTAATTGGAGAATAAAAGTTGATAAGCCAAATTGATAGGATTTTGTGGGTAGTATCCACTGAAAACCCTCAGGAGACAACACTCCTCCTATTAGGGACACCTAGAGGTTTAACGGCTTGTTGCACGAGCTCAGTGCAATCGCGTTTCCCTGCGAAAGCGAGGCTAGGTCTTTTTCAAGAATAAAACTAGGTTTGCTCGAAGACGAGCAAAAGATAAGTTTGGGGGTATTTGTTCATATCATAATTTTGTATTATTATATTCCCCATTCTTATACATTTTACAAATAAACAGCTACTTTTGACCCATGTCTGCTACATAGTTGCAGGTTACAGATTCTCGGAACAAAAACAGTGAAATTGACGAAAAGATGATACAAAGTGAGACTACTACCGATAAATGGTGGAATCTTGATCGTGCCTACATTTTTGAGGGACAATGAAGATCAATGAACAAGTTCACACAAGTACAAAGGCAACGCAAGGTTCAAGACTTCGACACGAAGCGAACGGTAAAAGTCCACTACATTACTCACTGTGGAGATCTGGAAGAGAACTAGAAGGCATTCTGAAGAACCAACTGAAGAAACAGGAATACAAATACCACCAGAAGCAGCACAGAAAAACGCAGGACCCAAGCTCTCTACTTGGCCGCGGAACCGCGGCCAAACAGGGCCTATGGCCGCGGTTCCGCTGCCGTGTATAACCCGTGTCGGTGCAGAAAACTTTTGGAGGCTGGCGGCGCGTTGACTAGTCTTTCTAGGGGTATATTTGTAAAATCAGATGTGACGCGATTGTAACCCTAGGGTTTTCTATGCTTTATAAATAGAAGCCCTAAAACTTATTTTAGGTTATGCCTCTTTTCATTGAATAAAATTCAGAATTTCTATCAAGTTTTGAGAGCATCAATTTTGTAAGTAGTTTCTTTTATTTTGCCCTAGTTCTTAATTCTTCTTTCTGCCCTAGGTTAAATTTATTCTCTGCCCTAATTTAATTTAGATTAGAACTTTTTTTATTAATCTGCAGTAGTTAGATAATTAATCTCTTCAATCGAAAACTCATAAAAATCATGTTTTTCATAGATCCCTTAATGAGCGAGTAGTTCCTCGCTTGTTAGGGTTAGGAATAGGGAAGGTTTGAGAGATACAAATCTCTCACCCCTTTCTTACCCAACACATACTAATTATTAGGACTCCATGCATACATACACATACCGCTGCCTACGGCACCCTACCCATGAGGTAACGGTGATACCGTAGTATAAAAGACCGGATGTGCATGCTTTCCATGGAGGTTAGGGTAAGGATTAAAAAAGGACGGACAAGGACCTAGAGGAAGAAATATCGTTTCTTCCCGGTCGTCCTAATCCCCTTTATTAATAATTACCATAACACCTAAGAGATCTAAATTAGGGCACTGAAAGCGGTGGGATATCTTAATTTTCCAAACTTAACCTAAACCTAAGCCTAGCAAGATTTCTAATCCTAGTCTAAGTCAACTTAGTTTTTAGAGATAAAGTTCCAAACACCATTTGGAATTAACTCGTTAGAACAATTAGGAAATACACAACATCCCTGTGGACCGACCCGTACTCACCGGCTAGCCACCAAGCGACACCGTTCTTGATTGCGGTAAAATATTTTTGATCATAAAACTTCACATTAATCAAATGGCGTCGTTGCCGGGGATGGCGTAGTATTTTCTTTTTGCAATTTCGAGTTAATATAAAATATAAAAATCATTAAACAAAATTGAAAAAAAAAATTTATCATCTTTTTATTATTTGAAGGGTGTTTTGTGTGAATTTTGCAGGATCGACGAACGAGTTCGGATCTGGAACGATCAAGAGAGCGAATCAGAAAACTGAAGATCTGAACAACAGAGGATTACAACAACAGAGAAGTAGAAAAAAATCTCGGGATCCGAACAGAACAACAGACCGCGGAACCGCGGTCGGGAAGGGTATCTGGCGGCGGAAACGCGGCGGCCTGGTGACGTCAGCAGGTGGAAAAAGCTCTGTAAGTTCTCTTTTCTTCTTCTCTACAAACCCGAATATCTCCTCTGTAAAATCTCCTGCAGGATTCTTTGCGCTAAAAAAATCTCTCCCCCTTCCAATAATTGATCTTGTAAAGGATTCTTTGCGCCGCGCTTAAAAAAAATTGTTTGCAAATGATTGTTTACTGCTTTGCATATTTAATCGGACTTAAAGGGGCTTGAAACCAATCCGATTGGGTGGGGATTTCATCACCCTTCCCAAGACCCCAGAAATCACATAAGGCATATGCATTGACCACCATTTAATTAAAAAAGATTAGACTCGGCCCTAAGGAATTCGCGCTCAATAGGACAGAGGAATAGTTTTAGGCATCGACCGTTGATCCTAACCTGACTTTGTGGTGTCTAGGCAAGTGTGTCTAAGGCAAGTGGTTACTTAATTAGGCCCACTACTTACGTAGTGGAGAACCTCCCACTTACCTGGCACTTACCTGGTCACAATTGGCGGTGAAGAGGCGGTATGAGGTCCTACTTCTTGCCCTTTGGAACAGTTAGGAGCTGTCTAGCTGACCTAGGTGACCCTAGATCTAGGCCTGATTATGCATTTGTGGTTGATTGAACATGTGTCTAAGTCTTTTATCGAAAATCTTTTTGCAAAAAGTACCACATAAAAAAAGAGAAAAGGAAAATTTTTTACAAAAACTTGCAACTTATCGCTAAGAAATCCGTGCACCCCACTTACGCCCACTTTCTTCTCATTGACGTTTTCTTGCCCCCACATTATGTTTTTCACCTTTTTGACTACACTACCTCTTTAGTGTATGTCCGGTTGGACTAAGGGCACTATCCCCCGATTAGTCCGTGTCTCGTTGGTACCGACCGACGAAGCTTTCGACTCCGAAGTCGAAATTCCTTCCACTTCCTTACCTTCACCTTTACATTCTTCCTACGAAGGGATGTCGGGATATAATCCTAACAACACCTTACCCACGGGACTAATTCCACCTCCGTTAGGTGCAAATAACCCGCAGCACCCGCCTGTTGAAGCGCCCCAACGAATCGCGCTCCAGGATCTTTTCTACCCGATCCGCACCGCCTTACCTACTTGTCTTTCACTCCCACCGGCAAATGGGGACAATTTTGAGATCAAACCCCACTTCATCAATATGTTGCCAGAATTTCACTGACTGGAATCCGAAGATGCCTATATCTTCATAAACAAATTCCAAAACGTTTGCGCAATGATGAAAACAACCCAATTATCAGATGATGCTATAAGGCTAAGGGTCATTCCTTTCACCTTATGTGACTTAGCCGAGAAGTGGTTATACAGCGCAGCATCACATTCAATTAGGAATTGGGAAGAGTTTGTTAAAGCTTTTCTTAAAAAGTTTTATCCTCATCACAAGACTGCGAGAATTCGCAATGAGATTATACAATTTTCCCAGCTTCCTTCCGAACCCTTTTGGAAGTGTTTTGAAAAATTCGAAGACCTACTTGTTCAATGCCCTCACCATGGGATCGAAAATTGGCAACTTTGCCAAACTTTTTACGAGGGATTGAACCCAGCAACGAAGCAGTTGCTAGAAATCATTTGTCAATGTCACTTTCTAAACAAATCTAGTGAGGAAGCGTGGCCGTTTCTCGACGATCTTGCTGAACAAACACTTCAGTGAGAAAGCACCAAGACCACCTCATCTTCTTCTATTGGTCAGTCTAGGGCAGGCATACATCAACTAGATATATCGATAGCTATGAAGGCCGAAATGGCCGCACTTACGAAAAAACAAGAAGCCATTGAGACCAAAATCTCATCGCCTTCTCCTACCCCTGCTTTGCCCCCACGAACTGTTTGCGCTTGTTGTTCGGATCCATCACATCTTATCGAAGAGTGTCCTTACAATCCACCTGTTCAAGGACAAGATCAAGTCAATGCTGCCTTTAAGCAACGACAAAAAAATGATCCATACTCTTCGACTTATAATCCGGGTTGGAGGAGTTACCCAAATTTTGCTTGGAATCAAAATCAGCAATTCCAAGGAAACAACAACTTTCAAAGGCCTCCTCCTCCACAACAACAAGCACCCCCACAAACTCAATACCAGCAACCTTTCCACCCACAACCTTACCAAAACCAAATGAACAATTTTGTGCCCAACAACTCTTACCCTCAAAACAATTTTGTTCACAAATAATGATAAGGTTACCTCGCTAGAAAGAAGTCTAAATGCGTTCTTAAAGAAATCTACACAATCCGCAACAAGGTTGGAGACTTCCATTCAATCTTTGGTGCAAAACAGTGCCTCACACGATCAAAGCATCAAATCTATTGAGGCACAAATTGCACAACTCAATACTGCGTTGAGCGAGCGAGAAAAGGGAAAGCTTCCATCTCAACCACTGCCAAATCCCGGTCATGCACATGTTGTATATAAACAGCAAAATCACAACGTAAATGCTGTGACCACGTTGAGATCGGGAAAAGTGTTGCACAATAACGTGAGTATTAATAATGACACCCCTGCCGGTAGTTCTTCTTCATCTTCTTCTTCTTCACCTTCATCTTCTTCACCTTCATCTTCTTCATTAGAGCCTATTCTTCATTCTTCACAAGGCTCTACTTCTTCTACTTCGAACGGACCCACTTCTCACATCACGAACACATCTACACGGGGATCCGTTCCAACTCAACAATCTGATCCACAAAAATTGGACTCGACAAATTTTCAAAATGTTCCTTTTCCAAACAGGTTGAGATCCAATAAACCAACTCCACAAATGGAGAAGATTGTAGAGTTGTTCAAACATGTTAGCATAAATATACCTCTCTTGGATGCAATCCAACAAGTCTCTTCATACGCGAAAATCTTAAAGGACTTATGCACCAAGAAGAGGAAGTCACAAGTACCAAAGAAAGTTTTCGTGGCTAGTGCTGTTAGTGATGCTCTTGTCCAATCTTTACCCCAAAAGCACAAGGACCCCGGCCGTTCTACTATTTCGATAACAATTGGGGACAAGAACATCAATAGAGAACTATTAGATCTTGGTGCTAGTGTCAATTTGCTACCCTATTCAGTGTACGAGCAATTAGGCGTTGGAGAGCTTAAACCCACTCATTGTACTCTCCAAATGGCCGACCGATCCATCACCTATCCTTGAGGTGAGTTAGAGGATGTGTTAATTAAAGTAGGGGACTTCATTTTCCCCGTTGACATCATTGTGATGGATACACAACCTGTAGCTAACCCCGTAGTCAAATTCCGGTGATACTTGGTCGACCATTCCTTGCGACCTCCAATGCGGTGATCAATTGTCGTAATGGTTCCATGAACCTATCTTTTGGAAATATGACAATTGAACACAACATTTTTAAGTTGGGAAATCAGCCTTCCAAGCCTAATGCTAGTATACTTGATGTTTGCTCGATCCATGAGATCACGGAGGAGGACTGTGAGCTCGAAAACTTTCTGTTCGATCACAGCAGTGTTGACGCCTCTAGTGCGTTCCTCCAAAAATCCGACACAGCTTTCACGCCGGACAACGATTATGAGTGTTTCACCTTCTCGGACGATTTTGAAGACTCACCACCCGAGTTTGAGTCTTTTGATTTTTCGGATGAGTTAGTTGAACCATCCGACTCGGTTGCGTACACTCGATTTGAACCGTTGATGGAATCCTTCGAGTTTGAAACAGTTTCACCTATGTTACCTTCAATTGTTTCACCTTCTAAACTCGAACTAAAGGTTTTGCCGTCTCACCTTAAATATGCTTACCTATGTGAGAATGAGACCCTTCCCGTTATCATATCGGCCTCTCTAGCTCTCGAGCAAGAGAAGGCCCTTTTAATGGTCTAACAAAATAATCGGCAAGATTTTGGCTGGTCTATGGCGGACATCAAGGGGATTAGTCCCCTCATAGTTGAACATCATATATACTTGACGGATGATGCCAAGCCAGTGAGGGATCCACAAAGACGCCTCAACCTCATAATGAAAGAGGCTGTCACGAAGGAGATTGTTAAATGTCTTGATAGTAGTATCATTTACCCTATCTCGGATAGCCAGTGGGTTAGCCCCATTCATGTAGTCCCAAAGAAATCGGGCATTACGGTCATAACCAATGAGACAAATGAGTTAATAGCTACTCGTACCCAAACTGGGTGGCGAGTTTGCATCGACTATAGAAAACTCAATGCCGCGACAAGGAAAGACCACTTTCCTTTACCTTTCATTGACCAAATGCAAGAACGATTGGCTGGGCACGAGTTTTACTGCTTTTTGGATGGCTATTCCGGCTATAACCAAGTCCCCATCGCCGAAAAGGATCAAGACAAGACCACATTTACTTGTCCTTTCGGTACTTTCGCTTACCGTCGCATGCCCTTTGGGTTATGCAATGCACCCGCTACATTTCAGCGTTGTATGATGGGGATCTTTTCAGACATGATTGAAAAACTTTTGGAGATCTTTATGGATGATTTCTCCATTTTTGGTGACTCCTTCGACGAGTGTTTACTACACCTTGACGCAGTTCTTACCAGCTGTAGGGATAAGAACCTCACGTTAAATTGGGAGAAGTGCCACTGTATGGTACGAGAGGGTATTGTCTTAGGACATGTCATCTCGCAAAACGGCATAGAGGTTGATAAAGCCAAGATTGAGGTCATTTCCAATCTTCCTCCTCCTAAATGCGTCAAAGACATCCGAGCCTTCCTTGGCCATGCCGGTTTTTATAGACGGTTCATCAAGGATTTTAGCAAGATTGCTAGACCCTTGACTCTCTTATTGGCCAAGGACACAACATTTGATTTTGACTCAACTTGCATGGAAGCGTTCGAGTCATTGAAACACTCTCTCGTTTCTGCGCCCATTCTTTCATCTCCAGACTGGACGCATCCTTTTGAAATTATGTGCGATACATCAGATTTCACCATTGGTGCAGTCCTTGGACAGTACATTAATAAGATACCGTACGTAATTTATTACGCTAGCCGAACATTAAATGAGGCCCAACTAAACTACACAACAACAGAAAAGGAAATTTTAGCCGTTGTGTTTGCACTTGAAAAATTCCGGCCTTATTTAATCGGCTCTCCAGTGATTGTGTACACGGATCATTCAGCTCTTCGCCACCTTTTTGCGAAGAAGGATGCTAAATCGCGGTTAATACGTTGGATCCTCTTACTACAAGAATTTGACCTTGTCATAAGGGACAAAAGAGGATGTGAAAATGTAGTGGCCGATCACCTTTCACGACTTCCTTCTTAGCCTACACTTGAAATTCCAATTAAAGATATTTTTCCCGATGAGCAACTCTTAACCGTGTCTTGCAAACCTTGGTTCGCAGATATAGTAAACTACTTGGCCACCGGCTTGATACCTAAAGATTGGTCGAAAAAGGATAAATTTTGATTCTTGTCCCAAGTAAAGCATTTTTACTGGGATGAACCGTATCTTTTTAAATACTGTTCCGACCAAATCATTTGTCGGTATGTACCTGAAAATGAGTTTAAGAGTGTGCTGTCTTTTTGCCACGATCAAGCATGTGGTGGGCACTTTGGCCCAAAGAAGACAGCCGAGAAAATCTTGCAATGTAGTTTCTACTGGCCACGTCTCTTTAAAGATGCATATGAATACTGCAAGACATGCTCCCGGTGCCAACACTTGGGCCGGATATCGTGGAGAAACGAAATGCCGCTCCAACCAATTTTGGTTGTGGATATTTTTGATATTTGGGGAATAGACTTCATGGGGCCATTTCCCAATTCCTTTGGGAATGGTATATTCTTTTGGCTGTTGACTATGTGTCAAAGTGGGTCGAGACTGTGCCTAGCCGAACGAATGACAACAAGGTTGTCGTTTGATTTCTTAAAGAACATATCTTTTCTCGGTTTGGGCACCCTCGAGCAATTATAAGCGATAATGGATCTCACTTCTGCAATAGGACTTTTGAGTCCTTAATGCGCAAATATTCCATTACACACAAGCTGTCAACGCCATACCATCCCCAAACATGTGGGCAAGCCGAGGTTTCGAATCGGCAAATTAAGCAAATCTTGGAGAAAACGGTTTCTAAAAACCGTAAAGATTGGTCACACAAACTTCTTGATGCACTATGGGCATTCTTTACTGCATACAAGACCGATCTTGGTATGTCTCCATACCGGCTAGTTTATGGGAAGGCTTGCCACCTCCCAGTTAAGATTGAGCACAAGGCATTTTGGGCGACCAAGGAGTTGAATTTATTAATGGAAGATGCGGGCAGCAATCGAAAGATGCAATTAAATGAACTAGAAGAGCTGCGGGATGAGACTTATGATAATGCTGTCATAGTTAAAAACTGAACTAAGGTGTTCCTTGACAAACACCTTATGCGCAAAACGTTTAAACCTGGTCAACAGGTTTTGCTTTACGACACTCGGTTACACTTTCACCCCGGCAAGCTCAGATCTAGGTGGAAAGGGTCGTTTTTAGTACGCACCGTATATCCGCACGGTGCGGTAGATCTTGAAAATCCGGAGGACGGTATTTTATTTAAAGTAAACGGACATCGATTGAAACCGTTCCTCACTGCGGACCCGTCAGAGGAGCTCCTGTTTTTGCAGGAGCCGGTTTACACTGATTGATCTTCCTACATTTTACCCCCAAATTTTTGATCTTCTTGCCAAAACTTTATTTCAGATAAGTTTGGAGGGGTGTATCATTTGTAAATATATAAATAAAAAATATCATAAAAAAATTTTTAAAAAATTGAAAAATAAAAAAAAATTGGGAATTTTTGTAAATTTGCAGAATAATTCATTTTTTTTATTTGCAAATAAATTCCTCTTTTAGAGGGGTTTATTTGCAAATATCCACAAACCCCCTATATAAAGAACCCGAGCCCCCCTCTCTGCTCTAACCCTAATTTTCACCCTCTCTCAAACCCTAGCCGCCGCATCCTCTTTTCTGCAGCAAGTTACTTCAGCGCCGCCGTGATTCCACCGCGCTACCCCCATCTGGACCGCGCTTTCGCCGCAGATCTACAGCAGAGATCCCTCCATCGTACCGCGAATCTGTCGCCCGAGCACACTCCTGCCACTGATCCGCCGCCGCCGCCTAACCGTTTCACCCCATGAAATTTCAGGGGAGGTACTATCTGTTCAACCCTTCTCTATCCTTTTAATTTTTAGATTTGTAGAACACCCATGGCACATAGCATGCAGCTAGAAAGAGATTTTTCACAAGTTTTCTCACATGAGGTATATGGTAGCTATTTCACGAATGAAATCGCGCGTAGAAGATGGAATTATTTAATATACAATCACCCTTATGCATTTGCATTACCGGAATTAGTAAACCAATTTTACGAGTCTATGGAGGATGGGTGTCTCACCCTACTGGGTTTTATTAAATTGCAATGGGGTGATCGTGAAATTATAATTGATAGGAATATAATATACGAGGTCACACTAATATCTCGCATACCTGCACATGACCAACCCCTTCAATTCGAGGATTACATGCCCCTGATGGGCAACGATTGCTCGAGGGAGCCGCGAAAGGGTATCCAAGCACGAACCCTTTTCGTGAATGTTTTGACCGTGTGCCGGTGGGCACAAAATAATATTTTCGGTAGCTCCCATAATACAACTTTTTCCACACCCTCCCTACATATTATGCACACTCTTATGACCAAGAACCCACGTTTTGACATGTGCACAGTATTGTAAAATTCCATAGGTGCGGGTAAACGGGCCGCTAATTACCCTTGCCCCATGCTAGTTACACAATTATGTCGATATTTCCTCCCTGCGGAGGAGTTCGAATTTTATATGCATGGAGGCATTCCGGTCAGACCTCTTATCGAGGGCGTTTCTACGTCCGACTCACGACTAACTGATGCGTGGTCTCGAACCGAACCGGCAGAACATGTATTTGCCCGCACACCTAGCTCTAGCTCGACAGCGAGTGAAGGTGAAATGACCCCTCTTGAGTATGCACAATTGATGAGGCGAGCAGTTAGGGGTATTGATGCTTTGAGGGAGGAATTTAGGGCAACAGCAAGGAAGCACGACCGTCGATTGACGGAGGTTGAGCGGGGTATTCAAACCCTTTTGATTAGGGAGGAGCGTTCACGTTCACGCTTGAGAGCGCGGCGTGGGGCCGAGCAGTGAGGGCGCTGCTTTGGCTAAGTTTGGGGGAGATGGCAGTTGTATATAGTTATCTTTTGCATTGCATATTTTTAATTTTTTTCTATATATTTTTCTTTTTCTTTTGCATATTTAAATTCTGCATTGCATCCTTATATAAAAATCATAAAAATTGAAAAAAAATTTAAAAATAAAAAAAATAATAGAAAAAGAAAAATCAAATAAAAACTGAAAAATTTGAAAAATTATAAAAATTAAAACATTCAATCTTGGCCTTAATCGACTTGAGTTTAACAAATAGGTTAACTAGCTAGGAACAACTAGATCTGAGATTTAGTAAATTAAAAACCCTAAAAATAACCTTTCTTAAAATTTAACGGTAAAAAGTATATGTCTTTGTAGTTTATTTAGAAATAGGCAAATTTCGAGTTGACTTCTTGGGCTAAGTTAAAGCAAGGGAAAAGTATTGATATTTTTATTAAAGTATAACTTTGAAAAATAATTCCTAGCTTAAGTCTAAATTCTGAAAATATATACCCTACAAAATTGCACAAACACGAACCTTGAACTTGGAATAGTAGGAGAGACCTTGAAATGCTCTTGTCTAAAGTCCTTAGCACGAAGAAAAATACCATAAAATACAAGTGTGAATAAAGAAAAAAATGAACACTGGTTTTTGTAATTACTTAAGGCTGCAAAATAGGGGAAAAAAATATTTAGCGAGGGTGCTTCATCACCTAGTGCCTTAGACCAACTGGTTTGGGGGTTACTGCTAAAGCCTCAGGTGTTACAAGACTAGGAATTACGCTTTAATGTGCATACACATTTTGTAATCGGTTGTTGGTATCTCAAGAAGTATTAACGATCGCATGAAGGATGTGTGAGCGAAATTCATCTAAAAATTCACCAATTAAGAAGTGCTTTGGACAACGGACAAGAGTATGATAGCTTGATTTGAATTTTCAAGTGTGGGGGTGATATATACACACACGTAGGGGTATGTGATTGGGGTTTAGATAAGAGATAAGAATGAAGAATTGGACTTATATCTTTAATAGAGATGATAAAAATTCCCAAGTTGTGATAGAACCCTAGAAGGAAAACTTAAAAGAAGCCAAAAGCTGAGTAAATTTACAAGAACATATATAATCTTAAGTTAAATAATAAGGAAGCGTGAAAAATACGGGTGGATAATTTCTAAGTCAACGATAATAGAGTTTCTTGTTAGAAGACCTAATTGGAGAATAAAAGTTGATAAGCCAAATTGATAGGATTTTGTGGGTAGTATCCGCTGAAAACCCTCAGGAGACAACACTCCTCCTACTAGGGACACCTAGAGGTTTAACGACTTATTGCACGAGCTCAGTGCAATCGCGTTTCCCTGCGAAAGTGAGGCTAGGTCTTTTTCAAGAATAAAACTGGGTTTGCTCGAGGACGAGCAAAAGATAAGTTTGGGGGTATTTGTTTATATCATAATTTTGCATTATTATATTCCCCATTCTTATACATTTTACAAATAAACAGGTACTTTTGACTCATGTCTGCTACATAGTTGCAGGTTACAGGTTCTTAGAACAAAAACAGTGAAATTGACGAAAAGTTGATACAAAGTGAGACTACTACCGATAAATGGTGGAATCTTGATCGTGCCTATATTTTTTAGGGACAATGAAGATCAATGAACAAGTTCACACAAGTACAAAGACAGCGCAAGGTTCAAGACTTCGACACGAAGCGAACGGTAAAAGTCCACTACATTACTCACTGTGGAGATCTGGAAGAGAACTAGAAGACATTCTGAAGAACCAACTGAAGAAACAGGAAGACAAATACCACCAGAAGCAGCACAGAAAAACGCAGCATCCAAGCTCTCTACTTGGCCGTGGAACCGCGGCCAAACAGGGCCTATGGTCGCGGTTCCGCGGCCGTGTATAACCCGTGTCGGTGCAAAAACCTTTTGGAGGCTGGCGGCGCGTTGACTAGTCTTCCTAGGGGTATATTTGTAAAAGTATATGTGACGCGATTGTAACTCTAGGGTTTTCTATGTTCTATAAATAGAAGCCCTAAAACTTGTTTTAGGTTATGCCTCTTTTCATTGAATAAAATTCAGAATTTCTATCAAGTTTTGAGAGCATCAATTTTGTAAGTAGTTTCTTTTATTTTGCCCTAGTTCTTAATTCTTCTTTCTGCCCTAGGTTAAATTTATTCTCTGCCCTAATTTAATTTAGATTAGAACTTTTTTTATTAATCTGCAGTAGTTAGATAATTAATCTCTTCAATCGAAAACTCATAAAAATCATGTTTTTCATAGATCCCCTAATGAGCGAGTAATTCCCCGCTTGTTAGGGTTAGGAATAGGGAAGGTTTGAGAGATGCAAATCTCTCACCCCTTTCTTGCCCAACACATACTAATTATTAGGACTCCATGCATACATACACATACTGCTTCCTACGGCACCCTACCCACGAGGTAACGGTGATACCGTAGTATAAAAGACCGGATGTGCATGCTTTCCATGAAGGTTAGGGTAAGGATTAAGAAAGGGCGGACAAGGACCTAGAGGAAGAAACATCGTTTCTTCCCGATCGTCCTAATCCGCTTTATTAATAATTACCATAACACTTAAGAGATCTAAATTAGGGCACTGAAAGCGGTGGGATATCTTAATTTTCCAAACTTAACCTAAACCTAACCCTAGCAAGATTTCTAATCCTAGTCTAAGTCAACTTAGTTTTTAGAGATAAAGATCCAAACACCATTTGGAATTAACTCGTTAGAACAATTAGGAAATACACAACATCCTTGTGGACCGACCCGTACTCACCGGCTAGCTACCAAGCGACTCCGTTCTTGATTGCGGTAAAATATTTTTGATCATAAAACTTCACATAAATCAGCCTCAGCTTCATGATTTATTATCGTTAAGAGACGGGCCTCCGCTTGAACCTGTTAGGCCTGGTACGAGGCAAGCCGACTTTCAAGCTCCTTTTCGGTAACCTTATGAGCTTCGACCATTTCGTAAGTGAAAATGATGGCTTTATCAATGGCTACCACCTGCCTGATAGCTTCTTGAAGCATCTGCCAAAGTTCATATGCCCGAGTGGTCTTGGCCGTAAGATTAGCTTAAAGCTCCCTCGGCGCTTTGGAAGCCAGCTCCCTCTCCGAAAATTTTCAGCTGAGCCTCTTCTCGCATGATAGCATATTCGCAGCGCACCGCTCAATCAGCCCTCGTAAGCTAGCCTTTGCAGCCACAACCTCTGAAGGAAGGCGTGTGCATTCAAGAGTATGCAAGCAAGCCTCCACCTGACGACAGAACTCAACCCAGACTTGCACCAATGTTTCACTATGGTAAGTAGCAAGAAAGGGAAGAGAACCGTTGGCTTCAGCGGCAAATGCTTCGGCCGTGATCAAACTGCCAGCACGAAGATCTTCAATCAGAGCTGACAAGGAGTGAAGGCTTAGCTTTGCCATCCGTTCCGAGGCACGTAGAGCGTAGGGGACGGGCGGCATGACGATGCGAGATTCCAGCGTGGTAAGAACTGGCAAAGCTGTTAAGATTCATAAAAAGAAATCAGCGAGACTTGCAAGTAAAGAGCAGGTGGAAAAGTGTCGAAACTTTACTTACCCACAGTCATGCAAGAAGGGTCTAAAGGCTCCCCAGGCCCATCAAGAATCTCAACTTCGTCATCAGCTTCCAGAACTGTAAAAGACATCAGTGTTATTATATGAAATAATAATAATGTCATGAGGAGAGAGCAAATGACACTAACCTTGCCCGGAAGAGAGGACGATACGTTGAGGGGATATCGCCTGCGGAGCGGCCATCTCTAACAGACACTGGAAAGACTTCCTGGGGGACAAGTCCATGATGGACGCCGCCAATCCTCGTAGCTCTGAAAAGACAGAAAGGTTCAGATAATGGAGAGATTATTAAAATAAAATATAGAAGAATACCTTCGATGCTCCTCCCACTCTGGACTGGAGGGATAGCATCTTCGGCGGCCTCCTCCGTGCCCCCAGGCACATCATCAGGAACATGGGCCGGTATAACAACTCCTAATTGAGGAGCAGCAGCCACCGCGGCAAGCTCCAATGAGAGGACGATGGCCTCGACCACCTGTCCCATAGTCTCCGGGCCGTCCCCAGAAAGATCCATTGAATCCGCGGCCAATGAAGACGCCTCTTCCGGGGGAGCAAGCACCGAGGGAACGGAAAATGCCGATGGGAGCTCCGTGGCAGGAACAACAGTTGTATTGACCCCCTCCACACTTACTAGTATCTCATCGGGGATATTTGCAGAGTCCATAGTTAAGGCGTGACTCGAACTCAGATCCTCTACCATTGCCGAAGTCCCTGCAAAGTTTTCACGAAGATGAGGATATATATATATATGTATGTATGTATATGAGCAGTGCAAAATACTACAAAAAGATATATAAGTGTACCAATGCGCAAAGGAGTTTCTAGTATGGCTTTTTCAAGCCGGCGTTCCTTCTCAAGAATTCGTGCTCGCCAGGGTGCAAGGGTAGACTCGTGGCCACCAGTCCACAATGAAAGCGCGTTTTCGGCATCGGCCGAGATAGACTGCTTAAGGGCTATCTCGTTTCCCTCTTCCAGAGGACCTATAAATATCCGCCGTATCGATGGAGGATCTTTGTAGAAGATGACGGCAGGATAAGGCCTCTTCGGGGCCCTTACATTCTCAGCTTCATCCTGGAAGCGTCTTATAGCCTCAGCCAATTGTGCGGCTTCCTCAGTAGATGAACCTATGAAAAGAAGACCACCATCCGGCTCTTACATAGCTAGTGGTTCATCTTGAAAGATAGGCTCTGATTCCACTAAGAAGTCGAGCAGATTGGTCACCGTCTTCCTTCGCCTCTTTGACCCAGAACTAGCACCAGAAGACGATCGCTTCTTTCCCCTCGGTGCTTTGCTGCGGCGTTGACCCACTTTGCCTTCAATATCTTCTCTCGGTGGTGCTACTGATGAGGATACTGCCATCGCTGACGCTACAGCCGATGAAACTGTTACCGGCGCCTTATTTGAAACCCTTGCCTGAGCTCTGGTGCGCATTGGCATACCAACTGTCGGAGTTAAGTCCACATCCGCCGCCTCAGGAATGAGTACGGTACCAGTATCCATCAAGGGAGGGCAAACCATTGTCCACGGTCACGGTGGGACTCCCATAGCCTGGAGCGGGGCGGGAGCTCTGAGCCCAAAAAGTATCCTCCTCTCCTCGGTAATGATTGGACTAACCCGGTGGCGATACCAACCAGTGAAAGCCCCCACGCACCTCGGAATGTAATCGGCTTCAGGGATCATGAAATGAGAATCGGTGTTCAGCCTCGTGAAATAGTGGGTGGCGTCACGAACAGCTTCCAAAGAAGGGCTGGGCTCCACTGTGAACGCCTCGAAAGGGACACCCTGATCATAACCCAGTTGCCGGGCAAAGCGGTGTGGATTGTACCGCATGAAAAGAGCCGCATCATTTCGAAAGAACACCAGATAACCGGGTCTGATCGAGTATAGGTGCATGGCTTCCTTGGGCTTTAAATATGGTGCTCCCTCTTTCGACAAATCAAACAACTGTTGAACAGGTCCCGAGGGAGCAGAGAGGATTCGATCATTAAATACCATTCCACCTTCATTGGCATACGGATTGAGCAGCACTCGAAGAGCCCCTAATTGAGTCGGGTCAGGGGCAGAAGCGTCCACCAACCTCATGAGCCGCGGAAAGGTATAGGCATCATAAAAGCTGGGTCTCTGATGCGCGGCAAATGCCCCTAGCACGTGCATCTCAATCCACGATGTAAATTAATGGAGAGAGAAGCTCACCACATTCACGCATGGGGTTGACGTATTAGCTGCACTGCTTAGCCCATGATATAGATGAGACAGCCCTGCAATACCCATGGCTAGTCGCGTCCCTTCGGCGATGCGATGAGCAGGGTAAATGACCGAGGCTCTCATGAATCGACGGTGCGTTAGAACGACGAACCAGCTGAGCCAAACGCTGATAAAGCCGATGAAGAAAGTTTCTTCATCCATGCCAGGAGCTGCGATCGACTCGAAAGGTACAGCTGACAAGATTGGAATATAGAATTAGGGCAAATCCTCTTCTTTAGCCGGTAGCCTGTTTAGACCAAACCCGAAGGGGTCGTTGATATTCGCGAACTTCGGAGCCGCCTTTGATAGAACGTCTCCACGAAGAAAGCAGGCAATAAAGCTTTTGAAAGTGACGCCCTGTTCTTTTACTCCGTGAACAGCTTTTCAAAAATCCCCAGCGTCTTAATTAGACTCGGGTACTTGTGACGGACGGCGTTTTCAGTCGACAAGTCGTCAAGCATAGCGGGTATAGTCTCTAAAACATACTCGTCAGGCGCTCCCCTGATCGGTAAACCCGAGATCTCACAAAACTCTTCCAAAGAGATCGAAACTTCGCGGTCCCCTAACAAGAAAGTATTGGTAGGAAAATTCCACTGATTTAGGAAAGTTTTGACCCACCATACATGGGGAGATTGATAATGGAAGAGGGATGCATACACCGCCTGGTAAAGCCCGACCCTCTGCAGTCGCGTACGATGGGCGGACAAGATGTAACGAGCCCAGAAAAGGTAGCCCGTGGGATAGCGAGGGGTAAGCCCTATCTTGTAAACTTATCCCCAAGGCTGGGCTTCACCCTGGCAGATACGACGCCCCAAGATATCTATGGGCGGCACAGGCTGATTTGGTATCCTAGTTGTCGACGGTTCGAGCCGGCCGGTAGGGGTCCAATTTGCCACCTCCACAGCAAAAGCAGTCCGCGGACGGTCCATCGGCAAGAATGGGCGAATAGGCTCCGTTGGTACCTCGCAAAGAAAGCTTCGACGACCGCGGATGATATGACCGTACCAAGTCCCCCATAAAAGTAAGTTGGTGCAATCGGGGTTGTGGGCTCTAATCATCGCCATCACCTCTTCGTCAGACGGTGACTGAGGAAAGGCAGCCTCCGAGTGGGTGAAAGGGAAGTATGAAACAGAAGCCATTGTGCCTGAAATAAAGGAAAAGAAACTGTTAATGAAGCCCACACATGTATATATATTTATAAATATATATATATAAAAAGACAGTGGAAGAAAGCGACAAAAACTTATTTTTATGGGACCATTGATTGCAAAACACAAGGACCCCACAAAATCAAAATGGCGGCTCACTAATGATGAGGCAATATAATCATTATGAGAACAAAAGGAAGATTCTCAATAAATGAATAGTGGATTTCAAACAACTTTACACATTCCCCAAGGAGAAAACCCACTGCAGAATTCTATGCAAATCATGAAGGGTCTATATGAAAGCATTTTTGCAAAGAACAACTCGGGACAAAAAATCCCAAGAAAGTTCTCTGTGAAGAACTGAGTTCTTTAGAGGAATTAAGTCCCTTTTGAATAGAGGAATTAAATTCCCAGAAAATGTTTTTCAGAGCCAAAGCTCTTTGGAATGGAATTAAATTCCAAAGAGAAGACAAGTATCACCATCGATCCCTGAGATCAGAGAAGCCCTAACAAAAGGTGTTTATTATTTAAGGGTTGAACATTATTTTGAAGAACTTGGAAAGATGGGTTCTTGTTAAAGGAAAAAACCCTTGGTGTGGATTTAAAATCCAAAGAAAATTTCTACAAGAAGTTCTTCAGCCGTTCAAGATCATTAAGAAAGGATTCTTTCTGGGACAGAGTTAAACTCTGGAAAATTTTTGGGACAGAGAACTAAGCTCTGAGAGAGAGAATTAAATTCTCAAGGCAAGAACAAGTAAGGAAGAAGATGAAAAGTGGAGGCGCTTCTGAAGAGATCCCTGTATTTATAGGATGTGATAGGAAACGGTTCATCTACCTCCTTCCCTAAGCAGATCCAACGGCCACAAAAAAATGACAGCGTTGCACTCACGTGCAAACACGTAAGAACAACGCTGTGGGGGCATTTGTTCCCTCAGAAAATATCGGGAAAAAACCCAATGGGGCATCACGTGCCCACACGTGACCAGGGGTCACGTGCTGACACGTGATGGTTTCCTAGGGATTCTGCTGAAATAAAATTAAATTCTAATCAAACAAGCAATCAATGGAGTCGCGTGCCCACACGTGATGGGCCTTTAAAAAAACCACTGAAGAGAATTAAAAGTGTAATAAAATAGTAAGGAATACCCCAATGGGGCATCACGTGTCCACACGTGACCAAAGGTCACGTGCAGACACGTGATGGGTTCTTAAGCTCTTAAATTAATAGAATTAAATTCTATTTAAATGATCAAACAGTGGAATCACGTGCCAACACGTGATAGGATCTTAAGCCTTCTGAACTAATAGAATTAAATTCTAAATTAAGAGGGAATCGAGAACCCTAACTGGGAAAATATTTCTCTAAATCTTTCCAGACAAAAGAATTGTGCTCTGTAAAGTGGAGCACCGTTGGATTAAAAATCCAATGGTGATTAAAAATCACCAATCTATAGAAAGATTCTATACAAAGAAAGATTTCCCTGAAATTCACCAAGAATAACAAACAGAATATCTTTTGGATTAAAAAATCCAATGGTGAATAAAATTCACTGAGTGATCTAAAAGATCATGTTGGTTACGAAATCAATTAAAATCTTTCAATGAAAGATTGACTAAATAAACTGATTCTTTTCTTTCTCCTATAAATAGGAGCCAAGAAGAGAAGAGAAGGATCCTTGGAATTTTTTTAGAAAATACAACAGAAAGAGAGAGAAAAGAAGA
This sequence comes from Agapanthus africanus, assembly GCA_030015575.1. Classification (NCBI taxonomy): domain Eukaryota; kingdom Viridiplantae; phylum Streptophyta; class Magnoliopsida; order Asparagales; family Amaryllidaceae; genus Agapanthus; species Agapanthus africanus. The sequence goes on from CM057337.1 coordinate 762,043,909, forward strand.
GAATTTAATTCTCAATAGAGAAAAGAAGATTTCTTCAGAAGAAAAAAGAAACCCTAGGTGAGAAAGGGGAAAGAGATCTAAGATCCATAAAACAAAGAGAATTTAATTCTCATATTAAGAGTTTTAACTCTTCTGGATAAGAACTTAGTCCTTCCGTTGGTTGAAGATCTGCAGAAGCAGATCTCCCCACAAGTTGAGAATTTAATTCTCATCGGCGGGATTCTGCCATATAGATCCAAAACTTAGAGGGAGAATTTGAGTTTAAGGAATTAAATTCCCCCAAATACTTAGGAATTTAATTCTTCCAATAGAAACAGGGTTTAACCCTTAAAATAAGAACTTAGTTCTTCTTCATGTTTAAAGATCTGTAGAAACAGATCTCCCCAGAAGTTGAGAATTTAATTTTCATCGGGGAGATTCTGCTATGCAGATCCAAAATTTAGAGGGAGAGTTGAGTTTAAAGAATTTAATTCTTCCATATATATAGGAATTTAATTCCTCAAAACAAAATCAGGGTTTAACCCTACCAAAGAATTTAATTCTCAAACAAAGGACTTAAATTATCCATGCACGTAAACCTGGTCACGTGGCAACACGTGACCCTTCCTTCAATGATCAGAAAAAAACGAATGAGACATGATCACGTGCCCCCATGTGACCCCTAAACAGATTTCTCAAAATGAGAAAGAAAAAACTTGGAGGCAATACCTCACGTGCTCACATGTGACCCTCAAAACAAAAGACAAGAAATCCAAAGGCAGTACCAAATTATGGGCGCTCTCACGTATCCCCATGTGACCCCTATAAAATCCCTTTAATATCCAGTGGATGGATGCCCATCACGTGCTCACACGTGACGGCCTTAAAAACTAAAAGTGTTTTAACACTTATTTGAATATTCTGGGAAGAAAATACAGGAAGTCTGGCCCCATTTTCAGATGCCTCACGTGTCCCCACGTGACCACCTCATTTCTAGTGTTTAACACTATTTTGAGCATTTTGTCCCTAATGTTTAACACTATTTTAAGCGCATCACGTGGGAACACGTGATCGCCAAATATTCTCTAATGTTTAACACTATTTAAAAAACTAAGCTTAGCCCACATTGGCTAAGTTTTGCAGAGGCAAATTTCCCCTTCAAATGAACCTTAAAATCCAGAGCTATAATGAATGGTTAGTGCTCAGCCAAAAACAAAATGTTGTCAGAGCCCCAAACCCCTGTTTAGCATTGCTAAATAATGGGAGGGCTGAACCCAGATAAATGTTCAACAGTCCAACAAAGGGCCAACATTTCAAACTTAAGTGGACTTAACCCAAGTTGGCCATAAGTCCTCAATTCAGATTCAACTGAGCCCATGTGCTCGTAATCTAATTAATTGATCTTAGTCCTAAATTGGACTACAGTTTTCCCAATCAACTTTGGTTCAAGGGTACATCTCTTCACTCCTTTGAGATTTGTCGTCGTAATCCTTCAACGTCTTCAAAGAGGTGACGAGTCCCGATAACCAATCATTCCATGGACTGTGGGGTCCTTAAACTCGTGGACTATGATGTCCTTAAACTTTATAGACTATGATGTCTTTAAACTACGGACTGTGGGGTCCTTAAGCCCATGGACTATGATGTCCTTAACCTCGGACTGTGGGGTCCTTAAACCCATGGACTATGATGTCCTTAACCTAGGACTGTAATGTCCTTAAACTAACATTGGACCACAATATCCTTAAACTGGTAATCGACCGCAATATCCCTAAACTAAACAATAGAGCACAAACGCTCTTTTGTTGGATCTAAACGATCCCGTTAAGTTGATCTTAGTCTAAAAATTAGACTAACGTATCCTTAAGAAACATTTAAATTGATCTTAGTCTCAAATGAGACTAATATATCCTTAAACCCAACCCCAAATCCAAATCTAAGAAAATACGGATTTGGACTAATCCACGCCCTACGGACGACAACATAAATTAGTCTCCGTATACAATCCACGGGCAACCAAAAAACAAGACAAACATACACGACGCGAAGTGAACATCTGAAGAAGGAGAAAGTGGTTACCGCGATGCGGTAGCGTAATTAACTGCAGGGGCTTGCGCATGCAGGGAAGAGCGTCCCCACGATCAAAAACCCCTCAAATGAGGGGGAATCTAACGAAATCTGCTACATCGGCCGCATCCGTTTAAACCTTCGATACACAGTGCCATAAATCAACTTGGAATCTTCGGAGAGGTGGAAGGATAGCACCAATTAGCATCTGCCTTCGAAATTCAGGCAAGACGAGCCTGCGCGGTCGCGTCTCCGTGTTTCGGCGGGGAACAGATGGCTCCCACTGTTTTTATCAAATCTTCCTTCAAACCCTAAAATGTAAGACTAGCCGGGATTAATTACACCCTACAAGTTCGCTAATCTTTTGGCCAGGCCAGTGTTGGTACTTTGAGGGAGGCTCCTCGTGCTTTCGCACGGACCTAATTAAAATAAACCTCATTTTCCCAGGGGCGTAACCCCGTTAACACCTTTCTAGACACCTACTTTGATCGGCTAATTGTAATGTGTAAAACTCTCCCAAGATTAACTTTTACTTATAGTGGGTATCGGGATCCAACTATCTCATAGAAGGTATGCAATCTCATTGCAAATTTCAACACTTGAAATTCCCGATAATAGTTTTTACCCCTAGCGACCTTTGACCTTAACGGAGGCCAAACTACCCATAGGGCGCTAGTCAAGTTCAACCCGTTCATTTCTTGATTGAATTAGACCCACCCGCATGACCTTGACGGAGGCCAAACAACGTCGTACGAATACCCTAATCCAATCGCATCTCATGCTGCAGATAAGTACTAATCAGCTACCGTACACTATACCTTGACGGAGGCCAAACTACCGTAGTACGAATACTAAAATAGCACTTATCTGAAATGACGGAGGGCTAAGCAGGTTTTTAAGAAAACCTTTTGCGTAATGAACTTGATATCGTTGTAAAATCGAGTGATTTTGAAAAGGAGTGTTTTTTAGGCTTTTACTAGTTTTGCTAAAGAGGTCACTCCCGGTGAAGGGATCTCGGCTCTTTCCTCATCGAATGAGGTGCTGGATATTTCACAAATACCACTATGCAAAGCATGAACTAAAAAGGCAATCAAAAACAAAACCGAGTGGGTTGTAGTATCTGCCAGTTTCGCTAAAGAGTTCACTCCCGGTGAATAGATCTCGGCTTTTTCCTTATCGAATAAGGTGCTGGATATTCTACAAGGAATACTGCTATGTAAAGTAAGAACTGGAGCTACCAGTTTTTAAAACAAGATTTTGCAATATCTTTGGGTTTCTTTTATTTCATTAATCTCATTAATGAAATCCCATCATTTATGCTTCCTAAGCATCACAGAAGAAACGAAAGCAGCAATATTTATTATATATCATATATAATATAAGCATTCGTCTCAGAATATCAAGTGATCACATCACAGAATATCAGCAGCAAAAGAACACATATGAAATATTGGATATACTAGGAATTCCGTATTTTAATTAAGCCAATAAAAAACGTGGATTCCACGGTCGTGATGAATATCCAAATCCACATCCCTAGACCCCTACGAGAGCGGAAAGCAACCCTACAAATTTTAGAGTTAGGAGACTGATTGTTTAAAGAAATTGTTGGTGCTTGCGCTTTTAAAAAGATAAATCAAAGAATATTAACCGCAATCAAGAACGACGTCGCTTGGTATCTAGCCGGTTGTGTACGGATCGGTCCATAGGGATTTTGTGTATTTTCTAGTTGTTCTAATGAGTTAATTCCAATTGTGGTTGGATTGATTATCACTAAAAACTGAAATGAGTTGATTAGGATTAAAATCTTGCTAGGTTTAGGTTTAGGTTTAGGTTAAGTTTGGAAATTCAATATTTCTCACCGCTTTCTATGCCCTAATTAAGATCTACTTAGGTGTTAAGGTAATAATTAACAAAGTGGATTAGTACCATCGGGAAGAAACTAGGTTTCTTCCTTTAGGTCCTTGTCCGTCCTTTCTTAATTCTTACCCTAACCTCCATGGAAAACATACACAACCGGTCTTTAACTACGTTATCACCGTTAGCTCGTGGGATAGGGTGCCGTAGTGAGCGGTGTATGTATGTATGCATAGAGTCCTATTAAAATGTATGACGGGCAAGAAAGGGGTGAGAGATTTTCATCTCTCAAACCTTTCCCATTCCTAACCCTAACAAGGGAGGAGCTACTCACTCATTAGGGAATTGATAAAAAGAGACATTTTTATGATTGTTTTTAATAACCTAATTATCTAAACTACGGCAAATAAATAAAAGTTATAACTAGGACAGATAAATAAAATCTATATTAGGGCAGAAAAGAAAATTAAGTAAAGCAAGGTAAAAAAAGACTTACTTTTTATTTGATGCACTCTTCAAACATTACAAGAATTAAAATTCTGAATTTAATAAATAAAAAGAGGCATAGGAAGAGGCATGCTCCAAAAAGAGCTGTTGGGTTCCTATTTATAGATTATAGAAACCCTAGGTTATATTCTGATCGCTATCTACATTTACAAAACTACCCTGAGAAGCCTAGTCAACGCACCGCCGCCACCGTCAAAAAATGCACCGACATATGCTTATCATGGCCGCGGAACCGCGGCCAAAATCCTTGTTTGGCCTCGGATCCGCGGCCATATTGGAAGCTTCTGGGCTCTGTTTCTCTGGTAATTCTCATGTTACATTTTACTTGATTTTTCTTCCCTTGGTTCTTCAGAATGTCTTCTAGTTTCTTCCAGATTTCCACAGTGCATAATGTTGTGGACGTTTACCGTTTGCTTCGTGTTGAAGTTTTGAATCTTGTACTGCCTTTGTGCAATCGAACTGCTTGCTGATCTTCGTTTGTTGCTCAAACTGTGGGCATGATCAAGATTCTTCTATTTGTTGGTCGCAGTCTCACTTTTGTATCGTCTTTTCATCATTTTCACTGATTTGTTCCGAGAACCTGTAACCTGCAACTATGTAGCAGACATGAATCAAAAACACCTGTTTATTTGTAAAATGAATAAGAATGGGGAATATAATAATGCAAAATTATGATATGAACAAATACCCCCAAACTTATCTTTTGCTCGTCCTCGAGCAAAACTAGTTTTATTCTCGAAAAAAAAACCTAACCTCACTTTCACAGGGAAACGCGATTGCACTGAGCTCGTGCAACAAGCCGTTAAACCTCTAGGTGTCCCTAGTAGGAGGAGTGTTGTCTCCTGAGGGTTTTCAGCGAATACTACCCCCAAAATCCTATCAATTCGGCCTATTGACTTTTATTCTCCAATTCGGTTTTTCTAGCAAGAAATTCTATTATCTTCAGCTCAGAAATTATCAACCCGTATTTTTCACGCTTCCTTATCATTTAACTTAAGATTGTATATGTTTTGTAAATTTACTTAGCTTTTAGTATCTTTTAAGTTTTCCTTCTAAGGTTCCATCTCAACTTAGAAATTTCTATTATCTCTACTAAAGACATAAGTCCTATTTTTCATTCCTATCTCTCATCCAAACCCCAATCACATACCCCTACGTGTGTGTATGTATTACCCATACACTTGGAAATTCAATTCAAGCTCTTATCCTCTTGTCCATCGTCTAAAGTACTTTTAGTTGGTGAATTTTTAGATAAAATTGCTCACACATCTTTCATGCGACCGTTAATACTTCTTGAGCTACTAACGACCGATTACAAAATGTGTTTGCACATTAAGGCGTAATTCTTAGTCTTGTAACACCTAAGGCTTTAGTAGTGACTCCCAAACCAGTTAGTCTAAGGCACTAGGTGATAAAGCACCCTCGCTATATACTTTTTTACGCAGCATTAAGTAATTACAAAACCAGTGTTCATTTTTTTTATCTTTATTCACACTTGTATTTTTATTTTATTTTCCTTCATACTAAGGACTTTAGACAAGAGCATTTCAAGGTCTTCTCTACTATTCCAACTTTCAAGCTTCGTGTTTGTGCAAATTGTAGGGTATATATTTTCAGAATTTAGACTTAAGCTTAGGGATTATTTTTCAGACTTACACTTTAATAAAAATATCAATACTCTTCCCTTATTTTGACTTAGCCCAAGAAGTGAACTCAAAATTTGCCTATTTCTAAGTAAACTACAAAGACATATATTTTCTGCCGTTAATTTTTAAGAAAGGTTATTTTTAGGGTTTTTTTAATTTACTAAGTCTAGGATCTAGTTTGTCCTAGCTAGTTAACCGTCTTGTTAAACTCAAGTCAATTATGGCCAAAATTGAATTTTTCAATTTTTATAATTTTTCAAATTTTTATAGGTTTTAAAATAAGTATGCAAATGCAAAGATATACATATGAATGCGAAGGAAGAAAGCTTACCGAGCACACCCCCAAACTTAATCTTGACAGTGTCCTCACTGTCATGCCACACCAAAAGGGTCAAAAATTGTCGGCACTCCCTTGTTTGTTTATTATTTTTTTTATTTTATTATTGACAGAAAAAAAAACAAAATATATACACAAAAAGGTTCCCCCCAAACTTATTTTTGACTCACCACTTTGAGTTAAAAAAAAATATTTTCAAGAGCCAAATTATAACCCCCTCCCTAAACAATGCTAGGCTTTTTAAAGAGGGAGGTCAAAGTTATCGGTCAATGCCAAGCTCTGCAAAGACCAAAAGTCAACACCAACCATTCGAAGAATTTATCAATGTAACATATAGGTCGGTGGAAGAATATGTTATATAGAGCCAAGAAGAAGTGGGGAAGAGATAAGTGATGGTATGGAAAGGGTTTGCGTGAACGTAAATGTGAGGAGATAAGAGGTGATGATAAATAAAAACGAGAATGTGAATGATCAGAAATGAGTGGAATATTGGCATTCTCATATTTTATTAGAAGAAAAGGTGGTGCTTCAACTTCTATAGGTGGAGGTTGATTAACCACAAAATTCTCGAGGTGTCTCTGTGGATCCTTTTCTGGTTTGGCATCATCCATCATATGTATATGATGTTCAATTATGAGGGGACTAATTCCCTTGATATCCGCCATAGTCCAGCCAAAAGCTTACCGATTGTTTTGTAAGACCATTAAAAGGGCTTTCTCTTGCTCGAGGGCTAGAGAGGCCGATATGATAACATGAAGGGTCTCATTCTCACCTAAGTAAGCGTATTTAAGGTGAGACGGCAATAGCTTGAGTTCGAGTTTTGGAGGCGAAACAATTGAAGGTAAAATTAGTGAAACTGTCTCGAACACGAAGGATTCCATCAATGGTTCAGAGCAAGTGTAATCGACCGAGTCGGATGGTTCAGCTAACTCATCCGAAAAATCAAAGGACTCAAACTCGGGTGGTGAGTCTTCAAAATTGTCCGAAAAAGTGAAACACTCGTAATCGCTATCAGGTGTAAAAGCTGTGTCAGATTTTAGGAGGAACGCACTGGTGGCGTCTGTTTCCCCCAATTAGAGCAAGGCTCTGTTTGAATTTCAAAAATTCAAATTTTGAAGCAACGCTTCAACTTCCGTGCGCTGGGCGCAACGCGCCACGTGTCAGAAGCTGATACGTCAGCGCAGCACCCAAGGCAGTGCGCCCAATCAGAGCAAGGTTCTATTAAAGAAACAAAATTAAAGGAAGCAAAGCTTCAGTTGCGCAAGCGCTGCGCTGCGCGACACGTGTTAGTGCAGTTGCTTTTGCGCAAGCACTGCACCGCGCGACACGTGTCAGCGCAGTTGCTTCTTCGCAAGCGCTGCGCTGCGCGACGCGTGTCAGCGCAGTTGCGCAAGCGCAGCTGCCCTGCGCTGTGCGCTGCGCGAAGCGTGTCAGCGCAGTTGCGCAAGCGCAGCTGCGCTGCGCGACACGTGTCAAGCGCTGGTGTATCTGCGCCAAACAGAATTAAAATTCTAATAAGATCTTTCTGTTCTTGTTAAAACAAGAAGATTGTCTTCTGTAAAATAGAAGCCCTTGGATCAAAGATCCAACAGTGGGGAAAATTCCCCAAATCACTCAGAGAAAGATCTCTTTAACAAATTTAACAAATTTGTGGGCACTATATAAAGGCCCCTAGACCCCAATTCAAAAGGATGGACATCAAGAACTTCAGAAAAACAGCAAAAAAGAGAAAGCTCTGAAGAACTTTGAAGAACTCAAGAAAAAAGTAAAAACCTTTATGAAAAAGAAGAAGAATTTCTTCTGAATAGATCATTGATCTAAGAACAAGATCAATGATCTTCAATAAATAAAAATAAATAACAGTGCCTTACACTTTTTTATGAACCATTGGTTCTGGAATCTTAAAGATTCTTTTCTTGAATCCAAAATTGGATCAAGTTATTGAAACAGTGCCGTGCACTTGCAAAAACCGCACTGTTGCGCTCCTGGGTTGGCGCAAGCCACCAGAGAGCGCCACGTGTCAGCAACGCAGCAGCGCAGCGCACTAACACAGCGCACTGCGCTGTTGCGCTTGCGCTCACCAGAGCGTGACACGTGTCACCTCCACATGCGCTTGCGCTCATTAATTAGCGCAAAGCGCCTGACAGGCCACGTGGCATTCTGTCAGATTAATTGATGCACTGCATCATTAAAAAAAAGGACTGTGCCTAATTAAAAAGGCCTAACAAGCCTAGTAAATGCTATGCATTATTTTCAAAAAGGGCAGAGCCCAAACAGATGCAATGCATCATTCTTTAAAAAAAGGAGGGCAGAGCCCAGATAAGGGTCTGTCAGACCAGAACAGATGCTGTGCATCATTTAAAAAGGGGCAGAGCCCAAATAAAAGTCCAACAGAGACCAAGATTAATGCTATGCATTATTAAACATGGGCAAAGCCCTAGCACAGGCCTAATAGGCCAAAAATCAAGAAAAACATCGAATATTCTCAACTGGACTTAGCCCAATCATAGCCGTAAGTCCTCAAATTAAATTGACTGAGCAAGACTGCTCTCCTAGATCAATTTACATCCGGTTCGAGGGTACATCTCCGAACTCCTCTGACTCCTATCGTTGTAATCCTTCAACGACGTCAGAGAGGTGACGGGTCCCGACAACCATACATCAACACGGACTGCGAGGTCCTTAAACTCGTGGACCGAAACGTCCTTAAACTAATATTCGTCCCTAAATGGGAATGTTGGACCGAAATGTCCTTAAACTAATGTTCGTCCCCAAACGGGAATGATGGATCACCATGTCCCTAAACTGGAAATTGACCGCAACGTCATTAAACTAAACAATAGAGCCAATTGCTCTTTTGTTGGATCTAAACGATCCCGTTAAGTTGATCTTAGTCTGGAGATTAGGCTAATGTATCCTTAACAAAAGTTTAAGTCGATCTTAGCCTCAATATGGCTAACGTATCCTTAAACCAAAACACCAAACCCAAATCTAAGTAAATACGGATTTGGACTAATCCACCTCCTACGGGCGACGGCATAACTTAGTCTCCGTATACAATCCACGGGCAATCACAAACAAAACAAACACACACGACACGAAGTGAAATTCTGGAGAAGGAGAAAGTTATTACCGCGATGCGGTAGCGTAATTAACTGCAGGGGCTTGCGCCTGTAGGGAAGAGCGTCCCCACAATCAAAAACCCCTCAAGCGAGGGGGAATCTGACGAAGTCTGCTATATCGGCCGCATCCGTCTAAACCTCCGATACACGGTGCCATAAATCAACTTGGCATCTTCGGAGAGGTGGACGGATAAAACCAAATAGCATCTGCCCCGAATCACAGGCGAAACGCCCTTGTCTTGGCCGCCGTTCGGAGGGGAACAGATTCTGGCACGCCCGGTGGGACCTTTTCCTCTTTCCACTCCACACTTCGTGTGTCGTCTTCGCGAACGAATCGCGGTTTGTTAATGTTTGCCCTAGGGTTTCAAGTTATTAAGATTTGGTCTTTTGCCTGGCGCAGAAATCAAGCATCAATGGCCTCCAAGTGCTCGAACTGCTCAAAGTGCCAATGCAACCGACGCTCCACCTCACCTGGAGGTGTAGCATATGGGCCTCAAGCGGCCTCCGTCCTTACTATGCCTGTGGAGAAAGTGACTCAGGCCACCACCGGCCTGTTTTTCAGGACCATGATCCCTCCTGCAAGCTTCACCCTGCCGATACCCATACCGGAAGCTTCAAAGAAGTCGGTCTTCGATCGACTTGCTACTCCTACGGCCCCTCTCAACGGGTCGTCCAACTCCTCAGTCTTCACCAGACTGAGCCTAAACTCCAAAGGGCCCGCCAAAAAGCCCATGATACCTGAGAAGGCCATCCCAAAGAAGACGACTGCTCCTGAAGTCGCCAAAGCGGCTTCTCCTGTCAAGGAGTCAGTCTTTTCAAGGCTGACTATTCCAGCTCCTGCCCCTGCTCGAGGATTTGTCTTTGACAGATTGAATATTGCCACTCAAAGGACGACCTCAGTCTTCAAGAGGCTGGCACCAGCAGCGCCTCATGCAGACGGGGGGCAAGATGAAGCTGTCCCTATCTCCGAGCCAGTCCCAACTGCTCGTCATGCTCGACGTCGCCACTGGCGCCGAGTAAGAAAGGCTGGGGGCAACTCCCCCTCGGGGCTAACTCCACCCGCTCTAATGGTGGAAGTTGATGCTGCTGTTCCAACTGGGAACAGCTTTGAACTATTAAGGAGGGTGCGTAAGAACTCTCCAACTGCTATGCTGAAAAGATCTCCTCCACCTGCGGAAAGGGTTCCGGAAACGAAGCTGGAGCAACCCCCTCAGCGGCTATCCTCCAAAATTTATAAAGTATGGCGGAGGGTTCAAGACTCCGTAATTGATCAAGGTCACTCTCGCCAACAGAAAAGGGCAAAAGTGCGAGAAGAAAAGAACCGTCCGAACAAACAGCAAAGGACGACCACCACTAGGGTGCCTGTTGCAACGGCCCCCTTAACTTCAACGACCCATAAGAGAAGGAGGCCAGAGAAAATTCCCACGCCCGCGGCAAATGCCAAGGACAGCGAGCCAAACGCCCTAGGTCTGGGGGCATGGTGGTTCATACCGTGTACATGGCGTCTGGTAAAGAGGACAGCCGTGCATCTACAGGTCATCGGCCGCTTACACGGTCAGTGACCAAAGCTCAAGAGCAACAGCAAAAGCTCCAGGAGATGATGAACGCAATGGCCGCACTCACTGGGCCAAAAGAAAGCCCCGAAGCGTCCTCGGATGAACGTCAGGAACAAGAAACCGACGCTGAATTCCTTCGTCGTATATTGGAGAAGAAGGATAAAGAGGCTGCTGAACAAGCAGCCAACATAAAGCGTATGGCCCTCCTGTTCCAAGACATGGTGGGGATGATGATCCAACAAGATCCTCCGGACGAAGATCACCCAATCATCCTTGAAGACGATAGGGGAGAAACATCAAATCCTCCACCGGCTCTGTCAACAGCTAAGGAGGATACAATCTCCAAAGCTGGCTTGGACGAGTATATAGCCCAACAAATACGGGTTCATCATGCGACTGAGGCAGCCGGTCAAGTCGTAAGAACAGGACGACCATATCCGAGTTGGTACGATCAAATCAAGTACCCGCCGGGCTATACAATACCCAAATTCCATGTCTATAAGGGGACGGGCAATCCTCACCAGCATGTTGCCCAGTTCAGGGCGCTCTGCGGCAACACCGGCGGTGATGATAAATTGTTGCTTCGCCGGTTTGTTGGTAGCTTATCGGATACAGCATTCGAGTGGTATTCCAAACTCCCGAACGACTCTATCAAGACCTTTGCAGAGGTGGAGCTGCTGTTTACCCAGCGTTTCGCGAGTGCCAGCGAGCGTACCCCGATAACGGCATTGATTAATGCCAGGGCGAAACCGGGCGAGACATGGGTCCAATATGCTATACGGTGGCGAAACTTATGGTCAAAATGCGAGCAACGCATAGAAGAGGCTCCGGCAGTAGGCATGTTTGTTGGAACCCTCGATCCGCAAGCAACCATCTCGCAATTTATGATGTTCTTCAAGCCGACTACCTTCCAGGCCCTGATCGACAAGCTAGCGCAAATGGATCAGATGGGCCATAGACCACCCCCTCCAAAGCCAGACTCTCGAAACGAGAAGGGGAAGGGAAAAGCGATCGTTGCCGCTAATGCTCAACAACAGCCGAGCAACTTGAAACCGGATGTCCGTCAAAATAATATGCGTCCGCGCACGCTCCTTGAGGAAAGGCTAGGACGTCCTTACTCGTTTCCTCGAGATAAAACGAGGAGACTGTTTGAGCTAGTATTGCGCAACCGACTCATAAGTCTGCCGGATCCAAGACGTCCGTCGCAACCAAATGATGTCAACGATCCCAACTACTGTCCTTATCATCGAGTACTGGGTCATCCGATTGAGGATTGCTACGTCTTCAAAAATTGGATTGAAGACCAGTACCAACAGGGCAAGTTCGCATTGTCCGATAGATGGAAGGTGAATCCGCCGCAACCTCACGCCTCTAAAAGGATGAATACGCCGGGGGCAACGTGCTCCCTCGTTGAAGAAGCCCCATGGAAGGTTGTGCTATCAGCCAAAATAAAGAGGATGCTGAACGATCTTCAAACATGCCCAGCGATCAAGTGGAAGAACCCGTTGGAACCTCAGATCATTGAAGGGATGTTGAAACCGCGTCCAACTTCCAAGACCGATGGTGGTGGCCCAAGCACTCACAACCAGCCTTCAAAATCTTCAAAGAAGAAGAAGAAGAAATCCAAGAAGCCCGTGAAATCTATCGACAAGCGCACGGACTTACAGAAACAAATTGACACGCTGGAGGAATACAACCAGAAAGCACGGACTCCTATTACACTCCAAGAGTTCCTCAACCACGTCTTTCAAGAGGAAGATGAAGGAGACAGCTCGTCGGATGAATCTGAAGAATACGTGGCGAGCTGTCATATGATTTCCCATTCGTTTACAGACGATGAGGAAATTCCTTGCGCTGAGAAGCTGGGGACGGACCCTAAACCAGAAATTCTGCGACTGTCAGATGAGATGATCGATGCCTTCCTGAATGAGATTCGTCTGAAAGTTAAAGCCAATCAAGAGCGTGAGATGGCCATACTGGAAGGAGCCAAACACCACCGACTGGACGAAAGAGTCGAGGTATTCCCATCAAATCAAAAGACATCCGCTGCCGATGAAAACAAATTCAAGACGAGGAAAAGGTTTGCTAAAACCATATCAATGGAATGAAGTTACCACCCTCGGAAGAAAACACTCTCGGTGGAATAGAGATGTATCCTGATTATTGTCTATATCATCAGAAGATCGCACACGCTACTGAAGACTGCGACTCCTTTAAGTGTTGGTGGCAAGGTTATGTCACTCACAAACATTACGTCAACAGAACAAAGCGGGAAGCTCGTAGACGGCGGAAAAATACGACAGATGAGCATAGAAGAGTCGCCGGCAATTGCCACAGGAACGACCCCGATGAAGAAACAGCCTTCAACCCTCTCTTCAAGGAATCCATCTCTGAAGAATTGAAGAATCATGAGAACATTCATCCGTGCAAGGGCATACTACCCGGAAAGAATCTCGGACCCGCAAACGACGGAGCGAACAAAAAGGATAAAGGAAAAGGAAAAATGACCTTCATCGCCAACATTCAACAACAGCCGAGCAACTCAAAATCGATTGTTCGCCAAAATAACATGCGCCCACGCCCATCACTCGAGGAGAGACTGGGATGTCCTTACTCGTTTCCCCAAGATAAAACGAGGAAACTGTTTGAACTGACAGTGTACAACGGATTTGTCAATCTACCGAATCCGAAACGTCCGCTACAGCCGGGAGATGTCAACGATCCTAATTACTGCCCCTACCATCGAGCAGTAAGTCATCCGCTCGAAGATTGCTTCGTCTTCAAAAACTGGGTTGAAGACCGGTACCAACAAGGCGAACTCGCGTTGTCCGAAAACTGGAAGGTGAGCCCGCCACAACCACATGCTCCGAAAAAGATGGATATGCCGGGGGCATCATGCTCATTCATAGAGAAAGCCCCACGGACCGAAACGTCCTTAAACTAATGGCGGACCACTACGTCCTAAAACTGGATAACGGACCGAAACGTCCTTAAACTAATGGCGGACCACTACGTCCTAAAACTGGATAACGGACCACTACGTCCTAAAACTGGATAACGGACCGAAATGTCCTTAAACTAATGGCGGACCAAAACGTCCTTAAACTAATGGTGGACCGAAACGTCCTTAAACTAACGACGGACCGAAACGTCCTTAAACTACTACCGCAGCATCCTTAGGCTGACGAGATGAATAAAAAAAAGGGGAATAAAAAAATAATAAAAAAATAATAATAATAAACGGTATGTCCATAAGCAAAATGGGCACGGATGAAAACCCGAAAGGGCTCCGTGAGTAAAAACAACAGGGCTATCGGCGAGTGTTCGTGAAAACCTGAAAGGGCGCGACCTCGTAAAAAAAAAGAAAAAAAAAAGAAGAATAAAAAGAATAAAAAAGAAACGGTACGTCCATAAGCAAAATGGGCACGGATGAAAACCCGAAAGGGCTCCGTGAGTAAAAACAGCAGGACTACCGGCGAGTGTTTGTGAAAACCCGAAAGGGCGCAACCTCGTTAAAGGACACTTACAAGGTCCTCTCGACCTTGTAAGGAGAAACCACCCGTGTGAGATCCTTACGACTCACAAGGGAGCAGCACACTTAGGGATCCCCACGATTCCTAAGGAGAAAATACACTTGCGAGATCCTCACGACTCGTAAGGAGAACTCTCTTATGGGACCCTCACGGCTCATAAGATTCAAAAGTCTTAAGTTACAGAGGCCTAAACCTGTGCTTAAGCAACCCCCACAACTTCCGATATTGCCCTACAAGTGGTTCAATACTGACCCTTGTATACAATCCACGGGCGCGAATAAACATTTCCCTAACTAAGTCCCATCCATGACTGGGGATATGTACGCATGATGAACAACCTTTGTAGGTCCTCTCGACTTACAAGGAGAAAACCCTCTTGTAGGATCCTTACGACTTACAGAGGAACATATACTTAGGAATCCTCACGATTCCTAAGGAGAAAATACACCTACAAGATCCTCACGACTTGTAGGGAGAAATACCTTTGTGAGACCCTTACGGCTCATGAAGTCAAAAGCCTTGGCCGACAGGACCTTAACCCTGTTCGCTAAGCCACCTTTGTTCAACATCGACAGAGGCAAATGATGATTCGCTCCTGGTAATTTTCCAGTTGTAGCGGTGCTGATGCCGAAACCGGTGTCTAATTTCAGGCTTACGGCGAAAAGCCAGCAAGCCGCACATGCATACAAATAGCCGAAACGATGGGGCAATTTGCAATAAAAAGCAGCAAGTAAAAACGTATCCATATAAAACAGCCGAAATGATAGGCAACTCGCAATAAAAAGCAGCGAGTAAAAATAAAAAATAGCCGAAATGATTGGGCACCGCGAAAAATAGCCGAAATGATTGGGCAATCGTGACCTTCGCGATATAAAAGCTGAAATGATAGAGCATCGCAGAAATAAAACAATAAAAATGAATGAAACTTTTGCCCTACAGTTGAGATCACATCGATCCCTGTATACAATCCAAGGGCACAAATAAAGAGGGAACCACACCTTCCCAACAGGCTCCGCCAGAAAGCTAAGCCAAATCTCGACGGTTCGCCAACAATCTAGAGACAACTGCGACATTCGTCTTGATACGACAGACGCGGTGCCAGCAAATGAAGCGAAGATCAAATTCCTAGCTTCACGGTTTTGGTGGTAACTTATATGAAACCCGAAAGACCGCCACAGATCAGTTCAACTCCGAAGAAATCAGTGTCTTCGGCGAAATCCTTCGACTCAGGGAAACGAGTGTCCTTGACGAAGAAAATCCTGATTCGCGTCGACTCGCAGAGAAACCAGCGTCTCCGCGAGAAATTCTCGATTCGTTTCAACCCCAGGGAAACAAGTGTCCTTGGCAAACTCCTCAACTCAGGGAAACTAGCGTCCTTGATGAGAGCCTCCTGATTCGCATCGGCTCGCAGAGAAACCAGTGTCTCCGCGGGAAATTCCCGGTTCGTTTCAACTCCGAAGAAACCAGTGTCTTCGGCGAAATCCTTCGACTTAGGAAAACAAGTGTCCTTGACGAAGAAAATCCTGATTCGCGTCAACTCGCAGAGAAACCAGTGTCTCCATGAGAAATTCTCGATTCGTTTCAACATCAGGGAAACAAGTGTCCTTGGCAAACTCCTCAACTCAGGGAAACTAGCGTCCTTGATGAGAGCCTCCTGATTCATATCGGCTCGCAGAGAAACCAGCGTCTCCATGAGAAATTCCCAGTTCGTTTCAACTCCGAAGAAACCAGTGTCTTCGGCGAAATCCTTCGACTCAGGGAAACGAGTGTCCTTGACGAAGAAAATCCTGATTCGTGTCGACTCACAAAGAAACTAGCGTCTCCGCGAGAAATTCTCGATTCGTTTCAACCCCAGGGAAACAAGTGTCCTTGGCAAATACCTCAATTCAGGGAAACTAGCGTCCTTGATGAGAACCTCCTGACTCGCGTCGGCCCGCAGAGAAACCAGTGTCTCCGCGAGAACTTCCTGATTCGTCTCAACTTGCAAGATAAAGCCTTAGGCAGCAGGGACTAAAAAACTTGTTTCCTGAGCACTGGGACCCTACAAATTGGTCTAAAACGGTCTCTTGTATACTATCCACGGGATTCACTCTCCAAAGTCGAATCTCGACAAGGAGGGAAACAACCACTTACGAGTCCTCTCGACTCGTAAGAGGGAAAATTCTCTTATAGAATCCTTACGACTTATAAGAGAAGACGCACTTAGGAATCCTCACGATTCCTAAGGAGAAAATCCACCTACGAGATCCTCTCGATCCGTAGGGAGAAAAGTCTCTATGAGACCCTCACGACTCATAGAGTTGAAAAGTCTTAGGCAGCAGATCTGAACCTGCGGCCTAAGCCATCGCTATCTCTTGGAGAAATCTAGATGCTTACTCTATTATCTGTCAATTGTGTTTATCAAGACAGCATACTGATAATAAGAGAAGGGAGAAAGCAAAGAAATAGTACAAGACATTGCAAAGAAAAATGTGTATCTTTATTTATTAATTTAATCAAGTACAAGGTGAAGCGTACAAAAGAATAAAGAATGGATACATCTTATTCGAAAAAGAAAATTTTTTTTACAAGTATATGGATACAAGGGGAACTACTGGGAAGGAAGCGTCTTGCATAGCTCTAGCAATTGTTCGCGCACCTCCTTCCACGCTTTCTCCTGATCGGCCACCACCGCCAGTTCTGCCTCCACTTGAGCCCGCTGCTGCAAGAAAGATGCAAGCTGCTCCCCAACGGCCTGATGAGCAGCTTCGCGGCCTGGGGTGTCACGCTCAGCGACATCAAGCTTTCGCTTCAAGTTTAGCCCATGAGAGATGCGTTCCAGGAGGCCCTCAAAGATAGCCTTCACTTGGGCAGTATTCGCCTCAACCTCAGCACGCAGACGAGCCATCTCGCTCGAGGTCTCTTGGTATTCCCTCAGCCTTAAAGCCGCTTCTTGTTCCAAGTGGTGGACGTAAGAAGCGCTTTGCTCAATCCACGCTGCTCTTTGATTGCTCGTAGCTAAGGTCTCGGGGACAGGGCGCATAAACTCCAGTTGATGCAGGCGGGCCTCGATCTCCCTGCAGTGGTTAACCCAAGATGCGACGATGTCTTCGTTGTGGAAGTTTACGAGTATCACCAGCATTGGGTTAACCGCCGTAGCAAAATCTGCGGCAGACATAGGAGTCTCGATGTCCAGCTCCTCAATGTAGTCGCTCACCATGCGCAGACTATTCGCGGCGCCTTTCGAGGACGGACGTCTCAAGAAAAGGACTGCCGGCTTCGTAACGCGAGAATCAAAAGGCGCCGAGATCGGAACTACAGCCGAAAAGACAAAATACGATTAGATGACGGTTCAAGAAATATGAAAAAGTCATTGATAAGATAGTCTACTATACCAGCTATAGCAGGTGGCAAGGCCGGAAGGGCCGGTGGCGCGACCGATCTTTCATCCCCTCCTTCGATTTGTAGCACTACAATCAGGACGAGGGAAAGTTAGGAATAATTCCATTACTAAAAAAGAAAGATATCAATTGGAAACTATACTCACCAGCGCCACTAGAGGAAGAAGCAAGTTCAGATGGGAAGGAGAAGTGTGGATGCAACACCTGATAGAGGTGATCAAAAAGCACTCCTGAAAAGACACAACAGTACGACTTTAGTACATAAATTATGCGGCTGAAAGAGAAAACTAATAGGTTGCAAATCCGTACCTTCCAACATCTTTGAGGGTATAAGGGAAGGCTGAGAGGTGACCACCGCCAAGGCAGTAGTTGACGGCGCTCCCTCGAGCAATGGAGCATCGGCACTGGCCGCACCTGCGTTAAAAACAAAGGTAAACTTGTCAGAAAGGATTGTAAGATAAAAAAGGACAGTAACTTGGGATTTACCTGATGAGCCGCCGGCCGAAACGGAGGCGTCTTCCTCCTCCATCGACATAAGGCCACCGCCCGTGGCCTCATCACCCGACTCAATGGGGGCTGTCGTCATGCTCGCGCGGCCAGGAGACGGCGGAGGACCGTAGACGGGGAGGGCAATAATCGGAGCATTGCCGGACTCTTGAGAAAGAGCGGCTGGCTCTTCCCCAAGAGTCGTGCCCATCTCACATGCTACTTCTTCGGGCTCGGCTGTCGCCATTGTCTCATCCGCCGTCACCATGAGGTCGCCGGTCTCAAGCGCCTCGTCCGCCGCTACCCCGGGCTCAGTTATAGCGGTCATCTCATTTGCCGCCACCTCAGGCTCGGCATCAACGACCTTCTCGGGTGCAGCTCCCTCAGCCCCCAGCTCAGGCTCGGCAACCCTGGCGATGTGGCCCACCGTCGGCTCGGGTTCGGCCGGTGCCTCCTCCTCTGTTTCCTTGGGTTCGACAGTCTCCGCCTCCCCCTCGGTTGGACTTGGCCCTGCAAGACAAGATATATAAGAACTGGCAAGTTTACAATTCTTACAAATAAATCTTGAAAGATGCGTCACCTGAGGTAGACTTATCGTTAGCACTCCGAGCAGCACGCACCACCTGTCTGCGAGCGGTGGATAGGGCGACGGGGGCATCTTCTGAGGGAGTATCAGAACGGGGGACGGTGCTTGGGCCCGCTCCCACGGCCAAAGCAGCCTTGCGTGCCTTTGCCTCGTGCCTTAGCCGCTTGCTCTCCTCTCGAGCCGTTAAGATGGAGCTCTCCAAGGCTTCCCTCATTGAGGCGTCCTCGTCCGTGAACAGGGATGCCTCCAAATCCTTCAAGGCATCCCTTACCGACTTTTCGAGTCGAGGTTCTTGCGGCAGCCCCGAGGAGACTGGGACTTCAATAGCGAGCCCGGGGAGAGTCCCCGCATAAGCTGGCGCGGCCCCTGCAAAGAAACAAAGGAAGAAGGTTAGATTGGCCATCAGAAAAGAGGACAAAAAATCTGATAAGGCGAGACGTACCAACACCCATTAAGGAGCGCTTCTTCTCCTCCTCCTGGAAGGTTTTTAAAGAAGCAGCAATGGCTTCTTCGGTAGTGACACCTGTTGAAAAATGGGGGAAAGTATTAGTCAAAAATAATGATAAAAAATGCGATAAAATGACGAAGAAAGCTGCTAATGATTACCTGACTCAGCGAGTTTATTCAACATCGCTTCGAGCCTCGCTGATCTCTCAGAAGCTGCAATAGCGGCCGCCAAATCGGTGTCTGCGGGGTCTACCGAGAAGCCCTTATTGCTGCCATACTCGCTTATTCCTTCGGTAAGAGGGGCCTCAGGCTCTAAACCGAGGATCGCGTCGAGGGAGAGGAGCGACTTCTTCTTCTTTTGCCCGCCAGCTCTGGATGCACCCGAGATTGATTTGCGCTTGGCAGGCACCTTGGGGCGGCGGGTCCCGATATCCGCGCCTACGCCGGACTCCGGCGATACCACATTTACCGCCTCCACTGGAGCACGGGAGCTGGTGGCACATCCACAGTATCGCGAAGCGGCAATCCGCGTGGAGGGCTCAACACACGCGGAGGTCCAACTCCAGCACCTTTTAATGGAGGAATGACCGGGGTCCTCGGCTTCAGGGGAGCCTTGCGATCGCCGCCGGAAGGCGCACCCTTGCGGTCAACCAGCATGCGCTTTTCCATTTGGATAACTGGACCCATTGCGTGCGCGTACCAGGACACGTACGCGTTGAGGACTTTGGGGACGCAGCTCGGCTCGCTGATAAAGAAATAGGAACCCGTGTTAAGCCGCATAAAATGGTGCATTGTATCCCTTATCCCCTCTCGGCTAACCACGGGCCTTTCCAAGAAAGCTTCCATCGGGGATCCCCTGGTTATAGCTCGATTGCTGAGCAAACCGGTGAGGGTTATACCTCATGAGGAGCGCCGTCTCATTCTGCCTAAACACCAAATAGCCCGGCCGAATGGAGTAGAGATGGAGGATTTCCTGAGCCTTCAATACGGAAGCTCCGTCTTTAAAATCATCGCGCAGCGGCACTACCGACTTGGTGGTCTCTGAGCCTATTGTTATGACCTTATCCAAGAAGGAAACCTTCGCTCCGACCAGGTGTGGACGAAGGAGTAGCCCCCTAGCCTCCCGTGGAAGTGCAACTACGATCGAAGCACCGACCAACCGTATGACTCTTGGGAGTCTGCATTTCTCAAAAAATGGAGGGATCTTATGGGCGCCGAACACCCCGTGCACGTGCATTTCCATCCAGGAGGTGAAGTAGTGCATCGGGAAGTTAGCGGGCTGCACCCCAGGCTCACTAGCGTCCGCCGCTACGCTAAGTCCATTATAAAGGTGAGCCAGCCCGGCGATTCCTACTGACAACTGCAAACCAGCCACCATCCGATGCACTGGGTAGAAAACAGATGGCCGCATGTAGCGCGGGTGCATGGGGAGCGCAAAGCTGCACAGCCACAAGCCCAGGAACCCTACAAAAAAGGTTTCCTCATCCATGCCTGGGACGGCGATTTCTGAGAAAGAGACAACGGCGGCGCCGGGGAGATAAAAGTCCCTTTGATTATTCTCTGATATGGGTCGACGGTCCAAGCCGAAGCCAAAAGGGTCATCGAGCTGGGCGAACTTCTCGCTCCGCTCCGATAGGAACTCCGGTCGAATGAAGCGGGCAATAAAATCTGCGAAACTGACGCCCCGGACACCCGATTCCAGATAGAGCCCTTTATAAATCTCCAGCACCTTCACCAAGCCCGGGAACTGGTGCTGAATAGCGTTCTCCGGAGTCAAATCAAACACCAGCGGCTTGGTAGCAAAGACGTATTCATCGGGAGGAAGCGGCTCCTCATAATGCTCCCCCCTCATCGGCAGACCCGAGACTTCAGCAAACTCCTCCAAGGAGATAGAGACCTCCCTGTCCGTCATCAGGAAGGTGTGGGTGGGGATATTCCATTGTTCGATAAAGGCCTTGATCCACCACGTTGGAGGAGAGGGATACTCGAAGAGCGAAACGTAGATGGCCGAATACAAACCAATCTTCGTTAGATGAGTCCTTTTCGCCGATAAGATATACCGGGCCCACTGCAAATATCCGGCGGGCGGTCGTGGGACCAATCCAATATTATAGGCCTGTCCCCAAGGGCGTGCTTCACCCTGACAGATTCGCCTCCCCAGAATGTCTATTGCCGGCAGCGGCTGCACGGGAATGGCACCAATTGCAGGCTGGAGGAGGTCATCCGAATTCCAATTTTTGATCTCCACGACATACTTCACCGGGGGTTCATCCGCATAGAGGATCGAAATTATGGGCTCAGACGGCGTGGCGGAACTGAAACTTCGGCGACCCTGGATGATCTCATTGTACCACCTACCCCACAGGTGAAGGCTCTTGTGCTCGGGGTCATGATCCTTTATGAGAGCGAGCACCACTCGGTCCACCGGTGCCTGGGGAAACCCTCCCTCCGAGCGAACAAACGGGAAAGACAAATTAGCAGACATGTTTCCTGCGGAGGGACAAAAATTAGCCGTCAGTGTTGTAATTCCAACGCTTGACATTTTAAAAAATTTATACCACGCTGCAATGCAGTGGGTAGGGGACCAAATGGGGACCCGCAAAATCTGGATGACAGTACATCATTTAATAAGACAGCCCCATCATTGGATGAGGCTGTCAATTAATGAAAAGATCCCCAAGAGAATATTCTCATTAATGGGAAATCCCTAAAGACAAGGAGATAATCTCCTCTTTCAGAGCAAAGCTCTGTCACAGAGTGACATTTGTCAAACTCTGGTCTCAAGGGAATAAAATTTCCTAAAAAGAGCCTAGCTCTATAATAATAAAAAAAATCCATCAAAAGAAAACTTTAACTCCTAAAGATTAAAAATTTGGGATCTTAAAAGATCCATGGAAACTCTTAGGAGTTCTTCATTTTCAGATAAAAAAAGATCTACATTTGATCCATGAGCAAAGCTCTGTTCATGGGTTAAAACCCATGAACAAGATCTCTGTAGATCTATAGATTTTTGAGAGCAAGGCTCTGTTAATAAAACCCCAAAGGGGTTTTCTTTAGATCAAAGATCTATAAGACCAAGGCTCTGTTAATCAACTTTAATTTAATTTAATCTAATTTTATTTAATTATACCTAAGATGGTTTTAAGTTCTGAACTCTGAAGTTCTTGGGAAGAAACAAGAGCAAGGCTCTAAAATTCTTAAGCAAGAGCAAGGCTCTGAAAATCAAGATTCTTGAAAGTGGTAAAAATTTACCAAGGACCAAGGGTCCTATTTATAGGTACCTGCGCCCCTTCAACTTATCAGTTGATCCGATGGTTGGGATCTTGCCACCGCTGCACTCACTTGTGCGCCACGTGAGCGCAACGGTGGGGGGGCATTTGTTTCCCCCAATCAGAGCAAGGCTCTGTTTGAATTTCAAAAATTCAAATTTTGAAGCAACGCTTCAACTTCCGTGCGCTGCGCGCAACGCGCCACGTGTCAGAAGCTGATACATCAGCGCAGCGCCCAAGGCAGTGCGCCCAATCAGAGCAAGGCTCTATTAAAGAAACAAAATTAAAGGAAGCAAAGTTTTAGTTGCGCAAGCGCTGCGCTGCGCAACACGTGTCAGTGCAGTTGCTTTTGCGCAAGCGCTCTGCGCTGTGCGCTGCGCGATACGTGTCAGCGCAGGTGCGCAAGCGCAGCTCAGGTGCGCAAGCGCAGCTGCGCTGCGCTGTGCACTGCGCGACATGTGTCAAGCGCTGGTGCATCTGCGCCAAACAGAATTAAAATTCTAATAAGATCTTTCCGTTCTTGTTAAAACAAGAAGATTTTCTTCTGTAAAACAGAAGCCCTTGGATCAAAGATCCAACAGTGGGGAAAATTCCCCAAATCACTTCGTCAGATTCCCCCTCGCTTGAGGGGTTTTTGATTGTGGGACGCTCTTCCCTACAGGCGCAAGCCCCTGCAGTTAATTACACTACCGCATCGCGGTAACAACTTTCTCCTTCTCCAGAATTTCACTTCGTGTCGTGTGTGTTTGTTTTGTTTGTGATTGCCCGTGGATTGTATACGGAGACTAAGTTATGCCGTCGTCCGTAGGACGTGGATTAGTCTAAATCCGTATTTACTTAGATTTGGGTTTGGTGTTTTGGTTTAAGGATACGCTAGCCATATTGAGACTAAGATCGACTTAAACTTTTGTTAAGGATACGTTAGCCTAATCTCCAGACTAAGATCAACTTAACGGGATCATTTAGATCCAACAAAAGAGCAATTGGCTCTATTGTTTAGTTTAATGACGTTGCGGTCAATTTCCAGTTTAGGGACATGGTGGTCCATCATTCCCATTTGGGGACGAACATTAGTTTAAGGACATTTTGGTCCAACATTCACATTTAGGGATGAATATTAGTTTAAGGACGTTTCGGTCCACGAGTTTAAGGACCCCGCAGTCCGTGTTGATGTATGGTTGTCGGGACCCGTCACCTCTCTGACGTCGTTGAAGGATTACAACGATAGGAGTCAGAGGAGTTCGGAGATGTACCCTCGAACCGGATGTAAATTGATCTAGGAGAGCAGTCTTGCTCAGTCAATTTAATTTGAGAACTTACGGCCATGATTGGGCTAAGTCCAGTTGAGAATATTCGATATTTTTCTTGATTTTTGGCCTATTAGGCCTGTGCTAGGGCTTTGCCCATGTTTAATAATGCATAGCATTAATCTTGGTCTCTGTTGGACCTTTATTTGGGCTCTTCCCCTTTTTAAATGATGCACAGCATCTGTTCTGGTCTGACAGACCCTTATCTGGGCTCTGCCCCCCTTTTTTTTAAAGAATGATGCATTGCATCTGTTTGGGCTCTGCCCTTTTTGAAAATAATGCATAGCATTTACTAGGCCTGTTAGGCCTTTTTAATTGGGCTCAGTCCTTCTTTTTAATGATGCAGTGCATCAATTAATCTGACAGAATGCCACGTGGCCTGTCAGGCGCTCTGCGCTAATTAATGAGCGCAAGCGCATGTGGAGGTGACACGTGTCACGCTCTGGTGAGCGCAAGCGCAACAGCGCAGTGCGCTGTGTCAGTTTCATTTTTGGGGCAAAGGTAAAGGTTGGGTAATAGCATTACTTACAGCACTAGCCACGAAAACTTTCTTGGGTACCTGAGACTTCCTCTTCTTGGTGCATAAGTCCTTCAAGATTTTAGCGTAAGAAGGGACTTGTTAGATTGCATCCAAGAGAGGAATATTAAAGTTAACTTGCTTAAATAACTCCACAATCTTCTCCATTTGGGGAGTAGGTTTATTGGATCTCAACCTGTTTGGAAATGGAACATTTTGAAAATCTGTTGAGTCCAATGTTTGTGGAGTAGATTGCGAAGTTGGAACGGATCCCAGTGTTGGTGTGTTCGTAAAGTGAGATGTGGGTCCGTTCGAATTAGAAGAAGTAGAGCTTTGTGAAGAATGAAGAATAGGCTCTAAAGAAGATGAAGATGAAGAAGGTGAAGAAGAAGAAGAAGCACCGACAGGGGTGTCATTACTATTACCCACATTATTGTGCAACACTCTTCCAGATCTCAACGTGGTCCAAGCATTTACATTATGATTTTGTTGTTCATAAGCAACATGTGCGTTGTGTGTGTGTCCGGGATTTGGCAATGGTTGAGACGGAAGCTTTCCCTTTTCTCGCTCACTTAACGCAGTATTTAGTTGTGCAATTTGGGCCTCAATTGATTTGATGTTTTGATCATGTGAAGCACTGTTTTGCACCAAAGACTGAATGGAAGTCTCCAACCTTGCTGCGGATTGTGTAGATTGTTTTAAAAACGCATCTAGACTTCGTTCTAGCGAGAAAACCTTATCGTTATTTGGTTGAACAAAATTGTTTTGAGGATAAGAATTGTTCGGTACAAAATTGTTCATTTGGTTTGGGCAAGGTTGGGGTTGGAAAGGTTGCTGGTACTGAGTTTGTTGAGGTGCTTGTTGTTGTGGAGGAGGAGGCCTTTGAAAGTTGTTGCCTTGGAATTGTTGATTTTGATTCCAATAAAAATTTGGGTGGCTCCTCCAACCAGGATTATAAGTCGAAGAGTATGGATCATTTCTTTGTCTTTGCTGAAAGGCAGCATTGACTTGATCTTGTCCTTGAACAGGTGGATTGTAAGGACACTCTTCAGTTAGATGGGATGGATCCGAACAACAAGCGCAAACAGTGCGTGGGGGTAAAGCAGGGGCAGGAGAAGGCGATGAGAATTTGCTCTCAATTGCTTCTAGCTTTTTCGTAAGTGCGGCCATTTCGGCCTTCATTGCAATCGACATATCTAGTTGATGTATGCCTACCCTAGACTGACCTGATGAAGAAAATGAGGTGGTCTTAGTGCTTTCCCACTGAAGTGTTTGTTCAGCAAGATCGTCGAGAAACTGCCAAGCTTCCTCGCTAGATTTTGTAAGAAAGTGATCTTGACAAATGGTTTCCAACAACTGCTTAGTTGCTGGGTTCAGTCCTTCGTATAAAATTTGACAAAGTTGCTAATTCTCGATACCGTGGTGAGGGCATTGAACAAGTAGGTTTTTAAATCTTTCAAAACACTTCCAAAAAGGTTCGGAAGGAAGCTGGGAAAATTGAATAATTTCGTTGCGCATTCTCGCGGTCTTGTGGTGTGGGTAAAACTTTTTTAGAAAAGCTCTAACAAACTCTTCCTAATTTTTTATCGAGTATGATGTTGTGCTATATAACCATTTCTCGGCTAGGTCATATAAAGTGAATGGAATGACATGTAGCCTTATAGCATCATCAGAAAGTTATGTTGTCTTCATCATTGCGCAAACATTCTGGAATTTGTTTATGAAGATGTAGGCATCTTCGGATTCCAGCCCGTGAAATTTGGGCAACATGTTGATGAAGTGGGGTTTAATTTCAAAGTTATCCCCATTGGCCGGTGGAAGTGAAAGACAAGTGGGTAAAGCGGTGCAGATAGGGTAGAAAAGGTCCTGGAGCGCGATTCATTGGGGCGCTTCAGCAGGTGGGTGTTGTGGGTTATTCGCACTTAGTGGAGGTGAAATCAGTCCCGCGGGTAAGTGGTTGTTAGGATTGAATCCCGACATCTCCTTAGAAGACGAAGAATATGAAGGTGAAGGTAAAGAAGTCGATGGAATTTCGACTTCGGAGTCGAAAGCGTCGTTAGTCGGTACTAACGAGACACGGACTAAACGGGCATTAGTGTCCCTAGTCCAACCGGACATACACTAAAGAGGTGTAGTATAGTCAAAAGGTGAAAACAGAAAGTGGGGGTAAGAAAACGTCAATGGAAGGAAGTGGGTGTAAGTGGGGTGCAATGGATTTCTTAGTGACAAGTGGCAAGTTTTTGTAAAAATTTTTTCGTTTTGTGTTTTTTTTATAAGGTGCTTTTTGCAAAAAGATTTTTAATAAGAAGCTTAGACACACGTTCAATCAATCACAATATGCACAATCAAGCCTAGATCTAGGGTCACCTAGGTCAACTAGACTGCTCCTAACTGTTCCAAAGGGCAAGTTGTGAGGACCTCAAATCGCCTCTTCACCGCCAATTGTGGCCAGGTAAGCACAAGTAAAGAAAGGAGGGATCCGCTCACGAATCACCGTGAGACGGGCCTTTTAAAGTTACATTTCCCCACTTGTCTAGCCTAGGCACCATAAAGTATGGTTTAGATAAACGATCGATGCTTACAACTATTCCTTTGTCCTATTGAGCATGAAGTCCTTATAGGCTGAGTCTAATCTTTTTTAATTAACTCGATGGTCAATACAATATGCTTTTTGTGATTTTTGGGGTCCTAGGAAATGTAATGAAATCCCCATCCAATCTGGATTGGTGTTATAGCCCCTTAAAGTCAGTTTAAGAATGAAAAGCAGTAAAACACACAAAACAATTGCCAAATTTTTTTCTTTTATTGTGGCATAAAGAATCTTGCACAAGATCAAGTTATTGGAGAAGGGAGAGAAGTTTTGGCGCAAAGAACCCTGCAGGAAAATTTTTCAGAGGAGATAAGGGAGTTACAGAGAAGAAAAGAAAGCTTACAGAGATTTTTCCACGTGCTGACGTCACCAACAGGCCGTGGATCCGCCGCGGGAACGTGCTTTTGACCGCGTATCCGCGGTTGACTCATTGACTCAGGCCTCCAAACTTCTTCTGTTTCTCTGTTCTGATTAACCTCTGTTTGTTCAGATCTGCTGTTTGTTGTTTTGCTCACTGGATTTTTCCAGATCTGAATTTGTTCGTCTCTTCGATCCTGCATAATTCAAACGAAAACCCTTCAAAAAATAACAAGATGATAAATTTTTATATTTTTTAAATTTTTCAGTTTTTATGATTTTTTAATTTTTATATTAACCCGAAATTACAAAAAGAAAATAACTACGCCATCCCCGGCAACGGCGCCATTTGATTGTTTAGAGAAATTGTGCGTGCTTGCGCTTTTAAAAAGATAAATCAAAGAATATTAACCGCAATCAAGAAAGGCGTCGCTTGATAGCTAGCCGGTTGAATACGGGTCGGTCCACAGGGATTTTGTGTATTTTCTAGTTGTTCTGACGAGTTAATTCCAATTGAGGTTGGATTGATTATCACTAAAAACTGAAATGAGTTGATTAGGATTAAAATCTTGCTAAGGTTAGGTTTAGGTTAAGTTTGGAAATTCAATATTTCTCACCGCTTTCTATACCCTAATTAAGATCTATTTAGGTGTTAAGGTAATAATTAACAAAGTGGATTAGTACCATTGGGAAGAAACTAGGTTTCTTCCTCTAGGTCCTTGTCCAACCTTTCTTAACTCTTACCCTAACCTCCATAGAAAACATACACAACCGGTCTTTAACTACGGTATCATCGCTATCTCGTGGGATAGGGTGCCGTAGTGAGCGGTGTGTGTATGTATGCATAGAGTCCTATTAAAATGTATGACGGGCAAGAAAGGGATGAGAGATTTTCATCTCTCAAACCTTTCCCATTCCTAACCCTAACAAGGGAGGAACTACTCACTCATTAGGGAATTGATAAAAAGAGACATTTTTATGATTGTTTTTAATAACCTAATTATCTAAACTACGGCAAATAAATAAAAGTTATAACTAGGGCAGATAAATAAAATCTATACTATGGCAGAAAAGAAAATTAAGTAAGGCAAGGTAAAAAAAAGACTTACCTTTTATTTGATGCACTCTTCAAACATTATAAGAATTAAAATTCTGAATTTGATAAATAAAAAGAGGCATAGGAAAAGGCATGCTCCAAAAAGAGCTATAGGGTTCCTATTTATAGATTATAGAAACCCTAGGTTACATTCTGATCGCTATCTACATTTACAAAACTACCCTGAGAAGCCTAGTCAACGCACCGCCGCCACCGTCAAAAAATGCACCGACACGTGCTTATCATGGCCGCGGAACCGCGGCCAAAAGCCCTGTTTGGTCGCGGATCTGTGGCCATATTGGAAGCTTCTGGGCTCTGTTTCTCTGGTAATTCTCATGTTACATTTTACTTGATTTTTCTTCCCTTGGTTCTTCAGAATGTCTTCTAGTTTCTTCCAGATTTCCACAGTGCATAATGTTGTGGGCGTTTACCGTTTGCTTCGTGTTGAAGTTTTGAATCTTGTGCTGCCTTTGTGCAATCAAACTGCTTGCTGATCTTCGTTTGTTCCTCAAACTGTAGGCATGATCAAGATTCTTCTATTTGTTGGTCGTAGTCTCGCTTTTGTATCGTCTTTTCATCATTTTCACTGATTTATTCCGAGAACCTGTAACCTGCAACTATGTAGCAGACATGGATCAAAAACACCTGTTTATTTGTAAAATGAATAAGAATGGGGAATATAATAATGCAAAATTATGATATGAACAGAGACCCGGTCTCGACTCCTCGAGATGGTCTCCCACTGGACTCTAGAACCCGGTGCTCCCCGCCTTGGGTCTATCCTAATGCGGAAAAGTAAATAATATACATCAATGGTGACATCATTTTCAACCCGGAAGTGCCCCAATAAAAGAATATTACATACAAGCTTTTACATGAATGAAAATGAAAAACTCTTATCTCACATAAAAAAAACGGCTATTCAAAACACGACGATCCAATATAACATATCACAGCAACACATAACATCACATGTTATCAACGTAAGTAAATATGCGTATCTCAATTGTCGTTGACATATAGCAACGAAACCGGCGATACACCACATATTACACTTACGGTCGCAGAAAAGAAAGTGAAAAACTACAACAATTGGAATCCGCAACCACCTTAGACATCATAAATCCAATGTATCACATACTTTGGATTTCATGCCTAACCAAATGAATTCCTTAGACATCACATGCCTAACAATTATAAACCCCGCATTTTAGTCTCGATATTGAAAACACTTTTCAATAACCAGTCGGGTAATTCAACAAGATTCCCGATAGCCTGATCGAATACTCGTCGGAAATATTAGTAGACGGCCGCACCCCCGATGCCGTCGACGAAGTGCACTTAGGCGGAACACTACGGCCGCGAGCACCCAAACGGATGCTTTTAGCGACGGGGTTCCCCTACAGTCACTTGGTCGGGGCTATGGGGCATGGCTATCTAGTAAGGTTACTCGACGAGTATCCGCGTACGCTACGTGATTGCAACGGACTTTTGATCCACATCAAAATTCCGTGGCAACCGATCTCTTGAGACTAAATTGCTAGATTTATAAAATTCAAATTACTTTTCACAAAACTAAATATTGTGGATTCCAAGTATTGTATCACAATCACAGATAGCTAGACGATGTTAAACTTTTTGATCGAATAAACAAACACCTAAAATTTCCCAAAGAGCTCAACACTTGAGCGGAGTTTAAAAAATACCCAGAACATGCCACAACACCTATGGACCAACCGTAAAAGGGTCAACCCTTACCTCACCTATGGCACCGCAGAACTACCACAAACCCTAGGGTTTGGTGGCGGTTCCGACGGTCACAGAATTGAGTAAAGGTTTCGTTCTTCTAGAGGGTCCACAGAATCACCTGTATGATTTTCTGAAGATCTTAA
The DNA here is from genome assembly GCA_030015575.1 of Agapanthus africanus. NCBI lineage: Eukaryota > Viridiplantae > Streptophyta > Magnoliopsida > Asparagales > Amaryllidaceae > Agapanthus > Agapanthus africanus. The sequence goes on from CM057337.1 coordinate 762,074,440, forward strand.
ATTTAGAAAAATCCAACTCTTGGAAAATTTCCAGCGAGGGAAAAACTGGGTTATTGATATCCGTTCGAACTTTTTAACGTCGTCTAAATAACCCGAAATGATGTTAGAATTACGATTACGAAACACTCCGAATTTCCTTTGCACAAAGATAACATCACATGCAATCTTGGCAAAAACAAGCAACACCTGAAACACCAAAACCCAGAGCCTGAACCGCCAAACCAAAACGAACCCGAAATGAATAAACCGGACCGGCCAGGCCGGTTTAAATGACAATGTCGCCGGGAAAAAACCGGCCAAATGGGTTGATTTTGGTTCGGTGTTCATGTTACATCATATGCAATATTCTGCAGTTGCTTAAAAAAATTTTAGACACTCTAAAAAAATCGACAGAAACTAGGTTTTAGTTTTGTGTGTTTCAGAGTTGTTTCGGTTTTGTAATTCTACAAATATCGTCTAATTATCTAGCATGGCTCTGATACCACTGCTGGGTTCCCTGGGTGGCCGCTGGGTTTCGGGAGGTATCGACCATGCCGTTTTTAAAAAATTGGCGCGCTAAAAAGCCCTAACGCTAGAATCTAAACTAGAGAATTAGACGAACAAGCATGTAAATATCTTTACATCTAAGAGAATAAGGAATACAAGCTTTGTAGACCGGTCCTTCACTTCAATAGCTCCGTGTAGTAGTCCTTTCGTTCCAAGTAGTGATCTCCCGGACTCTAGTGAGGCTCCACAAGGTGAAAGGAACAAGCTTGCTTGAAGTCTTCGAAGCCGAAGATGATCTACGTCGAGGAGACACCAACTCAAGCTAGCTCTTCACTAATTAGAGTTTAGTGAAGCAAACACCCAAAACTAAATGGCTAGTATAGTAGAAGATGATGATGTAGGAATTTTGCTCAATTTAGATTTATTTTTCTCACAATATTTCTTCACCTTGAGAAAAGCAAGAAAGTTTTTTCTTGATGAAGAAGAAGATGAAAAAATGGAGAAGAGAATGAAACTCATGAGGTGAGAGTAGAAAATATCATATACTAACTCATGTAGAGACTAAACCATGGCTAAACAATAATGGTTGGGTTAATAAATACCTTCAAGTAAAACAAAATTAGTGGACTTGGTCAATGGTTCCACAAGCTTCTACAAGCTTCAACCATGTGACAATTTCCAACTAATTTGATTTACTTTAAATAAACAAAACCTTACATTATTATAAACATGGTGTGAGTCTCATACACCCATATAACATGTGGCATCAAGCATGACACAAAAGATGTACATTAATATACATCACATATATACTAAGTGTACACTAGTGAGAAAAAGAATACTTAAGTGAGCTAATATTAGTTAATGTAAGATAATATATCAAATATATAATTATACATTAAATTATTAAATCAACACTTGATTTAATAATCCGGCTATATCACATACAACCGACAAATATCAAATGTATCAACTTATCGAATCAACACTTGATCCGATAACCCGGCTATATCACATATAACCGTCCGATATCACATATCACGAGAATAGAATACGGTATCACATACTCGTATTAATCTCGGTCCCGCACATATCACATATGTGCTCCTACTTCATTTCGCCTGAGCCAGGAAACCTCTGTGTAGGACTCTAAAGACTCGTCAATACGCCGGCAGTAGTTAGTGATCATATCAGTCACCCACAAGCCGTAAGCGGTCTGCTAAATGTAACGGCCACCCGGGTATTGAGCGATCAGAAGATCAACAAGCATGCCTGCTCATACTCCTGTGAATCTAATAAGTAACACTACCGTACAGTCCGGTCTCTTCGTCTGATATGCCGCATATCACATCCTGGGGGTGGTAAACGTCAGACCCCAATAGCCTAATAAGTCATGTCGATGTGAGGCTCATAACGGTTCGAGAAACTACTGATAACACTTACCAGTATATCTCAGCAACCCTGGCCAAGGATTTCCTGTTATGGCCAATCAAGCATAACGCAACATCAACCCCCAATCCCGGGAGAGATGAAATCCCCTCCTATCGCTCATTGCCTCCACGTGACTCGGGACTGTACCCAAAAACCACCATTTTGCACGATCTCTTGAACGTGGTAAGGTGGAAATCAAAGCACAGTGGGAATCACACAAGACTCTATGATGATCTCGGGTCGACAGACTAACCTATACCAGTGTCACCAGAGAACTGCTATCTGATGATAGGTATAATACCATCTAGGAGTTCTCGGCGAGTCCGTTCAGTGTACCCAGTCTCCACTGAGCACCCATATACCTTCTCTGATGTCAAACACCAATGGATATGGGATCATCCATCGCCCATCATATGGGTCAAGAAGCGTATACGCTAGTCTACTCTGGAATATCGATGCCCAGTCTCGATACCCCCACGACTAGGAACATTTGAAGGATGTACTTACCGACTACCTCTGCCTCACTAGTATGATCTGCATCATAATCCTAGTAGTCAAGTACTCACCCTAAGGGCTTTATCAACATGTAATAGAGAGACAATAAGTATACATGTTAAGAGAAAGAGCAAGCAGATAGCATACTATCATGTCAAGCAAGAAAGTCCTCCCTATATATGTCCAAGCATCCACTATAATATACATCACATGTATAATAATGGCCTCTAGGGCATACATATAACTAACGCGCCACCTGGCAATAAAGTCCGTGTTGCTTTCATTCTTCCCCGGCTTGGTCCTCACAAGGTCAGCAATGGAGATTTTGTCACCAACACTCATGAATCTTTGCCGAAACAGAGACTCCATTTGGGCAAAAGTAGTGATGGACCCATCTGGTATGCTCGCGTACCAGTCGAAGGCGACACCAGTCAGGCTGTTGACGAATTAACGAAGAAGAAGTGCGTCGTTGCCTCCTGTATTTCCGCACGACACTTTAAAGTGGGCGACGTGCTGATTCGCGTTTTCCGTCCCGTCAAATCTTCCGAACTTAGGAATGACGTAGCCGCTGGGGAATTCAATCAGATCGTACAGTGTGGGATATGGCCGCCAACTATTACCAATTTCTTTCTGAGCTTCGGTTTCGGCCACCAATGTTTTGATCTTGCTGGTGACCAAATCCATTATCCGATATTGTGTTAGTGGGATGGTTCTATCTGGGGCCAAGGCGTCCCCAGAAGCAGAATGTAGCCGGCTTTCGTTCGGCTCGCCTAATCTTGGACCCAAGGGGACAGGCATCGGTTGCTTCGGGTTGTCCTCACCCGGCTCATGAGTAGAGACTTGTGCTTGATTGGGAGGTGTCCGGGCAATTTGAGCCATGAGCTGCATCACGACATTCGTCAAGTCGTCGATTTCAGAGTAAAGCTTGGCCATCTCTTTATCTTTGCTCCTGAGCTGTTTTCGGAGTTCTTGAAGCAGCTCTTGCTCTGCGGTCCTGGGGCGGAAAGTCGGCTCTTCCTCGCTGTCCGAGCTTGACTCTACATGGATTGAGGGGTTTATCTGCCTATCGACCTCATCGAGAGGGTTTTCCCCATCCAATAGAGGCGGCTGATATTGGGAAGCGGCAACCACATTCAAGCCAGATTGGGCTTGGGATGTGGTGGCCCCATACTTGCTTTTGCTGTGCAGGTTGTCAATGGGACGCGTGCCCGCCATATAGACCGTATAGATAACATATCCCACTGTATTTTTATTATCAGCAGCTGATTTCATGGATCGCTGTCGTGGCCCTCCTGTTTCGGTAACGGGCAATCGACTGAAAGCGGCTGGCCTGACCGGGTTCCTGAATAGTGCCGGCGCTTATTTTTTGGGTTTGCCCCACTGCTTTCGCACGGCACAGAGCGCCTGATGGACACTTGAAGAGATGGTATCATGCTTTCTTTGACGGGGCTAGGACACGTCTTTTTGCAACATCGTTCGGACTGTCGTCTTCTTAATTACGGCGGTCATGGCGTTTTTCTGAACCCACTTCAGAGGTTCGAAAGAATTGCTGACTTTTACGGTCACTCAGCCGTCGTCGCAGGATGACTCTGCTCTTGGAATCTCATAAGATTCTACTTGGATGGAGTCCTGGCCCTCTTGTTGGCTCGATACCTGAGCCGCTTCTGTCTTAGCCTTTCTGTTTTGAACACTTGGTTGGTTACAACTCTTCGTGAAGCCGCCGTAGACCGGGCGATGGAGGACTTTGGAGATACGCCTAATTATGCACTTGTTGGAGTCGTCTGAGCTTGCTAGAGATGCTTTGTGGCTCCATTGGTGTTGACGGCCTTACCCCCAGTCGGAACAGTGGAGAGCCGTTCAAACACAGATTTGCATTTGGGGTGGGATGCTTTGGCGATCACAACGTTCGGCCTCTTGCCCTTTGAGGTCGGTTTGGCTGCTTGGTTTTTCGGGACCTCCGCCAGATGAGCGCTTCCAGCAGGGTAGATGATGACAAAACCAAATTAACGGGGTGGCTCCTCCCATTGTCGGCTGAGACTGGCAGGGAGAACTACGCGAGCATTGATCTTGACCATGTACGAGATCGGGGTCGCGTTGGAAGCTGAATTCATCTTAGGAGATATCGTCATTGAAAGTTGATTGCTGCACGAAAAGAAAACTATTTCAGTACAAATATCGGTATATATGCTAAATGAGTTCGCATGAACACTTGACCAGAGATATGAGAGGAGAGAAAAGTCCCACCGGGCGTGCCAGAATCTGTAGGGTGTTTTTTGTCACCCCAATGAGATGAGAATGCGTGCGCTTGTTAGGCATGTACAGATCCCCCTGCTTAGGGCAGGTCGGGGTTTATTGATTGTGGGGATCTAAATCTCCGGCAGCCACGGACTAACCTGCCGTTAATTACCCATCTCTTTTAGAGTGAGAGAACCTCCGATTGACGGGTAAAACCGATCATGCAAACTCAATGTGATGTATTGGTGCGTGTTTTTTATATATAATAATAGGGACGTGTTCATTATTTTGTTCCATTTGTGAAATTTTTTTAATTATTAAATTTTTTTTAATTTTTTTTTATATGGAGTTAAACTCCAAAAACAAATTTATTTGGAGTTAAACTTCGAAAAGTTTCTGTATGGAGTTAAACTCTGTTTTATTCAAAGAAACATTTTTTCTATTTTTTTTATTATTTATATTTTATTTCTCTTTTTTTAAAATAAAAAAAATAGAGGGATGGAAAGTTACCTACTCACATGAGGTGGGACTGAGTGGGAGCCTCCCCCTTACGTGAAGAAGCGAAGAAGCTCCCACTAAGTGGGAGCCTCCCCCTCACATAAAGAGGGCTCCAAAATTAAAATATTTTTTTTTGGAAGGAGTTAAAACTCCAAAACATTTTATTTTGAGTTAAACTCCCAAAATAATTTTATTTGGAGTAAAACTTCCAAAAAATTTTATATAGAGTTAAACTCCAAAAGAATTTTAAATGGAGTTAAACTTCTAAAAAGATTTTTATTGTGGAATTAAACTCCAAAAGAATTTTTATTTGTGGAGTTAAACTCCAAAAGAATTTATGTGGAGTTAAACTCCGAAAGAATTTTTATTGTGGAGTTGAACTCGGAAAGAATTTTTATCATGGAGTTAAAGTCCAAAAGAATTTTAAATGGAGTTAAACTCCAGAAAATTTTTTATAATAGAGTTCAACTCCAAAATAATTTTTATTTTGGAGTTGAACTCCAAAGACAAAACCCTTTTTTTATTTTGATTTTTAAAAGGAAGTTTCCACAGAGTAGGAGCTTCCCTCTCTCACGTGAGAGAGAACAAGGGGATGGGAGCCTCCCCCTCACATGAGAGAGAGAAATGGACTCCCAAAATGGAAGCTTTCCACTCACATGAGATGGAGCAACCCAAAATGGGAGCTTTCCCCTCACATGAGAGGGAGTAAAGAGGCTCCAAAAGAATTAATTTTCCCCCAAGAAGTTAGATTCCAAAAACATTTGTATAGAGTTAAACTCCAAAAGATTTTTATTGTGGAGTTCAACTCCAAAAAATTTTTAAATGGAGTTCAACTCCTAAAAAGTTTTAATGTGGAGTTAAACTCTTCAAAAAGAATTTTATTGTGGAGTTAAATTTCAAAAGAATTTTTGTTGTGGAGTTGAGCTCCAAAAGAATTTTAAATAGAGTTCAACTTAAAAAAAAGTTTTTATTTGGTGTGGAGTTAAACTCCACTAAATGGGAGTCTCCCCCTCACACGAGAGGGGAGAAAGCTCCCGCTTAGTGGGAGTTCTCTCTTCCTCACGTGAGAAGAAGCAGGGGCTCCCAGCCTCCCCCTCACGTGAGAAGAAGGGAAAGCTCCCACTTAGTGGGAGCTCCTCTCTCCCTCACGTGAGAGGGAGCAGAGCCCCAAAAGACCTTTTTTCTTTTTTTTTTATGGGATTAAACTCCATAAGATTTTATTTGGAGTTAAACCCCCAAAATAATTTTATTCGGAGTTAAACTCCCAAAATAATTTTACTCGGAGTTAAACTCCCTAAAAAAAAGTTTTTAGTATGAAATTAAACTCCAAAAGAATTTTATTTGTGGAGTTAAATTTCAAAAGATTTCCTCTTTTCTCTTTTGAGAAGAAACCCAAAATGGGTTCTCTTGAAACTCCAAGATTTAAATCTTGGATAATAAAAAAAAACTTTTTCTTCTCTTAATAGAATCTTGGGAGGTGGGTTTATGTTCTTCTCTCTCTCTCAAATTGGATCTTGAGGAGGGAGAAGAAGGTAGCGAAAATCTACCATTTTTTTTGATCGGATGTGAGAGTTAAACTTTCTTTCGGTGGGTTTATGACAAAACTTTATTTAGTTTAAAAAAAAGAGCCAAGCTCTTGATTTAATTGGAAAATGAAAATGGAAGAAGAAGAACTTGAGAGATTGAGGATGGAGCCACAAACCCTAGAGATTTGATGGGGAATGAATTATTGTTTTCATTTCATCATCGTGTTGCCTTTTATATGCTTACAAATTTACACTTAACCTCTTGGGCTTTACAAAATAGCATTTTGCTCATCATATATCTCATGTGCTCATTTCTTTTGCACATAATTCATGAGCTTTACAAATTTTTTGCTTTATGCCTATTTTCCTTATATTTATAACAATCACATCAAAATTATTTATTACATAATTTTGGCATAGAGAGCCGGCCGCAGGGCTCGACTTGGGCATGGGCCCACTTGATCTAGGTTTGGACCCGTTCGGCTTAAGGTTGATTTTGACTTTGACTTGGTCAACCGGGATGTAATTTTTGACCCCAACACCTAGGTTCTCGCTCCTCCCAAGAAAACGTAGAAGAAGATGAGGAAGATGGAGATCATCGGTCTATTTGAAGATGGAGAACATGGGGTATTTAGTAGCGTAACGGACTTGATCGAGAGGTTATTAAAACCTCCTAACGGGAGTTAACATTGGATGGAAAAATAATAATGTTTTTTCTTAGCGCAACTTAAATGCATGGGGTCTTTTAAGCCAGTACGAAATCTGGAGGTTTTAAAAAAAAAGCAATTAGCCAAGCAAAAGAAGGCCTTTTAATTAACAAACCCCATTTTAAAATGTTGAACGGCAGCGATAAGGTTTCCTGAAATACATGGTATTTTCAAAAATCACCCCAAAAACATGATATACTAAAAATCAACCCATAAAGTTATAAGTTATTCAAAAAAACACCCCCCGGTTAGTTTATCTGGCATCTGTTGGGAATATTCCTTTAGTCAGATTTGAAACCGTTTAGGTCGATAAAAAGATGAAAATACCACCGGCCATCTCTTCCTTATCTTCATTGTTTAGGAGAGGCTAGGGGTAGTTTGTCCCAAATTGGAAATTATGGATTTTATGTACACTGAAAATTAGACCTTTTTCTGTTTAACCTAATTATTATAGTTTCATGTTGGAAAGATTAGGCCTAAGCAATTACAAACTCTCAAGTAATAAGATGAGCTCCAACTATTCATTTGTATACTCGGTTGTTTTTTAAGTTCTATGTAAATGTGCGTTTCAAGCAAAAAATTTCACTGGAGAAAGGAAAATAAAAACATGGGCATAAGATCTATTATTGCTACGGGGCCAGGGGACTTGAAAGATGGAAGAGATGTAGAAAGATCAGGAAAGAGTAGGGAATAGGTTTTTTCTTAAGTGATCTTGATCCCAGTAAGGCCAACAAACCAGTTAAAATTTGGATGGAAAAGACCAACGGCGTTTTTTTTTTTGAGTAATAGAGAACTTTTGGGGGTGAATTTTAGAATATCGTGTTTGTTAGGGTGATTTTTGAAAATACCATATTTTTTGGGGTGCTATACAATAAAACCCTTGCGATAAATGGAATAAACAATCATTTCTTACTAATCAGGCCGGCTTCAATTAAGCCGACGGAAAACGAGAAAAGAAACCCGATCCAATCAACGAACCCGACATCTAATGATCTAATCGCACTCTTTCTTCTTACAAAATCCCAATACTCAAAACTTTTTCCCCTTTTATTTCTAAATCCATCGCCAGATCTATCAAGTTTCAGGTTTTCCCTATCAAATCTCGATCAAAATCTCTCTTTATCCAAGAATTCAACAACAAACAGATCCAAATCATGTCGAGCGACAGTGAAGAAGACGAGCTCCTGCAAATGGCGCTCAAAGAGCAGGCCCAGCGAGATGTCAATTACCAGAAACCCCCATCGAAATCATCGAAGCCTGTCGTCAACCTCATCCAGCCACCTCCGCCGCCTCCTTTTGCGGTGAACAACAAGAATCAGCAGCGAAACCCTAACCCTAGGACGAGCTCGGCGTCTTCGTCCAAGAGAGGAGGAGGGGATGACGACGACGATTCGGAGGTGGAGATGCTGAGCATTTCGTCGGGCGACGAGGATTCGTCGAGAGAGATCGCGATCCAGCAGCAGAAGAATCGGGTGCGGCGGCCGTCAAGGGATGATGGGGATCGAGGTGTTGATGATGGGGAGGAGCCTAGAACCTGGAAACGGGTTGATGAGGCTGAGGTAATTTAGAATTTTTTTGTATTCATTTATCATAGAATTGGACTGGCTAAGTTAAATGGATAGAATTTGGTAATTTAAAGGTGTAGCTTTAGCTGAAATTAACTGATTTTCATATGTAATAAAAAAGAGTAAGAAAAAGAAAAGGAAAAGGAAAAAAAATGTTAGAGAGAAGGCTGGAACTTGGACCTCAAACCACTAGGCTAACCTTGGCCGAAGTTTGAAATTTTAACTTGTTATCTTTAATGAAGATACTTAACCCGTTTATTTCATTGCATATACAGGGCTTGTCCCGTCTTGCATCCGTGCTATATTTTTGGTTGATGTAATAATGTGTAAATAATATGTGTTGCTTTTAAAATATAGATATCTCTACTATTATAATGCTAACTCCAAGAGTGTAGCAAAGATCCTCAATTGATGCTCTCTTCTTTTGAATAAGAAAATGAAAAAATGATAAACTACTTCCAATATATTCCCCATATGAAGTAATCCACATCATCAACCTATAATAATATTTTAACCGACTCAATTAAATTCAAATTTTAAACATCCTTCCCCTACCTTTTTTCTCTCCTCAAATATGTAGGCATCAACATCTAAGCAATCTCTACAATTTTATTATCACACTTTAATAATTAAATCACATAATCTGTATTCAAACCATAAAATATACTATATAGCAACATGCATTGCACGTGCAATATATTATTATAATTTTACTATATGTTTTGATTTATAATTAGAAAATCATGCCGTTCGGTTTCAACTGTTTTATGACAAAAAGATGAATGGATAAATTTAGTCTCTGACGTGTACTTTGAAATATATTTTACATTGTTTTTTAAATTGATATACACCATTTTTAAATCAATCTTGTATTTATTTAGTATAAGTTTGTTTCATCTCTTTTCAAATACTTACGATGGTTTGAATAGATGAAGTCTATTAACTTCTATATAAATAAGACGTCTTTCAATTAAGGACTTAAAGTGGAAGACGTTTTTCATGATCTCTCAAACACAACTTGACAATACCTTTTAGGATCGTTCTGTACGCGGTAACCTAAATGGGATTGCTAGATTCTTACAAAATAATTCCATGCTTATCTTGACGTAAAAAATAATCTTGGGAATTTAGGATTTCCAGTTTTCCACAGGAATAATATACCCCTAAATAATAGGAATCTTATACCCATTCATACTGGTGTTTATCCGAATACTCTGGTTATATCCACCAAATATCCTCGCTCAACACAAATGGTGCCATAACTCATGCCACCCGTTGCCGGCCACATGCCCGCCTCCATCACTGTTCTTTGTCGATCGTTGTCGGCCGCTTTCCGGTGCCTGTCGCATCGCCGTTCTTCACTGAATGTCGTCTTCTACCATTTGCCGTCACCACACATCATCGTTTGCCGTTTTTCGCCACCTAGTACCAACCACCGGCAGTAGTTTGGCCGCCATTCTTTGCAGCCACTTAGCAACTCTCTTTTGTAGCCGCTTATTGACGCTCGTTGCCGCCGCTTGTCTTCAGCCTGTCGTCCAGCGCCTAATGCCAGTTGCCGCTCTCCCTCGTTGGTTGCTGCTGGCCGTTGCGCTCCATTGTCGCCACCCACCGGTCATCGGTCGCCGCCTGACGGCTGCTGTCCTTTATTGTTGGTGCTGCCATCTTTTTAGTTGCCCCTTCAACATCATGGTCGCATCGTCTGTTGCTATTACAGAATTATGTATATTACAGAGCATGGTCAAAATAACCAATCACATGAATGCAACATTCCCTATAATCATATTTCAAAGAATCACATTTCCAACAATGTGTGTTCCGGTAAACTTCCATTCTATATACTAAGCACCTCTTAAGGTTTTATAGAATTGCATGTGATAAGGGTTTTATAGAGTAATATGCGACATTGGCTGTCTTTTTAATTAAACTTATATGTATTTTAATAAGGTGGCAAAGAAATGCAGAAACTAATTCATCAAAAATTGAAATTTTCAGAATAATATTAAAATGTTAATAAAAACACATGGAACATGACATTTAATAATGTATAAACCATTGTAATATTAACCACCACCAAATTTAACAAATAACATTCTTAAAAACGTCTTGGCGTCGCTTGTTTCCTGCTTTGACCCTCCTAACCTCATCAAGTTGGGCGGATCTAATGTCTAGCCTTTCTAAATCCATTTCCGTCTAGGCGGTCTATAGTTTTCTATGTTATAAAACTCGTAAAAATGAACTCTAATTTTGAGAAAGAGACTCTAATTCTAGCTCCTTGAAATTAAAATGTGAAAGTAGTTGTCAAGAACTGGAATTTTTGATTTGTCGTAGTTGGTTTGAGATCATGATATGCCATATTTTGAGGGGTTCTTTCAACAGATGACAAACTTGCATAGGCTTCTATATTGAAGCTTCATACTCAATCAACTTTAAAATGGAATGATAAACAATGCATATTGGTTAGTGAGTCTGACATTATAGAGCTCTAGATCACTCATTGATGATCTATTTTGTCATAAAGGTTGGCATATACTATCCATAAATGGGAAGTGATCCATTGCAAACCGGTCCGCGTTTTTTAACATGGGAACTCCGGATCTACGACATATTTTAACGATACGAACCGTTCAAATTGATCACCTTACCCTCAAATATGTGTGAAAAATCAAAGGATTTGAAGACCTCTACCCTATGCTTCAGATGAAGTTTATGTTGTATTATCGAAAGACGTTCATTTTTGCACCCATCGATGCATAGGCTAGAGGTCTTCAAATCCTTTGATTTTTCATATACATATTTGATGGTAGGGTGATCAACTTGAAATGACCGGATTGTTAAAATATGTCATAGATCGGGAGTTCCCGTTTTTAAAAAACGCGGACCGGTTTGCAATGAATCACTCCCCATCCATAAATGCCATCGTTTGATCGATTCAAACATGTTGCATTAGAATATTCTAAGGTGTTGCACTTCATAGCACATGCTATAAAATAAGTATTTGCAACATTCTTAGTGACGTTTAGGGGTGGTAATTGAACGAGCCAGCTCGGTTTCGATTAGGGTTCAGCTTGGTATTAGCTTCGTTCAATCTCGGTTCACTTATTAATGAGCCGAACATGAGCCAGAAAGCCTGGCTCGTTTATTAAACGAGCCAAACTCGAGCTCAGCCGGCTCGTTCGGTGTTGACTTGAGTTCGGCTCGGTTAAACAGTTTGAAAAAAAAGTAATATGTAATATAGAGCAGATTCTATACAACTCTAAGAATACTTAATTCAATTAAGGGACATTATATAAAGTGCAACTGAGGTGAACATAAAACCCAGGACTTAGACTTATTCTATGCTCTTGATGTTAATTTTTTTTAATCTTTCCATATCTCAAAGCACTGGGTTTTAGGCTCTATGATTGTTGTCCTCGACCTAGCCTCTTAGAAAATTCTTTTATATTTTCTTCTGAAACCCATATAATAGCCATTGATCTATCTTCAGCCTCCACCAAATGCCTCTTTGTCCTTTTTCCTTTCAAAGATCGCTTAATAGAATCCTAGCTCGATTTTGGCTCGTTTAAGGCTCGGTAAGCTAACGAGCCGAACATGAGCCAGACTTGCTCAGCTCAAGACGAACTCGAGCCGAGCTTGAGCTAGCATAAACTAAGTCGAGCCGAGCTTGGACAAGGGCCGGCCCATTCAAGCTCGGCTCAGTTACACCCCTAGTGACATTTGAATGTATTATATTTTCATTTCTACCACACTTGAGCAAAACATTGCAAGCAACTATATATATATATATATATAAGCAACAATATATAATATCTATCTTATCTAATGTATGTTATGATTTGATTTGAACTTATAAGTAAGTGATTTTGGTCAACAACAATTTATATGGACGGACACTTTTTGACTCGGAGACGCTCTTAATATGTGTTGGTGTTGGTCATCATTCAAATGAAGTCTTGTTTATCTTAATTACCTATAATTTGAGTTGATATGCAATATGAGTTAGGATAATGTCTATTTGATTGATTCCTACGTAAATGTTGTTTTGAGATTTAATTTAGTGCCAAGCACCTAAGTTCTGAAGCTAAGGATGAGTTTTGCTTTAATTTATGCTTGAGAAGGGAGCAAGTCGATTTTGCTGCTTAGTGCTTAAGAGGTTTATACACAAAATTGGTTATTTCTTTCTTCTATAGTGGAAGGTGCATGATAGACACGACAATTTCCTGGTAAGGATGTTATGTATAACTTCATTGGGCATGAGGCAACAATTATACTTCACAATCAGGATTGGAACCACTCATTGTCTCGATTAGCATTATAGAGTGATGTTCTTCTCAATGCGAGGGTATATATATGTAAATAGGACAATTATACTTCATAATTAGGATTTGAACTTTGTATGGTTTAGCACATATGTTTGAATGCGACCTCTTTAGGAATCGAACCATCGACCTCTTACTTTGGTGTGGAAAGTTATACCGCATGAGCTAAACCAATTGGTTTGGATTATCATATAGATTGATTTCTTTTCAATAGAAGGGTATCTATGTAAATGAGTAAATCTATGTATAATTCAAACTGTTGTAAGGATTGGAGCAGATAGATTAACATTATTCAAAATCTGTAATAGAATTCTTAGGCTGTCTTTGAATTAATTTACTTCTATTTGATCTTAGTGCAATATTTATCTTATTTGGCTTGCTTCCAGCTTATAGAGATCGGATAGAACCACGACAAATAGAAAGCAGGATTCATAGAAAAGTTGTGTCCAAACATTATAATTCGGATTAGGAAAAAATGTGGAGTGGCCGAAGTGCTTGGCTGCTTAGGTGGTCACTTCGATCGTTCAGGAATAAACAATGTCTTATTTTGGTTTAATTTTGTTATTTCTTGTAAATTGTTTGTCAAACATTGATTCTAATGGGGGTTTAACCGTTTTTTAATTACATAAGCCCCTCTTGAGTTGAGTTTCAAAACCAAAATGGAAACTCGAAGCCGAAGTTGTTTGATACCTTAGCTTTAAATTCAAAATTAAAACTCGAAAACCCTAACTCCTCAATCCTTTGCTTCGAAGGTAAAATCAAACTTCCTCCAAACTCGAAGTCGAAGGTTGAAAACTTACATGCTGAAAGGTAAAGCCTTGAAGCCTTCATGCCAAAGTGACGGACTCAAAGTCGAAGCCTTCAAATTGAAGTCCCCAAAGCCAATGGCGGAGGGAAGGGGGCAGTGGGGGCTCGGCTGCCAAGGGAAATGAAACGCTAGTATACATGTATGGTTTAGAGACCAAGAAGCTAAAGCTCCAATCAATCATTTCTGTTAGGCCTCCTAAAAAAAATACTCCTAGCACTCTACTCCACGTTTTAAGTATTAATCAAGGTAGTTGTCTCTAATAATGACTCTAGCCCTAGACCAAATAGCAATCTAGTTTTATTATGCCATACCTCTTTCAAAGCAAAAAACCGATTAAGATTATAAAAAGGGTAAAACAGGGGTGCGAATGTCACAGCCAAGATGGTTGTGAAATCATCTCATAGCCCCTGCGATTATCCAGGAACCCACCTTCCTATTTTTTTCTTTTTGGGGCATGAACGCTCACAACCAACCTGGATATTAACCTCTTATTAAAAAAGGTCAAGGGATCAATAAAGACAACAAGGATTTGGGGTCCCTACTATTACGAAAAATAGTAAAGATGCTATTAGGGGGAAATCGGAGGGTTCATAGAAACTGTGGCGACCCCTGGTGTGGGGATGAGTTCATCAAAGCATGGAAAATAAAATTAGAGTCTTCCAAATTAGAGAACATGAACAGTTTGCATCCACAAATCAATTCCTAAATATTGAGTTTTTACAATTTCAGTTAATATCATGAACTTTATCCAGAAACATAAGTTATTGAATAAACAATTATTTTCTGCCATGAGAATTTTAAAACAAGGTTGCATATTAGTTACTTGATTATCTACATCGAGAAAGAAATTGTCGAAAATATTTTAGTAGACATGATATTGATGAATTCTATCCGATACCAAAAGTGAATGTGGATTATTTATTTTTGCTATTTCAAAAAACATTAATAGGTATTATTATTAAGTCATCGCATCTTATTTGGCATCTAACTAGCTATTTTGGTAGGTATTTCCTTTTTAACTTATATTTTAAAATCTGAAATGTTCAAGTTAACAATAGAATTTAAAATATTTCAAACAATGTCTCGGCGCCCACAAGAAAAAAATCTTGGCTCTGCGCTACCCAAAACCCTATTTGAAGTCTCGGTCAGGGAAGAAAAGAAAACGAAGTAAATTTATTTGGGGATTTGGGGTCAAATTAGATGTTAATCTCACATAGAATGGAATACATATTTACTCATTATAAGATTTTAAAGGATTTAAGCATCAATGTAGAGTGTGATGATAAAAGTACCGAACCATATCCACAAACCTTTAAATGTACCTCCAATCAATAAAAAATAAAGTATACTTATCCGATTAATGCTGAGAATATCATTCCGCTTAAACGATAAAAAGTGGAGCGGCGGAAAGCGTTCGACCGGTTAAGCAGCCGTTTTTTAAAACACTAGTTCAGAATATCAGCTACGGATTTTCTATTGCGATATTCTTTATAAATTTTCTTATTGAAATCACACCACCAATACTTGGTTTTGAATTTCTTATTTTATTATGTTCTTTAATTTCTATATATTTACTGGATTTTAATTTTTAATTTCAATATTTATTGGATCTCAGCTTGTTCAGATAAATTTGGCTTGAATCAAATTTCAACATGTACCAACTTTGGATGGTTGGCCATATAAATTTGGCTTGAATCTGACATGTTCATAGTGGCATTGAGCATGGGAAGATTAAAATAGGTTTAGCAAACCTCATAAGCAACTAAAACCAGAAAAGTTGGTGTCCCTTGTCTGTCTCTTTTAGTTCATCAATACCTTGAAATCGCTAATGGTGAGGGCTATAATTGTTTACTTATCATTTGCATCTCTTCTAGCCATTCTTTTATTTGTGAAATCACATTGTTAGTGAAACATGCGAATGATGGAAATGCTTATTCTTTAATACTATATCTACTTTTGATGTGATGAAAATCAAACAACTTACCAATTTTTGCATTTATTTTTAGCTTGCACGTAGGGTTCGTGAGATGCGTGAGACAAGGGCAAAACCTGATGCGCAGCCTATCGATCCAAAAGCAGCATTAGCTCGAAAGGGCCTTACCAACTTGCAGTCCTTACCTCGAGGAGTGGAGGTTTTAGATCCACTGGGACTAGGGTAATCTTTTCAATTTCTAGATAATTATTGTTCATTTCTCAACAAGCATACTATGAGCGTTCTACATTTTATATGAATTTTGTTACCCAATTTGACTTGAATTGTTGTCACAACCTTTTTGCTTGGAAACACATAATTTATACAATTTGATCCTAAATTTCCGTTTCATTTATGAGAGTTTCTTCAGTGATTAGAAGACCACAATTTTGTTTGATGTTAATTGGTTTAAGTGAGGGGTTGTCTTATATCCTTATGAGATATGCACTCAGGAAAATAGCATCAGTCTGTCCAATTGGGGAACATGGGATGCACATTTGTTAAGAACATGCAGTAGCCAGTAAATAAATACATGCATTGCATATTGAATTCGATTGAGTATGACAACAAAACATAGTCCATGAGGTGGTTAATTGATTGGAGTGCATTTCAAAACAACGAGAACTTGATATAAAGAAAGGAAAAATGCAAGAGCTTTGATAATATTGCAACCATGAAGCTTCAATAGAGAGTAGAAGATACTAACCTGACATTGTATTAGTTTGTCAAAATTGTTGCTGCACAAGGGCACAGGTGTACCATGAAAAGGGGAAGTTGCTTTCATGCTTGGGTTGGATAATAAAATGACACTATGTAATAGTTACGGTGTTGAGGCGGCGAAAAAGTTCCTGTATTCAGTGGTGGAACCAGAAAATTTCTTTCTTTCTTTCTTTTTGTTTTTTTTTGTTTTTGTGTGTGTGTGTGGGGGGGGGGGGGGGACAAGTTATAATACATTATAGTAAAATATACTAATATATTAAAAATACTACTAAATATTTTTTAAAAGCCACAATACACACTTTACCTTTTTAACTCTTACGAAATGAAATTGTAAAGATCTAAATGTGAACTTTAATATTAAAAAAAATGAAGTTGTGGGGGGCTTGAACCAAGGTCTTTACGGTCAAAAGCTTGTCTTTACCCCTAGACTAACTCTAAAGTTGTTAAATATTTATCAATATATGTAGCATTTGCCGGAGGCTTTCCGAGGCCGGGTCCCCGCCTGGTTCCGCCACTGCTTGTATTTGTTCCATTTGAATATGCATACAGATCCAAGCAGGTGAATTCAGCTGGAATCCCAAGACTGCTTGGCCTTGAAGTCTCACATCAGTTAGTGGTTTTTTTTATTTGGCTGTATTATATAATGCTTCATTAATGATGATTTCATCATCCTATACTTGCATGCTATCACATACCGAGGGTTGCTTCCTGGTTGCTTGACGCTACATTGCATGACTAATAGTCTATACTTCCCTGACCTGCCAACTAACATGTCATGTATTATTTTCCTTTAGTTTTTTTGGCCAGAATTTGACACTAAATTGGTGGCTGATGCCATGTTTGCCATAAAGTTTCATTAATTTTGCTTGGATCCTCCTAAAATTAGTAGATCTTCTCCATACTTTTTTTGGTAAATCTTATGTGCGCAAGCACTCTAAAATTTTTGTTGGATCTTTATCCATTAAGAGGTTTGCTCCTTATGTATCCCACAAGGTGCGAGATTGGCTGCAGATGAAGGAAAATTCTAATGCATAAACTAAGAGTATCTGAGATTGAGAGCGTCTATCTGATATAGCTGTTGACATCTCATTATAATAGCTATCCCTGTATTACAGCTGTGAAGTTGGATATAGTTCCTCTTGTGCTTTCACCGGTTTACTGATATTAACTTTGTTACTAACAAAACTATAGTATTATTCCTGTAATTTTTGTTACTGAAAACACCATAGATGTGTTAATATTCCATTTCCCCCCTTTTGTACCCAGTTGTAATTTTATAGCTCAACTTAGCACATATGTAACAGTTCTTGTAAGAATTGCATTTGATATATACATGTGTATACTGTTTCCCTTCACACTGTAAAACATATGCTTTTAGAATACAACTTTCCTTCTTCTGTTATTAATATGTAACTTTGTGTTTCTTCTCGCAGGGTAATGGATAATAAATCATTAAGACTGATTACGGATTCTTCAGTAAGCTCTCCAGTTTCCAGGGAGAAAAATGATATTTTAGACCCCAGTATGAGAGGTACTCCAAACTTTATTAATTTGATGTCTTCTACAAGATGCCTCATTTGGAAAATAGCATAGTTTAACTCAAGCTTAAAGAAAATAAGCCAGTTCATGATCCAGTCTTAACTTTCCTACCACTTTGGCGAAAGAAAGTATCTGTCATTTTCTCTCCAGCAGCTGGTTATAGTGGTCCCCATAATTAGTTAATTTGAAACTAATGGGAATTTGCAGTCATCTATATATGACATTTTCTGATCTTATTATTTGCAGAAAAAGTAATATATTCCTCCCCAGATTTTGATGCCAAGGTCTTTCTTTCTCGAGTTCACCAAGAGACAAGTGCTGCTGATTTAGAGTCTGGTGCCCTTACTCTGAAAACTGATCTCAAAGGGAGGACTCAGCAGAAGAAAAAATTAGTGAAAGAGAACTTTGATTGCTTTGTTTCATGCAAGACTACAATTGATGGTAAGTATCAATGTTTTCAAAGTTGCAAGCTATTGCTCCTGAGGGTTGGCTCAGGTGGTAATGCCTTTGGGTAGGTCCCTATGAAGCACGGATACTTGTATATACCTCACGAATCGTCCCCGATCGCGTATCGGAGTCTGAAACTCTCGGAAACTCTCAGATTCTTTCAGATTTGCTCGGACCTGGAAATGTCTCACCAACCTCTCTCAAATCGACGCCTCTCCTTTTTTTCTCAAAAATTAAGGCTCTCGAAAATTTGAAAGCGCATTGAATATCTAAATAATGCCATTATATATATATATATAAAATTAAAAATCAAAATAAAAACATATCCCGTATCCTAGGTTTTCGGAAAATTGTGAATCCGCGAGTCCGTATTGTATCCCGTATCCGTATCCGAACCCGTGCTACATGGGTAGGAGTATGGGTAAAGAGAAGCTATTTAATTGCTGGTGTAAGAGGGAAAAGAGAAGATGAAAAACAAGCCGATTTCCTTAAAAGCATTTAGTGAGAAATTTTCCTATATAATGCAATATCAGATTTTAATGTGCAAATTTTCAAAAGTTTTGATTGCCCCCCCCCCCCCCCCCCCCCCCCGCCACTTTGTGAGAACATTTGTTTCCTTGCAGACATCGAGTCAAAACTGAGACAAATAGAGGAGGATCCTGAAGGTGCAGGAACCGCACACTTGCATGCTGCTACAGAGAGAATCAGTGAAATAGCAAATCGTGCATTTCAGCCTCTATTTGAGAGACAGGTAGTTGAAGCGACTCTATGTATAGAAAGTCAATCTCCATGACAACATACTGAGATTGGTGGTTTTGCTTCCTCATTAATGCCAAATGTAAATCAGGTGCAAGCTGAGAAGATCAGATCAGTCCAAGGGATGCTGCAGAGGTTTCGTACATTATTTAATCTGCCTAGTACGATTCGTGGGAGCATCAGCAAGGGAGAATATGATTTAGCTGTTAGGGAATACAGAAAAGCTAAGTCAATTGTCCTTCCATCTCATGTAAGCAGATGTATCCAACCTGCATCTTGTTGTGGGTTATTAATATTTTTTTCTTTTGCGTACTTGTGTAATTGGATAGCTTACCTGCATCCAGAAAAATGCTTGCCATCATCCATATGTTATCTGTTGGCATTTGAAATACATGACACATTACGGTAAAAAGCAAGGGAAACGTGATGTGTGGGTGAATCAGTTGGACTTGAAATTTGCAGCTGTTATTTCCTTTTTATTTTATCCCTACAATCCTAGATAGTGAGAATGAACCGTTTATCTCTTGGCTTTAGTTATGCCTTAGAGCTGCAACACTGAATGTAACATGGCAAATCCATCATCTTTCCTCCTATTCTATAGTTTTTAGAACTTAGAGGACGCCGACTAGCCTCTTACGATTATGGCGAACCCTTCCATGCTCGTATTATAAACATTTGAATACATATATGATTTGAAGGGAATTATTATTGCTACCCTTTGTTACAGTAATTTATTTAACTTAATTGTCAGTATATTTTCGTGTGGGTTACATTAGCTTAAGATATTATACTGATTCTGATTCATACCTTTCTGGATTGTAAGTATATTATCATGGGAATTTTGCTTAATTTTCTGATTAATACCCTTTCTGGTTTTCTTTTGAGACGAAGATTTCAGATTCTAGCTTATGAAGAAACAAACCCATTGTGGCTGAACTCTTTTTTATTTAAAGATTGTGTTATCAACTTATCTTATCACTAATTTGGTTCATCAGCTCCTTTTTCTCTTAACAATTCTCATATCAACTTTTAGCAGCCATCCCTTTTACTTCACGTTATTTACTAATTGTGTTTACATGTAGGTAGGAATATTAAAACGAGTGCTGGAGGAGGTGGAAAAGGTGATGAATGAGTTTAGGGCCATGCTTTATAAATCAATGGAAGATCCACAGCTTGACCTAGCTGAAGTAAGCTGATTCATCCTGTCATGGCCCATGTACAAGTTGATTGTCTTTATTCAAACTAGATATGAGAGTCCGTACACTTAACATGTGCTTTTTAAGACCATCGTTGAGTTATCATGAAGCTATACACAATTATTTCTTGACTATTTGATTGCCGAGTTCTAGTTTGGAATATGTTAGCGTCTCTCTTTTTTATTTCTTCCACTAATTTACATGTTCTGTAAATTTGAGATTCTGCTCATCTTGGTTATATATATGTTTCAAGCTCAGAAATATTTGAATTCAACATTCTGCTTCTTGAGCCCCCGATAAATACATCTTCACATATACACTGTTGACGATCTTCCTTTTTCCATCAAGTCTCCTTGTACTGGTAAAAATTACCTGGTTTCATCTCTACTGTTATAATGCAAACTCCAAGGATGTGGCTCATGCCATCAATTGATGCCTTGGAAACATTGACACTTCAATTTGCTCGCCGTGTCCGTGTCCGACACGTCGCCGTGTTAGACACGTATCAGGCACTAGGACGCTTTGTCCGATAACATATCAGTTGAAACTAAAAAAACCAAATGATGAGACTTTAAAGATAGTCCCACAATAGAAACAACAAAAGAAACACATGGGTATAAGATATAAGATGGGTCAAACCTCAACAAGGCTTGAGTTTTATTGTTGGAAATCACTTATATCAAAGGCCCGTGTGTACTTATAAAAAGCCTATTACTCCAACCCTTCTCTAACTTTAAACTCTACTTTAAAAATAACTTTAACATCGTATCAGAGCCAATGGCCCGATCCTTAACGTGACAACCACATAAAAAAGTGATGGTTACACGTAACTCTACGCTTACTTTCCATGTGAACTACACCAAGAAAAAATGACTGTTGCATCTGAGGGGAGTGTTGAAAGTAAAAAACCAAATGAAGAGACTTTAAAGATAGTCCCATATTGAAAACAATAAAAGAAACACATGTGTATAAGATAAAAGATGGGTCAAATTTCAACAAGATTTGAGTCTTATTGTTAGAACCCACTTATATCAAAGGTCCATGTACTTATAAAAAGCCCATCACTTCAACTCTTCTCTAATTTTAAACTCCACTCTACTTTACAAATAACTTTAACAATATCCAACACGTTTGGGCTGTCTATCCAAATTAGATGTGTCCGGCACTTCTGCATTACATAATGTGTTGAGAAATAAGAATGTGTATATGTGTGGACAACTTTGATACTTTTTGAGGATACAAAAGTATTAAATATATTGAATCTTTCATTCGGATTAAATTTAGAAATAAGGGTTCAAATTGATGCAAATTATGAAGTCGGGTATATGAAAGTCGGATCCGGTTAATATTTTGTTTGTTCTGACTTTAATGATTGTATTCTTATGCATTTATTTTAGTTTCATCCATCCATACATACTCGTTTGTGTTCGATAATACTTAGTTATCGATGAAAGATGTAACCTTAAATTTTATTACATTTTACTTTAATGTTATACAGTACATATTTCTTCTCCTAGTTATTTATTTATTGTTTAATACATATATTATTAAATATATAAAATAATATAGCCGTGTCCCGTGTCCTTTTTACTAAATTGCCATGTCCTGTATTCGTGTGTCCGTGTTCGTACTCGTGTCCATGTCTGTACCCGTGTCGGTGCTTCATAGATCGATGGTCTATCCTTTTTAATAAAAGGATAAGTAATGAGAAAAGTCTTGTCATCTATTCCTCATATGAAGCTATCCACATTAAGAAGTTATTTCAATATTTTAATTGACTCATTTAAATTCAAAATCAAACTCCCTCTCTTCCTCTATCCACATACATCTGGGCATCAACAACATCCAAGCCACTTTTAATTTCTACTAGAGGTGTCTTTTGAACCTTATTCTCAAACCTCAAAAAAAATTTCTTCGAGAAAATTCAAACCTCAATTTTAAAATCGCATAATATTTATTAAAACCAAACAATATCTACCATACATCCATTGCATGTGCAAAATACCAGTGAAGTTAAACTGCAACTCGCAGTTTACTTGAATGTCCTACCAAGTTGCACACCAATTTTCTTTATGGCAAGACACACTGATACACTTGGAACCTAATAAACTGACTAGGTGATTGGTGTGATCATACAAAAATGAATTATGATCCGAATGAACTAAGAGGTAGTGAACTCATTCTATGAAGAACCCAAGCTAAATGGAATGACAGCCTATAAATGATATAAAATAGATAATTTGATATTACAATGCTAATCTAATAACTATGTGCAATTCCGAGCAAGCAACAAGATCTGACAGCAATATAGGTAAGAAACAAGGACCAAGGTATTATATCTTAATCTTACTACTTTATACACTTGGAACCTAATATACTAATAAGGTGATTGGTGTGATGATACAAAAATGAATTATGATCCGAACGAACTAAGAGGGTGGTGAACTCATCCTATGAAGAACCCAAGCTAAATGGAATGGTAGCCTATAAATGATGTAAAATAGATTATTTGATATTGCGATGCTAATCTAATATAACTATATGCAATTCAGAGCAAGCAACAAGATCTAACTGCAATATAGGTAAGAAACAAGGAACACGGAATTGTATCTTAATCTTACCACATTATATGACAGGACATCGAGATATATTCAAATATCAAAATAAATGACTATATTTGATAGGAGATATACCTGAGGTTTGTAAACCTTCAAAATCTCGATTCCTTGGATGAACGTGTTGTAAAAATATGTACTTAAAGTTTCCTTGCTTTGGACAAGATTTAACCCATGGATTTGATGTGTAAAGTTAGGGGCTCGAAGAGGAATCTCATTGGTATGTGTCTGGTTTGGAATCATTTGGTTGCTGATCGATAAATCTAGGGTTTGAATCTGATTTAAGGCTGAAAAAAGAATATATATGTAGGCTGTTTTGAAGTGGACTGATTTGGGATGGCTGTATAGTGGATACCTAGGGTTTATTAGATGAAATTATAATAAAAGGACTAGAGAGGTTCTGTCCAAGGTACTATACAACTCTTCCTTGGTACTGGGTTTGATCCCAGGGAACATAGGGCCGGGTGGTTGGTTTTGGGTGTTTTCAAAGCAAAAACTTTATCTACGGTTAGGGTTCCAGTGTAATTAAAATAATAAAATTAAGTCCAACGATTAGAAGGAATCATGCCTTTAATGCTTTTGAAATCACATCACACAGTAAAATTCTTCATAAATCATCAGAGGAATTACCCTAAAAGTGGCAACCCCCATAGTAGAAGCTTTTCCCCGACCCTATCCTTGCTAGGATCCAAATCTGACACTAAAGAACAGTAGTATAGTATTCGAGCAGAGTCTTTTTATCACCCTCACCCATACAAACACAAACATGGGCCTGATGTAATATCATGAAATTGCCACCTGCATATTCACAGGCCTCCCACATCATCATCATCATCATTTTGGATAAAATGGCCATGACGTTCATTTAATTCAGCACTTGAAATCTTCCAAGATAGATGGAATATTACAAAAAAGTAGTTGCCCAATAACTAAACTCATGATGAGTTAGAGCTGCTGCTACCAAGGAGTGAACTGCTGATGATTCCGTCCTTGGAGTATGCACTACTCCCCACTCATTAATAAAAACCTATTGACTGATACCTAATAATCCAATAAACTGATACTCAATTATGAAACACTCTCTCATATATTCTAATGCCTTGACGGTTCCACACTTTGGTCCATAGTTTCCATAGGCACTATTACTAACTCAGCTAAACTTCGGTCAATCAATCTTGCTTAGTTTGCCAACATAAATGTTTAGTTCCTGGCACACCTTTGATAGATAAGGCATGAATAATGAAGTGAAGTCTGTATCTACTTTGCATCCATTTAGAAGTTTCATATTCAGAGTATCTTACAATAATATTGCATCTTTTGCTTCTAGCTTGAGAACACTGTTAGGTTGCTGTTAGAGCTGGAACCTGATTCAGATCCAGTTTGGCATTATCTTCATATTCAGGTATGTAGTTGAATATTTTTTGAACTCTTTAGAACATGTCCAAAAATTGTTTCGCGTTGTTGCATGGTTTCTTTAAATCCAACATTCACTGCAGCATATCATTCAGTATTTTTGTATCTCCAGAACCGTAGAGTTCGAGGTTTGCTTGAAAAGTGCACTGTGGAGCATGAAGCGCGCATGGAAGTTCTACATAATGAGATGCAGGATAAAATGCAGTCAGATACCAGATGGAAGCAGCTCCAACAAGAATCTAACAAGTCTGTAAGTGCTTTATACTTGCTGATGGTTATTGTTTAATTTATTTTTACTTCTCATGATTTACTTCCTAACTTAACATGGATGTTGCTTGAGTATTTTGAAGTGTGTTGAAAATCAAGAAGGATAAGAAGGGCTTTGCCTAAAGCAAAGAAATTATAACAATCATTGTGTTACAGTCAGATATAGCATCAGTATATAAATGCATGCAAACACATACACATTTAGTTATGAATTTATATGCATTAACCTTCACTTCATCTTAACTCTTGAGTAAATTATAATTATCAGATTTCGTATTGTTCAGCTCAACATTAGATTCCTCAATTTTTGCATGATTGGATATGTGTTAGCACTCGGTGATTTGTTAAGAACATCAACAACAAAGCCTTGATCCTAGAGTTTAAGTTTTTGGGTTGCCGACATAAACCCTTTTCTTCAAATAATCTCTATTACAGGTCATTACTCGATTAAATTAGCAAAATAATATCTTCCTTTAGGCCTACTAAGATTCATAATATGGAGATGCGGGGGTATTGTATCTCTAACTCTGCTCGGCATTCTTTACTAATTTTTAAGCATGAACACATTTGTTTAGATTTTTTTTATTGCGGTGTTGCTCAGATATCTTTACTGTTCAGCTGGGTATTAACTAACAGTAATCATGTAAGCTAATTTTGTCATTATTTCTTTCTTTATTTCCAGTTAGATGTTGATTCCTCAATCCGGGATGACTCTGAGACACTATATTTCATAGGGGAAGAAGTTGATGCTTTGAGAGGAAGGTATATTCGCCAATTAACTGCTGTGCTTATCCAACATGTTCCAGCATTTTGGAGATTAGCGCTATCAGTTTTCGGTGGAAAGTTTGCGAAGGTATTTCAATAGTAGTTCTTTGTTTTTATTTAGAATAAGATAAGTAGCATATGCTCTAGTTAGATCCAAAGTTTGTATGCAGGTGGTAGGAAAAATGCAACCTTAACATAGAAAATGGCACTTAGAATATTCTAAAACCGTTTCAGTTCACATGGAAAACGTTTACAGGCAAGAAGATAATGGACAACATTACTTTCGGAAAGCATGTTTCCCCTAATCGTTAAATCCATATACCCACATTTCCATCATGCCCATCAGTTAGATCAATATGATTTTCTATGTGGCTTAGACTTCAGGGAGTTTTCTTGGCTTTGGTTACATGTGTGTGCGCTCGTGTGAGTTACGCGCGCGCGCGTGTGTGAGGTTGTGTGTGTGTGAGCGCGCGTGCGCCACTGATACTGCATTATCAATTTGTCTGCGCTGAAATAGAAGAAACCAGCCAACACCATATTCTCGTGATGTGGTTTAAAACTATGAAATAGCAATATCAGTCACTAATGAGGTGATATTTTTCCATAAGAATGCTATTATGCTATAATGAGCACTACCAAACTTTGAACAACATTTGGATATTTGGGACAATTCGAGCTAACTCTAATGTGGATGCTTTGTAGTCAATGTGCTTTGGCTTTGGCCGAATTTCAGACTCAATTCTATCCTGTATAGCCTGCAAAAAAATATTATGCTGGCAATTCCTGCATGATTGGCTCCACACATGAAAATTAGGTCAATTTAATTGGTGTACCTATTGCAATAAACTTATTTTGTTTTTTCCCCCCAACCTGAACAAGATTGTGTCCAGTATATTAAAGATGCAAAGTGGTTCTTTTTTCTTTTATAATTGAAGATTTTGCCCCCACCCCCCAAACCCATAATAGTAAAAGGTTTTCACTCTTCTGCTATTCTTTATTTTGTTTGTCTTTCCAGGTGACTGCTGGGAATGCGCTGCTTGATTCTGAGGCAAATGCCAAATTTGGCCTGAATAAGAGCGAGGATAAGGCCGGTGACATGAAGTATTCAAGCCATTCTCTAGAAGAAGTTGCTGAAATGGTTCAAGGAACGGTCTCTGCATACGAGCTTAAGGTATAAAATCTCACTTTTGCATTGCATAAAAACGTATGCATTTAATGTTGACCCCCCCCCCCCCCCAATTGCCCATTGTCTCTTCATGGTGAATTTGATGTGTAAAGACCCCCCATCATTGGTGAATCCCCTTCTGTAGATCTAATGTGGTTCTTTAACTGAAGTGCTTTTGATACATGAGTCTACATTCTCTTAAATTAGCCTTCAAATATTTTGTCCTATGAATCATGGGTATTGCTATTTGTTGCTTATTTTGCATCCTTAATGTCCATATAAATCTGCTTCATTCTATAAGTCTGTTATCAACTTACCATCCAGTCAACTGTTCTACCCATAAAATCTTGCTTTAAGAAAAAAGTAAGAAGTTTCTTTTCTCGACAGGTCCATAGCACATTTCGTGATTTTGAAGGATCTAATATTCTTTGCTCATGCATGAGTGATGCTATAAAGGAAATAGCTAAAGCATGTCTGGCTCTTGAGGGGAAAGAATCTGCTCCTCCAATTGCCGGTACATATTTTATGTTTTTTAAAAGTTATGAGTTCTTCATGGTACCAGGAAGCTTTTGTCTGATTGTTCTCCATGATTCTTCCAGTCAAATCGTTACGTGCCCTTCATTTTGAAATTACAAAGATCCATATACTTAGACTGTGCACCTGGATGCGGGCAACGACTGAGGAGATATCCAAAGAGGAAGTTTGGATTCCTTTATCAACCTTAGAGAGGAATAAATCTCCATATGCAATTTCTTACTTGCCCCTAGCATTTCGAGCATTGACAATTTCAGCTATGAATCAGATTGATCTGTAAGTCTTTACCTATGATCAAGAACAACCAACTGTATAATTTAAATTTTGTTCCTTAATTTAATAGTCTCAGTGTCTTTCTTGCTATTTGTAACCAACAAAAAATTTTCTTGCTACAATTCACCTTCTCATAAGTTACTATATTCTAAGCTTAAAATTGGCAGAAACAAGATGGGGTGACCTAATTATATGCAAAGTTGCATTGTTCTAGGATAAGGTGATGGCTAGGCATCAATACCAGGCCTGCGTATGTAAAGGTGCTCATATATTTGCTAAAGGGTCAGGAAAGAGGACGTGAAAGAGCAAATTGTAACTTTAGCAGCAGTTGTTAAATATCTTGATGAATTGTCCAGGAGTATGAAATGAAATGATCAGCTAAGAAAGGTTCCTAAACCTTGACTACTTGGACAAGACTTGGCAGACATTTAAACTATAGGTTACATAATTTACAAAATTTGTCTGTCGTCCTCTGTAGAAAATCCATTGTTTTCCATCTAGGAAGCACAAACAAGGACACGAGATGGGACTAAACATGGAAGACAGATTCTGTTAAAACTAGGACACGGGGACACACATAACTACATTTATACTGTTTTACATATATAAATATGCAGAGTAATGATATGGTGAGAAAGTGAATCTCAAAAAAGAAAAAAAAGAATGGAGAGATTATTCCTAACATGCTCCTCAACTCCTTTTCCTCTCTCTCCTCTCCCCTTCTATGAAGTTTGGAATTTAATTTGTCTGTTTCACACTTGTGATTATATTTCAATCAAAATGTATCAAGTTATGAGGCATTTGCATATCTCAATTATGGAGTTAAAACACCCATTTACTATTGACAAAAGAAAAATAAATTAACCAATCTCGTTCTTTCTTCCAGTATGATTCAGAATCTGAAGAGCGAGGCTACCAGGCTGGAAAACATGTTTGGGCAACTTCATGAAATTCAAGAATCTGTGAGGATTGCATTTTTGAACTGTTTTGTGGATTTTGCTGGTATGCTGAAACATGAAGTCTACTAATTTTCTTTTTGCAGTTCATTGCAGAAGTTATTTATTTTCATGCTAAAAAATGTGCTTTTGACTAAATTTCATGTTAAAAATGTTAGTTTCAATTTGTGCAATGATCAGGTTATCTTGAACGAATTGGAAGTGAACTCACTGAAAGTAGATCAAACAAAGAAAGTCATTTACAAAATGGATATATGCATGGGTTTGAAAGTGAATTGCCTGGTGTTCATTCTGGTGGGGCTGTTGATGATTCCCAGAAAAAGTTATTAATTGTCCTGAGCAACATTGGATATTGCAAAGGCGAACTTTGCCAGGGAATGTATAACAAGTACAAACACATGTGGCTTCAAGAAAGGTATGCCAGTAGCATTAGCATCATTTGGTCAAATGAGATCCTTGAAACTGTTGTATTACTCCCCTATTTTCTTTTTACGAGATTCACTCAAACATAATGATTTTAAAAAGAATTCATTATGGTTTCCATACCTTTTTTTCCACAAATTAATCGTGTTCACATGAGAGTAATGATTTTAGTAAAGAAGCTGCTGTCTATTTACATGGAGTTCCAGAAAAAAACTCCTTGGTAGTTGACTAAGTGGGGGCTCTATATTCCTTCACCTCTTATATCCAATTCCTTCCTTCAACTGCAAACTAGTACGTCTTATAAGTCATAAGTGTTCTTGAGGATTAATCACACTTGCAGAAGTCCACTAGTCATGATCCACCAGTGATCTCTATATTTGTTGTGTGTTTACGCTAATTAATTGTACTGTGTAATCATTCTAAAAATCTCTACGTTATGTATCACCAGACTCTGAATTCCCCAAAATTCCCATTACTTTCCTCTTATCATTCTTATATTATGCCGTGGTGTTGAAAATTTGGAGTATGAAAGAGTAGTACTGAAGACTATTCAATTTTTGAGAATTCGGACAAACAAGGATTGATATGAAAATCTATTGTATGAACTGCCAGTCAAGGAATTTAGGCTCAATCTTAAGGTTTGATGCATTTTGCATTATAATGTGTTACTGGTTACTTGATTTAAAGTTCATAAATAAGCAGGAAAGCTTTCCTATCTGTCAACCAGCCTTCCAGGACTAATGACAAGTCTTCTCTTGATCATATTTCCTGGTTGAATTTCCTATGAAGTTATAGAAGTGGCAACTAATTGACTTCAGCCGTAAAATTTGGTCAATCTTTAACGGCACCATGTGCATTTTAGCCAATTTCACTTTTTCAGGGATAGGAGTTTGACGAGGATGATGATGTTGGTTTAACTTTGCAAGTCTTTTTACACAGTCATGCACATATCTAACCTGTATAATATAAATGTGTTTTTGGGCGTGATAATTATATTTTATTAACATTCTCCATAAATCTCTTGAACTAGTAACTGCATGGAGTATTATTTTACAATTTGGACCGCATGAATCATACTTTCTTATTTGGTAAGGCATGTTTGCTCTGCTAGATTATAGTGCAATAATCTTATTGCATAACTCTTTCATGTAATCTTGATGGGCATGCCAGGAACCAAGGTGTATGTCACGCCCCGCTTCCCAGAGTGCGCTAAGATCGGCACATGACAGAGCCAACCATGCTACCTGTGGCTAGGAAACATCCCTCCACAGTCACATTACGGCTGTCTATAGATATCAAGAACAGGAAAATAAAAGAAACTATCTAGTACATGTCCATGAGCTAGAAATAACGAGTCAAGAAATAATATGCGGAAGCAATAGATCCAATAACAATAACAATAACAATCTGGAATGTAAGTCCTAAATACGGGCTCACATGAGGAATGAAACACTGAAAGAAAACTAAAATACTAACAGGTCCTCACTGCTCGGCCTGTTCACTGAAATACTCCTGATCGGCCTGCTGCAAAGGTAGAGGATTTGGGTCATGCAAAACCCAGACATCAGTGCGTCATAATATCGACAATAATATAAACATGGAGTAACAGGAATGCAGGCATGAATTATAAAAAGGTACATGAATGTAATAAGTGAGCAGGGATATAGAACAGTGAAGTGTAACAGTATATGTGAAGTGCAGCGGTGAAACTAAACTGTGCTATTGGGTTAACTACTCTTAAGTCTATGAAATCAATTTGATGAATTATCGATGTAACTCAATCGTATCCCGTGCATGCCCGGGACCACAGTCCAGATTCTCGGGCTGAATCCGAGATATGCCGCTAGGCACTAAACAAGAAACATGTACAGATGAATGATGTCAGCAGCAGCATCTCCGAGCTGGCCTAGCCCGTAAAACTGATCAGTATAAGTATCGAACTGTCGAGTTACAAGTCAGGTTTCATCATTGATTTCCCCATACCCCCAAGTTATGCGTTCAAGTCAGGTATTGATAAATCTGAGGCTAATGCCAACACATGATCAAGCAGGAACATGTTTGTCTATACAGACAACAAGATATGTCCATCAGGACAACATGTCAGGATTGTCGGCATTAGGAACAAGATCAGGTATCAAGTCAAGTAATGGTATATCTGGTCATGTCAGGTAGTGTACATGTATCAAGTGGGTGCTCAATAGTAAAATGTAGCAAGTATTAGATCAGGGTAAAAGTACGGATGTACAGGAAAAGCATGGATGCACAATTATCTATCATGGGTTACATCATGACTAAGTAGGATGCGCAATATCAAGTATGGGGTGCTAATAAAACAATAATATGGATTAATATAATCTGTAGATGCAACTGGATATAAAGAATTAATGGTATGGTACACAATAAAACATGGATGCATGAATAACTGTTAGGGATTGCAACTATAGCTCCATTACTATGTAGGATGCACATTTTCTAGCATGGGGTGTTAATGTAGCAGTAATATGAAATAACGTGACTTAAAATGCAAATAGATATATAATCAATGGTATGGATGCACAATTATCGATTAGGGTTAAATTTACAGTTCCAAGACTAAGTGGGATGCACATTATTAAGCATGGGGTGTTACTATAATAATAACATGAATTAATATGATCTATAAATGCAGTTATATATATTTTAAATGATATGAATGCAAACGGATATCCAAAACAGTAAAACGATAACAGGGGATGTACAATACACTAAACATTAATTATTATTATTAATATGGATGTAAAATATATCATACCATGTAGCAAGATAAACTTGCCTCGATCGGATCACACGACGGATACGCACGGCACGTCCGACGTCGGTAAATCGTCGCAACGCACACGCGGCACGCGGGACGGGTCCAGGCAAGGCAAGAGAGTGATCACGCAGGCAAGGTATATTCACTGGATCGTCTAAATCGGCAGCGGCGACGCGACTCCAACGATCGCTGGAAATACAAGATTCAAGAAAAGAAAAAAAAGAAAAAAAGAAAAGAAGAGGAAGAAGAAGAGAGGGAAGTGCTCACTGGGGTTGGTGCACAGGGATCAGGGAGACGAGGTGATGGTGTCGGGGTCACCGGCGGTGAGATGCCGGCGATGGAGTTTGGCAAAAGGCAGTGAGGGGCTAGGGTTTGGATGTGCAGGTTGGGCTCGGGTGTTGGGGTTGCAGTGGGTGTTGGGTTGGTCGTTGGAGTGTGCAGGGAAGGAGAGGAGAGAGGAAAGAGATGGTGTGAGGGCGACGAGGAGATGCGGGTCGTCGGCGGTTGGGTGGAGTTGAGGAGCTAGGGTTGGTTTCTTGGGTTCTCGGGTGAGGAAGAAGAGGAAGAAGATGATGAGGATGAAGGTGGTGACGAGGTTGAGTTTTGAGGTCGAGGGCAGTGAGGCACGGGGGAGCTAGGGTTAGGGTTTCGAGAGCTATGGTGGGTTCTCGTGGCGAGCTCGGGGTTTAAATAGAGGAAGGAGAAGAAATAGAAGAGGAGGGAGATGACGAGAACGCGGAGGGCGGTGACCAGAGTCGAGGAGCGAACAAATGTTCGCGAGAGGAGAGGGAGGGATCGAGAGGAGAGAGAAAAAGAAGAGAGAGTCCTGTGTGAGAGAGAGATAGAGAGAGAAAGAGAAAGAAGAGTGAGTGAGTGGGGACAGGGAAAATAGAGAGAGAGCCAGCGAGAGGAGGAGAGAGAGAAGAAAGAGAGGGAGAAGGTTATTAGTTAAGATTTTAAATTTTAAAAAAAAATGTTTAGTTATATAAATTTAAACTGTGTTAATTTTTAATAAAAAATATTATATTAATAAAATTTGATTTTCTGGTAAATACAAACTTAGTCCAAAAAACACCTGGGTCGGGTCTAAAAATTTAGTTTCAAAATATGAAAAATATACATGTCGACCAAAATTAAAATTGGATATCCGGGTAATGAAAATGCATACCCCCAAGAACGAATGCCCGTACGTGCGCGTAGCCATCCAAACAAGTCTGTTTTACTGAACGGGACGAGAACAAGATGCGCGGATGTTACCACAGGGTTAGGGGTATCATGCAGGCTATGCAATGTATTTTTGAAAATATTTTATGTGACTTTAAATGTTATATTTAAAAATGCAGATGCCAGATAAATGCCAATATGCAGTATGTAAATATGGAAGTGCACGAGTCCACGTAACAAATCAGGATAAATCATAAATATGAATCAAGACTGGTTTCAAGCATGCGGGTCGGGTCGGATGCAAATACCAATAACACACCAAGACACAATAAATCAGGAAAATGCCATAAATAAAGAAATACATGAACTAGAACTGGTATAAATGAACTAGGATGTTACAGTGTATAGTTTGTGGCATTAAATTGGAATTGCATGAGTAAGAAACATGGTGCATTAACAGATAATCGACTAGGATTGTCATTCAATTTCTCCAGTTATATACTCATATTTTACTTTATCACAGGGAAAAGGAGGAGGAATTTGCTGATATACAAGATCTTGTTTCGTCATTTTCTGCACTGGAGGAGAAAATGCTTGAAAATTATACATTTGCTAAGGTTAGTGTGATTTGCATTAATTATAACAGAGAATCCATTAGGAGTTTCATTCAATTTAAGTTTCATTCCATTTGGGGATAATGCTTGCCCATTTCTTGGATGAAAAGAGACTTATACTTTTAGGGCTTTATACCCCATTGGTGCCATGCTTGAATCATTATAATTGATTTCAACCCACCACACTTGTGCTCCTGGCCAATATTGTTATTTAGTAGTTCATTTTCTCATTCTATTACTCAACTTCCATGTTCTATTTCTCAGCCAACAGAATAGCACCCATATATTCCCATCCCCATCATTATAAGTTTACAATCTGGTGCTTGATTTGCAAAATTTTATTGAAATGTTAAAGCTGTTGAAGCTTTCTTGGTAATCAAATGCATGAAGTTTCTGTGCAAAAAACATTCATGCAGCTGACCCAAAAAATTATGTTATGGTAAGTGCTAGCTTAGTAGAGAAGTTCATTGCAATATGGCTGAATGTGCAAAAAAGATTTTGTAGCTGGCCCCAAAAATTTTGAATAATGGCGGTTATACTATATATTTATATTAAAAAAAATACATGTTGCTTTTTTCTGCTTAAGCCCTTGAAGCCATGGTAGGCCTTAACTGCTTCTGGCCTGGATTTTCATTTTGAGCATTTCCTTTACATTATATTCCTTGACATCTATGTTGGTTGGCTTGGGAAAGGATCTTCATATTTCATACAGCATGGCCTTGCATCATCAACCTACAGAAGGTAACTCATGAATGAATGATGCATGGTCTATTTTTTTTGC
Organism: Agapanthus africanus; assembly: GCA_030015575.1. Lineage (NCBI taxonomy): Eukaryota > Viridiplantae > Streptophyta > Magnoliopsida > Asparagales > Amaryllidaceae > Agapanthus > Agapanthus africanus. The sequence goes on from CM057337.1 coordinate 762,108,901, forward strand.
TCATCAGCAAATCCAATTTCCTAATGAAATGTGTAAATACATCCATATCCCAACAACATCTGTTCCCTAAATTAGTCATTATGTGAACAACATTTAACTGAACAAGGGACTTCTTCACTCGTCTTCATCATCAAAGAAATTGCGAGGGTAGTGATAGATTTATGCTATTTAATTTATCTATTATAATTTCCCTGTGCGCCATGAACTCTTTCAATATTTATTGAATTTAGAACTTATAAATATTGATTTTATGTTTTTTCTTCTATTTTTATTTGTATTTACATTAGCAGAGGATTTTTTATTTTTAATTTTTGTCTTCTTAATCCCTTGATCCTGGTGGGCCTGAAGGACCTGTACAGCGTCCGCTTTGTTTTGTATTTTTTAGCACTTTACATTCCTTTTTTAAATGTCAATGTAGGCATATTTGGCAAAGGACCTTCATACACCATGTCCTTACATCAGCCTATAGGAAGTACCTCATGGTTGAGCCATAGTCTATTTTTTAGCAGAAATATGGAGTTTAGGTTTAGAATTTTTTCCCCAGCCTTTTATACCCTAACACTCTATAATATCAATCAGTCAAACCTGATCAGACTTGCTGCTTCAAACTATCTATTGGATTCTGGTGTTCAATGGGGAGCTGCACCTGTAGTCAAGGTAAATGAAGCCAGTCTGTTGATTATTTCCTCGTCCTATGCCTCATGTATTTAGTGTCGTATCCTATAGATTTGGTTTTACTTCTGAGAACTGATTAGCAGGTCATGCAGGGTATTCGTGATGCAACCCTTGAATTGCTTCATTGTCTTGTGGCTGTGCATGCGGAGGTATGTCCAAACACACCTACAATTCTCTTATTTGTATACTTATACGTGCTCCTACTACTTATTCGATATAATCGATTACTAAAAATGTTATGTTATTATTTTAATAAAATACTTATTGTATCTGCAGAAGGTACGTAGGTACCTGTTTTATCAGAAAAGCTAAACAAGTCGAATAAAAAGTTGAAGTCTTTTGGACCCGGACATCTATAATTCTGTTCCTGTATAATCTCACATGAGCTGCCAAGTTTATATTACTCGGGGATTATCTATAGCATTTCTAAATTAACCTGAATATTTCTAAATTAACCTGAATATTTTATCAAATGTCAACTCAAACTTTATATATATGCAAATAGATTTTTAACCGGAAGTTGGTATTTGCTGGGCAATCTCTTAAAAACGTTGAAGTGATTAAAATGGTAGTGAGAACTCTTCAAGATTCATTGCTACTAGGCTAGATTCGCCGCATGTCTTCTTTTTCTTTTTTAAATTTTATTTCATTTATAATTGCTTCCCATGATCCTGGCGACTTTTAGATTTATATGGTGCGGACCAATGGAAAATGAGCAGAAAATGATTAATTTTTCTTAGGTAAACATCAACCAATCTGCATACATGTTACGGCTTCCTGTGATTCCTGCCCATTTTTTAACATTCTAAACACTGGGCCATGTAACATGACTAGAAATTAATTAGTTTTACTGTTGAACAAAAGAATGAGTATCCTGGAAATTAGGTTGTAGGTTGAATTTGTAAATTTCAGGAGGTTTCCAATGGTGTATGGTATATAGTAAAGTTTTTCCATTATTTCTTTCCACTATTCTGCAACTCAGATGTATGGGCTAAAAATTCCACTTGGCAAATCACCAGAAATAGCTAGCTGATTGATACCTTGTTGATTCTTGAACGGCAAATTTTCTTTATGTACACTGTATTGGGACAGTAATCTTTTTTAGCGGTAACGTGTAAGGTTATAGATTGGACAGGAAATTATCTTTATGTCCACTATATCGTGACTATAATCTTTCTGTGTGCTTGCAAGCATGCGACCCGTATGTATCTGTGTGAGCTAGGTATCACTTTCAAAATTCTCAAAAAAATTGACGGCTTTTTGAATTTTGTTGGGCGGTATTTTGTTAATTATTGCTTTGTCCATACCCAAAGAAAAAAAAATTACCTTGGCTAAGTTTTTCTTTTCAAGGTTTCAGTCATACACACTATTGTTAGCTAATTCTTTGTTGAGGAACTCCAGTTATATCTTATTGCAGGTCTTTTCTGGTGCAAAGCCATTGTTAGAGAAGATACTGGGCATCTTAGTTGAGGGCTTGGTTGACACATTTCTCAGCCTTTTCCATGAACACAAAGCCAAGGACCTCAAGTTATTTGACGCAAATGGTTTCTGCCAACTTATGCTTGAGGTGAAAAGCAATCTCAGACATATTTTCTCCTTGTGCATTTGTTTTCTTGTTAAGCACTTATTATTGTGCAACTTTTTGGTCCTTCAAATACAGTTCACGGGAGCTGAATATGTTAGTTGGATCTGTTTGGCTTTGTTTTTTGGCTTTATTTGTTCCTTGAACAATTCCCTATAGTAAATCTTTCATATATACCTTTCTTCTAGACTTCTGGTCTAGGAGAATTTTGAAGGATGCCAAGCAGTCGTTTAGGGTTATGACAAAATCCCCGTCTCCTCATTGAAGAATTCGGTACCATTAGAAAGAGAGTTGAAGTCAAGCACATGGTTGTAAACTTTGTCAAAAAATTTAATGGATCCTTGCTTCATTGCAGCCCTATGTGCAGGAAAAGTTCTTATGACCATAATAATTATCGTTCTTTTGATGCAAGTGCGGGAAATTGACTTCATGCAGCAGCATCAAGAACAAGCCTTTACCCCAAACTTTGGGGGTCAGCTATATAAATCCTTTTCTTTCATTATGCTGTGTCAAAGGTTACCTTGTTTGGGGAAATTGACAACTACCATATATTTTCTTACTGCCTCTATACATGTTTTTTTAGTCTTACCCTAGCCCTAGTTTTGATATAAACTAAAAGTTATCACTTCTATCTAGAGCATCTATTGGTTTCCGTTGCATATGTCCATACCATCTCAATCTGTTCTCCTTCATTCTATCCTTTGTAGAAGCTACCTCTAATAATGAAGAAACTCGTTCATTATACTATCTTTTAGAGTATTTCCCCTCGTTGATTTCCACATTCTCATTTCAGCTACACTCAGTTGTTGAGCAATTTTCTATATGACATAACTAAGAATTTTTTTTGCTACTTCCCTCGCAGTTGGAATATTTTGAAACAGTCCTACACGCTTATTTCTCGTCTGAAGCTCATGAATCTCTCAAGTCTTTACAAGGACTATTGTTAGAGAAAGCCTGTGAGAGTTCCAGTGAGCCAAATGAAAATCCTGGGCACCAACGCCGGCCGACCCGGGGTAGCGAAGATGCAATGGCTGATGATAAACAGCAAACACTGACAGTATCTCCAGATGATCTGCTTGTAAGATTCCTTCTCTATTCACTTAGTTTATCTAATAGCTTAATAGATAGGCTGAAGTACATTAAAATACAACAATTACTTTTTCGCAAAAAACTACCTTAATTTTGTTAGTTATAGTAAGGCTCTTAAAGTGCTGACTTTAAGCTGTTTTTTAGTGAACCCCCCCCCCCCCCCCCACCCCAAAACAGAATCTTAACTTTTACGGGAATTGACTATAATAATTTTTTGTAGTTTAGTGAAAAAGAACAATAGTTAATAGTATCTTAGTAAAAAAGAACAGTAGTTAAGGGCGTTTTACTGTAATCTACATTTAAGGGAATTTTAGTGAACATACTCCCTTGAAAGTTGAAGCAAAATTTTAAAGTAATTTACCTTAATAAAAAGTTTAGGGAAACATGTGTTTATTGCTCTAGGAGTAAAAAACAATAGGCTTTAGTCTCTGCTCGAAAAAAGAACTTCCTAAAAACTCTCTTGGTTCAAAGATTCCCTTGTAAGAGTCCCTCTTATACACTGCCTACCTTGTACTTTTCCCTATGCCTGAACTACCTTTCAAATAAACTATTACATTTGTTCTTGTAGTGCTATTTTTCTGTAGTCTACTTTAAGTTTGGTGGTACTGTAGGTTTTTAAAATTTCTTCACATCAAATGCACCAGCAGTGTATGATTTCCGTAACCATCACATTTACAACTTTAATCTTGACTATATATAAGTAAATAGCCACATTTAGCAAAGACTATGTAGTAGCATATATTAATGTACTAGATTTATCCAGATAGTGCCACATTTGCCTGAACATGCTAGCAGCTATATTTTTTTAAAAAAAAATCCAAAAATCCTATAGTTATAAATAAATTGCTACTTTTACTGTTAACCGCTATAATCGTTGAATGAATTTCTACATTTAACTTTTGACTGGTATATTTGATGGTAAATATGCTCCATCTTTGACTAAATTTCTACTTTTGTCAGTAACATGCTTAAATTGATAAACAAGATGCTATGTTTAGTTGGAAACCATTACATTTGAATGTAAGCTACTACATATATCAAAAGCTAATATAATTATGACATTTACTATACAGCATATTGAACACACACAAAGCATAATTACTAACTATCAGATACACTTATTGTATGTTAAACAAAGCTCCTACAAAGAACACAATACAACTATAGATGTAATCTTGAACGCTGTTACCATAGTTGATCAGAACCACATTAAATTGTGACTTGCTATATTTAATATAATATCCTTATATATATATATATATATATATATATATATATAGAGAGAGAGAGAGAGAGAGAGAGAGAGAGAGAGGGGGAGAGTATGGATCCTATGAGGCGGGTTCGCGTTTTTAAAAGCAACGAACATGAATGAAGGCTGTTGGATCTTGTGTTTTAATCAACGGTTAAAATTAATTCAGCTTATTAAATCGTTAATAAATAGAAACTAAATATTCTACTCCTTGATTTTAGGGGAAAAAATCAGAGAAACATCAAATCCTTTAGTATTATCTACACAATATTTGGTAGTGGAATATTTACCTTCCATTTATTAACGATTTAATAAGCTGAATTAATTTAACCGTTGATTAAAAACACAAGATCCAACGGTCCTTATTCAGATTCGTGTTTTTAAAACATGAACCCGTCGCCTCATAGGATCCGTATTCTCTGTGTGTGTGTGTGAGAGAGAGAGAGAGAGAGAGAGAATGCTACATTTAACTCATAACCGCTACAATCGATAGCTAAAATTTTGCCTTTGACTATTAACAACTACAGTTGATGAACAAAACGCTACATTTAATTGTTAAATACTATGTTTGCTGACAAAGTGCTCCATAAAAAAACTATTATGTTTTCGTAGTCACCTTCTCCAATTCCATTCTTTTTTTTATCTTCCTAAGCTAGTAGTATAAAAAGTGTTATCTTGTAAAACAAAACCCTTGCATCAGGAAAAACTTTTGTCTACCATTCACTAGCTTTTTTGCATTTCCTTTCTATTCCTTGTTGACCACCCAATGAAGCTACCGACAAGTCTAGTGGTGACAAGATCTTCTCTTTGTGAAATCCATTGTGAGAATAACTAATTGAAGATAACTACAAAAACTTGAAGATAAAACTTGATAGTGGCGTAGAAAGCTTATGATGATGATTAGGTGATTCTAAGGAGAAAAGCTAGAGCTAGTTTTGCTATGGTGGTAAGGTTATAAGTTGGTGAGAAGTTTGGATTTTCATCATGGGTTTTTAAATGATAGCGATGGTTGCAAGAAGCTTGTAATAATGATGTGATGGGGTGGTTAGAACGAGAAAAAGGAGCTAGTTTTGCTTGTGGTGGCAAAGGCGGTAAATCGGTAAGAAAAGATTGGATTTTATCTTATTTTATTACTTTTGGTTTTGACAAATGAAAGGAGAAAGAAGAAAGATCAAAACTTTGGACTTCAACTCGAGTTGTTGCCTATTTGTCTTTTTGAGAATGTTGGTTGCGTAGGTATTGCTTTGTTGAGAAATTGGGTTAAGATGGGAAAACCATTTGGAAACAAGAAGAGACGGGAGGGAGGAGAATGAGGGATCGGCTTGAGAAGGGGTAGTGCGGGTAATTAGAACGTACAAGTATAATAAATATTACTAAAATGGGGTCTTTACAAAAAAGTGAAAAATATGATTTGACCCTTCTATGAGAAACCACCCTCTGGTTTAATGGAAAAACCATCCTGAAGTATGCACTTTTAGCGAAAAACCACCTTGTCGTAAAGTATATTATTAAATGACATTTCTACCCCTTATTAACTAAAAAAATTGGATATTCACAAAAAAAACACCTTGTAATTTTTGATAGTTTTAGCAAAAGAACCACTCAAGTATGCACGACACAGTGGCTTTTCGCTAACTGTGCATATTTCAGGGTGGTTTTTTGTTATCAGAAAAACCAAAGGGTCAAACCACTGGATGTTTTTTGGTAAATACCTCTACTAAAATTGTATCACCGAGACTTGAACAAAGGAATCATTGGTGCTAGGAATTTTTTCACAAGTTTCGGACCCAAGGACCAATTCTATTTGCTTTTATATATCAGGGGCATAAGGACAATTTGTCATAAAATTTTGAAGTAGTTTAGTGAAAAACAACAATTGTTAAGGGTATTTTAATGTAATTCAGCCTTAGAGATATTATACTAAATATCCTTGTCTTGCATATATTTAATTTGGAAATCATACAAGTTCAAAAACTAATAATTTCTACGTAATGCTGCCAATGTTTTGGGCAAAACGCAACAAAGAATGATAAGAAATAAGAAACCAGGATCACAAACATCCATTCATTTTAGGGTTGTATACTTCACTCGTAATTGGGAATATGCACTTGGCTTCATCTCTACCTTAGAGCGAACGTAATTTTCTAAGTATATCACCTTCCCCCACCCCACCCCCGCCCCCGCCTCCTTTTTTTTGGAACTTACTTCCCTAGTTTTGATGAATTTAGGAGATGCCAACAATTAATTAGGGATTATGGAAATGGTTCGCTTAAAAATATGCCTTCCACTGATAAAACCATTTAATATAATGTGTTGCATATAACATGTTTATTTCTTATGACCCACATATCCTTGGCTGCTACTATCCTGTTAGATTCGGGGTCCTTTTGGTTGCTTGTAGTTGGAAATCCAGATGATTTGGAATTCCTGTATCTGAGAATTATTGAATCCAAGAGGTTCCAAATCCAAAACGTTTTTTTTCGTTCTTTCGAAGGCGTAATACAATAAATTTTAACTACTTCTGCTTGATTGCTTGTATTTGGACGTAACAGTATAACTCCAAAATATGGAAGACGATATCATGTGACCTTTTGGCAGTGACATTCAATTCAGTAAAAATATGTTTGAAGGTATAATTGCTGATGGCATCTTCAAATCATGTTGTAATCAAAAAATCTACTAATCAAAGCAAAACATTTAGAAGCCTCTAAGTTTAAAATTACAAATGACCCACCGGACTATTAGCCAATAAAAATGTGAGGGCATAAATTTTTTTTAGCGCTTATAATTCATTTTCGAAGGTTATCTGTACAATATTGTCCAGGCATTGTCGCATCAATATAGCACAGAACTGCTTGAGGGAGAACTCGAACGAACTCGCCTCAACATCGCATGCTTTATGGAGGCGTCTCTTCAACCAAATTTGGTACCTGGACCTTTCAAGCCTCCTGCGTACTCTTCTTCTTCATCATTCCAAGCACCAGTTTCTTCTCCAAATTACAGAAAACAGCAGCAGCAAACTGTGAGCTCACCAAGTTTCTCGCGACGTCGCAGATTATAATTTTTGTGAAAGGTATCATCTCATGGCCTTATGATGTGATGTAAATGTGTGGATTTTTGGTCTTTTTTCCTTTTGATTTCTGTTTTATTGTATGTTATTTTTTTCACCAATTCTTTGGTTGATTGTAGAAGCTGATGATAGATCCAAGCATGTATTGTTTTGACATTTGTAAAGTTTAGGGTTCTTATATTATTAAGCTGCAGTGTCTCATTCATCTGAAATGGGAATGTGATTGGTGTGTTTATTTTAGTATTGTGCAATGATTAATTTGTAGAACAGATTTGTTTGCTTTGAGTATATAGCATTCTGGCACAACCTTCCATTTAACAGGACTTTCTTCCGCATTTCCTTGTTTTGCTTGTGTAGCAACTTGAAAAAAATTAAAGCCTAAAATGCAGGAAACCTTCCGTTTTTGCATAAAAAGCAAGAAACCTACCTGAACTTAAAAACCTGTAATTTATCATATAAACCCTGTACATAAATTAACCCTGTACGTGTTAATATTTCCATCCATCTATAAAACCTTTTTAAACCAAAAATGACTCATATAAATTTAGGTTACTGATTATTTTCTTTTCCATCATTATTTTGAAAAACACGCTTCTGAATCCATGCTCACTATCGGAGGAATAGATGAAGTTGGAGGTGTTTTGAAATGGAGATTTTGAGCAAGAAAGAAGGGGTAAAAAGGGGGGGGGGGGGGGGGGGGGGGGAGGTTTTATGGTAGAAGAAAGGCTTTGTTTTGGGAAACATACATTAAAAATACTCATGCTGTTAAATTTGAGGGGCAAAGGGTCGCCTGCATTTAGAACAAAAATTTGATGTTTACACTTCTTTTTTCATTATTTTGCATGCTATTTCTGCATACGAAAATAATGAAATTTCAAAAATCTAAAAAGTTCCTGTTTTCTCTTGTTTCCCAATATTTTATTTGCTCATTCTTTTGAAGAATTTCCGAGTATCACGAAAATCATGAAATTATTAAAAATCTTAAATTTTCGTTTTACTTTGGTGTTTCAAAATTTTTCTTGTACAAAATTTTGTATTCTATAGCACACGAGAATCAGAAAATATACAAAATTCTCATTAAGTTTTTTTCTTTAAAATCACAATATTTTGTATTCTATAGCACAAGAATATAGCGAAATTTTAAATATATCAAAATTTCTGTTTTTCGGTTTTCCAATATTTTACTTGCTTTATAAGAAAATCATGAAAAAAATAAAAATTTCTTTTTTCTTTGGCTTTTTAATATTTCCCATGGTAAGCAAATGAAATTCGCAAAATTTTAAAAAATATCAAAATCTTCAGATTTTTGCATATTATAGCACAAAAAAATCATGAAATTTTCAAAAATCTCAAATTTTTTCTGTTTTCTACAGTTTTTAATATTTTGCAAGCTATAGAATATGACAATCGCAAAATTTACAAAAATCTAAAAATATTTGTTCTTTTCAAATTTATAATATTTTGCATGATGCCACATGAAAGTTTAGTAATTTTAAAAATCCAATTTTTTCTGTGTTCTTTGCTCTTTCAATATTTTGCTGGAGAACAAGAAAATCGTGAAATTTTAAAAAATCTTATATTTTTTAGTTTTCTTAATATTTTGCATGCTATAAACACACAAAAGGCAAAAAAATTTATTCTCTTAGATTTTTTAATATTTTGCTTCACGATATTTTCAAAAATTCCGAAATTTTTAGTTTCCTTCTAATTTTCATTATTGTGCAAATTATAGTACACAAGAATTGCGGATTTTTTTTATAATTCAAAATTTTTTTCTTTCAAATTTTCAATATTTTGTATCCAAGCATATGAAAAATCGTGAAATTTTCAAAAATCTCAATATTTTCTATTTTATTTGGTTTTTCAATATTTTGATAGATATAGCGCACAGATATCGCAAGCCTTTCAAATGTATCAAAATTTTCCGTTTTTCATCTGCTGCAATATTTTGTTTCCTATATAGCACACGAAAATCACTAAATTTTAAAGAATCTCAAAATATTTTGTTTTCTGCGGTTTTGTATTTTTTTGTTCTCAGAATATAGCACATGAAAAACGTGAAATTTTCAAAATCTCAATTTATTATTTTTTTTCATTATTTTTCTTGCTGTATAGAATGTAAATTACACGGTTTTCAAAATTCCCAGAATTTCTGTTTAATTCGGGTTTTCAACGTTTTGCATGCAACGAGAACCGCAAATCTTAAAAATTTCCGTTTTCTTCACTCTTTCAAAATTTTGCATGAAATAACACATGAAAATCACAAACATTTCAAATATAAAAATCTGTTTCCTTTCTTTCTTTTATTATATTGCATGCTATATTGCATAGGATCATGAAATTTTAAAAATCTCAAAATTATTTTTTTCTGGTTACAATATTTTATTGCTCATATTTTTGAAGAACTTGCTAGCATCACAAAAATCATGAAATTATTAAAAAATATCAAAATTTTCTTTTGTCTTCGTTTTTTCAAAGTTTAGTTTGTTATAAGACATGACGAGAATCACGAAATGTACAAAAATTCGAAAAGTTTTTCTTCAAAATTTTAATATTTTGTATGCTATATTTTAAGTATTTCAAAACTTTTGTTTTTGTCGGGTTTCCAATTTTTTGCTTACTATAACATAAGAAAATCATGAAAATTTCAAAAATAAATATGTTTTGTTTTCTTCGGTTTCTTAATAAATAAATGAAAATCGCAAAATTTTCAGTTTGCTTTAGACAAAAATAATGAAATATTTAAATATCTCAAAATTTTCTGTTTTCTTCAGTTTTTTAATATTTTGCATGATATAGAACATGGCAATCGTGAAATTTACAAGATCCAAAAACTATTTGTTTTCTTCAAATTTATGCTATTTTCCAGTTGCCACACGAAAGTTGCGTAATTTTAAAAATATTAAATTTTTCTGTTTTCTTTGCTCTTTTAATATTTTGCTTGAGCAACGAAAATCGTGGAATTTTCAGAAAGCTTAAAAATTTTCAGTGTTCTTCGATTTTTTAATATTTTGCATGCAATACATGAAAATGACGAAATTTTCAAAAATCTAAAAAATTCTTGCTCTTCAATTTTTCAATATTTTTCTAGCTATAATACATGAAAGTCACGATATCTTCAAATATCCAATTACTTTCTGTATCCTTCATATATTCAATATTGTGCGAGCTATAGCAAAAGAAAATTGCGGGTTTTTAGTGTAAATTTTCAAAAAGCCCCTGGCCCACTTCAAATTTGTGTAAAAACCCTTAGGTCTTTTGCTCTTTTTAGAGAAACCCCGGACCCAATTAAAACCCCCCCTTTATACTAGTTTCCTGTTATACCTAAAAAGTTGTTTGTAATATATAAGCAGTTGGAGGGAATAGAGGAATAAATGAGTTGTTTGTAATATATAAGCAGTCGGAGGGAATAGAGGAATAAATGAAATGTGACTCAGGGGTGTTTCACAAAGATTTTTGAACAATAGGCCCATTCTAATAATTTTGAAAATATCAGGGGGTTTTAGACAACTCTCGTGCAAGCCGGGGGATTTTTTAAAATTTAACCTTTTTTTATAATTCAAATATTTTCTGTTTTCTTCAAATTTCGAGTATTTTGCATGTCATGAAAAATCACGAAATTTCTGAAAATCTCAATATTTTCTATTTTATTTAGTTTTACAATATTTTACATGTTGTAACATGCATATATCACGATCTTTTCAGAAGTATAATTTTTTTTTGTTTTTCTTCCATTTTGCAATATCTTCTAATACACGAAAATCATTAAACTTTAAAAATTCTCAGAATTTTTTGTTATCTTCGATTTTGTAATTTTTTATGCTAATAATATGTAGCATATGAAAATCATGAAATTTTCAAAACCTCAATTTTCTATCTTTTCGTTTTTAAATATTTTACTTGCTATAAAGAACATGAAAATTGCAATGTTTTCAAATTCCCAAAATTCCTATTTATTTCAGTTTTTAGCGTTTTGCTTGCTATAACAAACAAAAACCGCAAAATTTTTAGATTCTAAATTTTTTTTATGGTTTCTTCACTTCCTCAATTTCTATTTATGTTTTCAAAAATCTCAAAATTTTTGTTACCTTCAAATTTTCAATATTGTGCAAGCAATAGCATACGCAAAATTGCGATTTTTTTTATAATTCAAATATTTTCTGTTTTATTCAAATTTTCAATATTTTGTTTGCTGCCCTCATATAAATAAGGCTTATTTACTGAGAACTCACCTCAGTTTTGGGCCCGTGACAGAAAACGACTAATAAGTTTCAAAATGAAAGAAAACTACAATGGCTTAACAGTCAACGTTTATAAATTACATTTTAAATAATTTTAATAATTATTAATTATCAATTAAATAATTAATATATTTTATTTTGGAGGTTTTTTGGGGGGAGCTGGGAAAAATTATTTTATGTGCATGCCGTATGGATGAAGTCAGGAGAGAGAAGAAATAAAAGTGTGGTCCCCACACGACAAGACTGTCTAAAATTCCTCTCACTCTCTCACCTCTGTCCGGGTGTGAAGCCGAAGTGGGACTGCGAGTAAGGGGCCGACACCGGAGGAGGAGCCGGAGGAGGAGGGGGTCCGACGAGGGGGATGGAGGAGGGAAGAAGAAGAAGGAAGAGATTGTGGTGAAAGATGATGATGTTGATGGTGGTTGGGGAAAATGATGATGGTGGTGGTGGTGGGTGGTGCTGATAGAAGATTGTGGTGGCGTCAGGGCTGCGGCAGTTGGGGAGAGCAGGGGAGAGGTGGGGTAGTGCAGGGGACTGATGTGGGAGGGACGGTGGCGGAGAGGGGGGAAGGTGGGGGAAGGGTAGAAGAAGAAGAAGAAGATGATGATGATGATGATGATGCATGGTGGAGGGATGAGAGCGGTGAGGTAGGGTCGGTGGAGGGAGGATGCCGGGCGACGGTGGCGCCGGAGCCGTTACTGGCGGTGATGTCTGGAGGAGGAAGATGGAGGAAGGTTGAGGTTTTTGTTTTAATTTTGTTTTATCTTTTTCATTAGAAATTAGGATTAGGGTTAGAATATGGGTATTTTAAGGGTTTAAATTTTTTTTGCTTATGTGGCAACTCAAATGTGGTGCAATCAGTACTGACGTGTCACCGTTAACCGTGGTAGTTTTCTGTCGTTTTGAAAACTTGGTGGTTTTTTGTCATGAGAACAAACCTGGATGGGGTTTTCAGCAGATAAGCCTATAAATAAATATATATAACTGATCTCCCTAGTTTGGTTTGGTTTCCTTTGTGTATGTTAAAAATTAATAACTTAATTGAAAATGAACAGAAATGGCCCAAGTTGGCAAACATCCTCTGCTAACCTGAAAATTAATTAATAAATAAATCACTATAAAAATCAAAGATTAAGGAAAATTATGGGGAGATGCATGTTCTTCTGAGAAATCGATACATGTCCCTAAACACCTGTTCTTTTGAGAAATGCTGAAAGGATGGTCAAGCCAGTAGGCTAAGATTGAATGGATTTGGGACCAAAAAATCTCAATATTTTCTATTTTATTCATCCCAAACACGGGATATTGGACCGAGATGTACTTAAAATAATATTCCTCCCAAACATGGGCATGTTGGACTGCGACGTCCTTAAACTAATATGTTTTGCACTGCGGACTGTCTCCATACTGACTACCGTATGCTATTCATAGGCTATTCATATATGATCAGTTGAACCCATATGCTAATTTGTTCCTGTAAATCCCTGTTCCCCATCTATGAAATTCTTCCTACAGTTTCCGAGTCCCCAAAGAGTATCCCCATTTTTCCCGTATTACTGCCTTGTGTGAAGATTAGTGCGTAAGTTGTAGTATTCGTTTTTCTAAAACCAATTAAAAATCAAAACCCAAAATTAAAACCAAATATAATAAATTCCCTCATTTTAAATCCCCAGCCCAAGCTTTAATCCCCAGGCCTTTCCATTCCCAGCCCATGAAAGAAAAAAAAATAATAAAGAGTAATTAACCAAGCCCACTCCCCCTCGGCCCAAAAGAATTTCCCATTTAATTAAAACATTTAAAACCCTTTTAACTCCATGGCCCAAACCCAGCCTCCCAAAGCCCACGCCCGCTCCTTCACAAACCCGACCCGCCTCCTAATCTCTTCTTCCCCAACGTCTATATTCCTTTTCCCGCGCACTCTTTTCTTCGATCCGCTTCTCGCGCCGGCGCTCACGGCCACGTCGTGTGTCGTTGCCCCACGACTCGCGATCCCCTCTACCTCAAACCCTCGTCGCTAACCCTACTCCTCTATCCCTCACACTCTCTAAAACTTCTCAAAATCTCTCTCTCGTTCATCCAAAATTTTCCCACGAACCCACTGCAACTCCCTCACCCGCTTCCCTCGACGGCGACTACGACGACTACGACGACTACAATCCCTCATTCATCCTCCCTCACTCTCTTCTCTCCAGAAACTCACCCCTCACGAGCCCCTGCACCCTTCAACCGAGCTCGACTCCCCTGCACCCACCACAACCACCACCTGCACTCACGCCGGCGATCTCCCCACCACATCGTCGACCATCCTACACCCTCAACGTCATCAGCATCATCACTCCAAACCGAGCCCCACTAAATATCTCTCTCTCTCCAAAATACCCAAAACCCATAACTTTCTCCCCCTCACTGCGAGCCCACTGTATACATCGCCGGAGCGACGCCGCCGACCGTCGTCAACCCCAGCGCACTCCCTGAGATCCACTGAGCACCCCCTCCGCTTCCAGTGACCGCGAGACGTCTCCGGGCAACTCCGACGCCAAACCCGAATCGCGAGCCGAGGTCGTGCATCCAAAGCGCGCCGTTCGTCGCGCGTTCGTGACGTTGCCGCCGCCGTGCATCCCCGAAACGTTTCCAGGCAAGTACTTTACTAGCTACATGCTAATTTATTCGTGTTACAAACTCAAATCGTATAAATTCCATATTTACACTTTTCGATAAATTATATGACATACCTGTTCGATGCAAGATCCCAATGAAAATCTTCACTTAATTTGACGGAACTCATTTGAATATTCTGGCCCGTATGGCATTGAATCTTGTGTAGAAGTTTCACTGAAAAACTATAACTGTAACAACTTAAATGATCACCTCCAAATACACCCGTGAAAACTGGAAATTCCCGCATCTGAAAATTGTGAAAATCACCATAAATTATGTACACACTGAAATGATGCGTTCGAGGGCTCAAATCGAAGCCGACTCGACGAACTGTAACTCTATGTGAGTTTCTAATGGTTTCTGTACTGAAATTGTGACGATATTTGGGTCGGAGTGCGGCTCTGGACTGCAGTCCAGAGCGACTCTGGTTACTGTTTACTGTCCCGTAATGTGTACCACCTCGTTTCCTGAACTCGTATGTTGCGGAACTCTGCAGTTTATTAAAGGTGAATCTATTGTCTAAATAACACAAGTAGTTTCATTCCGTTTTAGCGTCGTTTGCTATTTAATCTGTAATTTAAAAGTACAGGACGTATAACAGTCCAAAACAGAATCAGAATTGACATACTAGTGTTGAACAGTGCATGACTTTTGACGTACAGACGTGATTGAGAATCCGTCTATTGCGTTGAAAACCCTATTAGAAAACCTAGACTTTATTAAACTGTAGCGTCACTAAATTCTGATCCCAACTAGGTGAAATTCGTGTCGCGAAACGGACGTTCAGTTCAGAAACTGAATTTCCTGCAGCGAGCACTTAAACTGTAACTGGAATACCGGAAACCCGATTGAACTGAAACCAATTTTGATGAACTGCTGACAGAGTGTACTTATTATCGTATTTGTATCATTTCGTTGAATTCTGAACATATGAACTACTGCAATTTTTGTAAATTTATGACGTGCATATTGGTTCATAACATACATGACTTGTTAACGGCATACATACACATATCTTATCCAATTGCCATATACATAGTGTTAGTGCGTGTTAGTGATCAGTGGACATTGTATTATCGTGCGTGAATGATATTGGTTTAGAAGTGTCAAGTACACCAATGGAAAGTGAATGATTCGTGACAGTGATTAATACAGTGAACAAGTGATAAAACCGTGCCATTGATATGCTTGCACACGACTAACTCATAATCATAAATAGTGTAAACCTGGGGAAAAAGGGAAATCAAAGTGGAAAGAGTATCGTATTTAGCGGGACCGTATTTTAGAGGATGATCATTCGAGCAGTGATATATATATTAGGTAGGATCTAGCGATCCGGCTGACAGGGTTATGTCCCGGGTATGTGGGCCGTTGTCTCGGGTATGTACGAGACTCTTGTTAAACATGATCCTCCTTTCCACTATACGATTTCAAACATGACTTAGAGACCGATAGTGTCACGCCCCGCTTCCCAGAGTACGCAAGATTGGGCACGTGACATAGCCAACCATGCTACCTGTGGGTAAGATGTATCCATCCACAGTCACATTACGGCTGTAGAGATATCAAGAACAAGATAAAACTATCTAACACATGTCCACAATCCAGAATAACAAGAGTCAATGATAAATAAATGCGGAAGCAAATGATCCAATACAATAATAGAAAAGTATGTCCCATAATGCGGGCTCACATCTGGAAATAAGAATGCAGGAAATAAAACTAACCACTACAGAACTCATAATCAGCCTGCTGGCTGAAGTACTCCTGCTCGGACAGCGACAGTGGTAAAGAATCTGGGCCATGCAAAACCCAGACGTCAGCGCGTCATGTCAACCAGTAATATAATATGAACAGTGTAACAGGCAATGCAGAAATAAACATGAATAAAGCAATAGTATGAACAAGCAGTGCAGGGTAGTGTGCAGTGGGTAACTAAACTGTTCTATCAGGTTTTCTATTCTAAAGTCTTTGAAATCAATTTGGGTAATCCTCCATGTAACTCAAAGGATATGTCCCGTTACCCCCCGGGACCACGGATCAGGAATATGTGAACCAATAGTGGTTCTGTCCCGTTGCCCCCCGAGACCACGGATCAGGAAAATGTAAGAGTCACGAATGGCTCTGTCCCGTTACCCCCCGGGACCACGGATCAAGTAATACCCTTTTAAGTTACACTTTAGTTTACACTTTTGATTTCCCCATACCCCCAAGTTATGTGTGTCAGGTCAGGTATTCAGTAGTCAAGAACTAATGCCAACACAAGATCAGGTAACAGTAGGTTTGTCTGGATAGACAACAAGATTGGTCCATGAGGACTCCATGTCAGGTTTGTTGGCATTAGGCACGAAATCAGGTAACAGGTCAGGTCATGGTACATCAGGTCAAGTCAAGGTAAACGGTACCATGTCAGGTGCATCGTGTAGCAATGTCAAGCCAAGGTACGAACACATCGTGGGTGTACTCACAAACAGATATATAATCGAACAGGGGATTAACAGCAGGAAATAAGCAATAAATTAAATAGCAATGAGCAGTTCATTCAATCACAATAGTGCACTAATATAGTGCAGCCGTTTTATTATATTAACAGGTTTTGAGCACCCTTAGCGGTGCAACAGTTTAAATGATAATGCAATACAGTTATATCAAGCCTTTGAATACGAATATCCGAATGTAATAGAACTACATGGGAAAGTGCTATAATCTATTAAACGGTAAAATGTGTTTAACAAGTAAACTTGGCTCTTAGGTTGAAAGTGGCAAACTGTAATTTCTATGTTAACTGTAAAATGATATATGTCATATTGCAACCAAATGAGAAAATGACTATACCGAGTTAAGTTTTGCAGGTTTAATGAGTCAAACATATATAATTGTATAGTATAGCATGTAGCAAGTGATACTTGCCTCGACGGGTCGCGAACCGGGAAAAACGGAACGTAACGTCGGCGGGGAAACTCGTGACGGACGCACGGTTCACGGATTGAACCTAAACAACGAACAATGGGACCACGCGGATCGGGGTACCTCGCTGGAACGTCGGATCACGTCGTCGGCATCGCCGGATTCCGGCAAGAAAGAGAACCGTGAAACATCAAGTTGTGCAAACAAGAATGCAAAGGGACCAGAGAAAAAGGAAGGAGGAAAAGGAGTAGAAGGCTTACAGGGGTTGCAGAGGTCACGACAGCGATGGGGTCGACGGCAGTGGGGCGCCGGCGAGGATGTTGCAGGCGATGGGTTAGGGCTGCGGGTATGGAAAGGAGAGAAAGTGGAGAGGGTGAGGAAGTGGTCGGGTCTGGTGCGCGCAGGTGAAGAGGAGGTGCCGACGGTGGCACGGGTGACGACGACGAGGGCCGCCGACGATGTTTCCGGCCAAACAGAGAAGGCACGGGGGTTGCTGCGGGGTCCCTGCTGCGGCGCCGGGCACACGGGGAGAAGGAGGTGCAGTGGCTGCGACGAGGGCGAAAAGGCGAGGGTGATGGTGGTGGTGGCGTCGGCGTTGGGGCTGCGGCGGCGACGGGCACGGTGGCTAGGGCTAGGGTTGATGGGTTCGCGATGGTTTCAGTTTCTCGTGAAGGAAAAAAGGTTGCAGGGTACTGTATAAATATAGGGAAGAGAGAGAGGGAGGTAAAGAAATTAGAGAGAGAGAGAGAGAGATAATGGAGGGGGCCCACGGGGTTATAAACCCTCGTGATTGGCTGGGGCAAGGATTTAAAAGGAAATTTTAAAAGATTTCCCAGATTTATATTAACAGTAGGATCTTATAATATATATAGTTTCGATTATTTTATTAATTGGGGATTTTGGCGCTAAATGAAACATTTTCAAATCGCGCCCGGGTTGGGTCCAAAAATTCGAAATTCAAATAATAGGATTTTAAGCGGGTTCCAAAATTTAAAATGAAATGTTATATGATTAAAAAGCATACCCCCAAGTCGGACACCTGCACGAGCGCGTAGTCGTCCAAACTCGTCCGTTTCACCGAACGGGATGAGAACTCGACGCACGGACGCTACCACGCGGCTAGGGGTGACGAGTAGGCCAAGATAGATATTTTTAATTTTATTTTAGGTGCTAAAATTTGTTATATGCAGAAATGACTTAGCCAGATAAAATTTTTCAGCAAGACCCAAACAAGCAAGATAAATAAAATGAGTAATATCTAATGCTCAACCAATAACGGAAAATAGTAGTATTGAGCTCGGGTGTTACAGATAGGGACACAGATCATACTTTGCATCATATAGTGATATAGTGATTACACGCATTATACTTTCACTGTTATTACCGTATTTACTCGTTTCATATCATTAATATAAAAATTGCTATTTCGTCGCTCTGACGACCTGAGTATGCATGCTCAGATCTCGTGGAAGGACCGACGCAGGAGACGGATTTACCTTTCAAGCCGACGAAGATCTAGTCTGGAGTACCTTCTCTTCTTTCTGTTTTCCCTAAAGAGATTATGTATTGAACTTGGTTAGTAACTCTTCATGTTTATTTGTAATTTGTGAACAATGGATTTTAATGTAATAATTTAGTGATGTAATTCCTTTACTGCTGTGCTTTGCATACTGATTACCATGTAATGCTAGAAGCCGAAGTGTGACTACGGCGGGATTATTCCTTGACCGTAGGAGCATGGCTGGCCTAGTCATCTCTCGTTTTCCGTATTTTGGGAAGTGGGGCGATGGTTTTGTTGGTATCAGAGCCGTGTTTAGTAACAAGGGATAACGTTAACTATACTGTATTATATTATTTTCGTTTCACTATTCCTGATTTTCATCCTTGAATCTGATCTTATTCTTTTGAATCTTCCAGCGATATGACGTCCCCGAACGACCCCTCCTCGGACTCCAGTTCTCAGGACCGCACGGAAAGAATACTTAGTGCACTGACCTCTCTCGTGGAAGCTCAGGAGAGGAAGACAGACTTACTCGCCGAGGGACTCAGGGCGATTACCGCCGCAGGAGGACCTTCCGCACTCGTTACCGCCCCCGAGGACACTACTCCACCAGCTTATCCTGCTAGGGCTGGTACCGTATCAGACTTCCGACGGTTGTATCCAGCTGCATTCACAGGGCTAGCTGAACCTCTTGAGGCCGAGCAATGGCTAGTGAACATGGAGAACTTACTGACGGCCGCCAGGGTACCAGATGAAGATAGGGTGAACGTGATAAAGATCCAATTGGAAGATGAAGCCCGTACATGGTGGTCAGTGGAAGAAAGCAGACCAGACAGGCCGATTGAGTGGGGCAAATTCAAGGAGTGCTTCCTAGACTATTATTTCCCTTCCACCGCCAAGGCAGAGATGGAGGAAATATTCATTCTATTGAAGCAGAATGGACGTCCAGTGGACGTATATGCGGTAGAGTTCAACCGTCTGAGCCGTTTTGCTCCATACATGGTCGCCTCAGAGGTCACTAGGGCCAGACGCTTCTTGCAGGGACTTGATTTCGAGCTGCAGCAGTTGATTGCATCACTGGAGTTGCAAACTTTCGCACAGGTACTCAACGCGGCGAGAGTTCAGGATTAATTGATCAACAAGTTCAGGAAGCCCCCAGTCGTTCCAGCACGTACCCTTGCACCTTCTCGAGGAGCCATACCGGTTCACAGGCCTGGAACGGCACAAATGAAGCATCCGTTCATGCCATACCATCGCCCCCAGAGACGTAACGTAGTTTGCGTCTACTGCAATAGAGATGGGCATACCTAGAAGGACTGTCGCCGTGCCAAGGGACAGTGCTTGATTTGCGGATCCAGTCAGCACAGGATTAGCGGTTGCCCTGAGCGAGCAGAGATACAGGGAGGTTCTGGACCGCCGCAGCAGAGGCCACAGGAGCAGAGGCAACCCTCTACAGGTCGCGGTCAGGGACGGGCTTTCACCTTGACCGCCGAGCAGGCAGAGGTGTCAGGAGGCGTTGTTACAGGTACTCTACTCGTACATTCCTTACCAGCTAGAGTACTATTTGATTCTGGGGCAACGCACTGCTTCATATCGGAGCATTTCATTGATACACACTCCATACCACATGAACCACTAACCAAGGGCTGGGAGATACATATGGGTAATGGCATTATAATATCTAGTCGAGAGTGTAGATCATGTTCGGTTGTAGTGTGTGGCGGAGAATTCTATGCGAATTTCTTTCTGATTGGGACAGGCAGTTATGACACAATTCTCGGGATGGATTGGATGAGTACCATCCATGCAGTTATTGATTGCCATGCAAGGAATGTGATCTTTCGCATTCCTAATCACCCGGAGTTTATTTTCGAGGGCGGAAGCGAATATTTGGAGCCAGCCAAGTACAGAGCCAAACCCAAGGAGCTGACAGCTATGGAGATTGATGAGAGCCCAGCCCCAGAGATTGTTCGGGACTTTCTGGACGTATTTCCTGAGGATCTACCAGGTCTACCACCTCCTCGCATCTTGGAGTTCTCGATCGATTTGACTCCAGGTACGGCACCAGTTTCCAAGGCCCCGTACAGAATGGCACCGGTTGAGTTGGCGGAGTTGAAGAAGCAAATTGAAGAGCTATTGGAGAAGGGATTTATCCGGCCGAGCGCTTCACCGTGGGGTGCACCAGTTCTGTTAGTGAAGAAGAAGGATGGATCGCTGCGGATGTGTATAGATTATCAGGAGTTGAACAAAGTCACTATAAAGAACAAGTACCCGATCCCGCGCATCGACGACTTATTCGATCAGTTAAGTGGGGCCAAGGTATTCTCGAAGTTGGATCTCCGTTCTGGATATCATCAAATTAGAGTAGCAGCCGAGGATGTATGCAAGACGGCTTTCAGGACCCGATACGGACATTACGAGTTCCTTGTGATGCCGTTCGGTGTTACCAATGCTCCAGCGATATTCATGGACTTGATGAACAGGGTGTTTGCAAAGTACTTGGACATGTTTGTCGTTGTATTCATCGCGACATACTTGTCTACTCGAAGACCCGGGAGGAGCATGTCGAGCATTTGCGCACGGTTCTACAAATTCTTCGGGAAGAGAAGCTGTATACGAAATTAAGCAAGTGTGAATTCTGGCTCGACAAGGTTCAGTTTTTGGGACACATTGTTTCGGGCGAAGGCATCTCAATAGACCCGGCGAAAATAGAATCCGTCAGAGATTGGCCAACGCCGAAGTCAGTGGCTGAGATCAGAAGCTTTCTGGGATTGGCAGCATATTATCGGAGGTTTGTCCAAGACTTCTCGAGAATCGCTGAACCCTTGACAAGGCTTACACGGAAGGATGTACCATTTGCGTGGACAGAGGAGTGTACTCAGGCTTTTGACACACTGAAGCAGAAGTTAACCACGGCCCCTATCCTTACAGTACCAGATGGTTCCGGCGGTTTGGTGATACACAGTGATGCCTCAGGGAAGGGTTTAGGCTGTGTTCTGATGCAGCACGGCCGAGTGGTTGCTTACGCCTCTCGACAACTGAGAAATCACGAGAAGTGCTATCCTACGCATGACTTGGAGTTAGCTGCAGTAGTCTTTGCGTTGAAGATTTGGAGGCACTATCTATTGGGCGAGAAAGTGGAGGTGTACACGGATCATAAAAGTCTGAAGTACGTCTTCACTCAGAAGGACCTAAACATGAGGCAGCGCCGATGGCTAGAGCTGATGGCAGATTATGACTTGGACCTTCAGTATCACCCGGGGAAAGTGAATGTTGTACCAGATGCGCTCAGTCGCAAGCCAGCGGTCATGATGTTGACCAGTCAGAGGAGCATTATTGAGGACTTTCAGAGACTCGAGCTTGAAGTCTTTACACCGAGTGCACTCAGTCAACTTTGGCAACTACAGGTGCAGTCTTCCCTGATGGATCGCATCAAGGCTGCATAAGCGGATGATCCTCGATTGCAAAAGTTCAGAGCGCAAGTGGAAGCCGGGCTAAGAACGGACCTGATTATACATGAAGATGGTTCTTTAAGATTCGGTAGCAGACTCTGCGTACCCAAGGAAGATGTCCGAGAAGAAGTACTGTCTGAGGCACATAGTTCGGCTTAGTCTGTGCATCTGGGAGGTACGAAGATGTATCGAGACCTAAAGCAGCACTTTTGGTGGAACGGAATGAAGCGGGAAATTGCGAGGTTCGTATCCAGATGCTTAGTATGCCAGCAGGTGAAGGCGGAGCATCAGAGAACAGCAGGATTGTTGCAACCGCTTCCGATACCAGAATGAAAGTGGGAGCACATTACCATGGATTTCGTGACGACCTTACCATGGAGCCCTAGGGGCAATAACGCCATTTGGGTTATCGTCGATCGCCTCACGAAAGCTACACACTTCATACCATTCCGAGTGGGACAGTCGACAGAGTCACTGGCAGAGATATATATGCAGGAGATAGTGCGACTTCACGGTGTTCCAGTCAGCATTGTGTCAGATTGGGACACCAGATTCGTATCGCACTTTTGGAGGAGCTTACAGGAGAGCTTGGGTACCCGCCTCAAGTTCAGCACAACTTATCACCCGCAGACGGATGGACAATCCGAGCGTATGATTCAGACGCTCGAGGATATATTGAGAGCCTGTATGTTGGACTTTCAGGGTTCCTGGGAAGACCATCTGCATCTAGTCGAGTTTTCTTATAACAACAGTTATTAGGCTAGCATTCAGATGGCCCCTTTCGAAGCACTTTACGGGCGGAAGTGTCGATCCCCAGTATGTTGGGATGATGTGGAAGAGCGAAGATTACTGGGCCCCGAGCTCATCGTTCAGACAGTCGACAAGGTCCAAATGATCAGGCAGCATATTAAGACGGCTCAGGATCGACAGAAGAGTTGGCCAGATACCAGCAGGAGAGCACTAGAGTTTGAAGTCGGAGATCACGTGTTCCTGAAGATTTCCCCTACCCGTGGAGTTATCAGGTTCGGAGGTCGGGGAAAGCTCAGTCCCCGTTTCATCGGACCTTTTGAGGTGCTAGAGCGAGTAGAAGAGGTGGCCTACCGACTTGCCTTGCCTCCATCGCTAGCTGGTGTGCACAATACCTTCCATGTGTCACAGTTGCGGCGTTATGTTCGGGATGAGAGCCATGTCCTGGACTATTCGGGGCTAGTTTTGGGTACCGATCTATCATACGAGGAGCAGCCCACTACCATCCTCGACCGCAGAGAGAAAGTGCTGACGAACAAGATCATTCCGTTAGTCCGAGTATCTATGGGCGGTCGTTCCCCAGGAGAATCCATCTGGGAGCGGGAGGAAGATATCCGTGCTCGTTATCCACATCTCTTTGTTTAGTACTTTGCTTCATTGTATCCTTGTTAAATTTCGAGGACGAAATTTTTGTAAGGGGTGTATGATGTAAATCCCCGTTCCCCATCTATGAAATTCTTCCTACAGTTCCCAAGTCCCCAAAGAGTATCCCTATTTTTCCCGTATTACTGCCTTGTGTGAAGATTAGTGCATAAGTTGTAGTATTCGTTTTTCTAAAACCAATTAAAAATCAAAACCCAAAATTAAAACCAAATATAATAAATTCCCTCATTTTAAATCCCCAGCCCAAGCTTTAATCCCCAGGCCTTTCCATTCCCAGCCCATGAAAGAAAAAAAAATAATAAAGAGTAATTAACCAAGCCCACTCCCCCTCAGCCCAAAAGAATTTCCCATTTAATTAAAACATTTAAAACCCTTTTAACTCCATGGCCCAAACCCAGCCTCCCAAAGCCCACGCCCGCTCCTTCACAAACCCGACCCGCCTCCTAATCTCCTCTTCTTCCCCAACGTCTATATTCCTTTTCCCGCACACTCTTTTCTTCGATCCGCTACTTGCGCCGGCGCTCACGGCCACGTCGTGTGCCGTTGCCCCACGACTCGCGATCCCCTCTACCTTAAACCCTCGTCGCTAACCCTACTCCTCTATCCCTCACACTCTCTAAAACTTCTCAAAATCTCTCCCTCGTTTACCCAAAATTTTCCTACGAACCCACTGCAACTCCCTCACCCGCTTCCCTCGACGACGACTACGACGACTACGATGACTACAATCCCTCATTCATCTTCCCTCACTCTCTTCTCTCCAGAAACTCACCTCTCACGAGTCCCTGCACCCTTCAACCGAGCTCGACTCCCCTGCACCCACCACAACCACCATCTGCACTCACGTCGGCGATCTCCCCACCACATCGTCGACCATCCTACACCCTCAACGTCATCAGCATCATTACCATCACCCTAAACCGAGCCCCACTATATATCTCTCTCTCTCCAAAATACCCAAAACCCATAACTTTCTCCCCCTCACTGCGAGCCCACTGTATACATCACCGGAGCGACGCCGCCGACCGTCGTCAACCCCAGCGCACTCCCTGAGATCCACTGAGCACCCCCTCCGCTTCCAGTGACCGCGAGACGTCTCCGGGCAACTCCGACGCCAAACCCGAATCGCGAGCCGAGGCCGTGCATCCAAAGCGCGCCGTTCGTCGCGCGTTCGTGACGTTGCCGCCGCCGTGCATCCCCGAAACGTTTCCAGGCAAGTACTTTACTTGCTACATGCTAATTTATTCGTGTTACAAACTCAAATCGTATAAATTCCATATTTACACTTTTCGATAAATTATATGACATACCTGTTCGATGCAAGATCCCAATGAAAATCTTCACTTAATTTGACGGAACTCATTTGAATATTCTGGCCCGTATGGCATTGAATCTTGTGTAGAAGTTTCACTGAAAAACTATAACTGTAACAACTTAAATGATCACCCCCAAATACACCCGTGAAAACTGGAAATTCCCGCATCTGAAAATTGTGAAAATCACCATAAATTATGTACATACTTAAATGATGCGTTCGAGGGCTCAAATCGAAGCCGACTCGACGAACTATAACTCTATGTGAGTTTCTAATGGTTTCTGTACTGAAATTGTGATGATATTTGGGTCGGAGTGCGGCTCTGGACTGCAGTCCAGAGCGACTCTGGTTACTGTTTACTGTCCCGTAATGTGTACCACCTCGTTTCCTGAACTTGTATGTTGCGGAACTCTACAGTTTATTAAAAGTAAATCTATTATCTAAATAACACAAGTGGTTTCATTCCATTTTAGCATCGTATGCTATTTAATCTGTAATTTAAAAGTACAGGACGTATAACAGTCCAAAACAGAATCAGAATTGACATACTAATGTTGAACAGTGCATAACTTTTGACGTACAGACGTGATTGAGAATCCGTCTGTTGCGTTGAAAACCCTATTGGAACCCCTAGACTTTATTCAAGCGTCGCTAAATTCTGATCCCAACTGGGTGAAATTCGTGTCGCGAAACGGACGTTCAGTTCAGAAACTGAATTTCCTGCAGCGAGCACTTAAAATGAAACGGCTGTAACTGGAATACCGGAAACCCGATTGAACTGAAACCAATTTTGATGAACTTCTGACAGAGTGTACTTATTATCGTATTTGTATCATTTTGTTGAATTCTGAACATATGAACTACTGCAATTTTTGTAAGTTTATGACGTGCATATTGGTTCATAACATACATGACTTGTTAACGGCATACATACACATATCCTACCCAATTGCCATATACTTAGTGTTAGTGCGTGTTAGTGATCAGTGGACATTGCATTATCGTGCATGAATGATATTGGTTTAGAAGTGTCAAGTACACCAATGGAAAGTGAATGATTCGTGACAGTGATTAATATATTGAACAGTGATAAAACCGTGTCATTGGTATGCTTGTACACGACTAACTCATAATCATAAATAGTGTAAATCTGGGGAAAAGGGGAAATCAAAGTGGAAAGAGTATCGTATTTAGCGGGACCGTGTTTTAGAGGATGATCATTCGAGCAGTGATATATATATTAGGTAGGATCTAGCGATCCGGCTGACAGGGTTATGTCCCGGGCATGTGGGTCGTTGTCTCGGGTATGTACGCGACTCTTGTTAAACATGATCCTCCTTTCCACTATACGATTTCAAATATGACTTAGAGACCGATAGGGACACAGATCATACTTTGCATCATATAGTGACATAGTGATTACACGCATTGTACTTTCACTGTTATTACCGTATTTACCTGTTTCATATCATTAATATAAAAATTGCTATTACGTCGCTCTGACGACTTGAGTATGCATGCTCAGATCTCGTGGAAGGACCGGCGCAGGAAATGGATTTACCCTTCGAGCTGACGAAGATCTAGTCTGGAGTACCTTCTCTTCTTTCTGTTTTCCCTAAAGAGATTGTGTATTGAACTTGGTTAGTAACTCTTCATGTTTATTTGTAATTTGTGAACAATGGATTTTAATGTAATAATTTAGTGATGTAATTCCTTTACTGCTGTGCTTTGCTTACTGATTACCATGTAATGCTAGAAGCCGAAGTGTGACTACGGTGGGATTATTCCTTGACCGTAGAAGCATGGCTGGCCTAGTCATCCCTCGTTTTCCGTATTTTGGGACGCGGGGCGTGACAGTTCCTAAGTCGATTTTAGTTTCATATATAACTAACGATCCTTTGATCGAACCCAAGTTTCCCGTGAACGGATGGACCTCACAAATGTGATAAATGCATCCTAAGTTCATTTCCGTAGACAAACCAAGCTACCAACGTGGAACCTGTCAAGTAAATGCTTGACCCAAAATATCTAAGTTGATCTTAATCTCAAATAAGACTAACGGCCCTTAGATAAAACCTAAGTTTCCCATGAACCGACGGACCCCACAAATGTGAGAAATGTGTCCTAAGTTTATTCCTGTTGGCAAATCCTTTTCAAGTAAATGCTTGATCCAAATCATGAAAATATATGTACGGATTTAGACTAATCCACGCCCTACGGACGACGACATAAACTAGTCTCTGTATACAATTTATGGGTAACCAAAATAAACAAAAATACAATACAACACGAAGTGACCTACCGGAGCAGGAAAAAGTTGTTTTCGCAACGCAATGACGTAATTAACTACATGGGCTTGTGCCTGCAGGGAAAAGCGTCCCCACAATCGAAAACCCCTAACAAATGAAGGGGAATCTGATAAAATCTGCTATATCGGTCGCATTTATCAAAACCTCCGATATACGGTGCCATAAATCGACTTGGTATCTTCAGAGAGGTGGATGAATATGTCCAAATAGTATCTGCCCCCAAATTCAGGCTAGACGTCCTCAACGTCTCAGTCCAGTTTTCGGCTAGCTCCAGATCTCGAAGGCAACATCTACAGTCTAAAAATCATCTCCACGTTCTTCTCATTCTAGTAGGGTGTAGATGCAACGTCATCAAAGACTAAAAGGTCAAATAAAAAATGAGTAATGGAAAAATCCTAGCTCCAGCTCGACGTTCTTTCTCGGTGGAGATGCAACGTCACAAGGACTTAAGGGTCGAACAAAAATGGAGTGACGGCAAAATTCTAGCTCCAGACCTCAATGGCGATATATACGGCTTAAAGGTCATACAGATGTCTACCTTACTTTAGCAAAGAATCGGTACGACACCAAAACAAAAAAATGAAGTGACGGCATATTCTTTAGTTTCGGATCTTGACGACAAGTCTAGAGACCATTGGATGTCATCCAACCACCGAAGGGTGTGGTTATGACTCATCGGGGTTTCAAATTAAGCCTAATCTCAAGTAAAGTGCCACGGCAATACTTAATGCTTGATCTTCCGATGGTAATATGGATATTCCAACCTAAGAAAACTACTTGAAGACGTCTTGTCCAGCCTCAGAAGGGATTAGAGACACGACAGACGTGGGGCTACTCGAGCAACAATCTAAGGGACTGCATGTCGAGAATATATCAGCCAATGCGACGGTACGATGAATTTAACCTAGTACCATAAACTTAACGGGCCCTTATCATAAAAGAAAGGGGTTATCTATATTTCATATTAGGATACGCCTGCAAGATCCTTTCGACTCGAAGAAAAAACCTTCTCGAGACCCTTACGGCTTATGAAAATGAAAAGCCTTGGGTGATGGGGATATCAACCAGCCTAAGTACCGTTGCCCTATAAGAATGTCAAGACTGACCCTTGTATACTATCCACGGGCCACATTCTTCAAAGTTGCATCTAATGAGGAGAATAAGCCACTTATGGATCCTCTCGACTCGTAAGGGGAAAATACTCTTGTGAGATCTTTATGACCCACACAAGAAAACACACTTAGGAGTTCTCACGACTTCTTAGGAGAAGATACACCTACGAGATCCTCTCGACTGGTAGGGAGAAATACCTTTATGAGACCGTTACGGCTCATAAAGGTGAAAAGTCTTAGACGACGGGGATATCAACCTATTTCCTAAGCCACGGTTGTCCTATAAGGAGGTCAATACTGACTCTTGTATGCTATCCATAGGCCATATTCGTCAAAGTTGCATGCTAATAAAGTGAATAAGTCTCTTATAGGTCCTTACGACTCGTAAGGAAAAAATACCCGAGCGAGATCCTTACGACTCACGAAGGTGAAAAACACTTAGGAATCCCCATGATTCTCAAAGAGTATATTCACCTGTGAGATCCTCTCGACTCATAGGGAGAAAAACCTTCTTAAGACCCTTACGGCTCATGAAGACGAAAAATTCTTAGGCGACAGGGATCCTAAACCTGTCTTCTAAGCCATCAATTCTATGACGATGCATAACTTTTCACTACTTAACTCACGTATATACCTGCGTGGGCAAAATAGTTGGGGGTATTTGTTCCCGCCAAAATTTTTGGCTCAAAACTTTTTGTTCCTTTTATAAAAATAGAAGGCAGGCTCTACGTGTTAAACAGGTAATCACTCACATGCAAAGCATGTGGGTAGCGGGTTCAGATAGAAATCCTCTGACAGCCCCCACGTGCAAAACACACGAGTACCTGCTGCAGATAGGATTAAATCCTATAGCATCGCTCACGTGTTAAAACACATGAGCACTCACATGCAAAGCATGTGAGTACCGGCGTCAGATAGGATTAAATCCTATGATAGCCCCCACGTGTTAAACACGTGAGCACCCACGTGTTAAACACGTGAGCATCCACGTGTTAAATCCTATGAGTTCTCTTGCCGCATTCTTTTGGCAGCGCTCACCTGCAAAGCACGTGAGCGCCGCTGCCATATATGTATATGGCAGCGCTCATGTGATAGCACGCGAGCGCCCCAATTTAAAACGCTCTAATCCGATAGAATAAAATTTTATGTGATAGAATTAAATTCTATTTGAGAAATATTTTCTCTGATCTTTCTAATATGAAAAGATTTTTCTCTAACAAAGAATTTTTGGATTTAAAATCTAATGGTGATAAAATATCACCAATTAAACTATCTGATAGAATTAAATTCTATGTTAGGAAAATATTTTTCTAATCTTGTTAAACAAACAAGATATTCTATGTGATAAAATTAAATTATATGTGGGAAACATTTCCCTGATCTTTCTCAAACTAAAAAGATTTTCTTTGTTAAACAGAGAACCCTTGGATCAAGGATCCAGCGGTGATTATAAAATCACCAATTAAATCATCTGATAGAATTAGATTCTATCTTAGAAAAATATTTTTTTAATCTTGTTAAAACAAATAAGAGATTTTTTCTGTTAAACAGAGAGCCTTTGGATTAAAAGACTAACGGTGAATAAAATTTACCGGTTGATCTTTAAGATCAATTAGATTAATTATGAAATCAATTATGATCTCTCAATGAGAGATTTTCTCAAATAGATTGATTTTTCTCTTCTCCTATAAATAGGAGTAAAGAGATTAAATCTCACAGAGAGAAGACCCCTATAAGCTCTGTAAAAAAATATACAGAAAGTTCTCCACAAAACAACAGAGAATTTAATTCTCAATAAAGAAGAAAGATCGTCTTCTTCCTTAAAACCCTAGATAAAGAAAAAAGAAAAGATCAAAATATCTGCTTTACCTATCATATCATATATAAGGGTTTAACCCTTTAAAAAAATTTAGTTCTTTCTATAGATATGAGATCTACAAGTCAAGTTTCCCACAAGTTGAGAATTTAATTCTCATCGAAAAGATCTTGTTCTTGAGAATCAAAGATTCAAGGGAGAACAATGAAAGAAATGATATAAAGAAGATGGAGTTTATACTCCAGGAACATAGTTCCCTCATAAAACAAGAATTTAGTTCTTAAAGAATCTGATCTTAGATCCTCAAAATAGTGATTTTGGTGATCGTTAATGGTCAAAATACCATTACCACAAGCTAAGCTTCTCTGAAATTTAAAAGATAAGCAGATGTTAAATCTCTAGGGAAAAAGCGCCTCACATGAAAGGCACGCGAGCACTTAAAATAGCAGCTCACGTGAAAAGCATTTGGGGATTCATAAGAAACCATGAAGAAAGCGTCTCACGTGAAAGACACGTAAGCGCCCAAGGCCCATGAAGACAGCGCGTCACGTGATAGCATGTGAGCGGCAGAAAACAAAAAAAATTAGTGCTTAGCACTATTGTAGTGCCTCACGTGATAGCACGTGAGCGCCAAGAACTCAGCATCTCATATGAAACACACGTGAGCGCCCAAGAACTCAGCACCTTATGTGAAACACACATGAGCACTCAAAAAGACAGCACCTCACGCGAAACACACGCGAGCACCCAAGAACTCAGCGCCTCACGTGAAACGTACATGAGTGCTCAAGAAACATAGCGCCTCACGTGGTATTCACGTGAGTGCTACGTGACTGAATGGTATAGAAACCTAATCTTAGCCTAAATTGGCTAAGTTTGTGAAGTTTAAACTTCTTCTTAAATCAACTGGGCCCATATGCTCGTAATTTCCAATTTGATCTTAGTCCAACATACGACTAATAATTTTTCATCAATGATATCCAAGCCGATATTAATCCCATATACGAATAATGATCTTCATCCCATATCTTCTAAGTTAATCTTAGTCTCATATAAGACTAACGATTCTTAGACCCACCATGATCTTTTCCTTCAAATACGGGATTTGGTTCAAGGGTACATTTTTTCACACCTCTGATATATGTCGTTGTAATTTCTCAACGTTTTCAGAGAGGTGGCGGGTCCCAACAACCAACAACTCCTCTTCCTACGCCTCAAACACGGCGATAATGGACCGAAATGTCCTTGTTTCCTGATTTAAAATCAGGAAAGCCTACGGAAGGGGCTTCAGAAAAGGGTCACGTGCTCACACGTGACCAGCAGTCACGTGTTGGCACGTGACATCTAAAAGCATCGGCAAGGCAGATTCAGCTTCCCGACTACATCAAGGAAAAGGGCTTCAGAAAGGGTCACGTGCTCCCACGTGACCAGGGTCACGTGTTGGCACGTGACATTTAAAAGCGGCTTTAAAGGCACATCAGTTCCCTGATCAAATCAAGGAAAAGGCTTCAGAAGAGGTCATGTGCTCACACGTGACCAGGGGTCACGTGTTGGCACGTGACATTTTAAAGCAGCAGACTCATTCCCCGGTTAAATCAAGAAAAAGTCTCCAGACGAGAGTCACGTGCTCACACGTGACCAGGGGTCACGTGGTGGCACGTGACGGCTAAGCAGCGGCCAGAAGGCTGAGCGCAAAAAGAAGAAGAGGGCTCGTTCCAAGGGGGTCACGTGCCCACACGTGACCAAGGGTCACGTGGCCACATGTGACCGGCTTTCAAAGCCTATCTGTTAACAGAATTAAATTCTGAGAAAAGACCTTTCAAATCTTTCCAAAGGAACCGATTGAATTAAAAATTTAAAGATTCTTAAATATCACCCATCTATGGAAAAATCTTGAATTTGGAAAGATTTTCCCTTAAAATCTAACCGAAATAACAAAGGAAAATCTCTGGATTTAAAATCCAATGGTGAATAAAATTCACCTAACAATCCAAAGGTCCAAACGAATGGTGAATACAAATCAAATCTCTCGATGAAAGATTCATTAAAAAACTAATTGATTCGGTTGCTTCTCCTATAAATAGGAGCCAAGAGACACACAGAGAAAAGGATATATGCAGAGGGATCGATACACTAAGGAAAAAAAAGAGAGAGAGCCTTGATACTTTGGAGGAATTTGGATCTTCTGCAAAAGAAAACCCTAGGTAAGAAAGAGAAGGCTTTTTGAAAGAAAAGAGAATTTAATTCTCAACAGAGTTTAACTCTGATATAAAACAGAAGAACATAGTTCTCTCTTTAGTGGAGGATCTGTAAAGTGTACATCTCCCCTTAAATTGAGTATTTAATTCTCATTGGGTTGAGATCCCGCCATGCAGATCCAAAGCATAGAGAGGGAATGGAAGCTTGAGAATTTAATTCTCACAGAACTATAGGAATTTAATTCCTTTAAAATAAAATTAGGGTTTAACCCTATGTTGTGGGAATTTAAATCCTTCAGAGTGAACAGAATCAGGGTTCAACCCTAGAAAAATAACAGGAATTTAATTCCTTTAAAAGAAAAAGGAAGAAATTAGGGTTTCACCCTATGACAGAATCTCATAATTCTCTAAAAGAGAGTGGGAATTTAATTCTTTAAAGCTGTTATTAGGGTTTAACCCAATGACAGAATGCAGTTCTTCACATATATGAGGAATTTAATTCCTACAGAAAATTCAGAGTTCAACTCTATCCCAGAATATAAATCTTCAAAAGGAATTAGGAATTTAATTCCTCTAAAATTATTGTTAGGGTTCAACCCTACTAAGAATTTAATTCTTGAAAAGGATTAACAGATTTTCTAAAAAACATACATAGAGGCAGGGTCACGTGCCACCACGTGACCCCCGAAAAGATCCACAGAAAAGGCCCTTTGAGACGGTGCCTCACGTGACCCACGTGACCTTTGGCAGAAGCTTTAACATACAAGCATTTAAATGCCCGTCACGTGATGGCACGTGATGCTCCAAAAGATGCGATATTCTCAGCAGAACAAATGAAGGGAGGGCGCCCTCACGTGCTACCACGTGACCCCTCTTGCCTTAGTGTTTGACACTAAATTGGAACCCCTGAATCCAGTGTTAAAACACTGTTTGGCGTTCAACACTAATCAAAGAACTTTATTTGCAGTGTTTAACACTGAATTTCTTAGTGTTTAACACTAATTTGGAGCCTCTGCTGCTAGTGTTTGACACTGATTTGCTCTAGTGTTTAACACTAATTTGAACCCACTGTTGCTGGTGTTTAACACCAACTGTCTTTTAGTGTTAAAACACTAACTTGATCCCAGTGTTCAACATTGCTGAATTAACGTTAGCCCAATTGGCTAAATGGCCAGAGGCAAAGCCTCTCCTTCAATGGACCAACAAGAAGCCAATATTCCAAACATGATTGGACTTAGCCCAAGATGGCTATAAGTCCTCAATTCAGATTTAACTGGGCTAATGGGCTCATAATATAATTAATTGGTCTTGATCCTAAATTAGGCCAAAGACTGTTTAATCCACCCCGGTTCAAGGGTACATCTCTTCACTCCTTTGATACTTGGCGTTGTAATTCCTCAACGTCTTCAAAGAGGTGACGGGTCCCAATGACCACACACTAACAACGGACTGTAGGGTCCCTAAACCCATGGACTATGAGGTCCTTAACCTTGACCGAGATGTCTTAAAACTAACAACGGACTGTGGGGTCCTTAAACTCATGGACTATGAGGTCCTTAACCTTGACCGAGATGTCTTAAAACTAACAACGGACTGTGGGGTCCTTAAACTCATGGACTATGAGGTCCTTAACCTTGACCGAGATGTCTTAAAACTAACAACGGACTGTGGGGTCCTTAAACCCATGAACTATGAGGTCCTTAACCTTGACCGAGATGTCTTAAAACTAACAACGGAATGTGGGGTCCTTAAACTCATGGACTATGAGGTCCTTAACCTTGACCGAGATGTCTTAAAACTAACAATGAACTGTGGGGTCCTTAAACCCATGGACTATGAGGTCCTTAACCTTGACCGCAATGTCTTAAAACTAATATTGGACCGCAATGTCCTTAAACTACCCATGGACCGCAATGTCCTTAAACTACCCATGGACCGCAATGTTCTTAAACTACCTACCGACTGTAACGTCACTAAACTAAACAACAGAGCCCCCCTTTTATTGCACTCTTGTTGAATCTAAACGATCCCGTTAAGTTGATGTTAGTCTAAAAGCTAGACTAACGTATCCTTAACAAACGTTTAAGTTGATCTTAGTCTCAAATGAGGCTAACGTATCCTTAAACCCAAACCCCCAAACCCAAATCTAAGATAATACGGATTTGGACTAGTCCACGCCCTACGGGCGACGACATAACTCAGTCTCCGTATACAATCCACGGGCAACAAAACACAAAACAAACACGCACGACACGAAGTGACCATCTGGAGAAGGAGAAAGTTGTTACCGCAATGCGGTAGCGTAATTAACTGCAGGGGTTTGCGCCTGCAGGGAAGAGCGTCCCCACAATCAAAAAATCCCTCAAGCGAAGGGGAATCTGACGAAGTCTGCTACATCGGACGCATCCATTCAAACCTTCGATACATGGTGTTCCCCTCCGAACGGCGGCCGAGACGTGGCGTCTCGCCTGAGGTTCGGGGCAGATGCTAATTGGTGCTATCCGTCCACCCCTCCGGAGATGCCAAGTTGATCTATGGCACCATGTATCGAAGGTTTAAATGGATGCGGCCGATGTAGCAGACTTCGTCAGATTCCCCCTCGTTTGAGGGGTTTTTGATTGTGGGGACGCTCTTCCCTGCAGGCGTAAGCCCCTGCAGTTAATTACGCTACCGCATCGTGGTAACAACTTTCTCCTTCTCCAGATGGTCACTTCGTGTCGTGTGTGTCTATTTTATGTTTTGTTTTTGGTTGCCCGTGGATTGTATACGGAGACTGAGTTATGTCGTCGCCCGTAGGGCGTGGACTAGTCCAAATCCGTGTTATCTTAGATTTGGGTTTGTGGTTTTGGTTTAAGGATACGTTAGCCATACTTGAGGCTAAGATCAACTCAAACGTTTGTTAAGGATACGTTAGTCTAACTTGAGACTAAGATCAACTTAACGGGATTGTTTAGATCCGACGAAGGAGCGTTTGGGCTCCATTGTTCCAGTTTAGGGACATAGTGGTCCATCGTATGTATGGCCGTCGGGACCCGTCACCTCTCTGACGACGTTGAAGGATTACAACGACAGATGTCAGAGGAGTTCGGAGATGTACCCTCGAACCAGAGTTAATTGGGGGAGATCCATAGCCCGGTTTTGTTTGAAGGTTTAAGGATACGTTAGCCATCTTTGAGGCTAAGATCAACTTAAACGTTTGTTAAGAATACGTTAGTCTAACTTGAGACTAAGATCAACTTAACGGGATCGTTTAGATCCGACGAAGGAGCGTTTGGGCTCCATTGTTCCAGTTTAGGGACATAGTGGTCCATCGTATGTATGCCGTCGGGACCCGTCACCTCTCTGACGGCGTTGAAGGATTACAACGACAGATGTCAGAGGAGTTCGGAGATGTACCCTCGAACCAGAGTTAATTGGGGGAGATCCATAGCCCGGTTTTGTTTGAAGGTTTAAGGATACGTTAGCCATCTTTGAGGCTAAGATCAACTTAAACGGGATCATTTAGATCCGACAAAAGAGCATGCGGAGGCTCTATTGTTCCAGTTTTAGGGACGTGGTGGTCCATTGCTAGTTTAAAGACATTGCGGTCCATGGGTAGTTTAAGGACATTGCGGTCCATGGGTAGTTTAAAGACATCGCGGTCCATTGTTAGTTTTAAGACATCTCGGTCAAGGTTAAGGACGTCATAGTCCGTGGGTTTAAGGACCCCACAGTCCATTGTTAGTTTTAAGACATCTCGGTCAAGGTTAAGGACCTCATAGTCCATGGGTTTAAGGACCCCACAGTCCATTGTTAGTTTTAAGACATCTCGGTCAAGGTTAAGGAACTCATAGTCCATGAGTTTAAGGATCCCACAGTCCGTTGTTAGTTTTAAGACATCTCGGTCAAGGTTAAGGACCTCATAGTCCATGGGTTTAAGGACCCCACAGTCTGTATCTTGATTTAAGGACGCATTAGTCCATGAGTTTAAGGACCCCACAGTCCGTATTAATGAGTGGTCACCGGGACCCGTCACCTCTTTGAAGACGTTGAGGGATTACAACGCCAAGTATCAAAGGAGTGAAGAGATGTACCCTTAAACCGGAGTGGATTAAATAGTCTTTGGCCCAATTTGGGATCAAGACCAATTAATTACGTTATGAGCCCATTAGTTCATTCAATTACGAATTGGGGACTTATGGCCAGCTTGGGCTAAGTCCAATCATGTCTGGAATATTGGCTTCCTGTTGGTCCATTGAAGGAGAGGCTTTGCCTCTATCCATTTAGCCAATTGGGCCAAAGCCTAGTGTTAAACACTACAGAGCAATCGGTGTTGAACACTGGGAACGAGATCGACAAGTTAGTGTTTAACACTAAATTGGTGTTAAACACCAGCAACAAGGCTTTCAAATTAGTGTTAAACACTAAAACAAATCAGTGTTAAACACTGGAAACAGATATCTCAAATCAGTGTTAAACACTAAGGTAATCAGTGTTGAACACTGCAAATAAAGTTCTTTGATTAGTGTTGAACACTAAGGAAAGAGGGGTCACGTGGCAACACGTGAGAGCGCCCTCCCTTCATTTGTTCTTCTGAGACTATTGCATCTTTCAGAGCATCACGTGCCATCATGTGACGGGCATTCAAATGCTTGTGTGTTAAAGCTTCTGTCAAGGGTCACGTGGGTCACGTGGGGCACTGCCTCAAAGGGGCTTTTTGTAGATCTTCTGGGAGGGTCACGTGGTGACACGTGACCCTGCCTCTATGTATGTTGTTTAGAGGATCTGTTAATCTTTTCCAGGAATTAAATTCCTCGTAGGGTTAAACCCTGACAGTAATTTCAGAGGAATTAAATTCCTACTTCCTTTTGAAGATTTATATTCTGGAATAGAGCTGGACTCTGAATTTTTTGTAGGAATTAAATTCCTCATATATGTGAAGAACTGAATAGGGTTAAACCCTAATAAAAGCTTTTAAGGAATTAAACTCCTATTTTCTGTTAAAGAATTATGATTAAGGGAATTAAATTCCCGCTGTTTCAACAGAACTAAGTTCTTAATTAGGGTTAAACCCTGTTTCTTTTTGTTCTGAAGGAATTAAATTCCCATGACACAGGGTCAAGCCCTAATTTTATTTTAAAGGAATTAAATTCCTATAGTTCTGTGATAATTAAATTCTCGTGCTTCCGTTCCCTCTCTATGTTTTGGATCTGCATGGCAGGATCTCGACCCATTGAGAATTAAATTCTCAACTTCAAGGGGAGATGTGCACTTTGCAGATCCTCTATCAAAGAGAGAAGAGATATGTTCTTCTGTTTTATATATCAGAGTTAAACTCTGTTGAGAATTAAATTCTCTTTTCTTTCAAGGAGCCTTCCCTTTCTTACCTAGGGTTTTCTTTTGCAGAAGATCCAAATTCCTCAAAGTATCAAGGCTCTCTCCCTTTTCTTCTCTCTGCGTATCTATCCCTTTTTTGTGTCTCTTGGCTCCTATTTATAGGAGAAGCAGCCGAGTCAATTAGTTTCTGTGAATCTTTCATTAGGAGATTTGATTTGTATCCACCATTCGTTTTGGACCTTTGGATTATTAGGTGAATTTTATTCACCATTGGATTTCAAATCCAGAGCTTCTCCTTTGTTATTTCTGTTAGATTTAAAGGGGAAATCTTTCCAAGTTCGAGATTTTTTCCATAGATAGGTGATATTTAATCACCTCTGAATCTTTAATCTAATCGGTTGCTTATAATCTTTTTCCTTTGGAAAGATTTGAGAGTTCTTTTCTCAGAGTTTAATTCTGTTAACAAATGGGCTTTGAAGTCGGTCACGTGTGGCCACGTGACCCTTGGTCACGTGTGGGCACGCGACCCCCTTGGAACGAGCTTTCTTCTTTCTTTCTGCGCTTTGCTTTTTGTTCTCTGTTTAGCTGTCACGTGCCACCACGTGACAACTGGTCACGTGTGAGCACGTGACCCTGGCATGGAGCCTTCTTCTCGATTTAACCGGAGAATGAGTCTGATGTTTTGAGTGTCACGTGTCAACACGTGACCCTGGTCACGTGGGAGCACGTGACCTCTTCTGAAGCCTTTTTCTTGATTTGATCAGGGAACCGTTGTGTCTTTGCCGCTGCTCTTAAATGTCACGTGTCGACACGTGACCCAGGTCACGTGGGAGCACGTGACCCTTTCTGAAGCCCCTTTCTTTGATGTATTTGGGAAACTGAATTTGCCTTGTCGATACTTTTAGGTGTCGCGTGCCCACACGTGACTGCTGGTCACGTGTAAGCACGTGACCCTTTTCTGAAGCTTTTTCCATAAGCTTTTCTGATTTTAAATCAGGAAACAAATGCCCCCACAGCGTTGTTCTCACGTGTCAGCACGTGAGTGCAGCGCTATCACTTTTTGTGACCGTTGGATTCCTTTAGGGATTTGGGGAGATGAATCGTTTCCCTCGCCTTCTATAAATACCACCGTCTCTTCAGAGGAGCCTTCACTTTGCTCATCTTCTTCTTCTGAGAAATTTTCCCTTGAGAATTTAATTCTCGCTTCCAGAGCTTAGTTCTCTGTCTCAGACATTTTCCAGAGTTTAACTCTGTTGAAGAATCCCTTTTCCTCAGGTAATAATGTTGAACGGTTGAAGCGCCTTCGTTTTAAAAGAATTCTCTGGATTTTAAATCCACATTAAGGATTTCACAAAGAACCCATTTTTTCTTCAATTTCTTTAACCTTCATCAGCAGATCTCTTAGGGTCGGATGATCCTTGGGGAGATGATGATGGCGGTTCAACTCCATGAGATTTAATTCCATCAAAAAAAATGCTTTCCGGGAATTTAATTCCCTTTTCTTAATAAGGAATTTAATTCCAATGAAGGACTCGATTTCTTCACACGGAGGCTTCCTGGGGTCTCTTGGCCCGAGGTTGTTCTTCTGCAATTAATGAAATGGGGGTTTTGTAATGATGTCTTCTGTGGGAATTTAATTCCTTTGATCTTGTTGGATTCAATGTAGAGTCCGAGACAGATCCTGTTGGGGGGAATGTGCATGGTCATCATTCTTTATTAAATGAGGATATTCCCTTTGTTTTATTGTAACTATTTGGTCTCATTATTAATGAGCCGTCATTCGGATTCTGTGGGGCCCATATGTTTTGTAGCCAATGGTCCCAGAAAACTCTGCTGTTGCTTTCTTTAACTAGTCTTCATGTTCATGCATGAATATATATATATTGCTGACTTTTCTTCTAACGATATTCTTTTATTGGATTTCAGGTGCGATGGCTTCTGTTCCACGCTTTCCCTTTTCTCGCTCGGAGGCTGCTTTTCCTCAGTCACCATCTGATGAGGAAGCGATGGCGATGATTCGGGCCCATGACCCGAACTGTACCAACCTTCTTCAATGGGGATCTTGGTACAGTCAGATTATTCAGGGTCGCCGGAGTTTTCTTTGCGCGGTGCCGACGGAGCCCACTTTCCCATTTTTACCGATGGATCCTCCGAGGACAGTTTTTGCTGTGGAAATGCCCAACTGGACTCCAACGGGGAGGCTCGAGCCTTCGACGACCGGTATTCCGAACCATCCGATCCCGGCTATAGACATCTTGGGGCGGCGTATCTGCCAGGGTGGGGCCCACCCGTGGGGGCAAATTTATAAGATAGGGCTTACTCCCCGGCATCCTACGGGCTACCTTCTCTGGGCTCGCTACATCCTTTCTGCCCATCGCGCGCGGTTGCAGAAAGTCGGGCTTTATCAGGCCATATACGCGTCACTATTCCATTATAAGTCCCCGCATGTCTGGTGGGTTAAGGCGTTTTTAAACCAATGGAATCTTCCTACCAACACTTTCATCCTAGGAGATCGCGAGGTATCGATCTCCCTAGCAGAATTCTATGATATTTCGGGGTTGCCAATCAGGGGTAGTTTGTATGAGGAGTTGTTGCCTCCTGACGAGTACGTTTTTGAACCCGAGCCCGCCCCGGTTGACGGCCTGTCTGCTGAGAATGCCGTTCGCCACAAGCGCCCCAGTTTAATCAAGGCGCTAGGCATCTTCGACCGATTATTCACTGAGTCTGAAGAGCAGGGCGTTACTTTCAAGAGCTTCATTGCTCGTTTCCTTCGTGAGGACGCCTTATCGAAGACAGCCCCGAAGTTTGCCAGCATTGAGGACCCTTTTGGGTTCGGTCCGAAGAAGCTGCCGACCACTGAATCAGATCTACCTCAGTACTACATCCCTATTATATCGCCGATATCTTTTGAATCCATTGCTGTCCCAGGCATGGACGAGGAGACGTTCTTTGTGGGGTTTGTTAGTGTTTGGCTCAGTTGGTTCGTTATCCCCATGCATCGCCGCTTCATGAGAGCCTCGGTCATCTACCCGGCCCATCGTATTGCTAAGGGGACGCGGTTGGCCATTGGCATCCCGGCCTTGGCGCACCTCTATCATGGATTGGGCACCGCAGCTAATACCTCTACACCCGGCGTGGACGTAGTGAACTTTTCGCTTCATTATTTCACGTCCTGGGTCGAAATGCATGTGCTGGGGGCTTTCGCTATGCATCAGAGGCCCGCCTTTTACGACGCCTATCCCTTCCCGCGACTCATGCGACTGGTGGGTGCTTCTGCTGCAGACCCGACCCAATTCGGGGCTATTCGGGTGCTGATTTTTCCTCATGCCACCACTGGCGGGTTGGCTTTTAGTGATCGGGTCTTGTCTACTCCTTCGGGTCCTGTCCAACAACTCTGGGACCAGTCGAAAGACAACGCACCTTCTTTGAAGCCCCGGGAGGCCGCGCATTTGTATACAATTAGACCGGGCTACTTGGTGTTTCGCCAGGACAGTGCAGCTCTTTTTATGCGGTACAATCCGCATCGATTCGCCCGGCAGCTCGGATATGACCAGGGTGTTCCTTTCGAGGCTTTTATAGTCGCCCCGATCCCTTCGCTCGATGCTGTTCGCGATGCCGCTCACCATTTCATGAGGCTGAACACCGGCTCCCGTTTCATGGTCCCTGAAGCTGAGTACATGCCCCGGTGTGTGGGTGCATTTACGGGCTGGTACCTTCATCGGATCAGCCCAATTATCCTTGAAGAAAGAAGGGTGCTTCTTGGTCACGACGCCCCTCCTCAGGTTTCGGGGGCTAAGCTACAACCAAGGGTTCCGGTCCGCTTCCCTTTGAGGGAGACTGGCACCGCGCTCATTCTGGGGGAGTCAGGGGTAGACCTTACTCCAATAGCTGGTATGCCCTTGGGTTCTCGATCGCGGGGTAAACGGGCCCCAGTAGTAGCACCCCTGCCGGTGGCGGTACCGCCCTCTGTGGCGTCGACAACGGTGATGTCGTCCTCGGTTGTGGCACCGAGCGAGAGTAACAGGGATGAGGGCGCTGAGGGCGATGTGGGTCAGCGCCGCCCTAAGGCTTCGCGCGGGAGGAAACGGTCATCCTCAGCGACCGGCTCTGGGTCTAAACGGCGGAGGAAAGCGGCCACCACCCTGCTTGATTCTGTGGCGGAGTCTGAGCCTATCCTTGAAGATGAACCATTGGCCCTGCAAGAGTCAGACGCTGGACTTCTCTTCCCGAGTTCGGCTGATGAGGAGGCCGCACAGCTGGCTGAGGCCATACGGCGTTCAAAAGACGCGTCTCATAATGCCAAGGTTCCGAAGAAGTCTTATCCTGCTGTAATTTTTTACGAAGATCCTTCATGGATTCGACGGCGACTCATCGGTCCCTTGGAGGAATGGGGGGGAAAGGGCTTTGAAGCAGGCCGCTTCAGAAGACGCAGCTGATGCACTTTCTTTATGGACCGGCGGTCATGAGTCTACTCTTGGACCCCGGCGAGCCTATCTCCTTGAGAAGAAGCAGCGGCTTGAAGAAGCCATATTGAGGGCTTCCTTGCGTATAGGTACGTTGTGCTCCTTTTGTAGTCTTTCCGATTATTTATGCCCGTGCATATGTATCATTATTTTTATTCGAATCGTGCAGAATCTTCAACGCTGGGGGAGCTTCGTACGGGCTCATTGAAGCTGACGCCTGCCGAAATCCCCGATGAAACATTGCTTGATGGGGAGGGGGCTGATGAGGCTGCTCCTCTTGCGATAGAGCCTCCAGTGGTTGTTCTTGATCAGGTAGTGCTCGCCCCTTTGGGGGAGACTCATTTGGAGGCTGCTGCCCCAACGGCTCTTCCCGAAGGCGGCCCCGAAGCTGAGATGGAGGTAGTGGGGACTTCCCTCCCTCTGTTGGAGTCCGGGGTTCCGACAGAGGCTGTCGAAGCCGCTATCCCCCCGGCTCAGAATGGGAGGAGTGTTGAAGGTAACCTTTCTGAATTTTAAATTAGCAGTCTTTCCGTTGTCTGAACTCTTTTGTTTTCTCAGAATTACGCGAGTTGGCGGCCTCTATTGTCGATCTGTCTCCCCGGCAATCCTTTCAGCGTTTGCTGGAGATGGCAGCTCCACAAGCGATATCCCCCCAACGCATTGTCCTCTCATCTGGGCAAGGTTGGTGTCGTCCATCCCTTCTCATAGCATCGTCATTATTTTGCATACTGACATTGATGTTTTCTACAGTTCTGGAAGCCGATGATGAGGTCGAGGTTCTCGAAGGGCCAGGGGAGCCTTTAGCTCCTACTTGCACGACTGTCGGTAAGCGACATTTCATTATACTCTCATTCGTTCTTTGCTTAAGAATTTTGCTGACGTCTTTCAAATTTGAACAGCTCTGCCAGTCTCCACGGCGTTGGAGTCGCGCATCGTGATGCCGCCCGGCCCTTATGCCCTGCGGGCTTCAGAACGCTTGGCCCAATTAAGCCTCGTCTCCTTGTCGTCTCTGATCGAGGAGCTTCGTGCTGGCAGCGCGACCACGGCTGAAGCATTCGCTGCCGAGGCTAACGGTTCTCTTCCTTTTCTTGCCACCTACCACAGCGTAGAGGTGGTGCGAGTCTGGGTGGAGTTCTGCCGGCGGGTGGAGGCTTGCCTGCACGCCCTCGAATGTTCCCACCTTTCCTCGGAGGCCGTGGCTGCAAAGGCGGAGTTAGGGGGGCTGATAGCACGGGGCACGGCAAACATGACGTCATGTGAGAAGAGGCTCGGTCTCAAGTTCTCGGAGAGGGAGCTAGCCTCCAAGGCGCTGGGCGAGCTTCAAGCCAATCTCACAGCCAAA
Source organism: Agapanthus africanus (assembly GCA_030015575.1). Classification (NCBI taxonomy): domain Eukaryota; kingdom Viridiplantae; phylum Streptophyta; class Magnoliopsida; order Asparagales; family Amaryllidaceae; genus Agapanthus; species Agapanthus africanus. The sequence goes on from CM057337.1 coordinate 762,152,606, forward strand.
GCCAACAAAGCGTATGAACTCTGGCGGGTGCTTCAGGAGTCCATCAAAGAGGTGGTGGCTCTCGATAAAGCTGCCACGTTCACTCGTGAGAGGGTCGAGGCTCATAAGGCCACTGAGAAAGAGCTTGAAGCCCGGCTTGCTTCATATCAGGTCCAACAAGCTCAGGCGGAGGCTCGTCTTTTGGAGATCTTGCGTCATGAAGCCGTGGTCCAACAAAAGCAGGATGAGCTGTCCAAGCTGCTGAATCGCCCGCCGGCTTAAAACATTTGTATCTTTTCTCCCCTTTTTTTTTGTACATACTCATGGATAAGAGTATCTTTCTTTTTGTTTCTTCCATGAATTGTACTTTGTATCCATTTTGGTTTATGAATAAAAGATACATTTTTCTTCTCAATGGTGTGTCCCCTTTTTATTGAACGTGTTTTGCGGAAAATTTATCTTGATCTCCTTGCAGGACAGCAATGGCTCTGGATTCAGGGTTAAGATCTGCTTCCTAAGACTTTTGTATTTTATGAGCCACGAGGGTCTCATAAAGAGTTTTTTCTCCCTATAGGTCGAGAGGATCCCATAGGTGTAAGTTTTTCTTAAAAATCGTGAGGATTCTTAAGCGGGTTTTCCCTTGAGGGTCGTAAGGATCTCACAAGAGAGTTTTTCATCCTTATAGGTCGTGAGGACCTGCAAGTGCTGGATGTGGTCACCCTTATCCGTGTTTCACGGGGTCAGGGGCCGCTCCAGGTATCGTAGTTTAAAGACGTCGCGGTCAAGGTTAAGGACCTCATAGTCCGTGGATTTAGGGACTCCACCGTCCGCTGTTAGTTTTAAGACATCACGGTCAAGGTTAAGAACCTCATAGTCCGTGAATTTAGGGACTCCACCGTCCGCTGTTAGTTTTAAGACATCACGGTCAAGGTTAAGGACCTCATAGTCCGTGGATTTAGGGACTCCACCGTCCGATGTTAGTTTTAAGACATCACGGTCAAGGTTAAGGACCTCATAGTCCGTGGATTTAGGGACTCCACCGTCCGATGTTAGTTTTAAGACATCACGGTCAAGGTTAAGGACCTCATAGTCCGTGGATTTAGGGACTCCACAGTCCGATGTTAGTTTTAAGACATCACGGTCAAGGTTAAGGACCTCATAGTCCGTGGATTTAGGGACTCCACCGTCCGATGTTAGTTTTAAGACATCACGGTCAAGGTTAAGGACCTCATAGTCCGTGGATTTAGGGACTCCACAGTCCGATGTTTGGTTGCAGGGACCCGTCACCTCTTTGAAGACGTTGAGGAATTACAACGCCAGGTATCAAAGGAGTAAAGAGATGTACCCTTAAACCAAGGCAGAATCCGTGGGGAATCGGGGTGTTTGATCGTTAGTTTTAAGACATCACGGTCGAGGTTAAGGACGTCATAGTCCGTAGATTTTAAGGACTCCACAGTCCGGTATTTGCTCTGGATGCTTCACACGGGTTCACTGCCGTGCTTGGCGAGGACCAGGCTCCGCTCTGGGCGTTTTCCGCGGGGTCAAAGAGTGACGTTATCCGCGTTCCACGTAACCAGGAATTTTGCACTAGATACTTCACACGGGTTCACTGCCGTGCTCGGCGAGGACTAGGCTCCGCTCTAGATGCTTCACACGGGTTCACTGCCGTGCTCTGCGAGGACCAGGATCCGCTCTAGACGTTTTCCACGGGGTCAAAGAGTGACGTTATCCGCGTTCCACGTAACCAGGAATTTTGCACTAGATGCTTCACACGGGTTCACTGCCGTGCTCGGCGAGGACTAGGCTCCGCTCTGGATGCTTCACACGGGTTCACTGCCGTGCTCTGCGAGGACCAGGATCCGCTCTGGACGTTTTCCACGGGGTCAAAGAGTGACATTATCCGCGTTCCGCGTAACCAGGAATTTTGCACTAGATGCTTCACACGGGTTCACTGCCGTGCTCGGCGAGGACTAGGCTCCGCTCTGGATGCTTCACACGGGTTCACTGCCGTGCTCTGCGAGGACCAGGATCCGCTCTGTACGTTTTCCACGGGGTCAAAGAGTGACGTTATCCGCGTTCCACGTAACCAGGAATTTTGCGCTAGATGCTTCACACGGGTTCACTGCCGTGCTCGGCGAAGACTAGGCTCCGCTCTGGACGTTTTCCACGGGGTCAAAGAGTGACGTTATCCGCGTTCCACGTAACCAGGAATTTTGCACTAGATGCTTCACACGGGTTCACTGCCGTGCTCGGCGAGGACTAGGCTCCGCTCTGGACGTTTTCTATGGGGTCAAAGAGTGACGTTATCCGCGTTCCACGTAACCAGGAATTTTGCACTAGATGCTTCACACGGGTTCACTGCCGTGCTCGGCGAGGACTAGGCTCCGCTCTAGACGTTTTCCACGGGGTCAAAGAGTGACGTTATCCGCGTTCCACGTAACCAGGAATTTTGCACTAGATGCTTCACACGGGTTCACTGCCGTACTCGGCGAGGACTAGGCTCCGCTCTGGATGCTTCACACGGGTTCGTTGCCGTGCTCTGCGAGGACCAGGATCCGCTCTGGACGTTTTCCACGGGGTCAAAGAGTGACATTATCCGCGTTCCACGTAACCAGGAATTTTGCACTAGATGCTTCACACGGGTTCACTGCCGTGCTCGGCGAGGACTAGGCTCCGCTCTGGATGCTTCACACGGGTTCACTGCCGTGCTCTGCGAGGACCAGGATCCGCTCTGGACGTTTTCCACGGGGTCAAAGAGTGACATTATCCGCGTTCCGCGTAACCAGGAATTTTGCACTAGGTGCTTCACACGGGTTCACTGCCGTGCTCGGCGAAGACTAGGCTCCGCTCTGGATGCTTCACACGGGTTCGTTGCCGTGCTCTGTGAGGACCAGGATCCGCTTTGGACGTTTTCCACGGGGTCAAAGAGTGACGTTATCCGCGTTCCACGTAACCAGGAATTTTGCACTAGATGCTTCACACGGATTCACTGCCGTGTTAGGCGAGGACTAGGCTCCGCTCTGGATGCTTCACACGGGTTCGTTGCCGTGCTCTGCGAGGACCAGGATCCGCTCTGGACGTTTTCCACGGGGTCAAAGAGTGACATTATCCGCGTTCCGCGTAACCAGGAATTTTGCACTAGGTGCTTCACACGGGTTCACTGCCGTGCTCGGCGAAGACTAGGCTCCGCTCTGGATGCTTCACACGGGTTCGTTGCCGTGCTCTGCGAGGACCAGGATCCGCTCTGGACGTTTTCCATGGGGTCAAAGAGTGACATTATCCGCGTTCCACGTAACCAGGAATTTTGCTGATTGTATCCGCATTTCACGGGATGGAGGTTTGACTGTTGGTGATATGTATACCACCGAGCCATGGAACCGGGAGTTTCCGCTATTCCGCTTAGCTTGAAGTTGTGTCCGTCGTTACGAGACGAGTGTTGGGATGATCTCTAGGTCGCTTGTGGCCCGTCGAGATTTAGCTTCTTTCTTTGGTGAAACCTGGGGGAGGGAGGTATGTTCACTTTTTGTTTATGCCGTTGGATTGTATACAGGGTGTGATGGAACATCACCTGTAAGGCATAAATTTTATTTTTATTTTATTTCTTTTTCCGCGATGCTCTATCGTTTCAGCTTTTATATCGCGAAGGTCGCGATTGCCCCATCATTTCGGCTATTTTTCGCGGTGCCCAATCATTTCGGCTATCTATTTATTTTCTGCTCGATGCTTTTTATTGCGAGTTGCCCCATCATTTCGGCTATTTTTTATGCCTTCATTTTTACTTGCTACTTTTTATTGCAAGTTGCCCCATCATTTCGGCTATTTTTCATGCCTTCATTTTTTACTTGCTGCTTTTTATTGCAAGTTGCCCCATCATTTCGGCTATTTTGTAGGCATGTGTGGCTTGCTAGCTTTTTCGCTGCAAGCCTGGATTTTAGGCACCGATTTCGGCATCAGCACCGCTACAACTGGAATGTTGCCAGGAGCGAGTCATCATTTGCCTTTGTCGATGATGAACAAAGGTGGCTCAGCAAACAGGGTTAAGGGTCCTGTCGACCAAGGCTTTTGACTTCATGAGCCGTAAGGGTCTCACAAAGGTATTTCTCCCTACAAGTCGTGAGGATCTTGCAGGTGTATTTTCTCCTTAGGGATCGTGAGGATTTCTAAGTGTGTGCTTCTCTGTAAGTCGTAAGGATCCTACAAAAGTGCTTTCTCCTTATGGATCGAGAGGACCTACAAGGGTTAGACTTTGCTGGGGAAATGTTTATTTGCCCCCGTGGATTGTATACAAGGGTCAGTATTGAGTCCCTTGTAGGGCAATATCGAAGGTTGTGGAGGATTTGCTTAAGAACAGGTTTAGGTTTCTGTAACTTAAGACTTTCAAATCTTATGAGCCGTGAGGGTCCCATAAGAGAGTTCTCCTTACGAGTCGTGAGGATCTCGTAAGTGTATTTTCTCCTTAGGAATCGTGAGGATCCCTAAGTGTGTTGCTCCTTTGTGAGTCGTAAGGATCTCACGCAGGTGGTTCCTCCTTACAAGGTCGAGAGGACCCTACAAGTGTCTTTTAACGAGGTTGCGCCCTTTCGGGTTTTCACAAACACTCGCCGGTAGTCCTGCTGTTTTTACTCACGGAGCCCTTTCGGGTTTTCATCCGTGCCCATTTTGCTTGTGGACAAACCGTTTTTTATTCTTTTTCTTTTCTTTTTATTTCGTCAGCATAAGGATGCTGCGGTAGTAGTTTAGGGACGTTTCGGTCCGTCGTTAGTTTAAAGACATTTCGGTCCATCGATAGCTTAAGGACGTTTCGGTCCGTTGTTAGTTTAAGGACGTTTCGGTCCGTCGTTAGTTTAAGGACATTTTGGTCCATCGATAGTTTAAGGACGTTTCGGTCCGTTGTTAGTTTAAGGACGTTTCGGTCCATCGTTAGTTTAAGGACATTTCGGTCCATCGTTAGTTTAAGAACGTTTCGGTCCATCGTTAGTTTAAGGACATCTCGGTCCATCGATAGTTTAAGGACGTTTCGGTCCGTTGTTAGTTTAAGGACGTTTCGGTCCATCGTTATGGGAATGCCGGCTGCTGCTTGTAAAGTCTGAGCTTAGGAAGATAGCGAGCGGACATAGTCGTCGTCATCTATCATTGACCCAGGCTGTGGCTCATTAAGCATAGTATTTCTTTAAGAAGCGGCCGTTTATTGGCCTGAAAGGCCTTTCACCGTGCATGTCCATGAGTAGATAGGCTCCATCCTGGTAGACCTTGTCTATGATGTACGGGCCTTCATAGTTTGGCTCAAATTTTCCCCGCTTGGCACGATTGGGGATCATAGGTCTTTTGACCACTAGTACGAGATCGCCTTAGCGGAATGTCCTCGGCCTGGTCGATCTTTCGTACGAGCGCGTCATCTTTGCTTTGTAGGCTTCCAGATGTTGTTGCGCTATGAGCCGGGTTTCGTCGAGGGCATCAAGCTCCTCAAGCCGAAGGTGAGCATTTTCTTCGTCCGTCAGCTCGTGGTGGACTGCCACTCGTAGAGAGGGTAACTCTATCTCGAGGGGGAGCACTGCTTCCGTCCCAAATACCAACGCGTACGGCGTTGTGTTCGTGGCCGTCTTGAATATAGTTCGATAAGCCCAAAGGGCTTCTTGCAGCCTCTCGTGCCAGTCTCTCTTATTCCTGGAAACGGTCTTTTTTATGATCTTCGTCAAGGTCTTATTGAAGGCCTCGGCCAGACCGTTAGCTCGTGGGTTGTAAACTGAAGAATATCTCCAGTCTATATTGTGCTGCTGTGCGAAGCGGCTAATCTTATGGCTTCGGTAGGCTGGCCCATTATCGGAGATAATCCGCCGTCGAGTTCCGAACCGATAGATGACGTGCGTCTTGAAGAAATGGAGGATATTCTCCGTCTTCACTTCCCTCAGTGGTACTGCTTCTGCCCATTTGGAGAAGTAATCAGTTGTCGCCAGGATAAAACGATGTCCCCGGGACGATGCTGGCTCGATGGGGCCGACTATGTCAGTCCCCCACATTTCGAATGGCCAGCTAGCCACCGTTGGGTGTAGTGGATTCGGATGTTGGTGGATAAAGTCTCCATGAATCTGGCACGAGTGGCATTGCTTCGCATACTCGAGGCAGTCCTGGATCATCGTGGGCCAGTAGTAACCCATCCGTTTAATTTTTAACTTCATCTTTGGGCCTGCTTGGTGAGAACCAAAAAGTCCGTCGTGAACTTCCTGAATGACTCTTTCTGCTTTGTCAGGCCCTAAGCATCTCAGCCATAGAGAATCAAACGATCTCTTGTATAGAGTATCGTTGACGAAAGCGAAAGATAGAGCTCGTTTCATGAGCTGATGTCTTGAGGACGCTTCTTTGGGCATTCGGTGGGACTTAAAGTAGTTTATGAAGACTTCCCTCCAGTCCTCGGCCTTCTCATGGTCTTTTATTTGTAGGGTCGTCTGCTCAGTCGCTCCCTTTTCTTTATATAATTCCGGAGGTATTTCTGCCGGGGCGAGCACTCGACGGCTTTGTACCACGATTCTGACGTCATCGAGGTTCTCGTTAGCCAGTTCTTTTGCAAGTTTAGCCAACGCGTCTGCTTTGCTGTTTTCCGTGCGCGGTATGTTCTCTAAAGTATAGGAGGGAATTTGGGTCAATAGTTGTTGCACCTTTTCGCCGTACTTCACCAACTCCGGTTTGCACGTTTGGTAGTCACCATTTACTTGACTAACGACCAGTTGAGAATCCCCGTATATAAGGAGGTCTTCAATTCCCAGGTCGATGGCGATTTCGAGGCCTGCTATCAGAGCTTCGTATTCAGCTTCATTGTTTGTCCTCGGCTCTGTTAAGGAGAAGGCGAAGCGCATTATTCCTCCTTGTGGAGTTGCAAAGACGAGGCCTACCCCCGATTTGATCATTGGGACGCCTTGTTTCTGTTTCTTTACGGAGGACGCTCCATTGAAATAGAGTTCCCATCGGGTGCTTCCGCCGTTAATCGCATCAAATGCATGCTCGTCCGGCAAATCACAGTTCAGAGGAGAATCGGCCGGTATCGGATGCTCAACGAGGAAATCGGCAATGGCCTGGCCTTTCACTGCCTTGAGAGGTTGATACGTTATCGAGAACTCCATCAAGAGCAGGGCCCACTTAGCGAGTCGTCCCGTCAATATGGATTTCGACATCAAGTATTTAAGGGGATCCACCTTTGAAATGAGACGGACTTCATGCGCCAACGCATAGTGCCTGAGCTTTGTTATCGCGAAGATTAACGCCAAGCAATGTTTTTCAATGGGAGAGTAGTTGCTTTCTGCCCCCAGTAGAACTCGACTTAAGTAGTAGAGTGCCCTCTCTTTCCCCTGATCGTTCTCTTGTGCCCATAATGCGCCTAAGGAACCTTCGGGGGCGGTCGTATAAAGAATGAGGGGTTTTCCCTTGACCGGCGCAGCCAACACCGGAGGGTTCTGCAGGTACTGCTTGATCTCGTCTAGTGCACCTTGACATTTGTGATCCCAAACGAATGGAGTTCCCTTTTTCATCAGGTGGCTGTAAGGACGGCATTTGCCTGAAAGATTAGCGATAAACCGCCGGATGTATGCGAGCTTCCCTTGGAGGGACCGCAACTGTTTGAGGGTTCTTGGCGGAGGCATTTCCATGATCGCTTTAATCTTTGACGGATCTATTTCAATACCTCGGTGTCGAATGATGAATCCCAGGAATTTGCCCGAGGAGACTCCAAACGCGCATTTGAGGGGATTCATTTTCAAATTATATTGCCGAAGGCGTTGAAATACAGTCTCCAGATGCTTTAAATGTTCTCCGTATGACATGCTCTTTACTACGAGGTCATCGATATAGCACTCGACGATGTCATGTATGAGGTCGTCGAAGATCTTTGTCATGGCCCTTTGATAGGTAGCGCCAGCATTCTTTAGACCAAAGGGCATAACCCTGTAACAGAATATACCCAAAGGGGTCCGGAAAGCGGTGTGCTTCTGGTCTTCGGGATGCATCTTTATCTGATTGTATCCTGACGAACCGTCCATAAAGGAGAAAACCTCGTGAGTGGACATGTTATCTATCATTAGCTCGGTTACTGGTACTGGGAAATCGTCCTTCGGACAGGCTTTATTGAGATCCCTGAAATCCACGCATATGCGTACCGTCCCATTCTTCTTCATTACCGGGACGATATTGGCGATCCAATCGGGATATTGGACTTCTTGGATAAATCCCGAATCGATCAGCTTCTTGACTTCGGCGTTGATGCTCATCTCAAGCTCGAGTCGCATCCTTCTTGGCGCCTGCTTGACCGGCTTGATATCTGGGGATATTGCTAATTTATGCACAGCATCTCCGGATCTAATCCTGGCATCTCGGAGTAGTTCCATGCGAAGCAGTCTTTATGCCGTAGAAGCACGTTCTTTAATGCAGCCACCCTTTCTTCAGATAGCAGCTCGCTGACAAATGTCTGTCGCGGGTCGTCTGCCGATCCCAACTCAATCTTCTTGAGGTTATCTGCAGTAGTATGTATACCATCTTCTAGTTCTTTCGGAGCAGGCGGAAATTATGAGATCACCTCATCATCGCTGTTCTCAAAGCACCGGGGAAGGTCATCTATGTTCTCGGGCTCTTCTTTTAATATCGTAATCGTATAACAGGTGTGAATCCGCTCCCAGGACTGAGGTGGATCCGGTTCTGCTCTTGTGCCCTTGGGTTCATGCTCTTGTGGCGGCGTTACCCTCCAGCCGTCGGATAAAGCGAATCTGCCCTGTTGGTACTGGTCCTCGACCCAGTTCTTGAAGGTGAAGCAGTCTTCGGTAAGATGTCCTATGGCCCGGTGATAAGAGCAATAGCTCAGATGAGAAGCCTTGTTAGCTTGTTCAGGATGTCTAGACTCTGGAAGCGTGATCATTTGATGTTTTATAGCGAGCTTGAGTAACCTCTCTGTCTTGTCTCGGGGGAAGGAATACGCTCGACTCATCTTCTTTATGAGGGACGAATCCGAGCCGTGCAATACCCGATCACGCAACCCTCTAATCCTGCGTCGTTGTTGTCGGCTCCTCTTTCCGCTTCTTGATTTATTTCCGTCTCTGCGTAGGGCCTTTCGTACAACGGATTGACAAGGATGAGCATCTTTGTCTTTTGCAGCCTGTTGAGATAGACGTTGCATCCTGACCTTCTCGTAGATGGCCATTTCGCGGTTGTGGTCTTCCCGAGCTTTCTGACCCACTTTCCTGATAGGCTTGCCCATTCGTTCTTCAGACGACGGACTCAGCGCTTCAATCGCGGGGTCTAGTTTTGATGACGGGTTGGCATCTCCTGACAGGACGTCCTCTTCTTCATCAAAGGTATATATGGCGTAGCTACTGTGGGCCCGTTCCCGTTTTCCGGCTCTCGCGTATCCAAGCCCGAGTGTTTCCATTTTCCCGTTGGGTAATTTGCGTTGAGTCCCGGGGACATCCCAAATCCTGTTGTAGAACCGAGCCTGCCGAACAGTCTGTTTTAAGGGTACTCCTTGGCGCTTCAATAGCTTCTTTAATCCATTTGTATAGTATCTAGGCAGACGGATGGGTTGGAGCCTGTCAAGTGTAGCATCCGCGCCATGCCAGATCTCTTTCTCTACTTTCGACTCTGAGGATCGGTAGAATAGGATCACCTTCTCACCCCTTTGCCTGGGAGGGACGTAAAATGTTTGCAGGTCCTGCACATTGTGAGCTTGAAGCGTGTCGAGATCCTTGTAGTGTTCTCGCGGTACCATGGTGATTTGCAAACTATGGTCATCGCCAGGGGGTGCCTGTATTGACAGCCGGTTGGAGAACACGGCATTAACTTCATCTTCTGAATCACTTCCGAAGACCAACATGGGGACGGGCGTCCCCAGGTTGCTGCGTTGAGATGGCCCTGCATAAACTATCTCTTCCTCTTCTTCGGTATCGCTCCCGAAAACAGGGATGGTGGCGGCGGTTTTGTTCTCCGGGTTGCGACACCTTTCTGTATCCTCGAAATCTGGCAAAAAGTACTTCGCATCTTCGTATTTGCGGACTTCGTTCACGGAGAATGGGTTCAACTTACCTGTTACAGTATACTCGAAACCATCCTTAAAGTACTTCATACACTGATGTTGCGTAGAAGGGATGATGTTGTACTCGTGTAGCCAAGGACGACCAAGCAAGGCGTTGTAGCAGGTCTTGGCGTCAATGACATGGAATTTGACGTCCGTGACGAGAAGTCCAAAGCGTAATGTTAGTATCACAGATCCGAGAGTCCGTGACGATTGTGAATCGAAACCGGAGATAGTAATTTTGTCACGAGCGAGGTGTTGTACACTCATGCAGATTTCCTTCAACACCCGAACATTAAGGAGATTGACGGAGGATCCATTATCCACCAGGATCTTGCCTATCTTGATATCATGGCAGTATCCGGAGACATATAGGGGACGGTTGTGGTCGCGCGTCCCGAGGAGGAGGTCTTCGTCACCGAAAGTGATGTCGGCCGTATGCACTTCCTCTAGTTCATCCTTCATCTTTTCAGTGGCGAGGAAGGCTTGGAACTGTTCAGGTTCTTGTAATGCCTTAATTAGTGAGTCTCGCGCTTCTTTTGATAATAGGAGGGCATCGAGAATGCTAAGCTGAGAAGGTAGCTTCCTTAGGTGCGCGAGGATGTTATAGTTCACCTTATCCTTCCTAGGAGGGTCTTTGGCTGCCAGCTCTCTCATGACTTGGTCATCTAAAGTGATATCTTCAGTGACCTTTTCCTTTCCTTTATCTTTTCTACTCACGGGCCCGAGATTCTTCTCTAGGAGTGTACGATTGCGCAGCTGAATGTTCTCGCAGGTCTCCGGTTTCTCCTCTTTCCCTAAAACGGATTCTTTAAAGAGAGGGCCCAGAGCCATTTCTTCATCAGAGTTGCTCCCAAAGGTGAGAACTTGTGACCCCGCGGCGTGAGCCATACAACAGTTGCCAGTAGTTCTGTTGTGCCCATCGATAGTACTTCTTCGCTCCTGACGGCTCTTGCATTTCATGCGCTTAACGTGTTGCCGACGAGCAACATATCCTTGCCACCATATCTTAAAAGCGTCGCACTCCTCCGTGGGGTGTGAGATTTTTCGATGATATGCGCAATAATCAGGGTGCCTCTCCACCCCATCATGTGTGTTTCCTTCCGAGGGTGGTAGCTTCATCCCCATTGACATGGCTTTGGCAAACCTTTTCCTCGTTTTGAATATCCTCTTGTCTACTTCGGATGCCTTTCGCTCTGGCAGAGGTAGTTCAACTCTTCCGTCCAGTCGCCTGCATTTGGTTCCTTCTGACGCTGCCATCTCACGCTCCTGATCCGCTTTACTTTTTAGACGAATCTCGTCTAGAAAGGCATTGATCATTTCATTTGTCGGCCACGCACGCTCTGGTTCAGGCTCTGCCTCCAGCTTCTTAGTGCCTGGAGTTTTCTCATCATCGGTAAACGAGTGGGAGATTACGTTACAACTCGCCACATATCCTTCGGATTCATTCGACGAGCTCTCTCCCTCATCTCTCTCTTGAAAGATGTGGTTGAGGAACTCTTGCAGAGTGACAGGAGTTCGTGCCTTTTGATTGTATTCTTCCAGCGCGTCGATTTGCTTCTGCAAGTTCGTGTGCTCGTTTCCAAGCTTCACGGGCTTCTTGGATTTCTTCTTTTTCTTCGAAGATTTTGACGGTTGGGCGTGAGTATTTGGGTCCTCATCGCGAGTCTTCGTAGTTGGGCGGTGCCTCAGCATCCTTTCGATAATTTGAGGTTCAAGAGGGTCCTTCCATTCGATCGCAGGGCACGCATGAAGGTCTCTCAGCATTCTTTTGGTTTTAGTTGATAGCACGACCTCCCATGGAGCTTCTTCAATAAAGGAGCAGGTTGCCCCCGGCGCTTCTGCTTTCTTAGGAGTATGCGGTTGGGGTGGGTTCACTTTCCACTTTTCAGATAGTATAAACTTCCCCTGGAGGTATTGATCTTCAATCCATCCTTTGAAGACGAAGCAATCTTCAATCGGATGACTTACCGTTTGATGGTAAGGGCAATAGTTAGGGTTATTCACCTCGGTGGGTTGCGGCGGTCTCCTTGGATTTGGTAGGTTTATAAGTCTGTTACATATTGCCAGCTCGAATAACCGTTTCGTCTTGTCTCGTGGGAACGAGTAGGGACGTTTCATCTTCTCATTATAATACCGGCGTCTTTCTTCCAGTTGATCTGCCGGTTTCGGGGCGTTAGGTTGCTGTTGGGCATTCGCAACAAAGGTTGCCCTTCCTTTACCCTTGTCATTCCGAGGTTCCGACTTCGGGGGAGGTGGTCTATGACCCATCTGGTCCATCTAAGCCAACTTGTCGATTAAAGCCTGGAATGTGGTTGGCTTAAAGAACATCATAAACTGGGAGATAGTTGCGTGGGGGTCTAGGGTTCCCACGAACATGCCCACTGCGGGTGCCTCCTCAATGCGTTGTTCACATCTCGACCACAAATTCCGCCAGCGTATAGCATACTGGACCCAGGTTTCGCCTGGTTTTACCCTGGCGTTAATCAATGCAGTTATTGGAGTTAATCAATGCAGTTATTGGAGTGCGTTCGCTGGCACTTGCGAATCGCTGAGTGAATAACAACTCCATTTCAGCGAACGTTTTGACGGAATCGTTCGGGAGTTCCGAATACCATTCGAACGCTGTTTCTGATAAGCTGCCCACGAATTGGCGGAGCAACAGTTTATCATCACCACCGGTGTTACCGCAGAGGGCCCGGAACTGGGCGACATGTTGATGGGGATTGCCGGTCCCCTTATACACGTGGAATTTTGGTATCGTATAGCCTTGCGGGTATTTGATTTGGTCGTACCAGCTTGGATATGGCCGTCCCGTTTTTACGACTTGACCAGCTGCCTCTGTCGCATGATGAACCCGGATTTGCTGGGCTATGTAGTCAACCAAGTCAGCCTTGGAGATTGTCTCCTCCTTGGCCGTCGAGAGGGCTGGTGGTGGATTCGACGTTTCTCCTCGGTCGTCTTCAAGAACGATTGGGAGATCCTCGGCGGGTAAGTCCTGCTGGATCATCATTCCTATCATATCTTGGAAGAGAAGGCCCATACGTTGTATGTTGGCCGCTTGTTCAGCAGCCTATTTGTCCTTTTTCTCCAGTATTCGGCGAAGGAATTCAGCGTCGGTTTCTTCCTCCTGGCGTGCGTCTGAGGACGTTTCTGGGCTTTCTTTTGGCCCGGTAAGTGCGGCCATAGCATTCATCATTTCCTGAAGCTTTTGTTGCTGCTCCTGGGCTTTTGTCACGGATCGGGTTAGCGGTCGGTGGCCCGTAGAAGTGCGGCTTTCCTCCTTTCCAGAAGCCATGTAAACAGTGTGGACCACCATGCCCCCAGACTTCGGGCGTCTGGGCTTAGTGCTTTTAACCGTTGTTGCAGGCTGGGGGATCTTCTCGGGCCTCCTCCTTTTATGAGCCATGAAGGTTGAGGGGGCCGTTGAGGTGGGCGTCCAGACAGCCTTTTGGGGTTTAGCCCGGTGACCAGCTTCCGGTTGGGTTTTCAGCTTCTTGTGCTAGCGGGAGAAGTTTGGATCGATGATCGAGTCTCGGGCCTGCCGCCAAACCTTATAGATTTTGGAAGACAGCCGTTGAGGGGATCGGGGCTGTTCTGATTTTATTTCCACAATCTTTTTTAATGGGGGAGGAGACCTTTTTAGCACTGCAGTAGGAGAATTCCTTCGCACCTTATTTAGCATCTCGAAGCTGTTCCCAGTTGGAACAGCAGCATTAACTTCTGTCATCGGGGCTGGTGGAGTTAACCCGGAGGGGGAGTTGCCCCCAGCCTTCCTTACTCGGCGCCAATGGCGATGTCGAGCGTGTCGAGCGGACGGCGTTGGTTCAGCGGTGAGAATGGCTTCGTCTTGCCCCCTGTGTAGGTGGGGGGTTGCTGTTGGTGTTATCCTGTCAAAGACGGACGTCCTTTGGGTAGTAGGAGCGGGAGCTGAAGCCGTTAATCTTGTAAAGACCGACTTTTTGGTCAGAGGAGCCGCCTTGACGACTTCGGGGGTAGGAGCGGCCACTTTCTTAGAAGCAGCCTCCTCTGAGATTGTAGGCCCCATGATGAGTTCGCAGGATTTCTGGCCCAATCTAGAGAAGACCGAGGCGTTGACGTTGGGCGACTCGTTGAGAGGAGCCGCGGCAGGGGTAAGACGATCAAAGACCGACTTCTTGAGAGCTTCCGTTGTCAGCACTGGAGCGGTGAAGCTTGTCGGCGGGAGCATGGTCCCAAAGAACAATCCTGTGGTGGCGTGAGTGACCTGTTCCACGGGCATTGTGAATAGCGAAGCAGCTTGGGGTCCGTAGGCTATACCTCCTGGCGAGGCAGAGCGTTGGTTGCAATTGCAGTCCGAGCAGTTGGAGAATTTCGCAGAAGTAGAAGCCATCGATCCTTTGCTTTCTGCAATAAGCAAGACGCCAATTCTTAGTATCTTGAAACCCAAGAGCAACCATTAGCGAACCGCGATTGGTTCACGAATTACGACACACGAAGTGTGGAGTGGAAAGAGGAAAAGGTCCCACCGGGCGTGCCAGAATCTGTTCCCCTCCGAACCTCAGGCGAGACGCGTGCCAGAATCTGTTCCCCTCCGAACGGCGGCCGAGACGTGGCGTCTCGCCTGAGGTTCGGGACAGATGCTAATTAGTGCTATCCGTCCACCCCTCCGGAGATGCCAAGTTGATCTATGGCACCATGTATCGAAGGTTTAAACGGATGCGGCCGATGTAGCAGACTTCGTCAGATTCCCCCTCGTTTGAGGGGTTTTTGATTGTGGGGACGCTCTTCCCTGCAGGCGCAAGCCCCTGCAGTTAATTACGCTACCGCATCGCGGTAACAACTTTCTCCTTCTCCAGATGGTCACTTCGTGTCGTGTGTGTCTATTTTATGTTTTGTTTTTGGTTGCCCGTGGATTGTATACGGAGACTGAGTTATGTCGTCGCCCGTAGGGCGTGGACTAGTCCAAATCCGTGTTATCTTAGATTTGGGTTTGTGGTTTTGGTTTGAGGATACGTTAGCCATACTTGAGGCTAAGATCAACTCAAACGTTTGTTAAGGATACGTTAGTCTAACTTGAGACTAAGATCAACTTAACGGGATCGTTTAGATCCGACGAAGGAGCGTTTGGGCTCCATTGTTCCAGTTTAGGGACATAGTGGTCCATCGTATGTATGGCCGTCGGGACCCGTCACCTCTCTGACGACGTTGAAGGATTACAACGACAGATGTCAGAGGAGTTCGGAGATGTACCCTCGAACCAGAGTTAATTGGGGGAGATCCATAGCCCGGTTTTGTTTGAAGGTTTAAGGATACGTTAGCCATCTTTGAGGCTAAGATCAACTTAAACGTTTGTTAAGGATACGTTAGTCTAACTTGAGACTAAGATCAACTTAACGGGATCGTTTAGATCCGACGAAGGAGCGTTTGGGCTCCATTGTTCCAGTTTAGGGACATAGTGGTCCATCGTATGTATGGCCGTCGGGACCCGTCACCTCTCTAACGACGTTGAAGGATTACAACGACAGATGTCAGAGGAGTTCGGAGATGTACCCTCGAACCAGAGTTAATTGGGGGAGATCCATAGCCCGGTTTTGTTTGAAGGTTTAAGGATACGTTAGCCATCTTTGAGGCTAAGATCAACTTAAACCGGATCATTTAGATCCGACAAAAGAGCATGCGGAGGCTCTATTGTTCCAGTTTTAGGGACGTGGTGGTCCATTGCTAGTTTAAAGACATTGCGGTCCATAGGTAGTTTAAGGACATTGCGGTCCATGGGTAGTTTAAGGACATCGCGGTCCATTGTTAGTTTTAAGACATCTCGGTCAAGGTTAAGGACGTCGTAGTCCGTGGGTTTAAGGACCCCACAGTCCATTGTTAGTTTTAAGACATCTCGATCAAGGTTAAGGACCTCATAGTCCATGGGTTTAAGGACCCCACAGTCCATTGTTAGTTTTAAGACATCTCGGTCAAGGTTAAGGACCTCATAGTCCATGGGTTTAAGGACCCCACAGTCCGTTGTTAGTTTTAAGACATCTCGGTCAAGGTTAAGGACCTCATAGTCCATGGGTTTAAGGACCCCACAGTCCGTATCTTGATTTAAGGACGCATTAGTCCATGAGTTTAAGGACCCCACAGTCCGTATTAATGAGTGGTCACCGGGACCCGTCACCTCTTTGAAGACGTTGAGGGATTACAACGCCAAGTATCAAAGGAGTGAAGAGATGTACCCTTAAACCGGAGTGGATTAAATAGTCTTTGGCCCAATTTGGGATCAAGACCAATTAATTACGTTATGAGCCCATTAGTTCATTCAATTACGAATTGGGGACTTATGGCCAGCTTGGGCTAAGTCCAATCATGTCTGGAATATTGACTTCCTGTTGGTCCATTGAAGGAGAGGCTTTGCCTCTATCCATTTAGCCAATTGGGCCAAAGCCTAGTGTTAAACACTACAGAGCAATCGGTGTTGAACACTGGGAATGAGATCGACAAGTTAGTGTTTAACACTAAAAGATAATTGGTGTTAAACACCAGCAATAAGGCTTTCAAATTAGTGTTAAACACTAAAACAAATCAGTGTTAAACACTGGCAACAGATATCTCAAATCAGTGTTAAACACTAAGGTAATCAGTGTTGAACACTGCAAATAAAGTTCTTTGATTAGTGTTGAACACTAAGGCAAGAGGGGTCACGTGGCAACACGTGAGAGCGCCCTCCCTTCATTTGTTCTTCTGAGACTATTGCATCTTTCAGAGCATCACGTGCCATCACGTGACGGGCATTCAAATGCTTGTGTGTTAAAGCTTCTGTCAAGGGTCACGTGGGTCACGTGGGGCACTGCCTCAAAGGGGCTTTCTGTAGATCTTCTGGGGGGGTCACGTGGTGACACGTGACCCTGCCTCTATGTATGTTGTTTAGAGGATCTGTTAATCTTTTCCAGGAATTAAATTCCTCGTAGGGTTAAACCCTGACAGTAATTTCAGAGGAATTAAATTCCTACTTCCTTTTGAAGATTTATATTCTGGAATAGAGTTGGACTCTGAATTTTCTGTAGGAATTAAATTCCTCATATATGTGAAGAACTGAATAGGGTTAAACCCTAATAAAAGCTTTTAAGGAATTAAACTCCCATTTTCTGTTAAAGAATTATGATTAAGGGAATTAAATTCCCGCTGTTTCAACAGAACTAAGTTCTTAATTAGGGTTAAACCCTGTTTCTTTTTGTTCTGAAGGAATTAAATTCCCATGACACAGGGTCAAGCCCTAATTTTATTTTAAAGGAATTAAATTCCTATAGTTCTGTGAGAATTAAATTCTCGTGCTTCCGTTCCTTCTCTATGTTTTGGATCTGCATGGCAGGATCTCGACCCATTGAGAATTAAATTCTCAATTTCAAGGGGAGATGTGCACTTTGCAGATCCTCTATCAAAGAGAGAAGAGATATGTTCTTCTGTTTTATATATCAGAGTTAAACTCTGTTGAGAATTAAATTCTCTTTTCTTTCAAGGAGCCTTCCCTTTCTTACCTAGGGTTTTCTTTTGCAGAAGATCCAAATTCCTCAAAGTATCAAGGCTCTCTCCCTTTTCTTCCCTCTGCGTATCTATCCCTTTTTTGTGTCTCTTGGCTCCTATTTATAGGAGAAGCAGCCGAGTCAATTAGTTTCTGTGAATCTTTCATTAGGAGATTTGATTTGTATCCACCATTCGTTTTGGACCTTTGGATTATTAGGTGAATTTTATTCACCATTGGATTTCAAATCCAGAGCTTCTCCTTTGTTATTTCTGTTAGATTTAAAGGGGAAATCTTTCCAAGTTCGAGATTTTTCCATAGATAGGTGATATTTAATCACCTCTGAATCTTTAATCTAATCGGTTGCTTATAATCTTTTTCCTTTGGAAAGATTTGAGAGTTCTTTTCTCAAAGTTTAATTCTGTTAACAAATGGGCTTTGAAGTCGGTCACGTGTGGCCACGTGACCCTTGGTCACGTGTGGGCACGTGACCTCCTTGGAACGAGCTTTCTTCTTTCTTTCTGCGCTTTGCTTTTTGTTCTCTGTTTAGCTGTCACGTGCCACCACGTGACAACTGGTCACGTGTGAGCACGTGACCCTGGCATGGAGCCTTCTTCTCGATTTAACCGGAGAATGAGCCTGATGTTTTGAGTGTCACATGTCAACACGTGACCCTGGTCACGTGGGAGCACGTGACCTCTTCTGAAGCCTTTTTCTTGATTTGATCAGGGAACCGTTGTGTCTTTGCCGCTGCTCTTAAATGTCACGTGTCGACACGTGACCCAGGTCACGTGGGAGCACGTGACCCTTTCTGAAGCCCCTTTCTTTGATGTATTTGGGAAACTGAATTTGCCTTGTCGATACTTTTAGGTGTCGCGTGCCCACACGTGACTGCTGGTCACGTGTAAGCACGTGACCCTTTTCTGAAGCTTTTTCCATAAGCTTTTCTGATTTTAAATCAGGAAACACATGGTGCCATAAATCAACTTGGCATCTTCGGAGAGGTTGACGGATAGCACCAATTAGCATCTGCCCCGAATTTCAGGCGAGACACCAGTCGTGCCGTCTTTCGGAGGGGAACAGATTCTGGCACGCCCGGTGGGACCTTTTCCTCTTTCCACTCCACACTTCGTGTGTCGTGATTCGCGAACCAATCGCGGCTCGCTGATGGTTGCCCTTGGGTTTCAAGATACTAAGACTTGGTGTCTTGCTTATTGCAGAAAGCAAAGAATCGATGGCTTCTACTTGTGCAAAATGCTCCAACTGCTCGGACTGCAATTGCAACCAACGCTCTGCCTCGCCAGGAGGTATAGCCTACGGACCCCAAGCTGCTTCGCTATTCGCAATGACCGTGGAACAAGTCACTCGAGCCACCACAGGATTGTTTTTTGGGACCATGCTCCCGCCGACAAGCTTCACCGCTCCGGTGCTGACAAAGGAGGCTCCCAAGAAGTCGGTCTTTGATCGTCTTACCCCTGCCATGGCCCCTCTCAACGGGTCGCCCAACGCCAGCGTCTCGGTCTTCTCTAGATTGGGCCAGAACTCCTGTGGACCCGCAATGGGGCCTGTAATCCCAGAGAAGGCTGATTCTAAGAAAGTGACCGGTCCTGCTCCGGAAGTCGTCCAGACGGCTTCCCCTGCCAAAAAGTCGGTCTTTACAAGATTGACGGCTCCAGCTCCCGCTCCTGCTACCCAAAGGACATCAGTCTTTAACAGGCTGACACCAGCAGCGACCCCCCATCTACACAGGGGGCAAGACGAGGCTATCGCCCTCACCAGGCCGGTTCCATCAGCACGACGCGCTCGACGTCGTTACTGGCGCCGAATGAGGAAGGCTGGGAGCAACTCTCCCTCTGGGCTAACTCCACCAGCCCCGATGGCAGAAGTTAATGCTGCTGTTCCGACTGGGAACAGCTTTGAGATGCTAAATAAGGTGCGTAGGAATTCTCCTACCGCGGTGCTAAAGAGGTCTCCCCCTCCGCTGAAAAAGGCTGTAGAAGTAAAAGCAGAACAGCCCCAATCTCCTCAACGGCTATCCTCCCGAATCTATAAAGTCTGGCGACAGGCCCGAGACTCGATGATCGATCCAAACTTCTCCCGCCAGCACAAGAAGCTGAAAATCCAACAGGAAGACAGTCACCAGGCTAAGCCACGAAAGGCTGTCTGGGTGCCCGCCTCAACGGCCCCCTCAACTTCCACTGCTCATAAAAAGAGGAGGCCGGAGAAGATTCCCAGGCCTGCAACGAAAGCTAAAAGCGCTGAACCCAGACGCCCTAAGGCTGGGGGCAGGATGGTCCACACTGTATACATGGCGTCGGGGAAGGAAGACAGTCGTGCGTCTACAGGCCATAGACCGCTTACACGGTCAGTAACCAAACCTCAGGAGCAACAGCAAAAGCTCCAGGAAATGATGATTGCAATGGCCGCGCTTACTGGGCCGAAAGAAAGCCCTGAGGCTTCCTCGGATCAGCAACAAGAACAGGAAACTGACGCCGAGTTCCTCCGGAGGATGTTGGAAAAGAAAGATAAAGAGGCTGCGGAACAAGCGGCCAATATAAAGCAGATAGCCCACTTATTCCAGGATATGGTTGGAATGATGATCCAATAAGACCCACCCGCTGAGGATCCCCCGATCGTCCTTGAAGACGACAGGGGAGAAACGTCGAATCCTCCGCCGGCCCTCTCAACGGCCAAGGAGGAGACAATCTCTAAGGCTGATTTGGACGACTATATAGCCCAGCAAATCCGGGTTCATCATGCGACTGAGGCAGCTGGTCAAGTCGTAAAAACGGGGCGGCCGTATCCAAGCTGGTACGACCAAATCAAATATCCGTCGGGTTATACAATACCAAAATTCCACGTGTATAAGGGGACCGGCAATCCCCACCAACATGTCGTCCAGTTCAGAGCCCTTTGCGGTAACACCGGCGGTGATGATAAACTGTTGCTTCGCCAGTTCGTGGGCAGCTTATCAGAAACAACGTTCGAATGGTATTCGGAACTCCCGAACGATTCTATCAAGACGTTCGCTGAAATAGAGTTGCTATTCACTCAGCGGTTAGCGAGCGCCAGCGAACGCACTCCAATAACGGTGTTGATTAATGCCAGGGTGAAACCAGGCGAAACATGGGTCCAGTATGCTATACGCTGGCGAAATTTGTGGTCGAAATGCGAGCAGCGCATTGAGGAAGCGCCCGCGGTGGGCATGTTCGTGGGAACCCTAGACCCTCACGCGACTATCTCCCAGTTTATGATGTTCTTTAAGCCAACCACATTCCAGACTCTAATCGACAAGTTGACCCAGATGGACCAAATGGATCATAGATCGTCTCCCCCGAAGCCCGAGCCTCGGAGTGACAAGGGTAAAGGAAAGGCAACCTTCGTCGCGAATGCCCAGCAGCAGCCCAATGCCCCAAAGCTGGCGGATCAATTGGAAGAAAGACGCCGGTATTATAATGAGAAAATGAAGCGTCCTTACTCGTTCCCACGGGACAAGACGAAACGGTTATTCGAGCTGGCAGTACGCAACAGACTTATAAAGCTGCCAAATCCAAGGCGACCGCCACAACCCACTGAGGTGAATAATCCTAACTATTGCCCTTACCATCAAACGGTAAGTCATCCGATTGAGGATTGCTTCGTCTTCAAAGGATGGATTGAAGATCAATACCTCCAGGGGAAGTTTGCGCTGTCCGAAAAGTGGAAGGTGAACCCACCACAGCCGCATACTCCTAAAAAAGCAGATACACCGGGGGCAACCTGTTCCTTTATTGAGGAAGCTCCATGGGAGGTCGTGCTGTCAACTAAAACCAAAAGAATGCTGAAGGACCTTCATGCGTGCCCGGCAGTCGAATGGAAGGACCCGCTGGGACCCCAGATCATTGAAGGAATGCTGAGGCCGCGCCCAACTACAAAGAGCGGTAGTGATGGCCCAAGTACTCATGCCCTACCGTCAAAATCTTCGAAGAAAAAGAAGAAGAAATCTAAGAAGCCCGTGACGCCTGGAGACAAGCGCACGAACTTGCAGAAGCAGATTGACGCGCTGGAGGAGTACAATCAAAAGGCGCGGACTCCCGTCACGCTGCAAGAGTTCCTCAACCACATCTTTCAAGAGGAAGATGAGGGGGAGAGTTCGTCGGATGAATCCGAGGGATACGTGGCGAGTTGTAACGTAATCTCCCACTCGTTTACCGACGATGAAAAAACTCCTGGCACTAAGAAACTGGGGGCACAGCCTGAGCCAGAGCTTGTGTGCCCAACAGATGAAATGATCGACGCCTTTCTAGACGAGATTCGTCTGAAGAGTAAAGCGGATCAGGAGCGTGAGATGGCCGCATCGGAAGGAGCCAAACGCAGGCGACCAAATGAAAGAGTTGAAGTACTCCTGCCAGATCAAAAGGCATCCGAGGCAGACGAAAAGATATTCAAGACGAGGAAAAGGTTTACCAAAGCCATGTCAATGGGAATGAAGCTACCACCCTCGGAAGAAAACACGCTCGATGGGGCGGAGAGGCACCCTAATTATTGCGCATATCATCGGAAAGTTTCACACCCTACGGAGGAGTGCGACGCCTTTAGGATATGGTGGCAGGGATATGTTGCTCATCGGCGACATTTTAAGCGCGTGAAACGCAAGACTCGTCGGGAACGAAGAAGTACTGCCGACGGGCACAACAGAACTACTGGCAACCGTTACATGGTTAACGCCAGAGGGTCACAAGTTCTCACCTTTGGGAGCGACTCTGATGAAGAAATGGCTCTGGGCCCTCTCTTTAAAGAATCCATCTTAGGGAAAGAGGAAGAACCAGAGGCCTGCGAAAACATCCAGCTGCGCAATCGTACGCTCCCGGAAAAGAATCTCGGGCCCGCAAATAGAAAAGATAAGGGAAAAGAAAAGGTCACTGAGGATATCACTTTAGATGACCAAGTCACGAATGAGCTGACCACCAAGGACCCTCCCAGGAAGGGTAAGGTGGACTACAACATCCTAGCGCACCTAAGGAAGCTACCTTCTCAACTCAGCATTCTCGATGCCCTCCTATTATCTAAAGAAGCGTGAGATTCATTAATCAAGGCGTTACAAGAGCTCGAGCAATTCTAAGCCTTCCTCGCCGCAAAAAGGATGAAGGATGAACTGGAAGAAATGCATACGGCCGACATCACTTTCGGTGACGAAGACCTCCTCCTCGGGACATGCGACCACAACCGTCCCCTATATATCTCTGGATATTGCCATGATATCAAGATAGGCAAGATCCTGGTAGATAATGGATCCTCCGTCAATCTCCTTAACGTTCGGGTGTTAAAGGAAATTTGCATGAGCGTGCAGCACCTCGCTCGTGACAAAATTACCATCTCTGGTTTCGACTCCCAATCGTCACGGACTCTCGGATCCGTAATATTGACATTAGGCTTCGGACTGCTCGTCACGGACATCAAGTTTCACGTCATTGACGCCAAGACCTGCTACAACGCCTTGCTCGGTCGCCCTTGGTTACACGAGTACAACATCATCCCTTCTACACAACATCAGTGTATGAAGTACTTTAAGGATGGTTTCGAATATACCGTAACAGGTGAGCTGAACCCATTCTCCGTGAACGAAGTCCGCAAGTACGAAGATGCGAAGTACTTTTTGCCAGACTTCGAGGATACAGAAAAGTGTCGCAAGCCGGAGAACAAAGCCGCCGCCACCATCCCTGTTTTCGGGAGCGATACCGAAGAATAAGAAGAGATAGTTTACGCCGGTCCGTCTCGGCGCAACAACCCGGGACCGTCTGCCCCCATGTTGGTCTTCGGAAGTGACTCGGAAGATGAGGTTAATGCCGTGTTCTCCAGTCGGCCGTCAATACAAGCATCCCCTAGTGATAATCAGAGTTTGCAAATCACCATGGTGCCGCGGAAACACTACAAAGATCTCGACGCACTTCAAGCTCACAATGTGCAGGACCTGCAGACGTTTTACGTCCCTCCCAGGCGAAAGGGTGAAAAAGTGATCCTATTCTACCAATCCACAGAAACGAGAGTGGAGAAAGAGATATGGCATGGCGCGGATGCTACACTCGACAGGCTCCAACCCATCCGTTTGCCCAGATATTACACAAATGGACTGAAGAGGCTATTGAAGCGCCAAGGAATACCCTTAAAACAGACTGTTCGACAAGCTCGGTTCTACAACAGGATTTGGGAGGTCCCTGGGACTCAGCGCAAATTGCCCAACGGGAGAATGGAAACGCTTGGGCTTGGATATGTGAGATCCGGGAAACGAGAGCGAGTCCACGGCAGCTACGCCATATATAACTTCGATGAGGAGGAAAACGCCCTGTCTAGAAATGCCAACCCTTCATCAAAACTAGATCCCGCAATCGAAGTGCCGAGTCCGTCATTTGAAGAACAAGTGGACAAGCTTATCAGGAAAGCAGGTCAAAAGGCTCGGGAAGACCACAACCGCGAGATGGCCATCTACGAGAAGGCCAGGACGCAACATCTGTTTCAACAGGCTGCAAAAGGCAAAGATGCTCCTCCCTGTCAACCCGTTGTACAAAAGGCCCGACGCAGAGGCAGAAATAAATCAAGAAGCGGAAAGAAGAGCCGACAACAACGACGCAGGATTAGAGAGTTACGTGATCGGGTATTGCGCGGCCCGGATTTATCCCTCATGAAGAAGATGAGTCGAGCGTATTCCTTCCCCCGAGACAAGATGAAGAAGTTACTCGAGCTCGCTATAAAACATCAAATGATCGCACTTCCGGAGTCTAAGCACCCTGAGCAAGTTAACGAGGTTTCTTATCCGGGCTATTGCTCTTATCACCGAGCCATAGGACACTCTATCGAAGACTGCTTCACCTTCAAGAACTGGGTCGAAGACTAGTACCAACAAGGCAGATTTGCTTTATCCAGCAGCTGGAGGGTAACGCCGCCACAAAAGCACGAACCCAAAGCCGCAAAAGCAGAACCAGATCCACCTCGGTCTTGGAAGCGGATTCGCACCTGTTACATGATTACGATATTAAAAGAAGAGCTCGAGAACATGGATGACCTTCCCTGGTGCTTTGAGAACAGCAATGATGAGGCGATCTCAGAATTTCCGCCAGCTCCGAAAGAACTGGAAGATGGCATACATACTACAGCAGATAAGCTCAAGAAGATTGAGTTGGGATCGGCAGACGATCCGCGACCGACATTCGTCAGTGAGATGAGTCAAACAGGCGCCGAGAAGGATGCGGCTCGAGCTTGAGATGAGCATCAACGCCGAAGTCAAGAAGCTGATCGATTCTGGATTTATCCAAGAAGTCCAATATCCTGACTAGATTGCCAACATCGTTCCTGTAATGAAGAAAAATGGGACGGTGCGCATATGCGTGGACTTCCGGGATCTCAATAAAGCCTGCCCGAAGGATGATTTCCCAGTACCAGTAACCGAGCTAATGATAGATAACACGTCCACTCATGAGGTTTTCTCCTTTATGGACGGTTCATCAGGGTACAATCAGATAAAGATGCACCCCGAAGACCAGAAGCACACCGCTTTCCGGATCCCTTTGGGTATATTCTGCTACAAGGTTATGCCCTTTGGTCTAAAGAACGCCGGTGCTACCTATCAAAGGGCCATGACAAAGATCTTCGATGATCTCATACACGACATCGTCGAGTGCTATATTGATGACCTCGTAGTGAAGAGCATGTCATACGAAGAGCATTTAGAGCATCTGAAGACTGTATTTCAACGCCTTCGGCAATATAATCTGAAGATGAATCCCCTCAAATGCGCGTTCGGGGTCTCCTCGGGTAAATTCCTGGGATTCATCATCCGACACCGAGGTATCGAAATAGATCCATCTAAGATCAAGGCGATCATGGAAATGCCTCCGCCAAGAACCCTCAAACAGTTGCGGTCTCTCCAAGGGAAGCTCGCATACATCCGGCGGTTTATCGCCAATCTTTCAGGCAAGTGCCGTCCTTACAGCCACCTGATGAAGAAAGGAACTCCATTCGTTTGGGATCACAA
Organism: Agapanthus africanus; assembly: GCA_030015575.1. NCBI lineage: Eukaryota > Viridiplantae > Streptophyta > Magnoliopsida > Asparagales > Amaryllidaceae > Agapanthus > Agapanthus africanus. The sequence goes on from CM057337.1 coordinate 762,178,130, forward strand.
ATGCCAAGGCACACTGGACGAGATCAAGCAGTACCTGCGGAACCCTCCAGTGTTGGCTGCGCCGGTCAAGGGAAAGCCTCTCATTCTTTATACAACTGCCCTAGAAGGTTCTTTAGGCGCATTATGGGCGCAAGAGAATGACCAGGGAAAAGAAAGGGCACTCTACTACTTAAGTCGAGTTCTGCTGGGGGCAGAAAGCAATTACTCTCCCACTGAAAAACACTACCTGGCGTTGATCTTTGCGATAACAAAGTTCAGGCATTATGCATTGGCGCACGAAGTCCGTCTCATCTCGAAGGTGGACCCTCTTAAATATTTGATGTCAAAGGCTATATTGACGGGTCGACTCGCTAAATGGGCTCTACTCCTGATGGAGTTCTCGATAACGTATCGACCTCTCAAGGCAGTGAAAGGCCAGGCCATTGCCGACTTCCTTGCTGAGCATCCAGTACCTACCGGTTCTCCTCTGAACTGCGATTTGCCGGACGAACATGCATTTGATGCGATCGGCGACGGTGATACCCGATGGGAACTCTATTTTGATGGGGCATCTTCCATGAAGAAGCGCAAACAATGTACCCCCATAATCAAATCGGGAGTAGGCCTTATCTTCGTAACCCCACAAGGAGGGATAATGCGCTTTGCTTTCTCCTTAACGGAATCGAGGACGAACAATGAAGCCGAATACGAAGCTTTGATAGCGGGCCTCGAGATCGCCATTGACATGGAAATTGAAGACCTCCTTATATACGGGGATTCTCAACTGGTCGTCAGTCAAGTAAATGGTGACTACCAAACGCGCAAACCGGAGTTGGTGAAGTACGACGAAAAGGTGCAACAACTATTGACCCAAATTCCCTCATACACTTTGGAAAGCATACCACGTGCGGAAAATAACAAAGCAGACGCGCTAGCCAAGCTCGCTAAAGAACTGGCTGACGAGAACCTCGATGACGTCAAAATCATGGTACAAAGCCGTCGAGTGCTCGCCCCAGCAGAAATATCTCCCGAGTCATACGAAGAAAAGGGCGCGACTGAGCAAACGACCCTACAAATAAAAGACCGTGAGAAGGCTGAGGACTGGAGGGAGGTCTTCATAGACTACTTTAAGTCCCACCGAATCCCCGAAGAAGCGTCCTCAAGACATCAGCTCATGAAACGAGCTCTATCTTTCGCTTTCGTCAATGATACTCTGTATAAGAGGTCGTTTGATTCTCTGTGGCTGAGATATTTAGGACCGGACGAAGCAGAAAGAGTCGTTCAAGAGGTTCATGACGGAATCTGTGGTTCTCATCAAGCAGGCCCGAAGATGAAGTTAAAAATTAAACGGATGGGTTACTACTGGCCCACGATGATCCAGGACTGCCTCGAGTATGCGAAGCAATGCCACTCGTGCCAAATCCACGGGGATTTCATCCACCAGCATCCGAATCCACTACATCCAACGGGGGCTAGCTGGCCATTCGAAATGTGGGGGACTAACATAGTCGGCCCCATTGAACCAGCATCGTCCAGGGGACATCGTTTCATCCTGGCGACGACTGATTACTTCTCCAAATGGGCGGAAGCAGTACCGTTGAGGGAAGTGAAGACGAAGAATATCCTCCACTTCTTCAAGACGCACGTCATCTATCGGTTTGGAACTCTACGGCGGATTATCTCTGATAACGGGCCAGCCTACAGAAGCCATAAGATTAGCCGCTTTGCGCAGCAGCACAATATAGACAGGAGATATTCTTCAGTTTACAATCCGCGAGCTAATGGTCTAGCTGAAGCCTTCAACAAGACCCTGACGAAGATCATAAAAAAGACAGTGTCCCGAAATAAGAAAGACTGGCACGAGAGGCTGCAAGAGGCCCTTTGGGCCTATCGATCTACGTTCAAGACGGCCACGAACACAACGCCGTACGTGTTGGTATTTGGGACGGAAGCAGTGCTCCCCCTCGAGATAGAGTTACCCTCTCTACGAGTGGCAGTCCACTACGAGCTGACGGACGAAGAAAATGCTCACCTTCGGCTTGAGGAGCTTGATGCCCTCGACGAAACCCGGCTCATAGCGCAACAAAATCTAGAGGCCTACAAAGAAAAGATGACGCGCTCGTACGAAAGATTGACCAGGCCGAGAACATTCCGCCAAGGCGAACTCGTACTAGTGGTTAAAAGACCTATGATCCCCAATCGTGCCAAGCGGGGAAAATTTGAGCCGAACTATGAAAGCCCGTACATCATAGACAAGGTCTACCAGGGTGGAGCCTATCTACTCATGGACATGCACGGTGAAAGGCCTTTCAGGCTAATAAACGGCCGCTTCCTAAAGAAATATTACGCTTAATGAGCCACAGCCTAGGTCAATGATAGATGACGACGACTATGTCCGCTCGCTATCTTCCTAAACTCAGACTTTATAAGCAGTAGCCGGCCTTCCCCTGAATGGACCGAAACGTCCTTAAACTAACGATGGACCAAAACGTCCTTAAACTAACGACGGACCGAAACGTCCTTAAACTAACGATGGACCGAAATGTCCTTAAACTACTACCGCAGTATCCTTAGGCTGACAAGAGGAATAAAAAAAGAGAGAGAAAGAAAAAATATATAAATAAAAAAAACAAAAAAAAGGTACGTCCATAAGCAAAATGGGCACGGATGAAAACCCGAAAGGGCTCCGTGAGTAAAAACAGCAGGGCTACCGGCAAGTGTTCGTGAAAACCCGAAAGGGCGCGACCTTGTAAAAAAAGGAGAAAAAGAATTAAAAAAAAAACGGTATGTCCATAAGCAAAAGGGGCACGGATGAAAACCCGAAAGGGCTCCGTGAGTAAAAACAGCAGGACTACCGGTGAGTATTTATGAAAACCAGAAAGGGCGCAACCTCGTTAAAAGACACTTACAAGATCCTCTCGACCTTGTAAGGAGAAACCACCCGCGTGGGATCCTTACGACTCACAAGGGGACGACACACTTAGGGATCCCCACGATTCCTAAGGAGAAAATACACTTGCGAGATCCCCACGACTCGTAAGGAGAATTCTCTTATGGGACCCTCACGGCTTATGAGATTTGAAAGTCTTAAGTTACAGAAACCTAAACCTGTTCTTAAGCAAATCCCCCACAACCTTCGATATTGCCCTACAAGCTGCTCCATACTGACCCTTGTATACAATCCACGGGCGCGAATAAACATTTCCCCAGCAAAGTCCCACCCGTGACTAGGGATATGTCCATATAATGAGCAACCCTTGTAGGTCCTCTCGACCTATAAGGAGAAAACCCTCTTGTAGGATCCTTACGACTTGCAGATGAACATACACTTAGGAATTCTCACGATTCCTAGGGAGAAAATACACCTACAAGATCCTCACGACTTGTAGGGAGAGATACCTTTGTGAGACCCTTACAGCTCATGAAGTCAAAAGCCTTGGTCGACAGGACCCTTAACCCTGTTTACTAAGCCATCTTTGTTCAACATCGACAGAGGCAAATGATGATTCGCTCATGGCAACATCCCAGTTGTAGCGGTGCTGATGCCGAAATCGGTGTCTAAAATCCAAGCTTGCGGCGAAAAAGCTAGCAAGCCACACATGCATACGAAATAGCCGAAATGATGGGGCAACTTGCAATAAAAAGCAGCAAGTAAAAATGTATGCATGAAAAATAGCCGAAATGATGGGGCAACTCGCAATAAAAAACAGCGAGTAGAGAATAAATAAATAGCCGAAATGATTGGGCACCGCGAAAAATAGCCGAAATGATAGGGTAATCGCGACCTCCGCGATATAAAAGCTGAAATAATAGAGCATCGGGGAAAAAGAAATAAAACATAAAAGAAAAGTTTCAATTTATGCCCTACAGGTGATGTTCCATCACACCCTGTATACAATCCAAGGGCGTAAACAAAAAGGGGATCATACTTCTCCTCCAAGTTTCATCATGAGAAGAAGCGAAATCTCGACGGGCCGCGAATGACTTAGAGATCATCTCAGCACTCGTCTCGTAACAACGGACACAACTCTAAGCTAAGCGGAACAACGGCAACTCCCAGTTCCATGGCTCGGTGATATACATATCACCAACAGTCAAACCCCCATCCCGTGAAATGCGGATACGATCAGCAAAATTCCTGGTTACGTGGAACGCGGATAACGTCACTCTTTGACCCCGTGGAAAACGTCCAGAGCGGATCCTGGTCCTCGCAGAGCACGGCAGTGAACCCGTGTGAAGCATCTAGAGAGGAGCCTAGTCCTCGCCGAGCACGGCAGTGAACCCGTGTGAAGCATCTAGTGCAGAATTCCTGGTTACGTGGAACGCGGATAACGTCACTCTTTGATCCCGTGGAAAACGTCCAGAGCGGATCCTGGTCCTCGCGGAGCACGACAGTGAACCCGTGTAAAGCATCCAGAGCGGAGCCTAGTCCTCGCCGAGCACGGCAGTGAATCTGTGTGAAGCATCTAGTGCAGAATTCCTGGTTACGTGGAACGCGGATAACGTCACTCTTTGACCCTGTGGAAAACGTCCAGAGCGGATCCCGGTCCTCGCAGAGCACGGCAGTGAACCCGTGTGAAGCATCCAGAGCGGAGCTTAGTCCTCGCCGAGCACGGCAGTGAACCCGTGTGAAGCATCTAGTGCAGAATTCCTGGTTACGTGGAACGCGGATAACGTCACTCTTTGACCCCATGGAAAACGTCCAGAGAGGATCCTGGTCCTCACGGAGCACGACAGTGAACCCGTGTGAAGCATCCAGAGCGGAGCCTAGTCCTCGCCGAGCACGGCAGTGAACCCGTGTGAGGCATCTAGTGCAAAATTCCTGGTTACGTGGAACGTGGATAACGTCACTCTTTGACCCCGCGGAAAACGCCCAGAGCGGAGCCTGGTCCTCGCCAAGTACGGCAGTGAACCCGTGTGAAGCATCCAGAGCAAACATCGGACTGTGGAGTCCTTAAAATCCACGGACTATGATGTCCTTAACCTTGACCGTAATGTCTTAAAACTAACGAACAACCACCCCGATTCCCTACGGATTCTACCTTGGTTTAAGGGTACGTCTCTTCACTCCTTTGATACCTGGCATTGTAATTCCTCAACGTCTTCAAAGAGGTGATGGGTCCCTGCAACCAAACACCGGACTGTGGAGTCCTTAAATCCACGGACTATGAGGTCCTTAACCTTGACCGTGATGTCTTAAAACTAACATCGGACTGTGGGGTCCTTAAATCCACGGACTATGAGGTCCTTAACCTTGACCGTGATCTCTTAAAACTAACATCGGACTGTGGGGTCCTTAAATCCACGGACTGTGAGGTCCTTAACCTTGACCGTGATGTCTTAAAACTAACATCGGACTGTGGAATCCCTAAATCCACGGACTATGAGGTCCTTAACCTTGACCGTAATGTCTTAAAACTAACATCGGACTGCGGAGTCCTTAAATCCACGGACTATGAGGTCCTTAACCTTGACCGCGACGTCTTTAAACTACGATGTCTCGAGAAACCCCCGACTCCGTGAAACACGAATAAGGGTGACCACATCCAGCACTTGCAGGTTCTCACGACCTGCAAGGAAGAAAGCTCTCTTGTGAGATCCTTACGACTCTCAAGGGAAAACCCGCTTAAGAATCCTCACGATTCCTAAGAAGAACTTACACCTATGGGATCCTCTCGACCTGTAGGGAGAAAAAACTCTTTATGAGACCCTCGTGGCTCATAAAGCGCAGAAGTCTTAGGAAGCAGACCTTAACCCTGAATCCTAAGCCATCGCTGCCCTGCAAGGAGATCAAGATAAATTGTCCGCAAACGCATTCAATGAAAAGAGACACGCCGTTGAGAAGAAAAATGTATCTTTTATTCATAAACCAAAATGGATACAACGTACAATTCATGAAAGAAACAAAAAGAAGATACTCTCATCCATGAGTATGTACAAAAAAAGGGAAAAGATACAAGTCCTCAAGCCGGCGGGCTGTGTAGTAATTTTACTAGCTCATCGTTTTGTTGCTGAGCCACGGCTTCATGACGCAAGATCTCCAGAAGACGAGCCTCCGCCTGAGCTTGCTGAGCCTGATACGAAGCAAGCCGCGCTTCAAGCTCTTTCTCGGTGGCTTTATGAGCCTCGACCCTTTCACGAGTGAACGTGGCAGCTTTGTCGAGAGCCACCACCTCTTTGATGGACTCCTGAAGCACCCGCCAGAGTTAATACGCTTTGTTGGCCTTGGCGGTAAGAGTGGCGCGAAGCTCGCTCAGCGCCTTGGAAGCTAGCTCCCTCTCCGAGAATTTGCGGCCAAGCCTCTTCTCGCATGACGTCATATTGGCCGCGCATCATGCTATCAGACCCCGCAACTCCTCTTTTGCAGCCACGGCTTCTGAGGAAAGGCGAGAACATTCAAGGGCGTGCAAGCGAGCCTCCACCTGCCGACAGAACTCCACCCAGACTCGCACCACTTCTTCGCTATGGTAGGTGGCAAGAAAAGGAGGAGAACCGTTAGCTTCGGCGGCAAACGCTTCAGCGATGGTCGCGCTGCCAGCACGGAGCTCCTCAATCAAAGATGATAAGGAGACAAGGCTTAATTGGGCCAAGCGTTCTGAAGCCCGCAAGGCATAAGGGCCGGGCGGCATCACGATGCGCGACTCCAACGCCATGGAGACTGGCAGAGCTGTTCAAATTTGGAAGATGTCAGTAAAATTCTTAAGCAAAGAATGAATGAGAGTATGATGAAATGTCGCTTACCGACAGTCGTGCAAGTAGGAGCTGAAGGTTCCCCTGGCCCTTCGAGAACCTCGACCTCATCATCGGCCTCCAAAACTGTAGAAAACATCAATGTCAATACGCAAAATAACGACGATGCTATGAGAAGTGATGGACGACACCAACCTTGCCCGGATGAGAGGACAATGCGTTGGGGGGATATCGCTTGTGGAGCTGCCATCTCCAGCAGACGCTGAAAGGATTGCCGGGGAGACAGATCGACAATAGAGGCCGCCAACTCGCGTAATTATGAGAAAACAAAAGAGTTCAGACAACGGAGAGGCTGCTAATTTAAAATTCAGAAGGTTACCTTCAACACTCCTCCCATTCTGAGCCGGGGGGATTGCGGCTTCAACGGCCTCCGCCGTGACGTCGGGCTCCAACAAAGGGAGGGTAGTCCCGATTACCTCTCTCCCAGCCTCCGGGCCACCCTCGGGAAGAGTCATTGGGGTGGCAACCACCAAAGGAGCCTCCCCTAAAGGAGCAAGCGCTTCATGATCAGGAACTGCCACTGGAGGCTCTATTGCAAGAGGAGCAGTCTCATCAGCCCCCTCCACATCGAGCAACGCTTCATCGGGAATTTCGACAGGCTGTAACTCCAACGAGCCCGTAGGGTGCTCCCCCAGCGTCGAAGATTCTGCACAATTCACACAAGAATAAAGAAACAGGCAGGCGTAAACAATCTGAAATGCTATAAAGAAGTATAAAGGCATACCAATACGTAAAGAAGCCCTCAATATGGCTTCTTCAAGCCGTTGCTCCTTCTCAAGGAGGCGTGCTCGCCGGGGTTCGAGAGTAGACTCATGACCGCCGGTCCATAAAGAGAGTGCGTCCGCCGCGTCCTCTGAGACAGCCTGCTTCAAGGCCCTTTCCCCCCATTTGTCACGCCCCGCTTCCCAAAATACGGAATATGAGGGGTAGACAAGGCCAGCCATACTCCTACGGTCAAGAAAATGTCCTGCCGTAGTCACACTTCGGCTTCTAGTTTTTCATGGTAAACAGTAAATGATGCGCAGGTAATGAGAAATGCAGTAACTGAAAGAAACAATAATATAAACTGACCTGATGGGAAACAAACGAATGTAATTCGGAATGGCAAGTCAAGAAGTCTGTGATGCACGTCTAGTTCTGGTCCAGGCTAAATCTTCTCCTCACACTGAGCATGCATACTCAGGTCGTCAGAGCGACACAATAACAATATAATATGTATAAATTCAAGTGACAGTTCTAACAGTGATAATAGATATGTGAAGCAGTAAATCAATGACATCATGAATATGAATGTGCAGTAATCAATGCAGCGGAACAGTAAGGCAGTAGAACGATATGTCACGTATGTCAACACAGTATATAAGGAATATAAATGTCAGTATCCCTATCAGTCTCTAAGTCTCACTGCACGGGTCACTAAGCCTATCGTCAGTCCAAGTGTGAGAGTCAACCACTCGCGAGTGTCCTCCACCCAAGGGTAGAACCCAAGGGCAAGGGACCACGGGCCCAGCATGTAACATGTATATCACGGTGTATATCACATACCCTGTAAATCTCCATATATCTCCCTAAATATATAAGCCGGCATGGGACTCCCGAGATTCTGTTGAACTCACACCTAAACTACCCCACACCCCGTGGTCTACATCAAACGCTAACCATAACCCTAAATACTAATCGATCCGTGACATGTCTGCGCGAGAACTGGAGGCAGGGCCTCCATCAAGCACGTCCCGACTAATATCTAAGATAAATGGCAGTGTCGGATGCCTTATCTGTGACACCCGTGCAAGCGCTTCCATAAGTGTCCCATACCACTTATAGTCACACGTACACGCATCCCACAGACGTCGACAATGCAATAAAATAATAGGGTCACTGATTGTGTACAAGTACGTATCACTTTCACGTAATCACGGATACATGAACACTGACGTACTTGCCACAATCATCACTAAAATCTAACACTGGTAAATGCACGATATCACTAGGTTATCACTACAATGATATGGTTATGATATGATGCGTAAACAGTATATGAGGCACGATCAAGATGTCATAAAAACAGTGTTCTATCACTTGCACGATTTATCATGAAAAATACGTGTATAGTTTAGCGAAACGATAAACAGGTAGTAATTAGTATGTTCAGTTGTCCATCCATAGAATTTAGTTTCAAGCCAATCGGGTTCCAGGATCATTAATTTTAACCATTTCATTTTAAGCGTTCGCGGCTGGAAATCCGGTTTCAGAATCAGATATCCGTTTCGCAACGCATTTTAACCCTAGTTGGGATCAGAATTTAGCGACGCTGCAGTTTGATGAATTCTAGGGTTTTCAGTAAGGTTTTCAACGCAATAGACGGATCTTCGATCGCATCTGCACGTCAGGAGTTATACTCTATTTAACAATAATATGTCCGTTCTGATTCTGCTGGGACTGTTACGCGTCCCGATCAATTAAATTGCAGATTAAATATCAAACGGTAACGAAACAGAATGAAATTAATTGTGTTGTCTAGCTAATAGGTTCACCTACAGTAAACAGCAGAGTTCCGCAACCTACGAGTTAAGGAAATCCGGTGGTACCCATTACGGAACAGCAAGCAACAATTGAAGTCGCTCTGGACTGCAGTCCAGAGTCGCACTTCGATCCAATTATCATCACTGTTTAAGTACAGGAATGCCTGGAAACTAGTATAGGATTAAAGTTCGTCGAGTTGGCTTCGATTTGAGCCCTCGAACGCACCATTCTAATATGTATACAATTTATGATGAATTTATTCGTTTTCAGGTACGAGGAAATTATAGTTTTAATGGCTTATTTGGGGTATCAATTTTAGTCGTTAGCAGTCATATTATCAAACGAAATTTGCACAAGATGTTCATCACAGCAAGGGCCAATGTAAATAATCCAGTTCCGTCAATTTAGAAAAGTATTTTCTTTGGGAACACGCGTCGAACAGGTATGACACATAATTGGTTTAAATTTGTAACTTTGAAATCTATGTATTTAGTGATTGTACCATAAGTAAATAGCATGTAAGCAAGTAAAAACTTGCCTGGAGGCGTCTTGGCGATGCTCGGCAATGATAACGGTACGAACGCGCGATGAATGGCGCGTGTAGGGTTCGCGGCCTCGGCTCGTGCTCGTGCTCAGCTATGGGGTTTTGCCTCGGTAACAGCTACGGCTCGCGAGACTGGGGAGATGATGGTGCTGCGAGGCCGATGGCGAGGGATTTGAAGAGGGAGAGAGAGTGTTAGAGAGAGAGAAAGAGATTAAAGAGAATTGAGAGAGAGAGATAGTGAGGGAAGTGAAAGAGAGAGGGAGAAGCAGTGAGGGAAAGAGAGAGAGAGAGAGAGAGAGGGAAGTGAGAGAGAGTGCAGGCACACAGAGAGTTTGCGAGAGGGAGGAGAGTGCAGAGGGGAGAGATGCTGGGAAAGACGACGACGACGACGACGAGAAGCTCACCGGTCGTCGGCGCAGGGGATGTCGAGCTCGGGTGCAGGGGTTCGAGCTCGGCTGTGGGTTTGGGATGCTGGGTGATGGTGGCAGAGAAGAGAGAGGGAAGGCGGTGAGGGGACGAGGGTGGTGATGATGGGAGGAGGTGGTCGGAGGTTGTTCGTCGTTGGGTCGTCGGGAAAACTTGAAGCTTGGAGGAGGAGGGTCGGGGTCCTGGGTCGCGGGTATGGGTTCGAGATGAAGCGAGGGAAAGAGAAGAGTGGGAGAACCAGAGATCACGCGAGGGGAGAGATAGGGAAGATGAGGGAAACGTGAGGGGGCACGTCGTGGAGTAACGGCGCTGCGACGTAGGCGCGGGCGAGGGCGGAGGAGGCGGATCGCGGGGAGCAGGGAGCGGGAAACGCGGGGGTAGCCGTTGGGAAGAAGGTTGGGCAGTGGGCCGGGTCGGGTAGGAGTCACGGGCCGCAAGGGATTGGGCTGAAGAAATAATAAGAAAATATAGAGAAATTGAAGAGAAAGAGAGGGATGGGCCGGGCCAGCGCAGGAATTTCCTTCAATAAAAGAATTTGAGGAGGTGGGCTCGGGCAGCGGGCTTAAGCTGTGGGCCAAGGGAGGTTAAATAATTAATTTAACAAAATAGAGGAAGATTGGGCTGAGAGCTGGGGAATGAAGAAAATGTAGAAAAAGAAATGAGGGCCGGGCCTAATGAATTTGTTAGAGAAAGAAATGGGTTTGGGATTAAAATGAAGGAATAAATAGTTAGGCCGGAAAAATGGGTTTGTATAAATGGGGAGAAATAAAATTAAATAACTTAAATAAAATTCAAGAATACAAAATACAGATATTGGTATAATAAGAAGCTGGGTATTACACCATTCCTCCAAAGGACCTATAAATCGCCGCCGAATCCACGAGGGGTCCTCGTAAAAGATTACAGCAGGATAGGGCTTCTTCGGAACCCTGGCGTTCTGAGACGCGTCTTTGGAACGCCTTATAGCCTCAGCCAACTGTGCAGCTTCCTCGGCGGCTGAACTGGGAAAAAGTAGTTCAGCGTTTGATTCCGGTAAGGCCAACGGCTCATCTTCAAGGATGGTCTGAGACTCCGTTAAAGAGTCGAGCAAATTAGTAGCCACCTTCCTTCGACGCTTGGACCCAGAACCAGTCGCCGAGGACGACCGTCTCTTTCCCTTCGAAGCCTTAGTGCGGCGTTGGCCCACGTCGCCCTCAACACCCTCTCCCCGGGCCACAACTGGAGATGACACTGCCATCGTCGATGACACGAAGGGTGGTGCTGCCTCGGGTGGGGGTACTGTTACCGGAGCCCGTTTACCCCGCGACCGAGTACCCAGGGGCATACCAACTATTGGAGTAAGATCTACTCCTGACTCTCCAGGAATAATCGCAGTGCCGATATCCCTCAGGGGAAAACAGATTGGGGCACTGGGTCGCAGCATGGCTCCCGGGGCCGGAACCTGAATAGGGGCGCCATGGCCAAGAAGCACCCTTCTCTCCTCAATAATAACCGGGTTCACCCGATGGAGATACCAGCCCGTAAACGACCCCATGCATCGAGGAATGTAGTCACCATCGGGGATCATGAACTGAGAACCGGTGTTCAGCCTCACAAAGTGGTGGGCAGCATCTCGGACGGCCTCGAGCGAAGGAACCGGCGCGATTATGAAAGCTTCAAACGGGACGCCCTAATCATAGCCAAACTGCCGGGCAAAGCGATGCGGATTGTACCGCATAAAGAGAGCCGCACTGTCCTGACGAAACACCAGGTAACCCGGTCTGATTGCATATAAGCGCGCGGCTTCCCGGGGCTTCAAAGTGGGCGCGTCATCTTTCGACCGGTCCCAAAGTGGCTGGGCCGAACCCGTGGAAGAAGATAAGACCCGATCATTAAATATTAATCCGCCGGCAGTAGCGTAAGGAGAAATCAACGCCCGAATAGCCCCGAATTGAGTTGGGTCAACGGCAGAAGCATCCACCAATCGCATAAGCCGAGGGAAAGTGTAGGCGTCATAGAACGCAGGCCTCTGATGCATAGCGAAAGCCCCCAACACGTGCATTTCGATCCAGGACGTGAAATAATGAAGCAAAAAGTTTACCACATCCACGCTAGGAGTAGAGGTATTAGCTGCGGTGCCCAACCCATGATAAAGGTGCGCCAAGGCTGGGATGCCGATGGCCAACCGCGTCCCCTCAGCAATACGATAAGCCGGATAGATAACTGAAGCTCTCATAAAGTGACGATGCATGGGGATGACAAACCAACTGAGCCATACGCTAAAAAACCCCATGAAGAATGTCTCCTCATCCATGCCGGGAGCTGTGATGGATTCGAAAGACGTCGGCAACATTATGGGAATGTAGTATTGCGGCAGATCCGATTCATTAGTTGGCAGTTTCTTCGGGCCAAACCCAAAGGGGTCTTTCATGTTTGCAAACTTCGGGGCTGTCTTCGATAAGGCGTCCTCGCGAAGGAAACGAGCAATGAAGCTCTTGAAAGTAACACCCTGCTCTTCGGATTCGGTGAATAATCGGTCGAAGATACCTAGCGCCTTGATTAAACTAGGACGCTTGTGGCGGACGGCATTCTCAGCAGACAGGCCGTCAACCGGGGCGAGCTCGGGTTCAAAAATGTACTTGTCAGAAGACAGCAACTCCTCATACAGACTACCCCTGATTGGCAACCCCGAGATGTCATAGAATTCTGTCAGAGAGATCGAGACCTCGCGATCTCCTAGAATGAAAGTGTTGGTGGGAAGATTCCATTGGTTCAAAAAAGCCTTAACCCACCAGACATGCGGGGACTTATAATGGAAGAGTGACGCGTATATTGCCTGATAAAGCCCGACTTTCTGCAGCCGTGCACGATGGGCAGAAAGGATGTAGCGAGCCCAGAGAAGGTAGCCCGTAGGGTGTCGAGGAGTGAGCCCTATCTTATAAATTTGCCCCCACGGATGGGCCTCACCCTGGCAAATACGCCGCCCTAAGATATCTATGGCCGGGATCGGATGGTTCGGAATACCGGTCCTCGAAGGCTCGAGCCTCCCCGTTGGAGTCCAGTTGGGCATTTCCACAGCAAAAACCGTTCTCGGAGGGTCCATCGGTAAGAATGGGAAAGTGGGCTCTGTCGGTACCGCACAAAGGAAACTCCGGCGACCCTGAATAATATGACTATACCAAGATCCCCATTGAAGTAGGTTTGTGCAGTTCGGGTCATAGGCCCGGATCATCGCCATCGCTTCCTCATCAGATGGTGACTGAGGAAAAGCAGCCTCCGAGCGAGAAAAGGGAAAGCATGGAACAGAAGCCATCGCACCTGAAATCCAATAAAAGAAGACCGTTAAAAGCAAAGTCAGCGATATATATCCATGCATGAACATGAAGACTAGCTAAAGAAAGCAACAGTAGATTTTTCTGGGACCATTGGCTACAAAACACATAGGCCCCACAGAATCAAGATGACGGCTCATTAATAATGAGACCAAGCAGTTATAATAAAACAGAGGGAATATCCTCATTAAATAAAGAATGAGATTCAAGTAACCCTACACATTCCCTCTAGAGGACAAATCTGTCTCGGGCTCTACAACAGATCCAATAGGATCAAAGGAATTAAATTCCCACAGAAGACATCATTACAAAGCTCCTGTTTCATTAATTGCAGAAGGACAACCTCGGGTCAAGAGACCCCAAGAAGCCTCCATGTGAAGAAATTGAGTTCTTCGTAGGAATTAAATTCCTTATTAAGAAAAAGGGAATTAAATTCCCAAAAACTCTTTTGGATAGGATTAAATTCCATAGATCTTAACCGTCACCATTATCTCCCTAAAGATCATATGAACCCTAAAAGGATCTACCGTTGAAAGTTCTATTCCATACTCCAGTGGAAAAAACTTAAGGGAAAATGGGTTCATATTGAAAAGGGTAGAAACCCCTGTTTTGGATTTAAAATCCAGAGGAATGTGAGAGTTCTTCGTTCATATGAGAGCATTACCTAAAGAGAAAAGTCTCTTCGAACAAAGTTAAACTCTGGAAGATTTTCAAGGCAGAGAACTAAGCTCTAGGAAAAGAGAATTAAATTCTCAAGAGAAGAAAGTTTGCAAGGAAGAAGATGAGCAAAGTGGAGGCGTCTCTGAAAAGACCCCAATATTTATAGGAGGTGATGGAAACGTTTCATCTCCCCAAATCCCTAGAAGAATCCAACGGTCACAAAAGGTGACAGCGTTGCACTCACGTGCAGACACGTAAGAACAACGCTGTGGGGGAATTTGTTTCCTGATTTAAAATCAGGAAAGCCTACGGAAGGGGCTTCAGAAAAGGGTCACGTGCTCACACGTGACCAGCAGTCACGTGTTGGCACGTGACATCTAAAAGCATCGGCAAGGCAGATTCAGCTTCCCGACTACATCAAGGAAAAGGGCTTCAGAAAGGGTCACGTGCTCCCACGTGACCAGGGTCACGTGTTGGCAAGTGACATTTAAAAGCGGCTTCAAAGGCACATCGGTTCCCTGATCAAATCAAGGAAAAGGCTTCAGAAGAGGTCACGTGCTCACACGTGACCAGGGGTCACGTGTTGGCACGTGACATTTAAAAGCAGCAGACTCATTCCCCGGTTAAATCAAGAAAAAGGCTCCAGACGAGAGTCACGTGCTCACACGTGACCAGGGGTCATGTGGTGGCACGTGACCAGGGGTCACGTGGTGGCACGTGACAGCTAAGCAGCGGCCAGAAGGCTGAGCGCAAAAAGAAGAAGAGGGCTCGTTCCAAGGGGGTCACGTGCCCACACGTGACCAAGGGTCACGTGGCCACACGTGACCGGCTTTCAAAGCCTATCTGTTAACAGAATTAAATTCTGAGAAAAGACCTCTCAAATCTTTCCAAAGGAACCGATTGAATTAAAAATTTAAAGATTCTTAAATATCACCTATCTATGGAAAAATCTTGAATTTGGAAAGATTTTCCCTTAAAATCTAACCGAAATAACAAAGGAAAATCTCTGAATTTAAAATCCAATGGTGAATAAAATTCACCTAACAATCTAAAGGTCCAAACGAATGGTGAATACAAATCAAATCTCTCGATGAAAGATTCATCAAAAAACTAATTGATTCAGTTGCTTCTCCTATAAATAGGAGCCAAGAGACACACAGAGAAAAGGATATATGCAGAGGGATCGATACACCAAGGAAAAAAAAAAGAGAGAGCCTTGATACTTTGGAGGAATTTGGATCTTCTGCAAAAGAAAACCCTAGGTAAGAAAGGGAAGGCTTTTTGAAAGAAAAGAGAATTTAATTCTCAACAGAGTTTAACTCTGATATAAAACAGAAGAACATAGTTCTCTCTTTAGTGGAGGATCTGTAAAGTGCACATCTCCCCTTGAATTGAGAATTTAATTCTCATTGGGTTGAGATCCCGCCATGCAGATCCAAAGCATAGAGAGGGAATGGAAGCTTGAGAATTTAATTCTCACAGAACTATAGGAATTTAATTCCTTTAAAATAAAATTAGGGTTTAACCCTATGTTGTGGGAATTTAATTCCTTCAGAGTGAACAGAATCAGGGTTCAACCCTAGAAAAATAACAGGAATTTAATTCCTTTAAAAGAAAAAGGAAGAAATTAGGGTTTCACCCTATGACAGAATCTCATAATTCTCTAAAAGAGAGTGGAATTTAATTCCTTAAAGCTGCTATTAGGGTTTAACCCTATGACAGAATGCAGTTCTTCACATATATGAGGAATTTAATTCCTACAGAAAATTCAGAGTTCAACTCTATCCCAGAATATAAATCTTCAAAAGGAAATAGGAATTTAATTCCTCTAAAATTATTGTTAGGGTTCAACCCTACTAAGAATTTAATTCTTGAAAAGGATTAACAGATTTTCTAAAAAACATACATAGAGGCAGGGTTACGTGCCACCACGTGGCCCCCGAAAAGATCCACAGAAAAGGCCCTTTGTGGCGGTGCCTCACGTGACCCACGTGACCTTTGGCAGAAGCTTTAACATACAAGCATTTAAATGCCCGTCACGTGATGGCACGCGATGCTCCAAAAGATGCGATATTCTCAGCAGAACAAATGAAGGGAGGGCGCCCTCACGTGCTACCACGTGACCCCTCTTGCCTTAGTGTTTGATACTAAATTGGAACACCTGAATCCAGTGTTAAAACACTGTTTGGCCTTAGTGTTCAACACTAATCAAAGAAATTTATTTGCAGTGTTTAACACTGAATTTCTTAGTGTTTAACACTAATTTGGAGCCTCTGCTGCTAGTGTTTGACACTGATTTGCTCTAGTGTTTAACACTAATTTGAACCCGCTGTTGCTGGTGTTTAACACCAACTATCTTTTAGTGTTAAAACACTAACTTGATCCCAGTGTTCAACATTGCTGAATTAACGTTAGCCCAATTGGCTAAATGGCCAGAGGCAAAGCCTCTCCTTCAATGGACCAACAGGAAGCCAATATTCCAAACATGATTGGACTTAGCCCAAGATGGCCATAAGTCCTCAATTCAGATTTAACTGGGCTAATGGGGTCATAATATAATTAATTGGTCTTAATCCCAAATTGGGCCAAAGACTGTTTAATCCACCCCGGTTCAAGGGTACATCTCTTCACTCCTTTAATACTTGGCGTTGTAATTCCTCAACGTCTTCAAAGAGGTGACGGGTCCCGATGACCACACACTAACAACGGACTGTGGGGTCCCTAAACCCATGGACTATGAGGTCCTTAACCTTGACCGAGATGTCTTAAAACTTACAACGGACTGTGGGGTCCTTAAACTCATGGACTATGAGGTCCTTAACCTTGACCGAGATGTCTTAAAACTAACAACGGACTGTGGGGTCCTTAAACTCATGGACTATGAGGTCCTTAACCTTGACCGAGATGTCTTAAAACTAACAACGGACTGTGGGGTCCTTAAACCCATGGACTATGAGGTCCTTAACCTTGATCGAGATGTCTTAAAACTAACAACGGACTGTGGGGTCCTTAAACTCATGGACTATGAGGTCCTTAACCTTGACCGAGATGTCTTAAAACTAACAACGGATGTGGGGTCCTTAAACCCATGGACTATGAGGTCTTTAACCTTGACCGCAATGTCTTAAAACTAACATTGGACCGCAATGTCCTTAAACTACCCATGGACCGCAATGTCCTTAAACTACCTACCGACCGTAACGTCACTAAACTAAACAACAGAGCCCCCCTTTTATTGCTCTCTTGTTGAATCTAAACGATCCCGTTAAGTTGATCTTAGTTTAAAAGCTAGACTAACGTATCCTTAACAAACGTTTAAGTCGATATTAGTCTCAAATGAGGCTAACGTATCCTTAAACCCAAACCCCCAAACCCAAATCTAAGATAATACGGATTTGGACTAGTCCACGCCCTACGGGCGATGACATAACTCAGTCTCCGTATACAATCCACGGGCAACAAAACACAAAACAAACACGCACGATATGAAGTGACCATCTGGAGAAGGAGAAAGTTGTTACCGCAATGCGGTAGCGTAATTAACTGCAGGGGCTTGCTCCTGCAGGGAAGAGCGTCGCCACAATCAAAAAACCTCTCAAGCGAGGAGGAATCTGATGAAGTCTGCTACATCGGACGCATCCGTTCAAACCTTCGATACATGGTGCCATAAATCAACTTGGCATCTTCAGAGAGGTGGACGGATAGCACCAATTAGCATCTGCCCCGAATTTCAGGCGAGACACCAGTCGCGCCGTCTTTTGGAGGGGAACAGTCCTTAAACTAATATTCATCCCAAACATGGGAATATTGGACCGAAATGTCCCTAAACTAATAATGGACCGAAATGTCCTTAAACTAATATGTTTTGCCCTACGGACTGTCTCCATATTGACTACCGTATACTATCCATGGGCTATTCATATATAATCTAATGATCAGTTGAGCCTATATGCTCATTTGTTCATAAGTCGATCTTAGTCTAATATTGACTAACAATTTTTAGATCAAACCCAAGTTTTATATGAACCGATGGACCTCACAAATGTGAGAAATACGTCCTAAGTGTTAGTTATATGTATGCCCTAGAGGCCATTACTATACATGTGATGTATATTATAGTGGATGCTTGGACATATATATGGAGGACTTTCTTACTTGACATGATAATATGCTATCTGCTTGCTCTTTATCTTAACATGTACACTTATTGTCTCTCTATTACATGTTAATAAAGTCATTAGGATGAGTACTTGACCACCAGGATTATGATGCAGATCAAACTAGTGGGGAAGAGGTAGTCGGTAAGTACATCCTTCAAATGTTCCTAGTCGTGGGAGTATCGAGACGGGGCATCGATATTCCATAGTAGACTAGCGTATACGCTTCTCGACCCATATGATGGGCGATGGATGATACCATATCATTGGTGTTTGACATTAGAGATGGTATACGGGTGCTCAGTAGAGACTGGGTACACTGAACGGACTCGCCGAGAACTCCTAGATGGTATTATACCTATCGTCATATAGCAGTTCTCTGGTGACACTGGTACATATCAGTCTGTCGACCCGAGATCGTCATAGAGTCTTGTATGATTCCCATTGTGCTTTGATTTCCACCTTACCACGTTCAAGAGATCGTGCAAAACGGTGGTTTTTAAGTACATTCCTGAGTCACATGGAGGCAATGAGCGATAGGAGGGGATTTTGTCTCTCCCGGTATTGGGAGTTGATGTTGAACTATACTCGATTGGCCATAACAGGAAATCTCTGGCCATGGTTGCTGAGATTTACTGGTAAGTGTTATCAGTAGTTTCTCGAATCGTTATGGGCCTTACATCGGCATGACTTATCAGGATTTTGGGGTCTGACGTTTACCACCCAAGCTGAGATATGCGACATATCAGACGAAGATACCAGATTGTATGGTAGTGTTATTTATTGGATTCGCAGGAGTATGAGCAGGCTTGCTTGTTGATCTTCTGATCGCTCAATACCCGGGTAGCCGTTACGTCCAGCTAGTACCGCTGACGGCTTGTGGGTGTTTGATATGATCATCGTCTACTGCCGGCGTATTGACGAGTCTTTAGAGTCCTATACAGAGATTTCCTGGCTCAGACGAAACGAAATAGGAGCACATATGTGATATGTGCGGGACCGAGATTAATACGTGTATGTGATACCGTATTTTATTCTCGTGATATATGATATTGGACTGTTATATGTGATATAGCCGGTGTTCCCGCAAAAAAAATTCGCAAAAGAGCCCAAGGTATCAAATGGCAGCGATACGTTTAAGTAAATGTAAACAAGTATTTTCCGGGCTGTATTTTGACCAACTCCTGAATGTGAAACAGCTAAATTCTGATGGTATCGAAAGCGTCTTGAAAAATTCTTCAATTGGATATATTATGGGCTTCATAATTCATCCGGGATCAAAAGTTATGAGCAAATATGCTATGCACATGTAATTTAAGGGAGAAAATGCGAACCAGTATTTTTCGGGCTGCATTTTGATAATCTTCCGAATGAGAAACAGCTAAATTCTGATGGTATTGAAAGTGTCTCGAAAAATCCTTTGATTTGATATATTATGGGCTTTATAATTCATCCGGGATCAAAAGTTATGAGGCATCACGTGCCCGCACGTGACCGAGCATCACGTGCCCGCACGTGACCGAGCATCACGTGCAGACACGTGACCATTTACAGGTAAAGCCTGTAGGCACTGAATAAAATAAATAATTGGAAATAATTAATCAGTGGGGTCACATGCCAACACGTTATAGGCTCTTAAACCCTCTGAAAAAATAGAATTAAATTCTAATTAAATAATTAATCAGTGGGGTCATATGCCAACACGTGATGGGTTTCTGAGCCCTCTAAACCAATAGAATTAAATTCTAATTAATTGGTCAATCAGTGGGGTCACGTGCTAATACGTGATAGGCTCTTAAACCTTCTGAATTAATAGAATTAAATTCTAATTAAAAGAAATCAAAATCCCTAGTTGGAAAAATATTTCCCTAGATCTTTCCAAACAAAAAGATTATGCTCTGTAAAGTGGAGCACTGTTGGATTAAAAATCTAATGGTGATTAAAAATCACCAATTTATAGAAAGATTCTATACAAGGAAAGATTTTCCTGAAATTTGCTAGGAATAACAGATAAAAGATCTTTTGGATTAAAAATCCAATGGTGAATAAAATTCACTGAGTGATCTAAAAGATCATGTTGGTTACAAAATCAATTAAAATCTTTCAATGAAAGATTGAGAAAACAAACTGATTCTTTTCTTTCTCCTATAAATAGGAGCCAAGAAGAGAAGAGAGGGGATCTTTTTTGGAGAGAAAAACAACAACAAAGAGAAACAAGAGAGGAGAATTTAATTCCCAAGAGAGAAAAGAAAATCTTTTCAGAGAAAAGAAACTCTAGGTGAGAAAGGGGAAAGAGATCTAAGCTCCATAAAATAAAAGAGAATTTAATTCTCAAATTTAAGAGTTTAACTCTTCTGAATAAGAACTTAGTTCTTCCTTTGGTTGAAGCTCTGCAGAAGCAGATCTCCCCACGAGTTGAGAATTTAATTCTCATCGGAAAGATTCTGCCATGCAGATCCAAAACTTAGAGGGAGAATTGAGTTTAAGGAATTTAATTCCCCCAAATTCATTGGAATTTAATTCCTCCAAATGAAACTAGGGTTTACCCCTATATTAGAATTTAATTCTCCCAAAATCATAGGAATTTAATTCCTCCAAATGAAACTAGGGTTTACCCCTATATGAGAATTTAATTCTCCCAAATTCATAGGAATTCAATTCCCCCAAATGTAACTAGGGTTTAACCCTACATAAGAATTTAATTCTTCCGAACACATAGGAATTTAATTCCTCAAAACAAAATTAGGGTTTAACCCTATCAAAGAATTTAATTCTCAAACAAAGGACTTAAATTATCCATGCACGTAAACGTGGTCACGTGGCAACACGTGACCCTTCCTTTAATGATTCAGAAAAGAACGAATGAGACATGGTCACGTGCCCCACGTGACCCTCAAACAGACTCCTCAAAATGAGAAAGAAAAAGCATGAAGGCAATGCCTCACGTGCTCACACGTGACTCTCAAAACAAAAGGGAACAAATCCAAGGGCAGAATCAATTTTGGGCGCCCTCACGTGTCCCCACGTGACCCCTAATAAACACTTTAATAATCAATACATGGGTTTCCATCACGTGCTCACACGTGATATCCTGAAGACCAAAAGTGTTTAACACTTATTTGAATATTCTGAGAACAAAATAAAGGAAGTCTGGCCCCATCTTCAGACGCCTCACGTGCTCACATGTGATGGCCTGAAGGCTAAGTGTTTAACACTTATTTGCAGATTTGAGGGTAAAATAAAGGAGGTTTGGCCCAATTCTCAGGCGCCTCACGTGACCCCACGTGACCACCCCACTTTTAGTGTTTAACACTATTTTGAGCATTTTGTCCCCAGTGTTTAACACTGTTTTAAAGCGCATCACGTGAGAACACGTGATCGCCAAATATCCTCTAGTATTTAACACTATTTTAAAAAACAAGCTTAGCCCAAATTGGCTAAGTTTTCCAGAGGCAAATCTCCCCTTCAAATGAACCTTAAAATCCAGAGCTATAATGAATGGTTAGTGCTCAACCAAAGAATAAATGTTGTCAGAGCCCCCAGACCCCTGTTTAGCATTGCTAAATAATGGGAAGGTTGAACCCAGACAAATGTTCAACAGTCCAACAAAGGTCTAACATTCTAAACCTAATTGGACTTAACCCAAGTTGGCCATAAGTTCTCAATTCAGATTTAACTGAGCCAATGTGCTCACAATCTAATTAATTGATCTTAGTTCCAAATTGGACTACAGATCTCCCAATCAACTTTGGTTCAAGGGTATATCTCTTCACTCATTTTATATTTGTCGTTGTAATCCTTCAACGTCTTCAGAGAGGTGACGGGTCCCGATAACCAATCATTCCATAGACTGTGGGGTCCTTAAACTCATGGACTATGATGTCCTTAAACTTTATAGATTATGACGTCTTTAAACTATGGACTGTGGGGTCCTTAAGCGCATGGACTATGATGTCCTTAACCTCGGACTGTGGGGTCCCTCTAAACCCATGGACTATGATGTCCTTAACCTTGGACCACAATATCCTTAAACTAATGATGGACCACTATGTCTTTAAGCTGGTAATTGACCGCAAAGTCCCTAAACTAAAACAATAGAGCCCAAATGCTCTTTTGTTGGATCTAAATGATCCTGTTAAGTAGATCTTAGTCTAAAATTAGACTAACGTATCCTTAACAAATGGTTAAGTTGACCTTAGTCTAAAATTAGACTAATGTGTCCTTAACAAACTGTTAAGTTGATCTTAGTCTAAAATTAGACCAACGCATCCTTAACAAACGTTTAAGTTGATCTTAGTCTCAAATGAGACTAACGTATCCTTAAACCTAACCCCAAACCCAAATCTACGAAGATACGGATTTGGACTAATCCACGCCCTATGGGCGACAACATAAATTAGTCTTCGTATATAATCCACGGGCAACCAAAAACAAAACAAACACATACGACACGAAGTGACCATCTGGAGAAGGAGAAAGTGGTTACCGCGATGCGGTAGCGTAATTAACTGCAGGGGCTTGCGCCTGCAGGGAAGAGCATCCCCACAATCAAAAACCCTTCAAATGAGGGGGAATCTGACGAAGTCTGCTATATCGGCCGCATCCGTTTAAATCTTCGATACATGGTGCCATAAATCAACTTGGCATCTTCGGAGAGGTGGACGGATAGCACCAATTAGCATCTGCCCCCAAATTCAGGCAAGACGGACCTACGCGGTCGCGTTTCTGTGTTTCGGAGGAGAACAGATTCTGGCATGCCCGGTGGGCGCGGTTTGACATGGTTGCCCCTGGATTTGAGGTACTAAGATTTGGTGTCTTGCTCCGTGCAGAAAAAAGAACATCAATGGTTTCCAACTGCACCAACTGCAACAATTGCAACAACTCTCGCTCTGTCCTCGCAGGAGGAGTGACTTATGGGCCTCAAGCGGCCTCCCTGTTCAAGATGCCAGTAGAATAGGTAACTCAGGCCACCACTGGGCTATTCTTCGGGACCATACTCCCACCGATGAGCTTCAACGCCCCTGTACCATTGCAAGAAACTCAGAAGAAATCGGTCTTGGATCGGCTTATCCTTGCTGCGGCTCCTTTTAAAGGGTCGCCCAAACCAAGCGCCTCAGTTTTCAGAAGACTGGGCCAAAGCTCCAACGGGCCCGTGAAGAAGCACGCAATTCCTAAAGGCGTTATCCTGAAGCGGATAGCCATTCCTACTCCTCAAGTCACCAAGGCGGCTTCTCCGGCTAAGGGGTCGGTTTTCATAAGACTGACCGTTTCAGCTCCTACTCCACGTGAAGTCATGAAGGCTGTTTCTCCTGTTCGAAAGTCGGCCTTTGCAAGACTGACTATCCCCTCTCAGCGAGCATCTGTCTTTGACAGGCTGGCGCCAACAGCAGACTCTCATCAGAACAAGGGGCATGAAGAAGCTCATCCAACAGCGGAGGTGATCCCGGCCGCACGACATGATCGACGTCGCCACTGGCGCCAAGTGAGGAAAGCTGGGGGCAATTCTCCTTCCGGACTGACTCCGCCAGCTCCAATGGTGGAAGTTAATGTCGCTGTTCCAACTGGGAATAGCTTTGAACTACTTAACAGGGTGCGCAGGAATTTGCCAACTGCCGTACTAAAAAAGTCTCCTCTGCCTGTTGAAAAGATCACAAAGGCGAAGCCGGAGCAGCCCCCTCAGCGGCTGTCCTCTAAAATTTATAAAGTTTGGTGACAGGTCCAGAACTCCGTGGTAGATCAAAACTATCCCCGCCGACAGAAAAAGATGAAGGTTCGGCAAGAAGAGGATCACCCTGTCAAACCACAGAAAGCGACAGCTATTTGGGTGCCCACTGCAACGGCCCCCTCAACCTCGACCGCTCACAAGAGGAGAAAGCTGGAGAAAATCCTGGTGTCTGCAACGAATCGCAAGAACACTGAGTCTAAACGTCCCAAGTCTGGGGGCATGGTGGTGCATACCGTCTATATGGCACCCGGAAAAGAGGATAGCCGTATCTCCACAGGTCATCGACCGCTTACGCGATCTGTAACAAAGGCCCAGGAGCAACAACAAAAGCTCAAAGAGATGCTAACAGCTATGGCCGCACTCACTGGGCCAAAAGAAAGCCCGGAGGCGTCATCAAAGCAGCGTCATGAACAAGAAACAGATGCTGACTTCCTTCGCAGAATTCTCGAAAAGAAGGACAAAGAGGCAGCAGAACAAGCTGCCAACATAAAATGAATGGCGTTCTTATTCCAAGACATGGTCGGAATGATGTTACAGTCGGATCCTCCAGCTGAAGATCCTCCGATTATCCTCGAAGAAGACCGAGCGGAGACGTCAAACCCTCTTCCGGCTTGTTCAGCAGCCAAAGAGGAGACCATCTCAAAAGCCGCCCTGGATGATTACATCGCTCAGTAGATACGAGTTCATCAGGCGAATGAAGTGGCTGGGCAAATTGTTAAGACTGGACGACCCTATCCGGATTGGTACGACCAAATAAAGTACCCGCCGGGGTATACGATCCTTAAATTCCACATATATAAGGGGACGGGGAATCCACACCAGCACGTTGCTCAATTCAGGGCTCTGTGTGGTAATACTGGAGATGATGATAAACTACTGCTCCGCCAGTTTGTTGGCAGCTTGTCGGAGACAGCATTCAAGTGGTATTCGGAACTCCCGAATGACTCTATCAAGACATTTGCAGAGATGGAGCTGCTATTCACCCAACGTTTTGCGAGCGCTAGCGAACGTACCCCAATCATGGCGCTGATCAATGCCAGGGTGAAGCCGAGAGAAACTTGGGTCCAGTACGCGATACGGTGGTGGAATCTATGGTCGAAGTGCGAACAGCGCATCGAAGAGGCTCCTGCAGTAGGCATGTTTGTAGGAACTCTCGATCCGCAGGTGACCATATCCCAATTCATGATGTTCTTCAAGCCGACCACCTTCCAGGCCTTAATTGACAAGCTGGTCCAAATGGACCAGATGGGCAATAGGCCTTCCTCTTCAAAGAAGGAGCCTCGGAATGAAAAGGGCAAAGGGAAAGCAATCTTCGTCTCCAACGCTCAACAACAACCGAGTGGCCCGAGACCGGTTATTCGCCAAAGCAACAAGCGGCAATCCCTCGACGAGAAGTTGAGACGTCCTTACTCGTTTCCCCGGGATAAAACAAGGAAACTGTTTGAACTGGCAGTGCACAATGGGCTCACCACTCTACCGGAGTCGAGACATCCACCGCGACCGAATGACGTTAACGATCCTAATTACTGTCCCTACCACCGAGTATTGGGCCATCCGATCGAAGACTGCTACGTCTTCAAAAACTGGGTTGAAGACACGTATCAACAGGGCAAGTTTGCGCTGTCCGAAAACTGGAAGGTAAATCCGCCACAACCACATGCTCCGAAAAAGATGGACATGCCGGGGGCATCATGCTCATTCATAAAGGAAGCTCCATGGGAAGTTGTTCTTTCGGCAAAAACTAAAAAAAATGCTGAAAGATCTTCAAACATGTCCGGCGATCAGGTGGAAAAGCCCGCTAGAGCCGGAGATCATTGAGAGGATGCTGAAACCACGCCCAACATTGGGAGTTAACAGTGATGGTGGACAAAACATTCGGGCCCAACCGTCAAAGTCTTCGAAGAAAAAGGAGAAGATCAAAAAGCCCGCGTAGTTTGATGACAAGCGCACGGATCTGCAAAAGTATATTGACGCGCTGGAGGAATATAACCAGAAGGCGCGAACCCCGGTCACACTCCAAGAATTTCTCAACAATATCCTTGAGAGCGGAGATAACGACAATAACGACGGGGATAACTCGTTAGAAAAATCTGAGGACTATGTGGCAAGTTGCCACATGATCTCTCACTCGGCGTTAACTAACGAAGAAGCTCACTCGGCGATAGAGGACAGCATAAAAAAGTTGGGGGCAGGATCGAAACCAAAACCCTTGGAACCGTCTGACAAGATGATCGACTTGCTACTGAACGAAGCCCGTCAGAAAAGCAAAGCCAATCGAGAGCACGAACTGGCTATGTTCGAAAAAGCCAAATGCCGACGACTGAATGAAAAGGTCGAGGCACCCTAACCGGATCGAAGCATCCCTATCTCTAGCAAAAGCAAGCTTAAAGTAATGAGACGATTCGCTAGGGCCCTATCAATAGGAATGAAGTTGCCCTCTTTCAGAAGAAATTCTCCCGGCAGTATACATCTTGATGAAGCGGACATACATCCTAACTTCTGTTTATACCATCAGAGGATTGCACACCCTACCGAGAAGTGCATAGCCTTTAAAAAACTGGTGGCAGGGATATGTTGCCCACCGACAACACCTTCAACGAGTGAAGCGCAAGGCTCGTCGGGAACAGAAAAGCACGACAGATGAGCGCAAAAGAGCCGCCGGCAACTGTCACATAGTCGACACCAAGGGATCGCAAGTTATCACCTTTGGAAGCGACTCTGACAAAGAAATCTCCCTCAGCCTTCTCTTCAAGGAATCCACCTCCGACACAAAAGATGCGAAGATTTGCGAGAAAATCTAGCTGCGTAATCGTACGTTGCCCGAAAAATCTCGGACCTTTGACCGAAACGTCGTTAAACTAATACAAACCCGCGGCGTTCCCAGGCTGACATGGTAAAAAAAAAAACGGTATGTCCATAAGCGAGATGGGCACGGATGAAAACCCGAAAAGGCTCCGTGAGTAAAAACAGCAGGGCTACCGGCGAGTTTTATGAAAACCTGAAAGGGCGCAATCTCGTTAAAAGACACTTGCAAGGTCTCCTCGACCTTGTGAGGAGAAAATACCTTCTTGAGATCCTTACGACTCACGAAGGGAATTAACACACTTAGGGATCCTCACGATTCCTAAGGAGAAAATACACTTACGAGGTCCTCACGAATCGTAAGGAAAATTCCCCCTATGAGACCCTCACGGCTCATGGGATTCAAAAGCCTTAAGCTACAGGGGATATGAACATATTCTTAAGCCATCACAACCTCCAACATTGCCCTAAAAGCGGTTCAATATTGACCCTTGTATACAATCCACGGGCATGAATGAACATTTCCCTAACAGAGTCCCACCAGCGACTAGGGATATGCTCACACGGTGAACAAACACTTGTAGGTCCTCTCGACTTGCAAGGAGAAAACACTCTTGTAAGATCCTTACGAATTATAAGAGAACACACACTTAGGAATCCTCACGATTTCTAAGGAGAAAACGCACCTACGAGATCTTCATGACTCGTAGGGAGAAACACCTTTATGAGACCCTTACGGCTTATGAAATCAAAAACCTTAGTCGACGGGATCCTAACCTTGTTTGCTAAGCCACCTTTGTTCAATATCGACAGAGGCAAATGATGATTCGCTCCTGGCAATATCCCAGTTGTAGCGATGCTGATGCCTAAATCGGTATCAAATTCCAAGTCCTTTCATGGCAAATGATGATTCGCTCCTGGTAATATTCCAGTCGCAGCGATGCTGATGCTAAGATTGGCACCAGATTCCAAGTTCCATACTCGTGGCAAAAAGTCAACGAGCCAAAAATGCATATAAAATAGCCGAAATGATGGGGCAACTTGCAACGAAATCAGCAAGTAAAAATGTATGCATACAAAAACAGCCGAAATGATTGGGCACCGCGAAAAATAGCCGAAATGATTGGGCAATCGCAATTTTCGCGATGTAAAAAGCTGAAATGATAGAGCATCGCGGAAAGAATTAAAAAAAATGAAAGAATGAAACTTTTTGCCCTGCAGGTGAGGTCACGTTGACCCCTATATACAATCCATGTACACAAACAAAAAGGGAACCATATCGTCCCACCAGGCTTCATCGAAGCGAAGCCAAATCTCGATGGTTCATAGACAACCTAGAGACAATCTCGACATTCGTCACAATATTGCAGACACAATGTCAACAAACGAAGTGAAAGAAGATCCCTAGCTTCAGGGTCTCGATGTCAACATCGACAACTTAGAGATCAAAAACGGCGTTCTTCCTCCCTCCATTCGGATGAAGACGCAACATCAAAAAACGGAGCCACGGCAAAGTCCCCTAGTTCCAAATCTCGACGGTTCACAGATAGCCTAGAGACTACCCCGGAACCAGGGCAAAGTCCCCTAGTTCCAAATCTCGATGGTTCACAGACAGCTTAGATATCACCAACGGCGTTTCTCCTTACTCCAGCAGGATGCAGATGCGATGTCAACAAATGACCCCAGGGTCAAAACAACGGAACCATAGCAAAGTCCCCTGGTTCCAAATCTCGATAGTTCACAGACAACCTAGAGACTACCCCGGAACTAGGGCAAAGTCTCCTAGTTCCAAATTTCGACGGTTCACAGACAGCCTAGAGATCACCAACGGCGTTTCTCCTTACTCCAGCAGTATGCAGATGCGACATCAACAAACGACCCCAGGGTCAAAACAACAGAACCATGGCA
The DNA here is from genome assembly GCA_030015575.1 of Agapanthus africanus. Lineage (NCBI taxonomy): Eukaryota > Viridiplantae > Streptophyta > Magnoliopsida > Asparagales > Amaryllidaceae > Agapanthus > Agapanthus africanus. The sequence continues at coordinate 762,206,915 of CM057337.1, forward strand.
AAGTTCCCTAGTTCCAAATCTCGATGGTTCACAGACAACCTGGAGTCATCCAACGGCGTTTCTCCTTACTCCAACCAGATGCAGATGTGACGTCAACAACCGACCTCAGAGTCGCAACAAAGCGGAGCCATAACAAAGTCCCTAGTTCCAAATCTCAATGGCCACATCTACGGCCCGAAGACCAACAACGGTGTGCCTCCTCATTCCAGCAGGACACAGATGCTATACCATCAATCGGAGCCACGGCAAAGTCCCCAGTTCCAAGACTCTACGGTTTACAGACAACCTGGAGTCATCCAATGACCCTGTCTCGGAATCAAGTCAACTCAAAAACCTCGATTCAGGGAAATCAGCGTCCTTGACGAGAGTGCCTCGATTCGCGTCGACCCACAAAGAAATCAGTGTCTTTGCAGGAATACCTCGATTCGTTTCGACTCCAGGGAAATCAGTGTCCTTGGCAAAATCTCGATTTAGGGAAATCAGCGTCCTTGACGAGAGCATCTCGATTCGTGTCGACCCGCGGAGAAATCGGCATCTTTGCAGGAATACCTCGATTCGTCTCAACTCCGAGGAAATCAGTGTCCTTGGCAAATACCTCGATTCAGGGAAATCAGCGTCCTTGACGAGAGCATCTCGATTCGCGTCGACCCGCAGAGAAATCAGCATCTTTGCAGGAATACCTCGATTCGTTTCAACTCCGAGGAAATCAGTGTCCTTGGCAAAAACCTCGATTCAGGGAAATCAGCGTCCTTGACGAGAGAATCTCGATTCGCATCGACCCGCAGAGAAATCAGCGTCTTTGCAGGAATACCTCAATTCGTTTCGACTCCGAGGAAATCGGTGTCCTTGGCAAAAACCTCGATTCAGGGAAATCAGCGTCCTTGACGAGAGCATCTCGATTCACATCGACTCGCAAGGAAATCAGCGTCTTTGCAGGAATACCTCGATTCGTTTCAACTCCGAGGAAATCAGTGTCCTTGGCAAAAACCTCGATTCAGGGAAATCAGCGTCCTTAACGAGAGCATCTCGATTCGCGTCGACTCGCAAGGAAATCAGTGTCTTTGCAGGAATATCTCGATTCGTTTCAACTACGAGGAAATCAGTGTCCTTGGCAAAAACCTCGATTCAGGGAAATCAGCGTCCTTGACGAGAGCATCTCGATTCGCGTCGACCCGCAAGGAAATCAGTGTCTTTGCAGGAATAGCTCGATTCGTTTCAACTCCGAGGAAATTAGTGTCCTTGGAAAAACCTCGATTCAGGGTAATCGGCATCCTTGACGAGAGCATCTTGATTCGCGTCGACTGTCACGCCCCACTTCCCAGAGTACGCAAACTTGGGCACGTGACATAGCCAACCATACTACCTGCGGGTAGGACACATCCGTCCACAGTCACATTACGGTTGTAGAGATATCAAGAACAGTAAAATAAACTAAACTAATACATGTCCAAATCCATAATAACAAGAATCAGTAAACAATAAGTGCGGAAGCTAATGATCCAATACAATGAATAAACAGTACGTCCCATAATGCGGGCTCACATCTGGAAATGAAAAGCAATAAATAAACTAAATTCTAAGGAACTCACAGTTCAGCCTGCTGGCTGAAGTACTCCTGCTCGGTCGTCGATAGTGGTAAGGAATCTGGGCCATGCAAAACCCAGACGTCAGCGCGTCATGATATCAAGTATATAGCATAAACATGGTGATAAGCAATGCAAGTATGAACATGAATAAAGCAGTGATAAGAAATAACAAGCAGGGTAGTGTGCAATGGTGACTGAACTGTCCTATCAGGTTTTCTACTCTATAGTCTTTGAAACCAATTGATGAATCGTCGATGTAACTCAATAGTATCCCGTGCATGCCCGGGACCACGGTCATGATCCTCGGGGCTGAATCCGAGACGTGCCGCTAAGCAGTAAAAGGTAGTAGGATAGATGAGTGATGTCAGCATCAACACTCCGGAGCTGGCCAAGCCCGTAAGACTGATCAGAACAATGTATCGAACTGTTGAGTTACAAGTCGGTTTCACCTTTGATTTCCCCATACCCCCAAACTATGTATGTCAGGTCAGGTATTCAGTTGTCAAGGACCAATGCCAACACAAAGTCAAGTAAAGGTAGGTCTGTCTGGATCGACAGCAGGAATGGTTAGGTTTGTCGGCATTAGGCATGAAATCGTGAGACAAGTAATGTCATGGTACAACAGGATGAGTCGGTATGTATGTATATGTCAGGTGTAGCAGGGTCAGGTCAATATGTCGTGCAATCGGGTAAGTGCTCACAACAGGTATGCAATCAATAATGAACAGTAGCAGGAAACAGTAAATAACAATATTAATCTAGGTAAACACAGTGATGTTTCGTATTCTCTTATTAATCCGGTTCACGCACCTTTGAGGTGCAATAGCCACAAGACGAAACAATATCGATAATATACGTAATGGAGTTACATGAATTTGAACTAAGCATAATAATTGTCTCATGAGTGATTTTAACAAATGAAGTGGGGATGATCTACTTGGTTTGATTAGTTAAGTATGAATTAATAGCAGACCGGTTAATACGAGCAATGATTTCATTGATTTAAAGTTACGGATAATTGTGACTAGCAATTCTAAGTTATAAAAGGTATCGATGTTATAATAGTTGTGTGGTTATAATATGATGATTAAGTTGTAGCATGTTAAAGCAAGTATTCGGATACTTGCCTCGGCGGTTCCGCAAACCGAAACACGGATGCGATGTCGGCAGAAACTGCGATATGGAAGCACGGGCCACGGATCGAGTCCCAACAGAGATCAACGGGATCACACGGACCAGGGGACTTCGCTACAGCGTCGGGTTCGTCAAACGGCACGGTCGGATTCCGGCAAAAGTTATCGGCAACAAGTTAGCAATAAGATAAACATACAAGATCAGCGGGGTTTTGCACCAAGGAAGTAAAGTGATGCTTACAGAGGAGAACAGGGGTAACTATGACGGGCCCGACGGCGATGGACCCACCGGCGGTGAACAGGAGGTGCGGCGAGGGTGCTGGAACGGCTGAAAGGGCTCGGGGTCGCTGGAAAGGGGTGTTGCGGCGAGCTGGAGGAGAGGGGGTCGGCTCTGGTGGTCGAGGGGAAGAAGTAGGTGGTCGAAGGTGGCGTCGACGAGGTCGCCGGCGCGCTTTCCCGGCGAACGGCGGAGGTAGGCAATGGATGAAGGCTCGGGTTTACTGTTCCGGCGAGGGGAGGAGGGAACGACGACGAGGTCGGGTCGAGTAGGGTGAAAGGGAGTCGTGGGAGGCATCGACGGTGAGAGGCGACGTCGACGGCGAGGTCTACGAGGGTGGAGGCGAGGTCGGGAATGGGTGCAGTGCGGGAAGGAGCGGGAGTCGTCGGGAAACGGGAGGAGGAAGGCGCGGCGGTCGAGGAGGCGTTGCTGGCGGTGACGGCGAGATCTTGAGGAGGTCGGCGGTGAGCTAGGGTTAGGGTTGGTTGGGTTTCTCGCGATGGACGAGGGTTGGGTGAAGGCGGCTGCATGCAGGGGAGATTCTCAAATATATAAGAAGAGAGAGAGAGAGAGAGAGGATGGTTGATGAGATAGAGAGAGAGAGAGGATGAGGAGAGAGAGACAGAGAGATATGGAAAGGGAGCGGGGCCCACGCGGAAACCAAGCTCTGTGATTGGCCACGAGATTGGATTTGCGTAGGATTTTGAGGGATTTGCTGTTAGGAATTATAGATTAGAATATATATATATATTCGATATTAAATTGAAACGGGCCCTTTTTGGCGCGAAATGAAACATTTCCAAATCGCGCCCGGGTTGCGCCCAAATGTTCCAAATTCAAATTATAGGATTTTAAGCGGGTTCCAAATTTTGAAAATAGGTGTTTGATGATTAAAATGCATGCCCCCAAGTCGGACACTTGCACGCGCGCGTAGTCGCCCAAACTTGCCCGTTTAGCCAAACGGAATGGAATCTCGACACGCGGACACTACCACGCGACTAGTGGCGACGAGTAGGCTAACATGGACATCTTAAATTTCATTTTCGGAGTTAAAATTTGTTATGTGCCAAAATGACTTAACCGGGTAAAATTTAGCAATCAACACCAGAAAATCAGGAAAAATTGGAATGAGCAAAAATGTAACCCTCAACTAGTAATATAAATAGTATTATTGGGCTCGGGTGTTACATCGACCCGCAAGGAAATCGGTGTTTTTGCAGGAATACCTTGATTCATTTCAACTCCGAGGAAATCGATGTCCTTGGCAAAATCTCGATTCAGGGAAATCAGCGTCTTTGACGAGAGCATCTCGATTCGCGTTGACCCGCAAGAAAATCAGTGTCTTTGCAGGAATCCCCGATTCGTTTCAACTCTGAGGAAGTCAGCGTCCTTGGCAAAAACCTCGATTCAGGGAAATCAGCGTCCTTGACGAGAGCATCTCGATTCGCATCGACCCGTAAGGAAATCAGTAACTTTACAGAAATACCTCGATTCGTCTCAACTCCGAGGAAATCAACGTCCTTGGTAAAAATCTCGATTCGGGGAAATCAGCGTCCTTGATGAGAGTATCTCGATTCGCATTGACCCGCAGAGAAATCAGCATCTTTGCAGGAATACCTCGATTCGTTTCAACTCCGAGGAAATCAGTGTCCTTGGCAAAAACCTCGATTCAGGAAAATCAACGTCCTTGACGAGAGCATCTCGACTCGCATCGACCCGCAGAGAAATCGGCATCTCTGCAGGAATACCTCGATTCGTTTCAACTCTGAGGAAATCAGTGCCCTTGGCAAAAATCTCGATTCAGGGAAATCAGCATTCTTGTTGAGAACATCTCGATTCGCGCCGACCCGCAGAGAAATCAGTGTCTCTGCAGAAATGTACAACGTCAGCAAAGCGGAACCGCGGAAAAGTTCCCAGTTCCATGACTCGGCGGTGCACAGACAAACCAAAGTCAACCCTTGACCTCCCTGTTGAAGCAATGCTTTGACTCGGGAGTAGGTCAACTCATCAATCACTTACGAGTCCTCTCGACTTGTAAGGAACAAAATTCTCTTGTAAGATCCTTACGACTCTCAAGAGAAAACACACTTAGGAATCCTCACGATTCCTAAGGAGAAAATACACCTACGAGATCCTCTCGACTCGTACGGAGAAAAAAATCTTTATGAGACCCTCACGGCTCATAAAGCTAGAAAGTCTTAGGCAACAGATCCTAACCCTGTTTTCTAAACTATCGCTACCTTATAAAGAATTCAAGATGAACTATTATCTACCATTTATGGGCCATACTTGCCAAAACTACATGCCACTGAAATGGAGAAGTTACTCATGAGCATATAAATTACTTCACGCCAGAGTAAAACATAAAGAAATAGAAGGGTGCGGCTCATGGAGCTAAGGGTTTGGAACTATATCCCTTAAGAGTCGAGATTTGGGTCAATGATAAATGACGACCCTTATGTCCGCTCGTTATCTTCTCAGATTAAGATCCTGAAAATTATATACCAATCCAAAACTGGTCATACGCTATGAATTACTCTGCACTAGTTCACCCATGTATATACTTACGTGGGAAAAGTAGTGGGGGGAATTTTTTCCCGCAAAAAAAAATTTCGCAAAAGAGCCCAAGGTATCAAATGACAGCGATACGTTTAAGGAAATGTGAACCAGTTTTTTACGGGCTGTATTTTGATAAACTCCTGAATCTGAAACAGATAAATTCTGATGGTATCGAAAGCTTCTCGAAAAAGCCTTCGATTTGATATATTATGGGCTTCATAATTCATCCGGGATCAAAAGTTATGAGCAAATATGCAATGCACGTGTAATCTAAGGGAGAAAATGCGAACCAGTATTTTCCGGGCTGCATTTTGACAAACTCCCAAATGAGAAACAGCTAAATTCTGATGATATCAAAAGTGTCTCGAAAAATCCTTCGATTTGATATATTATGAGCTTCATAATTCATCCGGGATCAAAAATTATAAGACATCACGTGCCCGCACATGACCGGGCATCACGTGCAGACACGTGACCACTTACAGGCAAAGCCTGTAGGCACTGAATAAAATAAATAATTGGAAATAATTAATAAGTGGGGTCACGTGCCAACACGTGATAGGCTCTTAAACCCTCTGAAACAATAGAATTAAATTCTAATTAAATAATTAATCAGTGGGGTCACGTGCCAACACGTGATGGGTTTCTGAGCCCTCTAAACCAATAAAATTAAATTCAAATTAATTGTTCAATCAGTGGGGTCACGTGCTAAAACGTGATAGGCTCTTAAACCTTCTGAACTAATAGAATTAAATTCTAATTAAGGGAAATCAAAATCCATAGTTGGAAAAATATTTCCCTAGATCTTTCCAAACAAAAAGATTGTGCTCTATAAAATAGAGCACCGTTGGATTAAAAATCTAATGGTGATTAAAAATCACCAATTTATAGAAAGATTCTATACAAGGAAAAATTTCCCTGAAATTTGCCAGGAATAACAGATAAAAGATCTTTCGGATTAAAAATCCAATGGTGAATAAAATTCACTGAGTGATCTAAAAGATCATGTTGGTTACAAAATCAATTAAAATCTTTCAATGAAAGATTGACAAAACAAACTGATTCTTTTCTTTCTCCTATAAATAGGAGCCAAGAAGAGAAGAGAAGGGATCTTTTTTGGAGAGAAAAACAACAACAAAGTGAAAAAAGATAGGAGAATTTAATTCTCAAGAGAGAAAAGAAGATCTTTTCAGAGAAAAGAAGATCTTTTCAGAGAAAAGAAACCTAGGTAAGAAAGGGGAAAGATATCTAAGCTCCATAAAATAAAAGAGAATTTAATTCTCAAATTTAAGAGTTTAACTTTTCTGAATAAGAACTTAATTTTTCCTTTGGTTGAAGATCTGCAAAAGAAAATCTCCCCACGAGTTGAGAATTTAATTCTCATCGGGGAGATTCTGCCATGCAGATCCAAAACTTAGAGGGAGAATTGAGTTTAAGGAATTTAATTTCCCCAAATTCATAGGAATTTAATTCCTCCAAATGAAACTAGGGTTTACCCCTATATGAGAATTTAATTATCCCAAATTCATAGGATTTTAATTCCTCCAAATGAAACTAGGGTTTACCCCTATATGAGAATTTAATTCTCCCAAATTCATAGGAATTCAATTCCCCCAAATGTAACTAGGGTTTAACCCTACATAAGAATTTAATTCTTCCAAACACATAGGAATTTAATTCTTCAAAACAAGATTAGGGTTTAACCCTATCAAAGAATTTAATTCTCAAACAAAGGACTTAAATTATCCATGCACGTAAACGTGGTCACGTGGCAACACGTGACCCTTCCTTAATGATTCAGAAAAGAATGAATGAGACATGGTCACGTGCCCCACGTGACCCTCAAACAGACTCCTCAAAATGAGAAAGAAAAATCATGAAGGTAATGCCTCATGTGCTTACACGTGACTCTTAAAACAAAAGGGAACAAATCCAAGGGCAGAATCAATTTTGGGCGCCCTCACGTGTCCCCACGTGACCCCTAATAAACACTTTAATAATCAATACATGGGTGTCCATCACGTGCCCATACGTGATGGCCTGAAGACCAAAAGTGTTTAACACTTATTTGAATAATCTAAGAACAAAATAAAGGAAGTCTGGCCCCATCGTCAAATGCCTCACATGCTCACACGTGATGACCTGAAGGCTAAGTGTTTAACACTTATTTGCAGATTTGAGGGTAAAATAAAGGAGGTTTGGCCCAATTCTTAGGCGCCTCACGTGACCCCACGTGACCACCCCACTTATAGTGTTTAACACTATTTTGAGCATTTTGTCCCCAGTGTTTAATACTGTTTTAAAGCGCATCACGTGAGAACACGTGATCCCCAAATATCCTCTAGTGTTTAACACTATTTTAAAAAACAAGCTTAGCCCAAATTGGCTAAGTTTTCTAGAGGCAAATCTCCCATTCAAATGAACATTAAAATCCATAGCTATAATGAATGATTAGTGCTTAGCCAAAGACTAAATGTTGTCAGAACCCCCAGACCCCTGTTTAGCAATGCTAAATAATGGGAAGGTTGAACCCAGACAAATGTTCAACAGTCCAACAAAGGTCTAACATTCTAAACCTAATTGGACTTAGCCCAAGTTGGCCATAAGTCCTCAATTCAGATTTAACTGAGCCAATGTGCTCATAATCAAATTAATTGATCTTAGTTCCAAATTGGACTACAGATCTCCCAATCAACTTTGGTTCAAGGGTACATCTCTTCACTCATTTGATATTTGTCGTTGTAATCCTTCAACGTCTTTAGAGAGGTGACGGGTCCCGATAACCAATCATTCCATGGACTGTGGGGTCCTTAAACTCATGGACTATGATGTCCTTAAACTTTATAGATTATGACGTCTTTAAACTACGAACTGTGGGGTCCTTAAGCCCATGGACTATGATGTCCTTAATCTCGGACTGTTGGGTCCCTTTAAACCCATGGACTATGATGTCCTTAACCTTGGACCGCAATGTCCTTAAACTAATGATGGACCATGTTTCCCCCAATCAGAGCAAAGCTCTGTTCAAATTCCAAGACTGGAAATGAAGCGACGCTTCTGCGTCCCCAAATTAGAGCCAAGCTCTGTTCAAATTCCAATACTGGAAATGAAGCTACGCTTCTGTTTCCTCCAATCAGAGCAAAGCTCTGTTTAGAAATTTAAGAGTCAAAATTGAAGCAACGTTTCAAATCCTGCACTCTGCGCCACGTGTCTGACACAGGCGCGGTAGCGCAGTTGCGCTGCGCGCTGCGCTGCTCGCCACGTGTCTGACACTAGCGCGCTAGCACAGTTGCGCTGCGCTCTGCGCTGCGCGCCACGTGTCGAGCGCGAGTGCGCTAGCGCAAGGCGCGCTGCGCGCCACGTGTCAAAACACGAATGCGCTAGCGCTAGCGCAATTGCGCTGCGCACCCCAAGTTAGAGCAAAGCGCTATTTCCAAGATTGAAAAGCGAAGCAACGCTTCATGATTATGCAGCGCATAAACATCTCACAAAGGAATAACAAAGAATTAAAAAGAAGAAGAAGAAAACACTTAATAAAATACTAAATTAAAACATCTTTTATTATTTTTATTGTTATTACATTTAAAAAAGATCACCAAATATGGGATCAGAAAGACAGGGGTTCACAAAGCTAAAGAGAAGATTATCCAGTTCCCTCTCCGTCTTCTCCACCATGTTGAAACGGTGATCCTCCCGAGGGGTAGCCATCCAACGTTCGACGCCACACTCCTCAGAAAAAGTGGTGATGACAAGCCGACGAGCCCGTATCTGGCTCAGCATGTGGATGGAGTAATCCCTCAGGGCTTGAGTGATTAAGTGCGCCTCCATGAAGCACTCGATCTTGTCTTCGGCAGTATCCAGCATTGCCGAGGACATCTCTGCTGGAGGAGGGGGAAGATCGGCGAGCACAGACGCAAGGATCATCCGAAGCCAAATAGAGTGTGGGGGAAGAGGGGACCCCACACGAGTCAAAAGATCGTGCAGCACAGCGTTGCACTGCTCATCCGTGAAAGAAGGATCCACCAAGCGCGCAGCAAAGCGAGGAACAAGGTCCTGAATGGACACTTCCCATGGTTGTCTACGAGCATGAGGGCGGTTACAAGCCATAGTTGAGAAAGTTCTTTGGGGATGAGAAAAGGAAGAAGCTTTGCTTCGAGTTATAAAGACGAAACACATAAAATTTTGTGCACAATGGAACTATTTCCAAAATTGGGAAATGAAAGATTCTCGAAAATATAAGTTTGACTTAAAAGGAAGGTGAAAAGACACCTCTTTTGAAGCAACCCTTCAGATCCAGCACTCTGTTGAAGCGACATTTCAGATCCAGCGCATTGCGCGCCACGTGTCAAGCACGGGTGCGCTAGCGCAGTTGCGCTGCGCTCTGCACTGCGCGCCACGTGTCCAACGTGGGTGCGCCAGCGCTGGAATTAAAATTCCCACCATTAGATCAAAGGATCTAATAATAATAAATCATTTATTAACCATAATTAAATTCTGTTAAGGAAAGATTTCTCAAAATCTTTCCAAACAACAAGATTGTGCTTTAAGCACCGCTGGATCAATGATCTAATGGTAAATAATGAATTACCAAAAAACAGAACAAATTCTGCATGGAAAGATTTTTCAAGAAGATTGTCTTCGGTCAAACAGGAGCCTTAGGATCAAAGATCCAACGGTGGGAAATATCCCCCAATCAATCAAGAGAAAGATCTCTTAAACCGATTTAACAAATCGATTGGCCCTATATAAAGGCCCCAAGACTTCAAGTCTCAAAAAAAAAAAGAAGAAAAAACCCTCTGCAAACTTTGAGAAGAATTCAAAAGGAAAAGAACGGTAAAGAATTGATTTCTTGAAAAACAGAGATGAAACATCTCGTATAAAGAAGAAATGTCTTCTAAAAAGATCTTAGATCTATAAAAAGACCAAGCTCTTTTGAGTAAAAAGAAAAGATCAAGATCTGATCATAAAAAAAGAAGTATTTATACTTCACAGATCTTCTGATCCATAAAGGCAGAGCCTTTTATAAGAATAAGAACTAAGCCTCTTTTAAGAAGAACATAAACTTGTTGTTTGATCTTAAATTGATCAAAATGCGCTTTGCGCTATTGGACAGTGCTTTACACTCATAAGCTGCGCCCTTGCACTCCTTGGACTGGCGCTCAGCGCCATAACATACCACGTGTTAACCATAGATATGATCTGCGCTTTACGCTCCTGAAAACGGCGTACTGCACTCTTAGGTTGGCGCTCAGCGCCAAGCAAGCCACGTGTCACTCACTGGCGCACCCCTAAACTAGCGCAGTGCGCTCATAAATTAAAAGTGCAGTGCGCTAACAAACTAGCGCTTAGCGCTAAGCAACACGTGTCCTCCTCGTGTGCGCTAACTGACAGAAGCGCAACGCGCTCTTTAATTGGCGCAAAGCGCCTGATGCGCCACGTGGCGCACTGTCAGGATACCACTTTGTTCCTGATAAATGCTATGCATTTAATTCCAGACGAAATGACATAGCCCAATGCTCAACATTATTAAAAAAGACCGAGCCCAAGTAAAGGCCTAATAGCCAGAATAAATGTTAAACATTTTTAACTGGACTTAGCCCAATTCTGGCCATAAGTCCTCAATTTAAATTGAACTGAGCTCACCTGCTCTTCCAATCAATTTACACCCGGTTCGAGGGTACATCTCTTTACTCCTCTGACATCTGTTGTTGTAATCCTTCAACGTCGTCAGAGAGGTGACGGGTCCCGAAAACCATATATTACTACGGACTGTGGGGTCCTTAAACTCATAGACTATGATGTCCTTAACCTTGACCGTGATATCTTAAAACTAATATCGGACTGTGGAGTCCTTAAATCCACGGACTATGATGTCCTTAACCTTGACCGTGATATCTTAAAACTAATATTGGACTGTGGGGTCCTTAAATCCACGGACTATGATGTCCTTAATCTTGACCGTGATGTCTTAAAACTAACATTGGACTGTGGGGTCCTTAAATCCACAGATTATGATGTCCTTAACCTCAACCGTGATGTCTTAAAACTAATATCGGACTGTGGAGTCCTTAAATCCACGGACTATAATGTCCTTAACCTGGACCGTGATGTCTTAAAACTAACATCGGACTGTGGAGTCCTTAAATCCACGGACTATGATGTCCTTAACCTCGACCGTGATGTCTTAAAACTAACATCGGACTATGCTTAAATCCATGGACTATGATGTCCTTAAGCTCGACCGTAATGTCTTAAAACTAACACCGGACTGTGGAGTCCTTAAATCCATGGACTATGATGTCCTTAACCCCGACCGTGACGTCTTAAAACTAATATCGGACTGTGAGGTCCTTAAACTCATAGACTATGATGTCCTTAACCTTGACCGCGATGTCTTAAAACTAACAACGGACCGTAATGTCCTTAAACTAATTATCGACTGCAATGTCATTAAACTAAACAATAGAGCCCAATTGCTCTCTTGTCGGATCTAAACGATCACGTTAAGTTGATCTTAGTCTAAAATAAGACTAACGTGTCCTTAACGAACGTTTAAGTTGATCTTAGCCTCAAATAAGGCTAACGTATCCTTAAACACAACCCCCCCAAACCCAAATCTAAGAAAGATACGGATTTGGACTAGTCCACGCCCTACGAGCGACAGCATAACTTAGTCTCCGTATACAATCCACGGGCAACCGAACACAAAACAAACACCCATGACATGAATTGACCATATGGAGAAGGAGAAAGTTGTTACCGCGATGCGGTAGCGTAATTAACTGCAGGGGCTTGCGCTTACAGGGAAGAGCGTCCCCACAATAAAAAAAACCCCTCAAACGAGGGGGAATCTGACGAAGTCTGCTACATCGGCCGCATCCGTTTAAACCTTCGATACATGGTGCCATAAATCAACTTGGCATCTTCGGAGAGGTGGACGGATAGCACCAATTAGCATCTGCCCCCAGATTCAGGCAAGACGTCCAGTCTTCCTGGCTTCCGGCGGCGAACAGATTCTGGCATGCCCGGTGGGACTTTTTCCTCTTTCCACTCCACACTTCGTGTGTCGTGTTCGCGAACCAATCGCGGTTCGCTAATGGTTGCCCTTGGGTTTCGAAGTACTAAGATTTGGCATTTTGCTTGGTGCAGAAAGCAAATGATCAATGGCGTTCATCTGCTCAAAGTGTTCCACATGCAACTGTGACCCACGTCCTGTCTCAACTGGGGACATAGCCTACGGGCCCCAAGCGGCTTCCCTGTTCACGATGCCCGTGGAACAGGTCACTCAAGCCACCACAGGGTTGTTTTTCGGGACCATGCTCCTGCAAACAAGTTTCAGCACTCCTCTACCAACACCGGAAGCTCCCAAGAAGTCGGTCTTTGATCGGCTTACAGCTACTGCGGCCCCTCTCAAAGGGTCGTCCAGCACCGGCGCCTCGGTCTTCTCCAGATTGGGCCAAAGTTCAGGTGGGTCCATGATGAAGCCTGCACCTCAAGAAAAGGTTATTCCGAAGAGAGTAACCAACCCTGCTCCTGAAGTCGTCAAGGCGGCTTCTCCTGCCAAGGAGTCGGTCTTTACAAGACGGACTGTCCCAACTCCCATTTCCGCTTCTGCTACTCAAAGGACATCAGTTTTCAACAGGCTGACACCATCAACAGCCCCTCACCTGAACAGGGGGCAAGACAAAGCCATCCTCATCACTGAACCAACTCCATCAGCTTGACACGCTCGACGTCGCCACTGGCGCCGGGTAAGGAAGACCGGGGGCAACTCCCCCTCTGGGCTAACTCCACCAGCCCCAACAGTGGAAATCAATGCCGTTGTTCCAACCGGTAACAGCTTCGAGCTGCTGAATAAGGTGTGCAGGAATTCTCCCACTGCCGTACTGAAAAGATCTCCTCCTCCAGTGGAGAATGTTGCAGAAGCCAACCCAGAACAGTCCCCTCAGCGGCTGTCCTCCAAGATCTACAAAGTCTGGTGGCAGGTTCGGAACTCAGTAGTTGATCAAGATTACCCTCGCCGGCAGAAAAGGGCGAAGGTTCAACAAGAAGAAAGCCATCCTGTCAAGCCACGAAAAGCTATCTGGGTGTCCACTGCTACGGCCCCCTCAACTTCGATCGCTCATAAGAAGAGAAGGCCGGAGAAGATCCCCATGCCTGCGACAAATGTCAAAGGCACTGAGCCCAAACGCCCTAAGTCTGGGGGCATAACGGTCCATACTAATTACATGGCATCCGGGAAAGAGAATAGCCGCGCTTCTACGGGCCACCGACCACTCACCCGATCCATCACAAGGGCTCAGGAACAACAACAGCAGAAGCTTCAGGAGATGCTGATTGCAATGGCCGCACTCACCGGACCAAAAGAAAACCCGGAGGCATCATCGGAACAACGTCACGAACACGAGACTGATGCTGAATTCCTTCGGAGAATGCTCGAAAAGAAGGACAAGGAGGCTGCGGAACAAGCGGCTAATATAAAGCAAATGGCTCTTCTGTTCCAAGACATGGTGGGTATAATGATCCAGCAGGACCCTCCAGCTGAAGATCCTCCGATTATCTTCGAAGACGACAGAGGAGAAACATCAAACCCACCTCCGGCTCTTTCAACAGCCAAAGAGGAAACAATCTCTAAAGCTTCCCTGGATGACTATATTGCTCAGCAAATAAGAGTTCACCAGGCAAATGAAGTGGCCGGCTAAGTCGTCAAAACTGGGCGACCATATCCGGGTTGGTATGATCAGATAAAATATCCTCCGGGCTATACGATCCTGAAATTCCACGTGTATAAGGGGACGGGCAAATCCCACCAGCACGTCGCCCAGTTCAGAGCTCTGTGCGGCAACATCGGGGGCGATGATAAGCTTTTGCTTCGCTAATTCGTCGGCAGCTTATCAGAGACGGCGTTTGAATGGTACTCCGAACTACCAAACGACCCTGTCAAAACTTTCGCAGAAATGGAGTTATTGTTCACCCAGCGATTCGCGAGCGCCAGCGAACGCACCCCAATAACGGCGTTGATCAATGCGAGGGTGAAGCCAGGCGAAACTTGGGTTCAATACGCAATCCGATGGCGGAACCTGCGGTCGAAGTGCAAACAACGTATCGAAGAAGCACCAGCGGTGGGCATGTTCGTGGGAACCCTAGACCCTCATGCAACTATTTCACAGTTCATGATGTTCTTCAAACCGACCACATTCCACGCTTTAATCGACAAGTTAGCCCAGATGGATCAAATGGGTCACAGACCGTCTCCTCCGAAGCCGGAACCACGAAACAAAAAAGGTAAGGGGAAGGCGACCTTCGTTGTGAATACTCAACAGCAGCCCAGTGCTCCAAGACTAGCGGATCAATTGGAGGAGAGACGGCGCTATTACAATGAGAAAATGAAGTGCCCTTACTCATTCTCGCAGGATAAAACGAAGAGGCTGTTCGAGCTGGCTATGCGCAGCAGGCTTATCAATTTTCCGAATCCAAGGCGATCACCGCAACCCAACGAAGTGAATAATCCTAATTATTTCCCTTACCACCAAACGGTAAGTCACCCGATCGAGGATTGCTTCGTCTTTAAGGGATGGATCGAGGATCAATACCTATAAGGCAAGTTTGCGCTGTCCGAGAAGTGGAAAGTAAACCCACCACAACCGCACACTCCTAAGAAGACGGACACACCGGGGGCAACGTGCTCTTTTGTCGAAGAAGCTCCATGGGAGGTCGTGCTTTCAGCCAAAACCAAAAGGATGCTGAATGATCTTCAGACATGCCCGGCGATCAGGTGGAAGAACCCGCTGGAACCCCAGATTATCGAAAGGATGCTGAAGCCGCGCCCAACTCCAAAGATTGGTGGTGATAGCCAAAGTGCTCACACCCAGCCGTCGAAATCTTCGAAAAAGAAGAAGAAATCCAAGAAGCCCATGAAGCTTGGCGACAAGCGCACAGGCTTACAAAAACAAATTGACGCGCTGGAAGAGTATAACTAGAAGGCGCGGACTCTAATCACGCTCCAAGAGTTCCTTAGCCACGTTCTTGAGGACGAAGATGATGGAGAAGACTTGTCGAATGGATCTGAGAATTACATAGCAAGTTGCCATGTAATCTCTCATTCATCGCTAGACAATGAAGAAGCTCCCTGCACAGAGAGACTGGGGGCAGGTCCCGAGCCGGAACTTCTATGGCCATCAGACGAAATGATCGACGCCTTCCTGAATGATATTCATCTGAAAAGCAAAGCCGACCGGGAGCGTGAGATGGCTATATTTGAAAGAGCCCAACACCGGCGACTAGACGAAAGGGTCGAGGCACTCCCGCCAAATCAAGAGACATCCGTCGAGGATAAAAACAAATTCAAGATGAGGAAAAGGTTCGCTAAAGCCATATCAATGGGAATGAAGCTACCACCCTCCGAAAGAAGTACTCTTGGTGAAGCCAAAATGTGTCCGAGCTATTGTTTATATCATCGAAAGATTGCGCACCCCACCGAAGAGTGCAACACTTTTAAAAGATGGTAGCAAGGGTATGTTGCTCACCGGCAACATTTCAAGCGGATGAAACGCAGGACTCGTCGGGAGCAAAGAAGAGCGACCGAGGAGTATAAAAGAACTACCGGTAACTGTCGCATGGTCAACACCGGGGGATCGCAGATTCTCACTTTCGGAAGTGACTCTGACGAAGAGATGGCTCTTGGCCCTCTCTTTAAAGAATCCACATTGGGGAAGGAGGAAGAACCGAAGGCTTGTGAAAATATTCAGCTGCGCAATCGCACGCTTCCAGAAAAGAATCTTGGATCCACGAGTAGAAAAGATAAGGGAAAAGAAAAGGTCTCCGAGGATATCTCCCTGGATGACCAAGTCATAAAGAACTGACCGCTAAGGATCCGCCAAAGAAGAACAAGGTGGACTACAATGTTCTGGCACACTTGAGGAAGTTACCTTCGCAGCTCAGCATTCTCGACGCCCTTTTACTATCCAAAGAAGCGAGAGATTCATTAATCAAGGCGCTACAAGAGCCAGAGCAATTCCAAGCTTTTCTCGCCGAGGAAAAGATGGAGGACGGGCTAGAGGAAGTACACACAGCCGATATCACCTTCGGCAACGAAGACCTCCTCCTTGGGACGTGCGAGCACAACCATCCCCTCTATGTCTCAGGATACTGCCACGATATAAAGATAAGTAAAATTCTGGTCGACAATGGGTCCTCCGTCAATCTCCTCAACGTGCGAGTGTTGAAAGAAATCTGCATGAGCGTCCAGCATCTCGCTCGTGATAAAATCACCATCTCTGGTTTTGACTCCCAGTCATCGCGAACTCTCGGGTCTATGATATTGACATTATGATTCGGGCTACTTGTCACGGATATTAAATTCCATGTCATTGACGCCAAGACATACTATAACGCTTTACTCGGCCGGCCTTGGTTACATGAGTACAACATCATCCCGTCTACACAACATCAGTGTATGAAATACTTTAAGGATGGTCTCGAGTATACCGTTACAGGAGAGCTGAATCCATTCTCCATGAATGAAGTCCGCAAATACGAAGATGCAAAATACTTTTTGCCAGATTTTGAGGACATGGAGAGATGTCACTAACCAGAGAACAAAGCTAGCGCCACCATTCCAGTCTTCGGGAGTGATACCGAAGAAGAGGAAGCGATAGTTTATTCAGGTCCACCCAAGTACAACAAGCCAGGACCGTCCGCTCCTATGTTGATCTTTGGCAGCGACTCGGAAGATGAGGTCCATGCTATATTCTCTGCTCGGCCTTCAATACAAACATTCGCTGATGAAGAGCAAAGTTTGCAAATTGCCATGGTTCCACCCAAACATCATAAAGAACTAGACGCGCTTGATACCTACAGTGTGGAAGAGCTGCAGACATTCTATGTCCCTCCCAGGCGAGAAGGCGAAGAGGCGATCCTATTCTAACGCTCCGGGGAAACCAAAGTGGAGAAAGAAATCTGGCACGACGCGGATTCTACACTTGATAGGCTCCAGCCCATCTGTCTGCCTAGATATTATACAGAAGGCTTGAAAAGGATGTTAAAGAGCCAAGGGATACCCTTCAAACAGACCTCTCGAAAAGCTAAGTTCTATGACAGGATCTGGAACGTTCCCGGAACTCAGCGCAAGTTACCCAACGGGAGAATGGAAGCGATCGGGCTTGGATATGTTCGGTCCAAGAAACGGGAGCTACTCCGCGACTGCTATGTTGTACATGAATTTGATGAAGAAGGAGATGCTCAATGGGATAATGCTAACCCTGAACCAGAAAGAACCTCCGACGTGAAAGTGCTCAGTCCGTCGTTCGAAGAACAAATGGACAAGCTTATAAGGGAAGCTGGTCAAAAAGTTTGAGACGACTATAATCGTGAAATGGCCATATACGAGAAAGCCAGGACGCAACGCCTTCTTCAACAGGCTGCGAAAGATGAAAATGCTCCTCCCTGTCAACCTGTTGTGCAAAAGGCCCGACGCAGAGGCAGAAACAAGTCAAAGAGCGGAAAAGGCGTTCGACAGCGACAAAGCGGGACCAAGAAGTCATGCAATCATGAATCGAGAGGTCCGGATTTGTCCCTTATGAAGAAGATGAGTCGAGCATACTCTTTTCCTCAAGACGAGACAAAGAAGATACTTGATCTTGCCATAAGACATCAAATGCTTACACTTCCGGAGTCCAAACACCCTGAGCAAGCTAACGAGGTCTCTCATCCAGACTATTGCTCTTATCACCCAGCAATGGGACACCCTCTCGAAGACTGCTTCACCTTCAAGAACTGGGTCGAAGACCAATATCAGCTCGGCAAGTTCGCTCTATCTGACAGTTGGAGGGTAATACCACCGCAGAAACATGAACCCAAATCCGCGAAAGTAGAACCAAACAGACATCGGTCGTGGAAGCGAGCTCGTACTTGTCATATGATAACACTATCAAAAGAAGAGCCTGAGGATAGGGTGACCTCCCCTGGTGCTTCGAAAACAATGATAAAGAGGTGATCTCAGAGTTTCCACTGGCACCAAAAGAGCTGGAAGATAGAATACATACTACTGCAGATAACCTCAAGAAAATTGATTTGGGGACGACGAATAACCCGCGGCCGACATTCGTCAGTGAGCTATTGTCTGAAGAAAGGGTGGCTACGTTGAAGGATGTGCTCATGCAGCATAAAGATTGCTTTGCATGGAACTATTCCGAAATGCCAGGATTAGATTCAGAGATTGATATGCACAAATTGGCAATATCCCCAGACGTCAAGACAGTCAAACAAGCACCGAGAAGAATGCGGCTCGAGCTTGAGATGAGCATCAACGCCGAGGTCAAGAAGCTGATCGACTCTGGCTTCATCCAAGAGGTCCAGTATCCTGACTGGATCGCCAACATCGTCCCGGTGATGAAGAAAAATGGGACGGTGCGCATATGTGTGGACTTTCAGGATCTCAATAAAGCTTGCCCGAAAGACGACTTTCCAGTACCGGTCACCGAGCTGATGATAGACAATATGTCCACTCACGAAGTTTTCTCCTTCATGGACGGATCGTCGGGGTATAACCAGATAAAGATGCATCCCGAGGACCAGAAGCACACCGCGTTTCGGACCCCTCTGGGTATATTCTGCTACAAGGTGATGCCCTTCGGTATAAAGAACGCCGGTGCCACCTATCAGAGGGCCATGACGAAGATATTCGATGACCTCATACATGAAATCGTCGAATGCTATATCGACGACCTCGTGGTTAAAAGCAAATCATACGAGGAACATCTCGGGCATCTGAAGATCGTATTTCAATGCCTTCGGCAATACAACTTGAAGATGAACCCTCTCAAATGCATATTCGGAGTTTCCTCGGGAAAATTCCTAGGATTCATTGTCCAACACCGAGGCATCGAGATAGATCCGTCAAAGATTAAAGCAATTATGGAGATGCCCCCGCCAAGAACTCTCAAGCAATTGCGGTCTCTCCAAGGGAAGCTTGCGTACATCCGGCGATTTATAGCCAATCTCTCTGGCAAGTGCCGCCCTTACAGTCACCTGATGAAGAAGGGAACCCCGTTCGTCTGGGATCATAAATGCCAAGGCAAGCTGGACGAAATCAAGCAGTAACTGCAGAACCCGTCAGTGCTGGCTGCTCCGGTCAAAGGAAAGCCCCTTATTCTTTATACAACAGCCCTCGAAGGTTCCTTAGGCGCATTATGGACACAAGAGAACGACCAAGGGAAGGAGAGAGCTCTCTACTACTTGATTCGAGTTCTCCTGGGGGCAGAAAGCAATTATTCTCCCATCGAAAAACACTGCCTGGCGTTGATCTTCGCGATAATGAAACTCCAGCACTATGCATTGGCACATGAAGTCCGTCTCATATCGAAGGTGGACCCTCTCAAATATTTGATGTCAAAGGCCATATTGACAGGTCGGCTCGCTAAATGGGCCTTGCTCTTAATGGAATTCGCAATAACTTATCAGCCTCTTAAGGCAATGAAAAGCCAGGCCATCGCTGACTTCCTCGCCGAACATCTGATACCGGCCGATTCTCCCTTGAATTGCGAGCTGCCAAACGAACATGCGTTTGATGCGATCGACGGTGGTGATACCCGATGGGAACTTTATTTCGACGGAGTGTCTTCCATGAAGATGCGCAAACAGAACACGCCCATAATCAAATCAGAGGTAGGCCTCATCTTCGTGACCCCATAAGGAGGGATAATGTGCCCCGCCTTCTCCTTGACAGACCCGAGGACGAACAATGAAGCCGAATAATGAGGACGAACAATGAAGCTTTGATAGCAGGCCTCGAGATCGCCATCGACATAGGGATTGAAGATCTTCTCATATACGGAGACTCCCAGCTGGTCGTTAGTCAAGTAAACGGCAACTATCAAACGTGCAAACCAGAATTGGTAAAGTACGGCGAGAGGGTACAGCAACTGCTGACTCAAATTCCTTACTACACCTTGGAAAGCATACCGCGTGCGGAAAATAGCAAAGAAGATGCATTAGCCAAGCTTGCTAAAGAATTGGCTGACGAGAACCTCGATGACGTAAGAATTGTGGTACAAAGCCGTCGGGTTCTTGCACCGGCAAGAATATCTTCGGGGTCATCCGAGGAAAAGGGAGCGACTGAGTAAATGGCTCTACAAGTGAAAGACCAAGAAAAGGTTGAGGATTGGAGAGAAGTCTTTATAGATTACTTCAAATCCCGTCGAACACCTGTGTAACGTTTTGAAAATCGTTTCGGTGAAATTTCGAAAAAACGGTAAAATAAGGGGGTTTTCTGTAAAAAGTCAAAATGCAAATATCTTTATTATAAAATTAAATATACATATTCTAGCTATGTAATTTCTTGTATTTGGTGTTTATTGAGCCACTGGTGAAATTTCAAATTTTCTGAAAAATTTTCCGAAATTAATTATTTTAATATTATTTTAAGCCGTCACTAATACATTTAATTAGGGAAAATTACAAATTAGAATGAGTTGAAACAAATTTTGTGCATCATAAAACATTAAATAAAATTTTATCATGTAGTTTTTGAAACGAAATCGTTTGCCAAAACGGTTTAGAAAATATCGAAGAAAAAGGCTTTTTCGGTGAAATTAGTGTTAATGGGAATTGGGGTAATACATTTATCTTTTTCCCTAACCCACACACCCACACCTCACCCTCTCTTCCCCTCCCCATGTGTCCGGCCCCACCATGACAGCCCTCCCCCCCTCTCTCTCTCTCCAATCACCAAGAAAAGAAAAGAGAAGAGTAGAAAATGATAGAATTAGAGTGGACTTTGACTAGAGTGGACTTTCCCCACCTCACTCTCTCTCCTCCCTCATCCAATCTCCACCAATTCTGGCCAAAATCTGAACCCACAACAGTCCCTTCATTCTTCATCTCCTTCTCTTTAAAAAAGTTCGTCAAAAATGCTTGAAAAATCCACAAAAAATCAAGCAAAAATCCAAATCAAAATCCAAGCTATACCCATTTTTCCTTGACTACCAAAGCATGGATCTGGGGATTTAGATTTCAATTTGGGTGGCTAAGTGTGCTTGTGGGATCTTCAAATTATTTGGGTATAAATTCTAACCTTTTTGCTTAATGTGTTGTTAATTGCTTAGGTTAGCTTAATTAATTGTTTAATCAGGTTTTTAATTAGTTCTAGGTGCATGACTTAAAATTCAAGAGAGGGGTTTGATTTCAAACTGGTATTTTGTGTTGTGAGATTTAGTTTATGTGATATAATCGACATATTAATGTTATGCTAAATCCAATTTAAGTTGCTAGTTTGCATATTTGTTGATTTAAAAGTGATAATTATATAATTGGTATACTAGGTTTTTAAATAATTATATTCTTGTGAGATAAAATTCAAATTTAGGTTTCATGTCATTATAAATATTATATTGAGTGGTTTAATGCTTTAGTTCATGAAAATCCAAGCTAGATTGTAGTTTGTTCATTTTTGCTATAAAATTGTTAAAATTGGTTAATATTGCAAACTAAGTTTTTGAAATCGAATTAAATTGTGGGTTTAAAATTTACGTAATGGTTTCTATGGCATAATTAAGATATTAAGTTATCATCTTGGTCACTAGAATTGTTAAAAATCATGTTTTGTACAAAAACGGCGAATTGTGCTTTGCTAGATTTTCGGAAAAATGACTTTTTAAGTGAAATTGGGGTTTTTGTGAGTTTTAACCTATTTTATATTAAAATTAGTGTTCGTGAATGTGCAAATGAGTGTATTTGGGTTTTTATCGATGGTCTAGCATTTGTACACCGACGTCGAGGGTTTTTGAGTTGATTTGTGAAAGCAACCATAGGTTTTGACTTATGTGGGATTCGTGTGTCGTTTTGGTCATGAGTCGGATTTTAATGCGATACGATGCGTTGTGATATGTAGGTACCCTCATGTGGAGTTCGAGATGACAAGAAAGCGCGTGGCGACGTCGGCACCGGCGAGCGAGGTCCAGGTGAGTAGATTTATATCTACGGGGAGAAGTCGGGTGGATGGCGTATAGCACCCCCGCAGTCCGTAGTGTAGCTCATATATATATGTTTATATAGGTGTCTTATGATACGAGAATGTTCATTCATGTTATGTTTATGTATTCATGGAGTACCTTTGGGTTAGTTGCGAAACCCTAGAGTAGTTGTTATACCCACATACGCACACACAGACTTGCATACTTTACTTTCTTGTGCGTAGATTGGGATGTGTATATATGTATATATGCGTAGGTATGGGACTATGCAAATGTACATTCATATACGCATGCATGGATAGTGAGGATAGTACTTGGGATTTATGATGAGTCGATGAGATTTGATTTGAGGCCGTGAGATCGGTGATATAGCAGGATTCATATTTGAGATACGACATGACGTTGTAGCGGGTCCTTGACGTAGTGTTTCACACACGTCCACGCATAATTAGGCGGTATCAGTATTGTACTAGACGTAGATCAGTACCCCGATCATGATATTTGATAAAGAGGATACCAGATGAATGGTATGATGAATATGATATTGACCCGTACCCAGATTTGGGATGCCGTACGACGGATTTACGTACGAGCTATATATTGATGATTGATCCGCACTCTTGACTTGGGATGTCTGATTATAGATATGGTATCGGTTATGATATTATTGAGACGGGATCACCGACCGACTATACATATACAGGTATGTATCTGTATCGACTCAGATGATAGGCGGTTTCCTTACCTGTAGTTCAGCTTGTTAGTTCAGCCGTATAGTTTAGTGTAGTTGTTAGATTAGATTAGACTCCTACCTATTTCAAAACTAGCGGATCGTGGGTATTTTAAAAGACAGCCAAAGGGATCCTACGGATATTTCAAAAGACATATCTTTTCATAAAAACACCGTAGCCCTATTTTCAAAACCCCACGATTCGTGTTATTTCAAAGGGCACCATTGTTTAGTATTTAGCTCCCGCTCATTATTGTTGTTCGCTCCGCATCGCATGCTTATATTATGATTCATATCCTATTATTAATATCATGCTGTTAGGACACCAGCACCATTACCGATGACGCGTATGTACCACGTACACTTACTTGCCGGCTCACACACATTTTCATCGGTAATTACCATGTCACGAACACTTTAGAAAATACTATTTCATTTGACATAGGTTGTTAGCTAATAGTTTAGACATGATATTAGTGTACTTGCCTTATATGCTAGTTAGACATTGTAGTTATTTCCTACTACTTCATGCATGTTATTATTCACTGTTGTGTCGCATTCACGGATTATCATGCCTATATTCACTGTTTACATGCTATTGATGATTTGGATTCGGATTTCCATGAGATTTTCTGGATTTGGGGGGAAAACCGCAAAACTTATATAAACCGATTTCTCTCTTTTTAAATAAAAAGTGCGGTTTTTCCCATGATGTATGAGTCGTCCACCATGAGTTTGCTGATGGATTTCGAGACCCGATTCGAGAAGACGGATGAACCATTTCGGGTACATGGTGGACCCGATAAGGTACCCCGGGGCAAGAAGCGCGTGATGATGACGATGTGAGCCTGGCAGGGGAGCACTACCTACCGGTGATTGTTAGTTATATGTATGCCCTAGAGGCCATTACTGTACATAGGATGTATATTGTAGTGGATGCTGGGACATATATAGGAAGGACTTTCTTGCTCGACATGATAGTATGCTATCTGGTTGATCTTTACCTTAACGTGTATACTGATTGTCTCTCTGTTACATGTTGGTAAAGCCCTTAGGATGTGTACTTGACTACCTGGACTATGATGCGGATCATACTAGTGGGGACATGGTAGTCCATAAGTACATCCTTCAAAGTCCCTAGTCATGGGTGTATCGAGACGGGGCATCGATATACCAGAGTAGACTAGCGTATACCTTCTCGACCCATACAGATGGGCGATGGATGATCCCATATCCATTGGTGTTTGACATCAGAGATGATATACGGGTGCTCAGTAGAGACTGGGTACACTGGACGGACTCGCCGAGAACTCCCAGATGGTATTATACCTCACGTCAGATGGCAGTTCTCTGGTGACACTGGTACAGAGTAGTCTGTTGACCCGAGATCGTCATAGAGTCTTGTGTGGTTCCCACTGTGCTTTGATTTCCATCTTACCACGTCCAAGAGGGCGTGCAAAACGGTGGTTTTTGGGTACAGTCCCGAGTCACATGGAGGCAATGAGCGATAGGAGGGGATTCGTCTCTCCCGGTATAGGGAGTTGATGTTGCGCTGTGTTCGATTGGCTATAACAGGAAATCCCTGGCCAGGGTTGCTGAGATTTACTGGTAAGTGTTACCAGCAGTATCTCGAATTGTTATAGACCTCATATCGACACGACTTATCGAGCTATTGGGGTCTGACGTTTACCACCCCTAGGCGAGATATGCGACATATCAGACGATCAGACCGGACTGTACGGTAGTGTTACTGGTTGGATTCACAGGAGTGTGAGCGGGCTTGCTCGTCGATCTTCTGATCGCTTAATACCCGGGTGGCCGTTACGTTTAGCAGACCGCTTGCGGCTTGTGGATGCTTGATATGATCATCATCTGCTGCCGGCGATTGACGAATCTTTAGAGTCCTACACAGAGGTTTCCTGGCTCAAGCGAAACGAAATAGGAGCGCATATGAGATATGTGCGGGACCGAGAATAATGCGTGTATGTGATACCGTATTCTATTCTCACGATGAATGTATCGAATGGTTATATGCGATATAACCTAGTTATCGAATCGAGGGTTGATTCGATAAGCCGATACATTGGATACTAGTCGGTTATATGCGATATGACCGGATCGTTAAATCAAGTGTTGATTTAATGATTTAATGCATAATTATATATTTGATATATTACTTTGCATTAACTGGTATTGGTTCATTTTAAATGGATTTTCTCACTTGGTGTACAAGTTATATATGTGATATACTTTTTGTGCAAATGATTGTATCATGTTTGATGATACATGTTAACTTGGATTTGTGTGAAGATTAAACCATGGTTGTGAGAGTGGTTAGGGTTTTTGTTTATTCTCCCATTATTTATTTATTCATTTATTCTCATTGGAAAATATTATGCATAAAGAGAAAATGGTGGCTTTCTTTGTTTGTACATTGAAGCTTCATGAAGCTTTGACCTTGTGACCATTTTGTCTTGATGCTTAACCCTAACCCTTGATTCTAACTATGGTTTATTCTCTACAACAAACTATGGTTGGCTTATGATAAGGATTCATATTATATTCTTTTAAAAAAAAAGGGATAATTGAAGACTTATCATAATTCTAGCTCATCTTCTTCTTCATCTTCAAGTTTGAAACCTTGAGGCCATCAATGGCAACTTGAGCTTGAGAGTGAGAAATCCAATTCTAAAGAGAACCCACCTCCTATTTCTTCATCCTCTATCTCTTGCCAAGTAGTAGAGTGTGTTTTCTTCACAAGTTTCTTGACTTGGTGAAATCGGAGCTTGATTTAGCGATGCCTCGACGTAGATCATCTTCGGCATGGACATCGATGACCTAGCCCGTCCATTCTCCGATGAAGCCGACGCTAGAGCCCGGGACTTGTTATGGACAGCGAGGAGACTTCATTGCGGAGCTATGGAGGTGGAGAACCGGATCTACAAAGGTTGTATTTCCGTATCTCTTAGTTAAGTGTTAACTAGTTTGCGTTTCGCCTAGAAATCTAGCCAACGATCCGTACACTAGGGTTTCTCGGCACCATAATTTTCGAAATTGGCATGGTTGATGCCTTGTGAGACCTCTTGAGAGTGCCTAGGAATCCTACAGTGGTATCAGAGACTAGCTAGAGCCTTAGGCGAAGTCTAGACGCAATTTGAAGTCCGAACGAACCCGAAACCCAAAACCAAAATAGCTCTCTGTCCTTTTTTCAAAAACTGGGATTTTTCCAAATTAAAAATTGCTAAAAAATTCAGCAGGGAAATATAAGAATTACGGCGCAAAAAGTTTCCAATGAACAGTATTTATTGCGGCGGAACCGCGGCAGAAGCTTAGCTTCTGCGGCGGTTCCGCGGCTATCTGGTGACGTTAGCCCACTTTGTTTGCACAGTAATTCCTGATAAATTATGCTGAGTTTTCTGGGAATTTTTAATATTTATTCAAGAGTTGAATTTTCTGCTGTGTTTTTGGGGATTCGGTGTTTCGATCGGAGTATCAAATTTTGTCTGTGTGGCTTTCCGGATAATTTTTAGAATATGTTAAAAAGTTCGACCGGATATAAATACCCACCTTTTCCCCTGTCGGGAAATTTCCAAGTGTTGGATTTTTCCGTAGTTTAACGACGTTCTAAGTAGTGCAAGTAACGCGATGGACCCTCTAGAAGACAACAAACCTTAACTCGATTATGTGACCGTCTTGAACTGCCCTTTGAACCTTCGGGTTTGGGGCAGTACGGCGTGCCACATGTGAGGCGTTGGCTTGACCCTTCTACGGCTGGACAGTTGGTACTGAGGCACGAACTGAATGTTGTTAGACTTATTTCATGTGTTGAGCTGTATCGGGAAAACTTGGGTGTTCGAATATTCAATCGGAAAGTTTAACATTTTCTATTTATCTGGAATGGGATACAACAATTGGAATTCACAATAGTTATGTGATAACTAAATGAATGTTATAAACATAGCAGTTTAGTCTCACTTGATCGGTTGCCACGGAATTTTGATGTGATCAAAAGTCCGTCGCAATCATGTAGCGTACGCGGATACTCGCCGGGTAAACTTAATAGACAGCCTCACTCCATAGCCCCGACCAAGTGACTGTAGGAGAACCCCGTCGCCGAAAGCATCCGTTCGGGTGCTCGCGGCAGCGGTGTTCCGCCTTGGTGCACTTCGTCGACGGTATCGGGGGTGCAGCCGTCTACTGAAGTTTGCGACGAGCATTCGATCAGGATGTCGGGAATCCTGTTGAATTGCCCGACTTGGTATTGAAAAGTGTTTTCGATAAAGAGACTAAAATGCGAAGTTTATAATTGTTAGGCATGCGATGTCTAAGGAATTCATTTGGTCAGGCATGCGATGTCTGAGGTGATTGCGGATTCCAACTGTTGTAGTTTTACACTTTCTTTTCTGTGACCGTAAGTGTAATATGTGATATCGCCGGTTTCGTTG
Organism: Agapanthus africanus; assembly: GCA_030015575.1. Taxonomy (NCBI): domain Eukaryota; kingdom Viridiplantae; phylum Streptophyta; class Magnoliopsida; order Asparagales; family Amaryllidaceae; genus Agapanthus; species Agapanthus africanus. Next base: position 762,234,615 of record CM057337.1, read on the forward strand.
CTATATGTCAACGACAATTGGGATGCGCATATTTACTTACGTTGATGACATGTGATGTTATGTGTTGCTGGATATGTTATATTGGATCGTCGTCTTTGAATAGCCGGGGGTTTTTATGTGAGATGAGTGTTTTTCATTTTCATTCATGTAAAAACTTGTATGTAATATTCTTTTATTGGGGCGCTTCCAGGTTGCGGAAGTTGTCACCGTTTGTATATTATTTACTTTTCCGCACTAGGATAGACCCAAGGAGGAGGGCACAAGTAACCGGGTTCTGGAGTCCAGTGGGAGACCAACTCGAGGAGTCGAGTCCGGGTCTCCTAACTCCAGAATTGGTAGGGTTGCTTGCCGCTCTCGTAGGGGTCTAGGGGTGTGGGTTTGGCTATTCATCACGACCGTGGAATCCGTGTTTTATACTGGCTCGTATTGAAAACACGGACGTCCTAGTATATCCAATATTTCATATGTTTCTTCTGCTGCGATATCTGTGATGTGATCATGTGATGTTCTGTGATAGATACAGTATATAGTATATATGATATATTATATAGGCGTTACTTATGTTTTACACCCGCGCTAGCCCTGCCCCGCTCTGCCGTTAGTTACCTAACCTAACGGTGCACGAGGGGACATCGAGGCGAATGCGGATGGCATAAGTGTACGTCGTATTTATCTGTGATGTTTAGGTATTTAAATGATGGGACTTCATTAATGTGATTAATGAAATAAAAGAAACCTAAGATGTTGTAGAATCGAATTTCAAAATAAAACAGGTAGCTACAGTTCTTGCTTTGCATAGCGGTATATGCGATATATCCTGCACCTTATTCGATGAGGAAAAGACCGAGATCCCTTCACCGGGAGTGACTCCTTTAGCAATAACTGGCAGATGCTACACACTCGGTTTGTCTTTTGATTGCTTTTAAGTGTTTTTGCTTTGCACAGTGATATATACGATATATCCCGCACCTCATTCGATGAGGAAAGGACCGACGATCCCTTCACCGGGAGTGACTCCTTTAGCAAAACTAGAAAAGCCTCAAAAGCACTCCATTTTAAAATCATTTGATTCTACAACGATATCAAGTTCATTACGCAATAGGTTTTCAGAAAAACCTGTCGTAGCCCTCCGTCATTTCAGATATGTACTAGTTAGTATTCATGCTGCGGTAGTTTGGCATTCGTCAAGGCGTAGTGTACGGTAGCTAACTAGTATTTATCTGCTTGTGCATATGATGCGATTGGATTAGGGTATTCGTACGGCGTTGTTTGGCATTCGTCAAGGGTCGTGCGGGTGGGTTTAATTCGATCAAGAAATGTACGGGTTGAACTTGACTAGTGGACTATGGGTTGTTTGGCATTCGTCAAGGTCATAGCGAGCTAGGGGCAAAATATTATCGGGAATTTCAAGTGTTGAAATTTGCAATGAGATTGCATACCTCTATGAGATAGTTGGATCCCGATACCCGCTGCGAGTAATTGTTACTTCTGGGAGAGTTTTATACATTACAATTAGCCGATCAAGTAGGTGTCTAGAAAGGTGTCAACGGGGTTACGCCTCTGGGAAAACGAGGTTTACATTAATTAGGTTCGTGCGAAAGCACGGGGGACCTCCCTCAAAGTACCGACACTGGCCTGGCTGAAAGATTGACGAACTTGTAGTGTGTAATTAATCCCGGCTAGTCTTTCCTTTTAGGGTTTGAAGGAAGATTTGATAAAAAGCAGTGGGAGCCATCCTGATTAGATAAAATAATAACCAATCTATTCTTGCAAGAGCGCACGCTGAGTGTTTTCTTCTCTCTCTCTCCTGGTAGCGACCAAATCACGCCTTAATCAAGATAATAATATGGATTATTGACCGAACCCGCTTGTTATACTGAGCTGGGGAACGTTGGTCCCGCTCCAACTTATAATTGTTATAAGACAGAGCAAGAAATTGGGGAATACCAGAATTCCCGTGCCACCCAAACGAAGAAAGTGCATATGATGCATCTCCTTCGGGTCTGTTCATTACAGAGAACTGTTTCTCACTATCCTTTACGTCCTGGGTATGTGATACCAGATTAGGATCCCAGATATGTAATCTGTTACATAGGGCTACAGAAAGGTAGAGAACTGAGAACGGGTGATAAGTTTCATGAGGCAGAAAACGGGGCAAGAGTTGCAGCCAAGTCTGTTGGTCACTGTCACCCTGTATTATAATACATTGATTCTGAACGAATGTTATTAGATACCGAACCTGTTATGCAAAATCATATCTGTCTCTTTATTAGTAAAGAAACGATAAAATTTTGTATTGTTGGACAATGTTTTGAACATTTCCTATATCAAAAGTTGATCGGATCAGGCACGTTATCTAAAAGCATTGATGTTCTAAATCAAACTACAGTTCTTAGTATACGGAACACACACAAGAGGAAGAGTTCAGAAATGAACGAATCCTTCTTGAGGCATTGTAGACTAGGTCATATCAATGCGACCCGACTGGCTGAAGTTACATTTAGATGCATATTTAAATTAGTTTGAATTTACATCTTATGAAACTTGCTAGTCATGTCACAAAGATAAGATGACCATAGCTCCGTTTACTGGAAACAGAGAAAGAGTTAGTGAACTCTTGGGATGATACATGTTGGTGTATGTAGGTCCCCTGTCTACACATGCCAAGACTGGTTCTTTGTACTTCGTTACATTCTCTGATAATCTCTCAAGATTCAGTCATATGTTCCTGTTGCAACACAAGTCCGAACCTTTTGAGATATTCACAGAATATAAGTTAGAAGTAGAGAACCAAAATACAGGTATAAGTATTATGTCCTTTGATGAGATCAAGGAGGAGAATACTTGAGCACGGAAATCCTGGACTATTCTAAAGGAGAATGAGATTCTCTCTCAGCATTACTCCTCCGTATACACCATAGCACGATGGTATATCGGGGCGGAGCAATCACACCCTATATGATATGGTGTGCTCTATGATGAGTATTACTGAGTTACCTATTTCCTTTTAGGGGTTATGCACTTGAGAAGCTGCATACCTATTGAATAGGGTTCAAATCAAATCAGTTGCCTACCGCTTCATATGTGATATGGAAAAGGAAGAGCCCATTTCTTAAGTTAGTTAAGATTTGGGGTTGTCCGGCCTATGTCTGAAAAGCAAAATCTGGACAAGCTCGAGGCAAGGTCAGTCATGTAGAACTGGAAATGTTCCAGCTATACAAAACTGCAGCTGAAGATTTGACAGAACCAAAGGATTCAATAATTACCAACGAACCTCAACCTCTCCACCGATCTAGTAGGGTTCCTCACCCACCTGAGAGATAATTCGGTTTCTCTATGACAGTAGGAGCGAGGATTGCATCATGAGATAATGACCCAACTAGTTTCGAGCTGGCCATCAGGAGTAAGACTCTGTAAGAATGGCTGGATGCTTAGCGATCTGAGATGGAATCCATGTACACCAACAAAGTATGGACTTTGGTTGCTATATCTGAAGGGTTAAATCCCCATCAGGAGCAAGTATATCTTGAGAAGATTACTTGGTGTAGATGGAAAAGTTGAAACTTTCAAAGCTAGACTTGTTAAAGCTTTTTGTCATCGACCAGGCGTGGATTATGATGAAACCTTTTCAAGTGGCTATGCTTAAGTCCATCCAGATCCTACTTGCCACGGCTACATACCATAACTACGATATCTGGCGGTTGGGTGCCATGACTGCTTTTCTAAAATGATGTTTTAGAAGAGAACGTCTATAAGTACACAGCCAGAGGGCTTCGTAGACAGTGGGAGCAGCGGAAACGTGTACAAGGTGCTTTATAGGATAAAGCAGGTATCGCGGAGTTGGAACATCTGTTTTGATGTTTTAGTCAAAGAGTTTGACATCATCAAAATGGTAGATGAACCTTGTATAAACAAAAAGGTAGTAGGGAGTATGGTGGCGATCCTCGTAGAGTACGTGGATGACATACTCTTGATAGGGAAGGAGTTTCCTATGCTACGCTCGATCAATCTCCGCTTATCACAATGATTCTCCATATAGGATCAAAGTGATACCTCCTAAATCCTGGGTTTTTGGATCTATGAGATAGATCTAATTGGATGTTAAGACTCTCACTAGTTGTAGTGAGACGGTATCAACCGATCCTGGGGAGAATCACTGGAAGGGTTCCAGGGTGATAAAGACGACTGAATATCAGTCACAGGCATTGTCTTTACCCTCAGTGGAGGGACGGTATGTTGGAAGAGTTCCAAGCTAGATACCGTGACATACTAGACGATAAAGGATGGATACATCGCTACTTAAGATGCTACCAAAGAGGCTGTTTCGGTGTATATTGGTTCATGAGATGAACTATGTTCCTCCCATTGTGTGACAATGGAGTTGTGGCTTATGCCAAGGAACGCAGGTCCCATCAGTGATCCAGACATATTCTAAGGCAGTATCACTTGATCATGGAGATGGATGATCTCTAAGGGATCGAGGTTAGGAGAGTAGACTCAGAGGACAACACAGCGGATCCACTCACAAAGGCCTGTTCCCAGAGAGAGATTTTTATGGGATGGTTGAGTATGAGATACTACAACCACTGCTACAGATGGCCCTAGTGCAAGTGGGAGATTGTTAGTTATATGTATGCCCTAGAGGCCATTACTGTACATAGGATGTATATTGTAGTGGATGCTGGGATATATATAGGGAGGACTTTCTTGCTCGACATGATAGTATGCTATCTGGTTGATTTTTACCTTAACGTGTATACTGATTGTCTCTCTGTTACATGTTGGTAAAGCCCTTAGGATGTGTACTTGACTACCTGGACTATGATGCGGATCATACTAGTGGGGACATGGTAGTCCATAAGTACATCCTTCAAAGTCCCTAGTCGTGGGTGTATCGAGACGGGGCATCGATATACCAGAGTAGACTAGCGTATACCTTCTCGACCCATACAGATGGGCGATGGATGATCCCATATCCATTGGTGTTTGACATCAGAGATGATATACGGGTGCTCAGTAGAGACTGGGTACACTGGACGGACTCGCCGAGAACTCCCAGATGGTATTATACCTCACGTAGATGGCAGTTCTCTGGTGACACTGGTACAGAGTAGTCTGTTGACCCGAGATCGTCATAGAGTCTTGTGTGGTTCCCACTGTGCTTTGATTTCCATCTTACCACGTCCAAGAGGGCGTGCAAAACGGTGGTTTTTGGGTACAGTCCCGAGTCACATGGAGGCAATGAGCGATAGGAGGGGATTCGTCTCTCCCGGTATAGGGAGTTGATGTTGCGCTGTGTTCGATTGGCTATAACAGGAAATCCCTGGCCAGGGTTGCTGAGATTTACTGGTAAGTGTTACCAGCAGTATCTCGAATTGTTATAGACCTCATATCGACACGACTTATCGAGCTATTGGGGTCTGACGTTTACCACCCCTAGGCGAGATATGCGACATATCAGACGATCAGACCGGACTGTACGGTAGTGTTACTGGTTGGATTCACAGGAGTGTGAGCGGGCTTGCTCGTCGATCTTCTGATCGCTCAATACCCGGGTGGCCGTTACGTTTAGCAGACCGCTTGCGGCTTGTGGATGCTTGATATGATCATCATCTGCTGCCGGCGTATTGACGAGTCTTTAGAGTCCTACACAGAGGTTTCCTGGCTCAAGCGAAACGAAATAGGAGCGCATATGAGATATGTGCGGGACCGAGAATAATGCGTGTATGTGATACCGTATTCTATTCTCGCGATGAATGTATCTAATGGTTATATGCGATATAACCTAGTTATCGAATCGAGAGTTGATTCGATAAGCCGATACATTGGATACTAGTCGGTTATATGCGATATGACCGGATCGTTAAATCAAGTGTTGATTTAATGATTTAATGCATAATTATATATTTGATATATTACTTTGCATTAACTGGTATTGGTTCACTTTAAATGGATTTTCTCACTTGGTGTACAAGTTGTATATGTGATATACTTTTTGTGCAAATGATTGTATCATGTTTGATGATACATGTTAACTTGGATTTGTGTGAAGATTAAACCATGGTTGTGAGAGTGGTTAGGGTTTTTGTTTATTCTCCCATTATTTATTTATTCATTTATTCTCATTGGAAAATATTATGCATAAAGAGAAAATGGTGGCTTTCTTTGTTTGTACATTGAAGCTTCATGAAGCTTTGACCTTGTGACCATTTTGTCTTGATGCTTAACCCTAACCCTTGATTCTAACTATGGTTTATTCTCTACAACAAACTATGGTTGGCTTATGATAAGGATTCATATTATATTCTTTTAAAAAAAAAAAGGGATAATTGAAGACTTATCATAATTCTAGCTCATCTTCTTCTTCATCTTCAAGTTTGAAACCTTGAGGCCATCAATGGCAACTTGAGCTTGAGAGTGAGAAATCCAATTCTAAAGAGAACCCACCTCCTATTTCTTCATCCTCTATCTCTTGCCAAGTAGTAGAGTGTGTTTTCTTCACAAGTTTCTTGACTTGGTGAAGTCGGAGCTTGATTTAGCGATGCCTCGACGTAGATCATCTTCGGCATGGACATCGATGACCTAGCCCGTCCATTCTCCGATGAAGCCGACGCTAGAGCCCGGGACTTGTTATGGACAGCGAGGAGACTTCATTGCGGAGCTATGGAGGTGGAGAACCGGATCTACAAAGGTTGTATTTCCGTATCTCTTAGTTAAGTGTTAACTAGTTTGCATTTCGCCTAGAAATCTAGCCAACGATCCGTACACTAGGGTTTCTCGGCACCATAATTTTCGAAATTGGCATGGTTGATGCCTTGTGAGACCTCTTGAGAGTGCCTAGGAACCCTACAGTGATTTTACCCGACGCGTCGGATATCTGGAGGATACCGTCGTGGTCTTGAGATAGATGGTAGGGGCCGGTCTGGATTGACGGCGCCCTAGATATTGTGATTGAGATTTTGAGATATTGAGATACAGAGATTGTGATACAGAGATATCGAGATATTTGGACACTTGTTTTGTGTCGATGCTGGGCACTGTTTTATGCTGATTTCATTTATGGTACCTCACTTTTAAAAGACAGAAATCTCACTGATTTATGAAAGCAGTTTTCTTCAGTACATGCATTCTGTTTCATGCATTCATACATTGCTACCTGAGGCACTGACACGGCACATGGATTTACACTTGGGTTAGATATTTGCCCTAACCATTGTTATGGGTTGCTGGTTATATATTTGAGGATATATTATGATCATGGACCTAGGATTGCGTTATTTATGCGATTTCTTTTCGTAGATGTTTTTCTATTCACGAGTTGGCAACTCACCCCCGTTGTGCCCCAGTTTCTTGCAGGTTTGCCGTACAGGTTTCATTACGGCTTTGCGGGCATAGTTTCCTTCGGGTGATTTGCTAGTAGGTGGGTTTACTTGTATCGTACCCCCATTATATATCTTGTATATCATTATTCTGTTGTATCTAGAAGTTCCATCAACCAAACATGTATTTATTTTGAGATAGAGACCAGTGATGTTATTCCTTCGACCTTAGAGTCGCGCGTTATATTTCTGTGGTTTTCTTGTGGTTTTGAGTTTCCTTTTGAATTTTGATCCTCGCCATTGGCATTGTATATTATATTGCTTGTGTGGTTGTGGCCGTCGATTGACGAAGAGCTAGCTCCCGCTTGGGGATGCCTTTTATTGATTTCGTATACTATTCATGTTGTATCCCGTTTGGGGGCCAATATTTACAAAGGAGACTCTGCCGAAATTTTCAGGAAATTTTTGATGTTTTTAGAAACCCGCATAATTCGGCTTATGCTATTAAAACTACTTGTTTTAAATTGGTTTTTCTTCACTCTACTACTTTTCTTGGTTTGGATTTCTGGGGTTTCGGTTTACTTAGATTACGTATGCCTCGAGACGTTCGTAGTTTAAGTGCCGGTCTTGTTCCGTACTTTCGGGACGTGACAACCTGAGGATGCGTCCTCAAGACATCAACTTATGAAACGAGCTCTGTCTTTCGCCCTCGTCAATGACACTCTGTATAAGAGGTCATTTGATTCTCTGTGGTTGAGATGCATGGGACCTGAAGAGGCGAAGAGAGTCGTTCAGGAAGTTCACGACGGACTCTGCGGTTCTCACCAAGCAGGCCCGAAGATGAAGTTAAAGATTAAACGGATGGGCTACTACTGGCCCATAATGATTCAGGACTGCCTCGAATATGCGAAGCAATGCCACTCATGCTAGATCCATGAGGACTTCATCCACCAGCATCCAAATCCACTACATCCAACGGTGGCTAGCTGGCCATTCGAAATGCGGGGAACTGACATAATCGGCCCCATCGAACCGGCATCGTCCAGAGGACATCGTTTCATTTTGGCGACAACTGATTACTTCTCCAAATGGGCAGAAGCAGTACCGCTGAGGGAAGTGAAGACGGAGAATATCCTCCACTTCTTCAAGATGCACATTATTTATCGGTTTGGAACTCCGTGGCGGATCATCTCCGATAACGGGCCAGCCTACAGAAGCCACAAGATTAGCCGCTTCGCACAGCAGCACAACATAGACTGGAGATACTCCTCAGTTTATAATCCCCGAGCTAACGGTCTAGCTGAGGCTTTTAATAAGACCTTAACAAAGATCGTGAAGAAGACGGTGTCCCGAAATAAGAAGGACTGGCATGAGAGACTGCATGAAGCTCTCTAGGCATATCGAACTACGTTCAAGACGGCCACGAACACAACGCCGTACGCGTTGGTATTCGGTACAGAAGCAGTACTCCCCCTCGAGATAGAGTTAACCTCTCTACGAGTGGCAGTCCATTATGAGCTAACGGACGAAGAGAATGCTCACCTTCGGCTTGAGGAACTCGATGCCCTTGATGAAACCCGGCTCATAGCGCAACAAAATCTGGAGGCTTATAAAAAAAAGATGACGCGCTCTTACGAAAGATTGACTAGGCCGAGGACATTCCACCAAGGTGAACTCGTACTAGTGGTCAAAAGACATATGATCCCCAATCGCGCCAAACGGGGAAAATTCGAGCCGAACTATGAAGGCCCGTATATCATAGACAAGGTCTACCAGGGTGGAGCCTATCTACTCATGGACATGCATGGTGAAAGACCTTTCAGGCCAATAAACAGTCGCTTCCTAAAGAAGTACTACGCTTGACGAGTCACGGCCTAGGTCAATGATAGATGACGACGACTATGTCCGCTCGCTATCTTCCTAAGCCCAAACTCTATAAGTAGTAACCGGCTTACTGTACAACGGACCGAAACGTCCTTAAACTAACAGCGGACCGAAACGTCCTTAAACTAACGACGGACCACTATGTCCTAAAACCAGCTGTGGACCGAGACGTCGAGAAACTACGGTGGATTGCAGCATCCCAAAGCTGATACAAAAAAAAGAGAAAAAAAAAGAAGAAGAATAAAAAGAAAACGGTATGTCCATAAGCAAAATGGGCACGGATGAAAACCCGAAAGGGCTCCGTGAGTAAAAACAGCAGGGCTACCGGCGAGTCTTGTGAAAACCCGAAATGGCGCAACCTCGTCTGGAAAAAAGAAGAAGAAAGAATAGAAGAAAAAAACGGTATGTCCATAAGCAAAATGGGCACGGATGAAAACCTGAAAGGGCTCCGTGAGTAAAAACAGCAGGGCTACCGGCGAGTGTTTATGAAAACCCGAAAGGGCGCAATCTCGTTAAAAGACACTTGCAAGGTCCTCTCGACCTTGTGAGGAGAAATCACCCGCGTGAGATCCTTATGACTCATAAGGGAGCAACACACTTAGAGATCCCCACGATTCCTAAGGAGAAATTACACTTGCGAGATCCTCATGACTCATAAGGAGAATCCTCTTATGAGACCCTCACAGCTCATAAGATTCAAAAGTCTTAAGTTACAGAGACCTGAACCTGTTCTTAAGCAGCCCCCACAACCTCCAATACTGCCCTACAAGCAGCTCAATGCTAACCCTTGTATACAATCCACGGGCGCGAATAAACATTTCCCTAACAAAGTCCCATCCGTGACTAGGGATATGTCTACATGGTGAACAACCCTTGTAAGTCCTTTCGACTTATAAGGAGAAAACACTCTTGTAAGATCCTTACGACTTATAAGAGAACATACACTTAGGAGTCCTCACGATTCCTAAGCAGAAAACACACCTACGAGATCCTCACGACTCGCAGGAAGAAATACCTTTGTGAGACCCTTACGGCTCATGAAGTCAAAAGCCTTAGTCGACAGGATCCTAACCTTGTTCGCTAAGCCACCTTTGTTCGATATCGACAGAGGCAAATGATGATTCGCTCCTGGCAATATTCCAGTTGTAGCGGTGCTGATGCCGAAATCGGTATCTAATCCCAAGCTTGCAGCGAAAAGACAGCAAGCCACACATGCATATGATATAGCCGAAATGATAGGGCAACTTGCAAATAAAAATCAGCAAAATAGCCGAAATGATTGGGCAACTCGCAATAAAAAGCAGCGAGTAAAAATAAAATAAATAGCCAAAATGATTGGGCACCGCGAAATATAACCGAAATGATGGGGCAATCGCGACCTTCGCGATATAAAAAGCTGAAATGATAGAGTATAGCGGAAAGAAATAAAATAAAAATAAAAATGAAATTTATGCCCTACAGGTGATATTACATCGATCCCTGTATACAATCCAGGGGCGCAAACAAAGAAGGAATCACACCCCTCCTCCCCAGGTTTCATCAGAAGAAGAAGCCAAATCTCGATGGGTCACAGATAGCCTGGAGATCATCTCAACATTCGTCTCAGCAAACACAACATCAAGCAAAGCGGAACAGCGGCAACTCGCAGTTCCATGAATCGGTGGTGTACATATGACCGAGAGTCGAATCCCAACTCCGTGAAATGCGAATATAATCAACAAAATTCCTGGCTACGTGGAACGCGGATTATGTCACTTCTGACCCCGTGGAAAAAGTCCAGAGCGGATCCTGGTCCTCGCAGAGCACGACAGTGAACCCGTATGAAGCATCCAGAGCGGAGCCTAGTCCTCGCCGAACACGGCAGTGAACCCGTGGGAAGCATCTAGATCAAAATTCCTGGTCACGTGGAATGCGGATAACGTCACTTCTGACCCCGTGGAAAATGTCCAGAGCGGATCCTAGTCCTCGCAGAGCACGGCAGTGAACCCGTGTGAAGCATCCAGAGCGGAGCCTAGTCCTCGCCGAATACGGCAGTGAACCCGTGGGAATCATCTAGAGCAAAATTCCTGGCTACGTGGAATGAGGATTATGTCACTTCTGACCCCGTGGAAAACGTCCAGAGCGGATCTTGGTCCTCGCAGAGCACGGCAGTGAACCCGTATGAAGCATCCAGAGCGAAGCCTAGTCCTCGCCGAACACGGCAGTGAACCCGTGGGAAACATCTAGAGCAAAATTCCTGGTCACGTGGAACGCGGATAACGTCACTTCTGACCCCGTGGAAAACATCCAGAGCGGATCCTGGTCCTCGCAGAGCACGGCAGTGAACCCGTGTGAAGCATCCAGAGCGGAGCCTAGTCCTTGCCGAACACGGCAGTGAACCCGTGGGAAGCATCTAGAGCAAAATTCCTGGTCACGTGGAACGCGGATAACGTCACTTCTGACCCCGTGGAAAACGTCCAGAGCGGATCCTGGTCCTCGCAGAGCACGGCAGTGAACCCGTGTGAAATATCCAGAGCGGAGCCTAGTCCTCGCCGAACACGGCAGTGAACCCGTGGGAAGCATTTAGAGCAAAATTTCTGGCTACGTGGAACGCGGATTATGTCACTTCTGACCCCGTGAAAAACATCCAGAGCGGATCCTGGTCCTCGCAGAGCACGGCAGTGAACCCGTGTGAAGCATCCAGAGCGGAGCCTAGTCCTCGCCGAACACGGTAGTGAACCCGTGGGAAGCATCTAGAGCAAAATTCCTGGTTACATGGAACGCGGATAACATCACCTTTGACCCCGTGGAAAACATCCAGAGTGGATCCTGGTCCTCGCAGAGCACGGCAGTGAACCCATGTGAAGCATCCAGAGCGGAGCCTAGTCCTCGCCGAACACGGCAGTGAACCCGTGGGAAGCATCTAGAGCAAAATTCCTGGTTACGTGGAACGCGGATAACGTCACTTCTGACCCTGTGGAAAACGTCCAGAGCGGATCCTGGTCCTCGCAGAGCACGGCAGTGAACCCGTGTGAAGCATCCAGAGCGGAGCCTGGTCCTCGCCGAACACGGCAGTGAACCCGTAGGAAGCATCCAGAGCAAATATCGGACTGTGGAGTCCTTAAATCCACGGACTATGATGTCCTTAACCTCGACCGTGAGGTCTTAAAACTAACATCGGACTGTGAGGTCCCTAAACTCACGGACTATGATGTCCTTAACCTCGACCGTAATGTCTTAAAACTAACAATCAACCGCAATAATTTTAAACTAATTTTACCTCGGTTCAAGGGTACATCTCTTCACTTCTTTGATATTTGTCGTTGTAATTCCTCAACGTCTTCAAAGAGGTGACGGGTTCCAACAACCACACATTTCACGGACTGTAGAGTCCTTAAATCCACGGACTATGATGTCCTTAACCTCGACCGTGATGTCTTAAAACTAACATCGGACTGTGGAGTCCTTAAATCCACGGACTATGATGTCCTTAACCTCGATCGTGGTGTCTTAAAACTAATATCGGACTGTGGAGTCTTTAAATCCACGGACTATGATGTCCTTAACCTCGACCGTGATGTCTTAAAACTAACATCGGACTGTGGAGTCCTTAAATCCACAGACTATGATGTCCTTAACCTCGACCGTGATGTCTTAAAACTAACATCGGACTGTGAGGTCCTTAAACTCACGGACTATGATGTCCTTAATCTCTACCGTGATGTCTTAAAACTAACAATGGACTGTGAGGTCCTTAAACTCATGGAGTATGATGTCCTTAATCTCGACCGTGATGTCTTAAAACTAACAACGGACTGTGGAGTCCTTAAATCCACAGACTATGATGTCCTTAACCTCGACCGTGATGTCTTAAAACTAACATTGGACTATGAGGTCCCTAAACTCATGGACTATGATGTCCTTAATCTTGACCGTGATGTCTTAAAACTAACAACGGACTGTGGAGTCCTTAAATCCACGGACTATGATGTCGTTAACCTCGACCGCGATGTCTTTAAACTACGGTACCCTGGAAAACGTCCAGAGTGGAGCCTGGTCCTCGCCAAACATGGCAGTGAACCCATGGGAAGCATCCAGAGCAACCCTTAACTCCGTGAAATGCGGATAAGGACAACTTCACCCATCACTTGTGGGTCCTCACGACTCGTAAGGGAGTAAATTCTCTTATAAGATCCTTACGACTTTCAAGAGAAAACGCACTTAGGAATCCTCACGATTCTTAAGGAGAAATTACACCTACGGGATCCTCTCGACCGGTAGGGAGAAAATTCCTTATGAGACCCTCACGGCTCATAAAATTGAAAAGTCTTAGGTAACAGATCCTAACCCTGTTTTCTAAGCCATCACTACCTTACAAAGAGCACAAGATTTTGATAGTTATATACTTGCTAAAATCACATGACAACAACACAGTAAAGAGGAGAAGGCAACAAGGAGAACATCTGATCTGCATCTAATTAAGCGTTCGAGGCACACCCATTCATGCATTTGCAAAAGACTTAGAACATGAAATAAAACACGCTAAAATGAGAAATTTGCCATCCATATTGCAAAAAGGTTCTTACAATTATAAAAACAATTACAATGGCAAAACCTCAAATCCAGGACATGGATTGAGGAACTCAAAAGTGACTTTGTCCAGAATTTTCCAGGCCTGACGAACCATCCTAGTGTGTTTTCTTTCACGATCACAAGCGTCGGGATCCCCACAGATGTCCTCCACCCTCCGATAGGCAGCAAGTATGGCAGACTGTTGAAAAGCCTGGTGCAGGAGATCGACAAGATTGTCTCGCCGTCTCTTCGAGATTAGGTTCATCAGATACACCGAGTGCGCCTTATCCTCAGCGGCATCCAATGCTCTAAGAGGCACGCCGGTACAAAATAGAGGGAGCGCTTCCCAGATCGCTCCCATAATAAGCTTCAGAAGAGGGGAACGCCGAGGAAGAAGTTGACCATTGTATGCGTCAAAGCGACTCATAATTTCGGCACACTCGGCGTCTGTGAATTCGCGATTCTGAGAACGGCCGAGTCGGCAGATGTCTCCGTAAGAGATAATCTTTTCGAGATCATACATGTGAGCGTCCATTACCCCTGTAAAAGAAAATCAGCAAAGATCAGCAGACAGACTGAATAAACAATTTCTTATTCAAAATAGGCACATGGAGTTAAATTCCTCGAGAACAATGCTCTATAGACAGGAGTGACACCTGTCAAAATCAGTTATGAAGGGAAGTTAAAGAAGGCCTCCGAGAACCTTGAGAGCTTTGCTTTAAGAAGATGATATAATTCATTAAAAATAAAATTCCATCTCAAATCTTCAAGATCCATGAAAAACTCTCAAGAGTTCTTCTATATGATTTGAAAGGAGCAAAGCTCCATTAATGAATTAAGAGATCACAAGAAAAATCCTTTCAGAGAGCAGGGCTCTATTAATAGAACCCTAATAGGGTTCTCTTTAGTTTCCTGTAGATCTCTTTAGACCTATGGAGCAAAGCTATGCTAAATGAAACCCTAAATGGGTTTTCTTTAGATCAAAGATCTATAAAGAGCAAAGCTCTGTTAATGGGTAAAACCCTGGTTTATTAAAAGTTTTAAACTATACCTAAGTTTTGGAAGAGTTTTACTCTTGAAAAGTTCTTAAAACTGAAGATCAGTGCTTTGAATAAGAGAAAATTCTCAAGAAAGAGGATGAAAATCATCAAAGGGACCAAATGTCCTATTTATAGGCATTGAGAGCCATTTCAACTCCCCAAAAGTTGATCCAACGACTGAGATGCTACCGCCGCCGCACTCACGTTTGGGGCTACGTAAGCGCAACGGTGGGGGGGAGGGCATTTGTTTCCCCCAATCAGAGCAAAGCTCTATTCAAATTCCAAGACTGGAAATGAAGCGACACTTCTGCGTCCCTAAATCAGAGCCAAGCTCTGTTCAAATTCCAATACTGGAAATGAAGCGACGCTTCTGTTTCCCCCAATCAGAGCAAAGCTCTGTTTAGAAATTTAAGAGTCAAAATTGAAGCAACTCTTCAAATCCTGCGCTCTGCGCTGTGCACCGCGTGTCTGACACAGGCGCGCTAGTGCAGTTGCGCTGCGCGCTGCGCTGCTCGCCGCGTGTCTGACACTGGCGCGCTAGCGCAGTTGCGCTGCGCCACGTGTCGAGCGCGAGTGCGCTAGCGCAAGGCGCGCCACGTGTCAAAACACGAATGCGCTAGCGCTAGCGCGATTGCGCTGCCACCCCAAGTTAGAGCAAAGCTCTGTTTCCAAGATTGAAAAGCGAAGCAACGCTTCATGATTATGCAGCACATAAACATCTTATAAAGAAATAACAAAGAATTAAAAAAGAAGAAGAAAACACTTAATAAAATACTAAATTAAAACATCTTTTATTATTTTTATTGTTATTATATTTAAAAAAGATCACCAAATATTGGATCAGAAAGACAGGGGTTCACAAAGCTAAAGAAAAGATTATCCAGTTCTCTCTCCGTCTTCTCCACCATGTTGAAACGGCGATCCTCCCGAGGGGTAGCCATACAACGGTCGACGCCGCACTCCTCAGAAAAAATGGTGATGACAACCTGACGAGCCCGTATCTGGCTCAGCAAGTGGATGGAGCAATCTCTTAGGGCTTGAGTGATTAAGTGCGCCTCCTAGAAGCACTCGATCTTGTCTTCGACAGTATCCAGCATTGCCGAGGACATCTCTGCTGGAGGAGGGGGAAGATCGGCGAGTACAGATGCAAGGATCATCCGAAGCCAAATAGAGTGTGGGGGAAGAGGGGACCCCACACGAGTCAAAAGATCGTGCAGCGCAGCGTCGCATTGCTCATCCGTGAAAGAAGGATCCACCAAGCGCACAGCAAAGCGAGGAACAAGGTCCTGAATGGGCACTTCCCATGGTTGTCTACGAGCATGAGGGCGGTTACAAGCCATAATTGAGAAAGTTCTTTGGGGATGAGAAAAGGAAGAAGTTTTGCTTCGAGTTATAAAGACGAAACACATAAAATTTTGTGCACAATGGAACTATTTCCAAAATTGGGAAATGAAAGATTATCGGGAATATAAGTTTGACTTAAAAGGAAAGTGAAAAGACACCTCTTTTGAAGCAACGCTTCAGATCTAGCGCTCTGTTGAAGCGACGTTTCAGATTCTGCGCGCTGCGCGCCACGTGTCAAGCACGGGTGCGCTAGCATAGTTGCGCTGCGCTCTGCACTGCGTGCCACGTGTCCAACGTGGGTGCGCCAGCGCTGGAATTAAAATTCCCACCGTTAGATCAAAGGATCTAATAATAATAAATCATTTATTAACCAGAATTAAATTCTGTTAAGGAAAGATTTCTCAAAATCTTTCCAAATAACAAGATTGTGCTTTAAGCACCGCTGGATCAATGATCCAATGGTAAATAATGAATTATCAAAAAACAGAACAAATTCTGCATGGAAAGATTTTTCAAGAAGATTATCTTCGGTCAAACAGGAGCCTTAGGATCAAAGATCCAACGGTGGGAAATATTCCCCAATCAATCAAGAGAAAGATCTCTTAAACCGATTTAACAAATCGATTGGCCCTATATAAAGGCCCCAAGACTTCAAGTCTCAAAAAAAAAAAGAAGAAAAAACCCTCTGCAAATTTTGAGAAGAATTCAAAAGGAAAAGAAAGGTAAAGAATTGATTTCTTGAAAAACAGAGATGAAACATCTCGTAAAAAGAAGAAATGTCTTCTAAAAAGATCTTAGATCTATAAAAAGACCAAGGTCTTTTGAGTAAAAAGAAAAGATCAAGATCTAATCATAAAAAAGAAGTATTTATACTTCACAGATCTTCTGATTCATAAAGGCAGAGCCTTTTACAAGAATAAGAACTTAGTTCTTGAATCTTGAGGCAAAGGCTCTTTTAAGAAGAACATAAACTTGTTGTTTGATCTTAAATTGATCAAAATGTGCTTTGCGCTATTGGACAGTGCTTTACACTCATGAACTGCGCCCTTGCCCTACTTGGACTGGCGCTCAGCGCCATAACATGCCACGTGTCAACCATAGACATGATCTGCGCTTTGCACTCCTGAAAACGGCGCACTGCGCTCTGGGTTGGCACTCAGCGCCAAGCGCGCCACGTGTCACTCACTGGCGCACCCCTAAACTAGCGCAGCGCGCTCATAAATTAAAAGCGCAGTGCGCTAACAAACTAACGCTTAGCGCTAAGCGACACGTGTCCTCCTCGTGTGCGCTAACTGACAGAAGCGCAACGCGCTCTTTAATTGGCGCAAAGCGCCTGATGCGCCACGTGGCGTACTGTCAGGATACCACTTTGTTCCTGATAAATGCTATGCATTTAATTCCAGACGAAATGACAGAGCCCAATGCTCAGCATTATTAAAAAAGGCCGAGCCCAAGTAAAGGCCTAATAGCCAGAATAAATGTTAAACATTTTTAACTGGATTTAGCCCAATTCTGGCCATAAGTCCTCAATTTAAATTGAACTGAGCTCACCTGCTCTTCCAATCAATTTACACCCGGTTCGAGGGTACATCTCTTTACTCCTCTGACATCTTTCGTTGTAATCCTTCAACGTCGTCAGAGAGGTGACGGGTCCCGACAACCACACATTAATACGGACTGTGGGGTCCTTAAACTCATGGACTATGATGTCCTTAACCTTGACCGTGATGTCTTAAAACTAACATCGGACTGTGGAGTCCTTAAATCCATGGACTATAATGCCCTTAACCTTGACCGTGATGTCTTAAAACTAACATTGGACTGTGGGGTCCTTAAATCTACGGACTATGATGTCCTTAACCTCGACCGTGATGTCTTAAAACTAACATTGGACTGTGGGGTCCTTAAATCCACGGACTATGATGTCCTTAACCTCGACCGTGATGTCTTAAAACTAACATCGGACTGTGGAGTCCTTAAATTCTCGGACTATGATGTCCTTAACCTTGACCGTGATGTCTTATAACTAACATTGGACTGTGGGGTCCTTAAATCCACGGACTATGATGTCCTTAACCTCGACCGTGATGTCTTAAAACTAACATCGGACTGTGGAGTCCTTAAATCCATGGACTATGATGTCCTTAACCTCGACCGTGATGTCTTAAAACTAACATTGGACTGTGGAGTCCTCAAATCCACGGACTATGATGTCCTTAACCTCGACCGTGACGTCTTAAAACTAATATCGGACTGTGAGGTCCTTAAACTCACGGACTATGATGTCCTTAACCTTGACCGCGATGTCTTAAAACTAACAACGGGCTGTAATGTCCTTAAACTAATTATCGACCGCAATGTCATTAAACTAAACAATAGAGCCCAATTGCTCTCTTGTCGGATCTAAACGATCCCGTTAAGTTGATCTTAGTCTAAAATAAGACTAACGTGTCCTTAACGAACGTTTAAGTTGATCTTAGCCTCAAATAAGGCTAACGTATTCTTAAACACAACCCCCCAAACCCAAATCTAAGAAAGATACGGATTTGGACTAGTCCATGCCCTACGGGCGACAGCATAATTTAGTCTCCGTATACAATCCACGGGCAACCGAACACAAAACAAACACCCACGACACGAAGCGACCATATGGAGAAGGAGAAAGTTGTTACCGCGATGCGGTAGCGTAATTAACTGCAGGGGCTTGCGCCTGCAGGGAAGAGCGTCCCCACAATAAAAAAACCCCTCAAACGAGGGGGAATCTGACGAAGTCTGCTACATCGGCCGCATCCGTTTAAACCTTCGATACATGGTGCCATAAATCAACTTGGCATCTTCGGAGAGGTGGACGGATAGCACCAATTAGCATCTGCCCCCAAATTCAGGCAAGACGTCCAGTCTTCCCGGCTTCCGGCGGCGAACAGACCACTATGTCTTTAAACTGGTAATTGACCGCAAAGTCCCTAAACTAAAACAATAAAGCCCAAATGCTCTTTTGTTAGATCTAAATGATCATGTTAAGTAGACCTTAGTCTAAAATTAGACTAACGTGTCCTTAAAAAACTGTTAAGTTGATCTTAGTCTAAAATTAGACTAACGCGTCCTTAACAAACGTTTAAGTTGATCTTAGTCTTAAATGAGACTAACGTATCCTTAAACCCAACCCCAAACCCAAATCTAAGAAGATACGGATTTGGACTAATCCACGCCCTATGGGCGACAACATAAATTAGTCTCCGTATACAATCCATGGGCAACCAAAAACAAAACAAACACACACGACACGAAGTGACCATCTGGAGAAAGAGAAAGTGGTTACCGTGATGCGGTAGCGTAATTAACTGCAGGGGCTTGCGCCTGCAGGGAAGAGCGTCCCCAAAATCAAAAACCCATTTAAATGAGGAGGAATCTGACGAAGTCTGCTATATCGGCCGCATCCGTTTAAACCTTTGATACATGGTGCCATAAATCAACTTAGCATCTTCAGAGAGGTGGACGGATAGCACCAATTAGCATCTGCCCCTAAATTCAGGCAAGACGGACCTACACGGTTGTATCTCTGTGTTTCGGAGGAGAACGGTCGGGTTATCGAATCAAGTGTTGATTCGATAAGTTGATACATATGATATTAGTCGGTTATATGTGATATAGCCGGATTATTAAATCAAGTGTTGATTTAATAATTTAATGTATAATTATATATTTGATATATTAATTTACATTAACTAATATTAGCTCACTTATGCATTTCTTTTTCTCACTTGTGTGTGTACACTTAATATATATGTGATATATATTATTGTGTAATGCTTGTTGCTACATGCTACATGGGTGTATTTGACTCACACCATACTTAACATAATGAAGGGTTTTATTATTTAAAGTAATTCAAAATTGGGTGGAAATTAGTCATGGTTGATACTTAGTGGAAGCTTGTAGAATCATTGACTAAGTCCACCAATTTTGTTTTACTTAAGATATTTATTAACCCAACCATTATGATTAGCCATGGTTTAGTCTCTGCAAGAGTTAATATATGATATTAACCCACCCATGGTTGCCATTCTATACTTGCCCTTTTTCCATGGTTTCTTTTCTTCATCTCTTTCCTCAAGCTCTCTAGCTTTTTGGGAGGTGAAGAAAATGAGTGAGAAAAATATTTCTAAAGTGAGCAAAAATCCCACTTCATCATCCTCTACTAGATTAGTCATTTAGTTTAGGGTGTTAGTTTCACTAATTCCATATTAGTGAAGAGCTAGCTTGAGTTGGTGTCTCCTCGACGTAAATCATTTTCGGCCTCGAAGACTTCAAACAAACTTGTTCCTTTTATCTTGTGGAGCCTTTCTAGAATCCAGGAGTTCACTAAAGGGACTACTACATAGAGCTATTGAAGTGAAGAACCGGTCTACAAATGTTGTATTTCTTGTTCACTTAGATGTAAAGATATTTACATTCTAGTTTCGTCTAATTCTCTAGTTAAGATTCTAGGATAGGGTTCTTTACGCGCCAATTTTTTAAAACCGGCATGGTCGATACCTCCCGAAACCTAGTGGTGGTGCTATGGAACCCTACAGTGGTATCAGAGCCGTGCTGGAGAATTAGACGATATTTGTAGAATTACGAAACCGAAACAACTCCGAAACACTCGAAACCATAACCTAGTTTCTATCGAAATTTTTAAGTCGTCTAAATTTTTTTTAAGCAATTGTAGAATATTATATGAGAAGTAACATGAACACCACAGAAATTTAAGCCCTCCTCGCCGGATTTTGGCCGGCGGCATGACATAAAAATCCGAGATGGCCGGGTTTTCTAGGGTATTTTGGCTTCAAATTTTTATGGTGTTCCAATCTCTGGGTTTTGGTGTTTCAGGTATTTCTTGTTTTTACTGAGAGTGCATGTGATGTTATTTTTAAGTAAAGGCAATTCGGAGTGTTTCGTAATCGTAATTCTAATATCGTTTCGGGTTATTTAGACGACGTTAAAAAGTTCGAACGGATATCAATAACCCATTTTCTCCCTCGCTGGAAATTTTCCAAAAGTTGGAATTTTCCAAGTTTAAAATCTTCAGAAAATTATGCAGGTGATTCTATGAACCCTCTAGAAGAACGAAATCCTAACTCGATTCTGTGACCGCCGGAACCGCCACCAAACCCTAGGGTTTGCGGTAGTTCCGCGGCGCCATAAGCGAGGCAAGGGTTGGCCCTTCTACGGTTGGTCCATAGGTGCTGTAGCATATTCTGGGTATTTTTTAAACTACGCTCAAGTGTTGAGCTCTTTGAGAAATTTTGGGTGTTTGTTGATTCGATCGAAAAGTTTAACACAATCTAGCTATCTGTGATTATGATACATTATTTGGAATCCACAATATTTGGTTTTATGAAAACTAATTTGAATTTTATAAATCTAGCAATTTAGTCTCATGTGATCGGTTGCCACGGGATTTTGATGTGGATCAAAAGTCCGTCGCAATCGCGTAGCGTACGCGGATACTCGCCGGGTAACCTTACTAGATTGCCACGCCCCATAGCCCCAACCAAGTGACTGTAGAAGAACCCCGTTGCCAAAAGCATTCGTTCGAGTGCTCGCGGCCGCGGTGTTTCGCCTAAGTGCACTTCGTCGATGGTATCGGGGTTGCGGCCGTCTACTAAAGTTTCCGACGAGTATTCGATCAGGTTGTCGGGAATCTTGTTGAATTAATCGACTGGTTATTGAAAAGTGTTTTCAATATCGAGACTAAAATACGGGGTTTATAATTATTATGCATGCGATGTCTAAGGAATTCATTTGGTTAGGCATGAAATCCAAAGTATGTGATACATTGGGTTTATAATGTCTAAGGTGGTTGCGGATTCCAATTGTTATAGTTTTTCACTTTTTTTTCTGCGACCGTAAGTGTAATATGTGGTGTATCGCCGGTTTCGTTGGTATATGTCAACGACAATTGGGATACGCATATTTACTTACGTTGATGACATGTAATGGTATGTGTTGATGTGATATGTTATATTGGATCGTCGTGTCTTGAATAGCCGGGGGTTTTTGCGTGAGATGAGAGTCTTTCATTTTCATTCATGTAAATACTTGTATGTAATATTATTTTATTGGGGCACTTCCGGGTTGAGGATGATGTCACCATTTGATGTATATTATTTACTTTTCCGCATTAGGATAAACCCAAGGAGGAGAGCACAAGTAACCGGGTTCTAGAGTCCAGTGGGAGACCATCTCGGGGTGTCGAGACCGGGTCTCCTAACTCTAGAATTGGTAGAGTTGATTGCCGCTCTTGTAGGGGTTTAGGAATGTGGGTTTGACTATTCATCACGACCGTGGAATCCGCGTTTTTTACTGGCTTAATTTAAAACACGGAATTCTAGTATATCCAATATTTCATACGTGTTCTTCTGCTGCTGATATTCTGTGATTTGATCACTTGATATGTTGAAACGAATGCTTATATTATATATATGATATATAATAAATATTGCTGCTTTCGTTTCTTCTATGATGCTTAGGAAGCATAATTGATGGGACTTCATTAATGAGATTAATGAAAGAAAAGAAACCTAAAGGTATTGTAGAATCTTGTTTTAAAAACTGGTAGCTCTAGTTCTTTCTTTGTATAGTGGTATTCCTTGTAGAATATCCAGCACTTTATTCGATAAGGAAAGAGCCGAGATCCATTCACCGGGAGCGACCTCTTTAGCGGAACTGGCAGATTCTACAACCCACTCGGTTTGGTTTTTGGCTGCTTTTTTAGTTCATGTTTTGCATAGTGGTATTTGTAAAATATCCAGCACCTCATTCGATGAGGAAAGAGCCGAGATCCCTTCACCGGGAGTGACCTCTTTAGCAAAACTAGTAAAAGCCTCAGAAACACTTCTTTTCAAAATCACTCGATTCTACAACGATATCAAGTTCATTACGCAAAAGGTTTTCTTAAAAACCTATCGTAACCCTCGGTCATTTCAGATAAGTACTACTTAGTATTCATGCTATGTTTGTTGGCCTCCGTCAAGGCGTAGTGTGCTGTAGCTAACTAGTGCTTATTTGCAACATAAGATGAGATTGGATTAGGGTAGTCGTGCGACTTTGTTGGCTTCCGTCAAGGGTCGTGCGGGTGGGTTTAATTCAATCATGAAATATACGGGTTGAACTTGACTAGCAGCCTATGGTTTGTTGGCCTCCATCAAGGTCATAGGTCGTTAGGGGTAAAATATTATCGGGAATTTCAAGTGTTGAAATTTGCAATGAGATTGTATACCTTCTATGAGATAGTTGGATCCCGATACCCACTGCGAGTAAGAGTTACTCCTGAGAGAGTTTTGCACATTACAATTAGGCGATCAAAGTAGGTGTCTAGAAAGGTGTTAACGAGGTTACGTCCCTGAGAAAACGAGGTTTATTTTAATTAGGTCCGTGCGAAAGTACGGGGAACCTCCCTCAAAATACTGACACTGGCCTGACCGAAAGATTGGCGAACTTGTAGGGTGTAATTAATTCCGGCTAGTTTTACATTTTAGGGTTTGAAGGAAGATTTGATAAAAACAGTGGGAGCCATCCTGATTAGATAAAATAATAACCAATCTAATCTTGCAAGAGTATACGCTGAGTTTTTTCTACTCTCTATTTCTCTTGGTAGCGACCATGTCATGTCTTAATCAAGATAATAATATGGATGTATTGACCGAACCTGCTTATTATACTGAGCTGGGGAACGTTGGTTCTGCTCTATCTTATAATTGTTATAAGTCCGAGCAGAAATAGGGGAATATCCGGATTTCCACGCGACCCAATTGAGGAATGAGCATGTTGATGCATATTCTTCGGGTGTGTTCGTTACCGAAAACTGTTTCTCAGTATCCTATACGTCCTAGGTATGAGATACCGGATCAAGATCCCACATATGTAATCTGTTACATGAGCTACAAAAAGGTAGAGAACTGGAATTGTGTGATATGTCTCTAAGTGTTAGAGAATGGTGCAATTGTTGCAGCCAAATCAGTTGGCAAATTCACCTTGTATTACCAAATGATAAATACATTGATTCTGAACAAATGTTATTAGATACCGAACCTGATATACAACATTACATCAAATTCTTTATTAAGTTAAAGAAGGATATAATTATGTATTGGAAGATAATGTTGTGAACATTTTCCTGAATCAAGAGTTGATTGGATCAGGCACGCTATGTAATGGCATATACGTTTTAAATCAAACCACAGTTCAAAATATGTAGAACAAACACAAGAGGAGTGGTTCAGAAATGAACGAATTCTTCTTGTGGCATTGTAGACTAGTTCATATCAATACGACACAACTAGCTAAGTTACATAAGAATGAATATTAGAATCTGTTCCAATTTTTATCTTATGATACTTGCTAGTCTTGTCTCAAAGGTAAAATGACCAATACTCCGTTTACTGGAAACAGAGATAGAGTTACTGAACTCTTGGGACGGATACATGATGATGTATTCGGTCCTATGTCTACAAATGCCGGGCTTGGTTCTTCGTACTTCATTATATTCACTGACCATCTTTCAAGATTCAGACATATATTCCTATTGAAACACAAGTCTGAAACTTTTGAGAAATTCGAGAAATATGAGCATGAAGTTGAGAACCAGACGGGTAAAAGTATTAAATCCTTCGATGTGATCGAGGAGGAGAATACTTGCGCATGGAGTTCCTGGATTTTCTAAACGGAGAATGTGATTCTCTCTCAGCTTACCCCTTCGTGTACACCACAGCACCATGGTGTATCGGGACAGAGGTATCGCACCCTATGAGATATGATGCGCTCTATGATGAGTACTACTGAGTTACCTGTTTCCTTTTAGTGTTATGCACTTGAGAAGCTGCATATCTATTGAATGAGCTTCCATCCAAATCAGTGCCTACCACTCCATATGAGATATGGAATAGGACGAGACTATGTCTTAAAAGAGTTAAGATATGGGGTTGTTCGGCCTATGTTGAAAAACAAAATCCAGACAAGCTCGAGGCAAGGTCAGTTCTTTAAGTTTGTCGGATATCCCAAATATTTGCGAGGGAATATCTTCTACCACACTGAGGAGCAAAAAGTGTTTTGTTTCTCAGCATGCCACATTTCTTATAAAAGGAATTTTTTATGAAGAAATTAGTGGTCATGAGGTAGAACTGGAAGGAGTTCCAGCTGGACAAACTAACAGCTGATGATTTGGTAAAACCAAAGGATTCAATAGTCTCCAACAAACCTCAGGCTTCGTGAATCTGGTAGGGTTCCTCATCCACCTGAGAGATACTACGGTTTCCTCGGTGACGGTGGGAGCGAGGATTGCATTATGGTAGATGATGACCCAACCAGGTTCAAGCAGGCTATCAGGAACGGGGACTCTGTGAACTGGCTGGATGCTATACAATCAGAGATGGAATCCATGTACACCAACAAAGTATGACTTTGAACGTTGCATCTGAAGGGGTAAAACCCATCGGGAGCAAATGGATCTTGAGAAAATTCTTAGTGTAGATGGAAAAGTTGAGACTTTCAAAGCTAGACTTGTAGTAAAAGGTTTTTGTCAATAACCGGGTGTGGATTATGATGAAACCTTTTCTCCAGTGGCTATGCTTAAGTCCATCGGGATTAAAGCAGGCATCGCGGAGTTGGAACATCTGTTTTGATGTGGCAGTCAAAGAGTTTGACTTCATCAAAAAGGTAAATGAACCTTGTATATACAAGAAGGTTGTAGAGAGTAAGGTTGTCTTCCACGTATTGTACGTAGATGACATACTCTTGATAGGAAATGGTTTCCTATGCTACACTCGGCCAAGCTCCTCTTATCACGAGGATTCTCCATAGAAGATCTGGATGATACCTACTACATCTTGTGGATTATGATCTATGGTGATAGATTTAAGTGGATGTTGGGAGTGTCCAAAATCCAGGTACATTAACACCATACTAAAAGGGTTTAGTTTGGAAGATTCTAAGCGTGGTGGTTCGCCCACTTACTCAGAAATCACTCTCTCCAAAAAGATGTCTCCCAAGACTGATTTGGAGAGAGCTCGCATGCAAGAGATACCCTATACTTCGGCAGTAGGCTCTATCATGTATATGATGTTATGTACCAGACCGGATGTAACTGACTCACTAGGTGTAGTGATCAGGAATCAATCGGATCTTGCGAGAATCACTGGACAGCTGTGTTGGACATTCTTAAGTACTTGAGAAGCACTAAAGACATGTTCTTGGGGTTTGGTGACGGTGAACTCCAGTGGAAGTCCTTTACCAATTCTAGCTTCCAGAGTGATAAGGTCGACTGAAAGTTAGTCACAGGCTTTGTCTTTACCCTCAGTAGAGGGTCGATATGTTGGAAGAGTTCCAAACTAGATACCGTGGCAAACTAGACGATAAAGACTGAATACATCGCTACCAACGATGCTACCAAAGTGGATGTCTGGATATTTCTTATTCATGAGATGAACATGGTTCCTACCATAGAGCGTCCAATAACTGTTATTGTGACAACAATGGAATTGTGGATTTGGCCTAGGAACGCCGGTCCCATCAGCGATCCAGACATGTTCTGAGGACAATATCACCTGATCAGGAAGATGGTCGATCTCCAAGGGATCGAGGTAAGGAGATTTTGCGCGAAGGATAACACGGCGGATCCACTCACAGAGGCTTTTCCCTAGAGAGACTTTTATGGGGCGTTGAGTATGAGATACTACAACAAATGATCTTGTGCAAGTGGGAGATTGTTAGTTATATGTATACCCTAGAGGCCATTATTATACATGTGATGTATATTATAGTGAATGCTTGGTCATATATAGGGAGGACTTTCTTGCTCATAGTATGCTATCTGCTTGCTCTTTATATTAACATGTACATTTATTGTCTCTCTATTACATGTTGATAAAGCCCTTAGGATGAGTACTTGACCACCAGGATTATGATACAGATCATACTAGTGGCGCAAAGGTAGTCGGTAAATACATCCTTCAAATGTTCCTAGTCATGGGAGTATCGAGACGGGGCATCGATATTCCAGAGTAGACTAGCGTATACGCTTCTCGACCTATATGATGGGCGATGGATGATCCCATATCCATTGATGTTTGTGTCACGCCCCGCTTCCCAGAGCGCGCTAAGATCGGCACGTGACAGAGCCAACCATGCTACCTGTGGTTAGGAAAGATCCCTCCACAGTCACATTACGGCTGTCTAGAGATATCAAGAACAGTAGAAATAATAAACAACTATCTAATACATGTCCATGAGCCAGAATAACGAGTCAAGAATAAAAATGCGGAAGCAATAGATCCAATGAAAAATAATAAACTGGAATGTACGTCACAAAATACGGGCTCACATCAGGAATGAAATAATACTGCAAGAAACTAAACTAAGCTATAAACAGGTCCTCACTACTCGGCCTGTTGATCAAAATACTCCTGGACAGCCTGCGAAAAAGATAGGGGATCTGGGCCATGCAAAACCCAGACGTCAATGCGTCGTGATATCAAATAATAATAAATGAACAGGATACACGAGATATGCAGGCATGAATCATAAATAGTAACATGAATGTAATAAGTAAGACACGGATTTAGAACAGTGAAGTGTATCAATATATGTGGCGTGCAGTGATCAATCTAAACTGTGCTACTGGGTTATCTATTCTAAAGTTGTTCGAAATCAATTAATGTAATTCTCCATGTAACTCAAAGGATATGTCCCGTTACCCCCCCCCCCCCCCGGGACCACGGATCAGGAATATATGAACTAAGAGTGGTTCTGTCCCGTTACCCCCCGGGACCACGGATCAAGAATATGTAAGAGTCACGAATGGCTCTGTCCCGTTACCCCCCGGAACCATGGATCAAGTAATACCCTTTTAAGTTACACTTTAGTTTACACTTTTGATTTCCCCATACCCCCAAGTTATGTGTTCAAGTCAGGTTTTGATAATCTGGAGCTGATGTCAACACAGGATCAAGCAGGTACAAGTTTGTCTATACAGACAACAGGATATGTCTATCGGGACAACAGGTCAAGATTGTCAACATTAGTAACAAGATCAGGTAACATGTCAAGCTGTGATACATCAGGTCATGTCAGATGGTGTACATATATCAAGCTGGTGCTCATAATCAAACTGTAATAAGTATGGGTGCATAAAATCAAGTATGGAGTATTAATATAACAATAAAATGAAATAATGTGACATGGTATGCAAATAGATATAAAATCAATGATATGGATGCACAATTATCAATTTGGGTTACATTTATAGTTCCAATACTAATTAGGATGCACTTTATTAAACATGGGGTGTTAATATCACAGCATTGTGTATTAATATGATCTATAGATGCAGTTATATATACTTTAAATGAAAAGGATGCAAACGGGTATCCGAAAACAGTAAAACTGTACAATGGTAATGTGGGATGTACAACTAAGCAATATAAGGTGTAAATATTTCATTGGATGCAGTATATTGTAGAATAGTATGTAACAAGATAAGTTTGCATGCGCTAGGTGTAAAGTAACACGTATGGATGCAAACGGATGTCGAAAAACTGTAAAAGTAAACATGGGATGCATAATTTGAAATACCAGTATTATATTTATTAAAGTAGATGTATATAAAGTAATGTAGCATATAGAAAGATAAACTTGCCTAGACGGATCACGAAACGGATACACACGGCAACGTCCAATGTCGGTAAAAGTCTCGATGCATGTGCATACGTACAGAGCAGAACCAGGCAATGCAAGAATGTGACCACGCAGGTAGGGGACGTCCACAGGGTTGCTTGGATCGTCGGCAGCGAGCATGGCTCTGGCGACGATCACCCGATCAAGAATCATGAAAAAGAGAAGAAGAAGTAGTAGAAGAAGAAGAAGAAGGAAGAAGAGGCTGGGATTTGGTGCTCTGGGGTTTGTGACAGAGGCAAAGACAGATAAGGTGATGATGAGTCACGGAGGCGACGGGGTCGGAGCTCCGGCGATGGTGATCGGCAACAAGAATCCAAGAGAAGAAAGAAGGAGAAGAGCAAGAAGAAGAAGAGAGGAAGGGACTAGGTCGTGGTGATGCTCTGGATTCAGAGAGGAAGGCGAGGGGGAGATGATGATGATAGTGGTATGAAGCTGGGGTCGCCGGAGGTGATGGGAACAGCGACGAGGTGTGCTGTGGGTTATGGGGTTGAGGGTTGCGATGGGTTGTAGGGAAGAAGGAGGTGATGTCAGCGAGATGGAGATGAGGGCGAGGGTTAGACGACGAAGGTGGAGGCGACGACAATGGTTGACGGAGAGACAGGGGCTGATGGTTACGGAAAAGGTGGGTCATCGGGGTTCTCGTCGGGACAAGGTGAGATGGGAGAGGAGGTGGTCGAGGGAGATGAGAGCGGTGAGATTGTCGGAGGCTTGGGCGACGGCGAGCACGAGGCAGGCGAGTGGCTAGGGCTAGGGTTTGCTTGGGTTCTCGCGGGTGAAAAGAAAAGAAACGAAGAAGAAAGAAAAAGAGAAGAGGGATCTGTGAGGGGGGGAGAGAGAGAGTGCGCAGAGAGAGAGAGAAAGACAGAGAGAGGAAAGAGAGAGGGGTGCGAGAGGAGAAATGAAATTGTCTGTAGTGTGTGAGAGAGAAAGAGAGAGAGAAATCTGTTAGTGGGTTAGGATTAAAAATTTAAAAAGATATGTTAGTTTTTTAAATTTTAACTCTTATAATTTTTAATAAAGATATTATATTAATTAAAATTGGATTTTCTCGTAAATACAAATTTAGTCCAAAACACGTCCGGGTCGGGTCTAAAATTCAGTTTTAAAATATGAAAAATATATGCGACGACCAAAATCAAAAATGAATGTCCGGGTAACGAAAATGCATACCCCCAAGAACGGATGCACGTACGTGTGCATAGCCATCCAAACAAGTCCGTTTCACTGAACGGGACGAGAACAAGATGCGCGGATGCTACCACGGGGTTAGGGGTATCATGCAGGCCATACAATATATTTTTAAAATATTTTACGTGACTTAAAATGTTATATTGTAAAAATGAAAATGCTAGATAAAATGCGAGTATGCAATATACATGAAAGTGCACAAGTCTACGTAACAAGTCAGGATAATTCATAAACATGAACCAAGACAAGTTTCAAGCAAGCGGGTCGGGTCGGATGCAAATACAAATGTCAAATACCATTCGCACCCAAAACATGATAAATCAAGAAAATACCATAAATAAGCAAATACGAGAACCGGAACTGGTATAAATGAACTAGGGCATTACAGTTTGACATCAGAGATAGTATACGGGTGCTCAGTGGAGACTGAGTACACTGAACGGACTCGCCGAGAACTCCTAAATGGTATTATACCTATCGTCATATAGCAGTTCTCTGGTGACACTGGTTCAGATTAGTCTGTCGACCCAAGATCGTTATAGAGTTTTATGTGATTCCCACTGTGCTTTGATTTCCACCTTACCACGTTCAAGAGATCGTGCAAAATGGTGGTTTTTGGGTACAGTCCTAAGTCACATGGAGGCAATGAGCGATAGGAGAGGATTTCGTCTCTCCCGGTATTAGGGGTTGATGTTGCGCTATACTCGATTGGCCATAACAGGAAATCTCTGACCAGGGTTGCTGAGATTTACTAGTAAGTGTTATCAGTAGTTTCTCGAATCGTTATGGGCCTCATATCATCATGACTTATCAGGCTATTGGGGTCTGACGTTTA
The DNA here is from genome assembly GCA_030015575.1 of Agapanthus africanus. Lineage (NCBI taxonomy): Eukaryota > Viridiplantae > Streptophyta > Magnoliopsida > Asparagales > Amaryllidaceae > Agapanthus > Agapanthus africanus. The sequence continues at coordinate 762,265,490 of CM057337.1, forward strand.
CAACCCCAGGCTGAGATATGCGACATATCAGACGAAGAGACCGGACTGTACGGTAGTGTTACTTATTGGATTCGCAGGAGTATGAGCAGGATTGCTTGTTGATCTTCTGATCACTCAATACCCGGATAGCCGTTACGTCCAGCTAGTACCGCTGACGGCTTGTAGGTGTTTGATATGATCATCACCTACTGCCGGCGTATCGACGAGTCTTTAAAGTCCTACACAGAGGTTTTCTGGCTCAAGCGAAATAAAGTAGGAGCATATATGTGATGTGTGCGGGACCGAGATTAATACGTGTATGTGATACCGTATTCTATTCTCGCGATATGTGATATCGGACGGTTATATGTGATATAGCCGGGTTATCGAATCAAGTGTTGATTCGATAAGTTGATACATATGATATTAGTCGGTTATATGTGATATAACCGGATTATTAAATCAAGTGTTGATTTAATAATTTAATGTATAATTATATATTTGATATATTAATGTAAATTAACTAATATTAGCTCACTTAAGTATTTATTTTTCTCACTTGTGTGTGTACACTTAATATATATGTGATATATATTATTGTGTCATGCTTGTTGCTACATGCTGCATGGATGTATTTGACTCACACCATGCTTAACATAATGAAGGGTTTTATTATTTAAAGTAATTCAAAATTGGGTGGAAATTGGTCATGGTTGATACTTAGTGGAAGCTTGTAGAATCATTGACTAAGTCCACCAATTTTGTTTTACTTAAGATATTTATTAATCTAACCATTATGATTAGCTATGGTTTAGTCTCTACAATGGTTAATATATGATATTAACTCATACATGGTTGCCATTCTACACTTGCCCTTTTCCATGATTGCTTTTCTTCATCTCCTTCCTCAAGCTCTCTAGCTTTTTGGGAGGTGAGGAAAATGAACGAGAAAAATATTTCTAAAGTGAGAAAAATCCTACTCTATCATTCTTTACTAGATTAGCCATTTAGTTTAGGGTGTTAGCTTCACTAATTTCATATTAGTGAAGAGATAGCTTGAGTTGGTGTCTTCTCGACGTAGATCATTTTCGGTTTCGAAAACTTCAAGAGAGCTTGTTCCTTTCATTTTGTGAAGCCTTTCTAAAGTCCGGGAGTTCACTACCTGAAGCGAAGGGACTACTACACGGAGCTATTGAAGTGAAGGACCAGTCTACAAAGGTTGTATTTCTTGTTCATTTAGATGTAAAGATATTTACATTCTAGTATCGTCTAATTCTTTAGTTAAGATTCTAGGATAGGGTTTTTTAGCGCGCCAATTTTTTAAAAACGGCATGGTCGATGCCTCTCGAAACTCAGTAGCGGTGCTGCGGAACCCTACACTAAGTTCATTTCCGTTGGCAAATCAAGCTACCAACGCGGACCCTGTCAAGTAAATGCTTGACCCAAAACATCTAAATTGATTTTAGACTTAAATAAGACTAATGACACTTAGATAAAACCTAAGTTTCATATGAACCGATGGACCACACAAATGTGAGAAATGCGTTTTAAGTTCATTCCCGTTGGTAAACAAAGCTGCCAATGTGGACCCCGTCAACCAAATGCTTGACTCAAATCATAAAAATATATGTACCGATTTGGACTAATCTGCGCCCTATGGACGACGATATAAACTAATCTCCGTATACAATCCACGGGCAACCATATATAAATAAATATAACACGACATGAAGTGACCTACCGGAACAGGAGAAACTTATTATCGTAACGCGGTAACATAATTAACTGTAGAGCCTTGCGTCTGCAGGGAAGAGAATCCCCACAATAAAAAAAAACCTCACAAATGAGGGTGAGTCTAATAAAGTCCGCTATATCGGTCGCATCTATCCAAACCTCCGATATACGGTGCCAAAAATCAACTTGGTATTTTCGGAGAGGTGGATGGATATATTCCAAATTGCATCTGTCCTCAAATCAGACAAGACGGTCCACCCCAGTTCGTTTCTTTTTTCGTCAGTAAACAGTAAGGTTTTCAAAAGTATCAATTTTTTTTTGTTTTTCTTCCCTTTTTCTATATTTTTGTTTCTTATAACACTCGAAAATCGCTATTTTTATAAAAAAATCTCAAAAATTTCCGTCTTTTTTGGTTTTGTAATTTTTTGCATGCTAATAATAGCATATGAAAATCGCTATTTTTCATTTTTATTATTTTGCCTGCTATATAAAGAATGAAAATTGCAAGGAATTCAAAATTCCCAAAATTTCTATTTATTTTGTGTTTTCAATGTTTTTCTTGCTATAACAAATGAAACCCCGTAACTTTTATAAATCTTTAAAAAATTACCTTTTTCTTCACTTCTTCAATATTCTGCATTAACACATGAAAATCGCCAAAAAAAAATTAAATAAAATCTGTTATCTTACATTTTCATTATTTTGCATGCTATATTGCACATGAAAAAAATGAAATTTCAAAAATCTCAAAATTTTCATTTTTTTTTGTATTCTAATATTTTGTTTTCTCATGCTTTTAAGAACTTCTAAATATTAAGAAGACAAAAAAAAAACAATTTTAAGTAAAAAAAGAAAAAGTTGTCTATTACTACTAAGAACCTAACTGAAAAAATCCAATCCGAGTGATTAAGACTCCGGATCAATATTGGAAACCCATGACAACACACTAAAATCATAAAATATTAAAAAAATCCTAAAGTTTTTTTTTTATTTTCTTCAGATTTCCAATATTTTGCATGCAAGCAAACGAAATTTTGAAAGTCTAAATTTTTTTTGCATTGTTTTTTCAATATTTTGGTTGTTGTAGCATAGGAAAATAACAAAATCTTTAAAAATCTTATGAATTTTCTGTTTTCATTGGATTTTTAATACTTTAATATTTTTAGTTTGCAATATACAACACACAAAAAATCACGAAATTTTCAAAAGCGACAATATTTTCTATGTTCTTCCAATTTTTATATTTTACATGTTATAATATAAGAAAATCGCATAATTTTCAAAAATATCATAAACAATTTCAATATTATCCATGCAAATAAGAAATTTAAAAAATTCTCAAATTTTCTGTTTCTTTCAAAATTTAAATATTTTACATATCGCATATGAAAATGGCAAATTTTTCAAAAATTTTTAACTTTTTTGGAATAGTAAATGAAAATCGCGAAATTTTTAACTATCAATTTTTCCCCAATATTTTATATACTAGCATAAAAAGTAAAGATTCCGATACTTTATCAGTAAAATCCAAATATCAAGAGAAAAAAATAGATAAAGGTTTTAAAGGAGGCCGCCGATCCGAATTTTTCCACTACATAAACCTAGCTGTCACATAACTCAATACCCCCTCACGTGCAAAGTGGTTATCATATGGAATGTACGACACACACGTAGAGGCCAATCGGCTCTCTCAAAGATGCAATTAAGTACTTAAAACCATTAAGTACTTAGATTCACTAGATTCACTGGTGCTTAATCTAGCTTGAGGCAACATCCAAAAGACCCGGTCTTATGGTAGATTGTCGCAACTTATATCTTATACCAAGTGCCTCTCATAGTTTTTCCAACATGACACTATGTTAACCACGTATCTCAACAATATAGAATAAAAGGAAAATAAATATTGCGGAGGAAGTCAATAATTTTTTTTCCATTACCCAAATATAGTAAAAGAATTAAATAGTGGCGGGATAACAATTTTTCCATAAAGGTCCAAGCCAGATAAGAGAAAATTTCAAGGACTTATATAACTTTATACATATTATGTATATAGAATTAGCATGATTAATTGGGTGCCTTGTGAAGTGCAAAAGAGTGAAAGAGCAATAATGAAAATGAAACAGTGCTCCGGTTAATGATTCCTTGTGATTTTCTTGCTTGGATCTTGAGTGAAGGGACCAAACTCTTGTAAGTAATTTGCATAATTGCACCAAAAATCTTTTACGTTCAGCCAATCATAAGTAAACCACCACCATCCTGTGATGATTCAAGACAACTGAATCTAATGAAATAGACAAATCAAGAAGTGGCCATCATCAAGAAAATCATTTAAGAAATCACTTGCTCTTTGTTCATGAATCCGACTCTGCGTCCCTTGAATCAAGAAACGGGTAATCTGTATATCCAACAACAGGATCGGCAAGATAAAAAGTACTTCGATCGTAAGCATTGAGAGGTGCATTCAATTCAAATCTTCGAGGTAAATCAGGATTTGCCAAGAACCATTTTCCATAAGCAACAAGATCCGCATAATCGCTATCGATGGCTTCATTACCTTCTTCTCTATCAAATCCCTCCGCAACAATAAATGTTCCTCTGAAAGCTTTCCTCATCGGAGAAAGAGAATGTGAAAACTCCATTTTTTCTCCAACCTTTCTCCGAGGCTGAGCCATATGACAGTAAGCTAACCCGAATTCATTTAAAGAGTTGGCCATATATAGAGCTAGAGCAGTTGGGTTCGAATCGTTAGAAAAAGGGGAGAGCTTTATTCCAACTCTATCAGCTCCAATCTCGTCGACAACAGCTTGAACTATTTCCAATGCAAAGAGGCAACGATTCTCTATGCTGCCCCCATATTTATCTGTACGGTCATTTATTTTGTCTTTCAAGAATTGATCGATTAGATATCCGTTGGCTCCGTGGATCTCAACTCCATAAAATCCTATATGTAGAGGAAACCTATATTAGGAAGAAAGTCTTTTGATGTCTTCTTCCATAGGTTGCAGGGTAAATTACACTAAAACCCCCTGATGTTTCCTTATTTTTCAGACAACCTTTGCAATTAAAACATTACTACAAATACCATTCAAGCCCCTTGTCTACTTGAAATCATCCTAAATTAGATTTTAAAAAAAATCCATACTAAGCTTGAGGAACGTCGGTTTCAGCACAAAGAAAGCTCTAACATCAATTCTTGCTCTTGCAACAAAAAGACAGAATGATGTTGTCTGTGGCATTATCTTGAAAACGGAGAAAGGTTTAGCGTATTTACCCAAGTTTTGATTCTTACCAGCATCAATAGCTTTCCTTGCAGCAGCTCTGAAATCCTTAACTATCGACGGTATCTCTTCAGTTGATAACTTTCTTGGAGGAGAGAATTTATCATTAAAAGTGCCATCAGCTCGTGCTACTCTCTTGTCAGTGCATGAAACTGGAGCCTGCCAATTTGGCTGAAAACCTACAGATATATGATTGAAAGTTAATTCTAAATAAAGAAGCTAAATTGCAGAAAAATGATCACTTTTGCCTGTATCTGCAGATACCACGCTATATACCCCCGCCCCCGCCCCCGCCCCCGCCCCCGCCTTGTGTCCCTACTATATAGCTGTTTGCTTGTTCTGTTTCCATAAGTTCGTAAATTTCTGCCTTTATTTAACCAACACTGCATATTTTATACTTTCATAGGGAATAAATGTTTACATAAAGGAGAAATCAAACTTAGGACAAAGAAAAGAAAGGAGGGGGGGGGGGGGGGGGGGGGAACTGCACCTTTTCATTCAAAGGGCAAAAGGTAGAAGAAAAATAAAAATGTGGTAACCTGCTATACAGGCAAGATGGAAGTCACTTCCTCTACTTTAGTATGATATAAAGAGATGTCTGAATTTTTAAAAACATCATGAAATTTCGATTTCATTCTATATGAGGGAGGAGATCTACCATAATTAGAGACCCTTCCAACATGCCAAATCTGGCAAAAGAATATCCCTCCCTTCTCATGAACTGCATCAACAATAGGTTTCCATGCTTCCACTTGCTCTTCAGTCCAAATGCCAGGCGTGTGCGGATACCTTATACAAAAATGAAACATGCATATTACGACCTTTACTATCGTCAAGGCCGAATAATTTCTATATCCTAGATAAAAGGATAAAAAATAAAAAAGAATAAGAAAACTTCTCACCCTTGAGCAGTGTCTGAAACTCCCGTGGCCTCGGATATTAGAAGGCCTCCTTGAGAAGCGCGTTGAGAATAATACAAGATGGCATGTGGCTGCGGAACGTTGTCAAATGATCTTTGCCTTGTCAGTGGTGCAAGAACTACTCTGAATCGATTATAAAAACCTAACCATTAAAACTTGCACATATGTCTTTTGGAATGCCACAAGATGAATAAGGCAAACACACACACACACACACACACACACACACACACATAGAGAGAGAGAGAGGGGTAGAGAGAGAGAGAGGCTTTTTCGTCAGGCGGCGTCTAAAATATATGTCCTCCGCGATTTTTTTCGACGATCTGCACCCATCATCATCTTTATCATGTACGATGTGGATACACCAAATTGCATGCGATTCTACCATTTTTTCACCGTTGAATTAGTAATGTAAAAAGTGCTATTGTCGGTAAACCGTTAATTTTGTACCCACTAAATCAAATGTGAAAAACTATTGGAATCAAATGAAATTTGGTGCATCAACGGCTTGGATGATAAAGATGATGGATGCCAATCGTCGAATAAAAACGCGAGGGTGTATTTTTTCGACGCCGTTGGAAGAAATTCTTTCCTCTGGCACTTTTCCTCCATTATTCTCATATATATATATATGAGAATAATGGAGGAAAGATGCCATAAGAGGGAATTTTCTCCTGTTGCGTCGAAAAAATACCCTCCACTCATTTTTTCCGACGATCGGCACCCACTATCTTCATCGTTATTATCTAAGATGTGGGTACACCAAATTTCATGTGATTCTACAACTTTTCACCGCTGATTTTGTCGGTAAACCGTTAATTTTGAACCCACTAAATCAACGGTGAAAAAGTTGTAGAATCACATGAAATTTGGTGTACCCACATCTTAGATCATAATGATGAAGATGGTGGATGCCGATCGTCGGAAAAAATAAGGGAGGGTGTATTTTTTCGACGCTATAGGAGGAAATTCCCTCTTATGGCCTCTTTGCTCCATTATTCTCTCTCTCTATATATATATATATATATATATATTGGACATAAATTGATTGGAGACAAATCTGAACACTTCGCAATTATGATCAGAGGTGAAATACATAGATAATGAATATGATCATATAATTGAAGCAGCTCCCAACTTACCTGTGAGAAAGATCGAATTTCCCCATCTTGTGTGGAGTAATGAGAGGGATTGGAGCCATAATCTCTGCAAACAAAGACGAAGAGACTTTAACCACTATAATATTTGCTGCACAATTAAAGCAAATCAGAAAGAAGTTATTACTAAAGGGCTTCTATCTGTTGTTTGGATTAATAAAGCTGAAACTGAATTTTAAAAAGAAAAAAAAAAGCCAAATAAGTTGTCTGGCACTTCGGCACTATAAGTTTGTTGGTACCTCCCAAGTCACAATCACCATTTTAAATAAATTGCATCCTGTGAAAGAATCGACACAAGACCAGGAATATAAACTGTATTTATTTGTTACATCATGACAGCTAGGTTAAAACCAATCTTTACAATCATCACGTCAACACCAGTATAAAACGATACAATAGAATACTTATTAGGGAGAACTGTAACTTTGGAACAGGATACAAAAATAACATGAGCATATACAAGCAACTGTATAAATTACACCCCACGTTTTACTCTTGTGGCTTCTGAACCATCTGCCTTTGCTAACATCACCTGTTGTTATCTGATTGCCGGAATTTGAGTTCAATCAGAATTCTGCTTCTTATGAATAATTCTAAAATCGTTTTCTAATCAGGTTAATGTACAAACAGATACAGACAATTTAAGGAAATCCATGGACACAATTCAAAAACGATAAAACAGCTTAAGGCACAAGTGCTTCTAATTTCAATAGAGCCTTATTCTTGTAACAATTTCACTTCGACATATAGGGCAGGTTTGAAGGCTTGGTCCACACTCGTAGCATGTCTGCGTTCATGAATAAACGTTTCTATTAGTACAGTGAAAATAAAATTATAAAACAACAAGCAAGTATGGGGTATAAAGAAAAGGATGGTTAATTGCATATAATTCGCTTCATAAATATAAATCATCCGACACCCCTACTAAGCTCTGTCTCAATTTGACTTGGAAGATGAAATTTGATCGGATAGCTGAGTAACTCAAGGGTGCCATGACGACAAATCAGTTGGGAGTGTTAAAAGTGCTAAAAAATAGATATGCTAAAGGGTGATATGTGCTATTAGCCATAAAAAAAAATAGGGCTAATTGCTTATAAACAAGGTTTAATATCTCGATTTGGCAACGGATGGTCACTTTTGGGTCGGAATCGGCCATCTTGGCTATGTCAGCCAACTTAGATCAAAAACCGGTTTTTCAATCGTTTGAATAAAAAAATTCTAAATAAACAGTAAAATATAACAAAAAACAAATTTGACATATTTAGTAATTAATTATGTCCAGAGTGTTCTTTCGAATATGTCCTAGAGATAACTAAAAGATTTTTAACTGTTCTTCTTTAGTAATTAGTGATAAACCAAACACCCATTGATAAAACCATTAAACTCAATTATAAACCCGCTAAATCAATTAATAAAGATAATACTAAAACACCAATAATCCATTAGTGAACCGTGTACCAAGGTTTAAGATCTCGGCATTGGAACTTGGACGGTCATTTTGGGGATTGCAATCGGCAATCTAGGACCGGGATCGTTCAAGATGTAAAACCATGCTTATAACACACTTCATCTACATATCATACAGCATTTAAACCCCTAGAACTTGACACCCCCCCCATTAATTATAGATTGGCCATGGATGAGGTATAGATGAATAGCCAACAATAGAATAGAAATATAAATACTTTACCTGATGTCCACAGCCAAAGGCCATATTCTTTGGATTTGTAAGGCAGATGGGGCAAACCTGCTGAATATCCAACGTGGTTCAAACTAGTTAGCACAACATTAAAATGCTGGAGTATATTGACAACATAATTAAAGTATGCAGTGAGCTAGTATTGATTCTATAATCCTAATCCTATTTGCTTTAGGATTTGTTTATTAGAGATAAATCCAAATTAGTTATTCAGAGAAGATTTAAATTGGATATTTGATTAGATTGTATATTTGATTAGATCCAAATTTAAATCTTATTCTTATCTCTAAGAATTAATTATAGCCTATAAATATGAAACCAATTGTTTAGGGTTAGAAAGAGAAAATTGAGAAATTCTGTAATTCTCTACAAATAGTGAAACGTTCGCTGCGGCTACTTGTGGTTTTTCCCGTTTGGCTTTCCACGTAAAATCTATCTCCTTAAGTTGATCTTTTCTGTTTTCTGCGATTTATTTGATGTTTCCGCGTTTCTCTTGATCATCCATAACAAAATGGTATCGGAGCTTCCATTGATTTTACCAATCGAGTACAAAGATGGCATCACACAATATTAAGATCGACAAATTCTCTGGAAAGAATAATTTTAGTCACCGACGCATTAAGATACACACTCTGTTGAAGTAACAAGATCTGTGGATGCCGCTTTTTGGAACGAGGCCGGCGTCGATGACCGATGAAGACTATAAAAAGATGGAGAAGGCACATGCGTCGATTCAACTATATTTAGAAGATGAAGTCTTATGCGAAGTTGCAAACGAGCGCGTCGGGTCTCTGGCTGAAATTGAAGAACATCTTGATCTACTGAATATGATTCTCATGGATTTGAAAAACGTGGATGTTAAAATAGAGAATGAAGATTCTACCCTAATTCTGTTATGCTCTTTACTATCGTCTTTCAAGAATTTCGTCAATTCTTTTATTGTCGGTAAGAACACCATATCTCTAGAAGATGTCAGATCAACGCTTCACTCTCGTGTACTTCGGTACAAGGTATGAGGAAGCAATGGGAAGAGTCAAGCGGATGAATTGATGGCGAAAGATTCTGATCAAAGAGGGCGTTCAAATCAAAGAGTACGTTCTAATTGGGACAAAAACAAACGGAAGTGGAGAGGCAGATCTAAGTCAAGGACTCATGATGGGAATATTATGTCATTACTGCAAAAAAGAGGGACATGTTCAGTATTCATGCTCAAAGAAGGAAGAGATGGAAAAGAAAGCGAAACAATTCTTCGGTCCTGGTGTAGCAAAAAATGAGTTCTCTAGTGAAACCGAACAAATTCTATCCGTTACTGATCATGTTCGGCCAATGAATGAATGAGTGCAAGATTCCGGTTGTTCTTATCATATGTGTCTCAATCGGGACTGGTTTTCAACATATGATCAATGGCGGTAATGTCGTGATGAGTAATAATGTGCCCTGCAAGGATGATATTGGCTCTATTCGGATTCATATGCACGATGGTATGGTGATGACTTTATCTGATGTTCGATATGTTCCAGATCTGAAAAATAATTTGATTTCGTTGGGCATTATGAACTCTAAAGGTTGCCGATGTGTGATTGAGGGTGTTCTTTGGGTCTCGAAAGGTGCTTTGGTGGTGATGAAAGGAGTAAAAGAGAAGACCTTATATATTCTGTAAGAAAAAACGGTGACGGGTTTTGCAGCATTCTCGTCTACAGAAGAATCAGAGACAGAGAAGACCAAGTTGTGGCATATGCGACTTGGACACATGAGCGAGAGGGGTTTGGCGGTTCTCAGCAAACAAGGCTTGCTTGGAGGCCATAAGACATCAACGGTTGACTTCTGTAAGCATTGTATTTTCGGCAAGCGACGTAGAATTCAGTTCGGCGAGGTAGTGCATAGGACAAAGGCGAAGCTTGACTATACTGATGCTGATGTTTAGGGAGCTTCTCGTGTTCTGTCGAAAGTTGGTGCTCGGTATTTCTTATCTCTGATTGATGATTACTCTAGGATGGTTTGGGTCATTATACTGAAGTACAAGAATGATGTTTTTAAGGCTTTCAAGATATAGAAAGGTTCTGATTGAGAACTAGACTGAGAGGAAGATTAAACTTCTTCGTACTGATAATGACATAGAGTTCTGTTCGAATCAGATTAATGAGTTCTGCAAAGATGAGAGCATCGTAAGGCACCGTACAGTTAAAGAGACTCCGCAGCAAAATGGTATCGCAGAACGTATGAACAAAACGTTATTAGAGAGCACGGTGCATGCTTTCTAATGCTGACTTGTCTAAGGATTTCTGGGTTAAGGCTTTACTACAGAGTGTTACTTGGTGAATTGCTCTCTCTCAACAGCCATTGATTGCAAGATCTCTATGGAGGTACAGTCTGGAAAATCTGTTGATTATTCTACCCTTAGAGTATTTGGTTGCCATGCTTATTATTATTAACATATCAGTGAGGGAAAGTTGGAGCCTAAGGAAAAGAAGGGTATTTTTCTCAGGTATGGTATTAGGGTCAAGGGTATAGAATTTGAACTTCTGATTCAAAAGTTATACATAGTAAAGATGTGACTTTTGAAGAAAATTATATGCTTCTTCGAGAAGGAGCTTGATGTTTCTGCAGATAAAGAGAAGGATGCTAGTAAATATGTGGAGTTTGAAATCAATCCATTTCAGTATGATCAGAAAAATGTACCCGAGCCACGTACACAACAGCAACCTCAACAACCATACAGTATTAGCATCGATCGTCCGCGGAGGTAGATCCGTCCTCCTCAGATGTATGGTTACGAGGATTTGGTAGTGCATGCGCTTAATGTAGCAGAAGAGGTGGAGTGCCCTCAGCCCTCTAGTTATAGAAAGGCTATTTCTGGTGCCGAGTCTATTCGGTGGATTGCTATAATGGGATAAAAGATGGAATCTCTTTATAAGAATCAGACATGGGAGCTTGTCAAGCAGCCAGAGAGGAGAAAAATTGTAGGCTGCAAGTGGATCTTTAAGAAGTATGGAATCCTAGATGAAGGAACAAGATTAAGGCTCGTCTGGCTGCTAAGGGCTACAGTCAGAAGGAGGGAGTAGATTACGAGATATTTTGCCCCGCTGTGAGGCATACTTCTATTTGCATGTTGCTATGGTAGCACACCAGGACTTGAAGTTAGAGCAATTCGACGTGAAGACTTTTCTTCATGGAGAGTTAGAGGAGGGTATCTTGATGAGTCAGCCAGAGGGATCCACTGTTCACGGTAAGAAAGATCATGTTTGCATATTGCGGAAATCATTGTACAGGTTAAAACAGTCTCTGAGGCAGTCGTACAAAAGATTTGACAGTGTCATGGTAGAGCATAGCTACAATAGGAATATGCATGATTGTTGTGTTTATCATAGGAGACTGGAGGACGACTCATTTGTTTATTTATTCCGATATGTAGATGACAGGCTTATCGCAGCTCAAGACAAATCGGAGATTCAGAAATTGAAGGTGCTTCTTAGTGGTGAGTTCGAGATGAAGGATCTTGGAGCAGCCAGAAATTTTTTGGGTATGGAGATATAGTGGGATTGCAAGCAGCGGAAGTTTTTCTTATCACAAGAGAGCTACATTCAGAAGATGTTGAAGAGGTTCAACATGTCAGATGCTCCATTATCTGCTAATATTCGTTTTTCGGCAGTTCTCTCACCTCAGTCGGAAGAAGTAGAGCATATGTTTTTGATAGCTTATGGATTTTTATTAAACACCCTTGCTTTGATGATAACTTAAACATGAATAGTCGTTTAGTATCACTTGCTTATCTTGCTTTACCTTATTGACACTAAATTTGTATACACTTGATATTTGGCTTGCATATCATATATCTTGTGTATACCAAGTAATATATCAATATATTACTCTCATTCATTATTTTGGTAATTCACAATATGAATACACACATGTGTTCTATAGCTTGCTTGTCATATATCATTTGTGTATGTGTGTGTATATAGTATATCAATATCTCATACTTTGCATTTAATTGATTCCTTGATATTGATATTGAATACACTATTCATTTCATATTTATGATTTCGGAACAATGAATGTTTCATATATTTGTGTTTAAACATCCTGCATTTTTTCATAACACTGTATATGATATACCTGGTCGTTTTGAGATTGGATTTCAGGATATCTCACGGCACAAGCGCACAAAAGATGGAGGAAATTGAGCGTAAACGACATATTTAATGGAGGTTGGAGGATATGGACGAGAGCTTCTCAATTTGTCAAGATCAAGCTACGAATAAATAAGAATTGATGCAGCTCGAACTATTAAATCTTGTCTGATTCGCGCGTTCCACCAGCCAAATCGAAGACCTCGCAAAATCGTCTGGGTCAATGGATATGCCGCAGGCATTGCATTGACGTCTCTCGGAATCATGAAATTCTATCGTTTAAGACCCCGAAATCGTGCATCTCAAATGAGGGTTGCACCAAGAAACCAAGTCCTGATTTGAAGCGTTATGAGTCGATGTCAAATTGAAGAATCATCGACCAACGCTTGTAAGTGACGTGTCCAAGTTTGAAGCTATGCAGCCAAATTCAAGCGCACCTCAAAATTCAAGAGCTCGACACGACAAAAATTCAAGAATTCGAAGAATTTGCGATACCGACATAGGAATCTTTGTAAGTATTCTATAGAATATAGTTTATATCAATTAGAGCTCTTGAACACTAACACATTTGCATAAACATTTTACATTGCATGAACTTTGGGGTTTTCGATTTAAAATTGATTTTTATCACAAAACACATGTTTCTGAGTTTTTACACTTCAGACGGTTGTCCCTATATGCTTCAGACGTCTATCGTCTTTCTGTGTTTTGATAAAATCTCTAAATATAAGAAATATTAGTTTTCATACGTTTTGTGCTTCAGACGTCTGTCTCTTTGCTTGTTCAGACGTCTATCTTTTCTCCGTATTTTCATATGGCCTTTTTTATGAGATACTGACGTCTTTCCATTGCTTCTTCAGACGTCTGTTCTTTATGCTTTCAATGGAATGAATTTCTTTTAAAAAACAAACTTCTGACAATATAGGCAACAAACGTCTGCAGTTCAAAATTTTTGAAAATTATTTTTTCTTCAAACGTATGTCCTATGTTCTTTAGACGTCTATTTATTCTCTGTACTTTCTTTGGTCATCGTTGAAAATCCACGGCAGACGTTTGAACCTATATTCGACAGACGTCTGCAGTAGAAGTTTTTGAAAATATAGTCGTTGGGTTTTATTTTGTTAAAACTTCAGACGTCTGTCCTATTGTTTTTCAGCCGTCTGTTCTTTCCGTAAATGCTGATTTGACTTATAACGGCTAGTTTTTTTTGTGATGTTATAAAAAAGTTTTGGGTTTGTTTTTTGAGCTCGTATCACTCAATATTTCAGTTGCTATTATTCCCAAGTGATCAAGACCCAAAAATCTCATTTCTTGTGAGTTTAAAAGAGTTTTCTATTTGCAATTCAAATCTCTCACACAAAACCACTCAAGAGCTTCTAGTTTGATATTCCATTCTTCTTGAGTATCAGTGCTTCAATTGTAAAACTCTTTTGAAAGTAATCTTGAGCTTGTATTTTGCTTTCTTTCTTTTCATTGAAAGGATTCTTGAGTGCAAGAGTGCCTTATAAGAGAGAAGAGCTTGATTGAAAGAAGAAGTGCTCAAGTGTAAGCACGTGGATTTATAGAGAGAAGGGCAACGAGCTTGTAAGAAGTGTCTTTTAAGAAGACGTGTAGTCTCGGTAGAGACGTGTGAGGTTGCGGGTGCGCAACATATTGTCTCGGTAGAGACGTGTTGGGTTGCCGGTGGGCAACGTCTCCGAAAAATCCGTGATTAGTGGAACGAGCTCGTGCATCCAAAGAAAGTGGATTAAGGGATCTCTCGAACCACTCTAAAATCCTTTTGTGCCTTAAGTTTGCAATTTCTTTCTTTATTACTTGCATTTTATAGTGCTTAATTGGTTGCTTGCAATTATACTTAAGTAGAAATTGCATGCCTGTCCGCTTGCTTTTTGCTCTTGCTTGATTGCTATTTGTATTTAGCTTGTATCTCTATTTGCTTATATTTTGACTAAATTTGCAATTGTGGTTTGTTTAGCAAGTGTTGATAATTTAGAATTTTTAATTTGGACATATTAGTAGCATAGTCCTATTCACCCCCTCTATGACTATTTTCATGCAGTCTTCCGCTTTTTTCAGTCTTGAGTCTCATATGCTAGTGTTGTGGGTGGGAAATTTGATGTACGCTACGGTGTGCACTAGGCCAGATATTGCACATGAAGTTAGCGTTGTTAACAGGTACATGGCTCAACCTGGAAAGGAGAATTGGCAAGCAATGAAGCGGATATTTCGATATCTCAGAAGGACGGAAGGAGTTGATACGTGTTGTGAAGTAGCGGGTTATTCTAATTCGGATTATGCAATCTTGATGGGAGAAGGTCGGTGCCTGGCTACGTTTTCACATTAGCTGGTTCTGTCGTTAGTTGGAAAGCTACATTACAGCCTTCGGTCGTCTTATCTACTACAGAGGCAGAGTATATAGCGTTGACGGAAGCAGCGAAGAAAGACATCTAGTTAAAAGGTTTAGCTGATGATTTCGGCTTACATCAAGATCAAGCTGTGTTGTTTTGTGACAGCTTGAGTGCTATATGTGTAGCAAAGGATCAGGTGCATCATGACAGGCCTAAGCACATCGACGTGAGATCACTTCATCAGGACTGAGAAAAAGATCAAGATACAGAAAGTTGGTACAGAAGACAACCCAGCAGATATGTGTACAAGCCGATACCTACTCGTAAGTTCAGACATTGTTTGGACTTACTTAGCGTTGATAGATTGAAATAACCCTAAGGGCGATCGGCAGCAGCAGACTTCTGGCAGGACGGTTCACAGCCGACAGATTTTAAAATCAAGATGAAGATTGTTAGAATTGATTCTATAATCCTAATCCTAATCCTATTTGCTTTAGAATTTGTTTATTAAATAAATCCAAATTGGTTATTTAGAGAAGATTTAAATTGGAGATAAGATTTGAATTGGATATTCAATTAGATTGTATATTTGATTAGATCCAAATTTAAATTTTATACTTATCTCTAAGAATTAATTATAGGCTATAAATATAAAACCAATTGTTTAGGGTTACATAGAGAAAATTGAGAAATTAAGTAATTCTTTGCAAATAAAGAAATGTTCTCTGCTGCTTGCCCGTAGTTTTTCCCGTTTGGGTTTCCACGTAAAATCTCCGTTTCTTTGAGTTGATCTTTTATGTTTTTTGCGATTTTTTTGATCTTTGTTTCCGCATTTATCTCGATCATCCACAACACAGTGTTCCCTTATAAAGTTATTTGTGTATTGTAATTGACTATTAAATCCGAACTAATGTATCACAAGGTATTGAAAAGAGCAATAAGATATATATCTACAAATGTAACACCCGGGTCCATTTATACCAATTCCAGTTCTCGTATTTCTTTATTCGTGATATTTCTTGATTTAACGTATTTTTGGGCGCGAATGGTATTTTATATTTTACAATTGCATTCGACCCGACCCGCTTGCTCGAACCCGTTTGGTTCTTATTTATGAATCACCCTGACTTGTTATGTAGACTAGTGCATTTTCAATTTTATCGCATACGGGCATTTTATCTGGCATGTCATCTTTTACCATATAGCTTTAAGTCACAGAAAATATTTTTAAAATTGCATTTCATAGCCTGCTTGTTACCATGAATCCTGTGGTAGCACTGCGCATTTTGTTCTCGTTCCGTTCGGTGAAACGGATGTGTTTGGATGGCTACGCGCACGTGCGTGCATCCGTTCTTGGGGGTATGCATTTTCCTTGACTGAGCATTCATTTTGAAATTTGGAAGTCACTCATATTTTTATATTTTTTAATCTGAATTTTTTGACCCGACCCGGGCGTGTTTTGGGATAGGTTTGTATTTGCCAAAATCTCAAAACGGGCTAATATTATAATATTATATTCCTTAATTCATTTAAAAATTTCCTTTAACTAAATAATATTTTTTCATAACTAAGTTTATTAAAAATCAATTCTCACGTCTCTCTCTCTGTAAATATATTGATCGTATTTTCCAAATCTTTTAGCAAACAAATCTCTCTCATTAATTTACTGTGCATTCTATTTGCACGTGAACTCTATCTCTCTCGTTCTTCTCCTTCTTTAAAACTTTACCCGCCTCGCGAACCCTAACCGAGCCTCCGGCTTGGCCAACGCCGCCACCCGCACCCCCATCTTTCCCTCGTCGTCTCTCCTCTGCCAAGCCCCATCTTGAGCACCTCTCTGCCTTCGATCTCCGATGCCTCCTCCTACAAGCGCCGCAGCCACCACCTTCGAACCCATCTTCTCATCGCCGCTACCCTCGCATCCACATCTGTTGCCACCTCACAGCCGCCGTCACCTTCCTCAATCGCCACCACCGACTCCAAACCCATCGCCGGCGTTCCCATCGTCTCCATCGCGTCACCATCTCCTCCAAGCACCCAGCATCAGCCCCACGATCCTTCTCTCTAACGTGTATCAGCGACCCGATATGATCACACCGACGCCTGGCATGGCCCCTGAGGTCCTAGCCTCCGCTCAGAACACGGATCCTCGTGAGATCCAGCAGCACTTCGAGGATTTCTATGAAGATCTGTTTGAGGAGCTCAGCAAGTATGGTGAAATTGAAAGCTTGAATATCTGTGACAATTTGGCTGATCACATGGACGTCCGAATCATTGTTGATTTTTCCCCAGTTACTGATTTCCGTGAAGCTACATGCAGACGATATGAAGAAGACACCTGCAATCGTAGCAGTTACTGCAACTTTATGCATTTAAAGAAGATTAGCAAAGAGCTGAGACGAAAGTTTTTTTTTGGAAGATCTAGAAGAGAGCGTAGTAGGAGCCCAAGAGGCAAAAGGAACAGAAGTCATGTTAGAGAAGGGAGTGAGGAAAGAAGGGCCAAGATCGAGCAGTGGATCAGAGAAAGAGAACAGGGAGAGTTTGCCAACATTACTAATGGTGATCATGACAGGAACGGCTATGGCCAGAATGGTGGTACTTACTGATGCTTTTGGCTTTCGGCGATCGCCGGAATACGGTCGTGCCGTCGACGACCCCGACGACCCAGCGAGGACATCTGACCTGTGTGATTCCATCGTGCATTGTTTGGACTCTTTCCGTGTACCGCGCGCGCGTCGCGACTTTTCCGTGTATCGTGATCCGATCAAGGCAAGTTAATCTTGCTACATGCTACACTATTGCCTTCTATGTATATTTAAATTATAATACCCCATCATGGTCATTTATGCAACCCGCATTATCACTTTTCATGTTTGATCATTTTCGGATGTCCGATTACATCCGTACCATGTATTTCACATCTAGTGCATGCAAGTGAAAACTTACTACATGCTATTTGAATTACTATACATGCTATTTAAGGTTCTATATATCCATCTGAATGCACGTTAAACCTGTGGTTACATTTAATACCATAATTTCCTTTTAACAGTTTGACGTTCCATTATATCATTTTAGATTCATTGCACGGAACATACCATGTCGCATTTAGTTCTATTATACATAGTACCCGCATTCATACGTAAATCTTATAACAATTATTTGCATAGCCCTCAGTACCCTTTTGTATTTTATACCCTGTCAGACGACCGTTTGTATACAACTAACCTGATTTATATTCAATTGCATCTTTAGATTATTTAGTACACATTAACCTGACTTTTAACAATCCGTATTTGTTTAAGTGTATGATACTTAATGTTGGAACCATAAACCGAACTCTAAATGATAACCGTGCATCGATATAAAATAATCTGTACCTATTTGCATATCATGTTCCAGTTTATTGTTCTGACAGTATCCGTGCTTGTTTATTTATAACCATGCTTATATTAGTTTGTTTTATGAGTACCCACATAACATTTTGTGCTTCCTGACATGATATGTTGCATTTCCTACTTGATATGACATGGTACCGTACACTCTTGACATGACATCTAAATACATTACTCGACTTGACCTGATGTACCATAGCTTTACCGGTTACCTGATCTGGTGTCTAATACCAACAAACCTGACATGTAGTCCTTACGGACCGTTTCTGTTGTCTATCCAGACAAACTTGCACCTACCTGCTCCTGTGTTGGCATTAGTTCTTGATTATTTGAATACCTGACTTGAACACATATAACTTGGGGGTATGGGGAAATCAATGATGGTTGCTTACTTATACTGATCAGTTCTTAGAGGCTAGGCCCGCCTCGTGACGATGCTGCTGACATCGTTAGTCTTTACCCTTTCCTTTTAGTGCTTAGCGGCACGTCTCGGTTTCAGCCCGAGAGTCTTAGACCGTGGTCCCGGGCATGCACGGGATACTATTGGATTACATCGATAATTCATCAAATTGATTTCAAAGACTTGAGAGTAGTTCACCCAATAGACCAGTTTAGATAACTCACTACACATTACCCCACTGTCCTTACTTGTATCACTGTTATGCTTGTTTACCTTTTATGTTCATACTTGCATGTAATGCTACCCCTGTTTATATTATTGCTTGATGTTATGACGCGCTGACGTCTGGGTTTTGCATGGCCCAGATTCTTCTACCTTTGTTGCAGACTGACCAGGAGTATTGCCGCTGTTAGACCGAGCGGTGAAGTTCCTGTCGGTATGTAGTTTTACTTTCCAGGTGTTTCATTTATTGTATCTTCGCTTCCGCATATCATTATTTCTTGACTCATTCATTCTGGCTCATGAACATGTACTAGATAGTTTAGTTTACTTTCCTGTTCTTGATATCTCTACAGCCGTAATGTGACTGTGGAGGGATTTTTCCTATGCACAGGTAGCATGGTTGGTTATGTCACGTGCCTAATCGAGCGTACTCTGGGAAGCGGGGCGTGACAACAAACATCACAAATCTTTATTATGATAATGAAATGAAGGTTTGCAATTTTGGAATTTGTCTTCCATTTGCAAACTTAGATTTCCAGTAACGGAAACACACTTCCATATAGTTTTTGCATAAGAACCCAGTAACAGAAACACACTTCCATATAGTTTTTGCATAAGAACCATAAAAATTAATAAGAAAGCATATTTTTATGAGAAAAATTATAATTATCCTGGGAACCACCAATTCAAACATTTTTGTTTTTGTTCTCTTTTCCAGAAAACAAGTTTAATGTAATACAAAGCCTAAAGCTTAAGCTGTCAACCTAACCACCATCAAACTCCAACTCAATAGTATAATTATAAAAAAAATGTGAAACAGATACATTCCAAAAACTTGTACCTGATCATTCCATGAAGAACTCGCAGCGGGTGGAGCAGTGCTTTGTGGTGGTTGGTATTCAGGATAAGATGATGTGCTCTGTTGAGGGTAACTCGCCGATCCAAATGATTTTGAACCAAATGAAGGGGTACTATTATAAGTTCCAAATGGTGGAGGAAGAGGGACTCTCTCTGGAGATTTCACTATTGTGTGACTGTTTCAACCACAGATTATCAGTTGCCGACACATGCTGTTGAACAAAAGGGTTTTCTTAAATTGCACTGGCACCATAAATTTTCACTTATTTCTTTAAAAAGGGCCCATTAATCTTTGTATATTAATATTTCACGCTTAAATCTCTTGGATACTCCAAGCCCAATCTTCAGCATATTCTCTTAGTACCTTTAACAATATCTATTATTTTCCTTCAAAGGGAAGAGGGTCTCAAATTTAAATTTCAATCTGACTTATCAGCATAGACGTGTCAAGAAAGCTCCTCGTAATTTTTGTTGGAAAAAACAATTAAAAACTTTATTTCTAACTGTTTAAATAAAAGCTTTTCGAAACTTTAAATAATCTTTATGATTATTTTTTAACAGTCTGCTATTTTAACTATATTTTTTTATTAGATTTTTTCATGATATTTAACATATTTATGAATGCATCACGCGAGCAAAATACTAGTTAATGATAGCTTGGATTAATCTGATGGCATGTTCATTATTGGGCAAAACTAGGATAGAGGGCTGATCTGTAGGAAGTTAAAATATTACATGGTGGAAGATAAATATACTGAGATTATGGGGTATTATAAGAAAAAATAATGGGCATTTTGGCTGTGATATCCAAACCAACCATTGATGATGATGATGATGATATATAAAGATAACAGGAGAGAAAAGCTTATCATACCCTAAGATTCCAAGCTCTACAGTTGCTTTGTATTGTGAAGGTATTTCCATTAATGCTGAAAGAGCAAACTCCGTCCCCTTTCTCGTTTGGGGCACGTTTTTGGACATGATTGCCGTAAAATTTACAAACTGTGAAATTAAATAGATCACTAAATCAAGAGGAGAAAGGATAGCGCACAAAAAACACCTTTGTTTAGAAATATTCAATGCTTACCTGGAAATTGTCGAAGGCTCTCGCAGGAATATTGTCATCGAATTCTCTCATCATGTCCCAAGGGCCATCCCCAACTCCAACTAATATAATAGACAACGGAAAGTCGCTGCAAAATACGATGGAATAACATACAAATTAACAAATTAGGAATAATTGTACCTTTAGATTCCTTCTATGGAATAATTAATAAACTACTGATACATTAACAGATGAGCAATAATATTTAGCTACCATATTTACCATTGATGAATTCAACAATTGAATAAATTCCACCAAATCATGAAAAAATATGCTTTTTTTATTTTTATGTCTTAATAGGACTTACCTAGCTTTTACAATAGCGTCGACAGTCTTCTGTTCTTGGGAGCTTAGTTGCCCAGACTCTGTATCTACACTTCTTGTGACCTGTAAATAGCTAAACATTTAGCTCTCCAATAAGGAAATAAACAGAAAACAGATAATTTTCTCAAAGAAAAAAGAAAAAACATGCGGAATGAGAACTAAGATATGAGATAATCCAAAGCATGGCAGTATTTCGTACGAACTTAATATTATGAATTTATGATTTTTCTTTGGTCTTCCATTGTTAATTTTAAAGATTAAGGAATTATACCTGTCCATCAGCAATTATCAATAAAACATGGTACTGCCCACTGCTCTGTTCTACAATTGTCATTGCCATCTCAATTATTGGGGCAAAGGACGTTGGCCCTGGAACAAAGAAAGATTATGAATCTATAGTTGTTACAAAATATTTTATATTCCATCCAACCCTCATCATAACTTTGGAGTTCTGGTGTAGTGGAAGGCACATTTTACATGGTATCAGAGCAACCCAGGTTCGATTTCCACCGGACGCATATTAAACGTGGATTTATTAAATTAAAAATACCGCACCCCTATGAACTTTCCACTGTTTTCAGACAAAACCTTCGAACTTTATGAACTACAGATAACATCATAACACTATACAAGAAGGCAAACATGATGGAATATTCATAAAGACCAATGATTTTATTTGAAAATAAATAATTGTTCATGATGTTCAATAAAGTTACCCAATGATTAAATAGAAAATATAGCTAGTCCAATTATAATGCCAACATAGACTAAAAAACTTACCAGCCAATCGTAATTGCGGAACAATTTCTCTATATCGTGTTAGAGCCTCTGAAAACCCATTGCATGGTCTCTCATCAGGATAGAAACTAAAGACATCTTGGTCATGTGTACTAGCTGCAAATAAATATTTACAACTTAATTTACCAGAAAAAAATTGAATCGATTTTATTAGAGAAATAGGGATATAATATTTACCATCTCCAAAGCCAAAACAAGGAATCAGGTTATCTTCATCAAATGCCGACAATGTTCTGCCGATGATAGAGATTGCTTGTTCGTAGGGATTTTGAACATCGCTGATGTGGTGCAGGCTACGGTTGTTGAATGAATGTTTTCCTGATTATAAAAGAAATTAGAATCAAATTTCAAATTAATGTGCCAAAAAATGAGAACTTTTTCACATATGAATTATATAACCTGTCCACTCATTGCTCTTGGTGAAGTCGATACCAACAATAAGATTTGAAGACTCAAGACCAGCTTGTGCTAGAGCCTCAGTAACCTACAGATTAAAAGCACGCAAACTGGGATTCAGATGGAAATATAATCATTAAAGCAAACAGCTAATGCTAGTAATCATCCAATATGAAGTGTTTAAATTTCGTTTCAACATCTGAAAGTGGCCTTGTTAAAATTAACAAGTAACATGGATAAGTAATTAATAGTCAGCAACATGCAACAAAACAAGTGGAATTTAGAAATTCCACTGTTCTCAAATTAAATTTGAACATGTAGATGAAATTACAAAGTTAACTGTAAATCGAGTCAAGGAAAAATCAAGAAAGTGGCATAGTTGGAAGAACCCCCCCCCCCCACACACACACACCCACCACCACCCCACCCCAAAAAAAGTCCACCCCTTCTTTCTTTTTCTCAGAACACCTTCAAGTCATAGAGTCAGCTACCTATCAGTTTAGACGCCCCATCAAAATAAAAACATGGAAACATTAGTAACCAAAAGAGACAATGGTAACTGCTGCATTTTAGCTTTGATGACATGGAACATTAAATAAAGGTTACTTGAAAGAGAGGCTCCCATTGATGTAAAGGTGATGCATTGTAAAAGAGGTAATGAAAGTAGCATTGGCATAAATTGGATCAAATCATGCTTGCACGGAGGATGTTGGATGGGCTTATGAAATAGAATAGCGATTCTAGTAAAGTTAATGTCGGCAATGACGTGATAAACCATAAATTAAAAGGTGTGATAAATATTACCAAGTACAGTAGAATTCTATTTTTTAATATAATGTCATTTCTTTCCTTAAATTCAAATTCTATTGTTGGTTACAAGGAAAGTTGAAGGAAAATAATAGTTTGGAATTGAGTTGTTCTTTTCATGTGTGTTAGATGTGTGGATTAAAATGATCCCACATTGGAAAAACTACGAGAGGTACATGGATATAAAATATAAGATGAGACAAACCTCAATAAAGCTTGAGTATTATTGTTGGAACCCACTTATATCAAAGCCCATGTACACTTATCATTAAAAGCCCATGTGTAACTCCTCCAACTCTACTCTACTTTAAAAATAACATTTAACTTGGTATCAGAGCAATCCAGATTCGATTCCCACTGGACGCGTATTAAATGCGGATTTATTAAATTAAAAATACCGATACACAAAAGCCCAGGTTTCGGCCCAAAAGGCGTTTGATTTGCGGGGACGTGTTAGAATATATAATATATTCTCTCTACTCTCACCATAACTTCGGAATTTTGGTGCAGTGTAAAGGACATTTAACAATGTGTTTATTATAAATGAAAAGAGTGGGCCCTATCTTTTTTTATTCAAGTTAAAAACAATTCATCATTTTTCCAACAAAAATCTATCAAAGCTAACTTCTCCGATTTGCTTTTCAGTTCTATCTTTTTGACATGGAAAATTGGTGTTTTCTTGAAAACAAGCAAAAGATTTTTTTCCAAAATCATATTGCTACAATGCTTTGTAACCCACTTTTCAAACTTGCCTTTCCTCTGAAACAAAAATGCCTTGCAATGCACTTTCTTCTGTTCCTTTTCTCTCATATTCTCAACCTTCTCTCCAATCCTCTCTTGCCACCACATAAATTTGAGAATATTTAGGATTATAGCAAGTCATCCTCTTGTCCACGGTTTCGTTGGCTAGGATTTGAAAATAATAATAAAAGATTGGTGTCATGTCACAATAGGGTGCAAATTTTTGTCAAAATTATAAATGGAAACTTGCTTCATAACCTACCTCAGTTTAATGGAAAAGGCGAAGATGATTATGTTGAATATTATAACTTTCGCTAAATCTTATGAGTTAAACCCTATATAAAATTCCAGCTCCAATAGCATATACTTATGAGTTTTAAATGGGTTGTCAGGAATAATTGTGCTAACAACATGGGACTATACATCTAGTGACTAACTGGCTTAGTTGACATCATAAGGATGGTACCTGCCACACCAAATAAATTTTGAGCCACCTACAACATCACCTTCACCATTCTCACCCCTTACCCACCCACCCTCGGTAACAAACATAAAGTGGATCATGGTGCAGCGGTGCAACAAAAAATTTGTTGTTGCGTTGTTCATACAATCCAAATTGAGAGTGCAGCTTAAAACCCTTGTTCAATCATTAATCTAGATTTTTCAGCTTACTCTTTCGTAGTACATCATGAAATTTAGGAAACCCTTGCCTAATTAGGCACCTAGGACATGAGTAGTCTTTATTATGAGTACAAAATATGGTTTGAAACCACGGCTGATCTCGATCCGAGATGGCCGATTCCAATCCCAATAATGATCATCTGAGTTCGTTCCAAGACTGATACCAAGTAATATAGTGTTCACCGTTTTATATTTGGTTTTTGTATTAAGTTTATTAATGGTTAAAGGGTTTACTAATGGGTTCAATAATATTTTAATGGGTTTATTATATGTTGTTATTAGGCTATTACGATTAGTTTGACATCATGAGTACAACTTTAGACATACTATTCACAAAAGAATTTGACATATTATTTATGGTTACTTTAAATATTTATTTAAAAAATACGTAGTTTTCAAATTTTATCTCAAACAATGTATAATCCAATACCAATCTGATATGGCCGATTCCGATCACAAAAATGACCACCCGATATTAATACTCAGATATCAAGATTTTAAACCTTGATACAAAATAGTTTAGATAGCTGAATCCAGTTGCATAATACTTTTTTCATGCATACTAACCAAGTTACGCTAAAGATTTTAAGGATTACCATTTCCGACCTAATTCTAAGCAATATTTATTTTCATGAAAAATCTTGGAACCAGGTTAGAAAGATGGATCGCTAAGCACCGTAGAAACATGATTTTGAGCCAATCCCTTATTATGTTTTCCAAATAAAACATACGAACCGATATTCCCTGTCAATCTATATAATTTATATACAACAATATGAGGTGATACTCCTTGGAATATTCCCTTATCTAGTTTGGACTTTAGTAGAAAAATTCTAATCTTTCTCCAATTTAATTCTCTTATTTTATTTGGATCATAAAAATCTTTTATGGTTCTCTACTTAATATTTATCACTATTTTATCCCATACAGCTAGGCTTATATGGTGGAAAATTATGATCAGCCTTTTTTAATTTCTTTCTATTTTTGCTCTCGCTACTTAGGTTTTATTAGCAAAATATTTAAAAATTTCACGGCTTTTAGGTGTTATAGCATGCAAAATATTGAATTTTAAAAAAAATTAGAGTTAAAAATTTCACGATTTTCGTTTGGTATTGCAAAAAATATTTAAAAACCAAATAAAATAGAAAATTTGACATTTTGAAAAACTCGCTATTTTCATGTGCTAAAACATGTAAAATATTAAAATTTTGAAGGAAATAAATTTTTTGAGATTTTAGAAAATTTCATAATTTTCGTGTGCTATATATGTATAACATTGAAAATAAAACGAAAGAAAACATAATTTTTTATATTTTAGGATATTTTTATGATTTTCTTGTGTTATAACATGAAAAATATAGATAAACGGAAAAAACATAAGATATCAAGGCTTTGAAAATTTCGCGATATTTGTGTGATATATAGAGCAAAATTTCTTTTTTGAAAAAACGAAAAAAAAACTTGAAATTCTTAAGATTTTTGAAGATTTTGCGATTTTCGTATGCTAACAAACAAAATATTAAAAACCAAAGAAAATTTAGCCGTTTTTAAGAATTTCATAATTTTCATGCTGTGTAGTGTAGCATGCAAAATATTAGAAATTTAAAGGAAAAAATTTAAGATTTTTAAAATTTCGCGATTTTCGTCTATTGCCATGGGTTCCCCCAGTCAGCCAAAGGCTTGGGCAGGATTTCTTTGTTCTGTTAAGATGTTAGTAGCAATCGACGGCCTTTTCTTCTTTTACTTCGCATGGTTTTTTGTATTCTTGATGCCTGGAAGTTCTTGAAAAGGAAAAGCAAATAAAAATTGGAAAACCGAAGACATAAAATTCTAAAATTGTTGAAATTTAATGACTTTCGTGTGGTATGCAAAATATTAAAAAGGAAGATAACAAATTTTTTTAGATTCTTACAAAATTTGCAATTTTTATGTGTTTCATGCCAAATATTAAAAAAGTGAAGAAAATAGAGGACTTTTGAAAACTTTATGATTTTCGTTTGTTATAACAAGCAAACTGTTGAAAAATTGAAGAAAATAGAAAGTTTTGGGACTTTTTAAAAAATTACAATTTCATGCTCCATACAACAAGAAAAATAATAAAAACCCAAAAAAGGAGAAAATTCCAAGATATAAAAAATTTCACGAATTTTGTATGATACATAGCATAGCATAAAAATTTGTAAAACCAAAGAAAACATTAAAAAAAAAAATTGAAATTTAGCGATTTTCGTATGCTATAGGATGATAAATATTGAAAAGGTGAAAACAGAAAAAAAAAATGATATTTTTACTATAGTAAGCAAAATATTGAAAAATTGAATGAACATAAAATATTCTGATTTTGAAATTTTTGGGATTTTTGTGGGCAAAATATTGAAAATTTGAAGAAAATAAAATATATTTGAATTTAAAAAAAATTCGCAATTTTTGCGTGCTTGCAATCCAAATATTAAAAAATTGAAGGAAACAGGAACTTTAGGATTTTTGAAAGTATCGCGATTTTCGTGTGTTGCAATTTGCAAAATATTAAAAATTGAAGAAAACTGAAAAATTTTAAGCTTTTTGAGAATTTCGCGATTTTTGTGTGTTATAAACAAAATATCGAAAAATCGAAGAGTACTGAAAATTTTGAGATTTTTGAAAATTATGCGATGTTCATATGGTAGCATGCAAAATATTGTAAATTTGAAGAAAACAAATAATTTTCGGATTTTTCTAAATTGCACGATGTCATGTGTTATAGCATGTAAAATATTAAAAAACCAAAGAAAACCTTAAAAAATTGAGATTTTTTTAAAAATTTCATGATTTTCTTGTGCTAAACATGCATAATATTGAAATGGACAAACACAAAAAAAATTTGAGATTTTTGAAAATTTTGCAATTTTATTGTGCTATATCATGGAAAATATTAAAACACCAAGCATAAAATTATTAATTTTTGAAACTTTCATGATTTTCGCATACTATAGCAAAGAAAAATATTGGAAAATTAAGAAAATAGAAATTTTGAGATTTTTAAAATTCCACCATTTCATGTGCAGCATTCTAATCGTTGAAATGTGAAGAAAACAAATAATTTTGGGATTTTTGTATATTTTGTGATTTTCCGTGCGCTATATAAGAAGCAAAATATTAGAAACAGGAGAATATTTTTAAAGATTTTTAAAAATTTCATGATTTTCGTATGCCATAGTAAGGAAAATTGAAAAACTAAAGGGAAAATGCTGAAATATTTACAAGTTAATCCTTAATATATTTTACATATGTATAATATCTTACAACCTACAAATCATGTAACAATAAACTTTTAAATTGATATGTTTTTTTTTACTTTGGACTTTGTGCCCACGCATTGTGCGAGGGCCCTTGCTAGTTAAGAAAAAACGGAGAATCAAATTAAATATTCCAGCTCTGATTTGCGCTGGAAAAGCCAAATTGGCTTTAAATTTGAATAAGAAATAATTTAGGACCAACTTCTCTCTCTCTCTCTCTCTCTCTCTCTCTCTATATATATATATATATATATATATATATATATATATATAAATCAATCACTTTTCCATTTCTTTTCACATATATATCTTATTATTCAAAACAAACACACAGAAAGAACACACTCATTTCCAATCTATTACATATAAGAAACCTCGTAAACAACCAAAAAAATTAGTATTTAAGAAATGGGAATCCATAACATTTTCTTATTTATTATAAATGCAGTGCTGATTAATCGAAAGAGTAGTTAGGCATCAACTTTCTCAACTTGTCAAGAACAAGAATGTCCAATTATCAATATTCTCGTAAGAAACTAATAGTCCACACATATCTCTATTGCTTAAGATGAACAATTCTTAATATCACACTAACCTATATTAGTTTCATGACAACATCAATATTTTAGGCTAATGACTTTGATATCCTATCATGATTCTTCTTTCACGATTATGTTAATCAACCATATGTCAACCAACCATACATAAGGACTTCTTGGCGCAGCAGAGCACAATAGTTGAAGCATAACCAAGCTTATGCAAAGATCTAGCAGTTGGATCAATTTAAGGATGAGGGAAAATATCAAAAGTTATCAACTATGTCATCACCCTCTTTTTTCGAAATTGCTCCTTAATTCTCTCCACTTTATATTATTATTCCCAACATATTATTGATTAGTGCATTTTTTTCAATTTTTCATTGGCAATGCATATTTGATATTTCGTCATGAAAAAGTTGCCGAAAATGGGGGTAAGTGCCTATTTGCAATTGAAAAGAGATGCTGGCGCAATATAGACTTCATCTTGTAAATATTGTAAGGAGAAAATTCCCTACAAAATGAGTTCTGATTTTGTTCACCAGATGTATAATGAACAACCTATTTATCTGAGTTGCGCACACATGATATTCATTTCACGGGAAAATATTCACCGAAAGTTCACTAGAGCAATTTCCACACATTCTATCAAATCTCCTAAAAACTCTACCAACCAAAAACATACCTGATCCAAGGATCGATAATTATCCGCTATCTGTGAATACTTGCGCGAATACTTCCTATCCAATCT
The DNA here is from genome assembly GCA_030015575.1 of Agapanthus africanus. Taxonomy (NCBI): domain Eukaryota; kingdom Viridiplantae; phylum Streptophyta; class Magnoliopsida; order Asparagales; family Amaryllidaceae; genus Agapanthus; species Agapanthus africanus. Next base: position 762,295,024 of record CM057337.1, read on the forward strand.
CTTATGCGTCTGCGAAGCATTAGACGAAGAACTCTGCTTCTCATTCTGCTGTGGCTCCACATAATTCTGAGTTGAGGAATAAGCATAAGGCTCAGAATAAGCTTGATGTGGTGGTGGTGGGTAATTCTGACCATAATAAGAACCGGAAGACGGAGACGGAGGGGGGTAATTCTGATAATCAGGGTTTCGGTTCCATGACTGCTCCCTAGAAAAGTTTCGTTCTTGAAACGACGGCCTCGAGTTCTTTCCTCCCATCAAACAAGTTCAAATCAAACCGCAAGGCTCAAAGTTGAAGTCTTTGTGAAATGGGTAGCTAAAGAAAGAGGAAAGAAAGGGGAATTTAGGGATTTTGCTAGGGTTTGGTGTGGAATTTTTTTGAGACAAATGCCGCTGTTGGGTTTTCGATAGATCGAACCGACTCAGCGATTTTGAAGCCTACAAGAAAATTAACCAAAAGAGAGAGTAAGCTTCCAAAAATTTCCTCAGAAACTGAGCACGCAACTTGCCAAATAATTCGCCACCAAGACAAAAACAAGATAAGCACGAAATGAGGTTTAATTATGCAATTTTACTTAATTTTTAAAAAAAAATCAACTGAAGGAGATGGTCAACTAAAATACTAATTAAAATTGAGGGTAAAAAATACAACTTTTTTCAAAATTCATTGCATTGAAAGAAGATGAAAGTACCTGAAGAAAGTAATCGATGGCATTCGCAGTTGAAAGAGATGGGGATGAGTAACGGCGCTGCTTGCTTTATTAATTTATTAATTTCTTTGGGTTTTGTTCTTTTAAGAAAAAAAGGAGAAATAAGAAAGGAGAACTACTTTATGAGTAAAAAAATGAGTTTTTTTCCTTTTTAAATTCAGCTTTCCAAATCAGAGGATTAAGAAAAGAAATAAAAGAAAAGACCAGAGGAAGGAGATGACTCTTGTTGGTGATGACCACGTTTGTTGGTCGATGGGAAAGGAAATTTCCTGGAATCTCTCTAAGCTTTTAGGGCAATCATTTGGTCTTTTTTCATCCTTGACTTATAAATAAACTTATATTTTTGTATATGCAATATACATGTGTATCAGAATATATGTATAAAATACATATTTATAATTTGATTTGATTTGATTTGTAATCCTTAAATATATGAAATCAATTTTTTTTAAATAAGTGTTTTCACTTAGTACGAGTGTATTTCGTTTTCATGACTAACTCTATGTTTGGCAAAAATAACAATGAGTAAGTTACCATAGATTTAGTTTCTGCGTAGTTATTGAATTACATATAATAAAACAGAAAATGAATGAAGCTATTTAGAACAGTTTTATCATTGATGTAATTACATAGATTCAAACATTTAGTGAAATGTAATATATTCTTAATACTATTCAAAATTAATTTATGCTTCATGTGTAAGTTATGTAACAAATAATTGCGGTGTGTGTATCTCTAGACTGGTTTGAACAATTTTTCAGAAATATATTAATTGTTTCGGTTCTCTTTGAAAAAGGAATTGGGCCACTTTGATTAAGATAACTACTTTTGCATTTCAGTACTGAAAGAGTAAAAAGATAAATTCATGGATTCTAGATTATGAATTGGCATGCTTTGAAGTTGGGGCTAGAGTTCTATTGAATTTTCTTACCTTTTTGTATTGTCTTATAGAAAAAAGATACTTTTTATGATGCGCTCATGTGTTCGAGTTATAATGGTAAATAAATAAATAAAGTAGAGAAATTTATATGTACAAAACATAACATATATATTTTTATCCCATGCCTTTTGGGGGAAAATCTAACTCTTTATCCTTTTTTACACTATGATGTGGTTCTAAGATGCTGCAAAATATGAGAAACTCCATTTTTTAAAAGTAATCTTGTCTATTCTCATACAACTTTTATAGAATCAACTTAGCAATGCAAGAAAAGAAAAGGATGCTTCATGGCACATTTATTCTGTAAAATATCAGAACCACACTCTATCAAAAGTTTGATAGGATGCATATGGAAAATGGATAACTCCATTGTCTCTCTTTTAGCCTAGAGTTCGATCAATGGACCAGTTCCACTAGGTTTTTTCCTTTAACTTTAAGTTTATAGTCTGCAAATTATGACATAATATTTCACCTTTTGATGTAAATCAAGAAAACAAATTTATACTTTTAAAAATGTGTCCTATAATATAATTTGTTTTCTCTCAAGTTTATGGGTTCTATAACATAATTTCGATGTTGACATGAGAAATCTATATGTGCTTTTCATGTTTCTTTTTGGGAATATGTTGTAATGAAATTCTTTGCCACATGGGAAAATTCTTTATCATCACCCCCCATCTTATCAAGCCAGTTAAGAAAATTCTTTCTTTCATTTTCATTACAATCATTGAAGATCACGGGCTCATTGATTTACATGCTGTTCATACATTTTGTCGCTTGTGTTAAGATTCGAAACGTGCCTCTCGTTTTTCCCCCAGTTTTGATCTTTTGCATATCTTGTATTTTGTTGGACATATGGAATTCTTTATTTCTATTTTTTGGGGACCTTGGCAACCGCTCTTTGGTGCTCAAATTAATTTTGGTTCAACAAAATAGAGAAATGAAGTTACAAGAGGGATCGAGAAATGCATGCATTTAAGTCTTAAACGCATCTCTACAGGTTCAATCTTCGGCTATATTCAACACAGATAACGTGTATTTTAATGTCAGTCACTTTTTACTTCAACCGTGATTCTTTAAGCATGAATTCAAATTGTATGTAGATAAACCAAATTATCATACTAATTGTATTGTCTTTCGCCGCATTTTAACTCTGAAATTATGCGAAAATTCTAAAACATGTTTTAATTATCTAACATAGCTTTTCTTTTGAGAGAGAAGTTATGTTGATGTTGCATGGCAACACTTCCATTATATGATTAGTCTGGAGAGATGTAGTTTCAGGGTTGATGAAGATGGCATATTCGCATATTCCCTCCCCTTTAATCTTGGTCATGTCAACAAAAGTGTGTGTGTTTCAGTGTAATGATTTAAACCGAAACGCATCTGCCGGATTATCTAGGTTACTAACCTTCGTAAGAGACATTACCTTCTTCTCAATCTCCAAGAAAAGCACTCTCACCTTCTGTGGAACGCCCAAACCCAATAATTTACGCAAATAAATGGCCTCCGTAACCGCCAGCATGACGGCTATCATCCATGCCTTCATTGTTGAAACCGCGATACCGGACTGAAGCGTCGATCTTCCTGGCACCGCATCCGTGCCCAACATATAACCCGTCGTCGATCTCCATCTGCCCCTATCACCAGCGTAATCTATACCTGATGACAAAATCACCGAAAACCTGAAGTGCGCATCTAAGTGAGAAGATACGGGTCGAGTTTCCTCCATCCCATACTAAGCTAAAACATGCTCGATACTCTGCTGCAACCGACGCAACTTCCCATCCATGGCACTCTCCATACCACGAATCAATCATGCAGTCTTTCTGTCGAACTTCCGATTCTCATGTCTTGGAGATTTGTCCCTAACCACTCCTTGTTTACTGCCGGAAACCAGACTGAGGCACGGGGAGCGCGTCCATCCTGAATCTGGGGGCAGATTGTAACGACTCTGAAATCTCTGTACAGAATTATTTGTTTAAATATATAGAAAATTGATATTTCAGCCTGTATAAGAGTTATAAGTCATCTTTATTTAATAAAAGCAAGAAGCAATTTGTAGCTCACTGCTAAAGCCTCTACACTGCTGTGACATAGCTTGTGTGTTCGAATCTCCTTAGTCCCAATTATTTTTTAATGTTTTTCTTTTTAATTTTTCGGAATCCCAAGAGTTACACGTGCAATTCACGGAGAATCGAAAGTTTTCAGAAAAATCAAACATGCGCAAAGAGGAGTAAACACAACCTAGTCACGTGGCACGAGTCTTGAGGCAAAGCATCAAGATCCGACCACCCATTTCCCCATTTCCCCGCCGCCGACGGTCCGATTTGCCCTGTTTGCCTCCGTGCTTTGCACGCACGCCTCTTCAGCTCCCTTCTACTCGTCTGCACTGTTTGATTTCTCTGCAATTAAACAAAGACTATTCAATTCACCATTTAACACCCATTTTAATTCTTTTAATCCATTTTTTAATTCTCAAACCCTAAATTCTTCACTATAAATAACACTCCATCCCCTGGCTATTCCCCATTTTGAAATTTCTATCAAAAATTCTCTCAAACTCTCTAAATACCAAGTGGAGTTAAGCACCCAAGTGATGTAGCAAACCAAGCTCGACGACCGAAGCCTTTCCGACGACACCACGACATCTGAAGGCTTCCCCTCATTCTTGTTAACGATCTAAGCTAGTAAGTTTCCCTTCTCTCTCCATTTCTTCCATCTCAAATTGTCTTCTAAAAACTCATCGACAAAGTGGAGCTAGCTTCGATATATGTTATTTTTTTACATTTGTATTCCACTTTATAATCAAAATAGGTCAAACTAATGTCCTAACACCACTCTTAATATTATGTATATCATTTAGCTTGTAGTTTAATAAAAAAATTCATGTGAAACAATCATATAACATACTTTTCATTAAAATACCATAAACTTTAACATAACCGTATTTTCAATAACTAGAGTATAAACCTTTAGATCATTCACGGGGTAACGACCCACCCCACACGCACACTATGGTTTCATATCACGAGCTTCTAAATATATGGTTTATTTCAGGAATACATTTTACATTAAAATACCATATTTTTTTCAAAACGAGTTTCTTTTAAATTGATATTTTAAATCCTTGGCAATTACGTCTCTACAACACTCGTTAGAGGACCCACTAATAGATGGTGTAGATTATCGCATATTCTTGGGATAGTAGAGAGAGAAACAGAACTCCTCACGGAGTATTTGGTCTCGAAAGGAATTAGAAATGCGGTTTTTAAGAAATATGACTTTTCTAAACAAAACCAAACTTTGAAAAATTATATAAAACCATGAATCCGTATTTTTAATAAAAACAAATTATGAAACTATATTTTAAAAATAAAAGATTAGAATTTTTAATAAAATACCAACGGGTTTCCAAAAGTAGTAGTTTTCATAAAAATACCGTAAACTTTCAAAAACCTATATTTTATCACTAAAACACCACAACAATTAAAATACATGTTCATGAAAATCCTAAATATTACAAATCACCCTCGAGATTTATTTTTAAACTATATTAAAGTATTTTTCATAAAACCCCCTCGAGATATGCAAACAATATTTAAGGATTCTAGATTAATATAGGTTTAAGCGGTATCATTTCTCTTGAGCCCCTTAGAGCCGGAGAAAGTGAGCGCTTACCTATTCAGGTTAGACAACTTAACGGAATTACCAATGGCAATTGTCTTGGAAAAAGACACAAATCCTGCCGTCCATGTGCAGCAGCTGTCGATTTCTCCCGAACATAAGATTTTTAACAGTTAAAATCAATTCATATGAAAAGGACCTGAACTCGAATCCAAACTCGAATCTAAACTTGAAGTCGAACTCGAACATAAACTTGAATTCTAACCCAACTCGAATCTAAACTTGAACATGAACTCGAACTCCATCTACTCGACTAACTTGACTCGAACCAAGATTGCAACTGACATGACTCGCATTTTACTCGACTCACTCGAGTTCATTCTATACCTTTTGTAATCTATGGTTTTAATCAAGACATGTTAAAACCAATTGTCACGCCTCGCTTCCCAGTATATGGAAACGATGACGTGGCAGGCCGCAACGTATTCACTAAGAAATAAACAAATTAAGCGTAATTAAGCAATATATAAAATAAACAAGAATGACAAGCGATATAAAATAAACAACAACTTTTATTTATATTCATCTTTATATACAACTGTTTTGAAAAGAGAAAATACAATGAATAAAGCAGTGCCTAAACAATGGCATACAAAATGAAAGTGCAGGTGATCTAGTAATCCGGCTGAGCGGTGAGCTGGTCCAAGTCCTCTTGGTTAGGCTCAATCTCCTCAGAGTTCGGTCCTCATAACGAACATTTCAAAGAAAGAAATAGAAAGAATGTCGTCAGTGAACCAACGCTCGGTAAGTCCCAAAAGAATAAAGAGAATACAACATGTAATGTGAAATGAGCAGATAAGTGTATATGATTGATTACAAGTATATGATAGTTATTCTAATGTGGTTGTTTGTAGCTTGATATAGAAGGTGTTCATGTATACGAGAGGAGTTCATCTTATCCCGTGGACTATGGTAACATGTAGTACAAAGCCCCATCATAACCCATGGGACAACGACACGTGAATTCATGTAAGTGTTTTTTAAGTGACATCTCGTGCCACGATATACATTCCGTAACAATCTACCCCTTTATCCCCGCGTAATGTATTGTATATGTTATGTTTACAAGTCTTGCCGAGACCATGGATACAAAATGTTCAAGTAATCATGTTCAGGATGTAATCTTGTATTCAAGTGGTCATGTCAAGTTATAACCATGGTCCGGTCAAGTCAAGTCAAGCATACATGTTTGATATTGATGTTTGAATTCAAGTATTCATATTCATGATCAAGTATTCATGTTTGATTTTGGATTCAGGTTTGAATTGGACTCAGACTGAGTCAGACACTTATACTGATTTAAATCTTGAATTAGGTTCGGGAGTCATCGGTAACTGCTGCACATGGACGATAGGATTTGTGTCTTTTTCTAAGACAATTACCATTGATAACTCTGTTATATTGTCTACCTTAAATAGGCAAGCATTCACTTTCTCCGGCTCCTTGGGGCTCAAGAGAATTGATCCCGCTTAAATCTATATTTACTAAAGTCCTTAAATAGTGTTTTATATATCTCGAGGGGATTTTATGAAATTTTTTTTTTATATAGTTAAAAAGTAAATCTCGAGCGTGATTAGTATTACTTAGGGTTTTCATGAGCATGGATTTTAAGTATTGGATATTTTAGTGATAATTACTTAGCTTGGAAAGTTCATGGTATTTTATTGAAAAACATGCATTTTTGGTATTTTGATGGTATTTTATTGACATTTGTTATTATTTTCATTTTTTGAAAAATATAGATTTATTATATTTTGAAAATATGGATTTATAATTTTATATAATTTTAATTTTAAAAATAATTTTATTTTATTTAGAAAAAACCGTATTTCTTAAAAACCGTATTTAAATCCTTTCGAGATCGAATGCTCCGTGAGGAGGTCTGCATCTCGCTCTACTAGCCTAAGAATGTGCGATAATCCGCACCATCCGTTAGTGGATCCCCTAAAGAGGTTTGTAGATGCATAATCGCAAAGAAAATGAAATATCGTTTTAAAAGAAATCCGATTTTAGATTTATGTGGTATTATATTGTAATATTATTCTTCAAAACAAAAATACATACAATGAGTATCGTGCTATGAAACCAAGTGTGCATGTGGGGTATGTCGTTACCCCGTGAAGTTTTCCTAAAGGTATTGTTTTAACAAATACTAAAAGAGATGTTTATAAAGTTCAAGGTATTTTAATGAAAAAGTTCTACTATTGCTGTTTCACATGAGAATCTAGGTTAAAATTGATTCTAAACATTTATATTTAAGGTTACAAGTATTATGTAAAAACTTGGTTGATCAAAGAATAAAGGAGAAGGAGTTTCTAGGGTTTAGAAAAAGGATATCGGTATTAACTCCATTTATCGATATAAGTTTTAAAAGGGAATTTCAATGAAGAGAAAGAGAGATTGGGAGGGGCTTACGGTTTAGAAAACTCAAAGAGAGGTTGAAGAAGAGGAGATGAGCTTCGTGGCATCGCGGGAGCTCCGGAATAGGCTTCGGTTTTCGTCGGAACCAACTTGCTTGCTAACTCTTCTTTATTTCACTTGCACTAGGAACTTTTTTTAGAGAGTTTTGATTAGAATTTTTAGAATGGTGCTGAGCCAAGGTAGGGGATGGTATTTATAGTGGAGAATTAGGGTTTGGGAATTAAAAGTGTGGATTAAAAGTATTAAAATTGTGATAAATTGTGAATTGAAAGCTCTCTGTTTGATTGCAAGGAAATCAAACAGTGCAGGGGAGTTAGGGGTAGGTGAAGAGACAAGTGTGCAGAGCCCGGGCCTCATTGGGCTTCATCCAACCGTCGGCGCCAGTTTTATTGGGCATTTGACCGATCGATCTCGAGGCAATTGCTTCGAGATTCGTGCACTTGATCAATCTTTTGTTTAAACCATTTTCCACATGTTTGATTTTTCTGAACTTTTCATTTCCCTGTATATTGCACGTGAAATCTTTTGGGCTTCCAAAAAGTTAAAAAATTCAGAAAAACAATGTTTCTGATGGGAATCGAACACATGGACTTCGTCACAGTAGTGCAAAGGCTTTACCAGTGAGCTACAAGTTGTTTCTTGCTGTTATTTAACAAAATTGACTTATAACTTAAACTCCGGCTGTAAAACTCATTTCTTGTATATTAACAGAAAATTTCCATACAAAGATTTTAGAGTCGTTACACCAATCAATCAATTTAATTAAGTATATTATACAGTTATAGACTATTTATACTCGGGATGTTTGGGATAGTTTCTTGTGTGAATCCAATGGAGTTTCAGGAGTCTCGTATTAAGCTCTTTTTATTTTACTCGAATATCAGTCCGGTTGACTCATCCACACCCTAGAGCTCCGATACTAACACATGAAATGGGCCCGTGTTTTCTTGCTCCTAGGCCCCCACTCTTGAGCTCATGAATATTTCTACGGCTGCGTTGACATTCACATGGAACTTAAAGTTAACATAGTTGTATACCGCCGAAAATGGAGATGAAACCGCGTAGGGTCGTCTTGCCTGAATTTGGGGGCAGATGCTATTTGGATTTATCCGTCCACCTCTCCGAAGATACCAAGTTGATTTATGGCACCGTATATCAGATGTTTAGACGTATGCGGCCGTTGTAGCAGATTTCGTCAGATTCCCCCTCGTTTGCGAGGTTTTTTTTTATTGTAGGGATACTCTTCCCTGCAGGCGCAAGCCCCTACAGTTAATTACATTATCACATTGCGATAACCAATTTCTCCTGCTCCAGAAGTTCACTTTGTGTCGTGTTTGTTTGTTTTATTTTTGGTTGCCCGTGGATTGTATACGGAGGCTAATTTATACTGTCGCCCGTAGGGCGTGGATTAGTCCAAATCCGTATATTCTTAGATTTGGGTTTGGTTTGATTTAAGGATCGTTAATCTCGCTTGAGATTAAGATCAACTTAAATGTTTGTTAAGGATACGTTAGTCCAATTTTAGACTAAAATCTACTTAACAAGGTTTTAGGATCATTCAGATCCAACAAAAGAGAATTTGGGCTATATTGTTTTAGTTTAAGGACGTTACGGTCCATTGTTAGTTTAAGGACGTTTCGGTCCGTGACTAGTTTAAGGATGTTACGATCTGCAGATCACCATTTTTGAGGTGAGGGTTTAGTTTAAGGACGTTTCGGTCCGTTGTTAGTTTAAGGACGTTGCGGTCCGTAGCTAGTTTAAGGACGTTGCGGTCCGTATTGGGATGTGCTCATCGGTTTAGGAGTGCACCAAAGAGTTGTTGGTTGTCGGGACCCTCTACCTCTCTGAAGACGTTGAAGAATTACAACGACATGTATCAGAGGTGTGGAGAGATGTACCATTGAACCAAATTCCAGATTGAGGGGAGAGATCATGGTGAACCATCTAAGAATCATTAGTCATTTTTGGGAAACTAAGATTAACTTAGGAGATGTGGGATGGACATCGTTTTGGTCATTATCAATTTAGGAATCATTAGTTTGGGAAGTCATGAGCATAGAGGCTCGGTCTATTTGGAGATCCAAGATATTTTAATCTCAGGAAGACTTAGCCAATTTGGGGCTGAAGTTGGCTTCTTATAGTGTTAAACACTAATATATGCTTGGTGCTCACGTGCTCCCACGTGAGACTCTAAAGCAGTGTTAAACACTGAAATTTGGGGCGCTCACGTATGGCACGTGAGGTGCCTGAAAGTTGGCGCTGTACACTTGGGTCCAAATCCACGTCTGTATATAAGTGTTAAACACTTAATTCTTGTGGCTCTCACGTGTGGACACGTGAGGAGCCCCAGAGTTGGGCACTGCCTCTTTGGGTTTATTCCCTCTTCTTTTTATAAGTGCTAAGCACTTAGCTCATATTATGCTCACGTGCGAACACGTGAGGTGCTAAAAAATGTGAGCTCTGTTTTTGGATTTTTCCCCTTTTTCATATGAGTGTTAAGCAACTGTTTGGGGTCACGTGAGAACACGTGATTCGATCTCAGTCATTCCTTTTTGTTCATCGGAGGTGCTCAAGTGGGAACACGTGAGCTTTCGTTATAGCGTTGAACGATAATGAATCACCAGTCTTTTCTTTTATATGCATAAAGATTTTGATCTGAGTTTTGAGAATTTCGGGTCCCTTATTTTATAAGAATTAAATTCTTTTACAGGGTTAAACCCTAGTTGTATCAGAGAAATTAAATTCCTATATACTTTTGGAAGAATTAAATTCTTTGAATTTAGTTCTTTCCCCTAAGTTTTGAATCTGCATAACAGGATCCCCCGATGAGAATTAAATTCTCAACTTGTGGGGAGATCTGCTTCAGCAGATCTCAACCAGAGGAAGAACTAAGTTCTTTGTTTTGAAGGGTTAAACCCTTGGAGAGGCGAAGAAGAGATAAGATAATCTCCATGTCTATCTTCTTACCTAGGGTTTCTTTTTTTTCTAAAAGGGAGATCTTCTTCTTTTAGAGAATTGAATTTTCTTTTCTTTTCTTTTGTTGTACTCTCTCTTCTCTGTGTTTTTTTGTGTTCTCTCCTTTCTTGCTCCTATTTATATGAAAAAAAAGAATCAATTTGTTAAGAAAATCCCTCATTGAGAGATCATGATTGATTCCATGATCTTTTAGATCAATCGGTGAATTTTATTCACCGTTGAATTTTTAATCCAAAGGCTCTCTGTGTAACAGAGAAGATTTCTTATTTGTTTAACAGGATTATGAATATCTTGTTAGTTTTAACAAGATTAGAATTTTATTCTATCATATCTTTTTAGTTTAACAAGATCAGAAATATATTTTCTTTATATAGAATTTAATTCTATCATATGGATATAGAATTTTATTCTTATCATATGAATATCTTGTTAGTTTAACAAGATTAGGAAAATATTTTCCTACGATAGAATTTAATTCTATCAGATGATCACCGTTGGATTTTTGATCCAAAGGTCCTCTATTTAACAAAGAAGATCTTTCTAGTTTGAGGAAGATCAGAAAAATATTTCCCAAATAGAATTTAATTCTATAATTTTATAAGAGCATTTTAAATTGGGGAGCTCACATGCTTTGCATGTGAGAGGCAAGAGAACTCACGTGTTTAACACGTGACCCCTGTTGTGAGTTTTAGCCTGTTTATGTCATATGAGCGCTCACGTGTTTTACACGTGAGGCTTGGTTGGCTATTAGTTGTTTTATTTAGTTTATTTTCAGCGCTCATATGATTTGCATATGAGCGCCCACGTGTTTAATACGTGAGGCCAAATTTTGATGACTCTCCCCCTTTTTTATAAGGGAACAAGTAGCTTTTTTGAAAAAAAATTGGCGGGAACAAATGCCCCCCACTACTCTGCCCACGTAAGTATGTACATGGGTGAAGTAGTGCAAAGTTATGCATGGCCATAGAATTGATGACTTAGGAGAAAAGTTTAGGATCTTTGCAGCCTAAGGCTTTTTCATCTACCTGAGCTGTAAGGGTCTCAAGAAGGTTTTTCTCCCTACAAGTCGAGAGGATCTCATAGGTGCATATTCTCCCTAGAAGTCGTGAGGATTTCTAAGTGTTCATCGCTTCAGTGAGTCGTAAGGATCTCTCTCGGGTATTTTTTCCTTAAGAATCGTGAGGACCCGTAGGTAGCTTATTCATTTCATTGGCGAATGTAGCCCGTGGATAGTGTACAAGAGTCAGTTTGAACCTTCTTGTAGGGCAGCGATGGCTTAGGAAACAAGTTTGGATCTGCCGCCTAAGACTTTTCAACTTTACGAGCCGCGAGGATCTCATAAAAACCTTTCTCCCTATGAGTCGAGAGAATCCCGCAGGTGTATTTTCTCCTTAGAAGTCGTGAGGATCTCCTAAGTGCGTTTTCTCTTGAGAGTCGTAAGGATCTCACGAGAGAATTTTCCCCCTTACAAGTCGAGAGGACTCGTAAGTGTTTTTTTTCTCCTTATCGATATTCGACTTTGGAAAATATGGCCCGTGGATAGTATACAATAGTCCATCTTGGACCTACTTGTAGGGCCACAGTGCTTAGGAAACAAGCTGATATTCCCGTTACCTAAGGTTTCCATCTTCATGATCCGTGAGGGTTTCCCGAATATGTTTTTCCCTACGAGTCGAGAAGTTCTCGCAGGAACATTGTTTTCCCTACGAGTCGAAACGAATCGAGAAGTTCTCGCAAGAATGTCCTAACGTCACAGTTAACCTCTGCTCTTTACGACAGAGGTCCGTTAGGGTCTGTAGTACTAGGGTTTTTTCCGTCGTACCGTCACGTTGGCTGATGCATTCTCCGATACGCAATCTTGCTGTTCGAGTAGCCCCGCGACTGTCGTGTCTCTGATCCCTTCGGGGTCTGGACAAGACGTCTTCAAGTAATCTCTCAGGTCATATTACTGTCAGAAGAGCAAGCCTTAGGGATTTTCTATGTCGCTTTTTACTTGAGGTTAGGCTCAACTTGGGAGCCCCGATGAGTCATGACCACTTCGCACTGGTGTGGGATGATCTCCGATGGTTTTTCAGGTTTTATTTGAGTTGCCGTCAAGACCTTGAAGCTAGAGATCTTCCTTTGCTTCGTTTGTTGACATTGTGTCTGCTATATTGCGACGAATGTCGAGATTGTCTCTAGGTTGTCTGTGAACCGTCGAGACTCGGAACTAGGTACTTTGCCATGGCTCCGTTGTTTTGACCCTAGGGTCGGTTGTTGACGTCGCGTCTGCATCCTGTTGGAGTGAGAAGGAACGCCGTTGTTGATCTCTAAGCTGTAGATGTTACCGTCGAGACTGGAAACTAGGGACTTTGTCATGGCTCCGAGGTAGTCTTTAGGTTGTTGGTGAACCGTCGAGGCTTGGAACTAGGGACTTTGCCATGGCTCCGTTGTTTTGCCCATGGGGTCGGTTGTTGATGTTGCATCTGCATCCTGTTGGAGTTGAGAAGGAACGCCGTTGTTGATCTCCAGGCTGTCTATGAACCGTCGAGACCTGGAACTAGGGACTTTGTCATAGCTCCGAGGTAGTCTCTAGATTGTTGGTGAACTGTCGAGGCTTGGAACTAGGGAATTTGCCATGGCTCCATTTGTTTTGACCCTGGGGTCGTTTGTTGACGTCGCGTCTGCATCCTGCTGGAGTGAGAAGAAACGTCGTTGTTGATCTCTAGACTGTAGATGTTGCCGGCGAGACCTGGCTCTTCTTCTGATGGAGCCTGGTGGGAAAATATGGTTCCCTTTTCGTTTGTGCCCATGGATTGTATACAGGGGTCAATGTGGACTCACCTGCAGGGCAAAACTTTCATTTCATTTTATTTCTTTCCGCGATGCTCTATCATTTTAGCTTTTTATATCGTGAAAGTCGCGATTGCCCAATCATTTCGGCTGTTTTTTTACTCGCTGCTTTTTATTGCGAGTTGCCCAAACATTTCGGCTATTTTTATATGCATATATTTTGCTCGCTGATTTTTATTGCGAGTTGCCGCATCATTTCGCTATTTTATATGCATTTTATTTGAATGCTGATTTTTTATTGCGAGTATGGAACTCGAGATCTGATACCAATCATAGCATCGGCATCGCTGCGACTGGAATATTGCCAGGAGCGAATCATCATTTGCCGTGAAAGGATTTAAAAATTGACACATGTTCAGGTATCAGCATCGCTACCACTGGAATATTACTAGGAGTGAATCATTATTTGCCTTTGCTGATTTGAACAAAGGTGGCTTAGTAGACAGGGTTAGGATCCTGTCGACTAAGGCTTTTGACTTTATGAGCCGTAAGGGTCTCATAAAGGGTTTTCTCCCTACGAGTCGAGAGGATCCCGTAGGTGTAGGTTCTCCCTAGAAGTCGTGAGGACTCCTAAGTGATATTTTCTTTTGCAAATCGTAAGGATCTTACAAGAATGTTTTCTCCTTACAAGTCGAGAGGACTTATAAGTGTCGTTCACCACATGAGGACATTCCTCATCATTGGTGGGACTTGGTAGGGGAAACGTTTATTTGTGCTCGTGGATTGTATACAAGGGCCATCATTGTACCGCCTGTAGGGTAACTTGGAGAGTGTGTTAGATGTAGTGCCCTCAAAGTCAATTATTAGATCACAGGTACGTGATTGCAATGATTGAGGGAGGACCTATACCGGTAGGACAATCTTACTCGAGATGATAGTATGCTATCTGGTTTGCCTTTATCAGTCGTGTACAGCTTTAGGTGACATTACTGTTCACTATTACACGTTGATAGAGCCCTTAGGATCCTGCTTGACTACCAACAGTATGATGGCGATCATATACGTGAGAGTTGGGTAGTCTATAAGCACATCCTTAAAAGTGGTCCCTAGTCGTGAGAGTTTCAAGACAGGGTATCGATACTCTAGAGTAGACTAGTGTATACAGTCGAGACCCTGACGAGGGGCGGTGGCCGGTCTCACAAGCCATTGGTGTCAGTTGGATCACCTAAGATATATACAGGTGCTCATTGGGTTATGAGTGCACCGGACAGGGCTTGCCGGGAACCTGCTAATTGGTATTATACCTAGCGTCAGATAGCAGTTCCCTGGTGACATGTGTACAGGTTAGTTCATCGACATGAGGTCGTCATTTGTCTCGTGTGAGTTCCCACTATGCTTAGATTACTACCCTACCACGGCTCAAAGGAGTCGTGCAAACAGGTTTTAGTTGGGTACAGTCCCGAGCCACATAGAGGCAGTGAGCGGATCGGCAGGGGATTCGTCTCTCCCGGTATTGGGGGTGAGATCGCGCTGTGTCTAGGAGAGCTATTACACCAAGTCCTTGGCCAAGGCAGGTGAGAATTACTGGAAGGTATTCTAGTAGTTTCTCAGGGTGTTCAGGGCTACCCTCCGACACGACTTATACAGCTTTTGGGGGTCTGACGTTACCAGCCCCCTAGGCCCAATATGCGATGCTCATAGACGAACGGACCGGACTATACGGATATTGTCACTGATAGGCTCAGTAGGGTTTCAGGATGAGTTCGCACATCGGCTTCCCTTTCGGTCAATACATAGACAGCCGTTACGTACAGCTAGTACTACTGACGGCTTGTGGTTAAACCCACTGCCAGAGTATTGACGAGTCTTTAGAGTCCCCCACAGATAGTTTCCCAAGTTTGGACGAAACGTTGTAGAGGCCGTATGGTATTATGGCAAGGTTCGAACATGCACATGCACTTGTGCACGTGTCATGATTCGGACAGATAATACTGGTGGGCTTTGGTTTCAGCCGGATCCAAGTATTATATCGAGTTGGAATATTTTAGTCTCATCGTATTCGTATTCGGTCGGAATACGGATACAGGTATGTATATACAGGTGAGGGGTATTCTCGTAATCCGTTACGAGATTATATTAGAAGATGCATTTCTTTTTGGGTTAATCATTTTGGTTTAAATGATTATTGGATTTGGAAAGAGTGACTCATTTTTTGGTGACTCATTAGTTCTAGCATGTTCACTAATGACTCATGTTAATGAGTCATGTAGTGAGTCATGAAGAGTTAATGAGTTTTGTTTTAGGTGTGATTTTTTAGGGTTGAGTTGGAGATATTTTGGTAAGATATTTCTTTGTTTTTTCAACACAAAACCTTATATATATCACACATAAAAGAAAAGGGCAGCGAAGGTTATTATTTTTGGGGCTTGGTTTTTTTGCTCTCTTGATAGTTTCTTGAGCTCATAATTTCCATCTCTTTGCATCTTCTTCAAGCTCCACCCTAACCCTTTCATGTGATGAGAACCCTAGGGTGTTTGAGACTAGGTATTCTACTCATTCTCTACTTCATCTTGGACATGTCGGTTAGTATACTTCATGTCCGAGTTACCTCGGTATAGAGGCGGGAGCCCGTATAAAGATTTGTTGACGTGGTGCCACCTCGATGAGAAGATCGGAGTCGTAGCGAGGAGCGTGGGATGATGGCTAAAGACCGAAGGATACGGATCGATCGGTATAGCCTTTCTACCTCTTTACAGTTTGTTAGTTTAGCGTTAATGGCAAGATCCGGGTTATAGTATGCGATAGCGCCAGTTGTAAAAGTTTTTGTTCCGCGTTTGGCCTCAGATTGACGGCCGGGGCGCTACCGTAGACTTACATGGTATCAGAGCCACGCCATTAACCTTTACTAGCTTGTTCTAATATGTTTAAAACATCGATCGAACGAAATTTCCAAAACCGCATTTTCAATATTAAAGTTTCTGTCAAATTTTTAAACTGGTCTAAAAATTATTTTGGGTATGTCAGAAAATCGTGCAGGCTTTTCTAAGACTACTGAAGAAATTTGGTCGACTGAACGTTTAAGACCGCCGCGGAACCGCCGCACAAGCCTTGTATTGGCCGCGGTTCCGCCGCCGTTTCGGGGATTCAGTGCACCATTTTTCTTCTGGGTGTCTTTCATGTGGAATTGTGCTTTCTGGAATATTTTGTTTGGGCCCAGATTTTGATTGAGTACTGGATATGTACTTGGGGCCCACTTCGGGAAGTTTTGTCGATCGAAATTTTAAATGTGTTAGTTTTCAGTACTTACATTATATCTCCGACCGTGAATGTCATTCAAGTGGTAAATCGTGTCTAATTGCTATAGCTCTTTTAGACGGGTTTACGAACGCGACATTCGCATTGATGTTCTGTGTTGTGCTGTGATGTTGCGGATTTGTCGTGGTGGATAGCTGTGTACAATGGTAGTGCAGTTTGGATTTATTTGTATATTTGATATTGCGGGGCAAGCGTCCAACATGTGGACTGCCGTCACTGCCTGTTTGTATATTATTCTTTTGGGGCACGACCGGGTTGTGGTCGATGTACCCGTTGTACATATTTTCATTTCTGTACTAGGTTTACCCCGCGATGGAGTGCACAGATAGCCGGGTTCGGAGGGCAACGGGTTCGCATCTTATGGCTTTGAGAGGCAGGGGGCCTCACTCTAGAATTGGCAGACTATTCGCCGCACTCGTAGGGGGTACAGGTTGACCCAAGATGGAGTGCCCAAGTTACCGGGTTCCGTGAAGTGCTGGGTGGTCCATTCACTTTGCTGTAGGGGCTGCCTCGCTTCAGGTTTTGGCGGGTAACTTGCCGCACTCGTAGGGGTCTAGGTTTCATTGCACAGGCTATCCACATGACCAGGGGAACATCGGGTTTCAGTAGAGCTCTGTGAAACCCGGGGCTCCCAGATTATCTATTTTGTTCTGTGATGCTTATTACTTTTCTGTAATGTTGCATTTATCACGCCTGGAGCGATTATTGTATATTGGTATATATACTAGTAGATGTTGTATATGTTTTGCACCCGCGCTAGTCCAGTCCCCGCTCTGTCGTTAGTCAGGTAACCTAACGGGTGATGACGGGACCCAGTGACGAATGCGGATGGCATATACGTACATTTTATTTTCGTTCTTTTCTGGTGTGATTAATTGATGGGACTGCGTTGATTTTGATCAATGCAAGGAAAACAAACCTGTTTGACGTTGTTGGAACAATTTTCAAAAGGTGTTATTACAAAGACGTTTTCTTTTGTTTTGCACAGCGGTATTCAGTTGGAATATACTGCACCTCATTCGACGAGGCAAGGGCCGAGATCCCTTCACCGGGAGTGACCTCTTGGGCAGAAGTTTGCGTCAGGGTAATAACTTTACTATAGTCAATTCCTTGTTGCTTTGCATCGCGGTATTCAGTTGGAATATCCTGCACCTCATTCCACGAGGAAAGAGCCGAGATCCCTTCACCAGGAGTGACCTCTTTAGCAAAGGTTTTCGCCACTATATTTTTGTAAAAAGCTATCAGGTTCCTTCAGCGATATCAAGTTCGTTACGTTAAAGGTTTTTCGCCAAAAACCAGCCGTAGCCCTCCGTCATTTCAGTTAGGTATTCAGTAGTATTCAAGCTACGTATTTTGACCAACGCCAAGGCATAGTGTTTGGTAGCTGCCGGGTATTCATCTGTTGCATAGATAGATGAGTTGGTTTGGGACAGTCGTTCTGCCATTTGGCCAACGTCAGGGATATGTATGGGTGGGTTCAAATTAACAAGATAATGATGGGTAGAACTTGACATGTGACTTATGACATTTTGGCCAATGTCAAGGTCATAAGAGCATGGGGCAAAAATCCATATCGGGAGTTTCTAAAGAAACTGAAACTTGCCAGGCATGCGCATACCTTCTGGATTGTGATAACGTGAGTGGATTCCTTCACGTTATCATGTGATGAGAGTTGGATCCCGATTTTCACTGATGAGTTGGTTTACTCTTCGGGTGATCCCGACTAATTCTTCTTTCAGGTTTGGGGGAGAATTTGACGGTACAGTGGGAGGTTTCGTGATTAGATAAAGTGATAACCATTCTGATCTAAGTTAGAGTGCATGCAGAGTGTTTCTTTTCTCTCTCTCTTTGGCAGCGACCCTTGACCGACCCTAGACTATGACTCAGTGACCAAGTTGATCGAACCTTCTTAAAATACTGGCTTTTGGATTGTCTGAGTTGCATACATCATTGCCGCTCCTTCTTTTACCCTTTGCATTTCTCCAGAACACCTTGTATTACTACGAACATTCACTTCTATTGGATAAATCCATCGTATGGTTATATACGAACTCGAAGGGAATTCTTCGAGGATGGGTCTAGGTTCAGGAGAAATTGAATTGGTTTATTCAGTTGTCTTTTATCATCACCTTCTCTCATGTTGCGAGGGCTCCTTGGTTTAGGAGAGTACACCTATTACACTTATTGGATAGTCGTCTTCCAAACCATAGGCAGGTGCCGAAAGGTAGGGAATGAAGAAAACCAATTAGCCTAAGTAGGGTGTACAGAAGGTAATAAGTAAAGACAAATGAAGGGATTAGAAAGAGGGCAAAGTAAAATGCGGCATGTATCATTCACGACCAAACCGCGTACATCATCGCCACTCCTATTTCACCTTTGCTTTTCTCCAGTTAAGGAGGAATAGAATAAGGTTTATTCAGTTGTCTTTTATCATCACCTTCTCTCATGTTGCGAGTACTCCTCGGATTAGGAGTATATACCTATTACGCTTATTGGATAGTCTTCTACCAAACCATAGACTGGTGCCAAACGGTAGGGAAGGAAGAAAACCAATTAGCCTAACGATGGTGTACAGAAGGTAACGGCTAAACACAAATAAAGAGATTTGGAGAGATGGCAAGGAAATATACGGTTACATTCATGAATTTGGATAATGAAAGAGGCATTACTAGGAATACCAAGATACCCCTTCGAAACATTTTCATGTTTCAGTTTCACCGTGCATTGTTAATCGAAAACTGATTTCCCGATTAGACACTTGCTCCGGGGTATGTATTTACCAGGTATGATTCTCACATCTGTATGGTTTTACAGATGATGAGTGGGAGTAAGTTATTGGGAACTAGGTGATCATCCTCATTATATCGGAATTCGTTGTAATTGGTGATATTTGAGAAAATCACCTGGGTTTTTGCCGGACGACGAGTATTTGGTTTTGAGTATCCGTTGTTGTGCACCAATTTCAAACTGATATATCTGTACGTTTATTTTTATAAAGTGAGATATAACTTTTTGAAATTATGTCCATGACATTTACCTATATCAGTTGTAGATTGGGTAAGGAGCATTGAACAGCGAAGTAGTTCTTAACCATAAGTACAATTTTCAACCTACGATGCACAGGTTTTGAGTTATTCAACTTAGGGGACTCATACAGAGTATTGTATGTTGTCCAGTGTCTATCAGGATAAAGGGGTTGGTCCTCGTACTATGTTCTGTTTACTTGTGACTTCTCTAGTTTTTAGACAAGTGTTTCGTAGAAATACAAGATCTAAGTTTTGAGAAGTTGTGGGTATAAGAATAAAGTAGAGAACCAGGTGTCGCAAGTATCGGGATTCTTCAAGGAGATCGAAGATGTAGATACTTGTGATTGGTATTCAGTTGATAGTAATGGTTTTGAGAAACTTGTTTCTCTTTCAGGTTACTCATAATTGGATGGACTCCTAAGTTGAGTAATGTTGATTAGCCTCTTTCCATTAAGTTGATATGCACTGGAGACAGCTGCATAATTTGAATTTGGTTCCAATTAAATAAGTGCCAAAGTTTCTATATTGGATATAGAATGGTTCGTATCTTAACGATGTTAAGGTACGGGGAGTTGTCCGGTTTATGCTTAAAACAAAACTCTGGATAACCCAAGACACGTTTCTGTAATGGCAGTTTGTGGGTTGACCCGGGCTATGACGAGGGTTGATTTTCTACCATCTGGAAGATCAATAGTAATGTTGTTCTTGACTCGCCACAATTTTAGTAAAATAGATTTTTTCAAGAAAACAGTAGTGGGAGTATGGTAGAACTGGATGAGATTCCATAACCGCAAATGATTACGGAAAATTTAATAGGACCTAAAGATTCAATCAGGTTTGACATTCCATTAGCCACTCCGCAGATATGGTGGGTAACCTCAGGCACCCGAGAGGTACTTCGGTAGCCTCAAGGACGATGACAGGGAGGTTCTTGTTTACCTAGACTTGCCATTACTGCTGTTCCAGACTATGAGACCCGGCATGAGGATGAGTATAACGTCGTTCTAAACTAGCTTTAGAAGTGCACGTGTATATGATTCTGCCAGAGGGTTGTTGTGGTCAGTGGGAGCAGCGGAAGCATAGTGGACAAGTAGCTTATGTCTATTTATAGACTAAAGCAGATATAGCGGAGATAGATCATCTATTTTTGATGTGACAGTTATGGCTTTGACTTCATCAGAATAAGGGATGGATCTGTTAAGAAGGTAGTAGGGTGTGATGTCCTGGTATATGGATGACACACACAGAGTAGGAAGTAAAATTCCTATACTACGATCGGTTATACTGTGGTTGTCACACAGTAGTTTCTCCACAAAAGATATGGATATAATATCTGCCCCCAAATTCAGGCAAGACGAACCTACGTGGTTCCATCTCTGTGTTCGGCGGAGAACAGATTCTGGTACGCCCGGTGGGACCTTTTCCTCTTTCCACTCCACACTTCGTATGTCGTGTTTCGTAAACAAGTCGCGGTTTGACATGGTTGCCTTTGGATGTGAAGTACTGAGATTTGGTATCTTGCTCCGTGCAGAAAAACAGAAGATCAATGGCTTCAAACTACACTAATTGCAATAACTCCCACTCCGTCCTCGCCGGAAGAGTGACCTACGGGCCTCAAGCGGCCTCCCTTTTTACGATGCCAGTGGACCAGGTGACGCAAGCCACCATAGGGCTATTCTTTGGGACCATGATCCCACCAATGAGCTTCAATGCCCCAATGCTGTTGCAAGAAGCTCCGAAGAAGTCGGTCTTTGATCGGCTTACGACTACCACGGCCCCTCTCAACGGGTCGTCCAAGTCCAGCACCTCAGTCTTTGATAGGCTAAACTAAAACTCCAATGGGCCTTTGATACTTGAAGTGGTTATCCCAAAACGGATAGCCATCCCTGCTCCAGTGAAAGAAGTCGTCAAAGCGGTTTCTCCTGCTAAAAGATCAGTCTTTGCAAGGCTGGCTGCTCCAACTCCCGTTCTGGGCGAAGTCACCAAGGTTGCTACCCCTGTCCGAAAGTCTGCCTTCGACAGGTTGGCCATCCCCTCTCAGTGGACGTCGGTTTTCGACAGGCTAACGACGAAAACAACCCCTTATCAGAGTAGGGGGCATGAAGAAGCCGCCCCTATAGCTGAGCCAGTCCCGTCTGCTCGACACGCTCGACGTCGCCACTGGCGCTGAGTGAGGAAGGCTGGGGGCAGTTCCCTTTCTGGACTGACTCCGCCAGCTCCAACGGTGGAAGTTGATGCTGCTGTTCCAACTGGGAACAACTTTGAACTACTTAACAGGGTGCGCAGGAATTCGCCAACTGCTGTGCTAAAAAATTCTCCTCCGCCTGTTGAAAAGATCATAAAGGCGAAGCTGGAGCAGCCCTCTCAGCGGCTGTCCAAAATTCATAAGGTATGGCGACAGGTCCAAGACTCCGTGATTGATCAAGACTACCCCTGCCGACAAAACAAAAGATGAAAGTTCGGTGAGAAGGGGATCACCCTGTCAAGCCACAGAAGGTGTCTTCTGTTTGGGTGCCCGCTGCAACGGCTCCCTCAACTTCGACCGCCCACAAAAGAAGGAGGCCGGAGAAGACCCCTGCGTCTTTGGCAAATCGCAAGGACACTGAATCTAAACGCCCCAAGTCTGCGGGCATGGTGGTACATACCGTTTATATGGCTTCCGGAAAAGAGGATAGCCGTATCTCTACGGGTCACCGACCACTTACATGGTCTGTGACTAAGGCTCAGGAGCAACAACAATAAAAGCTCCAAGAAATGCTGACAGCTATGGCTGCACTCACTGGACCAAAAGCAGGCCCGAAGACATCTTCGGAGCAGCGTCATGAGCAGTGTTGAAGTTGAAAATTGCACCCCGGTTGACCAAGTCAAAATCAAAGTCAACCCCAAGCCAAACGACCCATGCCCAGGTCGAGTCCGAACATGAAGCGGCCGGCCCTCCTCCATGCCCAAAATGAAATCATGTAATAAATAATTTTTATGCAATTTTTTATGCATGAATGGGCATAGAGCCAAATTTTTGTAAAGCCCATGGCTTATGTGCAAAAAGAAATGGCACATAAGCCATGGGATGGCCAAAATGCCATTTTTGTAAAGCCCAAGGGGCTATATGTAAAGTGTATAGCCTATAAAGGCCAAGATAATGAAAATATCCCAACAACTTTTTCTCTCTCCAAAAAAATCCAGATCTGTGATCTTCTTCTTCCTCAAGGTTCTAAAACCTTTTTTTTCTTTTGAATTAAATCAAGAGTTTTACTCTTCATTTTATAAAACAAAATAGTTTTTCACCATAAAACCCACAAAGGGGAACTCAGATCTACCATCAGATCTCAGAAAGGAGAGATTTTTAAAATCTCATACTTCTTAATCTTCAAGATCCGGCCAACAAAGGAAGAAGAAAGGGACCCATCTCCAGAAACCCCACTTTGGGGAAGAACTAGGGCTCAAGGGGAGAAACCCTTCATCAACTTCAAAACATTCTAGGAGTTTAACTCCTCATATATATATATATATATATAAATACAGAGAATAATAAGTGCTCCTTTCTGGGAGTACAACTCCCATTACAGGGACCAAGTCCCTTTTGCCGCTCGAGCGCCCACGTGCTGACACGTGGGGCGCTAGCGCTCTTGCGCTTCGAGCGCTAGCGCTCTTGCGCTCCGAGCGCTAGCGTCCGAGCGCCAGTGCCCAGAGCGCCAACGCCCGAGCGCCCACGTGCTGACACGTGGTGCGCCAGCGCTCTTGCACTCAGAGCGCTAGCATCCGAGCGCCCACGTGCTGACACGTGGTGCGCTAGCGCTCAAAGCGCTAGCGCTCTTGCGCTCAGAGCGCTAGCACTCAAAGTTCTAGCGCCCGAGCATCCACGTGCTGACACTTGGTGCGCTAGCGCTCTTGCGCTTAAAGAGTTAGCACCCAAAGCGCTGGCGCTTTTCCCACGCATCCTTTGGATGCCCTTTTCCTTTTTTTTATATATATACATGTATACACACACATACTCTACAACACTATCCTTCTCAAAAATGTTTTTGGGCCGGGGCGCTGCCCCGCACCCCGCAAGGGGGCTGCTAGCCCCCTTGACCCCCAGCTCACTATCTGGGCAGCGGGACCCCCGTAAAAACTCTGCGTGGCTCCCGATATACCCAAGCCCCCTCCAAAACAAAACACACGTACACTGCACATTGAGTTCGCATGACCAGTTTAACCCGTTAATCGGAGGTTCCCTTGCTCCAAAGGCGAGGGGTAATTAACGGCAGCTTAGTCCGCGGCTGCCGGAGATTTGGATCCCCACAATCAATAAATCCCCGCCTACCCTAGGCAGGGGGAATCTGTAGTACACCTGACAAGCGCGCGTGTATTCCTATCTCAATGGGGTGACGAAAAACACCCTACGAGCAGGAAACGGATGCCGAATTCTTTCGGAGAATGCTTGAGAAGAAGGACAAAGAGGCTGGGGAACAAGCGGCCAACATAAAACAAATGACCCTTTTATTCCAAGATATGTTGGGCCTGATGATCCAGCCGGACCCTCCAGCCGATACACAATTCTTAAATTCCATGTGTACAAGGGGACAGGCAATCCCCATCAACATGTCGCTCAGTTCAGGGCTATCTGCGGCAACACTGGAGGGGATGATAAGCTATTGCTTCGCTAATTCTTCAGCAGCTTGGCGGAGACGGCGTTCGAATGGTACTCAGAGCTTCTCAATGACTTCGTCAAAACTTTTACAGAGATGGAATTGCTGTTCACCCAACATTTCGCCATCGCTAGCGAGCGCACCCCGATCACCGCGTTGATTAACGCAAGAGTGAAGCCAGACGAAACATGGGTGCAGTATGCGATATAGTGGCGGAATCTATGGTCGAAGTGCGAGCAGCACATCGAAGAAGCGCCTGCGGTAGGCATGTTCGTAAGGACCCTTGACCCCCAGGCGACCATTTCACAATTCATGATGTTCTTCAAGCCAACTACTTTCCAGGCCTTGATTAACAAATTGCCCAAATGGATCAGATTGGTCATAGACCCTCTTCTTCGAAGTTGGAATCTCGGAACGAGAAAAGGAAAGAGAAATCGACCTTCGTCGCCAATACTCAGCAGCAGCCCAGTGGTCCAAACCCAACTGATCGCCAAGATGAAAGACGACGATTCTTCTATGAGAAACTGAAGCGCCCTTATTCGTTTTCCCGAGACAAAACAAGGAGACTGTTCGAGCTGGCGATGTGCAACAGGCTCATCACCTTGCCGGATCCCACAGTCCGAGGTTAAGGACATCATAGTCCGTGGGTTTAAAGGGACCCCACAGTTCGAGGTTAAGGACATCATAGTCCATGGGTTTAAAGGGACCCCACAGTCCGAGGTTAAGGACATCATAATCCATGAGTTTAGGGACCCCACAGTCCATGGAATGATTGGTTATCAGGACCCGTCACCTTTCTGAAGACGTTGAAGGATTACAACGACAAATATCAGAGGGGTGAAGAGATGTACCCTTGAACCAAAGTTGATTGGGAAATCTGTAGTTCAATTTGGGACTAAGATCAATTAATTAGATTATGAGCACATGGGCTTAGTTAAATCTGAATTGAGGACTTATGGCTAACTTGGGCTAAGTCCAATTAGGTTTAAGAAAGTTGAACATTTGTTTGGGTTCAATTCTTCTTTATTTAGCAATGCTAGACAGGGATTTGGGGGCTCTGACAACATTTTGTCTTTGGCTGAGCACTAAACCCTTCATTATAGCTCTTAGCTCTGGGCTTTACTCTGCATATCATATGAAATGATCAATTTTGAGGTTCAGTTGAAGGAGAGGCTTGCCTCTGGAAAACTTAGCCAATTTGGGCTAAGCTTAGCTTTAAAATAGTATTAACACTAGAGGATACTTGGCGATCACGTGCTCCTACGTGATGTGCTGAGAATAGTGTTAAACACTAAGGACGAAACGCTTAAAGTAATGTTAAACACTAAAAGTGAGGTAGTCACGTGGGGTCACGTGAGGCGCCTGAGAAGTGGGCCAAACCT
This sequence comes from Agapanthus africanus, assembly GCA_030015575.1. Taxonomy (NCBI): domain Eukaryota; kingdom Viridiplantae; phylum Streptophyta; class Magnoliopsida; order Asparagales; family Amaryllidaceae; genus Agapanthus; species Agapanthus africanus. The sequence goes on from CM057337.1 coordinate 762,320,881, forward strand.
CCTTTATTTTGTTCTCAGAATATTCAAATAAGTGTTAAACACTTTTAGTCTTTGAAATCATCACGTGTGGACACGTGACAATGCCTCTGCGTTGGGCATCAATTCCTCTGTCTTCCCCTATTTTATTCTTTTGAAAAGGGTGTTCGTCAGGGGTCACGTGGGGACACGTGAGGCGCCCTAGATCGGTACCACCTTTGGCTTTGTTCTCTTTTATTTTGAGGGTCACGTGAGAGCACGTGAGGCATTGCCTCTGAGCTAATTCCTTCTTATTTTGAGGAGTCCATTAAAGGGTCACGTGGGGGCACGTGAGCATGCCTTATTCATTCCTTTTTGTTCGTTGGGATGAAGGGTCACGTGTTACCACGTGATCATATTGGATACTTAATCTTTACGTGCATGGAGAGCTTCAAGTCTCTTGTTTTAAGAATTAAATTCTTTTGTAGGGTTAAACCCTAATTTCATTTAGAGGAATTAAATTCCTATGAATTTGGAAGGATTAAATTCTTATGTAGGGTTAAACCCTAGTTTCATTTGGGGGAATTAAATTCCTATGAATTTAGAAGAATTAAATTCTTATGTAGGGTTAAACCCTAGTTTCATTTGGAGGAATTAAATTCCTATGAATTTGGAAGAATTAAATTCTTTAAACTCAATTCTCCCTCTAAGTTTTGGATCTGCATGGCAGAATCTCCCCAATGAGAATTAAATTCTCAACTTGTGGGGAGATCTGCTTTTGCAGATCTTCAACCAAAGGAAGAACTAAGTTCTTATTCAGAAGAGTTAAACTCTTAAATTGAGAATTAAATTCTCTTTTATTTTATGGAGCTTAGATCTCTTTCCCTTTTCTCACCTAGGGTTTCTTTCTCTTCTGAAGAAATCTTCTTTTCTCTCTGGAGAATTAATTCTCTTCTTGTTTCTCTCTGTTGTTATCTCTCTCCAAAAAAAATCCGATCCCCCTCTTCTCTTCTTGGCTCCTATTTATAGGAGAAAGAAAAGAATCAGTTTGTTTAGTCAATCTTTCATTAAAAGATTTCAATTGATTTTGTAACCAACACGATCTCAGTAAATTTTATTCACCATCGGATTTTTAATCCAAAAGATATTCTGTCTGTTATTCTTGGTGAATTTCAGGGAAACCTTTCTTTGTATAAAATCTTTCCATAAATTGGTGATCTTTAATCACCATTGGATTTTTAATCCAACGGTGCTCCACTTTACAGAGCGCAATCTTTTTGTTTGGAAAGATCTAGGAAAATATTAGGGTTTTTGATTTCCCTTAATTAGAATTTAATTCTATTAGTTCAGAATGTTTAAGAGCCTATCACGTGTTAGCACGTGACCCACTGATTGACCATTTAATTAGAATTTAATTCTATTAATTAAAGAGCTTAGAAACCCATCACGTGTTGACACGTGACCCTCCTGATTAAACATTTTAACCAGAATTTAATTCTGCTGTTTTAAAGAACTAAGGAATCATCACGTGTCAGCACGTGACCCTTGGTCACGTGTAGACATGTGATGCCACATTGGGATCTTTCCTTGCTATTTTATTATGCCTTTTAATTCCTTCAGTGTTTTTTTTAAAGGCCCATCACGTGTGGGCACGTGACTCCACTAATTGTTTGCTTGATTAGAATTTAATTCTATTTCAGCAGAATCCCCAGGAAACCATCACGTGTCAGCACGTGACCCCTGGTTACGTGTTGGCACGTGATGCCCCATTGGGGTTTTTCCTGATATTTTATGAGGGAACAAATGCCCCCACAACGTTGTTCTCACGTGTTTGCGCGTGAGTGCAACGCTGTCATTTTTTGTAGCCGTTGGATCTGCCTAGGGAAGGGGGGAGATGAACCGTTTCCTATCACATCCTATAAATGCAGGGGTCCCTTCAGAAGCGCCTCCACTTTTTCCATCTTCTTCCTTGCTCATTTTCCTCTGAGAATTTAATTCTCTTTCCCAGAGCTCAGTTCTCTGTTTCAAAAATTTTCAGAGTTTAACTCTGTCAACAAAAGATTTCCTTTTTCAGGTAAGGATCTTGAACGGCTGAAGAAATTCTTGTAGAATTTTTTTTTGGATTTTAAATCCACACCAATGGTTTTTTCCTTTAACAAGAACCCATCTTTCCAAGTTCTTCAAAATAATGTCCAACCTTTAAATAATAAACTCCTTTTGTTAGGGTTTCTCTGATCTCAGGGATCGATGGTGATACTTGTCTTCTCTCTGGAATTTAATTCCATTCCAAAGAGCTTTGGCTCTGAAAAACATTTTCTGAGAATTTAATTCCTCTATTCAAAAAGAATTTAATTCCTCAAAAGAACTCAGTTCTTCACAGAGAACTTTCTTGGGATTTTCTTGCCCTGAGTTCTTTGCAAAATTGCTTCTATAGAGACCTTCATGATTTGCATAGAGTTCTTACAGTGGGTTTTTTCCTTGGGGAATGTGTAGAGTTGTTTGTAATCCACTGTTCATTTATTGAGAATCTTTCTTTTATTCCCATAATGATTACCCTGCCTTATCATTAGTGAGCCGCCATTTTGATTTTGTGGGCCCCCTGTGTTTTGTAACCAATGGTCCCATAAAATAAGTTGTTTATCGTTTTCTTCCACTGTCCTTTTTTATATATATATATATATATTTATAAATATATATACACGTGTGAGCTTCATTAACAGTTTCCTTTCATCTGTTTCAGGAACAATTGCTTCTCTTCCGTACTTCCCTTTCACCCGCTCGGAGGCTGCCTTTCGTCAATCACCGTCTGATGAAGAGGTGATGGCGATGATTAGAGCTCACGACCCTAATTGCACCAACTTGCTTTTATGGGGGACCTGGTACGGTCATATCATCTGTGGTCGCCGCAACTTTCTTTGCGAGATACCAACGGAGCATACCTACCTATTTTTGCGATGGAGCATCCACGGACCGCCTTTGCTGTGGAGATGTTGAACTGGACCCCTACGGGACGGCTTGAGCCGTCAACAACTGGGATTCCAAACCATCCTGTGCCAGCTATAGACATCTTAAGGCGTCGTATCTGCCAAGGTGAAGCCCAGCCCTGCGGACAGGTTTACAAAATAGGGCTTACTCCTCGACAACCCACGGGTTACCTTCTCTGGGCTCATTATATCCTGTATGCCCATCGTGCACGACTGCAGAGGGTCGGGCTCTATCAGGCGGTGTACGCGTCTCTCTTCCACTATCAGTCCCCCCATGTCTGGTGAGTTAAGGCTTTCTTAAATCAATGGAATCTTCCCACCAACACGTTCTTGCTAGGGGTCCGTGAAGTTTCAGTTTCTCTGGAAGAGTTTCGTGAGATCTCGAGGTTGCCGATCAGGGGGACGCTCTATGAAGAACTGCTGCCTCCTGATGAGTATGTTTTCGAAACTGAGCCTGCTATACTTGACGGGCTGTCAACTGAAAATGCCGTCTGCCATAAGCACCCAAGTCTAATCAAGACTCTGGGCATTTTTGAGAAGCTATTCACAGAGTCAGAGGAGCAGGGCGTCACTTTCAAAAGCTTTATCGCCTGCTTCCTTCGCGGAGACGTTCTATCAAAAACGGCTGCGAAGTTTGCGAGTATCAACGACCCCTTTGGGTTCGGTTTAAATAAGCTACCGGCTAAAGAAGAGGATTTGCCGCAGTTCTACATTCCAATCCTGTTGGCTGTACCTTTTGAGTCGATCGCAGCTCCTGGCATAGATGAAGAGACTTTCTTCGTGGGTTTTATCATCGTCTGGCTCAGCTGGTTCGTCATTCCAACGCACCGTCGATTCATGAGATCTTCAGTCATTTACCCTGCTCAACGCATCGCTGGTGGGACGCGACTAGCCGTGGGCATTGCGGGGCTAGCGCATCTGTATCATGGGCTAAGCGTTGCAGCCAATACCTCAACCCCAGGCGTGAACGTAGTGAGTTTCTCTCTTCATTACTTTACGTCATGGATTGAGATGCACGTGCTAGGGGCATTTGCTGCGCATCAAAGACCCAGCTTTTATGATGCCTACACTTTTCCGCAGCTTATGAGGTAGGTGGACGCCTCTGCTCCTGATCCGACTCAGTCCGGAGCTATTCGTGTGCTGCTTAGTCCCTATGCCAATGCGGAAGGGATGCTATTCAATGATCGAGTCCTCTGTGCTCCTTCAGGACCGATTCAACAGCTTTGTGACTCGTCGAAAGAGGGAGCACCCTCCCTGAAGCCTAAGGAAGCCATGCACTTATATTCGATTAGACCGGGTTATCTGGTATTTCTTCAAAACGGTGCGGCCCTTTTTATGCGGTATAACCCACACCGCTTTGCTCGGCAACTTGGATATGACCAGGGTGTCCCCTTTGAGGCGTTTACAGTGGAGCCCAGCCCGTCGTCAGAAGTTGTTCGTGACGCCGCTCATCACTTCATGCGGCTGAACATCGGCTCTCGCTTCGTGATTCCTGAAGCTGACTATATTCCTCGATGTGTGGGTTCTTTTACGGGCTGGTACCTCCACCGAGTCAGTCCTATTATTGCTGAGGAGAGGAGGATGCTCTTCGGATATAGGGCTCCTACTCCGGTCCAGGCTATGGGAGTCCCGCCGCGACCACGGGCAGTGGTTCGCCCTCCCTTGAGAGATACTGGTGTCATGCTTATTCCTGAGGCGGCGGAAGTGGATCTAACTCCGATAGCTGGTATGCCGCCATGCACTAGAGCTCAAGCAAGTGCCAATAAGGCGCCCGTAGCAGTATCATCAGCTGCGGCGTCAGCAATGGCAGTGTCGTCATCGGTAGCACCGCCGAGTGAGGATATTGAAGGCGAAGTGGATCAACGTCGTACTAAAGCACCGAGGGAAAGAAGCGATCGTCTTCTGCAGTTAGTTCTGGGTCCAAGAGGCGAAAGAAGACTGTCACCAATCTGCTCGACTTTTTAGTGGAATTAGAGCCTATCCTTCAAGATGAACCACTAGCCATGCAAGAATCGGATGGTGGTCTACTTTTCCCGGGTTCATCTGCCGAGGAATCCGCACTATAAGACGTTCACAGGATGAATCTGAGAATGTAAGGATCCCGAAGAGGTCTTATCCTGCCGTCATCTTTTACGAAGATCCTCCATCGATACGGCGGATATTTATAGGTCCTTTGGAAGAGGAAGGCGAGATAGCTCTTAAACAGCCTATCTCGGCCGATGCCGAAGATGCGCTTTCGTTGTGGACCGTTGGCCACGAGTCTACCCTCGAACCCCGACGAGCATACCTCCTCAGGAAGGAACGCCGGCTTGAACAAGCCATACTAGAAGCTCCTTTACGCATTGGTATACTCATATTTTTTTTGTAGTATTTTGCACTGCTCATATATATATATATCTTTATCTTCGCGAAAAATTTGCAGGGACTTCGGCGATGGCAGAGGATCTGAGTTCGAGTCGCGCCTTGACTATGGACTCCACAAATATCCCCGATGAGACACTAGTAAGTGTGGAGGGGGTCAATACAACTGTTGTTCCTGCCACGGAGCTCCCCTTGGTGACTCCCGTTCCCCCGGTGCTTGCTCCCCCGAAAGAGGCATCTTCATCGGCCGCGGATTCAATGGATCTTTCTAGGGACGGTCCGGAGACTAGGGGACAGGTAGTCGAGGCTACCGTCCTTTCATTGGAGCCCGCAGTGGTGGCTGCCGCTCCTCAGTTGGAAGTTGTTATACCGGCTCATGTCCCCGATGATGTGCCTGGGGGTATGGAGGAGGCCGCCGAAGCTGCTATCCCTCCTGTTCAGAGCGGGAGAAGCATCGAAGTTAGCCCTCTATATTTTATCTTAATAATCTCTCCATTATCTGAACTTTTCTGTCTTTTCAGAGCTACAAGGATTGGCGGCGTCCATCGTGGACTTGTCCTCCAGGAAGTCTTTCCAGCGTCTGCTAGAGATGGCCGCTCCGCAGGCGATATCCTCTCAATACATCGTCCTCTCTTCCGGGCAGGGTTAGTGTTATTTGCCTACTCCTCACGGCATTATTATTATTTTGTATAACGATATTGATGCCTTATGCAGTTCTGGAGGCCGATGACGAAGTTGAGATTCTTGACGGGCCTGGGGATCCTTCAGACCCTTCTTGCATGATCGTGGGTAAGTAAAGTTTCAATGTTGTTCCACCCGCTCTTTACTTGTGAGTCTCGCTGATTGTTTTCTATGAATCTTAATAGATCTGCCGGTTCTTACTACGCTGGAATCTCGCATCATGATGTCGCCCGTCCCCTATGCTCTACGTGCCTCAGAACGGATGGCAAAGCTAAGCCTTCACTCTTTGTCAGCTCTGATTGAAGACCTTCGTGCTGGCAGTTTAATCACGGCCGAAGAATTTGCCGCCGAAGCCAACAGTTCTCTCCCCTTTCTTGCTGCTTATCACAGCGAAACATTGGAGCAAGTCTGGGTTGCGTTTTGTCGTCGGGTGGAGGCTTGCTTGCATAGCCTTGAATGCTCGCGTCTTCCCTCAGAGGTTGTGGCTGCAAAGACGAGCTTGTGGGGGCTAATCGAACGGTGCACTGCAAATATGCTATCATGCGAGAAGAGGCTCAACCAAAAATTTTCAGAAAGGAAGCTGGCTTCAACTGCGCTGGGGGAACTTTAAGCTAATCTTACGGCCAAGACCACTCGGGCGTATGAACTTTGGCGGGTGCTTCAAGAAGCTATCACAGAGGTGGTAGCCATTGATAAAGCCATCATTTTCACTCGCGAAATGGTCGAAGCTCATAAGGTTACCGAAAAAGAGCTTGAAAGTCGGCTTGCCTCATACCAGGCTTAGCAGTCTCGAGCGGAGGCTCGTCTCTTAGCGATAATGAATTATGAAGCCGAGGCCCAGCGGAAAAAGGATGAATTGGAAAATCTATTGAATCATCCGCCGGCTTAAAGAATTGTATATTTTTTATTCTTCTTTTGTACATACTCCTGAATGAGAGTATTTTTTTATTCTTTCATAAATTGTACTTTGTATTCATTCTGATTCATGAATAAAAGACATATTTTGCTTCATGATGGTGTGTCCCTTTTAGTAAATGCATTTTGTGGATAATCTATTCAGATCTCCTTATAGGACAGCGATGGCTTAGGGGTCAGGTTCAGATCTGCCTCCTAAGGCTTTCTAACTTTATGAGCCGTGACGGTCTCATAAAGGTATTTCTCCTTACGAGTCGTTAGGATCTCGTAAGTGTAATTTCTCTTTAAGAATCGTGAGTATTCCTAAGTGCATTTTCTCTTGAGAGTTGTAAGGATCTCACAAAAGAATTTTCTTTCTTACGAGTCGAAAGGACCCGTAAGTGATTGTTTCCTTTCTTGTCGGAGAGTGTGGCCTGTAGAAAATCTACCTTGACCTCTCCATGAGGCAATGATGGCTTAAGAGACAGGGTTAGGATCTGCCAACTAAGACTTTTCAAATTTATGAGCCGTGAGGGTCTCATAAAGAATTTTCTCCCTACCGGTCGAGAGGATCCTTTAGGTGTATCTTCTCCTTAAGAATCGTGAGGATTCCAAAGTGCGTTTTCTTTTGAAAGTCGTAAGGATCTCACAAAATAGTTTTCTCCCTTACGAGTCGAGAGGACCCGTAAGTGATGGATGAGGTTGACATTATCCGCATTTCACGGGGTCAGGGTTTGCTCTGGCCATTTCCCACGGGATCAAGATTGACTTTAGCCGTGTTCTATGGGACCAGGATTTTCTCTGGATGCTTCCCACGGGGTCAGGTTTGACATTAGCCGTATTCTACGAAACCAGGATTTGCTCTGGGCGCTTCCCACGGGGTCAGGATTGACATAAGCAGTGTTCCGCAAGGACCAGGATCTGCTCTGGATGCTTCCCATGGGGTCAGGATTGACATAAGCCGTGTTCCACGAAACCAAGATTTGCTCTGGGCGCTTCCCACGGGGTCAGGATTGACATAAGCCGTGTTCCGCAAGGACCATGATCCGCTCCGGACGCTTCCCATGGGGTCAGGATTGACATAAGCCGTGTTCCACGAAACCAGGATTTGCTCTGGGTGCTTCCCACGGGGTCAGGATTGACATAAGCCGTGTTCCGCAAGGACCAGGATCCGCTGTGGACGCTTCCCACGGGGTTAGGATTGACATAAGCCGTGTTCCGCAAGGACCAAGATCCGCTCTGGACGCTTCCCACGGGGTCAGGATTGACATAAGCCGCGTTCCACGAAACCAGGATTTGCTCTGGGCGCTTCCCATAGGGTCAGGATTGACATAAGCCGTGTTCCACAAGGACCAGGATCCACTCTGGACGCTTTCCATGGGGTCAGGATTGACATAAGCCGTGTTCCGCAAGGACCAGGATCCGCTCTGGATGCGTCAGGATTGACAAAAGCCGTGTTCCACGAAACCGGGATTTGCTCTAGGCGCTTCCCACGGGTCAGGATTGATATAAGCCGTGTTCCACGAAACCAGGATTTGCTCTGGGCGCTTCCCACGGGGTCAGGATTGACATAAGCCGTGTTCCACGAAACCAGGATTTGCTCTGGGTGCTTCCCACGGGGCCAGGATTGACATAAGCCATGTTCCGCAAGGACCAGGATCCGCTCTGGACGCTTCCTACAGGATCAGGATTGACATAAGCCGTGTTCCAAGAAACCGGGATTTGCTCTGGGCGCTTCACACGGGGTCAGGATTGACATAATCTATGTTCCACGAAACCAGGATTTGCTCTGGGCGCTTCCCATGGGGTCAGGATTGACATAAGCCGTGTTCTGTAAGGACCAAGATCTGCTCTGGACGCTTCCCACGGGGTCAGGATTGACATAAGCCGTGTTCCACAAAACCAGGATTTGCTCTGGGCGCTTCCCACGGGGTCATGATTGACATAAGCCGTGTTCCGTAAGGACCAGGATCCGCTCTGGACGCTTCCCACAGGGTCAGGATTGACATAAGTCGTGTTCCACGAAACCAGGATTTGCTTTGGGCACTTCACACGGGGTCAGGATTTACATAAGCCGTGTTCCGCAAGGACCAAGATCCGCTCTGGACGCTTCCCACGGGGTTAGGATTGACATAAGCCGTGTTCCATGAAACCAGGATTTGATTTGGGCGCTTCACACAGGGTCAGGATTGACATAATCCGTATTCCGCAAGGACCAGGATCCGCTCTGGACGCTTCCCACGGGTCAGGATTGACATAAGCCGTGTTCCATGAAACCTGGAGGGGTTAATTCTCGGTTGTCTGTGCATCGTCAAGTTATGAAACTGGGAGCTTTGCCGCGGCTCCAATTTGCTGATGTTACGTCTGTTGTAATGAGACGAATGTTGAGATGATCTCCAAGCTGCCTGTGAACCATCGAGATTTGTCTTCTTTTTCTGATGGAGCCTGGTTGGAAGGTATGATTCCCTCTTTGTTTGTGCCCCTGGATTGTATACAGGGATCAATGTGATCTCACCTACAGGGCAAAAAGTTTCATTTTATATATTTTTCTTTCCGTGATGCTCTATCATTTCAGCTTTTATATCGTGAAAGTCGTGATTGCCCAAGCATTTCGGCTATTTTTCGCGGTGCCCAATCATTTCGGCTATTTGTTTTATTTACTCGCTGCTTTTTATTGCGAGTTGCCCAATCATTTCGGCTATTTTGCATGCATACACTTTTACTTGCTGATTTTGCAAGTTGTCCCATCATTTTGGTTATTTCATATGCATTTGTGGCTCGCTGACTTTTCGCTGCGAGTTTGGGATTGGACACCAATTTCGGCATCGGCATCGCTACAACTGGGATATTGCCAGGAGCGAATCATCATTTGCCTCTGTCGATGTCGAACAAAGGCGGTTTAGTAAACAGGGTTAGGATCCTGTTGACTAAGGCTTTTAACCTTACGAGTTGTAAGGGTCTCATAAAGGTATTTCTCCTTACGAGTCGTGAGGATCTCGTAGGTGCGTTTTATCCTTAAGAATCGTGAGGAGTCTTAAGTGTATGGTCTCTTATAAGTCGTAAGGATCTTACAAGAGTATTTTCTCCTTATAAGTCGAGATGACTTACAAGGGCTGTCCACTGTGTAAACATATCCCCAGTCGCGGGTGGGACTTTGTTAGGGAAATGTTTATTCACGCCCATGGATTGTATACAAGGGTCAATACTGAATCGCTTGTAGGGTAATGCTGGAGGTTGTGATGGCTTAAGAACAGGTTCAGATCCCTGTAGCTTAAGGCTTTTGAATCCTATGAGCCGTGAGGGTCTCAAAGAGAAATTCTCTTTACGAGTCGTGAGGATCTCGTAAGTGTAATTTCTCCTTAAGAATCGTAAGGATCCCTAAGTGTGTTGCTCCCTTATGAGTCGTAATGATCTCACGCAGGTGGTTTCTCCTCACAAGGTCGAGAGGGCCTTGCAAGTGTCTTTTAACGAGATTGCGCCCTTTCGGGTTTTCACAAAACTCGCCGGTAGCCCTGCTGTTTTTACTCACGGAGCCCTTTCGGGTTTTCATCCGTGCCCATTTTTCTTATGGACATACCGTTTTCTCTTTTTTTATTATTATTTTTATATATATATATTTTTTGTGTCAGCCTTGGGACGTTGCGGTCCGTAGTAGTTTATTGACGTCTCGGTCAATAGCCAGTTTTAGGACATAGTGGTCCATCGTTAGTTTAAGGACGTTTCGGTCTGAAAGCCGGCTACTACTTATAGAGTTTGGGTTTAGGAAGATAGCAAGTGGACATAGGCGTCGTCATCTATCGTTGACCTAGGCCGTGACTCGTCAGACGTAGTATTTTTTCAGGAAGCGGCCGTTTATTGGCCTGAAAGGTCTTTCACCATGCATGTCCATGAGTAGATAGGCTCCACCCTGGTAAATTTTGTCTATGATATACGGGCCTTCATAGTTCGGCTCGAATTTCCCCTGTTTGGCACGATTGGGGATCATAGACTTTTTGACCACTAGCACGATTTCGCCTTGGCGGAATGTTCTCAGCCTAGTCAATCTTTCATATGAGCACATCATCTTCGCTTTATAAGCCTCCAAGTTTTGTTGCGCCATGAGCCGAGTTTCGTCGAGGGCATCAAGTTCCTCAAGCCGATGGTGAGCATTTTCTTCGTCTGTTAGCTCGTAGTGAACAGCCACTCGTAGAGAGGGTAATTCTATCTCGAGGGGGAGTACCGCTTCTGTGCCGAAGAACAATGCATACGGCGTTATGTTCGTGGCTGTTTTGAACGTAGTTCGATACGCCCAGAGAGTTTCATGCAGTCTTTCATGCCAGTCCCTCTTATTTCGAGACACCGTCTTTTTCACGGTCTTCGTCAAGGTCTTGTTGAAAGCCTCAGCTAGACCGTTAGCTCGGGGATTATAGACCGAAGAGTATCTCCAGTCTATATTATACTGCTGTGCAAAGCGGCTAATCTTATGATTTCTGTAGGCCGGCCCGTTATCGGAGATAATTCATCGCGGAGTGCCAAACCGATAGATGACGTGTGTCTTAAAGAAATAGAGGATATTCTCCGTCTTCACTTCTCTCAGAGGTACTGCTTCCGCCCATTTGGAGAAGTAATTATTTGTCGCCAAAATGAATCGATGTCCTTTGGATGATGCTGGTTCAATGGGCTCGATTATGTCAGTTCCCCATATTTCGAATGGCCAGCTAGCCACCGTTGGGTGTAGCGGATTTGGATGCTGATGGATAAAGTCCCCGTGAATCTGGCACGAGTGGCACTGCTTCACGTATTCGAAGCAGTCTTGGATCATCATGGGCCAATAGTAGCCCATCCTTTTGATTTTTAGTTTCATCTTCGGCCCGGCTTGGTGAGAACCGCAGAGTCCGTCGTGAGTTTCTTGGATGACTCTCCTTGCCTCTTCAGGTCCCAGGCATCTTAGCCATAGAGAATCAAATGATCTCTTATATAGAGTATCATTGACAAAGGCGAAGGCTAGAGCTCGTTTCATGAGCTGATGTCTTGACGACGCATCTTCAGGTGTTCAACGGGATTTGAAGTAGTCTATAAAGACTTCTCTCCAATCCTTAGCTTTTTCCTGGTCTTTTATTTGTAGAGCCATTTGCTCGGTCGCTCCCTTTTCTTCGGAAGATTCCGGAGATATTTCTGCCGGTGCGAGAACTCGACGGCTTTGTACCACGATCCTCACGTCATCGAGGTTCTCGTCGGCCATTTCTTTAGCGAGTTTGGCCAATGCATCCGCTTTGCTATTTTCCGCACGCGGTATGCTTTCTAGGGTGTAAGAAGGAATTTGATTCAGTAGTTGCTGCACTCTCTCGCCGTACTTCACCTGCTCTGGCTTACACGTTTGATAGTCGCCGTTTACTTGACTAACGATCAGTTGGGAGTCTCCATATATGAGGAGGTTCTCAATTCCCATGTCGACGGCGATCTCAAGACCTGCTATTAAAGCTTCGTATTTGGCTTCATTGTTTGTCATCGGCTCTATTAAGGAGAAGGCAAAACGCATTATCCCTCCTTGTGGAGTTACGAAGATGAGGCCTACCCCTGATTTGATTATGGAGGTGCTTTGTTTGCGCTTCTTCATGGAAGATACTCCATCGAAATAGAGTTCCCACCGGGTATCATTCTCTCTTCTCTCCCCGTCGATCGTGTCAAACGCGTGCTCGTCGGGCAATTCACAGTTGAAAGGAGAATTGGCAGGTATCGGATGCTCAGCGAGGAAGTCAGCGATGGCTTGGCCTTTTACTGCCTTGAGAGGTCGATATGTCACCGAGAATTCCATTAAGAGTAGGGCCCACTTAACGAGCCGTCCTGTTAATATGTCCTTTGACATCAAATATATGAGGGGATCCACCTTTGATATGAGATGGACCTCATATGCCAACGCATAGTGTTTGAGCTTCGTTATCGCGAAGATCAACGCCAGGCAGTGTTTTTCGATGGGGGGGTAGTTGCTTTCTGCCCCAGTAGAACTCGACTCAAGTAGTAGAGGGCTCTCTCTTTTCCTTGGTCATTTTCTTGTGCCCACAGCGCGCCTAAAGAACCTTCGAGGGCAGTTGTATACAGAATGAGGGGTTTTCCCTTGACTGGAGCGGTTAGCGCCGGAGGATTCTATAGGTATTGCTTGATTTCGTCCAGTGCGCTTTGGCATTTGCGATCCCAGACGAACGGGGTCCCCTTCTTCATTAGGTGACTGTAAAGGCGGCACTTGCCGGAGAGATTAGCTATGAATCGTCGGATATATGCGAGTTTCCCTTGGAGAGACCGCAATTGCTTGAGAGTCCTTGGCGGAGGCATTTCCATGATCGCCTTGATCTTCGATGGGTCTATTTTGATGCCTTGGTGTTGGACGACGAATCCTAGGAACTTGCCTGAGGAAACTCCGAACGCGCACTTGAGAGGGTTCATCTTCAAGTTGTATTTCCGAAGGCGCTGAAACACGATCTTCAGATGCTCTAAATGTTCCTCGTATGATTTGCTTTTAACTACGAGGTCGTCGATATAGCATTCGACGATTTTATGTATGAGGTCATCGAAAATCTTCGTCATGGCCCTCTGATAGGTGGCACCGGCGTTCTTTAGACCGAAGGGCATCACCTTGTAGCAGAATATACCCAAAGGGGTCTGGAAAGAGGTATGCTTCTGGTCCTCAGGATACATCTTTATCTGATTGTATCCTGATGAGCCTTCCATGAAGGAGAAAACTTCGTGAATGGACGTATTATCTATCATCAGCTCAGTGACCGGTATTGGAAAGTCGTCCTTTGGGCAAGCTCTGTTGAGATCCCGGAAGTCTACGCATATGCGCACCGTCCTATTTTTCTTCATTACTGGGAAAATGTTGGCGATCCAGTCAGGATATTGAACCTCTTGGATGAAGCCGGAGTTGATTAGCTTCTTGACCTCGGCATTGATGCTCATTTCCAGCTCGAGCCGCATTCTTCTCGGTGCTTGTTTGATTGGTTTGACGCCCGGAGAAATTGCCAATTTGTGGACAGCAATCTCTGGATCGAGTCATGGCATCTCTGAATAGCTCCATGCAAAGCAATCTTTATACTGCATAAGCACGTCTTTAAGAGTAGCCTCCTTTTCTTCAGACAACAGTTCACTGACGAACGTCGACCGTAGGTCGTTTGCCATTCCTAAGTCAATTTTCTGAGGTCATCTGCAGTAGTATGTATCCCATCTTCCAGCTCTTTTGGCACCGGTGGAAACTCGGAGATCACCTCGTTATCATCGTTTTCAAAGCACCAGGGAAGGTTAGCCATATCTTCGCATATTCCTTCTACTGACATCGTTATCACGTGACAGGTGCGAGATCGCTTCCAAGACCGATATTGATCTGGTTCTACTTTCGCTGCATACGTGGCTTTCGGTTCATGCTTCTGCGGCGGGGTTACCCTAGCTGCTGGATAGAGCGAACTTGCTGAGTTGATACTGGTCTTCAACCCAGTTCTTGAAGGTGAAGCAGTCTTCGAGAGGATGCCCTATTGCTCGGTGATAGGAGCAATAGTCTGGGTGAGAAACCATGTTTGCTTGCTCGGGTTGCTTGGATTCCGGGAGTGTCATCATCTGATGTTTCATGACAAGATTGAATATCTTTTTTGTCTTGTCTTGGGGAAAAGAATATTCTCAACCCATCTTCTTTATAAGAGACGGATCCCTATTGCTCGATTCTTGATTGCGTGGCTTCTTAGATCTGCTACGCTGCTGTCGAACGTTTTTTCCATCCTTTGGTTTATTTTTACCTCTGCGCCGGGTCTTTTGTATGACAGGTTGGCGACGAAGAGCATTGTCATTCTCCGTGGCCTGCTGAAGGAGGCGCTGTGTCCCGGCTTTCTCGTAAATGGCCATTTCGCGACTATGGTCATCCCGGACCTTTTGACCCGCTTCCCTTATTAGCTTGTCCATCTTTTCTTTAAACGACGGACTTGGCATTTTCATGGCGGGACCTCGTTTTGGTTTAGGGTCAGTGTCTTTTAACAGAACATCTTCTTCTTCATCAAAGTCATGTATAATGCAGCAGTCATGGAATCGTTCCCGTCTCTTGGATTGAACATATCCAAGCCCGATCGTTTTCATTCCGCCGTTGGGCAATTTTCACTGAGTTCCAGGGACATCCCAGATCCTGTTGTAGAGCTAAGCTTGTCGAGCAGTCTGTTTGAAGGGTACGCCTTGGCGCCTCAATAGCCTTTTTAATCTTTCTGTGTAATATCTGGGCAGACGGATGGGCTGGAGCCTGTCAAGTGTAGAATCGGCACCATGCTAAATTTCTTTCTCCACTTTGGTTTCCGTGGATTGATAAAAGAGGATCGCCTTTTCATCTCTTCGCCTGGGAGGGACATAGAATGTCTGCAGTTCTTGCACACTATAGGTATCAAGCGCGTCAAGATCTTTGTAATGCTCTTGCGGAACCATGGCAATTTGCAGACTCCGATCATCGCCAGCGAAGGCTTGTATTGATGGCCGGACGGAAAATATGGCATTGACTTCATCTTCCGAGTCACTGCCGAAGATCAACAAAGGGGTGGACGGTCCCGGCTTGTTGCGTTGGGGCAGCCCTGAATAAACTATTTCTTCTTCCTCCTCAGTGTCACTCCCGAAGACTGGAATAGTGGTGATAAGTTTGTTCTTCGGTTTATGGCATCTCTCCGTGTCTTCGAAATCTAGTAAGAAGTATTTTGCATCTTCTTACTTTCGGACTTCATTCATGGAGAATGGGTTTAGTTCCCCCGTCACAGTGTACTTGAGACCATCTTTGAAGTATTTCATACACTAATGTTGTGTAGAAGGGATGATGTTGTACTCGTGTAACCAAGGCCTGCCGAGCAAAGCGTTGTAGCAATTCTTGGCGTCAATGACATGAAACTTGATGTCCATGACAAGTAGCCCAAAGCGTAGTGTCAATATTACAGACCCGAGCATCTGTGATGACTGGGAGTCAAACCCGGAGATGGTGATTTTATCACGAGCGAGGTGCTGAACGCTCATGCAAATTTCCTTCAACACTCTTACATTGGGGAGATTGACGGAGGACCCATTGTCAACCAGGATTTTTCCTATCTTGATATCATGACAGTATCCGGAGACATAAAGGGGATGGTTATGCTCGCACGTCCCGAGGAGGAGATCTTCATCGCCGAAGGTGATATCGGTTGTGTGCACTTCTTCCAGCTCGTCCTTCATCTTTTCTTTGGCGAGGAAATCTTGGAATTGCTCGAGCTCTTGCAGTGCCTTGATCAAAGAATCTCTTGCCTCTTTAGATAGCAGAAGGGCATCGAGAATGCTGAGCTGTGAGGGTATCTTCCTCAGGGGTGCCAGAACGTTGTAATCCACCTTACTTTTCTTGGGCGGGTCCTTAGCTGTCAGCTCTTCAACAGCTTGGTCATCGAGGATGATATCCTTAGGGACCTTTTCTTTTCCCTTATCCTTTTTGTTCAACCCCTTGTTCACGGGTGCGAGATTCTTTTCAGGTAATGTGCGATTGCGCAGCTGAATGTTCTCACAGCTCTTCGGTTCTTCCTCTTTTCCCGAGGTGGATTCTTTAAAGAGAGGGCCAAGAGTCATTTCTTCGTCAGAGTCGCTCCCGAAAGTGAGAACTTGCGATCCCCCATAGTCAACCATATGACAGTTGCTGGCAGTTCTTTTGCGCTCCTCGGTCGTATTTCTTTGTTCCCGATGAGTTTTGTGTTTCATCCGCTTGAAATGTTGTCGGTGAGCAACATATCCCTGCCACCAGCTTTTAAAAGCGTTGCACTCTTCGATGGGGTGCGTAATCCTTCGATGATATAAGCAGTAGCTAGGATGTACATCCGCTTCATCAGGCGTGTTTCCTTCGGAGGGTGGCAGCTTCATTCCCATCGATATGGCTTTGGCGAACCTTTTCCTCATCTTGAACCTGCTTTTATTTGTGGTGGATGTACTTTGATCTGGTGGGAGAGCTTCAACCCTTTCATTCAGTCGCCGGCGTTTGGCCTTTTCAAATATGGCCATCTCGCACTCTCGATCAGCTTTGCTTTTAAGAAGAGCTTCATTCAGGAATGCATCAATCATTTCATCTGATGGTCCTAGATGTTCCGGCTCAGGATCTGCCCCCAGCTTCTCTGTGTAAGGAGCTTCTTCATCGTCTATCGACGAGTGAGAGATCACATGGCAGCTTACCACATAATCGTCAGACTCATCCGACGAGTCTTCTCCATTGTCATCATCTCCGTCCTCAAGGACTTGGCTGAGAAATTCTTGGAGTGTGACTGGGGTCCGTGCCTTCTGGTTATATTCTTCCTGCGCGTCGATATATTTTTGCAGGTCCGTGCGCTTGTTATTAAGCTTCATGGGCTTTTTAGTTTTCTTCTTCTTTTTCGAAGACTTTGACGGCTGGGTGTGAGAGCTTTGATTATCTCCACCAATTTTTGGAGTTGGGCGTGGTTTCAGCATTCCCTCAATGATCTCGGGTTCCAGTGGATTTTTCCACCTGATTGCCGGGCATGTTTGGAGATCCTTCAGCATTCTTTTCGTCTTGGCTGAAAGAACGACCTCCCATGGAGCTTCTTTTGCAAAAGAGCACGATGCCCCCGGTGTGTCCGTCCTTTTAAGAGCGTGCGGTTGCGGCGGGCTTACTTTCCAATTCTCAGATAGTGCGAACTTGCCCTATTGGTATTGGTCTTCGATCTAGCCTTTAAAGCGAAGCAATCTTCAATTGGATGGCCTATCGCTTGGTGATAGGGGCAATAATTGGGATTATTAGCCTCACTGGGTTGCAATGGGCGTTTTGGACTCGGCAAATTAATGAGCCTATTGCGCACCGCCAATTCAAACAATCTCTTCGTTTTGTCCCGGGGAAACGAATAAGAGCGTTTTATTTTCTCATTATAGAATCGCCGTCTCTCGTCTAGGCGATTAGTTAATTTTGGACCACTGGGCTGCTGTTGAGTATTGGCGATGAAGGTCGCTTTCCCTTTCTCTTTTTCATTCCGCGGCTCCGGTTTCGAAGAGGAAGGCCTGTGACCCATCTGGTCCATTTGGGCCAGCTTATCAATCAAGGACTGGAAAGTGGTTGGCTTGAAAAACATCATAAATTGGGAGATGGTCGCTTGAGGGTCGAGAGTACCCACGAACATGCCCACCGCAGGCGCTTCTTCGATGCGCTGCTCGCACTTCGACCATAGATTCCGCCATCGTATTGCGTATTGCACCCATGTTTCTCCTGGCTTTACCCTGGCGTTAATTAATGCGGTGAGCAGGGTGCGCTCGCTAGCGCTTGCGAATCTCTGTGTAAACAGCAACTCCATCTCCGCAAATGTCTTGATAGAGTCATTTGGAAGTTCAGAATACCACTCGAACGCCGTCTCCGACAAGCTGCCAACAAATTGGTGGAGCAGAAGTTTATCATCACCTCCAGTGTTGCCGCACAAGGCTCTGAATTGAGCGACGTGCTGATGCGGATTGCCCGTCCCCTTATATACGTGGAATTTAGGGATCGTGTATCCTGGCGGATACTTGATCTGATCGTACTATCCTGGATATGGTCGCCCAGTTCTAACAATTTGCCCAGCCGCTTCATTCGCTTGGTGAACTCGTATCTGCTGAGCGATGCAATCATCCAGAGCGGCTTTGGAGATGGTCTCCTCCTTGGCTGCTGAAAGATCCGGAGGAGGGTTCGATGTCTCTCCTATGTCATCTTCAATGATAATCGGGGGGTCTTCAGCTGGAGGTTCCGGCTGTAACATCATCCCAGCCATGTCTTGGAACAAAAGAGCCATTCGTTTTATGTTGGCCGCCTGTTCTGCGGTCTCTTTTTCTTTCCTCTCGAGCATTCTTCAGAGGAATTCAACATCAGTTTCTTGTTCCTGACGCTGCTCTGAAGTCTCTGGATTTTCCTTCGGCCCAGTGAGTGCGGCCATTGCAGTCAGCATCTCATGAAGTTTTTCTGCTGCTGCTCCTGAGCCTTTGTTATCGATCGGGTAAGCGGTCGATGACCCGTAGAAGCATGGCTTTCCTCTTTTCCAGAAGCCATATAAACGGTATGTGTTACCATGCCCCCAGACTTGAGGCATTTAGATTCAGCATCCTTGCGGTTCGTCGCGGTCACAGGGGCTTTCTCCAGCCTCCTTCTCTTATGAGCGGTTAAAGTCAAAGGAGCCGTTGCAGCGGGCACACAGATAGATGACATCTTCTGTGGTATCACGGGATGGCTCTTTTTTTGCCGAGCTTTAATCTTCTCTGGTCGGCGAGAGTAATCCTGGTCAATCATCGATTCCTGGACCTGTCGCCAGATTTTGTAAATTTTGGAGGATAGCCGCTGAGGGGGCTGCTCCGACTTCTTTTCTGTAGCATTCTCCACAGGTGGAGGATATCTTTTCAGCATGGCAGTCTGAGAGTTCTTGCGGACCCTCTTAAGCGGTTCGAAGCTGTTCCCAGTCGGAACAGCAGCATCGATTTCCACCATGGGAGCTGGCGGAGTCAGTCCAGAAGGGGAGCTGCCCCCAGCCTTCCTTACTCGGCGCCAGTAACGATGGCGAGCATGTCGTGCGGATAGGATTGTCTCAGCTGTAGGGGTGAATTCATCATGCCCCCTGTTTTGTCGAAGGGTTGTCGCCGGCGTCAGCCTCTTAAAGACCGATGTCCGTTGAGAAGCAATGTCCAATCTGTCAAAGACAGGGCTCTGGGCAGGGGAAGTAGCTTTGAGGACTTCGCCTGGAGCAGGAGCCGGAATGGCTAGCCTTGTGAAGACTGACTTCTTGGTAAAAGAAGCCTCTCCGATGATTTCGTCTGCTTGATCCGGGATGGCTATCCGCTTTGGGATGGCCGCTTCAGGTATCGCGGGCTTATTGACGTTCTGGCCTAGTCTGTTGAAAACTGAGGCATTGAAGTTGGGCGACCCGTTGAGAGGGGCCGCGGCAGTGGTAAGTCGATCAAAGACCGACTTCTTTGGGGCTTCTTGCGATAACAGCGGGGCATTGAAGCTCACCGGTGGGATCATAGTCCCAAAGAACAGTCCAGTGGTGGCCTGAGTTACTTGCTCCACTGAAATTTTGAATAGGGAGGCCGCTTGGGGCCCGTAGGTTACACCTCCAGATGAGGCGGAACGGGAGTTGCAGTTGTAGCTGGAGCAGTTAGAGGCCATTGATGTTATGTTTTCTGCACGGGAGCAAAACCAAATCTTAGTACCTTGAACCCAAGGGCAACCATATCAAACCGCGATTCATTCGCGAACACGACACACGAAGTGTGGAGTGGAAAGAGGAAAAGGTCCCACCGGGCGTGCCAGAATCTGTTCTCCGCCGAAAGACGCGACCGGGATGTTGGGACGTCCAGGCCTGAATTCCGAGGGAAGATGCTAATTGGTGCTATCCGTCCACCTCTCCGAAGATGCCAAGTTGATTTATGGCACCGTGTATCGAAGGTTTAAACGAATGCGGCCGATGTAGCAGACTTCGTCAGATTCCTCCTCGTTGAGGGGTTTTTTGATTATGGGGACGCTCTTCCCTGCAGGCGCAAGCCCCTACAGTTAATTACGCTACCGCATCATGGTAACCACTTTCTTCTTCTCCAGATGGTCAATTCGTGTCGTGTGTGTTTGTTTTGTTTTTGGTTGCCCGTGGATTGTATACGGGGACTAATTTATGTTGTCGCCTGTAGGGCGTGGATTAGTCCAAATCCGTATTCTCTTAGATTTGGGTTTGGGGATTAGGGTTTAAGGATGCGTTAGCCTCATTTGAGACTAAGATCAACTTAAACGTTTGCTAAGGATACGCTAGTCTAATTTTAGATTAATATCAACTTAACGAGATCGTTTAGATCCAACAAGAGAGCATTTGGGCTCTATTGTTTTAGTTTAGAGACATTGCGGTCGATTAGTTTAAGGACATTACGGTCCAAGGTTAAGGACATCATACTCCGTGGGTTTAAAGGGACCCCACAGTCCGAGATTAAGGACATCATAGTCCGTGGGGGACATCATAGTCCGTGGGTTTAAAGGGACCCCACAGTCCGAGGTTAAGGACATCATAGTCCGTGGGTTTAAAGGGACCCCACAGTCCGAGGTTAAGGACATTATAGTCCATGAGTTTAGGGACCCCACAGTCCATGGAATGATTCGTTATCGGGACCCGTCACCTCTTTGAAGACGTTGAAGGATTACAACGACAAATATCAGAGGGGTGAAGAGATGTACCCTTGAACCAAAGTTGATTGGGAAATCTGTAGTCCAATTTGGGACTAAGATCAATTAATTAGATTATGAGCACATGGGCTTAGTTAAATCTGAATTGAGAACTTATGGACAACTTGGGCTAAGTCCAATTAGGTTTAAGAAAGTTGAACATTTGTTTGGGTTCAATTCTTCTTTATTTAGCAATGCTAGACAGGGATTTGGGGGCTCTGACAACATTTTGTCTTTGGCTGAGCACTAAACCCTTCATTATAGCTCTGGGCTTTACTCTGCATATCATATGAAATGATCAATTTTGAGGTTCAGTTGAAGGAGAGGCTTGCCTCTGGAAAACTTAGCCAATTTGGGCTAAGCTTGGCTTTAAAATAGTGTTAACACTAGAGGATACTTGGCGATCACGTGCTCCCACGTGATGTGCTGAGAATAGTGTTAAACACTAAGGACGAAGCGCTTAAACTAGTGTTAAACACTAAAAGTGAGGCAGTCACGTAGGGTCACGTGAAGCGCCTGAGAAGTGGGCCAAACCTCCTTTATTTTGTTCTCAGAATATTCAAATAAGTGTTAAAAACTTTTAGTCTTTGAAATTATCACGTGTGGACACGTGACAATGCCTCTGCGATGGGCATCAATTCCTCTGTCTTCTCCTATTTTATTGTCACGCCCCGCTTCCCAGTATACGGGCAGAGGCCGCGACGAAGCCGCTACGTATTTACTGTGAAGTAAATACGCTAAGCGTATCTAAGCAATATAAAAGTAAATGCACAAGAGACAAAATATAATAAAACAACAACTTTATTTATTCACATTCTTTTTGTACAATGCATGTAAAAGTAAATATATATGATAGAAAGCAATGCCTAAACAACGGCATAACAGAAAAGAAAAGGTACCGAAATAAAAGTGTACAATGAACTAAAGCTCTGGGTCTTCAACGAAATGGTCCAAGTCTTCAGCGCTGGGCTCGATCTCTGACGTGTCCAGATCACCTGACGACATTCAAAGAAGAAAGAAGAGAATGTCGTCAGCGAATAAATCGCTCGGTAAGTCCCAAAGATAAGGGAGAAGTAGAATAGACAGAATAAGAATGTAGCTTTTAAAGTTGTATTATATTGTTATAATACTGTGTTAACGCTGTTGTTTGTAGCTTGGTACAGAAGGATGCCAGTGTATACGAGAGGGGTCCCTATATGCTAGAGACCAGGGCAAACGGAATGTACAAGGAACCGTTGGGACACGTACAACAACAACGGAATATAGGTTAGGTGTCTTAATCTTACTGTCTCGTGCCACTTCTAACACCTTTCGTACCAATCTACCCCTTAAACCCCATAGTGTTTTGATTGTATTGTTGTATTGTATTGTATAGATTGAATAGTTGGATGACTGAACAAAACCATGATATCAGTAAATGGATGTAACCGTATAATCTTGTAAATGGAATAACTGTAGAATCATGTAAATGGATGTATATCCATGGTTCGATTCAGTCAAGTTGATATATTGAATATATGGAATAATGGATTCATGTTGAATTGTAATATTATAAATTATAGATTGTAGATTATAGATTGTACTTGAATCATATTCAAGTCAGATTATAATGAGACTCAATCTGAGTCAGACAATTAGAGAACTAAATTGAAGTCCTGATTATTTTGATGTTATCGGTAACCGCTGCACATGGGCGGCAGGATTTGTATCTTTTTCAAAGACGATTACCGTATTGATAACACCGTTGTTAAGTTGTCTACCTTAAATAGGCAAGCACCCACTTCTCCGGCTCCCTGAGGCTCAAGAGAT
Source organism: Agapanthus africanus (assembly GCA_030015575.1). Classification (NCBI taxonomy): domain Eukaryota; kingdom Viridiplantae; phylum Streptophyta; class Magnoliopsida; order Asparagales; family Amaryllidaceae; genus Agapanthus; species Agapanthus africanus. The sequence goes on from CM057337.1 coordinate 762,343,738, forward strand.
TGGAACCGCTTAAACCTATATTTACTAGGGTCTTTAGGGTAAATTATAACTTGAGGGGGTTTTATGTAAAAATACTTTTATATACTTTTCAAAATACACCCCAAGTATTTATTATTCGTCTTTAGAGTTGTAATGAATGTAGATTTTATATTTTGTTATTTCTAGTGAAAATATCCTAATTTTATAAATAAAGGTATTTATTTGTAATATTGATTTATATGGAATTCATGGTATTTTAGTGTAAAATTGATTCTTGTGATATTTTTAGCAAAAGGTAGAATATTTATAATACTTCAAAATAGATATTTTTATGTTACATATACATATATTTATATGAAAATAATTTTTAATATATATAATATTCTAAAAATCTCATTTTCTTTAGATTTTCGTATTTTAAATCTTTCGAGACCGAATGCTCCTTGCGGAGGTCTGAATCTCGCACTACTAAGCCCGAGGATGTGCGATAATCCACACCATCCCGAAAGGGTTCCCCAAAATGGGTTGTAGAGGTGCTTTGCAAAGATTGTATAAATATTAAATCCTTTAGAAAACGGTTTTATTAAGTAAATGGTATTTAAATGAAAATGTGTCGTTTTCCTGTATTCTATGTTCCCAAGGGTATGGTGCTATTTTGCATATGAGTGTGTGAGGAGATAGGTCATTACCTCGTGATCTACTTAAAGATATAGTAAGTTTTGTGATGTTAAATGTAGAATTGAAACTATGTGTTATTTACATGAAAAAATGCGGTGAAATGAAATAGCAATTGTTTTGTGATATGAAACTTGATCAATTTGGTTGATTAGTGTTTAATAGTCAATATGAGAGAGTTTAATTATAATTGTATTAACGAGAAGTGAAGTTTTATAAAGAAAACCGAATCGGAAATCGAATTTATTCCGATTCCGTCGGGTTTTGTAATTCCGTATTTTTAGAAAGAGTAGAGAAGGGGGAAAGTAGGACTTACGGGTTTAGGGCAATAAGAAGAGGGAGATGGATCAGGAGGAGTTGGCTCATAGTGCGTCGTTTCGTCGCCGGGAGCTCCTAGGATGGTCGTCAGAAGTTCGCCGAAAAATTCGCCGTAGCTTCGCTTCTTGCTCGTTTTCAAAGTACACAAGTTTTCTTGAAAATTCTTGAAAGTTGGCTCAGAGTTTAGGGTGAGGAGGTAGTGTGTAGGGTTGGTATTTATAGGGTTAGGCTTAGGTTAGGGTAGATGAAGGGTTTTAATTAAAAAAATGTATTAAAATATATTAAAATGTAATAAAAGTGGAGTAAATGGGGTTTTAAAAGAGCTCTGGAAATGGTCTGAGGATAAAATTTTGCAGGTGTACAGGGGAGACCAAAAGACACATTTTTTGTGCTGGGGTCGTCGCCGGAATCGACCGACTCGGCCGTGACTCGGTCGGAGCACTGAGTCGGCCGAGTCGAGGCCGATTTGGCCGATTCTCGACCGAGTCAGGCGGCCGGGATCCCCCCCGACGGTTCATCTAACCTCTAGCAATGTTACATTTTTGGGTGTAGTGGGGTTTTTGTGAGATATGCACGTGTAACCCCTTGGTATTCTAAATGTTTTAAAAAAAATCAATATTAAAAATAATGTGGGGTATGAGATTTGAACTCTGGTGGCTTGGTGCAGCAGTGCAAGATATTACCAATGAGCTATAAGCTCATTCTTGTAATTATAGAGCTAATTAATTACTTAAAGAAATAACAGCAAATGTAAATACTCCAAGTATACATTAATTTTTAAGGAAATTTTGTACACTAAACATGAAGTTGTTACATTCTACCCTTTTTACAAAAATTTCGTCCTCGAAATTTACAACTTTTATTTGAGGACTAGTTTACAAAGAGGTGTGGATATCTTGCACGCATTTCTTCTTCCCTTTCACAAGTGGACTCTCCTGGAGTGTCTTTCCTCCACATCACTCGGACCAAGTTAACTTCCTTGTTCCGAAGTGTCTTCACTTTCCTGTCCAGGATTTCCACAGGCTGTTGCTCACAAGATAAGTCAGGCCGTATAGTGAGCTCGGAATGATTGAGAACATGGCTGGGGTCACTCACATACCTTCTGTCACGTCCCGAAAGTACGGAATATGACCGGCACTTAAACTACGAACGTCTCAAGGCGTACGTATTCTAAGTAAGCCGAAAACCCAGAAATCCAAACCAAGGAAAGTAGTAGAGTGAAGGAAAACCAATTTAAATCAAGTAGTTTTAATAGCATAAGCCGAATTATGCGTTTTTAAAAACATCAAATATTTCCTGAAAATTTCGGTAGAGTCTCCTTTGTAAATACTGGCTCCCAAACGGGATACAACATGAATAGTATACGAAATCAATAAAAGGCATCCCCAAGGGGGAGCTAGCTCTTCGTCAATCGACGGTCACAACCACACAAGCAATATAATATACAACGTCAAGGGCGAGGATCAAAACTCAAAAGGAAACTCAAAACAACAAGAATTCCACATAAATATAACGCGCGACTCTAAGGTCGAAAGAATAACATCACTGGTCTCTATCCCAAAAATAAATACATGTTTGGTTGATGGAATTTACTAGATACAACTGAATAATATTATACAAAGTAATATGATGGGTACGATACCAATAACCCACATACTAGCAAGTCACCCGAAAGAAGCAGTGCCAGCAAAGCCATAAAGAAACCTGTACGGCAAAACCTGCAAGAACTGTGGCACAACGGGGGTGAGTTGCCAACTCGTGAGTAGAAAAATATCTACGAACAGAAATCGCATGAACAACACAATCATAGGTCATAAGATCATAATATATCCTCGATTAAAATAACCAGCAGCCTATAACAATGGCTAGGGTAAATATCTAACCCGAGTGTAATCCTATGTGCCCGTGTCAGTGCCTCAGGTAGCAATGTATCATATGGATGATGTATGAATGCATGAAACAGAATGCATGTATTGAAGAAAACTGCTTTCATAAATTAGTGAGATTTCTGTATTTTTAAAATGAGGTATCATAAATGAAATCAGCATAAACAGTGCCTAGCATCGACACAAAATTGTATCCAAATATCTCGATATCTCTGTGTCGCAATCTCTGTACCTCAATATCTCAAAATCTCAATGTCTCAATCACAATATCTAGGACGCCGTCCGTCCAGACCGGCCCCTACCATCCATCTCAAGACCACGACGGTATCCTCCGGATATCCGACGCGTCGGGTAAAATCACCGGTCGGTAGTGCTCCCCTGCCAGGCTCAATGCCATCATCTGCGATCCTCTTGCCCTGGGGTACCGCACCGGGTCCACCATGTACCCGAAACGGTTCCTCCATCTCCTCGAATCGGGTCTTGAAATCCATTAGCAAACTCATGGTGGACGACTCATACATCATAGGAAAACCGCACTTTTTATTTAAAAGGAGAGAAAAGAAGTTTATATAAGTTTTGCGGTTTTCCCCCAAATCCAGAAAATCTCATGGAAATCCAAATCCAAATCATCAATAGCATGTAAAACCATGAATATAGGCATGAGAATCCATGAATGCGGCATAACAATGAATAACAATATGCATGAAGTAGCAAGTAATAACTACAATGTCTAACTAGCATATAAGGCAAGTATACTAATATCATGTCTAAACTATTAGCTAACAACATATGTCAAATGAAATAGTATTTTCTAAAGTGTTCGTGACATGGAAATTACCGATGAAGATGTGTGTGAGCCGGCAAGTACGTGTACGTGGTACATACGTGTCATCGGTAATGGTGCTGGTGTCCTAACAGCATGATATCAACAATAGAATATGAAACATAATATAAGAATGCGATGCGGAGCGAACAACAATAATAAGCGGGAGCCTAATACTAGACACAAAGATAACAATTTATATTTAATATAAATCTAGTCTAATAACTACACTAAACTAAAGGGCTTAGCTAACTGGCTGCTACAGAAGGAAGGGAACCGCCTAACACCTGAGTCGATATATATATATATATATATATATATATATATATATATATATTAGTCGGTGATCCCGCCTCGATAATATCACATCCGATACCATATCTATAATCAAATATTCCCAAGTCAAGAGCGCGGATCAAACATCAATATATAGCTCGTACGTAAATCCGTCGTACGGCATCCCAAATCTGGGTACGGGTCAGTATCGCATTCATCAAATTAATCATTGGGTATCCTCTTTATCAAAGATCATAATCCGGGGTACTGATCTACGTCTAGTGCAATAATAATATCATCAATCTAATCATGATCCAACTGCTGATCTACAGCCTCATACAAACCGATATCATCATCATATATCGTCATAAAAAGGTATACATCGCCTAATGCGACCTATTATGAATATCTTAACATATCTTATCTCATATCACAATCACAAGCCAACCATTCAATGTATAACACTATTCACTCGTGTCGTCGTCCCAAGATCCGCTATAACATCAGGACGTATCTCAAGTACGAATCCTGCCATATCACCGTTCTCGCGGTCTTAAACAAATCTTATCGACTCATCTCAAATCCCAAATACTATCCTCAAATCTAGTATGTGAACACATAGTCCCATACCCATGTGAACACATAACAATATAACCTCATAAAGACACATATGAAAGAAGAATGTATGCAAGTATGTGTGTGTGTATAAATGTGGTGCAACCTCTACTCTAGGTCTCGCAACACTAAACCTATCCAATCACACCTAAAATCTATCTTTATCATCAATAAACTCAACAATATATAATCAATATATATGTGTGTATATGTATTCGTATACATCACCACGAACTGCGGGGGTACTATACGCCATCCACCCGACTTCTCCCCGTACATATAAATCTACTCACCTGGTCCTCGCTCGCCGGTGCCGACGTCGCCACGCGCTTGCTTGTCGTCTCGAAGTCCACATGGGGTACCTACATATCATAACGCACCGTATCGCATTAAAACCAAATTCTAAATCGAAACGGCATACGAAAATCGAAACGGCATACGAAAATCAATATCACGCATAGGTCAAAACCTATCGCCTACGCATGCAAGAATATCCAAACCAACCCTCGATATCGATGTACAAACGTCAAACCATCGAGAAAACCCAAACACACTCATTTGCGCATCCGCGAACACTAACTATAATATAAAATAGGTTAAAATTTACAAAAACCCCAAACTCACTTTAAAAGCCATTTTTCCAAAAATCTAGCAAGCAAAAATTACCCGTTTTAGTACAAAACTCGACGTTTAAACAAATCTAGCGGCCATAATACTTATTAAACATCTTAAATAAGTCATACAACCCATTTCAAAAATTAATCTCATCCATTCTTATAAAACTAAAAATTCTAGTTTTGCAATTTATCTAATTTTAACAATTTGGAGTGAAAATGCACAAAACAACAACTACGCTTGGTTTTGTATGATCCAAAGGCATTAAACCACTCATTATAATATTAATAATGACATGAAACTTTAATTATATTTAATCTAACGCATTTAATAATTTTCCAAAAACCCTAGTTAGCAAAATAGCTTAATTAGTAAAATTTTAAAATAACAATTAGCAAACTAGTTACTAAGTAAGATTTTACATGCCATAATATGATAAATTATACACTTAAACCATATTCAAATGATATAAAACCCTAACTTGATCCATACCCAATTCTAGAAATTCCAAACTTGCAACTAAAACCTAATTAATACTTAAATAAATTAGTTTTAAGAAATTAACTAACAAATTAAGCAAAAAGGGTTAGAATTTATACCCAATAAATTTGAAGATCCACAAGCACACATAGCCTCCCAAATTGAAATCTTGTTCCCTAGATCCATGCAATTTTGGCTAATGAGAAATGAGTAGGAGTCGGATTTTGATTTTGGTGAGGTTTTACTTTGATTTTTGACAATTTTTTTAAGGATTTTTGGAGAAGAGATGAGATGAGGGAAAGAGAGGGGAGGGGCTGCTGAAATCAGCAGTGGGCTCGGTGATTGATACGAAATAGTGTATGTTTGTAGTTATCGCAATCAATAATGGTGTCGCGTATAGCTAGACCGAGATGAGTACGGGTCGTCCTCTGGGAAACTTGGAACCTTTTACTTTTACTTTAGATGTGTTGAGAAAGAGAGGAGGGATAAAGAATTTTATAGAATGGTTTCTAGATCTACGTTAAACAAGAATGTAAAATTTAGATCTAGATTATTTTAAAGATGTAGTAAGTATAATAAGAAAGCTTGTAGGGTTCGTTAGGATTTAGTAGTTATGGACGATTAATTAAAAGTTACCCTTTTTATCCATTAATAGATTTAGAACTAGAACGACGGTGATGCGTGTAGATTAGGGTTTCTGGAGGGAAAATGAATCCCACTCTTAACCCTTATCTCGACACGGAACTCCGTTCAGATCTAGCCTTTACCAAAACAATCATTAATCTAATCTCTAATCGCGGTCGGAACTAGCAAAGAATTCCTAGCGCGCCCGATTAGGATGTTAATGATTCTTTTGATAAAGTTCCTAAACTTTATAGGACTTAAAAAGGGTTTAATTATTTTCATCGTCCATTAGCCTACCCTAATCCTACGAACCCTAACAAGCGGAGAATTACTCGCGCATGTTGGGAGAAGAAGATAAAAAGACAGAGAGGGAAAACATAATGTAAAATGCAAAAACAATTAAATAAAATAACTACCTTTATTAATCGACTTGAACAAACTACACTTTAATCCGTAGAAAATGATTACAAACTAGTAGCTTCTCGATCTTTCCTAAGGAGGTAGTCGAACAGTCGATGATCAGCCTGGATGCATGAGCGTCTGGAGCTTCGTGATCGCGTCGGCTTGATAACTTTTCCAAGAGGCTCTCGGTGCTCTTTTATAGTGCAAAGACAGAATCTTCTTGTTGAAAACTTGGTAAAATTTATCATAGATTTATGCCAAAAAATCTCATTCTCTAACTCCCTGGAATTGCGGCTGATCCGCGGCGCAAGGGGGGTTTGGCCGCGGATCCGCGCTCAAAGGTGAGGATCTCTTGATCAAAATTCTTGGGCTTTCTTCTTGTGACATGTGGCAATCCTAGGCACCTTTAGAATTCAAAAATCTTTTCTCGGTTGCTTCCAGACTTGGTCTCCAAGTTTTGCTTTTTAATTTGGCAAGTTTTCTTCAACCACTTGATTTGTTTGATAGATTCTGCATAACAACTTGGAAAATTCTGCACAATAATCTCAAATAATATTTAGTAGACTTAGTTCTACTAGGATTTGGTCAATAGATTTATTTGCATACATTTTTCTACCAAATGCTAATTAAAATATATTAACACATGGAAAATAGTGTTTTTACACATAAACCCTCATATGTATAATATATTATAATAAAGTCCTTTTTTAATATGAAAATGGTAGGAAATTGTAATACAAATGTGCAGTTTTATCAACTGAACAAATACCCCCAAACTTATCTTTGATCGTCCCGAGCAAACTAGTTTATTTAAGAGGAGAAAAAGAAAGTAGAAAACTAAGCACACTTTCGTAGGCAGACACGATTGCACTGAGCACGTGCAATAAGCCGTTAAACCTCTAGGTGTCCCTAGTAGGAGGAGTGTTGTCTCCTGAGGGTTTTCAGCGGATTACACCCACAAAATCCTATAACAAAAGAGAGATGGTGAAATTTACATATAAAGATAAGAACCATAAAAGAAAGGCCTTGAAAAGAAGAGTTTCCAACTATACTAGCTTTTCAGTTGTCATGAGCCCATCTTAATAGTCATGAAAAAATGTTAGAAATCACATCATCCCTCAATAAAATATCGTCTTTATTCTTCATTCCTACCTTTCATCCAAACATTGATCATATAACCCCACGTGTGTGTAAAGAATATCCCTACACTCGGAGAATTCAATTCAAGCTATCATACTCTTGTCCATCTACCTTAGTACTTTTTAATTTGATGAATATTAAGATTTGCTCACACCTTTTCATGCGACCGTTAATACTTCTTGAGGTACTAACCGACCGATTACTCATGTGCTTGCTGATTAGGTGATAGTATTTTCCTCGTCTTGCACCACCTAAGGCTTAGCAGTGACTCCCAGACCAGTTGGCCTTAGGGCACTAGGTGAAGAGGCACCCTCGCTATATTTTTTTTATTGCTGCCTTGGCGATACAAAACCAGTGTTCATTTTTTTCTTTTCACCATTTTTATATTTTCTTCCTTCATACTTTGGCTTTTGGACAAGAGCATTTCAAGGTATCCTCTACTATCCCGAGTTTCAAGACGTGTGTAAGTGCATGTAGTAGGGTATCAACATTCAAATGTTTGGCTTCCAGAATAGAAACTATTTTTCAGACTTATTTTTATCCTCAGATTAGTGACTTCCTTCATTTTACTAACCCTTGGGACAACAGCTCATAACTACTTATTACTAGTTCGTTTAAGAAAACTTCTAATTTTCTTGGTTTTCTTAAACTATTCCTATCTTTTGTATGTAATTTTTCACTTTCTATTCTTTTGTTATATATAAAAAAAAAATTTAATGCCTAGTGTCAAAGATAATTCAGTGAATACAAACCTCCCTCCAAACCTGTTTTCAGCAGTGTCCTCACTGATGTAGCCTTTTTTTTGAGAACAAGGACCTGTAAACTAAGGGAGAGATACAAGGGGTAAAATAATAGTTAAATGAAAAATTCCCCCAAACTTATTCTTTGACATGCACAGATATTCAATCAAATCCATTTTTTTACTCACCTCCATTCTTAAATGAGAAAATGTTACCAAAACATGGAGGTGAGGCGGAGGAAATTTAGTTTTGATAAAGCGGCTCCTGTAAAAACAGGAGCTCCTCCGCGGGGTCAGCAGAAAAATACGGTTTTAATCTATGCCCATTCATTTTAAAAATTGAACCGTTTTTCAAATTTTCGACCTCAACTGCCCCGTGCGGGTGTACATACCGCACCACAAAAGATCCTTTCCAACGAGATTTAAGCTTACCCGGATGAAGATGGAGACGGGAATCATAAAGAAGGACTTATTGCCCCGATGTGAAGGTTTTTCTAAAAAGATTTTTATCGTGGAACACTTTAGTCCTATTCTTTACTATCACCGCATTATCGTAAGCTTCATCGCGGAGTTCGCTTAGCTCATTCAATTGCAGCTTCCGATAGCTGCCTGCATGATCAAGATCAAAATTAAGCTCTTTAATAGCCCATATTGCCTTATGTTCGATCTCGACAGGAAGGTGGCATGCCTTCCCAAACACAAGGCGGTATGGAGACATACCAAGATCGGTCTTATAAGCGGTGCGGAATGCCCAAAGAGCATCCGTCAATTTGGTTGACCAATCTTTACGGTTCTTAGAAACCGTCTTCTCCAATATCTGTTTGATCTGCCTATTTGAGATCTCAGCCTGCCCGCTTGTTTGTGGATGATAGGGCGTAGAAAGCTTGTGAGTGATTGAATATTTCCGCATCAAGGCCTCGAAAGACCTATTGCAGAAATGTGTCTCGTTGTCGCTAATGATAGCGCGAGGGTGTCCGAATCGCGAAAAGATATTTTCTTTAAGGAACTTAATGACAACTTTATTGTCATTAGTGTGACACGGTATAGCTTCCACCCACTTCGAGACATAATCAACCACTAACAAGATATATAGATTCCCAAAGGAGTTGGGAAAAGGGCCCATAGAATCAATACCCCAAACATCAAATATTTCCACAACCAATATAGGTTGGAGCGGCATCTCATTCCTTCGTGAAATCCGACCCAAATGCTGATATCGCGGACAAGTTTTGCAATGTTCAAATGCATCTTTAAATAATGTTGGCCAATAAAAGCCACATTGCAAAACTTTCTCCGCCGTTTTTCGAGGTCCAAAGTGACCGCCGCATGCCTGATCATGACAAAATGATAACACGCTCTTGAATTCATGGTTAGGGACACACCTGCGAATGATTTGATCGGAACAATACTTGAATAGATATGGTTCATCCCAGTAAAAATATTTTACTTGGGATAGAAATCGAAGTTTGTCTTGTTTCGACCAATCGCTAGGTATAAGTCCCGTCGTAAGATAGTTCACGATATCCACGAACCAAGGTTCGTAGGATACATTCAAGAGCTGTTCGTCGGGAAATGAGTCATTTATCGGCACGGTCACAGTTGGCGAAGAAGTGATGCGTGAAAGATGGTCGGCTACTACGTTTTCACATCCACTCTTGTCTTTGATAACAAGATCAAATTCTTGTAACAATAGCATCCAACGTATTAGCCTGGCCTTTGCATCCTTCTTCGATAAAAGATGTCGTAGGGCGGAGTGATCCGTGTAAACCACAATAAGCGAGCCAATCAAGTAGGGCCTGAATTTCTCTAATGCAAATACAACTGCCAAGAGTTCTTTCTCGGTAGTTGTGTAATTTATTTGTGCATCATTCAAGGTCCTACTTGCATAGTAAATTACATGTGGCATCTTATCAATATGCTGTCCTAAGACAGCACCAATAGCAAAATCTGATGCGTCACACATAAGCTCGAACGAGTGGTTCCAATCCGGAGATGATAGAACAGGGGCTGTAGTGAGTGATTCTTTAAGCGATTCAAAAGCAGCCTCACAATCCGAATCGAAGTGAAATGTAGTGTCCTTGGCCAATAAAAGGGTTAAGGGTCTAGCAATTTTGCTGAAGTCTTTAATAAATCTCCTATAAAATCCTGCATGGCCAAGGAAGGATCGTATATCTTTGACGCAATTGGGACGAGGGAGGTTTTGAATGACATCTATTTTAGCTCTGTCAACCTCAATGCCTTTATGTGAAATTATATGTCCAAGTACAATACCTTCTTGGACCATAAAATGGCATTTTTCCCAATTCAAAGTCAAGTTCTTATCCTTACAGCGGGTAAGAACAGCGTCAAGATTACGAAGGCAGTCCTCAAAGGAGTCCCCAAAAATGGAGAAATCGTCCATAAAAATTTCTAGAAAAATTTCCACCATATCTGAAAATATCCCCATCATGCACCGCTGAAATGTAGCGGGAGCGTTGCATAACCCAAAGGGCATGCGTCTATAAGCAAAAGTTCCGAAAGGACAAGTAAAAGTGGTTTTATCTTGATCCTTTTCGGCGATGGGGACCTGGTTGTAACCAGAGTATCCGTCCAAGAAACAGTAGTATTCGTGTCCCGCTAATCGTTCCAACATCTGGTCAATGAAAGGTAGAGGGAAGTGATCTTTCCTCGTCGCGGCATTGAGTTTCCTGTAATCGATACATACGCGCCACCCAGTTTGGGTGCGTGTTTGGATTAACTCATTAGCCTCGTTAGTGATGACCGTGATGCCAGACTTTTTAGGGACCACATGAATTGGACTTACCCATTGACTATCAGATATGGGGTAAATTATTCCACTATCAAGGCACTTGACGATTTCTTTCTTTACCGCCTCCTTCATAACGGGATTTAACCGTCTTTGTGGGTCTCGGGTTGGTTTGGCTTCATCCATCAGATGTATGTAATGTTCAACAATTAAGGGACTAATCCCTTTGATGTCAGCCATTGTCCAACCAAATGCTTCCCGATTCGATCTCAACACTGCCAAAAGTGCATTCTCTTGCTCCAAGGCTAGAGAAGCGGAAATAATCACTGGCAAAGTCTCATTCTCTCATAAATATGCATATTTAAGATGAGAAGGTAGCGGTTTGAGATCAAGAATTGGTGGAGAGACAATAGAAGGTGGGGTAAGCGAATGATATTCGGACTCCCTAAGAGGTTCAAAACTTGCATAAGATTTTGACTCGGAAAGTGCTGCTGACTTTTGCAATGAGTCAACTGGTTCAATCTCAAGGTCGGACTCATTGAACATATCCTCACTATAAAATGGTGCAAGATCAAACGATGTCTCATTAATGTTGTCGAGAACATCAAAGCAAATCTCCTCATCCATGCAGCTTTCGGAAGCTATCTCGTGGATGGAACAAACATCCAGCAATTGAGCAGAAGGTTCTGATGGCTGACTTCCTAGCTTGTAAATATTAAGCTCAATTGTCATTTACCCGAAGGATAAGTTCATAGAACCGTTACGACAATTAATCACAGCGTTAGAAGTTGCTAGGAAGGGTCGACCAAGTATCACCGGAATTTGATTGCGTGGGTTTGCCACAGGTTGTGTATCTAAAACAATAAAGTCTACAGGAAATATGAATTCCCCGACTTTAATTAACACATCCTCTAGTTCTCCCCGAGGTTTGGTGATAGATTGGTCTGCCATTTGGAGAGTACAATGGGTGGGTTTTAACTCTCCAATTCCTAACTGCTCGTATACTGAATAAGGAAGCAAGTTGACGCTAGCGCCTAGATCGAGTAAAGCACGATTTATATTTTTATCCCCAATAGAAATAGAGATTGTAGGACAGCCGGGGTCCTTACGTTTCTTTGGTATTTGTTGGGCAAAAGCTGTGCTAACATTACTCGTCATGAAAATCTTTTTAGGCACTTGAGTTTTTCTCTTCCTAATGCACAAGTCTTTAAGGATTCTTGCATAAGATGGGACTTGTTGAATAGCATCTAAGAGAGGAATATTCACGCTAACTTGCTTAAACATTTCCACAATCTTCTCCATTTGCGGGTTAGGTCGGTTGGCCTTTAATCGGTTTGGAAATGGAGCTCGATCAATAAGTTTTGGGTCCAACGTTTGTGGAGAAGACTGTGGCGACAGATTCGATCCCAAAATTGGAGTGGGCATCGACTTAGATAGATTTGGCGAAATGTTTGAGCCTTGGGGAAAATGGAGAATAGGCTCGGACGAAGGTGGGAGACTAGACGAATTAGGAAAAGAAGAAGAAGAAGAAGGGGTATCAAATGTGTCACTATCATCAAATTGCTCACCCACTCGGTTATTCAGCACTCTCCCCGATCTCAACGTAGTAATGGCATTCACATTATGACTTTGTGAATGGCCAGGATTCGGTAGGGGTTGAGATGGGAGTTTCCCTTTCTCTCTGTTTCCTGATTTAAAATCAGAAAAGCTTATGGAAAAGGCTTCAGAAAAGGGTCACGTGCTTACACGTGACCAGCAGTCACGTGTTGGCATGTGACATCTAAAAGCATCAGCAAGGCAAATTTAGCTTCCCGTTTACATCAAAGAAAAGGGTTTCAGAAAGGGTCACGTGCTCCCACGTGACCTGGGTCACGTGTTGGCACGTGACAATTAAAAGCGGCTTCAAAGGCAAACCGGTTCACTGATCAAATCAAGGAGAAGGCTTCAGAAGAGGTCACGTGCTCCCATGTGACCAGGGTCACGTGTTGGCACGTGATACTCAAAAGCAGCGGACTTGTTCTCCATTTAAATCAAGAAAAAGAGTCCAGCCGAGGGTCACGTGCTCACACGTGACCAGGGGTCACGTGGTGGCACGTGACAGCTAAGCAGCGACCAGAAAGCAGAGCACAGAAAGAAACAAGAAAGCTCGTCCCAAGGGGGTCACGTGCCCACACGTGACCAAGGGTCACGTGGCTACACGTGACCGGTTTTCAAAGCCTATCTTTCAACAGAATCAAATTCCGAGGAGAGATCACTTAAATCTTTCCAAAGGAAAAAGATTATAAGCAACCGATTAAATTAAAGATTTAGAGGTGATTAAATATCATCTATCTATGGGAAAATCTCGAATTTGGAAAGATTTCCCCTTTAAATCTAACCGAAATAACAAAGGAGAATCTCTGGATTTAAAATCCAATGGTGAATAAAATTCACCTAATAATCCAACGGTCCAAAACGAATGATGGATGCAAATCAAGTCTCTCAATGAAAGATTCATCAAAAACTAATTGACTCGGCTGCTTCTCCTATAAATAGGAGCCAAGAGACATACACAAGAGGATATATATGCAGAGGGAAGAAAAGAGAGAGAGCCTTGATACTTTGAAGAATTTGGATCTTCTGCAAAAGAAAACCCTAGGTAAGAAAGGGAAGGCTTTTTGAAAGAAAAGAGAAATTAATTCTCAACAGAGTTTAACTCTGATATAAAACAGAAGAACATGGTTCTCTCTTTGATGGAGGATCTGTAAAGTGCACATCTCCCCTTGAGTTGAGAATTTAATTTTCAATGGGTTGAGATCCTGCCATGCAGATCCAAAGCACAGAGAGAGAATGCAAGCACGAGAATTTAATTCTCACAGAACTATAGGAATTTAATTCCTTTAAAATAAAATTAGGGTTTGACCCTGTGTTATGGGAATTTAATTCCTTCAGAATGAAAAGAATCAGGGTTTAACCCTAGTTATGAATTTAGTTCTGTGAAAACAACAAGAATTTAATTCCCTTAGTCTTACTCCCCAGAATAATTCTCTAACAGAGAGTGGGAGTTTAATTCCTTAAAGCTTTTATTAGGGTTTAACCCTATTCAGTTCTTCACATATATGAGGAATTTAATTCCTACAGAAAATTCAGAGTTCAACTCTTCAAAAGGAACTAGGAATTTAATTCCTCTGAAATTATTGTCAGGGTTCAACCCTACGAGGAATTTAATTCCTGAAAGGGATTAACAGATCTTCTAAACAACTACAGAAAAGAAGGGTCACGTGTCACCACGTGACCCCCCCAAAAGATCTACAGAAAGCCCTTTGAGGCAGTGCCTCACGTGACCCACGTGACCCTTGGCAGAAGCTTTAACATACTCCATTCAAACACCCGTCACGTGATGACACGTGATGCTCCAAAAGATGCGATCTTTTCAGCAGAACAAACGAAGGGAGGGCACCCTCACGTGCTACCACGTGACCCCTCTTGCCTTAGCGTCTAACGCTAAAATGGAACCCCCGAATCCAGTGTTAAAACACTGTTGGGCCTTAGTGTTCAACACTAATCGAAGAACTTTATTTGCAGTGTTCAACACTGATTACCTTAGTGTTTAACACTAATGTGAGATCTCTGTTGCCAGTGTTTAACACTGATCTGTTTTAGTGTTTAACACTAATTTGAGAGCCTTGTTGCTGGTGTTTAACACCAACTATCTGTTAGTGTTAAACACTAACTTGTCAATCTCATTCCCAGTGTTCAACACTGATTGGTCTGTAGTGTTTAACACTAGGCATTGGCCCAATTGGCTAAATGGCCAGAGGCAAACTCTCTCCTTCAATGGACCAACAGGAAGCCAATTGTAACGTTTTAAAAATAATTAAATAAATAATTAAATAATTAAATGAATAAAATTGTTTAAGTGAATTTTATGATTTTCGGTAAAGAAAAATGTATTTTTCGTAAAACCAAACCGTGATTGTTTTTCATTATAATTTTAAAAATACCTATTTTAATTATGTAATTACTAGTAAATGGTGTTTATTTATCCACTTATAAATTTTTAGTTTAATTAAATATTTTTCCTAAATTAATTATTTTAAATATTAACAGAAGCTTTATTTTTACACTAAATTAGTGTAAATTACAAATTTGAATGGTTTTAATTTATAAAAAGGAACCATGGAATATTAGAATTTAGTGTGTATCATGGAAAATTTATTTGCAAATTTTCCCATTTTTCTAGAGTTTTCTAGGTTGTTTTAGTAAAGGAATGAAAGAAAATGAAGAAATTCATAAAAAGACATAAAGTGAGATGTTAATTGATGAAGTTTCTACACAACTCATGAAACTCTTTTCTCTTTCTCCCTCTCTCCCTTGCAAGGCCGGCCACACCCCCATGGCAGCTCCCCCCCCCATTTTTCATTTTTATTTCAACTCCAAAAATCATCAAAAATCCTCCAAAATTCAATAAAAATTGCACAAAATCCTAATAAATTCCTACCCTTTGTTCTTTGCTCTTCTTGACATGGATTTTGGAGTGGGAAAGCATGCATTTTGGAGGCTCATTTTCAAGTTTGGATTTCATATTTTGAAGGTATAAATTTCCTTCTTTTGTTTTATTTCTATTAGATGTTTCTTTTAAAGCATAATTAGATTTGTTAGATTAATTCTATGTTCAATTTCTAAAATTCAAGTTAGGGTTTGTAAATTCAATTTAGGATTTTTATTAATTAATTAGGGTTATAATAACTAGTCTACCATTTTTAGAAGTGGAAAAATCTTGCATGGTTGTTGTATAATAAATTGTTTATTCAAATTGTTTTAATTAAACTATTTAGCTAACTAGATTTTTCTAAAATGTGTTTGTGGGTAAAATAAAATTCTTATTAAGGTGGTTATCATTAGATGGTAGTTTTAATGGGAATATGAGCATATTAAAGGAATGAAAAACTTAGTTTGATCACTAGTTTCTTGTGATAATAGGAAAAATATTAATAAAAGGCTATTTTTGTAAACTAGATTTTGGGAAATTCCTAAATAAATGAAATTAAAAATATAATCATGGTTTCATTATATCATTATAATCATGAATTGTAGTTTAATACATTAATTCATGCAAAATCATGTTTTGTAGTGGAATTGTGGTATTTTGCTTGAAAAATGTTGAAAATTGTTAAAGGTTGCAAACTAGAAATTTCAAATTTATACAAATTTGTGTAATAAAAATATAGTAATGGTTTGTATAGTCTAGTTATGCTATTTAATGAGTTTTATGACCATTGGTTTCATTTAAATGTCAAGTTTTGATGAAAAACGGTAAATTGGCATTTTCGGGTTTTACGAAATTAGACGATTTGATTGATTTTAGGGTTTCGATGGATTTAATCATGTTTTATAATATAAGTAAGGTGTTTTAAAACTACGAGTTATTTGTTGATGTTTATCTCGATCCATCGGAGTTTGTACGCCGATATCGAGCGATATTTGGTTCTTTTGCGTGGACGGGACATAGGTTTTAACCTGTGCTTGTTCCTTGTATCGTTTGACTTTCGTATGTGATTCAGTTTACGATACTATTTATATGTTTGCGTTTAGGTATCCCTCATGTGGACTGCGGGCGATGAAGAGGAGGATGGCGACACTGTCTTCGGCAGACATGGACCAGATGAGTAGATGCATATCTATGGGGGGAAGTCGGGTGGATGGCGTTTAGCACCCCCGCAACGTAGCATAGGAATAGTACTTAGTGTCATTAGGAAACCAGATGTGACCCTAGATTCTTAATCAGTAGGACCCTAGTATTGACCCTAGGCTGGACTAGACTGATTTAGGAAAACCATATCAGAGGATAAGTACCTTGGAAGAGGTTCGTAGGTTTCAGACAGAAACACACACACGCACACACTGAAACGCGACATGGGGTATACGTGTATGTGTATATATATAGAACTAGGTATAGGTATATACATGAATATACAACACGTATATGGGATTGATTGATGTGATCTGATACACGGGAATGAAACGGCAGAACTGGGCTTGAGGCCGTGATTCTTGACTATACAGTCGTATTAAAGTGTTAGCGGATCATTAGAGAATGAGATAATGAACAGGTATACATAAATTATAATGGGTAGTGATGATATTGAGGTTCATGGAACTCTAAAATAGTACCCGGACTGAAACTTGTGATTGATCACGATATGGGATATGTATGACTTGATTACGACATCATATAGGTGTGACCTGATGTCGATATCATAGAGGTGTGACTTGAGGACGATATGATATCAGTATGACTTAATCACAATATGATACATATGACATTATACGAATAATGAGACACCTAGGAGATACTTGACCCGTACCCCGATATTGGGATGCCGTACGATGGATTTTACCGTACGAGGCATAGATATGATGATTGATCCGCACTCTTGATTGAGGAAGCCGTACTTCGTACGTGACGCTATTGAGGCTGGATCGCCGACTATTAGAGATATTGATTCAGACCTAGGTAGACTCTTGTTTCTCAAGGACTAGTTTCTTAGGTTAAGTTCCTTAGAAGGTTAGATAGACACTAGTTTAGGTTTGATTTATATAGTGGTGGTTGTACTCGTATATCGCAGAGAAGTGGATAATGCACATCTGTCTTGCATTCATACTGTAATCATCATGGTGCATGTTCTTTTATATGTTGCTATAATCAGTATAAACTTTACCTGTTAGGACACCAGCACTATTACCGATGATGCGCATATTCCACGCACACTTAATTGCCGGCTCACACACATCATCATCGGAAATTGCTATGTCACGTACACTTTAGATCATATTGTCTTTTATGGATAGAATC
Organism: Agapanthus africanus; assembly: GCA_030015575.1. NCBI lineage: Eukaryota > Viridiplantae > Streptophyta > Magnoliopsida > Asparagales > Amaryllidaceae > Agapanthus > Agapanthus africanus. The sequence goes on from CM057337.1 coordinate 762,361,891, forward strand.
AGTTAACAACTAGACCGATATAATATTGTGATTATTCTCTGACATTAGTACAGACATGATATTTATTGCTTAGACATTCATGCATTCATATTTTCATGTTATCATGCAGTATTATGGGCATATGCCGACACTTATCATATAGTTACTCATGATTTTGAGATTTCTGGATTTTGGGGAAAACCGCAATAATATGTAAAAACTTCTCTCTCTCCTCCTCCTCTCCTTTTAAAAAAACATAAGATGCGGTTTTCTCGTGATGTATGTGTCGTCCACCATGAGATTTCATGTTTTCTGATGGATTTCGAGACCCGATTCGAGGAGTGGATGAACCGTCTCGGGTACATGGTGGGCCCGGTATGGTACCCCGGGGCAAGAAGATAGAGTTGTAGACGATGAGCCTGGCAGGGGAAGGCTACCTACCGGTGATGTCTGGCGCGGCGGATATCCGGAGGATACCGACTGTTGTCGTGAGATTTGATGATATGGGCCGATCCGGACTGATGGAGCCCGAGATATTGAGACTTGAGATGACATGTGTTGTGTCGATGCTTGACACGGATTTCCATGGATTTTATTGTTGAGATTTCAGATTCTTATACACATTTTACTATGATAACAGCTAAAGATTTCTTATACATATATATCTGGATTTCAGGATTTGTTACTTTACATTCATGGTGCATGCATTTCATTTCATATGGCATAGTATTATATGAGGCACTGATACGAGCACGGAGTATCTGCACTTACACGTAGTTTTACCCTGCTATTACTGTTGATTGGAATATAATAGTGCATTATTATGACCTAGGATAGCGTCGTGCATTCGATTTCTTTTCGTAGATGTCTTCTACTCACGAGTTGGCAACTCACCCCCGTTGTGCCAAATTCTTTACAGGTTCGATGTACAGGTTTCCGTGGCAGCTTGTTGGCACATCTTTTCTTCAGGGTGATTTGCACGGTAGGTTGGTTCACTTGTATCCGAACCACCATTGTACTTTTATTCATTCATTTGTATCTAGTAAGCTCCATCAACCATATTTGTATTACTTGATAAGTTTATTGGGCCAGTCTTTTATTTCCACCTTAGAGTCGCGCATGTATTATTCTGATCTGGTGGTTTTGTTTTCTTTTGAGTTTTGAGCCTCGCCCTTTGGCGTTGTATATTATTGTGCTTGTTGTGGTTGTTTCCGCCTGTTGGCGTTGAGTTAGCTCCCGTTTGGGGATGTTTTTTTTGTTGTTCATGTATATTATACTTGTTGTACCCGTTTGGGGGCCAGTTTTTATAGAGGAGACTCTGCCGAAATTTTTGGGAAAAATTGCTGATGTTTAAAACTTGTTCCTTCATATTTTCTTTACTGCTTCTTCTTCTTTTTCATGGTTTAGATTTCTGGGCTTCGGCTTACTTAGGTTACGTGGCGCCTCTGGACGCTTCGTAATCTAAGTGCCGGTCACGTTCCGTACTTTCGGGTCGTGACAAAGTTGGTATCAGAGCGCTAGGTTTAACCTTGTATAAGTCTAGGTGACCCTTGGTTGATGGAGTAGGCGATTTAGGTAGAGTAACATACCGTGGGTATGGTCCGCGGCATACTTACGATAAGCTACTCTGCTTAAGGAGCCTTAGGATGTACATTGCTTGCACCGTATTTCATTCGTTCCTTTGATCTATCTTCGTCGATATCGGATGGTGGTTTCTGTTACCACGGGCAGAGGGAGCTGCGGCTCGAATGCGATAATCATTAGGGTATCGTTTATTCTTGAGGATTGAAGTATTGCTTAGCGTGCGAACGAAGGGTATTCATATGCCGTCCGGATGAAGTTAAAGGGTTCGAACGATTATTAGAAAACCATTTTCCCAAGTTTAAGGTATTCGGAAGAACATGCAGGTATTTCGATGGACCCTCTAGAAGAATGAAACCCTAACTCGACATAATGACCACGAGAACGCCCTTAAACCTTAGGGTTTACGGCAGTTCCGCGATGCCATTAGTGAGGCTTGGGTTTGCCCTTCTACGGCTGGATCATCGATGTTGGGGTATGTACCGGATATTTTTAAACTGTACTTGAGTGTTGAGCTCTCGGGGAATTATGGGATTTTGATGGATCGATCGAAAAGTTTAATGTAGTCCGGATATCAAGTGAAGGGATCGACTACGTGGGAGACTCTAGATATGAGTATTGCCGTCGGTAGCGCAGCCAACACAGCTACGAAGGGACGAGTTCGAAGCAATCGACATCAGAGGAAATAGGCACACATTGACGATAGTGTTTACGATTGTGATTTAGTGATTTGAATTTCATATTTTCGTTGATTGGATTTTGGTATTTTGAGGACATTGTTCTACGATTGGTATTTCATGTGTGTACCTTCATTAAATTCTATTTGTGTTTCATGTATCAGTCGTATTGATGTTGTTTAGTACACACCCGGTACACTTGATTTGGTTTTATATATTTTGAGATTTTTTTTATTTGATTTCGTGCATAGGGGTTACACATGATTTTGATATATGTTTCGACCTAGTTTTCATGCATTTTTATGCTGTGATTTCGATTTTGATATTCGATGTATGTTTTCGTGCACCATGTGCACCTGATTAGGATTCTTGCGCATACTTGGCGCACTTGATGCGATTTTGTGCACACCAGATGCACTAAATCGGGGTTTTGTGCAGATTAGATGCACCTGATATTGAGTCGTGCATGCCCGTTGCACTTGACAGATGTTTTTTGGTGCACACCTGTTGCACTTAGTTTTGTTGTTGTGTGTATTCGTGGTATCTGTATTTGGTTTCGATTTCAGTGCGCACCGGACGCACATGATATTTTATTGATGTGATTGGGATTGATTTCAGTTTGAGCAGTATGTTTTCATAATCATTATTATTTGATTTAGTAACCAGGCGGGACGTGTATGTTAAATAAAAGATATATATATATATATATATATATATATATTTTTTTTTTTTAATAAACGTCCGCTACTTATGCCGTGACACGTGCATCACACGGCAATTTTCAAAAAGGGGTGTTTGCATATTTCCTTATCCAGATATTTGTACGGTTTTACTATGATGCGCACTATATATAAGTTACAGATTGATGTATATTATGATGGTTTTCATATTGGGTTTTGATATTTTATTCTCGCCATAACTCCGATGATTGCGTAATGCTTGACGGAGTTGATTTTTGTTATGTATTGATGATTTCGGAGCCCCGACGATTTGAGTGTTTTGCTAAATGTTTTAGTATTTGGAGGGGGAGTTTTAATTTAAATTCGGGGACCGAATTTCTTAAAGGGGGGAAGATTGTAACGTTTTAAAAATAATTAAATAAATAATTAAATGAATAAAATTGTTTAAGTGAATTTTATGATTTTCGGTAAAGAAAAATGTATTTTTCGTAAAACCAAACCGTGATTGTTTTTCATTATAATTTCAAAAATACCTATTTTAATTATGTAATTACTAGTAAATGGTGTTTATTTAGCCACTTATAAATTTTTAGTTTAATTAAATATTTTTCCTAAATTAATTATTTTAAATATTAACATAAGCTTTATTTTTACACTAAATTAGTGTAAATTATAAATTTGAATGGTTTTAATTTGTAAAAAGGAACCATGGCATATTAGAATTTAGTGTGTATCATGGAAAATTTATTTGCAAATTTTCCCATTTTTCTAGAGTTTTCTAGGTTGTTTTAGTAAAGGAATGAAAGAAAATGAAGAAATTCATGAAAAGACATAAAGTGAGATGTTAATTGATGAAGTTTCTACACAACTCATGAAACTCTTTTCTCTTTCTCCCTCTCTCCCTTGCAAGGCCGGCCACACCCCCATGGCAGCCCCCCCATTTTTCATTTTTATTTCAACTCCAAAAATCATCAAAAATCCTCCAAAATTCAATAAAAATTGCACAAAATCCTAATAAATTCCTACCCTTTGTTCTTTGGTCTTCTTGACATGGATTTTGGAGTGGGAAAGCATGCATTTTGGGGGCTCATTTTCAAGTTTGGATTTCATATTTTGAAGGTATAAATTTCCTTCTTTTTTTTTATTTCTATTAGATGTTTCTTTTAAAGCATAATTAGATTTGTTAGATTAATTCTATGTTCAATTTCTAAAATTCAAGTTAGGGTTTGTAAATTCAAGTTAGGATTTTTATTAATTAATTAGGGTTATAATAACTAGTCTACCATTTTTAGAAGTGGAAAAATCTTGCATGGTTGTTGTATAATAAATTGTTTATTCAAATTGTTTTAATTAAACTATTTAGCTAACTAGATTTTTCTAAAATGTGTTTGTGGGTAAAATAAAATTCTTATTAAGGTGGTTATCATTAGATGGTAGTTTTAATGGGAATATGAGCATATTAAAGGAATGAAAAACTTAGTTTGATCACTAGTTTCTTGTGATAATTGGAAAAATATTAATAAAAGGCTATTTTTGTAAACTAGATTTTGGGAAATTCCTAAATAAATGAAATTAAAAATATAATCATGGTTTCATTATATCATTATAATCATGAATTGTAGTTTAATACATTAATTCATGCAAAATCATGTTTTGTAGTGGAATTGTGGTATTTTGCTTGAAAAATGTTGAAAATTGTTAAAGGTTGCAAACTAGAAATTTCAAATTTATACAAATTTGTGTAATAAAAATATAGTAATGGTTTGTATAGTCTAGTTATGCTATTTAATGAGTTTTATGACCATTGGTTTCATTTAAATGTCAAGTTTTGATGAAAAACGGTAAATTGGCATTTTCGGGTTTTACGAAATTAGACGATTTGATTGATTTTAGGGTTTCGATGGATTTAATCATGTTTTATAATATAAGTAAGGTGTTTTAAAACTACGAGTTATTTGTTGATGTTTATCTCGATCCATCGGAGTTTGTACGCCGATATCGAGCGATATTTGGTTCTTTTGCGTGGACGGGACATAGGTTTTAACCTGTGCTTGTTCCTTGTATCGTTTGACTTTCGTATGTGATTCAGTTTACGATACTATTTATATGTTTGCGTTTAGGTACCCCTCATGTGGACTGCGGGCGATGAAGAGGAGGATGGCGACACTGTCTTCGGCAGACATGGACCAGGTGAGTAGATGCATATCTACGGGGGGAAGTCGGGTGGATGGCGTTTAGCACCCCCGCAACGTAGCATAGGAATAGTACTAAGTGTCATTAGGAAACCAGATGTGACCCTAGATTCTTAATCAGTAGGACCCTAGTATTGACCCTAGGCAGGACTAGACTGATTTAGGAAAACCATATCAGAGGATAAGTACCTTGGAAGAGGTTCGTAGGTTTCAGACAGAAACACACACACGCACACACTGAAACACGACATGGGGTATACGTGTATGTGTATATATATAGAACTAGGTATAGGTATATACATGAATATACAACACGTATATGGGATTGATTGATGTGATATGATACACGGGAATGAAACGGCAGAACTGGGCTTGAGGCCGTGATTCTTGACTATACAGTCGTATTAAAGTGTTAGCGGATCATTAGAGAATGAGATAATGAACAGGTATACATAAATTATAATGGGTAGTGATGATATTGAGGTTCATGGAACTCTAAAATAGTACCCGGACTGTAACTTGTGATTGATCACGATATGAGATATGTATGACTTGATTACGACATCATATAGGTGTGACCTGATGTCGATATCATAGAGGTGTGACTTGAGGATGATATGATATCAGTATGACTTAATCACAATATGATACATATGACATTATACGAATAATGAGACACCTAGGAGATACTTGACCCGTACCCCGATATTGGGATGCCGTACGATGGATTTTACCGTACGAGGCATAGATATGATGATTGATCCGCACTCTTGATTGAGGAAGCCGTACTTCGTACGTGACGCTATTGAGGCTGGATCGCCGACTATTAGAGATATTGATTCAGACCTAGGTAGACTCTTGTTTCTCAAAGATTAGTTTCTTAGGTTAAGTTCCTTAGAAGGTTAGATAGACACTAGTTTAGGTTTGATTTATATAATGGTGGTTGTACTCGTATATCGCAGAGAAGTGGATAATGCACATCTGTCTTGCATTCATACTATAATCATCATGGTGCATGTTCTTTTATATGTTGCTATAATCAGTATAAACTTTACCTGTTAGGACACCAGCACTATTACCGATGATGCGCATATTCCACGCACACTTAATTGCCGGCTCACACACATCATCATCGGAAATTGCTATGTCACGTACACTTTAGATCATATTGTCTTTTATAGATAGAATCAGTTAACAACTAGACCGATATAATATTGTGATTATTCTCTGACATTAGTACAGACATGATATTTATTGCTTAGACATTCATGCATTCATATTTTCATGTTATCATGCAGTATTATGGGCATATGCCGATACTTATCATATAGTTACTCATGATTTTGAGATTTCTGGATTTTGGGGAAAACCGCAAGAATATGTAAAAACTTCTCTCTCTCCTCCTCCTCTCCTTTTAAAAAAACATAAGATGCGGTTTTCTCGTGATGTATGTGTCGTCCACCATGAGATTTCATGTTTTCTGATGGATTTCGAGACCCGATTCGAGGAGTGGATGAACCGTCTCGGGTACATGGTGGGCCCGGTATGGTACCCCGGGGCAAGAAGATCGAGTTGTAGACGATGAGCCTGGCAGGGGAAGGCTACCTACCGGTGATGTCTGGCGCGGCGGATATCCGGAGGATACCGACCGTTGTCATGAGATTTGATGATATGGGCTGATCCGGACTGATGGAGCCCGAGATATTGAGACTTGAGATGACATGTGTTGTGTCGATGCTTGACACGGATTTCCATGGATTTCATTGTTGAGATTTCAGATTCTTATACACATTTTACTATGATAACAGATAAAGATTTCTTATACATATATATCTGGATTTCAGGATTTGTTACTTTACATTCATGGTGCATGCATTTCATTTCATATGGCATAGTATTATATGAGGCACTGACACGAGCACGGAGTATCTGCACTTACACGTAGTTTTACCCTGCTATTACTGTTGATTGGAATATAATAGTGCATTATTATGACCTAGGATAGCGTCGTGCATTCGATTTCTTTTCGTAGATGTCTTCTACTCATGAGTTGGCAACTCACCCCCGTTGTGCCAAATTCTTTACAGGTTCGATGTACAGGTTTCCGTGGCAGCTTGTTGGCACATCTTTTCTTCAGGGTGATTTGCACGGTAGGTTGGTTCACTTGTATCCGAACCACCATTGTACTTTTATTCATTCATTTGTATCTAGTAAGCTCCATCAACCATATTTGTATTACTTGATAAGTTTATTGGGCCAGTCTTTTATTTCGATCTTAGAGTCGCGCATGTATTATTCTGATCTGGTGGTTTTGTTTTCTTTTGAGTTTTGAGCCTCGCCCTTTGGCGTTGTATATTATTGTGCTTGTTGTGGTTGTTTCCGCCTGTTGGCGTTGAGTTAGCTCCCGTTTGGGGATGTTTTTTTGTTGTTCATGTATATTATACTTGTTGTACCCGTTTGGGGGCCAGTTTTTATAGAGGAGACTCTGCCGAAATTTTTGGGAAAAATTGCTGATGTTTTAAACTTGTTCCTTCATATTTTCTTTACTGCTTCTTCTTCTTTTTCATGGTTTAGATTTCTGGGCTTCGGCTTACTTAGGTTACGTGGCGCCTCTGGACGCTTCGTAATCTAAGTGCCGGTCACGTTCTGTACTTTCGGGTCGTGACACCAATATTCCAGACATGATAGGACTTAGCCCAAGCTGGCCATAAGTCCTCAATTCGTAATTAACTGGGCTAATGGGCTCATAACATAACTAATTGGTCTTGATCCCAAATTGGGCCAAAGACTATTTAATCCACTCCGGTTCCAGGGTACATCTCTTCACTCCTTTGATACTTGGCGTTGTAATCCCTCAACGTCTTCAAAGAGGTGACGGGTCCCGATGACCACACATTGATACGGACTGTGGGGTCCTTAAACCCATGGACTACGACGTCCTTAACCTCGACCGAGATGTCTTAAAACTAATAACGGACTGTGGGGTCCTTAAACCCATGGACTACGACGTCCTTAACCTCAACTGAGATGTCTTAAAACTAACAATGGACTGTGGGGTCCTTAAACCCATGGACTACGACATCCTTAACCTTGACCGAGATGTCTTAAAACTAGCAATGGACTGTGGGGTCCTTAAACCTACGGACTATGACGTCCTTAACCTTGACCGAGATGTCCTTAAACTACCCATGGACCGCAATGTCCTTAAACTACCCATGGACCGCAATGTTCCTAAACTGGAACAATAGAGCCACGCATGCTCTTTTGCCGGATCTAAACGATCCCGTTTAAGTTGATCTTAGCCTCAAATACGGCTAACGTATCCTTAGACCTTCAAACAGACTGGACTATGATCCCTCCAATCAACTTTGGTTCAAGGGTACATCTCGGAACTCCTTTGACTCCTATCGTTGTAATCCTTTAACGTCGTCAGAGAGGTGACGGGTCCCGACGGCCATACATTAAATGGACCACTAAGTCCCTAAACTGGAACAATGGAGCCCAAATGCTCTCTTGTCGGATCTAAACGATCCCGTTAAGTTGATCTTAGTCTCAAGTTAGACTAACGCATCCTTAACAAACGTTTGAGTTGATCTTAGCCTCAAATATGGCTAACGTATCCTCAAACCAAAACCCCAAACCCAAATCTAAGATAGTACAGATTTGGATTAGTCCACGCCCTACGGGCGACGACATAACTCGGTCTCCGTAAACAATCCATGGGCAACAAAACATAAAATAAACACACACGACACGAAGTGACCATCTGGAGAAGGAGAAAGTTGTTACCGCGATGCGGTAGCGTAATTAACTGCAGGGGCTTGCGCCTGCAGGGAAGAGCGTCCCCACAATCAAAAACCCCTCAAGCGAAGGGGAATCTGACGAAGTCTGCTACATCGGACGCATCCGCTCAAACCTTTGATATACGGTGCCATAAATCAACTTGGCATCTTCGGAGAGGTGGACGGATAGCACCAATTAGCATCTGCCCCGAACCCCAGGCACAGATGCGTCTCGGCCGCCGTTCGGAGGGGAACAGATTCTGGCACGCCCGGTGGGACCTTTTCCTCTTTCCACTCCACACTTCGTGTGTCGTGAGTCGCGAACCAATCGCGGTTCGCTAATGGTTGCCCTTGGGTTTCAGGATACTAAGAATTGGCGTCTTGCTTATTGCAGAAAGCAAAGGATAGATGGCTTCTACTTCTGCGAAATTCTCCAACTGCTCAGACTGCAATTGCGACCAACGCTTTGCCTCGCCAGGAGGTATAGCCTACGGACCCCAAGCTGCTTCGTTATTCACAATGCCGGTGGACCAGGTGACTCAGGCCACTACCGGATTGTTCTTTGGGACTATACTCCCACCAACAAGCTTCGCGACGCCGATGCTAACAAAGGAAGCTCCCAAGAAGTCGGTCTTTGATCGTCTTACCCCTGCCGTGGCTCCTCTCAACGGGTCGCCTAATATCAGCGCCTCAGTCTTCTCTAGATTGGGCCAGAAATCCTGTGGACCCATCATGGGGCCTACAATCCCAGAGAAGGCTGCTTCTAAGAAAGTGACCGGTCCTGCTCCCGAAATCGCCAAGGCGGCTTCCCCGGCCAAAAAGTCGGTCTTTACAAGATTGACGGCCCCAGCTCCCGCTCCTGCTACCCAAAGGACATCGGTCTTTGACAGGCTAACACTAGCAGCGACCCCCCACCTACACAGGGGGCAAGACGAAGCCATTCTCACCGCTGAACCAACGCCATCCGCTCGACACGCTCGACGTCGCCATTGGCGCCGAGTAAGGAAGCCTGGGGGCAACTCCCCCTCCGGGCTAACTCCATCAGCCCCGATGGCAGAAGTTAATGCTGCTGTTCCAACTGGGAACAGTTTCGAGATCTAAATAAGGTGCGAAGGAATTCTCCTACTGCAATGCTAAAGAGGTCTCCTCCCCCACTAAAAAGGGTTGTGGAAATAATGTCAGAACAGCCCCGATCCCCTCAACGGCTGTCTTCCAAAATCTATAAGGTTTGGCGGCAGGCCCGAGACTCGATGATCGATCCAAACTTCTCCCGCCAGCACAAGAAGCTGAAAATCCAACCGGAAGCCGGACACCAGGCTAAACCACGAAAGGCTGTCTGGACGCCCACCTCAACGGCCCCCTCAACCTCCACTGCTCACAAAAGGAGGAAGCCAGAGAAGATCCCCCAGCCTGCAACGACGGCTAAAAGCACTGAGCCCAGACGCCCTAAGTCTGGGGGCATGATGGTCCACACTGTATACATGGCATTAGGAAAAGAAGACAGCCGTGCGTCCACAGATCATAGACCGCTTACACGGTCGGTGACCAAAGCTCAGGAGCAACAGCAAAAGCTCCAGGAAATGATGAATGCTATGGCCGCACTTACCGGGCCAAAAGAAAACCCAGAAACGTCCTCAGACGCACGCCAGGAGGAAGAAATCGACGCTGAATTCCTTCGCCGGGTACTGGAGAAGAAGGACAAAGAGGTTACCGAACAAGCAGCCAACATACAGCGTATGGGCCTTCTCTTCCAAGAGATGATAGGAATGATGATCCAGCAGGACCTACCCGCCGAGGATCCCCCAATCGTTCTTGAAGACGACCGAGGAGAAACGTTAAATCCACCACCGGCCCTCTCAATGGCTAAAGAGGAGACAATCTCTAAGGCTGATTTGGTCGACTATATAGCCCGGCAAATCCGGGTTCATCATGCGACTGAGGCAGCTGGTCAAGTCGTAAAGACGGGCCGGCCGTATATAAGCTGGTACGACCAAATCAAATACCCACCAGGCTATACAATACCAAAATTCCACGTGTATAAGGGGACCGGCAATCCCCATCAACATGTTGCCCAGTTCCGGGCCCTTTGCGGTAACACCGGCGGTGATGATAAACTGTTGCTTCGCCAGTTCGTGGGCAGCTTATCAGAAACAGCATTCGAATGGTATTCGGAACTCCCGAACAATTCTATCAAGACGTTCGCTGAAATGGAGCTGCTATTCACTCAGCGATTCGCAAGCGCCAGTGAGCGCACTCCAATAACAGCACTGATTAACGCCAGGGTAAAACCAGGCGAAACCTGGGTCCAGTATGCTATACGCTGGCGGAATTTGTGGTCGAGATGCGAACAACGCATTGAGGAAGCACCCGCAGTGGGCATGTTCGTGGGAACCCTAGACCCTCACGCAACTATCTCCCAGTTTATGATGTTCTTTAAGCCAACCACATTCCAGGCTTTAATCGACAAGTTGGCTCAGATGGACCAGATGGGTCATAGACCACCTCCCCCGAAGTCGGAACCTCGGAATGACAAGGGTAAAGGAAGGGCAACCTTCGTCGCGAATGCCCAGCAACAACCCAACGCCCCGAAGCCGGCAGATCAATCGGAAGAGAGCCGCCGGTATTATAATGAGAAGATGAAGCGTCCCTACTCGTTCCCACGAGATAAGACGAAACGGTTATTCGAGCTGGCAGTACGCAATAGACTTATAAACCTACCAAATCCAAGGCGACCGCCGCAACCCACTGAGGTGAATAACCCTAACTATTGCCCTTACCATCAAACGGTAAGTCATCCGATTGAAGATTGCTTCGTCTTTAAAGGATGGATTGAAGATCAATACCTCCAGGGGAAGTTTGTACTGTCCGAAAAGTGGAAGGTGAACCCACCACAACCGCATACTCCTAAGAAAGCAGATACACCAGGGGCAACCTGCTCCTTTATTGAAGAAGCTCCATGGGAGGTCGTGCTATCAACTAAAACCAAAAGAATGCTGAGAGACCTTCATGCGTGCCCTGCGATCGAATGGAAGGACCCTCTTGAACCTCAAATTATCGAAGGGATGTTGAAGCCCCGCCCAACTACGAAGACTCGCGATAAGGGCCCAAATACTCACGCCCAGCCGTCAAAATCTTCGAAGAAAAAGAAGGAGAAATCCAAGAAGCCCATGAAGCCTGGAGACGAGCGTACGAACTTGCAGAAGCAAATCGACGCACTGGAAGAATACAATCAAAAGGTGCAAACTCCTGTCACGCTGCAAGAGTTCCTCAGCCACATCTTGCAAGAAGAAGATGATGGAAAGAGCTCGCCGGATGAATCCGAGGGATATGTGGCGAGTTGTAACGTAATCTCCCACTCGTTTACCGACGATGAGAAGACTCCTAGCACTAAGAAACTGGCGGCAGAGCCGAAACCAGAGCGTGTGTGGCCAACAGATGAAATGATCAACGCCTTTCTAGATGAGATTCGTCTAAAGAGTAAAGCGGATCAGGAGCGTGAGATGGCCGCATCGGAAGGAGCCAAATGCAGGCGACTGAACGAAAGAGTTGAAGCACCCCTGCCAGATCGAAAGGCATCCGAAGTAGACAAGAAGATATTCAAGACGAGGAAAAGGTTTGCCAAAGCCATGTCAATGGGAATGAAGCTACCACCCTCGGAAAGAAACACGCTCGATGGGGTGGAGAGGCACCCTGATTATTGCGCATATCATCGGAAAATTTCACACCCCATGGAGGAGTGCGACGCCTTTAAGATATGGTGGCAAGGATATGTTGCTCATCGGCAACACTTTAAGCGCATGAAACGCAAGATCCGTTGGGAACGAAGAAGTACTGTCGATGGGCACAACAGAACCACTGGCAACTGTTACATGGTTAACACCGGAGGGTTACAAATTCTCACCTTTGGGAGCGACTCTGATGAAGAAATGGCTCTGGGCCCTCTCTTTAAAGAATCCGTTTTAAGGAAAGAGGAGAGATCGGAGGCCTGCGAGAACATTCAGCTGCGCAATCGCACACTCCCAGAAAAGAATCTCGGGCCCGCGAGTAGAAAAGATAAGGGAAAGGAAAAGGTCACTGAGGATATCACTTTAGATGACCAGGTCATGAAAGAACTGACTACCAAAGACCCTCCCAGGAAGGGTAAGGTAGACTACAATATCCTAGCGCACCTAAGGAAGCTACCTTCTCAGCTTAGCATTCTCGATGCCCTCCTATTATCAAAAGAAGCGCGAGACTCACTAATTAAGGCGTTACAAGAACCTGAGCAATTCCAAGCCTTCCTCGCCACTGAAAGGATGAAGGATGAACTGGAGGAAGTGCATACGGCCGATATCACTTTCGGTGACGAAGACCTCCTTCTCGAGACGTGCGACCACAACCGTCCCCTATATGTCTCTGGATACTGCCATGATATCAAGATAGGCAAGATCCTGGTGGATAATGGATCCTCCGTCAATCTCCTTAATGTTCGGGTGTTGAAAGAAATCTGCATGAGTGTGCAACACCTCGCTCGTGACAAAATTACTATCTCTGGTTTCGATTCACAATCGTCACGGACTCTCGGATCCGTGATACTAACATTACGCTTTGGACTCCTCGTCACAGACATCAAATTCCATGTCATTGACGCCAAGACCTGCTACAACGCCTTGCTCGGTCGTCCTTGGCTACACGAGTACAACATCATCCCTTCTACACAACATCAGTGTATGAAGTACTTTAAGGATGGTTTCGAGTATACCGTAACAGGTGAGTTGAACCCATTTTCCGTGAACGAAGTCCGTAAATACGAAGATGCGAAGTACTTTTTGCCGGATTTCGAGGATACAGAAAGGTGTCGCAACCCGGAGAACAAAGTCGCCGCCACCATCCTTGTTTTCGGGAGCGATACCGAAGAAGAGGAAGAGATAGTTTATGCCGGGCCATCTTAACGCAACAACCCGGGGACGTCCGTCCCCATGTTGGTCTTCGGAAGTGACTCGGAGGATGAGGTCAATGCCGTGTTCTCCAATCGGCTGTCAATACAAGCACCCCCTAGCGATGATAAGAGTTTGCAAATCACCATGGTACCGCGAGAACACTACAAGGATCTCGACACACTTCAAGCTCACAATGTGCAAGACCTGCAAACATTTTACGTCCCTCCCAGGCAAAGGGGTGAGAAGGTAATCTTATTCTACCGATCCTCAGAGTCGAAAATAGAGAAAGAGATCTGGCATGGCACGGATGTTACACTCGACAGGCTCCAACCCATCTATTTGCCCAGATATTACATAAATGGACTAAAGAGGCTATTGAAGCGCCAAGGGGTACCCTTAAAACAGACTGTCCGACAGGCTCGGTTCTACAACAGGATTTGGGGTGTCCCTGGGACTCAACGCAAATTGCCCAACGGGAAAATGGAAATACTTGGGCTTGGATACGCGAGAACCGGAAAACGGGAACGGGCCCACAGTAGCTACGCTATATATACCTTTGATGAAGAAGAGGACGCCCTATCAGGAAATGCCAACCCCTCATCAAAACTAGACCCCGCGATTGAAGTGCCGAGTCTGTCGTTTGAAGAACGAATGGACAAGCCTATCAGAAAAGTAGGTCAGAAAGCTCGGGAAGACCACAACCGCGAGATGGCCATCTACGAGAAGGCCAGGACGCAACGTCTGTTTCAACAGGCTGCAAAAGACAAAAATGCTCATCCCTGTCAACCCGTTGTACGAAAGGCCCGATGCAGAGGCAGAAATGAATCAAGAAGCGGAAAGGGGAGCCGACGACAACGACGCAGGATTAGAGAGTTACGTGATCGGGTATTGCGCAGCTCGGATTTGTCCCTCATGAAGAAGATGAGTCGAGTGTACTCCTTCCCTCGAGACAAGACGGAGAGATTACTCAAACTCGCTATAAAACATCGAATGATCGCGCTTCCAGAGTCTAAGCACCCTGAGCAAGCTAACAGGGCTTCTCATATGAGCTATTGCTCTTATCACCAAGCCATAGGACATCCTACCGAAGACTGCTTCACCTTCAAGAACTGGGTCGAGGACCAGTACCAACAGGGCAGATTCGCTTTATCCAACGGCTGGAGGGTAACGCCGCCACAAAAGCACGAACCCAAAGCCGCAAAAGCAAAACCAGATCCACCTCAGTCCTGGAAGCGGATTCGCACCTGTTATATGATTACGTTATTAAAAGAAGAGCCCGAGAACGTGGATGACCTTCCCTGGTGCTTTGAGAACAGCGATGATGAGGTGGTCTCAGAATTTCCGCCAGCTCCAAAAGAATTGGAAGACGGCATACATACTACTGCAGATAACCTCAAGAAGATTGAGTTGGGATCGGCAGATGACCCGCGACCGACATTTGTCAGCGAGCTGCTATCTGAAGAAAGGGTGGCCGCGTTAAAGAACGTGCTTCTACGGCATAAAGACTGCTTCGCGTGGAACTACTCCGAGATGCCAGGATTAGATCCGGAGATTGCTGTGCATAAATTAGCAATATCCCCAGATGTCAAGCCGGTCAAGCAGGCGCCATGAAGGATGCGACTCGAGCTTGAAATGAGCATCAACGCCGAAGTCAAGAAGCTGATCGATTCTGGATTTATCCAAGAAGTCTAGTATCCCGACTGGATCGCCAATATCGTCCCGGTAATGAAGAAAAATGGGACGGTACGCATATGCGTGGATTTCAGGGATCTCAATAAAGCCTGCCCGAAGGACGATTTCCCAGTACCAGTAACCGAGCTAATGATAGATAATACGTCCACTCACGAGGTTTTCTCCTTTATGGACGGTTCGTCAGGATACAATCAGATAAAGATGCATCCCGAAGACCAGAAGCACACCGCTTTCCGGACCCCTTTGGGTATATTCTGCTATAGGGTTATGCCCTTTGGTCTAAAGAACGCCGGCGCTACTTATCAAAGGGCCATGACAAAAATCTTCGACGACCTCATACATGACATCGTCGAGTGCTATATCGATGACCTTGTAGTAAAGAGCATGTCATACGAAAAGCATTTGAAGCATCTGGAGACTGTATTTCAACGCCTTCGGCAATATAATTTGAAGATGAATCCCCTCAAATGCGCGTTTGGAGTCTCCTCGGGTAAATTCTTGGGATTCATCATCCGACATCGAGGTATCGAAATAGATCCATCTAAGATCAAGGCGATCACAGAAATGCCTCCGCCAAGAACCCTCAAACAGTTGCGGTCTCTCCAAGGGAAGCTCGCATACATCTGGCGCTTTATCGCCAATCTTTCAGGCAAATGCCGTCCTTATAGCCACCTGATGAAGAAGGGAACTCCATTCGTTCGGGATCATAAATGCCAAGGTGCACTAGACGAGATCAAGCAGTACCTGCAGAACCCTCCAGTGTTGGCTGCGCCGGTAAAGGGAAAACCCCTCATTCTTTATACAACCGCCCTCGAAGGTTCCTTAGGCGCATTATGGGCACAAGAGAACGATCAAGGGAAAGAGAGAGCACTCTACTACTTAAGTCGAGTTCTGCTGGGGGCAGAAAACAACTACTCTCCCATTGAAAAACACTGCTTGGCGTTAATCTTCGCGATAACAAAACTCAGGCACTATGCGTTGGCGCACGAAGTCCGTCTCATCTCGAAGGTGGACCCTCTTAAATATTTGATGTCAAAGGCTATATTGACGGGTCGACTCGCTAAATGGGCTCTACTCCTGATGGAGTTCTCAATAACGTATCGACCTCTTAAGGCGGTGAAAGGCCAGGCCATTGCCGACTTCCTCGCTGAGCATCCAGTACCTGCCGGTTCTCCTCTGAACTGCGATTTGCCGGACGAACATGCATTCGACGCGATCGGCGATGGCGATACCCGATGGGAACTCTATTTTGACGGGGCATCTTCCATGAAGAAGCGCAAACAATGTACCCCTATAATCAAATCGGGAGTAGGCCTCATCTTCGTAACCCCACAAGGAGGGATAATGCGCTTTGCTTTCTCCTTAATAGAGCCGAGGACAAACAATGAAGCTGAATACGAAGCTCTGATAGCAGGCCTCGAGATCGCCATCGACATGGGAATTGAAAATCTCCTTATATACGGGGATTCTCAACTGGTCGTTAGTCAAGTAAATGGTGACTACCAAACGTGCAAACCAGAGTTGGTGAAATACGGCGAAAAGGTGCAACAACTATTGACCCAAATTCCCTCCTACACTTTGGAAAGTATACCACGTGCGGAAAATAGCAAAGCAGACGTGTTAACTAAACTCGCTAAAGAGCTGGCTGACGAGAACCTCGATGACGTCAGAATCGTGGTACAAAGCCGTCGAGTGCTCGTCCCAGCGGAAATATCTCCGGAATCATACGAAGAAAAAGGAGCGACTGAGCAGACAACCCTACAAATAAAAGACCATGAGAAAGCCGAGGACTGGAGGGAAGTCTTCATAGACTACTTTAGGTCCCACCGAATGCCCAAAGAAGCGTCCTCAAAACATCAGCTCATGAAACGAGCTCTATCTTTCGCTTTCGTCAACGATACTCTATACAAGAGATCGTTTGATTCTCTGTGGCTGAGATGCTTAGGACCTGACGAAGCAGAAAGAGTCGTTCAGGAAGTTCACGACGGACTCTGCGGTTCTCACCAAGCAGGTCCGAAAATGAAATTGAAGATCAAACGGATGGGTTATTTCTGGCCCACGATGGTCCAAGACTGTCTCGAGTATGCGAAGCAATGCCACTCGTGCCAGATTCATGGAGACTTTATCTACCAACATCCGAATCTACTACACCCAACGGTGGCTAGCTGGCCATTCGAAATGTGGGGGACTGATATAGTCGGCCCCATCGAGCCAGCATCGTCTCGGGGACATCGTTTCATCCTGGCGACAACTGATTACTTCTCCAAATGGGCAGAAGCAGTACCGTTGAGGGAAGTGAAGACGGAGAATATCCTCCACTTCTTCAAGACGCACGTCATCTATCGGTTTGGAACCCCACGACGGATTATCTCCGATAATGGGCCAGTCTACAGAAGCCATAAGATTAGCCGCTTCGCGCAGCAGCACAATATAGACTGGAGATATTCTTCAGTTTACAATCCATGAGCTAATGGTCTGGCTGAGGCCTTCAATAAGACCTTGACAAAGATCATAAAAAAGACGGTGTCCCGAAATAAGAAAGACTGGCACGAGAGGCTGCAAGAGGCCCTTTGGGCCTATCGAACTACATTCAAGACGGCCACGAACACAACGCCGTACGCGTTGGTATTTGGGACGGAAGCAGTGCTCCCCCTCGAGATAGAGTTACCATCTCTACGAGTGGCGGTCCACTACGAGCTGACGGACGAAGAAAATGCTCACCTTCGGCTCGAGGAACTTGATGCCCTCGATGAAACCCGGCTCATAGCGCAACAAAATCTAGAGGCCTACAAAGCAAACATGACGCGCTCATACGAATGATTGACCAGGCCGAGGACATTCCGCCAAGGCGAACTCGTGCTAGTAGTCAAAAGACCTATGATTCCAAATCGTGCCAAGCGGGGAAAATTTGAGCCGAACTATGAAGGCCCGTACATTATAGACAAGATCTACCAGGGTGGAGCCTATCTACTCATGGACATGCACGGTGAGAGGCCTTTCAGGCCAATAAACGGCCGCTTCTTAAAGAAATACTATGCTTAGCGAGCCACAGCCTGGGTCAATGATAGATGACGACGACTATGTCCGCTCTCTATCTTCCTAAGCTCAGACCTCATAAGCAGTAGCCGACCTTCCCCTTAACAGCGGACCGAAATGTCCTTAAACTAACGACGGATCGAAACGTCCTTAAACTATCGACGGACCGAAACGTCTTTAAACTAACGACGGACCGAAACGTCCTTAAACTATCGACTGACCGAAATGTCCTTAAACTAACGACGGACCGAAACGTCCCTAAACTACTACCGCAGCATCCTTAGGCTGACGAGATAAAAAAAAGGGAGAAAAAATAAAAAATAAAAAATGATAAAAAAAAACGGTATGTCCATAAGCAAAATGGGCACGGATGAAAACCCGAAAGGGCTCCGTGAGTAAAAACAGCAGGACTACCGGCGAGTGTTTGTGAAAACCCGAAAGGGCGCAACCTCGTTAAGAGACACTTATAGGGTCCTCTCGACCTTGTAAGGAGAAACCGCCCGCGTGAGATCCTTACGACTCACAAAGGAGCGACACACTTAGGGATCCCCACGATTCCTAAGGAGAAAATACACTTGCGAGATCCTCACGACTCGTAAGGAGAATTCTCTTATGGGACCCTCACGGCTCGTAAGACTTGAAAGTCTTAAGTTACAGAAACCCAAACCTGTTCTTAAGCAAATCCCCCACAACCTTCGATACTGCCCTACAAGTGGCTCAATACTGACCCTTGTATACAATCCACGGGCGCGAATAAACATTTCCCCAACAAAGTCCCACCCGTGACTAGGGATATGTCCATATGATGAGCAACCCTTGTAGGTCCTCTTGACCTATAAGGAGAAAACCCTCTTGTAGGATCCTTACGACTTATAGAGGAACATACACTTAGGGATCCTCACGATTCCTAGGGAGAAAATACACCTGCAAGATCCTCACGACTTGTAGGGAGAAATACCTTTGTGAGACCCTTACGGCTCATGAAGTCAAAAGCCTTGGTCGACAGGACCCTTAACCCTGTTTACTAAGCCCCCTTTGTTCAACATCGACAGAGGCAAATGATGATTCGCTCCTGGCAACATCCCAGTTGTAGCGGTGCTGATGCCGAAATCGGTATCTAAAATCCAAGCTTGCAGTAAAAAAGCTAGCGAGCCACACATGCATACGAAATAGCCGAAATGATGGGGCAACTTGTAATAAAAAGCAGCAAGTAAAAAAATGTATGCATGAAAACAGCCGAAATGATAGGGCGACTCGCAATAAAAAGCAGCGAGTAGAAAATAAATAAATAGCCGAAATGATTGGGCACCGCGAAAAATAGCCGAAATGATAGGGCAATCGCGACCTCCGCGATATAAAAGCTGAAATGATAGAGCATCGTGGAAAAAGAAACAAAATATAAAAGAAAAGTTTCAATTTATGCCCTACAGGTGATGTTCCATCACACCCTGTACACAATCCAAGGGCGTAAACAAAAAGGGAACATACCTCCCCCCCAGGTTTCACCAAAGAAAGAAGCTAAATCTCGACGGGCCACAAGCGACCTAGAGATCATCCCAGTATTCGTCTCGTAACGACGGACACAACGTCAAGCTAAGCGGAACAGCGGCAAATCCCAGTTCCATGGATCGGTGGTATACATACCGCCAACATTCAAACCGCCATCCCGTGAAATGCGGATACAATCAGCAAAATCCTGGTTACGTGGAACGCGGATAACGTCACTCTTTGACCCCGTGGAAAACGTCCAAAGCGGATCCTGGTCCTCGCAGAGCACGGCAGTGAACCCGTGTGAAGTATCCAGAGCGGAGCCTAGTCCTCGCCGAGCACGGCAGTGAACCCGTGTGAAGCATCTAGTGCAAAATTCCTGGTTACGTGGAACGCGGATAACGTCACTCTTTGACCCCATGGAAAACGTCCAGAGCGGATCCTGGTCCTCGCAGAGCACGGCAGTGAACCCGTATGAAGCATCCAGAGCGGAGCCTAGTCCTCGCCGAGCACGGCAGTGAACCCGTGTGAAGCATCTAGTGCAAAATTCCTGGTTACGTGGAACGCGGATAACGTCACTCTTTGACCCCGTGGAAAACGTCCAGAGCGGATCCTGGTCCTCGCAGAGCACGGCAGTGAACCCGTGTGAAGCATCCAGAGCAAAGCCTAGTCCTCGCCGAGCACGGCAGTGAACCCGTGTGAAGCATCCAGTGCAAAATTCCTGGTTACGTGGAACGCGGATAACGTCACTCTTTGACCCCGTGGAAAACGTCCAGAGCGGATCCTGGTCCTCGCAGAGCACGGCAGTGAACCCGTGTGAAGCATCCAGAGCGGAGCCTAGTCCTCGCCGAGCACGGCAGTGAACCCGTGTGAAGCATCTAGTGCAAAATTCCTGGTTACGTGGAACGCGGATAACGTCACTCTTTGACCCCGTGGAAAACGTCCAGAGCGGATCCTGGTCCTCGCAGAGCACGGCAGTGAACCCGTGTGAAGCATCTAGTGCAAGATTCCTGGTTACGTGGAACGTGGATAACGTCACTCTTTGACCCCGTGGAAAACGTCCAGAGCGGATCCTGGTCCTCGCAGAGCACGGCAGTGAACCCGTGTGAAGCATCCAGAGCGGAGCCTAGTCCTCGCCGAGCACGGCAGTGAACCCGTGTGAAGCATCTAGTGCAAAATTCCTGGTTACGTGGAACGCGGATAACGTCACTCTTTGACCCCGCGGAAAATGCCCAGAGCGGAGCCTGGTCCTAGCCAAGCACGGCAGTGAACCCGTGTGAAGCATCCAGAGCAAATACCGGACTGTAGAGTCCTTAAAATCCACGGACTATGATGTCCTTAACCTCGACCGTGATGTCTTAAAACTAACGATCAACCACCCCGATTCCCTACGGATTCTGCCTTGGTTTAAGGGTACATCTCTTCACTCCTATGATACCTGGCGTTGTAATTCCTCAACGTCTTCAAAGAGGTGACGGGTCCCTGCAACCAAACATCGGACTGTGGAGTCCCTAAATCCACGGACTATGAGGTCCTTAACCTTGACCGTGATGTCTTAAAACTAACATCGGACTGTGGAGTCCTTAAATCCACGGACTATGAGGTCCTTAACCTTGACCGTGATGTCTTAAAACTAACATCGGACTGTGGAGTCCCTAAATCCACGGACTATGAGGTCCTTAACCTTGACCGTGATGTCTTAAAACTAACATCGGACTGTGGAGTCCTTAAATCCACGGACTATGAGGTCCTTAACCTTGACCGCGACGTCTTTAAACTACAATACCTGGAGAAACCCCTGACTCCGTAAAACACAGACAAGGGTGACCACATCCAGCACTTACAAGTCCTCACGACCTGTAAGGAAGAAAAACTCTCTTGTAAGATCCTTACGACTCTCAAGGGAAAACCCGCTTAAGAATCCTCACGATTTTTAAGAAGAACTTATACCTATGGGATCCTCTCGACCTGTGGGGAGAAAAACTCTTTATGAGACCCTCGTGGCTCATAAAATGCAAAAGCCTTAGGAAGCAGATCCTAACCCTGAATCCTAAGCCATCGCTGTCCTGCAAGGAGATCAAGATAGAATATCCGCAGAATACAAAGCGGACACACCATTGAGAAGAAAAAATGTATCTTTTATTCATAAACCAAAATGGATACAAAGTACAATTCATGAAAGAAACAAAAAAGAAAGATACTCTCATCTATGAATATGTACAAAAAGGGAAAAGATACGAGTCCTCAAGCCGGCGGGCGGTGTAGTAATTTTACCAGCTCATCGTTCTGTTGCTGGGCCACGGCTTCGTGATGTAAGATCTCCAGAAGACGAGCTTCCGCCTGCGCTTGCGCCTGCTGGGCCTGACACGAAGCGAGCCGGCTTTCAAGTTCTTTCTCGGTGACCTTATGAGCCTCGACCCTCTCACGAATGAACGTGGCAGCTTTATCGAGAGCCACCACCTCTTTGATGGGCTCCTGAAACACCCGCCAGAGTTCATACACTTTGTTGGCCTAAGACTCGCCTGAAGCTCGCTCAGCGCCTTAGAAGCCAGCTCCCTCTCCGAGAATTTACGGCCGAACCCCTTTTTCTCGCGCGACAAAATGTTCGCCACGCGTCATCCTATCAGGTCATGTAAGCTCACTTCCGCGGCCGCAACCTTGGAAACGGGACATACACGCTCAAGACCATATAAATGGGCTTCCAGTCGACGGCAATAGTCGATCTAAAAACGCGCTCACATAACCTGGTATGAAAAGCAACGAGAAACTTTCCGATGATTATCCTATCGGGCATGTGTTCGCGATCATATGAGCATCCGAAAAAGAAATAAAATTTGAAGCTTTAATGCGCATGCGACATGACAACAGTGTTGATAATTGAAGGAAGTTTTCATAAAAGGAACACAAAATTTATTCATGCAAGCGAAAACATGCATACGAGTACCGAGCCTACATGGAAGTTCAATATAAAGCATACGAAAAGAAGGACTAATTTAAAAAATGCTACGCTAACGGGAAAAGGTCACCAAACACGGGATCAATGGCACAGGGGTTAATGAAGCAGAGGACAAAATTCTCTATCTCTCTCTCCGCTCTCTCCAGCATATCAAAGCGACGGTTCTCGCGAGGAGTCGCCCCCCATCGATTGGCGCCATGTTCATCTGCAAAAGCAGACATAACAGCTCGTCGGGCTCTTATTTCGCTCAAAAGATGAACTGAGCGATCTTTCAAAGCCTAAGTAATCAAACAGGCCTCATGAAAACCCTCGAGCTTCTCTTCAGCTGCGTCAAGCATCGCCAGGGTCATCTCCGCTGGGTGAGGAGGGATGTCGGCAAGCACGGCCGTGAGAATCATCCGGAGCCAGAGGGAACCCATCGGGAGGGGAGACCCTCTACGGATCGAGAGTTCATGCATGGCTAAGTCGCATTCGTTGTCGGAAAGGAGGGGATCCACCAACCGAGCAGCAAAGCGGGGGATCATCTCCTCAATAGGAACTTCCCATGGCTGTCGACGAGCATGAGGGCGATTGCAGGCCATGGCGCTCGTTTGTTTCTCAAGACAAGTTACACCAAAATAAAAAAATATAATATAAACCTCTCTGTGAAGGGAAAAGAAAGCTATAGCCTCATATATAAAGAAGTGCATTAAGTGCTGTGCGCGGAAAATCTTGCATGGTGAAGCTATTTCCAAGGCCCAAAAAAGGAAAGGCATCGAAAATCAAGGAGTTGGAACTATTTCCAAGGCCCTTTTTCTGCATCTGATATTGTGCACTGAAAATATGGCATGGGGAAAATTCTGTGAATAGCCCCATCAAGGGACCCCACGTGCAGAACACGTGAGGCCTAAACCCGATGTACATCAAAAAAGAAAAAATGGAGTAGCACCCTGCATATTGAAAGCACCAACAACAACAGTAGCAAAATAGTAAAATCCCAGAGAAAAGCATGCAAACATGGAAAGACATAATAAAACTTGTCACTGAATCTTTCAAGAAGTTCATACAAGATAAAGAGGACAGGTTTACAATGGTAAGACTTCAAACGCAGGGCATGGGTTGAGAAACTCAAAATTAACTTTGTCCAAGATTCTCCAAGCATTTCGAACCTCCCGAGTATGCTTCCTTTCGCGGTCGCAAGCGTCGGGGTCCTCACGAATATCCTCCACCCTCCGATAGGCAGCAAGTATGGCGGACTGCTGAAAGGCTTGGTGCAAGAGATCAATAAGGTGATCTCGCCTCCTCTTTGAGATCAAGCCCATCAGGTACACCGAATGTACCTTATCCTCAGCAGTGTCCAAGGCCCTGAGCGGTATGCCGGTGCAAAAGAGAGGAAGTGCCTCCCGGATCGCCAACACGATCAGCCTCAGAAGAGAAGAGCGACGGGGGAGTAACCGATGATTGTACTCGTCAAAGCGGCTCATGATCTCGGCACACTGAGCATCGGTGAACTCCTGGTTCTGACTGCGGCCCAGTGCACGAATATTCCCATAGGAAATGATCTCGTCAAGACCATACAGATGGGCATCCATGATACCTGGAATAAAGGTCATGAGAATCATTACAAAGCTCCTGTTGCATTAATTGCAGAAGGACAACCTAAGGTCAAGAGACCCCAAGAAGCCTCCGTGTGAAGAAACTGAGTTCTTCATTGGAATTAAATTCCTTATAAGAGAAGGGAATTAAATTCCCAGAAAACATTTTTGGGATGGAATTAAATTCCATGGAGTTGAACCGCCATCATCATCTCCCCAAGGATCATCCGACCCTAAGAGATCTATTGTTGGAGGTTAAGTGGTCTCATATTTGGTTAAAGAAATTGAAGAAAAATGGGTTCTTTGTGAAATCCTTAATGTGGATTTAAAATCCAGAGAGTTCTTTTAAAACAAAGGTGCTTCAGCCGTTCAACATTATTACCTGAGGAAAAGGGATCCTTCAACAGAGTTAAACTCTGGAAAATGTCTGAGACAGAGAACTAAGCTCTGGAGGAAGAGAATTAAATTCTCAAAGGAAAAAAGTTCTCAGAAGAAGAAGATGAACAAAGTGAAGGCTCTTCTGAAGAAACGTGAGTATTTATAAGAGGAGATGGAAACGTTTCATCTCCCCAAATTCCTAGAGGAATCCAACGGTCACAAAAGGTGACAGCGTTGCACTCACATGCGGACACGTGAGAACAACGCTGTGGGGGCATTTGTTTCCTGATTTAAAATCAGAAAAGCTTATGGAAAAGGCTTCAGAAAAGGGTCACGTGCTTACACGTGACCAGCAGTCACGTGTTGGCACGTGACATCTAAAAGCATCAGCAAGGCAAATTCAGCTTCCCGTTTACATCAAAGAAAAGGGCTTCAGAAAGGGTCACGTGCTCCCACGTGACAATTAAAAGCGGCTTCAAAGGCAAACCGGTTCACTGATCAAATCAAGGAGAAAGCTTCAGAAGAGGTCACGTGCTCCCACGTGACCAGGGTCACGTGTTGGCACGTGATACTCAAAAGCAGCGGACTTGTTCTCCATTTAAATCAAGAAAAAGAGTCCAGCCGAGGGTCACGTGCTCACACGTGACCAGGGGTCACGTGGTGGCACGTGACAGCTAAGCAGCGACCAGAAAGCAGAGCGCAGAAAGAAAGAAGAAAGCTCGTCCCAAGGGGGTCACGTGCCCACACGTGACCAAGGGTCACGTGGCCACACGTGACCGATTTTCAAAGCCTATCTTTCAACAGAATCAAATTCCGAGGAGAGATCACTTAAATCTTTCCAAAGGAAAAAGATTATAAGCAACCGATTAAATTAAAGATTTAGAGGTGATTAAATATCATCTATCTATGGGAAAATCTCGAATTTGGAAAGATTTCCCCTTTAAATCTAACCGAAATAACAAAGGAGAATCTCTGGATTTAAAATCCAATGGTGAATAAAATTCACCTAATAATCCAACGGTCCAAAACGAATGATGGATGCAAATCAAATCTCTCAATGAAAGATTCATCAAAAACTAATTGACTCGGCTGCTTCTCCTATAAATAGGAGCCAAGAGACATACACAAGAGGATATATATGCAGAGGGAAGAAAAGAGAGAGAGCCTTGATACTTTGAAGAATTTGGATCTTTTGCAAAAGAAAACCCTAGGTAAGAAAGGGAAGGCTTTTTGAAAGAAAAGAGAAATTAATTCTCAACAGAGTTTAACTCTGATATAAAACAGAAGAACATGGTTCTCTCTTTGATGGAGGATCTGTAAAGTGCACATCTCCCCTTGAGTTGAGAATTTAATTCTCAATGGGTTGAGATCCTGCTATGCACATCCAAAGCACAGAGAGAGAATGCAAGCACGAGAATTTAATTCTCACAGAACTATAGAAATTTAATTCCTTTAAAATAAAATTAGGGTTTGACCCTGTGTTATGGGAATTTAATTCCTTCAGAATGAAAAGAATCAGGGTTTAACCCTAATTAAGAATTTAGTTCTGTGAAAACAACAAGAATTTAATTCCCTTAATCTTACTCCCCAGAATAATTCTCTAACAGAGAGTGGGAGTTTAATTCCTTAAAGCTTTTATTAGGGTTTAACCCTATTCAGTTCTTCACATATATGAGGAATTTAATTCCTACAGAAAATTCAGAGTTCAACTCTTCAAAAGGAACTAGGAATTTAATTCCTCTGAAATTATTGTCAGGGTTCAACCCTACGAGGAATTTAATTCCTGAAAGGGATTAACAGATCTTCTAAACAACTACAGAAAAGAAGGGTCACGTGTCACCACGTGACCCCCCCAAAAGATCTACAGAAAGCCCTTTGAGGCAGTGCCTCACGTGACCCACGTGACCCTTGGCAGAAGCTTTAACATACTCCATTCAAACACCCGTCACGTGATGACACGTGATGCTCCAAAAGATGCGATCTTTTCAGCAGAACAAACGAAGGGAGGGCGCCCTCACGTGCTACCACGTGACCCCTCTTGCCTTAGCGTCTAACGCTAAAATGGAACCCCTGAATCCAGTGTTAAAACACTGTTGGGCCTTAGTGTTCAACACTAATCGAAGAACTTTATTTGCAGTGTTCAACACTGATTACCTTAGTGTTTAACACTAATGTGAGATCTCTGTTGCCAGTGTTTAACACTGATCTGTTTTAGTGTTTAACACTAATTTGAGAGCCTTGTTGTTGGTGTTTAACACCAACTACCTGTTAGTGTTAAACACTAACTTGTCAATCTCATTCCCAGTGTTCAACACTGATTGGTCTATAGTGTTTAACACTAGGCATTGGCCCAATTGGCTAAATGGCCAGAGGCAAACTCTCTCCTTCAATGGACCAACAGGAAGCCAATATTCCAGACATGATTGGACTTAGCCCAAGCTGGTCATAAGTCCTCAATTCGTAATTAACTGGGCTAATGGGCTCATAACATAACTAATTGGTCTTGATCCCAAATTGGGCCAAAGACTATTTAATCCACTTCGGTTCCAGGGTACATCTTTTCACTCCTTTGATACTTGGCGTTGTAATCCCTCAACGTCTTCAAAGAGGTGACGGGTCCCGATGACCACACATTGATACGGACTGTGGGGTCCTTAAACCCATGGACTACGACGTCCTTAACCTCGACCGAGATGTTTTAAAACTAATAACGGACTGTGGGGTCCTTAAACCCATGGACTACGACGTCCTTAACCTCAACCGAGATGTCTTAAAACTAACAATGGACTGTGGGGTCCTTAAACCCATGGACTACGACGTCCTTAACCTTGACCGAGATGTCTTAAAACTAGCAATGGACTGTGGGGTCCTTAAACCTACGGACTATGACGTCCTTAACCTTGACCGAGATGTCTTAAAACTACCCATGGACCGCAATGTCCTTAAACTACCCATGGACCGCAATGTCCTTAAACTACCCATGGACCGCCATGTCCCTAAACTGGAACAATAGAGCCACGCATGCTCTTTTGCCGGATCTAAACGATCCCGTTTAAGTTGATCTTAGCCTCAAATACGGCTAACGTATCCTTAAACCTTCAAACAGACTGGACTATGAATCCCTCCAATCAACTTTGGTTCAAGGGTACATCTCGGAACTCCTTTGACTCCTATCGTTGTAATCCTTCAACGTCGTCAGAGAGGTGACGGGTCCCGACGGCCATACATTAAATGGACCACTAAGTCCCTAAACTGGAACAATGGAGCCCAAATGCTCTCTTGTCGGATCTAAACGATCCCGTTAAGTTGATCTTAGTCTCAAGTTAGACTAACGCATCCTTAACAAACGTTTGAGTTGATTTTAGCCTCAAATATGGCTAACCTATCCTCAAACCAATCCCCCAAACCCAAATCTAAGATAGTACGGATTTGGATTAGTCCACGCCCTACGGGTGACGACATAACTCGGTCTCCGTAAACAATCCACGGGCAACAAAACATAAAATAAACACACACGACACGAAGTGACCATCTGGAGAAGGAGAAAGTTGTTACCGCGATGCGGTAGCGTAATTAACTGCAGGGGCTTATGCCTGCAGGAAAGAGCGTCCCCACAATCAAAAACCCCTCAAGCGAGGGGGAATCTGACAAAGTCTGCTACATCGGACGCATCCGCTCAAACCTTCGATATACGGTGCCATAAATCAACTTGGCATCTTCGGAGAGGTGGACGGATAGCACCAATTAGCATCTGCCCCGAACCCCAGGCATAGACACGTCTCGGCCGCCGTTCGGAGGGGAACACTCTCTCACACTCATTGCGGCGTTTAACTGTACGATTTGGTTTTCTATTGATTTAATACTCTCACCATGGGAGGAGGAGTTTTTCGTTAGGGTATCAATAGAAGACCTCATCTCAGCCGAAATTTGCATGGATTGTTTCATGAACATATCCAAAGTTTGTGCAAGTGAGTTTTCAGTACCGACCACTTGTGGTGTAGAAATGTTGGCCGGATTTTGGAAATTCTGTGACTGAAAGGGGGGCTGATTCTGTGGTTGTGGTTGCTGTGGAGGAGGTCTTTGATAATTACTTTGTTGGTTTTGATTCCAAGCAAAGTTAGGATGGTTCCTCCATCCTTGATTATATGTGGAAGAATAAGGATCGTTTCTAGGTCGCTGCTGAAAAGCAGCATTAGCTTGAAACGATGCATTCATAGGACATTCTTCCGTTAAGTGTGAAGGATCCGAACAGCAACCACAGACGGTCTTAGGAAGCGTGACCTGATTTAGGGAGAATGATGAGAACTTGTTTTCAATAGCATCGAGTTTCTTCTGAATCGCTGCCATTTCGGCTTTTACTGCGATAGAAACATCGAGCTGGTGAATACCTCCCTTAGTTGAAGGTGGTCTTACGTTTTCCCACTGCAACGTGTGTTCAGCAAGGTCTTTCAGATATTTCCATGCTTCACCGTCATCTTTAGACATGAAATTGCATTGACACATTGTTTCAAGCATCTGCTTTGTCGCTGGATTAATGCCCTCATATATAATCCGACATAAATCCCATCTTTGTATTCCGTGATGGGGGCATTGGACAAGCAGATCTTTGAAACGTTCAAAGCACTTCCAAAATGGTTCATTGGGAAGCTGGGTGAACTGGTTGATCTCGCTCCTAATATGTGCAGTCTTATGATTTGGGTAAAACTTCTTAAGAAATGCTATGACGAATTCATCCCAATTAGTGATAGAGTGTGCGGCAGTATTATAAAGCCATTTTTCTGCCAAGTCGCACAGTGTGAATGGGAGAAGACGTAAGCGCATAGCATCTAAAGTCAATTGTGAAGTACCCATCATTGCGCATACGTTTTCGAATTTGGTGATGAAAACGTACGCGTCTTCCGACTCAAGCCCGTGAAATTTGGGCAGCAGATTGATGTAGTGGGGTTTAATTTTGAAATTATCCCCGTTAGGTGGTGGAAGAGATAGACAAGTAGGAAGGGGACCACGGATAGGATAGCATCTCTCTTGGAGAGAGATGCGCGGTGGATTTTGCTCACTTGCGGGCGGTGGCAGCATGGTGTTATAATTAGATGGAGTGCCGTCCATCACGGTCGATGTGGTGTGTGGTGGGGGAAAAGAAGATGAAGAAGTACCGACTTCGGCGTCGATAGCAGGAACGCGGACAAGACGGGCACTAGGATCCCGTGTCCAGCCGAGCATGCACTAAGCGGGTTTAGTGCAAGTGGCAGCGTGTGTGTGATTTTAAAATTGGCTTGTTTTGAAAAAGTGGGACTAAAGACAAATCTCCCTAAGATGCACAAGCAACCCTAGAACTAAGGTCACCTAGGTCCAGTCTCTAGACCGCTCCTAGACTTCCAAAGGACAAGCCGCAGGATAAATCCTCTACCGCCTTCGTACTACCCTTGTAGCCAGGTAAGTGCCAGGTAAGTGGGAAGGAACCACGTCGTGGGCCTAATTAAAAACCACTAGCCTTTGTCACACTTGCCTAGGCACTACAAAAGTAATGAGGATAAACGATAGATTACCCACGACCTTCCTCTGTCCTTATTGAGCGCGACAGTCCTTAGAGTCTGGTCTAGATATTTTTTAAATTAATGAAGGGTTGATCTATATGCTCGGTTTGTGATTTGTGGGGCTTAAGAAGGGTGATGAAATCCCCATCTAATATTGATTTGGTCTTTGCCTCTTAAAGTCCGTATTAAATATGCAAAACAAAACCAATC
Organism: Agapanthus africanus; assembly: GCA_030015575.1. Taxonomy (NCBI): domain Eukaryota; kingdom Viridiplantae; phylum Streptophyta; class Magnoliopsida; order Asparagales; family Amaryllidaceae; genus Agapanthus; species Agapanthus africanus. The sequence goes on from CM057337.1 coordinate 762,392,569, forward strand.
ACAAAACTTTTGCAAAAAGAATTTTTTTAGCGGCGCAGTTTTGCAAAGAATCCTGCAGAAAATAGAGTTTATTGGATTTGAGGGGAGAGAGGAGGAGTTAAGAAATATACCAGAGAAGATTGAAGCCCTAATTCCTCCAACCTGCCGCGATTCCGCCGCAGAATGGGTGCTTTTGCCGCGGTTCAGCCGCGTGGCAGAAGTAACAGTTGATGAAATTTTTTGTATAGCCTTTTGTGCTCCTCTGGATCTCTAAAAATGTCTCTGTTTCCTGTTCTCCTTAATTCTGTGACTCCAGATCTCCTTGCAAAAATTCACGCACAAATCGTTAAATATACAATTTGCAGTTTTGTTTTAATAATGATATGGCTCGTCTAAGAATTCAACACAAATAGTAAAAATAAAAAAATTACGCACGTATCCCCGGCAACGGCGCCATTTGATTGATACGAAATAGTGTATGTTTGTAGTTGCCGCAATCAATAACGGTGTCGCGTATAGCTAGACCGAGATGAGTACGGGTCGTCCTCTGGGAAACGTGGAACCTTTTACTTTTACTTTAGATGTGTTGAGAAAGAGAGGAGGGATAAAGAATTTTATAGAATGGTTTCTAGATCTACGTTAAACAAGAATGTAAAATTTAGATCTAGATTATTTTAAAGATGTAGTAAATATAATAAGAAGGCTTGTAGGGTTCGTTAGGATTTAGTAGTTATGGACGATTAATTAAAAGTTACCCTTTTTATCCATTAATAGATTTAGAACTAGAACGACGGTGATGCGTGTAGATTAGGGTTTCTGGAGGGAAAAGGAATCCCACTCTTAACCCTTATCTCGACACGGAACTCCGTTCATATCTAGCCTTTACCAAAACAATCATTAATCTAATCTCTAATCGCGGTCGGAACTAGCAAAGAATTCCTAGCGCGCCCGATTAGGATGTTAATGATTCTTTTGATAAAGTTCCTAAACTTTATAGGACTTAAAAAGGGTTTAATTATTTTCATCGCCCATTAGCCTACCCTAATCCTACGAACCCTAACAAGCGGAGAATTACTCGCGCATGTTGGGAGAAGAAGATGAAAAGACAGAGAGGGAAAACATAATGTAAAATGCAAAAACAATTAAATAAAATAACTACCTTTATTAATCGACTTGAACAAACTACACTTTAATCCGTAGAAAATGATTACAAACTAGTAGCTTCTCGATCTTTCCTAAGGAGGTAGTCGAACAGTCGATGATCAGCCTGGATGCGTGAGCGTCTGGAGCTTCGTGATCGCGTCGGCTTGATAACTTTTCCAAGAGGCTCTCGGTGCTCTTTTATAGTGCAAAGACAGAATCTTCTTGTTGAAAACTTGGTAAAATTTATCATAGATTTATGCCAAAAAATCTCATTCTCTAACTCCCTGGAATTGCGGCGGATCCGCGGCGCAAGGGGGGTTTGGCCGCGGATCCGCGCTCAAAGGTGAGGATCTCTTGATCAAAATTCTTGGGCTTTCTTCTTGTGACATGTGGCAATCCTAGGCACCTTTAGAATTCAAAAATCTTTTCTCGGTTGCTTCCAGACTTGGTCTCCAAGTTTTGCTTCTTAATTTGGCAAGTTTTCTTCAACCACTTGATTTGTTTGATAGATTCTGCATAACAACTTGGAAAATTCTGCACAATAATCTCAAATAATATTTAGTAGACTTAGTTCTACTAGGATTTGGTCAATAGATTTATTTTCATACATTTTTCTACCAAATGCTAATTAAAATATATTAACACATGGAAAATAGTGTTTTTACACATAAACCCTCATATGTATAATATATTATAATAAAGTCCTTTTTTAATATGAAAATGGTAGGAAAATTGTAATACAAATGTGCAGTTTTATCAACTGAACACTCGGCTAGAGGGGGGAGAGGTGAGAGAGTGAGGGTGTTGGTTTCAAAGTCAAAAATAAAAGTCAAAGGCCCATTCTTACACATGTATATTATTCTTTTCTTTTCATTTCTTATGAAGAAAGTGTGGGTACTTGGGGATTGGGGCAGCCCAAAATTCGGCCAGCAAGAGGGGAAAGGGGAGGTGGTGTGTGTGTGTGAAGCAATGAACACCAAACACCAATTCAATATGTACCACATTTCCTTGTTTAATAAATTCCTTTAATTTCACCATTTAAGCCTTTTTTTCCATATTTTCTAAAACCGATTAACAACTTCATTTCATTTCAAAAACAACGTGTTACAATTTTGTTTAATGTGTTATGATGCACAAAATTTGTTTTAACTCATTCCAATTTGTAATTTTCCCTAATTAAATGTATTAGTGACGGCTTAAAATAATATTAAAATAATTATTTTCGGAAAATTTTTCAGAAAATTTGAAATTTCACCAGTGGCTCAATAAACATCAAATAGTAGCAATTATATAGCTAGAATATGTATATTTAATTTTATAATAAAGATATTTGTATTTTGACTTTTTACAGAAACCCCCTTCATTTTACCGATTTTCTGAAATTTCACCGAAACGATTTTCAAAACGTTACATCTTCTGAGTTGGGATATGTGGAACATATTATGCACTCCTTCCAATGAAGGTGGAAGTGCTAAGCGGTATGCCACTCCACCGACTCGTTCGAGTATGTCGAACGGTCCAATGTATCTCAGACTTAATTTACCCCGTCTTCCAAATCGGATCACTCCGCGGTTCGGAGATATCTTTAAGAACACATGATCTCCTGGCTGGAACTCCAAGTGACGTCTCTTTGCATCAGCCCAGTGCTTCTGTCGATCTTGGGCCATGCGCATCCTTTCCCTGATAGTACGAACCACATCAACAATCGCTACTATCATCTATGGTCCAAGCAATTCCCTATCTCCGATGTCGTCCCAACTTAATGGTGGTCGACACTTCCTTCCATACAGTGCTGCAAAATGTGTCATTCCTATGCTTGCTTGGTAGCTGTTGTTGTACGAAAACTCCACAAGATGTAGATGATCTTCCCACGATCCTTTGAAGTCTAACATACATGCTCTGAGCATATCCTCCAAGATCTGAATAGTTCGCTCAGACTGACCATCGGTTTGTGGATGATAAGCCATGCTGAAGTTCAGACTTGTTCCCAAGCTTGCTTGCAGACTCTGCCAAAATTGCGATCGGAACCTGGTGTCACGATCGGAGACAATGCAGACCGGTACTCCATGAAGTCTCAAAATTTCCTGTATGAGTTCATGGGTATAAGAGATAGTACATTATGAAGAGTTTAAATCATAAGTAGATTATTACCTCTATGTACTTTTTTGCTAGTATCTCAGTTGATTGGCTAACTCGAAATGGGATGAAGTGAGCCGACTTTGTGAGTCGATCCACAATGACCCATACGACATCGTTACCCTTTGTGCTGCGAGGAAGAGCAGTCATAAAATCCATCGTGATGTGTTGCCACTTCCATTCTGGGATTGGTAACGGTTGAAGTAATCTAGCAGTCCTGTGATGTTCAGCCTTTACTTGCTGACACACCAAGCATTTTGTGACGCGTCTGGTTACTTCACGCTTCATTCCATGCCACCAATAATTCTGATGTAGATCTTTGTACATTTTGGTACCTCTAGGGTGTACTGAGTAGGGAGAGCTGTGAGCTTCTTTCATTAACTCTTCCCGAACAGGCCCTTTTGGTACACATAATCTGCTGCCGTATCTCAAAGATCCGTATTCATGGATGATGAAGTCTATTCTGAGTCCATTCTCCACTTGTTCTCTGATCTTTTGCAACTTAGCATCACTTGCTTTGATCTGATTGACAATGGTTGATTGAACTTGTAAATTCATCAAACTTGAAGTGTTACCTGGCATGACTACTTCAATCTCCATCTGATGCAAGTCTTATTGAAGCTTCCACTGAGCGGTGAGATTCATCAATACAGGTTGGCGACTAAGAGCATCTGGAACCACATTCACCTTCCCTGGGTGATATTGCAAGTTGATGTCAAAGTCCGCCATGAGTTCTAACCATCTTCTCTGCCGCATATTCAACTCCTTCTGAGTAAACACATATTTTAGGCTCTTGTGATCTGTGTATATGTTCACTCGTTCACCAAGTAGATAATGGCGCCAAATCTTGAGAGCAAAGATGACGGCTGCCAACTCCAGATCATGCGTTGGATAATTGCACTTATGAGTCTTCAGCTGTCTTGAAGCATAAGCCACAACCTTACAGTGCTGATGTAGAACACATCCTAATCCCTTACCGGATGCATCGCAATGCACTTCGAATCCTCCAGATTGATCCGGTATGACGAGAATAGGCGTTGATGTCAACCTTGACTTGAGTTCAACGGAAGCTAGTTCGCATGCTTCTGACCACACAAATTCTTCATCTTTACGTGTGAGCTTGGTCAGGGGTGTTTCTATCTTTGAAAAACCTTCAATGAACCTTCTGTAATATCCAGCTAAATCCAAGAAACTCCGAATGTCCTTTACTAACTTTGGTGTAGGCCATTCGCTAACTGCTGAAACTTTCGCTGGATCCACAGAGATTCCTTCTCCTGATACGATATGTCCAAGAAAACCAACTTTCTTTAGCCAAAACTCGCACTTGCTGTACTTGGCATAGAGCTGATGTTGTCGAAGAGTTTCCAGGACAATTCGTAGGTGCTCTGGATGCTCTTTCCGACTCCTTGAATACACAAGTATGTCGTCGATAAAGATGACAACAAACCTGTCTAAGTACTCCCGGAAAACTTGATTCATTAGGTTCATGAATATTGCTGGTGCGTTGGTCACTCCAAATGGCATTACTAGAAATTCATAATGTCCATAGCGAATTCTGATAGCTGTTTTGTGAATATCAACTTCCTTGACCTTCACTTGATGATAACCTGAATGAAGATCCAATTTAGAGAAAACACAAGATCCACTTAGCTGATCGAATAAATCGTCGATGCGTGGGAGTGGATACTTGTTCTTTATAGTGACTTCGTTCAAGGCTCTGTAATCGATGCACATTCTGTATGAAACTTCATTCTTTTTCACAAGTAGTACAGGTGATCCCCAACTTGAAGTGCTGGGACGGATCCATCCTTTCGCCAGTAATTCATCCAACTGTGTTCGGACTTCCTTCAAACCTTCCGGACTTAATTGATAAGGTGTTTTGATCACCGGTTGTGCTCCTGGTACTAAATCAATGTTGAATTCAAGAGCTCGATCGGGAGGCAAACCTGATATATCGTCAGGAAACACATCGTCGAACTCTCGAACCACATCTGGTCTTGATTCTTCATCCGCTTGAGTTGCTGCAATTACTGCTTTCCTTGGCTTCGCTTTGTAGGTACTTGGCTCCAGGGTATGGTCTCCGCTTTTGAAATAGAAGACCGGATGGTCTGGAATCTCGAATACTACCCTCCTTTGACGACAGTCGATGGTAGCATAAAAAGTTCCAAGCCAATCCATACCTAGAACCACATCGAAGTTCGGTATGTCCAGCACTTTGAAGTCAGCATAAAATTCTCGGCTGCATACGACTACCAGACACAAGTTGTATCCCATTGTTTCCTTTAAAACGCCATTTCCTGAACTGACATTCCAGCTGGATACAAGCGGTGAGACTGGAATCGCATGGGTTCGGAAAAACCGTTGCGACATAAAGCAGTGAGATGCTCTAGTATCAAACAGTGCTAGTGCAGGTATTGAGGATACTAAGATTGTACCTAAGGTATGTGGGATATGTTTTAGGTATAGGAAAAGTATGTAGGATAAATACCAAGACTGAAAGAAGTTTTGAGAAAGAAAGGGTTACCAGTGATAACTTAGCCAGTGGCCTCATCTTCTTCCACTGTCATCGTGAAAGCCTGGCGCCTTAGTACATTCCTCCTGGCTTGAGGAGCATTCCTCTGAATGTTCCTTTGAGCTTGATGGAACTTATGAGGAGGTGGTGCAGCTTGTGGTCCTCTGGGTAGTGCAGGTAGTGCAAGCCTTGAAGCAGGTGCCTGAAGGGTTGGTCGCTGCGGATAGGTAATTGCTGGCCTGGGTGTAGCAACTGGGTTTTGTCTTTGGGGACAAGACCCAATATCATGAGTAGCTAAATCGCAGACTAAGCAAAGACGGTTGGCTTGCCGGCAGTCTTTCATCATATGTCCAGTTCTCTTGCAGTAGGTATAAAAGGCTGGGCTGGGACGATGGTTCGGTACTCCGGGTCGTCTTGGCATAAAAGGTGGCCTGGACGAGGCTCCTCCTTCCATTTGGTTGGCAGGACGCTTAAATCCAGCAGATTGAGGTCTTCCCCTCGTCTTTACTACTGCCTCATAACGGCGGGCAGCTTTCAGAGCAGATTCATGAGTCGGAAAATCTCCTATGGCCAGTGCAGCCTGGATCTCCGAATCCAAACCTTATTGAAATCGATGGGCTCTGATCTCATCCGTCGGTATTAGATGTGCCGCAAATCTGTTAAAAATATTGTGCTAGCTGCGTAATATGTGATATATAAAAATTCGAATTATTAAGACATATCTTACCGACTGAGCATGGTGAACTCAGCGTCATACTCATCTACTGACTTGGTCCATATCGAACCTTGTTGCAGATGGATGAACTGCTGTTCCATGTCGAACCTGGAAGTCTCAGGGAAGTACTTAGCGTCGAACATGTCGTGAAAAGTCTTCCATTCGATGGGTTGTTCAAGACGGCTTTCTTCCACCTTCCACCAGTTTCGTGCATTTTCCGTGAGCTGTAATTTTGCAACACGAACCCAAGCTAATTCTGGCACTTGTGCCGCTGCCAGATCATCTTCGATACTCTGAGCCCATTCCTCAGCTTCCAGTGGGCTCTCCTTTCCTGAGAACTGTTTAGGGTGCAAAGCCCTGAATTGCTTCACCCCAGGTGCTTCTACCTCGGGACGGTTCATTAAAAGAGCAGTCTGCTGCTGCTGTCCCTTTAGGAGGCTTCGGATTGCCTCAAGTAGAACCGTCTGCTCGTTGATCGGAGCAGGGATAGCAGGTGTGAGTGGTAGTGGTGGAGGTGTGTTATTGACATTGGTGCTGATGTTGTTCGGGGAATCCATAACCTTGAAGAAAAATTTGGGTTAGGACAGATTCAAAGTACATGAAATGATAAGATTCAAGGAACATGAATTGTAAGAATGTTTTAGTTGCTGGTTCTTGTGTTATATTGCTTAGGTTGTTCAAGCAGAATAGTGTTAGTGTTTATGCCCTAGAAGGCCATTACTGTATCATACTAGTTTGTATATTACTTAATGGAAGCTTGGGATATTCACATGTATATAACAGTCTTGCTAAACATGGTAGTATGCTACTTGGTTTTTCTATCTTAATATGTGAGTATACGTATTGATAGAGCTCTTAGGATCTTGCTTGACTACCAGCGTTGTGATGGCAGTCACACTAGTGGGGGCTGGGTAGTCTACAAGCACATCCTTATTCAGGTCCCTAGTCGTTGGATTATCGAGACAGGGCATCGATACTCCGGAGTAGACTAGTGTGTACGCTTCTCATCCCAGTTGGGGAGATGGTCTGTCCCACAGCCGTCAGTACGTCGTACTGGAGATAGTATGCAGGTGCTCGTTAGGTTACGGGTACACCGGACAGGACTCACAGGGGACTGTTGGTTGGTTTTATACCAGTCGTCAGTGAACAGTTCCCAGGTGACATGAGTACAGCATAGTCCGCAGACTTGACACTGCTACTTCGCCTCGAGTGTGTCCCACTGTTCTTAGATTGCTACCCTACCACGGCTCAAAGGAGTCGTGCAAACAGGTAGCAGTTGGGTGCAGTCCCGAGCACTTGGAGGCAGTGGCGGTTAGACAAGATTCGTCTCTCCCGGTATTGGGGGTTGATATCGCGCTGTGTCAGAGAGCCATTACGCAAAGTCCCTGGCCAGGGCAAGCGAGATTTGCTGGTAGGTTCCAGTAGTTTCTCAGGGTGTAATGGGCTTCGCTCCGACACGACTTATACCGCTATTAGGGGACTGACGCTTGCCGCCCCCTAGGCCCGATATGCGATAGTCTTAGACGAACGGACCGGACTGTACGGAGATTGTCACATCAGACTCAGTAGGAGTTCGGATGGGTTTCCTCATCGGCCTTCTTATCGACATCTACCTGGGGACCGTTATGTACAGCTAGTGCCGCTTGCGGTTTGTGGTTAAACCCACTGCCAGCGTAGTAGTCGAGTCTCTAGAGTCCCACACAGAGAGTTTCCCTACTCCAGGCGAAACGATATAGAGGTCGTATGGTTTTACGACAAGGGTTCGGACGCATACGTGTGTTTACACACGTACGACTTTCGGACAGGTTTTACCAGTCGGCTTTGGTTTAAGCCAGTTACTGGTATCCGGTTATTGGATTTATACAGTCTAAAATTTTTCCGTATTTTTGCGGAAAGGAGGGGCATTCTCGTAATTGCGCGAGAAGCTTCTAGAAGATGGTGACTAAGGAGGTTTAGGTGGCATATACAATGAATGTGATTAGTGAGTCATATGGATGATTCATCCATGTCATTAATGCATCATAAATGCTTAATGACTCATGGATGTGAATCATCACTAGATATTATCAAGCATGGTTGTTAAATTCATTTTCTTTTCTTTTCTTGATAATAGAAATGCTTGATATATATTATCATAACTCATTCTTCTCACTTCATTATTATCTTCACCTTCTCTCTCCTCAAGCTCTCCCTCTTCAAACCCTAATCCTCCCCTCTCATGTGTTGAGTACAAGGATTAGTTAGACTAATTAAACCATAACCCTCACTCTATATCACCTAGCTTCTTTGATTAGCACTTAAAGAAGGTTAGTTGCCTCAAGTTTAGAGGCTAAGCTTGGAGTAAAGCTCTCGGGTGGATCGTCTACTACTTCGAGAAGGCCGAGGAGGAGGAGGAGTTCGCAAAGACGAAGGACACGATTCGTTAGGTATAATCCTTAAACATAGTAGTATAGAACTTCTATGTTTCTTGTTAGTTATCGTTTAGCTTCGATTCGTGCGGTTAGTCGATGTTTAAGCAAAGAACAAGATCGTTTTTCATATTTCCGCCTCCCCGCAAGTCGTGGGGTGTTGTACATCGACTTACAGTGGTATCAGAGCCTGGCTAAACAATAAATAACTTACTTGCAAATTTGTATGAATTTCGAACGGGAAAAACGAAACCGGAAAAACCCGAAATCACAAGTTTCTGTCGATTTTTAAATGAAGTCCAAAAATTTTTCAGGGAGGTTCAGAAAGCTTAAAAAGTCAGTAGAAGAACACCCAAGAAATTTGGGCCCCTAAATCGCCTAAAGCGCCGCGGAACCGCGGCGGATCGCACCGATCCGCCGCGCTTCCGCCGCCGAGTTGGCGATTCAGGAACCCAATTTTCCTGTGTTGCTTCTCTGTGATATTTGGTATTTTCTGGAAGTTTTTATTTTTGCTCAGGTTTCAGATTTACAGAGAAGTATTGGAGCAAAATTAAAAGTGTTTAATCGATCGAAATTATACAGTATTTGCTTGTTGGATTATATCTGTGTTTGTATAATGTGTTCGTAAACCTCCCCTAACTGCTAGTATGTCGGTTGGCAGGGGGTTGCACATTTCTGTAATGGTTTTTACTGTTTGTGGATATGAACTGTGTTGGACTGTTGTGATGTATAGCCGGGGTTATGTGATGGGTTATTATTTAATTCATTTGATGTAAATGTAATTTGTTGTAATATTATTTTGCGGGGCACATCCAGGTTGCGGTTGTAGCCACCGTTGTATTATTTCATTTTACTGTTTTTGCTCCTAGGACAGACCCAAGGTGGGGTGCACAAACTGCCGGGCGGGTAGTTTGCCGTACCCGTTGGGGTCTTGGGTGGGGTAATGGCTATTCATCACAACTGTGTAATCCGTCTTTTGTTGCAGGCTCAAAACAAACACGGATTGCTTGCAAATCCAATAAAGTTCATCTGTGATCTGGAATGCCTATTATTGCGTCTGACGAATGTACAATATCTATATATGATAGCTATTTAGACGTCACTTATGTTTTACACCCGCGCTAGCCCAGCCCCCGCTCCGTCGTTAGTTAAGTAACCTAACGGCTGATGACGGGACCCCGTGGCGAATGCGGATGGCATAAGAGGACGTTGTATTTTCGTTGTTTTCTGCAATGATAGGTTAATGATGGGACGCATTATTTATAATGCAAAGAAAATAAACCAAAAGTTTAATCGTTGGAACAATTTAAAAGAAACCACTCGGTTAATTTTAAAAACCAGATATTTTTAAATGCGGAGCTTTAACCACTCCTTTTAAAAGCTATCAGGTTCCTTCGGTTATATCAAGTTCACTACGTTCACGGTTTCGCCAAAACCATTCGTAGCCCTCCGTCATTTCATTTGGGTATTCAGTAGTATTCAAGCTATGCATTTTGGCCAAAGTCAAGGCATAGTGTTTGGTAGCTGCTGGGTTTTCATTTGTTGCATAAGATAGATGAGTTAGTTTGGGACAGTCGTATTATCATTTGACCAAAGTCAGGGGTATATACGGATGGGTTCAAATTAACAAGATAATGACGGGTAGAACTTGACATGTGACTTATGACATTTTGACCAAAGCCAAGGTCATAAGAGCATGGGGCAAAAATATATATCGGGAATTTTTAAAGAAACTGAAATTTGCAAAGAGTTGCATACCATTTGGAGTTTGATGAATGTTGGTAGGATTCCTTCAACATTATCATACGATGATATTTGGATCCCGATCCTACTGTGAGTATATGCTACTTATCAGGAGATTCGTCACTTAACGATCAATGCTATAAACCAAGTAGGTGTCAAGAAAGGTGTCAGCGGGGTTACGCCCCCAGAGAAAAGAGGTTATTTAATTAAGGAACTTCGCGAAAGCGTTGGAAAACCTCCCTCGAAGTATCAACACTAGCCTGGCTAAACGGTTAAGCAAGTATTGTATAGTGAGAATAGTCCTGGCTAATTCTTCTTTTATGGTTTGAGGAAGGATTCGAGAAACAGTGGGAGCCATCCAGTTTAGATAAACTAAAAACCACTCTAAACTTGCAAGAGCATCATGCTAAAGAGTTTTCTTCTCTCTCTCCTAATTGCAGCGACCCTGAAAATGACTGGACTTAAGTTACTTTTAGAGAAAAATATACTGACAGGGCCAAACTATAAAGATTGGCTGCGGAATGTCAAAATGGCTTTGACCTATGACAAATTGGGGTATGTCCTCACCGCTACGGCACCTGCTGTCCCTGGTCCCAAATCCAGCAATGCGGATAAGGAAATCCGCAAAACCTGGGATTTAGATTGCGCGAAAGCCAAGTGCATCGTGCTTGCCTCAATGAACAATGAACATCAGAGGAGGCACGAGGATATGAACCTAGATGGCATATTTCTCCATACAAAGGAACTTTATGGAGAGCAATCTCGTATAGCAAGATATGAGACCTCTAAGAACTTGTTTCGAGCGAGGTTGGCTGTCGGGTCATCGGTAGGAGAACATGTCCTAAAGATGATCGGCTATATTGAAGAGCTCGCAGACCTTGGGACGACTTTGGATAATGAGCTCTATACAGACCTTATTCTCCAGTCCCTTCCTCACACCTACGCCCAGTTTATCCTGAACTTCAACCTTCAAAGAAAAGAAGTTGAACTTCCGGAACTCCTGAACATGTTAAGGAGTGCAGTGGGCACCTTGCAGAAAGCAAGGGAAACACCCGCTATGTTTGTTAGCGGCGCATCTTCTTCCGGGTCCAAGGCTAAGGCCAAAGGAAGGAAGAAGAAGGCCACCACCAAACCTAGAGGAGGTGTTAGTAAGGTGGGAGGGAAGGGAAAGAAAAAGTTTGCGGTACCGGTAGTTGGCCAGGATGAGTGCTTCCATTGTCACAGGAAAGGGCACTGGAAGAAGGATTGCAAGGCGTGGAACGCCAAGAACCAGGAATCGAAGCAAGCTGTGGCTTCGACTTCAGGTGTGTTTGTAATTGAGAATTGTCTGTCGATCAACTCTACTTCCTAGGTATTGGATACCGGATCAGGATCTCATATTTGCAATTCATTGCAGGCACTGAGAAACCGTAGAGTGCTGAAGGAAGGTGATATGACCCTAAAGGTTGCTAACGGAGCTAGCATGGGAGCTGCGTCCTTCGGGGATTATCACCTAGGATTGACGAGTGGACACATTTTGGTTTTACATAACTATTTTTTTGTACCAAGCTTAACGTGTAATATCATATCAGTTTCCTTGTTATCAAATAAAGGTTATGATTTCACGTTTGTAAGAGATGTTGTTAACATCCACTTTAATCATGGTTTGATTGGGTCCGGTACACTAAATAACGGTATATATGTTTTAAACCAACTCCAAATTTTCAATGTCCAGAACACACTTAAAAGAAAGTCTCCAGATTTAAATAAAGCTTTCTTATGGCATTGTAGACTGGGTCACATCAATGAGAGAAGGTTGACTAAGTTGCATAGAGAAGGATATTTGGACCCGTTCGAATATCAAACTTATGACACTTATCAATCTTGTCTCAAAGGAAAGATGACAAAGACTCCATTTACTGGACAAGGAGTAAGAGCGAGCGAGCTCTTAGGACTCATACACAGCGATGTATGCGGTCCAATGTCTACACATGCAAGAGGCGGTTTTTCCTATTTCATTACTTTCACGTATGATTACTCAAGGTACGGATTCATTTATCTAATGAAACATAAATCCGAGGCTTTTGAGAAATTCCAAGAGTATAAGAATGAAGTAGAAAACCAAACCGGCAAAAGTATCAAGACACTTAGATCTGATCGAGGTGGTGAATACTTGAGTGCCGAGTTCCTAGGTTACCTAAAAGAGAAAGGAATTCTCTCTCAGCTTACTCCTCCATACACTCCATAGCATAATGGTGTATCGGAGAGACGGAATCGAACCCTATTGGATATGGTACGATCCATGATGAGTAATGCTGAGTTACCGCGATCTTTCTGGGGTTATGCGCTAGAATCAGCGGCATATCTTTTGAACAGGGCTCCTACCAAGACTGTGCCTACCACTCCATATCAGATGTAGACTGGGAAGAAACCCCATCTTCAGCATATGAAGATTTGGGGATGTCCAGCTTTTGTTAAAAAGCAGCATGTGGACAAGCTCGAGGCACGATCAGTAAAATGTATGTTTGTGGGATATCCAAAGAACTCCAAGGGATATTATTTCTATTACGCAGAGGAACAAAAGGTTTTTGTTTCTCGTAATGCCCATTTTCTGGAACATCAGTTTTTAGAAAAGGAAATAAGTGGGAGCGAAATAGAACTGGAAGAAATTCCAGAACCACAAACTTCTGCTGAAAGTTTGGTAGAACCGGAAGTTCAAGTAGAACAGGACATTCCCGCACCCCTCCGCAGGAGTAGTAGGTCGTCTCATCCGCCTGAGAGATACTACGGTTTTCTCATAGATGGGGATCGAGAGGATTGCATCATAGATGATGATGAACCTACTGACTTCCAGCAGGCCATCCAGAGCGGCGACTCGGTACGATGGATAGATGCAAGGCGGACCGAAATGGAGTCCATGTACACCAACAAAGTATGGACTTTGGACTTTGCTACAGATGGAGTAAAACCCATAGGATGCAAATGGATCTTCAAGAAAAAGATTGGTGTAGATGGACAGGTGGAAACCTATAAGGCTAGACTTGTTGCAAAGGGTTTTCGTCAAAGACCTGGTTTGGACTATGACGAAACTTTTTCTCCAGTGGCTATGCTCAAATCCATTCGGGTCCTTCTTGCTATTGCTGCCTTCCATGATTATGAAATCTGGCAGATGGACGTAAAGACGGCTTTTCTGAATGGAAATTTAGAAGAGTCCGTCTATATGGATCAGCCAGAGGGTTTCAATCAGAGTGGGAGCAGCGGGAAAGTATGCAAGCTGCTTAAGTCCATTTATGGACTAAAGCAGGCATCGCGGAGTTGGAACATCTGTTTTGATGAGACAGTCAAAGAATATGACTTTATCAAAAATCCAGATGAACCGTGCATATATAGTAAAGTTGTAGCCAGAAGTGTCGTATTCCTCGTCTTGTACGTGGATGACATTCTATTGATAGGAAATGACATTCCTATGCTACAATCTGTCAAAGGATTCTTGTCACACAGGTTCTCCATGAAAGACCTGGGTGATGCCTCTTACATTCTGGGGATCCGGATCTATCGTGATAGATCCAAGAGGATGTTGGGACTTTCGCAGTCCAGGTATATCGACACTGTACTGAAAAGATTCAGTATGGAAGATTCTAAGCGCGGTAATCTATCGGCTTGTCACGGAATCACCCTCTCCAAAGAGATGTCTCCCAAGACTGATTTGGAAAGGGAACGCATGTCTATTATACCCTACGCTTCTGTGGTAGGCTCTATAATGTATGCGATGTTGTGCACCAGACCAGATGTATCTTACGCACTGAGCGTGGTAAGCCGGTATCAGTCAGACCCAGGGGAGAAGCACTGGATAGCAGTAAAGAACATTCTCAAGTACCTGAGAAGGACTAAGGAGATGTTCTTGGTTTACGGCGGAAAAGACCTCAGGTTGGAGGCCTTTGCTGATTCCGGCTTTCAGAGTGATAAGGACGATTCCAAGTCCATGTCGGGTTATGTCTTTACCCTCAATGGAGGGGCGGTGTGCTGGAAGAGCTCCAAGCAGGACACCGTTGCTGACTCGACGATGGAAGCGGAGTATATAGCTGCTTGCGATGCCGCAAAAGAAGCAGTCTGGATGAAGAAGTTCCTAACAGAACTTCAGGTGGTTCCTACCATAGTTGATCCAATACCTCTGTATTGCGACAACAACGGAGCTATAGCTTTAGCAAAGGAACCAAGGTCCCATCAGAAGTCCAGACACATCTTAAGGCGGTATCACCTGATCAGGGAGATCATTGATCGTCAGGAGATCGAGGTTCGGAGAGTTGCTTCTGAAGAGAACATTGCTGATCTATTCACAAAGGCCCTACCTCAGATTCAGTTCGAGAGGCTACTCGAGATCATCGGTCTTCGATACGCCAGTACATGGCCCTAGTGCAAGTGGGAGATTGTTAGTGTTTATGCCCTAGAAGGCCATTACTGTATCATACTAGTTTGTATATTACTTAATGGAAGCTTGGGATATTCACATGTATATAACAGTCTTGCTAAACATGGTAGTATGCTACTTGGTTTTTCTATCTTAATATGTGAGTATACGTATTGATAGAGCTCTTAGGATCTTGCTTGACTACCAGCGTTGTGATGGCAGTCACACTAGTGGGGGCTGGGTAGTCTACAAGCACATCCTTATTCAGGTCCCTAGTCGTTGGATTATCGAGACAGGGCATCGATACTCCGGAGTAGACTAGTGTGTACGCTTCTCATCCCAGTTGGAGAGATGGTCTGTCCCACAGCCGTCAGTACGTCGTACTGGAGATAGTATGCAGGTTCTCGTTAGGTTACGGGTACACCGGACAGGACTCACAGGGGACTGTTGGTTGGTTTTATACCAGTCGTCAGTGAACAGTTCCCAGGTGACATGAGTACAGCATAGTCCGCAGACTTGACACTGCTACTTCGCCTCGAGTGTGTCCCACTGTTCTTAGATTGCTACCCTACCACGGCTCAAAGGAGTCGTGCAAACAGGTAGCAGTTGGGTGCAGTCCCGAGCACTTGGAGGCAGTGGCGGTTAGACAGGATTCGTCTCTCCCGGTATTGGGGGTTGATATCGCGCTGTGTCAGAGAGCCATTACGCAAAGTCCCTGGCCAGGGCAAGCGAGATTTGCTGGTAGGTTCCAGTAGTTTCTCAGGGTGTAATGGGCTTCGCTCCGACACGACTTATACCGCTATTAGGGGACTGACGCTTGCCGCCCCCTAGGCCCGATATGCGATAGTCTTAGACGAACGGACCGGACTGTACGGAGATTGTCACATCAGACTCAGTAGGAGTTCGGATGGGTTTCCTCATCGGCCTTCTTATCGACATCTACCTGGGGACCGTTACGTACAGCTAGTGCCGCTTGCGGTCTGTGGTTAAACCCACTGCCAGCGTAGTAGTCGAGTCTCTAGAGTCCCACACAGAGAGTTTCCCTACTCCAGGCGAAACGATATAGAGGTCGTATGGTTTTACGACAAGGGTTCGGACGCATACGTGTGTTTACACACGTACGACTTTCGGACAGTTTTTACCAGTCGGCTTTGGTTTAAGCCAGTTACTGGTATCCGGTTATTGGATTTATACAGTCTAAAGTTTTTCCGTATTTTTGCGGAAAGGAGGGGCATTCTCATAATTGCGCGAGAAGCTTCTAGAAGATGGTGACTAAGGAGGTTTAGGTGGCATATACAATGAATGTGATTAGTGAGTCATATGGATGATTCATCCATGTCATTAATGCATCATAAATGCTTAATGACTCATGGATGTGAATCATCACTAGATATTATCAAGCATGGTTGTTAAATTCATTTTCTTTTCTTTTCTTGATAATAGAAATGCTTGATATATATTATCATAACTCATTCTTCTCACTTCATTATTATCTTCACCTTCTCTCTCCTCAAGCTCTCCCTCTTCAAACCCTAATCCTCCCCTCTCATGTGTTGAGTACAAGGATTAGTTAGACTAATTAAACCATAACCCTCACTCTATATCACCTAGCTTCTTTGATTAGCACTTAAAGAAGGTTAGTTGCCTCAAGTTTAGAGGCTAAGCTTGGAGTAAAGCTCTCGGGTGGATCGTCTACTACTTCGAGAAGGCCGAGGAGGAGGAGGAGTTCGCAAAGACGAAGGACACGATTCGTTAGGTATAATCCCTAAACATAGTAGTATAGAACTTCTATGTTTCTTGTTAGTTATCGTTTAGCTTCGATTCGTGCGGTTAGTCGATGTTTAAGCAAAGAACAAGATCATTTTTCATATTTCCGCCTCCCCGCAAGTCGTGGGGTGTTGTACATCGACTTACAAATAGAACTGCATAATAGAGTTTCATGCAGCTCTGACTTTCATGGGCCACCAACAAAACCTGTCACACCCCGCTTCCCAGTATACAGGCAGAGGACGCGACGAGGCCGCTACGTATTTACTGTGAAGTAAATACGCTAAGCGTATCTAAGCAATATAAAAGTAAATGCACAAGAGACAAGATATAATAAAACAACAACTTTATTTATTCACATTCTTTTTGTACAATGCATGGAAAGGTAAATACATCTGATAGAAAGCAATGCCTAAACAATGGCATAACAGAAAAGGAAAGTTACTGAAATAAAAGTGTACAATGAACTAAAACTCTGGGTTTTCAACGAAATGGTCCAAGTCTTCAGCGCTGGGCTCGATCTCTGACGTGTCCAGATCACCTGACGACATTCAAAGAAGAAAGAAGAGAATGTCGTCAGCGAACAGATCGCTCGGTAAGTTCCAAAGATAAGGGAGAAGTAAAATAGACAGAATAAGAAGGTAGCTTTTAAAGTTGTATTATATTGTTATAATATTGTGTTAACGCTGTTGTTTGTACCTTGGTACAGAAGGACGCCAGTGTATATGAGAGGGGTCCCTATATGCTAGAGACCAGGGCAAACGGAATGTATAAGGAACCGTTGGGCCACGGTATAACAACAACGGAATATAGCTTAGGTGTCTTAATCTTACTGTCTCGTGCCACTTCTAACACCTTCCGTACCAATCTACCCCTTAAACCTCGTAGTGTTTTGATTGTATTATATAGATTGTATAGTTGGATGACTGAACAAAACCAAGATATCGGTAAACGGATGTAACTGTATAATCATGTAAATAGAATAACTGTAGAATCATGTAAATCGATGTATATCCATGGTTCGGTTCAGTCAAGTTGATATATTGAATATATGGAATAATGGATTCATGTTGAATTGTAATATTGTAAATTGTAGATTGTAGATTGTACTTGAATCATATTC
Organism: Agapanthus africanus; assembly: GCA_030015575.1. Lineage (NCBI taxonomy): Eukaryota > Viridiplantae > Streptophyta > Magnoliopsida > Asparagales > Amaryllidaceae > Agapanthus > Agapanthus africanus. The sequence continues at coordinate 762,410,482 of CM057337.1, forward strand.
AAGTCAGATTATAATAAGACTTAATCTGAGTCAGACAATTGTAGGGTTACTAGGCACTGTCACAAGGGTCTATAAGGCATCAACCATGCTCGATTTAAAATTTAGACGTGCCAAACAACCTAAAGCGATGATCTTTGCTAGATAATTAGGGTTAAACATGCAAGTAAACAACTTTACTTCTAAGAGTTAGGGATTACAACCTTTGTAGTCTGTTCCTTCACTTCTAAAGCTCCGTGTTGAGGTCCCTTCGCTGCGATCATCGGGTACCCGGACTCTAGAGAGGCTCCATGAAGAGAAAGATGCAATCTTGCTTCCGATCTTCAATAACAAAGATGATCTACCTTGAAGAAACTCAAACCCAAGCTCTTTCTTTGCTAATCAAGTATTAGCAAAGCAAACACCCTAATATAAGCTGCTAGAATAGATGAGGATGAAGAACTAGGAATTTAGCACTCTTTTATTTCAATTTCTCACTCATTATCATCACTTTGCAAAAAGCTAGAATGCTTTTTCAAGAGGAAGAAGAAGAAGAATCTATTTGTGATGAATAATGAATTATAGTCATAATTGCAAATGTAACCCATGGTTAATAATCAAAGGGCTAACCATTGTAGAGATTTAACTAGGGTAAAGGGTTTGGGTTGGGTTAGGAAATATCTCCAAAATATCAACACATAATATCTTAGCTTAAAACAAAACAAAAGCTTCTAGAAGCTTCATGAAAGAGCTAATCCAAATCAAACCCTAACTATGTTTAATCTCCACTAATCATGTTGCATTTGTAATCATAACTTATTACAATATTATATATCACATATACAATATTTATTGTAACAAAATAAAATAATACAATTAACATATATCACATGCACTTTCTTCGTTTGGGCGGCACGGGAATTCTGGTAATCCCCTATTTCCTGCTCTGTCTTATAACAATTATAAGTTGGAGCGGGACCAACGTTCCCTAGCGCAGTATAACAAGCGGGTTCGGTCAATACATCCGTATTATTATCTTGATTAAGGCGTGATATGGTCGCTACTTGGAGAAAGATAGAAGAAAACACTCAGCGTATGCTCTTGCAAGATTAGATTGGTTATTAATATATCTAATCAGGATGTCTCCCACTGTTTTAGTCAAATCTTCTTTGAAACCCTAAAAGGAAAGACTAGCCGAGATTAATTACACTCTACAAGTTCGCCAATCTTTCAGCCAGGCCAGTGCCGGTACTTTGAGGGAGGTTCCCCGTGCTTTCGCACGGACCTAATTAAAATAAACCTCGTTTTCCCAGGGGCGTAACCCCGTTGACACCTTTCTAGACACCTACTTGATCGGCTAATTGTAATGTGTAAAACTCTCCCAGGAGTAACTCTTACTCGCAGCGGGTATCGGAATCCAACTATCTCATAGAAGGTATGCAATCTTATTGCAAATTTCAACACTTGAAATTCCCAATAATATTTTACCCCTAGCGTCCTATGACCTTGACGGAGGCCAAACTACCCATAGTCCGCTAGTCAAGTTCAACCCGTCATTTCCTGATTGAATTAGACCCACCCGCACGACCCTTGACGGAGGCCAAACTATGCCGTACGAATACCCTAATCGAATCACATCATATGCTTGTAGATAAGCACTAATCAGCTACAATACACCACGCCTTGACGGAGGTCAAACTACCGTAGCACGAATACTAAGTAGTACTTATCTGAAATGACGGAGGGCTACGACATGTTTTTTTAAGAAAACCTTTTGCGTAATGAACTTGATATCGTTGTAGAATCGAGTGATTTTAAATGGAATGTTTTTGAGGCCTTTTCTAGTTTTGCTAAAGAGGTCACTCCCGGTGAAGGGATCGTCGGCTCTTTCCTTATCGAATAAGGTGCATGATATTTCACAAATATCATTATGCAAAGCAAAAATTATAGAAACAATCAAAAGACAAACTGAGTTTGTAGCATCTGCTAGTTTCGCTAAAGAGGTCACTCCCGGTGAAGGGATCTCGGCTCTTTCCTTATCGAATAAGGTGCTGGATGTTCTACAAGGAACACCGCTATGCAAAGCAAGAACTAGAGCTACCAGTTTTTGAGACAAGTTTCTACAACATCTTTAGGTTTTTTTTAGTTTCATTAATCTTATTCATGAAGTCCCATTTTATTATGCTTCACAAGCATCACATTTGAAACGAAATCAACAATATACAATATATATCTCATATATATAATATAAACATTCGTCTCAGGCAGTAATATGATCTCATCACAGAACACTGCAGCAGAAGATAACATATGAAATATTGGATATACTAGGATTTTCGTGTTTTATGCGAGCCTGTATAAAACGCGGATTCCACGATCGCGATGAATAGCCAAACCCACATCCCTAGACCCCTACGAGAGCGGCAAGCAACACTGTCAATTCTAGGGTTAGGAGACCCGGTCTCGACTCCTCGAGATGGTCTTCCACTGGACCCTAGAACCCGGTTACTTGTGCTCCCCGCCTTGGGTCTACCTAATGCGGAAAAGTAAATAATATACAATGGTGACATCATCCTTAGCCCGGAAGTGCCCCAATAAAAGAATATTACATACAAATGAATTTTACATGAATGAAAAAAAAACCTCATCTCACATAAAATCCCCGGCTATTCAAAACGCGACGATCCAATATAACATATCACAGCAACACATAATATCTCATATCATCAACGTAAGTAAATATGCGTATCCCAATTGTCGTTGATGTATAGCAACGAAACCGGCGATACACCATATATTACACTTACGGTCGCAGAAAAGAAAGTGTAAAACTACAACAGTTAGAATCCGCGACCTTCTTAGACATCGCATGCCTAACCAAATGAATTCCTTAGACATCGCATGCCTAACAATTATTGACTCCGCATTTTAGTCTCAATCTCGAAAACACTTTTCAATATCTAGTCGGGCAATTCAACAAGATTCCCGACATCCTGATCGAATGCTCGTCGCAAACTTTAGTAGACGGCCGCACCCCCGGATGCCGTCGACGAAGTGCACTAAGGTGGAACACCGCTGCCGCGAGCACCCGAACGGATGCTTTTGGCGATAGGGTTCTCCTACAGTCACTTGGTCGGGGCTATGGGGCGCGGCTATCTATTAAGTTTACCCGGCGAGTATCCACGTACACTACGTGATTGCGACGGACTTTTGATCACATCAAAATCCCATGGCAACCGATCAAATGAGACTAAACTGCTAGATTTATAACATTCAAATTAGTTATCTCATAACTAATTATGGATTCCAAATATTGTATCACATTTCAGATAAATAGACAATGTTAAACTTTCCGATCGAATAAACAAACACCCAAGATTTCCTAAATAGCTCAACACTTGAGCGGAGTTCAAAAAGTATCCATCACATGCTACAGTACCAATGGTCCAGCCGTAGAAGGGTCAAACCAACGCCTCACATGTGGCAACGCCGTACTGCCCCAAACCCTAAGGTTTAGAGGCGGTTCAGACGATCACATAATCGAGTTAAGGTTTGTGTTTTTCTAGAGGGTCCACCGCGTTACTTGCACGACTATGAATGTTCTTTAATTAAGGAAAAATCCAACACTTGGAAATTTTCCGGCAGGGGAAAAAGTGAGTTATTGATATCCGTTCGAACTTTTTAACAAATTCTAAATTACCCGGAAAAGCTTAAACGAAGTTAAACTTTCCGATCGAATCAACGAATACAAAAGATCTCCAGAAAACTCAACACTTGAGTATAATTAAAAATTCCCAGAAGTATGCAAAATTAACCAAGAATGAACCCCAGAAGTGGTAGCACCAATATATTGAAGATGGCCGCGGAACCGCCGCCAAACCCATGGTTTGGCCGCGGTTCCGCGGTCCAATATGGGAATTAATGCTCCGTACTTCATAGTAATTCTTAGAATTCTCTGCTTAATTTTCTGAGTATTTTTAATACAGAAAAAAATCAACATTTTAAAAAATTTCCAGAGAGGGGGTGTATTGCGATGTTTCGGGGTTCGATCGGACTTTAAACTTCGTCTGGACTTCGCCTAAAGCTCTAGCTAGGCTCTGATACCACTGTAGGGTTACTAGGTACTGTCACAAGGGTCTATAAGGCATCAACCATGCCCGATTTAAAAGTTAGACGTGCCGAACAACCTATAGCGAGGATCTTTGCTAGATAATTAGGGTTAAACATGCAAGTAAACAACTTTACTTCTAAGAGTTAGGGATTACAACCTTTGTAGTCCATTCCTTCACTTCTAAAGCTCCGTGTTGAGGTCCCTTTACTGCGATCATCGAGTACCCGGACTCTAGAGAGGCTCTATGAAGAGAAAGATACAATCTTACTTCCGATCTTCAATAACAAAGATGATCTACCTTGAAGAAACTCAAACCCAAGCTCTTGCTTTGCTAATCAAGTATTAGAAAAGCAAACACCTTAATATAAGCGGCTAGAATAGATGAGGAAGAAGAAGTAGGAATTTAGCACTCTTTTATTTCAATTTCTCACTCATTATCATCACTTTGCAAAAAACTAGAAAGCTTTTTCAAGAGGAAGAAGAAGAAGAATCTATTTGTGATAAATAATGAATTGTTGTCATAATTGCAAATGCAACCCATGGTTAATAATCAAAGGTCTAACCATTGTAGAGATTTAACTAGGGTAAAGGGTTTGGGTTGGGTTAGGAAATATCTCCAAAATATCAACACATAATATCTTAAGCTTAAAACAAAACAAAAGCTTCTAAAAGCTTCATGAAAGAGCTAACCCAAATCAAACCCTAACTATGTTTAATCTCCACTAATCATGTTGCATTTGTAATCATAACTTGTTACAATATTATATATCACATATACAATATTTATTGTAACAAAATAAAATAATACAATTAACATATATCACATATATATCAATGTATTACCCGAGTGAGAAAAAGAATCTTTAAGTGAGCTTATATCAGTTAATGTAATTTAATATATCAAATATATAATTATACATTAAATTATCGAATAAACACTTGATCCGATAATCCGGCTATTTCACAAATAACCGACTAATATAATATGTATCAGTTCATCGAATCAACACTTGATCCGATGACCCGGCTATATCACATATACCCAGCCGATATCTTATATCGCGAGAATCTAATAGGTATCGCATACACGTATTATTCTCGGTCCTGCACATATTACATACGTGCTCCTACTCCGTTTTGCCTGAGTCAAAACCTCTGTGTAGGACTCTAAAGAATCGTCAATATGCCGGCAGTAGGTGATGATCATATCAAACACCCACAAGCTGCAAGCGGTCAGCTAATCGTAACAGCCATCCAGGTATTGAGCAATCAGAAGATCAACAAGCAAACCTGTACATTCTCTCGTGAATCCAACCAGTAACACTCCCTTACAGTCCGGTCTCTTCGTCTGATATGTCGCATATCTCGCCTAGGGGTGGTAAATGTCAGACCCCGGTAGCTTGATAAGTCGTGTAGATATGAGGTCCATAACAGTTCGAGAAACTACTGATAACACTTACCAGTAAATCTCAGCAACCCTGGCCAGGGATTTCCAGTTATAGCCAATCGAACACAGCGCAACATCAACTCCCTATACCGGGAGAGACGAAAACCCCTCCTATCGCTCATTGCCTCCATATGATTCGGGACTGTACCCAAAAGCCACCTTTTTGAACGCCCTCTTGGACGTAGTATGATGGAAATCAAAGCACAGTAGGAATCACACAAGACTCTATGACGATTTCGGGTCTACAAACTAACCTGTACCAGTGTCACCAGAGAACTGCCATCTGACGTGAGGTATAATACCATCTGGGAGTTCTCGGCGAGTCTGTCCAGTATACCCAGTCTGCACTGAGCACCCGTATACCTTCTCTGATGTCAAACACCAATGGATATGGGATCATTCATCGCCCATCATATGGGTCAAGAAGCTCATACGCTAGTCTACTCTGGAGTATCGATGCCCTGTCTCGGTACTCCCACGACCAGGAACACTTGAAGGATGTACTTGGCGACTACACTGTCCCCACTAATATGATCTGCATCATAGTTCTGGTAGTCAAGTACTCATCCTAAGGGGTTTATCAACATGTGACATAGAGATAATCAGAGTACATGTTAAGATAAAAAGTAACCAGATAGCATACTATCATGTCGAGCAAGAAAGTCCTCCCTATATATGTCCAAGCATCCACTACAATATACAACGTATGTACAATAATGGCCTCTAGGGCATACATATAACTAACAACAATTAGAGAAGTAAATTGAAGTCCTGATTGTTTGGATGTTATCGGTAACCGTTGCACATGGGCGGCAGGATTTGTGTCTTTTTCAAAAACGATTACCGTATTGATAACACCGTTGTTAAATTGTCTACCTTAAATAGGCAAGCACTTACTTGTCCGGCTCCCTGAGGCTCAAGAGATTGGTCCCTCTTAAACCTATATTTAGTAGGGTCCTTAGGGTAATTTATAGAACTTGAGGGGTTTTTATGTAAAAATACTTTTATATACTTTTCAAAATACACCCCAAGTATTTATTATTCGTCTTTAGAGTTGTAATGAATGTAGATTTTATATTGTGTTATTTCTAGTGAAAATATCCTAATTTTATAAATAAAGGTATTTATTTGTAATATTGATTTGTATGGAATTCATTGTATTTTAGTGTAAAATTGATTCTTGTGATATTTTTAGCAAAAGGTGGAATATTTATAATACTTCAAAATAGATATCTTTATGTTACATATACATATATTTATATGAAAATAATTTTTAATATATATAATATTCTAGAAATCTCATTTTCTTTAGATTTTCGTATTTTAAATCTTTCGAGACCGAATACTCCTTGCGGAGGTCTGAATCTCGCACTACTAAGCCCGAGAATGTGCGATAATCCGCACCATCCCGAATGGGTTCCCCAAAATGGGTTGTAGCGGCGCTTTGCAAAGATTGTATAAATACTAAATCCTTTAGAAAACGGTTTTATTAAGTAAATGGTATTTAAATGAAAATGTATCGTTTTCCCGTATTCTATGTTCCCAAGGGTGTGTTGCTATCTTTCATATGAGTGTGTGAGGAGGTAGGTCATTACCTCATGATCTACTTAAAGGTATAGCAAGTTTTGTGATGTTAAATGTAGAATTGAAACTATGTGGTATTTTCATGAAAAAATGCGGTAAAATGAAATAGCAATTGTTTTGTGATATGAAACTTGATCAATTTAGTTGATTAGTATTTAATAGTCAACATGAGAGAGTTTAAGCATAATTGTATTAATGAGAAGTGAAGTTTTATAAAGAAAACCGAATCAGAAATCGGATTTATTCCGATTCTGTCGGGTTTTGTAATTCTGTATTTTTAGAAAGAGTAGAGAAGGGGGAAAGTGGGACTTACGGGTCTAGGATAACAAGGAGAGGGAGATGGATCAAGAGGAGTCGCCGGTGCGTCGTTTCGTTGCCGGGAGCTCCTAGGATGGTCGTCGGAAGTTCGCCGGAAAATTCGCCGTAGCTTCGCTTCTTGCTCGTTTTCAAAGTACACAAGTTTTCTTGAAAATTCTTGAGAGTTGGCTCAGAGTTTGGGGTGAGGGGGTAGTGTGTAGGGTTGGTATTTATAGGGTTAGGCTAGGGTTAGGATAGATGAAGGGTTTTAATTTAAAAAATGTATTAAAATATATTAAAATGTAATAAAAGTGGAGTAAATGGGGTTTTAAAAGAGCTCTGGAAATGTTCTGAGGATAAAATTTTGCAGATGTACAAGGGAGACCAAAAGACACATTTTTTGTGTTGGGGTCATCGCCGGAATTGGCCGACTCGGCCGTGACTCGGTCGGAGGAATGAGTCGGCCGAGTCGAGGCCAATCCCGGACAAGTCAGGCGGCCGGGATCCCCCCCGACGGTTCATCTAACCTCTGGCAATGTTACATTTTTGGGTGTAGTGGGGTTTTTGTGAGATATGCACGTGTAAACCCTTGGTATTCTAAAGGTTTTAAAAAAATCAATATTAAAAATAATGTGGGGTATGAGATTTGAACTCTGGTGGCTTGGTTCAGCAGTGCAAGGTATTACCAATGAGCTACAAGCTCCTTCTTGTAATTATGGAACTAATTAATTATTTAAAGTAATAACAGCAAATGTAAACACTCTAAGTATACATTAATTTTTAAGCAAATTTTGTACACTAAAAATGGAGTTGTTACATTTATTCTTTTGAAAAGGGTGTTTGTCAGGGGTCACGTAGGGACACGTGAGGCGCCCTAAATCAGTACCGCCTTTGGCTTTGTTCTCTTTTATTTTGAGGGTCACGTGGGAGCACGTGAGGCATTGCCTCTGGGCTAATTCCTTCTTATTTTGAGGAGTCCATTAAAGGGTCACGTGGGGGCACGTGAGCATGCCTTATTCATTCCTTTTTGTTTGTTGGGATGAAGGGTCACGTGTTGCCACGTGATCATATTGGGTACTTAATCTTTACGTGCATGGAGAGCTTCAAGTATCTTGTTTTAAGAATTAAATTATTTTGTATGGTTAAACCCTAATTTCATTTAGAGGAATTAAATTCCTATGAATTTGGAAGGATTAAATTCTTATGTATGGTTAAACCCTAGTTTCATTTGGGGGAATTAAATTCCTATGAATTTAGAAGAACTAAATTCTTATGTAGGGTTAAACCCTAGTTTCATTTGGAGGAATTAAATTCCTATGAATTTGGAAGAATTAAATTCTTTAAACTTAATTCTCCCTCTAAGTTTTGGATCTGCATGGCAGAATCTCCCCGATGAGAATTAAATTCTCAACTTGTGGGGAGATCTGCTTATGTAGATCTTCAACCAAAGGAAGAACTAAGTTCTTATTCAGAAAAGTTAAACTCTTAAATTGAGAATTAAATTCTCTTTTGTTTTATGGAGCTTAGATCTCTTTCCCCTTTCTTACCTAGGTTTCTTTCCCTTCTGAAGAAATCTTCTTTTCTCTCTGGAGAATTAAATTCTCTTCTTGTTTCTCTCTGTTGTTATCTCTCTCCAAAAAAAATCCGATCCCCCTTCTTCTCTTCTTGGCTCCTATTTATAGGAGAAAGAAAAGAATCAGTTTGTTTAGTCAATCTTTCATTGAAAGATTTCAATTGATTTTGTAACCAACATGATCTTAGTAAATTTTATTCACCATTGAATTTTTAATCCAAAAGATATTGTGTCTGTTATTCTTGGTGAATTTCAGGGAAACCTTTCTTTGTATAAAATCTTTCCATAAATTGGTGATCTTTAATCACCATTGGATTTTTAATTCAACGGTGCTCCACTTTACAGCGCACAATCTTTTTGTTTGGAAAGATCTAGGGAAATATTAGGGTTTTTGATTTTCCTTAATTAGAATTTAATTCTATTAGTTCAGAAGGTTTAAGAGCCTATCACGTGTTAGCACGTGACCCACTAATTGACCATTTAATTAGAATTTAATTCTATTAATTAAATAGCTTAGGAACCCATCACGTGTTGACACGTGACCCCCCTGATTAAACATTTTAACCAGAATTTAATTCCGCTGTTTTAAAGAACTAAGGAATCATCACGTGTCAGCACGTGACCCTTGGTCACATGTAGACACGTGATGCCACATTGGGATCTTTCCTTGCTGTTTTATTATGCCTTTTAATTCCTTCAGTGGTTTTTTTAAAGGCCTATCACGTGTGGGCACGTGACTCCACTAATTGTTTGCTTGATTAGAATTTAATTCTATTTCAGTAGAATCCCCAGGAAACCATCACGTGTCAGCACGTGATGCCCTATTAGGGTTTTCCTGATATTTTATGAGGGAACAGAACCCGAGGTCATTGAGGGAATGCTGAAGCCGCGCCTGACTCCAAGAATTGGTCGCGATAATCAAAACGCTTAGGCCCAGCCGTCAAAGTCTTCGAAGAAGAGGAAGAAGACCAAAAAGTCCGTGAAACCTGATGACAAGCGCACAGACCTGCAAAAACATATTGACACGCTGGAAGAATACAACCAAAAGGCGCGAACCCCGGTCACACTCCAAGAGTTTCTTAACTAAATCCTTGAAGACGGAGATAGCGACAATGATAAGGGAGAAGACTCGTTAGACGAACCTGATGATTATGTGGAAAGCTGCCACGTGATCTCTCACTCGTCAGTAGATGGTGAAGAAGCTCCTGATACAGAGAAACTGGGGGCAGATCCCGAACCGGAACTCCTAGGACCGTCACACGAGATGATTGACGCATTCATGAACGAAGCTCTTCTGAAAAGCAAAGCTGATCGAGAATGCGAAATGACCATATTTGAAAAAGCCAAATGCCGGCAACTGGACGAAAGGGTTAAAACACTCCCACCAGATAAAAGCACATCCGCCGCAAATAAAAGCAGGTTCAAGACGAGGAAAAGGTTCGCCAAAACCATATCGACGGGAATGAAGCTGCCACCCTCCGAAGGAAACACTCCTGATAGGATACACCTTAACGAAGAGGATGCACATCCAAATTACTGCTTATACCATCGGAGGACCACACATCCTACTGAAGAATGCAACGCCTTTAAAAATTGGTAGCAAGGATACGTTGCTCACCGGCAGCATTTCAAGCAGATGAAGCGCAAAACTCGCCGGGAACAAAGAAGCACGACAGATGAGCATAAAAGAACTGCCTGTGAATGTCACATGGTTAATTTCGGAGGATCACAAGTTCTCACCTTCAGGAGTGATTCTGATGAAGAAATAGCCCTCGGCCCTCTCTTCAAGGAATCCATCTCTGAAACAGAAGAGATGAAGACCTGCGAGAACATTCAGCTGCGCAATCGCACGTTACCTGAAAAGAATCTCGGACCCACAAACAAAGGATCGAACAAAAAGGATAAGGGGAAAGAAAAGGTCCTTGAGGATATCACTCTCGATGACCGAGTCGTCGAAGAGCTGGCAGCCAAGGACCCAACCAAGAAAAACAAGGTGGATTACAATGTTCTGGCACACCTGAGGAAAATACCCTCGCAGCTAAGCATTCTCGACGCCCTTCTGCTATCCAAAGAGGCGAGAGATTCTCTGATTAAGACATTACAAGAGCCTGATCAGTTTCAAGCTTTCCTCGCTGAAGAAAAGATGAAGGACGAGCTGGAAGAAGTGCACACAGCTGACATCACTTTCGGCGATGAAGATCTCCTCCTCGGAACGTGTGAGCATAACCGTCCCCTATATGTCTCCGGGTATTGCCATGACATTAAGATAGGGAAGATCCTAGTTGACAATGGGTCCTTTGTCAATCTCCTAAATGTGAGGGTGCTAAAAGAAATCTGCATGAGCGTTCAACACCTCGCTCGGGATAAAATCATTATCTCCGGATTCGACTCCCAGTCATCACGAACGCTTGGGTCTGTAATTCTGACATTACGCTTTGGGCTGCTCGTCACTGAAATCAAGTTCCACGTCATTGACACCAAGACTTACTACAACGCTTTGCTCGGCCGGTCTTGGTTACACGAGTACAATATCATCCCTTCTACACAACATTAGTGTATGAAGTACTTCAAAGATGGTCTCGAATATACCGTGATGGGGGAGCTAAACCCATTCTCCGTGAATGAAGTCCGCAAATACGAGGACGCAAAATACTTCTTGCCAGACTTCGAAGACATGGAAAGGTGCCATAAGCCTGAGAATAAGCAGAAAGCTATCACCACTATTCCGTTCTTTGGGAGTGATACCGAAGAGGAGGAAGAGATAATTTATTCAGGGCCACCCCAATACAACAAACCGGGACCGTCTACACCTATTCTGGTCTTTGGCAGTGACTCTGAAGACGAGGTCAACACAGTATTCTCGGCTCGTCCATCAGTACAAGCCTTTATTGGAGACGATCAGAGTTTGCAGATCGCCATGGTTCCGCAAGAGCATTACAAAGAGCTCGACGCACTTGATACCTACAGTGTGCAAGAATTGCAGACATTCTATGTCCTTCCCAGGTGAAAAGATGAAAAGGCGATTCTCTTTTATCGATCCGCGGAAACCAAAGTGGAGAAAAAGATCTGGCATGGTGCCGATTCTACGCTTGACAGGCTCCAGCCCATCCATTTGCCCAGATACTACACAGAAGGATTAAAAAGGCTGTTGAGGCGCCAAGGTGTACCCTTGAAGCAGACCGCGCGACAAGCCCAGTTCTACAACAGGATCTGGAACGTCCTTGGAACTCAGCGAAAATTGCCCAACGGGAGAATGGAAATGATCGGGCTTGGATATGTTCAATCCAAGAAACGGGAACGATTCCATGGCTGCTATGTTATACATGACTTCGATGAAGAAGGAGATACTCTGTTAGAAGACACTAACCCTGAACCAAAATGAGGTCCCTCCATGAAACTGCCAAGTCCGTCGTTCGAAGAACAGATGGATAAGCTAATAAGAGAAGTAGGTCAAAAGGTCCGGGATGACCATAGCCGCAAAATGACCATCTATTAAGCCAGAACGCAGTGCCTCCTTCAGCAGGCTACGAAAAATGACGATGCCCTTCGTCGCCAGCCCGTCATACGGAAGACTCGACGCGGAGGCAAAAATAAATTGAAGAACGAAAAAAATGTTCGACAGCAGCAAAGCGGATCCAGGAAGCCTCGCGATCGAAAATTGTGCAGCCGGGATCCGTCTCTTATAAAGAAGATGGGTCGAGCATATTCTTTTCCCCAAGACAAGACAAGAAAGATATTCAGTCTTGTCATTAAATATCAGATGATTACCCTCCCGGAGTCCAAACACCCAAAGCAAGCAAACGAGGTTCATCACCCGGATTATTGCTCCTATCACCGAGCGATAGGACGTCCTCTCGAAGACTGCTTCACCTTCAAAGACTGGGTTGAAGACCAGTATCAATTCGGCAGGTTCGCTCTATCCGACAGCTGGAGAGTAACCCCACCACAGAAGCATTTACCAAAAGCAACGTATGCAGTGAGATTAGAGCCGGATCAACATCGGTCTTGGAAGCGATCTTGTACCTGTCACACGATAACGCTGTCAGGAGAAGAAGTTCGCGAGGATATGGCTGACCTCCCCTGGTGCTTCGAAAACGATGATGATGAGGTGATCTCAGAGTTTCCACAGACGCCAAAAGAGTTGGAAGATGGGATACATACTACTGTAGATAACCTCAGAAAAATCGACTTGGGGATGGAAAACGACCCACGGCCAATGTTCGTCAGTGAGCAGTTGTCTGAAGAAAAGGTGGCTACGCTCAAAGACGTGCTCATGCGGTATAAAGACTGCTTCGCATGGAACTACTCCGAGACGTCGGGACTAAATCTAGAAATAGTTGTGTACAAATTGGCGATATCTCCGGACGTCAAGCCAATCAAACAAGCGCCGAGAAGAATGCGGCTCGAACTTGAAATGAGCATCAACGCCGAGGTCAAGAAGTTAATCGACTCCAGCTTCCTCCAAGAGGTTCAGTACCCTGACTGGATTGCCAACATCGTCCCAGTGATGAAGAAAAATGGGACAGTGCGCATCTGCGTGGACTTTCGAGACCTCAACAAAGCCTGCCCAAAGGATGCTTTCCCGTACCGGTCACCGAGCTGATGATAGACAACACGTCCACTCATGAAGTTTTCTTCTTCATGGACGGCTCATCAGGGTACAATCAAATAAAGATGCATCCCGAAGACCAGAAGAATACTGTCTTCCGGACCCCGCTAGGCATATTCTGCTACAAAGTGATGCCTTTTAGTCTGAAGAACGCTGGCGCTACCTATTAGAGGGCCATGACGAAGATTTTCGATGACCTCATACACAAAATCGTCGAGTGCTATATTGACGACCTCGTGGTAAAGAGCAAATCACACGAGGAGCATTGGGAGCATCTGAAGATAGTATTCCAACGTCTTCGGAAATACAATATGAAGATGAACCCTCTCAAATGTGCGTTCGGAGTCTCCTCAGGAAAATTCCTAGGATTCATTGTAAGTCACCGGGGCATTGAAATAGACCCGTCAAAGATCAAGGCGATCATGGAGATGCCTCCGCCAAGAACTCTCAAGCAACTGCGGTCTCTCCAAGTAAAGCTCGCATATATCCGACGGTTCATAGCCAACCTCTCCGGCAAATGCCGCCCTACAGTCATCTAATGAAGAAGGGGGCCCCTTTCGTCTGGGATCGTAAATGCCAAAGCGCACTGGACGAAATCAAGCAATACCTGCAGAATCCGCTGGTGCTGACCGCTCCGGTCAAGGGAAAGCCTCTCATCCTGTACACAACAGCCCTTGAAGGTTCTTTAGACGCTATGGGCACAGGAGAACGACCAAGGGAAGGAGAGAGCCCTCTACTATTTGAGTCGAGTTCTCCTGGGGGCAGAAAACAACTACTCCCCCATCGAAAAATTCTGCCTGGCGCTAATCTTCGCGATAACTAAGCTCAGACACTACACATTGGCGCATGAGGTCCACCTCATATCAAAAGTGGATCCTCTCAAATATTTATGTCAAGAGCCATACTAACAGGACGACTCGCTAAATGGGCCCTCCTCTTGATGGAATTCTCAATAACATATCGACATCTTAAGGCAGTGAAAGGCCAGGCCATCGCCGACTTCCTCGCCGAACATCCTATACCTGCCGATTCACCCCTAAATTGCGAATTGCCAGACGAGTACTCGTTTGAAACGATCGATGGGATGAAAGGAGAGAGTGACACCCGATGGGAACTCTACTTCGACGGGGCATCTTCCATGAAGAAGCGAAAGCACAGCTCCCCCATAATGAAGTCTGGGGTAGGCCTCATCTTCGTGACTCCACAAGGAGGGATAATGCGCTTTGACTTTTCCCTAACAGAGCCGAGGACAAATAATGAAGCAGAATATGAAGCTTTGATAGCAGGTCTTGAGATCGCCGTCGACATAGGGATCGAAAACCTCCTCATATACGGAGACTCCCAGCTAGTCGTTAGTCAAGTAAATGACGACTATCAAACGTGCAAACCAGAGTTGGTAAAGTACGGTGAGAGAGCGCAACAATTGCTGACTCAAATTCCCTCCCACGCCTTGGAAAGCATACCGCGTGCAGAAAATAGCAAAGCAGATGCGTTAGCCAAACTCGCTAAAGAACTGGCCGATGAGAACCTCGATGACGTAAGGATCGTTGTACAAAGCCGTCGGGTTTTTGTACTGGCAGAAATATCTCCAGAGTCGTTCGAAGAAAAGGGAGCGATCAAGTAGATGACCCTACAAATAAAAGACCAGGAAAAGGCTAAGGATTGGAGAGAAGTCTTTATAGACTACTTCAAATCCTTTCGAACACCTAGAGATGCGTCCTCAAGACTGATGCTCATGAAACGAGCTCTGTCTTTTGCCTTCGTCAGTGACACACTGTATAAGAGATCATTCGACTCTCTATAGCTGAGATGCCTGGGACCAGAAGAAGTAAGGAAAGTCGTCTAAGAAACTCACGACGGACTCTGCGGATCTCATCAGTTGGCCCAAAGATGAAGCTGAAGATAAAAACAATGGGCTACTATTGGCCCACGATGATTCAGGACTGCCTCGAATACGCGAAGCAGTGCAACTCATGCCAGATTCATGGGGACTTCCACCAGCATCCAAACTCGCTACATCCAACAGTGGCTAGCTGGCCGTTCGAAATGTTGGGAACCGACATAATCGGGCCCATCGAACCGACATCATCTAGAGGACATCGGTTCATACTGGCGACAACTGATTACTTCTCCAAGTGGGAAGAAGCAGTACCACTAAGAGAAGTGAAGATGGAGAATATCCTCCATTTCATCAAGACGCACGTCATCTATCGATTCGGCACTCCGCGACAGATTATCTCCGATAACGGGCCGACCTTCAGAAGCCATAAGATCAGCCGCTTCGTACAGCAGCATAATATAGACTGGAGATACTCTTCGGTCTATAATCCTTGAGCTAACGGTCTGGCTGAGGCTTTCAACAAGACCTTGACGAAGATCGTGAAAAAGACGGTGTCTCAAAATAAGAAGGACTGGCATGAGAGACTGCATGAAGCTCTCTGGGCGTATCGAACTATGTTCAAAACGGCCACAAACACAACGCTGTATGCATTGGTATTCGACACTGAAGTAGTACTTCCCTTGGAGATAGAGTTACCCTCTCTGCGAGTGGCAGTTCACTACGAGCTAATAGACGAAGAGAATGCTCATATTTGGCTTGAGGAGCTCAACACCCTTGACGAAACCCGGCTCATGGCGCAGCAAAACTTGGAAGCTTACAAAGAAAAGATGATGCGTTCATACGTGAGATTGACTAGGCCGAGAACATTCCGCCAACGCGAACTCGTGCTAGTGGTCAAGAGACCTATGATCCCAAATCGTGCCAAACGGGGGAAATTCGAGCCGAACTATGAAGGCCCGTACATCATAGACAAAGTCTACCAGGTTGGGGCTTACTTGCTCATGGATATGCATGGCGAAAGACCCTTCAGGCCAATCAATGGCCGTTTCTTGAAGAAATACTACGCCTGACCGAGACGTCTATAAACTACTATGGACCGCAACATCCCAAGGCTAACACAAAAAATAAAAAAATATAAAAAAAGGAAAAAAAAACAAAAAAAAATGGTACGTCCATAAGAGAGATGGGCACGGATGATAACCCGAAAGGGCTCCGTGAGTAAAAACAGCAGGGCTACCGGCGAGTTTGTGAAAACCCGAAAGGGCGCAATCTCGTTAAAAGACAATTGCAAGGTCCTCTCGACCTTGTAAGGATAAAATACCTGTGTGAGATCCTTACGACTCACATGGGAGTAACACACTTAGGGATCTCCACGATTCCTAAGGAGAAGTTACACTTACGAGATCCTCACGACTCGTAAGGAGAATTCCCCTTTGAGACCCTCACAGCTCACAGGATTCAAAAGCCTTAAGTTACAGGGATCTGAATATGTTCTTAAGCCATCACAACCCACAGACCGCCCTACAAGCGGTTCAATATTGACCATTGTATACAATCCATGGGCACGAATAAACATTTCCCTAACAGAGTCCCACCAGCGACTAGGGATATGCTCACACGGTGAACAAACACTAGTAGGTCCTTTCGACTTGTAAGGAGAAAACACTCTTGTAAGATCCTTACGACTTATGAGAGAACATACGCTTAAGAATACTCACGATTTTTAAGGAGAAAACACACCTACGAGATCCTCACGACTCGTAGGGAGAAACACCTTTATGAGACCCTTACGGCTCATGAAGTCAAAAGCCTTAGTCGACAGGATCTAACCCTGTTTGCTAAGCCATCTTTGTTTAAATCGACAAAGGCAGATGATGATTCACTCCTGGCAATATCCCAGTTGTAGCGATGCTGATGCCTAAATCGGTATCAAATCCCAAGTCCTTTCACGACAAATGATGATTCGCTCCTGACAATATTCCAGTCGCAGCGATGCTGATGCTAAGATTGGCACTAGATTCCAAGTTCCACACCCGCGATAAAAAATCAGCGAGCCAAAAGTGCATATGAAATATCCGAAATGATAGGGCAACTTGCAACAAATCAGCAAGTAAAAATCTATGCATACAAAAATTGCCGAAATGGTTGGGCAACTCGCAATAAAAAACAGCGAGTAAAAAGAAAAAATAGCCGAAATGATTGGGCACCGTGAAAAATAGCCGAAATGATTGGGCGGTCGCGACTTTCGCGATACAAAAAGCTGAAATGATAAAGCATTGCGCAAAGAAAAAATAATACATATAATGTGAAACTTTTGCTCTACAGGTGAGATCACATCGATCCCTGTATACAATCCAGGGGCACAAACAAAAAGGGAACCATATCATCCTACCAGGCTCCATCAGAAAAAGAGCCAAGTCTCGATAGCAACATCTACAACCTAGAGATCAACAATGGCGTTCCTTCTCGTTCCAACCGGAAGCAGATACGGCGTCAACAAACAGAGCCATGGCAAAGTCCCCTAGGTCCAAATCTTGATGGTTCATAGAGAGCCTAAAGACTATCTCGGAACCACGGCAGAGTCCCTAGTTCCAAGTCTCGACGGCCACATCTACAGCCTGGAGACCCACAACAGCGTTCTTCCTCATTCCAGCAGGATACGGACGCGACATCCACCAATTGGAGCCATGGCAAAGTCCCTAGTTCTAAAACTAGACGGTTCACAGACAACCTTGAGACCACTTCGACATTCGTCTCATTACAGCCAACGCAATGTCAGCAAAGCGGAGCCATGGCAAAGTCCCTAGTTCCAGGACTCGGCGGTGCACAGACAACCGAGAGTCAATCCTGACCCTGTATGGCCAAAGTCAATCCTGACCCCGTATGGCCAAAGTCAATCCTGATCCCGTATGGCCAAAGTCAATCCTGACCCTGTATGGCTAAAGTCAATCCTGACCCCATATGGCCAAAGTCAATCCTGACCTCGTATGGCTAAATTCAATCCTGACCCCATATGGCCAAAGTCAACCCCTGACCCCGTATGGCTAAAGTCAATCCTGACCCTATATGGCCAAAGTCAACTCCTGACCCCATATGGCCAAAGTCAACCCCTGACCTCGTATGGCTAAAGTCAATCCTGACCCATATGGCTAAAGTCAACCCCCCGACCCCATGGAACACGGCCAAAGTCAATCCTAACCCCGTAGAAAACGGCCAAAGTCAACCCTCGACCTCCCCGTCAAAGCAATGCTTTGATTCGGGAGCAGGTCAACTCATCAATCACTTACGAGTCCTCTCAACTTGTAAGGAAGAAAATTCCCTTGTGAGATCCTTACGACTCTCAATAGAAAAGCACACTTAGGAATCCTCACGATTCCTAAGGAGAAAATACACCTATGAGAAAAGTCTTTGTGAGACCTTCTCAACTCGTCGGGAGAAAAGTCTTTGTGAGATCCTCACGGCTCATAAAGTTGAAAAGTCTTAGGTGGTAGATCCTAACCTTGTTTCCTAAGCCATCACCACCCTGCAAAGAGTCCAAGATGGACAGCAACATACTATCTACAGGCCACACTTGCTAAAATCATATGGCAACAACACAGCAAAGAGAAGAAAGCAACAGTGGGAGAAGAAGAAAAAAATGTGTATCTTTTATTCATGAATTCAATTGAGTACAAGAAGAATCATATAAAAGAATAAAACATGGATACATGTTATTCAAACATTACAAATGTTTAATTGATACAAAGGCGGCTACTGAGAAGGAGGCATTTTCAATAAGTCAGCCAGTTGCTCACGCGCTCCTCTCAGCTCCTTTTCATGTCCGCTTCGACTCAAGCCTATTGCTCCAAGCCAGACGAAAGTTTCTCATCGATTTCCCGTTAAGCAACTTCGCGATTCCGCGTAACCCGCTCCAGAAGGTCGAGCTTTTGCCTTAGTGCTAGTCCGTCCGAAATGCATTGTCGCAAATTGTCAAAGACATCCCTTAATTGCGCAACGTTTGCTTCAACTTGGGCACGTAGCCGGGCGGATTCACTTGAAGCCTCCTCGCATTCCTTTCGCCTCAAGGTCGCTTCTTGTTCGAAATGGCGGAAGAAAGGAACGCTCTGCTCAACCCATGCGGCCCGTTGATAATTCGAAGCCAACATTTCTGGAACGGGACGCCTAAGCTCAATCTTATGCAAACAGGCCTCGATCTTCCTGCAGTAGTTTACCCAAGACTCAACAATGCCCTCGCTATGGAAGTTTACGAGCATCGCCAACATGAGATTAACTTCAGCGTCAAAATCTGCAGCAGATGCAAAGGTCTCGGCGTCACCGTCATCGACGAACTCGCTTAACATCCGCAGGCTATTCGCAGCACCCCTGGAAGAAGGGCGTTTAGCAAAAGGCCCTACCGGCATGGGAATATGAGACTCGAAGGGAGCTGGAGTCAGTGTAATTTCTGTAAAACAAATCATAGTCAGACATCGGTTTAAGAGACAAAGAAGATGCAAGAGCAGTGATGGCTACTATACCGGCTACGACAGGTGGCAGAGTTGGGAGTACTGGTGGCACGACAATTCTCTCGTCCCCTCCTTCAATTTGTAGTGCTGTTATCAGTTTACAGTTAGCAACGGCAGGGGTCATCCGTTAAAGAAAAGAAAAGACGTCGGTTAGAAGAGATACTCACCGGCACCAGTAGGCAGACTAATTTCCGACTGGAAGGAGAAGTGCGGGTTCAACACTTGATACAAATGATCAAAGAGAACTCCTGCAAGGTTACGATGATACATGGTCAGTACATGAAAGACGCTATCCTCTATTTAAATTAAATCACAAACCCATACCTTCCAGCATTTGAGAGGACGTGAGAGAAGGCGAAGGGTCGGCGACCGCCAGAGCGGTAACTGTCGACGCTTCTTTGGCTGGCACGACATCAATGCTCACCACACCTGCATTAGAAACAAAAGAAATGCCGTCAGAAGGGATTGAAAGGGATTGTGGAATAAAAAAGGAAAACAATGACTCAAAATCTACCTGATGAGTTGTCAATCGAAACTGCGACAAGAGCATCATTAGGCGCAACGACTCCTTCGCTCTCATCCATTGGAAGGGTTTCGGCACCAGTGGCTTCATCCCCTGATTCTACGAGAGCCTTCATGACACTCGCAATGCTGGGCGATGGCAGGGAGCCGCAAGGGGAAAGAGTAGCTATTGGAGCAGTCCCGGACTCCTGGGAGAGAGTAGTCACTTCAGGCTCGGTGGTTGCCATCATCTCACCAACCACCTCGTCATCAGGACTTGGCCCTGTAGGGTATGATATATGAGAATCTGAAGATCAAATTCTAATAAAAGGACCCAATGTTACGTTACCTTGGGATGGCTTTTCAATTGCTTCCCGAGCCGCTCGTACCGCCTGTCTATAAGCGGTAGACAGGACAACTGGAGCACCCTCAGGAGAAATAGGGATAGGGGAAGCAGTGCTCGAGCCTGCACCTATAGCCAAGGCGGCATCACGTTCTTTCGCTGCACGCCTCTTGCGCTTCCTTTCAGCTTGAGCCGCGAGAGCTGACCTCCTCAAGACCTCCGTCAAGGAGACATCATCGTCTGAACCAAGTTTTGCCTCCGGCGCCGTTATGACATCCATCATTGGCTGCTTCTGTGAGACCCCTAGTGGCGACTTAGGGATAGCCGTGGTTGCAGTGGCGGGCGCTAACGATGCCGCTGCGTCACCACTCGTGATTGGCACTGCGCTCGGGATAACTTGAGTCGAGGTAGTCCCTGCAATAAGATGAAAAAGAAAAGTTAGTTTACCCATAAAAGAAGGGAATAAAGGCACAGTGAGCCGAAATGTACCAATGCCCAAGGAAGCGCGAAGACTTTCCTCCTCTTCAAAAGTCTTGAGGGAAGCCGCGGGAGCTTCTTCAGTGGAGATGCCTGTTGAAGAAGAAGTGTCAGTCAAAGCATGATAATAAAAACGTAATAGCAAAAAGATATGACTGAAGTCTACCTGCTGTGCAAGGATGACCAGTCCTGCTTTGGTGCGAGAGCTTCTTCATCCGGCGCCATGAATAAACCCTCGTTGGTCCCGTATTCGCTTAAGCCTTCGCTATAAGGAGCATGGGGCTCTTGGTCGAATACGACGTCTGCAGAAAGAATCGACTTCTTCTTCTTCTGCGGGCGAGTACTGGCCGCGGTAACACGAGCTTGCGTTTAGCAGGAAACTTCGGGCGGCGAGTCCCGATCTCCACACCCAAGCCGGACTCAAGAGACTCCACAGCTGCCACTTCGACGGGAGTACAGGGTAGCGGCAGCTTGGGCATCTTACGTGGTACCACAACCGCACCAACCTTTCTCAAAGGAGGACGAACGATGGTCCATTGCTTCAAAGGAATAGCTGGATTACCAGCAGGGGCTGCACCCTTACGATCAAGCAACAACTTCTTTTCCTCCCTGATGACGGCACCCATCGCGTGCTGGTACCATGCCACGTACATGTTCAACACCTTCGGGACGCAGCCTGGCTCACTGATAAAGAAGTTAGACCCGGTGTTGAGCCTCATGAAATGGTGTAGCGCGTTGCGGATGCCTTCTTCTATGGCAATCGGCTCAGCTAGAAAGGCCTCGAGCGGAACACCCTGATTATAGCCAGATTGTTGGGCAAAACGATGCGGGTTGTATCTCATAAACAATGCCGCATCATTCTGCCTAAACACCAGAAAGCCCGGCCTGATTGAATATAGATGAAGAATCTCCCGAGCTTTCAAGATAGAGGCACTGTCTTTAAAGGTGTCCCGCAGCGGCTGCATCGTCTTTGCGGATTCTTTACCGATATTTAAGACCTTATCAACGAAGGTCATGCCATCCTCGATGGTACGCGGGCGAAGGAGTAAGCCCCGAGCCTTTCGCAGAGTCGGTTCCAAAATGGAAGCGTCAACTAGCCACAGTAGTCGAGGAAAGTTATATCTTTCATAAAAGGAGGGCCTTTTGTGAACTCCAATTGCGTCAAGCATATACAACTTGAGCCACGAGGTGAAATAATGCATCGAAAAGTTTATGAGCTGCACCCCCGGTTGGGTAGTATCTGCCACTAGGCTGAGGCCGTGATACAAATGGGCTAACCCAGTGACCCCGACGGCCACTTTCACCCCAATACCATTCGGTGAGCTGGGTAGAAGACGGACGGCCTCATACGGTGAGGGTGCATCAGAAGCGCAAACCAGCTTAGCCATAGCCCGAGAAACCCTAAAAAGAACACTTCTTCATCGATCCCCGGAGCTGCAAGCTCTGCAGAAGAGACGACCGGGGTGTCGGGGAGAAAGAAACTCTTCTGATCCGCCTCCGCCGTCGGCAGGTTGCCCAAGCCTAAGCCAAAAGGATCATCGAGTTTGGAGAATTTCACGGCTTCCTTCGACGAGATTTCCGGGCAGAGAAAACGAGCGATGAAGTCTATGAAATTAACCCCACGGCTCCCAGATTCAAGAAATAAGCCCTCGTAGATATTCAACACCTTAATCAAACTTAGGGACTGATGTTGAATGGCATTTTCCGGGGTAAGGCCCATCATCACCGACCTGGCAGCAAAGACGTACTCATCATGAGGAAGTAGTTCCTCATAATGCTCCCATTTGACAGGCAATCCAGAGATCTCCGCGAACTCCTCTAGAGAGATTGAGACTTCCCGATCCAACAAAAGGAAGGTGTGAGTTGGAACGTTCCATTGCTCCAAAATGGCTTTTACCCACCATGTAGGAGGCGTGGAGTACTGAAAGAGAGAAACGTAAATCGCGGGATACAACCCGATCCTCAGCAACTGCAACCTCTTGGCGGACAAAATGTACCGGGCCCACTGCAAATATCCGTCTGGGTGACGGGGAGTTAATCCTATGTTATAAGGCTGTCTCCAAGGGTGCGACTCACCTTGACATATACGTCACCCCAAGATATCCAACGCCATTGGAGGCTGTACGGGTATCGCAGCCAAAGAAGGCTGAAGGAGACCATCTGAAGTCCAATTGACCTCCTCCACAGTGTAGTTCACTTGGGGTGGGTCGGCATAAGAGATCGCTGAAATGGACTCTGAGGGTGTCGCGCAAGAAAAGCTCTGTCGGCCCCTGATAATTTGATTGTACCATGTTCCACATAGATGAAGATTCTTATGCTCTGGGTCGTGATCTTTTATCAGCGCGAAGACTTCCCTATCCACAGGCGCTTCGGGGAATCCGCCTTTCGAACGGACGAACGGGAAAGAAGTGTCGAAAGACATAATACCTGCACAGAAAAGAACAAAATTTTCAGCCGTCAATGCTACAGTTTAAGTTCTATCACTAGGTAGTTTAAATTTGTACCGCACTGCAATGCAGTGAAAAGGGACCAAAGGGGACCCACTCAATCTAGATGACAGTTCATCATTAATAAAATAGTCTCATCATTTGATGAGACTGTCATTAAATGAGGAAATCCTTAAAGGATTCTCATTTATTGAGGCCCCCTCGGGCTAAGGAGTAAATCTTCTATTGAGAGTGGCGCTCTACAACAGAGTGACATCTGTCAACTCTGATGATGAAAAGAATAAAATTCCTCAAAAAAATTCTGAAGAGTCATGCTCTATAAATATGATGGAATAATCCATCAGAAAACTTAAAGTAAAGTTTTTAATTATGAGATCTTCAAAATCTATGAACAAACTCCTAGAGTTCTTCATGGAAGATGAACAGTATTCCAGTTCATGGGTTAAAATCGCACTAAAAAAGATTATACTTTTAAGATCTATGATCTAAAGATGAGCATGGCTCTATTAATGGGTAAAACCCTAAAAATATTTTAAGATCTATGATCTAAAGATGAGCATGGCTCTGTTAATGGGTAAAACTCTAAAAATATTTTTAGATCTATGATCTGAGAAGTGCAAAGCTCTATTAATAAGTTCAAATCTTACCAAAAAATTGGGCAAGGTTTTGTCTATTAAGAATTCTTAAGACAAAGAGCTATACTCTGAAGGAGAATTAATTCTCAGAAAACAAGAAAGAAGATGAACAGAGATCATCTCAAGGGCCAGAGGCCCGATTTAAAGGCACTGAGAGCCGTTTCAACTTCTAAGTTGATTTAAGGGCGCAGATGCTGCACTCACGTGTAAGCCACGTGAGCGCAACGGTGGGGGGCATTTGTTTCTCCCAATTAGAGCAAAGCTCTTTTCAAATTTTCAAAATTTGAAATGAAGCAGCGTTTCATAAAAGCGCCAGCAAGCAGCTCTCACGTGCAAAGCACGGGTGCGCTGGCGCTCACGATAGCGCCAGCGCTAAGAGCGCCAGCGCTCTGAAGCAGTGCTTACGTGCAGAGCACGATAGCGCCAGCGCTAAGAGCGCCAGCGCTCTGAAGCAGTGCTCACGTGCAAAGCATGAGTGCGCTAGCGCTAGAACTAAATGTTCCCCACCGTTGGATCAAAGATCCAACGAAGATGATAAATCATCAAGTTACCAGAATAAAATTCTGTTAAGAAAACATTCTTCAGAATCTTTCCAAACAGGAAAGATTGTGCACTGAAAATCAGGGCACCGTTGGATCAATGATCCAATGGTGACTAAAAATCACTAAAATACAGAATAAATTCTGTATGGGAAAAGATTTCCCAATTTTGTTAAAAAACAAGAAGATTGCCTTCTGTAAATCAGAAGCCCTTGGATCAAAGATCCAACGGGGGAAATATCCCCAAATCAATTAGAGAAAAGATCTCCTTAACCGATTGAACAAATCATCCTTCACTATATAAAGGCCGAAAAACTTCAAGTCTCACATAGAGAACCCCCCCCCCCCAACAAACATTGAGAAGTTTCAGAGAGCAAAGCAAGTTCTCGGCAGAAGAAGAACTTTTCTTCAAGGTAAAAACAGAGAGATAAAAAATCTCATCAGAAAAAGAACTTAGTTCTTATACTAGATCATAGATATTCAAGACAAATTGTCTTTCACAAAAAGAGATCATAACATCTCATTATAAAAAGGGGGAGAATAATTCAATTCTCTTAGGATCACAGATCCATAAAGGCAAAGTCTTTCATCAAAAACATAAGAGATTGAAATATCTCCTATAAAATAAGAATTTTGTTCTTAGATCCATGAGATAAAGTCTCCTATAAGAGAGAATTTAATTCTTGGAGTGCAGAACTGCCTAAAAAGAGCCTTAGCGCTCCAAGTTTAAAGAAGCGCATCAGCGCTCCAAATCTAGCGCACAGCGCTGCAGAGCCTTAGCGCTCCAAATTTCACAAGTAGCGCTTTGCGCTCATTATCTGGCGCATAGCGCTAAGCGCACCACGTGCTCCTCACGTGTGCGCTACTTTAACAGAAACGCTCTGCGCTCATTATCTGGCGCTCAGCGGCAAGCGCACCACGTGCTCCTTACGTGTGTGCTACTTTAACAGAAGCGCTCTGCGCTCATTATCCGGCGCTCAGCGCCAAGCGCACCACGTGCTCCTCATGTGTGCGCTACTTGACAGAAGCGCTCTGCGCTCATTATCTAGCACGTAGCGCCAAACGCGCCACGTGCTCCTCATGTGTGCGCTACTTGACAGAAGCGTTCTGCGCTCATTATCTGGCGCATAGCGTCAAGCGCGCCACGTGCTCCTCACGTGTGCGCTACCTGACAGAAGCGCTCTGCGCTCATTGGTTGGCGCTCAGTGCCAAGTGCGCCACATGATCCTCACTTGTGCGCAGGGAGAACATAAATTGTTCTTTAAACAATAAAGCCCCAGAGCTATGATAAGTGCTTAGCACTCAATAAAAGACAAAAAAATTGTCAGAGCCCAAACCAATGCTCAACATTGTTAAAAGTTCAACATTTTAACTAAATGGGCCGAGCCCAAAGTGGCCACAGAACCCTACTTCAGATTAACTGAGCCCATATGCTCATAAATCTTTGATCTTAGTCTGGACTACAGATCTCCCAACCAATATTGGTTCAAGGGTACATCTCTTCACTCCTCTGATATTTGTCGTTGTAATCCTTCAACGTCTTCAGAGAGGTGACGGGTCCCGACAACCATACATTCCGTAGACTATGACGTATTTAAACTGGACTATAATGTCCTTAAACTTTACGGACTGTGGGGTCCTTAAACTCATGGACTATGATATCCTTAAACTTTACGGACTGTGGGGTCCTTAAACTCATGGACTATGATGTCCTTAAACTTTACAGACTATGACGTCTTTAAACTGGACCGCAAAGTCCCTAAACTAAAACAATAGAGCCCAAATGCTCTTTTGTTGGATCTAAATGATCCCGTTAAGTTGATCTTAGTCTAAAATTAGACTAACGTATTCTTAACAAATGTTAAGTTGATCTTAGTCTAAAATTAGACTAACGTATCCTTAATAAACATTAAGTTGATCTTAGTCTAAAATTAGACTAACGTATCCTTAACAAATGTTTAAGTTGATCTTAGTCTCAAATGAGATTAATGGTCCTTAAACCCAAACCAAAGCCCAAATCTAAGAAAATATGAATTTGGACTAATCCACACCCTACGGGCGATAACATAAATTAGTCTCCGTATACAATCCACGGGCAACCAAAAAGAAAACAAACATACACGACACGAAGTGACCATCTGGAGAAGGAGAAAGTGGTTACCGCGATGCGGTAGCGTAATTAACTGCAGGGGCTTGCGCCTGCAAGGAAGAGCGTCCCCACAATAAAAACCCCCTCAAACGAGGGGGAATCTGACGAAGTCTGCTACAACGGTCGCATCCGTCTAAACCTCCGATATACGGTGCCATAAATAACTTAGCATCTTCGGAAAGGTGGATGGATAAAACCAAACAGCATCTGCCCCCAAATTCAGGCAAGACGAACCTATGCAGTTCCGTCTCTTTGTTCGGTGGAGAACAAGGGTCAAAGTCAAGGTCAACCCCAAGTAAGCGGGCCCAAGCCCAGGCCAAGTTAGCCCATGCCCAAGTCGAGCCCATGGCCAGCCTCCCTATGCCAAAATAAAAATCATGTAATAAATAATTTTGATGTAATTTTTTATGCATGAATGTAAGAAAATGGGCATAAAGCCAAATTTCTGTAAAGCCCATGGCTTATGTGCAAAAGAAATGAGCACATGAGACATGTGATGGGCAAAATTCCATTTTGTAAAGTCCGAGGGGCTATGTGTAAATATGTAAGCCTATGTAAGGCAACATGATGTTGAAATAAAAAAAGAACTTTTCATTCTCTCAAACTCTATGGTTTTTGTGCCTCTTTCTCCTTCCTCAAGGTTCTAAACCTTCTTCCTCTTTTCAATTAAATCAAGAGTTTTACTCTTCCTTTTCCAAAACTAAATAATTTTTCACCACAAAACCCACAAAGGGGAGCTCAAATCTTCCATTAGATCTCAAAAAGGAAAGATTTTTAAATCCCACCCCCTTTCTCCAAGATCCGGCAAACCGAGAGGAACAAGAAGGAGACCTATCTCCAGAAATCCCATCTTGGGAAGATCCAGGACCAAAGGGGAAAGAAACAAAGGGGGGCCCTTTGATCATTTCTAAAGATCTCTAAGAGTTTAACTCCATTGAAGATCTGTTGGAGTTCAACTCCATAAATTAATTTATTTTTAGGAGTTTAACTCTAGAAGTCAAATCGGGAGCACAGCTCTCAGTGCAGGGACAAAACCTTTTCCTGATGCACGTGGGGCGCCGGCGCCCAGCGCCCGTATGCCATGCATGTGGGGCGCCGGCGTCCAGCTCCCGTATGCCATGCACGTGGGGCGCCGGCGCCAGCACGCTAGCATCCACGTGCCAGGCACGTGAGGCGCCAGCGCCCAGCGCCTACGTGCCACGCACGTGAGGCGCTGGCCGCCACGCGTCCTTTGGACGCTTTTCCCTTTTATACACACACACACACACACTCCACTACGCTTTCCCTGTTAGAAAAAAATTTCAAACGAGGCGCTGCTCCGCACCCCGCAAGGGGGATGCTAGCCCCCTTGACCCCCAGCCCGCTATCCGGGTAGCAGACCCCCGTAAAAACTCTGCGGGGCCACCGATATATCCAAGTATCCTCCAAAACACAACACTGCACATTGAGTTCACATGACCTATTTGACCCGTCAATCGGAGGTTCTCTCGCTCCAAAGGAGAGGGATAATTAACGGCAGCTTAGTCCGTAGCTGCCGGAGATTCGAATCCCCACAATCAATAAACCCTCGCCTACCCTAAGCAGGGAGAATCTGTAGTATGCCTGAAAAGCACGCGCGTATTCCCATCTCGATGGGGTGACGAAAAACACCCTACAATCGTATTAATCTCGGTCCCGCACATATCACATATGTGCTCCTACTCCGTTTTGCCTGAGCTAGGAAACCTCTGTGTAGGACTCTAAAGACCCGTCAATACGCCGGCAGTAGGTGATGATCATATCAAACACCCACAAGCTGCAAGCGGTCAGCTAAACGTAACAGCCATCCGGGTATTGAGCGATCGGAAGATCAACAAGCAAGCCTGTACATACTCCTGCGAATCCAATCAGTAACACTATACAAGTAAACATGTTAAGACAAACTGAAACAAGATAGCATACTATCATGTCGAGCAAGAAAGTCCTCTCTATATATATCCAAGCATCCACTACAATATACATCATATGTACAATAATGGTCTCTAGGGCATATACATAACTAACACATAAGACAATATGTGTTGATGATATTGGAATGTACTAGACTTTAGAATAGTACCCCTGATCATGATATTGTTCGATGATGATACCATATGAATGATGATGTATATATGATAGTTGACCCGTACCCTCGATTTTGGGGATGCCGTACGATGGATTTTACCGTACGAGGTATAGATATGATGATTGATCCGCACTCTTGACTCGAGGATGCCGTACTATGTATTTTACAGTACGTGACGCTATGAGGCTGGATCGCCGACTACTAGGTATATTGACTCGGAATTTAGGTAGATTTTCTTACCCCTGACTAGGTTCTTAGTTTAGTCTCTTAGTTGTTTAAGTAGATGCTAGACCTGGCTTGAGTCATACCTATTTTCAAAACCAACGAATCGTGAGTATTTTCAAAAGACAACCCGATGGATGCTACGGATTTTTCAATGGACATATCTTTTCTCAAAAACACCGTAGCCCCTACTTTTCTAAAAACCACGATTCGTGCTATTTCAAAACACCAAATCCGTATGACTCGTACACCGATATGTATATTGATTAATGTTACATTTACTATTCCCTTTTTTGTTATATTTATGTTGTTCTCATTGCATTGCATATTTATCATATGTGTCTCTTTAGCCATTATGAATCCCGTCTGTTAGGACACCAGCACCATTACCGCTGATGCGCATGTTCCACGTACACTTGCTTGCCGGCTCACACACATCATCATCGGTAATTGCTATGTCACGTACACTTTAGAAAATATTACTTTATTGGTATAACCTGCTAGCTGGTAGTTTCACACATTATTAGTATGATTGTTCTCATATGCTAGTTTAGATGTTACATTCCTTACTTAGATACCCAATGCAATTATCTATTCATTCTGTATGCAATATTGTGGGCTTTATGCCGATGTTCACTGCTTATTGACTCTTGATTTTGGGATTTTGGGTTTCCATGAGATTTCTGGATTCGGGGGAAAACCGCAATAATTTTATAAACTCATTATCATTTAAAAAATGCAAGTTGCGGTTTTCTTGTGATATGATGTGTATGGCGTCCACCATGAGTATTCTCGGTTCTTGAGCTGTATCATATACCCGATTCGAGGAGGGGGATGCACCGTCTGCGGGTACATGGTGGACCCGGTGAGGTACTTCGGGGCAAGATGGATGTATTGAGAAGGCGCTGAGCCCGGCAGGGGAGCATTACCTACCGGTGATAGTTGACGCGGCGGATATCTGGAGGATACCGACCGTAGTCGTGAGATTGGATGATATGGGCCGATCCGGACCGACGGATCCCGGGATTTGAGGATTTTGTGTCGATGTTGACACGGATTTCTGTTGATTTCATTAATGATACTCCAGTTTTTTATACAAAGATCTTACGGAGATAAGAACACAACTTTCTCGTACAGATATACTCTGATTTCATTCTTGATGCCTTCATGCTTCATATATATGGTATGTTGCTACTTGAGGTACCAACACGAGTACTTGGTACTATCCTTATGCTAGATGATTACCCTTGCCACTGCTAGATGTTTCAGTGTTGTATTTGAGTATGTTACTGTATGACCTAGGAGTTCGTCATATATTCGGTTTCTACTCGGTGATTGTTGGCAATAGTGCCCTCAAGGCAATTTTCATAGTCGTATGCAGGTGATTATGATGATTGAGGGAGCACCTATACCGGTAGAACAGTTTTACTCGAGATGATAGTATGCTATCTGGTTTGTCTTTATCATCATGTACAGCATTAGGTGACATTACAGATCACTATTACATGTTGATAGAGCCCATATGATTCTTGCTTGACTACCAGCAGTATGATGGCGATCATATACGTGGGAGCTGGGTAGTCTATATGCACATCCTTAAATATCCCTAGTCATGGGAGTTTCGAGACTGGGCATCGATACTCCAGAGTAGACTAGTGTATACTGATCGAGACCCCAACGAGGGGCGGTGGCCGGTCTCACAAGCCATTGGTGTTGGTTTGTTTACTAAAGATGTATATAGGTGCTCATTGGGTTATGAGTACACCGGACGGACTCGCCGGGAACATGCTAGTTGGTATTATACATATTATCAGATAGCAGTTCTCTGGTGACATGTGTACAGGTTAGTCTATCGACCTGAGATCGTCATTTGTCTCGTGTGAGTTCCCACTGTGCTTTGATTACTACCCTACCATGGCTCAAAGGAATCGTGCAAACAGGTTTTAGTTGGGTACAGTCCCGAGCCACATGGAGGCAGTGAGCGGATCGTCAGGGGATTCGTCTCTCCCGGTATTGGAGGTTGATGCCGCGGTATGCACGGGTGGCCATTACCAGAAATCCTTGGCCAAGGTAGTCGAGAATTACCGATTCAGATCAGTAGTTTCTCAGGTGGTGATGGGCTTCATACCGACACTAAATGTCGCGTTATTAAGGGTCTGACTTTATCCACCCCCTAGACTCGATATGCGATACTCATAGACAAACGGACCAGACTGTACGGATATTGTCACTGTCAGGCTCAGTAGGGGTTTCAGGACGAGTTTACTCGTCGGCCTCCCTTTCGCTCAATACCTGGGTAGCCGTTACGTACAGCTAGTGCCGCTGACGTGCTTGTGGTTAAACCCATTGCCAGCGTATTGACGAGTCTTTAGAGTTCCATACAGAGAGTTTCCTTGCTTCGGGCAAAACGATGTAGAGACCGTATGGTTTTACGGCAGGTTTCGATCACATACGTGTACTTATGCACGGATGATGTTCGGACGGATAATACTAGTGGGCTTTGATTTAAACCAGATCCTAGTATTATATTTGTTGGATTATTTTCGTCTTTTTGTATTCGTATTCTTTGGAATACGGATGCGGGTATGTATATACGGTTGAGGGGTATTCATGTAATTGTAAGTCGATGTACAACACCCCACGAGTTGCGGGGAGGCGGAAATATGAAAAACAATCTTGTTCTTTGAGTTAATATCGACTAACCGAAGAATCTTTGCTAAACTATAACTAACAAATACATAGGAGTTGTTAACTATTATGAGAAGTGATTATACCTAGTGAATCTAGTCCTTCGTCTTTTCGTTATCAACCTCCTCCTCGGCCTCCTCTACGTAATAGACGATCCATCCGAGAGATTCTATTCCAAGCTTCACCTCTAATCTTGAGGTAACTAGGTTTCTTTAGTTGCTAATCAAAGGCACCTAGGTGATATAGAGTAAGGTTATGGATTAATTAGTCTATCTAATCCTTGATCTCAATACATGAGAGGGGAGGATTAGGGTTTGAAGAGAGAGAGAGAGCTTGAGGAGAGAGAAGGTGAGCAAGAGAATGATAATGAGATAATGATCTCTCTTGAATATATGAAGCATAATGATTTATCAAAATAAATAAATAAAATGATTAATCATCATGCTTCATTTATTCATATGAGTGATTCATCTACATGAGTCATTAACCATTAATGACATGGATGAATCACACAAATGAGTCACTAAATCATTTAATGCTTATGCCACCTAAACCCCCAAGTCATCATCCTTCTAGAAGCTTCCCGCCAAATTACGAGAACACCCCTCCTATCCGTGAAAACACGGAAAAACTTTAGACTGTATAAATCGAATAATCCGATACTTGAATCCGGCATAAACCAAAGCCGGCTAGTAAAAACTGTCCAAACGTCGTACGTGCGTAAACACACGTATGCGTCCGAACCCTTGTCGTAAAACCATACGACCTCTATATCGTTTCTCCTGGAGTAGGGAAACTCTCTGTGTGGGACTCTAAAGACTCGACTACTACGCTGGCAGTGGGTATAACCACAGACCGCAAGTGGCACTAGCTGTACGTAACGGTCCCCAGGTAGATGTCGATAAGAAGGCCAATGAGGAAACCCATTCGAACTCCTACTGAGCCTGATGTGACAATCACCGTACAGTCCGGTCTGTTCGTCTAAGACTATCGCATATCGGGCCTAGGTGCGGTAAGCGTCAGTCCCCTAATAGCGGTATAAGTCGTGTCGGAGTGAAGCCCATTACACCTTGAGATACTACTGGAACCTACCAGTAAATCTCGCTTGCCCTGGCCAGGGACTTTGCGTAATGGCTTTCTGACACAGCGCGATATCAACTCCCAATACCGGGAGAGACGAATCCTGTCTAACCGCCACTGCCTCCAAGTGCTCGGGACTGCACCCAACTGCTACCTGTTTGCACGACTCCTTTGAGCCGTGGTAGGGTAGCAATCTAAGAACAGTGGGACACACTCGAGGCGAAGTAGCAGTGTCAAGTCTGCGAACTATGCTGTACTCATGTCACCTGGGAACTGTTAACTGACGACGGGTATAATACCAACCAACAGTTCCCCACGAGTCCTGTCCGGTGTACCCGTAACCCAACGAGCACCTGTATACTATCTCCAGTACGACGTACTGACGGCTGTGGGACAGACCATCTCCCCAACTAGGATGAGAAGCGTACACACTAGTCTACTCCGGAGTATCGATGCCCTGTCTCGATAATCCTACGACTAGGGACCTGGAAAAGGATGTGCTTGTAGACTACCCAGCCCCCACTAGTGTGACTGCCATCACAACGCTGGTAGTCAAGCAAGATCCTAAGGGCTCTATCAATACGTATACTCACATATTAAGATAGATAAAACCAAGTAGCATACTACCATGTTTAGCAAGACTGTTATATAACTGTGAATATCCCAAGCTTCCATTAAGTAATATACAAGCTAGTATGATACAATAATGGCCTCTAGGGCATATACACTAACAATAATTTATTACAAGATTACTTTTAGAAGATTACACCTCATCATGGTATAGACCTTTTTGGATTAAAGGGTTATTGAGGTGTTGGATGAGGTGTTTATTGCATTTTTGGGGCATGGATAATTAGTGACCCATGGTTACTATTCTAGCATGCTTAGGGTTTTTTTTTGTTGTGAGATTATGTTGACTTGAGATATTTTTTTTTGACTAAGATATTTTGGAGACATGGACATTTATGTGATGGCTCCATTATTTCTTATCACACCCACACAACAAACAAAAATAACAAGCCATTATTCAGTTTCTCTCTCTCTCTTGAGTTGCTATCAACACCTCATTCTCATGGCATCTTCTTCTTCCTCTAGCTCCACCCAAACCCTCTCATGAGTTGAGAATCCTTGGGTGTCTTGAGACAAATTAATCCTTCATCACTCTCTACTTCATCTACGGTATCTAGAGTAGCGATCTAGAGCCCTAGTTGCCTCGGATATGAGGTTGGAGCTCGTTGGATAGACTCTCGGGTGGATCATCTTCGATGGAAGGAGATCGGAGATCAAGCTTGATCAAGGAAGCCTCTAGGAGCTTGGGATGATGGTTGAAGACCGAAGGACACGGATCTATTCGGTATAACCATTTTAACTCCTTTGTATGTTTTGTTATCTAGGGCTTATGGGTAGATCCGGGTAATTAGTTGTGGTAGCGCCAAGTTTTATAAATTTTTGTTCTGCATTTGGTCACGGATTGATGGCCGGGACGCTTGCATAACCCAACAGTGATGTCTTCTACTCACGAGTTGGCAACTCACCCCCGTTGTGCTACAGTTTCTTGCAGGTTTAGCCATACAGGTTTCATGGCGGCTTCGTTGGCACACCACTTCCTTCCGGGTGATTGCTTTGGTAGGTGGGTTCACTTGCACCGTGACCGCCACTGTACTTTTGTTGGATATAGTGCCCTCAGAGTCAATTATTGGATCACAGGCACGTGATTGCAATGATTGAGGGAGGACCTATGCCGGTAGGACAGTCTTACTCGAGATGATAGTATGCTATCTGGTTTATCTTTATCATCGTATACTGCTTTAGGTGACATTGCTGATCACTATTGCATGTTGATAGAGCCCCTAGGATTCTTGCTTGACTACCAGCAGTATGAGGGGGATCATATACGTGGGAGCTGGGGTCTATAAGCACATCCTTAAAAGGTCCCTAGTCGTGGGAGTTTCGAGACAGGGCATCGATACTCCAGAGTAGACTAGTGTATACAGTCGAGACCCCGACGAGGGACGGTGGCCGGTCTCACAAGCCACTGGTGTCAGTTGGTTCACCTAAGATGTATACAGGTGCTCATTGGGTTATGAGTACACCGGACAGGACTCGCCGGGAACATGCTAGTTGGGATTATACCAGACGTCAGATAGCAGTTCCCTGGTGACATGTGTATAGGTTAGTTCATCGACCTGAGATCGTCATTTATCTCGTGTGAGTTCCCACTGTGCTTTGATTACTACCCTACCACCCTCAAAGGAGACGTGCAAACAGGTTTTAGTTGGGTACAGTCCCGAGCCACTGGAGGCAGTGAGCGGATCTGCAGGGGTTCGTCTCTCCCGGTATTGGGGGTGAGGTCGCGCTGTGTCTAGGAGAGCCAGTACATGAAAAGTCCTTGGCCAAGGCAGGAGATTTACTGGTAGGTATTCCAGTAGTATCTCAGGGTGTTCTGGGCTACACTCCGACATGACTTGTACCGCTTTTAGGGGTCTGACTTTTACCAAGCCCCTAGGCCCGCCGTGCGATGCTCATAGACGAACGGACCGGACTGTACGGATATTGTCACTGACAGGCTCAGTAGGGTGTCAGGATGAGTTTGCTCATCGACGTCCCTTTTGGTTAATACCTGGTAGCCCGTTACGTATAGGCTAATACCTCTGACGTGCTAGTGGTTAAATCCACAACCAAAGTATTGACGAGTCTTTAGAGTCCTCCACAGACTAGTTTCTCAAGTTTCGGGCGAAACGCTGTAGAGGCCGTATGGAGATATGGCAGGGTTCGATCAGATACGTGCGGTATTGTACGGATCGTGATCGGACGGTTTATACTAGCGGGCTTTGGTTTAAGTCGGATCCTAGTATTGTATAGTGTAGATTTTGTCTCTTTGCATTTGTGTTCAGTGGGAATACAAATGCGGGTATGTATATACAGTCGCGGGGTTTTCCTGTAATTTATTACGGGATCAGTTTTCTGAAGTTGCCAGTTTGCATTCCGTTCCGGCCAGTTTTCCTTTGTTCCTTCACGGCCGGACTTTCTGATGGAGGGGGTTATTTGCAAGTTTGCAAATAACTTATTGTGGAGGGGGTTTCTTGCATTTGTAGCTTCATCATCATGAGATTCCATTTTGGTCTCTTCCTTTGCATTAAATGTGATGGTTTGTGATTAGATGAGATAAGAAATTGGTGTGACCATTTTCTTCATATATTGATTCTTTTTCTTCTCTTGGATTAGAGATTCTTTTTCTCCCTCCACCATTCTGAGGGGCCGGCCACTTGAGAGAAAAGGAGAGGGTTCATTTTTGATGTGTGGCATTTTTCCTCATCTCATTCCTTGCAAAAATGGGAGCACTATTATTTCTCTAAAGTTCTTCTCTCATTCCTCCATCATGGCAACTTCTATAACCCCAAGAGACAACCATTCTATACTAGCCTACAGCAAATCTTGGACACGTCGATTCGCCAACTTCGTACCCGAGTTGCCTCGGTCCAGAGGTGGGAGCCCGTAAAAGAACCCGATGATGTGGTGCCCGTTCCGATGAGGAGGCGACGACCAGAGATTCCGCGAGGAGATCGGAGTGGAGGCGAAGACCGAAGGACACGGATCGCTTGGTATATCTCTCTACCCATCTTTTAGTTTGCTAGTAGTTAGGTTAATGGCCCGATCCGGGATTTTTGTGCACGGTGGTGCCGGTTTTCTGGTTTGAAAAGTTTTTCGTTTCCGCATTCCGGCGTCGGATTGACGGCCGGGGCGCCGCCGTGCACTTACAACTTTTATTTATTTCAGTTGTATCTAGTAAGCTCCATCAACTAGACTTGTATATTTAGTAGACATAGAAAACCACTGTTGTTTATTCTTTCGACCTTAGAGTCGCGCTCATGTATTATTATGGTTTTCTGGCTTTCTTCATGATGTTGAGTTCTTTACTTTCTTTCCGAGTTTGATCCTCGCCCTTCGGCGTTGTATATTCATTTTATCTTGCGTGTTTATTCCGCCATTTGGCGAAGAGCTAGCTCCCGCTTGGGGATGCCTTATATTATATTGTTTGTACCGTTTTCGGGTTAAAATATACAAAGGAGGTGCTGTCGAAATTTTCAATGGTGAAAAGTGTTTTCAATTAGTTACAAAACGTTGTTTTCATATTATATT
Organism: Agapanthus africanus; assembly: GCA_030015575.1. Taxonomy (NCBI): domain Eukaryota; kingdom Viridiplantae; phylum Streptophyta; class Magnoliopsida; order Asparagales; family Amaryllidaceae; genus Agapanthus; species Agapanthus africanus. The sequence goes on from CM057337.1 coordinate 762,447,746, forward strand.
ACTTATGTATATATAAGAATAAGTTTGATTTTCAGTAAACCTTATTTCAAAACTGTACATCCACTATTTCCCCGTAAACAGGTTTAGATTTCTGGGATTTTGGCTTACTTGAATTAGGTGGGGTTCTATAGACTTCATATGATTCAAATGCCAGTCACGTGCCATTTGCGGGTCGTGACAATTGTTAGTTTAGGGACATCTCGGTCCATTGCTTGCCGACTCGGCAATCACTCACTCGTCTTTCGTGACAATTGTTAGTTTAGGGACATCTCGGTCCATAGCCAGCTTCGAGGCGAAGTTTTGCCAGATACTACTTATAGAGTCTTGACTCAGGAAGACAGCGAGCGGACACGAGCGTCGTCGTCTATCATTAACCTAAACCATGACTTTTCAAGCGTAGCATTTCTTAAGGAACCGACCGTTAATTGGCCAGAAAGGTCTTTCGCCATGCATATCCATGAGCAAGTAGGCCCCACCTTGGTAGACCTTGTCTATGATGTACGGACCCTCATAGTTTGGCTCGAATTTCCCCCACTGTGCACGATTGGGGATCATAGGTCTTTTGACGACTAACATGAGTTCGCCTTGGCGGAATGTTCTCGTCCTGGATTTGCTCTTTTGAAAGGCTTCGTTTAGCAGCCTGTCAATTGGGTCTTCTGGCAGCTCCGGAGATTTTGGCGCCGGTCCTGCCCCCAGTTCTTATAGGGTTGTATAGCACGACAACAAGATTTAGGAAGGCATCAACTATGCCATTTTACAAAAATTTGGGGTGCTATGAAACCTTAACCAAGATCTTAATTAGAGAATTAGGGTTAAGCAAGTATGTAAACAACTTTACAACTAAGTGAGTAGGGATTACAACCTTTGTAGTCCGCTCCTTCACTTCACAAGCTCCAAGTAGTGGTCCCTTCGCTACGATCAACGAGCTCCCAAACTCTTGAGAGGCTCCACAAGATGTATGATGCATCCTTACTTGAAGTCTTCAAAGTCTGTGATGATCTATGTCGAGGAAACACGGACTCAAGCTTACTCTTCACTATACGGAATTAGTGAAGCCAACACACTAATCTATATGGCTAGTATATAAGAGGATAATGAAGTAGGAATTTAGCTCACTTTAGTATTTAATTTCTCACTATTTTTCTTCTTGATCTCAAAGTCAAGAGAGCTAAAAGGAGATGAGGAAGAAGAAGATGAATGAAATATCTCAAGTGATGAAAAAAATCTCTCTTGGTTCAAAATGCAACCTTAGGTGACTATATCATCCATATACTAACCCATGTAGAGAATCAACCATGGTAAGGGTTAATGGTTATGTCACAAAATATCTTAAGAAAAAACAAAGGAGTGGACTAAGTCAAAGCTTATCTCCAAGCTTCTAGCTTTGATTAAATCCACTAATTTGTAATTTCTTAATGATAAATGAAACCCTAACATAAACCCTAGCATGGTATGAGCCTCATACATACATGTTGCATGTGTAACCTAACATGTCACAATTAATATATATCACATATATATTATTTGTGAACAAAAGAAAACAATACAATAAACATATATCACATATATGTTAAATGTATTATAAGTGAGAATAATAAATACTTAAGTGAGCATAATATATATATATATATATATATATATATATATATATATATATATATATTATTTCATCGAATCAACACTTGATCCGATAATCCGGCTATATCATATATAACCGGCCGATATCACATATCGCGAGAATAGAATATGGTATCACATACGCATATCAATCTCGATCCCGTACATATCACATATGCGCTCCTATTCCGTTTCGCCTTAGCCAGGAAACCTCTGTGTAGGACTCTAAAGACTCGTCAATACGCCGACACTAGGAGATGATCATATCAAACACCCACAAGCCGTAAGCGGTCAGCTAAACGTAACAGCCACCCGGGTATTGAGCGACCAGAAGATCAACAAGCAAGCCTGTACATACTCCTGCGATTCCAATCGGTAACACTCCCGTACATTCCGGTCTCTTCGTCTGATATGTCGCACATCCAGTCTAGGGGTGGTAAACGTCAGACCCCAGTAACCGATAAGTCATGTCGATGTGAGGCTCATAACGGGTCGAGAAACTACTGATAACACTTACCAGTAGATCTTCATATCAGCCTTGGCCAGGGACTTCCAGTTATAGCCAATCGAACACAGCGCAACATCAACCCCCAATACCGGGAGAGACGAAACCCCTCCTATCGCTCATTGCCTCCATGTGATTCGGGACTGTACCCAAAAGCCACCGTTCTGCACGTTCTCATGAACGTGGTAAGGTGGAAATCAAAGCACAGTGGGAATCACACAAGACTCTATGACGATCTCGGGTCTACAGACTAACCTGTACCAGTGTCACCAGAGAACTGCTATCCGACGATAGGTATAATACCATCTAGGAGTTCGCGGCGAGTCCGTTCACTGTACCCAGTCTCCACTGAGCACCCGTACACCATCTTTGATTTCAAACACCAATGGATGTGGGATCATCCATCGTCCATCATATGGGTCAAGATGCGTATACGCTAGTCTATTCTAGAGTATCGATGCCCTGTCTCGATACACCCTCGACTAGGAACTATTATAGGATGTACTCTTGGACTATCCTGGCCCCACTAGTATGATCTGCATCATAGTCCTAGCAGTCAAGTACATATCCTGAGGGCTTTATCAACATGTGAGAGCAAGACAGTAAACCATTACAAGTCAACATGTTAAGACAAAGTGAAACCAGCTAGCATACTATCATGTCGAGCAAGAAAGTCCTTTCTATATATATCCAAGCATCCACTATAATATACATCATATGTACAACAATGGCCTCTAAGGCATATACATAACTAACAGTTCTTCTGCGTTGCTTTCCGACGCCGAGGGAGTTTCTTCGTTATTTAACGACGAATGAGAAACCATGTGGCAACTCGCTACATAATCTTCGGTTTCTCCCGACGAGCCATTTCCCTCATCATCGTCACTATCTCCGTTCTCAAGTATATGGTTGAGAAACTCTTCGAGGGTGACAGGGGTCCGCGCTTTCTGGTTGTACTCTTCCAGCGCATCGATGTACCTTTGCAGGTCTGAGCGCTTGTCGTCAGGCAGCGTGGGCTTCTTGGTCTTCTTCTTTGCCTTCGAAGGCTTGGCCTGGAGGTCTTGCCCATCGTTACCAGTTTTCGGTGTTGGGCGCGGTTTAAGCATCCCCTCAATAATCTCGGGCTCCAGCGGGCTTTTCCATTTGATCGCCGGACATGCTTGAAGTTCCTTCAGCATTCTTTTGGTTTTAGCCGAAAGGAAAACTTCCTACAGAGCTTGTTCCACAAACGACTATGGTGCCCCCGACGTATCCACATTTTAAGGAGCGTGCCTCTATGGCGGGTTCACCCTCCAGTTCTCAGACAGCGCGAATTTCCCTTAGCGGAACTGGTCCTCGACCCAGTTCTTGAAGATGTAGCAATCCTTAATGGGATGGCTCACCATTCGGTGATAAGAGCAATAGTTAGGATTGTTGACGTCACCGGGCTGTGGTGGATGTTTTGGGTCCGGCGGAGTGATGAGTTTATTGTGCACTGCCGGTTCGAACAGTCTCCTCGTTATATCCCGGGGAAACGAGTAAGCACGTCCTAGCTTCTCCTCGAGGGATTAGCGCGGGCGCGCGTTGTTTTGGTGAGAAACCGGTTTTGGGTCACTGGGTTGCTGTTGAGTGTTGGCAATGAAGGTCGCTCTCATTTTTCCCTTTTCATTCCGGGGATCCGTTTTTGAAGAGGACGACTTATGGCCCATCTGGTCCATTTGGACCAGCTTGTCGATCAAGGCCTGGAAGGTGGTTGGTTTGAAGAACATCATAATATTGGGATATAGTCACCTGAGAATCAAGGGTCCCTATGAACATGCCCACGGCAGGAGCTTCTTCTATGCGTTGTTCGTATTTTGACCATAGGTTCCGCCAACGAATGGCGTATTGAACCCAGGTCTCTCCTGACTTTACCTTGGCATTGATTAATGTCGTGATCGGGGTGCTGATTTAAAGAGGTTTTGTCGATCAAAAATAATTACCGCAATCAAGAACGGCGTCGCATGAAGCTAGCCGGTGAATACGGGTCAGTCCACAGGGATGTTGTAATTCTCCTTAAAGTTCTTACGAGCTAATTCCAAATGGTGTTTGGTCTTTTAAATAGATCTAAAACAAAGTTGTGTTATACTAGGATTAGAAACTTGCTAGGGTTAGGTTTAGGGAAAATTTGGTAAACAAAGATCTACACTTCTTTCCAATGCCTTTAATTAAATATATCATATTAGTGTTATGGTAAATATTAATAAAGGGGATTAGGATGATTTGGAAGATGATTCTTCCTCTAGATCCTTGTCCTTCCTTTCTTAATCTTTACCCTAACCTCCATGGAAAACCTTAAACTCCGGGCCTTTAGACTACGGTATCACCGTTACCTCGTGGGTAGAGTGCCGTAGGGAGCGGAATAAGAAGGTATGCATGGAGTTCTAATGTTTTAAAAGATTGGCAAAGAAAAGAGATGAGAGATCTTCATCCCTCAAACCCTTCCCTATTCCTAACCCTAACAAGCGAGGAAACTACTCGCTCATTGAGGGGGATTAAGGAAGACATAATTTTTGTTTTGTTTTTATTAAAGAGAAGAAACATCTATTGCAAGTTAATAAAATTCTAAACTAAATTAAACTAGGGCAAGTAAAGAATTTACCTAGGGCAGATATAAAAAAACTAGAACTAGGGCAAGAAAAAATACCTACTTACGATTGATGCACTCCAAACTTCAAAGAAAACAGAATTTTATTGATGAATAGAGGCATGGGAAAATACAGGGGTTTGGGTTCTATTTATAGGACATAGAAACCCTAGGTTTACAATTGATCCGCATGTCTACAATTACAAATATACCCTCAGGAAATCTTTTCAGAGCCGCCAAAGCATTTTGGTAAAATTTTCTCGAAGTACGGGCATTATATGGCCGCGGAACCGTGGCAATGGCAGGCTTGGGCCGCGGTTCCACGGCCCATTAGTGAGAACAATGTGTGAGATTTTGTGGGCTGTTTCTTGGTTCTTTGGGTATTTTATTTCTTCAGTTCATTTCTCTGTTTGGCTTCTGATTCTTCTCCAGATCTTTCAGTGAAAACTTGTAGCGGACTTTTAACCGTTTGCCTTTACATTTTGGACCTTGCACTGCCTTGTTGATTGTGAACTGTTCTTCGTCTAGGCTTGACTAAGATCCTCCTATTTGTTGGTCAAAAATCCTTCTTTTGTGTCGTCTTTTGTCTTTTTCACTGTTATCGCTCCAAGAACCTGTAACTTGTAACATGTAGCAGACATGGGTCAAAAGCACCTGTTTTCATTGTAAAATGCATAAGAATGGGGAATATAAAATGCAATATTATAGTATGAACAAATACCCCCAAACTTATCTTTTGCTCGTCCTCGAGCAAACTTATTTTTATTCACTAAAAAATCTAATCTAACCGCACTTTCGCAGGGAAACGCGATTGCACTGAGCTCGTGCAACAAGCCGTTAAACCTCTAGGTGTCCCTAGTAGGAGGAGTGTTGTCTCCTGAGGGTTTTCAGCGGATACTACCCACAAAATCCTATCAATTTGGCTTTTCGACTTTTGTTCTCCAATTAGGGTTTCTAACAAGGAACTCTATTATCTTCGACTTGCAAATTATCCACCTATATTCTTCACACTTCCTCATCATTTAACTTAAGATTATATATGTTCTGCAGACCTACTTAGCTTTCGGCATCTCCTAAGTTTTCCTTCTAGGGGTCCATCTCTACTTAGGAATTTCTATCAACTCTACTAAAGATACAAGTTCTATTCTTCATTCCTTTCTCTCATCTAAACTCTAATCACATATCCCCACGTGTGTGTAAATATCACCCCTACACTTGGAAATTCAAATCAAGCAATCGTACTCTTGTCCATTGTCCCAAGAACTTATTAATTGGTGAATTCTTAATTGAGTTTCGCTTACACATCCTTCATGCGACCGTTAATACTTCTTGAGGTACCAACAACCGATTACAAGATGCGTTAGCACTTTAAAGCGTACTTCCTAGTCTTGCAACACCCAAGGCTTTACCAGTGACTCCCAAACCAGTTGGTCTAAGGCACTAGGTGATGAAGCACCCTCGCTAAATATTTTTCTGTTTTTGCAGCCTTAAGTAATCACAAAAACCAGTGTCCATTTTTTTTATTCTTTATTCACTTTTTTTTCTTTTATTTTCATTGTACAAAGGACTTTAGACAAGAGCATTTCAAGGTCTCGTCTACTATTCCAAGTTTCAAGGTGCGTGATATTGCAATTTGTAGGGTATACGTTTTCAGAATCTAGACTTAAGCTAGGAATTATTTTTCAAACTTATACTCTAATAAAAATATCAATACTTTTCCTTCGTTTCGACTTAGCCCAAGAAGTGAACCCAAAATTTGCCTATTTTTAAATAAACTACAAAGACATATACTTTGTACCGTTAAACTTTAAAGAATGTTATTTTTAGGGTTTTTAATTTACTAAGTCTAAGATCTAGTTTTTCCTAACCAGTTGACTTATTTGTAGAGCTCAAGTCAATTAGCCAAAATTGAATACATTAATTTTTATAATTTTTGAAAATTTTCAATTTTTATGGGTTTTCATTTTCTAATTTTTTTATTTTTCAAATTTTTATATAAAGATGCAATGCAAAAATATACATATGAATGCGAAGAAAGAAAACTTACCGTGCATACCCTAAACTTAAACTGGACAGTGTCCTCACTGTCATGCTGCACCAAGTGGGTCGATAATGTTGGCAATTATATTTACATATTATACACACCCCCAAACTTATTTGAAATAATGTTTTGGAAAAATTGATTGGAAATTCGGGGGTGATGGTGGAGGAGAATTAATCAGTATAGATCGGCTCCTGCAAAAGCAGGAGCTCCTCCGATGGGTCCGCTGTGAGGAACGGTTTCAATCGATGTCCATTCACTTTGAATAAAATACCGTCCTCTGGATTTTCAAGATCAACCGCACCGTGCGGATAAACGGTGCGGACTACAAAAGGTCCTTTCCATCTAGAACGGAGCTTGCCAGGGTGATAATGTAACCGAGTATCATAGAGTAAAACCTGTTGACCAGGTTTAAATGTTTTTCGCAAAAGGTGTTTATCTTGGAACACCTTAGCTCGGTTTTTAGCAATCGCGGCATTATCATATGCCTCATCCCGCAGCTCTTCTAGTTCATTCAACTGCAGCTTTCGATTGCTGCCCGCATCTTCTAAAGATAAATTCAGCTCTTTGATAGCCCAAAATGCCTTGTGCTCAATTTCTACTGGGAGGTGGCAAGCCTTCCCGTAAACAAGCTGGTATGGAGACATGCCAAGATCGGTCTTGTATGCAGTACGGAAAGCCCATAGTGCATCGATCAATTTGAGTGACCAATCTTTACGGTTTTTAGAAACCGTTTTCTCCAAGATTTGCTTAATTTGCTGATTTGAGACCTCGGCTTGCCCACATGTTTGGGGATGGTATGGCGTTGACAGCTTATGGGTGATAGAATATTTGCGCATTAAGGACTCATAAGTCCTATTGCAAAAGTGAGAACCATTATCACTTATTATCGCGCGAGGGTGCCCAAATCGAGAAAAGATGTGTTCTTTAAGAAATCGAACGATAACCTTGTTGTCATTCGTTCGACTCGGCACAGCCTCGACCCACTTTGAAACGTAGTCAACAGCCAAAAGAATATACACATTTCCAAAAGAGTTAGAAAATGGTCCCATGAAATCTATACCCCAAACATCAAAAATATCAACAACCAAAATTGGTTGGAGCGGCATTTCGTTTCTCCGCGATATCCGGCCCAAGTGTTGGCACCGGGAGCAAGTCTTGCAGTATTCATATGCATCCTTGAAGAGTCGTGGCCAATAGAAACCACACTGCAAAACTTTCTCGGCTGTCTTCTTTAGGCCAAAGTGCCTGCCACATGCTTGATCGTGGCAAAAAGACAGCACACTCTTAACCTCACTTTCTGGTACACACCGACGAATGATTTGGTCGGAACGGTATTTAAAAAGATAAGGTTAATCCCAGTAAAAATGCTTTACATGGGACAAAAATCGAAGTTTATCTTGTTTCGACCAATCTTTAGGTATCAAGCCGGTGGCTAAGTAGTTTACAATATCGGCGAACCATGGTTCATAAGAAACGGTTAAGAGTTGCTCATCGGGAAAAACATCAGTGATTGGAAGTTCGAGTGTAGGCGAAGAAGGAAGTCATGAAAGGTGATCAGCCACTACGTTTTCACATCCTTTTTTGTCCCTTATGACAAGGTCAAACTCTTGTAGCAAGAGGATCCAACGTATTAGCCTCGATTTAGCATCCTTCTTCGCAAAAAGGTGGCGAAGAGCTGAATGATCCGTGTACACTATAACTGGAGAGCCGATTAAATAAGGCCGAAAATTTTCAAGTGCAAACACAACTGCTAAAAACTCTTTTTCTGTTGTTGTGTAGTTTAGTTGGGCCTCATTTAATGTACGGCTAGCGTAGTAAATCACGTGTGGCATCTTGTTAATGTGCTGTCCAAGAACATCACCAATGGTAAAATCTGATGCGTCGCACATGATTTCGAAGGGGTGCGTCCAGTCTGGAGATGAAAGAATGGGCGCAGAAATGAGAGAGTGTTTCAAAGACTCGAACGCTTCCATGCAAGTTGAGTCGAAATCAAATGTTGTGTCTTTGGCCAATAAGAGAGTCAAGGGTCTAGCAATCTTGCTAAAATCCTTGATGAACCGTCTATAAAAACCGGCATGGCCAAGGAAAGCACAGATATCTTTGACGCATTTAGGAGGAGGAAGATTAGAAATGACTTCAATTTTGGCTCTATCAACCTCTATGCCGTTTTGCAAGATGACATGTCCTAAGACAATACCTTCTCGTACCATAAAGTGGCACTTCTCCCAATTCAAAGTTAGGTTCTTATCCCTACAGCGGGTAAGAACTGCGTCAAGATGTCGTAAACACTCGTCGAAGGAGTCACCCAAAATGGAGAAATCATCCATAAAGATTTCCAAAAACTTCTCCACCATGTCCGAAAAGATTCCCATCATACACCGCTGAAATGTAGCGGGTGCATTGCATAACCCAAAGGGCATGCGACGATAAGCAAAAGTGCCAAAGGGACAAGTAAATGTGGTCTTGTCTTGATCCTCTTTGGCTATGGGGACTTGGTTATAACCGGAATAGCCATCTAAAAAGCAGTAGAACTCGTGCCCCATCAATCGTTCTAGCATTTGGTCAATAAAAGGTAAAGGAAAGTGGTCCTTCCTTGTCGCGGCATTGAGTTTTCTATAGTCGATGCAAACTCGCCACCCAGTTTGGGTGCGAGTAGGAATTAACTCATTTGCCTCATTGGTAATGACCGTGATGCCCGATTTCTTTGGCACGACATGAATGGGGCTAACCCATTGGCTATCCGAGATAGGGTAAATGATACCACTATCAAGACATTTAACAATCTCCTTCTTGACCGCCTCTTTCATAATGGGGTTGAGGCGTCTTTGTGGATCCATTGCCGGCTTGGCATCATCCATCAAGTGTATATGATGTTCGACTATGAGGGGACTAATCCCCTTGATGTCCGCCATAGACCAGCCAAAAGCTTGCCGATTATTCTCCAAGACCATTAAAAGGGCCTTCTCTTGCTCAAGAGCTAGAGAGGCCGATATGATAACGGGTAAGGTCTCATTATCACCTAGATAAGCATATTTTAGGTGCGATGGCAAAAGCTTTAGTTCGAGTTTGGGTGGTGAAACAATAGATGGTAACAATGGAGTAACTGTTTCAAACTCGAAGGATTCCATCAAAGGTTCAAATCGAGTGTATGCAACCGAGTCGGATGGTTCAACTAACTCATCCGAAAAAGCAAAAGACTCAAACTCGGGTGGCGAGTCTTCAAAATCGTCTACAAAGGTGAAACACTCATAATCTTTGTCCGTCGTGAAAGCTGTGTCGGATTCTAGGAGGAACGCACTAGTGGCGTCATCATTGTTGTGGTCAAACATAAAATTTTCGAACTCACAGTCCTCCTCCACGATCTCATTGATCGAGCAAACATTAAGTACGCTAGCGTTAGGCTCGTAAGGCTGATTTGCCAACTTGAAAATATTGCGTTCAATTGTCATATTGCCAAAGGATAGATTCATTGAACCATTACGACAATTGATCACTGCGTTCGAAGTCATGAGGAATGGTCGACCAAGTATCACCGGAATTTGATTTCGAGGGTTAGCGACAGGTTGTGTATCCATAACAATAAAGTCAATGGGGAAAATGAAATCCCCTACTCTAATTAACACATCCTCCAACTCTCCCCTAGGGTGTGTGATTGATCGGTCAGCCATTTGGAGAGTACAGTGAGTGGGCTTAAGCTCTCCAACGCCTAATTGCTTGTACACCGAATAAGGTAGCAAATTGACTCTAGCATCAAGATCTAATAGTGCTCTATTGATGTTCTTGTCCCCAATTGTGATCGAAATAGTAGGACAACCGGGGTCCTTATGCTTTGGGGGTAAAGAATTGACAAGAGCATCACTAACAGCACTGGCCATAAAAACTTTTTTTGGTACTTGTGACTTCCTCTTTTTAGTGCATAAGTCCTTTAAGATTTTTACATATGAAGGAACTTGTTGTATTGCATCCAAAAGAGGGATATTTATGCTAACCTATTTGAACAACTCTACAATCTTCTCCATATGTGGAGTTGGTTTATTGGATCTCAACCGGTTTGGAAAAGGAACATTTTGAAAAGTCATTGAGTCCAATTTTTGCGGATCAGATTATTGAGTTGGAACGGAACCCCGTGTAGACGTGTTCGTGTTGTGAGAAGTGGGTCCGTTCGAGCTGGACGAGGTAGAGCCGTGTGAAGGATGGAGAATAGGCTCTAACGAAGAAGAAGAAGAAGAAGAAGGTAAAGGAGATGAAGAACGACCACCGGCAGGGGTGTCATGGTTAATACCCACATTGTTTTGCAGCACTTTTCCGGATCTCAACGTGGTCACAGCATTTACGTTATGATTCTGCTGTTCATATGCAACATGTGCGTGACCGGGATTTGGGAGTGGTTGAGACGGAAGCTTTACTTTCTCTCGCTCTTTCAACACAGCATTGAGTTGTGCAATTTGTGCCTTAATAGATTTGATGCTTTGATCGTGTGAGGCACTGTTTTGCACCAAAGATTGAATAGAAGTCTCTATCCTAGCTGTGGACTGTGTAGATTGCTTTAGGAACGCTTCTAGACTTCTTTCGAGCGAGCTAACAGCATTTTGAGGGGGAACAAAATTGTTGGGTACAAAATTGTTCATTTGATTAGGGTAAGGTTGCTGTTGGAGAGGTTGCTGAAATTGAGTTTGTGGAGGTGCTTGTTGTTGTGGAGGAGGAGCCCATTGAAAATTGTTGTTTCCTTGGGATTGTTGATTTTGGTTCCAAGCGAAATTTGGGTGACTCTTCCAACCCGGATTGTATGTCGAAGAGTATGGATCATTTTTTTGTCGTTGCTGAAAGGCAGCATTGACTTGATCTTGTCCTTGAGTAGAAGCAGTGTGAGGACACTCTTCAGTGAGATGTGATGGATCCGAATAACAAGCACAAACAGTTCGTGGAGGCACAACAGGGGCAGGAGAAGGTGATGAGATTTTGGTCTCAAGCGCTTCTAGCTTTTTCGTAAGAGCGGCCATCTCGGCCTTCATAGCAATTGATATATCTAATTGATGTATGCCTGCTCTAGATTGACCACTAGAAGAAGATGATGTGGTCTTGGTGCTCTCCCACTGAATTGTTTGTTCACTAAGCTCCTCAAGAAACTGCCACGCTTCCTCACTTGATTTGGTTAGAAAGTGACCTTGACAGATGGTTTCTAGCAACTGCTTCGTTGCTGGGTTCAATCCCTCGTATAATGTTTGGCATAGTTGCCAACTTCCGATCCCATGATGAGGGCATTGAATGAGTAGGTTTTTAAATCTTTCAAAACATTTCCAAAATGGTTCCGACGGAAGCTGAGAAAATTGTATAATCTCGTTACGGATTCTAGCAGTTTTGTGATGAGGATAGAACTTTTTAAGAAAAGATTTCACAAACTCGTCCCAATTTCTAATTGAATGTGATGCTGTGCTATATAGTCACTTCTCGGCTAAGTCACATAAGGTGAAAGGAATGGCCCTTAGCTTTATAGCGTCATCACTTAATTGGGTAGTTTTCATCATAGCGCAAACATTTTGGAATTTATTGATAAAGATATATGCATCTTCGGATTCCAAACCATGAAACTTAGGCAGCATATTGATGAAGTGGGGTTTGATCTCAAAATTGTCCCCATTTGCCGGTGGGAGGGAAAGACAAGTAGGAAGGGCGGTGCGGACGGGGTAGAAGAGATCCTGGAGCGCAACTCGTGCGGGCGCTTCAACAGGCGGGTTATTCGCACCTAACGGAGGTGGAATCATTCCCGTCGGTAAGGTGTTGTTAGGATTGTATCCCGACATACCTTTGGAAGAAGAATGTGATGGTGAAAGTGAAGAAGTGGACAGGATTTCGACTTCGCAGTCGAAAGGTTCGTCGGTCGGTACCAATGAAACACGGACTAATCGGGCGCTAGGGTCCCTAGTCCAACCGGACATACACTAAGAGGGTTAGTGCAGTCGAAAGATGAAAGACAGAATGTGGAGGTAAGAAAACGTCAATGAGAAGAAGTGGTGTAAGTGAGTGCAAAGATTTCTTTAGCGACAAGTTGCAAGTTTTGAAAAGATTTTTCCTTTTTCTTTTTTTATGTGAGCTTTTGCAAAAAGATTTTGAAAAGACTTTGTGACACAAATGCAATTAACTACAAATGCACAATCAGGCCTAGGTCTAGGGTCACCTAGGTCAGCTAGACAACTCTTAACTGTTCCAAAGGGCTAGAGATAGGACCTCAAACCGCCTCTTCACCACCAATTGCAGCCAGGTAAGTGTCAGGTAAGTGGGAAGGAACCACGCTGTGGGCTTAATTAAAAACCACTAGCCTTGACACACTTGCCTAGGCACCGCAAAGTCAGGTTAGGATAAACGGCCGATGCCTATACTAGTCCTCTGTCCTATTGAGCGCGACATCCTTAGGGCTGAGTCTAATATTTTTTAATTAAGAGTGGTCAATGTAAATGCTTTAAGTGATTTCTGGGGTCCTGGGAAGGGTGATGAAATCCCCATCCAATCTGAATTGGTCAATAGCCCCTTAAAGTCAGATTAAAATATGCAAAACAGTAAATCACTTGCAATCAATTTGCTATTTAGCGCGGCGCAAAGAATCCTGCAGAAAATCAATTATTGGAAGGGGGAAGAAGATTTTTAGCGCAAAGAATCCTGCAGAAGATTTAGCAAAAGATATATAGGGATTTGCAGAGGGGAGAATGAGGAAGCAAACCGAGCAAATTTCGCGCAAAGAAGAGTTAGGACGACCGCGGAACCGCGGTTTTGACCGTGTTAGGGCCGCGGAAACACGGTTGGATGGGAGCTTCAGGTCTCCAAAAAGTTGCTGCAGTTCTGTGCTTCCAATACCACTCTGTTTTGATGTATCTTTTTCTGTTTCGCCTTCTGTGTTGTTTCAGATCCGTCAATCCTGCAGAAATTCACAAAGAAAACCCTTCAAACAATAAAAGATGATAGAATTTTTTTATTTTTGATTTTTTTTAGATTTTTATGGTTTTTTATATTTTATATTAACCCGAACTTACAAAAAGGAAATTTTACGCCATCCCCGGCAACGGCGCCATTTGATTTAAAGAGATTTTGTCGATCAAAAATAATTACCGCAATCAAGAACGGCGTCGCATGAAGCTAGCCGGTGAATACGGGTCGGTCCACAGGGATGTTGTAATTCTCCTTAAAGTTCTTACGAGCTAATTCCAAATGGTGTTTGTTCTTTTAAATAGATCTAAAACGAAGTTGTGTTATATTAGGATTAGAAACTTGCTAGGGTTAGGTTTAGGGAAAATTTGGTAAACAAAGATCTACACCTCTTTCCAATGCCTTTAATTAAATATATCATATTAGTGTTATGGTAAATATTAATAAAGGGAATTAGGATGATTTGGAAGATGATTCTTCCTCTAGATCCTTGTCCTTCCTTTCTTAATCTTTACCTTAACCTCCATGGAAAACCTTAAAATCTGGGCCTTTAGACTACGGTATCACCGTTACCTCGTGGGTAGAGTGCCGTAGGGAGCGGAATAAGAAGGTATGCATGGAGTTCTAATGTTTTAAAAGATTGGCAAAGAAAAGAGATGAGAGATCTTCATCCCTCAAACCCTTCCCTATTCCTAACCCTAACAAGCGAGGAAACTACTCGCTCATTGAGGGGGATTAAGGAAGACATAATTTTTGTTTTGTTTTTATTAAAGAGAAGAAACATCTATTGCAAATTAATAAAATTCTAAACTAAATTAAACTAGGGCAAGTAAAGAATTTACCTAGGGCAGATATAAAAAAAACTAGAACTAGGGCAAGAAAAAATACCTACTTACGATTGATGCACTCCAAACTTCAAAGAAAACAGAATTTTATTGATGAATAGAGGCATGAGAAAATACAAGGGTTTGGGTTCTATTTATAGGACATAGAAACCCTAGGTTTACAATTGATCCGCATGTCTACAATTACAAATATACCCTCAGGAAATCTTTTCAGAGCCGCCAAAGCATTTTTGTAAAATTTTCTCAAAGTACGGGCATTATATGGCCGCGGAACCGCTGCAATGGCAGGCTTGGGCCGTTGTTCCGTTGCCCATTAGTGAGAACAATGTGTGAGATTTTGTGGGCTGCTTCTTGGTTCTTTGGGTATTTTATTTCTTCAGTTCATTTCTCTGTTTGGCTTCTGATTCTTCTCCAGATCTTTCAGTGAAAACTTATAGCGGACTTTTAACCGTTTGCCTTGACATTTTGGACCTTGCACTGCCTTGTTGATTGTGAACTGTTCTTCGTCTAGGCTTGACTAAGATCCTCCTATTTGTTGGTCAAAAATCCTTCTTTTGTGTCGTCTTTTGTCTTTTTCACTGTTATCGCTCCAAGAACCTGTAAATTGTAACATGTAACAGACATGGGTCAAAAGCACCTGTTTTCATTGTAAAATGCATAAGAATGGGGAATATAAAATGCAATATTATGGTATGAACATGTGCGCTCATGCACTAGGCCTGAGGATGTGCGATAATCCACACCATCCCGAACGGGTTCCCTAAATGGGTTGTAGAGGCACAATTGCAAAGATTTGTTAAAATACACTTCTTGTAGAAAAAGGTTTTTATAGTTGAAGGTAGTTATATCTAAAGTCGTATTTTTCCCAAATCTATGTTCCCAAATTCCATCGTGCTATATTAGATATGAGTGTTGTGAGGAGGTAGGTCATTACCTCATGAGTTATCTAAAGGTATGAAGGTATTATAGAGTTTATATCGGAAACTAAAGTTTGTGGTATTTTAATGTAAAATTGCGATAAAAGATGCATATAACAATATTTTGTGATGAAACTTGTTAAAGATGTTTATTAATGTTTAATGAACAATATATGATGATATGAAGGTATCTTGATTAAGAAAAGTTATAGTTTTTAAAGAAAACCGAATCGGAAGTCGGACTAACTCCACTTCCGTCGGGTTTTAGTTTTGAATGTTTTTAGAATAGAGAAAAGAGGAAGAAGTAGGGACTTACTAGATGATTGGCTAGAGAAGAGAAAGAGGAAGAGGTGGGAGTTTCCGGTGCGTCGTTTCATCGTCGGAATCTCCTCGGATTGCCGTCGGAAGTTCGTCGGAGCTTCGCCCTCTGCTAACTCCACTTGCACACAAAAGGATCTTGGAATTTTCTTGAGAGTTTTTGTAGGAAATTTCAGTGTTAAGGGGTGTAAAAATAGAGTGGGTATTTATAGGAAAAATTAGGGTTTTAGGGTAGTGAAAGGGTGTATTAAAAATTTGTATTAAAATGGATTAAATATGTGTTTTAATATGCTCTTTAAATGTGCGGGAAAAACAAATAATACAGGAGTTATGGGGGTAGTCCAATAGTCGCCAGAGTAAAAAAAAATAGGGTTTGGACCGAGTCAAACAGGCGCCGCCGGCCGAGTTAGTGAGTTCGCCGGCCCGAGTCGGGCGAGTCGGGGCTCGTCTTGATGCCACTTGTCCCTGACGCTTGGTCTAGCCTCGTAGACATGTTTGTTTAGACCGTGACTCTTGGTTTTACGGGTTGTGCACGTGTAGACTATTGGGCTTCTAAAAGATTAAAAGAATTTTAAAATAAAAAGATATTGTGGCTGATGGGATTTGAACTCTGGTGCTTTGTAACAGTAGTGCAAGGCTTTACAAGTGAGCTACAGGCTCTTTCTTGCTGTTCAAAAGCAAATCAAACTTATAACTTGTGCTCAGGCTCAAGTACCCCTTTCTGTATTTTAAAAAAATTATACAGAAAGTTTAGGGTTGTTACATGGTGCCAACCTATTGAAGACCGATGTCTGTTGAGAGGGGACTGTCAATCTTTCGAAGGCCGGCCTTTTGGTAGGGGAAGCAGTTTTGATGACTTCGCCGGAAGCAGGAATTGGAACGACCAATCTTGCGAAGACCGATCCTTTAGCAGGAGAATCCCCTTTAATGACTTCACATGCCGGAGCTGGAACGACCATCCATTTCGGGATAACCCCCTCAGGTATCACGAGCCTCTTTGCGGGCCCACTTGAGCTGTGGCTCGGCCTGTCGAAGACTGAGGCGTTATAACTAGATGACCCGTTGAGAGGGGACGTGGAGATTGCAAGTCGATTGAAGACCGACTTCTTGGGAGTTTCTTGTGGTGGCACTGGGGCACTGAAGCTTGCTGGAGGGATCATGGTCCAAAAGAACAGTCCAGTAGTGGCTTGAGTCACCTGCTCCACTTGCATTACAAAGATGGAGGCTGCTTGGGGACCATAAGTCACTCCTCTATTTGGGGTGGAGTGAGAGTTTCTGTTGCAGGTGCAGTTGGAAGCCATCGATTTTTCTTTTCTCTGCACAGGAGCAAGACACAAAATCTTAGTATCTCGAATCCAGGGGCAACCATAGCAAACCGCGTAGGGTCGTCTTGCCTGAATTTAGGGGAAGATACTATTTGGATTTATCTGTCCACCTCTCCGAAGATGCCAAGTTGATTTATGGCACCGTATATCGGAGGTTTGGACGGATGCGGCCGTTGTAGCAGACTTCGTCAGATTCTCCCTCGTTTGCGAGGGGGTTTTATTGTAGGGACACTCTTCCCTGCAGGCGTAAGCCCCTGCAGTTAATTACATTATCGCATCGCGATAACCAATTTCTCCTGCTCCAGAAGTTCACTTCATTTCGTGTGTGTTTGTTTTATTTTTGGTTGCCTGTGGATTGTATACGGAGACTAATTTATGTTGTCGCCCGTAGGGCGTGGATTAGTCCAAATCCGTATATTCTTAGATTTAGGTTTGGTTTGATTTAAGGATCGTTAATCTCGCTTGAGATTAAGATCAACTTAAATGTTTGTTAAGGATACGTTAGTCCAATTTTAGACTAAGATCTACTTAACAAGGTTTTAGGATCATTCAGATCCAACAAAAGAGCATTTGGGCTCTATTGTTTTAGTTTAAGGACGTTACGGTCCATTGTTAGTTTAAGAACGTTTCGGCCCGTTGTTAGTTTAAGGACGTTTCGGTCCATTGTAGTTTAAGGACGTTGCGGTCCGTAGCTAGTTTAAGGGCGTTGCGGTCCGTATTGGGATGTGCTCATCTGTTTGGGAGTGCACCAAAGAGTTGTTGGTTGTCGGAACTCGCCACCTCTCTGAAGACGTTGAAGAATTATAACGATATGTATCAGAGGCGTGGAGAGATGTACCCTTGAACCAAATTCCAGATTAAGGGGAGAGATCATGGTGGACCATCTAAGAATCATTAGTCATTTTTAGGAGACTAAGATTAACTTAGGAGATGTGGGATGGACATCGTTTTGGTCATTATCAATTGAGGAATCATTAGTTTGGGAAGTCATGAGCATAGAGGCTCGGTCTATTTGGAGATCCAAGATGTTTTAATCTCAGGAAGATTTAGCCAATTTGGGGCTGAAGTTGGATTTTTATAGTGTTAAACACTAATATCTGCTCGGTGCTCACGTGCTCCCACGTAAGACTTTAAGGCAGTGTTAAACACTAAAATTTAGGGCGCTCACGTGTGGCACGTGAGGCGCCTGAAAGTTGGCCCTGTACACTTGGGTCCAAATCCCCGTCTGTATATAAATGTTAAACACTTAATTCTTATGGCTGTTCACCGCCGAAAGACGCGACCGGGACGTGGGGACGTCTGGCCTGAATTTTGGGAGGCAGATGCTATTTGGGTTTATCCGTCCACCTCTCCGAAGATACCAAGTTGATTTATGGCACCATATATCGGAGGTTTAGACAGATGTGGCCGTTGTAGCAGACTTCATCAGATTCCCCTTCATTTACGAGGGGTTTTTGATTGTGGGGATGCTCTTCCCTGCAGGCGCAAGCCCCTGCAGTTAATTACGCTACCGCATAGCGGTAACCACTTTCTCCTTCTCCAAATGGTCACTTCGTGTCGTGTTTTTTTGTTTTATTTTTGGTTGCCCGTGGATTGTATACGGAGACTAATTTATGTTGTCTCCCGTAGGGCGTTGATTAGTCCAAATCCGTATTTTCTTAGATTTGGGTTTGGGTTGGTTTAAGGACCGTTAGTCTTGTTTTAGACTAAGGTCAACTCAAACGTTTGTTAAGGATACGTTAGTCTAATTTTAGACGAAAATCTACTCAACAGGATTTTGGGATCATTTAGATCCAATGAAAGAGTATTTGGACTCTATCGTTTTAGTTTAGGGACATTGCGGTCCATTGGGTTTAGGGACATTGCGGTCCATTGGGTTTAAGGACCTCATAATCCGTAAGGTTTAGAGACATCGTAGTCTGTATGGTTTAAAGACATCATAGTCGGGTTTAAAGACATCATAGTCTGGTGTAAAGATATTGTAGTCTGTAAGGTTTTGGTTTAACCATTTGGGGATGCACCAAAAGTTACTGGTTATTAGGACCCTCCATCTTTCTGAAGACGTCGAAGAATTGCAACGACATGTATCAGAGGTATGAAGAGATGTACCCTTGAACCAATGTTGGTTGGGAGATCTATAGTCAGGTTTGGGACTAAGACCAATTAAAAAGATTGTGAGCACATGGGCTCGGTTAATCAGAATTAATGACTTGTGGCCAACTTGGGCTCAGCCCACTCAGTTTTGAATAAAATGTTGAACATTTGTTTGGGCTCAGTCCCATTTTATTCAACAATGCTGAACATTGATTTGGGTTCTGACACCCTTTTTCTTTTTATCTTTTATTGAGTGTTGAACACCTTTTATGGCGTTGGGGCCTTATTTACAGAGCGCTTGGTAATTCCTTAGCGCCCACGTGAGGAGCGCTTAGTGCCGAGCGCCAGACTTGGAGCGCTAAAGCACTTCTTATAAAATAACGCCCACGTGAGGAGTATGTGGAGCGCTCGGCGCTGAGCGCCAGACTGGGAGTGTTAAGGCGCTTCTTATAAAATAGCGTATGGAGCGATGGGCGCTGAACGCCAGACTTGGAGCGCTAAGGCGCTTCTTATAAAATAGCGCCCACGTGAGGAGCACGTGGAGCGCTTGGCGCTGAGCGCCAGACTTGGAGCGCTAAGGCGCTTCTTATAAAATAGCGCCCACGTGAGGAGCACGTGGAGCGCTTGGCGCTGAGCGCCAGACTTGGAGCGCTAAAGCACTTCTTTTAAATTGGAGCGCCAAGACGCTTCTTTGGTAGCTCTGCTCAGTTCTGTGCTCTGAGAATTAAATTCTCGGTTTATAAGAGACTATGTCTCATGGATCTAAGAACTGAGTTCTTCTTTTATGAGGAGATTCTATGATCTCTTTGTTTTTATGAAAGGCTTTGTCTTATGAATCTAAAAACTGAGTTCTTCTTTTATGAGGAGATTCTATGATCTCTTTGTTTTTATGAAAGACTTTGTCTTATGAATCTAAGAACCAAGTTCTTCTTTTATAAGGAGATGCTATGATCTCTTTGTTTTTGTGAAAGACTTTGTCTTATGGATCTGTGATCTAGAAAAAGAACTAAGTTCTTATGATGTGAGAGTTAAACTCTCAAATATCGAGGAGATGTTATGATCTCTCTTTTTTTGTTTACCTTGAAGAAGGTTCTTTTTCTTAGAGCTTGCTCTTCTCTTTTTCTTTTCTGAGAACTTGAAACTTATAGGGAGGTTTCTCCCTTCAAGACTTGAAGTCTTGGGTCCTTTATATAGGGGAGGATGATTTGTTGAATCAGTTAAGGAAATCTCTCATTGAGAGATCTCTAATTGATTTGGGAATTTATCCCACCATTGGATCTTTGATCCAAGAGCTTCTGTTTTACAGAAGGCATCTTTCTTGTTTTTAGCAAGATTGGGAAAATATTTTCTCATACAGAACTTATTCTGTATCTTGGTGATTTTTAATCACCATGGGATCTTTGATCCAACGGTGCTTTGATTTACAGAGCATAATCTTTCTTGTTTGGAACGATTTGAGGAGTATTTCCTCAACAGAATTTTATTCTGGTAATTTGATGATTTATCATCTTCGTTGGATCTTTGATCCAAGAGTGGAGAACATTTAGTTCTAGCGCTGGCACTTTCGTGCTTTGCACGTGAGGCGCTGCCTCAGAGTCTTTAGCGCTAGCGCTCTCGTGCTTTAGACGTGAGGTACTGCCTCAGAGTCTTTAGCGTTGGCGCTCTTGGCCCTAGCGCTCTCGTGTTTTGCACGTGAAGCGCTGCCTCAGAGTCTTTGACTCTTTTAGCGTTGGCGCTCTTGGCGCGAGCGCTCTCATGAAGCGCTGCCTTATTTCAAATTTCAAATTTTGAATAAAGCTTTGCTCTCTGATTGGGGGTAACAAATGCCCCCCCACCGCTGCGCTCACATGGTTCACACGTGAGTGCAGCGGTGGCAGTCTTTCCACCGTTGGATTGTCTTGGAAGTTGGATCGACTTCCAGCGCCTATAAATAGGGCATTTGGCCCTTGAGATGACTGCTTGTTCATCTTCTTGCTTTCCTGTTCTTGAGAATTTAATTCTCCTTCAGAGCTAAGCTCTCTGCCTTAAGAAATTTCTTAGAGTCAAAACTCTGTCCAAATTTGGTAAGGATTGAACTTATTAACAGAGCTTTGCTCTTCTCAGATCGTAGATCTTAAAAAAAGTTTTAGGGTTTTACCCATTAACAGAGCCGTGCTCATCTTTAGATCATAGATCTTCAAGATATAATCTTTTTAGGGCGATTTTAACCCATGAACTGGAACACTGTTCATCTTCCATGAGGAACTCTTAGAGTTTGTTCACAGATCTTGAGGATCTTTGAGTTTTTACTCTGCAAAAGCTTTGCTTTTTTAGGGTTTTGATGGATGATGCCATCGTTTTCACAGAGCATAGCTCTTAAAATTTTTAGGGAATTTTATTCCTCTCATGATTAGAGTTGACAGATGTCATTCCTGTCTGCAGAGCGTTGCTCTCGAGGGAGTTTAACTCCTTGGCCCGAGGGGCCTCTCATTAAATGAGAATCCTTTTAGGATTTCCTATTTAATGAGTGATTGTCTCATCAATGATGAGCCGTCATCTTGATTTGGTGGGTCCTCTTTGGTCCCTTTCTACTGCATTGCAGTGTGGTACAAATTTTAAGTACCAAGTGTTAGAATTTGGACTGTAGCATTGACAGCTAACCCTTGTTCTTTTTCGCGCAGGTACTATGTCTTTTGACACTTCTTTCCCATTTGTTTGTCTGGAGAGCGCATTCCCTGACATGCCCGTGGATAGGGAAGTCTTTGCGCTAATCAAAGATCACGACCCGGAGCAAAAGTCTCTTCATTTATAGGTGTCGTGGTACAATCAAATCATCCGGTGTCGACGCAGTTTCTCTTGTGTGGTGCCTTTGGAGCCCATTTCGGCGATCCACTTCGCCGACTCACCCCTAGTGAACTATGCCATAGAGGAGGTCAACTGGACTTTGGAGGGTTGCCTTCAGTCCTCTATGGCCGCGATACCCGCACAGCCACCAATGGCTTTGGATATTCTGGGGCGGCGTATATGTCAATGCGAGTCGCGCCCTTGGGGACAGCCGTACATGATAGGCTTGACTCCTCGCCAGCCAGCCGGGTACTTGCAGTGGGCTCGACACATTTTGTTGGCCAAGAAATCACTGCTGCTAAAGCTTGGATTGTACCCCGCAGTTTACGCTTTTCTTTTCCAGTATTCTACGCCCCCTGTATGGTGGGTCAAAGGTTTCTTGGAATAATGGAATATTCCGACTCACACCTTCCTTCTATCAGATCGGGAAGTTTCCATCTCTTTGGAGGAGTTCGCGGAGATCTCCGGCTTACCTGTCAGGGGAGAACATTACGAGGAACTACTTCCTCCTGACGAGTACATCTTCGCCACCAAATCAGTGGTGATGGGCCTTACCCCGGAGAATGCCATTCAACATCAATCCCCAAGTTTGATTAAGGTGTTGAAAATTTACGAAAGTATGTTTCTCGAATCCGGAGGGCACGGGTCAGCTTCGCGGATTTCATTGCTCGCTTTCTTAGCCCGGAGGTCTTATCAAAACAAGCTGCGAAATTCGCCAAGCTTGACGACCCGTTTGGTTTTGGCTTGGACAGCCAGCCAACAGCGGAGGCCGATCAAAAGAATTTCTTTCTTCCGGATACCCCGGTCGTCCCCTTTGCAGAGCTCACAGCTTCAGACATTGACGAAGAGGCGTTCTTTCTGGGGTTTCTCGGCCTATGGTTAAGTTGGTTTGTGCTCCCAATGCACCCTCCCCATATGACGCCATCCATCTTCTACCCGGCTTACTGAATGGTTATTGGGATGCGAGTGGCCGTCGAGATCGCTGGGCTGGCTCACCTATATCATGACCTTAGCTTGGCGGCAGACACCACTCAACTGGGGGTGCAGCCCGTAAACCTCCCGATGCATTATTTTACGTCGTGGATCCAACTTCACGTGCTCGGCGCTTTCGGAGTCCACAAGCGGCCCCGCTTCTACGACAATTATAACTTTCCTCGGGTTATGCTGCTAGTTGACGCTTCCGCTTTGGAACCGACTCAGAGAGAGGCTCAGGGTCTGGTTCTTCGCCCGCGTACAGTCGGGGATGGCATGACCTTCGTCGATAAGGTCTTAACCATCGGCAAAGAATCCATAAAAACGGTGCAGCCGCTGCACGACACTTTCAAAGACAGGGCTTCTACCTTGAAAGCTCGGGAGATTCTTCATTTATATTTAATCAGGCCGGGCTATTTAGTGTTTAGGCAAAACGATTCGGCGCTGTTCATGAGATACAACCCGTACCGTTTCGTCCAACAATCAAGAAAAAATCAGGGTGTCCTGCTCGAGGCTTTTTTAGCTGAGCCGGTTGCTATAGAGGAGGGTATCCGTAGCGCACTGTACCATTTCATGCGGCTTAACACTGGGTCCATCTTTTTTATCAGTGAGCCGAGCTGCGTCCTGAAGGTCTTGAACGTATACGTGGCGTGGTACCAGAATGCGATGGGTGCTGTTATCGGGGAAGAAAAGCGATTATTGCTTGATCGCAAGGGTGTTATCCCAGCTGGTAATCCAGCTATTCCCTTGAAGCGACGGACCATCGTTCGTCCTTCCTTGAGAGAAGCTGGTTCGGTGGTGGTCCCGTGCGCCTTTCCTGATAAGCCTCTACCTCGTATGCCTGTAGAAGCGGTGGCTGCAGCATCTCCTGAATCTGGCGTGGGTACAGAGATCAGGACTCGTCGCCCAAAGTTGCCCGCCAAGCGCAAACTCCTGTCATCGGCCGCCGGCGCTCGCTCATAAAAGAAGAAGAAGTCACTATTTTCTGCTGACGTTGTGCTCGACCAGGAGCCCCATACTCCCTACAGCGAAGGCTTAAGTGAGTATTGCACCAACGAGGGTTTATTTGTTGTGCCTGCGGATGATACTGATTTTCAAGCTCCCCTTTTGGCTTCCAAGCGACTGGCTCGCGATGAAGCAGCACTGATCACTATCACACAGTCAGGTAGACTTCAGTCGTATCTTTCCGCGGTTATTATTATTTTTTATTATGCTTTCACTGACGTTTTCTTCCTCAACAGTTATCTCTGCCGAAGAGGCTCTCGTGGCTTCCCTCAAGACATTCGAAGAGGAAAAGAGGCTCCGCGCTTCTCTGGGCCTTGGTAAAATTCTACTCATTGTGGCATTCATTCATTTTTTTCGTTATTCATGGTTTGACCCTCTCCTTTATTTTATTGTGGGGACTACCTTGACTCGGGTTATTCCAAGTGAGATACCAATCACGAGTGGTGACACAGCGGCATCGCTAGAGCCGGCTACCGTAGTCATGGCTAACCCTAAGTCACCGCAAAGGGTCTCGCTAAAGCAGCTGATGATGGACATCGTAATGGCGCCGGAGGCAGAGCATGGTTCAGACGACGGTATACCCTTGTCGGAGGTCCTGAGGAGGTCAGCTCTCACGGCCCAGGCCGAAAGAAAGCGCCGTAGGCATACAGCGAAAGAACGTGATGCCGCCTTGGCCGTAGGTGCAGGCTCAAGCACCACTCCCCTGTCACTATTCCTCCAGAGGATGCTCCAGCTGCCCTGTCTACCACCCATAGACAGGTTGCGCGAGCGGCTCGGGAAGAAACCGAAAAGCTGTCCGAAGGTAACGTAACGTTGAGTCTTTTTTTATTAGAACTTGATCTTCAAACTCTTATATACCATATCCTGCAGGGCCAAGTCCTGGTAATGAGATGGCAGGTGAGATGACGGCGACTACTGAGCCCGAAGCGGCTACTCTCTCCCGGGAGTCTGGGACTGCCCAAACCACCGCTCTTTCCCCTTGTGGTTCCCTGCTATTGGCGGGCATCGCAAGTGTCATGACGACTATCGTCGAATCAGGGGATGAAGCCACGGGCGCCGAAACTATTCTACCGAAGGAGAGCGAAGAAGCCGCTGCGCCTGGTGATGCTTCCGTCACGGTTTTGGCTGGTGACCCATCAGGTACGTCTTGGGTTGCTGTTTGCTTTTTATTTCGTAATCCCTTTCAATCCCGTATGATGACATTTTGTTCATTTTGAGTGCAGGTGTGGTGAGCGCTGAGGTTGTGCCACCCGAAGAAACGTCACCAGTTGCTGCTCTGACGGTCGTGGTCTCTTCGCATTCTCTTGTGTCTTCTTAAATGCTGGAAGTTATGGATTTGAGATTTATTTAATTTAAATTGTGGATACCATTTTCCTTGTATTGATAGTAGATTGTCGCAATTCTGCAGGAATCCTTTTCGACCATCTGTATCAGGTGTTGAACCCACATTTCTCCTTCGAGTCAGAAATCGTCCTGCCTGCAGGTGTCGGTGAGTATAATTTTTAACCGACATCCTTTTCTTTTCTTTTACGGGCGACCATGTCGTTGTTAATTCTTCTTTGAATCGATTGCAGCGTTACAGATTGGAGGAGGGGACGAGAGAATAGTCGCACCTCCGGTACTCCCAACTTTGCCACCTGTCGCAGCCGTATATTAGACTCCATCGCTCGTGCATTTTCTTTATCTCTTGAGCCGACATTTTACCATAACTTGTTTTGCAGCAATCACACCGACTCCAGCTCCTTTCGAGTCTTGAATCCCAATGCCGGCAGTGCCCTTTGCTAAACGCCCATCTTCCAGGGGTGCTGCGAATAGTCTGCGAATGTTGAGCGAGTTTGTCGAGGATCTTGATGCCGAGGCCCTTGCATTCTCTGCAGATTTTGCCGCTGAGGTCAATCCTATGTTAGCAACGCTCGTGAGCTTCCATGGCGAAGGCGTCGTCGAGTCTTGGGTTAATCACTGCAGAAAGATCGCGGCTTGCCTGCACGAGATTGAGCTCAAGCGTCCTGCTCTGGAAGTATCGGCTTTGAACTCCTAGCGAGCCGCGTGGGTTGAGCAGAGTGTTCTTTTCCTTCGCCATTGTTTACCCCAATCAGAGAAAAGCACTGTTTAAATTCCAAGGCGGAAGATGAAGCAACGCTTCATCTTCCCCAATCAGAGCAAAGCTCTACTTTGAAAATTTAAACTTTAGTAAATTCGAAGCAACGCTTCAGATTCTTTGCGCTGCGCGCAACGCACCACGTGTCAAAAGCTGATACATCAGCGCAGCGCCTAAGGCAGCGCGCCCAATCAGAGCAAAGCTCTATTTAAAACAAAATTAAAGGAAGCAACGCTTCAGTTGCGCAAGAACTGCGCTGCGCGATACGTGTCAGCGCAGTTGCGCTGCGCGACACGTGTCAGCGCAGTTGCGCTGCGCTGTGCGCTGCTTGACACGTGTCACGCGCTGGGGCGTTTGCGCCAAACAGAATTAAATTCGAGTAAGATTTTTCTGTTCTTGTTAAACCAAGAAGATTGCCTTCTGTAAAACAGAAGCCCTTGGATCAAAAATCCAACGGTGGGGAAAATTCCCCAAATCACTCAGAGAAAGATCTCTTTAACAAATTTATGGGCACTATATAAAAGGCCCCTAAACCTCAATTCAAAATCATGAACACCTTGTGAGAAATCAAAAATTTCAAACAGAGAGAACGCTGAAGAAATTTCAAGAAGAAAAAAGGTAAACGACCTTTTAGATAGAAGAATTTCTTCTAATAGATCATTGATCTAAGAACAAGATCAATGATTTTTAATAAAAAATAAATAAAAATAGTGCTTTGCACTTATGAACCATTGGTTCTCTAAGATCAAGAAAAATAAGAAACACTTATTTTCTTTGATCTAAATTGGATTAAGAAATCAAACAGTGCTTTGCATTTTTTTTTTATGAACCATTGGTTCTGAAATCTAAAAGATTCTCAAGTTAATAGTGCCTTGCACTTGCAAAACTGCACTGTTGCGCTCTTGGGTTGGCGCAAGCCACCAGAGAGCGCCACGTGTCAGCATCTGACCCATTTACGCTATGCGCTCTTGAAATAGAGCCTTGCTCTCTGAAACTGGCGTAACTCACCACAGCGCGCCACGTGTCAGCAGCGCAAGCGCAGCACACTGCCGCAGCGCACTGCGCTTGCATGACACGTGTCATCACCACAAGCGCTTGCGCTCTTTGATTGGCAAAAGCGCCTGACAAATGCAATGCATTTCTTTTGCTAAAGGGCCAGGCCCAAATAAAAAGATCCAGCAGGCCAAAATAAATTGCAAAGCAATAAATGGGCAGATCCCAGGTAAAATTGATGCTCTGCATATAAATGGACAGAGCCCAAAACAAATTGATGCTTTGCATCCTTTATGGGCAGTGCCCAAAAAAATATGAAAAGTAATGCAATGCATTATTCAAACATGGGCAAAGCCCTAGCACTGGTCTAATGGACCAAAAACAAATAAAAGTGTTGAATATTTTTCAACTGGACTTAGCCCCATCATGGCCGTAAGTCCTCAAAATTAAATTGACTGAGCAAGACTGCTCTCCTAAATCAATTTACATCCGGTTCAAGGGTACATCTCCGAACTCCTCTGACACTTGTCGTTGTAATCCTTCAACGACGTCAGAGAGGTGACGGGTCCCGACGCCCACAAATAAATGCAATGGACCACCACGTCCCTAAACTGGCAATGGACCACCACGTCCCTAAACTGGAACAATAGAGCTTCCAAATGCTCTTTTGTCGGATCTAAACGATCCCGTTTAGGTTGATCTTAGCCTCAAATATGGCTAACAGATCCTTAAACATTTGAACAGACTTTAGTCCCAAATTGGACTATAAGACCCCCAATCAACTTTGGTTCAAGGGTACATCTCCGAACTCCTCTGACACCTATCGTTGTAATCCTTCAACGACGTCAGAGAGTTGACGGGTCCCGATGGCCATGCACACAATGGACCACTACGTTCCTAAACTGGAACAATAGAGCCCCTAAATGCTCTTCCCGTTAAGTTGATCTTAGTCTCAAATCAGACTAACATATCCTTAACAAACGTTTAAGTTGATCTTAGCCTCAAAAATGGCTAACGTATCCTTAAATCAAAATCCCAAATCCAAATCTAAGAAAATACGGATTTGGACTAATCTACGTCCTACGGACGACGAAATAAATAGTCTCCGTATACAATCTACGGGCAACCACAAACAAAACAAACACCCACGACACGAAGTGAAATTCTGGAGAAGGAGAAAGTTGCTACCGCGGTGCGGTAGCGTAATTAACTGCAGGGGCTTGCGCCTGCAGGGAAGAGCGTCCCCACAATCAAAAACCCCTCAACCGAGGGGGAATCTGATGAAGTCTGCTACATCGGCCGCATCCATCTAAACCTCCGATACACGGTGCCATAAATCAACTTGGCATCTTCAGAGAGGTGGACGGATAAAACCAAATAGTATCTGCCCCGAATCTCAGGCAAGACGTCCTAACGTCGTCTCGGCCGCCGTTCGGAGGGGAACAGATTCTGGCACGCCCGGTGGGACATTTTCCTCTTTCCACTCCACACTTCGTGTGTCGTCTTCGCGAACGAATCGCGGTTTGTTAATGGTTGCCTTTGGATTTCAAGATTACTAAGAGTTGGTCTCTTGCTTGGCGCAGAAAAGAAATCAAGCATCGATGGCCTCTACTTGTTCGAAGTGCTCCAACTGTAGCTCCAGCTCACGTCCGGCCTCAACTGGGGGCATAACCTACGGGCCCCAAGCGGCTTCTTTGTTCACCATGCCTGTAGAGCAGATTACTCAAGCCACCACGGGGTTGTTTTTCGGAACTATGCTTCCGCCAACAAGCTTCTGCACCCCCGTGCCCGTACAAGAAGCTCCTAAGAAGTCGGCCTTCGATCGACTTTCAGTTACTGCGGCCCCTCTCAACGGGTCGCCCAACACCAGTGCCTCGGTCTTCTCCAGACTGGGCCAAAACTCCTGCGGGCCCATAATGAAACTTGTAGTCCCGGAAAAGGCTATTCCAAAAAAAGTAGCCAAACCCGCTTCTGAAGTCGTCAACGCGGCTTCTCCTGCTAAGAGATCGGTCTTTACAAGATTGACCGTCCCAATTCCCACTCCTGCTCTTGCTGCTCAAAAGACATCAGTCTTCAATAGGCTGACGCCGGCAACAATCCCACACCTGAACAGGGGGCAAGAAGAAGCTGTTTCTGTTTCTGAACCAATACCGACGACTCATCGCGCCCGACGACGCCACTGGCGCCGGATAAGGAAGACCGGAGGCAACTCCCCTTCTGGGATGACTCCGCCAGCTCCAACGGTGGAAGTTAACGCTGCTTTTCCAATCGGGAACAGCTTTGAACTGTTGAATAGGGTACGCAGAAACTCGCCAACTGCGGTCCTTAAAAGATCTCCTCCACCGGTAGAGACCGCCGTGGAAGCAGAGAAGCTGGAGCAGCCTCCTCAATCGCTGTCCTCCAGGATTTATAAGACATGGCGACGAGTCCGAAAATCTGTGATTGATCCTAATTTCTCTCACCATTACAAGAAGTCGAAAGGTCGGCAAGAAGAAAATTCCCCGATCAAGCAACGAAAGATAATGACCGCTTGGGTGCCCAAAGCAACGGCCCCCTCAACTTCTACGGCCCATAAGAGAAGAAGGCCAGAAAAAGTCCCTACGCCGACGATGATTATCAAAGGTGGTAAACCCAAACGCCCTAAGTCTGGGGGAATGATAGTTCATACCGTCTACGTGGCGTCTGGTAAAGAGGACAGTCGCATATCTACGGGTCATCGACCGCTTACGCGATCAGTGACCAAAGCCCAGGAGCAGCAGCAGAAGCTCCAAGAGATGATGAACGCTATGGCCACACTTACTGGGCCAAAAGAAAACCCTGAAACGTCCTCGGATGAACGCCAAGAGGAAGAAACCGACGCCGAATTCCTTCATCGAATATTGGAGAAGAAGGACAAAGAGGCTGCTGAACAAGCAGCCAACATAAAGCGTATGGGCCTCCTATTCCAAGACATGGTGGGGATGATGATCCAACAAGATCCTCCGGCCGAAGATCCCCGATCATCCTTGAAGACGATAGGGGAGAGACATCGAATCCTCCGCCAGCTCTGTCAACAGCTAAGGAAGAAACAAACTCCAAGGCTGACCTGGATGAGTACATAGCCCAACAAATACGAGTTCATCATGCGACTGAAGCAGCAGGCCAGGTCGTAAAAACAGGACGGCCGTATACGAGTTGGTACGACCAGATCAAGTACCCGCCGGGCTACACAATTCCCAAGTTCCAAGTCAACAAGGGGACGGGCAATCCTCACCAGCATGTTGCCTAGTTCAGGGCATTCTGTGGCAACACCGGCGGTGATGACAAGTTGTTGCTTCGCCAGTTCGTTGGAAGCTTATCGGATACAGCGTTCGAGTGGTACTCTGAGCTCCCGAACGACTCTATCAAAACCTTCATGGAGATGGAGCTGTTGTTTACTTAGCGTTTTGCAAGCGCCAGTGAACCCACCCCGATGACGGCACTGATTAACGCCAGGGTAAAACCAGGCGAGACATGGGTTCAATATGCTATACGGTGGCGGAACTTATGGTCGAAGTGCGAGCAGCGCATTGAAGAAGCTCCCGCGGTGGGTATGTTTGTGGGAATCCTTGATCCGCAAGCAACCATCTCACAATTTATGATGTTTTTCAAGCCGACTACCTTCCAGGCCTTGATTGACAAGCTAGCGCAAATGGATCAGATGGGCCATAAACCCCCTCTTCCAAAGCCGGACTCCCGAAATGACAAGGGGAAGGGAAAAGCGATCGTTGTCGCTAATGCTCAACAACAACCGAGCAACTCGAAGCCGGTTGTTCGTCAAAATAATATGCTCCCATACGTAGCCCTTGAAGAGAGGCTAAGACGTTCTTACTCTTTTCCCCGTGATAAAACGAGAAGGTTATTCGAGCTGGCGTTGCGCAACCGATCATAAATCTGCCGGATCCAAAATGTCCGTCGCAACCAAATGATGTCAATGAGCCCAACTACTGTCCTTATCATCGAGTACTGGGTCATCCGATCGAAGATTGCTACGTCTTCAAAAATTGGCTTGAAGACCAGTATCGACAGGGCAAGTTCGCGTTATCTGACAAATGGAAGGTGAATCCCCCGCAGCCCCATACCTCTAAGGGGATGAGTACGCCGGGGGCAACATGCTCTGTCGTTGAAGAAACTCCTTGGGAGGTTGTATTATCAGCCAAGACAAAGAGGATGCTAAATGATCTTCAAGTGTGCCCAGCGATCAAGTGTAAGAAACCGTTAGAACCGTAGGTCATTGAAGGGATGTTGAAGCCACGTCCAACTCCAAAGACAGATGGTGGTGGCTCAAGCACTCGCAACCAGCCGTCGAAATCTTCAAGGAAGAAGAAAAAGAAATCAAAGAAGCCCGTGAAGCCGGGCGACAAGCGCACGGACTTGAAAAAACAAATTGACGCGCTGGAGGAATACAACCAGAAGGCACGGACTCCCATTACGCTCCAAGAGTTCCTCAATCATGTCTTTCAAGGGGAAGATGCGGGAGAAAGTTCATCTGATGAATCTGAAGAATACGTGGTGAGCTGTCATGTGATTTCCCATTCGTTCATGGACGATGAGGAGACTCCTTGTACTGAAATGCTGGAGGCAGATCCCGAATCAAAAATTCTGGGGCCATCAGATGAAGTAATTGACACATTCCTTAATGAAGCTCGGTTGAAAAGTAAAGCTGATCGGCAACGCGAGGCGGTCATATTCGAAAGGGCCAAGCGCCAGCGCCTTGACGAAAGAATTGAGATACTCCCGCTGGAGCAAAGTACACCCACTGCGGATAAAATCAAAATCAAGATGAGGAAAAGGTTCGCTAAAGCCGTGTCAATGGGCATGAAGCTACCATCCTCCGAAGGAAAAATTACTGGTGAAATGGAAATGCACCCCTCCTATTGCTTATATCATCAGAAGGTTTCACACCCCACTCAAGAGTGCAAAGCTTTCGATAGATGGTGGCAATGATACATTGCTCATCGACAACATTTTAAGCGGGAGAAACATAAAACTCGTCGGGGGCGGAAAAATACGACCGAAGGGTTTAACAGAATTACTGGTGATTGTCGCATGGTTAGTGCCGGGGGATCATAAGTGCTTACATTCGGGAGCGATTCCGATGAGGAGCTGGCTCTTAGCCCTCTCTTTAAAGAGTCCACTTCGGGAAAAGAAGAAGAGCCGAAGGTCTGCGAAAATATCCGGCTGCGTAATCGGACGCTGCCTGAAAAGAATCTCGGACCCTCGAACAGAAAAGATAAGGGGAAAGAAAAGGTCTCTGAAGATATCGTCTTAGATGACCAAGTTGTGGAGGAGCTAAGTGCCAAGGACCCGCCGAAGAGAAACAAGGTGGATTACAATGTCTTAGCGCATCTGAGGAAACTACCCTTGCAGCTCAGCATTCTTGAGGCCCTTTTGCTATCAAAGGAAGCGAGAGATTCATTAATCAAGGCACTACAGGATCCGGAGCAATTCCAAGCTTTCCTGGCCGAAGAAAAGATGAAGGATGAATTGGAGGAAGTGCACACTGCCGATGTCGCTTTTGGTGATGAAGACCTTCTCCTTGGGACGTGCGAACACAATCGCCCCCTTTATGTCTCAGGATACTGCCACGATATAAAGATAGGCAAAATCCTGATCGACAATGGATGATCCGTTAACCTCCTCAATGTGCGGGTGCTGAAAGAAATCTGCATGAGCGTCCAGCACCTTGCTCGGGACAAGATCACCATCTCCGGATTTGACTCCCAGTCATCAAGGACTCTTGGGTCTGTGATACTGACGCTACGCTTTGGGCTACTCATCACGGACATTAAGTTCCACGTCATAGACGCCAAGACATGCTACAATGCTCTGCTCGGCCGACCATGGTTACACGAGTACAACATCATCCCTTCTACACAACATCAGTGTATGAAATACGCTAAGGATGGTCTCGAGTATACCGTGGCGGGAGAACTGAATCCGTTTTCCGTGAACGAAGTCCGCAAATATGAAGATGCCAAGTACTTCTTACCGGATTTCGAAGACACGGAAAGGTGTCACAAGCCGGAAAACAAAGCTAACGCCACCATCCCTGTCTTCGGCAGTGGTACCGAGGAGGAAGAGGAGATAGTTTATTCAGGTCCGCCCCAACACAACAAGCCAGAGCCATCTACTCCTGCGTTAATCTTTGGTAGTGACTCAGAAGATGAAGTCCATGCTATGTTCCCTGCTCGACCTTCGATACAAACGTCCGCTGACGAAGAGCAAAGTTTACAAGTCAACATGGTGCCGTTTAAACACCGTAAAGAACTGGATGCACTTGATATTTACAGTGTAGAAGAGCTACAAATGTTCTATATCCCTCCCAGGCGAGAAAGAGAAAAAGCAATTCTATTCTACCGCTCTGAAGAAACCAAAGTGGAGAAAGAAATCTGGCATGGTGCGGATCCTACGCTCGACAGGCTTCAGCCTATCCGTCTTCCCAGATATTATACGGAAGGTTTGAAAAAGCTGTTGAAACACCAGGGGATATCCTTCAAGCAGACCATTCGAAAAGCCAAGTTCTATGACAAAGTCTGGAACGTTCCCGGAGCTCAACGCAAACTGCCTAATGGGAGAATGGAGACAAAAGGACTTGGATACATTCGGTCAAAGAAACGAGAGCTACTAAACAGCTGCTATGTCATGTATGACTTCGATGAAGAAGCGGATGCTCAATGGGAGGACGCTAATCCTGAGCCAGTGAAAGTTCCAGATGCAAAAGTGCCCAGTCCGTCGTTCGAAGAACAAATGGACAAGCTTATAAAGGAAGCGGGTCAAAAAGTCCGAGACGACCATAACCGTGAAATGACCATCTACGAGAAAGCCAAAACGCAACGCCTCCTCCAACAGGCCGTGAAAGATGAAAATGCCACTCCTTGTCAACATGTTATAAAGAAGGCCCGACACAGAGGCAGAAACAAGTCGAAACGCGAAAAAGACGCTCAACAGCAACAAAGCGGGGCTAAGAGGCCACGCGAGCGAAAATCGAGCGGTTCCGATCTATCCCTCATAAGAAAAATGGGTCGGGCGTAATCTTTTCCTCAGGACAAGACGAAGAAAATACTTGACCTCGCTTTAAAAAATCATATGCTTACACTGCCGGAGTCTAAACACCCCGAACAAGCAGGCGAAGTCTCTCACCCGGACTATTGCCCTTATCACCGAGTGATAGGGCACCCTCTCGAGGACTGCTTCACCTTCAAGAATTGGGTTAAAGATCAGTATCAGCTTGGCAAGTTCGCTCTGTCCGACAACTGGAGGGTAGCGCCGCCACAGAAGCACGAACCCAAGGCCAAGGAAGAAGAACCGGTTCCATATTGGGATTGGAAGCGAATTCGTACTTGTCACGTGATAACGATATCAAAGGAAGAGCCCGAGAACATGGATGACCTTCCCTGGTGCTTCAAAAACAGCAACGACGAGGTAATCTCAGAATTCCCACCAGCGCCAAAAGAGCTGGAAGATGGAATCCATACCACTGCAGATAACCTCAAGAAAATTAAGTTGGGGACGGCGAATGACCCGCGACCGACATTCATTAGTAAGCTGCTGTCTGAAGAGAAGGTGGCTTCGTTAAAAGACCTGCTTATGCAGCATAAAGATTGCTTCGCGTGGAACTATTCCGAAATGCCGGGACTAGATCCAGAAATTGCTGTACACAGATTGGCGATATCTCCGGACGTCAAGCCAGTCAAACAGGTGCCGAGAAGAATGCGGCTCGAGCTTGAGATGAGTATCAATGCCGAGGTCAAGAAGCTGATCGACTCTGGCTTCATCCAGGAAGTTCAATACCCTGAATGGATCGCCAACATCGTCCCAGTGATGAAGAAAAATGGGACAGTGCGCATATGCGTAGACTTCCGGGATCTCAATAAAGGTTGCCCGAAAGACGATTTTCCAGTGCCAGTCACCGAACTGATGATAGACAACACATCCACTCATGAAGTTTTCTCCTTTATGGACGGCTTGTCAGGGTATAACCAGATAAAGATGCATCCCGAAGACCAGAAGGACACCGCCTTCAGGACTCCTTTGGGTATATTCTGCTATAAGGTGATGCCCTTCGGTTTAAAGAATGCCGGTGCCACCTATCAGAGGGACATGACGAAGATCTTTGATGACCTCATACATGAAATCGTTGAGTTCTATATCGACGATCTCGTGGTTAAAAGTAAATCATACGAGGAACATCTCGAGCATCTGAAGACCGTATTTCAACGCCTTCGAAAATACAACTTGAAAATGAACCCTCTCAAGTGTGCATTCGGAGTTTCCTCGG
Source organism: Agapanthus africanus (assembly GCA_030015575.1). Lineage (NCBI taxonomy): Eukaryota > Viridiplantae > Streptophyta > Magnoliopsida > Asparagales > Amaryllidaceae > Agapanthus > Agapanthus africanus. The sequence continues at coordinate 762,483,124 of CM057337.1, forward strand.
GCAAATTCCTGGGATTCATCGTCCGACACCGAGGTATTGAGATAGATCCGTCAAAGATCAAGGCAATCATGGAAATGCCTCCGCCAAGAACTCTCAAACAGCTGCGGTCTCTCCAAGGGAAGCTCGCGTATATACGGCGATTTATAGCCAACCTTTCAGGCAAGTGCTGTCCCTACAGCCACCTGATGAAGAAGGGAACCCCGTTCGTCTGGGACCAAAAATGCCAAAGAGCGCTAGACGAGATCAAACAATACCTGCAGAACCCGCCGGTGTTGGCTGCTCCGGTCAAAGGAAATCCCCTCATTCTTTATACAACCGCTCTCGAAGGCTCCTTAGGCGCATTATGGGCATAAGAGAATGATCAAGGGAAGGAAAGAGCACTCTACTACTTAAGTCGAGTTCTGCTGGGGGCAGAAAGCAACTACTCCCCCATTGAAAAACACTGCCTGGCGTTGATCTTCGCGATAATAAAGCTCAGGCACTATGCGTTGGCGCATGAGGTCCGTCTCATTTCAAAGGTGGACCCCCTTAAATATTTGATGTTGAAGGACATATTGACGGGACGACTCGCTAAATGGGCCCTGCTCTTGATGGAGTTCTCGATAACATATTGACCTCTCAAGGCAGTGAAAGGCCAGGCCATCGCCGATTTCCTCGCTGAGCATCCGATAGCCGCCGATTCTCCTCTAAATTGCGATCTTCCAGACGAACATGTGTTTGACGCGGTCGACGGTGGTGATACCCGATGGGAGCTTTATTTCGATGGAGCATCTTCCGTAAAGAAGCGCAAACAAAGTACCCCTATAATCAAATCAGGGGTAGGACTCATCTTTGTAACTCCACAAGGATGGATAATGCGTTTTGCTTTCTCCCTAACAGAGCCGAGGACAAACAATGAAGCCGAATACGAAGCTTTGATAGCCGGCCTCGAAATCGCCATCGACATAGGAATTGAAAACCTCCTCATATATGGAGACTCCCAACTAGTCGTTAGTCAAGTAAACGGCGACTACCAAACATGCAAGCCAGAGTTGGTGAAGTACGGCGAAAAGGTGCAACAAATGTTGACCTAAATCCCTTCCTATGCTTTGGAAAACATACCGCGCGCGGAAAACAGCAAAGCAGACGCATTGGCCAAGCTCGCTAAGGAACTGGCTGATGAGAACCTCGATGACGTAAGAATCATGGTACAAAGCCGTCGGGTACTTGCCCCTGCAGAAATATATCCGGAATCACCCGAAGAGAAGGGAGCGACTGAGCAGACGACCCTGCAAATAAAAGATCGGGAAAATACCGAGGATTGGAGAGAAGTCTTTATAGACTACTTCAAATACCGCCAAACGCCCGAAGATGCGTCCTCAAGACATCAGCTTATGAAACGAGCTCTGTCTTTCGCCTTCGTCAATGATACTCTGTACAAGAGGTCGTTTGATTCTTTGTGGTTGAGATGCCTGGGACCTGACGAAGCGAAAAGAGTCGTCCAGGAAGTTCATGATGGACTCTGCGGTTCTTACCAAGCGGGCCCAAAAATGAAGTTGAAGATCAAACGGATGGGCTACTACTGGCCCACGATGATGCAGGACTGCCTCGAATATGCGAAGCAATGCCACTCGTGCAAAATTCATGGGGACTTCATCCACTAGCATCCAAATCCACTACATCCAACGGTGGCTAGCTGGCCGTTCAAAATGCGGGGGACTGACATAGTCGGCCCCATCGAACCAGCATCGTCTAGAGGACATCGTTTCATCCTGGCGACGACTGACTACTTCTCTAAATGGGCAGAAGCAGTACCGCTGAGGGAAGTTAAGACGGAGAATATCCTCCATTTCTTCAAGACGCACGTCCTATATCGGTTTGGAACTCCGCGACGGATCATCTCCGATAACGGGCCAGCTTACAGAAGCCACAAGATCAGTCGCTTCGCGCAACAGCACAATATAGACTGGAGATATTCCTCGGTTTATAATCCACGAGCTAACGGTCTAGCTGAGGCCTTCAATAAGACCTTAACAAAGATTGTGAAGAAGACAATGTCCCGAAATAAGAAGGACTGGAATGAAAGACTGCAAGAAGCTTTTTGGGCGTATCGAATTACGTTCAATACAGCCACAAACACAACGCCATATGCGCTGGTATTCGGTACAGAAGCAGTACTCCCCCTCGAGATAGAGTTACCCTCTCTACGAGTGGCAGTCCACTACGAGCTAGCAGATGAAGAAAATGCTCACCTTCGGGTTGAGGAACTCGATGCCCTCGATGAGACCCGGCTCATAGCGCAACAAAATCTGGAAGCTTATAAAGCGAAGATGACGCGCTCATATGAAAGGTTGACCCGGCCGAGGACATTCCGCCAAGGCGAACTCGTGCTAGTGGTCAAGAGGCCTATGATCCCCAATCGCGCTAAGCGGGGAAAATTCGAGCCGAACTATGAAGGCCCGTACATCATAGACAAGGTCTACCAAGGTGGAGCCTATCTACTCATGGATATGCACGGTGAAAGGCCTTTCAGGCCAATAAACGGCCGCTTCCTAAAGAAATACTACGCTTAATAAGCCATAGCCTAGGTCAACGATAGATGACGACGACTATGTCCGCTCGCTATTTTCCTAAGCTCAAACTTTGTAAGCAGTAGCCAGCCTTCTCCAGGGATTGGACCGAAACGTCCTTAAACTAATGCTGGACCGAAACGTCCTTAAACTAATGCCGGACCGAAACGTCCTTAAACTAATGACGGACCGAAACGTCCTTAAACTAATACTGCAGCATCTTTAGGCTGACGAGATGAATAAAAATAATACATATAAAAATAAAAAAGAAAAAAAAGAAAATAAACGGTATGTCCATAAGCAAAATGGGCACGGATGAAAACCCGAAAGGGCTCCGTGAGTAAAAACAGCAGGGCTACCGGCGAGTGTTCGTGAAAACCCGGAAGGGCGTCACCTCGTAAAAAAAATATATATAAAAATAAAAAGAATAAAAAAAACGGTATGTCCATAAGCAAAATGGGCACGGATGAAAACCCGAAAGGGCTCCGTGAGTAAAAACAGCAGGGCTACCGGCGAGTGTTTGTGAAAACCCGAAAGGGCGCAAGCTCGTTAAAAGACACTTATAGGGTCCTCTCGACCTTGTAAGAAGAAATCACCCGCGTGAGATCCTTACGACTCACAAGGGAGTAGCATACTTAGGGATCCCCACAATTCCTAAGGAGAAAATACACTTGCGAGATCCTCACGACTCGTAAGGAGAACTCTCTTATGGGACCCTCACGGCTCATAAGATTTGAAAGTCTTAAGTTACAGAGACCTAAACCTGTGCTTAAGCAACCCCCACAACTTTCGAGATTGCCCTACAAGTGGTCTAATACTGACCCTTGTATACAATCCACGGGCGCGAATAAACATTTCCCTAACGAAGTCCCATCCGTGACTAGGGATATGTTCATATGATGAACGACCCTTGTAGGTCCTCTCGACTTATAAGGAGAAAACCCTCTTGTAGGATCCTTACGACTTACAGAGGAACATACACTTAGGAATCCTCACGATTCCTAAGGAGAAAATACACCTACAAGATCCTCACGACTTGTAGGGAGAAATACCTTTGTGAGACCCTTACGGCTCATGAAGTTAAAAGCCTTAGTCGACAGGACCTTAACCCTGTTCGCTAAGCCACCTTTGTTCAACATCGACGGAGGCAAATGATGATTCGCTCCTAGCAATATTCCAGTTGTAGCGGTGCTGATGCCGAAATCGGTGTCTAATTTCAGGTTTACGGTGAGAAGCCGGTAGGCCGCACATGCATACGAAATAGCCGAAATGATAGGGCAACTTGCAATAAAAAGCAGCAAGTAAAAAAGTATGCATACAAAATAGCCGAAATGATTGGGCAACTCGCAATAAAAAGCAGCGAGTAAAAATAAAATAAATAGTCGAAATGATTGGGCACCGCGAAAAATAGCCGAAATGATTGGGCAATCGCGACCTTCGCGATATAAAAGCTGAAATGATAGAGCATCGCGGAAAATAAAAAAAAATGAAAAATGATAAAACTTTGGCCGTACAGCTGAGATCACATCGATCCCTGTATACAATCCAAGGGCGCAAACAAAGAGGGAACCATACTTTCCCAACAGGCTCCGCCAGAAAACAAAGCCAAATCTCGACGGTTCGTCCCAACCCCGAAGAAACCAGTGTCTTCGGCAAATCCCTCAATTCAAGGAAACAAACATCCTTGATAAGAGCCTCCTGATTCGCGTCGACTCGCAGAGAAACTAGTGTCTCCGTGGGAAATTCTCGATCCGTTTCAACACCAGGGAAACAAATATCCTTGGAAGATACCTCAATTCAGGGAAACAAATATCCTTGATGAGAGCCTCCTGATTCGCGTCGACTCGCAGAGAAACCAGTGTCTCCGTGGGAAATTCTCGATCCGTTTCAACACCAGGGAAACAAATATCCTTGGAAAATACCTCAATTCAGGAAAACAAATATCCTTGATGAGAGCCTCCTGATTCGCGTCGACTCGCAGAGAAACCAGTGTCTCCATGGGAAATTCTCGATCCGTTTCAACACCAGGGAAACAAATATCCTTGGCAAATACCTCAATTCAGGGAAACAAATATCCTTGATGAGAGCCTCCTGATTCGCGTCGACTCGCAGAGAAACCAGTGTCTCCGTGAGAAATTCTCGATCCGTTTCAACACCAGGGAGACAAATATCCTTGGCAAATACTTTAATTCAGGGAAACAAATATCCTTGATGAGAGCCTCCTGATTCGCGTCGACTCGCAGAGAAACTAGTGTCTTCGTGGGAAATTCTCGATCCGTTTCAACACCAGGGAAACAAATATCCTTGGAAAATACCTCAATTCAGGGAAACAAATATCCTTGATGAGAGCCTCCTGATTCGCGTCGACTCGCAGAGAAACCAGTGTCTCCGTGGGAAATTCTCGATCCGTTTCAACACCATGGAAACAAATATCCTTGGAAAATACCTCAATTCAGGGAAACAAATATCCTTGATGAGAGCCTCCTGATTCGCGTCGGCTCGCAGAGAAACCAGTGTCTCCACGGGAAGTTCCCGATTCGTCTCAACTTGCAAGATGAAGCCTCAGGAAGCAGAGATTAAAAACTTATTTCCTGAACAATGGAACCCTGCAAGTCGGTCTAAAACGGTCTCTTGCATACTATTCACGGGTCTCACTCTCCAAAGTTGAATTTCGACAAGGAGGGAAACAACCGCTTACGGGTCCTCTCGACTCGTAAGAGGGAAAAATTCTCTTATAAGATCCTTACGACTTATAAGGGAAAACGCGCTTAGGAATACTCACGATTCCTAAGGAGAAAATACACCTACGAGATCCTCTCGATCCGTAGGGAGAAAAATCTCTATGAGACCCTCACGACTCATAGAGTTGAAAAGTCTTAGGTGACAGATCTGAACCTGCGTTCTAAGCCATCGTTGTTTCTTGAGGAAATCAAGATGCTTGCTCTAATTATCTATCAACCCTGTTTATTAAGACAGCATACGCACAATAAAAGAAAGAAGGAAGTGACAGGAAGAACATCCGATGTATATTTGATCAAGCGTTCGAGACACACTCATTCATGCATGTGCAAAAGATTCAGAACAAGGAATAAGACAAACTGAAATGGAAATTTTCTATTCATATCGTAAAAAGGGGTTCTTACAATCACGGGGTGATAGATAATAACATTATTAAAATGTTTACAAAGGTATAACCTCGAACCCAGGACATGGATTGAGGAACTCGAAAGTGACCCTATCTATGACTTTCCAAGCCCCGCGGACCATCCTGGTGTGCTTTCTTTCGTGAGCACAAGCGTCAGGGTCACCCCTGATGTCTTCCACCCTCCGATAAGCAGCGAGTATGGCGGATTGTTGAAAGACCTCGTGCAAGAGGTCGACAAGATTGTCTCACCGTCTCTTCGAGATTAAGTTCATCAGATACATCGAGTGCACCTTATCCTCGGCGGCATCCAACGCCCTAAGCGGCACACCGGAACAGAATAGGGGAAGCGCTTACCAGATGGCTCCCACGATAAGCTTAAGGAGGGAGGAACGTCGGGGAAGTAGTGGACCGTTATATGCGTCGAAGCGGCTCATGATTTCAGCACACTCCGCGTTTGTGGACTCTCGATTTTGAGAACGGCCAAGTCGGCGGATGTCCCCGTAAGAGATGATCTCGTCAAGATCATACATATGGGCGTCCATTGCTCCTGTAAAAGAAGATCAACAGAATTAGCAGACCGACTGATTAAGCGAATTCTTGTTAAAAACGAGCACAGAGAGTTGAACTCCTCGAGAGCAATGCTCTACGAATAGGGGTGACGCCTATCAAATTCAATAATAAGGGAAATTTAAAGAAATCCCCTGAAAACTCTGAGATCGTTACTATTAAAAGATGATATAATCCATTAAATACAAAACTCCATTTTTAATTTTCATTATCCATATTCAAACTCTTAAGAGTTCATCTTTTTTAGATCAAAGAGATCTATGTTTTGCCAAAGATGCAAGGTTCTGTTCATGGGTTAAGAAACCCTGAAACAGATTCCTGAGAGCAAAGCTCTATTTGGTGAAACCCCAAAAGGATTTTCTTTAGATCAAAGATCTATGAGAGCAAAGCTCTATTAATTAAAATTGATTTAATTCAAGACTAATTCTTACTTAAATAGTTTCTTTTAAAGAAAATCTAACTCAGGGAGTTCTTGAAGGCAAGAGCAAACCTCTGAAGTTTTGAAAATAGAAATCTTAAAGATGATAATCATCTGTGTAGGACCAAAGGTCCTATTTATAGGCATCAAGTTCCCTTTCAACTTCCAAAAGTTGCCGCAACGGTTGGAATTCTGCCACCGTTGCGCTTGCGTTTGGGGCCACGTAAGCGCAACGGTGGGGGGGGCATTTGTTTACCCCAATCAGAGCAAAGCTCTGTTCGAATTCCAAGGCGGAAGATGAAGCAACACTTCATCTTCCCCAATCAGAGCAAAGCTCTACTTTGAAAATTTAAACTTTAGTAAATTCGAAGCAACGCTTCAGATTCTTTGTGCTGCGCGCAACGCACCACGTGTCAAAAGCTGATACATCAGCGCAGCGCCCAAGGCAGCGCACCCAATCAGAGCAAAGCTCTATTTAAAACAAAATTAAAGGAAGCAACTCTTCAGTTGTGCAAGTACTGCGCTGCGCGACACGTGTCAGCGCAGATGCGCTGCGCGACACGTGTCAGCGCAGATGCGCTGCGCGACACGTGTCAGCGCAGATGCGCTAGCGCAGTTGCGCTGCGCTGTGAGCTGCTTGACACGTGTCACGCGTTGGGGCGTTTGCGCCAAACAGAATTAAATTCGAGTAAGATTTTTCTGTTCTTGTTAAAACAAGAAGATTGCCTTCTGTAAAACAGAAGCCCTTGGATCAAAAATCCAACGGTGGGGAAAATTCCCCAAATCACTCAGAGAAAGATCTTTTTAACAAATTTATGGGCACTATATAAAGGCCCCTAGACCTCAATTCAAAATCATGAACACTTTATGAGAAATCAAAAATTTCAAACAGAGAGAATTCTGAAGAAATTTCAAGAAGAAAAAAGGTAAAAGACCTTTTAGATAGAAGAATTTCTTCTAATAGATCATTGATCTAAGAACAAGATCAATGATCTTCAATAAAAAAACAAATAAAAATAGTGCTTTGCACTTATGAACCATTGGTTCTCTAAGATCAAGAAAAATAAGAAACACTTGCTTTCTTTGATCTAAATTGGATCAAGAAATCAAACAGTGCTTTGCACTTTTTTTTATGAACCATTGGTTCTGGAATCTAAAAGATTCTCAAGTTAATAGTGCCTTGCACTTGCAAAACTGCGTTGTTGCACTCTTGGGTTGGCGCAAGCCACCAGAGAGCGCCACGTGTCAGCATCTGATCCATTTGCGCTATGCGTTCTTGAAATAGAGCATTGCTCTCTGAAACTGGCGCAACTCACCACAGCGCGCCACGTGTCAGCAGCGCAAGCGCAGCGCACTGCGCTTGCATGACACGTGTCATCACCACAAGCGTTTGCGCTCTTTGATTGGCGCAAAGCGCCTGACAAATGCAATGCATTTCTTTTGCTAAAGGGCCAGGCCCAAATAAAAAGACCCAGCAGGCCAAAATAAATTGCAAAGCAATAAATGGGCAGAGCCCAGGTAAAATTGATGCTCTGCATCATTTATAAATGGACAGAGCCCAAAACAAATTGATTCTCTGCATCCTTTATGGGCAGAGCCCAAACAAAAATGAAAAGTAATGCAATGCATTATTCAAACATGGGCAAAGCCCTAGCACTGGTCTAATGGACCAAAAACAAATAAAAGCATTGAATATTTTTCAACTGGACTTAGCCCAATCATGCCCGTAAGTCCTCAAAATTAAATTGACTGAGCAAGACTGCTCTCCTAAATCAATTTACATCCGGTTCAAGGGTACATCTCCGAACTCCTCTGACACTTGTCGTTGTAATCCTTCAACGACGTCAGAGAGGTGACGGGTCCTGACGGCCACAAATAAATGCAATGGACCACCATGTCCCTAAACTGGCAATGGACCACCATGTCCCTAAACTGGCAATGGACCACCACGTCCCTAAACTGGAACAATAGAGCTTCCAAATGCTCTTTTGTCGGATCTAAACGATCCCGTTTAGGTTGATCTTAGCCTCAAATATGGCTAACAGATCCTTAAACATTTGAACAGACTTTAGTCCCAAATTGGACTATAAGACCCCCAATCAACTTTGGTTCAAGGGTACATCTCCGAACTCCTCTGACACCTATCGTTGTAATCCTTCAACGACGTCAGAGAGTTGACGGGTCCCGATGGCCATGCACACAATGGACCACTACGTCCCTAAACTGGAACAATAGAGCCCCTAAATGCTCTTCCCGTTAAGTTGATCTTAGTCTCAAATCAGACTAACATATCCTTAACAAACGTTTAAGTTGATCTTAGCCTCAAAAATGGCTAACGTATCCTTAAATCAAAATCCCAAATCCAAATCTAAGAAAATACGGATTTGGACTAATCTACGTCCTACGGACGACGAAATAAATAGTCTCCGTATACAATCCACGGGCAACCACAAACAAAACAAACACCCACGACACGAAGTGAAATTCTGGAGAAGGAGAAAGTTGCTACCGCGGTGCGGTAGCGTAATTAACTGCAGGGGCTTGCGCCTGCAGGGAAGAGCGTCCCCACAATCAAAAACCCCTCAACCGAGGGGGAATCTGATGAAGTCTGCTACATCGGCCGCATCCATCTAAACCTCCGATACACGGTGCCATAAATCAACTTGGCATCTTCAGAGAGGTGGACGGATAAAACCAAATAGTATCTGCCCCGAATCTCAGGCAAGACGTCCTAACGTCGTCTCGGCCGCCGTTCGGAGGGGAACAACCATTTTGAACAAGAGGCGACCCTGAGGCGAAAGGAACGTGAGGTGGCTTCCACAGAGTCTGTCCAATTGCGTATCTAGGTCAAAGCGAACGCTGCACAGCTGAACGCTATTTTAAAGGTCTCCAACAATGTATTTCCGACGGGTTGGTGCTGAGGAAGAAGCTTGAATTCACTGAGCGGGTTATGCAAAGTCATGAAGCTGCTCAGCAGGGGATCGATGAGAAGGTTTCATCCTGTTTGCAGCAACGGGCTCGAATTGAAGCGGAGTTGGCCGCGGCGGCTGATCATGAAAAGGAGTTGAGAGGAGTGCGCGAGCGGCTTGCTAACTTACTGAAGACGTCTCCTTTTTAGTAGCCGCCTTTGTATCGACCGAAAATTTGTAATCTATGAATAACATGCCTTTATTCATTTTTTATTCTTTTATATGATGTATCTTGTACTCAATTGAATTCATGAATAAAAGACATATTTTTTTGTACTATCGCCTTCTTTTCTTTGCTGTGTCATTGGCATGTTACTTTAGCAAATGTAGCCTGTAGATAGTAGATAGCAATTCATCTTGAACTCTTTGTAGAGTAGCGACGGCTTAGGAAATAGGTTCGGGTTTGCTTCCTGAGACTTTTCAACTTTATGAGCCGTGATGGTCTCATAAAGATTTTTCTCCCTACGAGTCGAGAGGATCTCATAGGTGTATTTTCTCCTTAGAAATCGTGAGGATTCCTAAGTGTGTTTTCTCTTGAGAGTCGTAAGGATCTCACAAGAGAATTTTCTCCCTTACAAGTCGAGAGGACTCGTAAGTGGTTGGTAAGTTGACTTGTTCCCGAGTCGAAGCGTTGCTCCGACAGGGAGGTCGTTGGCTGATTCGTTTCCGAGACGGAGGTAATTTGCTGACGTGTTTCCGAGACGGAGGTCATTTGCCGACGTATTTTCGCGACAGGGTAATTTGCTGACGTGTTTCCGTGATGGAGGTCATTGGCTGACGTATTTCCGAGACGGAGGTCGTTTGCTGACGTGTTTCCGTGACGGGGTCATTTGCTGACGTATTTCCGAGTCGGAGGTCACTGGCTGACGTGTTTCCGAAACGGGGTCATTGGTTGACGTATTTCCGCGACGGGGTCATTGGCTGACGTATTTCCGAGACGAGGTCATTGGCTGACGTATTTTCGCGACGGGGTCATTGGCTGACGTATTTCCGAGACGGAGGTCATTTGCTGACGTATTTCCGCGATGAGGTCATTGGCTGACGTATTTCCGAGACAGGGTCATTGGATGACGTATTTCCATGATGGGGTCAATGGCTGACATATTTCCACGACGTGGTCATTGGCTGACGTATTTCCGAGACGGAGGTTTGTTCCCCTCCGAAAGGCGGCCAAGACGACGTGAGGACGTCTAGCCTGAGATTCGGGGCAGAAGCTATTTGGTTTTACCCGTCCACCTCCCCGAAGATGCCAAGTTGATTTATGGCACCGTGTATCGGAGGTTTAGACGGATGCGGCCGATATAGCAGACTTCGTCAGATTCCCCCTCGCTTGAGGGGTTTTTGATTGTGGGGACGCTCTTTCCTGCAGACGCAAGCCCCTGCAGTTAATTACGCTACCGCATCGCGGTAACCACTTTCTCCTTCTCCAGAATTTCACTTCGTGTCGTGTATGTTTGTTTTGTTTGTGGATGCCCGTGGATTGTATACGGAGACTAAGTTATACCGTCGCTCGTAGGACGTGGATTAGTCCAAATCCGTATTTACTTAGATTTGGGTTTGGTGTTTTAGTTTAAGGATACATTAGCCATATTGAGGCTAAGATCAACTTAAACATTCGTTAAGGATACGTTAGTCTGATTTGAGACTAAGATCAACTTAACGGGATCGTTTGGATCCGACAAAAGAGCATTTGGGGGCTCTATTGTTCCAGTTTAGGGACATAGTGGTCCATAGGTAGTTTAAGAACATTGCGGTCCATATTCCAGTTTAGGGACATGGTGGTCCATATTCCAGTTTAGGGACATGGTGGTCCATAGGTAGTTTAAGGACGCTTAAGTCCGTGGGTTTAAGGACCCCACAATCCGTGTTGATGTGTGATTGTCGGGACCCATCACCTCTCTGACGTCGTTGAAGGATTACAACGATAGGAGTCAGAGGAGTTCGGAGATGTACCCTCGAGCCGGATGTAGATTAATTTAGGAGAGCAACCATGCTCAATCAATTTAATTTGAGGACTTACGGCCATGATTGGGTTAAGTCCAATTGAAAAATGTTCAACGCTTTTATTTGTCTTTGGCCTATTAGGCCTGTGCTAGGGCTTTGCCCCTTTTTAAATACTGCACTGCATTTCTTATTTTGTTTGGGCTCTGTCCTTTTATAAATGATGCAGAGCATCAATTTTTTTTGGGCTCTGCCCTTTTATAAATGATGCAGAGCATCAATTTTGTTTGGGCTCTGCCCTTTTATTGCATTGCAATTTATTTTGGCCTAATAGGCCTTTTTGATTTGGGCCTGGCCCTTCAGTAAACAATGCAGTGCATTTGTCAGGCGCTTTGCGCCAATCACTGAGCGCAAGCGCTTGTAGTGATGACACGTGTCACGCAAGCGCAGTGCGCTGCGCCAGTGCGCTACGCTTGCGCTGCTGACACGTGGCGCGCTCTGGTAAGTTGCGCCAATTTCAGAGAGCAAGGCTCTATCTTAAAAGCACCTGGTGTAAATGGTCCTGGTGCTGACACGTGGCGCTCTCTGGTGGCTTGCGCCAACCCAGGAGCGCAATAGTGCAGTTTTGCAAGTGCAAGGCACTGTTTCAAAATCTTGATCCAATTTTGGATTCAAGAAAAGAATCTTTAAGATTCCAGAACCAATGGTTCATAAAAAGTGCAAGGCACTATTATTATTTGTTTTTTATTGAAGATTATTAATCTTGTTCTTAGATCAATGATCTATTAGAAGAAATTCTTCTATTTTATAAAGGTTTTTACCTTTTTCTTGAGTTTCTTTTCAAGTTTCTTCAGAGTTGAAGTTCTTGATGATTCTCGATGTTGATCATTTTTTGAGTTGGGGTCTAGGGGTCTTTATATAGTGCCCATAGATTTGTTAAGTTTGTTAAAGAGATCATTCTCTGAGTGATTTGGAGAATTTTCCCTACCGTTGGATCTTTGATCCAAGGGCTTCTGTTTTACAGAAGGCAATCTTCTTGTTTTAACAAGAACAGAAAGATCTTACTAGAATTTTAATTCTGTTTGGCGCAAAAGCCTCAGCGCGTGACACGTGTCACGCAGCGCACTGCGCTTGCGCTGACACGTGTCGCGCAGCGCAACTACGCTGACACGTGTCGCGCAGTGCAACTGCGCTTGCGCTTCTGCGCTGACACGTGTCGTGCAGCGCACGGCGCAGCGCAACTGCATTTGCGCTAACACGTGTCGCGCAGCACAGCGCTTGCGCAACTGCGCTGACACGTGTCGCACAGCGCAGCGCTTGCGCAACTGAAGCGTTGCTTCCTTTAATTTTGTTTTAAATAGAGCCTTGCTCTGATTGGGTGCGCTGCCTTGGGCGCTGCGCTGATGTATCAGCTTTTGAAACGTAGCGCGTTGCGCGCAGCGCAAGGAATTTGAAGCGTTGCTTCAAATTTTGAATTTTTGAAATTCAAACAGAGTTTTGCTCTAATTGGGGGAAATAAATGCCCCCCCACCGTTGCGCTCACGTGGCGCGCACGTGAGTGCAGCGGTGGCAAGATCCTGACCGTAGATCAACTCAGGAGTTGAAGGGGCGCAAACGCCTATAAATAAGACCCCTGGCCCTCCTCAGATGATTATCATCTCCTTCAAGATTTATATTCTCAGAGCCTTACTCTTATTTTCAAGAACTTCAGAGTTAGAACTCTAGAAATTTTTAGGTAAAAATTTAAACTTAATTAAATCAATTTTAATTAATAGAGCATTGCTCTTATAGATCTTTTGATCTAAAGAAATCCCCTTTGGGGTTTCATAAACCGAGCTTTGCTCTCAAGAATTTGTTTCAGGGTTTCTTAACCCATGAACAGAGCTTTGCTCATTGACAGAATATAGATCTTTTGATCTTCTGATGATGAACTCTTAAGAGTTTTTTTTATATGGATCTTTAAGATCCCAGAACTTTAATTTTTTAGGAATTAATTAATTTTCTTTCTTTGATGGATTTTTCCATTATTATTACAGAGCTAGGCTCTTTTAAATAATCTTGTTCCCCTGAGACCAGAGTTTGACAAGTGTCACTATGTGACAGAGCTTTGCTCTGAAAGAGGAGATTTTCTCCTTGTCTTTAGGAATTTTTTTATTATTAATAAGAATATTCTCTTGGGGATTAACTGAAAATCTCATCCAATGATGGGGTTGTCTTATTAACTGATGCATTGTCATCCAGATTTTGTTGGTCCCCCTTTGGTCTCCCACTGCACTGCAGTGTGGTGTAATTAATTTTAATTAATTTTTAATTTAATTAATTAATAAAAAATTTAAACGCCAAGCATTGGAATTACAACACTAACGGCTAATTTTGTTCCCTTGCAGTGACCATGTCTTTCGATACGTCATTCCCGTTTGCTCGTTCGGAGGAAGGGTTTCCCGAAGCGCCCGTGGACCGTGAAGTCCTAGCTATGATCAGGGACCATGACCAGGAATGTAAGAGTCTCCACCTTTGGGGGTCGTGGTACAACCAGATTATCATGGGTCGACGGAGTTTTTCGTGCGCAATGCCGTCAGAGCCTATTACGGCGATCCACTATGCCAGCCCACCTCCGGTGCAGTATGCCGTGGAGATGGTCGATTGGACTTCAAAGGGCTTTCTTCATCCCGCTATAGATGCGATTCCGGTTCAGCGTCCTATGGTTTTGGATATCTTGGGACGCCGTATTTGTCAAGGCGAGGCGCGACCTTGGGGGCAATCATATAACATAGGTCTGATCCCCCGCCACTTGATCGGCTATCTGCCATAGGCTCGCTATATTCTGTCGGCGAAGAAGTCGCATTTGATAAGGTTAGGGTTGTACACTGCAGTCTACGTCTCTCTCTTCCAATATCCCACGCTTCCCACCTGGTGGTTCAAGGCCTTTTTGGAGCAGTGGAACATTCCTACTCACACTTTCCTCGCAATGGACCGGGAAGTGTCGATTTCTTTGGAGGAATTCACAGAGGTCTCCGTCTTACCGGTTATAGGGGAGCACTGTGAGGAGTTGCTTCCTATAGACGAGTATGTCTTCGGTACTAAGCCGGCAGTAAGGGGCCTCACTCCGGAGAATGCTGTTCAACATCAATTCCCAAGTTTGATCAAAGTGTTGAACATCTATGAGGCCCTTTTCATCGAACGTGGGAGTCGCGGAGTTAGCTTCGAGGATTTCATCGCTCGGTTCCTTCACCCTAACGTTCTCTCGGCAGAAGCCGCTAAGTTTGCCACACTTGATGACCCTTTCGGTCTAGGTTTGGATAACCTGCCGGCGAAGGAAATAGACCAAAAGGGATTTTTCCTTCCTAACTCCCCGACTGTGTCTTTTGCGGAAGTTGTAGCCCCCGGGATGGACGAGGAGGCTTTCTTTTTAGGATTTCTTAGGCTATGGCTGAGTTGGTTTGCGCTCCCAATGCATTCTCACCATATGCGGCCCTCTGTCTTTTACCCCGCTCACCGGATGACCATTGGGGTAAAAGTGGCTGTCGGGATCGCCGTCTTGGTACACTTGTATCACTGCCTTTTTCAAGCGGTGGATGCTAATGAGCCTGGGGTACTGCACGTGATCTTCCCGATGCACTACTTCGTGTCATGGCTCGAGCTACATACATCGGGCGTCTTCGGTATGCACAAAAGGCCCTCGTTTTATGACAGGTGCAGCTTCCCTCGAATCATACAGCTGATTGGCGCATCGATTGTGACTCTATCGCCACGGAATGCCAGGGGTTTGCTTCTTCGCCCCCACACCATTGGAGACGAGGTGTCTTTCATTGACAAAGTGCTGACTATTGGAAAGGCATCTACCACCGCAGTGCGGCCATTACAAGACACTTTCAAAGATGGGACCTCAATTTTGACGGCCCGGGAGACCCTCCATCTATATTCTATCAGACCGGGCTTCTTGGTGTTCAGGCAGAATGGTGCGGCGATTTTCATGAGATACAATCCGCATCGTTTCGCCCAACAACTGAGCTACAATCAAGGGGTACCATTGGAGGCTTTCCTATCGGAACCTGCTGCTACTGAAGAAGGGATGGAGAACGCGCTGCATCACTTCATGCGTCTGAATATGGGTTCTCATTTTTTTATCAGCGAGCCGGCTTGCGCCCCATGACTCCTCAAGGTATATACAGAATGGTACAATCATTCGACGGGAGCCGTTATAAAGGAAGAAAAGTGATTGCTGGTCGACCGTAAGGGTGTGCCTCCAGGCAGCGACCGCAAAGCTCCTCTAGTGCCAAGGACCCCGGTAGTTCCCCCTCTGAAAGATGGTAGAGCCGGACCACCGCGTGTGCAGAGTCCTCCACGCGGATTGTCGCTTCCCGATACCGCGGATGCACCACCAGCGTCCTGTGCTCCAGTGGAGACAGTTGTTGTAGCCTCGCTGGAGTCTGGTGTGGGTGCGAACATCGGGAGACGCCGCCCCAAGGTGCCTGCAAAGCGCAAGTCGATCCCGGGTGCACCCAGGGCTGGTGGGCAAAAGAAGAAAAGAAGTCGCTCTTCGCAGCTGACGTTGCGTTCGGTCAGGAACCCCACGCTCCCTATAGCGAGGGCCTGGGTGAGTACGGGACCAACAGGGGCTTAGTCATGCCGCCGGATGACACGGACTTGGCGGCCGCCATCGTAGCTTCAGAGCGATTGGCGAGGCGCGACGCGTGGCTAGCTAAGCTTGCGCAATCAGGTAATCACTAGTCGCATTTTTTATTGTATCATATCTTTATTATTGCCTTTGACTAACATTTTTTTTCCTCTTTTCTTCAAACAGGCATCACCACTGAAGAAGCCATTGTTGCTTCCCTCAAGACTTTCCAAGAGGAGGAACGCCTTAGAGCGTCCTTAGGCCTTGGTAAATTTCTATTCACCAAGTCTTTATTCTCCTTGTGTTATGGTCGATCTAATCTTCCCATTTTTATCGCAGGAACCATAATGCCGATCCCGCCAGGTGATGCAGAGACTCTTCCTGGGCCAGTCGCTGATGTTTCTGCCTCCTCAGGGCTACCGCGAGAGACCCGACTTGAAGAGCCGATGAGAGATGCCTTGAAGGCTCTGGAGGCAACTCTAAACGAGGACGACGACACCTTGATGAAGGAAGCGTCGAAGAGGTCCATCGCGACGGCCTGGGAGGAGAGAAAGCGGTTGAGGCACGAAGAGAAGGCATGTAGGGCTGCTTTGGCCATTGGAGCGGGCCTGAGCACCGTCCCTTGTGCTGATACTCGCTCAGAAGAGCCCCTGGTCGCCTTGTCTACAACTCACAGACAGGCGGTGCGCGCCAATAGGGAGGCTAACGATAAATCCACCTCAGGTAATATTTCTTTCAGAATTTTGTTGTAAGAACTATAAAGCTGTCGGTTCTTATATATTCTGTCCTGCAGGGCCAAGTCCAACCGAGGGGGAGGCGGAGACCGTCGAACCTGAGGGGCCAGAGGAAGAGGCATTGGTCGAACCCGAGTCGATGGCGGACGACACAACCGAGATTGCCGGGCCCGAGCTAGTGGCTGACAAAATGGTCACGTCCACTATGCCTGAGCAGGTGACCGATGCCGAGCCCGAGCTAGCAGCGGACGGAATGCCTGAGATCGATGACCCTGTGGCGACGGCGAACGAGACGGCCGCGACTGCTGAGCCCGAGGGAGTAGCGGGTGAGGTGGACATGATTCCTGAGGACGAGCCGACCGCTCTTTCTCAAGAGTCTGGCAATGCTCCGGTCATACCTCTCCCCGCCTACGGCCCTCCGCCGTCTCCTGGCCTCGCGAGCACGACGACGGCCCCCGTGGAGTCTGGGGATGAGGCTACGGGTGGTGGACTTATGTCGATGGAGGAGGGAGACGCCTCCGACTCGGCTGGAGGCTCATCAGGTAAATTTCGGATTACCGTCCCCTTTTTTATCTTGCAATCTTTCCTGACAGGTTTACTCTTGTTTTTTAACACGGGTGCAGCCAGTGCCGATGCTCCATTGCTCGAGGGAGCGCCGTCAACTACTGCCTTGGCGGTGGTCATCTCTCAGCCCTCTTTCATACCATCGAAGATGTTGGAAGGTATGGGTTTGCAACTTATTAGTCTTATCTTTCAGACGCATAATTTATGTACTAAAGTCGTACTGTTGTGTCTTTTCAGGAGTGCTTTTTGACCATCTTTATCAGGTGTTGCTCCCACACTTCTCCTTCCCATCTGAACTCGCTTCTCCCTCTAGTGGCGCTGGTGAGTATAGTTTCCGACTGATACCTTTCTTTTTCAGTGATGGAACTATTTCTAACTTTTTCTTGTCCTGACTGCAGTGCTACAAATCGAAGGAGGGGATGAAAGATCGGCTGCGCCACCGGCCCTTCCGGCCTTGCCACCTGCTGCAGCTGGTATAGCAAACTATCGCATTGATGATCCCCTTTTTTTAAGGTGTCCTCTAATCGTATCTTGTTTTTTTTAGCTGTCGTTCCGATCTCGGCGCCCTTCGAGCCTCGTGTCACGATGCCGGCAGGCCCTTTTTTGAGACGTCCGTCCTCGAAAGGCGCTGCGAATAGTCTGTGCATGTTGAGCGACTACATCGAGGAACTCGACGTCGAGACTCCTACGTCTGCCGCAGATTTTGCTATGGCAGTTAACCCAATGCTGGTGATACTCGTAAATTTCCATGACGAGGGCATCGTTGCGTCTTGGGTTAATCACTGCAGGGAGATCAAGGCTCGCCTGCATCAGCTGGAGTCGATGCGTCCTGCCCCTGAGGTTTTGGCCGTGAGTACTCAACGGGCAGCATGGCTCGAGCAAAGCACTTCTCATTTCCGCCATTTGTAATAAGAAGCAGCTTTAAGGCTGAAGGAGTGTCAGGAGTCTTCAAGCAAAACTGCTCGCCTACGTGCTGAAGTTGAGGCGAACGCTGCCGAGGTGAAGGCTGTCTTCGAGGGCCTTTTGGAGCGTATCTCAAATGGGCTAAACTTGAAGCAGAAACTTAACGCTGCCGAGCGTAATGCCCAAGGCCGCGAAGCAGCTCAGCAGGTCGTTGGAGAGCAGCTTGCATCTCTCTTGCAGCTAAAGGCTCAGGTGGAGGCAGAACTGGCGGTGGTGGCCGTTCAGGAAAAGGCATGGAAGGAAGTGTGCGAGCAACTGATAGAGCTATGATTTGTTCGAAAGAGTGTGTTAGTAGAATAACGGCAATCAGAACGGTGTCGCATGTAGCTAGACCGAGGTGAGTACGGGTCGTCCTCAGGGAAACGTTGAATCATTTATTCTTACTTTAGATGTGTTGAAAAAGAGAGGAGGGATAAGAATGTTGGGGAATGGTTTCTAGATCTACGTTAAGCACTAATGCAAAATATAGATCTAGATTATTTATGGATGTAGTTAATATAAGAAGAGGGCTTGTAGGGTTCATTAGGATTTAGTAGTTATGGATGATTAATTAAAAATTACTCTTTTTTATCCTTTAATAGATTTAAAACTAGAACGACGGTGATGCATGTAGATTAGGGTTTCTGGAGGGAAAAAGAATCCCACTCTTAACCCTTATCTCGACACGGAACTCCGTTCATATCTAGCCTTTACCAAAACAATCATTAATCTAATCTCTAATCGCGGTCGGAACTAACAAAGAATTGTTAGCGCGCCCGATTAGGATGTTAATGATTCTTTTGATAAAGTTCATAAACTTTATATGACTTAAAAAGGGTTTAGGGATGTTCATCATCCATTAGCCTACCCTAATCCTACGAACCCTAACAAGCGGAGAATTACTCACGCATGTTGGGAGAAAAAGAGATGGAGAGAAAATGCATCATTAAACTACGAAGAAATAGAATAAGAAAAAGAAAGCTACCTTTATTAATCAACAATATTCATTACACTTTTATTCCTTAGAAAATGATTACAAATACTAGTTTGCTTCTCGATCTCTTCTAAGGAGGTAGACGAACCGTTGATGATCAGCCTGGATGCGTGAGTCGTCTTGGACTTCGTGATCTCGTCGGCTTGATGATTTTTCCAAGAGGCTCTCGGTCTTTATTTATAGTCCCAAAACCAGAAAGTTAGATGCCTAAATTGGGGAATGGTAGTTAAAATCCAACCCAAAAAATGCCAGCCCTTAACTCCTCATTAACGCGGCGGATCCGCGGCATCAAGCTGCTCTGGCTGCGGATCCGCGGCCAGAAGATCATATCCATTGATCAATTTTTTATGGTAATTCTCCTTGTGACATTTGACGATCCTTGGAACCTTTAGAATTTGGAAATCTTTCTTTTCTTCTGCCAGAATTGATTTCTTAATTTTGATTTCTTAATTAGGCAGGTTAGCTTTAACAACTTGATTTCCTTGATTTAAGACCTAAAAATTCTGCACAACAACTTAAATAATATTTAGTAGACTTAGTTCTACTAGGATTTGGTCAATACTATTATTTGTATACATTTTCCTACCAAATGCTAATTACAATATATCAACACATGGAAAATAGTATTTTTACACATAAACCCTCATATGTATGATATATTATTATAAAGACCTTTTTAAATATGGAAATGGTAGGAAAAATGTAATAACAAATGTGCAGTTTTATCAACTGAACAAATACCCCCAAACTTATCTTTGATCGTCCCGAGCAAACTAGTTTATTTAAGAGAAGGAGAAAAAGAAAGAAGAAAACTAAGCACACTTTCGTAGGCAAACACGATTGCACCGAGCACGTGCAACAAGCCGTTAAACCTCTAGGTGTCCCTACTAGGAGGAGTGTTGTCTCATCAGGGTTTTCAGCGGATTACACCCACAAAATCCTATAATAAAAGAGAGATGGTGAAATTTACATATAAAGATAAGAATCATAAAAGAAAGACTTTGAAAATAAGAGTTTCCAACTACACTAGCTTTTCATTTGTTATAAGCCCTATCTTAATAGTCATGAAAAGATGTTAGAAATCACATCATCCCTCAATAAAACATCGTCTTTATTCTTCATTCCTACCTTTCATCCAAACATCGATCATATAACCCTACGTGTGTGTAATGAACATCCCTACACCCGGAGAATTCAATTCAAGCTATCATACTCTTGTCCATCTGCCGTAGTACTTTTTAAAATTGATGAATATTTAGATTTGCTCACACATTTTCATGCGACCGTTAATACTTCTTGAGGTACTAACCGACCGATTACTCTTGTGCTTGCTGATTAGGTGATAATATTTTCCTCGTCTTGCACCACCTAAGGCTTAGCAGTGACTCCCAGACCAGTTGGCCTTAGGGCACTAGGTGAAGAGGCACCCTCGCTATATTTTTTTATTTCTGCCTTGGCGATAACAAAACCAGTGTTCATTTTTTTTCTTTTCACCATTTTTATATTTTATTCATTTTTTTTATTTCCTTCATACTTTGGCTTTTAGACAAGAGCATTTCAAGGTATCCTCTACTATCCCGAGTTTTAAGACGTGTATAAGTGCATATAGTAGGGTATCAACATTCAAATGTTTGGCTTCCAGAATAGAAATTATTTTTCAGACTTATTTTTATCCTCAGATTAGTGACTTCCTTCATCTTACTAACCCTTAGGACAACAGCTCATAACTACTTATTACCAGTACGTTTAAGAGAACTTCTAATTTTCTTGGTTTTCTTAAACTATTCCTGTCTTTCATATATAATTTTTCACACTCTACTCTTTTGTTATAAAAAAAAAATTTAATGCCCAGTGTCAAAGATAATTCAGTGAATACGAACCTCCCCCCCAAACCTGTTTTAAGCAGTGTCCTCACTGATGTAGCTTTTTGAGAATATGGACCTGTTTTCAGCAGTGTCCTCACTGATGTAGCTTTTTGAGAATATGGACCTGAAAACTACCACCAAACTTGATCTTTGACACGCACAGATATTCAATCAAATCCATTTTTACTCACCTCCATTCTTAAAATGAGAAAATGTTACGCAAACATGGAGGTGAGGTGGAGGAATTTTAGTTTTGATAAAGCGGCTCCTGTAAAAACAGGAGCTCCTCCGCAGGGTCAGCAGAAAAATACGGTTTTAATCTCTGCCCATTTACTTTAAAAATTGAACCATTTTTCAAATTTTCGACTTCAACTGCCTCGTGCGGGTGTACATACCGCACCACAAAAGGTCCTTTCCAACGAGATTTAAGCTTACCCGGATGAAGATGGAGATGGGAGTCGTAAAGAAGGACTTGCCCCGATGTGAAGGTTTTTCTAAAAGATTTTTATCGTGGAACACTTTAGTCATGTTCTTTACTATCACCGCATTATCGTAAGCTTCATCGCGGAGTTTGCTAAGCTCATTCAATTGCAGCTTCCGATAGCTGCCTGCATGATCAAGATCAAAATTAAGCTCTTTAATAGCCCACATTGCCGTATGTTCAATCTCGACAGGAAGGTGGCATGCCTTCCCAAACACAAGACGGTATGGAGACATACCAAGATCGGTCTTATAAGCGGTGCGGAATGCCCAAAGAGCATCCGTCAATTTGGTTGACCAATCTTTACAGTTTTTCGAAACCGTCTTCTCCAATATCTGTTTGATCTGCCTATTTGAGATCTCAGCCTGCCCGCTTGTTTGGGGATGATAGGGTGTAGAAAGCTTGTGAGTGATTGAATATTTCCGCATCAAGGCCTCGAAAGACCGATTGCAGAAATGTGTCCCGTTGTCGCTAATTATAGCGCGAGGGTGTCCGAATCGCGAAAAGATATTTTCCTTAAGGAACTTAATGACAACTTTGTTGTCATTAGTGCGACACGGTATAGCTTCCACCCATTTCGAGACATAATTAACCGCTAACAAGATATATAGATTCCCAAAAGAGTTGGGAAAAGGGCCCATAAAATCAATACCCCAAACATCAAATATTTCCACAACCAATATAGGTTGGAGAGGCATCTCGTTCCTTCGTGAAATCCGACCCAAATGCTGACATCGCGGACAAGTTTTGCAATGTTCAAATGCATCTTTAAATAATGTTGGCCAATAAAATCCACATTGCAAAGCTTTCTCCGCCGTTTTGCGAGGACTAAAATGACCGCCGCATGCCTGATCATGACAAAATGATAACACGCTCTTGAATTCATCGTTAGGGACATACCCGCGAATGATTTGATCGGAACAATACTTAGATAGATAAGGTTCATCCCAGTAAAAATATTTTACTTGGGATAGAAATCGAAGTTTTTCATGTTTCAACCAATCGCTAGGAATAAGTCCCGTTGCAAGATAGTTCACGATATCCACGAACCAAGGTTCGTAGGATACAGTCAAGAGTTGTTCTTCAGGAAATGAGTCATTTATCGGCACGGTCAAAGTTGGTGAAGAAGTGATGCGTGAAAGATGGTCGGCTACAACGTTTTCACATCCACTCTTGTCTCGGATGACAAGATCAAATTCTTGTAACAATAGGATCCAACGTATTAGCCCGGCCTTCGCATCCTTCTTTAGATAAAAGATGTCGTAGGGCGGAGTGATCTGTGTAAACCACAATAGGAGAGCCAATCAAGTAGGGCCTGAATTTCTCTAATGCAAATACAACTGCCAAGAGTTCTTTCTCGGTAGTTGTGTAATTTATTTGTGCATCATTCAGGGTCCTACTTGCATAGTAAATTACATGTGGCATCTTATCAATATGCTGTCCTAAGACAGCACCAATAGCAAAATCTGATGCGTCACACATAAGCTTGAACGGGTGGTTCCAATCCGGAGATGATAGAACGGGGGCTGTAGTGAGTGATTCTTTAAGCGATTCAAAAGCAGCCTCACAATCCGAATCGAAGTGAAAAGTAGTGTCCTTGGCCAATAGAAGGGTTAAGGGTCTAGCAATTTTGCTAAAGTCCTTAATAAACCTTCTATAAAATCCTGCATGGCCAAGGAACGATCGTATATCTTTGATGCAGTTGGGACGAGGGAGGTTATGAATGACATCTATTTTAGCTCTGTCAACCTTAATGCCTTTTCGTGAAATTATATGTCCAAGTACAATACCTTCTTGGACCATAAAATGGCATTTTTCCCAATTCAAAGTCAAGTTCTTATCCTTACAGCGGGTAAGAACCGCGTCAAGATTACGAAGGCAGTCCTCAAAGGAGTCCCCAAAAATGGAGAAACCGTCCATAAAAATTTCTAGAAAATTTTATGGACGATCTGAAAATATCCCCATCATGCACCGCTGAAATATAGCGGGAGTGTTGCATAACCCAAAGGGCATGCGTCTATAGGCAAAGGTTCCGAAAGGACAAGTAAAAGTGGTTTTATCTTGATCCTTTTCGGCGATGGGGACCTGGTTATAGCCAGAGTTTCCGTCCAAGAAACAGTAGTAATCGTGTCCAGCTAATCGTTCTAACATCCGGTCAATGAAAGGTAGAGGGAAGTGATCTTTCCTCGTCGCGGCATTGAGTTTCCTGTAATCAATACATACGCGCCACCCAGTTTGGGTGCGTGTTTGGATTAACTCATTAGCCTCATTAGTGATGACCGTGATGCCAGACTTTTTAGGGACCACATGAATTGGACTTACCCATTGGCTATCAGATATGGGGTAAATTATTCCACTATCAAGCCACTTGACGATTTCTTTCTTTACCGCCTCCTTCATAACGGGATTTAACCGTCTTTGTGGGTCTCGGGTTGGTTTGGCTTCATCCATCAGATGTATGTTATATTCAACAATTAAGGGACTAATCCCTTTGATGTCGGCCATTGTCCAACCAAATGCTTGCCGATTCGATCTCAACACTGCCAAAAGTGCGTTCTCTTACTCTAAGACTAGAGAAGTGGATATAATCATTGGCAAAATCTCATTCTCTCCTAAATATGCATATTTAAGATGAGAAGGTAGCGGTTTGAGATCAAGAATTGGCGGAGAGACAATAGAAGGTGGGGTAACGGAATGATATTCGGACTCCTTAAGAGGTTCAAAACTTGCATAAGATATTGACTCGGAAAGTGCCGCTGACTTTTGCAACGAGTCAATGGGTTCAATCTCAAGGTCGGACTCATTGAACATATCCTCACTATGAAGTGGTGCAAGATCAAACGATGTCTCATTAGTGTTGTCGAGAACATCAAAGCAAAGTTCCTCATCCATGCAGCTATCGGAAGCTATCTTGTGGATGGAACAAACATCCAGCAAATGAGCAGAAGGTTCTGATGGCTGACTTCCTAGCTTGTAAATATTAAGCTCAATTGTCATTTTCCCGAAGGATAAGTTCATAGAACCATTACGACAATTAATTACAGTGTTAGAAGTTGCTAGGAAGGGTCGACCAAGTATCACCGGGATTTGATTGCGTGGGTTTGCCACAGGTTGTGTATCTAAAACAATAAAGTCCACGGGAAATATGAATTCCCCGACTTTAATTAACACATCCTCTAGTTCGCCCCGAGGTTTGGTGATAGATCGGTCTGCCATCTGAAGAGTATAATAGGCGGGTTTTAACTCTCCAATTCTTAACTGCTCGTATACTGAATAAGGAAGCAAGTTAACGCTAGCGCCTAGATCGAGTAAAGCACGATTAATATTTTTACCCCCAATAGAAATAGAGATTGTAGGACAGCCGGGGTCCTTACGTTTCTTTGGTATTTGTTGGGTAAAAGCGGTGCTAATATTACTCGTCATGAAAACCTTCTTAGGCACTTGAGTTTTTCTCTTCCTAGTGCACAAGTCTTTAAGGATTCTTGCATAAGATAGGACTTGTTGAATAGCATCTAGGAGAGGAATATTCACGCTAACTTGCTTAAACATTTCCACAATCTTCTCCATTTGCGGGTTAGGTCTGTTGGCCCTTAATCTGTTTGGAAATGGAGCTCGATCAATAAGTTTTGGGTCCAACGTTTGTGGAGAAGACTGTGGGGACGGATTCGATCCTAAAATTGGAGTGGGAATCGACTTAGATAGATTTGGCGAAATGTTCGAGCCTTGGGGAAAACGGAGACTAGGCTCGGATGAAGGTGGGAGACTAGACGAATTAGGGGAAGAAGAAGAAAAAGCTGGGGTATCAATGGTGTCACTAACATCAAATTGCTCACCCACTCGGTTGTTCAGCATTCTCCCCGATCTTAACGTAGTAATGGCATTCACATTATAATTTTGTGAATGGCCAGGATTCGGTAGGGGTTGAGATGGGAGTTTCCCTTTTTCTCTCGCACTCATTGCGGCGTTTAACTGTGCAATTTGGTTTTCTATTGATTTAATACTCTCACCATGGAAGGCGGAGATTTTCGTTATGGTATCAATAGAAGACTTCATCTCAGCCGATAATTGCATGGATTGTTTCATGAACAAATCCAAGGTCTGTGCAAGTGAGTTGTCAGTACCGGCCACTTGTGGTGTAGAAATGTTAGCCGGATTTTGGAAATTCTGTGACTGAAAGGGGGGCTGATTCTGTGGCTGTGGTTGCTGTGGAGGAGGTCTTTGATAATTGCTTTGTTGGTTTTGACTCCAAGCAAAGTTAGGATGATTCCTCCATCCTTGATTATACGTGGAAGAATAAGGGTCGTTTCTAGGTCGCTGCTGCAAAGCAGCATTAGCTTGAAACGATGCATTCATAGGACATTCTTCCGTTAAGTGTGAAGGATCCGAACAGCAACCACAGACGGTCTTAGGAAGCGTGACCTGATTTAGGGAGAATGATGAGAATTTGTTCTCAATAGCATCGAGTTTCTTCTGTATCGCTGCCATTTCGGCTTTTACTGCGATGGAAACATCGAGCTGATGAATACTTCCCTTAGAAGAAGGTGGTCTTACGCTTTCCCACTGCAAAGTGTGTTCAGCAAGGTCTTCCAGATATTTCCAACCTTCATCGTCGTCTTTAGACATGAAATTGCATTGAAAATTTGTTTCAAGAATCTGCTTTGTCGCTGGATTAATGCCCTCATATATAATCCGACATAAATCCCATCTATTGATTCCATGATGAGGACATTGAACAAGCAGATCTTTGAAACGTTCAAAGCACTTCCAAAATGCTTCATTGGGAAGCTGGGTGAACTGGTTGATCTCGCTCTTAACACGGGCAGTCTTATGGTTTGGGTAAAACTTCTTAAGAAATACTATGACGAATTCAGCCCAATTAGTGATAGAGTGTGCGGCAGTATTGTAAAGCCATTTTTCTGCTAAGTCGAACAGTGTGAATGGGAGAAGACGCAAACGCATAGCATCGACAGTCAACTGTGAAGTACCCATCATTGCACATACGTTCTCGAATTTAGTGATGAAAACGTATACATCTTCCGATTCAAGCCCGTGAAATTTGGGCAGCAGATTGATGTGGTGGGGTTTAATTTCGAAATTATCCCCGTTAGGTGGTGGAAGAGATAGACAAGTAGGAAGAGGACCACGGATAGGATAGCATCTCTCTTGGAGAGAGATGCGCGGTGGATTCTGGCACCTACGGGCGGTGGCAGCGTGGTGTTATAATCTGATGGAGTGCTATCCATCTCGGTCGTGTGTGGTGGGGAAAAAGATTATGAAGAAGTACCGATTTCGGCGTCGATAGCAGGAACGCGGACAAGACGGGCACTAGGATCACGTGTCCAGCCGAGCATGCACTAAGCGGGTTTAGTGCAAGTGGCAACGTGTGTGTGATTTAAAATTGGCTTGTTTTGAAAAAAGTGGGACTTAAAACAAATCACTCTAAAATGCACAAGCAACCCTAAAACTAAGGTTACCTAGGTCCAGTCTTTAGACCGCTCCTAGACTTCCAAAGGACAAGCCTTAGGATAAATCCTCCAGCGCCTATTTACTATCCTTGTAGCCAGGTAAGTGCCAGGTGAGTGGGAGGCTCCCCACTACGAAAGTAGTGGTCCTAATTAAGTAACCACTCGTCTTGGACACACTTGCCTAGGCACTACAAAAGTAATGCGGATAAGCGATAGATTACCCACGACCTTCCTCTGTCCTTAATGAGCGCGACAGTCCTTAGAGTCTGGTCTAGATATTTTTTAAATTAATGAAGGGTTAATCTAGATGCTCGGTTTGTGATTTGTGGGGCTTAGGAAGGGTGATGAAATCCCCACCTAATCTTGATTTGGTCTTTGCTCTTTAAAGTCCGTATTAAAATATGCAAAACAAAACCAATCACAAAACTTTTGCAAAAAGATTTTTGAGCGGCGCTATTTTGCAAATAATCCTGCAGAAAATAGATTTTATTGGATTTGAGAGGAGAGAGAAAGAGTTGAGAAAGATACCTGAGAAGTGTGAACCCTAGATCTCCTGTTTCCTCAAGTCTGTGACTCCAGATCTCCTTGCAAAAATTCACGCACAAATCGTTAAATATGCAATTTGCAGTTTCGTGTTAATAATGATATGAATCGTCTAAGAATTCAACACAAATAGTAAGAATAAAAATTTACGCACGTATCCCCGGCAACGGCGCCATTTGATTTGTTCGAAAGAGTGTGTTTGTAGAATAACCGCAATCAGAACGGTGTCGCGTGTAGCTAGACCGAGGTGAGTACGGGTCGTCCTCAGGGAAACGTTGAATCTTTTATTCTTACTTTAGATATGTTAAAAAAGAGAGGAGGGATAAGAATGTTGGGGAATGGTTTCTAGATCTACGTTAAGCACTAATGCAAAATATAGATCTAGATTATTTATGGATGTAGTTAATATAAAAAGAGGGCTTGTAGGGTTCATTAGGATTTAGTAGTTATGGATGATTAATTAAAAATTACTCTTTTTATCCTTTAATAGATTTAAAACTAGAACGACGGTGATGCATGTAGATTAGGGTTTCTGGAGGGAAAAGGAATCCCACTCTTAATCCTTATCTTGACACGGAACTCCGTTCATATCCAGCCTTTACCAAAACAATCATTAATCTAATCTCTAATCGCGGTCGGAACTAACAAAGAATTGTTAGCGCGCCCGATTAGGATGTTAATGATTCTTTTGATAAAGTTCATAAACTTTATAGGACTTAAAAAGGGTTTAGGGATGTTCATCATCCATTAGCCTACCCTAATCCTACGAACCCTAACAAGCGGAGAATTACTCGTGCATGTTGGGAGAAAAAGAGATGGAGAGAAAATACATCATTAAACTACGAAGAAATAGAATAAGAAAAAGAAAGCTACCTTTATTAATCAACAATATTCATTACACTTTGATTCCTTAGAAAATGATTACAAATACTAGTTTGCTTCTCGATCTCTTCTAAGGAGGTAGACGAACCGTTGATGATCAGCCTGGATGCGTGAGCCGTCTTGGACTTCGTGATCTCGTCGGCTTGATGATTTTTCCAAGAGGCTCTCGGTCTTTATTTATAGTCCCAAAGCCAGAAAGTTAGATGCCTAAATTGGGGAATGGTAGTTAGAATCCAACCCAAAAAATGCCAGCCCTTAACTCCTCATTAACGCGGCGGATCCGCGGCATCAAGCTGCTCTGGCCGCGGATCCGCGGCCATAAGATCAGATCCATTGATCAATTTTTTATGGTAATTCTCCTTGTGACATTTGGCGATCCTTGGAACCTTCAGAATTTGGAAATCTTTCTTTTCTTCTGCCAGAATTGATTTCTTCATTTTGATTTCTTAATTAGGCAGGTTAGCTTTAACAACTTGATTTCCTTGATTTAAGACCTGAAAATTCTGCACAACAAATTAAATAATTTTTAGTAGACTTAGTTCTACTAGGATTTGGTCAATACTATTATTTGCATACATTTTCCTACCAAATGCTAATTACAATATATCAACACATGGAAAATAGTATTTTTACACATAAACCCTCATATGTATGATATATTATAATAAAGACCTTTTTAAATATGGAAATGGTAGGAAAAATGTAATAACAAATGTGCAGTTTTATCAATTGAACAAGCTATTTAAGACGCTTCCTTCCCAATAGCTGCATTTGTATCAATGTATTTGTAAAATTTTTCTTTTTTAAATAATATGTATCCATTCTTTATTCTTTTGTACGATTTACCTTGTATTTGATTGAAGTTAATAAATAAAGATACACATTTTTTCTTTTTGAATGTCTTGTATGCTCTTTTGTTTTCTCCCTTCTCTTATTATCAGCATGCAGTCTTGATAAACATAATTGGCAGATAATAGAGTAAGCATCTTAGTTTTTTGCCCAGAGATAGCGATGGCTTAGGCCGCAGGTTCAGATCTTCCGCCTAAGACTTTTCAACTCTATGAGCCGTGAGGGTCTTATAGAGACTTTTCTCCCTACGGATCGAGAGGATCTCGTAGGTGTATTTTCTCCTTAGGAATCGTGAGGATTCCTAAGTGCGTTTTCTCTTATAAGTCGTAAGGATCCTGTAAGAGAATTTTCCCTCTTACGAGTCGAGAGGACCCGTAAGCGGTTGTTTCCCTCCTTGTCGAAATTCGACTTTGGAGAGTGAGACTCGTGAATAGTATGCAAGAGACTGTTTTAGACTGACTTTCAGGGTCCCATTGCTTAGGAAACAAGTTTTTTAATCCCTGTTGTCTGAGGCTTTATCTTGCAAGTTGAGACGAATCGGGAATTTTCTGCGGAGACACTGATTTCTCCGCGAGCCGACGCGAGTCAGGAGGCTCTCATCAAGGACGCTAGTTTCCCTGAATTGAGGTATTTGCCAAGGACACTTGTTTCCCTGGGGTTGAAACGAATCGGGAATTTCCCGCGGAGACACTGGTTTCTCTGCGAGCCGACGCGAGTCAGGAGGCTCTTATCAAGGACGCTAGTTTCCCTGAATTGAGGGATTTGCCAAGGACACTTGTTTCCCTGGGGTTGAAACGAACCGGGAATTTCCCGCGGAGACACTGGTTTCTCTGCGAGCTGACACGAATCAAGATTTTCTTCGTCAAGGACACTTGTTTCCCTGAGTCGAAGGATTTTGCCGAAGACACTGGTTTCTTCGGGGTTGAAACGAACCGGAAATTTCTCGCGGAGACACTGGTTTCTCTGCTAGCCGATGCGGATCAGAAGGCTCTCATCAAGGACGCTAGTTTCCCTGAGTTGAGGTATTTTCCAAGGACACTTGTTTCCCTGGGGTTGAAACGAACCTGGAATTTCCTGCGGAGACACTGGTTTCTCTGCGAGCAGACGCGAATCAGGATTTTCTTCGTCAAGGACACTTATTTCCCTGAGTCGAAGGATTTTGCCGAAGACACTCGTTTCTTCGGAGTTGAAACGAACCGGGAATTTCCCAGGAAGACACTGGTTTCTCTGCGAGCCGATGCGGATCGGGAGGCTCTCATCAAGGACGCCAGTTTCCCTGAGTTGAGGTATTTTCTAAGGACACTTATTTCCCTGGGGTTGAAACGAACCGGGAATTTCCCGCGGATGTTAGTTATATGTATGCCCTAGAGGCCATTACTATACATAGGATGTATATTGTAGTGGATGCTGGGACATATATAGAGAGGACTTTCTTGCTCGACATGATAGTATGCTATCTGGTTACTCTTTACCTTAACGTGTATACTGATTGTCTCTCTGTTACATGTTGGTAAAGCCCTTAGGATGTGTACTTGACTACCTGGACTATGATGCAGATCATACTAGTGGGGACATGGTAGTCCATAAGTACATCCTTCAAGGCCCCTAGTCGTGGGTGTATCGAGACAGGGCATCGATATACCAGAGTAGACTAGCATATACCTTCTCGACCCATACAGATGGGCGATGGATGATCCCATATCCATTGGTGTTTGACATCGGAGATGATATACGGGTGCTCAGTGGAGACTGGGTACACTGGACGGACTCGCCGAGAACTCCCAGATGGTATTATACCTTACGTCAGATGGCAGTTCTCTGGTGATACTGGTACAGGTTAGTCTGTAGACCCGAGATCGTCATAGAGTCTTGTGTGATTCCCACTGTGCTTTGATTTCCACCTTACCACGTCCAAAAGGGCGTGCAAAATGGTGGCTTTTGGGTACAGTCCCGAATCACATGGAGGCAATGAGCGAGAGGAGGGGATTCGTCTCTCTCGGTATAGGGAGTTGATGTTGCACTGTGTTCGATTGGCTATAACCGGAAATCCCTGGCCAGGGTTGCTGAGATTTGCTGGTAAGTGTTACCAGTAGTTTCTCGAACTGTTATAGACCTCATATCGACACGACTTATCGAGCTACTGGGGTCTGACGTTTACCACCCCTAGGCAAGATATGCGACATATCAGACGAACAGACCGGACTGTACGGTAAGTGTTACTGGTTGGATTCATAGGAGTGTGAGTGGGCTTGCTCGTCGATCTTCTGATCGCTCAATACCCGGATGGCCGTTACGTTTAGCAGACCGCTTGCAGCTTGTGGGTGCTTCATATGATCATCATCTGCTGCCGGCGTATTGACGAGTCTTTAGAGTCCTACACAGAGGTTTCCTGGCTCAAGCGAAACGAAATATGAGCGCATATGAGATATGTGCGGGACCGAGAGTAATGCGTGTATGTGATACCGTATTCCATTCTCGCGATGAATGTGTCGAATGGTTGTATGCGATATAACCTAGTTATCGAATCAAGGATTGATTCGATAAGCCGATACATTGGATATTAGTCGGTTATATGCGATATGACCGGATCGTTAAATCAAGTATTTAATGATTTAATGCATAATTATATATTTGATATATTAGTTTGCATTAACTAGTATTGGTTCACTTTAAAAGGATTTTCTCACTTGATATGCACATTGTATATGTGATATACTTTTGTGCACTTGATTGTATCATGTTTGATGATACATGCATACTTGGTTAAGTGTATGATTAAACCATGGTTGTGTAATGGTTAGGGTTTTAATTTACTTATTCATTCATTTATTTTGTTTATTTATTTTTGCAAAATAAATGAATGGAGGCTTTCTTTGTTTGCTAGTTGAAGCTTCATGATGCTTTGACTAAGTGACCATTTTTGTTTTCATGCTTAACCCTAACCATTCCACTTAACCCTAGTTCATTCTCTACACTTGACCATGGTTGCTATATGATAAGTATTCCTTTTATTTTCTATTTTTTGAGATACTTATCATATTATCTTCTTCTTCTTCTCCTTCTTCAACATGAAGAAAACCTTGCCTCCATCAATGGCAACTTGAGAAAAAGAGTGAGAAATCCAATTCTAAAGTGAACCCACTTCCTATTTCTTCATCCTCTACCACTTGCCAAGTAGTATAAGATGTTTTCTTCACAAGTTTCATGACTTGGTGAAGTTGGAGCTTGATCTTGTGATGCCTCGACGTAGATCATCTTCGGCATCGAAGTCGACGACCTAGCCCGCCCATTTCTCCGATGAAGCCGACGCTAGAGTCCGGGATCCGATGATCGCAACGAGGGGACTTCATCACGGAGCTATGGAGGTGGAGGACCGGATCTACAAAGGTTGTATTTCCGTTCACTTCTTAGTAAATTTGTTTACTAGTTGTATAGTTATCGCCTAATCTCTAGTCAACGATCGCATTAGGGTTTCTCGGCACCGGAATTTTTTGAATTTGGCATGCTTGATGCCTTGTGAGACCTCATTAGCATGCCTAGGAACCCTACAGTGGTATCAGTGCCTAGCTAGAGCCTTAGGCGATGCGTAGACGGAGTTAGAAGTCCGATCGAACCGAAACCCTAACCTGAAAATGCTCTCTGTACATTTTTTAAATACTGGGTTTTTTCCAGATTAAAAATGCTTAAAAAATTCAGCAGGAAATTCTAAGAATTACGGTGCAAAAACGAGCAAATGATACTCCCAAAGCGCGGCGGAACCGCGGCAGAAGCATGGCTTCTGCGGCGGTTCCGCGGCCAATAAGTCTCTTCTGTCAACTATTTTTGCACAGTAACTTCTTTATTGTAATGCTGAGTTTTCTGGGAATTTTTAATATTTACTCAAGAGTTGAGTTTTCTGGGTTGTATTGGGAGTTCGTAGATTCGATCGGATTATCAAACTTTGTCTATGTGTTTTCCGGATAATTTGTTGAATATGTTAAAAAGTTCGACCGGATATAAATACCCATTTTTCCCCTGCCGGGAAATTTCCAATTGTTGGACTTTTCTGTAGTTTAATGACGTTCTAAGTAGTGCAAGTAACGCGATGGTCCCTCTAGAAGACAACAAACCTTAACTCGATTATGTGACCGTCTTGAACTGCCCTTTGAACCTTAGGGTTTGGTGCAGTATGGCGTGCCACATGTGAGGCGTTGGCTTGACCCTTCTACGGCTGGACCGTTGGTACTGAGGCACGAAGTGAATGTTTTTAAACCTATTTCATGTGTTGAGCTGTCTCGGGAAAACATGGGTGTTTGAATGTTCGATCGGAAGGTTTAACATTTTCTATTTATCCGGAATGTGATACAATACTTGGAATTCACAAGTAGTTATGAGATAACTGAATGAATGTTATAAATCTAGCGGTTTAGTCTCACTTGATCGGTTGCCACGGAATTTTGATGTGATCAAAAGTCCGTCGCAATCACGTAGCGTACGCGGATACTCACCGGGTAAACTGAATAGACAACCTCACCCCATAGCCCCGACCAAGTGACTGTAGGAGAACCCCGTCGCCGAAAGCATCCGTTCGGGTGCTCGCGGTAGCGGTGTTCCGCCTTGGTGCACTTCGTCGACGATATCAGGGGTGCGGCCGCCTACTAAAGTTTGCGACGAGCATTCGATCATGATGTCGGGAATCTTGTTGAATTGCCCGACTTGATATTGAAAAGAGTTTTCGATAATGAGACCAAAATGCGGGGTTTATAATTGTTAGGCATGCGATGTCTAAGTATTTCATTTGATTAAGCATGCGATGTCTAAAAGAGGTTGCGGATTCCAACTGTTGTAGTTTTACACTTTCTTTTCTGCGACCGTAAGTGTAATATGTGATATCGCCGGTTTCGTTGCTATATGTCAACGACAATTGGGATGCGCACATTTACTTACGTTGATGACATGTGATGCTATGTGTTGCTGGATATGTTATATTGGATCGTCGTGTTTGAATAGCCGGGGTTTTTTATGTGAGATGAGTGTTTTTCATTTTCATTCATGTAAAAACTTTTATGTAATATTCTTTTATTGGGGCACTTCCAGGTTGCGGAAGATGTCACCTTTTGTATATTATTTATTTTTCCGCACTAGGATAGACCCAAGGAGGAGGGCATAAGTAACCGGGTTCTGGAGTCCAGTGGGAGACCAACTCGAGGAGTCGAGTCCGGGTCTCCTAACTCTAGAATTGGTAGGGTTGCTTGCCGCTCTCGTAGGGGTCTAGGGGTGTGGGTTTGGCTATTCATCGCGACTGTGGAATCCGTGTTTTATACTGGCTCGTATTGAAAACACGGACGTCCTAATATATCCAATATTTCATATGATTCTTCTGCTGCGATATCTGTGATATGATCATTTGATATGCTGTGATGGATACTATATATAGTATATATGATATATTATATAGGCGTTACTTATGTTTTACATCTGCACTAGCCTGCCCCGCTCTGCCGTTAGTTACCTAACCTAACAGTGCACGAGGGGACATCGAGGCGAATACGGATGGCATAAGTGTACGTCGTATTTATCTATGATGTCTAGGTACTTAAATGATGGGACTTCATTAATATGATTAATGAAAGAAAAAGAAACCTAAGATGTTGTGGAATCGAATTTCTAAATAAAACAGATAGCTACAGTTCTTTCTTTGCACAGCGGTATATATGATATATCCTGCACCTTATTCGATGAGGAAAGGACCGAGATCCCTTCACCGGGAGTGACTCCTTTAGCAATAACTGGCAGATGCTACAGCCCTCGGTTTGTTTTTTGATTGCTTCTATAGTTTCTGCTTTGCACAGTGATATATATGATATATCCCGCACCTCATTCGACGAGGAAAGGGCCGACGATCCCTTCACCGGGAGTGACCCCTTTAGCTAAACTAGAAAAGCCTAAAAAACACTCCATTTCAAAATTCATTCGATCCTACAACGATATCAAGTTCATTATGCAATAGGTTTTTAGAAAAACCTGTCGTAGCCCTCCGTCATTTCAGATAAGTAGTAGTTAGTATTCGTGCTGCGTTTGTTGGCCTTTGTCAAGGCGTAGTGTGCGGTAGCTAACTGGTGCTTATCTGCTTATGCATATGATGCAGATTGGGTTAGGGTAGTCGTGCGACCTTGTTGGCCTTTGTCAAGGGTCGTGCGGGTGGGTTTAATTCAATCAGGAAATGACGGGTTGAACTTGACTAGCATCCTATGGTTTGTTGGCCTTTGTCAAGGTCATAGGAGGTTAGGGGCAAAATTATCGGGAATTTCAAGTGTTGAGATTTGCAATGAGATTGCATACCTTCTATGAGATAGTTGGATCCCGATACCCACTGCGGGTAAGAGTTACTCCTGGGAGAGTTTTACACATTAAAATTAGCCGATCAAGTAGGTGTCTAGAAAGGTGTTAACGAGGTTACGCCTCTGGGAAAACGAGGTTTACATTAATTAGGTTCGTGCGAAAGCACGGGGGACCTCCCTCAAAGTACCGACACTGGCCTGGCTGAAAGATTGGCGAACTTGTAGTGTGTAATTAATCCCGGCTAGTCTTTCCTTTTAGGGTTTGAAGGAAGATTTGATAAAAACAGTGGGAGCCATCCTGATTAGATAAAATAATAACCAATCTGATCTTGCAAGAGCGCACGCTGAGTGTTTTCTTCTCTCTCTCTCCAGGTAGCGACCATATCATGCCTTAATCAAGATAATAATACAGATGTATTGACCGAACCCGTTTGTTATACTGAGCTGGGGAACGTTGGTCCCGCTCCAACTTATAATTGTTATAAGACAGAGCAGGAATTGGGGAATACCAGATTTCCCGTGCCGCCCAAACGAAGAAAGTGCATGTTGATGCATCATCTTCGGGTGTGTTCATTATAAAGAACTGTTTCTCAGTATCCTCTGCGTCCTGGGTATCTGATACCGGATCAGGATCCCAGATATGTAATCTGTTACATAGGGCTACAGACAGGTAGAGAACTGAGAACGGGTGATAAGTTTCATGAGGCAGAAAACGGTGCAAGTGTTGCAGCCAAGTCTGTTGGTCACTGTCACCCTGTATTTCCTATACATTGATTCTGAACAAATGCTATTAGATACCGAACCTGATATACAAAATCATATCAGTCTCTTTATCAGTAAAGAAAAGATAAAATTTTGTATTGTTGGATAATGTTTTGAACATTTCCTATATCAAAAGTTGATCGGTTCATGCACGTTATCTAAAAGCATTGTTGTTCTAAATCAAACTACAGTTTTTTAGTATACAGAACACACACAAGAGTAAGAGTTCAGAAATGAACAAATCCTTCTTGAGGCATTGTAGACTAGGTCATATCAATGCGATCCGACTAGCTGAAGTTACATGTAGATGCATATTTAAATCAGTTTGAATTTACATCTTGTGAAACTTGCCAGTCATGTCGCAAAGATATAATGACACCAGCTCTGTTTATTGGAAACAAAGAAAGAGTTAGTGAACTCTTGGGATGATACATGTTGATGTATGTTAGGTCCCCTGTCTACACATGCCAAGACCGGTTCTTTATACTTCATTACATTCTCTGATGATCTTTCGAGATTCAGACCTATGTTCATGTTGAAACACAAGTCCGAACCTTTTGAGATATTCACAGAATATAAGTTAGAAGTAGAGAACCAAAGTACGGGTATAAGTATTATGTCCTATGATGAGATCAGGGAGGAGAATACTTGTGCACGGAAATCCTGGACTATTCTAAAGGAGAATGAGATTCTCTCTCAGCATTACTCCTTCGAATACACCACAGCACAACGTTGTATCGGGGCGGAGCAATTACACCCTATATGATATGGTGCGCTCTATGATGAGTACTACTGAGTTTCCTATTTCCTTTTGGGAGTTATGCACTTATGAAGTTGCATACTTATTGAATAGGGTTCGAATCAAATCTGTGCCTACCATTCCATATAAGATATGGTATGGGAAGAACCCATCTCTTAAGATAGTTAAGATTTAGGGTTGTCCGGCCTATGTCTAAAAGCAAAATCCGGACAAGATCGAGGCAAGGACTGTTATGTAGAACTGGAAATGTTCCAGCTATACAAAATGCAGCTGATGATTTGGTAGAACCGAATGATTCAATAGTAACCAACGAACCTCAGCCTCTCCGCCGATCTAGTAGGGTTCCTCACCCACCTGAGAGATACTTCGGTTTCTCTATGACAGTGGGAGTGAGGATTGCATCATGAGATGATGACCCAACTAGTTTCGAGCTGGCCATCAGGAGTAAGACTCTGTAAGAATGGCTGGATGCTTACTGATCTGAGATGGAATCCTTATACACCAACAAAGTATGGACTTTGGTTGCTATATCTGAAGGGTTAAATCCCTATCAGGAGCAAGTATATCTTGAGAAGATTACTTGGTGTAGATGGAAAAGTTGAGACTTTCAAAGCAATACTTGTTAAAGGTTTTCGTCATCAACCAGGCGTGGATAATGATGATACCTTTTTCCAGTGGCTATGCTTAAGTCCATCCAGATCCTACTTGCCACGGCTACATACCATGACTACGATATTTGGCGGTTGGGTGCCATGACTGCTTTTCTAGATGGTGTTTTAGAAGAGTGCGTCTATAAGTACACAGCCAGAGGGCCTCGTAGACAGTGGGAGCAGCGGAAACGCGAGCAAAATGTTTTATGTGATAAAGCAGGCATTGCGGAGTTGGAACATCTGTTTTGATGGATTAGTCAAAGAGTTTGACATCATCAAAATGGTAGATGAACCTTGTATAAATAAAAAGGTAGTGGGGAGTATGGTGGTAATCCTCGTAGAGTACGTGGATGACATACTCTTGATAAGAAAGGAGTTTCCTATGCTACGCTCGGTCAATCTCCGCCTATCACAAGGATTCTCCATATAGGATCAAAGTGATACCTCCTAAATCCTGGGTTTTGGATCTGTGAGATAGATCTAAATGGATGTTAGGACTCTCACTAGTTGTAGTGAGATGGTATCAATCGATCCTGGGGAGAATCACTGGAAGGGTTCCAGGGTGATGAGGACGACTGAAAGTCAGTCACAGGCATTGTCTTTACCCTCAGTAAAGGGACGGTATGTTGGAAGAGTTCCAAGCTAGATACCGTGGCTAACTAGACGATAAAGGCAGGATACATCGCTACTTTAGATACTACCAAAGAGGTTGTCTGGGTGTACATTAGTTCATGAGATGAACTTCATTCCTCCCATTGTGTGACAATGGAGTTGTGGCTTATGCCAAGGAACGCCGGTCTCATCAGTGACCCAGACATATTCTAAGGCAGCATCACCTGGTCATGGAGTTAGTTGATCTCCAGGGTGATCGAGGTTAGGAGAGCAGACTCAGAGGATAACACGACGGATCCACTCACGAAGGCCTATTCCCAGAGAGAGACTTTATGGGATGGATGAGTATGAGATACTACAACCATTGCTAAAGATGGCCCTAGTGCAAGTGGGAGATTGTTAGTTATATGTATGCCCTAGAGGCCATTACTGTACATAGGATGTATATTGTAGTGGATGCTGGGACATATATAGGGAGGACTTTCTTGCTCGACATGATAGTATGCTATCTGGTTACTCTTTACCTTAACGTGTATACCGATTGTCTCTCTGTTACATGTTGGTAAAGCCCTTAGGATGTGTAGTTGACTACCTGGACTATGATGCAGATCATACTAGTGGGGACATGGTAGTCCATAAGTACATCCTTCAAGGTCCCTAGTCGTGGGTGTATCGAGACAGGGCATCGATATACCAGAGTAGACAAGCGTATACTTTCTCGACCCATACAGATGGGCGATGGATGATCCCATATCCATTGGTGTTTGACATCGGAGATGATATACGGGTGCTCAGTGGAGACTGGGTACACTGGACGGACTCGCCGAGAACTCCCAGATGGTATTATACCTTACGTCAGATGGCAGTTCTCTGGTGACACTGGTACAGGTTAGTCTGTAGATCCGAGATCGTCATAGAGTCTTGTATGATTCCCACTGTGCTTTGATTTCCACCTTACCACGTCTAAGAGGGCGTGCAAAACGGTGGCTTTTGGGTACAGTCCCGAATCAAATGGAGTCAATGAGCGATAGGAGGGGATTCGTCTCTCTCGGTATAGGGAGTTGATGTTGCACTGTGTTCGATTGGCTATAACCGGAAATCCCTGGCCAGGGTTGCTGAGATTTGCTGGTAAGTGTTACCAGTAGTTTCTCGAACTGTTATAGACCTCATATCGACACGACTTATCGAGCTACTGGGGTCTGACGTTTACCACCCCTAGGCAAGATATGCGACATATCAGACGAACAGACCGGACTGTACGGTAAGTGTTACTGGTTGGATTCATAGGAGTGTGAGCGGGCTTGCTCGTCGATCTTCTGATCACTCAATACCCGGGTGGCCGTTACGTTTAGCAGACCGCTTGCGGCTTGTGGGTGCTTGATATGATCATCATCTGCTGCCGGCGTATTGACGAGTCTTTAGAGTCCTACACAGAGGTTTCCTGGCTCAAGCGAAACGAAATAGGAGCGCATATGAGATATGTGCGGGACCGAGAGTAATGCGTGTATGTGATACTGTATTCCATTCTCGCGATGAATGTGTCGAATGGTTGTATGCGATATAATCTAGTTATCGAATCAAGGATTGATTCGATAAGCCGATACATTGGATATTAGTCGGTTATATGCGATATGACCGGATCGTTAAATCAAGTATTGATTTAATGATTTAATGCATAATTATATATTTGATATATTAGTTTGCATTAACTAGTATTGGTTCACTTTAAAAGGATTTTCTCACTTGATATGCACATTGTATATGTGATATACTTTTGTGCACTTGATTGTATCATGTTTGATGATACATGCATACTTGGTTAAGTGTATGATTAAACCATGGTTGTGTAATGGTTAGGGTTTTGATTTACTTATTCATTTATTTATTTTGTTTATTTATTTTTGCAAAATAAATGAATGGAGGCTTTCTTTGTTTGCTAGTTGAAGCTTCATGAAGCTTTGACTAAGTGACCATTTTTGTTTTCATGCTTAACCCTAACCATTCCACTTAACCCTAGTTCATTCTCTACACTTGACCATGGTTGCTATATGATAAGTATTCCTTTTATTTTCTATTTTTTTGAGATACTTATCGTATTATCTTCTTCTTCTTCTCCTTCTTCAACATGAAGAAAACCTTGCCTCCATCAATGGCAACTTGAGAAAAAGAGTGAGAAATCCAATTCTAAAGTGAACCCACTTCCTATTTCTTCATCCTCTACCACTTGCCAAGTAGTATAGGGTGTTTTCTTCACAAGTTTCATGACTTGGTGAAGTTGGAGCTTGATCTTGTGATGCCTCGACGTAGATCATCTTCGGCATCGAAGTCGACGACCTAGCCCGCCCATTTCTCCGATGAAGCCGACGCTAGAGTCCGGGATCCGATGATCGCAGCGAGGGGACTTCATCATGGAGCTATGGAGGTGGAGGACCGGATCTACAAAGGTTGTATTTCCGTTCACTTCTTAGTAAAGTTGTTTACTAGTTGCATAGTTATCGCCTAATCTCTAGTCAACGATCGCATTAGGGTTTCTCAGCACCGGAATTTTTTGAATTTGGCAAGCTTGATGCCTTGTGAGACCTCATTAGCGTGCCTAGGAACCCTACAGCGGAGACACTGGTTTCTCTGTGTTGGAGATAGTGCCCTCAGAGTCAATTATTGGATCACAGGCACGTGATTGCAATGATTGAGGGAGGACCTGTCCCAGTAGGACAGTCTTACTCAAGATGATAGTATGCTATCTGGTTTATCTTTATCATCATGTACTGCTTTAGGTGACCTTAAGAGTCGCTATTACACGTTGATAGAGCCCCTAGGATTCTTGCTTGACTACCAGTAGTATGAGGGCGATCATATACGTGAGAGCTGGAGTCTATAAGCAAATCCTTAAAAGGTCCCTAGTCGTGGGAGTTTCGAGACTGGGCATCGATACTACATTAGTAGACTAGTGTATACAGTTGAGACCCCGACGAGGGGTGGTGGCCGTTCTCACAAGCCACTGGTGTCAGTTGGTTCACCTAAGATGTATATAGGTGCTCATTGGGTTATGAGTACACCGGACAGGACTCGCCGGGAACATGCTAGTTGGTCTTATACCTGACGTCAGATAGCAGTTCCCTGGTGACATGTGTACAGGTTAGTTCATCGACCTGAGATCGTCATTTGTCTCGTGTGAGTTTCCACTGTGCTTTGATTACTACCCTACCACGGCTCAAAGGAGTCGTGTAAACAGGTTTTAGTTGGGTACAGTCCCGATCCACATGGAGGCAGTGAGCGGATCTGCAGGGGTTCGTCTCTCCCGGTATTGGGGGTGAGGTCGCACTGTGTCTAGGAGAGCCATTACACAAAGCCCTCGGCCGAGGCAGGAGATTTACTGGTAGGTATTCCAGTAGTATCTCAGGGTGTTCTGGGCTACACTCCGACACGACTTGTACCGCTTTTGGGGGTCTGACTTTTACCAACCCCCTAGGCCCGCCATGCGATACTCATAGACGAATGGACCGGACTGTACGGATATTGTCACTGACAGGCTCAGTAGGGTGTCAGGATGAGTTCACTCATCGACGTCCCTTTTGGTCAATAGCTGGTAGCCCGTCACGTATGGCTAATACCTCTGACGTGCTAGTGGTTAAATCCACAGCCATAGTATTGATGAGTATTTAGAGTCCTCCACACAGACAGTTACTCAAGTCTCGGGCGAAACGCGGTAGAGGCCGTATGGAGATATGGCAGGGTTCAATCAGATACGTGCGGTATTGCACGGATCGTGATCGGACGGATTTTACTAGCCGGCTTTGGTTTAAGCTGGATCCTAGTATTAGACAGTATAGATTTTGTCTCTTTGCATTTGTATTCAGTGGGAATACAAATGCGGGCATGTATTGTAAGTGCATGGCGGCGCCCCGGCCTCCATCCCGAGGCCAAAATGCGGAAGCGGTGATATACTTAAATTTTTCATGAACTGGCACCACCGCGCACTAATACCCGGATCGAACCATTAACTAGTCCTAGCTAACTACAAGATAGGGAATAGAGATATACCGACTGATCCGAGTCCTCCGGTCTTCTCGTCATCATCCCGATCTCTCGCGGAATGTCCTGTCTCCATCTCATCGCCGGAAGTGCACCACATCGTTTACATCTTTTACGGGCTCCCACCTCAATGCCGAGGCAACTCGGGCACGAAGCTGGCTAGTCGACGTGCCCAAAGTTTGCTGTAGAATGTAGTGTAGAGGCTTGTGTCTCATTTGGGGTTTATGGAGGTGCCATTTTGGTGGAGGGATGATACTTAAACTATGTAGAGGAACTTAGGGATTTTTGGAGCATGAAATGAACCAAAAACCCAAGCCAAAAATAATGGGCAGCCCCCATGAGGGAATGGCCGGCCTTGGTCATTGAG
Source organism: Agapanthus africanus (assembly GCA_030015575.1). Taxonomy (NCBI): domain Eukaryota; kingdom Viridiplantae; phylum Streptophyta; class Magnoliopsida; order Asparagales; family Amaryllidaceae; genus Agapanthus; species Agapanthus africanus. Next base: position 762,526,153 of record CM057337.1, read on the forward strand.
AGGAGAGAATGAGAGTGTGGTCAAAAAGCCTAAGAGGGGGTAGATCAATAATCAAGAGAAAAAGGGTGATGATGAGGAATTATCATCACAACCACAACTACACTCATCAACAACCATCATCAAAACCATGATGATAAAGAAAGTCAAGCAATCATGAGGTTATGAAGTCAATGGTGGAGCAACAATCATAATGTCACAATAAAATGCAAAGACCCCCCTCCACAATTGCTTATTTGCACAAATGCAAATAAGCCCTCCTCCACCAATCTTCGGCCAATGAACGATACAAAGGAAATTGGCCGAAACGAAAAACAAACTGGCAACTCCAGAAAGCTGGTCCCGTAATAAATTACAGGAAAACCCCGCTACTGTGCATACACACCCGCATCTGTATTCCGACCGAAATACAAATGCAATGAGACAAAATCTACACTGTACTATACTAAGATCCGGCTTAAACCAAAGCCGGCTAGTAATATCCGTTCGATCCTGATCCGTGCAATACCGCACGTATCTGATCGAACCCTGCCATATATCCATACGGCCTATAGTACAAACTGTCCGATCCTGATCCGTGCAATACCGCACGTATCTGATCGGACCTTACCATGTCTCCATACGGCCTCTATCAGCTTTTCGCACGAAAGCCTGAGTAACTGAATGTGGGGGACTCTAAAGACTCGTCAACACCTTGGTTGTGGATTTAACCACTAGTACGTCAGAGGTATAAGCCAATACGTAACGGGCTAACAGGTATTGACCAAAAGGGACGTCGATGAGTGAACTCATCCTGACACCCTACTGAGCCTGTCAGTGACAATATCCGTACAGTCCGGTCCGTTCGTCTATGAGCATCGCATGGCGGGCCTAGGGGGTTGGTAAGAGTCAGACCCCCAAAAGCGGTACAAGTCGTGTCGGAGTGTAGCCCAGAACACCCTGAGATACTACTGGAATACCTACCAGTAAATCTCCTGCCTCGGCCGAGGGTTTCGTGTAATGGCTCTCCTAGACACAGCGCGACCTCACCCCAATACCGGGAGAGACGAACCCCCGAAGATGCGCTCACTGCCTCCATGTGGCTCGGGACTGTACCCAACTAAAACCTGTTTGCACGTCTCCTTTGAGTGTGGTAGGGTAGTAATCAAAGCACAGTGGGAACTCACACGAGACAAATGACGATCCCCAGGTCGATGAACTAACCTGTACACATGTCACCAGGGAACTGCTATCTGACATCAGGTATAAGACCAACTAGCATGTTCCCGGCGAGTCCTGTCCGGTGTACTCATAACCCAATGAGCACCTGTATACATCTTAGGTGAACCAACTGACCCCAGTGGCTTGTGAGACCGGACACCACCCCTCGTCAGGGTCTCGACTGTATACACTAGTCTACTCTGGAGTATCGATGCCCTGTCTCGAAACTTCCACGACTAGGGACCTTTTAAGGATGTGCTTATAGACTACCAGCTCCCACGTATATGATCGCCCTCATACTGCTGGTAGTCAAGCAAGAATCCTAGGGGCTCTACCAACGTGTAATAGCAACCTGTCAAGTCACCTAAAGCAGTGCACGATGATAAAGATAAACCAGATAGCATACTATCATCTCGAGTAAGACTGTCCTACCGGGATAGGTCCTCTCTCAATCATTGCAATCACGTGCCTGTGATCCAATAATTGACTCTGAGGGCACCATCTCCAACAATCTCCCACTTGCACTCAAGGCTAATTATTGCGATGTCGCATACTCACAGCCCGTGTGATACCGAATACCCAACTCCTCTACAAGTCAGTCTCACAAAGCTCATTTGTGAAACTATTGTGTTCGAGGAATAGCCTCAGTGAGTGGATCCGCTTTGATGTTTCCTTTTATGTCTCTCTATATCTCAAGTTCGCGGAGAAACCCATCTCCCGAAATGAGCAATACCTGTCTTAGAATGTGTCTGGATGTCTGATGGGACCTAGCTCATAAATGAACTCCAAATCCAAACTTCTTAGACTGTATCGTCAACTGAACTTAATCAGTATCCTGCGCCATGCCTCCCTCAGAATTGCCTTGGATCACCTGTCCAAAATACTGTCCCTCGTCAGAAGGAAAACTATAACTCTGACAACCTCCTTGTCGTCCAGGTCACCTTGGAAGCCTGGAATGATAACTGTCTCCCGAATGAGGCTGTCGTTATCATATCCCTTAGAACATCCACTTATGTTCTAAAACTGCTTCCGACTGTTTCTCTAGGATAGGATCAATATCAACTTATTGCATCTAGTGCAAGAACAACATCTGGTGTGGTACTTGACATCTCATGATTGACTCAATTGCCTGAGCAAGTGATCTGTCAATCATGCGCATCCCTCTCCCCTTTAGTCTAGAAGACACCTTTAGAGAGGGTGACTCCATTACCTGCAGGTACACTACCGTGCTAGGAGTCATCCATTCTAAATACTCTTAGAATGCTGTCTAAGTACCCTTAATTAGGAAACCACCCAAATCTAGATCTAAAACCATAGATCTAGTAACCAGTATGTCTGATATAATGTCCAAGTCCCATGTGGAGAAAACACTGTGTGACGACCAAAGTATAACCGATCGTAGTATAGGAATGTCACTTCCTACTCTGTGCATGTCATCCAAATACCATGACATCACACCCTACCACCTTCTCAACAGATCCATCCCCTATTCTGATGAAGTCAAACCTATGACTGTCATACCAGAAATAGATGATCTGTCTCCGCTACATCTGCTTTAGTCTATAAATAGACATAAGCCACATGTCCACCATGCTTCCATTGCTCCCACTGACCACGACAACCCTTTGGCAGAGTCATATAGACGTACACTTGTAAAGCAAGTTTAGAACGAAGCTATATTCATCCTCCTGCCGGGTCTCACAGTCTGGAACAACAGCAATGGCAAGTGTGGGTAAACAAGAACTTCCTTGTCACCGTCCTTGAGGCTACCGGAGTACCTCTTGGGTGCCTGAAGTTACCCACCTTATCTGCGGAGTGGCCAATGGAATGTCAATCCAGATTGAATCTTTAGGTTCCTATCAAATCTTCAGTAATTGTTTGTGGTTCTGGAATCACTTCCAGTTCTACCATACTCCCACTACTGTTTTCTGAAAAAAAAATCCATTTTTAATAAAAACTGTGGCGAGTCTAGAACAATATCACTATTGATCTTCCAGATGGTAGAAATTCAACCCTCGTCATAGCCTGGGTCAACCCACAAACAGCCATTACAGAAACGTGTCTTGAGTTGTCCAGTGTCTAGTTTTAATCATAAGCCGGACAACTCCCCGTACCTTAACAATGTTAAGATATGAACTGTACTATATCCAATATAGAACCAGAGGCACTGATTTAATTGAGCCAGATTCAAATCATGCAGCTGTCACCAGTGCATGTCAACTGAATGGAAGAAGGCCGATCAGCGTTACTCAACTTAGGAATACTTCCAATTATGAGTAGCCTGAAAGAGAAGCAAGGTCTCTTAATCATTACTATCAACTGAATACCATACTCAAGTATCTACATCTTCGATCACTTTGAAGAATCCCGATACTTGCAATACCTGATTCTCTACTTTATTCAAATACCTATAACTTCTCAAAATTCGAACCCTGTGTTTCCACGAAACACCTGTCTAAAAACTAGAGAAGTCATAAGTAAACCGAATATAGTACGAGGACCAACCCCTCTGTCCTGATGGACCCTGGACAATATACAATACTCTGTATAAGTCCCTTGAGTCTGATAACTCATTCACTGTGTGTCGTAGGTTGGAAACTGTACTTATGGTTAAGAAGAATTACACCGCTGTTTAATGCTCCTTACCTAACCATCCACTGATATAGGTAAATGTCACAGACATAATTTCAAAAAGGTATATCTCACTCTATGAAAATAGACGTACAGATATATCAATTTGAAATTGGTGCATAACAGCGGATATTCAAAACCAAATATTTGCCGTTCGGCAAACAACCCAGGTGACTTCCTCAAATATCACCGATTACAACGAATCCCGATATAATGAGAATGATCACCCAATTCCCAATAACTTACTCCCACTCATCATCTGTAAAACCATACAGATGTGAGAATCAAACCTGGTAAATACATACCCTGGAGTAAGTATCTAATCGGGAAATCAGTTTTCTTTTAACATTACACAGTGAAACTGAAACATTGAAATGTCTCGATGGGGTATCCTGGTATTCCTAGTAATGCCTCTTCCAGATTCACGACTATAACCGTATAATTCTTTGCCACCTCTCCAAATCCCTTTATATGTCTTTAGTCATTACCTTCTGCACACCCCTTTAGGCCAAATGGTTTTCTTCCTTACCTACCGTTCGGCACCAGCCTATGGTTTGGAAGAAGACTATCCAATAAGCATAATGGGTGTACTGTCCTAATCCTAGGAACACTCGCAATGCGAGAGGAGGTGGGGATAAAAGACAACCGAATAAATCTTATTCCTATTTCTCCTGAACCAGAATCCATCCCCGAACTGGAACAAGTTCCTTTCGAGTTCGTATATAACCATACGATGGAGTATCCAATAAACTGTGGATCTTCGTAGTGATACGGAGTGTCCTGGAGAAATACAAAGGTGATTTTAGGATTGGCGAAGAAATACCTTGTTTGGTCGTGAATATCAGTCGCAATTTACTTTGCCCTCTTACTAATCCCTTGCTTTGTCTTAACTTAATACCTTCTGTACGCCATCGTTAGGCTAATTGGTTTTCTTCATTCCCTACCGGTCGGCACCTGCCTATGGTTTGGAAGAAGACTATCCAATTTGCGTAATAGGTGTACTATCTCCTAAACCAAGGAGTACTCACAACTTGAGAGAAGGTAAAAGGAAAAGACAACTGAATAATCCTATCCGTTTTCTCCAGAACCTGAAACCATCCTCGAATTCCTTCGAGTTCGTATCTAACCATACGATGGTTTTGTCCAATGGAAGTGGACGTTCGTAGTAATACGGGGTGTCCTAGAGAAAAGGGTAAAAGTAGGAGTGGCAATGAGGTTTGCAACTCTGACAATCCAAAAGCCGGTGTTTTAGAAGGTTCGGTCAACTTGGTCACTGAGTCATAGTCTTAGGGTCGGGTCAATGGTCGCTGCCAAAGAGAGAGAGAAAAGAAACACTCAGCGTGCACTCTATCCTAGATCAGAATGGTTACCAATTTATCTAATCTGGAAACCTCCCACTGTACCGTCAAATTATCCTCCAAACATGAAAGAAGAATTAGTCGGGATCACCCGAGGAGTAAACTAACTCATCAGTGGGAATCGGGATCCAACTATCATCGCATGATAACATGACGGAATCCGCTCACGGTGTCACACTCCAGAAGGTATGCGCATATCTGGCAAGTTTCAGTTTCTTTAGAAACTCCAGATGTGATTTTTACCCCATGCTCTTATGACCTTGACTTTGGCCAACAAATCATAAGTCACATGTCAAGTTCTACCCGTCATTCTCCAGGTTGATTTGAATCAACCCGTACCTACCCTTGACTTTGGCCAATAAGGCAGTACGACTGTTCCAAACTAACGCATCTATCTATGCTGCATATGAATAACCAACAGCTACCAAACACTGTGCCTTGACTTTGGCCAACAAACACAGCTTGAATACTATTGACTACCCATATGAAACGACGGAGGGTTACGAATGGTTTCTGGCAAAAACCTTTAACGTAATGAACTTGATATCGTTGAAAGAACTGATAGCTTTTTGAAAATATAGTGACGAAAACCATTGCTAAAGAGGTCACTCCCGGTGAAGGGATCTCGGCTCTTTCCCCGTAGAATGAGGTGCAGGATATTCCAACTGAATACCACGGTGCAAAGCAAAAGTAATCGGCTATAGTGAAGTTAATGCCCTGACGCAAACTTCTGTCCAAGGGGTCACTCCCGGTGAAGGGATCTCGGCCCTTGCCTCGTCGACTGAGGAGCAGGATATTCCAACTGAATACCACGGTGCAAAACAAAAGTGAACGTCCTTGCAATAACAGCTTTTGAAAAGTGTTCCAACAACATCAGATTAGGTTTGTTTTTAACTTGCATTGATCCGAATCAATGCAGTCCCATCAATTGATCACACCACAAAGAACGAAAATATGCTGATGTACGTATATGCCATCCGCATTCGCCACTGGGTCCCATCATTACCCGTTAGGTTAGCTAACTAACGACAGAGCGGGGACTGGACTAGTGCGGATGCAAAACATATACAACATCTACTAATATATATACCAATATATAATTTTCGCTCAAGGCGTGATAAAATGTAACATCACAGAAATGTACAGCATCACAGAACAATACAGATATCTGGGATCCCTGGGTTTCACAGAGCCGCTGAAACCCGACGTTCCCCTGGTTGTGTGGATAGCCTGTGCAATGAAATCCTAGACCCCTACGGGCGCGGCAAGTTACCCGCCAAAACCTGATGCGAGGCAGCCCCCTTCAGCAACGTGAATGGACCACCCAGCACTTCACGGAATCCGGTAACTTGGGCACCCCTCCTGGGTCAACCTGTACCCCCTACGAGTGCGGCGAATAGCCCGCCAATTCTAGAGTGAAGCCCCCTCCATCTCAATGCCATGAGATGCGGGCTTGTTGCCCTCTAGAACCCGGCTATCCGTGCACCCCACCTTGGGGTAATCCTAGTACAGAAAGTAAAATATACATACAACGGGTGCATCGACCGCAACCTGGCCGTGCCCCAAAATAATAATACAATCAGGCAGTGACGGCAGTCCACATGTCGGACGCTCGCCCCATAATATCAAATGTACATAATACAACCACAACTGTACTAGCATTGCATCCAGGCTATCCCCCACGACCAATCCGCAAAATCACAGCAATACACAGAACATCAACGTGAAAGTCACGTTCGCAAATCCGTCTAACTGGGCTATAGCAGTTAGACTGGATTTACCGATCAAGTGACATTCACGGTTGCAAATATAATGTAAATACTGTGAACTAATGTGTTTAAAATATCCGATCGATCAAATTTTAACAAGTGGGCCCCAAGTACTACTGTAGCACATCAAGAAATTCTGGGCCCAAAATTAATATTCCAAAAACCCTATTTTCAACCCAGAAAGCAACTGCAGAAATTTGATACGGCAAGGACATCAATGTGCGGCGGAACAGCGGCCCAAGGGGGGGTTTGGCCGCGGTTCCGCGCTCCCGTAGTTGAGTTACTGTATCGAATTTCTACAGAATGCTTAGAATTTCCAGTACATCACTTTTCAACAACCTGAAAAAAATTTCGAGCCAGAAAAAAATTGAAAGAAAACTGATGCATGTGTTATAGGGTTTTCGGAACATTTGTTCGATCGGAAGTGTAAACCACATTAGACAAAGCTAGACTATGTTAATGGTGAGGCTCTGATACCACTGTAAGTGCACGACGGCGCCCCGGCCTCCATCCCGAGGCCAAAATGCGGAAGCGGTGATATACTTAAATTTTTCATGAACTGGCACCACCGCGCACTAATACCCGGATCGAACCATTAACTAGTCCTAGCTAACTACAAGATAGGGAATAGAGATATACCGACTGATCCGAGTCCTCCGGTCTTCTCGTCATCGTCCCGATCTCTCGCGGAATGTCCTGTCTCCATCTCATCGCCGGAAGTGCACCACATCGTTTACATCTTTTACGGGCTCCCACCTCAATGCCGAGGCAACTCGGGCACGAAGCTGGCTAGTCGACGTGCCCAAGGTTTGCTGTAGAATGTAGTGTAGAGGCTTGTGTCTCATTTGGGGTTTATAGAGGTGCCATTTTGGTGGAGGGATGATACTTAAACTATGTAGAGGAACTTGGGGATTTTTGGAGCATGAAATGAACCAAAAACCCAAGCCAAAAATAATGGGCAGCCCCCATGAGGGAATGGCCGGCCTTGGTCATTGAGAGGAGAGAATGAGAGTGTGGTCAAAAAGTCTAAGAGGGGGTAGATCAATAATCAAGAGAAAAAGGGTGATGATGAGGAATTATCATCACAACCACAACTACACTCATCAACAACCATCATCAAAACCATGATGATAAAGAAAGTCAAGCAATCATGAGGTTATGAAGTCAATGGTGGAGCAACAATCGTGATGTCACAATAAAATGCAAAGACCCCCCTCCACAATTGCTTATTTGCACAAATGCAAATAAGCCCTCCTCCACCAATCTTCGGCCAATGAACGATACAAAGGAAATTGGCCGAAACGAAAAACAAACTGGCAACTCCAGAAAGCTGGTCCCGTAATAAATTACAGGAAAACCCCGCTACTGTGCATACACACCCGCATCTGTATTCTGACCGAAATACAAATGCAATGAGACAAAATCTACACTGTACTATACTAGGATCCGGCTTAAACTAAAGCCGGCTAGTAATATCCGTTCGATCCTGATCCGTGCAATACCGCACGTATCTGATCGAACCCTGCCATATATCCATACGGCCTATAGTACAAACTGTCCGATCCTGATCCGTGCAATACCGCACGTATCTGATCGGACCTTGCCATATCTCCATACGGCCTCTATCAGCTTTTCGCCTGAAAGCCTGAGTAACTGAATGTGGGGGACTCTAAAGACTGGTCAACACCTTGGTTGTGGATTTAACCACTAGCACGTCAGAGGTATAAGCCAATACGTAACGGGCTAGCAGGTATTGACCAAAAGGGACGTCGATGAGTGAACTCATCCTGACACCCTACTGAGCCTGTCAGTGACAATATCCGTACAGTCCGGTCCGTTCGTCTATGAGCATCGCATGGCGGGCCTAGGGGGTTGGTAAGAGTCAGACCCCCAAAAGCGGTACAAGTCGTGTCGGAGTGTAGCCCAGAACACCCTGAGATACTACTGGAATACCTACCAGTAAATCTCCTGCCTCGGCCGAGGGCTTCGTGTAATGGCTCTCCTAGACACAGCGCGACCTCACCCCCAATACCGGGAGAGACGAACCCCCGAAGATGCGCTCACTGCCTCCATGTGGCTCGGGACTGTACCCAACTAAAACCTGTTTACACGTCTCCTTTGAGCGTGGTAGGGTAGTAATCAAAGTACAGTGGGAACTCACACGAGACAAATGACGATCCCCAGGTCGATGAACTAACCTGTACACATGTCACCAGGGAACTGCTATCTGACGTCAGGTATAAGACCAACTAGCATGTTCCCGGCGAGTCCTGTCCGGTGTACTCATAACCCAATGAGCACCTGTATACATCTTAGGTGAACCAACTGACACCAGTGGCTTGTGAGACCGGCCACCGCCCCTCGTCGGGGTCTCGACTGTATACACTAGTCTACTCTGGAGTATCGATGCCCTGTCTCGAAACTTCCACGACTAGGGACCTTTTAAGGGTGTGCTTATAGACTACCAGCTCCCACGTATATGATCGCCCTCATACTGCTGGTAGTCAAGCAAGAATCCTAGGGGCTCTACCAACGTGTAATAGCGACCTGTCAAGTCACCTAAAGCAGTACACGATGATAAAAATAAACCAGATAGCATACTATCATCTCGAGTAAGACTGTCCTACCGGGATAGGTCCTCTCTCAATCATTGCAATCACGTGCCTGTGATCCAATAATTGACTCTGAGGGCACCATCTCCAACATGTATATGCAGTAGCGGGGTTTTCCTGTAATTTATTACGGGATCAGTTTTCTGAAGTTGCCAGTTTGCATTCCGTTCCGGCCGGTTTTCCTTTGTTCTTTCCCGGCCGGACTTTTCCAATGGAGGGGGTTATTTGCAAGTGTGCAAATAACATTTTGTGGAGGGGTTTCTTGCTTTTGTGGCTTCATCATGAGATGCTTTTTCCATCTCATCCATTGCTTTCGTTATGATAAGATTGGATTTGATTTTGATATGATATTGTTATCATGGTCTTTGGATGTGGTCACCCCTTTACTTTTACTACACTCACCTTCCTTCTTGTTTTGAGATTTCATCCACCATTTGAGAAAGGGGGGCCAGCCACTTCTATAAAGAGAGAGGGTAGAGTTCATTTTTGTGAGGGTATCATTCATCTCATTTGATTCTATGCTTGCCACAAAAATCCCTCACCTCTCTAAAGTTCATATTGATTCCTCCATCCATGGCAACTTCACAAACCCCAACGAGACAAGCCACTACACTACAACCTACAGTTCCCTTGGACGCGTCGGCTAGCCAACTTCGCGCCCGAGTTGCCTCGGTCCAGAGGTGGGAGCCCGTAAAAGAAATCGGCTACGTGGTGCCCTTTCCAACGAGAAGACGACGAATGGTGATTCCGCGGGAGATCGGGACGACGACGAGAAGACCGAAGGACACGGATCGCTCGGTATATCTCTCACCCCTTCTTTTGTTAGCTAGTATAGGTTAATGGCTCTGATACCATGTTGCGCCACGGCAGCGCCCCGGCCGTCTATCCGAGGCCAAAATGCGGAATCAAAAATTTTCTTAACTTTTAAACTGGCGCTACCGCGGACAATAAACCAACACTACTTAGCTACCGCACACTACACCTTGACACTGTCAACAAACGCAGCACGAATACTAAGTAATACTTGTAAGAAATGACGGAGGGCTACGTCTAGTTTTTGGCGAAAAACTTTTAACGTAATGAACTTGATATCGTTGAAGGAACTGCATAACCTTTTATAAAAATATAGTAACGAAAACCTTTGCTAAAGAGGTCACTCCCGGTGAAGGGATCTCGGCTCTTTCCCCGTAGAATGAGGTGCAGGATATTCCAACTAAATACCACGATGCAAAGCAAAAGTAATCGGCTATAGTGAAGTTATTGCCTTGACGCAAACTTTTGTCCAAGGGGTCACTCCCGGTGAAGGTTTCCAAATTAGATAAAGTGATAACCATTCTAATCTAGGTTAGAGTGCACGCTGAGTGTTTCTTTTCTCTCTCTCTTTGGCAGCGACCATTGACCCGACCCTAGCCTATGACTCAGTGACCAAGTTGACCGAACCTTCTTAACACTGGTTTTTGGATTGTCAGAGTTGCAAACCTCATTGCCACTCCTACTTTTACCCTTTTCTCCAGGACACTCCGTATTATTACGAACGCCCACTTCCATTGGACAAAACCATCGTATGGTTATATACGAACTCGAAGGAATTCGAGGATGGTTTCCGGTTCTGGAGAAAACGAATAGGACTATTCAGTTGTCTTTTTCTTTTTACCTTCTCTCAGGTTGTGAGTACTCCTTGGTTTAGGAGATAGTACACCTTTTACGCAAATTGGATAGTCTTCTTCCAAACCTTAGGCTGGTGCCGAACGGTGGGGAATGAAGAAAACCAATAAGCATAACGATGGTGTACAGAAGGTATTATGTAAAGACAAAGAAAGGGATTAGTAAGAGGGCAAAGTAAATTGCGACTGCTATTCACGACCAAACCAAGTACTTCTTCGCCAATCCTAAATCACCTTTGTATTTCTCCAGGACACTCCATATCACTACGAAGATCCACAGCTTATTGGATACTCCATCGTATGGTTATATACGAACTCGAAAGGAACTTGTTCCAGTTCGGGGATGGATTCTGGTTCAGGAGAAATAGGAATAAGGTTTATTCGGTTGTCTTTTATCATCACCTTCTCTCGCATTGCGAGTGTTCCTAGGATTAGGACAGTACACCCATTATGCTTATTGGATAGTCTTCTTCCAAACCATAGGCTGGTGCCGAACGGTAGGGAAGGAAGAAAACCATTTGGCCTAAAGGGGTGTACAGAAGATAATGACTAAAGACATATAAAGGGATATGGAGAGATGGAAAAGAATTATACGGTTACAGTTGTGAATCTGGATAATGGAAGAGGCATTACTAGGATTACCAGGATACCCCATCGAAACATTTTTATGTTTCAGTTTCACTGTGTACTGTTAAAAGAAAACTGATTTCCCAATTAGACACTTGCTCCAGGGCATGTATTTACCAGGTTTGATTCTCACATCTGTATGGTTTTACAGATGATGAGTGGGAGTAAGTTATTAGGAATTAGGTGATCATCCTCATTATATCGGAATTCGTTGTAATTGGTGATATTTGAGGAAGTCACCTGGGTTGTTTGTCGGACGGCAAATATTTGGTTTTGAATATCCGTTGTTATGCACCAATTTCAAATTGATATATCTGCACGTCTATTTTTATAGAGTGAGATACCTTTTTGAAATTATGTCTATGACATTTACCTATATCAGTGGATGGTTAGGTAAGGAGCATTAAACAGCGGTGTAATTCTTCATAACCATAGTACAGTTTTCAACCTACGACACACAGTGAATGAGTCATTAGACTCAGGGGACTTATACAGAGTATTGTATATTGTCCAGTGTCCATTAGGACAGAGGGGTTGGTACTCGTACTATATTCGGTTTACTTGTGACTTCTCTGGTTCTTAGACATGTATTTCGTTGAAATGCAAGGTCTAAGTTTTGAGAAGTTATGGGTATATGAATAAAGTAGAGAACCAGATATTGCAAGTATCAGGATTCTTCAAGGTGATCGAAGATGTAGATACTTGTGTATGGTATTCAGTTGATAGTAATGATTAAGGGAACATGCTTCTCTTTCAGGTTACTCATAATTGGAAGTACTCCTAAGTTGAGTAACGCTGATCGGCCTCTTTCCATTTAGTTGACATGCACTGGAGACAGCTGCATGATTTGAATCTGGTTCAATTAAATCAGTGCCTCTGGTCCTATATTGGATATAGAACAGTTCGTATCTTAACGTTGTTAAGGTACGGGGAGTTGTCCGGCTTATGCTTAAAACCAGACACTAGACAACTCAAGGCACGTTTCTGTAATGGCTGTTTGTGGGTTGACCCAGGCTATGACGAGGGTTGATTTTCTACCATCTGGAAGATCAATAGTGATATTGTTCTTCACTCGCCACAATTTTAAAAGAAATGGATTTTTTTCAGAAAAACAGTAGTGGGAGTATGGTAGAACTGGAAGTAATTCCAGAACCGCAAACTATTACTGAAGATTTGATAAGAACTTAAAGATTCAATCTGGTTTGACATTCCATTAGCCACTCCGCAGATATGGTGGGTAACCTCAGGCACTCGAGAGGTACTTCGGTATGCTCAAGAACGGTGACAGGGAGGTTCTTGTTTACCCAGACTTGCCATTGCTGTTGTTCCAGACTGTGAGACCCGGCAGGAGGATGAGTATAGCGTCGTTCTAAACTAGCTTTAGAAGTGTACGTCTATATGACTCTGCCAGAGGGTTGTCGTAGTCAGTGGGAGCAGCGGAAGCATGGTGGACAAGTGGCTTATGTCTATTTATAGACTAAAGCTGATATAGCGGAGATAGATCATCTATTTCTGATGTGACGGTCATAGGTTTGACTTCATCAGAATAGGGGATGGATCTGTTGAGAAGATAGTAGAGTATGTTGTCATGGTATTTGGATGACATACACAGAGTAGAAAGTGATATTCCTATACTACGATCGGTTATACTTTGGTTGTCACACAGTAATTTCTCCACATAGGACTTGGATATCATATCAGACATTCTGGTTACTGGATCGATGGTTTTAGATCTAGATTTGGTTAGTTTCCCAATCTGGGTACTTAGACAGCATTCTAAGAGTATTTATAATGGACGACTCCTGGCACGGTAGTATACCTGCAGGTAATGGAGTCACCCTCTCTAAAGGTGTCTTACAGACTAAAGGGGAGAGGGATACGCATGATTGACAGATCACTTGCTTAGGCAATTGAGTCATTCATGAGATGTCAAGTACCACACCAGATGTTTTTCTTGCAGTAGGTGCAATAAGTTGATGTTGATCCAATCCCGAAGAAACAGTCGGAAGCAGTTTTAGAATATAAGTGGATGTTCTAGGAATTTGATAACGGCAGCCTCCTTTTGGAGACGGTTATCATTCCAGGCTTCCAAGGTGACATGGACGACAGGGTGGTCGTCAGAGTCATGATTTTCCCTCTGAAGAGGGGCAGTATTTTGGACAGGTGGTCCAGGTTGATAATGAGGGAAAGGCATGGCGCAGGATACTGATTAAGTTCAGTTGTCGATACAGTCTAAGAAGTTTGGATTTGGAGTTCATTTATGAGCTAGGTCCCATCAGACATCCAGACATATTCTAAGACAGGTATTGCTCACTTCGGGAGATAGCATTCTCCACGAACTTGAGATATAGAGAGATATAGAAAGAAACATCACAGCGGACCCACTCACTGAGGCTATTCCTCGAACGTAATAGTTTCACAAACAAGCTTTGTGAGACTGACTAATAGAGGAGTTGGGTGTTCGGTATCACACGGGCTGTGAGTACGCGACATCGCAATAATTAGCCTTGAGTGCAAGTGGGCGATTGTTGGAGATAGTGCCCTCAGAGTCAATTATTGGATCACAGGCACGTGATTGCAATGATTGAGGGAGGACCTGTCCCAGTAGGACAGTCTTACTCAAGATGATAGTATGCTATCTGGTTTATCTTTATCATCATGTACTGCTTTAGGTGACCTTACGAGTCCCTATTACACGTTGATAGAGCCCCTAGGATTCTTGCTTGACTACCAGCAGTATGAGGGCGATCATATACGTGAGAGCTGGAGTCTATAAGCACATCCTTAAAAGGTCCCTAGTCGTGGGAGTTTCGAGACTGGGCATCGATACTCCATTAGTAGACTAGTGTATACAGTCGAGACCCTGACGAGGGGCGGTGGCCGATCTCACAAGCCACTGGTGTCAGTTGGTTCACCTAAGATGTATACAGGTGCTCATTGGGTTATGAGTACACCGGACAGGACTCGCCGGGAACATGCTAGTTGGTCTTATACCTGACGTCAGATAGCAGTTCCCTGGTGACATGTGTACAGGTTAGTTCATTGACCTAAGATCGTCATTTGTCTCGTGTGAGTTCCCACTGTGCTTTGATTACTACCCTACCACGGCTCAAAGGAGTCGTGCAAACAGGTTTTAGTTGGGTACAGTCCCGATCCACATGGAGGCAGTGAGCGGATCTGCAGGGGTTCGTCTCTCCCGGTATTGGGGGTGAGGTCGTGCTGTGTCTAGGAGAGCCATTACACAAAGCACTCGGCCGAGGCAGGAGATTTACTGGTAGGTATTCCAGTAGTATCTCAGGGTGTTCTGGGATACACTCCGACACGACTTGTACCGCTTTTGGGGGTTTGACTTTTACCAACCCCTAGGCCCGCCATGCGATACTCATAGACGAACGGACCGGACTGTACGGATATTGTCACTGACAGGCTCAGTAGGGTGTCAGGATGAGTTCACTCATCGACGTCCCTTTTGGTCAATAGCTGGTAGCCCGTCACGTATGGCTAATACCTCTGACGTGCTAGTGGTTAAATCCACAGCCATAGTATTGACGAGTATTTAGAGTCCCCCACACAGACAATTACTCAAGTCTCGGGCAAAACGCTGTAGAGGCCGTATGGAGATATGGCAGGGTTCAATCAGATACGTGCGGTATTGCACGGATCGTGATCGGACGGATTTTACTAGCCGGCTTTGGTTTAAGCCGGATCCTAGTATTAGACAGTGTAGATTTTGTCTCTTTGCATTTGTATTCAGTAGGAATACAAATGCGGGCATGTATATGCAGTAGCGGGGTTTTCCTGTAATTTATTACGGGATCAGTTTTCTGAAGTTTCCAGTTTGCATTCCGTTCCGGCCGGTTTTCCTTTGTTCTTTCCCGGCCGGACTTTTCCGATGGAGGGGGTTATTTGCAAGTGTGGAAATAACATTTTGTGGAGGGGTTTCTTGCTTTTGTGGCTTCATCATGAGATGCTTTTTCCATCTCATCCATTGCTTTTGTTATGATAAGATTGGATTTGATTTTGATATGATATTGTTATCATGGTCTTTGGATGTGGTCACCCCTTTACTTTTACTACACTCACCTTCCTTCTTGTTTTGAGATTTCATCCACCATTTGAGAAAGGGGGGCCGGCCACTTCTAGAAAGAGAGAGGGTAGAGTTCATTTTTGTGAGGGTATCATTCATCTCATTTGATTCTATGCTTGCCACAAAAATCCCTCACCTCTCTAAAGTTCATATTGATTCCTCCATCCATGGCAACTTCACAAACCCCAACGAGACAAGCCACTACACTACAACCTACAGTTCCCTTGGACGCGTCGGCTAGCCAACTTCGCGCCCGAGTTGCCTCGGTCCAGAGGTAGGAGCCCGTAAAAGAAATCGGCTACGTGGTGCCCTTTCCAACGAGAAGATGACGAATGGTGATTCCGCGGGAGATCGGGACGACGACGAGAAGACCGAAGGACACGGATCGCTTGGTATATCTCTCATCCCTTCTCTTGTTAGCTAGTATGGGTTAATGGTTACGATCCGAGTTTATTGTCCGCGGTAGCGCCAGTTTAAAAGTTAAGAAAATTTTTGATTCCGCATTTTGGCCTCGGATAGACGGCCGGGGCGCTGCCGTGGCGCAACACTCTGCGAGCCGACGCGAATCAGGATTTTCTTCGTCAAGGACACTTAATTCCCTGAGTCGAAGGATTTTGCCGAAGACACTGGTTTCTTCGGAGTTGAAACTAACCGGGAATTTCCCGCGGAGACACTGATTTCTCTGCGAGCCGATGTGGATCAGGAGGCTCTCATCAAGGACGCTAGTTTCCCTGAGTTGAGGTATTTACCAAGGACACTTGTTCCCCTGGGGTTGAAACGAACCGGGAATTTCCCGCGGAGACACTGGTTTCTCTGCGAGCCGACGCGAATCAGGATTTTCTTCGTCAAGGACACTTATTTCCCTGAGTCGAAGGATTTTGCCGAAGACACTGGTTTCTTTGGAGTTGAAATGAACCGGGAATTTCCCGCGGAGACACTGGTTTCTCCGCGAGCCGATGCGGATCAGGAGGCTCTCATCAAGGACGTTAGTTTCCCTGAGTTGAGGTATTTTCCAAGGACACTTGTTTCCCTGGGGTTGAAACGAACCGGGAATTTCCCGCGGAGACACTGGTTTCTCTGCGAGCCGACGCGAATCAGGATTTTGTTTGTCAAGGACACTTATTTCCCTGAGTCGAAGGATTTTGCCGAAGTCACTGGTTTCTTTGGAGTTGAAACGAACCGGGAATTTCCCGCGGAGACACTGGTTTCTCTGCGAGCCGATGCGGATCAGGAGGCTCTTATCAAGGACGCTAGTTTCCCTAAGTTGAGGTATTTTCCAAGGACACTTGTTTCCCTGGGGTTGAAACGAACCGGGAATTTCCCACGGAGACACTGGTTTCTCTGCGAGTCGACGCGAATCAGGATTTTCTTCGTCAAGGACACTTATTTCCCTGAGTCGAAGGATTTTGCCGAAGACACTGGTTTCTTCGGGGTTGAGACGAATCGGGAATTTCCCGCGGAGACACTGGTTTCTCTGCGAGCCGATGCGGATCAGGAGGCTCTCATCAAGGACGCTAGTTTCCCTGAGTTGAGGTATTTTCTAAGGACACTTGTTTCCCTGGGGTTGAAACGAACCAGGAATTTCTCGCGGAGACACTGATTTCTCTGCGAGCCGACGCGAATCAGGATTTTCTTCGTCAAGGACACTTATTTTCCTGAGTCGAAGGATTTTGCCGAAGACACTGGTTTTTTCGGAGTTGAAACGAACCGGGAATTTCCCGCGGAGACACTGGTTTCTCTGCGAGCCGATGCGGATCAGGAGGCTCTCATCAAGGACGCTAGTTTCCTTGAGTTGAGGTATTTTCCAAGGACACTTGTTTCCCTGGGGTTGAAACGAACCGGGAATTTCCCGCGGAGACACTGGTTTCTCTGCGAGCCGACGCGAATCAGGATTTTCTTCGTCAAGGACACTTATTTCCCTGAGTCGAAGGATTTTGCCGAAGACACTGGTTTCTTCGGAGTTGAAACGAACCGGGAATTTCCCCCGCAGACACTGGTTTCTCTGCGAGCCGATGCGGATCAGGAGGCTCTCATAAAGGATGCTAGTTTCCCTGAGTTGAACTGATCTGTGGTGGTCTTTCAGGTTTTATATAGGTTACCGTCAAAACCGTGAAGCTAGGAATTTGATCTTCGCTTCATTTGCTGGCACTGCGTCTGCTGTATTGAGACGAATGTCGCGGTTATCTCTAGGCTGTTGATGAACCGTCGAGATTTGGCTTAGCTTTTTGGCGGAGCCTGTTGGAAAGGTATGGTTCCCACTTTGTTTGTGCCCTTGGATTGTATACAGGGATCGATGTGATCTCAACTGTAGGGCAAAAGTTTCATTCATTTTTATTGTTTTATTTCCGCGATGCTCTATCATTTCAGCTTTTATATCGCGAAGGTCGCGATTGCCCAATCATTTCGGCTATTTTTCGCGGTGCCCAATCATTTCGGCTATTTATCTTATTTTTACTCGCTGCTTTTTATTGCGAGTTGCCCAATCATTTCGGCTATTTTGCATGCATACGTTTTTTTTACTTGCTGCTTTTTATTGCAAGCTGCCCCATCATTTCGGCTATTTCATATGCATGTGCGGCTTGCCGGCTTTTCACCGTAAACCTGAAATTAGACACCGGTTTCGGCATCAGCACCGCAACAACTGGGATATTGCCAGGAGCGAATCATCATTTGCCTCTGTCGATGTCGAACAAAGGTGGCTAAGCGAACAGGGTTAAGGTCCTGTCGACTAAGGCTTTTGACTTCATGAGCCGTAAGGGTCTCACAAAGGTATTTCTCCCTACAAGTCGTGAGGATCTTGTAGGTGTATTTTCTTCTTAGGAATCGTGAGGATTCCTAAGTGTACGTTCCTCTGTAAGTCGTAAGGATCCTACAAGAGGGTCTTCTCCTTGTAAGTCGAGAGGACTTATAAAGGTTGTTCATCATGCGCACATATCCCCAATCACGGATGAAACTTGGTTAGGGAAGTGTTTATTCGCGCCCGTGGATTGTATACAAGGGTCAGTATTGAGCCACTTGTAGGGCAATATCGGAAGTTGTGGGGGTTGCTTGAGCACAGGTTTAGGTCTCTGTAACTTAAGACTTTCAAATCTTATGAGCCGTGAGGGTCCCATAAGAGAGTTCTCCTTACGAGTCGTGAGGATCTCGCAAGTGTATTTTCTCCTTAGGAATCGCGGGGATCCCTAAGTGTGTTTCTCCCTTGTGAGTCGTAAGGATCTCATGCGGATGGTTTCTCCTTACAAGGTCGAGAAGACCCTGTAAGTGTCCTTTAACGAGGTTGTGCCCTTTCGGGTTTTCACAAACACTCGCCGGTAGTCCTGCTGTTTTTACTCACCGAGCCCTTTCGGGTTTTCATCTGTACCCCTTTTGCTTATGGACATACCTTTTTTTTATTCTTTTTATTTTTATATATATATATATTTTTTTTATGAGGTCGCGCCCTTTCGGGTTTTCACGAACACTCGCCGGTAGCCCTGCTGTTTTTACTCACGGAGCCCTTTCGGGTTTTCATCCGTGCCCTTTTTGCTTATGGACATACCCTTTTTTTTTATATTTTTTTCCTTTTTCTTTTATTCATCTCGTCAGCCTAAAGATGCTGCGGTAATAGTTTAAAGGCGTTTCGGTCCTTCGTTAGTTTAAGGACGTTTCGGTCCGTCATTAGTTTAAGGACGTTTCGGTCCGCCGAGGAGAAAGCTGGCTACTGCTTATAAAGTTTGAGCTTAGGAAGATAGCGAGCGGACATAGTCGTCGTCATCTATCATTGACCTAGGTTGCGACTCATTAAGCGTAGTACTTCTTTAGGAAGCGACCATTTATTGGCCTGAAAGGCCTTTCACCGTGCATATCCATGAGTAGATAGGCTCCACCCTGGTAGACCTTGTCTATGATGTACGGGCCTTCATAGTTTGGCTCGAATTTTCCCCGCTTGGCGCGATTGGGGATCATAGGCCTTTTGACCACTAGCACGAATTCGCCTTGGCGGAATGTCCTCGGCCGGGTCAATCTTTCATATGAGCGCGTCATCTTTGCTTTGTAAGCCTCCAGATTTTGTTGCGCTATGTGCCGGGTTTCATCAAGGGCATCAAGCTCCTCAAGGCGAAGGTGAGCATTTTCTTCGTCCGTCAGCTCATAGTGGACTGCCACTCGTAGAGAGGATAACTCTATCTCGAGAGAGAGTATCGCTTCTGTACCGAATACCAACGCATATGGCGTTGCGTTTGTGGCCGTCTTGAACGTAGTTCGATACGCCTAAAGAGCTTCTTGCAGCCTCTCATGCCAGTCCTTCTTATTTCGGGACACCGTTTTCTTCATGATCTTTGTCAAGGTTTTGTTGAAGGCTTCAGCTAGACCGTTAGCTCGCGGATTAGAAACCGAGGAATATCTCCAGTCTATATTGTGTTGTTGCGCGAAGCGACTGATCTTGTGGCTTCTATAAGCTGGCCGGTTATCGGAGATGATCCGTCGCGGAGTTCCAAACCGATATATGCCGTGCATCTTGAAGAAATGGAGGATATTCTCTGTCTTCACTTCTCTTAATGGTACTGCCTCTGCCCATTTGGAGAAGTAGTCAGTCGTCGCCAGGATGAAACGATGTCCCCTGGACGATGCTGGTTCGATGGGGCCGACTATATCAGTTCCCCACATTTCGAATGGCCAGCTAGCCACCGTTGAATGGAGTGGATTTGGATGCTGGTGGATGAAGTCCCTATGAATTTGGCATGAGTGGCACTGCTTTGCATACTTAAGGCAGTCTTGAATCATCGTGGGCCAGTAGTAGCGCATCCATTTGATCTTCGACTTCATCTTTGGGCCTGCTTGGTGAGAACTGCAGCTTCCGTCGTGAACTTCCTAAATGACTCTTTTCGCTTCGTCAGGTCCCAGACATCTCAACCACAGAGAATCGAACGACCTCTTGTAGAGAGTATCATTGACGAAGGCGAAAAACAGAGCTCGTTTCATAAGCTGATGTCTTGAGGATGCATCTTCGGGCGTTCGACGATATTTGAAGTAGTCTATAAAGACTTCCCTCCAATCCTCGGCCTTTTCCCGATCTTTTATTTGCAAGGTCGTCTTCTCAGTCGCTCCCTTTTCTTCAGATGATTCCGGAGATATTTCTGCTGGGGCAAGTACCCGACGGCTTTGTACCACGATTCTTACGTCATCGAGGTTCTCATCAGCCAGTTCCTTAGCGAGCTTAACCAATGCGTCCGCTTTGCTGTTTTCCGCGCGCGGTATGTTTTCCAAAGTATAGGAAGGGATTTTGGTCAACAGTTACTGCACCTTTTCGCCGTACTTCACCAATTCTAGTTTGCATGTCTGGTAGTCGCTGTTTACTTGACTAACGACCAGTTAGGAATCTCCATATACGAGGAGGTTTTCAATTCCCATGTCAATGGCGATCTCGAGGCCTGCTATTAAAGCTTTGTATTCGGCTTCATTGTTTGTCCTCGGCTTTGTTAGGGAGAAAGCAAAGCGCATTATCCCTCCTTGTGGAGTTACAAAGATAAGCCTTACCCCCGATTTAATTATAGGGGTACTTTGTTTGCGCTTCTTCATGGAAGATACTCCATCGAAATAAAGCTCCCATCGGGTATCACCACCGCCGATTGCGTCAAACGCATGTTCGTCTGGCAGCTCGCAATTCAGAGGAGAATCGGCAGGTATCGGATGCTCAGCGAGGAAGTCGGCGATGGCCTGGCCTTTCACTGCCTTGAGAGGTTGATACGTTATCGAGAACTCCATCAAGAGCAGGGCCCATTTAGAGAGTTGCCCCGTCAATATGGCCCTTGACATTAAATATTTAAGAGGGTCCACCTTTGAAATGAGACGGACCTCATGCGCCAACGCATAGTGCCTGAGCTTTGTTATCACGAAGATCAACGCCAGGCGGTGTTTTTCAATAGGGGAATAGTTGCTTTCTGCCCCCAGTAGAACTCGACTTAAGTAGTAGAGTGCTCTTTCCTTCCCTTGACCGTTCTCTTACGCCCATAATGCGCCTAAGGAACCTTCGAGGGCGGTTGTATAAAGAATGATGGGGTTTTCCTTGACCGGAGCAGCCAACATTGGCGGGTTCTGCAGGTATTGCTTGATCTCATCCAGCGCGCTTTGGCATCTTTGATCCCAGACGAACGGAGTTCCCTTCTTCATCAAGTGGCTGTAAGGGCGGCACTTTCCTGAAAGGTTGGCTATAAATCGCCGTATATACGCGAGCTTCCCTTGGAGAGACCGCAGCTGTTTGAGAGTCCTTGGCGGAGGCATTTCCATGATCGCCTTGATCTTTGATGGATCTATTTCGATACCTCGGTGTCGGACGATGAATCCTAGGAATTTTCCTGAGGAAACTTCGAATGCGCACTTGAGAGGGTTCATCTTCAAGTTGTATTGCCGAAGGCGTTGAAATACGGTCCTTAGATGCTCGAGATGTTTCTCATATGATTTGCTTTTAACCACGAGATCGTCGATATAGCATTCGACGATTTCGTGTATAATGTCATCAAAGATCTTCGTCATGGCCCTCTGATAGGTGGCACCGGCATTCTTTAGACCGAAGGGTATCACCTTGTAGCAGAATATACCTAAAGGAGTCCTGAAGGCGGTGTGCTTCTGGTCTTCGGGATGCATCTTTATCTGATTATACTCTGATGAGCCGTCCATGAAGGAGAAAACCTTATGAGTGGACGTATTGTCTATCATCAGTTCGGTGACTGGCACTGGGAAATCGTCCTTCGGGCAAGCTTTATTGAGATCCCGAAAGTCTACGCATATGCGCACCGTCCCATTTTTCTTCATCACCGGGACGATATTGGCAATCCACTCGGGATACTGGACCTCCTGGATGAAGCCAGAGTCGATCAGCTTCTTGACCTCGGCGTTAATGCTCATCTCAAGCTCGAGCCGCATTCTTCTCGGTGCCTGTTTGACGGGCTTGACGTCCGGGGATGTCGCCAATTTATGCACAACAATTTCTGGATCTATTCCCGGCATTTCGGAATAGTTCCATGCGAAGCAATCTTTATGCTGCATAAGCAGGTCTTTTAATGAAGCCACCCTCTCTTCAGACAGCAGCTCACTAATGAATGTCGGTCGCGGGTCATTCGCCGTCCCCAACTCAATTTTCTTGAGGTTATCCACAGTGGTATGTATTCCATCCTCCAGCTCTTTCGGTGCTGGCGGAAATTCTGAGATCACCTCATCATTGTTGTTTTCAAAGCACCAGGGAAAGTCATCCATGTTCTCGGGCTCTTCTTTTGATATTGTTATCATGTGACAAGTACGAATTCGCTTCCAAGCCCAATATGGAACTGGTTCTGCTTTCATGGCCTTGGGTTCGTGCTTCTGTGGCGGCGTTATCCTCCAGTTGTCAGACAGAGCGATCTTGCCAAGCTGATACTGATCTTCGACCTAATTCTTGAAGGTGAAGCAGTCTTCAAGAGGATGCCATACCACTTGGTGATAACAGCAATAGTCTGGGTGTGAGACTTCGCCTGCTTGTTCGGGGTGTTTAGACTCCGGCAGAATAAGCATCTGATGTTTTAGAGCGAGATCAAGTATTTTCTTCGTCATGTCCCGAGGAAAAGAATATGCCCGACCCATTTTCCTCATGAGGGATAAATCGGAACCGCTCGATTCTCGCTTGCGTGGCTTCTTAGTCCCGCTTTGTTGCTGTTGAGCGTCTTTTTCGCGCTTCGACTTGTTTCTGCCTCTGTGTCGAGCCCTTTTTATAACAGGTTGACAGGGAGTGGCATCTTCATCTTCCACAGCCTGTTGGAGGAGGCGTTGCGTTTTGGCTTTCTCATAAATGGCCATCTCACGGTTGTGATCGTCTCTGACTTTTTGGCCAGCTTCCCTTATATGCTTGTCCATTTGTTCTTCGAACGACGGACTGGGCACCTTTGCATCAGGAACTTTTACTGGTTCAGGATTAGCATCTTCCCATTGAGCATCCGCTTCTTCATCGAAGTCATGCACGACGTAGCAACCGTGGAGTAGCTCTCGTTTCTTTGACCGGATGTATCCAAGCCCGATTGTTTCCATTCTCCCATTAGGCAACTTGTGCTGAGTCCCGGGAACGTTCCAGACCCTATCGTAGAACTTGGCTTTTCGAGTGGTCTGTTTAAAGGATATCCCCTGGCGCTTCAATAGCCTTTTCAAGCCTTCTGTATAATATCTGGGCAGACGGATAGGCTGAAGCCTGTCAAGCGTAGGATCCATACCGTGCCAGATTTCTTTCTCCACTTTGGTTTCTTCAGAGCGGTAGAATAGAATTGCTTTTTCGTCTTCTCACGTGGGAGGGATATAGAACGTCCGCAGCTCCTCTACACTGTAGATATCAAGTGCATCCAGTTCTTTATGGTGTTTAAGCGGCACCATGGCGACTTGCAGAATTTGCTCTTCGTCAGCGGACGTTTGTATTGAAGGTCGAGCAGAGAATACCGCATGGACCTCATCTTCCGAATCGCTGCCAAATATCAACATGGGAGCAGACTGTCCTGGCTTGTTGTGTTGGGGTGGACCCGAATAAATCATCTCCTCTTCCTCCTCGGTATCACTGCCGAAGACAGGGATGGTGGCGTTAGCTTTGTTCTCCGGCTTGTGACACTTCTCCGTGTCTTCGAAATCCGGTAAAAAGTATTTGGCATCTTCATATTTGCGGACCTCGTTCACAGAGAACGGGTTTAGTTCTCCCTTCACGGTATACTCGAGACCATCCTTAAAATATTTCATACACTAATGTTGTGTAGAAGGGATGATGTTGTACTCGTCTAACCATGGTCGGCCGAGCAGAGCATTATAGCATGTCTTGGCGTCTATGACGTGGAACTTAATGTCCATGACGAGTAGCCCGAAGCGTAGCGTCAGTATCACAGACCCAAGAGTTCTTGATGACTGGGAGTCGAACCCGGAGATGGTGATTTTGTCTCGAGCAAGGTGCTGGACGCTCATGCAGATTTCTTTTAATACCCGCACATTTAGGAGATTAATGGAAGATCCATTGTCGACCAGGATTTTGCCTATCTTTATATCGTGGCAGTATCCTGAGACATAAAGGGGGCGATTGTGTTCGCACATCCCAAGGAGAAGGTCTTCATCGCCAAAGGTGACATCGGCCGTATGCACTTCCTCCAATTCATCCTTCATCTTTTCTTCGGCCAGGAAAGCTTGGAATTGCTTCGGCTCCTGTAGTGCCTTGATTAACGAATCTCCCGCCTCTTTTGATAGTAAAAGGGCGTCAAGAATGCTGAGCTGCGAGGGCAGCTTCCTCAGATGCACTAAGACGTTGTAATCCACCTTATTTCTCTTCGGCGGGTCCTTGGCAGTTAGCTCCTCCACAACTTGGTCGTCTGGGGCGATCTCCTCAGGGACCTTCTCTTTCCCTTTATCTTTTTTGTTTGAGGGTCCAAGATTCTTTTCGGGTAGCGTACGATTACACAGCCGGATATTTTCACAGACCTTCTGCTCTTCTTCTTTTCCCGAAGTGGACTCTTTAAAGAGAGGGTTAAGAGCCGGCTCCTTATCAGAATCGCTCCCGAATGTAAGCACTTGTGATCCCCCGGCGTTAACCATGCGACAATTGCCGGTAGTTCTGTTAAGCCCTTCGGTCGTATTTTTCCGCTCCCGACGAGTTTTGCGCTTTTCCCGCTTAAAATGTTGTTGATGAGCAACATATCCTTGCCACCATCTATCGAAAGCTTTGCACTGTTCGGTGGGGTAAGAAATCTTCCGATGATATAAGCAATAGTAGGGGTGCATTTCCACTTCACCAGTAATGCTTCCTTCAGAGGATGGTAGCTTCATGCCCATTGATATGGCCTTAGCAAACCTTTTCCTCGTCTTGAATTTGCTTTTATCCATAGTGGATATATTTTGCTCCAGCGGGAGTGTCTCAACTCTTTCGTCAAGTCGCTGGTGCTTGGCCCTTCCAAATATAGCCGTCTCGCGTTCCCGATCAGCTTTACTTTTCAACAGAGCTTCGTTGAGGAATGCGTCAATTACTTCCTCCGATGGCCCCAGAATTTTTGGTTCAGGATCTGCCCCCAGCTTTTCAGTGCAAGGAGTCTCCTCATCATCCGCGAACGAATGGGAAATCACATGACAGCTCGCTACGTATTCTTCAGATTCATTCGACGAACTTTCTCCCTCATCTTCCTCTTGAAAGACGTGGTTGAGAAACTCTTGGAGTGTAATGGGAGTCCGTGCTTTCTGGTTGTATTCCTCCAGCGCGTCAATTTGTTTTTGTAAGTCCGTGCGCTTGTCTCCGGGCTTCACGGGCTTCTTGGATTTCTTCTTCTTCGAAGATTTTGACTGCTGGTTGTGAGTTCTTGGGCCACCACCATCGGTCTTTGGAGTTGGACGCGGCTTCAACATCCCCTCAATGATCTGAGATTCCAACGGGTTCTTCCACTTGATCGCTGGGCATGTTTGAAGATCGTTCAGCATCCTCTTTGTCTTGGCTGAAAGCACAACCTCCCATGGGGCTTCTTCGATGAGAGAGCACGTTGCCCCCGGCATATTCATCCTCTTAGAGGCGTGAGGTTGCGGCGGATTCACCTTCCATCTGTCGGATAACGCAAACTTGCCCTGTTGGTACTGGTCTTCAAGCCAATTTTTGAAGACATAGCAATCTTCGATCGGATGACCCAGTACTCGGTGATAAGGACAGTAGTTGGGCTCATTGACATCATTTGGTTGCGACGGACGTTTTGGCTTCGGCAGATTTATGAGTCGGTTGCGCAACGCCAGCTCGAATAATCTTCTCGTTTTATCTCGGGGAAACGAGTAAGGACGTCCTAGCCTCTCCTCAAAGGGTACGTGCGGACGTATATTATTTTGACGAACAACCGGCTTCGAGTTGCTTGGCTATTATTGAGCATTAGCGACAACGATCGCTTTCCCCTTCCCCTTTTCATTTTGGGAGTCCGGCTTCGGAAGATGGGGTCTATGGCCCATCTGATCCATTTGCGCTAGCTTGTCGATCAGGGCCTGGAAGGTAGTCGGCTTGAAGAACATCATAAATTGTGAGATGGTTGCTTGAGGATCAAGGGTTCCCACAAACATACCCACTGCAGGAGCTTCTTCAATGCGCTGCTCACACTTTGACCATAAATTCCGCCACCGTATAGTATATTGGACCCATGTCTCTCCCGGCTTCATCCTGGCATTAATCAATGCCGTCATCGGGGTGCGTTCGCTGGCGCTTGCAAAACGCTAGGTAAACAACAGCTCCATCTCCACGAAGGTCTTAATAGACTCGTTTGGGAGCTCAGAGTACCACTCGAACGCTGTATCTGATAAGCTTCCAACAAACTGGCGAAGCAACAATTTATCATCACCGCCAGTGTTGCCGCAAAGCGCCCTGAACTGGGCAACATGCTGGTGAGGATTGCCCGTCCCCTTATAAACATGGAACTTGGGAATTGTGTAGCCCGGCGGGTACTTTATCTGATCGTACCAGCTCGGATATGGTCGTCCTGTTTTTACGACCTGACCGGCTGATTCAGTCGCATGATGAACCCGTATTTGTTGGGCTATATACTCATCGAAGTCAGCTTTGGAGATTGTCTCCTCTTTGGCTGTTGACAGAGCTGGTGGAGGATTCGACGTTTCTCCCCTATCGTCTTCAAGGACGATCGGGGGATCTTCAGTTGGAGGATCTTGTTGGATCATCATCCCCACCATGTCTTGGAACAGAAGGGCCATACGCTTTATGTTGGCTGCTTGTTCAGCAGCCTCTTTATCCTTCTTCTCCAATATCCGACGAAGGAATTCGGCGTCAGTTTCTTGCTCCTGTCGTTCATCCGAGGACGCTTCAGGGCTTTCTTTTGGCCCTGTGAGTGCAGCTAACGCGGTCAACATTTCTTGGAGCTTCTGCTGCTGCTCCTGCGCTTTGGTCGCCGATCGCGTAAGCGGTCTATGACCTGTGGATATGCGGCTGTCCTCTTTACCAGACGCCATGTAGACGGTATGAACTACGATGCCCCCGGACTTAGGGCGTTTGGGTTCACCACCTTTGATATTCATCGTCAGCATGAGGACTTTCTCCGGCCTTCTTCTCTTATGGGCCGTTGAAGTTGAGGGGGTCGTTGCTTTGGGCACCCAAGTGGTCGTCGCCTTTCGTTGTTTGACAGGGGGATTTTCTTCCTGCCAACCTTTCGATTTCTTGTGTTGGCGAGAGAAATTAGGATCAATCACAGATTCTCGGACTCGTCACGTCTTGTAGATCCTGGAGGACAGCGATTGAGGAGACTGCTCCGGCTTTTCTGCTTCCACGGTGGTCTCTACCGGTGGAGGAGATCTTTTGAGCACCGCAGTTGGAGAATTTCTGCGTACCTTGTTCAGGAGCTCAAAACTGTTCCCAGTTAGAACAGCAGCATTAATTTCCACCGTTGGAGCTGGTGGAGTTATCCCAGAGGGGGAGTTGCCCCCGGTCCTCCTTATCCGGCGCCAGTGGCGTCGTCGGGCGTGATGAGTTGTCGGTATTGGTTCAGCGACAGAGACAGCTTCTTCTTGCCCCCTGTTCAGCCGAGGGACTGTTGCCGGTGTCAGCCTCTTGAAAACTGACGTCCGTTGAGGAGTTGTGTCCAAGCGGTCAAAAGCAGATTTCTGAGCGGGAGTGGGAATAGTCAGCCTTGCAAAGACTGACTCTTTGATAGGAGAAGCCGCCTTGGAGACTTCGGGAGCAGCCGTCTTCTTTAGGATGACCGCCTCAGGTGTTATGGGCTTCTTGATAGGCCCTTTGGTGCTCGAGCTCAGCCTGGTGAAGACTGAAGAATTGGACGACCCGTTGAGAGGGGCCGTGGGAGTAGCAAGTCGATCGAAGACCGACTTTCTTGAAGCTTCCGGTGCGGGCACAGGGATGGTGAAGCTTGCTGGAGGGATCATGGTTCCAAAGAACATGCCAGTGGTAGCCTGAGTCACTTTCTCCACGGGCATAGTAAGGACGGAGGCCGCTTGAGGCCCATATGCTACACCTCCAGGTGAGGTGGAGCGTCGGTTGCATTGGCACTTTGAGCAGTTCGAGCAATTTGAGACCATTGATGCCTGATTTCTGCGCCAGGCAAAAGACCAAATCTTAGTAACTTGAAATCCAAAGGCAACCATTAACAAACCGCGATTCGTTCGCAAAGACGACACACGAAGTGTGGAGTGGAAAGAGGAAAAGGTCCCACCGGGCGTGCCAGAATCTGTTCCCCTCCGAAAGGCGGCCAAGACGACGTGAGGACGTCTAGCCTGAGATTCGGGGCAGAAGCTATTTGGTTTTACCCGTCCACCTCGCCGAAGATGCCAAGTTGATTTATGGTACCGTGTATCGGAGGTTTAGACGGATGCGGCCGATATAGCAGACTTCGTCAGATTCTCCCTCGCTTGAGGGGTTTTTGATTGTGGGGACGCTCTTCCCTGCAGACGCAAGCCCCTGCAGTTAATTACGCTACCGCATCGCGGTAACCACTTTCTCCTTCTCCAGAATTTCACTTCGTGTCGTGTGTGTTTGTTTTGTTTGTGGATGCCCGTGGATTGTATACGGAGACTAAGTTATACCGCCGCCCGTAGGACGTGGTTTAGTCCAAATCCGTATTTACTTAGATTTGGGTTTGGTGTTTTAGTTTAAGGATACGTTAGCGATATTGAGGCTAAGATCAACTTAAACGTTCGTTAAGGATATGTTAGTCTGATTTGAGACTATGATCAACTTAACGGGATCGTTTGGATCCGACAAAAGAGCATTTGGGGGCTCTATTGTTCCAGTTTAGGGACATAGTGGTCCATAGGTAGTTTAAGGACATTGCGGTCCATATTCCAGTTTAGGGACATGGTGGTCCATATTCCAGTTTAGGGACATGGTGGTCCATAGGTAGTTCAAGGACGCTTAAGTCCGTGGGTTTAAGGACCCCACAGTCCGTGTTGATGTGTGATTGTCGGGACTCGTCACCTCTCTGACGTCGTTGAAGGATTACAATGATAGGAGTCAGAGGAGTTCGGAGATGTACCCTCAAGCCGGATGTAGATTAATTTAGGAGAGCAACCATGCTCAGTCAATTTAATTTGAGGACTTACGGCCATGATTGGGCTAAGTCCAGTTGAAAAATGTTCAACGCTTTTATTTGTCTTTGGCCTATTAGGCCTGTGCTAGGGCTTTGCCCCTTTTTAAATAATGCACTGCATTTCTTATTTTGTTTGGGCTCTGCCCTTTTATAAATGATGCAGAGCATCAATTTTGTTTGGGCTCTGCCCTTTTATTGCATTTTATTTTATTTGGGCTCTGTCCTTTTATAAATGATGCAGAGCATCAATTTTGTTTGGGCTCTGCCCTTTTATTGCATTGCAATTTATTTTGGCCTACTAGGCCTTTTTGATTTGGTCCTGGCCCTTCAGTAAACAATGTAGTGCATTTGTCAGGCGTTTTGCGCCAATCACTGAGCGCAAGCGCTTGTGGTGATGACACGTGTCATGCAAGCGCAGTGCGCTGCGCTTGCGCTGCTGACACGTGGCGCGCTCTGGTAAGTTGCACCAATTTCAGAGAGCAAGACTCTATCTTAAAAGCGCATGGCGCAAATGGTCCTGGTGCTGACACATGGCGTCTCTGGTGGCTTGCGCCAACCCAGGAGCGCAACAGTGCAGTTTTGCAAGTGCAAGGCACTGTTTCAAAATTTTGATCCAATTTTGGATTCAAGAAAAGAATCTTTAAGATTCCAGAACCAATGGTTCATAAAGAGTGCAAGGCACTATTATTATTTGGTTTTTATTGAAGATTATTGATCTTGTTCTTAGATCAATGATCTATTTGAAGAAATTCTTCTATTTTATAAAGGTTTTTACCTTTTTCTTGAGTTTCTTTTCAAGTTTCTTCAAAGTTGAAGTTCTTGATGATTCTCGATGTTGATCATCTTTTGAGTTGGGGTCTAGGGGTCTTTATATAGTGCCCATAGATTTGTTAAGTTTGTTGAAGAGATCATTCTCTGAGTGATTTGGGGAATTTTCCCTACCGTTGGATCTTTGATCCAAGGGCTTCTGTTTTACAGAAGGCAATCTTCTTGTTTTAACAAGAACAGAAAGATCTTACTAGAATTTTAATTCTGTTTGGCGCAAACGCCTCAGCGCGTGACACGTGTCACGCAGCGCACAGCGCAGCGCATCTGCGCTGACACGTGTCGCGCAGCGCAACAGCGCTTGCGCATCTGCGCTGACACATGCCACGCAGCGCACGGCGCAGCGCAACTGCGTCAGCGCTTGCGCAACTGCGCTGACACGTGTCGCACAGCGCAGCGCTTGCGCAACTGAAGTGTTGCTTCCTTTAATTTTGTTTTAAATAGAGCCTTACTCTGATTGGGCGCGCTGCCTTGGGCGCTGCGCTGACGTATCGGCTTTTGACACGTGGCGCGTTGCGCGCAGCGTAAGGAATTTGAAGCGTTGCTTCAAATTTTGAATTTTTGAAATTCAAACAGAGCTTTTCTCTAATTGGGGGAAACAAGGTCGTTTGCTGACGTGTTTCCGCGACGGGGTCATTTGCTGACGTATTTTCGAGACGGAGGTCACTGGTTGACGTGTTTCCGAAACGGGGTCATTGGTTGACGTATTTCTGTGACGGGGTCATTGGCTGACGTATTTCTGAGACGGGGTCATTGGCTGACGTATCCGCGACGGGGGTCATTGGCTGACGTATTTCCGAGACGGAGGTTGTTTGCTGACGTATTTCCGCGGCGGGGTCATTGGCTGACTTATTTCCGAGTCGGAGGTCGTTTTTGATGTGTGTTCTCCGTCGAAAATAGAGACGAGACCGCGTAGGTCCGTCTTGCCTGAATTTGGGGGCAGATGTTAATTGGTGCTATCCGTCCACCTCTCCAAAGATGCCAAGTTGATTTATGACACCGTGTATCGAAGGTTTAGACGGATGCGGCCGATGTAGCAGACTTCTATCAGATTCCCCCTCGTTGAGGGGTTTTTGATTGTGGGGATGCTCTTCCCTACAGGCGCAAGCCCCTGCAGTTAATTATACTACCGCTTCGCGGTAACCACTTTCTCCTTCTCCAGATGGTCACTTCGTGTTGTGGGTGTTTGTTTTGTTTTTGGTTGCCCGTGGATTGTATACGGAGACTAATTTATGTTGTCGCCCGTAGGGCGTGGATTAGTCCAAATCCGTATTTTCTTAGATTTGGGTTTGGGGTTGGGTTTAAGGATACATTAGTCTCATTTAAGACTAAGATCAACTTAAACGTTTGTTAAGGATACGTTAGTCTAATTTCATACTAAAGATCAACTTAACGGGAATAGTTTTAGATCCAACAAAAGAACATTTAGACTCTATTGTTTAGTTTAGGGACATTGCGGTCTATAATTAGTTTAAGGACGTTACGGTCCAAGGTTAAGGACATCATAGTCCATGGGCTTAAGGACCCCACAGTCCAAGGTAAGGACATCATATCCATGGGCTTAAGGACCCCGCAGCCCGAGGTTAAGGGACATCATAGTCCATGAGTTTAAGGACTCCACGGTCCAAGGTTAAGGACATCATAGTCCATGGGTTTAAGGACCCCACAGTCCAGTTTAAAGACGTCATAGTCTATGGAATGTATGGTTGTCGGACCCGTCACCTCTCTGAAAACGTTGAAGGATTACAACGGCAAATATCATAGGAGTGAAGGATGTACTCTTGAACCAATTTTGGTTGGGAGTATCGGTAATCTAATTGGAACTAAGATCCTGAGATTTATGAGCATATGGGCTTAATTAATCTGAATGAAGGGTTTATGCCAACTTGGGCTCAGCCCATTCAGTTAAAATGTTAAACATTTGACAATGCTGGCCTGATTGATTTGAATTCTGACAATATTTTGTCTTTTATTGAATGCTGAGCATTCATCATAGCTCTAGGGCTTCATTTAAAGAACATTTTATGTTCTATCAGCGTACACGTGAGAAACACGTGGCGCGCTTGGCGCTAGCGCCAGATAATGAGCGCAGTGCGCTACTTTAAATTTGGAGCGCTAAGGCTCTGCAGCGCTTTGCACTAAATATGGAGCGCTGAAGCGCTTCTGTTAAGTAGCGGACACGTGAGAAGCACGTGGTGCGCTTGGCGCAGCCTTGAGCATAGAGCGCTTCTTTAATTTGGAGGCTCTAAGGCTCTGCAGCGCTTTGCGCTAAATATGGAGCGCTGAAGCGCTTCTGTTAAGTAATGCACACGTGAGGAGCACGTGGCATGCTTGGCGTTGAGCACCTATTAATGAACGCAGTGCGCTATATTTGGAGTGCTAAGGCTCTTTAAAATTAAGAGCGCCAAGGCCCTGCAGCGCTTTGCGCTAGATGTGGAGCGCTGAGCTCTTTAAAAGCGCCAAGGCTCTGCAGCGCTTTGCGCTAGATGTGGAGCGCTGAAGCTCTTTTAAATTAAGAGCGCTGAAGCTCTTCTTTTATACAACTTAGATCAGATTTGCGCCCTGAGAATTAAATTCTCTTCTTTATAAGAGACTTTGTCTCAAGGTTCTAAGAACAAAGTTCTTATTTTATAGGAGATGTTCAAT
This sequence comes from Agapanthus africanus, assembly GCA_030015575.1. Lineage (NCBI taxonomy): Eukaryota > Viridiplantae > Streptophyta > Magnoliopsida > Asparagales > Amaryllidaceae > Agapanthus > Agapanthus africanus. The sequence continues at coordinate 762,559,608 of CM057337.1, forward strand.
CTCTTATTTTGAATAAAAGGTTTGCCTTTATGGATCTGTGATCCTAAGAGAATTGAATTATTCTCCCCCCCCCTTTTATAATGAGATGTTCATGATCTCTGAAAGATAATTTGTCTTACAGATCTATGATCTGTGAGAAGGTTAAGTTTTTCCTCTTATTCTTTGTGATGAGATACTTTGATCTTTTTGTGAAAGATCTTGGTCTTATAGATCTATGATCTGAAGAAAAGAAATGAATTCTTCTTTTGATATGAGACAATTTCGACTTTCTATTCTTTTTATCTTGAAGAGAATTTTCTTCTTTTACCGAGAACTTGCTCTTCTTTCTGAGATTTCTCAAAGTTTATGGGGGGGGTTCATCTCTATGTTTTTCTATTTTTCTCTCTCTGATACTTGAAGTCTTGGGACCTTTATATAGGGCAAGCTGATTTGTTCAATCGGTTAAGGAGATGTTTTCTCCAAATGATTTGGGGATTTTCCCACCGTTGGATATTTGATCCAAGGGCTTCTGATTTACAGAAGGCAATCTTCTTGTTTTTAACAAGATTGGGAAATCTTTCCCCATACAGAATTTATTATGTATTTTAGTGATTTTTTAATCACCATTGGATCATTGATCCAACGGTGCTCTGATTTACAGAGCACAATTTTTTTGTTTGGAAAGATTTTGAGAAATATTTCCTTAACGGAATTTTATTCCGATCAATTGATGATTTTTAATCATATTCGTTGGATTTTTGATCCAACGGTTGGGAACGTTTAGTTCCAGCGCTAGCGCTCCCGTGCTTTGCACGTGGTGCGCTACTTAGAGTGCAACGCACTTAGTGTTAGCGCTCACGTGCTTTGCACGTGGTGCGCTGCTTAGAGTACAGCGCTCTTAGCGCTAGCACTCACCTGCTTTGCACATGGTGCGCTGCTTAGAGCACAGCGCTCTTAACGCTAGCGCTCACGTGCTTTGCATGTAGTGCGCTGTTTAGAGTGCAGCGCTCTTAACGCTAGCACTCATGTGCTTTGCACGTGAGCGCTGTCTCAGAGTCTTTGACTCTTTCAGCGCTGGCGCTGCTTTATTTCAAAATTTGAAATTTTGAACAGAGCTTTGCTCTGATTGGGGGAAACAAATGCCCCCCTACCGTTGCGCTTACATGGCCCACACGTGAGTGCAGCGGTGGCAGCATATCTTCCATTGGATTAACTCAGAAGTTGAAACGGCTCTCAGCGCCTATAAATAGGACCCTTGGCCCTTGAGATGATTTCTGTTCATCTTCTTTCTTGTTTTCTGAGAATTTTTATTACTCTACTTCAGAGCATAGCTCTTTGTCTTAAGAACTTCTTTTAAGGACAGAACTCTGTCAAAATTTAGGTAAAGATTAAATCTTTTAAAGGATTATTTAAGAATCTAGGGTTTCACCCATTAACAGAGCTTTGCTCTTCATAGACCTTCAATCTAAAGAAAACTTTTTTTAGGGTTTTATTAACAGAGCTTTGCTCTCTTGAAATCATAGATCTAAAGAAATCTTTCTTGGGGTTTCTTAACCCATTAATGGAGCTTTGCTCTTCATTCAATCTTAAGAAAACCTTTTTTATGGTTTTATTAACAGAGCTTTGCTCTCTTAGATTCATAGATCTAAAGAGATCTTTCTTGGGGTTTCTTAACCCATTAATGGAGCTTTGCTCTTCATAGATCTTCGATAATAAGAAAACCTTTTTTTAGGGTTTTATTAACAGAGCTTTGCTCTCTTGGAATCATAGATCTAAAGAGATCTTTCTTAGGGTTTCTTAACCCATTAACAGAGCTTTGCTCTTCTTTTCAAATCATATAGATTTGTTAATCTTTCATAAAGAACTCTTAAGAGTTTGTTCATGGATCTTGAAGATCATGGAATTTTAATTCATTGAAACTTTACTTTAAGTTTTCTGATGGGTTATTCCATCATTCTTACAGAGCAAGGCTCTTAAAATTTTATCGGGGAATTTTTAATTCCCCTCATAATTGCCTTTGACAGGTGTCATTCCTGTCTGCAGAGCATTGCTCTCGAGGAGTTTTAACTCCTTGGCCCGAGGAACCTTTTCATTAAATGCGAAACTCTTTTTAGGATTCCTTCCTTAATTGCACAGAATTAATTTCATTGAGTGATTTAATTAGTACTTATTTCCTCCTCGGGGGTATCATGAGTTGTTTAAATCTCGTGTCTATTTTTAATAAGAATTTTCTTAATCAGTCTGTCCACTAACTCCCGCCGATTTTATTTTTCAGACGTTATGGACGCCCATACGTATGATCTCGCCGAAATTATTTCTTACGGAGACATTCACGCAGTCGGCCGTTCTCAAAACCAGGAATTCACAAATGCCCAGTGTGCTGAAATTATAGGTCGCTTTGATGCATACAATGGTCGCCTGCTTCCTCGTTGTTCCTCTCTCTTGAAGCTTATTGTGGGAGCGATCTGGGGGGCACTTCCTCTATTCTATACCGGCATGACGCTTAAGGCATTGGACGACGCTGAAGATAAGGTGCACTCGGTGTATCTAATGGGCTTAATTTCAAAGAAAAGGCGAGACAACCTTGTTGATATCCTACATCAAGCTTTTCAGCAGGCGGCGATACTCGCTGCCTATTGAAGGGTGGAGGACATCATTGGGGATCTTGACGCTTGTGATCGTGAAAGGATGCACACAAAGATGGTCCGAGAGGCCCGGAAATTTTTGGATGGCCTCATTTTTGAATTTCTCAATCCATGTCCTTAATTTGATGTCTTACCTTTGTAAAACATTTTAATGGCGTTTTTGTTTACTATTTTCATCAATGTAGGAATTTTCTGAAGTATGAATAGCAAGTTTTTCCATTTCCATGTATTTATTTTATGCATTAAACCTTTTCGCACATGCATGAATGGGTACGCTTTGAACACTTAACTGAATACGAATCAAATGCTCTCCTTACTGTCGCTTTCTTCTCTTTGCCGTATCATCGCCATGTGATTTTAGCAAGTGTGGCTTGTAGATAGTGGAGAACATTTCATCTTAGTCTCCTTGTAGGGTAGCGATTGCTTAGAAAACAGGTTCAGGTCTGCTGCCTAAGACTTTTCAATTTTATGAGCCGTGAGGGTCTCATAAAGACTTTTCTCCCTACGAGTCGAGAGAATTTCGTAGGTGTATTTTCTTCTTAGGAACCGTGAGGATTCCTAAGTGTGTTTTCTCTTGAGAGTCGTAAGGATCTCCCAAGAGAATTTTCTCCTTACAAGTCGAGAGAACTCGTAAGTGATTGTTTCCTTTTTTGTCGGAGAGTGTGGCCTGTAGAAAATCTACCTTGACCTTTCAGCGAGGCAATGATGGCTTGGGAGACAGGGTTATGATCTGTTACCTAAGACTTTTCAACTTTATGAGTCGTGAGGGTCTCATAAAGATTTTTCTCCCTACGAGTCGAGAGGATCTCACAGGTGTGGTTTTTCCTTAGGAATCGTGAGGATTCCTAAGTGCGTCTTCTCTTGAGAGTCGTAAGGATCTCACAAGAGAATTTTCTCCTTACAAGTCGAGAGGACTCTTAAGTGATTGATGAGTTGACCTTCTCCCAAATCAAAGCATTACTTTCGGCGGGGAGGTCGAGGGTTTGCTCTGGCTTTTTCTCACAGGGTCAGGATTGACCTTAGCCGTGTTCTAACGGGCCAGGAGGGGTTGATTTTATCCGCATTTCACGGAGTCAGGGGTTGACTTTATTCGCATTTCACGGAGTCAGGGGGTTGACTTTATCCGCATTTCACAGGGTCGGGGGTTGACCTTATCCGCATTTCACGGAGTCAGGGGTTGACTTTATCCGCATTTCACGGGGTCAGGGGTTGACCTTATCCGCATTTCACGGAGTCAGGGTTTGCTATGGGCGTTTCCCACGGGGTCAGGATTGACATTGGCCGTGTTCTACGGGACCAGGAGGTGCTCTGGGCGTTTCCCACGGGGTCAGGATTGACATTAGCCGTGTTCTACGGGACCAGGAGGGGCTCTGGGCGTTTCCCACGGGGTCAGGATTGACATTAGCCGTGTTCCACTAGACCAGGATTTGCTCTGGGCATTTCCCACGGGGTCAGGATTGACATTAGCCGTGTTCTACGGGACCAGGATTTGCTTTGGGAGTTTCCCACGGGGTCAGGATTGACATTAGCCGTGTTCTATGGGACCAGGATTTGCTCTGAGCATTTCCCACGGGGCCAGGATTGATATTAGCCGTATTTAACGAGACCAGGATTTGCTCTGGGCGTTTCCCACAGGGTCAAGATTGACATTAGCCGTGTTCTACGGGACCAGGATTTGCTCTGGGCGTTTCCCACGGGGTCAGGATTGACATTAGCCGTGTTCTACGGGACCAGGAGGTGCTCTCTTAGTTGTCTGTGAACCGTCAAGGTTTGGAACAGGGACTTTGCCATGGCTCCAAGGTTGATTGTCGCGTCTAAATCCTGCTGGAGTGAGGAGGAACGCTGTTGGTGATCTCTAGGCTGTCTGTGAACCGTCGAGATTTGTCTCTCTTTCTGATGGAGTCTGGTGGGAAGGTATGGTTCTCTTTTTGTTTGTGCCCCTGGATTGTATACAGGGATCAATGTGATCTCACATGTAAGGCAAAAAGTTTCACTTTATATATTTTTCTTTCCGCGATGCTCTATCATTTCAGCTTTTATATCGCGAAAGTCACGATTGCCCAATCATTTTGGCTATTTTTCGCGGTGCCCAGTCATTTCGGCTATTTTTTTCTTTTTACTCGCTGTTTTTTATTGCGAGTTGCCCAACCATTTCAGCTATTTTGTATGCATATATTTTTACTTGCTGATTTTGTTACAAGTTGCCCTATCATTTAGGCTATTTCATATGCATTTATGGCTCGCTGGTTTTTCGCTACGAGTTTGGGATTTGATACCGATTTAGGCATCAGCATCGCTGCAACTGGGATATTGCCAGGAGCGAATCATCATTTGCCTCTGTCAATGTCAAACAAAGGTGGCTTAGCGAACAGGGTTAGGATCCTGTTGATTAAGGCTTTTTGACTTTACGAGCCGTAAGGGTCTCATAAAGGTATTTCTCCCTACTATTCATGAGAATCTCGTAGGTGTGTTTTTTCCTTAAAAATCGTGAGGAGTCTTAAGCATATAGCCTCTTATAAGTCATAAGGATCTTATAAGAGTGTTTTCTCCTTATAAGTCGAGAAGACTTACTAGGGTCGTCCACTGTGTGAACATATCCCTAGTCGCTAGTGGGACTCTGTTAGGGAAATGTTTATTCTTGCCCGTGGATTGTATACAAGGGTCAATATTGAACCGCTTGTAGGGCAAAATCGGAGGGTATGACTGCTTAAGAACAGGTTCAGATCCCTATAGTTTAAGGCTTTTGAATTTTATGAGCCATGAGGGTCTCATAAGAAGGCTCTCCTGACGAGTCATGAGGATCTCGCAAGTGTAATTTCTTCTTAGGAATCGTGGGGATCCATAAGTGTGCTTCTCCTTTGTGAGTCGTAAGGATCTCACGCAGATGGTTTCTCCTTACAAGGTCAAGAGAACCTTGAAGTGTCTTTTAACGATATTGCGCCCTTTCGGGTTTTCACAAAACTCGCCGGTAGTCGTGCTGTTTTTACTCACGGAGCCCTTTCGGGTTTTCATCCGTGCCCATTTCGCTTATGGACGTACCGTTTTTTTTGTCAGCCTTGGGATGCTGAGGTCCGTAGTAGTTTATAGACGTCTCGGTCAACAGCTAGTTTTAGGACATAGTGGTCCAACGTTAGTTTAAAGACGTTTCGGTCCGTTTGCCGGCTACTACCTATAGAGTTTGGGCTTAGGAAGATAGCGAGAAGACATAGACGTCGTCATCTATCGTTGACCTAGGCTGTGACTCGTCAGGCGTAGTATTTTTTTAGGAAGCGACCGTTTATTGGTCTGAAAGGTCTTTCACCATGCATGTCCATGAGTAGATAGGCTCCACCTTGGTAAACTTTGTCTATGATGTACGGGCCTTCATAGTTCGGCTCAAATTTCTCCCGTTTGGCACGATTGGGGATCATAGGTCTTTTGACCACTAGCACGAGTTCGCCTTGGCAGAATGTTCTCGGCCTAGTCAATTTTTCGTATGAGCGCGCCATCTTTGCTTTATAAGCCTCCAAGTTTTGTTGCGCCATGAGCCGGGTTTCATCATGGGCGTCGAGCTCCTCAAGCCAAAGGTGAGCATTTTCTTCATCTGTTAGCTCGTAGTGAACCATCACTCATAGAGAAGGTAACTCTATCTCGAGGGGGAGTGCCACTTCTGTGCCGAATACCAATGCATACGGCGTTGTGTTTGTGGCCATTTTGAACGTAGTTCGATACGCCCAGAGAGCTTCATGCATTCTCTCGTGCCAGTCCTTCTTATTTCGAGACACCGTCTTTTTCACGATCTTCGTCAAGGTCTTGTTGAAAGCCTCAGCTAGACCGTTAGCTCGGGGATTATAGACCGAAGAGTATCTCCAGTCTATGTTATGCTGTTGTGCGAAGCAGATGATCTTATGGCTTCTGTAGGCTGGCCCGTTATCGAAGATAATCCGTCGCGGAGTGCCAAACCGATAGATGACGTGTGTCTTGAAGAAATGGAGGATATTCTCCGTCTCCACTTCTCTTACCGGTACTGCTTCTGCCCATTTGGAGAAGTAATCAGTTGTTGCCAAAATGAATCGATGTCCTCTGGACGATGTTGGTTTGATGGGCCCGATTATATCAGTTCCCCACATTTCGAACGGCCAGCTAGCCACCGTTGGATGTAGCGGATTTGGATGCTGGTGGATAAAGTCCCCGTGAATCTGGCATGAGTGCCATTGCTTCGCGTATTCGAGGCGGTCTTGGATCATTGTGGGCCAATAATAGTCCATCCTTTTCATCTTCAGCTTCATTTTCGGCCCGGCTTGGTGAGAACCGCAGTGTCCGTCGTGAGTTTCTTGGATGACTCTCTTTGCCTCTTCAGGTCCCAGGCATCTTAGCCACAGGGAGTCAAACGATCTCTTATACAGAGTATCATTGACAAAGGTGAAGGATAGAGCTCGTTTCATGAGCTGATGTCTTGAGAATGCGTCTTCAGGTGTTCGACGGGATTTGAAGTAGTTTATAAAGACTTCTCTCTAATCCATAGCCTTTTCCTGGTCTTTTACTTGTAGGGTTGCTTGCTCTGTCGTTCCCTTTTCTTCGGACGACTCTGGAGATATTTCTGCTGGTGCAAGAACCCGATGGCTTTGCACAACGATCCTCACATCATCGAGATTCTCGTCGGCCGGTTCTTTAGCGAGCTTGGCTAACGCATCCGCCTTGCTATTTTCCGCACGCGGTATGCTTTCCAGGGTGTAGGAAGGAATTTGAGTCAGCAGTTGCTGCACTCTCTCGCCGTACTTCACCAACTCAGGCTTGCACATTTGATAGTCGCCGTTTACTTGACTAACGATCAGTTGGGAATCTCCGTATATGAGGAAGCTTTCGACTCCCATGTCAACAGCGATCTCAAGACCTGCTATTAAAACTTCGTATTCGGCTTCATTGTTTGTCCTCGGCTCTGTTAAGGAGAAGGAAAAGCGCATTATCCCTCCTTGTGGAGTCACGAAAATGAGGCCTACCCCTGATTTGATTATGGGGGTGCTTTGTTTGCGCTTTTTCATGGAAGATGCTCCATCGAAGTAGAGTTCCCACCGGGTATCATTCTCTCTTCTCTGCCGGTCGATCGTGTCAAACGCATGCTCGTCGGGCAATTCGCAGTTCAAAAGAGAATCGGCAGGTATCAAATGCTTAACGAGGAAGTCGGCGATAGCCTGGCCTTTTACCGCCTTGAGGGGACGATAAGTTATCGAGAACTCCATCAAGTGCAGGGCCCATTTAGCGAGTCGTCCTGTTAGTATGGCTTTTGACATCAAATATTTGAGAGGATCCACTTTCGATATGAGATGTACCTCATGTGCCAACGCATAGTGTCGGAGCTTCGTTATCGTGAAGATCAATGCCAGGCAGTGTTTTTCAATGGGGGAGTAATTGTTTTCTGCCCCCAGGAGAACTCGACTTAAATAGTTGATGGCTCTCTCCTTCCCTTGGTCGTTCTCTTGTGCCTATAATGCGCCTAGAGAACCCTCAAGGGCGATTGTATATAGAATGAGAGGCTTTCCCTTGACCAGAGCGGTTAGCACCGGAGGATTCTGCAGGTATTGCTTGATTTCGTCCAGTGCGCTTTGGCATTTGCGATCCCAAATGAACGGAGTTCCCTTCTTCATCAAGTAACTGTAGGGACGACATTTGCCGGAGAGGTTAGCTATGAACCGTCGGATATAAGCGAGCTTTCCTTGGTGAGACCGCAGTTGTTTGAGAGTTCTTGGTGAGGGCATTTCTATAATCGCCTTGATCTTCTACGGGTCTATTTCGATACCCTGATGTCGTACGATGAATCCTAGGAATTTGCCCGAAGAGACCCCGAACGCACATTTCAGAGGGTTCATCTTCAAGTTGTATTTCCGAAGACGTTGGAACACTATTTTTAGATGCTCCCAATGCTCTTCGTGCGATTTGTTTTTCACCACAAGGTCGTCAATATAGCATTCGACGAATTCATGTATGAGATCGTCGAAAATCTTCGTCATAGCCCTCTGATAGGTAGCGTCGGCGTTCTTCAGACCGAAAGGCATCACTTTGTAGCAGAATATGCCCAGCGGGGTCCGGAAAGCAGTATGCTTCTGGTCTTCGGGATGCATCTTTATTTGATTGTACCCTGATGAGCCGTCCATGAAGGAGAAAACTTCATGAGTGGACGTATTATCTATCATCAGCTCGGTGACCGGTACTGGAAAGTCGTCCTTCGGGCAAGCTTTGTTGAGATCCCGGAAGTCTACGCATATGCGCACCGTCCCATTTTTCTTCATCACTGGGACGATGTTGGCGATCCAGTCAGGATATTGAATCTCTTGGATGAAGCCGGAGCCGATTAGCTTCTTTACCTCGGTATTGATGCTCATCTCAAGCTCGAGCCGCATTCTTCTCGGTGCTTGTTTGATCGGCTTGACGTCCGGAGATATCGCCAATTTGTGGACGGCTATTTCTGGATCCAATCCGGGCATCTTGGAATAGTTCCATGCAAACCAGTCTTTATATTGCATGAGCACGTCTTTTAGCATGGCCACCCTTTCTTCAGACAACAGCTTACTGACGAATGTCGGCCGTGGGTCACTTGCCATCCCCAAGTCAATTTTCTTGAGGTTATCTGCAGTAGTATGTATCCCATCTTCCAGCTCTTTTGGCGTCGGTGGAAACTCTGAGATCACCTCGTCATCATCATTCTCGAAGCACCAGGGGAGGTCATCCATATTCTCGGGTTCTTTTTCTGACAGCGTTATCACGTGACAGGTACGAGATCACTTCCAAGACCGATGTTGTTCTGGTTCTACTCTCGCTGCCTGTGTGGCTTTCGGTTCATGCTTCTATGGTGGGGTTACCCTCCAACTGCTGGATAGAGCGAACCTGCCTTGCTGATACTGGTCTTCGACCCAGTCTTTGAATGTAAAGCAGTTTTCTAGAGGATGTCATATCGTTTGGTGATAGGAGCAATAGTCCGGATGATGAACCTCACCTGCTTGCTCGGGGTGCTTGGACTTCGAGAGCGTCATCATCTGATATTTTATGACAAGATTGAATATCTTCCTTGTCTTGTCTTAGGGAAAAGAGTATACTCGGCCCATCTTCTTTACAAGAGACGAATCCAGGCTGCCCAATTCTCGATCACGAGGCTTCTTGGACCCGCTTTGCCGCTGTCGAGCGTCTTTTTTGTTCTTTAGCTTGTTTTTACCTCTGCGTCGGGTCTTCTGTATGACAGGTTGATGACGAAAGGCATCATCATTCTCTGTATCCCGCTGAAGGAGGTGCTGCTTCTTGGCTTTCTCATAAATGGCCATTTCACGGCTATGGTCATCCTGGATTTTTTGACCCGCTTCACTTATAAGCTTGTGCATCTGTTCTTCGAACGATGGACTTGGCATATTCACGGCGGGACCTCATTTTGGTTCAGGGTTGGCATCTTCCCACAGAACATCTCCCTCTTCATCGAAGTCATGTATGACATAGCAGCCATGGAATTGCTCCCGTTTCTTGGATCGGATATATCCAAGCCCGATCGCTTCCATTCTCCCGTTGGGCAATTTTCGCTGAGTTCCGGGGACGTTCTAGATCCTGTTGTAGAACTGAGCTTGTCGAGCAGTTTGCTTAAAGGGTACGCCTTGGTGCTTCAACAGCCTCTTCAATCCTTCTGTGTAGTATCTGGGCAGACGGATGGGCTGAAGTCGGTTAAGTGTCTAGTCGGCACCGTGCCAAACTTCTTTCTCCACTTTAGTTTCCGTGGATTGATAAAAGAGGATCGCCTTTTCATCTTTTCGCCTGGGAGGGACGTAGAACGTCTGTAGTTCTTCCACACTGTAGGTATTAAGTGCGTCGAGTTCTTTGTAATGCTCCTGCGGGACCATGGCAATTTGCAAACTTCGATCATTGCCAGCAAAGGCTTGTATTGATGGCCGAACAGAAAATACTGCATTGACCTCATCTTTTGAGTCACTGCCGAAGACTAGCGTAGGGGTGGACGGTCCCGGTTTGTTGCTTTGGGGTGGCCCTAAATAAACTATCTCTTCCTCCTCCTCGGTATCGCTCCCGAAGACCGGAATGGTGGTGATAGCTTTGTGCTTATTCTCCGGCTTATGGCACCTTTCCGTGTCTTCAAAGTCTGACAGAAAGTATTTTGCATCTTCGTACTTTTGGACTTCATTCACGGAGAATGGGTTCAGCTCCCTTGTCACGGTATACTCAAGACCATCCTTGAAATACTTCATACACTGATGTTGTGTAGAAGGGATGATGTTGTACTCGTGTAACCAAGGCCTACCGAGCAAAGCATTGTAACATGTCTTGGCGTCAATGACGTGAACTTTGATGTCCGTGACGAGTAGCCCAAAGCGTAACACCAGTATCACAGACCCGAGCGTCCGTGACGACTGGGAGTCAAACCCGGAGATAGTGATCTTATCCCGAGCGAGGTGTTGAATGCTCATGCAAATTTCCTTCAACACTCTTTCATTGAGGAGATTGACGGAGGACCCATTGTCAACCAGGATCTTGCCTATCTTAATATCATGACAGTATCTGGAGACATAAAGGGGACGGTTATGCTCGCACGTCCCAAGGAGGAGGTCTTCATCGCCGAAGGTGATATCGGCCATGTGCACTTCTTCCAGCTCATCCTTCATCTTTTCTTCGGCTAGGAAAGCTTGAAATTAGTCAGGCTCTTGTAATGCCTTGATCAAAGAATCTCTCGCCTCCTTAGACTGCAGAAGGGCGTCGAGAATGCTTAGCCATGAGGGGATCTTCCTTAGGTGTGCCAGAACGTTGTAATCCACCTTGTTTTTCTTAGGCGGGTCCTTGGCTGCCAGCTCTTCGACGACTCAATCATCGAGGGAGATATCCTCAGGGACCTTTTCTCTCCCCTTATCCTTTTTGTTCGATCCCTTGTTTGCGGGTCCGAGATTCTTTTCAGGTAGCGTGCGATTGCGCAGCTGAATATTCTCGCAGGTCTTCATCTTTTCTGTTTCAGAGATGGATTCCTTGAAGAGAGGGCCGAGGATTATTTCTTCATCCGAGTCGCTCCCGAAGGTGAGAACTTGCGATCTCTTGCTATCAACCATGTGGCAGTTGCCGGCAGTTCTTTTATGCTCATCAGTCGTGCTTCTCTGTTCCCGACGAGCCTTGCGCTTCATTCGCTGGACGTGTTGCCAGTGGGCAACATATCCTTGCCTCTGGTTTTTAAAGGCCATGCATTCTTCGGTAGGGTGTGCAATCCTCTGATGGTATAAGCAAAAGTTAGGATGTATGTCTGCTTCATCAAGATGTATATCGCCAGGAGAATTTCTTATGAACGGGGGCAATTTCATTCCCATTGACAGGGCTCTAGCGAACATTTTCCTTGTCTTGATCCTGCTTTTGTCTGCGGCAAACGTGCTTTGATCTGGTTGGAGTGCTTCGACCTTTTCATTCAGTCGCCGGCGTTTGGCTTTTTCGAATATAGCCAGTTCGCGTTTTTTATCATCCTTGCTCTTCTGAAGAGCTTCGTTCAGGAATGCATCAATCATTTCGTCTGACGGTTCCAAGGGTTTCGGCTCAGGATCTACCCTCGGTTTCTTTGTGTCAGGAGCTTCTTCACCGTTTATTAACGAGTGAGAGATCATATGGCAGCTTGCCACATAATCCTCAGGTTCATCCGACGAATCTTCTTCATTGTCATCATTTCCGTCTTCAAGGATGTGGTTGAGAAATTTTTGGAGTGTGACTGGGGTCTGCGCCTTCTGGTTATATTCTTCCAGCGCGTCAATATGTTTTTGCAGGTCCGTGCACTTGTCATCAGGCTTCATGGGCTTTTTGGTCTTTTTCTTCTTCTTTGAAGACTTTGACGGCTGGGTGTGGGCGCTTTGACTATCACCACCAATGTTTGGAGTTGGGCGCAGTTTCAGCATTCCCTTGATGACTTCGGGTTCCAGCGGACTTTTCCATTTGATCGCCGGGCATGTTTGGAGATCTTTCAGCATTCTTTTCATTTTGGTTGAAAGAACGACCTCCCATGGAGCTTCTTCTATAAAAGAGCATGACTCCCCCGGTGTGCCCGCCTGTTTGAGAGCGTGCGGCTGGGGCGGGTTTACTTTCCAATTCTTGGACGGTGCGAATTTGCCCTGTTGATATTGGTTCTCAATCCACCCTTTGAAGACGAAGCAATCTTCGATTGGATGGCTTATCGCTGTTCCTGCCAAAAAAAAAATTCTGTGCAAAAGAGCCCAAGGAATCAAATGGCAGCGATATGTTTAAGAAAATATGAACCAGTATTTTCCGGGCTGTATTTTGACAAACTCCCGAATCTGAAACAACTAAATTCTGATGGCACCGAAAACGTCTCAAAAACGCCTTCGATTTGATATATTATAGGCTTCATAATTCATCCAGGATCAAAAGTTATGAGCAAATATGCTATGCACGTGTAATCTAAGGAAGAAAATGCGAACCAGTATTTTTCGGGCTGCATTTTGACAAACTCCCGAATGAGAAACAGCTAAATTCTGATGGTATCAAAAGTGTCTCGAAAAAGCCTTCGATTTGATATATTATGGGCCTCATAATTCATCCGGGATCAAAAGTAATGGGGCATCAGAAGCTCACACGTGACTGGGCATCACGTGCCCACACGTGACCCGGCATCACGTGCAGACACGTGACCATTTACAGACAAAGCCTGTAGGCACTGAATAAAATAAATAATTGGAAATAATTAATCAGTGGGGTTATGTGCCAACACGTGATAGGCCTTTAAATCCACTGAAAGGAATTAAAGGTATAATAAAATAACAAGGAAAAACCCCAATGGGGCATCACGTGCCAACACGTGACCAAGGGTCACGTGCTGACACGTGATAATTCCTGAGTTCTTTAAAACAACAGAATTAAATTCTGGTCAAATGCTTAATCAGGGGGTCACGTGCCAACACGTGATGGGTTCCTAAAGATCTATGAATTAATAGAATTAAATTCTAATTAAGAGGGAATCAAAAATCCTAACTGGAAAAATATTTCTCTAAATCTTTCCAAACAAAAAAGATGGCGCTCTGTAAAATGGAGCACCGTTGGATTAAAAATCACCAATTTATGGAAAGATTTTATACAAGGAAAGATTTCCCTGAAAATTCACCAAGAATAACAAACAGAATATCTTTTGGATTAAAAATCCAATGGTGAATAAAATTCACTGAGTGATCTAAAAGATCATATTGGTTACAGAAACAACCAAAATCTTTTAATAAAAGATTGACCAAACAAAATTGATTCTTTTCTTTCTCCTATAAATAGGAGCCAAGAAGAGAAGAGCGGGAGATAGAATTTTAGGATCTTGAAATTTTCTAAAGGCAAATAGCAGAGAGAAAAGAAAGGAGAATTTAATTCTCAAGAAAGAAAACCCTAGGTGAGAAAAGGGAAAAGGATCTAAACTCCATAAAACAAAAAAAGAGAATTTAATTCTCAATCTAAGAGTTTAACTCTTCTGCAAAAGAACTTAGTTCTTCCTCTGGTTGAAGATTTGTAGAAGCAAATCTCCCCACAGGTTGAGAATTTAATTCTCATCTGGGAGATTCTGCCATGCAAATCCAAAACTTACAGGGAGAATTGAGTTTAGAGAATTTTAATTCCCCCGACTTACAGGAATTTAATTCCTCCAAGATAAAATTAGGGTTCAACCCTATATGAGAATTTAATTCTCACAAATTTACAGGAATTTAATTCCTCCAAATAAAACTAGGGTTTAACCCTATATGAGAATTTAATTCTCTCAATTTCACAGGAATTTAATTCCACCCAAATAAAATTAGGGTTTAACCCTATATAAGAATTTAATTCTCTTAAAGTTATAGGAATTTAATTCCTCCAAGACAGAAGTAGGGTTTAACCCTATATAAGAATTTAATTCTTTCACATACATGGGAATTTAATTCCTCTAAAACATAATTAGGGTTTAACCCTACAGAGAATTTAATTCTTAAAAAATAAAGAGACTTGAAAGATCTCCATGTATGTAAAGAACTAGAGTCACGTGTCCCCACGTGACCCCTGAAAAGATCCTCCAAAATAAGAAGGAATTAGCCCTGAGGCAATGCCTCACGTGCTTCCACGTGACCTCCAAAACAAAAAGAATAAAAGAAAAGGAAATGTTGGCTTTGGGCGCTCTCACGTATTACCACATTACCCCTAATAAATGCTTTAACAACTAATGGACAGATATCCATCATGTGCCAACACGTGATGGCTAGAAAATCAAAAGTGTTTAACACTTATTTACAGAACGAAGTAAATGAGATCTGGCCCCACCTTTGGGTGCCCTCACGTGTTCCCACGTGACCTCTTCCTCTCTAGTGTTTAACACCAATTTGAGAGTTTTATTCCCATTGTTTAACACTGTTGTCTTCTAGTGTTTAACACTACTCTGAGCATTTCATTTCCAGTGTTTAACACTATTTTTTAGCCAAATTGGCTAAGTTTCCAGAGGCAAAAAAACCTCTCCTTTAACTAAATCTCAAAATTGAATAAAACTCATAGCTATAATGTTTAATGCTCAGTCAAAGACAAAAATGTATCAGAGCCCTCAAACTCTAGTTTAGCATTGCTAAATAATATGGGCTTGAACCTAGACAAATGTTTAATGGTCCAACAAAGAGCCAGTATTTCTAATCTAATTGGACTGAGCCCAAATTGGCCATAAGTCCTCAATTTAGATTTAACTGAGCCAATGAGCTCATAATCTAATTAACTGATCTTAGTTCCAAATTGGACTACAGATCCCCAATCAACCTTGGTTCAAGGGTACATCTCTTCACTCCTTTGATATTTGTTGTTGTAATCCCTCAACGTCTTCAAAGAAGTGACGGGTCCCGACAACCACACATTTCACAGACTATGACATCTCTAAACTATGGACTGTGGGGTCCTTAAACTCATGAACTATGATGTCCTTAACTTCGACCGTAATGTCTTTAAACTACATTGGACTGTGGGGTCCTTAAGCTCATGGACTATGATGTCCTTAACCTCGACCGTGATGTCTTTAAACTAACATTGGACTGTGGGGTCCTTAAACTCATGGACTATGATGTCCTTAACCTCGACCGTGATGTCTTTAAACTAACATTGGACTGTGGGGTCCTTAAACTCATGGACTATAATACCCTTAACCTCGACCGTGATGTCTTTAAACTAACATTGGACTGTAGGGTCCTTAAACTCACGGACTATGATGTCTTTAACCTCGACTGCGATGTCTTTAAACTAACAATGGACCGAGATGTCCTTAAACTAACAATGGACCGTAATGTCTTTAAACTAATCGACCGCAATGTCACTAAACTAAACAATAGAGCCCAATTGCTCTCTTGTTGGATCTAAACGATCCCGTTAAGTTGATCTTAGTCTAAAATGAGACTAACGTATCCTTAACAAACGTTTAAGTTGATCTTAGTCTCAAATGAGGCTAACGTATCCTTAAACCCAACCCCCAAACCCAAATCTAAGAAAGATACGGATTTTGACTAATCCACGCCCTACGGGCGACAACATAAATTAGTCTCCGTATACAATCCATGGGCAACCAAACACAAAACAAATACCCACGACACGAAGTGACTATATGGAGAAGGAGAAAGTTGTTACCGCGATGCGGTAGCGTAATTAACTTCAGGGGCTTGTGCCTGTAGGGAAGAGTGTCCCCACAATCAAAAACCCCTCAAACGAGGGTGGATCTGATGAAGTCTGCTACATCGGCCACATCCGTTTAAACCTTCGATACATGGTGCCATAAATCAACTTGGCATCTTCGGAGAGGTGGACGGATAGCACCAATTAGCATCTGCCCTGAAATTCAGGCTAGACGTTTATCGCGTCTCCGCGTTTTGGAGGGGAACAGATTCTGGCACGCCCGGTGGGACCTTTTCCTCTTTCCACTCCACACTTCATGTGTCGTGTTCGCGAACGAATCGCGGTTTTCTATGGTTGCCTGTGGATTCGAGGTACTAAGATTTGGTGTCTTGCTCCGTGCAGAAAAAAGAACATCAATGGCCTCTAACTACTCCAGCTGCAACTGCAACTCCCGTTCCGCCTCATCTAGAGGTGTAACCTAAGGGCCCCAAGCGGCCTCCCTCTTCACAATGCCAGTGGAGCAGGTAATTCAAGCCACCACTGGGCTATTCTTCGGGACCATGCTCCCACCGATGAACTTCAGCGCTCCTATACCATCACAAGAAGCTCAGAAGAAGTCGGTCTTTGATCGTCTTACAACTACTACGGCCCCTCTCAACGGGTCGTCCACCTCCAACGCCTCAGTCTTTGACAGACTGGGCCAAAACTCTAATGGGCCTGTGAAGAAGCCCGCGATACCAGAAAGGGTTATCCCAAAAAGGATAGCCATTCCTGCTCATGAAGTCGTCAAGGCAGCTTCTCCTACCAAAGGGTCGGTCTTCACAAGCCTGATTGTTCCACCTCCTGCTCCAGGCGAAGTCCTCAAAGCTGCTTCCCCTGCCCAGAGGTCTGTCTTTGACAGGTTGGATATTACTTCTCAACAGACACCAATCTTTAAGAGGCTGACGCCGGCGACAACCCATCGCTAAGACAGGGGGCATGACGAAGCCATCCCCATAGCTAAACCAACTCCATCCGCACGACATGCTCGCCGTCGTCACTGGCGCCGAGTAAGGAAGCCCGGGGGCAGCTCCCCTTCTGGACTAACTCTGCCAGCTCCCATGGTGGAAATAAATGCTGCTGTTCCAACTGGGAACAGCTTTGAACCGCTTAGGAGGTTTCGCAAGAACTCTCTGACTGCCATGCTGAAGAGAACTCCTCCACCTATGGAGATTACTACAGAAAAGAAGCCGGAGCAGCCCCCTCAGCGGCCGTCCTCCAAAATTTATAAAGTCTGGCGACATGTCCAGGAATCAGTGATTGACCAGGACTACTCTCGCCGATCAAAGAAGCTTAAAGCTCGACAAGGAGAAAACCATCCTGTCAAGCCACCAAAGGCGACAGCCGTCTGGGTGCCCGCTGCAACGGCTCCCTCAACTTCAACTGCTCACAAGAGAAGGAGGCCAGAGAAAGCCCCCATGAATGCGGCAAGCCGCAAGGACGTCGAATCTAAACGCCCCAAGTCCGGGGGCATGGTAATACATACCGTTTATATGGCTTCCGGAAAAGAAGAAAGCCGTGCTTCTACGGGTCATCGACCGCTTACCCGATCGATAACGAAGGCTCACGAACAACAGCAGCAGAAACTTCAGGAGATGCTGACTGCAATGGCCGCACTCTCTGGGCCAAAAGAAAATCCAGAGACCTCAGAGCAACGTCGGGAACAAGAAACTGATACCGAATTCCTCCGAATAATGCTCGAGAGGAAAGAAAAAGAGGCTGTAGAGCAGGCAGCTAATATAAAAAGAATGGCTATTTTGTTCCAAGACATGGCTGGGATGATGTTACAGCCGGAACCTCCAGCAGAAAACCCCTCGATCATCATTGAAGACGACAGAGGGGAAACATTGAACCCTCCTCTGGCTCTTTCAGCAGCCAAAGAGAAGACCATCTCCAAGGCCGCTCTAGATGATTACATAGCTCAGTAGATACGAGTTCATCAGTCGAATGAAGCGGCTGGGCAAATTGTTAAAACTGGACGACCCTATCCGGGTTGGTACAACCAAATAAAGTACCCGCCGGGATACACGATCCCCAAATTCCACGTATATAAGGGGACGGGAAATCCACACCAGCGCGTCGCTTAGTTCAGGGCTCTCTGCGGCAACACCGGAGGGGATAATAAACTACTGCTTCGCCAATTTGTCGGCAGTTTGGTGGAAACGGCATTCGAATGGTACTCGGAGCTTCCCAACGACTCCGTCAAAACTTTTACGGAGATAGAATTGCTGTTCACCTAACGTTTCGCGAGTGCTAGCGAACGCACCCTGATCATCGCGTTAATTAATGCCAGAGTGAAGCCAAACGAAACATGGGTGCAATACGTGATACGATGGCGGAATCTATGGTCGAAGTGCGAGCAGCGCATCGAGGAAGCACCTGCGGTAGGCATGTTCGTGGGTACTCTTGATCCACAGGCAACCATATCCCAATTCATGATGTTCTTCAAGCCGACAACCTTCCAGGCCTTGATTGACAAGCTGGCCCAAATGGACCAGATAGGCCATAGGCCTTCCTCTTCAAAGACGGGGCCTTAGAATGAAAAGGGCAAAGGGAAAGCAACCTTCATCGCCAATGCTCAATAACAACCGAGTGGCCCGAGACCGGTTTTTCGCCAAAACAACAAGCGGCAATCCCTCGATGAAAAGTTGAGACGTCCTTACTCGTTTCCCCGGGATAAAACAAGAAAACTTTTTGAACTGGCAGTGCGCAACGAGCTCATCACTCTACCAGAGTCGAGACACCCAACACAACCGAACGACGTCAACGATCCCAATTACTACCATCAAGTTTTGGGCCATCCACTTGAAGATTGCTACGTCTTTAAAAATTGGGTTGAAGACCAATACCAGCAAGGCAAATTCGCGTTGTCTAAAAATTGGAAGGTGAAACCGCCACAACCACATGCTCTGAAAAAGATGGACATGCCGGAGGCATCGTGCTCATTCACTAGAAGAGGCTCCATGCGAAGTTGTTCTTTCGGCAAAAACTAAAAAAATGCTGAAAGATCTTCAAACATGTTCGGCGATCAGGTGGAAAAGTCCGTAAGAACCGGAGATTATCGAGAGGATGCTGAAACCACGCCCAACATTGGGAGTTAATAGTGATGGTGGACAAAACATTCAGGCCCAGCCGTCAAAGTTTTCGAAGAAAAAGAAGAAGACCAAAAAGCCCGTGCAGTTTGATGACAAGCGCACGGATCTGAAAAAGTATATTGACGCGCTGGAGAAATATAACTAGAAGGCGCGGACCCCGATCACACTCCAAGAATTTCTCAATAATATCCTTGATAGCGGAGATAACGACAATAACGACGGGGATGACTCGTCAGAAGAATCTAAGGACTATGTGGCAAATTGCTACATGGTCTCTCATTCGGCGTTAACTAACGAAGAAGCTTACTCGGCGATAGAAGACAGCATAAAAGAGCTGGGGGCAGGATCGAAACCAAAACCCTTAGAACCGTCTGATGAGATGATCGAAGCCCGTCAGAAAAGCAAAGCCAACCGAGAGCGCGAACCGGCTATATTCGAAAAGTCCAAACGCCGACGACTGTATGAAAAGGTCGAGGTACCCCAATCGGAGCGAAGCATCCCTGTCGCCAGCAAAAGAAAGCTTAAAGTAAGGAAACGATTCGCTAGGGCCCTGTCAATAGGAATGAAGTTTCCCTCTTTCAAAGGAAATTCTCCTGGCAGTATACATCTTGATGAAGCGGACATACATCCTAACTTCTGTTTATACCATCAGAGGATGGCACACCTTATCGAGGAGTGCATAGCCTTTAAAAACTGGTGGCAGGGATATGTTGCCCACCGACAACACGTTCAACGAGTGAAGCGCAAGGCTCATCGGGAACAGAAAAGCACGACAGATGAGCGCAAAAGAGCCGCTGGCAACTCTCACATAGTCGACACCAAGGGATCGCAAGTTATCACCTTTGGAAGCGACTCTGATGAAGAAATCGCCCTCAGCCCTCTCTTCAAGGAATCCACCTCCGACACAAAAGATGCGAAGATTTGCGAGAAAATCTAGCTGCGTAATCGTACGTTGCCCGAAAAATCTCGGACCTATGAACGTATGACCGAAACGTCTTTAAACTACTACAAACCCGCGGCATCCCCAGGTTGACGTGGTAAAAAAAACGTCCATAAGTGAAATGGGCACGGATGAAAACCCGAAAAGGCTCCGTGAGTAAAAACAGCGGGACTACCGGCGAGTTTTGTGAAAACCCGAAAGGGCGCAATCGCGTCAAAAGACACTTGCAAGGTCCTCTCGACCCTGTAAGGAGAAACCACCTGCGTAAGATCCTTACGATTCACAAAGAAGAAACACACTTAGGGATCCCCACGATTCCTAAGGAGAAATTACACTTGCGAGATCCTCACGACTCGTAAGGAGAACCCTCTTATAAGACCCTCATGGCTCATAAGATTCAAAAGTCTTAAGCTACAGGGATCTGAACCTGTTCTTAAGCCATCATCTTTCCCAGATTGCCCTACAAGCGGTTCAATGCTGACCCTTGTATACAATCCACAGGCACGAATAAACATTTCCCTAACAAAGTCCCACCAACGACTAGGGATATGCTCATACGGCGAATGACACTTGTAAGTCATCTCGACTTATAAGGAGAAAACACTCTTGTAAGATCCTTACGACTTATAAGAGAACACACACATAGGAATCCTCACGATTCCTAAGGAGAAAACGCACCTACGAGATCCTCACGACTCGTAGGGAGAAATACCTTTATGAGACCCTTACGGCTCATGAAGTCAAAAGCCTTAGTCGACGGGATCCTAACCCTGTTTGCTAAGCCACCTTTGTTCGACATCGACAGAGGAAAATGATGATTCGCTTCTGGTAATATCCCAGTTGTAGCGATGCTGATGCCTAAATCGGTATCAAATTCCAAGTCCTTTCATGGCAAATGATGATTCACTCCTGGTAATATTCCAGTCGCAGCGATGCTGATGCTAAAATTGGCACCAGATTCCAAGTTCCATACTCGTGGCAAAAAGTCAACGAGCCAAAAATGCATATGAAATAGCCGAAATGATGGGGCAACTTGCAACAAAATCAGCAGGTAAAAATGTATGCATACAAAAACAGCCGAAATGATTGGGCAACTTGCAATAAAAAGCAGCGAGTAAAAAGAAAAATAGCCGAAATGATTGGGCAATCGCGACTTTCGCGATATAAAAGCTGAAATGATATAGCATTACGGAAAGAAAACAAAAAAATAATATAGAATGAAACTTTTGCCCTGCAGGTGAGGTCACATTGACCCCTGTATACAATCCATGGGCACAAACAAGAAGGGGACCCTATCGTCCCATCAGGCTCCATCAGAAAGCGAGGCTAAATCTCGACGGTTCATAGACAACCTAGAGACAACCTCGACATTTGTTGCAATATTGCAAACACAATGCCAACAAACGAATCAAAGGAAGATCCATAGCTTCAGGGTCTCGACGTCAACATCGACAACTTAGAGATCACCAATGGCGTTTCTCCTCACTCCAACCAGATGCACACGTGACGTCAACAACCGACCTCAGAGTCGCAACGAAGCGGAGCTATGGCAAAGTCCCTAGTTCCAAATCTCAATGGCCACATCTACAGGCCGAAGACCAACAACGGTGTGCATCCTCATTCCAGCAGGACACAGATGCTATACCATCAATCGGAGCCACGGCAAAGTCCCCAGTTCCAATACTCCACTGTTCGCAGACAACCTAGAGTCAACCATGACATCGCAGAAAGCGGAATACGTCATCCAATGGCTCTGTCTCGGAAACAAGTCAACCGACCCTAGGGAAATCAGTGTCCTTGGCAACCTCCTCGATTCAGGGAAATCAGCGTCCTTGACGAGAGCATCTCGATTCGCATCGACCCGCAGAGAAATCAGCGTCTTTGCAGGAATACCTCGATTCGTTTCAACCCTGAGGAAATCAGTGTCCTTGGCAAAAACCTCGATTAAGGGAAATTAGTGTCCTTGAAGAGAGCATCTCGATTCGTGTCGACTGATTGATCTCAAAAACTATCTATTACCGCAATCAAGAACGGCGTCGCATGTAGCTAGCCGGTGAGTACGGGTCGGTCCACAGAGATGTTGTGAATTTCCTATTCGCTCAAATGAGTTAATTCCGATTGTGGTCGGATTGATTATTAAATCTAAAAACTAAATTAATCTATATCTAAGTCTTGCTAGGGTTAGGTCTAGGTTAAGTTTGGAAAGTCTATAAATCTCACCGCTTTCTATACCCATATGAAGATCTAATTAGGTGTTATGGTAATTATTAATAAAAGGGATTAGAACCATTTGGAAAGATGTTTCTTCCTATAGGTTCTTGTCCTTCCTTTAGAAATCCTTACCCTAACCTCCATGGAAAACCATCACAACCGGGCCTTTATACTACGGTATCACCGCTACCTCGATGGATAGGGTGCCGTAGGGAGCGGTATGTGCTTGTATGTATAGAGTCCTATGAAAATATATGACGGGCAAGAAAGGGGATGAGAGATCTTCGTCTCTCAAACCTTTCCCAGATCTAACCCTAACAAGCGAGGAGACTACTCACTCATTAGGGAATTTAAAAACATTTATCTAGGGCAAAGAATGAAAATTACCTAGGGCAAGAATTGAAATCAAAATTAGGGCAATTAAATAAATCTACTTACTTTACAGATGGCTCTCTCCAAACATTTACACAGGGTTGTCAGATCTGAATAGATGATATGAAAAGAGGCATCGATGCTCTCCAAAAGAATTCTAAATTTTATTCATAAAAAGAGGCATAGGGAGGCATGAAAAGAATACAATGATTTGGGCTTCTATTTATAGGAGATAGAAACCCTAGGTTACAATTGATTCACATGTCTACATTTACCAAAATATCCTTAGGAAGACCTGGTCAAAGTAGACTTCCAAGCTTTTGGTAAAATTTTATGTCTGGAAATTTTGGAACTGATTCTGGGCTTCTTGGGCTTTTTATTTCTTTGGATCTTTATTCAATTTGGATTCTCTATTTCTTCCAGATCTCCAGTGAACAATTGCAGTGGACTTTTAACCGTTTGCTTTGTAATCTTGGACCTTACGTTGCCTTGTACTGATCTTTTGTGTAGGCTTGATTAAGATCCTTCTATTTGTTGGTCAAAGTCCCTTTTTTGTGTCGTTTTTTCATCGTTTTCACTGTTTTCTGTCCAAAAACCTGTAACCTGTAATATGTAGCAGACATGCGTCAAAAGCACCTGTTTATTTGTAAAAAGAATAAGAATGGGGAATATAATAATGCAATATTATGGTGTAAACAAATACCCCCAAACTTATCTTTTGCTCGTCCTCGAGCAAACTTATTTTTTATTCTTTACAAAAAACCTAACCGCACTTTCGCAGGGAATCGCGATTGCACTGAGCACGTGCAACAAGCCGTTAAACCTCTAGGTGTCCCTAGTAGGAGGAGTGTTTTCTCCTGAGGGTTTTCAGCGGATACTACCCACAAAATCCTATCAATTTGGCTTTTTCGACTTTAATTCTCCAATTAGAGTTTCTAACAAGGAATTCTATTATCGTCGACTCGTAAATTATCCACCCATATTCTTCACACTTCTTCATCATCTAACTTAAGATTATATATATTCTGCAGACCTACTTAGCTTTCGGCATCTCTTAAGTTTTCCTTCTGGGGTTCCATCTCCACTTAGGAATTTTTATCAACTCTACTAAAGATACAAGTTCTATTCTTCACCCCTTTCTCTCATCTAAACTCCAATCACATACCCCTATGTGTGTGTAAATATCACCCCTACACTTGAAAATTCAAATCAAGCAATTATACTCTTGTCCGTTGTCCAAAGTACTTATTAGTATGTGAATTTTTAATTGAATTTCGCTTACATATCCTTCATGCGACCGTTAATACTTCTTGAGGTACCAACAACCGATTACAACATATGTTTGCACTTTAAAGCGTAATTCTTAGTCTTGCAACACCCAAGGCTTTAGCAGTGACTCCCAAAGTAGTTGGTCTAAGGCACTAGGTGATGAAGCACCCTCGCTAAATATTTTTCTATTTTTGCAGCCTTAAGTAATCACAAAAACCAGTGTTCATTTTTTTTTCTTTATTCACTTTTTTTCTTTTATTTTCTTCGTACTAAGGACTTTAGAAAAGAGCATTTCAACGTCTCCTCTACTATTCCAAGTTTCAAGGTGCGTGATTGTGCAATTTATAGGGTATACATTTTCAGAATCTAGACTTAAGCTAGGAATTATTTTTCAAACTTACACTTTAATAAAGATATCAATACTTTTCTTTTGTTTCGACTTAGCCCAAAAAGTTAACTCAAAATTTGCCTATTTCTAAATAAACTACAAAGACATATACTTTCTACCGTTAAACTTTAAGGAAGGTTATTTTTAGGGTTTTTAATTTACTACGTCTAAGATCTAGTTGTTCCTAGCTAGTTGGCCTATTTGTCAAACTCTAGTCAAATAAGCCAAAATTGAATACAATAATTTTTATAATTTTTATAATTTTCAAATTTTTATGGGTTTTAAAATAAGTATGCAAATGCAAAAATATGTACATATGAATGCGAAGCAAGAAAACGTACCAAGCATACCCCCAAACTTAAGCTTGACAGTGTCCTCACTGTCATGCCACACCAAGAGGGTCAAAATTGTCGGCACTGCCCTGTTTATTTATTTATAAATTTTTTATATTTTTTAATGTTTTGAAATTTTTTATTTTTTTATTTTTTATAGAAAAAGAAAACAAAAAATATATGTACATATATACAATAAGATCCTCCCCAAACTTAAGCTTGGCCTTACACAAGCCAAAAGTTAGCACCAACCATTCAAAAATCTTATCATGGTAATGGTCGAGTTGGTGAAAGAATGAAGTGGAAAGAAAAGAGATGAGAAACACACAAGACCGTGTGGAGGTAGAAACGGGATACGGTCTCGGTGGGGGAGAAGAATGGCGGAAAGGAGAAAGAAGTTGAGTACGATCTTGAGGGTGTAAATCGAGTGAATAAATTAGCGCAATATGTGATGACCGATGTGTTAAAAGCGATTGCGCTAACCTATCAACCCGTCGAGAAATGGGGTCAAATCCTTCACGATTCGTAAGAAAACATGGGTACGTCGAACTTGGTATAGGAGATGAAAGCGTAACGGTCTCTTGTACGGTCGGAACGATAGGAAGGACGAAAGGGAGTGAATTAGGGATAGTGTTATTCTCACCTAAGTAATCTGTCGCGAACTTGAAGGATTCCATCAATGGTTCGAAACAACTGTAAGCAACCGAGTCTGATGGTTCGACTAACTCATCTGAAAATGTAAAGGACTCAAACTCGGACGGTGAGTCATCAACATCGTCCGAAAAAGTGAAACACTCATACGTGTTATCGTCTGTGAGAACTGTGTCAGATTCAAAGGAAAATTTTTCAAGCTCACAGTCTTCAAGCGTGATCTTTTGTATGGTCGGAACGATGGAAAGGAGGGATAGTGATTTAGGTAAAGGTTCAAGAGGATGAATTGGAAAATCTGACATATCAAACAAAAATGGTTCAACCTCAATATTATCCTCACTACTCTCCTCAATATTATCCTCATAATTCTCCTTAATACTTGTCTCATCCATGCCATTATCATCAAAATCAAGACGCATATGAAGTTCGGGAGAAACAATTAATGACTCGGGATGATGAATTGGACATAAAATTTCAATCAAATCGACAGGTTCATCATTCGAAATATTCCCGGCGTCTATATCCTCAATCAAGTGAAAATCAATATTTTCTGACACCTCATCAAAAGCATGGATATTTATCGATTTAGGTTCTAGAGTGGAGGTGTAAAGGTCAAAAGGATTACGTTTGGTTTCACTCGAAAGGGGTTCTTCACAATCTGGCAAATCAAGCACTACAAAGTCGCACAACTCATTTTGGACACATGTTTGAAAATTGGAGTTGTTGGATTCAATTGGGTATGGGTAAGTTTGATTTGGAAAGCCTCTCACATTCTCACTCTGTCCAACCGCCTCCTTATACATTGAAAAATTTAGAGCTAGTGGAAAACTAGCTACCAGTTCACTAGGTTGCATAAGGGCGGCTACGGACGCGTCCACATTCCTCACCATTTTGTTTGTTGCTGCAATATAAGCCTCCAACGACTCTTCCAAAATAGACTTGGGTGGTGAGGGGGTTTCGGTAAAAGATTCGAAATTGTTTGGATATGTGAAACTCCCAAAAGACTGTGTAGAAGCAGGGTCTAGTGAAGATAGGAAAGTCGAGTAGGACTAATAAGAATTGGATGGTTGGACAGGAGTAGGGTCAACATGTGGATAAAAAGGTGAATGGACTTGTTGATCCCTAAAACTAGATGTGTGGAGAGGGGTGAAAGATCGGCTACGAGATTGAGCAATATGCTCAGCAATGGACATCGGTTTAGGAGTTACAGCTGGACTTGAAAAAGTGGTATCAACATATGAAGGTGGTAAAGGTTGACTTGGTTGACACAAAGTGGGTTGTAAAGTAAAACTGTTTCTTCTAGACGCTTCTATTTGATCTTTCAACGAAATTTTTGGCACGGAGGGATCGTCTTTAAATTGACCGAACACATTAACGTACGACGCAAAATTAGGTTCGGGATACCAAAGTTCGGCAAGAGATTTATGATATGGGGTACCCATGATAGATGAAAGAGAAGATGAAGAAGGTAGGTGGTGCAAGGATTTCTCAGCGAAAAAAGTTGCAAGTCTTTTTATAAAAAAAAAATTCCTCTTATTATTCTTTTTTATTTGTTTTGCAAAAATTTTCAATAAAGGGCTAAGACACAAATGCAAATAACCAGAAATGCACAATCAGTCCTAGATCTAGGGTCACCTAGGTCAGCTAGACAGCTCCTAATTGTTCCAAAGGGCTAGAAATAGGACCTCAAACCGCCTCTTCACCGCCAATTGCGGCCAGGTAAGTGCCAGGTAAGTGGGAGGCTCCCCGCTACAAGTAGCGGTCCTAATTAAGTAACCACTTGCCTTAGACACACTTGCCTAGACACCGCAAGGTCAGGTTAAGATAAACGGTCGATACCTATAACTAGTCCTCTGTCCTATTGAGCTCGAAGTCCTTAGGGCTGAGTCTAGTATTTTTTAATTAAAAATTGGTCAATGCAAATGCTTTATGTGATTTCTGGGGTCCTGGGAAGGGTGATGAAATCCCCACCCAATCTGAATTGGTCAAAAGCCCCTTAAAATCCGATTAAAAATATGCAAAACCGTAAATCACTTGCAATCAAATCTTTTTTATGAATTTCAAGGTTTGTAAGTTTTCTAATTAAAATTTTCCTTTTTCCGCTTGCTCTTTATTTGGAAAGATATTTTTAGCAAAAAGATTAAGGATATGCAAATCAGAAAAGATCACTTGCAATCAATTATTATTTTAAGCGCGCGCAAAGAATCATGCACAAGATTTGTTATTTGGAAGGGGGAAGATTTTTAAGCGCAAAGAAATCCTGCAGGAGATTTTTCAGAAGAGATATCAGGGATTTACAGAGGAGAAGATCAGAAGACTTACAGTTTTTTTGTTTTTGTTTTTTTCGACCAAAACGCGGCGGTTCCGCGGTCGCAGGCAGGTCGCGCGGCGGTTCCGCGGCCGGAATGGGGTCGTCGGCAGTTTTTTTTTGTTTTGAACCAGATCACAGCGATTCTTCTTGTTTGACTCGGTCCTCCAAATTTCTTCTGTTTCTCGGTTGTTGTGATATTTCTCTGTTTGTTCGGATTTGATATTTGCTGTTTTGATCTCTGTAGATTTCCAGATCCGAATTTATTCGTAGATCCTGCAAAATTCACACAAAAATACCCTTTCCAAAAATAACAGATGATATATTTTTATATTTTTTATTTTTTTCAAATTTTTATGATTTTTTTTAATATTTTATATTAACCCGAAATTACAAAAAGGAAATTTTACGCCATCCCCGGCAACGGCGCCATTTGATTCATCTCAAAAACTATCTATTACCGCAATCAAGAACGGCGTCGAATGTAGCTAGCCGGTGAGTACGGGTCGGTCCACAGGGATGTTGTGAATTTCCTATTCGCTCAAACGAGTTAATTCCGATTGTGGTCGGATTGATTATT
Source organism: Agapanthus africanus (assembly GCA_030015575.1). Taxonomy (NCBI): domain Eukaryota; kingdom Viridiplantae; phylum Streptophyta; class Magnoliopsida; order Asparagales; family Amaryllidaceae; genus Agapanthus; species Agapanthus africanus. The sequence goes on from CM057337.1 coordinate 762,588,016, forward strand.
AAATCTAAAAACTAAATTAATCTATATATAAGTCTTGCTAGGTCTAGGTTAAGTTTGGAAAGTCTATAAATCTCACCGCTTTCTATACCTATATGAAGATCTAATTAGGTGTTATGGTAATTATTAATAAAAGGGATTAGAACCATTTGGAAAGATGTTCTTCCTCTAGGTTCTTGTCCTTCCTTTTGAAATCCTTACCCTAACCTCCATGGAAAACCATCACAATCGGGCCTTTATACTACGGTATCACCGCTACCTTGATGGATAGGGTGCCGTAGGGAGCGGTATGTGTATGTATGTATAGAGTCCTATGAAAATATATGACGTGCAAGAAAGGGGATGGGAGATCTTCGTCTCTCAAACCTTCCCCAGATCTAACCCTAACAAGCGAGGAGACTACTCACTCATTAGGGAATTTAAAAACATTTATCTAGGGCAGAGAATGAAAATTACCTAGGGCTAGAATTGAAATCTAAACTAGGGCAATTAAATAAATCTACTTACTTTACAGATGGCTCTCTCCAAACATTTACACATGGTTGTCAGATCTGAATAGATGATATGAAAAGAGGCATCGATGCTCTCCAAAAGAATTCTAAATTTTATTCATAAAAAGAGGCATAGGGAGGCATGAAAAGAATACAATGATTTGGGCTTCTATTTATAGGAGATAGAAACCCTAGGTTACAATTGATTCGCATGTCTACATTTACCAAAATATCCTTAGGAAGTCCTAGTCAAAGTAGACTTCCAAGCTTTTGGTAAAATTTTATGTCTGGAAATTTTGGAACTGATTTTGGGCTTCTTGGGCTTTTTATTTCTTTGGATCTTTATTCAATTTGGCTTCTCTATTTCTTCCAGATCTCCAGTGAACAATTGCAGTGGACTTTTAACCGTTTTCTTTGTAATCTTGGACCTTGTGTTGCCCTGTACCGATCTTTTATGTAGGCTTGATTAAGATCCTTCTATTTGTTGGTCAAAGTCCCTTTTTTGTGTCGTCTTTTCATCGTTTTCACTGTTTTCTGTCCAAGAACCTGTAACCTATAATATGTAGCAGACATGCGTCAAAAGCACCTGTTTATTTGTAAAAAGAATAAGAATGGGGAATATAATAATGCAATATTATGGTGTAAACATCGACCCGCAGAGAAATCAGCGTCTTTGCAGGAATACCTCGATTCGTATCAACTCCGAGGAAATCAGTGTCCTTGGCAACCTCCTCGATTCAGGGAAATCAGTGTCCTTGGCAACCTCCTCGATTCAGGGAAATCAGCATCCTTGACGAGTGCATCTCGATTCGCGTCGACCCGCAGAGAAATCAGCGTCTTTGCAGGAATACCTCGATTTGTCTCAACCCCAGGGAAATCAGTGTCCTTGGCAACCTCCTCGATTCAGGGAAATCAATGTCCTTGACGAGAGCATCTCGATTCACATCAACCCGCAGAGAAATCAGCGTCTTTGCAGGAATACCTCGATTCGTCTCAACTCCGAGGAAATCGGTGTCCTTGGAAAAAACCTCGATTCAGGGAAATCAGCGTCCTTGACGAGAGCATCTCTCTTCGCGTCGACCCACAGAGAAATCAGCGTCTTTGCAGGAATACCTCGATTCGTTTCAACTCCGAGGAAATCAGTGTCCTTGGCAAATACCTCGATTCAGGGAAATCAACGTCCTTGACGAAAGCATCTCGATTCGCGTCGACCCGCAAGGAAATCAGTGTCTTTGCAGGAATACCCCGATTCGTTTCAACTCCAAGGAAATCGATGTCCTTGGAAAAAACCTCGGTTCAGGGAAATCAGCGTCCTTGACGAGAGCATCTCGATTCGCGTCGACCCGCGGAGAAATTAGCGTCTTTGCAGGAATACCTCGATTCGTCTCAACCCCAGGGAAATCAGTGTCCTTGGCAACCTACTCGATTCAGGGAAATCAGCGTCCTTGACGAGAGCATCTCGATTCGCGTCGACCCGCAAAGAAATCAGCGTCTTTGCAGGAATACCTCGATTCGTCTCAACCCCAGGGAAATCAGTGTCCTTGGCAAACTCCTCGATTCAGGGAAATCAGCGCCCTTGACGAGAGCATCTCGATTCGCGTTGACCCGCAGAGAAATCAGCGTCTTTGCAGGAATACCTCAATTCGTTTCAACCCTAGGGAAATCAATGTCCTTGGCAACGTCCTCGATTCAGGGAAATCAGCGTCCTTAACGAGAGCATCTCGATTCGCGTCGACCCGCAAAGAAATCGGCGTCTTTGCAGGAATACCTCGATTCGTCTCAACCATAGAGAAATCAGTGTCTTGGGCAACCTCCTCGATTCAGCGAAATCAGCGTCCTTAACGAGAGCATCTCGATTCACGTCGACCGGCAGAGAAATCAGTGTCTTTGCAGGAATACGTCGATTCGTCTCAACTCCGAGGAAATCAGTGTCCTTGGCAAAAACCTCGATTCAGGGAAATCAGCGTCTTTGACGAGAGCATCTCGATTCACGTCGACCCGCAGAGAAATCAGCGTCTTTGCAGGAATACCTCGATTCTTCTCAATTCCGAGGAAATCAGTGTCCTTGGTAAAACCTCGATTCAGGGAAATCAGCGTCCTTGACGAAAGCATCTCGATTCGGGTCGACCCGCAGAGAAATCAGCGTCTTTGCAGGAATACCTCGATTCGTCTCAACCCCAGGGAAATCAGTGTCCTTGGCAACCTTCTCGATTCAGGGAAATCAGCGTCCTTGACGAGAGCATCTCGATTCGCGTCGACCCGCAGAGAAATCAGCGTCTTTATAGGAATACCTCGATTCGTTTCAATTCCGAGGAAATCAGTGTCCTTGGTAAAACCTCGATTCAGGGAAATCAGCGTCCTTGACGAGAGCATCTCGATTAGCGTCGACCCGTAGAGAAATCAGCGTCTTTGCAGGAATACCTCGATTCGTCTCAATCCCAGGGAAATCAGTGTCCTTGGCAACCTCCTCGATTCAGGGAAATCAGCATCCTTGACGAGAGCATCTCGATTCGCGTCGATCCGCAGAGAAATCAGCGTCTTTGCAGGAATACCTCGATTCGTTTCGACTCCAGGGAAATCAGTGTCCATGGCAAAACCTCGATTCAGGGAAATTAGCGTCCTTGGCTAGAGCATCTCGATTCGCGTCGATCCGTAGAGAAATCAGTGTCTTTGCAGGAATATCTCGATTCGTATCAACTCCGAGGAAATCAGTGTCCTTGGCAAATACCTCGATTCAGGGAAATCGGCGTCCTTGACGAGAACATCTCGATTCGCGTCGACCCGCAGAAAAATCAGTGTCTCTGCAAGAATAAACAACGTCGGCAAAGCGGAGCCGCGGCAAAGTTCCCAGTTCCATGACTCGGCGATGCACAGACAACCCAAAGTCAACCCTCGACCTCCCTGTTGAAGCAATGCTTTGACTCGGGAGTAGGTCAACTCATCAATCACTTACGAGTCCTCTCGACTTGTAAGGAAGAAAATTCTCTTGTGAGATCCTTACAGCTCTCATGAGAAAACACACTTAAGAATTCTCACGATTCCTAAGGAGAAAACACACCTACGAGATCCTCTCGACTCGTAGGGAGAAAAAAATATTTATGAGACCATCACGGCTCATAAAGTTGAAAATTCTTAGGCAACAGATCTGAACCTGTTTCCTAAGCCATCGCTTCTTATCTCGATTCAGGGAAATCAGCGTCTTTGGTGAGAAACTCTCGATTCGTTTCGACCCGCAAGGAAATCGGTGTCTTTGCGAGAATCTCTCGATTCGTCTCAACTTGCGGAGAAATTAGTGTCCCTACGCATAAAGAAAATTCTCTTGTGGGATCCTTACGATTCTCAAGAGAAAACGCACTTAGGAGTCCTCACGATTCCTAAGAAGAAAAGACACCTACGAGATCCTCACAACTCGTAGGGAGAAAAGCCTTTATGAGACCCTCATGGCTCATAAAGTTGGAAAGCCTTAGACAACAGATCCTAACCCTGTTTTCTAAGCCATCGCTACCTTATAAAGAGTTCAAGATGAACTGTTATCTACCATCTATGGGCCACACTTGCCAAAGCTACATACCACTGAAATGGAGAAGTTACTCATGAGCATATAAACTACTTTACGCCAGAGTAAAACATAAAGAAATAGAAGGGTACGGCTCATGGAGCTGAGGGTTTGGAACTATATCCCTTAAGAGTCAAGATTTGAGTCAATGATAACTGACGACGCTTGTGTCCGCTCGTTATCTTCTCAGATCAAGATCCTGAAAATTATATACCAACCCAAAACTGGTCATACTCCATGAATTACTCTGCACTACTTCACCCACATATATACTTATGTGGGCAAAGTAGCGGGGGGCATTTTTTCCTGCCAAAATTTTTTTTTTCTGCGCAAAAGAGCCCAAGGTATCAAATGGTAGCGATACGTTTAAGAAAATGTGAACCAGTATTTTCCGGGCTGTATTTTGACAAACTCCCGAATGTGAAATAGCTAAATTCTGACGGCATCGAAAACGTCTCGAAAAAGCCTTCGATTTGATATATTATAGGCTTCATAATTCATCCGGGATCAAAAGTTATGAGCAAATATGCTATGCTCGTGTAATCTAAGGAAGAAAATGCGAACCAGTATTTTCCGGACTGCATTTTGACAAACTCTCGAATGAGAAACAGATAAATTCTGATGGTATCGAAAGTGTCTCGAAAAATCCTTCGATTTAATATATTATGAACCTCATAATTCATCCGGGATCAAAAGTAATGAGGCATCACATGCTCACACGTGACCGGGCATCACGGCCCACACGTGACCCGGCATCACGTGCAGACACGTGATCATTTACAGGCAAAACCTGTAGGCACTGAATAAAATAAATAATTTGAAATAATTAATCAGTGGTGTCACGTGCCAACACATGATAGGCCTTTAAACCCACTTAAAGGAATTAAAAGTATAATAAAATAACAAGGAAAAACCCAAATGGGGCATCATGTGCCAACACGTGACCAAGGGTCACGTGCTGACACGTGATAATTCCTGAGTTCTTTAAAACAACAGAATTAAATTCTAGTCAAATGCTTAATCAGGGGGTCATGTGCCAACACGTGATGAGTTCGTAAAGATCTATGAATTAATAGAATTAAATTCTAATTAAGAGAGAATCAAAAATCCTAACTGGAAAAATATTTCTCTAAATCTTTCCAAACAAAAAAGATGGCGCTCTGTAAAATGGAGCACCGTTGGATTAAAAATCCAATGGTGATTAAAAATCACCAATTTATGGAAAGATTTTATACAAGGAAAGATTTCCCTGAAAATTCACCAAGAATAACAAACAGAATATCTTTTGGATTAAAAATCCAATAGTGAATAAAATTCACTGAGTGATCTAAAAGATCATATTGGTTACAGAAACAACCAAAATCTTTTAATGAAAGATTGACCAAACAAAATTGATTCTTTTCTTTCTCCTATAAATAGGAGCCAAGAAGAGAAGAGAAGAGGATCTACTTTTTTAGGAAATATACAACAACAGAGAGAAAAAAGAGAGGAGAATTTAATTCTCAAGAGAGAAAAAGAAGATCTCTTCAGAAAAAAAAATCCTAGGTAAGAAAGGGGAAAGAGATCTAAGCTCCATAAAACAAAAAGAGAATTTAATTCTCAATCTAAGAGTTTAACTCTTCTGCAAAAGAACTTAGTTCTTCCTTTGGTTGAAGATCTGCAGAAACAAATCTTCTCACAAGTTGAGAATTTAATTCTCATTGGGGAGATTCTGCCATGCAGATCCAAAACTTAGAGGGAGAATTGAGTTTAGAGAATTTAATTCTCCTAAATTCATAGGAATTTAATTCCCCCAAATAAAACTAGGGTTTAACCCTATATGAGAATTTAATTTTCTCAATTTCACAGGAATTTAATTCCCCCCAAATAAAACTAGGGTTTAACCCTATATGAGAATTTAATTCTCTTAAAGTTATAGGAATTTAATTCCTCCAAGACAGAACTAGGGTTTAACCCTATATAAGAATTTAATTCTTTCACATACATGGGAATTTAATTTCTTTAAAACATAATTAGGGTTTAACCCTACTGTTACGCCCCGCTTCCCGGTAGACGGCGAAGGGGACGCGACTGGTCCGCTACGTATTTACTGTGAAGTAAATAAGCTAAGCGTATCTAAGCAATATAAAAGTAATCACAAGAGACAAGAGATATAAAAATAACAGCAACTTTATTTATTAACATTCTTTTGTACAATGCATGAAAAGGAAATACAACTGAAGTAAAAACGATGCCTAAACAATGGCATAACAGGAAATTAAAGGTACTGAATGGAAATGTACAATATCTAGAGCTCGGGGTCTTTGAGGAACTGATCCAAGTTTTCACTGGTGGGCTCGATCTCTGCTGTGTCCAGATCACCTGACGACATTCAAAGAAGAAAGAAATAGAATATCATCAGCGAACAGGTCGCTCGGTAAGTCCCAAAGTTAAGCGAGAAATAGAAAAGACAGAATAAGAATGTATCTTTTAAAGTTGTATAATATTGTAGAATATTGTGTTAACGCTGTTGTTTGTACCTTGGTACAGAAGGATGCCAGTGTATACGAGAGGGGTCTCTATATGCTAGAGACCAGGGCAAACTGAAAGTACAAGGAACCGTTATGCCACGGTACAACAGCAACAGGATTCATGTTAGGTGTCTTAATCTTACTGTCTCGTGCCACTTTTAACACCTTCCGTACCAATCTACCCCTTAAACCCCGTAGTGTTTTGATTGTATTGTTATATTGCATTGTATAAGTTGTATAGTTGGATGACTGACCGAAACCATGATATCAGTAACGGATGTAATGGATGTAAACTGGAATCATGTAAATGGAAAGTATATCCATGGTTTGGTTCAGTCAAGTTAAATAGATTGATAACTGGATTTATGGATTCGTGTGTTCATGTTGAATTGTAATATTGTAGATTTATATGGTACTTGAATCATATTCAAGTCGGATTATGATCAGACTCAAACCCGAGTCAGACAGTAGAGATGTAAATCGAAGTCCTATATTTACTAGGGTCCTTAGGGTAATTTATAAAACTTGAGGGGGTTTTATGTAAAAATATTTTTGTATAGTTTTCAAGATACACCCCAAGTATTTATTATTCGTTTTTAGAGTTGTAATGAGGGTGGATTTTATATTGTGACATTTCTAGTGAAAATATCCTAATTTTTTTATAAATAAAGGTATTTATCTATAATATTGATTTATTAGAAGTTCATGGTATTTTAGTGTAAAATTTATTCTTGTGATTTTTAGAAAAAGGTGGAATATTTATATTATAATAAAATAGATATTTAAATGATAAATATACATATATTTATACAAAAATAATTTTAATAAATATTTTATATTCCAAAAATCTCATTTTCTTAAGATGTCGTATTTTAAACCTTTCGAGACCGAATGCTCCTTGCGGAGGTCTGAATCTCGCACTACTAAGCCCGAGGATGTGTGATAATCCGCACCATCCCGAACGGGTTCCCCAAAAATGGGTTGTAGTGGCGCTTTGCAAAGATTGTAAATACTAATCCTTTAGAAAACGGTTTTATAAAGTAAAAGGTATTTATTTGTAAAAATGTCAATTTTCCGTATTTTAGATTCTAGGGTTTCCTAAGCCAACTAGCCTATTTCTAAATGGTCTAAACGACAAGTCGTTAGATGCCTCAAATCGCCTCTTCACCGCCAATTATGGTCAGGTAAGTACAAATGAGGAAAGGAGGGATCCGCTCACGAATCACCGTGAGACGGGCCTTTTAAAGTTACCTTTCTCACTTGCCTAGCCTAGACACCACAAAATCAGGTTTGGATAAACGACCGATGTCCACAACTTATCGTATTTTCCTAATAAGAGGTATTTATTTTAAAAGTGTATCAAAGCTAAAACTTTTAGAAATGGTTTTATTAAGAATATGGTATTTAAATGAAAGTATTGTTTTATCGTATTCTAAGTTTTTGATGATATCGTTTAGGGTTGAATTTGCGTGTGTGTGGAGGTAGGTCATTACCCCGTGCTCTACTTTAAATGTATAGCAAAGTTAAGGGGATTAAATGTGAAATCGAAACATTATGGTATTTAAGTGAAAAATACGATAAATTGAAAAGGCTATCATTTCATGTGATGAAACTTGTTCAAATTGTTTGTTAAATGTTTAATAGTCAACATAAAGATGTTTAAGCATGAACGTATTGGTGAGAAGTGAAATTTTATAGAAAACCAAATTGAAAATCGGATTTGTTCCGATTCCGTCGGGTTTTGTAATTTCATATTTTAGAGAATAAGAAAGAGGGATAGAATGGGACTTAGGGTTTGGACAAACACGAGAGTGATAAGGAAGAAGGGGGTTCGCCGGTGCGTCGATTTGTCGCCGAGAGTACTTAGCACGATCACCGGAAGTTCGCCGTCGATTTCGTCGGGGCTTCGCCTTTCGCTCGTTTTCAAAGTACACAAGGTTTTTCTTGAGATTTTGAGAGTGTGGGCTCAGAATTTTAGGATGAGAGGGTAAGAGGTAGGGGTGTATTTATAGGGTTAGGGTAGGTGTAATAGGAAAATTCATTAAAAAATGTAGTAAATAGGTGTTAATGGGCTCTCTGGAGGTGGTCTGAAGAATTAAAGTATGCAGGGGGTATAAGGAGGTGAAGGGGCAAAAAATTGCAGTTGGAGACTAGTCCGGCCGGCCGAGTCCGGCCGGCGGCGCCGGCCCGAGTCGGGGTTGCAGGAGGTGGGGGGTCGCCGGGGGTAGCTACTGGTACTTCTAACTTTTCATGGGTAGTGGGGTTTTTGTGAGAAAACACGTGTTGACTGTTGGGCTTCTAAAGAATTTAAAACAAAACAATATTAAAAATAATGTGGGGCATGGGATTTGAACTCTGGTGGCTTGGTTCAGCAGTGCAAGGTATTACCAATGAGCTACAAGCTCTTGCTTGTAGTTATGGTGTGAAATAAATACTTAAAGAGATATCAGCAACATTAAATACTCCAAGTATACTTTGAATTTAAATCAATTCTTTGTTCATTAAAAATGGAGTTTTACAGTCTACCCTCCTTACAAAAATTCCGTCCTCGAAATTTACAACTTTTATTTGAGGACTAGTTTACAAAGAGGTGTGGATATCTAGTACGCATTTCATCCTCCCTTTCCCAAGTGGACTCTCCTGGAGTGTCCTTCCTCCACATCACTCGGACCAAGTTAACTTTCTTGTTCCGATGTGTCTTCACTTTCCTGTCCAGGATCCCCACAGGCTGTTGCTCACAAGACAAATCGGGCTGTATAGTGAGCTCGGAATGATCGAGAACATGGCTGGGGTCACTCACATACCTTTCGAGTTAGGATATGTGGAACACGTTATGCACTCCTTTCAATGAAGGTGGAAGCGCTAAGCGGTATTCCATTTCACCGACTCGTTCGAGTATGTCGAACGGTCCAATATATCTCGGACTTAGCTTACCCCATCTTCCAAATCGGATCACTCCGCGATTCGGAGATATCTTCAAGAACACATGATCTCCTGGCTGGAATTCCAGATGACGTCTCTTTGCATCAGCCCAGTGCTTCTGTCGATTTTGGGCTATGCGCATTTTTTCCCTGATAGTACGAACCACATCAACAGTCGCTACTATCATCTCTGGTCCAAGAAGTTCCCTATCTCCGATGTCGTCCCAACTTAATGGCAATCGACACTTCCTTCCATACAATGCTGCAAAAGGTGTCATTCCTATGCTTGCTTGGTAGCTGTTGTTGTACGAAAATTCCACAAGATGTAGGTGATCTTCCCACGATCCTTTGAAGTCTAACATACATGCTCTAAGCATATCCTCCAAGATCTGAATAGTTCGTTCCGACTGACCATCTGTTTGTGGATGATAAGCCGTGCTGAAGTTCAGACTTGTTCCCAAGCTTGCTTGCAGACTTTGCCAAAATTATGATCGAAACCTGGTGTCACGATCGGAGACAATATAGACCGGTACTCCATGAAGTCTCACAATTTCCTATATGAGTTCATGGGTATCAGAGATAGTACATTATGAAGAGTTTAAATCTTTAAATAGATTATTACCTCCATGTACTTCTTTGCTAGTGTCTCAGTTGATTGGCCAACTCGAAATGGGATGAAGTGAGCCGACTTTGTGAGTCGATCCACAATGACCCATACGGCATCGTTACCCTTTGTGCTGCGAGGAAGAGCAGTCACAAAATCTATCGTGATGTGTTGCCACTTCCATTCTGGAATTGGTAACGGTTGAAGTAATCCAGCAGTCCTGTGATGTTCAGCCTTTACTTGCTGACACACCAAGCACTTTGCGACGCTTCTGGCTACTTCATGCTTCATTCCATGCCACCAATAATTCTGACGTAGATCTTTGTACATTTTGGTACCTCCAGGGTGTACTGAGTAGAGAGAGCTGTGAGCTTCTTTCATTAACTCTTCCCGAACAGGACCTTTTGGTACACACAATCTGCTGCCGTATCTCAAAGATCCGTCTTCATGGATGATGAAGTCTGTTCTGAGTCCATTCTCCACTTGTTCTCTGATCTTTTGCAACATAGCATCACTTGCTTAGGCTGCTTTGATCTGATTGACAATGGTTGATTGAACTTGTAAATTCATCAAACTTGAAGTATTACCTGGCATGACTACTTCAATCTCCATCTGATGCAAGTCTTGTTGAAGCTTCCACTGAGCGGTGAGATTCATTGCTAATGGTTGGCGACTAAGTGCATCAGGTACCACATTCACCTTCCCTGGGTGATATTGCAAGTTGATGTCAAAGTCCGCCATGAGTTCTAACCATCTTCTCTGCCGCATATTCAACTCCTTCTGAGTAAACACGTACTTCAGGCTCTTATTATCTGTGTAGATGTTCACTCGTTCACCAAGTAGATAATGGCGCCAAATCTTGAAAGCAAATATGATAGCTACCAATTCCAAATCATGCGTCGGATAATTGCGCTCATGAATCTTCAGCTGTCTTGAAGCATAAGCCACAACTTTACCATGCTGATGTAGAACACATCCTAATCCCTTACCGGATGTATCGCAATGCACTTCGAATCCTCCAGATTGATCCGATATAACGAGAATAGGTGCTGATGTCAACCTTGACTTGAGTTCTACGAAAGCTTGTTCGCATGCTTCTGACCACACAAAATCTTCATCTTTACGTGTGAGCTTGGTCAGGGGTGCTGCTATCTTCGAAAATCCTTCAATGAATCTTCTGTAATATCCAGCTAGACCTAAGAAACTCCGAATGTCCTTCACTGACTTTGGTGTAGGCCATTGTTCATATCATAATATTGCATTTTTTATTCCCCATTCTTATGCATTTTACAATGAAAACAGGTGCTTTTGACCCATGTCTGCTACATGTTACAGGTTACAGGTTCTTGGAGCGAAAACAGTGAAAAAGACAAAAGACGATACAAAAGAAGGATTTTTGACCAACAAATAGGAGGATCTTAGTCAAGCCTAGACGAAGAACAGTTCACAATCAACAAGGCAACGCAAGGTCCAAAATATCAAGACAAACGGTTAAAAAGCCATTGCAAATTGTTCACTGAAGATCTGGAACTAGTGTAGAAGCCCAATTGATAAAAGAACCAAAGAACCAGAAGCCCAAAAATACCCAGAACAAAACCCTAAAATTTCAGCAACTAAGCTTGCCAAAGGGCCGCGGAACCGCGACCCAAGCCAGCCATTGTCGCGATTCCGCGGCCGTATAATGCCCGTACTACAAGAAAATTTTACCAAAATGCGTTGGCGGCTCTGAAAAGATTTCCTAGGGGTATATTTGTAATTGTAGACATGCGAATCAACTGTAACCCTAGGGTTTCTATGTCCTATAAATAGAACCCAAAACCTTTGTATTTTCTCATGCCTCTATTCATCAATAAAATTCTGTTTTCTTTGAAGTTTAGAGCGCATCAATCGTAAGTAGGTATTTTTCTTGCCCTAGTTCTAGTTTTTATATCTGCCCTAGGTAAATTCTCTACTTGCCCTAGTTTAATTTAGTCTAGAATTTTATTAACTTGCAATAGATGTTTCTTCTCTTTAATAAAAACAAAATAAAAATTATCTCTTTTAATTCCCTCAATGAGCGAGTAGTTTCCTCGCTTGTTGGGGTTAGGAATAGGGAAGGGTTTGAGAGATGAAGATCTCTCATCTCTTTTCTTTTCCAATCTACAATGAACATTAGGACTCCATGCATACTCTCATCTTCCGCTCCCTACGGCACTTTACCCTCGAGGTAACGGTGATCCGTAGTATAAAAGACCGGAGTTGTGAGTTTTCCATGGAGGTTAGGGTAAAGGTTGATAAAGGAAGGACAAGGATCTAGAGGAAGAACATCTTCCCAATCATCCTAATCCCCTCTATTAAAATTTACCATAACCCCTAATATCAAATCTAAATTAAGGCATTGAAAAGAGGTGAAGATCTTTGTTTACCAAACTTTCCCTAAACCTAATCCTAGCAAGTTTCTAATCCTAGTATAACACAACTTCAATTTTTAGGTTTAATTATAAGACCAACACTATTTGGAATTAGCTCGTAAGAACTTTAAGGAAAATTACAAAATCCCTGTGGACCGACCCGTATTCACCGGCTAGCTTCATGCGACGCCGTTCTTGATTGCGGTAAATATTTTTGATCGACAAAATCTTTCTAAATCAAATGGCGCCGTTGCTGGGGATGGCGTAAAATTTCCTTTTTGTAATTTCGGGTTAATATAAAATATAAAAAAATCATAAAAATTTGAAAAATCAAAAATATAAAAATTCTATCATCTTTTATTGTTTGAAGGGTTTTCTTTGTGGATCTTTGCAGGATTGACGAATCTGAAACAACACAGAAGGCTAATCAGAAAAGGGTACATCAAAACAGGAGGAGATTGAAAGTACAGAACAGCTGAGAAAATTTGGACACCTGAACCTTCCTTTCAACCGCGGAATCGCGGCATTTGTGGCCTAACACCGCGGAACCGCGGTCTGGTTGAAGCTTCTCTGCGCGAAATTTGCATGGTTTGATTTCTCATTCTCCCCTCTGCAAATCCCCATACATCTTTTGCCAAATCTTCTGCAGGATTCTTTGCGCTAAAAATCTTCTTCCCCCTTCCAATAATTGATTTTCTGCAGGATTCTTTGTGCCGCTCTAAATAGCAAATTGATTGCAAGTGATTTACTGCTTTGCATATTTTAATCTGACTTTAAGGGGCTATTGACCAATTCAGATTGGGTGGGGATTTCATCACCCTTTCCAGGACCCCAGAAATCACTTAAAGCATTTGCATTGACCACTCTTAATTAAAAAAATATTAGACTCAGCCCTAAGGACGTCGCGCTCAATAGGACAGAGGACTAGTATAGGCATCGGCCGTTTATCCTAACCTGTCTTTGCGGTGCCTAGGCAAGTGTGTCAAGGCTAGTGGTTTTTAATTAGGCCCACAGTGTGGTTCCTTCCCACTTACCTGGCACTTACCTGGCCGCAATTGGCGGTGAAGAGGCGGTTTGAGGTCCTATCTCTAGCCCTTTGGAACAGTTAGGAGCTGTCTAGCTGACCTAGATGACCCTAGACCTAGGCCTGATTGTGTATTTGTGTCTAATTGCATTTGTGTCACAAGTCTCTTTTCAAAAATCTTTTTGCAAAAGCTCACATAAAAAAAGAAACAGGAAAAATCTCTTCAAAACTTGCAACTTATCGCTAAAGAAATCTTTGCACTCACTTACACTACTTCTTCTCATTGACGTTTTCTCACCTCCACATTCTGTCTTTCATCTTTCGACTGCACTAACCCTCTTAGTGTATGTCCGGTTGGACTAGGGACCCTAGCGCCCGATTAGTCCGTGTTTCGTTGGTACCGACCGACGAACCTTTCGACTCCGAAGTCGAAATCCTGTCCACTTCTTCACTTTCACCATCACATTCTTCTTCCGAAGGTATGTCGGGATACAATCCTAACAACACCTTACCGACGGGAATGATTTCACCTCCGTTAGGTGCGAATAACCCGAATCACCCGCCTGTTGAACCGCCCGCACGAGTTGCGCTCCAGGATCTTTTCTACCCCGTCCGCACCGCCCTTCCTACTTATCTTTCCTTCCCACCGGCTAATGGGGACAATTTTGAGATCAAACCCCACTTCATCAATATGCTGCCTAAGTTTCATGGTTTGGAATCCGAAGATGCATATATCTTTATCAACAAATTCCAAAACGTTTGCGCCATGATGAAAACTACCCAATTAAGTGATGACGCTATAAGGCTAAGGGTCATTCCTTTCACCTTATGTGACTTAGCCAAGAAGTGGCTATACAGCACAGCGTCACATTCAATTAGAAATTGGGACGAGTTTGTGAAAGCTTTTCTTAAAAAGTTCTATCCTCATCACAAAACTGCTAGAATCCGTAACGAGATTATACAATTTTCTCAGCTTTCGTCAGAACCATTTTGTAAGTGTTTTGAAAGATCCAAAGACCTACTCGTTCAATGCCCTCATCATGAGATCGGAAGTTGGCAACTCTGCCAAACATTATACGAGAGATTGAACCCGGCAACGAAGCAGTTGCTAGAAACCATCTGTCAAGGTCACTTTCTAACCAAATCAAGTGAGGAAGCGTGGCAGTTTCTTGAGAACCTTAGTGAACAAACAATTCAATGGGAGAGCACCAAGACCACATCATCTTCTTCTAGTGGTCAATCTAGGGCAGGCATACATCAATTAGATATATCGATTGCTATGAAGGCCGAGATGGCCGCTCTTACGAAAAAGCTAGAAGCGCTTGAGACCAAAATCTCATCGCCTTCTCCTGCCCCCGTTGCGCCTCCACGAACTGTTTGTGCTTGTTGTTCGGATCCATCACATCTCACCGAAGAGTGTCCCCACACTGTATCTACTCAAGGACAAGATCAAGTCAATGCTGCCTTTCAGCAACGACAAAGAAATAATCCATACGCTTCGACATACAATCCGGGTTGGAAGAGTCACTCAAATTTCGCTTGGAACCAAAATCAACAATCCCAAGGAGACAACAATTTTCAAAGGGCTCCTCCTCCACAACAACAAGCACCTCCACAAAATCAATTTCAGCAACCTCTCCAACAGCAACCTTACCCTAATCAAATGAACAATTTTGTACCCAACAATTTTGTTCCCCCTCAAAATGCTGTTAGCTCGCTTGAAAGAAGTCTAGAAGCGTTCCTAAAGCAATCTGCACAGTCCACAGCTAGGATAGAGACTTATGTTCAATCTTTGGTGCAAAACAGTGCCTCACACGATCAAAGCATCAAAGCTATTGAGGCACAAATTGCACAACTCAACGCAGCATTGAAAGAGCGAGAGAAAGGAAAGCTTCCGTCTTAGCCACTCCCAAATCCCGGTCACGCACATGTTGCACATGAACAGCAGAATCATAACGTAAATGCTGTGACCACGTTGAGATCCGGAAAAGTGCTGCAAAACAATGTAGGTATTAACCATAACACCCCAGCCGGTGGTCCTTCTTCATCTTCTTCACCTTCTTCTTCTTCTTCTTCTTCTTCTTCTTCGTTAGAGCCTATTCTCCATCCTTCACATGGCTCTTCCTCTTCTAGCTCGAACGGACCCACTTCTCACAACACGAACACATCTACACGGGGTTCCGTTCCAACTCAACAATCTGATCCGCAAAAATTGGACTCAACAACCTTTCAAAATGTTCCTTTTCCAAATCGGTTGAGATCCAATAAACCAACTCCACAGATGGAGAAGATTGTAGAGTTGTTCAAACAGGTTAGCATAAATATCCCTCTTTTGGATGCAATCCAACAAGTTCCTTCATATGCAAAAATCTTAAAGGACTTATGCACCAAAAAGAGGAAGTCACAAGTACCAAAGAAAATTTTCGTGGCTAGTGCTGTTAGTGATGCTCTTGTCAATTCTTTACCCCCAAAGCACAAGGACCCCGGTTGTCCTACTATTTCGATCACAATTAGGGACAAGAACATCAATAGAGCACTATTAGATCTTGGTGCTAGTGTCAATTTGCTACCTTATTCGGTGTACGAACAATTAGGCATTGGAGAGCTTAATCCCACTCATTGTACTCTCCAAATGGCCGACCAATCAATCACCCACTCTAGGGGAGAGTTGGAGGATGTGTTAATTAGAGTAGGGGATTTCATTTTCCCCGTTGACTTTATTGTTATGGATACACAACCTGTCGCTAACCCCCGTAATCAAATTCCGGTGATACTTGGTCGACCATTCCTCGCGACCTCTAACGCGGTAATCAACTGTCGTAACGGTTCAATGAATCTATCTTTTGGCAATATGACAGTTGAACTCAACATTTTCAAGTTAGGAAGTCAGCCTTGCGAGCCTAATTCTAGCGTACTTGATATTTACTCGATCAATGAGATCGCGGAGGAGTACTGTGAGTTCGAAAATTTTATGTTTGATCACAGCAATGATGACGCCACTAGTGCGTTCCTCCTAGAATCCGACACAGCTTTCACGACGGACAAAGATTACGAGTGTTTCACCTTTGTTGACGATCTTGAAGACTCTCCACCCGAGTTTGAGTCTTTTGCTTTTCCGGATGAGTTAGTTGAACCATCCGAGTCGGTAGCGTACACTCAATTTGAACCTTTGATGGAATCCTTCGAGTTTGAAATAGCTACTCTATTGTTACCATCTATTGTTTCACCACCTAAACTCGAACTAAAGGTTTTGCCGTCGCACCTAAAATATGCTTATCTAGGTGAGAATGAGACCTTCCCCGTTATCATATCTGCCTCTCTATCTCTCGAGCAAGAGAAGGCTCTTTTAATGGTCTTACACAATAATCGGCAAGCTTTCGGCTGGTCTATGGCGGACATCAAGGGGATTAGTCCCCTCATAGTCGAACATCATATACACTTGATGGATGATGCCAAGCCGGTAAAGGATCCACAAAGACGCCTCAACCCCATTATGAAAGAGGCGGTCAAGAAGGAGATTGTTAAGTGTCTTGATAGCGGTATCATTTACCCTATCTCGGATAGCCAATGGGTTAGCCTCATTCATATCGTGCCAAAGAAATCGGGCATCACGGTCATTACCAATGAGGCAAATGAGTTAATTCCTACTCTCACCCAAACTGGGTGGCGAGTTTGCATCGACTATAGAAAACTCAATGCCGCAACAAGGAATGACCACTTTCCTTTACCTTTCATTGACCAAATGCTAGAACGATTGGCGGGGCACGAGTTCTACTGCTTTTTAGATGGCTATTCCGGTTATAACCAAGTCTCCATCGCTAAAGAGGATCAAGACAAGACCACATTTACTTATCCCTTTGGCACTTTTGCTTATCGTCACATGCCCTTTGGGTTATGCAATGCACCCGCTACATTTCAGCGGTGTATGATGAGGATCTTTTCGGACATGGTGGAGAAGTTTTTGGAAATCTTTATGGATGATTTCTCCATTTTTGGTGACTCCTTCGACGAGTGTTTACGACATCTTGACGCAGTTCTTACCCGCTGTAGGGAGAAGAACCTAACTTTGAATTGGGAGAAATGCCACTTTATGGTACGAGAAGGCACTGTCTTAGGACATGTCATCTCGCAAAACGGCATAGAGGTTGATAGAGCTAAAATTGAAGTCATTTCTAATCTTCCTCCTCCTAAATGCGTCAAAGATATCCGAGCTTTTCTTGGCCATGCCGGTTTTTATAGACGGTTCATCAAGGATTTTAGCAAGATTGCTAGACCCTTGACTCTCTTATTGGCCAAGGACACTACATTTGTTTTCGACTCAACTTGCATGGAAGCGTTCGAGTCTTTGAAACACTCTCTCATTTCTGCGCCCATTCTTTCATCTCTAGACTGGACGCACCCTTTCGAAATTATGTGCGACGCATCAGATTTTGCCATTGGTGCTGTTCTTGAACAGCACATTAACAAGATGCCGCACGTAATTTACTACGCTAGCCGAACATTAAATGAGGCCCAACTAAACTACACAACAACAGAAAAAGAGTTTTTAGCAGTTGTGTTTGCACTTGAAAATTTTTTCCCTTATTTAATCGGCTCTCCAGTTATAGTGTACACTGATCATTCAGCTCTTCGCCACCTTTTTGCGAAAAAGGATGCTAAATCGAGGCTAATACGTTCGATCCTTTTACTGCAAGAATTTGACCTTGTCATAAGGGACAAAAAGGGATGTGAAAACGTAGTGGCCGATCACCTTTCACGACTTCCTTCTTCGCCTACACTTGAACTTCCAATCACTGATGTTTTTCCCGATGAGCAACTCTTGACCGTTTCTTGCGAACCATGGTTCGCCGATATTGTAAACTACTTAGCCACCGGCTTGATACCTAAAGATTGGTCGAAACAAGATAAACTTCGATTCTTGTCCCAAGTAAAGCATTTTTACTGGGATGAACCTTATCTTTTTAAATACTGTTCCGACCAAATCATTCGTCGGTGTGTACCGGAAAATGAGGTTAAGAGTGCGCTGTCTTTTTGCCACGATCAAGCATGTGGCGGGCACTTTGGCCCAAAGAAGACAGCCGAGAAAGTTTTGCAGTGTGGTTTCTATTGGCCATGACTCTTCAAAGATACATACGAATACTGCAAGACTTGCTCCCGGTGCCAACACTTGGGCCGGATATCGCGGAGAAACGAAATGCCGCTCCAACCAATTTTGGTTGTAGATATTTTTGATGTTTGGGGTATACACTTCATAGGACCATTTCCTAACTCTTTTGGAAATGTGTATATTCTTTTGGCTGTTGACTATGTTTCAAAGTGGGTCGAGGCTGTGCCTAGTCAATGAATGACAACAAGGTTGTCGTTCAATTTCTTAAAGAACACATCTTTTCTCGATTTGGGCACCCTCGCGCGATAATTAGTGATAATGGTTCTCACTTTTGCAATAGGACTTTTGAGTCCTTAATGCGCAAATATTCTATCACCCATAAGCTGTCAACGCCATACCATCCCCAAACATGTGGGCAAGCCGTGGTCTCGAATCAGCAAATTAACCAAATCTTGGAGAAAACGGTTTCTAAAAACCGTAAAGATTGGTCACTAAAATTGATCGATGCACTATGGGCTTTCCGTACTGCATACAAGACCGATCTTGGCATGTCTCCATACCGGCTTGTTTACGGGAAGGCTTGCCACCTCCCAGTAGAGATTGAGCACAAGGCATTATGGGCTATCAAAGAGCTGAATCTATCTTTAGGAGATGCGGGCAGCAACCGGAAGCTGCAGTTAAATGAACTAGAAGAGCTGCGGGATGAGGCATATGATAATGCCGTGATTGCTAAGAACCGAGCTAAGGTGTTCCATGATAACCACCTTTTGCGAAAGACATTTAAACCTGGTCAACAGGTTTTACTCTATGATACTCGGTTACATTATCATCTCGGCAAGCTCCGTTCTAGATGGAAGGGACCTTTTGTAGTCCGCACCGTTTATCCGCACGGTGCGGTTGATCTTGAAAATCCAGAGGACGGTACGATATTCAAAGTAAATGGGCATCGATTGAAGCCGTTCCTCACAGCGGACCCCTCGGAGGAGCTCCTGCTTTTGCAGGAGCCGATCTACACCGATTAAATCTCCTCCACTTTCACCCCCGAATTTCCAATCAACTTTTTCCAAAACATTATTTCAAATAAGTTTGGGGGTGTGTATAATATGTAAATATAATTGCCGACATTATCGACCCACTTGGTGTAACATGACAGTGAGGACACTGTCCAGTTTTAGTTTGGGGGTATGCTCGGTAAGTTTGATTTCTTCGCATTCATATGTATACTTTTGCATTGCACCTTTATATAAAAATCATAAAAATTTGAAAAATAAAAAAAAGTAGAAAATGAAAAACCCATAAAAATTGAAAAATTTCAAAAAAATTATAAAAATTAATGTATTCAATTTTGGTTAATTGACTTGAGTTTGATAAATAGGTCAACTGGCTAGGAAAAACTAGATCTTAGACTTAGTAAATTAAAAACCCTAAAAATAACCTTCCTTAAAGTCTAACGATAGAAAGTATATGTCTTTGTAGTTTATTTAGAAATAGGCAAATTTTGAGTTCACTTCTTGGGCTAAGTCGAAACGAAGTAAAAGTATTAAAACTTTTATTAGAGTACAAGTTTGAAAGATAATTCCTAGCTTAAGTCTAGATTCTGAAAATGTATACCCTACAAATCGCACAATCACGCACCTTGAAACTTGGAATAGTAGAGGAGACCTTGAAATGCTCTTGTCTAAAGTCCTTCACAATAAAAAATGAAAATAAAAAGTGAATAAAGGAAAAAAATGGACACTGGTTTTTGTGATCACTTAAGGCTAAAAGAAAAATAGAAAAATATTTAGCGAGGGTGCTTCATCACCTAGTGCCTTAGACCAACTGGTTTGGGAGTCACTGCTAAAGCCTTGGGTGTTACAAGACTAGGAAGTACGCTTTAAAGTGCTAATGCATCTTGTAATCGGTTGTTGGTACCTCAAGAAATATTAACGGTCGCATGAAGGATGTGTAAGCGAAATTCAATTAAAAATTCACTAACTAATAAGTGCTTTGGACAATGGACGAGAGTACGATTGCTTGATTTGAATTTCCAAGTGTAGGGATGATATTTACACACACGTAGGGATATGTGATTAGAGTTTAGCTAAGAGAAAGGAATGAAGAATAGAACTTGTATCTTTAGTAAAGTTGATAGAAAGTCCCAAGTGGAGATGGAACTTTAGAAGGAAAGCTTAGGAAATGCCGAAAGCTAAGTAAGTCTATAGAACATATATAATCTTAAGTTAAATGATGAGGAAGTGTGAAGAATATGGGTGGATAATTTACGGGTTGATGATAATAGACTTCCTTGTTAGAAAACCTAATTAGAAAACAAAAGTCGAAAAGCCAAATTGATAGGATTTTGTGAGTAGTATCCGCTGAAAACCCTCAGGAGACAACACTCCTCCTACTAGGGACACCTAGAGGTTTAACGGCTTGTTGCACTGATCGCGTTTCCCTGCGAAAGTGCGGCTAGGTTAGATTTTTATCGAGATTAAAAAATAAAGTTTGCTCGAGAACGAGCAAAAGATAAGTTTGGGGGTATTTGTTCATATCATAATATTGCATTTTTTATTCCCCATTCTTATGCATTTTACAATGAAAACAGGTGCTTTTGACCCATGTCTGCTACATGTTACAGGTTACAGGTTCTTGGAGCGAAAACAGTGAAAAAGACAAAAGACGACACAAAAGAAGGATTTTTGACCAACAAATAGGAGGATCTTAGTCAAGCCTAGACGAAGAACAGTTCACAATCAACAAGGCAACGCAAGGTCCAAAATGTCAAGACAAACGGTTAAAAAGCCATTGCAAATTGTTCACTGAAGATCTGGAACTAATGTAGAAGCCCAATTGATAAAAGAACCAAAGAACCAGAAGCCCAAAAAGACCCAGAACAAAACCCTAAAATTTCAGCAACTAAGCTTGCCAAAGGGCCACGGAACCGCGGCCCAAGCCAGCCATTGCCGCG
The DNA here is from genome assembly GCA_030015575.1 of Agapanthus africanus. Taxonomy (NCBI): domain Eukaryota; kingdom Viridiplantae; phylum Streptophyta; class Magnoliopsida; order Asparagales; family Amaryllidaceae; genus Agapanthus; species Agapanthus africanus. Next base: position 762,609,566 of record CM057337.1, read on the forward strand.
GTTCCGCGGCCGTATAATGCCCGTACTTCGAGAAAATTTTACCAAAATGCGTTGGCGGCTCTGAAAAGATTTCCTAGGGGTATATTTGTAATTATATACATGCGAATCAACTGTAACCCTAGGGTTTCTATGTCCTATAAATAGAACCCAAAACCTTTGTATTTTCTCATGCCTCTATTCATCAATAAAATTCTGTTTTCTTTGAAGTTTGGAGCGCATCAATCGTAAGTAGGTATTTTTCTTGCCCTAGTTCTAGTTTTTATATCTGCCCTAGGTAAATTCTCTACTTGCCCTAGTTTAATTTAGTCTTGAATTTTATTAACTTGCAATAGATGTTTCTTCTCTTTAATAAAAAAAAAATAAAAATTATGTCTCTTTTAATTCCCTCAATGAGCGAGTAGTTTCCTCGCTTGTTGGGGTTAGGAATAGGGAAGGGTTTGAGAGATGAAGATCTCTTATCTCTTTTCTTTGCCAATCTACAATGAACATTAGGACTCCATGCATACTCTCATCTTCCGCTCCCTACGGCACTTTACCCTCGAGGTAACGGTGATCCGTAGTATAAAAGACCGGAGTTGTGAGTTTTTCATGGAAGTTAGGGTAAAGGTTGATAAAGGAAGGACAAGGATCTAGAGGAAGAACATCTTCCCAATCATCCTAATCCCCTCTATTAAAATTTACCGTAACCCCTAATATCAAATCTAAATTAAGACATTGAAAAGAGGTGAAGATCTTTGTTTACCAAACTTTCCCTAAACCTAATCCTAGCAAGTTTCTAATCCTAGTATAACACAACTTCAATTTTCAGGTTTAATTATAAGACCAACACCATTTGGAATTAGCTCGTAAGAACTTTAAGGAAAATTACAAAATCCCTGTGGACCGAACCGTATTCACCGGTTAGCTTCATGCGACGCCGTTCTTGATTGCGGTAAATATTTTTGATCGACAAAATCTTTCTAAATCAGCCATTCGCTAACTGCTGAAACTTTTGCTGGATCCACCGAGATTCCTTCTCCTGATACGATGTGTCCAAGAAAACCAACCTGCTTTAGCCAAAACTCGCACTTGCTGTACTTGGCATAGAGCTGATGTTGTCGAAGAGTTTCTAGGACAATTCGTAGATGTTCTGCATGCTCTTTCCGATTCTTAGAATACACCAGGATGTCGTCGATGAAGATGACAACAAACCTGTCTAAGTACTCCCGGAAAATTTGATTCATTAGGTTCATGAATATTGCTGGTGCATTGGTCACTCCAAATGGCATCACTAGAAATTCGTAATGTCCATAGCGAGTTCTGAAAGCTGTTTTGTGAATATCAGTTTCCTTGACCTTCACATGATGATAACCTGAACGAAGACCCAATTTAGAGAAAACACAAGATTCACTTAGCTGATCGAATAAATCGTCGATGCGCGGAAGTGGATACTTGTGCTTTATAGTGACTACATTCAAGGCTCTGTAATCGATGCACATTCTGTATGAACCTTCCTTCTTCTTCATAAGTAGTACAGGTGATCCCCAACTTAAAGTGCTGGGACGAATCCATCCTTTCGCCAGTAATTCGTCCAACTGTGTTCGGACTTCCTTCAAACCTTCCGGACTTAAACGATAGGGTGCTTTGATCACCGGTTGTGCTCCTGGTACTAAATCAATACTGAATTCAAGAGCTCGATCAAGGCAAACCTGATATATCGTCAGGAAATACATCGTCGAACTCTCGAACCACATCTAGTCTTGATTCTTCCTCCGCTTGAGCTGTTGCAACTACTGCTTCTCTTGGCTGCACTTTGTAGGTACTTGGCTCCAGTGTATGGTCTCCGCTTTTGAAATAGAAGACCGGATGGTCTGGAATCTCGAATACTACCCTTCTTTGACGACAGTCAATGGTAGCATAAAAAGTTCCAAGCCAATCCATTCCTAGAACCACATCGAAGTTCGGTATGTCCAGCACTTTGAAGTCATTATAAAACTCTCTGCTGCAGACGACGACTGGACACAAACGGTATCCTATGGTTGCCTTTAGAATGTCATTTCCTGAATTGACATTCCAGCTGGATACAAGCGGTGAGACTGGAATCGCATGGGTTCGAACAAACCGTTGCGACATAAAGCAGTGAGATGCTCCAGTATCAAACAGTGCTAGTGTAGGGATTGAGGATACTAAGATTGTACCTAAGGTATGTGGGATTTGTTTTAGGTATAGGGAAATGTATGTTGCTAAGTAGCAAGATTGAAAGGAAAGGTTTGAGAAGAAAAGTTTACCGGTGATAACTTGGCCAGTGGCCTCAGCTTCTTCCACGGTCATCGTGAAAGCCTGGCGCCTTGGTACATTCCTCCTAGCCGGAGGAGCATTCCTCGGAACGTTCCTTTGAGCTTGATAGAACTGACGAGGAGGTGGTGCAGCTTGTGGTCCTCTGGGCGGTGCAGGTAGTGCAGGTCTTGGAGTAGGTGTTTGAAGAGCTGGTCGCTGCGGATAGGTAACTGCTGGCCTGGGTGTAGGAACTGGGTTTTGCTTTTGGGGACAAGACCCAATATCATGAGCAGCTAAGCCGCAGATCAAGCAAAGATGGTTGGCTCACCAGCAGTCTTTCATCATATGTCCAGTTCTCTTGCAGTAGGTACAAAAGGCTGGGGTGGGACGGTTGTTCTGTACTTCGGGTCTCTTTGGCACAAAAGATGGCCTGGACGAGGCTCCTCCTGCCATCTGGTTGGCAGGACGCTTAAATCCAGCAGATTGAGGTCTTCCCCTCGCCTTTACCACTGCCTCATAACAGCGGGCAGCTTTCAGAGCCGATTCATGAGTCGGAAAATCTCCTGTGGCCAGTGCAGCCTGGATTTCCGAATCCAAACTTTGTTGAAAGCGACGGGCTCTGATCTCATCTGTCGGTATAAGGTGTGCCGCAAATCTGTTAAAAATATTGTGTTAGCTGTGTAATATGTTGTTCCCCTCCGAATGGCGGCCAAGACATGGACTGTCTTGCCTGAGATTCGGGGCAGATGCTAATTGGTACTATCCGTCCACCTCTCCGAAGATGCCAAGTTGATTTATGGCACCGTGTATCGAAGGTTTAGACGGATGCGGCCGATGTAGCAGACTTCGTCAGATTCCCCCTCGTTTGAGGGGTTTTTTATTGTGGGGACGCTCTTCCCTGCAGGCGCAAGCCCCTGCAGTTAATTACGCTACCGTATCGCGGTAACAACTTTCTCCTTCTCCAGCTGGTCACTTCGTGTCGTGGGTGTTTGTTTTGTTTGTGGTTGCCCATGGATTGTATACGGAGACTAATTTATGTCGTCGCCCGTAGGACGTGGATTAGTCCAAATCCGTATTTTCTTAGATTTGGTTTTGGGGTTTTGGTTTAAGGATACGTTAGCCGTATTTGAGGCTAAGATCAACTTAAACGGGATCGTTTAGATCCTACAAAAGAGCATTTGGGGGCTCTATTGCTCCAGTTTAGGGACATGGTGGTCCATTACCAGTTTAAGGACATAGTGGTCCAATACCAGTTTAAGGACATAGTGGTCCATCTCCAGTTTAGGGACATAGTGGTCCATAAAATGTATGGCTGTTGGAACCCATCACCTCTCTGAAGTCGTTGAAATATTACAACGACAAATATCAGAGGAGTTCAGAGATGTACCCTTGAACCAATGAGTTGGTTGAAAGAGAAGATGTGCTCAGTTCAAGATGATTTGAGGACTTATGTCCAGTTTGGGCTAAGTCCAGTTATGTTTGAAATATTGGCCCTCTGTTGGTCCATTGAAGGAGAGGCTTTGCCTCTAGAAACTTAGCCAATTGGGCTAAAGCTAGTGTTAAACACTAAATACCAACAGTGTTGAATACTGGGAATAAGATTAGCAAGTTAGTGTTAAACACTAAAAGATAATCAGTGTAACAATAGCAACAGGGCTTTCAAATTAGTGTTAAACACTAAAGCAAATCGGTATTAAACACTGCAAACAGAGATTTCAAATTAGTGTTAAACACTAAAGCAAATCAGTGTTAAACACTGGAAATAGAGTCTTCAGATTAGTGTTAAACACTAAGGAGAGAGGGGTCACGTGTGGACACGTGAGAGCGCCCTGATTTCCCTTATTTTATTCTGCAGATCAGTGTTTAACTCTTTTAATTCTGACGGCCATCACATGTGAGCATGTGATGGAGGCCCCCGCTCTGGTCTGTTAGAATGCTCATTAGGGGTCACGTGGTGACACGTGAGGGCGCCCTAAATGTGGAGCCAGATCTCCTTTGTTTTATCCTCAAATCTGCGAATAAGTATTAAACACTTTTCATCTTTATTTTAGAGCATCACGTGTTGGCACGTGATGAGGATTTATGCATCGATAATTAGCGCACTTGCTGAGGGGTCACGTGGGGACACGTGAGAGCGCCCAAAGCTTCTTTTCTTTTGTTTTTTCTTTCTGCATTTTGGGAGTCACGTGGGAGCACGTGAGGCATTGCCTCAAAGCTTCTTTTCTTCAGGAATCTTTTCAAGGGTCACGTGGGGGCACGTGACCCTAGTTCCTTTCATGAACAGAGATCTTTTAAGAATTGAATTCTCTGTAGGGTTAAACCCTAATTTTTGTTTTGGAGGAATTAAATTCCTATTGTGAAAGAATTAAATTCTTATTTAGGATAAAATCCTGATTTCTTTTTAAAGGAATTAAATTCCCAGATATGTAAAAGAATTAAATTCTTGATTAGGGTTAAACCCTAGTTTCATTTTAGGAGGAATTAAATTCCTGTGAGTTTGGGAGAATTAAATTCTCAAAACTCAATTCCTCCTCTGTGTTTTAGATCTGCATGGCAGGATCTCAACCCAATGAGAATTAAATTCTCAATTCATGGGGAGATGTGCACTTTGCAGATCCTCAACCAGAGAAAGAACTAAGTTCTTTTCTTTTTATAAGAGTTAAACTCTTTTGAGAATTAAATTCTCTTTTGAAGCCTCCCTTTTCTTACCTAGGGTTTTTCTTTTGCAGAGAATTAAATTCTCCTCTCTTTTCTTTTTTCTCTTGAGAATTAAATTCTCCTCCCTCTGTTTCTTCTCTCAAAAAAGTAGATCCCTTCTCTTCTTTTCTTGGCTCCTATTTATAGGAGAAAGAAAAGAATCAATTTGTTTTGTGAATTTTTCATTGAAAGATTTGATTTGTTTTCATCATTAATATGATCCTTTAGATCATTCAGTGAATTTTATTCACCGTTGGATTTTAAATCCAAAGATATTCTGTTTGTTATTTCCGATGAGATTTTAGGGGAAATCTTTCCTTGTCTAAGATCTTTCCATAAATTGGTGATATTTAATCACCCTTGGATCTTTAATCCAACGGTCTCCATAATCCTTTTCCATTTGGAAAGATTTAGAGAAATTTAGAATCTTAATTCTATTTCGAAAGATTTTAGAGAAATTTAGAATTTTAATTCTATTAAACTGTAAGGCTTTCAAAGCCTGTCACGTGCTGGCACGTGACCCTTGGTCACGTGTGAGCACGTGACCCCCAAATTAGTTCCTTTAACAGCCGCTTGTTTATGTTGTTGTTTTAACCATCACGTGTCAACACGTGACCATTGGTCATGTGTGAGCACGTGATACCTCGTTGAGGTACTTCCTGATTTTTAATCAGGGAACAGATTTTAGAATTTAATTCTATTCATTATTTTAGAGGCCTTAAAAGCCCATCACGTGTCTGCACGTGACCCGTGGTCACGTGTGAGCACGTGATGCCCCATTGGGGTCTTTTCTGAGTTTTTATTATATCTTTTAACTCCTCCAGCGGGTTCTTAAAGGTCCATCACGTGTGGACACGTGATGCCTCGTAACTTTTGATCCCGGATGAATTATGAGGCCCATAATATATCAAATCGAAGGGTTTTTCGAGATGCTTCTAATACCATCAGAATTTAATAGTTCCTTCTTCGGGAACTTATCAAAATATAGGCCGGAAGATATTGGTTCGCATTTCCTTAAGCGTATCGCTGTCATTTAATACCTTGGACTCTTCTGTGCAGAAATTTTTGGCGGGAACAAATGCCCCCCACTACTTGCCCACGTAAGTATATACGTGGGTGAAGTAGTGCAAAGTAATGCATAGCGTATGACCAGTTTCGGTTTGGTATATTACTTTTTGAATCTTGATCTGAGAAGATAACGAGTGGACACAAGCATCGTCATTTATCATTGACTCAAATCTCGACTCTTAAGAGATATAGTTCCAAACCCTTAACTCTATGAGCCGCACCCTTCTATCTCTTTATATCTTACTCTGGCGTGAAGTAGTTTATATGCTCATGAGTAGCTTTTCCATTTCAGTGGCATGTAGCTTTGGCGAGTGTGGCTCATAGATGGTCCATCTTGACCTCTTTGCAGGGCGGTGATGGCTTAGGAGACAGGATTAGGATCTGCCACCTAAGACTTTTCAACTTTATGAGCCGTGAGGGTCTCATAAAGACTTTTCTCCCTACGAGTCGAGAGGATCCCGCAGGTGTATTTTCTCCTTATGGGTCGTGAGGAATCCTAAGTGTGTTTTCTCTTGAGAGTCGTAAGGATCTCACAAGAGAATTTTCCCGCTTATAAGTCGAGAGAACTCGTAAGTGGTTGTTTCCCTCCTTGTCGAGATTCGAATTTGGAGAGTGTGACCCGTGGATAGTATGCAAGAGACCGTTTTGGGCCGACTTGCAGGGTCCCAGTGCTTAGGAAACAGGTTTTTTAATCCCTACTGCCTAAGGCTTTATCTCACGAGTCGAGACGAATCGAGAAGTTCTCGCAAAGACATCAATTTCCTTACGAGTCGAAACGAATCGAGCAGATTTCGCAAGAATATCCTAACGTCACAGTTAACCTCTGCTCTTTACGACAGAAGTCCGTTAGGGTCTGTGGTACTTAGGGTTTTGGCCGTCGTACCGTCGCATGAGCTGATATATTCCTCGAAAGGCAATCGTGCTGTTCGAGTAGCCCTGCGACTGCCGTGTCTCTGATCCCTTCGGGGGTTGGACAAGACGTCTTCAAGCAATCCTCCTTGGCAGTTTAACCGTCGGAAGAGCAAGCGTTAGGAATTTGCCATGCCGCTTTTTACTTGAGGTTAGGCTCATTTTGGAGAGCCCCGATGAGTCATAACCACTTCGCGCTGGTGTGGGATGATCTCCGATAGTCTTTCAGGCTTTATATGACTTGCCGTTAAGACCCTGAAGCTAGGAATTTGGCCTTTGCTTCGTTTGCTGGCATTGCGTCCTCTGTATCGAGACGAATGTCGTGGTTGTCTCTAAGTTGCTGGTGAACCGTCGAGGTTTTGAACTAGGGATTTTGCCGTGGCTCCTTTTGGTGATGTTGCGTCTGCTGTATCGAGACGAGCGTCGAGGTGGTGACCACTCCGCACTGGTGCGAGATAATCTCCGATTGTCTTTCAGGCTTTCTATGACTTGCCGTTAAGACCCTGAAGCTAGGAATTTGGCCTTCGCTTCGTTTGCTGGCATTGCGTCCGCTGTATCGAGACGAATGTTGTGGTTGTCTCTAGGTTGCTGGTGAACCGTCGAGGTTTGGAACTAGGGATTTTGCCGTGGCTCCTTTTGGTGATGTTGCGTCTGCTGTATCGAGACGAACGTCGAGGTGGTGACCACTCCGCGCTGGTGTGGGATGATCTCCGATAGTTTTTCAGGTTTTATATGAGTTGCCTTCAAGACTCTGAAGCTAGGAATTTGGCCTTCGCTTCGTTTGCTTGGTGTGTCCTAATCCTGCTGGAGGAAGAACGTTGTTGTTGACATCTCGTCTGCTGTATCGAGACGAATGTCGTGGTGGTGACCACTCCATGTGGGATGATCTCTGATTGTCTTTTCGGTTTTATATGAGTTACCGTCAAGACGTTGAAGCTAGGAATTTGGCCTTCGCTTCGTTTGCTTTGGCGCATCCGAATCCTGCTGGAGGAAGGACGCTGGGGTGATATTTCATCTGCTGTATCGAGACGATCGTCGAGGTGGTGACCACTCCGCGCTGGTGTGAGATGATCTCCGATTGTCTTTCAGGCTTTATATGACTTGCCGTCAAGACGTATGAAGCTAGGAATTTGGCCTTCGCTTCGTTTGCTTTGGCGCGTCTGAATCCTGCTGGGGAAAGAACGCTGGGGTGATATTTCATCTGCTGTATCGAGATGAACGTCAAAGTGGAGCTGGGATTTTGCCGCCGCTTTGCTTTATTTTGACCGTGAGGTCTTTTGTCGGCGTTGTATCCGTATCCTGCTGGACTGTGGAGGAACGCTGTCGTTGACATTGAGTTTGCTGTATCGAGACGAATGCTGAGGTGGAGCTGGGATTTTACCATCATTCCGCTTTGTTTCGACCATGGGGTCTTCTGTTGACGTTGCATCTGCATCCTGATGAACCACGAAGGAACGCCATTGTTGACATTGCGTCTGCTGTATCGAGATGAATGCTGAGGTGGAGCTGGGATTTTGCCGTCACTCCGCTTTGTTTTGACCATGGGTTCTTTCGTTGACGTTGCATCTGCATCCTGCTGGACTGCGGAGAAACATCGTCGTTGACATCTCGTCTGCTGTAACGAGACGAATGCTGAGATAGAGCTGGGATTTTGCCATCGCTCCGCTTGATGGTGTAACATCTGTGTCCTGTTGGAATGAGAAGGCACACCGTTGTTGGTCTCCAGGCTGAAGATGTGGCCATTGAGATTTGGAACTAGGGACTTTGCCATGGTTCCGTTTCGTTGCGACTCTGGGGTCGGTTGTTGACGTCATGTCTGCATCTGGTTGGAGTGAGGAGAAACGGCGTTGGTGATCTCTAAGTTGTCGATGTTGACGTCGAGACCCTGAAGCTAGGGATCTTCCTTTGCTTCATTTGTTGACATTGTGTCTGCAATATTGCGACAAATGTCGAGGTTGTCTTTAGGTTGTCTATGAACCGTCGAGATTTGGCTTCGCTTTATGATGGAGCCTGTTGGGAAGGTATGGTTCCCTCTTTGTTTGTGCCCCTGGATTGTATACAGGGATCAATGTGATCTCACCTGTAGGGCATAAATTTCATTTTTTTCATTCATTTTTTTTCCGCGATGCTCTATCATTTCAGCTTTTTATATCGCGAAAATCGCGATTGCCCAATCATTTCGGCTATTTTTCGCGGTGCCCAATCATTTCAGCTATTTTTCTTTTTACTCGCTGCTTTTTATTGCAAGTTGCCCAATCATTTCGGCTGTTTTTGTATGCATACATTTTTACTTGCTGCTTTTTATTGCAAGTTGCCCCATCATTTCGGCTATTTTATATGCATTTTTTTTGGCTCGCTGATTTTTTCTCGCGAGTATGGGATTTGGGATCTGATGCCAATCTTAGCATCAGCATCACTACGACTGGAATATTGCCAGGAGCGAATCATCATTTGCCGTAAAAGGACTTGGAATTTGATACCGTTTTAGGCATCAGCATCGCTACCACTGGGATATTACCAGGAGCGAATCATCATTTGCCTCTGAAAGGGCTTGGAATTTGATACTGGTTTAGGCATCAGTATCGCTACAACTGGGATATTGCCAGGAGCGAATCATCATTTGCCTCCGTCGATGTCGAACAAAGGCGGCTTAGCGAACAGGGTTAAGATCCTGTCAACTAAGGCTTTTGACTTCATGAGCCGTAAGGGTCTCATAAAGGTATTTCTCCCTACAAGTCGTGAGGATCTTGTAGGTGTGTTTTCTCCTTAGGAATCGTGGGGATTCCTAAGTGCATGTTCCTCTGTAAGTCGTAAGGATCTTACAAAAGAATTTTCTCCTTATAAGTCGAGAGGACTTACAAGTGTTGTTTGCTGTACGAGCATATCCCTAGTCACGGATGGGACTTTGTTAGGGAAATGTTTATCCGTGCCCGTGGATTGTATACAAGGGTCAGTGCTGAGCCACTTGTAGGACAGTATTGGAAGTTGTGGGGGGTGCTTAAGAACAGGTTCAGGTCTCTGGAGCTTAAGACTTTCAAATCTTATGAGCCGTGAGGGTCCCACAAGAGAATTCTCTTTACGAGTCATGAGGATCTCGCAAGTGTAATTTCTCCTTAGGAATCGTGGGGATCCCTAAGTGTGTTGCTCCCTTGTGAGTCGTAAGGATCTCATGCGGGTGGTTTCTCCTTACAAGGTCGAGAGGACCCTGTAAGTGTCTTTCAACGAGCTTGCGCCCTTTCGGGTTTTCACAAACAATCGCCGGTAGCCCTGCTGTTTTTACTCACGGAGCCCTTTCGGGTTTTCATCCGTGCCCATTTTGCTTATGGACATACCGTTTTTCTTTTTTCTTTTTTTTTGTTTATTCTTTCTTTTTTTTTATTCTAACGAGGTTGCGCCCTTTCGGGTTTTCACAAGACTCGCCGGTAGCCCTGCTGTTTTTACTCACGGAGCCCTTTCGGGTTTTCATCTGTGCCGATTTTGCTTATGGACATACCGTTTTTGTTTTTTTTTTTACCACGCCAGCCTGAGAATGCCGCGGGTTGATAGTAGTTTAACGACGTTTCGGTCATTTGCAAGTTTTAGGACATTGCGGTCCGTAGTTAGTTTAGGGACGTTTCGGTCCGACGCCAGTTTTAGGACATAGTGGTCCATCGTTAGTTTAACGACGTTTCGGTCTATCGTTGCCATATTTGAAGTGAGTTTCTAGTTTACTGACTTTTCGGTCAATAGGGATTTCTCTATGAAAGAGCACAATGCCCCCGGCATGTCCATCTTTTTCGGAGCATGTGGTTGTGGTGGGTTCACCTTCCATTTTTCGGGCATCACGAACTTGCCCTGTTGGTATTGGTCTTCAACCCAGTTTTTGAAGACGTAGCAATTTTCGAGTGGGTGACCCATTACTCTGCGGTAGGGACAATAGTTAGGATTGTTAACGTCACTTGGCTACAACGGACGTTTTGAATCTGGCAGAGTGATGAGCCCGCTGCGCACTGCTAGCTCGAACAATCTCTTTGTTTTATCTCTGGGAAACGAGTAAGGACGTTTCAACTTCTCATTGAGGTATCGCGGCTTGTTTTTTTGACGACCAAACGGTTTCGGGTCATTCGGCTGTTGTTGAGCATTGGCGACGGAGGTCGCTTTTCCATTCCCCTTATCCCTTTTGTTCGATCCCTTGTTTGCGGGTCCGAGATTCTTTTTGGGTAGCGTGCGATTGCGCAGCTGAACGTTCTCGCAGCTCTTCTTTTCTTCCTCTTTTCCTGAGGTGGATTCTTTGAAGAGAGGGCTGAGAGTCATTTCTTCTTCAGAATTGCTCCCGAAGGTGAGAGTTTGCGATCTTCTACCGTCAACCATGTAACCGTTGCCGGCAGTTTTCATATGCTCATTTGTCGTGCTGTGTTTCCGACGAGCTTCGCGCTTCAATCGCTGAACGTGCTGCCGGTGAGCAACGTATCCCTGCCACCAGTTTTTAAAGGCATTGCATTCTTCAGTAGGGTGTGCAATCTTCTGATGATATAAGCAGAAGTTAAGATGCATGCCCGCTTCATCAAGATATATATCGGTGGGAGAATTTCCTCTGAAAGAGGGGAGCTTCATTCCCATCGATATGGCTTTGTCGAATCTTTTCCTCATCTTGAACCTGCTTTTATTTGCGGCGGATGTACTTTGATCCGGTGGGAGTGTTTCGACCCTTTCATCTAGTCGCCGGCGTTTGGCTTTCTCGAATATGGCCATCTCGCACTCTCGATCAGCTTTGCTTTTAAGACGGACTTCGTTCAGGATGCATCAATCATTTCGTCTGATGGTCCTAGAAGTTCTGGCTCAGGATCTGCCCCTAACTTCTCTGTGTAAGGAGCTTCTTCGTCATTTATTGACGAGTGAGAGATCACATGCAGCTTGCCACATAATCTTCTGATTCATTCGACGGGTCTTCTCCATTGTCATCATCTCCGTCCTCAAGGACGTGGCTGAGAAATTCTTGGAGTGTGACTGGGGTCCGCGCCTTCTGATTATATTCTTCCAACGCGTCAATCTGTTTTTGCAGGTCCGTGCGCTTGTCACCAGGCTGCACTGGCTTTTTGGTCTTCTTCTTTTTCTTCTTCGAAGACTTTGACGGCTGGGTGTGAGCGCTCTGACCATCACCACCCGTTTTTGGAGTTAGGCGCGGTTTCAGCATTCCCTCGATGATCTCGGGTTCCAGTAGATTTTTCCACCTGATTGCCGGGCACGTTTGGAGATCCTTCAGCATTCTTTTAGTTTTGGTTGGAAGAGCAACCTCCCATGGGGCTTCCCTTATGAATGAACACGATGCCCCCGGCACGTCCACTTTTTTAGGGGCGTGAGGTTGTGGTGGTTTCACTTTCCAGTTTTCGGATAATACGAACTTGCCTTGTTGGTACTGATCCTCGATCCATCCCTTAAATACGAAGCAATCTTCGATTGGATGGCTTACCGCTTGGTGGTAAGGGCAGTAATTTGGATCGTTGACATCGCCTGGCTGCAACGGACGTTTCGGACTCGGCAGGTTGATGAGTCTGTTGCGCACTGCCAGCTCGAACAATCTTCTCATTTTATTCTGAGGAAACGAGTAAGGACATCCTAGTCTCTCCTCGAGGGATGGACGTGGACGCACATTGTTTTGGCGAATAACCGGCTTTGAGTTGCTCGGTTGTTGTGGAGTATTGGCGACGAAGGTTGCTTTCCCTTTGCCCTTTTCATTCCAAGGTTCTGTCTTTGAAGAGGAAGGCCTATGGCCCATCTGGTCCATTTGGGCCAGCTTGTCAATCAAGGCCTGGAAGGTGGTCGGCTTGAAGAACATCATGAATTGGGAGATGGTCGCTTGAGGGTCAAGAGTACCCACGAACATGCCCATAGCAGGAGCTTCTTCGATGCGCTACTCGCACTTTGACCATAGATTACTCCACCGTATCGCATACTGGACCCAAGTTTCTCCAGGCTTCACCCTGGTATTGATCAATGCCGTGATTGGGGTGCGTTCGCTAGCGTTTGCGAAACGCTGGGTGAATAGCAACTCCATCTCTGCGAATGTCTTAACAGAGTCATTTGGGAGTTCAGAGTACCACTCAAATGCCGTTTCCGACAGGCTGCCAACAAACTGGCGGAGCAGCAATTTATCATCACCTCCAGTGTTGCCGCACATGGCTCTGAATTGAGAGACGTGCTGATGCGGATTTCCCGTCCCCTTATATACGTGGAATTTGGGGATCGTATATCCCGGCGGGTACCTTATTTGGTCATACCAGCCCGGATAAGGTCGCCCAGTTTTAACGACTTGGCAGGCCACTTCATTCGCCTGGTGAGCTCGTATCTGTTGGGCTATATATTCGTCCAAGTCAGCCTTGGAGATTGTCTCCTCCTTGGCTGTTGACAGAGCCGGTGGAGGATTTGACGTTTCTCCCCTGTCGTCTTCAAGGACGATCGGAGGATCTTCTTCAGCAGGAGGATCTTGTTGGATCATCATACCCACCATGTCCTGGAACAGGAGGGCCATTCGCTTTATGTTGGCTGCTTGTTCCGCAGCCTCTTTGTCCTTCTTCTCTAATATTCTCCGAAGGAACTCTGCGTCGGTTTCTTGCTCCTGGCATTGATCCGACGACGCTTCGGGGCTTTCTTTTGGCCCAGTGAGTGCGGCTATCGCATTCATCATTTCTTGGAGCTTCTGCTGTTGCTCCTGAGCTTTGGTCACCGATCGCGTAAGCGGTCTATGACCTGTAGATATACGGCTGTCCTCTTTACCAGACGCCATGTAGACTGTATGGACCATGATGCCCCTGGACTTAGGGCATTTGGGCTCTCCGCCTTTGACATTTTCCGCAGGCGCGGGGATTTTCCCCGGCCTCCTTCTCTTGTGAACCATTGAAGATGAAGGGGCCGTTGCAGCGGGCACCCTGGCGGTTGTCGTCCTTTGCTGTTTAACAAGACGGTTCTTTTCTTCCTGCACTTTCGCCCTTTTCTGCCGGCAAGAGTGATCTGGGTCGATTACCAAGTCTTGAACTCTCTGCCAGACTTTATAAATCTTGGAGGAAAGCCGTTGAGGGGGCTACCCCAGCTGAGTTTCTGTAAATCTCTCCACAGGTGGAGGAGATCTTTTCAGTGTGGCAGTCGGAGAGTTCTTGCGTACCCTCCTTAGTGGTTCAAAACTGTTCCCAGTTGGAACAGCAGCATTAACTTCCGTCATCGGAGCCGGTGGAGTTAGCCCAGAGGGGGAGTTGCCCCCAGCCTTCCTTATCCGGCGCCAGTGGCGACGTCGGGCGTGACGTGTTGTTGGGATTGGTTCAGCGACGGCTTTGTCTTACCCCTCGTTCAAGTGGGTGGCTGTTGCCGGTATCAGCCTCTTGAAGACTGACGTCCGTTGAGAAGTCATGCCCAACCGGTCAAACACAGATTTCTGAGCGGGAGCAGGAACGGGAGCAATCAGTCTCGCAAAGACCGACCCTCTGGGAGGAGAAGCCGCCTTGACGACTTCAGGAGAAGCTATCTTCTTTGGGATTGCTACTTCAGGTGTTATGGGCTTCTTGGTAGGCCCTTTGGAGCCCGAGTTCAGCCTGGTGAAGACCGAGGAGCTGGAATTGGACGACCTGTTGAGAGGGGTCGTGGTAGTAGCAAGTCGATCGAAGACCGACTTCTTTGAAGCTTCCAGTACAGGCACTGGGATGGTGAAGCTTGCTGGCGGGAGCATGGTCCCGAAAAATAGACCGGTAGTAGCTTGGGTAATTTGTTCCACCGGCATCGTGAATAGTGATGCCGCTTGCGGTCCATAGGCTACACCTCCAGGTGAGGCGGAGCGTCGGTTGCACTTGCAGTTGGAGCAGTTCGAGCAGTTGAACGCCATTGCTGTTTAAAATCTGCGTCAAGCAAGAGAACAAATCTTAGTAACTTGAAACCCGAGGGCAACCATTAACAAACTGCGATTCGTTCGCGAAGACAACACACGAAGTGTGGAGTAGAAAGAGGAAAAGGTCCCACCGGGCATGCCAGAATCTGTTCCCCTCCGAATGGCGGCCAAGACATGGACAGTCTTGCCTGAGATTCGGGGCAGATGCTAATTGGTGCTATCTGTCCACCTCTCCGAAGATGCCAAGTTGATTTATGGCACCGTGTATCGAAGGTTTAGACGGATGCGGCCGATGTAGCAGACTTCGTCAGATTCCCCCTCGTTCGAGGGGTTTTTGATTGTGGGGACGCTCTTCCCTGCAGGCGCAAGCCCCTGCAGTTAATTACGCTACCGCATCGCGGTAACAACTTTCTCCTTCTCCAGCTGGTCACTTCGTGTCGTGGGTGTTTGTTTTGTTTGTGGTTGCCCGTGGATTGTATTGTTTGTGGTTGCCCGTGGATTGTATACGGAGACTAATTTATGTCGTCGCCCGTAGGACGTGGATTAGTCCAAATCCGTATTTTCTTAGATTTGGTTTTGGGGTTTTGGTTTGAAGATACGTTAGCCATATTTGAGGCTAAGATCAACTTAAACGGGATCGTTTAGATCCTACAAAAGAACATCTAGGGGCTCTATTGCTCCAGTTTAGGGACATAGTGGTCCATTACCAGTTTAAGGACATAGTGGTCCAATACCAGTTTAAGGACATAGTGGTCCATCTCCAGTTTAGGAACATAGTGGTCCATAAAATGTATGGCTGTTGGGACCCATCACCTCTCTGAAGTCGTTGAAGGATTACAACGACAAATATCAGAGGAGTTCAGAGATGTACCCTTGAACCAATGAGTTGGTTGAAAGAGAAGATGTGCTCAGTTCAAGATGATTTGAGGACTTATGTCCAGTTTGGGCTAAGTCCAGTTATGTTTGAAATATTGGCCCTCTGTTGGTCCATTGAAGGAGAGGCTTTGCCTCTAGAAACTTAGCCAATTGGGCTAAAGCTAGTGTTAAACACTAAAGACCAACAGTGTTGAATACTGGGAATAAGATTAGCAAGTTAGTGTTAAACACTAAAAGATAATCAGTGTAACAATAGCAACAGGGCTTTCAAATTAGTGTTAAACACTAAAGCAAATCAGTATTAAACACTGCAAACAGAGATTTCAAATTAGCGTTAAACACTAAAGCAAATCAGTGTTAAACACTAAAGCAAATCAGTGTTAAACACTGGAAATAGAGTCTTCAGATTAGTGTTAAACACTAAGGAGAGAGGGGTCACGTGTGGACACGTGAGAGCGCCCTGATTTCCCTTATTTTATTCTGCAGATCAGTGTTTAACTCTTTTAATTCTGACGGCCATCACGTGTGAGCATGTGATGGAGGCCCCCGCTCTGGTCTGTTAGAATGCTCATTAGGGGTCACGTGGTGACACGTGAGGGCGCCCTAAATGTGGAGCCAGATCTCCTTTGTTTTATCCTCAAATCTGCGAATAAGTATTAAACACTTTTCATCTTTATTTTAGAGCATCACATGTTGGCACGTGATGGGGATTTATGCATCGATAATTAGCGCACTTGCTGAGGGGTCACGTAGGGACACGTGAGAGCGCCCAAAGCTTCTTTTCTTTTGTTTTTTTCTTTCTGCATTTTGGGAGTCACGTGGGAGCACGTGAGGCATTGCCTCAAAGCTTCTTTTCTTCAGGGATCTTTTCAAGGGTCACGTGGGGGCACGTGACCCTAGTTCCTTTCATGAACAGAGATCTTTTAAGAATTGAATTCTCTGTAGGGTTAAACCCTAATTTTTGTTTTGGAGGAATTAAATTCTTATTGTGAAAGAATTAAATTCTTATTTAGGATAAAACCCTGATTTCTTTTTAAAGGAATTAAATTCCCAGATATGTAAAAGAATTAAATTCTTGATTAGGGTTAAACCCTAGTTTCATTTTAGGAGGAATTAAATTCCTGTGAGTTTGGGAGAATTAAATTCTCAAAACTCAATTCCTCCTCTGTGTTTTAGATCTGCATGGCAGGATCTCAACCCATTGTGAATTAAATTCTCAATTCATGGGGAGATGTGCACTTTGCAGATCCTCAACCAGAGAAAGAACTAAGTTCTTTTCTTTTTACATGAGAATTAAATTCTCTTTTGAAACCTCCCTTTTCTTACCTGGGGTTTTTCTTTTGCGGAGAATTAAATTCTCCTCTCTGTTCTTTTTTCTCTTGAGAATTAAATTCTCCTCCCTCTGTTTCTTCTCTTAAAAAAGTAGATCCCTTCTCTTCTTTTCTTGGCTCCTATTTATAGGAGAAAGAAAAGAATCAATTTGTTTTGTGAATATTTCATTGAAAGATTTGATTTGTTTTCATCATTAATATGATCATTTAGATCATTCAGTGAATTTTATTCACCATTGGATTTTAAATCCAAAGATATTCTGTTTGTTATTTCCTGTGAGATTTTAGGGGAAATCTTTCCTTGTCTAAGATCTTTCCATAAATTGGTGATATTTAATCACCCTTGGATCTTTAATCCAACGGTCCCCATAATCCTTTTCCATTTGGAAAGATTTAGAGAAATTTAGAATCTTAATTCTATTTCAAAAGATTTTAGAGAAATTTAGAATTTTAATTCTATTAAACTGTAAGGCTTTCAAAGCCTGTCACGTGCTGGCACGTGACCCTTGGTCACGTGTGAGCACGTGAACCGCAAATTGGTTCCTTTAACAGCCACTTGTTTATGTTGTTGTTTTAACCATCACGTGTCAACACGTGACCATTGGTCATGTGTGAACACGTGATACCTCGTTGTGGTACTTCCTGATTTTTAATCAGGGAACAGATTTTAGAATTTAATTCTATTCATTATTTTAGAGGCCTTAAAAGCCCATCACGTGTCTGCACGTGACCTATGGTCACGTGTGAGCACGTGATGCCCCATTGGGGTCTTTTCTGAGTTTTTATTATATCTTTTAACTCCTCCAGCAGGTTCTTAAAGGTCCATCACGTGTGGACACGTGATGCCTCGTAACTTTTGATCCCGGATGAATTATGAGGCCCATAATATATCAAATCGAAGGTTTTTTCGAGATGCTTCCAATACCATCAGAATTTAATAGTTCCTCCTTCGGGAACTTATCAAAATATAAGCCGGAAGATATTGGTTCGCATTTTCTTAAGCGTATCGCTGCCATTTGATACCTTGGACTCTTCTGCGCAGAAATTTTTGGCGGGAACATATGTGATATAAAAATTTCGAATTATTGAGACATATCTTACCGACCGAGCATGGTGAACTCAGCGTCATACTCATCTACTGACTTGGTCTACATCGAACCTTGTTGTAGATGGATGAACTGCTGTTCCATGTCGAACTTGGCAGTCTCAGGGAAGTACTTTGCGTCGAACATGTCGCGGAAAGTCTTCCATTCGATAGGCTGTTCAAGACGGCTTTCTTCTGCCTTCCACCAGTTGCGAGCATTGTCCGTGAGCTGCAGTTTCGCCACACGAACCCAAGCTATGTCTGGCACTTGTGCTGCCGCCAGATCATCCTCTATGCTCTGTGCCCATTCCTCAGCTTCAAGTGGGCTTCCCTTTCCGGAGAACTGTTTGGGGTGTAATGCCCTAAATTACTTTACACCAGGTGCATCTGCCTCAGGACGGTTCATTAAAAGAGCAGTCTGCTGCTGCTGTCCCTTTAGGAGGTTTCGGATTGCCTCAAGCAGAACCGTCTGCTCGTTGATCGGAGCAGGGACGACAGGTGTGAGTGGTAGGGCTGGAGGTGTGTTCTTGACATTGGTGCTGGTGTTATTCGGGGAATCCATAACCTTGAAGAAAAATTTGGGTTATGACAGATTCAAAATATTTGAAATGATAAGATTCAATGAATATGAAATTGTAAGATTCAAGGAACATGAATTGTAAAGAATGTTTTAGTTGCTGGTTCTTGTGTTATATTGCTTAGTTTGTTCATGCAGAACAGAACTGCATAGTATGATTCTATACAGCTCTGACCTGCATGGGCCACCAACAAAACCTGTCACGCCCCGCTTCCCGGTATACGGCGAAGGGGACGCGACTGGTCCGCTACGTATTTACTGTGAAGTAAATACGCTAAGCGTATCTAAGTAATATAAAAGTAATCACAAGAGACAAGAGATATAAAAATAACAGAAACTTTATTTATTAACATTCTTTTGTACAATGCATGAAAAGGAAATACAACTGAAGTAAAAACGTTGCCTAAAAAATGGCATAACAGGAAATTAAAGGTACTGAATGGAAATGTACAATGTCTAGAGCTCGGGGTCTTCAAGGAACTGATCCAAGTCTTCACTGGTGGGCTCGATCTATGCTGTGTCCAGATCACCTGACGACATTCAAAGAAGAAAGAAATAGAATGTCATCAGCGAACAGGTCACTCGGTAAGTCCCAAAGTTAAGGGAGAAATAGAAAGACGGAATAAGAATGTATCTTTTAAAGTTGTATAATATTGTAGAATATTGTGTTAACGCTGTTGTTTGTAGCTTGGTACAAAAGGATGCCAATGTATACGAGAGAGGTCTCTATATGCTAGAGACCAGGGCAAACTGAAAGTACAAGGAACCGTTATGCCACGGTACAACAGCAACAGGATTCATGTTAGGTATCTTAATCTTACTGTCTCGTGCCACTTTTAACACCTTCCGTACCAATCTACCCCTTAAACCCCGTAGTGTTTTGATTGTACTGTTATATTGCATTGTATAAATTGTATAGTTGGATGACTGACCAAAACCATGATATCAGTAACGGATGTAATGGATGTAAACTGAAATCATGTAAATGGAAAGTATATCCATGGTTTGGTTCAGTCAAGTTGAATAGATTGATAACTGGATTCATGGATTCGTGTGTTCATGTTGAATTGTAATATTGTAGATTTATATGGTACTTGAATCATATTCAAGTCGGATTATGATCAGACTCAAACCCGAGTCAGACAGTAGAGATGTAAATCGAAGTCCTATATTTACTAGGGTCTTTAGGGTAATTTATAAAACTTGAGGGGGTTTTATGTAAAAATACTTTTGTATAGTTTTCAAGATACACCCCAAGTATTTATTATTCGTCTTTAGAGTTGTAATGAGGGTGGATTTTATATTGTGACATTTCTAGTGAAAATATCCTAATTTTTTTATAAATAAAGGTATTTATCTATAATATTGATTTATTTGAAGTTCATAGTATTTTAGTGTAAAATTTATTCTTGTGATTTTTAGAAAAAGGTGAAATATTTATATTATAATAAAATAGATATTTAAATGATAAATATACATATATTTATACAAAAATAATTTTAATAAATATTTTATATTCCAAAAATCTCATTTTCTTAAGATGTCGTATTTTAAACCTTTCGAGACCGAATGCTCCTTGTGAGGGTCTGAATCTCGCACTACTAACCCCGAGGATGTGCGATAATCCGCACCATCCTGAACGGGTTCCCCAAAAATGGGTTGTAGCGGCGCTTTGCAAAGATTGTAAATACTAATCCTTTAGAAAACGGTTTTATAAAGTAAAAGGTATTTATTTGTAAAAATGTCAATTTTCCGTATTTTAGATTCTAGGGTTTCCTAAGTCAGCTAGCCTATTTCTAAATGGTCTAAACGACAAGTCGTTAGATGCCTCAAATCGCCTCTTCACCGCCAATTGTGGCTGGGTAAGTACAAATGAGGAAAGGAGGGATCCGCTCACGAATCACCGTGAGACGGGCCTTTTAAAGTTACCTTTCTCACTTGCCTAGCCTAGACACCACAAAGTCAGGTTTAGATAAACGACAGATGTCCACAACTTATCGTATTTTCCTAATAAGAGGTATTTATTTTAAAAGTGTATCAAAGATAAAACTTTTAGAAATGGTTTTATTAAGAATATAGTATTTAAATGAAAGTATTGTTTTATCGTATTCTAAGTTTTTGATGATATCGTTTAGGGTTGTATTTGCGTGTGTGTGGAGGTAGGTCATTAACTCGTGCTCTACTTTAAATATATAGCAAAGTTAAGGCGATTAAATGTGAAATCGAAACATTATGGTATTTAAGTGAAAAATACGATAAATTGAAAAGGCTATCATTTTATGTGAAGAAACTTGTTCAAATTGTTTGTTAAATGTTTAATAGTCAACATAAGGATGTTTAAGCATGAATGTATTGGTGAGAAGTGAAATTTTATAGAAAACCGAATCGGAAATCGGATTTGTTCCGTTTCCGTCGGGTTTTGTAATTTCGTATTTTAGAGAATAAGAAAGAGGGATAGAATGGGACTTACGGGTTTGGAAAAACACGAGAGTGATAAGAAAGAAGAGGGTTCGCCGATGCATCGATTCGTCGCCGAGAGTTCCTAGCACGATCACCTGATGTTCGCCGTCGATTTCGTCGGGGCTTCGCCTTTCGCTCGTTTTCAAAGTACACAAGGTTTTTCTTGAGATTTTGAGAGAGTGGGCTCAAAATTTTGGGATGAAAGGATAGGAGGTAGGGGTGTATTTGTAGGGTTAGGGTAGGTGTAGGATTTTTAATTAAAAATGTAAAAATAATGGGAAAATTCATTAAAAATTGTAGTAAATAGGTGTTAATGGGCTCTCTGGAGGTGGTCTGAAGAATTAAAGTATGCAGGGGGTATAAGGAGGTGAAGGGGCACAAAATTGCAGTTGGAGACTCGGCCGAGTCAGGCCGAGTCGGGGTTGCAGGAGGTGGGGGGTCGCTGGGAGTAGCTACTGGTACTTCTAACTTTTCATGCGTAGTGGGATTTTTGTGAGAAAACACGTGTTGACTGTTGGGCTTCTAAAGAATTTAAAACAAAAAAATATTAAAAATAATGTGGGGCGTGTGATTTGAACTCTGGTGGCTTGGTTCAGCAGTGCAAGGTATTACCAATGAGCTATAAGCTCTTTGCTTGTAATTATGGTGTGAAATAAATACTTAAAGAGATATCAGCAACATTAAATACTCCAAGTATACTTTGAATTTAAATCAATTCTTTGTTCATTAAAAATGGAGTTGTTACACCTACAGAGAATTTAATTCTTAAAAAATAAAGAGACTTGAAAGATCTCCATGTATGTAAAGAACTAGAGTCACGTGGGGACACGTGACTCCTGAAAAGATCCTCCAAACTAAGAAGGAATTAGCCCTGAGGCAATGCCTCACGTGCTCCCACGTGACCTCCAAAACAAAAAGAATAAAAGCAAAGGAAATGTTGGCTTTGGGTGCTCTCACGTGTTACCACGTGACCCCTAATAAATGCTTTAACAACTAATGCACAGATATCCATCACGTGCCAACACGTGATGGCTAGAAAATCAAAAGTGTTTAACACTTATTTACAGAACAAAGTAAATGAGATCTGGCCCCACCTTTGGGTGCCCTCACGTGTTCCCACGTGACCTCTTCCTTTCTAGTGTTTAACCCTAATTTGAGAGTTTTATTCCCAGTGTTTAACACTGTTGTCTTCTAGTGTTTAACACTACTCTGAGCATTTCATTTCCAGTGTTTAACACTGTTGTCCTTTAGTGTTTAACACTATTTTTTTAGCCAAATTGACTAAGTTTCCAGAGGCAAAAAAACCTCTCCTTTAACTAAATCTCAAAATTGAATAAAACTCAAAGCTATAATGTTTAATGCTCAGTCAAAGACAAAAATTTATCAGAGCCCTCAAACTCTGGTTTAACATTGCTAAATAATGTGGGCTTGAACCTAGACAAATGTTTAATGGTCCAACAAAGAGCCAATATTTCTAATCTAATTGGACTTAGCCCAAATTGGCCATAAGTACTCAATTCAGATTTAACTGAGCCAATGAGCTCATAATCTAATTAATTGATCTTAGTTCCAAATTGGACTATAGATCCCCAATCAACCTTGGATCAAGGGTACATCTCTTCACTCCTTTGATATTTGTCATTGTAATCCCTCAACGTCTTCAAAGAGGTGACGGGTCCCGACAACCACACATTCACAGACTATGACGTCTCTAAACTATAGACTGTGGGGTCCTTAAACTCATGGACTAAGATGTCCTTAACCTCGACCGTGATGTCTTTAAACTAATATTGGATTGTGGTGTCCTTAAACTCATGGACTATGATGTCCTTAACCTCAACCGTGATGTCTTTAAACTAACATTGGACTGTGGGGTCCTTAAACTCATGTACTATGATGTCCTTAATCTCGACCGTGATGTCTTTAAACTAACATTGGACTGTGGGGTCCTTAAACTCATGGACTATGATGTCCTTAACCTCGACCGTGATGTCTTTAAACTAACATTGGACTGTGGGGTCCTTAAACTCACGGACTATGATGTCCTTAACCTCGACCGCGATGTCTTTAAACTAACAATGGACCGAGATGTCCTTAAACTAACAATGGACCGTAATGTCCTTAAACTAATCGACCGCAATGTCACTAAACTAAATAATAGAGCCCAATTGCTCTCTTGTTGGATATAAACGATCCCGTTAAGTTGATCTTAGTCTAAAATGAGACTAACGTATCCTTAACAAACGTTTAAGTTGATCTTAGTCTCAAATAAGGCTAACGTATCCTTAAACCCGACCCCCTAAACCCAAATCTAAGAAAGATACGGATTTGGAGTAGTCCACGCCCTACGGACGACAACATAAATTAGTCTCCGTATACAATCCACGGGCAACCAAACACAAAACAAACACCCACGACACGAAGTGACTATATGGAGAAGGAGAAAGTTGTTACCGCGATGCGGTAGCGTAATTAACTACAGGAGCTTGCGCTTGCAGGGAAGAGCGTCCCCACAATAAAAAAACCCTCAAACGAGGGGGAATCTGACGAAGTCTGCTACATCGGCCGCATCCGTTTAAACCTTCGATACATGGTGCCATAAATCAACTTGGCATCTTTAAAGAGGTGGACGGATAGCACCAATTAGCATCTGCCCCGAAATTCAGGCTAGACGTTTATCACGTCTCCATGTTTCGGAGGGGAACAATCGCTTGGTGATAGGGGTAATAATTGGGATTATTAGCCTCGCCAGGTTACAATGGGCATTTTGGATCTGGCAAGTTGATGAGCCTGTTGCGTACCGCCAGCTCGAACAATCTCCTTGTTTTGTCCCGGGGAAACGAATAAGGACGCTTCATTTTCCCATTAAAGAATTGTCGTTTCTCGTCTTGGCGATCAGTTAGTTTCGGACAACTGGGCTGCTGTTGAGCATTGGCGATGAAGGTCGCTTTCCCTTTCCCTTTTTCATTCCGAGATTCCAGCTTCGAAGGAGATGGTTTATGACCTATCTGATCTATTTGGGCTAGTTTGTCATTCAAGGACTGGAAGTAGTTGGCTTGAAGAACATCATTAATTGGGAAATGGTTGCCTGAGGGTTGAGAGTACCCACGAACATGCCTACCGCAGGAGCCTCTTCGATGCGTTGTTCTCACTTCAACCATAGATTCCGCCACCGTATCGCGTACTGGACCCAAGTTTCACCTGGCTTTACCCTGGCAATGATCAGTGCCGTGATTGGGGTACATTCGCTAGCTCTTGCAAAACATTGGGTTAATAGCAGCTCCATCTCTGCAAATGTCTTGATAGAGTCATTCGGGAGTTCCGAATACCACTCGAATGCTGTCTCCGACAAGCTGCCAACAAACTGGCGGAGCAATAATTTATCATCACCTCCAGTGTTGCCGCACAGAGCCCTAAATTGAGCAACGTGCTGGTGTGGATTTCTCGTCCCTTTATATACGTGGAATTTGGGGATCGTGTATCCTGGTGGGTACTTTATCTGGTCGTACCAACCCGGATAGGGTTGTTCGGTCATAACAATTTGCCCAGCCACTTCATTCGCTTGATGAACTCGTATCTGCTGAGCGATGTAATCATCTAGGGCAGCTTTTGAGATGGTCTCCTCTTTGGCTGCTGAACAAGCCGGAAGAGAGTTTGATGTCTCCGCTTGGTCGTCTTCGAGGATAATCGGAAAATCTTCAGCTGGAGGATCCGGCTGTAACATCATCCCGACCATGTCTTGGAATAAGAACGCCATTCGTTTTATGTTGGCATCTTGTTCCGCTGCCTCTTTGTCCTTCTTTTCGAGGATTCTGCGGAGGAACTTAGTATTGGTTTCTTGTTCTTGACGTTGCTCCGATGACATTTCCGGGCTTTCTTTTGGCCCAGTGAGTGCGGCCATTTGCGTTAGCATTTCCTGGAGCTTCTGTTGTTGCTCCTGGGCCTTAGTCACTGATCGCGTAAGCAGTCGATGACCTATGGAGATATGGCTATCCTCTTTTCCGGATGTCATATAGACGGTATGCACCACCATGCCCCCAGACTTATGACGTTTAGGCTCAGTGGTCTTGCGATTCATCACAGATTCAGGGATTTTCTCCGGCCTTCTCCTCTTGTGGGCGGTCGAAGTTGAGGGAGCCGTTACAGCGGGTACCCAAACAGATGACACCTTCTGTGACTTGACAGGATAGTCCTCTTCTCGCCGAACCTTCATCTTTTCCTGTCAGCGGAGATAGTCTTGATCTATCACAGAGTCCTGGACCTGTCGCTAAACTTTATAAATTTTAGAAGACAGCCGCTGAAGGGGTTGTTCCAGCTTCGCCTTTGTAGCGTTCTCCATTGGTGGAGGAGATCTTTTCAATACAGCAGTCGGAGAGTTTTTGCGTACCCTCCTAAGTGGTTCAAAGCTATTCCCAGTTGGAACAGCAGCGTCGACTTCTACCATTGGGGTTGGCGGAGTCAATCCGGAAGGGGAATTGCCCCCAGCTTTCTTCACTCGGCGCCAGTGGCGACATCGAGCATGTCGTGCGATCGGGATCACCTCCACTGTTGGATGAGCTTCTTCATGCCCCCTACTTTGAGGAGAGACTGTTATTGGTGCTATCCTGTCGAAGACTGACACCTATTGAGAGGGGGTAGTCAGTCTTGCAAAGGCCGACTTTCGAATAAGGGAAACAGCCTTCATGACTTCACGTGGAGTAGGGGCTGAAACGGCCAGTCTCGTGAAGACCGACCCCTTAGCAGGAGAAGCCGCCTTGGGGACTTCAGGAGTAGGAATGGCTAACCGCTTAGGGATAACACCTTCAGAAATTGCGAGCTTCTTCATGGGCCCATCTGAGCTTCGGCCCAGTCTGTTGAAAACTGAGGCAGTGGACTTGGACGACCCGTTGAGAGGGGACGCAGTAGTTGCAAGCCGATCAAAGACCGACTTCTTCAAAGCTTCTTGCGATGGTACAGGAGCGTTGAAGCTTGTTGACGGGATCATGGTCCCGAAGAATAGCCCAGTGGTGGCTTGGGTCACTTGTTCCACCAGCATTATGAAGAGGGAGGCCACTTGGGGCCCGTAAGTCACTCCTCCGGATAGGACTGAATGAGAGTTGTTGTTGCAGCTGGAACAGTTAGAGGCCATTGATGTTCTTTTTTCTGCACGGGAGCAAAACCAAATCTTAGTACCTCAAACCCAAGGGCAACCATATCAAACCGTGATTCGTTCGCGAACACGACACACGAAGTGTGGAGTGGAAAGAGGAAAAGGTCCCACCGGGCGTGCCAGAATCTGTTCTCCGCCGAAAACAGAGACGAGACCGCGTAGATCCATCTTGCCTGAATTTGGGGGCAGATGCTAATTGGTTCTATCCATCCACCTCTCCGAAGATAACAAGTTGATTTATGACACCGTATATCGAAGGTTTAGACGGATGCGGCCGATGTAGCAGACTTCGTCAGATTCCCCCTCGTTGAGGGGTTTTTGATTGTGGGGACGCTCTTCCCTGCAGGTGCAAGCCCCTGCAGTTAATTACGCTACCGCTTCGCAGTAACCACTTTCTCCTTCTCCAGATGGTCACTTCGTGTCATGTGTGTTTGTTTTGTTTTTGGTTGCCCGTGGATTGTATACGGAGACTGATTTATGTTGTCGCCCGTAGGGCGTAGATTAGTCCAAATCTGTATTTTCTTAGATTTGGGTTTGGGGTTGGGTTTAAGGATACGTTAGTCTCATTTGAGACTAAGATCAACTTAAACATTTGTTAAGGATACGTTAGTCTAATTTCAGACTAAGATCAACTTAACGGGATCGTTTAGATCCAACAAAAGAGCATTTAGACTCTATTGTTTAGTTTAGGGACATTGCGGTCCATAATTAGTTTAAGGACATTACGGTCCAAGGTTAAGGACATCATAGTCCATGGGCTTAAGGACCCCACAGTCCAAGGTTAAGGACATCATAGTCCATGGGCTTAAGGACCCCACAGCCTAAGGTTAAGGACATCATAGTCCATGGGTTTAAGGACCCCACAGTCCAAGGTTAAGGACATCATAGTCCATGGGTTTAAGGACCCCACAGTCCAGTTTAAAGACGTCATAGTCTATGGAATGTATGGTTGTCAGGACCCGTCACCTCTCTGAAGACGTTGAAGGATTACAACAGCAAATATCAGAGGAGTGAAGAGATGTACCCTTGAACCAATTTTGGTTGGGAGATATGTAGTCCAATTGGGACTAAGATCTGAGATTTATAAGCATATGGGCTCAGTTAATCTGAATGAGGGGTTTATGGCCAACTTGGGCTCGGCCCATTCAGTTAAAATGTTAAACATTTGACAATGCTGGGTATTGATTTGAATTCTGACAATGTTTTGTCTTTTATTGAATGCTGAGCATTCATCATAGTTCTAAGGCTTCATTTAAAGAACAGTTTATGTTCTATCAGCGCACACGTGAGAAACACGTGGTGCGCTTGGCGCTAGCGCCAGACAATGAACGCAGTGCGCTACTTTAAATTTGGAGCGCTAAGGCTCTGCAGCGCTTTGCGCTAAATGTGGAGCGCTGAAGCGCTTCTGTTAAGTAGCGCACACGTGAGGAGCACATGGTGCACTTGGTGCTGTGCGTCAGTCTTGAGCGCAGAACGCTTCTTTAAATTGGAGCACTAAGGCTCTGCAGCGCTTTGCGCTAAATGTGGAGCGCTGAAGTGCTTCTGTTAAGTAGCGCACACGTGAGGAGCACGTGGCGCGCTTGGCGCTGAGCACCTGTTAATGAGCGCAGTGCGCTATATTTGGAGTGCTAAGGCTCTTTAAAATTAAGAGCGCCAAGGCTCTGCAACGCTTTGCGCTAAATGTGGAGCGCTGAAGCTCTTTAAAAGCGCCAAGGCTCTGCAGCGCTTTGCGCTAGATGTGGAGCGTTGAAGCTCTTTTAAATTAGGAACGCTAAGGCTCTTCTTTTATGCAACTTAGATCAGTTTTGCGCCCTGAGAATTAAATTCTCTTTTTATAAGAGACTTTGTCTCAAGGTTCTAAGAACAAAGTTCTTATTTTATAGGAGATGTTTCAATCTCTTATTTTGATAAAAGGCTTTGCCTTTATGGATCTGTGATCCTAAAAGAATTGAATTATTTTCCCCCCTTTTATAATGAGATGTTCATGATCTCTAAAAGATAATTTGTCTTACAGATCTATGATCTGTGAGAAGGTTAAGTTCTTCCTCTTATTCTTTGTGATGAGATACTTTGATCTCTTTATGAAAGGCCTTGGTCTTATAGATCTATGATCTGAAGAAAAGAAGTGAATTCTTCTTTTGATATGAGACGATTTCGTCTTTCTGTTCTTTTTACCTTGAAGAGAATTTTCTTCTTTTACCGAGAGCTTGCTCTTCTTTCTGAGATTTCTCAAAGTTTATAAGGGGTTCATCTCTATGTTTTTCTATTTTTCTCTCTCTGAGACTTGAAGTCTTGGGGCATTTATATAGGGCGAGCTGATTTGTTCAATCGGTTAAGGAGATCTTTTCTCCAATTGATTTGGGGATTTTCCCACCGTTGGATCTTTGATCCAAGGGCGTCTGATTTACAGAAGGAAATCTTCTTGTTTTTAAAAAAATTGGGAAATCTTTCCCCATACAGAATTTATTCTATATTTTAGTAATTTTTTAATCACCATTGGATCATTGATCCAACGGTGCTCTGATTTACAGAGCACAATCTTTTTGTTTGAAAAGATTTTGAGGAATCTTTCCTTAACAGAATTTTATTCTGATCAATTGATGATTTTTAATCATGTTCGTTGGATCTTTGATCCAACGGTTGGGAACGTTTAGTTCCAGCGCTAGCGCTCCCGTGCTTTGCATGTGGTGCGCTGCTTAGAGTGCAGCGCACTTAGCGCTAGCGCTTACATGCTTTGCATGTAGTGCGCTGCTTAGAGTACAACGCTCTTAGCGTTAGCACTCCCGTGCTTTGCACGTGGTGCACTGCTTAAAGTGCAGCGCTCTTAGCGTTAGCGCTTGCGTGCTTTGCACGTAGTGCGCTGTTTAGAGTGCAGCGCTCTTAGCGCTAGCGCTCATGTGCTTTGCACGTGAGCGCTGCCTCAGAGTCTTTGACTCTCTCAGCACTGGCGCTGCTATGAAGCGCTGCTTCATTTCAAAATTTGAAATTTTGAACAGAGCTTTGCTCTGATTGGGGGAAACAATGTGTTTCCGCGACGGGGTCATTTGCTGACGTATTTCTGAAACGTATGTCGTTTGCTGACTCTAGGTTGTCTGTGAACCGTAGAGTCTTGGAACTGGGGACTTTGCCATGGCTCTGATTGGTAGCGACCCTGAGGTCGGTTGTTGACGTTACGTCTGCATCCTGCTGGAGTTGAGAAGGAACGCCGTGTTGATCTTCTGGGATGCAGATGTTGCCGTCGAGATCTGACTCTCCCTTTGACAAAGTCTGGTGGGGAAATGTGGTCCTCTTTTTTGTTTATGCCCATGGATTGTTTACAGGTGTTAGTATGGACTCACCTGTAGGGCAGAAGTTTCATTCTTTCATTTTTTTTCTTTCCGCGATACTCTATCGTTTCAGCTTTTTATACGCGAAAGTCGCGATTGCCCAATCATTTCGGCTATTTTTCGCGGTGCCCAATCATTTCGGCTATTTTTCTTTTTATTCGCTACTTTTTATTGCGAATTGCCCAATTATTTCGGCTATTTTTGTATGCATTTTTGGCACGCTGACTTTTTGCCGCGAGTATGGAACTTGGGATCTGATACCAATCTTAGTATCAGCATCGCTGCGACTGGAATATTGCCAGGAGAGAATCATCACTTGCCGTGAAAGGACTTGGAATTTGTTACCGATTTATGCATCATCATCGCTACTACTGGAACATTTCCAGGAGCGAATCATCATTTGCCTCTGTCGATTTGAACAAAGGTGGCTTAGCAAACAGGGTTAGGATCCTGTCGACTAAGACTTTTGACTTCATGAGCCGCAAGAGTCTCATAAAGATGTTTCTCCTTACGATTTGTAAGGATCTCATAAGTGCGTTTTCTCCTTAAAAATCGTGAGGATTCTTAAGTGTATAGTCTCTTATAAGTCATAAGGATCTCATAAGAGCATTTTCTCCTCGCAAGCCGAGAGGACCTACAAATGTTTGTTCACCAAATGAGGACATTCCTCATCGTTGGTGGGACTTGATGAGAGAGACGTTTATTTGTGCCCGTGGATTGTATACAAGGGTCAATATTGAACCGTTTGTAGGGCAGTCTGGGAGATGTGATGGATTAAGAATAGGTTCAGATCCCTGTAGCTTAAGGCTTTTGAATCTTACGAGCCGTGAGGGTCTCATAAGAAGGTTCTCCTAACGAGTCGTGAGGATCTCGTAAGTGTAATTTCTCATCAGGAATCGTGGGGATCCCTAAGTGTGTTGCTCCCTTGTGAGTCGTAAGGATCTCACGCAGGTATTTTCTCCTTACAAGGTCGAGAGGACCTTGCAAGTGTGCATGAATTTTTTACGAGTCTGCGCCCATTCGGTTTTTCACAAACTCGCCGGTAGCCTTGCTGTTTTTACTTACGAAGCCTTTTCGGGTTTTCATCCGTGCCCATCTTGCTTATGGACGTACCGTTTTTTTTGCGTCAGCCTAAGGATGCTGCGGTTTGTAGTAGTTTAAAGATGTTTCGGTCCGTAGCTAGTTTAAGGACATTATGGTCTCTTGTTAGTTTAGGGACGTTTCGGTCCGTAGCTAGTTTCAGGACGTTTCAGTCCATAGGGATTTTGAGGCGAGGTTTCGCCGGATACTACTTATAGAGTTTGGGCATGGGAAGATAGTGAGCGGACATAGGCGTCGTCATCTATCGTTGACCTGTGTCGTGACTCGTCAGGCGTAGTATTTTTTTAGGAGTCGGCCGTTTATTGGCCTAAAGGGTCTTTCGCCATGCATATCCATGAGCAAGTAAGCCCCACGTTGGTAGACTTTGTCTATGATGTACGGGCCCTCATAGTTCGGCTCAAATTTCCCCAGTTTGGCACGATTGGGGATCATAGGTCTCTTGACCACTAGCACGAGTTCGCCTTGGCGAAATATTCTGGGCCTAGTCAATCTCTTGTATGAGCGCGTCATCTTTGCTTTGTAAGCCTCCAAGTTTTGCTGTGCCATGAGACGGGTTTCATCGAGGGTGTCTAGTTCTTCAAGCCGAAGATGAGCATTCTCTTCGTCTGTTAGCTCATAATGAACCGCCACTCGTAGAGAGGGTAGCTCTATCTCCAAGGGAAGTACTACTTCCATGCCGAATACCAACGCAAATGGCGTTGTATTTGTGGCCATTTTGAACGTGGTGCAGTAAGCCCAGAGAGCTTCATACAGTCTCTCGTGCCAGTCCTTCTTATTTTTGGACATCGTCTTTTTTATGATCTTCGTCAAGGTTTTGTTGAAAGCCTCAGCTAGACCGTTAGCTCGGGGATTATAGACCGAAGAGTATCTCCAGTCTATATTATGCTGCTATGCGAAGCGGCTGATTTTGTGACTTCTGTAGGCCGGCCCGTTATCAGAGATAATCCGTCGCGGAGTGCCGAACCGATAGATGACGTGTGTCTTGAAGAAATGGAGAATATTCTCTGTCTTCACTTCTCTTAGCGGTACTGCTTCTGCCCACTTGGAGAAGTAATCGATTGTCGCCAATATGAACCGATGTCCTCTGGATGACGCTGGTTCGATGGGCCCAATTATGTCGGTTCCCCACATATCCAACGGCCAGCTAGCCATTGTTGGGTGTAGTGGATTTGGATGCTGGTGGATGAAGTCTCCATGAATCCGGTACGAATGATATTGCTTCGCGTATTCAAGGCGGTCCTGAATCATCGTAGGCCAATAGTAACCCATCCTTTTGATCTTCAGCTTCATCTTTGGCTCGGCTTGATGAGAACCGCAGAGTCCATTGTGAGTTTCTTAGACGACTCTCCTTGCTTCTTCTGGTCCCAGGTATCTTAGCCACAGAGAGTCGAACGATCTCTTATACAGAGTATCGTTGATGAAAGAGAAAGACAGAGCTCGTTTCATGAGCTGATGTTTTGAGGATGCATCTTCAGGTGTTTGACGGGATTTGAAGTAGTCTATAAAGACTTCTTTCCAATCCTTGGCCTTTTCCTGGTCCTCTATTTGTAGGTCTGTTTGCTCGATCACTTCCTTTTCTTCAAATGACTCCGGAGATATTTTCGCCAGTGCAAGAACTCGACGGCTTTGTACAACGATCCTTACGTCATCAAGGTTTTCATCAACCAGTTCTTTAGCGAGCTTGGCTAACGCGTCCGTCTTTCTATTCTTCGCTCGTGGTATGCTTTCCAGGGCGTATGAAGGGATTTGAGTCAGCAATTATTGCACTCTCTCTCCTTACTTCACCAACTCTGGTTTGCACGTTTGATAGTCGCCGTTCACTTGACTAACGACCAGCTAGGAATCTCCGTATATGAGGAGGTTTTCGATTCCCATGTCGACAGCGATCTCAAGACCTGCTATCAAAGCTTCATATTCTGCTTCATTGTTTGTCCTCGGTTCTGTCAGGGAAAAGGCAAAGCGCATTATCCCTTCTTGTGGAGTCACGAAGATGAGGCCTACCCCAGATTTGATTATGGGGGGTTGTGCTTTCGCTTCTTCATGGAAGATGCCCCATCAAAGTAGAGTTCCCATCGGGTATCACTCCCTCCTCTCTCCCCGTCGATCATGTCAAACGCGTGCTCGTCTGGCAATTCATAATTTAGGGGTGAATCGACAGGTATCAGATGCTCAGCGAGGAAGTCGGCGATGGCCTGGCCTTTCACTGCCTTGAGAGGTCGGTATGTTATCGAGAATTCCATTAAGAGTAAGGCCCATTTAGCGAGCCGTCCCGTTGGTATGGCTCTTGACATCAAATACTTGAGAGGATCCACCTTTGATATGAGATGGACCTCATGCGCCAGAGCATAATGTCGAAGCTTCGTTATCACGAAGATTAACGCCAGACAGTGTTTTTCAATAAAGAAGTATTTGTTTTCTGCCCCCAGGAGAACTCAACTCAAATAGTAAAGGGCTCTCTCTTTTCCTTGGTCGTTCTCCTGTGCCAATAGCACGCCTAAGGAACCTTCAAGGGCAGTTGTGTACAGGATGAGAGGCTTTCTCTTAACTGGAGCGGTCAGTATCGGCGGATTCTGCAGGTATTGCTTAATTTCGTCCAGTGCGCTTTGGCATTTTCGATCCCAAACAAACGGGGTCCCCTTCTCCATTAAGTGACTATAGGGGCGGCATTTGCCGGAGAGATTGGCTATGAATCGTCGGATATACGCGAGCTTTCCTTAGAGAGATCGCAGTTGCTTGAGAGATCTTGGCGGAGACATTTCCATAATCGCCTTGATCTTTGACGAGTCTATCTCGATGCCCCGGTGTCGTACGACGAATCCTAGGAATTTTCCTGAGGAAACTCCGAACGCGCATTTGAGAGGGTTCATCTTCAGATTGTATTTCCGAAGACGTTGGAACGCTATCTTCAGATGCTCCCAATGCTTCTCGTACGATTTGCTTTTCACCATGAGGTCGTCAATATCGCATTCGACGACTTCATGTATGAGGTCATCGAAAATCTTCGTCATGGCCCTCTGATAGGTAGCACCGGCGTTCTTCAAGCCGAAAGGCATTACTTTGTAGCAGAATATACCCAGAGGAGTCCGAAAAGCGGTATGCTTCTGGTCTTCGGGATGCATCTTTATTTGATTGTACCCTGATGAGCCGTCCATGAAGGAGAAGACTCCGTGAGTGGACGTGTTGTCTATCATCAGCTCGGTAACAGGTACTGGGAAGTCATCTTTCGGACAAGCTTTGTTGAGGTTCCAAAAGTCCACGCAGATGCGCACCGTCCCATTTTTCTTCATCACTGGGACAATGTTGGCGATCCAGTCGGGGTATTGAACTTCTTGGATGAAGCCGGAGTCGATCAGCTTCTTGACCTCTACGTTGATACTCATTTCAAGTTCAAGCTGCATCCTTCTTGGTGCTTGTTTGACTGGCTTGACGTCCGGAGATATCGCCAGCTATTTCTGGATCTAGCCCCGGCATCTCGAAGTAGTTTCATGCGAAGCAGTCTTTGAGCACGTCTTTTAGTGTAGCCACCTGTTCTTTAGACAGCAGCTTACTGACGAACGTTGGTCGCGGGTTGTTTGCCGTCCCTAAGTCGATTTTCCTTAGGTTGTCCGCAGTAGTATGTATTCCATCTTCCAACTCTTTTGGCGCCGGTGGAAACTCTGAGATCAGTTCATCTTCATCCTCATTTTCGAGGCACCAAGAGAGGTCATCCATGTTCTCGGGATCTCCTTCTTCTGACAGTGTTATCACGTGACAGGTACGAGATCGTTTCCAAGACCGATGTTGATTTGGTTCTACTCTTGCCATATACGTTGCTTTTGGCATATGCCTTTGTGGTGGGGCCACCCTCCAACTGTTGGATAGAGCGAATCTGCCGAGTTGATATTGGTCTTTGACCCAGTTTTTGAAGGTGAAGCATTCTTCAAGAGGATGTCCTATCGCTTGGTGATAGGAACAATAATCTGGTTGATGAACCTCGTTTGCTTGATCGCGGTGCCGAGACTCTGGGAGTGTCATCATCTGGTGTTTCATGAAAAGGTCAAAGATTCTCTTTGTCTTGTCTTGAGGGAAAGAGTATGCTCGACCCATCTTTTTCATAAGGGACGAATTCCGGCTGACCCTTTCTCGATCGCGTAGCTTCTTGGATCCACTTTACCGTTGTCGAACGTTTTTCTCGTTCTTTAACTTGTTTTTGCCTCTGCGTCGGGCCTTTTTCTTGTCTTGGGAATGTATGGTGGGCTGATGGTGAAGGGCATTGTCGTCCTCCGTAGCCTGCTGAAGGAGGCGTTGCGTCTTGGCTTTCTCGTAAATGACCATTTCGCGACTGTAGTCGTTCCGAACCTTTTGACTCGCTTCCTTTATTAGCTTGTCCATCTGTTCTTCAAACGACGGACTCGGCACTTTTATGGCAGGACCGCATTCAGGCTCAGCGTCAGCGTCTTTTAAAAGAGCATCTGTTTCTTCATCGAGGTCCTTTATGACATGGCAGCCATAGAACTGCTCTCGTTTCTTGGACTGGACAAATCCGAGCCCGATCGTTTCCATTTTTCCGATGGGCAATTTTTGCTCCGTTCCGGGGACGTTCCAAATTCTGTTGTAGAACTGAGCTTGTCAAGGAGTTTGTTTGAATGGTATGCCTTGGCATCTTAATAACCTTTTCAATCCCTCTGTGTAATACCTGGGCAGACGAATGGGTTGGATCCTGTCGAGCGCAGGATCGGCACCATGCCAGACTTCTCTTTCAACTTTAGTCTCTGTGGATCGATAGAATAGGATCGCCTTTTCACCTCTTTGCCTGGAAGGGACGTAAAATGTCTGCAACTCTTGCACACTACATGTCTCCAGCGTATCAAGCTCTCTGTAGTGCTGCCGCGGAACCATGGCAAACTCTGATCATTCCTAGTGAGGGTTTGCATCGATGGACGGATCGAGAACACTGCATTGACTTCGTCTTCGGAGTCACTGCCAAAGACCAGAATAGGGGTAGATGGTCCCGGTCTGTTGCATTGGGGTGGCCCCGAATAGACTATCTCTTCTTCCTCCTCGGTATCGCTCCCGAAGACTGGAATAGTGGTGATAGCTTTTTTCTTATTCTCCAGTTTATAGCATCTTTCCGTGTCTTCAAAGTCTGGTAGGAAATACTTAGCGTCTTCATACTTGCGGACTTCATTTACGGAGAATAGGTTCAGTTCCCCCGTCACGATATATTCGAGACCATCTTTAAAATACTTCATACACTGATGTTGTGTAGAAGGGATGATATTGTATTCGTGTAACCAAGGTCTGCCGAGCAAAGAGTTGTAGCAGGTCTTGGCATCAATGACATGAAATTTTGATGTCAGTGACGAGCAGCCCAAAGCGTAACGTCAATATCACAGACTCGGGTGTCCGTGATGACTGGGAGTCAAACTCGGAAATGGTGATTTTATCCCGAGCGAGGTGCTGAACGCTCATGCAGATTTCTTTTAACACTCTCACATTTAGGAGGTTGACGGAGGACCCGTTATCAACTAAGATCTTCCCTATCTTGATGTCATGGCAGTACCCGGTGATATACAGGGGACGGTTATGCTCGCATGTTCCGAGGAGGAGATCTTCATCGCCGAAAGTGATGTCAACTGTGTGCACTTCTTCCAGCTCATCCTTCATCTTTTTTTCGGCAAGGAAAGCTTGAAATTGGTCGGGCTCTTGTAGTGCCTTGATCAGAGAATCTCAAGCTTCTTTAGACAGTAGAAGGGCATCCAAAATGCTTAGCTGCGAGGGTATTTTCCTCAGGTGTGCCAGGACATTGTAATCCACCTTGTTCTTTATAGGCGGGTCCTTAGCTGTCAGCTCTTCGACGACTCGATATCGAGGGCGATATCCTCAGGGACTTTTTCCTTCCCCTTATCTTTTTTGTTCGATCCCTTGTTTGTAGGTCCGAGATTCTTTTCGGACAACGTACGACTTCGCAGCTGAATGTTTTCGCAGTTCTTTATCTCTTCTTCTTTTCTCAAGGTGGATTCTTTGAAGAGGGGGTCGAGGGCTATTTCTTCATCAAAATCACTTCCGAAAGTGAGAACTTGTGATCCCCAGGATTCAACCATGTGACAGTTGCCGGCAGTTCTTTTACGCTCATCTGTCGTGCTTCTTTGTTCCCGACGAGCCTTGCGCTTCAATCGCTTGACGTGTTGTCAGTGGGCACATATCCCTGCCACCAATTTTTAAAGGCGTTGCACTCTTCAGTAGGGTGTGTGACCCTTCGATGGTATAAGCAGTAGCTAGGATGCACATCTGCTTCATCAAGGAGTATACCGCCAGAAGTATTTCCTTTGGGAGATGGCAGTTTCATTCCCATTGACAGGGCTTTAGCGAACTATTTTCTTATCTTAAGCCTGTTTTTGCCTGCCGCAGGCGTGCTTCGATCTGGTTGGAGTGCTTCAACCTTTTCATCCTGTCACCGACGTTTAGCTTTTTCGAATATGGCCATTTCGCGCTCTCGATCAGCTTTGCTTCTCTGACGGGCTTCGTTCAGCAACATGTCAATCATCTTGTCTGACGGTTCTAAGAGTTTCGGTTCTGGGTTTGCCCTCAGTTTCTCTGCATTATGAGCTTCTTTAAAATCTATTGACGAGTGAGAGATCACGTGGCAGCTCTCCACATAATCCTCGGGCTCTTCTGAAGAATCGTCTCCTTCATCAGCGTTATCGTCTTCATTCTCAAGAACATGCTTGAAGAATTCGTCCAATGTAATTGGGGTCCGTGCCTTCTAGTTATATTCTTCTAGTGCATCGATGTATTTCTGCAAACCTGTACGGTTGTCGTCGGGTTGGACGGGCTTCTTGTCCTTCTTCTTCTTCTTTAAAGACTTAAGAGGCTTGGCCCGAAGGTTCTGTTCACCATCACCAGCTTTCAGCATTGGGCGCGGCTTCAGCATCCCCTCAATAATCTCAGGCTCCAGCGAGCTCTTCCACCAAATCGCCGGACATGCTTGAAGGTCCTTCAACATTCTTTTAGTCTTAGCTGAAATGGCCACCTCCCATGGGGCTTCCTCTATAAGTGAGCATGATGCCTCCGACGTGTCCACCTTTTTAGGAGCGTGCGGTTGTGGCCGGTTCACCCTCCAGTTTTCGGACAGCGCGAATTTGCCCTGTTGGTACTGGTCTTCGATCCAACTTTTGAAGATGTAACAATCTTCGATTGGGTGACCCAATATTCGGTGGTAAGGACAGTAATTGGGGCTGTTAACGTCACCTGATTGCGTTGGGCGTTTTGGCTCTGGCAGAGTGATGAGCCTGTTGCGCGGCGCTAGCTCGAATAATCTCTTCATCTTATCCCGATGGAAGGAGTAAGGGCGTCTCATCTTTTCTCCGAATGATCGCTGTTTATCGTTTTGGTGAGCAACCGGTTTCGGGCCACTCGGTTGTTGCTGAGCGTTGGCGACGAAGGTTGCTTTCCCTTTGCCCTTTTCATTTCGAAGCTCCGTTTTCGAGGAAGGCGGTCTATGGCCCATCTGGTCCATTTGGGCCAGCTTGTCGATCAAGGCTTGGAAAGTGGTCGGCTTGAAGAACATCATAAACTGAGATATGGTCGCCTGTGGATCGAGTGTCCCCACGAACATGCCCATGGCTAGAGCTTCCTCTATGCGCTGTTCACACTTTGACCACAAGTTCCGCCACCGAATGGCGTATTTGAACCCAGGTTTCTCCCGGCTTCACTCTAGCGTTAATTAGTGCGGTGATCGAGGTGCGCTCGCTAGCACTTACGAATTTTTGTGTAAACAGTAGCTCCACTTCTGCAAATGTATTAACAGAGTCATTCGGGAGCTCGGAGTACCATTCGAATGCTGTCTCCGACAAGCTGCCAACAAACTGACGAACCAGCAGTTTGTTGTCACCCCCAGTATTACCGCATAGAGTCCTGAATTGAGCAACGTGCTGGTGTGGATTACCCGTCCCCTTGTATACGTGGAATTTAGGGATCGTATATCCTGGCAGGTACTTAATTTGATCGTACCAACCCGGATAGGGTCGTCTAGTCTTGACGATTTGGCCAGCCGCTTCGCTCTCCTGATGAGCTCGTATTTGTTGAGCTATATAGTCGTCAAGGGCGGCTTTGGAGATGGTCTCTTCCTTGGCTGCTGATAAAGCCGGAAGAGGATTCGATGTCTCCCCTCTGTCATCCTCAAGGATTATTGGAGGGTCTTCAGCTGGTGGATCCGGCTGTATCATCATCCCGACCATATCTTGAAACAGAAGAGCCATTTGCTTGATGTTAGCCGCCTATTCCGCGGCCTCTTTGTCTTTCTTCTCAAGCATTCTTCGGAGGAACTCGGCGTTGGTTTCCTGTTCCTGGCGTTGCTCTGATGACGTCTCTGGGATTTCTTTCAGCCCAGTGAGTGCGGCCATCTTCGTCAGCATCTCCTGGAGCTTTTGCTGTTATTGCTCCTGAGCCTTTATCACGGATCGGGTGAGTGGTCGATGACCCGTGGAGATACGGCTATCCTCTTTCCCGGAAGCCATGCAGATGGTGTGCACTACCATGCCCCCAGACTTTGGGCGTTTGGATTCATTGCCCTTGAGATTTGTCGCAGACACAGGGATCTTCTCCGGCCTTCTCCTTTCATGAGCGGTCGACATTGAGGGGGATGTTGTGATAGGTACCCAGGCAGACGATACCCTCCGTGGCACGGCGACGGGATGGTCCTTCTCTTGCCAGACCTTCATTTTCTTCGGTCGGCGGGAGTAGTCTTGGTTAATCACAGAGTCTTGGACCCTTCGCCAGACCCTGTGGATTTTGGAGGACAACCACTGAGGGAGTTGTTCTGACCTTGCCTTTGTCATGTTCTCCACAGGTGGAGGAGATCTTTTTAGCACGGCGGTTGGAGAGTTCTTGCGCACCCTCCTGAGCGGTTCAAAGCTATTCCCAGTTGGAACAGCAGCATCGATTTCTACCATTGGAGCTGGTGGAGTCAATCCAGAAGGGAAACTGCCCCCAGCTTTCCTCACTCGGCGCTAGTGGCGACGTCGAGCATGTCTTGTAGACGGTACTGGCTTAGTTACGGGGGTGGCTTCATCATGCCCCCTGATCTGATGAGAAGTTTTTGGTGTCAGTCTATCGAAGACAGACGTCCGCTGAGAGGGGATAGTCAATCTTGCGAAGACCGACCCCTTAGCAGGAGAAGCCTTTTTGACGACTTCGTCCGTCGGGGTTGGAATGGCTATCCGCTTTGAGATAACAACTTCAGGTATTGCAGGCTTCTTTACGGGCCCAATGGGGCTCAGGCTCAACCTGTCAAAGACTGATGCAGTAGACTTGGAATTGGACGGCCCGTTGAGAGGGGCTGTGGTAGTTGTAAGCCGATCAAAGACCGGCTTTTTTGGAGCTTCCTGTGACGACATTGGGATGCTGAAGCTTGCCGGTGGGATCATGGTCCCAAAGAACAATCAGTGGTGTCCTGAGTCACCTGCTCCACTGGCATAGCGAAGATGGAGGCCGCTTGGGGCCCATAGGTCACTCCTCCGGCAAGGACGGAGCGGGAGTTGTTGTTGCAGTGGGTGCAGTTGGAAGCCATTTTCTCTGCACGGGAGCAAGACACCAAATCTTAGTATCTCGAATTCAGGGGCAACCATATCAAACCGCGATTCGTTCGCGAACACGACATACGAAGTGTGGAGTGGAAAGAGGAAAATGTCCCACCGGGCGTGCCAGAATCTGTTCGCCGCCGAAAGAAACGACCGGGACATGGGGATGTCTGGCCTGAATTTTGGGTGGCAGATGCTATTTGGGTTTATCCGTCCACCTCTCCGAAGATGCCAAGTTGATTTATGGTGTCGTATATCGGAGGTTTAGACAGATGCGGCCGTTGTAGCAGACTTCATCAGATTCCCCCTCATTTGCGAGGGGTTTTTGATTGTGGGGACGCTCTTCCCTGCAGGTGCAAGCCCCTACAGTTAATTACGCTACCGCATAGCGGTAACCACTTTCTCCTTCTCCAGATGGTCATTTCGTGTCGTGTGTGTTTGTTTTATTTTTGGTTGCCCGTGGATTGTATACGAAGACTAATTTATGTTGTCTCCCGTAGGGCGTGGATTAGTCCAAATCCGTATTTTCTTAGATTTGGATTTGGGTTGGTTTAAGGACCGTTAGTCTTGTTTTAGACTAAGGTCAACTCAAACATTTGTTGAGGATACGTTAGTTTAATTTTAGACTAAGATCTACTCAACAGGATTTTGGGATCATTTAGATCCAACGAAAGAGTATTTGGACTCTATCGTTTTAGTTTAGGGACATTGCGGTCCATTGGGCTTAAGGATATCGTAATCCGTGAGTTTAAGGACCTCATAGTCCGTAAGGTTTAGAGACATCGTAGTCTGTATGGTTTAAAGACATCGTAGTCTGGTTTAAAGACATTGTAGTCTGTAAGGTTTTGGTTTAACTGTTTGGGGATGCACTAAAAGTTATTGGTTATTGGGACCATCCATCTCTCTAAAGACGTTAAAGAATTACAACGACATGTATCAGAGGTATGAAGAGATGTACCTTTGAACCAATGTTGGTTGGGAGATCTATAGTCAGGTTAGGGACTAAGACCAATTAAAAAGATTGTGAGCACATGGGCTTGGTTAATCTGAATTAGGGACTTGTGGCCAACATGGGCTCAGCCCACTCAGTTTTGAATAAAATGTTGAACATTTGTTTGGGCTCAGTCCATTTTTATTCAACAATACTGAGCATTGATTTGGGTTCTGACACTCTTTTTCTTTTTGTCTTTTATTGAGTGCTGAACACTTTTTATGGTGCTGGGGCTTTATTTACAGAGCGCTTGGTAATTCCTTAGCGCCCACGTGAAGAGCACGTGGAGCGCTTGGCGCTGAGCGCCAGACTTGGAGCGCTAAAGCACTTCTTATAAAATAGCGCCCATGTGAGGAGCACGTGGAGCGCTCGGCGCTGAGAGCCAGACTGGGAGCGCTAAGGCGCTTCTTATAAAATAGCGCGTAGAGCGCTGGGCGCTGAGCGCTGAACGCTGAGCGCTAGACTTGGAGTGCAAAGGCGCTTCTTATAAAATAGCGCCCACGTGAGGAGCACGTGGAGCGCTTGGCGCTGAGCGTTAGACTTGGAGCACTAAGGCGCTTCTTATAAAATAGCGCCCACGTGAGGAGCACGTAGAACGCTTGGCGTTGAGCGCCAGACTTGGAGCGCTAAAGCGCTTCTTTTAAATTGGAGCGCTAAGGCGCTTCTTTGACAGCTCTGCTCAGTTCTGTGCTCTGAGAATTATTTATAAGAGACTTTGTCTCATGGATCTAAGAACTGAGTTCTTCTTTTATGAGGAGATTCTATGATCTCTTTGTTTTTATGAAAGACTTTGTCTAATGAATCTAAGAACTGAGTTCTTCTTTTATGAGGAGATTCTATGATCTCTTTGTTTTTACGAAAGACTTTGTCTTATGAATCTAAGAACCGAGTTCTTCTTTTATGAGGAGATGCTATGATCTCTTTGTTTTTGTGAAAGATTTTATCTTATATATCTGTGATCTATAAAAAGAACTAAGTTCTTATGATGTGAGAGTTAAACTCTCAAATATCAAGGAGATGTTACGATCTCTCTTTTTTTTGTTTACCTTGAAGAAGGTTCTTCTTCTTAGAGCCTGCTCTTCTCTTTTTCTTTTCTGAGAACTTGAAACTTATAGGGAGGTTTCTCCCTTCAAGACTTGAAGTCTTGGGTCTTTTATATAGGGGAGGCTGATTTGTTGAATCAGTTAAGGAAATCTCTCATTGAGAGATCTCTAATTGATTTGGGAATTTATCCCACCATTCGATCTTTGATCCAAGGGCTTCTGTTTTACAAAAGACATCTTTCTTGTTTTTAGTAAGATTGGGAAAATATTTTCCCATATAGAACTTATTCTGTATCTTGGTGATTTTTAATCACCATTGGATCTTTAATCCAATGGTGCTCTGATTTACAGAGCACAATCTTTCTTGTTTGGAAAGATTTGAGGAGTATTTTCTCAACAGAATTTTATTCTGGTAATTTGATGATTTATCATCTTCGTTGGATCTTTGGTCCAAGGGTGGAGAACAGTTAGTTCTAGCGCTGGCGCTCTCGTGCTTTGCACGTGAGGCGCTGCCTCAGAGTCTTTAGCGCTGGCGCTCTCATGGTTTGCACGTGAAGCGCTGCCTCAGAGTCTTTGACTCTATTAGCACTGGCGCTCTTGGCACTAGCGCTCTCATGAGGCGCTGCCTCATTTCAAATTTCAAATTTCAAATTTTGAATAGAGTTTTGCTCTCTGATTGGGGGAAACAGTGGTCCTCACGTGTGGGCACGTGAGGAGCCCCAGAGTTGGGCACTGCCTCTTTGGGTTTATTCCCTCTTCATTTTATAAGTGCTAAGCACTTAGCTCATATAATGCTCACGTGTGAACACGTGAGGTGCTAAAAAATGTGAGCGCTGTTTTTGGATTTTTCCCCTTTTCCATATGAGTGTTAAGCAACTGTTTGGGGGTTACGTGAGAACACGTGATTCGATCTCAGTCATTCCTTTTTGTTCATCGGAGGTGCTCACGTGGGAACACGTGAACTTTCGTTATAGCGTTGAACTCTAATGAATCACTAGTCTTTTCTTTTATATGCATAGAGATTTTGATCTGAGTTTTGAGAATTCCAGGTCACTTATTTTATAAGAATTAAATTCTTCT
This sequence comes from Agapanthus africanus, assembly GCA_030015575.1. Classification (NCBI taxonomy): domain Eukaryota; kingdom Viridiplantae; phylum Streptophyta; class Magnoliopsida; order Asparagales; family Amaryllidaceae; genus Agapanthus; species Agapanthus africanus. The sequence continues at coordinate 762,652,926 of CM057337.1, forward strand.
ATAAGGTTAAACCCTAGTTTTATCAGAGGAATTAAATTCCTATGTACTTTTGGAAGAATTAAATTCTTTAAACTTAGTTCTTTCCCCTAAGTTTTGAATCTGCATAACAGGATCTCCCCGATGAGAATTAAATTCTCAACTTGTGGGGAGATCTGCTTCTGCATATCTCAACCAGATGAAGAACTAAGTTTTTTTTGAAGGGTTAAACCCTTGGAGAGGCGAAGAAGAGATAAGATAATCTCTATATCTTTCTTCTTACCTAAGGTTTCATTTTTTTCTAAAAGGGAGATCTTTTTCTTTTTAGAGAATTGAATTCTCTTTTCTTTTCTTTTGTTGTACTCTCTCTTCTCTATGTTTTTTTGTGTGTTCTCTCCTTTCTTGCTCCTATTTATATGAGAAGAAAAAGAATCAATTTGTTAAGAAAATTCCTCATTGAGAGATCATGATTTATTCCATGATTTTTTAGATCAATCAGTGAATTTTATTTACCGTTGGATTTTTAATCCAAAGGCTCTCTGTGCACCACTTGAAACTGAACACTTTAACTACTTGACACTGAAGACTTTAGTAGATCTTGAAAGTCGTATCAAGGACACAATTGTTGACCGAGCCCGAGCCTTAACAGAGAAGATTTCTTATTTATTTAACAGGATTATGAATATCTTGTTAGTTTTAACAAGATTAGAATTTTATTCTATGATATCTTTTTTAGTTTAACAAGATCAGAAATATATTTTCTTAATATAGAATTTAATTCTATCATATGGATATAGAATTTTATTCTTATCATATGAATATGTTGTTAGTTTAACAAGATTAGGAAAATATTTTCCTATGATAGAATTTTATTCTACCAGATGATCACCGTTGGATCTTTGATCCAAAGGTCCTCCGTTTAACATAGAAGATCTTTCTAATTTGAGGAAGATCAGGAAAATATTTCCCAAATAGAATTTAATTCTAGAATTTGATAGGAGCATTTTAAATTGGGGCGTTCACATGCTTTGCATGTGAGAGGCAAGAGAACTCACGTGTTTAACACGTGACCCCTGCTGTGAGTTTTAGCCTGTTTATGTTCAGCGCTCATATGCAAAGCATATGAGCGCTCACGTGTTTTACACGTGAGGTATGTTTGGCCATTAGTTGTTTTATTTAGTTTATTTTCAGCGCTCATATGCTTTGCATATGAGCGCCCACGTGTTTAACACGTGAGGCCAAATTTTAAGGACTCTTCCCCATTTTTTATAAGAGAACAGTAGCTTTTTTGAAAAAAATTGGCGGGAACAATAGTGACCATATAGAGACCTATAATACATATTTACCCATAAACATATACTTTTACTCGTCATATACATATATTTATACACTTGTAATTCTTTTATTCTTACCTTATCCTTGGGACTTACCGAGCGCTAGTTCGCTGACGGGCATTCCACCCACCTTTGTTTTCTTGGAATGTTCGTCAGATACGGCCGAGACGGAGGAAGTGGAGGCCACAGAGGAAGACTACAACCGGATTGCTCCACAAGATTAGCCTAGCTTCACTTTTTATTCAGTTTATGCATGCCACATGTTTAGACATTTTCCTTTATTGTATTTACTTTCCAGTTGAAACTCATGTACTTGTAAATATTGAAAGTTGAATATAAATAAAGTTGTTTGTTGAAAATTTTTAAAGTCCCAATTTATTCTTGCATTGTGTATTATTGTTTCAATACGCTTAGTATATTTATTTAGAGAATGACCTTCTCTAGATAAATATGCCGCGGGCTTGCCACATCACCGTTTCTGTCTACTGGGAAGCGGGCGTGACATGTTTTGTTGGTGGCCTCATGCTGGTCGTTCTGCATGAAGTCATAAACAATATACCATAAGAATTAATGAATTCAACAAACATTTGCATTCCTTGCATTTAAAATTACTTGAATCTATCCTAACCTATCTTTTATAATCAAGGTGATGGACTCTCCGAACAATACCAGTACAAACGTCAACGGCAATACTTCACCGCCTACACTACCACCACCACCTATCGTTGCAGCTCCTATCAATGAGCAAACAGTATTGCTTAAGGCTATCAAGAGCCTATTGGAGGGTCAGTAGTAGCAGACTGCTATCCTTATGCACCTCCCCAAAATCGAAGCATCCGGAGTTAAGCAGTTTCAGGCACTGCACCCAAAGAACTTCTCGGGTAAGGAGAGCCCGCTTGAGGCAGAAGAATAAGCTCAAGCAATCGAGGATTTTCTGGCAGCGGCTCAAATGCCAGATATAGCCTGGATGAGAGTTGTTAAATTGCAACTGACCGATAACACCAGAGTTTGGTGGAAGACTGAGGAGAACCGTCTCGCGCAACCGATAGAATGGAGAACATTTCGAAACCTCTTCGATACCAAGTACTTCCCAAAGACCTCCCGCTTTGACATGGAGTATCAATTCATCCATTTATATCAAGGCTCGATGTGGATCAAGTCAGTAGATGAATATGATGCTGAGTTTATCATACTAGGCAGGTAATATATAGTCTCAAATTCAATTTTCTAATCTCACTCACAACATTGCTAACACAGGGTCGTAACAGGTTTACCGCACACATTATTCCTATTGTTGAGATCCGGGCATGACGATTCCAGTAAGGGTTGGATCCTAAAATCCAAGCTGCACTAGCTACTTAGTTGTTTTACGTTTGCTTATACAAACTATACTTCTTTTAAAGTTGATGCTAAAATTCCAGGATTCAAATAACTATTGTTAATTAAAAATTTATTGGGTAATGATTTCACAGACAAATAATTTTTTATCTAAAAATTGATTTGTTATTTGCATGGGTCCACAGCCACAATGCATATTGCATAATACAAACTTGACGTTTGTATTTATAAATTTTAAATCGAAAAATACCAAAATATCGTATTTATATAGATATTATGATTATTCTTGATATGTATTTACAAGTCACAAAGTATATGGTATATATGTTAAAAAAGACACAAAAAGCATTTGTGCAATCATGAAATGTTAAACTAAGATCTAAGTTATATAATATTTCTTATAAAAAAGATAGTTATATACTTCTTTTTATCATGCATTGTTTACGTATTAAGTTGTAACAACTCTGTTTAACGTACGGATTTGTCTATTAAAAATAATATTTGTATCAAAATAACAAAAAAATAACCAACATCATATTTCTTTTTCAAACATAATTAAAACATATTTATTTATCTTTTTTTCAAATATGGCTTAAAATAATATTCATCTATAAACATATTCAATCATCTTTAATCCCACGCGTTACGTTTAAAATATATACTTATCTTTAATAATATGGATATCCACAGACATAAAATATATACTTATAGTTTTTTTAAACTACATTCAATAATTAATTTTTTCAATAAAAGACTAATAATGTGCTTATAATTCATACAAAAGATAAATATAAATGCTTATTTTATATACTATTTTTTCTAAACCTATTGTGTTTAAGAATAAATGCCATAAGTCATAAAAACTTTAATTCGTGAAGATTATTTTGAGTTAGAATAAGTTAGATCTGTATATTCTTTTTATCCCATATTGCTTACATATTAAGTTGTAACGATTATGTGTATTATACAGATCCAGCTATAAACATTTTAGATCATTTTTGATCCCACGCGTAATGCGTGGGGTCAAAGTCTAGTTTCATTAACAATCTTAATTGATATTTTACTAAATTTATTTTAGAAAAAAATTGAAAACAAAAAAGAAAAGATTAATAAAGTAGAATCTTTGGAAAAAAGAATTGAGGATTATTTTTATTTTTGCAATACAGCAGAAAAAGAGTAGAAAGGTTAACTCTTGTTGTGTGATTCCAGAAGAGAATTAAATGGAAAGGAAAGGAAAGAGAGAACATTTAGCGCACAGGCTCTTCAAGCCTAATTGCAATTACCATACAATCGCCCTCAATCTTACTTGCCAATATACAAACACTAACAAAAATCAAAGACAGAAATTAAAGGCTAAATTTTTTTAGATATACCTTGCAATATAAAATCCATATACAGCTCCTGTTCCTAATAAAAGAAAATTTAGATATAAGGCCTTATAAAGTTATGATCCTTCACATTCCATCTAGTTTCTATCAAAAAATACATTCAACATAAACACAACCCAAATATGATTATTCAAAGTAGCATAGGAAAAAATATTGTACCATGATAGGATTTTTTTCCCTTTTTGTGGTAAACATACATGTGGTAAAAATTCCCTCTCCGAAAGTGAGAAGGGCGTCGCATAAAAAAAATGATATTATATCAATACATTTGCAATGCACCACAGGAAATTAAGATGGATACCCCAACAGCCATCAGTTGAATATTGATTTCATCCACTCTGATAATTATTTGCCAACACAACCAATACAACTAAACCCTCTTATATCCATCCATCAAAACCATCTATTGTAGGCAAATATTGGTCTCCTTTAAACTAATTATACAAAATATATCAAAACCTAGATAAGAGGTTCAAAAAGCTCAATCTCATTCGAGTTGTCCTGTACATCACTAGGGTTTCTTACAAAGTTCAACCCAAGCCATTGCCAAGGCCAGCACATGTATCTACAACCTTTCTGATCGTTTCTTAAACAACTTCGGTTATTATTGACTTCTTCGATTTGGCGTCGTAGTTCTTCAACTTGTTCCCTTAGTAGAGCTGACTTCAAGTCTGCAAGACTTAAAGAACTCTCGGCTGCATCTCTTGCGGCCATTGCTGCTGCGGCGGTCTCTTCTTTAAACTTGAGCTTGTTGCCTAGCCCCAGCATGGCTTGCTTTGATTCATCTAGTTCTCGGCGAAGTGATGATAGCTGTGCAGTGTGCCAATGAAATTGAAACAAGAAAGTTGCTATTGTCAAATACGGTATATGACTTCTGTAATGATAACAAAATCATGCAAAAACCTGAACCACACGTCTTCAACTGTTTTATCATAAATATCAAGCAATTTATTCATTTAATATTATAGAAATAGTCATTGGTAACAAGAAACTTGCATTGTCAACTACAATTATATGGGTTTTTTGCATTGATAGAAAGCCTGCTTGCAAACCACCTTTGAAACTGGAGCTTATCCAGGATCAGGAGCCAGCGCAAAGGCACCTTCTACCGTAGCATCCCCATAGGCCAAATGCTCTGAAGTTGAAAGTACTTCGGGGGCTCTAGATCTCTTTGAGAGCACTTCGCCACAGCTTGAATCAAGCTTTTTCATTTCACAATAGAGAAACCGAAAGGGAAGGGAGAGTGGGCGATCTCTTCGGGAGTGAAGTACACCACTGGTTCTCCATCTACCGTGAGGACCACGTCTTACTCTTCCCCGTTAGTAACAGGTAAAAAAGGTCTGTGTTATTTGTTCCATAAAATTATCAATATTTGGCATGATATACCCCGGAAAATTGATAATACTAAGGAGGTTTTTGTTCAAAAAGAAAATATCACTCTCTAGACCACCGTCGATGCTTAGAATGTTATAACAAAGAAAAATCATTTTTATTTTTCCTATCAGTACCAATATTTGGCATGCAATATTCCACAGAAATCAGTGGACATTGCACAACTTTTTGTTCCTCCAAAATCATCAGCATTTGGCAAGCTATTATCAACAGAAATGTAAATAATGTAAAATGGTTTTCTACTAAATCACCGTTTTCTTGCATGCTATAGTCCCCCCAAGAAAAAACAGAACAGGCAAACACGTCAAGTTCCAAAAAATCATCAATTTATTTAATTTTATAGGCCACAAGATTAGACATTGCAGGTTTAGCATTCAGTAAAGGCATATGATAGTATGCTATAATCTATATTCCACCAAAATAGGTAAAACATACAAAGATTTTATATCCCTCATTCCTTGTTGTCAACAATATATGGCAGGTTATTTCAAAAACACAATATATGACAAGGCCCATGGAAATTGATAAAAATTGCAACATTTTGTTCCCATAAATTATTGACATTTGTAAAGTATTATCCGTGAAGGACCAAAAAAATGCGGCAAGTTTCTTTCGTTCTCCAAAGTCATAGAATTTTGCATGCTATAAATCGATAGACAAATGAAATTTTTTTTCTCCCATACAATTGTCAATATTTGGCATCTTAAATAGGCCATGAAAATTGATACAAGTAGAGAAGTTTTTATGTTCATCAACTCATATATTGTTACAGCCATACTAAACTCAATGTAAATGAAAAAGGTTTTTTTTTTTGGATACCACACTAACTTCTTTAATAATTTTTAAAAACACACCAACTTTTTTCTAATTTTAAAAAACACACTAATTTCTTGGCCGTTAACTATAAAACACATTCCATTATGCTACTCTTAGCGTGGATGAGTTAAGAGGGTGAGTTAGTTTAAGTTCAGTTAGATTTGACATATCTACCCCCTCATTCTCTCTCTTCTCACTCAAATCACTAAAACCAAACTCATTCTCTCAGCACCTTCCATGTTAATAAGACCATAAAATCCTCAATCCTTCTTTCTTGCATCTCTCTCATCAACCTTAACATCCTCTCGACATCAATTGTAGACATCGGCAAACTTTGAAACCATAAACATTGACATCAGCCCCCAAATCCAGGTATCAAGAGAGAAGCAGAGAAGAAGAGAGAGGAGCAGAAAGTGATAGAAGCAGAAAAGAAGAGAGGGAAGCAGAAAAATAGCAATTGGGACACAGAAAAATACCCAGCTTTTTTAAACCCTTACTACTGACCATTGAAGGGGTATTGTGGTATTTTCAAACCTGTAACAGTAATATTTAACTGAATGCTAACTTTGGTTGGATGGAAAATGGATGGAAGTTAATTAGAGTGTTTATTATTGTTTAGTTTTAAGAAGTTGAAGTGTTTTTCACAATTACAAAGAAGTTGATGTGTTTTCTAAAAATACTGATAAGAAGCTGGTGGGGCATATTAAAAAACCCAGAGTTTTATATCCCAAAATCAACGATATTTTGCATAAGAAAACCGGTAAACATTTGCATAAATTTTGTTTCAAAGACATTTGTCATATTACCAGTGCAAATCAAAAAATATGCCAAACTATTTTGTTCTCCAAAGTTATAGATTTCTTGCATGCTGGTCCACAAAAATCGATGAAATTCAACAAAATCTTCAATATTTAGCATGCAAAAATCCAAACATTTTTGTAGAAACAAACAAATTTTTGTTCACCAAAAATAGTTAGCATGCTTAGCCCATGAAAGTCGATAAAAAGCAACAATTTCAAAACCACTACCTTCATCGCTGGTTGGCATATGACACAACCCCTGAAAATCAGCAATAATTTTTTAACAAAAAATCCAAAATAATCATTATTTGGCTCGTTATTACCCACAGAAATGAAAATTTTGGCAAGTATGTTGTTCTCAAAAGTCATGTTTTTCTTTCATGCAATAATGAACAGGATAGGCAAAGAATGCCAGGTTTATGGTTTATAAATTAGCAGTATTTTTGCATGTTATAGACATAAAAATAGGTCAAATTTGGCAAAGGTTTTTTCATCAAACTGGTCAATAGTTAGTATGTCTACAAAAGTTGGTGACACGTATTTGTCTCTCTGCCTGATATTTGGCATGATAATGCATTGAAAATTGATGGAATTCGCAAAATTTTCGTTATCCACAATCATCAGCATTTGACAAGCTTGGCATTGAAAAGTATAGCAACTCTTTTATTCAAATAAATTCATTTCTTGCATGATAGAGCCCACATAAATCAGTAAAAGAATATAAAATTTGTTCTGAAAAACATGTTTGGCATACAATAGCCTACAGATATTGGTAATGCCATCCTTTTAACTTCTGTGCGTAATACATGTCAATTTTGGAACAAAAATTCTGTAAATTGCTAGCAATTCTCCTGAGCTTTAAAACAAAAATGCATGACGGCATGGAACTAAAAGAATGTCATCTCTATCACTTTCTAAAAAATTAAAAATGTTGATAGCTGTGTTGAAAAATTAAATTGGTATTCTCAACTGATTCTTATGGACTACCGCATCTTGCATGCAAGAAATCAATGACTTTATAAACAAAAAACTGGACACATTCTTTGAACTTTATTACAAAGTATGCCAAATATTGATGATTTTAGGAAACAAAATTTTACAGATAATCATGGACTGCAGTATGCAAAATAAAATATCAACGAATTTAAGGAAACAAGCAACTTTCTGTTTTCTCCCTTTCACTGCTTACGCATACTAATTGTCAATGACCTTGATGAAAAAAGTTTCCAATTTGTACTAATCTGACCTATAGCATGCCAAATGTTGATAATGTGTGAAAGTAAAACTAGGAATTTTTACCGTCATATGCAATTTGAGCATGACGAAGTCCACAAAAATGTTTAAAGCCCTACAGCAGACGTTTAACAAAACATTGGATACAACCACATATCTTGACTTCAGATGTCCAGAAGAGAAGCTTGGACCACATTAGCTTAAAGTTTGCCGTACAGAGAAAATCACCATGAAGAGAGATGGACCCTATCATGCTCTCAGTAGGTATAGAGTGGAAAGGATTTTCTCCAAGATCTTGGAAAAGGAACAATCAACAATGACTTCCAGCAAGATCTTGAAGTCCTCAATAGTGACAGCATTATGCCATACTACAAAAATATTACACTAGGCAACATCTAGAAACATAAAAGGCTACTAGTCAAGTGTCGAGTATGATGTTACACCTCCAAGGAATAATGCCAATCGGGTATAAAGCTGTCCAAATTTTGCTTGTAAACAGTAAAATAAAGAAACGGTTTTCTTCAGTGTAAGAATAAGGATTTTTTTGGGGTCTTATCGCAGGTCTTAATTGTTCATAAAGAGAAGTGAGACCTTGAAAGAAAAAACTATCAAGATAGTATGTATGGGACTGAGTTGAAGTACACTCATAACGATGCTTGGAAAGTGATTGAGGGGACTCTATGTTACTTCTTCTATAGAAGAATACAACTTAAATAAGCTCCATCAAGTAGTCTTGTTCCTATCCTTCGATGAATCAACTGATTTAAGAATTCAGAGCTATTATGAAACTCATCCAAAGAAGGGCTATAGGCTATGCTACCAAATATTACCGGTACTGAATATTGAAGCAATACACACACAAGGTCTAGTTTATGAGCATACCTGTGATTGAGACTCTTTTTCAACAACTCTGCCTGCAGAAGCTTCTTTCTCTGCAGCTGCTTTCCCTCTTGCTATTTCTTCTTCTGCAGATGTTACGTCCATCAGGAGACCTTCAATCTTTAAAACAGTTTTTAAGTGTTGTCAGTCCTCGAGGTTCATTACATGAGGTAACTACATGGTTAGCTAGTTCACAGTAAACAAAAATCAGAACATCACAAGTCAGATGAAGAGTTTTCCTTGTGAACAGAAATTTCGAAAGATGCCAAAAAATTACATAAGATTATCGAAACTTACACTTTCATTTGCAAGATGCTCTCTCTCTTCAAGTTGATTTATCTGTTGCTTCTGCTTGGCAATTTCTTTTGCTTGCGCACCCAGATGTGCCTAAAGTGAACTAGACTCTGCCCTTGATCCAGAAAAAAAACAGAGAAGATCAATTAGCTGAGCCCAACATGCAAAAATCTATTTTTGCAAAACAATTCAACAACGGTAGTTCATGTAATATAGTCGGTGCTGATATTTGTGTGGCACATACATGTTTGTGTAGTTGTAGACTACAGCCAAATTCTACATGAATAGGGTAGAGTTCTTAACGACACAACAATTTACTTGGAAAAACCTACAAAATCAACTCACAAAACAGATATATGAAAATTTTGAACTTTTGGTACAATTTTAAATCATGTTGGTGTGTGTCATTGTGTTGAATCAGGCAATCAGTACTAGACTCATAAAGAGAAATTATCCTTCAACAGACAATTTATGATACATGTAATGATTATCATTAGGAGAACTAAGAATTAAAACGTGATGTGTATCAAGTGTCATAAGTTTGCATCTATACACTTATATTCCTTTTTGTTAAATTATTTATTCCGCAAACTACAAAATGCTAGCAAAAATTAATCAAAACTGATTTCCAATAAAATTAGAATATAATTTCTACCTAAATTCTTCTGTTGTGTTATTGGTCAGGCATTTTCACGAATCTCTGAGCAGCTTAGGCCAACAAGCTGGTCACTACTCAGAACAATGGTGGTTACCTCTTAAAAAAAACCAATAGCCACTTTTGTAAAACTTTATCAAAAAATCCTAAATTTGATGTGATTTTGGTAAGGAGATCAATCCGTGTATTTCTCTACTGTAAAACACGAGCTCTGAAAGATTTCTTCTATTGATCAGGCTATAAGAGGCATTTATCAAATGGAAGTTTTCAAGTTTATTACAGATTGAGAAATGCAGTTGAGAAGTCATGCAACTGAGCAAATATTATTTAAACATCGCATATAACAAGAATATGATAATTACCTGAGTGCGTCTACCAAGTGCTTCAGCTCATTGATTTCAAGCTGAGATGCTTTCACTAGATTCTCCAATGCACCTACCTACATAAGAATACATTTCGTATAAGATTTCAGGCCTAAAAGTTTTATACCAAAAATTTGTTATAAATTAAGATTTCAATTACCAAGGTATAAGCTTCATCCTCTTTTCCCTCCACCCCAATCTTCTCATGCTCATGCCCTTTGAATCTCAAATCAATGTCGGCCTCCCTAAGCCCATCCTCAGCCACTTGCAACACCTCATTAGTCTTCAATTGCAATGCACTTCTAAGCAATGTTCCAAAATAAGACCTACACACATATGTAAGTAAAAATAAACAAACTATTAACAACAAAATTATTACCATAATCCACGAGCATTTACAAGAATTGTCAAGTAAACTAATTCTAAAAAAATAGAACCAAAAACTAAAATCATACATCGTTAATTATGTTACTACATGCACTTCCAAAAGAAAAATTGTCGTCCATAAAAAAGGGTTAAAATATATTATAAAAAACAACCAACAAGTTGATAATACAATAACCTAAAATCTAATATAACAAAATCAAGTTATCAACTAGATGTATATGTGGATATAATAAGAAACATCAACTTGATTAGCAGGTTTATGAACCAAGTTTTAAGTTTTAGAACATAAAATATGATGATAGCATATTATATTATTAAATACACGAATAAGATATGCTAGGACATTCATGGGACACGTATACCTCATGCCAGATGGTATGCATACAGCGTGCCTGCCATACTGAGCGTTTAAGATGGGCTGGGCAAGTGTCGGTGTCCAACATGTGTCGGACAGGAACATGGCACCATGTTGGAAGTGTCCATGATTCATAGGTTTATAGGATAAATATTTGGGGTATCAATATTCAGACATTTCCGTGGTGCAAGAATTAAATGTGTATATATAATTGTCCTTTCTTGCCCATCCCGAATCTTTGAGCTAACAACAATACGTTGTTAATCTCAATATATAAAAAAATGAGTTTCGGCCTACAAAAAATGGGTCCAAAGCCCAATGGCGAGCAATACTAGTATGGTTTTGCGACTATGTGCACCAAAAATAACAATAGAAAAAGGAATTTTTAGAAAAAATAAATAAAGGAGTAAAATGGTCCACAAAACAAAATTGACGGCAAAAAACAGCAATGAATATGAAGTGTTCAAATTAGAATGTGTATGAATAAGAAAGATATGGAAAATTATTTTCTAGCTTTATGTCGGGAGTCGGGTACTTAGTGCTCACCTCTGTGAAACCCAATGCAGCAGTAGAGACTTGATTTCAGGATCTATTTCTATCTCTTAAATATTAAATGAATGAGAAATATTTTCATTTGATCTTTGTTTAATTGACTACTATCATTTCCAATCATAATTTCAAGCGCGATTCTTTCAATCGTGAATCGTGATGTGCGTGATGCTACTTAATCACCAGCGTTTCGTTTTCCGGCTGATTCTATTTCTACCAACAAAAAAATCCTTAAAGAAAAAAATAATAATAATCATCAAATCACTTATCTTATATCAATTAATAGACAAACTCTATTCATAGTATAATAATATGATTCAACAGAAAAATAAGGAACCAAAATCTGAACTCACATTGAGGAGATGCCGCTAGTGGTTGGTACTTTGGGTTTTGATGAGAGGAGACAGATAGGTTCGATTTGTGGGGTTTGGGGTTTAGGGATTTGGGAGCGGGGTTTGATTTTGAGAGGAGAAGGGCTAGGGTTTTATCGGGCCTTCAAATTGAAAGATGACACATAATTTTAACAAATTCTAACCAACGTCCAAGTCTTCTCGAAATTTTGAGGAAAAATAAGAGCTCAACTAAGGCCAAGTTTGAGAACAAGGTTTTGCCGAAACCGCGGTTTGCACTTGCACAAGTAATATGGCTTCGCAAATTTTAGGACTGTTTGACAGCTTATTTTTAAAACCTTGGTTTCCTTTAAAAATAGGGTTTGAAATAAAAAAAGGCTTGAAATTGTAATCTATTTGTGGAATCAACCCCTTCATGGACGGAACTTGCTAAATCTCACATAGGAGAGTAAATTGATACCAGTTGAGTTATAATTACTATAATCATTTTGGGGGTTTAAGAATGAGTAATACTTTACACACCAGTTTGAAATACTACCACAATCTATCCAAGAGATAAAATGATGGTACCCACAACATTTAAATATTGGTGCCAAACAGATGGGTTCACGGTACGTCTCCTGGGTAGGTTGTGGTAGATACTTCAAGTGGGCAGGTGAAGCATTTTTCCTTGAAAAAATCAAGGGCTTTCAGGCCCTTGAATCTTTTTAAAATTATGGTTTGGAAAACTCTATTTTGACTATTAAACATGCATCGGTTACAATATTTGAAGTCTAGACTTGGAACCACCGTAATCACACTTTGCTAAACAAGATCTAAAGTCTTTAAGATTCTATGTTATTTTAACTAAAATTTTAGAAAATCTTTCAAGTCATGCACGTGAAGAACACTAGCAATTCTTAGTTCCAAACAACAACAAAAATCGTGTTCTTTCTTTTATTTTTCCCTTTTTGTCACTTAAGAAACGATAAAAAGAAAACTGCTACAAATTGGAAATAAAGTTTAATTCTCTTTTTGCGCTAAATAGACAAAGAAAATTTTATCATTGCAACTCGAAACGGGCAAGTTTTGAAAACAACTTGTGTTATATGCGCTTATTATATCTTGAGATATATAGGCTTATTTATTGAATAACCCCCAACAGGTTTGGATCAGAATCAGAAAACTACCAATAAATTTGAAACTATCAAAAAACACTTGACGGTCATCGTTATTGCTCATGTCAAATTATCATTTAATTAAATTACTTGTTATCCTTAGTTCCAAAGAGGAGAGTCTCCATTTTGGTACTAAACCTACTTGTTAATTGGTTATTAACACCATTCAATCACTACTGATGTATTTTCAACCATTCTATTTCATCCGATGAAACACAGAAGCTCTTCAAAGCATCGAGTACAATCTAATCATCTCCTGAATTATCAAATATAAACATTAACAAGCAAACGAAAAGAAAATAAATGCGATTCATCGAAATATTTAGCAAGTGTAACATCCTCTATATTACCATATCCCTAATAGGAAAAACTTTCAATAAAAACAAGAGCTAAAACAAAAATGACATTAAAAAAACTTAAATGCAATCCCAATTACAATATTCAAAGTAGCAAAAAAAGAAATTTTTATAGTATGAATGTTATCCAATAGACTTACAGTGCATAAGCCTAACAACTAGATGATTATTGATTCATGCACACACATAAATATTTTCCAACACAAGCAGTAGTACAATTCAACCTTCTATATCCATCCATCAAAACCATCTTGGGCTGATAAATCAATCAACATTTCCCACTGGAAAAAATTATAATAATGATAATTACACTAAATATATCAAAACCTAAATAAGAGGTTCGGAGAGCTCCATCTCATTAGAGTTGTCCTGTACATCACTAGGATTTCTTACAATGTTCAATCCAAGCCATTGCCACGGCCAGCACATGTATCTATGACTTCTCTCATTATTTCCCGAAATAGTTCTATTATTGTCGAGTTCTTCCATTTGGCGACTCAGCTCTTCGACTCTCTCTCTTAGCCGAGCTGATCTTAAGTCTGCGAGCCTTAAGGAATTTTCGGCTGCGTCTCTTGCAGCCATTGCTGCTGATGCGGTCTCTTCTTTGAATTTGAGTTTGTTTTCTAGCTCTGACATGGCTTGCTTTGATTCATCAAGTTCTCGGTGAAGAGATGACAGCTGTGCGAGAGAAATAGTAATATTAAATTTATTATTGTCAAATTCGATATACGGATATCGTAATAATAAACGAAAATCAACCATAATATACATGGCTTAACAATAAACATCAACCTTTTAATTAAAATACCAACCGTTTTAATATTTTATTTTCATATTGATGGAAATAGGCATTACGAAATGTTTGAAATTGTTAAATAGTCATTATGAAATGAGAAGCGTGGGTATCAACGGGATAGGAGAAAACCTCTCCTTGATTGGTCAAAGAGTCAACTCTTCGGCACTTTTTGTTTGATAATCGACATCATCCATCTTGATCTATGTAGTCTAAAGCATATGTACACCAATTTCATGTGATTATGATACTCTTTGATCATTGATTTGGTTATGAAAATTGTTCAATTATCGGTAAACCATTGAATTTATGACCCTCCGATGCAAGTGCAAGAAGTATCAAGATTACATGTGCTTTTGCATGTATTAGAATATGTTGATCAGCAGTTCTATCATAAAGAATTGATGGATTGTTGACATTTTGACCGACTAGAAGAGGCTCTTCTCCTACGCCATTGACCCCAACATTCCTCTTGTGAATGACATAGAATTATGAAATCTGCTCTCTTGTCAACAAGTTATCTGACATAAATTTGCCATTAACGAAGCGTGAGGAGAGAGTTGGTGACAGGTCCACAGCTGCTCACAAAATTTTGTCAAATTGTTGATGGAAGCTTGCTCCACAGCAGACCCCGTCAGCACTCTAAGCATTGTCAATACATAGGAAACCAACCATGAGCTTATAAAAGCATTTTTGCAAACATGAAGCCTGTGAGGTAGAACTAGAACTGTAAATAATTCATTCCGATGATATTAATAATATCATCAGTAACACTCCCCTTCATGTTGGCCTTTAAGAAACACGGAAAAGCCTCTAGCAAAAAAACTCACTTGTTTAGTTGTTTAATGCAGAAAAAATGAGGTAAACAAACATTTTCTAAATTGACAATGACGGGTTTTGATCTGATACCATGCCAGATATCACTTTACCCAAAAGCTATAGTTGTTAGGTTGTAGTAAAGCAATGTATCATGTATATCAAACTTAACATAATCCATAGAAATAGGCCAAAAATGTTGAGTTGTTTGCTCCATAATATTATCAATATTTAGCATGATACAAGCCTAGAATATTCGTAAGAATGAACAATTGTTTTAACAATACAACAGTTAGCCTGCTATATCCCACCATCACTAGCAACTTAGTATGCTCTAGCCCAGAGAATTGTTACAAAAGATAAACTTCTGCACCCCCCCCCACCCACCCACCCACCCACAAACATTACCACTGATATTTGGCATGTTATCTCCCACAATAGTTGGCGAAAAAGAAAACTAGAAAAATTAATCCTCCAGATCATTGGCATTTGGCAAGATATTACCCATTATCACAGAAACTTTTTTAAAATGAAGAAGGATTTTTTTTGGGGGGGGGGGGGGGGGGCAAGGGGGGGGTCCGAAACCATTGGTTTCTCACATGCTATAGTCCACCCCAAAAAAAAAAAATCGGTAAGAATGTCAAATTTCAATAAATAATTAATATGTTGCATTGTATTAGCTATAAAAATTAGTAAGAGTAATTCTATTTTTTTAAACTAAAGTCATGATGGTATGCTGCCCATTGAAGTAAGAGTTCAACGTCAATAAATTTGACACGGGACACAAAAATCAACAAAAATTTACAAAATTTTGTTCCTCAAACTTATTGGTTTTGGTTATGGTATAATCCGTGAAAGTCAACAAAGGCAATGTTCCATGTTCTCCAAACTATTAAAAAATTTCATGTCATGGTCCAAATTAATCGATTAACAAATGCTAAGTTTTTTCTTCCATACAATCCTCGTTTTTGGAATGCTATATGCCATGAAAATTTATATCATTGGCTAGATTTTTTGTTCTAGCATATTATAGCCCTACTAAACTTGGTAAAAAGAGAGTGTGCTAAATGCCCCAATTCTTCCATATTTTGCATACATTAACATTTTTTTCAAAACAAAAATGACAACTGGCATACTACTACTATTCACTGGAATCAGAAAATATGAATATTTATTTTCTCCAGATATATAGATTGTTTGCATGTTAATCCACAAAAATTTGTAAAAATAATGGTTTTATCGACAATGATTTCAATGTCCTTAATAGTTTGTATGCTATAGTCTACGGAAGATGTTATAAAGTGGCAAGTTTTTAGCTCTCCACCAAATATTGTATCATGATAACCCATGAATATCGGTGGAATTCGCAAATTTTAGTTTCCCTTGAAAAATATATCTAATTTTATTCTTCATAGTCATTCATTTCTTAAATGCTATAGCTTATAGAAATTGGTAAAAAGAATAGAAAATTTTAGATTTCATAAAAATCAATATGTGGCATGCTTATAACACATAGAAATTGGTAATGCCAAGATTATTGATTTTATGAAAATGAAACTTTGCATTGCGCTTGTAGCTCTGTGAATGATTCAATGCCCACGGGCCCTTCCCGCATGCCACAAACGACTCATTTTATCATTTTGTAGATCATTGGATACAACCGATAACTTTGGAGAACAACAGGAATATCAATAAATATGGGTGGCAGACTATCTGACTTTGAAGTCCACAATGGTGATAGGATTATGCAATTTGAGCATAATGAAGTCGGAAGTCCATAAAACAACTTAAAACGCTTAGGGAGATGTTTATTGAAACAACGGATATAACCAACGAATCTTGACTACAAATGGAAAAAATAAGCTTAGAGTTTGTCTCCTCATATAAGATTACAATGAAGAGATGGGCTCCATCATGGTCACAGTCATGCAGTGAGTGAAAAGGATTATCTCCAAAATCTTGGAAAAAGAACAAATACTTCAAGCAAAGATCTTGAAGTCTTTGGTCGGATTATCACATAGCACAAAAGATAACAGTTAAAAGATTAGAAATGTTTAGGAACATAAAAGTCTATAATTCAAGCTTTGGGGTACAATTATTATACCTGCAAGGAATAACACCAATTGGGTGTAAAACTGCCAAAATTTTGGTTATTGGTGTTACAATAAAAGAAGGATCTTATTTGGTGTAAAATATAAGCTTATACCTAGTCAAAATTTCAACATTTACAAGGGCAGTATTTGTCCTATAGCAGCCCTTGTACTGTTCTCAAAGGGTAGTGTGAGGCCTTGAAAAAAAACTGTCAAGATAGTACAAGATAGATTGAGTTGAAGTATGCTTATAATAACGCTCGAAATGTGGTTTAGGGAAGTTGCACCTATGTTACTTATTCATAGAGTGATGCAACTTAAAAAATTTCCTTCATGTTGCCTCATAATAATCCTTCAACAAATCAAACAATTTAAGATAGCAGCACTACTACTAAAATCATGCAAATAGGGGCTATATTCCGCCGCATATAACTAATAAAGTACTACATATTGAAACAATATACACACAGGGGTGTATTCTATGAGCATACCTGTGATAGAAACTCTTGTTCAACAGCTCTGCCTGCAGCAGCTTCTTGCTCTGCAGCTGCCTTCCATCTTGCTATTTCTTCCTCTGCAGATGCTATGTCCATCATCAGACCTTCAACCTTTAAAACAAATTTTAAGTTCTGTAAGTCCTCGATACTTATTACATGAGGTAATTACATAATTTGTCGGCTAATTCACAGACAACAACAATCAAAACATTAACAGTCAAACTGGCATTGTCCTTGAGAAAAAATTCCCACGAAATGCCAACAAGTTATTTTTTTTAATAAAAAGACTGTCGAATCTGGCTTACACTTTCATTTGCAAGATGCTCTTTCTCTTCAAGTTCATTTATCTGATGCTTCAGCTTGGCAATTTCTTTTGCTTGAACACCTAAATGTGCTTTAAGTAAACTAGACTCTGCCCTTAATCCAGTAAAACATAAAGAAGAATATCAATTAGCTGTGACCAACATATAAAAATCTAATGTTGCAAACCAATTCATGTAACATAGTAAGTGGTGATATTTGTGCCACCCTTGCACTTTTGTGTAGTAAATTAATAATTGACTACAGTTCAATTTAACATAAATTGTGTAGAGTTTTTCCAGGGCACATCAACAATAGCTTGCTTGCAAAAATCTATAATACGGACTCACAAAACAGACATCCGAAAAATATTAACTTGGATTACATTTTTAAAATGATGATGGTTTGTGTCAGTGTCTAGCAGGCAACCAATACAAAAACTAAGTAAGAATATCCTTGGCCGAATACAAATTACTATACATATTATGATTTCCATTACAAGAACTAGAATAGAAAACATGATGTGCAACAACTGCCATCGTTTAACACCTGTACATCCATATCTATTTACAATTGCATCTCACTTACAATATGTTTATCTTCAAATAAATTATTTTGCGAACTACAAAAATACTCATAAAAATTAATCAGAACTGATCTCAAACATTAACACAAGTGGATTTCTACCCAACTGCTTCAGCAGTGTTACTAGATAGATATCCTCAGGCTGAGATATGAATCTCCGAAGCAGCTTAAGCCAACCAGTTGGTCACTGCAAAAACAATGGTTGTTACCTTAAAAGCCCCATCCCCCCCTTTCTTCAAAGTCATGTGAAATTTCCTAAATTTGATTTAATTTTGGCAAAGATATCCATCCATCCATTTCTCTATCGAAAAACATTAGCTCAGGAAGATATCTTCTTTTAATTGGCCTATTAGAGGCATTCATAGAATGAGACCCTTAGTTCAAGTTCATAATTTTTTTTCTTTTTGAAAATGTAGACAGAAGTTTTTTTGGTTTAATAGAGATTGGGAATTCATTCTAGAGGTCACGCAAATTACTAGATATTATTTTAATATGGCATACAACAGGAATATGAGTAGGGAAAAACATATACCTTAGTGCATCCACCAAGTGCTTCAGCTCTATGATCTCAAGCTGAGATGCTTTCACCGTATTCTCCAAGGCACCGGCCTAAATAAGAACACATTAATACAAGACTTCAAGCCTACGTTTTCTTTAGGAAAACAAAAATTTTAATTATAAATTTAAATTTTGATCACCAAGGTATAAACTTCATCCTCTTCTCCCTCCTTCGCACCAATTTTCTCATGCCCATTGAATCTCAAATCGATTCCGGCCTCTCTAAGCCCATCCTCTGCCACTTGCAACACCTCGTTCGTCTTCGACTGCAACGCACTTCTAAGCAAAGTTCCGATATATTGTTTCTCTGCTATTAAACCCTCAACCTTGTCCTTCAACCCACTAATCTCTCTACTCCTCTCTTCGATTCCACTCCTCACTTTCTCAACAGCAATCTTCGCCATCTCATAAACCAATACAGTCCCTTTCGACAAAGCCCGCAAATTTTCTTCAATATCCATCTCCTCCCAAACAAAGGAAGAATCCGAAGATTGCTCCGCAGCACTCCCATCACCAATCCTCAAAATTTCATTCATCACTTCAGACAACTTGGAAACATTGCTCAGCTCTTCGATCACCAACGGCCTCAATGAATCGATTTTCCCCTCCAAATTCCTCAACTTGTTATCCCTCTCCGAAACCTCCCCATCCTTCTCCTCGACCAAACGCCCCAACCTCTCAATCTCAGCATCCCTCTTCAAAACCACATCTTTAAGGTCCCCGATGCTAGCTTCGAGCTGCGAGACCTCGATGGCGATCTCATAATTCCTCTGCTCGATCTGCTCCCTAGCCTGATCCCTCGACTTCGAGGCCACATCGATCTGCTTCACCAGCTCCTCGACGATCTCGTTGGCTCTCTTGATCGTTCCGTAAGCGACAGCCGGTAGCCCCGTGGCGTACTTCTGCGATCGGGGCAGGCCGGGGCCAAAGTTCTTGAAGTTGCTGATCTTGCCGGAGATCTTGTCGATCCCATTCGCCATCATCTGAGCGGCCATGTCGACCTCGGACTTTAGGGTTTCCTTCAGCCTCAAGGCCTCGTCTTTCTCGGCGATCGCATCGGAGAGCTGCTTGGAGATCTGCTCCTTGTCGCGGAGGGTGTCGTCGCGCTTCTTGATGACTTCCTGGGCGAAGGCGCGGAGGCGCTTGATGGACTCGTCGCGGCGCTCGAGGGCGGCGTCGGATTCTTGGCGGGAGCGGCGCTCCTGGTCGAGTTGGGCGAGGAGGTCGCGGATGCGCTGCTGGTCGGGGGAGGCGGCGGCGGAGGTGATGGGGACGGAGGCGAGGGAGGGAGCGTCGTCTTCGTCGTCGACGTCGCTGAGGACGGCGGAGGAGTCGTCGGGAAGGTCGTCGGACATTGGATTTGGGTGAGGGTATGTATGCGTCCGCCGAATCGTCTCTTTGCCTTTTGGCCAGTTCCTATATCTTTGTCTAATTATTATTTTCTTAGCTTACGATTTAACAAAAACAACATGAGAGAAAAAAATTCTACTAGATGTGAACTCAAGCCCAAAATCCATCCCAACTCGTTGGCTCTACAGTATTATTATATATTAGGGTAAATTGGCAAAAAGCCGCCGGTCCAAACCAGAGTTGTGAAAGAGCCCATAGTATTTTCAAATTTCTCAAAGGGCCTACTGTTGTGAGAAGCCTCTTGGGCCTCATCTCAATCAGACCTGGGACTATAATTGAGATGGAGCGACAAAAATGTCCTTCTCCTCACAACTAATTGCCTTCAAAATTCTTTCTTTTTCACTCTAGCACTTACAATCCTCTCTCATCTCCTCTGTCGCTACCATCACAGTCGACGATTCTCGCTGCCACCCCAACGCCGCCTTCTCCTCCTCCGCTTCGATCGCCGCCACCCCATCGATATCGGTCCCCGAGCGCCATCACCTCGACGATTCTCGCTGTTGTATCGTCGCCGCCTTCTCCTTCTTTGCCTCGATCCCCGCTGCCCCCATCGAGCTTTGCCTCAAACGCCATCACCCTCGGACGATTCTCGTCATCGCCCCATCGCCACCTTCTCCTCCTCCGCCTGAATCGTCGTTGCTTCATCGCTGCCCCCATTGATCACCTCTGTCCAAGTATTCCCCTTGTCATTGTTTTTATGGTTTTTGAGAAATTGAATTGTTGCAAATCAATACTTCATTTTAGTTTTCTCTCTTTTTTTTCTTTTTTTTGAAAGTCCGGCAGATGCCTAAATTGTTAACTTTAAATTGCTTGAAAATGCTTGAATGTTGAAGCATTAAGTCACTTGAAATGGTTGATGGTGCTTAGAATTTAGCCAATGAGATTAGGGTTTTGTGTCGGTGGTGGTGATTATGAAAGGCGAGAATAATTGGGTTTAGATTAATGCTAATGTTGAGTAAACTGGAATTAGAGTTAGATTGGTGTAAGTGGTGAAAAAAAAGGGCTGAAAATTTAGTGGTCGATTTGAAATAGGGGTGGGATTGCTTTGAATTATTTAACATGATTAATTTTTTTTCTTTTTTTCTTTTGAGAAAATAATGATTGAATTGTCAAAATGTTGAATTGATCTTAAATCAATTAGGTGTTGAGATATTCAATTGATTGCATAAAACTCAATAGATACCTCCGACCCCTCCGTCTCCGCTAGCATTCTCGTCTTCATCTGTCTTCTTTGTCGAAGTCGAACCCGAGAGCCCTAATTTTCTTACCCGAGAGCCCTAATTTTCTTGTCGGAGTCCAATGGTAATTCTATTCGTAATTCTAATCGCCCATGTACTCCATATGCTTGTTTTTGTTTTGTTTTTTGATTTTGAATGTGGTTTTTCTTTGAGAAATTTTAACAAACAGGTTATGTGCATAATCTTGATGATTAGTTCATGCAAAAGTTTGCATTTTGATTATGATCCTTTGGTTATCTTCTTGGTTTTATGAATGTGTCGAACTTGATTTTGCAAGTCATTGTGTCTAGGCTTTTAGTTCTTAATGCGACAACTAAAACCTCAAAATCTTTTGTTTTGCTAATAATTGTGTCTATACTTTTAGAGAAGCTGTCTAATCTCTTGGAGACTCTTAGAGATGTTATGTGGGAAAATAAATCATCGTGGCTTCCAATCCGAATCAAACTTAAGACCAACTACTTTCGTAGCAAAAGTCATAGCCATTTCACCCTCAAACTTTAGTTGAAGTTTGCAAATGCTTTCATGTAAAGTTATGATGGTACATTAAGCTCACTTAGGGGGAATCAACTGTGAGCCTCCAACACATATATGTGCACCACAAATGAATGAAAACTTGCTCAGGTTATATCCCCTGTTATAAAAATGCAATTTTAGGGCATGCTTATCTATCATCCGCCCAATTGAAATTCCGAAAATTTGAAAATTTGAATTGGGTTTAGAACGGCTTTTCTGAAAATTTGATCAGATGTTTCTGAAAACTCCTATTATTCTTTGTTATTGTTGTATATCTACAGTTATATCTAAATATTTTTGTTCATTGTGTTTTTTTAACAGTGTTGATTTTGGAATATATGTGTTCTTGTTCAGAGGGAAAGATGCAACGGATGCGCTCGAAGGAAAAGTTTCGGATATGTGGCAGCCGTATTAACATGGCAAATTCTATTAGCACTGAAGCTTTAGGTGTTGATTTGTAATGCATTTGTTATATGAGGATGTGATTGCAAAAATTTTGAAGATATGGATCACGGGGAAAAAAGGGAACATGGGGACTGCGGAGGTACGGTACGTTTTAAAGATTACATGCAACTTATTAGAGGGTACATGCAACTGCTTAGAAGTTACATGCAACTTTTATAGATGTTACATGAAACTTATTAAAAGTTATTGGCAATTGTTATAGATGTTACATGCAACTCAGTAGATATTTCAAGCAACTTAGTAGATATTATAATTAAGTTAATAGATGTTAAATGCAACTTAGTAATGCAACTTATTAGAAGTTACACGCAACTTAATAATGCAACTTATTAGAAGTTACATGCAACTTGCTAAAAGTTACACGTAAGTGGCTAGAAGTTAAAGGCAACTTATTAGAAGTTGCATGCAATTTGTTAAAAGTTACAGATAAGTGGTTAGAAATTACATGCAACTTATTAGAAGTTATAGAAAACTTATAAATATGTAAACTCTTTATAAGTGATGGACTCATTTGTGAAGATGGCAAATAACTTGATGAAGTCTTTGGCCCCTGACATAGTAATACCTCCATTTGCCTTCATGAGGCCATGGATAATGGTAATGCCCACTCATCTTATCTCGTTCTCCTGATTATATTCATCAATTTATTAACAAATTAAATACTTGTGGCAGGGGATGATTGTTGATTCTGATAACTCCAGAAATGTGCACTTCAATAGTAGTGAATGGAATATATACGTTGATGATCCATGGCATTCCCCCTCTACTCGTATTATGATCCTGATATGTCATAACTCTCATTGGACATTGCTCGTTATAGACTTTGCCGAAAAGGAATTGGGGTATTATTCTTCACTTGCGCGCGACTTCCATTAGGTTGAAAGGGTTGGGCTATATTTGCGGTACCTACTCAATTTTGGGGAAAAGAAATTCGACAAGTATGGGGGTTTCAATACATTTCACTTTACTAGTGTCCTTTGCCCGATACAAAAGAATTGGTAAGCAGTACTTCCTTTATTCAGAAGTTTTGTTTTAACATTTCTGATTGTTAATGGTTATAACAATATGCGTTTGTGAACGTTGTTGTTTAACAGATCCTATTGCGGTGTGTTCGTTTACTTATTCATGAAGACATTGATCGAGAGTTGGCGGATTCTGGATAGCCTGGAGGGAAAATGGTTGATGTAGTGGCAGCTGATATTTACGGCACAAATTCTATTGGTACTCGAGAGAGAAATGGTTTGATATTGTTTTAGTTTTTGCTTGGCCGAAATTTGAACCTTTTGTTATTCGTACATGTATTTATCTATTTATATTTGGCTGATATTCACCGATATTATTATTTGTTTTGAGTAAGGATGACAAATTCCTTATATATTACTGGTTTGTCTAGTAAATGTAAAAAAATGTTGATGTATTTAATTTAATATCGCCAATGTTGGCCGATATTGTGAATGATATTTTTGTTGATATTATCGGTTTTATATAACTGATGTTTGCTGATACTGTGTTATGAATGATATTTTTGTAGATTTTATCAGTTTTATATAACCGATATTGGTCGATAGTGTGTTATGAATGATATTTTTGTTGATATTATTGGTTTTATATAGTCGATGCTGATGTATTTTTGTTGATGATTCATTTTTGTTGATGTCGAAAATTGTTGATGTATTCTTGATGATGCTAAATATAACGACTTTAAAATCACTGTACAGAATTTTCTTATTATTGTACATAAAAGGGTATTACAGGCTGTGCAAGAGTTAAAAATTATTTTTGTTAAACAAAAACAAGAAGTAACTTGTAGTTCACTAGTAAAACTTCTACACTGCCGTGACATAGCCTGTGCGTTCAATTCCTATCAGACCTAAATATTTTTTAAGATTTTTCTTTTTAATTTTTGGAAGCTCAAGAGTTGCACGTGCAATACACGGAGAAATGAAAAAATTCAGAAAAATCAAACAGACGCAATGAGATGTACACACCCAAATTGACACGTTGCATGAATCTCGAGATAAGGCCCCAAGATCTGACCACCCATTCCCTCATTAAGGCCGGCACCGACAGTCCACCTAGCTCCAAATCCCTCCGTGCTTTGCACACTCGTCTCTTCAACTCCCCTTAACTTTCCTGCATTGTTTGATTTTCCTGCAATCAAATAGAGATTTTTCAATTCATCATTTAACATTCTTTTAATACATTTTAATTCATGATTTTAATTCTCAAATCCTAGTTCTTCGCTATAAACACCACCCCATAGCTTAGCTCTTCACTATTCTAAAATTCCAGCAAAAAATCTCTCAAAACTTTCTAAGTGTCAAGTGGAGTTAAGGCTCTCAAGTGGAGTAGCGAGCCAAACCCAACGACCGGAGTATCTCCGACGAAACCACGACCCCCGAGAGCTTCTTCGATCTCTTCTTAATCATATAAATAATCATATAAAAACAGTAAGTCCTTCTCTTTTTTTCTTTCGTCTCAATTTGTATTTTTTAAAACATCGATAAAAGTGGAGTTAACACGTTACAACCTTCGTTTTAAAATATTTTATTATGCTTGATAGATTTAAATGTCACATAATCACCTTAATATCTTTTTAAAACAAAACTCACATCTATTGTCTTTTGATGTAACCAAAATTTCATGTTCAATACTCAAATAATGAACTTTTCATTAAAATACCAAGAACTTTAGTGTAACTCCTAGTATACCCAAACCCTAGAACCTTCACGGGATAATGACCTACCCCACACGCACACTATGGTTTCATAGCACAGTATTCTAGGCATATGGGTAATTCAAAGTAAAAGTTTTTTTCATTAAAATATCACACTGTTTCAAAACGGGTTTCTTTAAATCGGTATTTCGAAATCCTTGGAAATTACGCCTATACAACTCTCGTCAGGGGACTCGCTAATGGATAGTGCGGATTATCGCACATTCTTGGGACAGTAGAGCGAGATGCAGAACTCCTCACGGAGTATTCGGTCTCGAAAGAAATAAAAATATGGTTTTTAAGAAATGCGACTTTTTTAATAAAGACTAATATTTTGGAAAATTATATAAAATTATGAAATCCGTATTTTCAATAAAAGCATATTAAGAAAGTATATTTTTAAAAGAAAAATTAAAATTGTAAATAAAATATCACCGAGTTTCCAAAAGTAGTAGTTTTCATAAAAATACCACAAACTTTCAAAAAGCTATGTTTTATCACCAAAACACCACAACAATTAAAATACATGTTCATAAAAACTCTAAATGTTCTAAATCACCATCGAGGTTTATTTTTAAACAATATTAATATATATTTTTCGTAAAACCCCCTCGAGATATACAAACAATATTTTAAGGACTCTAGATAAATATAGGTTTAAGCGGGATCAATTCTCTTGAGCCCCAGGGAGCCGGAGAAAGTGAGTACTTACCTATTCAGGTTAGACAACTTAACGGAGTTAATGGCACTTGTCTTGGAAAAAGACATAAATCCTGCCGTCCATGTGCAATAGTTGCCGATTTCTCCCAAACCTAAGATTCTAACAATTTATATCAATTCATATGAAAAGACACGAACTCAAATCCAAACTCAAATCTAAACTTGAACTCGAATACAAACTCGAACTCTAACCTAACTCGAATCTAAACTCGAATATGTACTCAAATCCAATCTACTCGAACCAACTTGACTTGAACTCAGATTGCAATTGTCATAACTCGCACATTACTCGACTCACTCGAATACAATCTACACCTTTTATAATCTAGGGTTTCGATCAGGACATGTCAATCAATCAATCAAACCAATTAAGTACCAGTTATATATATTATACACGGGGTGCTTGGGATAGTTTCTTGTGTGAATCCAACGGAGCTTCAGGAGTCTCATATTAACCTCTTTTTTTTATTTTACTCGAATATCAGTCTTGTTGACTCATCCACAGCCTAGAGACCTGATTCTAATACATGAAATGGGCCCGTGTTTCCTTACTCCTGAGCCCCCACTCTTGAGCTCGTGAAGGCTTTTACGGCCGTGTTGATATTCATATTTGGAACTTAACGTTAACATAGTGACCATCTAGAAACTTATAGTATATATTTATCCATGATCATATACTCTTACTCGTCATATATATATATATATATATATATATATATATATATATATTCTACACTTATCATTTTTCTTTACTCTTACCCATCTTTGGGACTTACCGAGCGCTAGTTCGCTGATGGGCATTCCACCCACTTTTCTTCTCTTAGAATGTTCGTCAGATATTGTCGAGACGGAGGAAGTTGAAGTCACAGAGAAGGACTACGACCAGATAGCTACTCAGGGCTAGCTCGGCTTCATTTTTCTTTAATTTATGTATGCCACTTGTTTAGCCATTTTCCTTATTGTATTTACTTTTCAGCATAAACTCTTGTATTTTTAAATATTGGAAGTTGAATGTAAATAAAGATGTTTGTTGAAAAACTTTACAGTCTCAATTTATTCTTACATTGTGTATTATTGTTTCAACACGCTTAGTATATTTATTTAGGGAATGACCTTCTCTGGATAAATATACTGTGGGCTTGCTACGTCACCGTTTTCGTCTACTAGGAACGGGGCGTGACAGGTTTTATTGATGGCCTATGCAGGTCAGTTCTATATGAAGTCGTAAACAATATACTACAAGAATTAATGAGTTCAACAAATATTTACATTCCTTGCATTTCAAATTCCTTGAATCTATTCTAACCTATCTTTTATATCAAGGTGATGGAGTCTCCGAATAATACCAGCACAAACGTCAACGGCAATACTACACCGCCTACACTACCACCACCACCTACCATTGCAGCTCCTATAAATGAGCAAACGGTATTTCTTGAGGCTATCAAGAGCCTATTGGAGGGTCAGCAGCAGCAGATTTCTATCCTCATGCACCGTCCCGAAACCGAGGCATCCGGAGTTAAGCAGTTTCGGGCACTTCACCCAAAACACTTCTCGGGTAAGGAGAGCCCACTTGAGACAGAAGAATGGGCTTAATCGATTGAGGATGACCCAGAAGCAGCTCAAGTGCCAGATATTGCTTGGGTGCGAGTTGCTAAGTTGCAACTGATTGATAACGCCAGAGTTTGGTGGAAGCTAAGGAGAGCCGTCTCGCACAACCGATAGAATGGAGAATATTCTGAGACCTCTTCGATGCCAAGTACTTTCCAGAAACTGCCCGCTTTGACATGGAGCAGCAGTTCATCCATCTACAGCAAGGCTCGATGTGGGTCAAGTCGGTGGATAAATATGATGCTGAGTTTACCATGTTCAGCCGGTAAGATATTGTCTCAAAATTCAATTTTCTGATCTCATTCACTACACTACTAACACAAGGACGTAACAGGTTCGCTGCACATCTTATTCCCACTGCTGAGATCCGGGCACGACGATTTCAGCAAGGGTTGGACCCTGAAATCCAAGCTGCACTCGTTACAGGGGATTTCCCAACCAATAAACTTGTTTTGAAGGCTGCCCGACACTATGAGGCAGTTGTGAAGAAGAAGGGCAGGCCGCAGACTGCCGGTGTGAAACACCATGTGCACCAGATCAAAGGAGGGGCCTCTTCCAGGCCAGTTGTAGGGTGCTTTTCGTCACTCCATTGAGATGGGAAATACACGTCGCTTGTCAGGCATACTACAGATTCCTCCTGCTTAGGGTAGGCTGGGGTTTATTGATTGTGGGGGTCCGAATCTCCGGCAACCGCGGACTAAGCTGTCGTTAATTACCTCTCACCTTTGAAGCGAGAGAACCTCCAATTGGCGGGTAAAACTGTTTATGCAAACTCAATGTGTGGTGTGTGTGTGTGTGTTGTGTTTTGGAGGGGACTTGGATATATCGGGGGCCACACAGAGTTTAAGGGGGTCCCGCTACCCAGATAGCAGGCTGGGGATCAAAGGGGTGAGGAGCGTCTTAAGGACGCGTGAGTGGCGTGTAGGCGCCGGGCGCCAGCGGGCCACGTGCGTGGCGCGTGGGCACTGGACGCCTAAAGGCCACACGCCCTGCATGCGGGCGCTGGTCGTCGGCGGTTCACACGTCCCGCACGCGAGCGCTGGGAGCCAGCGGGTCACATACATGGCGTGTAGGCGCTGGGCGCCAACGGATCACGCGCCCTACATGTGGGCGCCCGCAGAAAAAATGACTTAGCCCCTGTACAGGGAGTTGTACTCCCGATTGAATTTTGGAGTTAGACTCCTAAAAGAAGGAAGATGGGCTTAGCCCCTGCACAGGGAGTTTTACTTCCCAATTGACTTTTGGAGTTAAACTCCTAAAAAAATGATTTATTATTATTTTTTATGGAGTTAAACTACTAAGAGACTTTCGGAGATGATGAAAGGGGACCCTTTCTTCTCCTTTGAGCCCTGAATTTTCTTTTGAGCCTTGGATCTTCCCAAAGTGGGAGTTTTGGAGATGAGTCTCCTTCTTCCTCCTCTCTGTTGGCTAGATCTAGGAGAAAAAGGGGGGTGAGACTTAAAAATCTCCTATTTTAGAGATCTGATGGGAGATCTGAGCTCCCCTTTTTGGGTTTTATGGTGAAAAACTATTCCTTTTTGAGAAAAGAAGAGTGAAACTGTTGATTTAATTCAAAAAAAAGAAAGAAGCTTTAGAACCTTGAGGAAGGAGAAGGAGGCACAGAATCCTAAACTTTTTTGGGAGAATGAAAATGTTGTTTTTTGATTTTGTCATCATGTTTGCCTTTGTAGGATACACATTTTACATATAGCCCCTTGGGCTTTACCAAATAACACTTACGCCACCTCATGCCTTATGTGTTTATTTTTTTTGCACATAAGCCATGAGATTTACAAAATTTTGGCTTTCTGCCTATTTTTCATACATTTATTTTTAAAAAATTGCATTAAACTAATTTATTGTTTCATTCTTGGCATGGAGCCGGTCCCTTCCATACTTGGTCCTGACTTGGGCTTAAGCCCACTTGGCTTAGGGGTTGATTGAGTTTGACTTGGTCGATCGGGGTGCAACTTTTGATCCCAACAAAGTGCCCCCCATCAATAAATGCACACCACATATATGGGTCATATGCATGAAATTGATGGATCTTCTTTCGTGTGAAGGTTGACTTGATCTGGTTCCCGTTTTGACGACGTGGAGGTCGATACTGCCCTTTTAGCGACGTGGACGGTCGGTGCTGCCCTTTTAGCCACGTGGACGGTCGGTGCTGCCATTTTTGCGATGTGGACGGTCGGTGCTGCCATTTTTGTGATGTGGGCGGTCGGTGCTGCCCTTTTAGCGACGTGGGCGGTCGCTGCCGCTATTTTTGCGACTTGGACGGTCGCTGCCACCATTTTTGAGACTTAGACGGTCGGTGTTGCCCTTTTTGCGACGTGGACGGTCGGTGTTGCCCTTTTTGCGACTTGGACGGTTGGTGTTGTCCTTTTTATGACTTGGACGGTCGGTGCTGCCATTTTAGTGACGTGGATGGTCGGTGCTGCCATTTTTGCGACTTGGACGGTCGATGACTTGCTCTGTTTCTTGCGGTGTCGAGGTTGATTTGTTTCCGAGGTGGAGCTTGATTCCACCGAGGAGGTGATTGGTTGAATTGTTTGATTTGATTTATTTTGGGAGTTCCTTACCCGTCCAGCGGGGGATTTTGAGCTTGGAAGCGCTACCGGATGGGACATTGATTTGATCTATTTGATTTCTGCCATATTTGGCGGGACTTTTGAATTTGAGAGGAACTCGGAACTTGGATTTTGTTTGGCATGAGCATTGCTGCACTGGAATAATGCCAGGAGCAACTCATCATTTGCCTTTGGGAAAACTTGGGATTTGGGTTTTTGATCGGCATGAGCACCGCTAACACTGAAGCAATGCCAGGAGCGACTCATCATTTGCCCTGGGAAGACTTGAGATTTGGGCTTTTGGTCGGCATCAGCACCGCTAACACTGAAGCAATACCAGGAGCGACTCATTATTTGCCATTGCCCGTTGGGGATCGATGGCTCGGGAGACAGGTTTAGATCCCTATCACCTAAGGCTTTTCAATTTTATGAGCCGTAAGGGTCTCATAAAAGCATTTCTCCCTACGAATCGAGAGGATCTCGCAGGTGTATTTTCTCCCTAGGAATCGTGGGGATTCCTAAGTGTGTTGCTCATTTATGAGTCGTAAGGATCTCACGTAGGGATTTTCTCCTCACAAGGTCAAGAGAACTTTATGAGTGTATTTTATCTCTTTTCACAAGTTCGCGCCCTTTCGAGTTTTCACAAACTCGCCGACAGTCATGCTGTTTTCACTCACGGAGCCCTTTCGGGTTTTCATCCATGCCCGTTTTGCTTGTGGACATACCATTTATTTTTTTAGCTTCATCGCCGGTGGGACTTTAAATGTAGTCTCGCCGGTAGGACTTTGGGAGAAATAGGGGTTGTTTATGCCCGTGAATTATATACGGTTTCACAAGATGTATGATCCAGACTGTAGGGCCGGCGTGCTCAATTCGTCTATGACTTGGATCATTCACGCATAGTATTTCTTGAGATATCGATCATGGATGGGTGGCATGGGCCTTTCTCCCTCGGCGCTTATTAGTTGGTAGGATCCTCCGTCGAACACTTTCTCGATGACGTATGGCCCTTCCCAATTTGGCTCGAATTTTCTCTTGGCATGTCAATTGGGGATGATCGACCTTTTGAGGACCAACACCAATTCGCCTTTCTTGAAATCACAGAGACGGGACATCTTGTCATAGGACCGTGACATTTGGGCTCGGTACAGCTCTAGATTTTGCCGTACTGCGAGCCTCTTTTTTTCGAGGGCGTCGAGCTCTTCTAGCCGAAGGAGCATGTTTTCCTCCTCCGTCAACTCATGCTGAACGACCATTCTTAAGCTTGGAACTTCGACTTCGAGGGGGAGGACCGTCTTCATTCCGAAGAGTAATGAGTATGGAGTGGACCGAGTTGGAGTATAGTGCGTGGTAAAATATGCCCACAACGCTTCGTGAAGTTTGAGATTCCAGTCTCTCTTGTTGGTTGAAGCAATTTTCCTCAGGAGCTTGCATAGAGTTTTATTGAAGGTTTAGGCTAGCCCATTCGCTCTTGGATTATAGATAGAAGAATACCTTCTGTCTATCTTGTGTTGAGTAGCGAACTTTGAGACTTTGAAGCTCTTGAAAGAAGGCCCATTGTCAGATACGATTCTTCTTGGTATACCGAAGCAGTATAGAATATTATGCCGGAAGAATGTTAGAATATCTTCCGTCTTGACTTCTTTTAGTGGGACAGCTTTAGCCCATCTGGAGAAGTAGTCAGTTGTGGCCAATATGAACCGGCGGCCTTTGGATGACAGAGGATCAATTGGGCCAACTATGTCGGTGCCCCAAACTTCGAAGGGCCATGACGCCACCGTAGGATGCAGCGGATTGGGATGCTTATGAATGAAGCTACCGTGAATTTGGTAAAGATGACACTTCTTCGCATACTCTTCACAATCCCTTATCATAGTAGGCCAGTAATACCCAAACCGTTTAATTTGAAGCTACATTTTGGGGCCAGATTTGTGAGCTCCGCAGATGCCCGAGTGAACTTCTTTCATGACTTTTTAGGTTTCGGCCGATGATAGACACCTGAGCCAGAGTTGGTCATATGATCTGCGGTATAGTGTATTATTTACAAACATATATCGAAGGGCTCTTTTCTTTAATTGAACCTTCGCAGATTTTTCTTCGGGCAGCTTATTGTATCGGAGGTACTTTATGAAGGGTTCTCTCCAGTCAGGCTCGTCTTGAATAATCAGAGCTTCTTCGGCAAGATTGCTCTTTTGTTCTACGCTTTCCTCTTCTCGTAAAGAGACTGGAGGCAGAATTTGCCGGCTTCTGACTGTTATCAGAATTTCATCTATATCGGGATCAGCTAGCTCCTTGGCTAAGCGAGCGAGTATGTCGGCTTTTTCGTTCAACACCCTAGGAACCCTCATCAGTTCAATGTGGCTAAATTGTTTCATGAGTTCCACCACCCGGCTTCTGTATCGAGCTAACTCGGGCTTATATATCTTGTAGTCGCCGCTCACCTGGTTGACGACAAGCTGGGAGTCACCGTAAACCCATAGCCGAAGGATTTCCATTTCTATGTCGAGCTCTAGACCAGCTATCAGAGTTTCGTATCTAGCCTCGTTGTTTGTATGAGGCTCGGTAAGAGCAAAAGAATGTCGTAGGGTTCCTCCTGATGGCGTGACGAATACCAATCCTATCCCTACTTTTATCTCCGGGATGCTTGATTTGCTGGAGGTTCATATTGATGAAGCTCCATCAAAATAGGTTTCCCAACATGGCTTGCTAATTTCGAGATGCAACACTTGTTCATCGGGTAATTCACAATTTAGAGGCGACCCTTCTGGTATGGGATGAGCAGCGAGAAAGTCGGCGAGGGCTTGCCCTTTTACTGCTTTCTGAAGAGTATAAACAATGTCAAACTTAAGTAGCATGACAGCCCATCTTACCATTCTGCCGGCTAGGCTTGCCTTGGTCATTAAGTGTTTGAGCGGGTCGACCTTGAAGATCAGCATAACCCGATGAGTAAGTAGATAGTGCCTCAGCTTCTTCACAGCGAATATCAGAGCCAGGCATTGCTTTTCGATCGGGGAATAGTTGTGTTCCTCCCCAACTAAAGTTCGACTGAGGTAGTAGAGGGCATTTTCTTTTCCCTCCTTGTTGTTCTGGGAAAGGAGTGCACCGAGTGACTTATCTAGCGTGGCAGTATAAAGAATCAACGGTTTATTTGGAATAGGAGCAGCAAGCACTGGAGAGTGCAACAGGTACTGTTTGATACTTTTGAACGCTTCTTGACATTCGACATCCTAAAGGGAGCTCCCTTCTTCATGAGCTTTGAGAAAGGATGACATCTCCCCGATAGGTTTGAGATGAACCTTCGTATGTAAGCGAGTTTGTCTTGAAAGGATCTTAGCTGCGTCAGATTCTTCGGAGGAGGCATCTCTATGATGGCCTTTGTCTTTGATGGGTCAACTTCGATCCCCCGATGTCGGACTATGAAGTCTAAGAATTTTCCCGACGACACGCCAAAAGCGCACTTCAGAGGATTCATCTTTAGATCGTATTCCCTAAGTCGGGTGAAAACGATCCTGAGATCTCGGATGAGATCGGCTTTGGCTTTTGTCTTAACGACCAAATCATCAACATAACATTCGATGACTTTTTGGATTAAGTCGTCAAAGATCTTGGTCGTTGCCATTTGATATGTGGCACATGTATTCTTCAGTCCAAACGACATCACTTTGTAACAGTATATGCTTATCTGGGTTCGAAATGCTATATGCTTCTCATCCTTAGGCGACATTTTTATCTGGTTGTACCCAGACGAACCATCCATGAAAGTGAACGGCTCATATTTTGAGGTGTCATCGACTATCATTTCCATGACCAGAAACGGTAAATCATCTTTAGGGCACGCTTTGTTAAGGTCCCTGAAATCGACACAAATTCGGATCTGCCCATTTTTCTTCTTCACTGAGACGATGCATGCGATCCAATCCGCATATTTCTCTTCTCTGATGAAGCCAATATCGATAAGTTTCTTAGTTTCCTCGATTACCTTTTCTTCTATCTCCTTTCTCGTTCTTCGAGGAACTTGTTTGAACAGCTTGGTATCAGGAGATATAGCCAGCTTATGCACAACCACTTCAGAAGAGAGATCGGTCATTTCTTTGTACGTCCACGCGAAGCAGTCTTCGAACTCATGCAGCAGGGCGATTATCTGCTCTTTCATTTCTTCTGACAAGAGTGAGTTGATGTAGGTCGGTCTTGGATTATCAAGCGTTCCCAAATCAACCTCGGTTAGCTTGTCGAAGGATGCTTGTCCGCCATCTTTGAACTCTTGAGGAGTTTCTTCTGTCTCGGCTAGCTCGTCTTCATCATTTGACTCTTCGCTGGCTTCACCAATATGGATCATGTAGCATGCCTTAACGTCAGGTTGAATGAAACCTATGCCCCGTTTATCTTGGATTTGTCCATCAATGAGTCCTCGGACCTGAGGCGGGTGCCACAACGCCTCATAAAACCTCGCTTCAGAGTCCGTTTGATATAACCGACATCCGCACTTTTTAAAATATTCCCGCATCTCGGACGCATAATATGAGGGGCTTAGGATAGCTCTTATGCCTCTTTCATAGGGAAGGCACGTGACAGACAAATCGTCTGGGTGTACGACAGGATTTGACCCATAAAACAGGATGCCCTTCTGTCTACTCTTTCTTTCGGGAATGTAGAAAGTCTTCAGCTGGTCCACGGTGGAGACTGACAATGCATCGAGCTCTTTGCACATAGGGACCCTTCCGTAATTTCGAAGGTCTCTCTTAGCTTCACTTTTTGCACGAGAGCCCGACTTGCACAGCTGTTGCAAGACAAATCCTTTTCTTCTGATTCTTCAGTGCCACTGTCTAAACGAGGGCGAATTTCGCTGCTGGATGAGCCTTCAATATCATACTCGTCCATATCGCTACCGAAATGAGGGCGAGTTTTACGGAAGGACAGACTTCCAGCGTTGGTCTCATCAGTGTCACTGCCGAAACACGGACACACATGGGGTTTTTGCTTTTGAAAGTGACAGCCGACTCAGATTTGCTTTTGAGTTTCGGGGTCGTTCTGTCTTTGGTCAGCTGTGGCTCAGCACTTTAGAGGTTCACAAAGTACCGAGAATCTTCGTATCGGACTTCATGCACATCGAACGGTTGGATGCCCCGTCAATACGTCTTTCTTCGCCATTTTTGGTATACTTCATGCATTGATGGAGAGTTGACGGAAAGATGCCATAATTATGAAGCCACGGTCATCCCAGGAGGATTTTATAGGACGTGTCGGCGTCGATCATGTATATCGTAGCTTCGATTTGCAGGTCCCCAAACCTGATCGGCAAAGCTATGGATCCCAGAACATGCTGGCAGTTTTGTTTGAAGCCTTGGATGACAATCCTTTCCCTTGACAGGTGTCGGACGTCCATTGATAAACTCTTTAGAGTCCGCAAGTTCATGATGTTCACTGAGGACCCCGGATCAATCAATATGCGATTAATCTGATCTCCATCACTATACCCTGTCATGTAAAGCGGTCGGTTGTGCTCAGCTATTCCCAGTAATAGATTTTCATCCTTAAATATGACTGCGGCTGTATGCAGAGTGAACTGGATCTCTTTCATATTAATTTCCGCAAAGCGAGCCTGGTACCGCTCGAGATTTTGTAAAGCATGAATGAGAATATCTTTAAGATCCTTAGACAGGACCAGAGCATCATAGATGCTTAAGAGAGATGGAAGCTTCCGGAGATGAGCCAAGACATTATAGTCCACTGGGGAAGGACTCGAGTCTTCATGAGTAAGCTCACTGCCATCTTCTTCATTAGCGACTTGTTTTTCCTTCCCTTTTGGGACGCTTCCTTGATTTGGCGGTAGAGCTTTGCCGCTTCAGAGCTGGATTTGGTTGGCCTTCGTGGCGAGCTCCTCGTTCTCTTCAGGAAAACAAAGTTCTTCCTCAGATTCGCTACCAAGGTAGATGACATAGCAGGTCACTATAGGGATCTCGTCATCGGAGTCTCCTTCTATCTCCTCCAGAATCTCAGCCGCTTCTACAGGGAAGAACTCCTTCAATTGAATTAGAGTTCTTTCTTTTTGTTCATAGTCTTCAAGGAAATTGATATATTTTTGTGTAACGCCCCACGCCTCAGTACAGATAGTATTGTCCACTCTGGCCGAAACCGCACGGTTTTTCCCTTTAGAGCGAACCGGACCCGACCACGAGCTACTTCCCAGGAGATCACCCATCCCAAGACTTCCCTGGCCCGAGCACGCTTAACTACGGAGTTCTTAAGCTCCTGTAGTTTCGGTTCACTTAAAAGGCGCCTCTGTAATTGAGGGTGATATCATTATATTTATAATGCAGTTTGGTCCTCTTTCGGAATGTGCTTTAAGGACCCAATCCCATTTTTCTGAAATGGCTCCCTCACTCAGATCACCGAGATGTCTGCAACAGACCACACTGAGTGTGGACAGAGCAGATCACCATGATGTCTTAAGACCGTACTGCTCTGGGGTATTACATTCCCCCCATCTAAGAACAATGGTTCGTCCTCAAACCAAAGACCTACTATTGAGGGACCTGCATGGGCCACCATAAATGCCTGTCACGCCCCGCTTCCCGGTATACGGGCAGAGGACGCGACGAGGCCGCTACGTATTTACTTCACAGTAAATACGCTAAGTGTATCTAAGCAATATAAAAGTAAAGTACAAGAGACAAGATATAATTAAAACAACAACTTTATTTATTCACATTCTTTCTTTACAATACATGGAAAGTAAATACAACTGAAATAAAAAGCAATGCCTAAACAATGGCATAACAGAAAAAGAAAAGTACTGAAACGGAAAGTGTACAATGACTAGAGCTCGAGGTCTTCACTGAACTGGTCCAAATCTTCAGCAGTGGGCTCGATCTCTGACGGGTCCAGATCACCTGACGATATTCAAAGAAGAAAGAAAGAGAACGTCGTCAGCGAACAGATCGCTCAGTAAGTCCCAAAGATAAGGGAGAAGTAGAATAGACAGAATAAGAAGGTAGATTTTAAAGTTGTATTATATTATTATAATGTTGTATTTAGTATTAACGCTGTTGTTTGTAGTTTGGTATAGAAGAATGCCAGTGTATACGAGAGGAGTCTCTATATGCCAGAGACTAGAGGCAAATGTAATTACAAGGCTCCGTTATACAATCTGGAACAACGGCAATTGGATTCATATTAGGTGTCTTAATCTTGCAGTCTCGTACCACTTTTAACATCTTCCGTACCAATCTACCCCTTAAACCCCGTGTTATCTTGATTGTATTGTTGTATTGTAAATTGTATTGATTGTATAATTGGTTGACTGACCGAAACCATGATATCAGTAAACGGATGTAACCGTAGAATTATGTAAATGGATGTAACTGGAGAATCATGTAAATGGATTGTATATCCATGGTTCGGTTAAGTCAAGTTGTATAATGGATTCATGGAATCATGTTGAATCGGAATATTATAGATTGTAGATTGTAAATTGTACTTGAATCATATTCAAGTCAGATTATAATGAGACTTAAACTGAGTCAGACAATTAGAAAGGTAAATTGAAGTTCTGATTGTTTTGATGTTATCGGTAACCGTTGCATATGGGCGGCAGGATTTATGTCTTTTTCAAAGACGATTACCGTATTGATAACACTGTTGTTAAGTTGTCTACCTTAGATAGGCAAACACCCACTTCTCCGGCTCCTTGAGGCTCAAGAGATTGGTCCCGCTTAAACCTATATTAGGGTTCTTAGGGTAAATTATAGAACTTGAGGGGGTTTTACGTAAAAATACTTTGTATAGTTTTCAAAATACACCCCAAACATTTATTATCATATTTAGAGTTGTAATAAATGTAGATTTTATATTTGTGACAATTCTAATGAGAATATCCTAAATTCATAAATAAAGGTATTTATTTGTAATATTGGTTTTGTATGGAATTCATGGTATTTTAAGGTAAATTGATTCTTGTGCTTTTTAGAAAAAAGGTGGAATATTTATATCATAAAAAAATAGGTATTTTAATGATAAATATACATATATTTATACAAAAGTAATTTTAATATATATTTTATATTCTAAAAATCTCATTTTCTTAAGATGTCGTATTTTAAATCTTTCGAGACCGAATGCTTCTTGCGGAGGTCTGAATCTCGCACTACTAAGCCCGAGAATGTGCGATAATCTACACCATCCCGAACGGGTTCCCCAAAATGGGTTGTAGCGGCGCTTTGCAAAGATTTGTATAAATACTAAATCCTTTAGAAAACGGTTTTATTAAGTAAATGGTATTTAAATGAAAATATATTGCTTTCCCGTATTCTATATTCCCAAGGGTATGGTGCTATGTTGCATATGAGTGTGTGAGGAGATAGGTCATTACCTCGTGATCTACTTAAAGGTATAGCAAGTTTTGTGATATTATATGTAGAATTGAAACTATATGGTATTTAAATGAAAATACGGTAAAATGTAATAGCAATTACTTTTGATTTGAAACTTGATCAATATGGTTGATTAGTGTTTAATAGTCAACATGAATTGGTTTAAGCATGATTGTATTAAAGAAAAGTGATGTTTTATAAAGAAACCGAATCGGAAATCGGTTTTGTTCCGATTCCATCGGGTTTTGTAATTCCGTATTTCTAGAAAAGAATAGAGAGATAGAATTTGGGGACTTACGGGTTTAGAACAACAAGGAGAGGAAGATGGATCGGGAGGAGTCACCGGTGCGTCGTTTCGTCGCCGGGAGCTCTTAGGATGGTCGTCGGAAGTTCGCTGGAAAATTCTCCGCAGCTGCGCTTCTTGCTCGTTTTCAAAGTACACTAATGAAAATTCTTGAGAGTTGGCTCAGAGTTTGGGGTGAGGGGGTAGTGTGTAGGGTTGGTATTATAGGGTTAGGCTAGGGTTAGGGTAGATGAAGGGTTTTAATTTAAAAAATGTTAAAATGTATTAAAAAAATCATTAAAAATAGAGTAAATGGGGGTATTATGAGCTCTCTGGAAACGATCCAAATAAATGGAGTGTGTAGGGGGGTTAAGAAGACGAAGAGGCAACTTTTTGGTGTTGATGACTCGGCCGACCGGCAGCGCCGGCCCGAGTCGAATGTCGTCAGGTGATCTGGACACATCAGAGATCGAGCCCAGCACTGAAGACTTGGACTAGTTCAGTGAAGACCCCGAGCTCTAGTACATTGTACATTTTCCATTTCAGTACTCTTCTTTTCTGTTATGCCATTGTTTAGGCATTGCTTTTTATTTCAGTTGTATTTACTTTCCATGCATTGTACAGAAAGAATGTGAATAAATAAAGTTGCTGTTTTTATTATATCTTGTCTCTTGTGCTTTACTTTTATATTGCTTAGATACGCTTAGCGTATTTACTTCATAGTAAATACGTAGCGGCCTTGTCGCGTCCTCTGCCCGTATACTGGGAAGTGGGGCGTGACAGGTTTTGTTGGTGGCCCATAGCGGCCTTGTCACGCCCCGCTTTCCGGTATACGGGCAGAGGACGCGACGAGGCCGCTACGTATTTACTGTGAAGTAAATACGCTAAGCGTATCTAAGCAATATAAAAGTAAAGTACAGGAGACAAGATATAATTAAAACAACAACTTTATTTATTCACATTCTTTCTGTACAATACATGGAAAGTAAATACAACTGAAATAAAAAACAATGCCTAAACAATGGCATAACAGAAAAAGAAAAGTATTGAAACGGAAAGTGTACAATGACTAGAGCTCGGGGTCTTCACTGAACTGGTCCAAGTCTTCAGCAGTGGGCTCGATCTCTGACGGGTCCAGATCACCCGACGACATTCAAAGAAGAAAGAAAGAGAATTTCGTCAGCGAACAGATCGCTCGGTAAGTCCCAAAGATAAGGGAGAAGTAGAATAGAAAGAATAAGAAGGTAGCTTTTAAAATTGTATTATATTGTTATAATGTTGTATTTAGTATTAACGTTGTTGTTTGTAGTTTGGTACAGAAGAATACCAGTGTATACGAGAGGAGTCTTTATATGCCAGAGACTAGAGGCAAATGTAAGTACAAGGCTCCGTTATATAATCCGGAACAACGTCAATTGGATTCATATTAGGTGTCTTAATCTTGCAGTCTCGTGCCACTTTTAACACCTTCCGTACCAATCTACCCCTTAAACCCCGTGTTATCTTGATTGTATTGTTGTATTGTAAATTGTATTGATTGTATAATTGGTTGACTGACCGAAACCATGATATCAGTAAACGGATGTAACCGTATAATCATGTAAATGGATGTAACTGGAGAATCATGTAAATGGAATGTATATCCATGGTTCGGTTAAGTTAAGTTGTATAATGGATTCATGGAATCATGTTGAATTGGAATATTGTAGATTGTAGATTGTAGATTGTACTTGATTCATATTCAAGTCAGATTATAATGAGACTCAAATTGAGTCAGACAATTAGAAAGGTAAATTAAAGTCCTGATTGTTTTGATATTATCGGTAACCGTTGCACATGGGCGGCCGGATTTGTATCTTTTTCAAAGACGATTACCGTATTGATAACACTGTTGTTAAGTTGTCTACCTTAGATACACAAGCACCCACTTCTCCGGCTCCCTGAGGCTCAAGAGATTGGTCCCGCTTAAACCTATATTTATTAGGGTTCTTAGGGTAAATTATAGAATTTGAGGGGGTTTTACGTAAAAATGCTTTGTATAGTTTTTAAAATACACCCCAAATATTTATTATCGTATTTAGAGTTGTAATAAATGTAGATTTTATATTTGTAACAATTCTAATGAGAATATCCTAAATTCATAAATAAAGGTATTTATTTGTAATATTGGTTTTGTATGGAATTCATGGTATTTTAAGGTAAATTGATTCTTGTGATTTTTAGAAAAAAGGTGGAATATTTATATCATAACAAAATAGGTATTTTAATGATAAATATACATATATTTATACAAAAGTAATTTTAATATATATTTTATATTCTAAAAATCTCATTTTCTTAAGATGTCGTATTTTAAATCTTTCGAGACCGAATGCTCCTTGCGGAGGTCTGAATCTCGTACTACTAAGCCTGAGGATATGCGATAATCCACACCATCCCGAACGGGTTCCCCAAAATGGGTTGTAGCGGCGCTTTGCAAAGATTTGTATAAATACTAAATCCTTTAGAAAACGTTTTATTAAGTAAATGGTATTTAAATGAAAATGTGCCGCTTTCCCGTATTTTATGTTCCTAAGGGTATGGTGCTATGTTGCATATGAGTGTGTGAGGAGGTAGGTCATTATCTCGTGATCTACTTAAAGGTATAGCAAGTTTTGTGATGTTATATGTGTAGAGTTGCTAGGCACGCGCACAAGGGTCTACGAGGCATCAACCATGCCCGATTAAAATTTTAGCCGTGCCGAACAACTCTAATACGGATCTTTAAACTAGGGTTTAGGCGAAAACAAGCAAGTTAACTACTTTAACTACAAGTGAAAGGGATTGCAACCTTTGTAGATCCGGTCCTCCACTTCTTTAGCTCCGTGATGACGTCCCTCCGCTGCGATCATCGGGATCCTGGACTCTAGCGTTGGTTTCATCGGAGAAATGATCGGGCTAGGTCGTTGACTTCGATGCCGAAGATGATCTACGTCGAGGCGACTCAGACTCAAGCTCCATCTTCACTAGGTCATGAAACTTGTGAAGATAACACCCTATACAACATGGCAAGTGGTAGAGGATGAAGAAATAGGAAGTGGGTTCACTTTGGATTTGGATTTCTCACTTGATTTCATCACTTGAAAATTTTCTAGCAAAAGTTTTCTTCACTTCATGAAGAAGAAGAAGAAGAAAAGAAAATGAATTATTGTGAAAAGAAAATTCAAGTGAAGACTTATCATAATGCAACCATGGGTTAGTAAACTCATGTAGAGAGCAAACCATAGTTTAGGTAATGGTTAGGTCAAAAGAAAAAACAAAATGGTTAAGACTTTTCAAAGAAGCTTGAAAATATCATGAAGCTTCTAGCAAATAACAAATAAAGCCACCATTTTGTTTTTACAAAATGAATAAAGAAAATTAAAATCCTAACCATTAACTAAACATGGTGTAAATCATACACATACCTAAGTTTGCATGTTTCATCAAACATGATACAAACAAGTGCACAAAAATATATCACATATGCAACTTGTGCACATCAAGTGAGAAAATCAATCTTAAGTGAACAAATACTAGTTAATGTAAAGTAATATATCAAATATATAATTATACATTAAATTATTAAATCAACACTTGATTTAATGATCCGGTCATATTGCATATAACCGACTAATATCAAGTGTATCAATATATCGAATCAACATTTTATTCGGTAACACGGCTATATCTTATATAACCGTCTGATGATACAAATCGCGAGAATAGAATTCAGTATCACATATTGGTATTATTCTCGGTCCCGCACATATCTCATATGCGCTCCTATTTCGTTTCGCTTG
This sequence comes from Agapanthus africanus, assembly GCA_030015575.1. Classification (NCBI taxonomy): domain Eukaryota; kingdom Viridiplantae; phylum Streptophyta; class Magnoliopsida; order Asparagales; family Amaryllidaceae; genus Agapanthus; species Agapanthus africanus. Next base: position 762,695,902 of record CM057337.1, read on the forward strand.
AGCCAGGAAACCTCTGTGTAGGACTCTAAAGACTCGTCAATACGCCGGCAGCAGGTGATGATCATATCAAACACCCACAAGCCGCAAGCGGTCTGCTAAACGTAACGGCCACCCGGGTATTGAGCGATCAGAAGATCAACGAGCAAGCCCGCTCACACTCCTGTGAATCCAACCAGTAACACCTACCGTACAGTCCGGTCTGATCGTCTGATATGTCGCATATCTTGCCTAGGGGTGGTAAAGGTCAGACCCCAGTAGCTCGATAAGTCGTGTCGATATGTGGTCTATAACAGTTCAAGATACTACTGATAACACTTACCAGTAAATCTCAGCAACCCTGGCCAGGGATTTCCGGTTATAGCCAATCGAACACAGCGCAACATCAACTCCCTATACCGGGAGAGACGAATCCCCTCCTATCGCTCATTGCCTCCATGTGAATCGGGACTGTACCCAAAAACCACCGTTTTGCACGCCCTCTTGGACGTGGTAAGGTGGAAATCAAAGCACAGTGGGAATCACACAAGACTCTATGACGATCTCGGGTCTACAGACTAACCTGTACCAGTGTCACCAGAGAACTGCCATCTGACGTAAGGTATAATACCATCTGGGAGTTCTCGGCGAGTCCGTCCAGTGTACCCAGTCTCCACTGAGCACCCGTATATCATCTCTGATGTCAAACACCAATGGATATGGGATCATCCATCGCCCATCTGTATGGGTCGAGAAGGTATATGCTAGTCTACTCTGGTATATCGATGCCCCGTCTCGATATACCCACGACTAGGGACCATGAAAGATGTACTTATGGACTACCATGTCCCCACTAGTATGATCCACATCATAGTCCAGGTAGTCAAGTACACATCCTAAGGGTTTTACCAACATGTAACAGAGAGACAATCAGTGTACACGTTAAGGTAAAAAGCAACCAGATAGCATACTATCATGTCGAGCAAGAAAGTCCTCCTTATATATGTCTAAGCATCCACTACAATATACATCCTATGTATAGTAATGGCCTCCAGGGCATACATATAACTAACAATCTCCCACTTGCACTAGGGCCATCTGATAGCAGTGGTTGTAGTATCTCATACTCAACCATCCCATAAAAGTCTCTCTCTGGGAAAAGGCCTTTGTGAGTGGATCCGCCGTGTTGTCCTCTGAGTCTACTCTCCTAACCTCGATCCCCTGGAGATCAACCATCTCCATGATCAGGTGATACTGCCTTAGAATATGTCTGGATCACTGATGGGATGGGCGTTCCTAGGCATAAGCCACAACTCCATTGTCACACAATGGTAGGAACGAAATTCATCTCATGAACGAATATATACCCAGACTTCCTCTTTGGTAGTATCTTTGGTAGCGATGTATCCAGCCTTTATCGTCTAGTATGCCACGGTATCTAGCTTGGAACTCTTCCAACATACCGTCCCTTCATTGAGGGTAAAGACAATGCCTATGACTGACATTCAGTCGTCCTTATCACTCTGGATCTTTTTCAGTGATTCTCCCCTGGATCGATTGATACCATCTTACTACAACTAGTGAGAATCCTAACATCCAATTAGATCTATCTCATAGATCAAAACTTAGGATTTTAGGAGGTATCACTTTGATCCTATATGGAGAATCCTTGTGATAAGCGGAGATTGACCGAGCATAGCATAGGAAACTCCTTCCCTATCAAGAGTATGTCATCCACGTACTCTACGAGGATCATTACCATACTCCCTACTACCTTTTTGTTTATACAAGGTTTATCTACCATTTTGATGATGTCAAACTCTTTGACTAACACATCAAAACAGACGTTCCAACTCCGCGATGTCTGCTTTATCCTATAAAACATCTTGCACACGTTTCCGCTGCTCCCACTGTCTACGAAGCTCTCTGGCTGTGTACTTATAGACGCTCTCTTCTAAAACATCATTTAGAAAAGCAGTCATGACACCCAACCGCCAGATATCGTAGTCATGGTATGTAGCCGTGGCAAGTAGGATCTGGATGGACTTAAGCATAGGGCCTTGAAAAAGGTTTCATCATTAGCCACAATTGGTCTATGATGCAAACCTTTGACAAGTCTAGCTTTGAAAGTCTCAACTTTTCCATATACACCAAGTAATCTTCTCAAGATATACTTGCTCCTGATGGGGATTTAACCCTTCAGATAAAGCAACCAAAGTCCATACTTTGTTGGTGTATAAGGATTCCATCTCAGATCGCTAAGCATCCAGCCATTCTTACAGAGTCCTACTCCTGATGGCCTGGTCGAAACTAGTTGGGTCATCATCTCATGATGCAATCCTCGCTCCCACTGTCATAGAGAAACCAAAGTAACTCTCAGGTGGGTGAGGAACCCTACTAGATTGGCGGAGAGGCTGAGGTTCGTTGGTTACCATTGAATCCTTTGGTTCTACCAAATCATCAGCTGCAGTTTGTATAGCTGGAACTCTCTCAAGTTCTACCTTATGACCACTAATTTCTTCTTAAGAAATTCCCTTTCACAAAGGTGGCATATTGAGAAACAAAACATTTTTGTTCCTCGGTTTGGTAGAAGATATTCCCTTGCTAATGCTTAGGATATACAACAAACTTCCACAGATCAGACTTTGCCTCGAGCTTGTCCGGATTTTGCTTTTAGACATAGGCCGGACAACCCCAAATCTTAACTGACTTAAGAGATAGGCTCTTCCCATACCATATCTTATATGGAGTGGTGGACACTGATTTGATTCGAACCCAATTCAATAGGTATGCAGCTTCTCAAGTGCACAACCCCCTAAAAGAAACAGGTAACTCAGTAATACTCATCATAGAGCACAACATATCTCATAGGGTGCTATTGCTCTGCCCCGATATACCGTTGTGCTATGGTGTATACGGAGGAGTAATGCTGAGAGAGAATCTCATTCTCCTTTAGAATAGTCCAGGAATTCTATGCACAAGTATTCTTCTCCTTGATCTCATCAAAGGACATAATACTTATACTCGTATTTTGGTTCTCTACTTCTAACTTATATTCTGTGATTATCTCAAAAGGTTCGGACTTGTGTTTCAACAGGAACATATGTCTGATTCTTGAGAGATCATCAGAGAATGTAATGAAGTAAAAAGAACCGGTCTTGGCATGTGTAGACAGGGGACCTTCATACATCAGCATGTATCAATCCCAAAAGTTCACTAACTCTTTCTCTGTTTCAAATAAACAGAGCTGTGGTCATCTTATCTTTGTGACATGGCCGGCAAGTTTCACCAGATGTAAATTCAAACAGATTTAAATATGCATCTAAGTGTAACTTAGCTAGTCGGGTCGCATTGATATGACCTAGTCTACAATGCCTCAAGAAGGATCCGTTCATTTCTGAACTCTTCCTCTTGTGTGTGTTCTGTATGCTAAGAACTGTAGTTTGATTTAGAACGTCAATGCTTTTTGATAACGTGCCTGAACCGATCAACTTTTGATATAGGAAATGTTCAAAACATTATCCAACAATACAAAATTTTATCATTTCTTTACTAATAAAGAAACTGATATGATTTTGTATATCAGGTTCGGTATCTAATGACATTCGTTCAGAATCAATGTATTCTGGTAATACAGGGTGACAGTGACCAACAGACTTGGCTGCAACACTTGCACCGTTTTCTGTCTCATGAAACTTATCACCCGTTCTCAGTTCTCTACTTGTCTGTAGCCCATGTAACGGATTACATTTGCGGGATCCTGATCTGGTATCTAATACCTAGAACGTAGAGGACACTGAGAAACAGTTCTTTATAATGAACACACCCGAAGATGATGCATCAACATGCACTTTCTTCGTTTGGGCGGCACGGGAATTCTAGTAATCCCCTATTTCCTTCTCTGTCTTATAACAATTATAAGTTGGAGCGGGACCAACGTTCCCCAGCTCAGTATAACAAGCGGGTTCGGTCAATATATCCGTATTATTATCTTGATTAAGGCGTGATATGGTCGCTACCTGGAGAGAGAGAGAAGAAAACACTCAGCGTATGCTCTTGCAAGATTATATTGGTTATATATTTTATCTAATCAGGATGGCTCCCACTGTTTTTATCAAATCTTCCTTCAAACCCTAAAAGGAAAGATTAGCCGGGATTAATTACACGCTACAAGTTCGCCAATCTTTCAGCCAGGCCAGTGTCGGTATTTTGAGGGAGGTCCCCCGTGCTTTCGTACGAACCTAATTAAAGTAAACCTCGTTTTCCCAGAGGCGTAACCTCATTAACACCTTTCTTGACACCTACTCGATCGGCTAATTGTAATGTGTAAAACTCTCCCAGGAGTAACAATTACTCGCAGTGGGTATCGGGATCCAACTATCTCATAGAAGGTATGCAATCTCATTGCAAATTTCAACACTTGAAATTCCCGATAATATTTTGCCCCTAACCTCCTATGACCTTGACAAAGGCCAACAAACCATAGGATGCTAGTCAAATTCAACCTATCATTTCTTGATTGAATTAAACCCACCCGCACGACCCTTGACAAAGGCCAACAAGGTCGTACGACTACCCTAACCCAATCTGCATCATATGCATAAGCAGATAAGCACTAGTCAGCTACCGCACACTACGTCTTGACAAAGGCCAACAAACGCAGCACGAATACTAACTACTACTTATCTGAAATGACGGAGGGCTACGACAGGTTTTTCTGAAAACCTATTGCGTAATGAACTTGATATCGTTGTAGAATCAAATGATTTTGAAATGGAGTGTTTTTGAGGCTTTTCTAGTTTTGCTAAAAGGGTCACTCCCGGTGAAGGGATCGTCAGCCCTTTCCTCATCGAATAAGGTGCAGGATATATCATATATACCACTATGCAAAGCAAGAACTATAGAAGCAATCAAAATACAAACCGAGTGTTGTAGCATCTGCCAGTTATTGCTAAAGGGGTCACTCCCGGTGAAGGGATCTCGGCCCTTTCCTCATCGAATAAGGTGCAGGATGTTCTACAAGGAACACCACGATGCAAAGCAAGAACTGTAGCTACCTGTTTTTGAAAATTCGATTCCACAACATCTTTTAGGTTTCTTTTCTTTCATTAATCTCATTAATGAATGTCCCATCATTTAAGTCCACCTAAACATCACAAATAAATATAACGTACGCTTATGCCATCCGCATTCGCCTCGATGTCTCGTCTGCACCGTTAGGTTAGGTAACAACGGCAGAGCGAGGCAGGGCTAGTGCGGGTGTAAAACATAAGCAACGTCTATATAATATATCATATATACTATATACAATATCTATCTGAACAAATCACATGATCATATCATAGATAACGCAGCAGAAAATATCATATGAAATATTGGATATACTAGGACGTCCGTGTTTTATTTTGAGCCTGTATAAAACACGGATTCCACGGTCGTGATGAATAGCCAATCCCACACCCCTAGACCCCTACGAGAGCGGCAAGCAACCCTACCAATTCTAGGGTTAGGAGACCCGGACTCGACTCCTCGAGATGGTCTCCCACTGGACCCTAGAACCCGGTTACTTGTGCTCCCCTCCTTGGGTCTATCCTAGTGCGGAAAAGTAAATAATATACAAATGGTGACATCAACCTCATCCCGGAAGTGCCCTAACAAAAGAATATTACATACAAATTTTTACATGAATGAAAATGAAACACACTCATCTCATATAAAACCCCCCGGCTATTCAAACACGACGATCCAATATAACATATCCAGCAACACATAACATCACATGTCATCAACGTAAGTAAATATGCCCATCCCAATTGTCGTTGACATATAGCAACGAAACTGGCGATATCACATATTACACTTACGGTCGCAGAAAAGAAAGTGTAAAACTACAACAGTTGGAATCCGCAACCTACTTAGACATCGCATGCCTAATCAAATGAATTTCTTAGACATCGCATGCCTAACAATTATAAACCCCGCATTTTAGTCTCATTATCGAAAACTCTTTTCAATATCAAGTCGGGCAATTCAACAAGATTCCCGACATGTGATCGAATGCTCGTCGCAAACTTTAGTAGACGGCCACACCCCCGATACCGTCGATGAAGTGCACTAAGGCGGAACACCGCTACCGCGAGCACCCGAACGGATGCTTTTGGCGACGGGGTTCTCCTACAGTCACTTGGTCAGGGCTATGGGGCGTGGCTGTCTATTAAGTTTACCGGCGAGTATCCGCGTATGCTACGTGATTGCGACGGACTTTTGATCACATCAAAATCCCGTGGCAACCGATCAAATGAGACTAAACTACTATGTTTATAACATTCAAATTAGTTATCTCATAACTACATGTGGATTCCAAATATTGTATCACATTCCAGATAAATAGAAAATGTTAAACTTTCCGATCGAATAATCAAACATCCAAGTTTTCCCGAACAGTTCAACACTTGAAATAAGTTCAAAAACATCCATTTCATGCCACAGTACCAACGGTCCAGCCGTAGAAGGGTCAAGCCAACGCCTCACATGTGGCACGCCGTACTGCCCCAAACCCTAAGGTTCAAAGGGCAGTTCATGACGGTCACATAATCGAGTTAAGGTTTGTTGTCTTCTAGAGGGTCCATCGCGTTACTTGCACTACTTAGAACGTTCTTAAACTACGGAAAAATCCAACACTTGGAAATTTCCCGGCAGGGGAAAAAGTGGGTATTTATATCCGGTCAAACTTTTTAACATGTTCTAAAATACCCGGAAAAACACAGACAAAGTTAAACTTCCTGATCGAATCGACGAACTCCCAATACAACCCAGAAAACTCAACTCTTGAGTATAAATTAAAAATACCCAGAAAACACAGGAATCACATAGGGACATTACTGTGCAAACAGTGTTGCAAGAGGTTACATCTTGGCCGCGGAACCGCCGCCCAACCTAGGGTACGGCCGCGGTTCCGCGGCGCCTTGGTGGGTTCAGAGACACGTGCTGCACAGTAATTCTTATAAAACCCTGCTGAATTTTTTGGACATTTTTAATTTGGAAAAATGCACAGTTTTAGAAAATGTACAGAGAAGGGTGTAGTTTAGGGTTTCGGGGTTCGATCGGATTTCTAACATCGTCTACACTTCGCCTAAAGCTCTAGCTAGGCTCTGATACCACTGTAGAGTTGCTAGGCACGCGCACAAGGGTCTACGAGGCATCAATCATGCCCGATTAAAATTTTAGCTGTGCCGAACAACTCTAATACGGATCTTTAAACTAGGGTTTAGGCGAAAACAAGCAAGTTAACTACTTTAACTACAAGTGAAAGGGATTACAACCTTTGTACATCCGGTCCTCCACTTCTTTAGCTCCGTGATGACGTCCCTCCGCTGCGATCATCGGGATCCTAGACTCTAGCGTTGGTTTCATCGGAGAAATGATCGGGCTAGGTCGTTGACTTCGATGCCGAAGATGATCTACGTCGAGGCGACTCAGACTCAAGCTCCATCTTCACTAGGTCATGAAACTTGTGAAGATAACACCCTATACAACATGGCAAGTGGTAGAGGATGAAGAAATAGGAAGTGGGTTCACTTTGGATTTGGATTTCTCACTTGATTTTATCACTTGAAAATTTTCTAGCAAAGGTTTTCTTCACTTCATGAAGAAGAAGAAGAAGAAGAAGAAGAAAAGAAAATGAATTATTGTGAAAAGAAAATTCAAGTGAAGACTTATCATAATACAACCATGGGTTAGTAAACTCATGTAGAGAGCAAACCGTAGTTTAGGTAATGGTTAGGTTAAAAGAAAAAACAAAATGGTTAAGACTTTTCAAAGAAGCTTGAAAATATCATGAAGCTTCTAGCAAATAACAAATAAAGCCACCATTTTGTTTTTACAAAATGAATAAAGAAAATTAAAACCCTAACCATTAACTAAACATGGTGTAAATCATACACATACCCAAGTTTGCATGTATCATCAAACATGATACAAACAAGTGCACAAAAATATATCACATATACAACTTGTGCACATCAAGTGAGAAAATCAATCTTAAGTGAACAAATACTAGTTAATGTAAAGTAATATATCAAATATATAATTATACATTAAATCATTAAATTAACACTTGATTTAATGATCCGGTCATATTGCATATAACCGACTAATATCAAGTGTATCAATATATCGAATCAACATTTGATTCGGTAACACGGCTATATCTTATATAACCGTCCGATGATACAAATCGCGAGAATAGAATTCAGTATCATATACTGGTATTATTCTCGGTCCCGCACATATCTCATATGCGCTCCTATTTCGTTTCGCTTGAGCCAGGAAACCTCTGTGTAGGTCTCTAAAGACTCGTCAGTACGCCGGCAGCAGGTGATGATCATATCAAACACCCACAAGCCGCAAACGGTCTGCTAAACGTAACGGCCACCCGGGTATTGAGCGATCAGAAGATCAACGAGCAAGCCCACTCACACTCCTGTGAATCCAACCAGTAACACCTACCGTACAGTCCGGTCTGATCGTCTGATATGTCGCATATCTTGCCTAGGGGTGGTAAACGTCAGACCCCAGTAGCTCGATAAGTCGTGTCGATATGTGGTCTATAACAGTTTGAGATACTACTGATAACACTTACCAGTAAATCTCAGCAACCCTGGCCAGGGATTTCCGGTTATAGCCAATCGAACACAGCGCAACATCAACTCCCTATACCGGGAGAGACGAATCCCCTCCTATCGCTCATTGCCTCCATGTGAATCGGGACTGTACCCAAAAACCACCGTTTTGCATGCCCTCTTGGACGTGGTAAGGTGGAAATCAAAGCACGGTGGGAATCACACAAGACTCTATGACGATCTCGGGTCTATAGACTAACCTGTACCAGTGTCACCAGAGAACTGCCATCTGACGTAAGGTATAATACCATCTGGGAGTTCTCGGCGAGTTCGTCCAGTGTACCCAGTCTCCACTGAGCACCCGTATATCATCTTTGATGTCAAACACCAATGGATATGGGATCATCCATCGCCCATCTGTATGGGTCGAGAAGGTATACGCTAGTCTACTCTGGTATATCGATGCCCCGTCTCGATACACCCACGACTAGGGACCTTGAAGGATGTACTTATGGACTACCATGTCTCCACTATTATGATCTACATCATAGTCCAGGTAGTCAAGTACACATCCTAAGGGCTTTACCAACATGTAACAGAGAGACAATCAGTGTACACGTTAAGGTAAAGAGCAACCAGATAGCATACTATCATGTCGAGCAAGAAAGTCCTCCCTATATATGTCCAAGCATCCACTACAATATACATCCTATGTATAGTAATGGCCTCTAGGGCATACATATAACTAACAATATGCAGAATTGAAACTATGTGGTATTTAAATGAAAATACGGTAAAATGTAATAGCAATTACTTTTGATTTGAAACTTGATCAATATGGTTGATTAGTGTTTAATAGTCAACATGAATTGGTTTAAGCATGATTGTATTAAAAAAAGTGAGGATTTATAAAGAAACCGAATCGGAAATCGGTTTTGTTCCGATTCCGTCGGGTTTTGTAATTCCGTATTTTTAGAAAAGAATAGAGAGATAGAATTTGGGGACTTACGGGTTTAGGACCACAAGAAGAGGGAGATGGATCGGGAGGAGTCACCGGTGCGTTATTTCGTCGCCGGGAGCTCCTAGGTTGGTCGTTGGAAGTTCGCCGGAAAATTCGTCGTAGCTTCGCTTCTTGCTCGTTTTCAAAGTATATAAGGTTTCTAATGAAAATTCTTGAGAGTTGGCTCAGAGTTTGGGATGAGGGGGTAGTGTGTAAGGTTGATATTTATTGGGTTAGGCTAGGGTTAGGGTAGATGAAGGGTTTAAATTAAAAAATGTATCAATGTATAAAAAATCATTAAAAATAGAGTAAATGGGGGTATTATGAGCTCTCTGGAAACGAGAGTGTGCAGGGGGGTTAAGAAGACGAAGAGGCAACTTTTTGGTGTTAATGACTCGACCGACCGGCGGCGCCGGCCCGAGCCGGCCGGTCCGCCAGCCGACTCGGCCGAGTCAGGCCGAGTCGGGAGCTGGGAAGGTAGGGGGTCGCCTGGTGAAGCCTCTGGAATATTTAGGTTTTCAGGTGTAGTGGAAAATTCTGAAGTTATCACATGTTGACTGTTGGACTTCTAAAAATTTAAAACAAAATAATATTAAAAATAATGTGGGGTGTGGGATTTGAACTTTGGTGGCTTGATTCAGCAGTGCAAGATATTACCAATGAGCCACAAACTCTTTCTTGTAATTATGGAGCTAATTAATTACTTAAAGTAATAACAGTAAATGTAAATACCCCAAGTATGCATTAATTTTAAAACAAATTTTTGTACACTAATAATGGAGTTATTAAATTCTTTTAACTTGTAATTAAAAAGCAAAATAATTATTTATATCTTGTGCTCAAGCTAAAATACCCCTTTATGGATTTAGAAAAAATATTTTGAAAAAATTTGTATAGGAAATTTAGGGTTGTTACATTCTACCCTCCTTATAAAAATTTCGTTCTCGAAATTTGTAAAAGGAAAGTGTAACAAATTCAAGAAAAGTTTGGTGACAGGAGTACTGACAGTGTGTGAAAAAAACAAGGTGGTGCAAGGGTTTTAAAATGTGAAAAATGTGTGAAGGAATGAAAGATTGCGAAGATTTTGGTAAGATTGTAAAAGAGGTGAGGGAATTTTGGGTTAGGATAGTTCAAAATATATGATTCAAAGAATATGAAATGATAAGATTCAAGAAACATGATTGTAAAGAATGTTTTAGTTGCTGGTTTTTGTGTTATATTGCTTAGCTTGTTCACGCAGAACAGAACTGCATAGTATGGTTCTATACAGCTCTGACCTACATGGGCCACCATAAATGTAATGTCCCACGCCCCATTACAGATGGTATTGTCCGCTCTGGCCGAAACCGCACAGTTTTTCCCTTTAGAGTGAACCGGACCCGACCAGGGGCCACTTCCCAGGAGGTCACCCATCCCAAGACTTCCCTGGCCCGAGCATGCTTAACTATGGAGTTCTCAAGCTCTTGTAGTTCCGGTTCACTTAAAAGGCGCCTCTGTAATTGAGGGTGGTATCATTATATTTATAATGCAGTTCGGTTCTCTTTCGGAATGTGCTTTAAGGACCCGATCCCATTGTTCTGAAATGGCTCCCTCACTCAGATCACCAAGATGTCCGCAACAGACCACACTGAGTGTGGACAGAGCAGATCACCATGATGTCTTAAGACCGCACTGCTCTGGAGTATTGCATTTTGAATGGTCGATCTCCTTGCAGACTCCTTTTCACGTCAAGCTCCACTTTTCTTCTTCTTGAGCTTTTTAGATTTTGAGCCTGATTGAGCTGAAGTGGTAGCTAGAACGGTGGGCTCTTTTTACCCCTCCCATTTTGTTCTGGGTTCTTTCTAAAGTAGCTTTAGCATATTCTTCGTCTTTTTAGATATGTGCATGCTCCATGGAGGTTGCAGCGAGTCGGATTCATTTCTCAGGGTAGCGGGTTCAGCTGTCTGCTCCCAGAAGGCTTCAATTTGTGTCTGTATAAAGTTGGTGGTTGTGGCTTGATTGTTCACCAACACACTCTTGGATAGCTCGATCTCTCCGGTCTTGTATTGCTTTTCGACCCAGTATTTGAAAATGTAGCAATCCTCGATCGCATGGTTCACTACTCTATGGTACGGGCAATATGGGGATTGTCGGTCATTTTTGCTTCGTGAGGTCTCTTCAACTCTGGCAATTGTAGACCGTTGTTCAGGGCATCCTTGAATATCTTGCGAACCTTATCCCTCCTAAAAGAGTAAATTTTGTTCTTTTTCTCCTCTAGGGAAGGCCCTTCTCCTCCTAGCGCTGGCTTTCGGGCCCGGTCTGTTTTTGACCCGCCCGCCTTTCTCTTATCTTCACTGTCAGACGCATTAAAGGCGTTGGTTTTGTTGGAGCTCCCACTTTTACGGTTGTCGTCTTTTCTGCTCATCCAAGACTTGTCACCCTGAGAGTCCAGGGTAGATTCTTGCTTTGAGCGTTCCAACATTTGTACTCTCTTGGTCAGCTCTTGAAACATCTTGAGGCCTGCTGTACATAAGAATGGGACTATCCAATTGCTGAGGTTCCCAATGAGGAGGCTGACGGACTGGTCCTGCTCTAGCGGCGGTTCGCACTTGACAGTGAGGTTGTGCCATCGGGCAATAAAGTCCGTGTTGCTTTCGTTTTTCCCTGGCTTGGTTCTCACGAGGTCAGCAATGGAGATTTTGTCACTAACGCTCATGAATCTTTGTGATTGTTTGATTTTTTTAGAGTTGTGTTGTAACCGCAATCAATAACGGTGTCGCGTGTAGCTAGACTGAGATGCGTACGGATCGTCCTCTCGGAAACGTTGAATCTTTTAATCTCACTTTAGACGTGTTGAGAAAGAAAGGAGGAAGAATAAAGAATGGTGAAGAATGGTTTTAGATTCTACGTCAAACACGGATGCATAATATAGATCTAGATTAACTATGGATGTAGGTTTTATATTAGAAGGGGGCTTGTATGGTTCTTTAAGATTTAGTAGTCATGGATGATTACATAAAGATTACTCTTTTTATCCTTTAATATATTTAAAACTAGATTGACAATGATGCATGTAGATTAGGGTTTCTAAAGAGAATAGGGTTCCCACTCTTAACTCCTATCTTGACATGGATCTCCGTTCATGTCTAGCCTTTACCAAAGTAATTGTTAATCTAATATCTAATCGTGGTCGCGACTATCAATGAATTGATAGCGCGCCTGATTAGGATGTTAACTATTCTTTTGATAAAGTTTATAAATTTTATAGGATTTAAAAAGAGTTTAAGGATCTTCATCATCCATTAATCTACCCTAATCCTACGAACCCTAACAAGCGGAGAATTACTCGCACATGTTGGGAAAAGAAAAGATAGAAAGGGAAATCATATTGAAAACTACAGAAAATAAAATGATATAAGAAAACAACTACCTTTATTAATCAACAAGATCACGTATACTTTGTTCCTTTAGAAAATGATTACAAAACCCTAGTTTGCTTCTCGATCTCTTCTAAGGAGATAGATGAACCGTCGACGATCAACCAGGATTCTTGAGCCGTCGTGGACTTCGTGATCGCGTCGGTTTGATGATTTTTCTAAGAGGCTCTCGGTCCTTATTTATAGTCACAGACCCAGAATCTTTAGTTTCCTAATATGGTAACTAGTTGTTAGGATCCCAACCAGAAAATCCAGAGCCCTAACTCCTCAATATTCCGGCGGAACCGCGGCCATGAAGTGAGTTTGGCCACAGATCCGCGGTGGGTTAGGGGGTTCGTTGCTTCAAAAATCTTGTGGTCTCTTCTGGTAATACATGTAGACTATTTTGATATCTGGAATCTGAAAATCTTCTTTAAGTCTCTGCCAGAATTGATTTCTTCGATTTACTTTAAGATTATGGCAGATTTGATCTCGATAACTCAGATTTCCTTGATTCCAGTCCTGATATAATTTCTGCACAATTATCTCAATAAATAATGTTAGTAGAATTTGTTTTAATTGAGATATTATCTTAACCATTTGACATGATATTATAGTTTTAAGAGAATTGGTCAAAGATATTTGATATGGTATGCATATTTAAATAGACTAAATATTACATAGATATTATATGCATACATTTTCCTTCATTATATTAATTATAATATATAAACACATGAAAATAGTATTTTTACAGATAAATCCTAATATGTGTCATATTTATAATTAACACATTTTATTATATAGAAATAGTAAGGAAAATGTCATATCAAATACACAATATTTTCGACTGAACAAATACCCCCAAACTTAATTTTGATCGTCCCGAGCAAACTAGTTATTCAAGAGAAGTAGAAAAAGAAAAAGAAAAAGAAAAAGCTAAGTAGCACACTTTCGTAGGCAACACGATTGTACTGAGTACGTGCAATAAACCGTTAAACCTCTAGGTGTCCCTAGTAGGAGGAGTGTTGTCTCCTGAGAGTTTTCAGCGGATTACACCCACAAAATCCAATAATAAAAGAAAAATGGTGAAAGTTACATATAAAGATAAGAACTTATAAAAGAAAGAACTTGAAAATAAGAGTTTCCAACTACACTAGCTTTTCAGTTGCTATGAGCCCTATCTTAATGGTCGTGAAAAAATATTAGAAATCACATCATCCCTCAATAAAACATCGCTTTTATTCTTCCTCCCTATATTTCTTCGAAACATTGATCATATACCCCTACGTGTGTGTAAAAGACATCCCTATATTTAGAGAATTCAATTCAAGCTACCATACTCTTGTCTCTCTTCCAAAGTACTTTATAGTTGGTGAATATTTTCGATAAAATTGCTCACACATTCTTCATGCGACCGTCAATACTTCTTGATATACTAATCGACCGATTACAAAATGTGCTTGCGCATTTAGGCGTAATTCCTCGTTTCGCAACACCCAAGTCTTAGCAGTGGCTCCCAAACTAGTTGGTCTAAGGCACTAGGTGATAAAACACCCTCGCTATAATTTTTTTTGTGCTGCCTTGGTAATTACAAAACTAGTGTTCATTTTTTTCTTCACCATTTATACTCTTCCTTTTTTTCTCTTCATACTATGGTTTTTAGACAAGAGCATTTCAAGGTATCCTCTACTATCCCAAGTTTCAAGATGTGTGAAAGTGTGTATAGTAGGGTATCAACATTCAGATGTTTGGCCTCAAGAATAGGGACTATTTTTCAGACTTATTTTTATCCTCAGATTAGTAATTTCCTTCATCTTACTAACCCTTGGGACAACAGCTCATAACTACTTATTACTAGTTTTGTTTAAGAAAACATCTAACTTTCTTGTATTTCTCAAACTATTTCTATCTTTCATATGTAAATTTTCACTTTCAAACTTTTATTATCAAAATTTTTTCTTTGTGCTTTATATAGTATAATGCAAAGTAACGCGTGAATAAGCAAAAATCTCCCCCAAACTTATTTGCAGCAGTGTCCTCACCGTTGTCATCTTTTAAATCTCAAAATCTGTAGACTTGGGAGGAAAAGTTATCAAAGGGGACAAGAAATAATGAAAGTGAAATTCTCCCCCAAACTTATTTTTGGCTCACAATTTTGTAAAAATCATTTTCTTTCAAGAGCCAAAATATTCCCTCCCAAACTTAAGTAAAATAGTATTAAGCAATTAAAATCATTGGGGGGAGGGGGTTAAAGTTATTGGTCAAAATAAAGCCTTACAAAGACCAAAAGTCAACACCAACCATTTAAAAATTTTATCGATGAAGCACCAAGGTTGGTGGAACAACATGTCGCCTATTGACGTGAAAAAGTGGTGAGGAGATGAGATGTGTAATGGAAAAGGTTTACGCCTCAGTTTGTAGAGACAAAACAGGGATGGTGGGTTACTCGCATTCTTATTCTTGATAAAAAGAAGATGTGGCGGTTCAACTTCTTTGGGTTGGGGTTGATTCATCACAACGCCCATGTCTTCTAAGAATGCGAGTTCTTCAGCGAAGATTTCTTCAAAACTTTCATTAATATCCCAAATAATAATCACATCAAAAAGAACGGGATAATACTCGTACTCCATAAAAGGTTCACATTTAGCGTTAGATGTTGACCCGGACAACAACGTAGTAGCGGAGTCGAGATCAGTATCGTAAAGCTGTTCAAATTCGCTGCTGTCGACATTTATTGCTTCGATAGAAAATACTTGAGCATAGGGTTCGGATGGTTCACTTCCCAACCTGTAAATGTTAAGCTCAATTGACATCTTCCCGAAAGATAGGGTGGGTTATAGAGCTGTTTCGACAATTGATTATTGCGTTGGAAGTCGCAAGAAAAGGTCGACATAAAATCACCCGAATTTGGTTTCGTGGGTTCGCTACAGCTTGTGTATCTATAACGATGAAGTCCACAGGGAATATGAATTCTTCGACTTTGATTAACACATCCTCTAGCTCACCCCTAGGTTGGATGATAGATCGATCGACCATTTGAAGAGTGCAATGCGCTGGTTTTAGCTCTCCGATCCCTAATTGCTCATAAATAGAATACGGAAGCAAGTTAACACTAGCACCTAAATCGAGTAGAGCACGATTGATATTTTTACCCCTAATAGAAATAGAAATTGTAGGACTTCCGGGGTCCTTTCGTTTCTTGGGTAGTTGTTGTGTAAAAGTAGTGCTCACATTACTCCCGAGGAAAACTTTTTTAGGTACTTGAATTTTTCTCTTCCTAGTGCACAAGTCCTTTAGGATTTTTGCATAAGACGGAACTTATTGAATAGCATTTAGGAGATGAATGTTTATGTTAACTTGCTTAAAAATTTCCACAATCTTCTCCATTTGTGGACTTGGTCTGTTGCCCCTTAACCTGTTTAGATAAGGTGCTTTATCAATAAGAGTTGGGTCCAACATTGGAGAGGATTGTGGGGATGGAATGGATCCCAGAATTGGAGTGGAGATCGTTTTAGATGGATTTGTGGAAGAGGGCTGAGGGTTCGAGCCTTGGGGAAAACGGAGAATAGGCTCGGAAGTAGGTGGAAGACTAGACGAATTAGGGGAAGAAGTAGAAGCCGGGGTATCATTGGTATCACTAACGTCATCAACTTGTTCACCCACTCGGTTATCTAGCACTCTTCCCGATCTCAATGTAGTAACGACACTCACATTATGATTTTGTGAGTGTCCAGGATTTGGTATAGTTTGAGATGGAAGCTTCCCTTTTAGTCTCGCGCTCATCGCGGCATTCAACTGTGGAATTTGGGCTTCTATTGATTTAATACTCTCACCGTGGGAGGCAGAGTCTTTCTTTATGGTATCAATAGAAGACATCTTATCAGCCGACATTTGGATGGAATATTTCATAAACAAATCCAAAGTTTGTGCGAGTGAGGAGGAGTTATCGGTACCGGTTGTTTGGAAAGAATTATTAGAAGGCACAGAATTATTGACCGGATTTTGAAAATTTTGTGACTGAAAGGGGTGCTGAGTCTGTTGTGGCGGTTGCTGTTGTTGTGGAGGAGGTCTTTGGTAATTGCTTTGGAACTGGTTTTGATTTTGGTTTTGGTTTTGGTTCCAAGCAAAGTTAGGATGATTCCTCCATCCCTTCGCTGCTGAAAAGTAGCATTAGTTTTCTCGTGACCTTGAAATGGTGCATTCATAGGACATTCTTCCGTCAAGTGTGATGGATCGGAACAGCAACCACACACGGTTTTGGGAAGCGTTACCTGCTTTAGGGAGACTGATGAGAATTTGTTTTCAATAGCGTCGAGTTTCTTTTGCATTGATGCCATTTCGGATTTTACTGTGATAGAAATATCGAGCTGATGAATACCTCCCCTAGATGAAAGTAGTCTAACGCTTTCCCACTGCAAAGTGTTTTCAGTGAGATCTTCCAGATATTTCCAGGCTTCACCATCGTCTTTGGACATGAAATTGCATTGATACATGGTTTCAAGTATCTGCTTTGTCGCTGGATTAATGTCCTCATATATAATTCGGCACAGATCCCATCTATGTATTCCATGATGAGGACATTGGAAAAGCAGATCCTTGAACCGTTCAAAGAACTTCCAAAATGGTTCATTGGGAAGCTGGGTAAACTGGTTGATTTCGCTTCGAACACGGGCGGTCTTATGATTTGGGTAAAATTTCTTAAGGAATGCTATCACGAACTCATCCCAATTGGTAATAGAGTGTGCGGCAGTATTATAAAGCCATTTTTCTGCTAAGTCGCACAAAGTGAATGGGAGAAGACGCAAGCGCATAGCATCCACGGACAGTTATGAAGTACCCATCATTGTGCATACGTTTTCGAATTTAGTGATGAAAATGTACGCGTTTTCAGACTCACGCCCATGAAATTTGGGCAACAGGTTGATGTAGTGGGGTTTAATTTCAAAATTATCCCCGTTGGCTGGTGGAATGGATAGACAGGTAGGAAGTGGACCGCGTATAGAATAGCATCTTTCTTGGAGAGAAATGTGCGGTGGATTCTGTGCACCTACGGGTGGTGGCAGGGTGGTATTATTATAATTTGATGGAGTACCGTCCATTTCGGTCGATGTGGTGGGTAGTGGGGGAAAAGAAAATGAAGAAGTACCGACTTCGGAGTCGATAGCCGAAACGCGGACAAGACGGGCACTAGAATCCCGTGTCCAGCCAAGCATGCACTAAGCGGGTTTAGCGCAAGTGGCAGCATGTGTGTGATTTAAAAATGGTTTGTTTTAAAAAGTGTCGGACGTGAGACAAATCACACAAAAATACACAATCAACCCTAGAACTAAGGTTACCTAAGTCAAGTCTCTAGGACAAGCCACAGGATCAATCCTCTACCACCTCTTTACTACTCTTGTGGCCAGGTAAGTGCCAGGTAAGTGGGAGGTATCCGCTATACGAATCACCGAAAATAGCAGGCCTAATTAAGTAACCACTTGCCTTAGACACACTTGCCTAGACACCACAAAAGTAATGCGGATAAGCGATAGATTACCCATGACCTTCCTTTGTCCTTATTGAGCGTGACAGTCCTTAGAGTCTTGGTCTAGATAAATTTTTAATTAATGTAGGGTGATGCGGATACTCGTTTTGTGATTTGTGGGGCTTAGGAAGGGTGATGAAATCCCCACCTAATCTGAATTTGGTCTTTGCCCCTTAATGTCCGTATTAAAATATGCAAAAACAAACCGCAAAACAAAACTCGCAAAAAGATTTTTGAACGGCGATATTTGCAAAGAATCCTGCAGAAAATATATTATTGGATTTTTCAGAGGAGAGAGAAAGAGATAGAAAAGATACCAGAGAAAATTGAAGCCCTAACTCACCAACACCGCCGCGGTTCCACCGCCAAAACACACTTCTTGCCGCGGTTCCACCATGGAGTTGAGAGTTCTTTGAAAACTTTTTCTACGGTGGCCTCCCTTACTTCTCCGGGTCTTGATGACTGTCTCTGAATCCTTATCTCCTCGCTATAGTGACTTCAGATTCCCTCGCAAAAATCGCACACTAATCGTTAAATATGCAAGATGCGGTCTTGTTTTATTTTTACGATATAGATCGAATGAGAATTCAATAAAAATAGTAAGAATAAAAAAATTACACACGTATCCCTGGCAATGGCGCCATTTGATTGGTCATGTTTTATAGAAGTGTGTGTAGTAACCGCAATCAATAACGGTGTCGCGTGTAGCTAGACCGAGATGAGTACGGGTCGTCCTCTCGGAAACGTTGAATCTTTTAATCTTACTTTAGACGTGTTGAGAAAGAAAGAAGGAAGAATAAAGAATGGTGAAGAATGGTTGTAGGTTCTACGTCAAACACGGATGCAGAATATAGATCTGGATTAATTACGGATGTAGGTTTTATATTAGAAGGGGCTTGTAGGGTTCTTTAAGATTTAGTAGTCATGGATGATTACATAAAGATTACTCTTTTTATCCTTTAATAGATTTAAAACTAGATTGACAGTGATGCATGTAGATTAGGGTTTCTAAAGAGAATACGGTTCCCACTCTTAACCCCTATCTTGACATGGATCTCCGTTCATGTCTAGACTTTACCAAAAGAATTGTTAATCTAATCTCTAATCGTGGTCGTGACTATCAATGAATTGATAGCGCGCCTGATTAGGATGTTAACTATTCTTTTGATAAAGTTTATAAATTTTATAGGATTTAAAAAGAGTTTAAGGATCTTCATCATCCATTAATCTACCCTAATCCTACGAACCCTAACAAGCGGAGAATTACTCACGCATGTTGGGAAAAGAAAAGATAGAAAGGGAAATCATATTGAAAACTACTAAAAATAAAATGATATAAGAAAACAACTACCTTTATTAATCAACAAGATCAAGTGCACTTTGTTCCTTTAGAAAATGATTACAAAATCCTAGTTTGCTTCTCGATCTGTTCTAAGGAGGTAGATGAACTGTCGATGATCAACCGGGATTCTTGAGCCGTCGTGGACTTCGTGATCGTGTTGGTTTGATGATTTTTCCAAGAGGCTCTCGGTCCTTATTTATAGTCACAGACCCATAATATTTAGTTTCATAATATGGTAACTAGTTGTTAGGATCCCAACCAGAAAATCCAGAGCCTTAACTCCTCAATATTGCGGTGGAACCGCTGCCATTTGGTGGGTTTGGCCGCGGATCCGCGGTGGGTTAGGGGGTTCGTTGCTTCAAAAATCTTGTAGCCTCTTCTGGTGACACATGTAGACTATTTTGATATCTGGAATCTGAAAATCTTCTCTAAGTCTCTGCCAGAATTGATTTCTTCGATTTACTTTAAGATTTCGGCAGATTTGATCTCGATAACTCAGATTTCCTTGATTCCAGTCCTGATATAATTTCTGCATAATTATCTCAATAAATAATGTTAGTATAATTTGTTTTAATTGAGATATTATCTTAACCATTTGACATGATATTATAATTTTAAGAGAATTAGTCAATGCTATTTGATATGGTATGCATATTTATATAGACTAAATATTACATAGATATTATATGCATACATTTTCCTTCATAATGTTAATTATAATATATAAACACATGAAAATAGTATTTTTACAGATAAATCCTCATATGTGTCATATTTATAATTAACACCTTTTATTATATAGAAATAGTAAGGAAAATGTCATATCAAATGCACAATATTTTTGACTGAACACTTTGCTAAAACAGAGACTCCATTTGGGTGAAAGTAGTGACGGACCCGTCTGGTATACTTGTGTACCAGTCGAAAGTGATACCAGTCAGGCTGTTGATAAACTGACGAAGAAGGAGTGCATCATTGCCCCCTGTATTTCCGCACGACGCTTTAAAGTGGGCGACATGCTGATTTGAGTTTCCCGTCCCGTCAAATCTTCCGAACTTAGGAATGACGTAGCCGCTCGGGAACTCAATCAGATCGTACTGTGCGGGATATGGCCGCCCACCACTGCCAATTTCTTTCTGAGCTTCGGCTTCGGCACCAATGTTTTAACCTTGCTGGTGACCAAATCCATTGTATGATCTTGTATTAGTAGGATAGTGTTATCTGGGGCCAAGGCGTCCACAGAAACGGAATGTGGTCGGCATTCGTGCGGCTCACCCAATCTTGGACCCAAGGAGGACAGGCATCGGTTGCTTTGGGTTGTCATCACCCGTCTCATGAGTAGAGACATGTGCCTGATTGGAAGGCGTCCGAGCAATTTGAGCCGTGAGCTGCATCACAACATTTTTCAGGTCATCAATTTTTGAGTAGAGCTTGGCCATCCTTTTATCTTTGCTCATGAGCTGTTTTCGAAGCTCTTGAAGCAGCTTTTGCTCTGCAGTCCTGGGGCGAAAAGTCGGCTCTTCCTCACTGTCTGAGCTTGACTCCACATGGACTGAAGGGTCCTTCTTCCTATCGGCCTCATCGAGAGGGTTTTCATCATCCAGCAGAGGCGGCTGATCTTGGGAAACGACAACCACATTCAAGCCAGATTGGGCCTAGGATGTGGTGGCCCCATCCTTACTTTTGTTGCGCAAGTTGTCACTGGAACGCGCACCCGCCATATAGACCGTATGGATAACATATCCAGCCGTCTTTTCATTATTGGAAGCTGATTTTGCGGACTGATGTCGTGGCCCTTCATTTTCGGTAACGGGCAATCGACTGAAGGCAGCTAGCTTGACCGGGTTCTTGAATGGTGCCGGCGCTTCCTTTTTTGCTTTGCGCCGCTGTTTTCGCGTGGCACAGAGCGCCTTTTAGACTCTTGAAGAGACGATGTTGTGCTTTCTCTATTAGGGTTGGGATATGTCTCTTTGTAGCATCATTCAGACAGCTGTCTTCCTGATTCTGGCGGTCATGGCATTTTTCTGAACCCACTTTAGAGGTTCGAAGGAATTGCCGACTTTTATGGACGACTTAGCCGTCGTCATGGGGTGACCTTTCTCTTGGAACCTCACAAGATTCCACCTGGCCGGAGTCCTGGCCCTCTTGTTGGCTCGATACCTGAGCCGCTTCTATCTCAACCTTTCTGTTCTGAGCACTTGGGAGGCTTCGACTATTCGAAAAAACGCCGTAGACCGATTGATGGAGATCCTTAGAAATACGCCTGATTGTACACTTGTCAGAGGAGCCGCCTGAGCTTGTCCGCGAAGTTTGATGATGCCCTTTGTACCGGCATTCTTGCCCCCAGCCGGAGCACCAGAGAGTCGTTTGGACACTGTTTTAAGTTTGGGTTGTGGTGCCTTAGCGATCACAACGTTCGGCCTCTTACCCCTTGAGACCGACTTGGCCATCTGGTTTGCCGGGATTTCTGCCAGATGAGTGTTCCCGGCAGGGTAGATGATGATGGAATCAAATTGACGGGGCGGTTCCTCCCATTGCCAGCTGAGACTTGCAGGGAGAACCACGCGTGAATTGATCTTGACCACGTAGGGAATCGGAGTGGCGTCAGAAATGAAGCTCGTCTTGGAAGATATGATTGCTGAGTTCGAGATTATGACAGAAAGCTGTTAACCTATACACACAAGAAAAAAAACTTCAGTACAGGTAATCGATATATATGTTGATTGAGTTCGCATG
Source organism: Agapanthus africanus (assembly GCA_030015575.1). Classification (NCBI taxonomy): domain Eukaryota; kingdom Viridiplantae; phylum Streptophyta; class Magnoliopsida; order Asparagales; family Amaryllidaceae; genus Agapanthus; species Agapanthus africanus. The sequence goes on from CM057337.1 coordinate 762,718,499, forward strand.
AACGATTAACACGAAATATGGGAGGAAAGAAACGGTCCCACCGGGCGTGCCAGAATCTGTATGGTGTTTTCATCACTCTATTGAGATGGGAAATACACGTCGCTTATCAGGCGTACTACAGATTCCCCCTGCCTAGGGTAGGCCGGGGTTTATTGATTGTATGGGTCCGAATCGTCGGTAGCCGCGAACTAAGATGCCATTAATTACCCCTCACCTTTGAAGCGAGGGAACCTTCGATTGATGGGTAAAACTGTTCATGCGAACTCAATGTGCGATGTGCGTGTGTGGTGTTTTAGAGGGGACTAGGATATATCGGGGGCCACGCAGAGTCTACCGAGGGACGTGTTTTGAGTATGGGGCATGAGGGAATAAGAGGGGCGAGGAGCGTCCTAAGGACGCGTAGGCCCCGGGCACCAGCGGTTCACGCGCTCCGCACGCTCACGCTGGGCGCCAGCGGTTCACGCGCCACGCACGCGGGCATTAGGAGCCAGTGGGTCACGCGTCCCATACGTGAGCGCTGGGTGTCAGCGGGTCACGTGCATGGCGCGTGAGTGCTGGGCGCTAGCGGATCATGCGCCCTACACGTGGGCGCTGGGCGCCTTACACGTGGGTGCTAGGCGCCCGCGAAAAAAGGGGCTTAGCCTCTGTACTGTGAGTCGTACTCCCGATTGACTTTTGGAGTTAAACTCCTAATAAAAAAGTGAAGAGGGGCTTAGCCCCTGCATAGAGAGTTGCACGATTGACTTTTGGAGTTAAACTCCTAAAAAAGGGATTTTTTTGTGTGGAGTTAAACTCCTAAGAGATTTTCGGAGATGATGAAAGGGGAGTCCATTCATTTTCATTGAGCCCTGGATTTTCTCTTGAGCCTTGGATCTTCCAAAAGTGGGATTTTTGGAGATGAGTCTCCTTCTTCCTCCTCTCTGTTGGCTGGATCTTGGAGAAAAAGGGGGGATGAGACTTAAAAATCTTCCATTTTAGAGATCTGAGCTCCCATTTGTTGGTTTTATGGTGAAAAACTATTCCTTTTTGGGAAAAGAAGAATGAAACTCTTAATTTAATTCAAGAAAAAGGAAGAAGATTTAGAACCTTGAGAAAGGAAAAGGAGGCACAGAACCCTAGACTTTTTTGAGAGAATGAAAAGGTTGTTTTTTGATTTTTTTCCTCATGTTTGCCTTTATAAGCTACACACTTTACATATAGCCTCATGGGCTTTGCCAAATGGCACTTGTGCCACCCCATGCCTTATGTGCTTATTTCTTTTTGCACATAAGCCACGGGGTTTACAAAATTTTGGTTTTCTGCCCATTTTTCATACATTTATTTCTTAAAAATTGCATTAAACTAATTTATTTCTTCATTCTTGGCATGGAGCGGGCCCCTTCCATACTTGGTCTTGACTTGGGCTTGAGCCTACTTGGCTTAGGGGTTGATTGAGTTTGACTTGGTCTATCAGGGTGTAACTTTTGACCCCAACAAAGTGCCCCCATCAATAAATGCATACCACACATATGGGTTGTATGCATGAAATTGACGGATCTTCTTTCTCACGGAGGTTGACTTGATTTGGTTCCCGTTTTGACGACGTGGAGGTCGATGCTGCCCTTTTAGCGACATGGACGGTCGATGTTACCCTTTTAGCGACGTGGACGGTCGGTGTTGCCATTTTAGCGACGTGGACGGTCGGTGCTGCCCTTTTTGCGACGTGGACGGTCGGTTCTGCTTTTGTTAGTGTTATATGCCTTAGAGGCCATTATTGTATCATACTGGTTTGTATATTACTTAATGGGAGCTTGGGATATATACAGATATAGTAACAGTCTTGCTCAAAATGGTAGTATGCTACCTGGTTTGTTTCTACCTCAATATGTGCATATGTTTCTTAGCATACCACTTATACATATTGGTAGAGCCCTTAGGATCTTTACTTGATTACCAGCGTTGTGATAGCAGTCACACTACTGGGAGCTGGATAGTCTATAAGTACATCCTTATGCAAGTCCCTAGTTGTAGGATTATCGAGACAACGCATCGATACTCCCGAGTAGACTAGTGTATACTCTTCTCATCCCAGCAGGGGAAATGGTCTGTCCCACAGCCATTAGTACGTCGTACTGGAGATAGTATGCAAATGCTCATTGGGTTATGAGTACACCGGACAGGACTCGTCGGGAACTGTTGATGGGTATTATACCTATCGTCGGGTAGCGGTTCCCACGTGACATGAGTACAGCTTAGTCCGTTGACTTGACACTGCTGCTTCGCCACGAGTGTGTTCCCACTGTACTTTGATTATTACCCTACCACGCTCAAAGGAGTTGTGCAAACAGGTAATAGTTGGGTGCAGTCTCGAAGCACTTGGAGGCAGTGGCGGTTAGATAGGATTCGTCTCTCCCGGTATTAGGGGTTGATATCGCGCTGTGTTTGGAGAGCCATTACACAAAGTCCCTGGGCAGGGCAAGCGAGATTTACTGGTAGATACTACAGTAGTTTCTCAGAGTGTAATGGGCTACGCTCCGTCACGACTTATTGCGCTATTAGGGGTCTGACGATTACCTCTCCCTAGGCCCGATATGCGATGCTCTCAAACGAACAGACCGGACTGTACGGAGATTGTCACAAATAGGCTCAGTTGGAGTTCGGATGAGTTATTCTCATCGGCCTTCTCATCGACATATACCCGGGGGCCGTTACGTACAGCTAGTGCCTCTTGCGGCCTGTGGTTAAACCCACTGCCAGCGTAATGTCGAGTCTTTAGAGTCCCACACAGAGGGTTTCCCTGCATCAGGCAAAAGATGTTGAGGCTGTATGGTTTTACGACAGGGTTCGATCGCATACGTGTACTTATGAACGGATGATGATTCGGACGGACAATACTAGTGGGCTTTGGTTTAAGCCGGATCCTAGTATTGTATTGATAGATTGTTTTCGTCTTTTGTATTCGTATTTTTCAGAAAACGGATACGGGTATGTATATATGGACGATGGGCGTTATTGTAATTTTGTCAAAAATGTTAAATGAAGATGACATATCATAATTTGTATTTATCATTTTAGTATAAATGATTATTCATTTTATGTATTGAGGAAATGAGGTGTAAATTGCATGATAATGAGCATGGCTACATGAGACACATGTTGGGTTTTAAGACCATGACTCATTTGTTGTAACTTGAACCTAATTTTATTATTCATTAGTGATTTATTGATGAATTAATTCATATGGTTCAGTTTGCAACACTTGAAGAGAGAGAGAGAGAGAGAGAGAGAGAGAGAAACAACAACTCATTCTCATGCTTCTTCTTCACCAAAATTTCCTCAAGCTATCTTCATCATCCTCAAACCCTAGAACACTCATGTGTTGAGTAAGGTAGGATGAAAAGAGATATCCCAATCCATCTTTATACTCTACATCGTCTACGACATCTTGTGTAGCGAACATGATGCCATAGTAGCTTCAATTGAGGTAGGAGCTTGATGCACATTCTCTCCGTCAGTCCGGATTGACCCTTATCAATATCTCGGGCTCCGTCAGTCCGGATCGGCCCTTATCAATATCTCGGGCTCCGTTAGTCCGGATCGGCCCTTGGTTCTCAAATCCATAAATCTCATGAAGTAAAGAATAAGAATACTTGCATAGAACAGCGTCCCATACCACTGATACACACACACACATACATATAACAGCGTCCCATACCACTGATATATATCATCAGGAGTAAAACATCCAGAAAACATCATATGAAATCCATATCTCAACGCGTAAATCCATGAAACATAATATGCAATATAAAACAGTAATATGAGCATATCAAGGAAAAACCGCTATTTAAATGCAACAAGTTATTAAATATATCATGGGGTTCCTAATTTCTCCAAAATCCAACGCAACATCATATAAGGGTGAACATATAGCTATAGCAAGGATATGTGTGTACATGTAAGTATGCATGCAAGATGTACATGTAGCTATATCTTATATGTGTATATACCTGTCAATAATGATGTAATACCCTCTAGGTATAGGTGTAGCTGTAGCAAGGTATGCGTATATACATGTCAATAATGATGCAATACCCTCTAGGTATAGGTATAGCTATGTCCAGGTATATGTATATACATGTCAATAATGATGCAATACCCTCTAGGTATAGGTGTAGCTATGTCCAGGTATGTGTATATATATGTCAATAATGATGTAATACCCTCTAGATATATGTGTAGCTATATCAAGATGTGTGTCTATACCTGGCAATAATGATGTAATACTCTCTAGGTATATGTGTAATCATGTAGGCATAGCAAGGCATATGTGTAAGCATGTAGGTATACAGTTATGCTATATCTCATATGCACAATGGAAATAAGGATCATGTCTCAATGTCACTAACCATACAATATCACATATGTATGTGTGTTGTGCGTGTCATGGCAATTATCGACGGAGTGAGTGGCATACAATTGTGCTCGTGCAATATGAACCGTCAATAATAGTGCAGTGTCCAAAGGGTATAAGTCCAAGCATAACAAGTAATGATATGCAATGAAGTTCATGCACAATCTCTATATGTGCAATACTTATAATCTAGAATCATATCATTTAATCTAGCTCAGATGCATAACGCCATGCGGGCGATTCTCCTGTAGATGTTAAATCTACTCACTGATGATCTTGGCTAAGTAAAGCCAACCACTTGCTTTCCCTTCTTCGCAGCGTCCGAAGTCCCCATCTGCGATCCTAAAATCATATAACAACATAACAAGTTCACATTAGCAATCGACCAATAACACGTACAAACTACGTTTGACCGACGCACCAACTCCAAACATACTCTCAAGTGTTCGTCTAGTGGCTAACGTGCGTAGCGACACTACGAAACCAATCCAAGAGTAAAGCTACACAAGGTACACGTACCGTGTCGGATAACGTAACGCGCATAGTCGAAATACTAGAAACAAGCAAAGTGATCCCAGATTTTGTATACTGTCAAAACTCAAAAATCAAACAGTACCAAACACTCTAAAATAGCTGCAGACAGCTACCCTACAAAAACCAAACCCTAACTCCCCTACATGGCCGAGGTCGCCGGATTTTGCCTATGTGTCGCCGGCCAAATCCGAGCAGATGGGTCTCATGCTTCAGGTGAATGTTTAGGGTCTCTGGTACAACACAACTACACTGGTAGATTTTCCAGTACACACTTTGGGTTACAGCAGATCACAGATATCATAATATGACACTAAAAATACGATATGTACACGAAACTAAACTTTAAGTGTTCTAAATGACAACTAACATGCTACACAACACTATAACATCCTATTTAACAGTTTGAGATCATTACCTAACCACAAAAGCTCAAGATCCTAGCTTTCCAAGCTCTAATGGATCCTAGAGGCAAAACAAGACTTATGAAGTGATTTGGTGATGTTTTGTGAAGGTTTAGCAAGATTTAGTGAAGGATTAGTGAAGGTTGTGTTAAGGGTTCAGTTGAGGGAAAGGAGATGGAGAAATAAAGAGAGTGAGAGAGAATGAGAGTGAATGAGATGATAAGGATGAGAGGCGAGTGTAGGGTGAGTGCACCTCCATCATTAGTGCAAGCATTAAAGCTCACCATGACTTACCATTGCCACCCCCCCTCAATCCAAAACAAAGAAAATATCTTCTCACAATTATCTAGGGTTAAGGTTAAGTTTAAACAAGGAAAGGATTAGATTAAAGTGTCATGCCACTAAACAAGGTTAACACAAAAAAACCCTCACATTAACATGCACAAGTGTGTGCAAGCCATAATAAATAACAATAAATTATTAATTAAATGTTATAAAATGTGAGAAAACCAAATTGGTAAACTTTTTTACAGAAAACCCGCATTATCGCTTAATTAACACTAATCGCATTCTAAAGTGTAACAATCTCCCATCTTAAAGAAAATTCGTCCCCGAATTAAAATTCTTACTATGCGTACCTTCAAAGAGATGAGTGCAAAACTTCCACATCTCGCTCGCAGCCTCCCAAGTGATCTCCTCACTAGACGGGCTACGCCAAAGAAAAACCTCCACAGATGGCAAGACCTTCGACCGAAGTTTCTCCACCTACTGATCCACTAACACTATCGGCTGCTGGTGAACGAAAAATCGCGTCCCAAAGAATGGTCTGGTGCTAAATCATGTGAGAAAGGTCATGAAGGTATTTGCAAGTATCAACACAAGGAATACGGGGTGAATACTCAAAAATCTGGGTGGAAGTGCCAACGATAAGCAACGGTACTAACTCGCCCAAGGATCTTAAAAGGACCTACAATCTGGGACTAAGCTTCCCAAAACTCAACACGCCATTTCATTGGAAAAATCCGTAGGAACACATGATCTCCCACTGCGAACTCAAGTCTGCGACAACGACGGTCAGCATAAGACTTCTGTTCGCCCTGGGCCACTCTTATCCTGACCTGAATCAACTGGATCTTCTCCGAAGTCTCTGGACTAGCTGGGGTCTAAAAAAATCCTGCTCTCGCGGAGGCAGTAAAACAGACTGGCGATCGACACAACCTATCACACAAGGCCTTGAAGTTGCTATTTGAAATGTCTCCTTATAACTGTTATCGTAGGAGAACTCCATCAATGGCAAGTGACGATCTCACAGCCAACACACATTAGTACGTACGCACAAGCATATCCTCTAGAGTCTGTATAGTCTGCTCTGTCTAACCATCGGCCTATGGATGGAAAGCGGAGCTAAAGCTCAAATAGGTACCTAAGGCTTCCTAAAGCTTGTGCTAAAGACGGCTAGCGAACTGGGTGCCTCTATTGGATACAACGCATGAAGGAACTCTGTGCAAACACACAACTTATCGAAGAACAACGAGCAATTGAGCATAACCGGTCAATAAACACCCGAATGGAGTCACACCTTCGACTAGACCTGGGTAGACCCACAACGAAATTCATGGAGATCTGCTCCCATTCCCACTCCGGAATGGTTAAAAGTTGCAGACCTGGGTAGACCGACAACGAAATTCATGGAGATCTGCTTCCATTCCCACTCTGGAACGGTTAAAAGTTGCAAATCTCCTGCCGGTCTCAAATCTCAACCTTAGCTCGCTAACAAGTCAAGCACTTCAAAACGAAATCTGAAACATCACTCTTCATCCCTGCCTACCGTAACTAACTCTCAAGTCACGTTATAACTTGGTGGCACTTGGGTGAACATTGAAAGCTGACTGATGTGCCTACTCTAGGACCTCGCGTCTTTACCCATCAATATCAGGTACACACCAATGAGTCCCTAAACGTAGCACACCTTGGTCATAAATCAAGAACTCCGAATCTCTACCCAGCCGAACATGCTCAAAAATTTCAGACAAATGGGCATCGGCGGGCTGTGCCCGATTAAGTAAAAGTGGACGGGCGCGGACATGAGCAAGCAAGCTGTCCCCTAGTAGAGGCGAATTTAAGCTGTACTCTGTTGGAGATAGTACCCTCAGAGTCAATTATTGGATCACAGGCACGTGATTTTAATGATTGAGGGAGGACCTATGCCGGTAGGACAGTCTTACTCAAGATGATAGTATGCTCTCTGGTTTACCTTTATCATCGTGTACTGTTTTAGGTGACCTTACATGTTACTATTGCGCGTTGATAGAGCCCCTAGGATTCTTGCTTGACTGCCAGCAGTATGAGGGCGATCATATACGTGGGAGCTGGGGTCTATAAGCATATCCTTAAAAGGTCCCTAGTCGTGGGAGTTTTCGAGACAGGGCATCGATACTCCAGAGTAGACTAGTGTATACAGTCGAGACCCCGACGAGGGGCGGTGGCCGGTCTCACAAGCCACTGGTGTCAGTTGGTTCACCTAAGATGTATACAGGTGCTCATTGGGTTATGAGTACACTGGACATGACTCGCCGGGAACATGCTAGTTGGTCTTATACCTGACGTCAGATAGCAGTTCCCTGGTGACATGTGTACAGGTTAGTTCATCGACCTGAGATCGTCATTTGTCTCGTGTGAGTTCCCACTGTACTTTGATTACTACCCTACCACGGCTCAAAGGAGTCGTGCAAACAGATTTTAGTTGGGTACAGTCCCGAGCCATATGGAGGCAGTGAGCGGATCTTCAGGGGTTCGTCTCTTCCGGTATTGGGGGTGAGGTCGCGCTGTGTCTAGGAGAGCCCTTACACGAATTCCTTGGCCATGGCAGGATATTTACTGGTAGGTATTCCAGTATTATCTCAGGGTGTTCTGGGCTACACTTCGACACGACTTGTACCGCTTTTGGGGGTCTGACTTTTACCAACCCCCTAGGCCCGCCATGCGATGCTCATAGACGAACGGACCGGACTGTACGGATATTGTCACTGACAGGCTCAGTAGGGTGTCAGGATGAGTTCGCTCATCGACGTCCCTTTTGGTCAATACCTGGTAGCCCATTACGTATGGCTAATACCTCTGACGTGCTAGTGGTTAAATCCACAGCCAAAATATTGACGAGTCTTTAGAGTCCCCCACAAACAGTTTCTCAAGTTTCGGGCGAAACGCTGTAGAGGCCGTATGGAGATATGGCATGGTTCGATCATATACGTGCGGTATTGCACGGATCATGATCGGACGGATAATACTAGCGGGCTTTGGTTTAAGCCGGATCCTAGTATTGTACAGTGTAGATTTTGTCTCATTGCATTTGTATTCGGTTGGAATACAAATGCGGGTATGTATATACAGTCGCGGGGTTTTCCTGTAATTTATTACGGGATCGGTTTTCTGAAGTTGCCAGTTTGCTTTCCGTTTCGGCCATTTTCCTTTGTTTCTTTCTTTGGCTGAAAATTGGTGGAGAGGGGGTTATTTGCAAGCATGCAAATTGGTATTGTGGAGGGTGGTCTTTGTAACTTGTTGCTTCATGATGGTTCCACCATATATTAACTTCTTGGTTCATGATTGTTCATGATTGCTTGACTTTTGGGATATGATTAGGTGATGGAGTGGAGACTTGGCTGTGATCATTCTTTCTCATCATCATCTTTTCTCTCTCTTGTATTATTTTTTCCCACTCACTCTCTCCCCTCATTCTATAATGGCCGGCCATTCTAAAGGGGGGGGTTGTCCAACTTTTGAAAGAGGGTTTTTTTAGTATCTCATTTGCTCATAAAATCCCATGGCTCCATTTCAAAGTTTCTCCTTGACCTCCACTTCATATGGCAACTTCAAACCCCAAGAGACAAAACATTCTATACTTATCCTACAGCATCCTTGGGCAGGTCGGCTCGCCAACTTCGTGCACGAGTTGCCTCGGTCCAGAGGTGGGAGCCCGTAAAAGAACTCGGCGATGTGGTGCCCTTTCGACGAGGAGATGACGACCGTAGATTCCGCGGGGAGATCGGGATGACGACGAGAAGACCGAAGGACACGGATCGCTCGGTATATCTCTCTACCCGTTCTTTAGTTAGCTAGCATTAGGTTAATGGCCCAATCCGGGTTTTAGAGTACGCGGTAGCGCCGGTTCTAGTTTATAGAAAAGTTTTGTATTCCGCATTTTGGCCTCGTTCAGATGGCCGGGGCGCTGCCGTGCACTTACACTGGTATCAGAGCCAGGCCATTAACCTAGTCTAGCTTGCTCTAGTGTGTTTAAAAGTTCGATCGAGCGGATTTTCTAAAATGCCCATTTCCAACTCCAGTTTTCTGTCGATTTTATTTTGTGCTCCAAAAATTTTTCTGAGCATGTCAAAAAATCGTGCAGGGTTTTTTAAGTATTCTGTGAAATTTTTGTTCACTGTTGTTCCTGTAGCACCGCGGAACCGCGGCCTTACATCTGTTCTGGCCACGGTTCCGCCGCAGTATTAAGGAAACAGCGCACCAAATTTTTACAGAGGGTCTTGGACTTGGAAATGGGGGTTTTGATATATTCTGTTTCGGCCCAGATTTTCTTTGAGTGCTACAGTAGTGCTTGGGGCCCACTTCGGAAAATTCAGTCGATCGAAAATTTTAAACATGTTAGTTCACAGTATTTACATTATATCTGCGACCGTGAATGTCACTTGATCGGTAAATCCTGTCTAACTGCTATAGCCATTTTAGACGGATTTGCGAACGTGACATTCACGTTGATGTTCTGTGTTGTGCTGTGATGTTGCGGATTGTCGTGGTGGATAGCTTGGATGCAATGTTAGTACAGTTTGGTTGTATATGTACATTTGATATTGCGGGGCGAGCGTCCGACATGTGGACTGCCGTCACTGCCTTTTTGTATATTATTCTTTTGGGGCACGACCGGGCTGAGGTCGATGCACCCATTGTATGTATATTTTATTTTCTGTACTAGGATTACCTTGCGGAGGGGTGCACGGATAGCCGGGTTCTAGAGGGAAACGGGCCCGCATCTAATGGCATTGAGATGGAGGGGGCTTTACTCTAGAATTGGCGGGCTATTCGCCGCACTTGTAGGGGGTACAGGTTGACCCAGGAGGGGTGCCCAAGTTACCGGATTCCGTCAAGTGCTGGGTGGTCCATTCACGTTGCTGAAGGGGGCTGCCTCGCTTCAGGTTTTGGCGGGTAACTTGCCGCGCCCGTAGGGGTCTAGGATTTCATTGCACAGGCTATCTACACGACCAGGGGAACGTCGGGTTTCAGTAGCGGCTCTATGAAACCTGGGGATCCCAGATATTTGTATTGTTCTGTGATGCTTATTACATTTCTGTGATGTTGCATTTTTATCACGCCTTGAGCGAATATTATATATTGATATATATACTAGTAGATGTTGTATATGTTTTGCATCCACGCTAGTCCAGTCCCCGCTCTGTCGTTAGTTAAGTAACCTAACGGGTAATGACGGGACCCAGTGGCGAATGCGGGTGGCATATACGTACATTATTATTTTCGTTCTTTATTGGTGTGATCAATTGATGGGACTGCATTGATTCGGATCAATGCAACCTAAACAAACCTATTCTGATGTTGTTGGAACATTTTTCAAAAAGCTGTTATTGCAAGGACGTTCTCTTTTGTTTTGCATAATGGTATTTGGTTATGAATATCCAGCACCTCAGTCAACGAGGCAAGGGCCGAGATCCTTTCACCGGGAGTGACCCCTTGGACAGAAGTTTGCGTCAGGGCAATAACTTCACTATAGTCGATTACTTTTGCTTTGCAACGTGGTATTCAGTTGGAATATCCTGCACCTCATTCTACGGGGAAAGAACCGAGATCCCTTCACCGAGAGTGACCTCTTTAGCAAAGGTTTTCACCACTATATTTTTATAAAGCTATCCAGTTCCTTCAACGATATCAAGTTCATTACGTTAAAGGTTTTTTGCCAAAAACCATTCGTAGCCCTCCGTCATTTCAGACGGGTAGCACGTAGTATTCATGCTATGTTTGTTGACCTTCGTCAAGGCATAGTGAATGGTAGCTTCTTGTTACCTTTCTGCTGCATAGATAGATGCGTTGGTTTGGGACAGTCGTATAGCCTTGTTGACCTTCGTCAAGGGCTTGTACGGGTGGGTTCAAATTAACCTGGACAATAATGGGTAGAACTTGACATGTGACTTATGATTTGTTGACCTTCGTCAAGGTCATAAGAGCATAGGGTAAAAATCATATCGGGAGTTTCTAAAGAAACTGAAACTTGCCAGATATGCGCATACCTTCTGGAGTGTGATAGCGTGAGTGGATTCCATCACATTACCATGCGATGATAGTTGGATCTCGATTCCCACTGATGAGTTGGTTTACTCCTCGGGTGATCCCGACTAATTCTTCTTTCGGGTTTGTAGAAGAATTTGAGGTTACAGTGGGAGGTTTCCTGATTAGATAAATTGGTAACCATTCTGATCTAGGTTAGAGTGCACGCTGAGTGTTTCTTTTCTCTCTCTCTTTGGCAGCGACCATGACCCGACCCTAGACTATGACTCAGTGACCAAATTAACCGAACCTTCTTAAACACTGGCTTTTGGATTGTCAGAGTTGCAAACCTCATTGCCACTCCTACTTTTACCCTTTTCTCCAGGACACCCCGTATTACTACGAACGTCCACTTCCATTGGATAAAACCATCGTATGGTTATATACGAACTCGAAGGAATTTATTCGAGGATGGTTTCCGGTTATGGAGAAAACGAATAGGACTATTCAGTTGTCTTTTCCTTTTACCTCCTCTCAGTATGCGAGTGTTCCTTGGATTAGGACATTACACCTATTACGCAAATTGGATAGTCTTCTTCCAAACCATAGGCAGGCGCCGACCGGTAGGGAATGAAGAAAACCAATTAGCCTAAACGGTGTACAGAAGGTATTAAGTTAAGACAAATAAAGGGATTAGAAGGAGGGCAAAGTAAACTGCGACTGCTATTCACGACCAAACCAAGTATTTCTTCGCCAATTCTACATCACCTTTGTATTTCTCCAGAACACTCTGTATCACTACGAAGATCCACAGTTTATTGGATATTCCATCGTATGGTTATATACGAACTCGAAAGGAACTTGTTCCAGTTCGGGGATGGATTCTGGTTCAGGAGAAATAGGAATAAGGTTTTATTCAGTTGTCTTTTATCTTCACCTTCTCTCGTATTGCGAGTGCTCCTAAGATTAGGGCAGAACACCCATTATGCTTATTGGATAGTCTTCTTTCAAACCATAGGCTGGTGCCGAACGGTAGGGAAGGAAGAAAACCATTTGGCCTAAAGGGGTGTACAGAAGGTAACGACTAAAGACATATAAAGGGATCTAGAGAGATGGTAAAGAAGTATACGGTTACAGTTGTGAATCTGGATAATGGAAGAGACATTACGAGAAATACCCGGATACCCCATCGAAACATTTCAATATTTCAGTTTCACTGTGTACTATTAAAAGAAAACTGATTTCCTAATTAGACACTTGCTCCAGGGTATGTATTTACCAGGTATGATTCTCACATCTGTATGGTTTTACAGATGATGAGTGGGAGTAAGTTATTAGGAATTAGGTGATCATCCTCATTATATCGGAATTCGTTGTAATTGGTGATATTTGAGGAAATTGCTTGGGTTGTTTGCCGGACGGCAAATATTTGGTTTTGAATATCCGTCGTTGTGCACCAATTTCAAATTGATATATCTGTACGTCTATTTTTATAGAGTGAGATTTTGAAATTATTTCTATGACATTTACCTATATCAGTGAATGGTTAGGTAAGGAGTATTAAACAGCGGTGTAATTCTTCATAACCATAAGTACAGTTTTCAATTTACGGCACACAGGGAATGAGTTATTAGACTCAAGGGACTTATATAGAGTATTATATATTGTCCAGTGTCCATCAGGACAGAGGGGTTGGTCCTCGTACTATATTCTGTTTACTTATGACTTCTCTAGTTCTTAGACATGTGTTTCGTAGAAATGCAAGGTCTAAGTTTTGAGGAGTTATAGGTATAAGAATAAAGTAGAGAACCAGATGTTGCAAGTATCAAGATTCTTCAAGGTGATCGAAGATGTAGATACTTGCGAATGGTATTCAGTTGATAGTAATAATTAAGAGAACTTGCTTCTCTTTCAGGTTACTCATAATTGGAAGTACTCCTAAGTTGAGTAATGCTGATCGGCCTCTCTCCATTTAGTTGATATGCACTGGAGACAGCTGCATGATTTGAATCTGGTTCAATTAAATCAGTGCCTCTGTTTCTGTATTGGATATAGAACAGTTCGTATCTTAACGATGTTAAGGTACGGGAAGTTGTCCGGCTTATGCTTAAAACCAGACTCTGGATAACTCAAGGCACGCTTCAGTAATGGCTGTTTGTGGGTTGACCCAGGCTATGACGAGGGTCGACTTTCTACCATCTGGAAGTCAATAGTGATATTGTTCTTGACTCGCCACAGTTTTAAAAGAAATGGATTTTTTCAGAAAACAGTAGTGGGAGTATGGTAGAACTGGAAGTAATTCCAGAACCGCAAATGATTACTGAAGATTTGATAAGAACCTAAAGATTCAATATAGTTTGACATTCCATTGGCCACTCCGCAGATATGGTGGGTAACCTCAGGCACTCGAAAGGTACTTCGGTATGCTCAAAGACGGTGGCAGGGAGGTTCTTGTTTACCCACACTTGCTATTGCTGTTGTTCCAGACTATGAGACCCGGCAGGAGGATGAGTATAGCGTCGTTCTGAACTGGCTTTAGAAGCGTACGAGTATATGACTCTGCCAGAGGGTTGTTGTAGTCAGTGGGAGCAGCTGAAGCATAGTGGACAGGTAGCTTATGTCTATTTATGGACAAAAGCAGATATAGCAGAGATAGATCATCTATTTCTGATGTGACAGTCATAGGTTTGACTTCATCAGAATAGGGGATGGATCTGTTAAGAAGGTAGTAGCGTGTGATGTCCTGGTATTTGAATGACATACACAGAGTAGGAAGTGAAATTCCTTTACTACGGTCGATTATACTTTGGTTGTCACACAGTAGTTTCTCCACATAGGAATTGGATATTATATCAGACATTCTGGTTACTGGATCTATGGTTTTAGATCTAGATTTGGGAAGTTTCCCAATCAGGGTACTTAGACAGCATTCTAGAGGTGCTTTAGAATGGACGAGTCCTGGCATGGTGGTGTACCTGCAGGTGATGGAGTCACCCTCTCTAAAGGTGTCTTACAGACTAAAAGGGAGAGGGATGTGCATGATTGGCAGATCACTTGGTTAGGCAATTGAGTCAATCATGAGATGTCAAGTACCACACCAGATGTTGTTTTTGCACAAGCTGCAATAAGTTGATATTGATCCTATCCTGGAGAAACGATCGGAAGCAGCTTTAGAACATAAGTGGATGTTCTAGGGATATGATAACGACAACCTCATTCGGGAGACAGTTATCATTCCAGGCTTCCAAGGTGACCTGGATGACAGAGTGACTGTCAGAGTTATAGTTTTCCTTCTGACGAGGGGCAGTATCTTGGATAGGTGGTCCAGGCGGATACTGAGGGAGACATGGCGCAGGATACCGATTAAGTTCGGTTGACGATACAGTCTAAGAAGTTTGGATTTGGAGTTCATTTATGAACTAGGTCCCATCAGATATCCAAACATATTCTAAGACAGGTATTGCTCATTTCGGGAGATGGCTTTCTCCGCGAACTTGAGATAAAGAGAGACATAGAAAGAAACATCAGGGCGGATCCACTCACTGAGGCTATTCCTCGAACGCAATAGTTTCGCAAACGGGTTTTGTGAGACTGATTAGTAGAGGAGTTTGGTGTTCGGTATCACACGGGCTGTGAGTATGCGACATCGCAATAATTAGCCTTGAGTGCAAGTGGGAGATTGTTGGAGATAGTGCCCTTAGAGTCAATTATTGGATCACATGCACGTGACTGAAATGATTGAGGGAGGATCTATGCCGGTAGGACAGTCTTACTCAAGATGATAGTATGTTATCTGGTTTACCTTTATCATCGTGTACTGTTTTAGGTGACCTTATATGTCACTATTGCGCGTTGATAGAGCCCCTAGGATTCTTGCTTGACTGCCAGCAGTATGAGGGCGATCATATACGTGGGAGCTGGGGTCTATAAGCATATCCTTAAAAGGTCCCTAGTCGTGGGAGTTTTCGAGACAGGGCATCGATACTCCAGAGTAGACTAGTGTATACAGTCGAGACCCCGACGAGGGGCGGTGGCCGGTCTCATAAGCCACTGGTGTCAGTTGGTTCACCTAAGATGTATACAGGTGCTCATTGGGTTATGAGTACACCGGACAGGACTCGCCGGGAACATGCTAGTTGGTCTTATACCTGACGTCAGATAGCAGTTCCCTGGTGACATGTGTACAAGTTAGTTCATCGACCTGAGATCGTCATTTGTCTCGTGTGAGTTCCCACTGTACTTTGATTACTACCCTACCACGGCTCAAAGGAGTCGTGCAAACAGGTTTTAGTTGGGTACAGTCCCGAGCCACATGGAGGCAGTGAGCGGATCTTCAGGGGTTCGTCTCTTCCGGTATTGGGGGTGAGGTCGCGCTGTGTCTAGGAGAGCCCTTACACGAAGTCTTTGGCCAAGACAGGAGATTTACTGGTAGGTATTCCAGTATTATCTCAGGGTGTTCTGGGCTACACTCCGACACGACTTGTACCGCTTTTGGGGGTCTGACTTTTACCAGACCCCTAGGCCCGCTATGTGATGCTCATAGACGAACGGACCGGACTCTATGGATATTGTCACTGACAGGCTCAGTAGGGTGTCAGGATGAGTTCGCTCATCGACGTCCCTTTTGGTCAATACCTGGTAGCCCGTTACGTATGGCTAATACTTCTGACGTGCTAGTGGTTAAATCCACAGCCAAAGTATTGACGAGTCTTTAGAGTCCCCCACAGACAGTTTCTCAAGTTTCGGGCGAAACGCTGTAGAGGCCGTATGGAGATATGGCATGGTTCGATCATATACGTGCGGTATTGCACGGATCATGATCGGACGGATAATACTAGCGGGCTTTGGTTTAAGCCGGATCCTAGTATTGTACAGTGTAGATTTTGTCTCATTGCATTTGTATTCGGTTGGAATACAAATGAAGGTATTATATACAGTCGCGGGGTTTTCCTGTAATTTATTACGGGATCGGTTTTCTGAAGTTGCCAGTTTGCTTTCCGTTTCGGCCATTTTCTTTTGTTTCTTTCTTTGGCTGAAAATTGGTGGAGAGGGGGTTATTTGCAAGCATGCAAATTGGCATTGTGGAGGGTGGTCTTTGTAACTTGTTGCTTCATGATGGTTCCACCATACATTGACTTCTTGGTTCATGGTTGTTCATGATTGCTTGACTTTTGGGATATGATTAGGTGATGGAGTGGAGACTTGGTTGTGATCATTCTTTCTCATCATCACCCTTTCTCTCTCTTGTATTATTTTTTCCCACTCACTCTCTCCCCTCATTCTATAATGGCCGGCCATTCTAAAGGGGGGGTGTCCAACTTTTGAAAGAGGGTTTTTTTAGTATCTCATTTGCTTATAAAATCCCATGGCTCCATTTCAAAGTTTCTCCTTGACCTCCACTTCATATGGCAACTTCAAACCCCAAGAGACAAAACATTCTATACTTATCCTACAGCATCCTTGGGCACGTCGGCTCGCCAACTTCGTGCATGAGTTGCCTCGGTCCAGAGGTGGGAGCCCATAAAAGAACCCGGCGATGTGGTGCCTTTCCGACGAGGAGACGACGACCGGAGATTTCGCGGGGAGATCGGGATGACGACGAGAAGACCGAAGGACACGGATCGCTCGGTATATCTCTCTACCCGTTCTCTAGTTAGCTAGCATTAGGTTAATGGCCCGATCCGGGTTTTAGAGTACGCGGTAGCGCCGGTTCTAGTTTATAGAAAAGTTTTGTATTCCGCATTTTGGCCTCGTTCAGATGGCCGGGGCGCTGCCGTGCACTTACACACTCAACGGTCGCACAAGAACTGTAAATCTGCAGAAGACTGTCTCTGAACTGCGCACAACTGGAACAAGCTATCCCGGCCTACGACTCAAAGGATCAGCTACCACAATCGCCTTACCCCGGGCAATAAAGGATCACACAATCACAATCCTTCACAAGCTCCATCCAACGGCACTGTCTCAAACTCAGATCCCGCTGCAGGAAGATGTACATAAAGCTCTGGTGGTCCGTGAAAATCTGACATGACTCTCCGTACAAGTAGTGTCCCCAAATCTCCAGTGCAAGACCACCGTGGCCATCTCCAGATCATGAGTGGGATAAATCCTGCTCGTACTTCCTCCAACTGTCGGGAACCATAAGCGATAAATCTATCATGCTACATCAGTACACAATCGAGCCCCACTCGCGAAACATCACAATAAACGATAAAGTCGCCCGATCCAGAAGACAAAGATAGAACTGATGCAGTCGCCAACTGAGTCTTCAACTGCTAAAAACTCAGCTCGCATGCCTCAGTCTAAAGAAAAGGAACTCCCTTCCTTACCAGTACGGTCAACGGTGCAGCGATGCTCAAGAAATCCTGCATGAAACGGTGGTAAAAACCGGCTAAGCCTAAAAGCTGCGGACCTCGGTCACTGAACAGGTCTAGGCCAAAGCTGTACTTCCTCGGGTCCATACGAATAACGTCTCCCGTAACTGCATGACCTAAGAAGTCAACACAATCAAGCCTGAAGGAAACACTTCGGGAATTTAGCAAACAGCTAGTGCTCTATGTTTGCAAAGCAATCCTCAAGTGCTGCTCATGTTCCTCACGACTCTTGGAATAGACCAGAATGTCATCGATAACACAACAATAAACTGGTCGAGGAATGACCTGAAAAAAATCTGGTTCATCACATCCATGAATACTGCTAGGGCATTGGTGAGTCCAACGACACCACCAAAAACTTATAAAGTCCGTAGCGCGCACAAAAAGCAGTCTTCGAAATGTCATCACTCCGAACCTGCAACTAATGATGACCCGATCCCAAATCAAACTTAGAAAAATGTCTCGCACCCTGGAGCTGATCAAAGAAATTGTCAATGCGAGGTAAAAGATACCTAATCCGCACCGTAACTCGGTTCAATTGACGATCAATCAATGCACAACCTCAAACTGCCATCCTTCTTCTTGACGAACAACATAGGAGCTCCCCAAGGCGAAATACTCGGACGCGCAAGTCCCCATATCTAGCAACTCTGCAGCAGATCCTTAATCTCCCTAAGCTCCGCCGGCTCATTTGGAACAACGTCGGAAAACTCTCGCACGATAGGAACCCGGTCCAACGAATCCACTGTGGCTTCGGTATCACGAATGAAAGCCAAGAATCCTCGACATCCTCTCCTCAAAAGCCGACTAGCGAAAAAGGCTGAAATCAAGCTGTGAGGGGCGGCACCATGGTCCCCCTGCACAACAAGAACTGACTCACCAGAAAAACAAAACCTGATGGTCTTCTCACGGCAGTCCACAGACGCATAGCACGTAGTTAACCAGTCCATGCCCAGGAGAACATCAAAGTCCAACATCTCTAGAAGGATCAAATTGACGGACGAATCTCTATCTCCTATCCAAATGGCACATGACCGAAACACGTGTCGCGCAACAAAAGAATCGCTGATAAGAGTAAACACAACAAACGGCTGATCTAGCATACACGACTCTCGACCCAACCTCGGCACGAAGTGTGTAGAACAAACAAGTGCATAGATCCCGAATTAAACAAACATGCGTATCAGAAGAACATACGAATATGAATACCTGAAAACTCTGCATTGTACGACCGCGTGTCCCGATGAGTAGAAGCAAACGCTCATGCCTGCCCTCTACCCGTAACTGGCTGTCCTCCTCCTCTACCATCCTGTACTCTCTGAACGAACCCTCCGCAACCACGACCTCTCTGAACATAAGTCTGACGCGGTGCGACAACAGGCGCAAGAGGCAACGCTCCTTGAAGTGAAGGTGGTAAGGTATCATATGGTACTGCTGCCCTCCTCTGGCGTACTACGGTACAATCTCTGACGAGGTGATGGAAACTCCCGCACCAGAAACATCCATACGATGGCTGTTGACCCTCCTGGGGGTAAGAGCTAAACAACTGTCCTCGTCCCAAGCCTCTGCTACTCCCGTGGCGACTAAGCCTCTGTCTCCGGGATGATACACCTGTACGAGCCATCCTCGGTTCCAGAACTTCCAAAGTCTGGGAAAGACGCTCCTTAACTAGTAGAGCTGCGTCCACTGCTGCTGCATATGTGTCCCAATGCTGGACACCGATAATAACGAACAACTGGGTGGTCAAGCCTCGAACAAATCTCTCAACCCGCATCTCCTCCGTGTCCGCCAAATATGGAGCATACACTAATAACTGGGTAAACTGAACATCGTACTCTACCGCCGTCATGCCCGGAGTCTGGCGTAGCGACTTGAAACTGCGTGCTTGAGCATCCCTGACGCTCAGTGCTTGACTGGCCTCAACCAACGATCCCATCATCTCGCGCAAATCCTGTATATCTGTCACAAGCCTAGCGATACGAACTATTGAAGGCGGATCAATCTGCTCCTGTACAGCGAGCGTACCATCCTGGTCAGTCCTCATCCCAAACGAGTCAACTCTGACCTCGGCTCTCGCTGCCTTTCTCTGAGCCCTCATAGTCATCGGCGGCATAAAGGCTATAAATGGAAATAGGATTCGATAAGAACACGGAAATCGAATCACAAGGATATGTATCATCATGGAAGGAGTTTCAAGCAATTAGTACTTAGGTCATTTAGGCGGAGTACCGTGTCGTAAGTATGCCGCGGACATACACACGCTACATCACTCTGCTTAGCCTACCTACTCCATCATACCAAGGTCATCTTACACTCCAAAAGGTAAAACCTAGCGCTCTGATACCAATTTTGTTACGACCCGAAATTTGGCACGTGACGGCCTTTAAACTACGTAACATCTACAGGCGTAACGCGATTTAAGTAAGCCGAAAACCCAGCAATCTAAACCATCAAAAGTAGTAAGTGATAAGAATATTGTTAAACTTTTAAAATCTCAAGTAAAAATCTTTAAGTCCAAATTTACTTTCTTTAAAATTTGGCAGCACCTCCCTTGTAAAAACTAGCCCCAAAAAGGGTACAACATAAGATATAAGTAAAGTATCCCTAAACGGGAGCAAAATCCACACCCAAAGGCGGAAAACAACCACCATAAGCAAATATACGACGCCGTAGCGAAGAAATGGATGATATAAAGTGACAAAAACATAAAAGAAATCCAAAGTCACAAAATAATATACAATATCGTCCTCACACCTCGTTTCTAAGTCAATACATGAAAGTGGTAGATGGAGAGTACTAGATACAACGAATATACAAGTGAGCATCATCGGATAACCGCAAAACCCACCTATAGCAAAACTGCATAAAGTCAGCCGTAGCGGTATCCGCTGCCAAAGATGATACGATAAGATGAAGCCCTACCACGACTACTCTGATGGACACCTGCAAAACACTGTGGCACAACGGGGGTGAGTTGCCAACTCGTGAATAGTAAATGACATATGTAGGTAATCGCAAGTATGCACGTACTGCGATAATCTATCACATGTAAGCTGATAGCAATGAATAACAATATGTATATGCAATAGTCATGAAAGGTACTATATCAGGTACTACTAATACATGAAGCAATGCATATCAAATAAATGCTGGGTATAGGATAAAACATATCCTGTAAGTCTCATGGAACCTGAGTGTCCAACATCGACACCCGAAAATATCATGAAAACTAGTGTCCAGCATCGACACGTAAATACTCATATATCGGGTTCCGTCAGTCCGGATCGGCCCTCGGGCACCGTCAGTTCGGATCGACCCTTATCAATATCTCTGGCTCCGTCAGTCTGGATCGGCCCTTATCAATATCTCGGGCTCCATCAGTCCGGATCGGCCCTTATCAATATCTCGGGCTCCATCAGTCCGGATCGGCCCTTGGTTCTCAAATCGATAAATTGTATGAAGTAAAGAATAAGAATACTTGCATAGATCGTTATGATGATATATATTATATATATGTACATATATAACAGCGTCTGATATACACACACACATAACAGTGTCCCATACCACTGTTATATATCATCAGGAGTAAAACATCCAGAAAACATCATATGAAATCCATATCTCAATGCGTAAATCCATGAAACATAATATATGCAACATAAAACAGTAATATGAGCATATCAAGGAAAAATCTCTATTTAAATGCAACAAGTTATTAAATATATCATGGGGTTCCTAATTTCTCCAAAATCTAATGCAATATCATATAAGGGTGAACATGTAACTATAGCAAGGTATATGTGTGTACATATAAGTATGTATGCAAGATATACATGTAGCTATATCTCATATGTGTATAAACCTGTCAATAATGATGTAATACCCTCTAGGTATAGGTGTAGCTGTAGCAAGGTATGTGTATATACATGTTAATAATGATGCAATACCCTCTAGGTATAAGTGTAGCTATGTCCAGGTATGTGTATATACATGTCAATAATGATGCAATACCCTCTAGGTATAGGTATAGCTATGTCCAGGTATGTGTATATACATGTCAATAATGATGTAATACCCTCTAGGTATATGTGTAGCTATATCAAGATGTGTGTCTATACCTGTCAATAATGATGTAATACTCTCTAGCTATATGTGTAATCATGTAGGCATAGCAAGGCATATGTGTAAGCATGTAGGTATACAGGTATGCTATATCCCATATGCACAATGGAAATAAGGATCATGTCTCAATGTCACTAATCATACAATATCAAATATGTATGTGTGTTGTGCGTGTCATGGCTATTATCGATGGAGTGAGTGGCATACAATTGTGCTCGTGCAACATGAACCGTCAATAATAGTGCAATGTCCAAAGGGTACAAGTCCAAGCACAACAAGTAATGATATGCAATAAAGTTCATGCACAATCTCTATATGTGCAATACTTATAATCTAGAATCATATCATTTAATCTAGTCCAGACGCATAACGCCATGCGGGCGATTCTCCTGTAGATGTTAAATCTACTCACTTATGATCTTGGCTAAGTAAAGCCAACCACTTGCTTTCCCTTCTTCACAGCGTCCGAAGTCCCCGTCTGTGATCCTAAAATCATATAACAACATAACAAGTTCACATTAGCAATCGACCAATAACACATACAAACTGAGTTTGACCGACGCACCAACTCCAAACATACTCTCAAGTGTTCGTCTAGTGGCTAACGTGCGTAGCGACACTACGAAACCAACCCAAGAGTAAAGCTACACAAGGTACACGTACCGTGTCGGATAACGTAACGCACATAGTCGAAACACTAGAAACACGCAAAGTGATCCCAGATTTTGTATACTGTCAAAACTCAAAAATCAAACAGTACCAAACACTCTAAAATAGCTGCAGACAGCTACCCTACAAAAACCAAACCCTAACCCCCCTACATGGCCGAGGTCGCCGGATTTTGCATGTGTGTCGCCGGCCAAATCCGAGCAGATGGGTCTCGTGCTTCAGGTGAATGCTTAGGGTCTCTGGTACAACACAACTATACTGGTAGATTTTCTAGTACACACTTTGGGTCACAGCAGATCACAGATATCATAATATGACACTAAAAATACGATATGTGCACGAAACTAAACTTTAAGTGTTCTAAACGACAACTAACATGCTACACAACACTATATCATCCTATTTAACAGTTTGAGATCATTACCTAACCACAAAAGCTCAAGATCCTAGCTTTCCAACCTCCAATGGATCCTAGAGGCAAAACAAGACTTATGAAGTGATTTGGTGATGTTTTGTGAAGGTTTAGCAAGATTTAGTGAAGGATTAGTGAAGGTTGTGTTAAGGGTTCAGTTGAGGGAAAGGAGATGGAGAAATAAAGAGAGTGAGAGAGAATGAGAGTGAATGAGATGATAAGGATGGGAGGTGAGTGTAGGGTGAGTGCATCTCCATCATTAATGCAAGCATTAAAGCTCACCATGACTCACCATTGCCACCTCCCTTCAATCCAAAACAAAGGAAATATCTTCTCACAAATATCTAGGGTTAAGGTTAAGGTTAAATAAGGAAAGGATTAGATTAAAGTGTCATGCCACTAAACAAGGTTAACACAAACAGACCCTCACATTAACATGCACAAGTGTATGCAAGCCATAACAAATAACAATAAATTATTAATTAAATGTTATAAAATGTGAGGAAACCAAATTGGTAAACTTTTTTACAGAAAACCCGCATTATCGCTTAATTAACACTAATCGCATTCTAAGGTGTTACAGAAGACCTGAAGGACATGAACGTGAGGTATAACTTCTGTACATGTAGTTATATCTCATGTTCTTGTAGTTAGTAAAGGTTTATCAACGATCTTGGCGTATAGTCTATGTCACGAAGCTTTTGAAAACCGTTTTTTTTGAAATTCCGCTTCCCCGCGATCCCGTGGGGTGCGTGGCATAGACTTACAGTGGTATTAGAGCCGACTAAACCTTTACTAGCTTGTTAGCAAGTGTTAGAAGTTTGATCGTCGGAAAAACCAAAATACGATACACACAAAACCCTAGTTTCTATTGTTTTTGAAAAGTGCCAGAAAAATTGTTTCAGGGTTCTTAAAGTTAAGTGCATGGTTTTTTAAGAATGCTCAAGAAATCCGAAACCATGAATCGTCCAGAATGCCGCGGAACTGCGGCGAAACAGTGCGTTTCGCCGCCGATCCGCGGCCGATTCAAGACCGAGTCAACTCTGATTTCTTCTGTTATTCTTATTTTCATGTGTATTGTTTTCTGGAATATTTGGTTTCTACCCAGGATTTTTTTGAATTGCTAATTTGCTCTTGGGGTGGACACGGAAAATATAATTCGATCGAAATTCTAATGTTCTTGGCTAATCGGGTTTTTATCTGTATTGTTATATGTGTTTTTAAACTTCAGCTAATTGCTATATGTCGGTTAGTCTGGGGTTGCACATATCTGTTGGTTTGTGAATATGAAATTTATTGGATCGTCGTAGATGAATAGCTGGGAATGTGAGATGAGTGATTTTATCTTTCATTCGATGTAAATTGTAATTTGATGTAACATTATTTTGCGGGGCACATCCGGGTTGAGCTTGTAGCCGCCGTTGTATTATTTCTTTTTATTGTTTTCTGCTCTTAGGATAGACCCAAGGTGGGGTGTACAAACTACCGGGTTCTTTGAAGCGCCGAGTGGCCTACTCACTTTGTTGTGGGAGGTTACTTCACTTCTAGAATTTGGTGGGTAGTTTGCTGCACCCATAGGGGTCTGGGGTAGGGTTTGGCTATTCATCACGATCGTGGAATCCGTCTTTCATTACAGGCTTAAACGAAATGCAAAATTCCTAGTATATCTAATGTTCATCTATGATCTGGAATGCCTATTATTGCGTCAGACGAATATTATTATTATATATGTTATATAATAGACGTTACTTATGTTTTGCATCCGCGCTAGTCCAGCCCCCGCTCTGGCATTAGTTAGTAATCTAACGGTGTAAGATGGGGCCTAGTGGCGAATGCGGATGGCATAAGTGGACGTTGTATTTTCGTCTTTTTCTGTGATGATAGGTGTAAATGATGGGACTGCATTATATTAATGCAAAGTAAATAAACCAAAACTGAATCGTTGGAACAGTTTCAAAACCACTCAGTTTTTTTCTTCAAAACTTCAGACTTTTAAATGCGGAGCTTAGAACACTCCGTTAAAAGCTATCTTGGTTCCTTCGATTATATCAAGTTCACTATGTTCACGGTTTCGCTAAAACCATTCGTAGCCCTCCGTCGTTTCATATGAATATTCAGTAGTATTCAAGCTATGTTTGTTGGCCTTAGTCAAGGCATAGTGATTGGTAGCTGCTGGGTATTCATATGTAGCATAGATAGATGCGTTGGTTTGGGACAGTCGTACTACTTTGTTGGCCTTAGTCAAGGGTATATATGGGTAGGTTCAAATTAACCTGGACAATGACGGGTAGAACTTGACATGTGACTTATGATTTGTTGGCCTTAGTCAAGGTCATAAGAGCATGGGGCAGAAATCCACATCGGGAGTTTCTAAAGAAACTGAAATTTGCTAGTGCTGCATACCATTTGGAGTGTGATAAAATTGGTAGGATTCCTTCAGTTTTATCACACAATGATATTTGGATTCCGATCCTACTGTGAGTATATGTTACTCCTTGGGAGATTTTTTCACTAAACGATCAATGCTATAAACCAAGTAGGTGTCTAGAAAGGTGTTAGCGGGGCTACGTTTCCTGGGAAAAGAGGTTATGTAATTAAGGAACTTCGCGAAAGCGTTGGAAAACCTTCTTCGAAGTACTAATACCAGCCTGGCTGAACGGTTAAGCAAGTATTGTAGGGTGAGATTAATCCTGACTAATTCTTCTTTTATGGTTTGAAGAGGGATTCGAGATACAGTGGGAGCCATCCTGTTTAGATAAACTAAAAACCAATCTAAACTTGCAAGAGCGTCATGCTGAGTGTTTCTTCTCTCTCTCCTAATTGCAGCGACCTTATGACCAGATTAGGTTACATCTAGATAATAATTTGACTGAACCAGACTATATTAATTGGAAAAAGTTTGTCCAGATATCCATTTCCTATGACAAGCAGGACCACCTCATTACTACTCATGCCCCTGCCGTCCCAGGTCCAGTTTCCACCGTCGCGGATGATATCCGTAAGACAAAGGGAAAAGACAGTGCGAATGCTAAGTGCCTCGTGTTGGCCTCAGTAGATGGTGAAAACCAGAGGGAACACGAGAAGATAGACTTTGCTTCTATCTTCCTCCATAACAAAGTTTTATATGGAGAGCAATCTCGTATCGCAAGATAGAGACCTCGAAGGAATTGCTTCAAGCGAGCTTGGCTGTCGGATCATCTGTAGGGGACCACGTCCCTACAATGATTAGCTATATTAAACAGCTCACGGACCTGGAGACCACGTTGGAGAACAAGTCGAGTGATGACTTGATTCTACAGTCCCAACCTTCTACTTACGCCCAGGGGAAGAAAGTTATACTTCCAGTAAGGGGCATCCAGAAGGAAACCAGGGAAACACCCGTTTTGCTTAATGGAGGATCTTCTTCTTCTGGATCCGAGGCGATAGCTAAGGGTGAGAAGAAGAAAACCTCCGAAAAGCTGATAGGCGGTGTTAGTAAGGTAGAAAGAAAGGGAAGGGCAAAAGTTTCGGGGCTAACAGTAGGAAATGGGGGTTGTTCCTATTGTCACAGGAAAGGGCATTGGCAGAAGGGATGCAGGGCTTGGAAAGCCAGAATCCAAGATCCGAAGCACGTTGTGACTTCGACTTCGGGTGTGTTTATGATTGAAAATTGCATGTCAATTAACTCTACTTCCTGGGTACAAGATACCGGATCAGGATCTCATTCTTTACGGGGTTTGAGAAACTGTCTAGTTATCAGGGCAGGTGATATAACTCTCAGGGTTCTAACAGAATGAGGATGGACGCTGTATCCGTAGGGAAGTATCACCTAAGATTGACAAGTGAGCAGATGTTGATTTTACATATCTGTTTGTGTGTACCTAGTTAAGTTTGTACTATCATATATGTATCCTTACGTTATAAGGAAGGATATGATTTTACATATGTAAGCGATGTGGTCTACATCCACCTTGATCATGGTTTGATTGGGTCAGGTGCACTAGAGGACAATATATGTGTTAAATCAAGCTCAGGTTATCAAACGTCCAGAACACTCTTATAAGAAAGTCTCCAGAATAAAATATAGCTTTCTTATGGTATTGTAGACTGGGTCACATCAATGAAACAAGGTTGACGAAGTTACATAGAGAGGGATATTTGGATCCGTTCGAATATCAGTCTTATGCTACTTGTCAATCATGTCTCATGGGAAAGATGACAAAGACTCCGTTCACTGGACACGAAGTAAGAGCGAGCGAGCTCTTGGGACTCATACACAGCGACGTGTGTGGTCCAATGTATATACTTACACGAAGTGGTTATTCCTATTTCATTACTTTTACGGATGATTTCTCTAGGTATGGATATGTCTTCTTGATGAAACATAAATCCGAGGCCTTTGAGAAATTCCGGGAATATAAGAATGAAGTGGAAAATCAAAAGGCAAAAGTATCAAGAGACTAAGATCTGATCGAGGTGGTGAATACTTGAGTGCCGAGTTCCTGGATTACCTAAAAGAGAATGGTATTCTGTCTCAGCTTACTCCTCCATACACATCTCAACACAACGGTGTATCGGAAAGGCAGAACAGAAGTCTATTGGATATGGTTCGTTCCATGATGAGTAAGGCTGAGTTACCGCGATCTTTCTGGGGTTATGCACTAGAATCAGCTGCATATCTTTTGAATCAGGTTCCTACTAAGTCAGTGCTTACCACACCATACCAGATGTAGAGTGGGAAGAAACCCTGTCTTAAACAGTTTAAAACATGGGGATGTCCAGCTTTTGTTAAAAAGCAGCATGTGGACAAGCTCGAGACACGCTCAGTATTGTGTAAGTTTGTGGGATACCTAAAGAACTCTAAGGGGTATCTTTTCTATTACGTAGAGGAACAAAAGGTCTTTGTTTCTCGTCATGCCCGCTTCTTGGAAACTGAATTTTTAGAAAATCAGATAAGTGGGAGCGCAATAGAACTGGAAGAAATTCCAGAAACACAAGCTATTACTGAAAGCATAGTGGAACCAGAAGTTTCAAAAGAAAAGGACATTCCCACGCCACTCCGCAGAACTAGTAGGCAGTCTCATCCACCCGAGAGATACTGCGATAGACGGGGATAGAGATGATTGCATCATCAACGATGGTGAGCCAACTAGATTCAAGATAGACATTTAGAGTGGTGACTCTGTAAAATGGCTAGATGCAATACGGACCGAGATGGAGTCCATATACACCAACAAAGTATGAACTTTGAACTTTGCTCCAGAAGGGGTAAAACCCATAGGCTGCAAATGGATCTTCAGAATGAGGATTGGTGTAGATGGGTAGGTTAAAACCTATAAGGCTAGACTTGTTGAAAAAGGTTTTCGTCAAAAACCTGGTTTGGATGATGGTGAAACCTTTTCTTCAGCGGCTATGTTCAAATCCATTCAGATCCTTCTTACCATTACTGTCTTCCACGATTATAAGATCTGGCAGATGGACGTAAAGACGGCTTTCCTAAATGGATATTTGGAAGAGTGCGTCTATATAGATCAGCCAGAGGGTTTCAATCAGTGTGGGAGCAGCGGAAAGTGTGCAAGTAGCTTAAGACCATTTATGGACTAAAGTAGGCATAGCGGAGTTGGAACATCTGTTTTGATGAGACAGTCAAAGAATTCGACTTTATCAATAATCCAGATGAACCAGGTATATATATATATATATATATATATATATATATATTACTATTAGTCAAGGGTTTCTTGTCATAGAGATTCTCCATGAGTGACCTGGGTGATACTAACTACATTCTGGGGATTCAGATCTATCGTGATAGATCAAAGAGAATAGTGGAACTTTTTAAGTCAAGGTACATCAACACCATACTACAAATATTTAGTATGGAAGATTCAAAGCGCGGTAATCTACCGGCTTGTCACGGAATCACCCTATCTAAAGAGATGTCCTAAAGAGAATAATTTGGAAAGGGCTCGCATATCGATTATACCTTACGCTTATGCGGTAGACTCTATAATGTATGCGATGTTGTGTACCAGACCAGATGTTACTTACGCACTAAGCGTGGTAATCCGGTATCAGTCAAACCCAGGGAAGAAGCAACTGGGAAGCAAAAGTGAACATTCTCAAATATCTGAGAAGGACTAAGGAGATGTTCTTGGTGTATGGCAGAAAAGGACCTCCAGATCGAGACTTTTGCTGACTCCAGCTTCCAGAGTGACAAGGACGACTCCAAGTCCATGTCGGGTTATGTCTTTAACCTCAGTGGAGGGGTGGTCTGTTGGAAGAGCTCCAAGCAGAACACCGTTTCTGACTCGATGATGGAAGCGGAGTATATCGCTGCTAGTGACACCGCGAAAGAAATGGTCTGGATGAGGAAGTTCTTAATAGAACATCAGGTGGTTCCTTCCATTGTTGGTCGAATACATTAGTATTGCGACAACAACGACGCTATAGGTTTAGGGAAGGAAACCCACGTCCCATTAGAGATTCAGAAAAATCTTGATGCGGTATTACCTGATCAGGGAGATCATTGACCTCCTGAAGAAATCCCCAGGAGATCGTGGTGAGGAGAGTAGATTCGGAGAATAACACTGCAGATCCACTCACCAGGGCCATCCCTCAGACATGTTCGATAGGTTATTCGAGATCATTTGGTCTGCGATACGCCAATATATGGCCTTAGTGCAAGTGAGAGATTGTCAGTGTTATATGCCCTAGATGCCATTATTGTATCATACTGGTTTGTATATTACTTAATGGGAGCTTGGGATATACACGGATATAGTAACAGTCTTGCTCAAAATGGTAGTATGCTACCTAGTTTGTTTCTACCTCAATATGTGCATATGTTTCTTAGCATATCACTTATACATATTGGTAGAGCCCTTAGGATCTTTGCTTGATTACCAGCGTTGTGATGGCAGTCACACTAGTGGGGGTTGGGTAGTCTATAAGCACATCCTTATGCTGGTCCCTAGTCATAGGATTATCGAGACAGGGCATCGATACTCCATAGTAGACTAGTGTATATGCTTCTCATCCCAGCAGGGGAGATGGTCTGTCCCACAGCCATTAGTACGTCGTACTGGAGATAGTATGCAGGTGCTCATTGGGTTATGAATACACCGGACATGACTCATCGGGAACTGTTGGTGGGTATTATACCTATCGTCGGGTAGCAGTTCCCATGTGACATAAGTACAGCTTAGTCCATTGACTTGACACTACTGCTTCGCCTCGAGTGTGTTCCCACTGTACTTTGATTATTACCCTACCACGCTCAAAGGAGTTGTGCAAACAGGTAATAGTTGGGTGCAGTCCTGAAGCACTTGGAGGCAGTGGCGGTTAGATAGGATTCGTCTCTCCCGGTATTGGGGGTTAATATCGTGCTGTGTTTGGAGAGCCATTACACAAAGTCCCTGGTCAGGGCAAGCGAGATTTACCGGTAGGTACTCCAGTAGTTTCTCAGGGTGTAATAGGCTACGCTCCATCATGACTTTTTGCGCTATTAGGGGTGTGACGATTACCGCCCCTAGGTCCGATATGCGATACTCTTAGACGAACAGATCGGACCGTACGGAGATTGTCACGGATAGGCTCAGTTGGAGTTCGGATGAGTTATTCTCATCGGCTTTCTCATCGACATATACCTGGGGGCCGTTACGTATAACTAGTGCCGCTTGCGGCCTGTGGTTAAACCCACTGCCAGCGTAATGTCGAGTCTTTAGAGTACCACACAGAGGGTTTCCCTGCATCGGGCAAAAGATGTAGAGGTTGTATGGTTTTACGACAGGGTTCGATCGCGTACATATACTTATGCACGGATGATGATTCGGACAGACAATACTAGTGGGCTTTGGTTTAAGCCGGATCCTAATATTGTATCGATGGATTGTTTTCGTCTTTTGTATTCGTATTTTTCAGAATACGAATACGGGTATGTATATACGGACGAGGGGCGTTTTTGTAATTTTGTCAAAAATGTTAAATGAAGATGACATATCATAATTTGTATTTATCATTTAGTATAAATGATTATTCATTTTATGTATTGAGGAAATGAGGTGTAAATTGCATGATAATGAGCATGGCTACATAAGACACATGTTGGGTGTTTCCCCTAATCAGAGCAAAACTCTGTTCAAATTTCAAATTTTGAAATGAAACAGCGCTTCATAATAGCGTCAGCGCTGAGAGTCAAAGACTCTGAGGTAGCGCTCACGTGCAAAGTACATGAGCGCTAGCGCTAAGAGCGCTGCAGCGCACCATGTGCAAAGCACGTAAGCACGTAAGCGCTAGCGTTAAGTGCGCTGCACTCTAAGCAGCGCATCATGAGAGCGCTAGCGCTGGAACTAAATGTTCCCAACCGTTGGATCAAAGATCCAACGAATATGATTAAAAATCATCAGTTGACCAGAATAAAATTCGGTTAAGAAATCATTCTTCAGAATCTTTCCAAACAAAAAGATTTTGCTCTATAAATCAGTGCACCGTCTGATCAATGATCCAATGGTGATTAAAAATCACTAAAATACAGAATAAATTCTGTGTGGGGAAATATTTCCCAATTTTGTTAAAAACAAGAAGATTGCCTTCTGTAAATCAGAAGCCCTAGGATCAAAGATCCAACGGTGGGGAAATCCCCAAATCAATTAGAGAAAATATCTCTTTAACTGATTCAACAAATCAGCTTGCCCTATATAAAGGCCTCAAGACTTCAAGTCTCATGTAGAGGAACCCCCCATAAACTTTGAGAAATTTCAAAAGACAAAGAGCAAGCTCTCAGAAGAAGAAGATTTTCTTCAAGGTAAAAAGAGAACAGAGAGATGAAATCATCTCATATAAAAAGAAGAATTTACTTCTTTTTCTAAGATTGTAGATCTATAAGACCAAGGTCTTTCACAACAGAGATCAAAGTATCTCATCACAAAAAATAAGGGGAAGAACTTAATCTTCTTCAAATCATAGATCTATAAAATATATTGTCTTTCAGAGATTATAATATCTCATTATAAAAAGGGGGGAGAATAATTCAATTCTCTTAGGATCATAGATCCAAAAAGGCAAAGCCTTTCACCAAAAATCTAAGAGGTTGAAACATCTCCTATAAAAATAATAAGAATTTTGTTCTTAGATACACGAGACAAGTCTCTTATAAGAAAGAGAATTTAATTCTCATGATAAAAGCTGCCTAAAAAGAGCCATAGCGCTCCAATAAAAAAAGCGCTTCAGCGCTCCAAAATTAACGCATAGCGTTGCGGAGCTTTAGCGCTCCAAACTTCACCAGAAGTACAATGCGCTCATTGACTGGCGCCAGCGCCAAGCGCGCCATGTGCTCTGTGCACTACTTCACCAGAAG
Source organism: Agapanthus africanus (assembly GCA_030015575.1). Classification (NCBI taxonomy): domain Eukaryota; kingdom Viridiplantae; phylum Streptophyta; class Magnoliopsida; order Asparagales; family Amaryllidaceae; genus Agapanthus; species Agapanthus africanus. Next base: position 762,751,029 of record CM057337.1, read on the forward strand.
CGCAATGCGCTCATTATCTGGCGCTCAGCACCAAGCGCGCCACGTGCTTCGCACGTGTGCGCTACTTCACCAGAAGCGTAATGCGCTCATTATCTGGCGCATAGCGCCAAGCGCGCCACATGCTCCTCACGTGTGCGCTACTTGACAGAAGAGCACTGTGCTCATTGACTGGTGCTCAGCGCCAAGCGCACCATGTGCTCCTCACCTGCGCGCTGAGAGAACATAAATTGTTCTTTAAACAATAAAGCCTCAGAGCTATGATAAGTGCTCAGCACTCAATAAAAGAAAAAAAGGCTGTCAGAATCCAAATTAATGCTCAGCATTGCTAAATGTTGAACATTTTAACTGAGTGGGCCAAGCCCAAAGTGGCTACAGAACCCTCATTCAGATCAATTGAGCCCATGTGCTCACAAATCTTTGATCTTAGTCCCAAATTGGACTACAGATCTCCTAACCAATATTGGTTCAAGGGTACATCTCTTCACTCCTCTGATATTTTTTGTTGTAATCCTTCAACGTCTTCAGAGAGGTGATGGGTCCCGACAACCAGACAAATCACGGACTGTGTGGTCCTTAAACTCATGGACTATGATGTCCTTAAACTTTACAGACTATGATGTGTCTAAACTACCATGGACTGTGGGGTCCTTAAACTCATGGACTATGATGTCCTTAAACTTTACAGACTAAGATGTCTTTAAACTGGACCGCAAAGTCCTTAAACTAAAATAATTGAGTCCAAATGCTCTTTTGTTGGATCTAAATGATCCTGTTAAGTAGATCTTAGTCTAAAATTAGACTAGCGTATTCTTAACAAATTGTTAATTTGATCTTAGTCTAAAATTAGACTAAAGTATCCTTAACAAACGTTTAAGTTGATCTTAGTCTCAAATGGGACTAACGTATCCTTAAACCAAAACCAAAACCCAAATCTAAGAAAATACGGATTTGGACTAATCCACGCCCTACGGGCGACAACATACATTAGTCTCCGTATACAATCCACGGGCAACCAAAAATAAAAAAAACACACACACGACACGAAGTGACCATCTGGAGAAGGAGAAAGTTGTTACCGCGATGCGGTAGCGTAATTAAATGCAGGGGCTTGCGCCTGCAGAGAAGAGCGTCCCCACAATCAAAAACCCCTCAACGAGGGGGAATCTGACGAAGTCTTCTATATCGGCCGCATCCGTTTAAACCTTCGATATATGGTACCATAAATCAACTTGGCATTTTCGGAGAGGTAGACGGATAGCACCAAATAGCATCTGCCCTCGAAATTCAGGCCGGACGTCCCAACGTTCCGGTCGCGTATTTTTGGCGGAGAACAGATTCTGGCACGCCGGTGGGACCTTTTCCTCTTTTCCACTCCACACTTCGTGTGTCGTGTTCGCGAACGAATCGTGGTTTGCTATGGTTGCCTTTGGATGTGAAATACTAAGATTTGGTATCTTGCTCCGTGCAGAGAAACAGAAGATCAATGGTTTCAAACTGCACTAATTGCAACAACTCCCGTTCCGCCTCATCTGGAGGAGTAACCTACGGGCCCCAAGCGGCCTCCCTTTTTACATTGCCGGTGGAACAAGTGACCCAATCCACCACTGGGCTATTCTTCGGGACCATGATCCCACCAACAAGCTTCAACGTTCAGATGCCGACACAGGAAGCTGCGAAGAAGTCGGTCTTTGATCGGCTTGCAACCACCACGGCCCCTCTCAGCGAGTCGTCCAACTCTAAGTCCTCAGTCTTCGACAGGCTGGGTCAAAGCTCAAGTGGGTCCATAAAGATGCTCGCAATACCAGAGAAGGACACTCCAACTCCTGCTGCAGATGAGGACGTCCAAGTTGCTCTCCCTATTCCAAGGTCAGCTTTCGACAGGTTTACCATTCCCTCTCAACATACGTCTGTCTTTGACAGGCTAGCGCCAACAACAGACTCTCATCAGAACAGGGGGCATGGAAAAGCTGATTCAACAGCAGAGGTGATCCCGGCCGCACGACATGCTCGACGTCGCCACTGGTGTCGAGTGAAGAAGGCTGGGGCAGTACCCCTTCTGGACTGACACCGTCAGCTCCAACGGTAGAAGTTGATGCTACTGTTCCAACTGGGAACAATTTTGAACTACTTAACAAGGTGCGCAGGAATTCGCCAACTGCCGTGCTAAAAAATTCTCCTCCGCCTGTTGAAAAGATCACAAGCGCGAAGTCGGAGCAGCCCCCTCAGCGGCTGTCCTCCAAAATTTACAAAGTCTGGCGACAAGTCCAAGACTCGGTGATTGATCAAGATTACCCCCGCCGACAGAAAAAGATGAAAGTTCGGCAATAAGGGGATCACCTTGTCAAGCCACAGAAGGTGTCATTTGTTTGGGTGCCCGCTGCAACGGCTCCCTCAACTTCGACCACCCACAAAAGAAGGAGGACGGAGAAGACCCCTGCGTCTTTGGCAAATTGCAAGGACACTGAATCTAAATGCCCTATGTCTGGGGGCATGGTGGTGCATACCGTCTATATGGTATCCAGAAAAGAGGGTAGCCGTATCTCCACAGGTCATTGACCGCTTACGCGATTAGTGACTAAGGCTCAGGAGCAACAACAACAAAAGCTCCAAGAGATGCTAACAGCTATGGCCGCACTTACGGGACCAAAAGAAAACCCAGAGATATCATCGGGGCAGCGTCGTGAGCAGGAAACAGATGCTGAATTCCTTCGGAGAATGCTTGAGAAGAAGGACAAAGAGGCTGCAGAACAAGCGGCCAATATAAAACAAATGACCCTTTTATTCCAAGATATGGTGAGCCTGATGATCCAGTCGGACCCTCCAGCCGAAAATCCTCCAGTAATAATTGAAGATGATAGAGGAGAGACATTAAATTCTCTGCCGGCTCTGTCAGCAGCCAAGGAGGAGACCATTTCCAAAGCCATGCTCGATAATTATATAGCTCAGCAAATACGAGCTTACCAAGCAAATGAAGCAACCGGCCAAATCGTCAGAACTGGGCGACCATATCCAGGATGGTACGATCAGATAAAATACTCGCCAGGATACACAATTCCTAAATTTCATGTGTACAAGGGGACATGCAATCCCCATCAACATGTCGCTTAGTTCAGGGCTCTTTGCGGCAACACTAGAGGGGATGATAAGCTACTACTTCACCAATTCGTCGGCAGCTTGGCAGAGATGGCGTTCGAATGGTACACAGAGCTTCCCAACGACTCCGTCAAAACTTTTACAGAGATGAAATTGCTGTTCACCCAACGTTTCACCAGCGCTAGCGAGCGCACCCCGATCACCGCGTTAATTAACGCCAGAGTGAAGCCAGGCGAAACATGGGTGCAGTATGCAATACGGTGGCGGAATCTATGGTCGAAGTGCGAGCAGCGCATCGAAGAAGCGCCTGCGGTAGGCATGTTCGTAGGGACCCTCGACCCTCAGGCTACCATTTCATAATTCATGATCTTCAAGCCAACTACTTTCCAGGCCTTGATTGACAAACTGGTCCAAATGGATCAGATGGGTCATAGACCCTCTTCTTCGAACTTGGAATCTCGAAATGAGAAAAGGGAAAGCGACCTTCGTCGCCAATACTCAGCAGCAGCCCAGTGGTCCAAAGCCAACTGATCGCCAAGATGAAAGACGACGATTCTTCAATGAGAAACTGAAGCGCCCTTATTCGTTTCCCTGGGATAAAACGAGGAGACTGTTCGAGCTGGCGGTGCGCAACAGGCTCATCACCTTGCCGGATCCAAAACGCCTATTGCAATCTGGTGAGGCCAATAATCCTAATTATTGCCCCTATCATCAAGTGGTAGGCCATCCAATCGAAGATTTCTTCGTCTTCAAAGGCTGGATTGAGGACCAATACTTACAGGGCAAATTCGTACTATCTGAGAATTAGAAAGTAAGCCCGCCACAGCCGCACGCTCTTAAAAGGGGGGACGCATCGGAGGCATCATGCTTTTTTATAGAAGAAGCTCCATGAGAGGTCGCTCTTTCAGCCAAGACAAAACGAATGCTGAATGATCTCCAAACATGCCCGGCGATTAGATGGAAGAGTCCGTTAGAACCCGAGATCATCGAGAGGATGCTGAAGCTGCGCCCAACGCTGAAAGTTGGTGATGATAGTCAAAACGCCCATGCCCAGCCGTCAAAGTCTTCATAGAAGAAGAAGAAGACCAAAAAGCCTGTGAAAAATGATGACAAGCGCACAGACCTGTAAAAACATATTGACGCGTTACAAGAATATAACCAGAAGGCGCGAACCCCGGTCACAATTCAAGAGTTTCTCAACCAAATCCTTAAAGATGGAGATGGCGACAAAGATGAGGGAGAAGACTCATCAGATGAACTTGAGGATTATGTGGCAAGCTGCCACGTGATCTCTCATTCATTAATAAACGATGAAGAAGCTCCGGATGAAGAGAAACCGGGGGCAGATCCCGAACGTGAACTCCTAGGACCGTCAGATGAGGTGATTGACGCATTCCTGAATGAAGCACTTCTGAAAAGCAAAGCTGATCGAGAACGTGAAATGGCCATATTTGAAAAAGCCAAACGCCGACGACTGGACGAGAGGGTTAAAACACTCCCACCCGATCAAGGCACATCCGCCGCAAATAAAAGCAGGTTCAAGATGAGAAAAAGGTTCGCCAAAGCCGTATCGATGGGAATGAAGCTGCCGCTTTCCGAAGGAAACACTCCTGACAGGATACACCCTAACGAAGAGGATGCACATCCCAACTACTGCTTGTACCATCGGAGGATTGCACACCCTACTAAAGAATGTAACGCCTTTAAAAATTGGTGGTAAGGATATGTTGCTTACCGGCAGCATTTCAAGCGGATGAAACGCAAAACTCTTCGGGAACAAAGAAGCATGACAAATAAGCATAAAAGAACTGCCGGTGAATGTCACATGGTTAATTCTAGAAGATCGCAAGTTCTCACCTTCGGGAGTGATTCTGATGAAGAAATAGCCCTCGGCCATCTCTTTAAGGAATCCATCTCTGAAACAGAAGATATGAAGGCCTGTGAGAATATTCAGCTGCGCAATCGCACGCTACCTGAAAAGAATCTCAGACCCGCAGACAAGGGATCGAACAAAAAGGATAAGGGGAATAAAAAGGTCCTTGAGGATATCACCCTCGATGACCGAGTTGTCGAAGAGCTGGCAGCCAAGGACCCACCTAAGAAAAACAAGGTGGATTACAATGTTCTGGCACACCTGAGGAAAATACCCTTACAGCTAAGCATTCTCGATGCCCTTCTAATATCTAAAGAGGTGAGAGATTCTCTGATCAAGGCATTACAAGAGCTTGACCAGTTTCAAGCTTTCCTCGCCGAAGAAAAGATGAAGGATGAGCTGGAAGAAATTCACACAGCTGACATCACTTTCGGCGATGAAGATCTCTTCCTCGGAACATGCGAGCACAACCGTCCCCTATATGTCTCCGGGTATTGCCATGACATCAAGATAGGGAAGATCCCGGTCGACAATGGATCCTCCGTCAACTTTCTCAATATGAGAGTGTTGAAAGAGATTTGCATGAGAGTTCAACACCTCGCTCGGGATAAAATCACTATCTACGGGTTCGACTCCCAGTCATCACGAACGCTCGGGTCTGTGATACTGACGTTGCGCTTTGAGCTGCTTGTCACGGACATCAAGTTTCATGTCATTGACGCCAAGACTTGCTACAACGCTTTGCTCGGCAGGCCTTGGTTACACAAGTACAATATCATTCCTTCTATACAACATCAGTGTATGAAGTACTTCAAAGATGGTCTCAAATATACCGTGACGGGGGAGCTAAACCCATTCTCCGTGAATGAAGTCCGCAAATACGAGGACGCGAAATACTTCTTGCCAGACTTCGAAGACACGGAAAGGTGCCATAAGCCAGAGAATAAGCAAAATGCTATCACCACTATTCCGGTCTTTGGGAGCGATACCGAAGAGGAGGAAGAGATAGTCTATTCAGGGCCACCCCAATGCAGTAAGCCGGGACCGTCCACCCCTATTCTGGTCTTTGGCAGTGACTCTGAAGATGAGTTCAAAGCAGTATTCTTGGCTCGTTCATCAGTCCAAGCCTTCACCGGAGATGATCAAAGTTTGCAGATCGCCATGGTTCCGCAAGAGCATTACAAAGAGCTCGACGCACTTGATACCTATAGTATGCAAGAACCGCAGACGTTCTACGTCCCTCCCAGGCGAAAAGATGAAAAGGCGATCCTCTTTTATCGGTCCGCTGAAACCAAAATGGATAAAGAAATCTGGCATGGTGCCGATTCTACACTTGACAAGCTCCAACCCATCCGTCTGCCTAGATACTACACAGAAGGATTAAAAAGGCTATTGAGGTGCCAAGGCGTACCTTTGAAGCAGACTGCTCGACAAGCTCAGTTCTACAATAAAATCTGGAACATCCCCGGGCTCAGTGAAGGTTGCCCAATGGGAGAATGGAAACGATCGGGCTTGGATATGTTCAATCCAAGAGACGAGAGCGATTCCATGGCTGCTAAGTTATACATGACTTTGATGAAGAAGGAGATGCTCTGTTAGAAGACGCTAACCCTGAACCAAAACGAGGTTTCGCCATGAAAGTGTCAAGTCCGTCGTTCGAAGAACAGATGGATAGGCTAATAAGGAAAGCGGGTCAAAAGGTCCGGGATGATCATAGCCGCGAAATGGCTATCTATGAGAAAGCTAGAACGCAGCGCCTCCTTCAGCAGGCTACGAAAAATGACGATGTCCTTCGTCGCCAGCCCGTCGTAAAGAAGACTCGACGTGAAGGCAAAAACAAACCGAAGAATAGAAAAAACGTTCGACAGCAGCAAAGCGGGTCCAAGAAGTCACGCGATCGAAAACTGAGTAGCCGGGATCCGTCTCTTATAACGAAGATGGGTCGAGCATATTCTTTTTGCCAAGACAAGATAAGGAAGATATTCGATCTTGTCATAAAACATCAGATGATGACACTCCCGGAGTCCAAGCACCCCGAGCAAGCAGGCGAGGTCTCTCACCCAGACTATTGCTCCTATTTCCGAGCGATAGGACATCCTCTCGAAGACTGCTTCACATTCAAAGACTGGGTAGAAGACCAGTATCAGCAAGACAGGTTCACTTTATCCAGCAGTTGGAGGGTAACCCCGCCATAGAAGCATGAACCGAAAGCCACATATGCAGCGAGAGTAGAGCCGAATCAACGTCGGTCTTAGAAGTGATCTCGCACCTGTCACGTAATAACACTGACAAGAGAAGGAGTGCCCGAGAATATGGATGACCTCTCCTGGTGCTTTGAAAATAATGATGACGAAGTGATCTCAGAGTTTCCACCGGCACCAAAAGAACTAGAAGATGGGATATACACTACTGCAGATAACCTCAGAAAGATTGACTTGGGGATGGCAAACGACCCGCGGCCGATGTTCGTCAGTGAGTTGTTGTCTGAAGAAAAGGTGGATATGCTCAAAGATGTGCTTATACAGTATAAAGACTGCTTTGCATGGAACTATTCCGAGATACCAGGATTAGATCCAGAAATAGCCGTCCACAAATTGGCGATTTCTCTGGACATCAAGCCAATCAAACAAGCGCCAAGAAGAATTCGGCTTGAACTTGAAATGAGCATCAATGCTGAGGTCAAGAAACTAATCGACTCCGGCTTCATCCAAGAGGTTCAGTATCCTGACTGGATTGCCAACATTGTCCCAGTGATGAAGAAAAATGGGACAGTGCGCATCTGTGTGGACTTTCGGGACCTCAACAAAGCTTGCCCGAAGGATGATTTTCCCGTACCGGTTACCGAGCTGATGATAGACAACACGTCCACTCATGAAGTCTTCTCCTTCATGGATGGTTCATCAGGGTACAATCAAATAAAGATGCATCCCGAAGACCAGAAGCATACCGCTTTCCGGACCCCGCTGGGCATATTCTACTACAAAGTGATACCTTTCGGTCTGAAGAACGCCGGCGCTACCTATCAGAGGGCCATGATGAAGATTTTCGATGAACTCATACATGAAGTCGTCGAATACTATATCGATGACCTAGTGGTGAAAAGCAAATCGCACGAGGAGCATTGGGAGCATCTAAAAGTAGTGTTCCGACGTCTTCGGAAATACAACTTGAAGATGAACCTTCTGAAATGGGCGTTCGGAGTTTCCTCGGGTAAATTCCTAGGATTCATCGTGCAACACCGGGGCATTGAAATAGACCTATCAAAGATTAAGGCAATCATGGCAATGCCTCCACCAAGAACTCTCAAACAACTGCGGTCTCTCCAAGGAAAGCTCGCGTATATCCGGCGGTTCATAGCCAATCTTTCCGGCAAATGTCGTCCCTACAGTCACTTGATGAAGAAGGGAACCCCGTTCGTCTGGGATCGCAAATGCCAAAGCGCACTCGACGAAATTAAGCAATACCTGCAGAACCCGCCGGTACTAACCGCTCCGGTCAAGGGAAGGCCTCTCATCCTGTACACAACCGTCCTTGAGGGTTCCTTAGGCGCGCTATGGGCACAAGAAAACGACCAAGAAAAGGAGAGAGCCCTCTACTATTTGAGTCGAGTGCTCCTGGGGGTAGAAAGCAATTACTCCCCCATTGAAAAACACTGCCTGGCGTTGATCTTCGCGATAACGAAGCTCAGGCACTATGAGTTGGCGCATGAAGTCCATCTCATCTCAAAGGTGGATCCTCTCAAATATTTGATGTCAAGAGCCATACTAACAGGACGGCTCGCTAAATGTTCCCTACTCTTGATGGAGTTCTCGATAACATATCATCCTCTCAAGGCAGTGAAAGGCCAGGCCATCGCTGACTTCCTCGCTGAGCATCCGATACCTGCCGATTCATCCCTAAATTGCGAACTGCCAGATGAGCACGCGTTTGACACGATCAACAGAGAGAAAGAAGGGAGTGATATCCGATGGGAACTCTACTTCGATGGAGCATCTTCCATGAAGAAGTGAAAGCACAGCATCCCTATAATCAAATCGGGAGAAGGCCTCATCTTCGTGATGCCACAAGGAGGGATAATGCGCTTTGCCTTCTTCCTAACAGAGCCGAGGATAAAAAATGAAGCCGAATATGAAGCTTTAATAGCAGGTCTTGAGATCGCTATCGACATGAGAATTGAAAACCTTCTAATATACGGAGATTCCCAGCTGGTCGTTAGTCAAGTAAACAACGACCATCAAATGTGCAAATCAGAGTTGGTAAAGTACGGTGAGAGAGTGCAACAATTGCTGACTCAAATCCCTTCCTACACTCTGGAAAGCATACCCCATGCGGAAAATAGCAAAGCAGATGCGTTAGCCAAGCTTGCTGAAGAACTGGCTGACGAAAACCTCGATGATGTGAGGATCGTTGTGCAAAGCCGTCGGGTTCTTACACCGGCAGAAATATCTCCGGAGTCATTTGAAGAAAAGGAAGTGACCAAGGAAACGGCCCTATAAATAAAAGACCAGGAAAAGGCTAAGGATTGGAGAGAAGTCTTTATAGACTACTTCAAATCCCATCGAACACCTTAAGATGCATCCTCATGACATCAGCTCATGAAACGAGCTCTATCCTTCGCCTTCGTCAATGACACTCTATATAAGAGATCATTTGACTCCTTGTAGCTAAGATGCCTGGGACCAGAAGAAGCAAAGAGAGTCTTCTAAGAAACTCATGACGGACTCTGCGGTTCTCATCAAGCCGGGCCAAAGATGAAACTGAAGATCAAGAGGATGGGCTACTATTGGCCCACAATGATCCAGGACTGTCTTGAATACGCGAAGCAATGCCATTCGTGCCAGATTCATGGAGACTTCATTCACCAGCATCCAAACCCACTACACCCAACAGTGGCGAGCTGGCCGTTCGAAATGTGGGGAACTGACATAATCGGGCTCATTGAACCAGTATCGTCCAGAGGACATCGATTCATATTGGCGACAACTGATTACTTCTCCAAGTGGGCAGAAGCAGTACCACTAAGAGAAGTGAAGACGGAGAATATCCTCCATTTCTTCAAGACACACGTCATCTATCGGTTCGGCACTCTGCGACGGATTATCTCCGATAACGGGCCGGCCTACAGAAGTCACAAAATCAGCCGCTTCGCGCAGCAACATAATATAGACTGGAGATACTTTTTGGTCTACAATCCCCAAGCTAACGGTCTGGCTGAGGCTTTCAACAAATCCTTGACGAAGATCGTGAAAAAGGCGGTGTCTCGAAATAAGAAGGACTGGCACGAGAGACTGCATGAAGCTCTCTGAGCGTATCGAACCACGTTCAAAACGGCCACAAACACAACGCCGTATGCATTGGTATTCGGCACTGAAGCAGTACTCTCGTTGGAGATAGAGTTACCCTCCTTACGAGTGGCAGTTTATTATGAGCTAACGGACAAAGAGAATGCTCATCTTTGGCTTGAGGAGCTTGATGCCCTCGACGAAACTCGGCTCATGGCGCAGCAAAACATGGAAGCTTACAAAGCAAATATGATGCCCTCGTATGAGAAATTGACTAGGCCGAGAACATTCCGCCAAGGTGAACTCGTGCTAGTGGTCAAGAGACCTATGATCCCCAATCGTGCCAAACGGGGGAAGTTTGAGCCAAATTACGAGGGCCCATACATCATAGGCAAAGTCTACCAGGGTGTGGCTTACTTGCTCATGGATATGCATGGAGAAATTGCTCATGGATATGCATGGCGAAAGACCCTTCAGGCCAATAAATGGTTGGTTCCTAAAGAAATACTACGCCTGACGAGTTACGGCCTGGGTTAATGATAGATGACGACGCTTATGTCCGCTCGCTATCTTCCCAAGCATAAACTTTATAAGTGGTAGCCAACGAAACCGTTACAACAACGGACCGAAATGTCCCTAAACTAACAACGGACCGAAATGTCCCTAAACTAACAACGGACCGAAACGTTCCTAAACTAACGATGGACCACAATGTCCTAAAACTTGCAATTGACCGAGACGTCTATAAACTACCACAGACCGCAGCATCACAAAGACTGACACAAAAAAAAACGGTACGTCCATAAGCGAGATGGGCACGGATGAAAACCCGAAAGGGCTCCGTGAGTAAAAACAGCAGGGCTACCAGCGAGTTTGTGAAAACCCGAAATGGTGAAATCTCGTTAAAATACACTTGCAAGGTCCTCTCGACCCTGTCAGGAGAAAATACCCGCGTGAGATCCTTACGACTCACAAGGGAGCAACACACTTAGGGATCCCCATGATTCCTAAGGAGAAGTTACACTTACGGGATCCTCACGACTCGTAAGGAGAATTCCCCTTTGAGACCCTCACGGCTCATAGGATTCAAAAGCCTTAAATTATAGAGATTTGAACATGTTCTTAAACCATCACAACCCACAGACTGTCCTACAAGTGTTTCAATATTGACCCTTGTATACAATCCACGGGCACGAATAAACATTTCCCTAACAAAGTCCCATCAGCGACTAGGGATATGCTCACACGGTGAATGACCCTTGTAAGTCCTCTCGACTTATAAGGAGAAAACACTCTTGTAAGATCCTTACGACTTATAAGAGAACATACACTTAAGAATCCTCACGATTTTTAAGGAGAAAACAAACTTACGAGATCCTTACGACTCGTAGGGAGAAATACATTTATGAGACCCTTACGGCTCGTAAAGTCAAAAAGCCTTATTCAACAGGATCCTAACCCTGTTTGCTAAGCCACCTTTGTTCGACATCAACAAAGGCAAATGATGATTCGCTCCTGGCAATGTCCGAGTTGTAGCGATGCTGATGCCTGAATCGGAATCAAATTCCAAGTCCTTTCACGGCAAATGATGATTCGCTCCTGGCAATATTCCAGCCGCAGCGATGCTGATGGTAAGACTGGCACCAGATTCCAAATTCCATACTCGCGATAAAAATCAGCAAGCCAAAAATGCATATGAAATAGCCGAAATGGTAGGGCAACTTGCAACAAAATTGCAAGTAAAATATATGCATATAGAAATAGTCGAAATGATTGGGCAACTCGTAATAAAACGCAGCGAGTAAAAACAAAAAAAATAGCCGAAATGATTGGGCACCGCGCAAAATAGCCAAAATGATGGGGCAATCGCGACTTTCACGATACAAAAAGCTGAAATGATAGAGCATCGCGGAAAGAAATAAAAAAATATAAAATGAAACTTTTGCCCTACAGATGAGATCACATCGATCCCTGTATACAATCCAGGGGTACAAACAAAGAGGGAATCATATCATCCCACCAAGCTCTTTCAAACAAAGAGTCAAATCTCAACGGCGACATCTACAGCCTAGAGATCATCAACGGCGTTTTTCCTCATTCCAGCAGGATACGGACGCGACATCTACCAAACGGAGCTATGGCGAAGTCCCTAGTTCCAGATTTCAACGGCGTCATCTACAGCCTAGAGATCATCAACGGCGTTTCTCCTCATTCCAGCAGGATACGAATGCGACATCCACCAAACGGAGCCATAGCAACGTCCGTAGTTCCAGATTTCAACGGCGACATCTACAGCCTAGAGATCATCAACGGCGTTTCTCTTCATTCCAGCAGGATACGGACGCGACATCCACCAAACGGAGCCATGGCAAAGTCCTTAGTTCCAGATTTCAACGGCGACATCTACAGCCTAGAGATCATCAACAACGTTTCTTCTCATTCCAGCAGGATACGGACGCGACATCCACCAAACGGAGCCATGGCAAAGTCCCTAGTTCCAGATTTTAACGGAGACATCTACAGCCTAGAGATCATCAGCAGCGTTCCTCCTCATTCCAGCAGGATTCAGACGCGACAATCAATCTCGGAGCCACGGCAGAGTCCCTAGTTCCAGATCTCGATGGTTCACAGATAACCTAGAGACTACCTCGACATTCGTCTCATTACAACAGGCGTAAAGTTAGCAAAGCGGGACCGCAACAAAGTTCCCAGCTCCAGGACTCGGCGGTGCACAGACAACCGAGATTCAACCCCTGACCCCGTACGGCCAAAGTCAATCCTGACCCCGTATTACTAAAGTCAACCCCTGACCCCGTACGGCCAAAGTCAATCCTGACCCCGTATGGCTAAAGTCAACCCCTGACCCCATACGGCCAAAGCCAATCCTGACCCCGTATGGCTAAAGTCAACCCCTGACCCCTTACGGTCAAAGTCAATCCTGACTCGTATGGCTAAAGTCAACCCCTGACCCCGTATGGCCAAAGTTAATCCTGACCCGTATGGCTAAAGTCAACCCCTGACCCCGTACGACCAAAATCAACCCCTAACCTCGTACGGCCAAAGTCAATCCTGACCCCGTATGGCTAAAGTCACCCCCCTGACCCCGCGGAACACGGCTAAAGTCAATCCTGAACCCGTGGAAAATGGCCAAAGTCAACCCTCGACCTCCCGATCAAAGCAACGCTTTGATTCGGGAGCAGGTCAACTCATCAATCACTTACGAGTCCTCTCGACTTGTAAGGAAGAAAATTCTCTTGTGAGATTCTTACGACTCTCAAGAGAAAAACACACTTAGGAACCCTCACGATTCCTAAGGAGAAAATACATCTATGAGATCCTCTCGACTCGTAGGGAGAAAAATCTTTATGAGACCCTCACGTCTCATAAAGTTGAAAAGTCTTAGGTGGCAGATCTTAACCCTGTCTCCTAAACCATCATTGCCCTGCAGAGAGGTCAAGATAGACTAACTACGGGCCATATTCTCCGAAGTCGAATATCGGCAAGGAGGGAAACAATCACTTACGAGTTCTCTCGACTTCTAAGGGAGAAAATTCTCTTGTGAGATTCTTACGACTCTCAAGAGAAAACACACTTAGGAATCTTCACGATTTCTAAGGAGAAAATACACCTACGAGATCCTTACGACTCATAGGGAGAAAGATCTTTATGAGACCCTCATGGCTCATAAAATTGAAAAGTCTTAGGCGACAGATCCCAATCCTGTTTCCTAAGCCATCACCACCCTGCAAAGAGTCCAAGATGGACAGCTATATACTATCTACAGGCCACATTTGCTAAAATCACATGGCAACAACACAGCAAAGAGAAGAAAGCAACAGTAGAACAAAAAAATGTGTATCTTTTATTCATGAATTCAATTGAGTACAAGACAAATCATATAAAAGAATAAGAATGGATACATGTTATTCAAAGATTACAAGTGTTCAATCTATACAAAAGCAGCTACTGAGAGGGAGGCGTCTTCAATAAATCAGCTAGTTGCTCACTCACTTTTCTTAACTCCTTCTCACGATCAGTCGCCGCGGCCAGCTCTGCTTTAATTTATGCCCGTTGCTGCAGACAAGATGAAAGTTTCTGATCAATTTCCTGCTGAACATCCTCCTGACTCTGCGCAACCTACTCACTAAGATCAAGCTTCTTCCTCAGCACCAGCCCGTCAGAGATACATCATTAAAGGTTTTCAAAGATGGAGTTCAGCTGGGCAGCATTTGCTGCGACCTCAGCACGCAGTTGAACAGATTCAGCGGAAGTCGCCTCACGTTCGTTTCGTTAATGGTTGCCTCTCGTTCGAAATGGCGAAGGAACAGAACGCTCTGCTCAACCCATGCAGCTCGCTGGGAGTTCAAAGCCAACATCTCCAAAACATGACGCCTAAGCTCAAGCTCATGCAGGCAGGACTCAATCTTCCTGTAGTGATTAACCCAAGACTCAACGACGCCTTCGCTATGGAAGTTCACGAGCGTCGCCAGCATGGGATTAACCTCGGCAGCAAAATCTGTAGCAAATGCAGGGGCCTCCGCGTCAAGCTCCTCGATGTACTCACTTAACATGCGTAGGCTGGTCACGACGTCCTTGGAAGATGGACGTCTGGAAAAGGGCCTTGCCGGCATTTAGATGCGAGATTCGAAGGGACCTGGAGTCAGCGCGATTGCTACAAAACAAATCATAGTCAGATATTGGCTTAAGAGACAAAGAAGATGCAAGAGCAATGAAGGCTACTATACCGGTTACGGCAGGTGGCAGAGCTGGGAGTACTGGTGGCGCAACAATACTTTTGTCCCTTCCTTCAATTTGTAGCACTTTAATCAATTTAAAGTTAACAATGGCAGGGTCACCCATTAAAGAAAAGAAAAGACGTCGGTTAGAGAAGATACTCACCGGCACCAGCAGGTAGACTAACTTCCGAATGGAAGGAGAAGTGCGGTTCAACACTTGATACAGATGATCGAAGAGAACTCCTGTAAGGTTACGATGATACATAGTCAGTACACGAAAAATGCTGTCCCTGATTTAAATTAATCGCAAACCCATACCTTCTAGCATTTGAGAGGATATAAAAGGAGACGAAGAGGCAGCTACCGTCAAAACAGCAGCTGGTGGTGCTTCTTCAGGTGTCGCAACCTCAGCGCTCACCACACCTACATTTGAAAGGAACAAAATGTCATCAGAAGGGATTGCAAAACGAAAAGAATGCAGCGACCCAAGACCTACCAGATAGGTCATTAGCCAAAACGGTGACGGAAGCATCGCCAAGCATCACGACTTTTTTGATCTTATTCGGGAGGATGGTTTCGCCGCCTGTGGGTTCGTCCCCTGATTCCACGAGGACCGTCGTGACACTCACAATGCCAGGTGATGGCAGGGAACCACAGGTGGAAAGAGCGGCAATTGGAGCAGTCCCGGACTCCTGAGAAAGAGTATCCGCTTCGGGCTCGGTAATTGCTGTCATCTTGCCTGCCACCACCTCACCCAGATTTAGCCCTGCAGGATACGATATATGAGAATTTGAAGATCAAACTCTAATAAAAGGACTCGGTGTTACGTTATCTTGAGACAACTTTTCGATTGCCTCCCGAGCCGTGCGTAAAACCTGTCTACGAATGGTAGACAAGGCGGCTGGAGCATCTTCGGAGGAAATAATGATGGATGAAATAGCGCTTGAGCCTGCACCTATAGCCAAAGCGGCATCATGTTCCTTAGTTGCGCGCTTTCTACGCTTCTTGTCGGCCTTGGCAGAGAGAAGTGACCTCCTCAAAGCCTCCGTCAAGGAGATGTCATCATCCGAACCAAGTTCTGCCTGTGAAGCCTCTACGACATCCGTCATCGGCTGTTTGAGCAAGGCTTCTTTCGGCAATACTGGGGGAGCTGGGACTTCGGCAGCCGGCCTTGGGAGCGTCGCCGCGTCACCACTTGCGATTGGCACTACACTTGGGATAACCTGAGTCAAGGTAGTCCCTGCAATAAGTTGGAAAAGAAGAGTTAGTTTACCCATAAAAACGGGAATGGAGGCACAGTGAGCCAAAATGTACCAATGCCCAAGGAAGCATGAAGCCTTTCCTCCTCTTCAAAAGTCTTGAGAGAAGCCTCGAGAGCTTCTTCAGTGGAGATGCCTGTTGAAGAAGAAGTGTCAGTCAAGGCATGATAATAAGAACGTAACAGCGAAAAGATACGACTGAAGTTTACCTGACTGTGCAAGGGTGACCAGTCTTGCTTCGTGGCTTGCCAATCTCTCTGAAGCTGCAATAGCGGCCTCGAGGTCGGTATCATCCGGTGCCATGAATAAGCCTTCATTGGTCCCGTATTCACTTATGCCCTCACTGTAAGGAGCATGAGGCTCCTGGCCGAATATAACATCTGCAGAGAGTATTGACTTCTTTCTTTTCTGCGAGCGAGTGCCGGTAGCCGCTAGCACAAGTTTACGCTTGGTGGGCACTTTTGGGCGACGAGTCCCAATTTCCGTACCCACACCCGACTCGGGAGACACGGCAACTACCTCTTTTTCAGGCATATTAGGTAGGGGCAGCTCACGTATAGCACGTGGAACCACAGCCGCAGCAGCTTCTCTCAAGGAAGGACGGACAATGGTCTGTCGCTTCAGAGGAACATTTGGATTACCAGCCGGCGCTGCACCTTTGCGATCAAGCAGCAGTCTCTTTTTCTCTCTAATAAGGGTGCCCATCGAATGTTGGTACCACATCACATATACGTTTAGGGATTTTGGAACGCAACTCGGCTCACTAATAAAGAAATTGGAGCCGGTGTTCAACCGCATAAAATGATGCAACGCGCTCCGGATACCCTCTTCAGTAGCAGCCGGTTCTGCCAAGAAGGCCTCAAGCGGGACGCCCTGATTATAGCTTAACTGCTGGGCGAAATGATGCGGGTTGTATCTCATAAACAACTCCGAATTATTCTTCCTAAACACGAGCAAGCCCGGCCTGATGGAGTATAAAGGAAGAATCTCCCGAGCTTTCAAGACAAAGGCCCCGTCTTTAAAGATGTCCTGCAATGGCTGCACCGTTTTTGTGGATTCCTGGCCGACGGTCAAAATTTTATCGGTGAAGGTCATGCCATCTCCAACCGTGCGTGGACGAAGGAGCAAACCCCTAGCTTCCCATGGTGTTGGATTTACAATGGATGCGTCGACTAGCCGCATAATCCGAGGGAACTTACACTTGTCATAGAAGCAAAGCCTTTTGTGGATACCGAAGATGCCAAGTACATGTAGCTCAATCCAGGACATAAAATAATGCATCGAGAAGTTCACGAACCGCACCCCTGGTTCAGTGGTGTCTGCTTCCAAGCTGAGGCCATGATATAAATGGGCTAACCCAGCGATCCTGATGGCCACTTGCATCCCAGCAACCATTCGGTGAGCTGGATAAAAAACGGACGGCCTCATATGGCGAGGGTGCATCGGAAGTGCAAACTAGTTTAGCTATAACCTGAGGAACCCCAGAAAGAATGTTTCTTCATCAATTCCAGGAGTTGCAAGTTCTGTGAAAGAGACGACCGGGGTGTTGGGGAGAAAGAAATTTATCTGATCCGCCTCCGCTGCCGGTTGGTTGTCCAAACCGAAATCAAAGGGATCGTCGAGTTTGGCAAATTTCACGACTTCCTTCGACAGGACTTCCGAGCGGAGAAAACGGGCGATGAAATTTGTGAAATTAACCCCGTGGCCTCCGGATTCGAGAAAGAGGCTCTCATAGATATTCAACACCTTTATCAAACTCGGGAATTGGTGTTGAAAGGCGTTATCTGGGGTAAGACCCATTACCACTGATTTGGTGGCAAAAATATACTCATCCGGAGGAAGCAGCTCCTCATAATGTTCCCCCCTAACTGGTAAGCCGGAAACCTCGGTAAACTCCTTTAAAGAAATTGAAACTTCTCGATCCAACAGGAGGAAGGTGTAGGTCGGAATATTCCATTGCTCCAGAAAAGCCTTGACCCACCAGGCAGGAGGCGTGAAATACTGGAAGAGTGACGCATAAACTGCGGGATACAATCCAAGCTTCAGCAGTTGCGACTTCTTAGCCGTCAAAATATAGCGGGCCCATTGCAGATATCTGGCTGGGTGACGGGGAGTTAAGCCTATATTATATGGCTGTCCCTAAGGACGCGACTCACCCTGGCATATACGCCGTCCTAGAGTATCCAAAGCCGCTAGCGGCTGTACGGGTATTGCAGCCATAGAAGGCTGAAGGAGACCCTCCGAAGTCCAATTGACCTCCTCCACGACATAGTTTATCGGGGGTGCATCTGCATAAGGGATCATCGAGATAGGCTCCGAGGGCATCGCACAAGAAAAGCTCCGCCGGCCTCTGATAATTTGACTATACCATCTACCCCATAGATGAAGATTCTTGTGCTCTGGGTCATGATCCTTTATCAATGCGAATACTTCCCTATCCACTGGCACTGTAGGGAATTCGCCTTCTGAACGGACAAAGGGAAACGAAGTATCGAGAGACATAGTACCTGCGCAGAAAAGAACAAAGTTAGCCGTCAATGCTACAAGTCAAGTTCAGTACTTGGTACTTCAAATCCGTACCATACTGTAATGCAGTAAAAAGGGGCTAAAGGGGACCCACACAATCTAGATGATAACTCATCATTAATAAAATAATCTCATCATTTGATAAGACTGTCATTAAATGAGGAAATTCTCAAAAGATTCTCATTTAATGAGGGCCCTCGGGCCAAGGAGTAAATCTCCCATTGAGAGCAGCACTCTACAGCAGAGTGACATCTGTCAATTCTGATGTTGAAAGGAATAAAATTCCTCAAAAATCTTGAAGAGCCATACTCTGTAAAAAGATGGAATAACCCATCAGAAAATTTAAAGCAAAGTTTTTTAATGAATCAAAAATTCCGAGATCTTCAAGATCTATGAACAAACTCCAAGAGTTTTCATGAAAGATTAACAAAATCTATATGATTTGAAAAGAGCAAAGCTCTGTTAATGGGTTAAGAAACCCTAAGAAAGATCTCTTTAGATCCATGAAGAGCAAAGCTCTATTGAGAAACCCTAAAAATCTATATGATTTGAAAAGAGCAAAGCTCTGTTAATGGGTGAAACCCTAGAAAGATTTAATCTTTACCTAAATTTTTGGCAGAGTTTTGTCCCTAAGAAAATTCTTAAGATGAAGAGCTATGCTCTGAAGGAGAAATAATTCTCAGAAAAAAGTAAGAAGATGAACAGAGATCATCTTAAAGGGCCAAGGGTCCTATTTATAGGCACTGAGAGCCGTTTCAACTTCTAAGTTGATCTAAGGGCGCAGATGCTGCCACCGATGCACTCACGTGTGAGCCACATGAGCGTAACGGTGGGGGCATTTGTTTCCCTCAATCAGCAAAGCTCTGTTCAAATTTCAAATTTTGAAATGAAACAACGCTTCATAATAGCGCCAGCGCTGAGAGTCAAAGACTCTGAGGTAGCGCTCACGTGCAAAGCACATGAGCACTAGTGCTAAGAGCGCTGCAGCGCACCACGTGCAAAGCACGTAAGCGCTAGCGCTAAGTGCACTGCACTCTAAGCAGCGCATCATGAGAGCGCTAGTGCTGGAACTAAATGTTCCCAACCGTTGGATCAAAGATCCAACGAACATGATTAAAAATCATCAGTTGACCAGAATAAAATTCGGTTAAGAAAACATTCTTCAGAATCTTTCCAAACAAAAAGTTTTTGCTCTGTAAATCAGAGCACCGTCGGATCAATGATCCAATGGTGATTAAAAATCACTAAAATACAGAATAAATTCTGTGTGGGGAAAGATTTCCCAATCTTGTTAAAAACAAGAAGATTGCCTTCTGTAAATCAGAAGCCCTAGGATAAAAGATCCAGCGGTGGGGAAATCCCCAAATCAATTAGAGAAAAGATCTCTTTAACTGATTCAACAAATCATCTTGCCCTATATAAAAGCCCCAAGCCTTCAAGTCTCATATAGAGGAACCCCCCATAAACTTTGAGAAATTTCAAAAGACAAAGAGTAAGCTCTCAGAAGAAGAAGATTTTCTTCAAGGTAAAAAGAGAACAAAGAGATAAAATCATCTCATATAAAAAGAAGAATTTACTTCTTTTTCTAAGATCATAGATCTATAAGACCAAGGTCTTTCACAACAGAGATCAAAATATCTCATCACAAAAAATAAGGGGAAGAACTTAATCTTCTTCAGATCATAGATCTATAAAACAAATTGTCTTTCCGAGATTATAATATCTCATTATAAAAAGAGGGAGAATAATTCAATTCTCTTAGGATCACAGATCCTAAAAGGCAAAGCCTTTCACTAAAAATCTAAGAGGTTGAAACATTTCCTATAAAAATAATAAGAATTTTGTTCTTAGATCCATAAGACAAAGTCTCTTATAAGAAAGAGAATTTAATTCTCAGGGCGCAAAAGCTGCCTAAAAAGAGCCATAGCGCTCCAATCAAAAGAAGCGCTTCAGCGCTCCAAAATTAACGCATAGCGTTGCAGAGCCTTAGCGCTCCAAACTTCACCAGAAGCGCAATGCGCTTATTGACTGGCGCTCAGCGCCAAGCGTGCCACGTGCTTCGTACGTGTGCGCTACTTCACCAGAAGCGCAATGCGCTCATTATCCGGCGCTCAGCGCCAAGCGCGCCACGTGCTCCGCACGTGTTCGCTACTTCACCAGAAGTGCAATGCGCTCATTATCTGGCGCATAGCGCCAAGCGTGCCACGTGCTCCTCACGTGTGCGCTACTTGACAGAAGTGCACTCCGCTCATTGACTGGCGCTCAGCGCCAAGCGCACCACGTGCTGCTCACGTGCACGCTGAGAGAACATAAATTGTTCTTTAAACAATAAAGCCTCAGAGCTATGATAAGTGCTCTGCACTAAATAAAAGACAAAAAGGCTGTCAGAATCCAAACCAATGCTCAGTATTGCTAAATGTTCAACATTTTAATTGAGTGGGCCGAGCCCAAAGCGCCTTTATAATTTTGTCAAAAATGTTAAATGAAGATGACATATTATAATTTGTATTTATCATTTAGTATAAATGATTATTCATTTTATGTATTGAGGAAATGAGGTGTAAATTGCATGATAATGAGCATGGCTACATGAGACACATGTTGGGTTTTAAGACCATGACTCATTTGTTGTAACTTGAACCTAATTTTATTATTCATTAGTGATTTATTGATGAATTAATTCATATGGTTCAGTTTGCAACACTTGAAGAGAGAGAAAAACAACAACTCATTCTCATGCTTCTTCTTCACCAAAATTTCCTAAAGCTATCTTCATCACCCTCAAACCCTAGAACACTCATGTGTTGAGTAAGCTAGGATGAAAAGAGATATCCCAATCCATCTTCATACTCTACATCATCTATGACATCTTGTGTATCGAACATGATGCCCTAGTAGCTTCGGTTGAGGTAGGAGCTTGATGCACATTCTCTCGGGTGGATCATCTTCGATTTGAGAAGGCCGACGAGGAGGCGGCAATCTGATATGATCCATGGAGTCGACGACGAGGTGGGGGACAGCGAGGAATGACGACCCGAAGGACATGAACGTGAGGTATAACTTCTGTACATGTAGTTAGATCTCATGTTCTCGTAGTTAGTAAAGGTTTAGCAACGATCTTGGCATATAGTCTATGTCACGAAGCTTTTGAAAACCGGTTTTTTGAAATTCCGCCTCCCCGCGATCCCGTGGGGTGCGTGTCATGGACTTATAGCTTTTTTAGCGACATGGACGGTCGGTGTTGCTTTTTTTGCGACTTGGACGGTCGGTACTTCCCTTTTTATAACGTGGATGGTAGGTGCTACTCTTTTTATGACTTGGACGGTCGGTGCTGCCCTTTTAGCGATGTGGACAGTCAGTTCTGCCATTTTTGCGACTTGGACGGTCGGTGCTGCCCTTTTTACGACATGGACGGTCGGTGCTGCCATTTTTGCGATATGGACGGTCGGTGCTGCCCTTTTAGTGACATGGACGGTCGGTGCTTCCATTTTTGCGACTTGGACGGTCGGTGTTGCCATTTTTGTGACTTGAACGGTCGATGAATTGCTCCTCTTCTTGCGATGTCGGGGTTGATTTGTTTCTGAAGTGGAGCTTGATTCCACCGAGGAGGTGGTTGGTTGAATTGTTTGATTTGATTTATTTTGGGAGTTCCCTACCCGTCCAACAGGACTTTTGAGTTTGGAAGCGCTACTGGATGGGACATTGATTTGATTTGTTTGATTTCTGCCTTATTTTGCGGGACTTTTGAATTTAAGAGGAACTTGGAATTTGTATTTTGTTTGGCATCAACATTGCTGCACTGGAATAATGCCAGGAGCAACTCATCATTTGACTTTGGGAAAACTTGGGATTTGGGTTTTTGGAGCATGCCCATCGCTGGAATAATGCCAGGAGCAACTCATCACTAGAATAATGCTAGCTTTTAACGGACCATTTTGGAGGCCAGTTGGTTCGTTTGCCAACAGCAGGCCAGACTTTTGCTTCTATTGCAAAAGAACAGGGCATCTTGTGAAGAACTGTCGCAGGGTGAACAACTTGTGCCTGATCTCTGGGTCTTCTGCTTACGCCATTGGAGCATGCCCACAAAACCGAGGACCCAACAACCCTCCGGCTAGACCGGCGATCCAAGCTCCTGCTACCGGCTAGCTCTACCAGCTCCAGCTCCCCGCACCGAGACCACTCAACCCCAACGCCGAGTGTTTTACCAGTCACAGAGGAAAGTGCCGTGACGCCAAGCATTCACCATGTCGGTTGAAGAGGCTGAAGCTACGGGTCAGGTTATCACTGGTAAATCCTTTCCTTATTCTCTTTTAAGTCCTTTCAATTCATAATCATCTTATATCTGTTATACCTAAACTTATCCCACATGACTTAGGTACAATCTTAGTATCCTCCCTACCTGCTTTAGCGCTCTTCGACACTGGGGCATCATATTGATTTATGTCGCAATGGTTCATCCGAACTCATGCAATCCCAGTAAACTGCTCGTATCCAGCTGGAATGTCAGTTCAGGGAACGATGTTCTAAAAGCAACTTTGGGATACGATTTGTGTCTACCGGTCGTCTGCAGTTGAGAATTTTATACGGACTTCAATGTGCTCGACATACCAAACTTCGACATAGTCTTAGGAATGGACTGGCTGGGAACTATCTTCGCTGTCATCGACTGTCATCAAAGAAGGGTAGTGCTCAAAATACCAGATCATCCAGTGTTCTATTTCAAGTGTGGAGACCGTACATTGGAACCTAGCGTCTACAAAGCAAAACCAAAGAAAGCAGAGGTTGCAGCATTGCAAGAGGAAGAATTGAAGCCAAAGATAGTTCGAGAGTTCGATGATGTATTCCCGGAAGATATTTCAAGTTTGTCTCCGGATCGAGCTCTTGAATTCAGTATCGATTTACAACCCGGCGCACAACCAATAATAAAAGCTCCGTACCGATTAAGTCTTGAGGGATTGAAGGAGATCCGCATTCAGTTGGACGAACTCCTAAAGAAAGGTTGGATTCGTCCCAGTACTTCAAGCTGGGGATCTCCGGTGCTACTGGTGAAGAAGAAGGAAGGATCCTACAGGATGTGTGTGGATTATCGAGCTCTGAACAAGGTGAAAATTATGAACAAGTATCCACTACCTCGTATCGATGACCTTTTCGATCAGTTAAGTGGATCTTGTGTCTTTTCAAAGCTAGACCTTCGTTCGGGTTATCATCAGGTGAAGGTCAAAGAGTCCGACATTCCGAAGACGGCGTTTAGGACTCGTTATGGTCATTAATCGTAATGCATTTTGGAGTGACAATGCACCTGCTATCTTTATGAACCTGATGAACCAAGTTTTCCAAGAGTACCTAGAAAGGTTTGTTGTCATCTTCATCGACGACATCTTAGCGTATTCAAAGAATCGGAAAGAACATGCCGAGCACTTACAAATTGTCCTGGAGACATTGTGACAACATCATCTCTACGCCAAATACAGCAAGTGTGAATTTTGGCTAGATCAAGTCAGATTTCTCGGACATATTGTTTTAGGAGAAGGAATCTCTGTGGATCCAATTAAGGAGTCAGTTGTCAGCGAGTGGCCGACACCAAAGACGGTGAAAAATATACGAAGTTTCTTAGGCTTAGCAGGATACCATCGACGATTCATCGAAGGATTCTCAAAGATCGTGTTCTCGCCAAAAAATTTGGCTCAAAACTTGCTGTTCCCTTATTAAAAAAAGGGAAATCTCAACGTGTTAGACACGTGCACCCACATGCAAAGTATGTAAGTACCGCCTCAGATAGGATTAAATCCTTGAGCGACTCACGTGTTTCTACGTGAGCGTCAGCGCTAGCTTCTGTTAGGATTAAATCCTATAGTGGCGCCTCACGTGGAACACACGTGAGGGCCGGCGTGCAAACCACGAGAGTGGCTATTTATAAAAGAATTAAATTCTTAGGCGGCGTCCACGTGCATAGCATGTGAACGTCGGCATCCAAATTAAAGAGGGTAGAATTAAAATTCCAATTTGGGGGATATTTCCCTAAAATCTGGGATATTCTTTGTTAAATAGAGCCTTTGGATCAAATATCCAATAGCGACAATAAATCATCAAATGATAGAATTAAATTCTATTAGGGGAAAATATTCCTCTGATCTCTATAAATAAAGAAGATATTCTTTGTTGGATCAAAGATCCAATGATAGAATTAAATTCTATGTGGGAAATATTTTCCCGATCTTCCTAAAATAAGAGAGATCTGCTCTGTTAAACAGAATTAAATTATATGGTTAGGAAAATATTTCCTAATCTTGTTAAACTAACAAGATATTGGCTCGATTGGATCAGATGGGTCAAGACTCTTCCTCATCCGATGAAGATGTATGGAAAAAAAGGCAAGGTGGCGTTTGTCGCCAACGCTCAACAAAGAATGAGCAGCTTCGAAGCAACCTGTCGCCAAAACAGCGACAGCACGGGTTCTAGCCTTCAAAAGATTGGGGCACGAATACTTGCTCCCCCGGGATATATGCAGTGGGCATATTGCTCACTGGCGGAATAATCTCTAAGCCAGATGGTCTTTTTTTCAAAAAAAAAGGAAAGATATTAAGAGACCTACAAACGGGTCCTACAATCAAGTGGAATATCCCACTTGAAACGAAAAAAACCATGGGAGGGATGTGAAATCCATGTCCCGCTCTGAATCAGACGATGGGGGGAAAACCCCCGAGTCAAGTTCATTCTTCCAAGAAGGAGAAAGACTCGGCAGAAAGAATGACGTGATATCTCGTTCCTTCGTATATGAAGAAAATGCTCCATCAGTATCGGAAAGTGACATTGATGAGCAGGGAGCAGGTGCTGTGTAAAATACCCGGTACTTCCCGCAAAACAACCCGATGGGCACAATGATAGATGAAGCAGTCCAAGAAGGTGAAGATAGTCTATGGCGTGAAGTGTCCATGCAAACAAAAGACATGCAGCAGCGCCTCAGCAAACAATAGTTGGAAGGGATGGGTTTTGCAACTCTCCAACCGAATGATAAAATGGACCGAAACGTCCCTAAATTAGCGCGTTCCCCTAAAAAAACGGGAATGTTAGACCGAAACGTGCTTAAACCAACAACGGACCGAAACGTCCTTAAACTAATATTCGTCCCAAATATGGGAATGCTGGACCGAAACGTCCTTAAACTAATATTCTTCCTCAAAATGGGAATGTTGGACCGAAAAGTCCTTAAACTAAAAATTTGCCTCAAACATGTTGATAATGGACTGAAACGTCTCTAAACTAGTGTGTCGCCCTAAACTAGCACATCGCCCCAAAATCGGCGATATGCTCCATTGAGATCTATATTGCAATTGAATTCATAACGGTGAAAGTTGTAACTCAAGTCCTACCGGCTATACAGCTACTCCATCGATGATCCTACCCCCAGGTCCCACCGGAAAAAAGACGGGTCACCTGCGGCGAACCTACTATCGAGAGTTCCATCGTTCAAAAAAAAGTTATGCCCACGAGCGAATGAGCACGGATGAAAACTCGAAAGGGCGCTGTGAGTAAAAACAGCAGGACTGCCGGCGAGTTTGTGAAAACCCGAAAGGGCCCAATCTCGTTTAAAAAAGAGAGAGAGAAAAAAGAAAAGAGAAAAAATAAAGACGGTATGTCCACAAGCAATATGTGCATGGATGAAAACCCGAAAGGGCGCCGTGAGTAAAAACAGCAGGACTGCCGGCGAGTTTGTGAAAAGCCGGAAAGGATGCAAACTCGTAAAATAAAAATATTCATGTGCACTTGCAAGGTCCTCTCGGCCTTGAGAGGAAAAAAAAACTTGCATGAGATCCTTACGACTCACAAAGGAGCAATACACTTAGGAATCCCTACAATTTCTAAGTAGAAAATACACCTAAGAGATCCTCACGACTCATAGGGAGAAATAACTTAATGAGACCCTTACGGCTCATAAAGTCAAAAAGCCTTAGTCGACAGGATCCTAACCCTGTTTGCTAAGCCACCTTTATTCAAATCAATAAAGGCAAATGATGATTCGCTCATGGCATCCCAGTTGTAGCGATACTGATGCCTAAACAGGTGTCAAACTCTAAGTCCTCTCACGGCAAATGATAATTCGCTCCTGGCAATATTCCAGTTGCAGCGATACTGATGCTAAGATTGGAATCAAATCTCAAGTCCCTGACTCGTAATAAAACTCGGCGAGTCAAAAAAATGCATATGAAATAGCCGAAATGATGGGGCAACTCGCAATAAAAATCAGCGAGCAAAAAAATATATGCATATGAAACAGCCAAAATGTTTGGGCAACTCGCAATAAAAAATAGTAAGTAAAAAAACGATATAGCCGAAATAATTGGGCACCGCATTAAATAACCGAAATGATTGGGCAATCACAATTTTCGCGACATAAAAGCTAAAAAGATAGAGCATCGCGGAAAAAATAAAAAAAATGAAAATGAAACTTTTCTGCTCTGCAGGTAGGTCCATACCGACTCCTGTATACAATCCATGGGCATAAATGAAAGAAAGGGTACCATATTTTTCCACCCGGCTCCGTCAAAGGAGAGCCAGATTTTAATGGCAACATGTACAGCCTAGAGGTCATCCCGACGTTCTTCTTATTTCAAAAGGATGTAGATACTACGTCAACAAAGCTCCAAGGAGCCAAAACAAAAAAAGAGTGACGACAAAATCCTAACTCCAGCTCGACCTGCTTCTCATGCCAGCAGGATGCAGACGCAATGTCAACAAGGACACAAGGGCCAAATCAAAGTGGAGTTATGGCATATTCCTAGCTCCAGATCTTGATGGCGACATCTACAGCCTAGAGATCGACTCAACGTGCTTCTCATGCCAGCAGGGTGCAGACACGACGTCAACAAAGGCTCCAAGAAGCCAAATCAAAAAGGAGTGACAGCAAAATCTTAACTCCAACTCGACGTGCTTCTCAAGTCAGCAGGATGTAGACAAAACATCATCAAAGACCCAAGGGTCAAACAAAAAAGGAGTAATGGAAAAATCCCATCTCCAGTTCGACGTTCCTTCTCGG
The DNA here is from genome assembly GCA_030015575.1 of Agapanthus africanus. Lineage (NCBI taxonomy): Eukaryota > Viridiplantae > Streptophyta > Magnoliopsida > Asparagales > Amaryllidaceae > Agapanthus > Agapanthus africanus. The sequence continues at coordinate 762,778,832 of CM057337.1, forward strand.
TGCAGATGCGACGTCAACAAAGGCTCCAAGGAGCCAAATCAAAAAAGGAGTGACGGCGAAATCCTAACTCTGGCTCGACGTGCTTCTCATGCCAGCAAGATGCAGACGCAACGTCAACAAGGACCCAAGGTTAAATCAAAATGGAGCGATGGCATATTCCTAGCTCCAGATCTTGATGGCGACATCTACATCCTAGAGATTGACTCGACATGCTTCTCATGCCAGCAGAATGCAGACGCGACGTCAACAAAGACCCAAGGGTCAAACAAAAGAGGAGTGACGGCATATCCCAAGCTCCAGATCTCGATGGCAATACATACAGCATAGAGGTCATACAGAGGTCTACCCTACTTCAACAAAGAATCGGTGAGACATCGTTAGAACAAAAATGAAGTGACAGCATATTCCCACTTCAGGTCTTGACGGCAACTCATATAAAGCCTAAAAGACCATCGGAGATCATCCCAACCCCAGAAGGGTGTAGTTATGACTCATCGGGGCTCTAAATTGAGCCTAACCTTAGGTAAAAGGCGTCTGGCAAATTCTTAACGCTTGCTCCTCCGATGGTAATATGACCTAAGGAGATTACTTAAAGACGTCTTGTCCAGTCCCCGAAAGGATCAGAGACACGACAGTCGTGGGGCTACTCGAACAGTGGCTTAAAGACTGCATATCGAGGAATATATCAGCCAACGCGACAGTACCATGGACTAAAACCCTAGTACCACAAACCTATCGGACCTCTATTGTAAAAGAATGGGGGTTATCTATATTTCACGTTAGGATACACCTGTGAGATCCTTTCGAATCGTCTCGACTCGTAGGGAAAAACATCTTTATGAAACCCTCACGGCTCATGAAGGTGAAAAGCCTTAGGCGGCGGGGATATCAACCTGTTTGCTAAGTACTGTTGCCCTACAAGGAGGTCCAAACTGACTCTTGTATACTATGCATGGGCCACATTCTCCAAAGTCACATACCGACGAGGAGGAGAAACCACTTACGAGTCTTCTCGACTCGTAAGGGGAAAATTCTCTTATGAGATCCTTACGACTCTTAAGAGAAAATGTACATAGGAGTCCTCACGACTTCAAAGGAGAAAATACATCTACGAGATCCTCTCGACTCATAGGGAGAAAAGTCTTTATGAGACACTCACAGCTCATAAAGTTAAAAAGTCTTAGGCGACACATCTAAACGTATTTTCTAAGCCATCGTTGCCCTATAAGTAGGTCCAAAATGACTCTTGTATACTACCCACAGGCCACATTCGCCAAAGTTACATGCCACTGAAATGAAGAAGCTACTTACGGTTCCTCACGACTCGTAAGGAAAAAAATACCCAAGTGAGATCCTTATGACTCACGGAGGTGATGAACACTTAGGAATCCTCATGATTTCTAGGGAGAATATGCACCTATGAGATCCTCATGACTCATAAGGAGAAAAACATTCTTGAGACCCTTACGGCTTATGAAGATGAAAAAAACCTTAGGCTACAAGGATCCTAAACTTGTCTTCTAAGCCATCAATTCTATGGTCACGCATAATATTGCACTACTTCACCCACGTAAATGCTTACGTGGGCAAAGTAGTGGGGGCATTTGTTCCTGCCAAAAATTTTGGCTCAAAACTTGCTGTTCCTTTATAAAAATAAAGGGAAATCTCTACGTGTTAAACACGTGCACCCACATGCAAAGCATGTAGGTACCACCTCGGATAGGATTAAATCTTGGAGCGCCTAACGTGTTTCCCATGTGAGCGCCAGCGCCAGCTTCTGTTAGGATTAAATCCTATAGTGGCGCCTCACGTGGAACACACGTGAGCGCCGTCGTGCAAATCACGAGAGTGGATATTTATAAAAGAATTAAATTCTTAGGTGGCACCCACATGCATAGTGTTAGTGTATATGCCCTAGGGGCCATTATTGTATCATACTAGCTTGTATATTACTTAATGGAAGCTTGGGATATTCACAGTTACATATCAGTCTTGCTAAAAATGGTAGTATGCTACTTGGTTTGTTTCTTCTTTAATATGTTTCTTGTAACGTATCACTTATACATATTAGTAGAGCCCATAGGATCTTTGCTTGATTACCAGCGTTGTGATGGCAGTCACACTGGTGGGGGCTGGGTATTCTATAAGCAACATCCTATACTTGTCCCTAGTCGTAGGATTATCGAGACAAGCTATCGATATTCCGGAGTAGACTAGTGTGTACGCTTCTCATCCCAGTTGGGGAGATGGTCTGTCCCACAGCCATCAGTACGTCGTACTGGAGATGGTATACAGGTGCTCGTTGGGTTACGGGTACACCGGACATGACTCGCAGGGGAACTGTTGGTTGGTATTATACCCGTCGTCAGTTAACAGTTCCCAGATGACATGAGTACAGCATAGTCCGCAGACTTGACACTGCTACTTCGCCTCGAGTGTGTCCCACTGTTCTTAGATTGCTACCCTACCACAGCTCAAAGGAGTCGTGCAAACAGGTAGCATTTGGGTGCAGTCCCGAGCACTTGGAGGCAGTGGCGGTTAGACAAGATTCGTCTCTCCCGGTATTGGGGGTTGATATCGCGCTGTGTCAGAGAGCCATTACGCAAAGTCCCTGGCCAGGGCAAGCGGGATTTACTGGTAGGTTCCAGTAGTTTCTCAGGGTGTAATGGGCTACACTCCGACACGACTTATACCGCTATTAGGGGACTGACGCTTGCCGTCCTCTAGGCTCGATATGCGATAGTCTTAGACAAACAGACCGGACTGTACGGAGATTATCACATCAGGCTCAGTAAGAGTTCGGATGGGTTTCCTCATCGGCCTTCTTATCGACATCTACCTGGGGACCGTTACGTACAGCTAGTGCCGCTTGCGGTCTGTGGTTAAACCCACTGCCAGCGTAGCGTCGAGTCTTTAGAGTCCCACACAGAGAGTTTCCATGCTCCAGGCGAAATGATATAGAGGTCGTATGGTTTTACGACAAGGGTTCAGACGCGTACGTGTGTTTACGCATTACGACGTTCGGACAGTTTTTACTAGCCGGCTTTTGTTTAAGCCAGATTCTAGTATCGGATTATTGGATTTATACAGTCTAAAGTTTTTCCGTGTTTTCACGGATTGGAGGGGCGATCTCGTAATTTTCCGGGAAGCTTCTAGAAGCATGGTGACTTGGGGGTTAAGGTGGCATAAGCATTTATTGCTTAATGACTCATTTGTGTGATTCATCCATGGAATTAAATGATGCATTAATTAGCTAATTAGTCATATGATGAATCACACAAGGTGAATGCATCAACCATGATGATTAATCATTTAAATTATTTATTTGATAAATTGTTATGGTTGTTATATTCAAATGAGCTCATTATTCAATCTCATTCTTATCATCGCCTTCTCTCTCCTCAAGCTCTCTCATACTTGAAACCTTAATCCTCCCCTCTCATGTATTGAGATCAAGGATTAGATAGACTAATTAATCCATAACCTCACTCTATATCCCCTAGGTAACTTAGATTAGCACTTTGAGCAACCTAGTTATCTCAAGTTAGAGATCAAGCTTGGAGTAGGAGCTCTCGGGTGGATCGTCTTTGACTCGAGGAGGTCGTTGAGGTGCCGATGTTCCAAGGAGCCTACGAGGAGTGGAAGACAGCGATGAAGACCCGAAGGACAAGTAACGTGAGGTATAACTTCGAATCCGAGTAGTTAAACCTCTCGTAGTTAGCTAGTAACGGTTTAGACACGATTCATGCACTTAAGTCCGTGTTACGAAGCTTTGATAATTGTTTTTCATATATTTTGCCTCCCCGCAAGTTCGTGGGGTGCGTGACAGGGACTTACAGTGGTATCAGAGCCAACTAAACCATTACTAGCTTGTTAGCAACTAATTAGAACTTCGATCGTCGGAAAACACGAAATCAACACCCCGAACCCCTTATCAGTTTCTGTTAATTTTAAACGTGTCGAAAAAAAATATTTGATATGCCTTAAAATTCACAGCAGGGAAATATAAGAATTCTAGGAAAATATGAGATTGCAACTCGGTTAGATGGCCGTGGATCCGCGGCAAGATAGTGCTTTTGGCCGCGGATCTGCCGTCGAGTCAACTCCGAGTTGACTCGGATTTACTCAGTAATTCATGGTTTTTGGAGTTTTGTTTTCCTGTATATTCTGTTTATGCCCAGGTTACTTCTGTGCTGGCTTGCTTTTGGGGTAGACACGGAAAGAGGTTGTCGATCGATGTTCTAAATTATTTGCTAATCGGGTTTTTATCTGTAATGTTTAATGTGTTCGTAAACCTCCCCTAACTGCTAGTATGTCGGTTGGCAGGGGGTTGCACATTTCTGTAATGTTTACTGTTTGTGTATATGAACTTGATTGGGTCATTGTGATGATTAGCCGGGGTTTGAGATGGGTTTAATATTCATTCATTCGATATAATTGTAATATGTTGTAATATTATTTTGCGGGGCACATCCAGGTTGCGGTTGTAGCCACCGTTGTATTATTTCTTTTTTACTGTTTTTTGCTCCTAGGATAGACCCAAGGTGGGGTGCACAAACTACCGGGTACTTTGAAGTGTTTAGTGGCCTACTCACGTTGTTGAGGGAGACCGCTTCACTTCGGGTACTTGGCGGGTAGTTTGCCGTACCCGTAGGGGTCTAGGGTGTAATGGCTATTCATCACAACTGTGTAATCCGTCTTTTGTTGCAGGTTCAAAGCAAACGCGGATTGCTTGTATATCCAATAATGTTCATCTGTGATCTGGAATGCCTATTATTGCGTGTGACGAATGTACAATATTTATATATGATAGCTATTAGACGTCACTTATGTTTTACACCCGCGCTAGCCCAGCACCCGCTCTGTCGTTAGTTAAGTAACCTAACGGGTGATGACGGGACCCAGTGACGAATGCGGATGGCATAAAAGGACGTGGTTGTTGGGGTAAAAATTTACACCCCGGTTGGCCAAGTCAAAATCCAAGTCAACCCCAAGCCAAGTGGGCCCAAGCCCAGACCCAGTGGGCCCATGCCCGGGTCGAGCCCGAACATGAAGCGGCCGGCCTCCCCCCATGCCAAGATAAAAATTTTGTAATAAATAATTTTGTTGCATTTTCTTTTATTTTATGGATAAATGTAAGAAAATGGGCATAAAGCCAAATTTTTGTAAAGCCCATGGCTTATGTGCAAAAAAAGAAATGCCACACGAGCCATGGGATAGGCAAAATGCCATTTTGTGAAGCCCAAGGGGCTATGTGTAAAATGTATGGCCTATAAAGGCAAGGATAATGAAATATCCCAACAACTTTCTCTCTCTCCAAACAAAAAAAAAAGTCTCAGAGCTGAGCTCTTTCTTCCATCTTCAAGGTTCCAAAACCTTCTTCTTTCTCTTGAATTAAATCAAGAGTTTTACTCTTTTTTTTTCAAAACAAATTAGTTTTTCACCACAAAACCCACAAAGGGAAACTTGGATCTATCATTAGATCTGAAAAAGAAGAGATTTTGAGATTTCACATCTCTTGATCTTCAAGATCCAGCAAGCAACAGGAGGAAGAAGAACATCGTTTACTAAACCCCAAAAAAAAAAAAAACACACACACTCAGGAGTCCAACTCCTCTCTGATTTCTCTTCTGAGAAATTTGTTTTAGCAGCGCGCAGCGCAAGTGCGCAAAGCGCCCGCGTGCCGACACGTGGCGCGCGCGCGCTCTTGCGCACCTGCGCGCTTGCGCAAGTGCGCAAAGCGCCCGCGTGCCGACACGTGGCGCGCGCGCTTGCGCACCTGCGCGCTTGCGCAAGGGCGCAAAGCGCCCGCGTGCCGACACGTGGCGAGCTTGCACACCTGCGCGCAGCGCTCATGCGCAAAGCGCCCACGTGCCGACACGTGGCGCGCTTGCGCCTGAGCGCACAACACCTAAGCGCACAGCGCCCAAGGTGCTGCCCCACGCATCCTTTGGATGCCCTTTTCCCCTTTATTTATATATACATGTATATATATACATATGTATACAAATGTACACATACACATACTCCGCCACACTCTCCCCCTCAAAAAAAATTTCGGGCCGGGGCGCTGCCCCGAACCCCGCAAGGGGGCTGCTAGCCCCCTTGACCCCCAGCCCGCTATCCGGGTAGCGGGACCCCCGTAAAAACTCTGCGTGGCTCCCGATATATCCAAAACCCCCCTTTCAGAACAGAACACACGTACACTGCACATTGAGTTCGCATGACCAGTTTAACCCGTTAATCGGAGGTTCCCTCGCCCCAAAGGCGATGGGTAATTAACGGCAGCTTAGTCCGCGGCTGTCGGAGATTCGGATCCCCACAATCATTAAACCCCGGCCTATCCTATGCAGGGAGAATCTGTAGTACGCCTGACAAGCGTGCGCGTATTCCCATCTCAATGGGGTGACGAAAAACACCCTACAGATTCTGGCACGCCCGGTGGGACCAATCTCTCCTCCTATATTTCGGGTTAAACGTTCATGCGAACTCAATCAATGTACATATCGATTGCCTATACTGAAATAATGTTTTCTTTTCTGTGCAGCAATCAACCTTCGACGGCAATGTCTCCCCAGACGAGTTCAGCTTCCAACGTGACCCCGATTCCGTACGTGGTCAAGATCAACGCTCGTGTGGTTCTCCCTGCAAGCCTCAGTCGACAGTGGGAGGAACCTCCCCGCCAGTTTGGCTCCGTCATCATCTGCCCTGCCGGAAGCGCTCATCTGGCGGAAATCCCGGCGGAACGGGTGGCCAAGCCAGTCCCAAGGGGCAAGAGGCCGAATGTTGTGATTGCTAAGGCACCACAACCGAAACTTAAGATGGTGTCTGAACGATTCCCTGACGCTCTAGCTGGGGGCAAGACTTCCGGTGCGAAGGGTAACATCAACTGTTGCGGACGAGCTCAGGAGATGACTCCAACAAATGCACAATCGAGCGTATCTCCAAGGCCTTTCATCGCCCGGTCTGCGGTGTCTTCCCGAAGAGCCGAAGTCTGCCAGGTGCTTAGAACAGAAAAGTTAAGGCAGAAGCGGCTCAGGTATCGAGCCAACAAGCGAGCCAAGGCTTCGGCCAAATGGAATCGTGTGAAGTTCCAAGTGCAGGGTTGCCCGACGACGACGGCTGAGTCGGACGTAAGAATCAGCAATTCTTTCGAGCCTCTGAAGTGGGTTCAGAAAAATGCCATGACCGCCAGAATCAAGAAGACAGCGGTCCAAACAGTGCCACAAAGAGACGTGTCCTGGCCCCAACAGAAAAAGTATGACACTGTCTCTTCAAGGGTCTATCAGGCGCTTTGTGCCGCATGAAAGCAGCGGGGCAGATCCGGAAAAGAAGCGCCAGCACTATTCAAGAACCTGGTTAGGCCAGCCGCCTTCAATCGACTACCAGCTACCGAAGCAAGGGGGTCAAGACAACAAGCCGTGAAATCAGCCGCCAATGACAGAAAGACAGCCGGATATATCATCCATACGGTCTATATGGCGGGCGGGCGCCCCAGCGACAACCTTCGCAGCAAAAGCAAGGATGGGGCCACCATATCCCAGGCCCAATCTAGCCTGAATGTGGTTGCCGCTGCCCAAGAACAGCCGCCCCCGCTGGATGAAGAAAACCCTCTCGATGAGGATGATAGGCAGAAAGACCCCTCGGTCCATGCAGAGTCAAGCTCGGACAGAGAGGAAGAGCCGACTTTCCGCCCCAGGACAGCGGAGCAAGAGCTGCTTCAAGAGCTTCGAAAACAGCTCAGGAGCAAAGATAAAGAGATGGCCAAGCTCTATTCGAAGATTGATGACTTAACGAACGTGGTGATGCAGCTTACAGCTCAAATTGCTCGAGCGCCTCCCAATCAAGCACAAGCCGCCGGTAATCAGCCGGGTGATGACAATCCGAGGCAGCCAATGCCTGTTCCTTCGGGTCCAAGACTGGTCGAGCCACATGAAAGCCGGCCACACTCCGCTTCTGGGGACGCCTTGGCCCCAGATAGCACTATCCCGCTAACACAGGATCGGATAATGGATTTGGTCACCAGCAAGGTTAAAACATTGGTGGCCGAAGCTGAAGCTCAGAAAGAAATCGGCAGTAGTGGGCGGCCATACCCCGCGCAGTACGATCTGATTGAGTTCCCAAGCGGCTACGTCATTCCTAAGTTCGGAAGATTTGATGGAACGGGGAATGCAAATCAGCACGTCGCCCACTTCAAAGCATCGTGCGGAAATACAGGGGGCAATGACGCGCTCCTTCTTCGTCAGTTTGTCAACAGCCTGATCGGCGTCGCCTTCGACTGGTATGCGAGTATACCGGACGGGTCCGTCGTTACTTTTGCCCAAATGGAGTCCCTGTTCCGGCAAAGGTTCATGAGTGTCAGTGATAAAATCTCCATTGCCGACCTTGTGAGGACCAAGCTGGGGAAGAATGAAAGCAACACCGACTTTATCGCTCGATGGCGTAATCTCACAGTCAAGTGCGAACCGCCGCTGGAGCAGGACCAGTCCGTCAGCCTTCTTATTGGGAACCTCAGCAATTGGATGGTCCCATTCTTGTGTACAGCGGGCCTTAAGACATTTCAGGAGCTAACCAAGAAAGTCTAAATGCTGGAACGCTCGAAGCAGGAGTCCCCGTCGGATCCTCAGAAAGACAAAACTTGGAAAAGCAAGCGGGACGACAACCGTAGAAGCGGGAGTTCCAGCAGTACCAATGTTTTCAATACGTCCGAAAATGAAGAAAAGCGAAGGGCGGGCGAATCCAAAACCAACCGGTCTCGAAAGCCATTGCTGGGAGGAGATGGGCCTTCCCTAGAGGAGAAGAAGAACAAAGTTTACTCTTTCAGAAGGGACAAGGTCCGTAAGATATTTAAAGATGCCTTGAACAACGGCCTACAATTGCCGGAGTCGAAAAGACCCCAAGAAGCAAAAATGACCGACAGTCCTCTCTATTGCCCGTACCACCGAGCAGTGAGCCATGCGATCGAGGATTGCTATATCTTCAAAGACTGGGTCGAGAAGCAGTACAAGGGTGGAGAGATCGAGCTGTCCAAAAGTGTGTTGGTGAACAATCAAGTCGCAACCACCAACTTTATACAGACAGAAGCTGAAGCCTTCTGGGAGCAAACAGCCGAACCCGCTGCCCTGAGAAATGAGACGGACTCATCGCGGTCTCCGTGGAGTACGCACATATCTAACAAGACGAAGAAGATGATAAAGCTACTTCGGAAAGAGCCCAGGACAGAATGGGAAGGGCAGAAGAAGCCTACCACTCCAGCTGCCAATGCAGCTCCATCAGGCTCAAAATCCAAGAAGCTCAAGAAGAAGAAAAGTGTAGCTCGGCGCGAAAAAGAGTCTGAAGGGAGATCGACCATTCAAAAATATATCGATTCCCTTGAAGAATATGAACAAAAGGAAAGAACATTGATTCAATTGAATGAGTTCTTCCCTGTACAAGCGGCTGAAATTCTGGAGGAGTTAGAAGAAGACTCCAATGAAGAGATCCCAGTAGTGACCTGCTACGCCATCCATCTTGGCAGTGACTCGGAAGAGGAGCTTTGTTTTCCCGAAGAGGATGAGGAGCTCGCCACAACGACCAATCAAATCCAGCTCAGAAGCGGCAGGGCTCTACCGCCAAATCACGGCAACGCCCCAAAAGGGAAGGAAAAACAAGTCGCTAATGAAGAAGAGGGCGGAGAACCGGCTGATGAAAACATAAGTCCTTCCTCGGTGGACTATAATGTCTTGGCACATCTCCGGAAGCTTCCGTCTCTCCTGAGCATCTACGACGCCTTGGTCCTATCTAAGGAGCTTAGAGATGTTCTTATTCACGCTCTACAAAACCCCGAGCGGTATCAGGCTCACTTTGCGGAAATTAATATGAAAGAAGCCCAACACGCTTTGTATGCCGCCGCAGTCACATTTAAGGATGAAGACTTGCTACTGGGAACGGCTGAGCATAATCGGCCGCTTTACGTGACCGGGTACAGCGACGGAGATCGAATTAATCGCATATTGATTGATCCGGGGTCCTCAGTGAACATCATGAACTTGCGAACTCTGAAGAGTTTGTCAATGGACGTCCGACACCTGTCAAGGGAAAGGATTGTCATTCAAGGCTTCAACCAAAATTGCCAGCAAGTTCTGGGGTCTATAGCTTTGCCAATCAAATTCGGGGATCTGCAAACCGAAGCTAAGATATACGTGATTGACGCAGACACGTCTTATAAGATTCTCTTGGGGCGGCCGTGGCTCCACGATTACGGCATCATTCCGTCAACTCTCCATCAATGCATGAAGTATACTAAAAATGGCGAAGAAAGACGCATTGACGGAGACATCCAGCCGTTCGGTGTGCATGAAGTCCGCTATGAAGATTCTCGGTACTTTATGAACCACCAAAATGCTAAGCCACAACTGACTGAGGATAGACCGGCCCCAAGACTCAAAAGCAAATCTGCGCCGGCTGTCACTTTCAAGAGCAAAAACACCCAAGTGCGCCCGTATTTCGGTAGCGACACTGACGAGTCCGACGCTGGAAGCCCGTCCTCCCGTAAAACTCGTCCTCGTTTCGGCAGCGATACAGACGAATCTGTTACTGAAGGCCCATATAGCAGCAAAGTCCGCCCTCATCTTGGCAGCGACACTGAAGAGTCGGAGGAAGAGGACCTGCCGTGCAACAGCGATGCAGATTGGACCCCTATGCAACAAGAGAAACTACGAGAGACCTTCGAAGTTGCAGAAGGGTCCCTAGCCGTGACAAGGGTACCAGAGCAGATGTACAAAGAGCTCGATGCGTTATCAGTCTCCACCGTGGACCAGCTGAAGACTTTCTACGTTCCCGGGAGGAATAGTGGACAGAAGGGCATCCTGTTTTATGGGTCAAACCCCGTTGCGCACCCGGACGATTTGTCTGTTGCGTGCCTTCCATATGAGAGAGGCATAAGAGCCGTCCTCAATCCCAGATACTATGCGCCCGAGATGCGGGAATACTTTAAGAAGTGCGGATGCCGGTTATATCAAACGGAGTCCGAAGCAAAGTTTTACGAAGGCCTATGGCATCCGCCCCAGGTCCGAGCACTCATCGATGGACGAATTCCAGATAGACGGGGCATAGGCTACATTCAACCTGATTCCAAAGCGTGCTACATGATCCATGTTGGTGAGGCCAGCGAAAGATCAAATGATGACGACGAGATAGCCGAGCCAGAAGAAGCTCCTCAAGAGCTCGAAGATGGCGGACAAGCAACCTTTGACGAGCTAACCGAGATTGACTTAGGAACGCCCGATAATCCAAGGCCGACCTACATCAGCTCGCTCTTGTCAGAGGAAATGAAAGCGCAGATAATCGCCCTGCTGCATGAGTTCGTCGACTGCTTCGCGTGGACATACAAAGAAATGCCTGGCCTTTCCCCTGAAGTGGCCGTACATAAGTTGGCTATATCTCCTGATGCTAAGCCAGTCAAACAAGCTCCTCGAAGAATGAGAAGGGAGTTGGAAGAAAAGGTCATTGAGGAAACCAAGAAACTCATCGATGCCGGCTTCATCAGGGAAGAGAAATATGCAGACTGGATCGCATGCATAGTCCCAGTGAAGAAGAAAAATGGGCAGATCCGAGTTTGTGTCGATTTCAGGGACCTCAATAAGGCATGTCCTAAAGATGACTTCCCGCTACCGGTCATGGAAATGATGGTCGATGACACCTCAAATTATGAACTGTTCACCTTTATGGACGGCTCGTCTGGATATAATCAGATCAAGATGTCGCCTGGGGATGAGAAGCACACAGCATTTCGAACCCCGATCGGGATATATTGCTACAAGGTAATGCCATTCGGACTGAAGAACGCGGGTGCTACATATCAGAGGGCAATGACTAATATCTTTGATGACCTAATCCATAAAGTCGTCGAATGCTATGTTGATGATCTGGTCATCAAGACTAAAGCCAAGGCCGATCATATCCAAGATCTCAGGACCGTTCTCACCAGACTGAGGCAATACGATCTGAAGATGAATCCTTTAAAGTGCGCTTTTGGCGTGTCATCGGGAAAATTCCTGGGCTTCATAGTTCGACATCGAGGGATCGAAGTTGACCCATCAAAGATAAAGGCCATCATGGAGATGCCCCCTCTGAAGAGTCTGACGCAGCTGAGATCTTTTCAAGGCAAGCTTGCTTATATACGGAGGTTTATCTCAAATTTATCAGGGAGATGCAGGCCCCTCTCAAAGCTCATGAAGAAAGGAGCTCCTTTTATCTGGGATGCCGAATGTCAAGCAGCTTTCGAAAGCATCAAACAGTACTTGTTGCACCCTCCAGTGCTGTCCGCTCCCATTCCAAATAAACCGCTGATTCTCTACACTGCCGCGCTGGACGAGTCACTCGGTGCGCTCCTTGCCCAGAATAATGAGGAGGGAAAAGAAAATGCACTCTACTACCTCAGTCGAACTCTAGTCGGGGCGGAACACAACTACTCCCCAATTGAAAAGCAATGCCTGGCTCTGATATTTGCTGTGAAGAAGCTGAGGCACTATTTGCTCGCTCATCGGGTTATGCTGATCTCCAAGGTCGACCCGCTCAAACACTTGATGACCAAAGCAAGCCTAGCCGGCAGAATGGCAAGATGGGCTGTCATGCTACTTGAGTTTGACATAGTTTATACCCCTAAGAAAGCAGTAAAAGGGCAAGCTCTTGCAGACTTTCTCGCTGCTCATCCCACACCAGAAGGGTCGCCGCTAAATTGTGAGTTACCCGATGAACAAGTGCTGCACCTCGAGGAAGATGAGCCATGTTGGGAGCTCTACTTCGATGGAGCCTCGTCAATAAGGACCTCCAGTAAATCAAGCGTCCCGGAGATAAAAGCAGGGATAGGATTGGTGTTCATCACACCATCAATGGGAACCCTACGGCGTTCTTTTGCTCTCACCAAGCCTCGGACAAACAATGAAGCTGAGTATGAAGCTCTGATAGCTGGTTTGGAGCTTGCCATAGAAATGGAAATCCTTCGGCTACGGGTTTACGGTGACTCCCAGCTTGTCGTCAACCAAGTAAGCGGCGACTATAAGATATACAAATCCGAGTTAGCTCGGTACAGAGGTCGAGTGGTGGAACTCATGAAACGGTTTACTCATATTGAACTAACGAGAGTCCCTAGAGCGTTGAACGGAAAGGCTGATGTACTCGCTCGCTTGGCCAAGGAGCTGGCTGATCCTGACATGGACGAAATTCTGATCACAGTCAGGAGCCGGCAAATTCTACCCCCAGTCTCTCTACGAGAAGAAGAAAGCGCGGAACAGAAGAGCAGTCCTGCGGAAGAAGCTTCGATCATCCAAGACGAGCCCGATTGGAGAGAACCCTTTATAGAGTACCTCCGATACGACAAGCTGCCCGAAGAAAAATCTGCGCGGATTCAGCTGAAGAAAAGAGCTCTCCGATACGTGTTTGTAAATGACACGTTATACCGCAGGTCATATGACCAACTCTGGCTCAGGTGCCTGTCATCGGCCGAAGCCCAAAAAGTCATGAAAGAAGTTCACTCAGGCGTTTGCGGTGCTCACCAATCTGGCCCCAAGATGCGACTGCAAATTAAACGGCTTGGGTATTACTGGCCCACCATGATACGGGATTGCGGAGAGCATGCAAAGAAATGTTATATCTGCCAAATTCACGGTGATTTTATTCACAAGCATCCCAATCCATTGCATCCTACAGTGGCGTCGTGGCCCTTCGAAGTCTGGGGCACCGACATTGTTGGTCCAATTGATCCTCCGTCATCCAAAGGCCACCGGTTCATACTGGCTGCGACAGACTACTTCTCCAGATGGGCTGAAGCTGTCCCGCTAAAAGAAGTCAAGACAAAATATATTCTGACATTCTTCCAGCATAATATTCTATACCGCTTCGGTACACCAAGAAGAATCATTTCTGACAACGGGCCTTCTTTCAAGAGCTTCAATGTCTCAAGGTTCGCTACCCAGCACAAGATAGACTGGAGATATTCTTCCATCTATAATCCAAGAGCCAATGGGCTAGCCGAAGCCTTCAATAAGACCTTATGCAAGCTCCTGAGGAAAAATGCTTCAGCCAACAAGAGAGACTGGAATCTCAAACTTCATGAGGCGCTGTGGGCATATCGTATCACTCACCGTACTCCAACACAGTCCACTCCATACTCATTGCTTTTCGGAGTGGAGGCGGTCCTCCCCCTCGAAGTAGAAGTTCCGAGCTTAAGAATGGCCGTTCAACATGAGTTGACGGAAGAGGAAAATGTGCTCCTTCGACTTGAAGAGCTTGATGCCCTCGAAGAAAAAAGGCTCGCGGTGCAGCAAAATCTGGAGTTATACCGAGCCCAAATGTCACGGGCCTATGACAAGATAACTCGTCTCCGCGCTTTCAAGAAAGGTGAATTAGTGTTGGTCCTCAAAAGACCGATCATCCTCAATCAACATGCCAAGGGAAAATTCGAGCCAAACTGGAAAGGACCATACGTCATCGAGAAAGTGTTCGACGGAGGATCCTACCAACTAATAAGTGCCGAGGGAGAAAGGCCCATGCCACCCATTAATGGCCGATACCTCAAGAAATACTACACGTGAATGCTCCAAGTCGCAGGAGAACTGAGCACATCAGCCCTACGGTCTGGATCAGACATCCTGCAAAACCGTATACAATCCACGGGCGTAAATGACCCCTATCTCTCCCAAATCCTTCCGGTATGACTACTTTTAAAGTCCCACCAGCAAAAAAAAAAAAAAAAAGGGTATGTCCACAAGCAAAACAGGCACGGATGAAAACCCGAAAGGGCTCCGTGAGTAAAAACAGCAGGACTACCGGCGGGTCTGTGAAAACCCGAAAGGGCGCAAACTCGTGAAAAGAGATGAAATACACTCGCAAAGTCCCCTCGACCTTGTGAGGAGAAAACCCTGCGTGAGATCCTTACGACTCACAAAGGAGCAAAACACTTAGGAATCCTCACGATTCTTAAGGAGAAAATACACCTGCGGGATCCTTACGACTCGTAGGGAGAAAATGCTTTTATGGGACCCTCACGGCCCATAAAATTAAAAAGCCTTAGGTGGTAGGGACCCAAACCTACCTCCTAAGCCATCGTTCCCCAACGGGTAACGGCAAATGATGAGTCGCTCCTGGCATTCCGTTTCAGTGTTAGCAGTGCTGATGCCGACCAAAAACCCAAATCCTAAGTCCTCCCAAGGCAAATGATGAGTTGCTCCTGGCATTATTCCAGTGCAGCAATGCTGATGCCAAACAAGATCCAAATTCCAAATCCCATACCCCAACGGTGAATGATGAGTCGCTCCTGGTACCACATTCCAGTGCAGCGATGCAGACGCCAACAAAGCCCTGAAATTTTTTCGGCCCTACGGTCTGGATCATACATCCTGCAAAACCGTATACAATCCACGGGCGTAAAACAATCCCGATCTCTCCAAAAAAAATAAAAATAAATAAATAATAAATAAAAATAGAAAAAGAAAAAAAAAATAGTAAAAGAAAAAAAATATATAAACGGTATGTCCACAAGCAAAACGGGCACGGATGAAAACCCGAAAGGGCTCCGTGAGTAAAAACAGCAGGACTACCGGCGAGTCTGTGAAAACCCGAAAGGGCGCAAACTCGTAAAAAAGAAAGGAGATGAAATGCACTCTCAAAGTCCTCTCGACTTTGAGAGGAGAAAATTCCCGCGTGAGATCCTTACGACTCATAAAGGAGCAACACCCTTAGGAGTCCCCACGACTCCTATGGAGAAAATACACCTACGAGATCCTTTCGACTCGTAGGGAGAAAATGCTTTTATGGGACCCTCACGGCCCATAAAATTGAAAAGTCTTAGGTGATAGGGATCTAAACCTGCCTCCTAAGCCATCAATTCTCAAATTCTCCCGGGGCAAATGATGAGTTGCTCCTGGCATTATTCCAGTACAGCAATGCAGATGCCAAACAAAAACCAAAATCCCAGAATTCTCTCAATGACAGATGATGATTCGCTCCTGGTACCATATTCCAGTATAGCGATGCTGATGTCAACCCAAATCAACAAGTTAACTTCCACTCCGACACCGCAGAAAGCGGAGCGAGTCAGAATCCAATCTCGACACCGCAAGAAGCGGAGCAGGTCAAGTCTACCCCTGACACTGCAAGAAGCAGAGCAAGTCAAATCAAGAACCGACCGTCCAAGTCGCAAAAAGGGCAGCATCGACCGCCCACGTCGCTAAAATGGCAGCACCGACCGTCCAAGTCCCAAAAAGGGCAGAACCGACCGTCCACGTCGCTAAAATGGCAGCACCGACCGTCCAAGTCGCAAAAAGGGCAGAACCGACCATCCACGTCGCTAAAAGGGCAGCACCGACCGTCCACGTCGCTAAAAGGGCAGCACCGACCGTCCACGTCGCTAAAAGGGCAGCATCGACCGCCCACGTCGCTAAAATGGCAGCACCGACCGTCCAAGTCGCAAAAAGGGCAGAACCGACCGTCCAAGTCGCAAAAAGGGCAGCATCGACCGCCCACGTCGCTAAAATGGCAGCACCGACCGTCCAAGTCGCTAAAAGGGCAGCACCGACCGTCCACGTCGCTAAAAGGGCAGCATCGACCGTCCACGTCGCTAAAATGGCAGCACTGACCGTCCACGTCGCTAAAAGGGCAGCATCGACCGTCCAAGTCGCTAAAAGGGCAGCACCGACCGTCCACGTCGCAAAAAGGGCAGAACCGACCGTCCAAGTCGCAAAAAGGGCAGAACCGACCGTCCACGTCGCTAAAAGGGCAGCACCGACCGTCCAAGTCGCAAAAAGGGCAGCGCAGGATTCCTACAAAGCGGGAACCAGATAACTCCGGGCCAGGGAAAACGTCTATCACGGACACTCCGTCTCGGAGACATGTCAAGCAACGACCGTCCATGTCGTAAAAAGGGCAGTGCCAGCTTCCCAAAAAGCAGGAACCAAATCAAGTCGCCTCCACGTGAAAGAAGATCCATCAATTTCATGCACACGACCCACATATGTGGTGTGCATTTATTGATGGGGGGGCAATTTGTTGGGGTAAAAATTTACACCCCGGTTGGCCAAGTCAAAATCCAAGTCAACCCCAAGCCAAGTGGGCCCAAGCCCAGACCCAGTGGGCCCATGCCCAGGTCGAGCCCGAACATGAAGCGGCCGGCCTCCCCCCATGCCAAGATAAAATTTTTGTAATAAATAATTTTGTTGCATTTTCTTTTATTTTATTTTATGGATAAATGTAAGAAAATGGGCATAAAGCCAAATTTTTGTAAAGCCCATGGCTTATGTGCAAAAAAGAAATGGCACACGAGCTATGGGATAGGCAAAATGCCATTTTGTGAAGCCCAAGGGGCTATGTGTAAAATGTATGGCCTATAAAGGCAAGGATAATGAAATATCCCAACAACTTTCTCTCTCTCCAAACAAAAAAAAAAGTCTCAGAGCTGAGCTCTTTCTTCCATCTTCAAGGTTCCAAAACCTTCTTCTTTCTCTTGAATTAAATCAAGAGTTTTACTCTTCTTTTTTCAAAACAAATTAGTTTTTCACCACAAAACCCACAAAGGGAAACTTTGATCTATCATTAGATCTAAAAAAGAAGAGATTTTGAGATTTCACATCTCTTGATCTTCAAGATCCAGCAAGCAACAGGAGGAAGAAGAACATCGTTCACTAAACCCAAAAAAAAAAAAAACACACACTCAGGAGTCCAACTCCTCTCTGATTTCTCTTCTGAGAAATTTGTTTTAGCAGCGCGCAGCGCAAGTGCGCAAAGCACCCGCGTGCTGACACGTGGCGCGCGCGCTTGCGCACCTGCGCGCTTGCGCAAGTGCGCAAAGCGCCCGCGTGCCGACACGTGGCGAGCTTGCGCACCTGCGCGCAGCGCTCATGCGCAAAGCGCCCACGTGCCGACACGTGGCGCGCTTGCGCCTGAGCGCACAGCACCTAAGCGCACAGCGCCCAAGGTGCTGCCCCACGCATCCTTTGGATGCCCTTTTCCCCTTTATTTATATATACATGTATATATATACATATGTATACAAATGTACACATACACATACTCCGCCACACTCTCCCCCTCAAAAAAAATTTCGGGCCGGGGCGCTGCCCCGAACCTCGCAAGGGGGCTGCTAGCCCCCTTGACCCCCAGCTCGCTATCCGGGTAGCGGGACCCCCGTAAAAACTCTGCGTGGCTCCCGATATATCCAAAACCCCCCTTTCAGAACAGAACACACGTACACTGCACATTGAGTTCGCATGACCAGTTTAACCCGTTAATCGGAGGTTCCCTCGCCCCAAAGGCGATGGGTAATTAACGGCAGCTTAGTCCGCGGCTGCCGGAGATTCGGATCCCCACAATCATTAAACCCCGGCCTACCCTATGCAGGGGGAATCTGTAGTACGCCTGACAAGCGTGCGCGTATTCCCATCTCAATGGGGTGACGAAAAACACCCTACAGTGGTATTTTCGTTGTTTTCTGCAATGATAAGATAAATGATGGGACGCATTATTTTAATGCAAAGAAAATAAACCAAAGTTCAATCGTTGGAACAAATTTAAAAAAAAAACCACTCGGTTATTTTAAAAGATCAGAATTTTTAATTGCGGAGCTTTAACCACTCCTCTTAAAAAGTATCAGGTTCCTTCGATTATATCAAGTTCACTACGTTCATGGTTTTGCCAAAACCAGTCGTAGCCCTCCGTCATTTCTTATGGATGGTCAGTAGTATTCAAGCTATATTTGTTGGCCTTTAGTCAAGACATAGTGTCTGGTAGCTGCTGGGGTATTCATTTGTTGCATAGATAGATGCGTTGGTTTGTGACAGTCGTATTACTTTGTTGGCCCTTAGTCAAGAGTATGTACGGGTGGGTTCAAATTAACCTGGATAATGATGGGTAGAACTTGACATGTGACTTATGATTTCTTGGCCCTTAGTCAAGGTCATAAGAGCATGGGGGCAAAAATCCACATCGGGAGTTTCTAAAGAAACTGAAATTTGCTAGTGATGCATACCATTTTGGCTCAAAACTGATGAATGTTGGTAGGATTCCTTCAACATTATCATACGATGATATTTTGGATCCCGATCCTACTGTGAGTATATACTACTTATCAGGAGATTCGTCACTTAACGATCAATGCTATAAACCAAGTAGGTGCCTAGAAAGGTGTCAGCGGGGTTATGCCCCCAGAGAAAAGAGGTTATTTAATTAAGGAACTTCGCGAAAGCGTTGGAAAACCTCCCTCGAAGTATCGACACTGGCCTGGCTGAATGGTTAAGCAAGTATTGTACGGTGAGAATAGTCCTGGCTAATTCTTCGTATATGGTTTGAGGAAGGATTCGAGAAACAGTGGGACCCATCCAGTTTAGATAAACTAAAAACCAATCTAAACTTGCAAGAGCATCATGCTAAAATGTTTTCTTCTCTTTCTCTCATCGCAGCGACCTTGTGACCACGACTAGGTTACATCTAGATAACAAATTGACTGAATCTGACTTATATGACTGGCAAAGGTCTGTCCAGATGTCCATTACCTATGGCAAGCTGGACCACCCTATTACTACTCAAGATCCCGCCGTCTCAGGTCCAGTTTCCATCGTCGCGGATATGGATATCCGTCAGACAAGGGAAAAGGATAAAACGAAAGCCAAGTGTCTCGTGTTGGCTTCAGTTGATGGTGTATACCAGAAGCAGCACGAGAAGATGGACTCAGTTTCCATCTTTCTCCATAACAAAGATTTATATGGAGAGCAATCTCATATCGCAAGATATAAGACCTCGACCGAATTAATTCAAGCGAGGATGGCTGTCGGGTCATCTGTAGGGGACAACGTCCTTACAATGACTAGCTATATTGATGAGCTCCAGAACCTGGAGACCACGTTAGGAAACGGGTCAGATACTGACTTGATTCTTCAGTCTCTACCTTCTACCCTAAAGGAAGCCAGGGAAGTAGAAGGAAAGAGAAGGGCAAAAGTTTCGGGACTGAATGTAGTAAAAGAGGGACATTTCTATTGTTATGGGATTGAGCATTGGCAGAAGGATTGCAGGGCTGTGAAATCCAGTAGCCAGGATTCGAAGCATGTTGTGGCTTCGGTTTCGGGTGTGTTTGTGATAGAGAACTATATGTCAGTTAACCCTACTTCCTGGGTATTGGATACCGGGTCAGGATCTCACATCTGTAATTCGTTACAGGCTCTGAGAAACCGTAGAGTTATCGGGATAGGTGATATGACCCTCACGGTTGCTAACGGAATGAGCATGAACGCTGAATCCGTAGGGGAATATCATCTTGGACTGACAACTGGGCAGATATTGATTCTGCGTAACTGTTTTTATGTACCAGGTACGACTTGTAATATCATATCTGTATCCTTACTTTCTAAGGAAGGATATGATTTTACTTTTGTAAGAGATGTGGTTCACATCCACCTAAATCAAGTTCTGATTGGGTCAGGTACATTAGAATAGAAAACGGAATATACGTATTAAATCTAGCTCAGATTTTCAGTGTCCAGAACACACTTAAAAGAAAGTCTCCGGAAACAAATCAGGCTTTCTTATGGTATTGTAGACTGGGTCACATCAATGAGAGAAGGTTGACTAAGTTACATATAGAAGGATATTTGGATCCGTTCGAATATCAATCATATGCAACTTGTCAATCCTGTCTCAAAGGAAAAATGACAAAGACTCCATTCACTGGACACGGAGAAAGAGCAAGCGAGCTCTTGGGACTCATACACAGTGACGTATGCGGTCCAATGTCTACACATGCACGAGGTGGTTATTCCTACTTCATTACTTTTACGGATGATTTCTCTAGGTATGGATATGTCTTCTTAATGAAGTATAAATCCGAGGCTTTTGAGAAATTCCAAGAATATAAGAATGAAGTGGAAAAACAAACAGGCAAGAGTATAAAGACACTGAGATCTGATCAAGGTGGAGAATACTTGAGTGCCGATTTCCTGGATTACCTAAATGAGAATGGAATTCTCTCTCAGCTTACTCCTCCATACACCCCACAACATAACGGTGTATCGGAGAGACGAAACCGAACCCTATTGGATATGGTTCGTTCCATGATGAGTAACGCTGAGTTACCGCGATCATTCTGGGGATATGCACTAAAATCAGCTGCATATCTTTTGAACCAGGTTCCTACCAAGACTGTGCCTACCACACCATATCAGATGTGGAGTGGGAAGAAACCCTGTCTAAAACATTTTAAGACATGGGGATGTCCAGCTTTTGTAAAAAGGCAGAATGCGGACAAGCTCGAGGCACGCTCAGTAAAGTGCAAGTTTGTGGGATATCCAAAGAACTCCAAGGGATATTATTTCTATTACGCAGAGGAACAAAAGGTTTTTGTTTCTCGTCATGCCTGCTTCTTGGAAACTGAGTTTTTAGAAAATCAGATAAGTGGGAGCGCAATAGAGCTGGAAGAAATTCCAGAACCATAAGCTATTACTGAAACCTTGGTAGAACAAGAAGGTTCAGGAGAACCGGACATCCCAGCGCCTATCCGCAGAAGTAGTAGGCAGTCTCATCCGCCTGAGAGATACTACGGTTTTCTCATAGACGGGGATCGAGAAGATTGCGTCATTGATAATGATGACCCTACTAGCTTCCAGCAAGCCATTCAGAGCGGCGACTCGCTAAAATGGCTGGATGCAATGCGGACCGAAATGGAGTCCATGTATACTAACAAAGTATGGACTTTGGACATTGCTCCAAATGGGGTAAAACCCGTAGGATGCAAATGGATCTTCAAAAAGAAGATAGGTGTAGATAGACAGGTTGAAACCTATAAGGCTAGACTTGTTGCAAAGGATTTCCGTCAAAGACCTGGTTTGGACTATGACGAAACCTTTTCTCCAGTGGCTATGCTCAAATCCATTCGGGTCCTTCTTGCTATTGCTGCCTTCTAAGATTATGAGATCTGGCAGATGGACGTAAAGACGGCCTTTCTAAATGGTAATTTGGAAGAGTGCGTCTATATGGATCAGCCAGAGGGATTCATTCAGAGTGGGAGCAGCGGTAAAGTATGGAAGTTGCTTAAATCCATTTATGGACTAAAGCAGACATCGCGGAGTTGGAACATCTGTTTTGATGATGCTGTCAAAGAATTCGACTTTATCAAAAATCCAGATGAACCATGCATATACAGTAAGATTGTAGGGAGAGCTGTAGTATTCCTCGTCTTGTACGTGGATGACATTCTCCTAATAGGAAATGATATTCCTATGTTATAGTCAGTCAAACTATTCTTATCATAGAAATTCTCTATGAAAGACCTGGGTGATGCCACCTACATTCTAGGGATCCGGATCTATCGTGATAGATCAAAAAGGATGTTGGGACTTTCGCAGTCCAGGTACATAGACACCATATTGAAGAGATTCAGTATGGATGATTCTAAGCGCGGTAACCTACCGGCTTGTCACGGAATCACCCTCCCCAAAGAGATGTCTCCCAAGACTGATTTGGAAAGGGATCGCATGTCGATTATATCCTACGCTTCTGCGGTAGGCTCTATAATGTATGTGATGTTATGTACCAGACCAGATGTAGCATACGCACTGAGCGTTGTAAGCCGGTATCAGGCAAACCCAGGGGAGAAGCACTGGATAGCAGTAAAGAACATTCTCAAGTACCTGAGGAGGACTAAGGAGATGTTCTTGGTGTATGGCGGAAAAGACCTCCAGATCGAGGCCTTTGCCGACTCCATCTTCCAGAGTGACAAGGATGGCTCCAAGTCCATGTCGGGTTATGTCTTTACCCTCAATGGAGGGGCGGTCTGTTGGAAGAGTTCCAAGCAGGAGACCGTTGCTGACTCAACGATGGAAGCGGAGTACATAGCTGCTTGCGATGCCGCAAAAGAAGCTGTCTGGATGAAGAAGTTCCTTACAGAACTTACAGTGGTTCCTACCAGTATTGGTCCAATACTTCTGTATTGCGACAACAACGGCGCTATAGCTTTAGCGAAGGAACCCAGGTCCCATCAGAAGTCCAGACACATCTTAAGGCGGTATCACCTAATCAAGGAGATCGTAGATCGCCGGGAGATCGAGATAAAGAGAGTAGAGACGGAGAATAACATTGCTGATCCATTCACAAAGGCCATTCCTCAGACGCAGTTCGAGAGGCTATTCGAAATCATAGGTCTACGATATGCCAGTACATGGCCCTAGTGCAAGTGGGAGATTGTTAGTGTATATGCCCTAAGGGCCATTATTGTATCATACTAGCTAGTATATTACTTAATGGAAGTTTGGGATATTCACAGTTACATATCAGTCTTGCTAAAAATGGTAGTATGCTACTTGGTTTGTTTCTTCTTTAATATGTTTCTTGTAACGTATCACTTATACATATTAGTAGAGCCCATAGGATCTTTGCTTGATTACCAGCGTTGTGATGGCAGTTATACTAGTGGGGGCTGGGTATTCTATAAGCAACATCCTATACTTGTCCCTAGTCGTAGGATTATCGAGACAGGGTATCGATATTCTGGAGTAGACTAGTGTGTACGCTTCTCATCCCAGTTGGGGAGATGGTCTGTCCCACAGCCATCAGTACGTCATACTGGAGATAGTATACAGGTGCTCGTTGGGTTATGGGTACACCGGACATGACTCGCAGGGGAACTGTTGGTTGGTATTATACCCGTCGTCAGTTAACAGTTCCCAGATGACATGAGTACAGCATAGTCCGTAGACTTGACACTGCTACTTCACCTCGAGTGTGTCCCACTGTTCTTAGATTGCTACCCTACCACAGCTCAAAGGAGTCGTGCAAACAGGTAGCAGTTGGGTGCAGTCCCGAGCACTTGGAGGCAGTGGCGGTTAGACAGGATTCGTCTCTCCCGGTATTGGGGGTTGATATCGCGCTGTGTCAGAGAGCTATTACGCAAAGTCCCTGGCCAGGGCAAGCGGGATTTACTGGTAGGTTCCAGTAGTTTCTCAGGGTGTAATGGGCTACGCTCCGACACGACTTATACCGCTATTAGGGGACTGACGCTTGCCGCCCCTAGGCTCGATATGCGATAGTCTTAGACGAACAGACCGGACTGTACGGAGATTGTCACATCAGGCTCAGTAGGAGTTCGGATGGGTTTCCTCATCGGCCTTCTTATCGACATCTACCTGGGGACCGTTACGTACAGCTAGTGCCGCTTGCGTTCTGTGGTTAAACCCACTGCCAGCATAGTGTCGAGTCTTTAGAGTCCCACACAGAGAATTTCCCTGCTCCAGGCGAAACGATATAGAGGTCGTATGGTTTTACGACAAGGGTTCGGACGCGTACGTGTGTTTACGCACGTACGACGTTCGGACAGTTTTTACTAGTCGGCTTTGGTTTAAGTCAAATTCTAGTATCGGGTTATTGGATTTATACAGTCTAAAGTTTTTCCGTGTTTTCACGGATTGGAGGGGCGTTCTCGTAATTTTCCGGGAAGCTTCTAGAAGTATGGTGACTTGGGGGTTAAGGTGGCATAAGCATTTATTGCTTAATGACTCATTTGTGTGATTCATCCATGGAATTAAATGATGCATTAATTAGCTAATGAGTCATATGATGAATCACACAAGGTGAATGCATCAACCATGATGATTAATCATTTAAATTATTTATTTGATAAATTGTTATGGTTGTTATATTCAAATGAGCTCATTATTCAATCTCATTCTTATCATCACCTTCTCTCTCCTCAAGCTCTCTCATTCTTGAAACCCTAATCCTCCCCTCTCATGTGTTGAGATCAAGGATTAGATAGACTAATTAATCCATAACCTCACTCTATATCCCCTAGGTAACTTAGATTAGCACTTTGAGCAACTTAGTTATCTCAAGTTAGAGATCAAGCTTGGAGTAGGAGCTCTCGGGTGGATCGTCTTTGACTCGAGGAGGCCGTTGAGGTGCTGATGTTCCAAGGAGCCTACGAGGAGTGGAAGACAGCGATGAAGACCCGAAGGACAAGTAACGTGAGGTATAATTTCGAATTCGAGTAGTTAAACCTCTCATAGTTAGCTAGTAACGGTTTAGACACGATTCATGCACTCAAGTCCGTATTACAAAGCTTTGATAATCGTTTTTCATATATTCCGCCTCCCCGCAAGTTCGTGGGGTGCGTGACATGGACTTACACATAGCACGTGAGTGTCAGCGTCCAAATTAAAGAGGGTAGAATTAAAATTCTACATTGGGGGATATTTCCCTAAAATCAGGGATATTCTTTCTTAAACAGAGCCATTAGATCAAATATCAAATGGTGACAATAAATCATCAAATGATAAAAATAAATTCTATTAGGGGAAATTATTCCTCTGATCTCTATAAATAAAGAAAATATTCTCTGTTGGATCAAAAATCCAATAATAAAATTAAATTCTATGTGGGAAATATTTCCCAGATCTTCCTAAAATAAGAGAAATCTTCTCTGTTAAACAGAATTAAATTCTATGGTTAAGAAAATATTTCCTAATCTTGTTAAACTAACAAGATATTATATGTTAGAATAAAATTCTGTCTTCGGAAAATATTTCCTAATCTTGATAAACAAATAAGAACGATCTTTTCTATTAGATAGAATAAAATTCTATATTAGGAAAAATATCTTCCTGATCTTGTGATAGAATAAAATTCTATGTTAGGAAAATATCTTCCTGATCTTGTTGAACTAACAAGATATTCATATGATAGAATAAAATTCTAATCTCGTTAAAGTAATAAGATATTTATATGATAGAATAAAATTCTAATTTTGTTAAACTTATAAGATATTCATATGATAGAATAAAATTCTATCTTAGGAAAATATTTCCTAATCTTGTTAAACAAACAATAAATCTTCTCTGTTAAACAGAGAGCCTTTGGATTAAAAATCTAACGGTGAATAAAATTCACCTATTGATCTAAAAGACCATTTTTGATTGATTATGAAATCAACCATGATCTCTCAATGAGAGATTTTCTTTACAAATTGATTTTTTCTCTTCTTCTATAAATAGGAACAAGGAGATTAAATCTCAAGAAGAAAAGACCATCCCATAAGCTTCTGTAAAAAAATGTGCAGAAGGCTCCCAAAAGCTCTCATAAAACAACAGAGAATTTAATTCTCAAACAAGATCTTCTTTCTCAAAACCCTACATAAAGAAAACATCGAGATCAAAATTTCTCCTTTACCTATCATATCATATATAAGGGTTTAACCTTTCTCAAAGAATTTAGTTCTTTCTATAGATCTGAGATCCGCAAGACAAATCTCCCACAAGTTGAGAATTTAATTCTCATCGGGATGATCTTGTTCTTGAGAATCAAAAATTCAGGGAAGAAAAAAATTGAAAAGAAAGAAGATGGAGTTCATAATACTCCAGAAACTTAGTTCTGTCAGATCAAGAACTTAGTTCTTTAAAGAACCCAATCCAAGATTCTCAAAATAATGGTCTTGGTGATCCTTAATGGTTAAAACACCATTAAATGAGGTTTAATCTCTATGAAAACATGAACATGGAAAATATGGAGTTCATAATACTCCATGAACTTAGTTCCTTAAAATCAAGAACTTAGTTCTTTAAAGAATCCGATCCAAGATCCTTAAAATAATGGTCTTGGTGATCCTTAATGGTCAAAACACCATTAAAAGAGATTTAACTTCTCTGAAAACATGAACATGGAAAACATGGAGTTCATAATACTCCAGGAACTTAGTTCCTTCAAATCAAGAACTTAGTTCTTAAAGAACATGATCCCAGATCCTTAAAATAATGATCTTGGTGATCGTTAATGGTCACAATACCATTGACAGAGATTTAAGTTCTCTAAAAATATCAACAGAAATTAAATCTCCAAAAGAACTCAGCGTCTTACGTGAAAAGCATATGAGCACTCAAGGCCGAGTTACATAGCGCCTCTCATGAACGTCTGAAAAAGTTAGTGCTTAGCATTAGTGCAGCGCCTCACGTGAAACACACGTGGGCGCCATAAAATGCTAGTGCTTAGCACTAGTGCAGCGCCTCACGTGAAACACACGTGGGCGCCACAAAAAAACTAGCGCTTAGCACATTTCAGCGCCTCACGTGAAACACACGTGAGTGCTGTATAACCGAGTGCTTAACACTACTGGGCAGTACAGAAACCCAGTCTTAGCCCAAATTGGCTAAGTTTCCTGAGATTAAACTTCTTTGATTCTTCAAGAGAGCCCATATGCTCATGATTTCCAAACTGATCCTAGTCTCAAACATCTCTAATGATCTCTCATTGATGATATCCAAAATGATATTCATCCCATATCTCTTAAGGTAATCATAGTCTCAAATAAGGCTAATGATTCTTAGATGATCCACCATGATCTTTTCCCTCAAATATGGGATTTGGTTTAAGGGTACATCTCTCCACACCTCTAATATATGTCGTTGTAATTCCTCAACGTCTTCAGAGAGGTCGCGGGTCCCGACAACCAACAACTCTTTCCATCCCACATTAATGCACTTCCTTATTGATGTGCACACTTCAAATCAGACCACACCTCAAATTGGGTGCATTCCATATCACCATTGTTTACCCCATCACGTAACAAATACACGTGCACGCAAGATGAATAATAGACCGAAATGTCCTTAAACTAACATTCGTCCCTAAAACGGGAATGTTGGACCGAAATGTCCTTAAACTAACATTCGTCCCCAAAACGGGAATGTTGGACCGAAATGTTCTTAAACTAACATTCGTCCCAAACAGGGAATGTTGGACTGCGACATTCTTAAACTAATATGTCTTGCCCTGCGGACTGTCTCCATAATGACTACCGTATACTATCCATGGGCTATTCATATATGATCTAATGATCAGTTGAGCCCATATGCTCATTGCTCATAAGTCGATCTTAGTCTCAAATATGCTTAATGATCCTTAGATCAAATCCAAATATCCCATAAACCCATAGACCTCACAAATGTGAGATCTACGTTCTAAGTTCATTCCCGTTGGCAAACCAAGCTACCAACGTAGGCCCCGTCAAGCAAAATTCTTGACCTAAACCCAAATCTCAAATATAAGAATTTGTACTAATCCGCGCCCTACGGACGACGACATAAATTAGTCTCCGTATACAATCCACGGACAACCCAAATAAACAAAAATACACACGACACGAAGTGAACTTCCGGAGCAAGAGAAAGTGGTTATCGCAATGCGGTAACATAATTAACTGCAGTGGCTTGCGCCTACAGAGAAGAGTATCCCCACAATCAAAACCCCCTCATAAAATGAGGGGGAATCTGATATAGTCTGCTACAACGTCCATGTTTGTCCAAACCTCTGATATATAGAGCCATAAATCAATTTGGTATCTTCGGAGAGGTGGATGGATAAGTCCAAATAGCATCTGCCCCTAAATTCAGGCCAGACGTCCTAACGACTCGGTCCGGTCTTTTGGCGATGAATAGATTCTGGCATGCCCGGTGGGACCTCTTCCTCTTTCCACTCCATACTTCGTGTGTCGTGTTTTTCCGCGATCAAATAATCACGATATAGATGTTTGTAGTTGCCCTTGGGTGATAGGATACTGAAGCTGACATTTCGTCTCTATGCAGAATGGCGTTTGCTTCCACCCACAGCAACTCAAACTCTGTCACATCTGGTGGAGTCAAATATGGGCCACTTGCAGTCTCAAATCTCTACAATTCAGCTCTTCAAGAAATCAATGGGCTTATCTTTGGGTCTATGCTCTGACCTCCCACCCTCGATACCTCAACACTAATGGAGGAAGCCCAGAAGAAGCCTGTCTTCCACAGGCTGGCTCCTCAAGCTTATGCTTTGCCGACGGAATCGATCTCCAAACAACTGGTTCTTCCAAAAGCCAAGGTCGACGCAGGGGACAGAATACTCAAGCTTTCAAAGAAAATAGGGGACAGGCTTAGCAAAATCCTAAGGCTAATCAAATTCCGGTCGCAAGACATCACCAACGTCGATATCGACGTCAAATAAGACAAGATGGGGATGTTCTCTGTATGGTCCTATTTCAACCCCAGTTGTGAATGCTGCTGTTCCAACCAGGAACAGTTTTGAACTGTTGCGAAGGGTCAGACAAAATTCTCCCACCGCAATATTGAAGAAATCTCCGCAACCCATAGAAGGTAAAATCACCGCAATATTGAAGAAATCAAGATCCCACGAGAGCATAAACCAGTTCGCTCCCTAAAAGAACTTTCCTTATCTATATATAAGGTGTGGAAGCAAGTGAAGAACTCAGTCGTCAACCGCGGCTCTTCCCCTAAACATCAGCCAAATTCTGACGAATCCCCTTTCAAATACAAGGGGACTTATCCCAAGACGGATCCTGATACAATGGTTCCTCCTAAAGCAGCTTCTCATAAAATAAGAGGCCTGATAAAGCCCAAGTGCCCGAGACAAACTCCGAAGGTCAAAGCTCTAAATTTCCCAAGCCTGGGGGCATGGTAGTTCATACAGTCTACATGGTGAACTCTAAAGACGAATGTCACACTTATACTGGTCACGGACCGCATACTCGGTCCCTGATAAAGGCTCAACTGCAACGTAAAAAGCTGCAAGAAATGCTTGCTCAGGCGACAACACTCGCGAATCCATCGCCTAAGGAAAATTCCGAGGACGCACCCGAAGAAAGAGTAGGGAAGGAGTCGGATGTTGATTTCCTAAAGCGCTCTCTCAAAAAGAGAGACGAAAAAGCGGCAGAAATATCCACTAAAATGAACCAGATGGCCCTTCTGATCCAGAATATGGCTGGAATGATGGTCCATTCGGAACCACTAGCAGATGAAACGCCGGTAGTCACTCTTAAAGACAAGGGTGACATTTCAAAGCCTTTGCAAGACTCATCAACGGCTGAGGAGAAAATGATCCCAAAAGTGAAACTGGATGTATATATCGCTCAGCAAATCAATGCTCATTATGCCAGTGAAGCTGCAAATAGGTCAATCAAGACTGGTCGACTCTATCCGGCGTGCTACTATCAAATACAGTACCCGCCAGAATATATACTTCTGACGTTCCACATTTACAAAGGAACTGGGAACCCTCGCCAGCACATCGCACGATTTAAATCCATGTGCGGCAATACTGGAGGAAATGATATACTGCTCTTTCGACAGTTCGTCAGCAGTTTGGCAGGCACTGCGTTCAAATGGTATGTAGAAATCCTAAATGACTCCGTGAATACCTTCGACGAGATGGAGATGCTTTTCTGTCAGAGATTCACTAGTGTGAATAAACACACTACCGTAATGATGTTGGTCAATGAAAGGGTTAGACCGAATGAGACTTGGGTTCAATATTCTACCCGATAGCGAAATCTTTGGTCAAAATGCGAGAAACGCATCGACGAAGCTGCAGCCGTGGGAATGTTCATAGCCACCCTTGACCCAAATTCAAAGGTGTTCCTATATATGGCCATCTTCAAGCCGACAACCTTCCAAGAACTCATAGATAAAATGACTCGATTGGATCATATGGTTCAAGACTCTTCCTCATCCGATGAAGATGTATGAAAAGCAAAGGCAAGGTGGCGTTTTTCGCCAACGCTCAACAAAGAATGAGCGGCTTCGAAGCAACCTGTTGCCAAAACAGTGACAATACGGGTTCTACCCTTCAAAAGATTGGGGCACAGATACTCGCTCCCTCGGGATATATGCAGGGGCATATTGCTGACTGGCGGAATAATCTCTACGCCAGATGGTCTTTTTTTTCTAAAAAAAGCAGGAAGGATATTAAGAGACTACAAACGGGTCCTACAATCAAGTGGAATATCCCGCTTGAAACAGAAAAAACCATGGGACAGATGTGAAATCCATGTCCTACTCTGAGTCAGACGATGAGGGGAAAACCCCCCGAGTCAAGTTCATTCTTTTAAGAAGGTGGAAGACTTGGCAGAAAGAATGACGTGATATTTCATTCCTTCGTATATGAAGAAAATACTCCATAAGTATCGGAAAGCGACATTGATGAGCAAGGGGCAGGTGCCGTGTAAAATACCCGGTAGTTCCCGCAAAACAACCCAATAGGCAAGATGATAGATGAACCAGTCCAAGAAGGTGAAGATAGTCTAAGGCGTGAAGTGTCCATGCAAACAAAGGACATGCAGCAGCGCCTCAGCAAACAAGAGTTGGAAGGGATGGGTTATGCAACTCTCCGACCGAATGATAAAATGGACTAAAACGTCCTTAAACCAACGCGTTCCCCCAAAAAAAAGGGAATGTTGGACCGAAACGTCCTTAAACTAACAACGGACTGAAATGTCCATAAACTAATATCAGTCCCAAATATGGAATGTTGGACCGAAACATCCTTAAATTAATATTCATCCCCAAAATGAGAATGTTGGACCGAAAATTCCTTAAACTAGAAATTTGCTTCAAATACGGCGATAATAAACCGAAACGTCCCTAAACTAGTGTGTCTCCTAAACTAGCGCATCGCCCCAAAAACGGCGATATGCTCTCTTGAGACCTATATTGCAATTGAAGACCTAACGACGAAAGTTGCAACTCAAGTCCTACCGGCTACACAGCCACTCCAGCGATGAAGGCACTACCAAGTCCTACCGGCAAACAGTTGGGTCACCTACGGCGAACCTACTTTTGAGAGTTCCATCGGTCAAAAAAATGGTATGCCCACGAGCGAATGGGCACGGATGAAAACCCGAAAGGGCGCCGTGAGTGAAAATAGCTGGAATGCCAGCTAGTTTGTGAAAACCCGAAAGGGCGCAATCTCGTTTTAAAGAGAGAGAGAGAGAGAGAGAGAGAAAGAGAAAAAAGAAAAATTGTATGTCCATAAGCAAAATGGGCACGGATGAAAACCTGAAAGGGCGCTGTGAGTAAAAATAGCAGGACTGCCGGCGAGTTTGTGAAAAACCGAAAAGGGTGAAAACTCGAAAAATAAAAAAATTCATGTGCACTTGCAAGGTCCTCTCGACCTTGTGAGGAAAAAGACCCGCGTGAGATCCTTACGACTCACAAAGGAGTAATACACTTAGGAATCCCCACGATTCCTAAGGAGAAAATACACCTACAAGATTCTCACGACTCATAGGGAGAAATACCTTTATGAGACCCTTACGGCTCATAAAGTCAAAAAGCCTTAATCGACAGGATCCTAACTCTGTTTTCTAAGCCACCGTTGTTCAAATCAACAAAGGCAAATGATGATCCGCTCCTGGAAATATCCCATTTGTAGCGATACTGATGCCTAAACAGGTGTCAAACTCTAAGTCCTCTCAAGGCAAATGATGATTCGCTCCTGGCAATATTCCAGTTGCAGCGATGCTCATGCTAAGATTGGAATCAGATCTCAAGTCTCTGACTCGTAATAAAACTCAGCGAGTCAAAAAAATGCATACGAAATAGCCGAAATGATGGGGCAACTTGTAATAAAAATCAACGAGCATAAAAATATATGCATATGAAACAGCCGAAATATTTGGGCAACTCGCAATAAAAAATAGTGAGTAAAAAAACGATATAGCCGAAATGATTGGGCACTACGATAAATAGTCAAAATGATTGGGCAATCGCAACTTTCGCAAAATAAAAGCTGAAAAGATAAAGCATCGCGGAAAGAAATTAAAAAAATGAAAATGAAACTTTTCTGCCCTGCAGGGAGGTCCACACCGACCCCTGTATACAATCCATGGGCACAAATGAAAGAAAATGTACCATATTTTCCCACCAGGCTCCATCAAAGGGAGAGCCAGATCTTAATGGCAACATGTACAGCCTAAAGGTCATCCCGACATTTCTCATTCCGAAAGGATGCGGATACTATGTTAACAAAGCTCTAAGGAGCCAAAACAAAAAAAAGAGTGACGGCAAAATCCTACCTCTAGCTCGACGTGCTTCTCATGCCAGCAGGATGCAGATGCAACGTCAACAAGGACCTAAGGGCCAAATCAAAGTGGAGTGATGGCATATTCCTAGCTCCAGATCTTGATGGCGACATCTACAGCCTAGAGATCGACTCAACATGCTTCTCATGCCAGCAGGGTGTAGATGCGACATCAACAAAGGCTCCAAGAAGCCAAATCAAAAAGGAGTGACGGCAAAATCCTAACACCAGTTCGACATGCTTCTCATGCCAGCAGGATGTAGACGCAATGTAATCAAAGACCCAAGGGTCAAACAAGAAAGGAGTAATGGCAAAATCCCAGCTTCAGCTCGACGTTCTTTCTCGGTGCAGATACGACGTCAACAAAGGCTCCAAGGAGCCAAATAAAAAAAGGAGTAACGGCAAAATCCTAACTCCAGCTTGACGTGCTTCTCATGCCAGCAAGATGTAGATGCAATATCAACAAGGACCCTAGGGTCAAATCAAAATGGAGCGATGGCATATTTCTTGCTCCAGATCTTGATGGCAACATCTACAGCGTAGAGATTGACTCGGCATGCTTCTTATGCCAGCAGGGTGCAGGTGCGACATCAACATGTTGGGGTTCCTAGCGCCCTGGCCGTCGACCGCGGCCGTTGCGGAACGAAATTTTTTGATGTTTAAAAAACTTGGCACTAGAAACAACTACCTAGAATCGAAACCAAATATGAAACTAGTAATCTAAAAGAGTCTATATACTTTGATAGAAGTTGTTATACCAAATGATCCGTGTCATTCGGTCTTCCACCATCTTCCTTAGCTCCTAGAGGTCCTTTGGATCGAGCTTGATCACTGGTCTTCCTCCATCGAAGATGATCCATCCGAGGGATGTAGTCCATGGCTCTAGCTCCATGCTCAAAATCAAGTGAAGCAACTAGGAACTCTAGATTGCTAATCTAGATTTCCTAGGGATGTAGTGAGTGTTCAAAGTGTGTATCTATCTCACCTCCTCTTTTGATTCTCAACACATGAGATTGTAGAGAGGAGGTTGAAGATGAAGGTGGAGGAGCTCAAGAAACTAGAGAGGAGAGTGAAGCAAAATGGTGAGGAGAAATTAAATGAATCAACCATCATGTAAGAGAAAAAAGAAGCTTGGTTTTGTAAAACACATTTTTCAATTAAACAATTCCAACCATGCTTGAATAGTTTGCACAAATGAATTGTTAATTCATTTGTGCAACACTATTGAAGCATGGCTCTCACTATACTCCCCTCTCTCTTCCTTTACACCTCATTTTCCATTAAAATAAATTGATATATCTTAAATGTGGTGTCCACCTTCTAGAATATTTTCCGTATAAATACGGATTACACTCTACTGTATATACATACATGTATTCGTACCGAAATACGAATACCCAAAGAGATATAATAACACAAAGAACATAATACTAGAATATACATATCGAAACAAATATACGTAAATTATTAAATCAATACCTGATTTAATAATCCGGCTCAAACCCGAGCCGGCTAGTATTATCAACTGTCCGATCGAAAGTCTGGGTATATAGTACAATCAATCGATCGGAACCCTGCACGTATCCAATACGGCTACTATATCATTTCTCCTGAACTAGGGAAACCCTCTGTGTGGACTTTAAAGACTCGTCAATACGCTGACAGTGGGTTTAACCACAAGCACGTCAGCGGCACTACATGTACGTAACAGCTACCCAGGTATTGAGCGAAAGGAAGGCCGACGAGCAAACCCATCTGAATCCCTACCGAGCCTGTCCGTGACAATCTCCGTACAGTCCGGCCTGTTCGTCTAAGAGTATCGCATATCGGGTCTAGGGGTGGATAAAGTCAGACCCCTAATAACGCGATATTTCGTGTCGGTATGAAGCCCGCCACCCACTGAGAAACTACTAATCCAAATCAGTAATTCTCGTCTACCTTGGCCAAGAATTTCTGGTGATGGCCACCCGCGCATAGCGCGACATCAACCCCCAATACCGGGAGAGACGAATCCCCGACGATCCACTCACTACCTCCATGTGGCTCGGGACTGTAGGAACAAGCTAGATAGGGTTAAAGGGTTGGCTCTGATACCATGTTGGGTTATGGCAGTGCCCTGGACATCAAACCGTGGCCGAATGCGGAACAAAAATTTTCTAAATCGGCGCTACCACAACCCCCGAATATGAATCGACCATTAACTATATATCTAGCAAGCAATAAAAAAGAGTTTGGAATGTTATACCGAATGATCCGTGTCTTTCGGTCTTTAACCTCTTCCTAAGCTCCTAGTGGCCACCATGATCAAGTTTGGTCGCCGGTCTCCCTCCATCGAAGATGATCCACCCGAGAGTCTGAATTCCTACTTCATAACTGAAGTAACTAGAGTATCTAGTTTGCTAAACTAGATAGCCAAGATGATGTAGAGTCTAATGAGGGATTAATTTGTCTCTAAACACCTTAGGTTTCTCAACACATGAGAGGGTTAGGGTGGAGGAAGAAGAAGAAGTCATGAGAGATAAGAGTGTGTAAGCTTAAAGCTTAACTCAAGAAAAAAGATGCCAAGTCTTATGAGAGTGTGAGAATAGCAAACCAAGAAAAAATATCTCAAGTCCTAAAAAAATATCTTACACCCACAAAATATCAAGCATGCTAGAATAATGTTTCAAGAGTCACACCAATAGCCATCACCACGAGTCATCCCATGAGTCATCACATGAGTCGCTAAATCAAGCATGCTTGAATTAAGCTAAGAACACTCATCTCTCACCTCAATTAACCATTTAAACTAAAATGGTTAATAAAAAAAATGAGGTGTTTTCTTCTAGAAACAATCTTGTAATAAATTACAGGAATAACACTCATCCGTATATACATACCTGTATCTGTATTCCGAAAAATACGAATACAATGAGATGAAAACAATCCAACAATATAATACTAGGATCCGGCTTAAACCAAAACCCACTAGTATTATCCGTCCGAAACATGATATGTGCACAAGTGCACGTATATGATCGAACCCTGCCGTAAAACCATACGGCCTCTACATCGTTTCACCCGAAGCAGGGAAATCCTCAGTGTGGGACTCTAAAGACTCGTCAATATGCTGGCAGTGGGTTTAACCATAAGCACGTCAGCGGTACTAGCTGTATGTAACGGTTACCCAGGTATTAAGCGAAAGGAAGGCCAACGAGCAAACTCATCCTGACCCCTGTTTCCCCCAATCAAAGAGCAAAGCTCTATTCAAAATTTGAAATTTGAACTGAGGCAGCGCCTGTGCCAAGAGCGCCAGCACTAAGAGTCAAAGACTCTAAGGCAGTGCCTCACGTGCAAAGCATGAGAGCGCTAGCGCCAAGAGCGCCAGCTCTAAGAGTCAAAAACTCTGAGGCAGCGCCTCACGTGCAAAGCACGAGAGCGCCAACGCCAAGGGCGCCAGCGCTAAGAGTCAAAAGACTCTGAGGTAGTGCCTCACGTGCAAAGCACGAGAGCGCCAGCGCTAGAGCTAAATGTTCTCCATCCTTGGATCAAAGATCCAACGAAGATGATAAATCATCAGAGCACATAATCAAATTCTGACTGGGGAAATACTCCTCAAATCTTTCTAAACAAAAAAGATTGTGCTCTGTAAATCAGAGCACCATTGGATCAAAGATCCAATGGTGATTAAACATCACCAAGATACAGAATAAGTTCTGTATGAGAAAATATTTTCCCAATCTTGCTAAAAACAAGAAAGATGTCTTTTGTAAAACAGAAGCCCTTGGATCAAAGATCCAATGGTGGGAAACATCCCCAAATCAATCAGAGATCTCTCAATGAGAGATTTCCTTAACTGATTCAACAAATCAGCCTCCCTATATAAAGGACCCAAGACTTCAAGTCTTATACAGAAGAACCCCACCATAAACTTCAAGTTCTCAAAAAAAAGAAGAAGAGAAGAGCAAGATCTAAGAAAAAGAATTTTCTTCAAGGTAAAATAACAATAAGTGAGATCGTAGCATCTCCTCTATTTTGAGAGTTTAACTCTTATATCAGAAGAACGTAGTTCTTTTTCCAGATCACAGATCTATAAGATAAAGTCTTTCATAAAAAGAAGAGAGATCATAGCATCTCCTCCACATCTAAGAGTTTAACTCTCACATCAGAAGAACTTAGTTCTTTTTTCATATCTCAGATCTATAAGACAAAGTCTTTCACAAGGGAGAACCAAATTCTCAGAGAATTGAATTAGGCAGAACAAAAAACTTAGTGCTTAGCACTCAAATCTGGCGCTCAGCGCCGAGCGCTCCACGTGCTCCTCACGTGGGCGCTATTTAATAAAGAGTGCTTAGCACTCAAATCGGGTGCTCAGCGCCGAGCGCTCCACGTGCTCCTCACATGGGCGCTATTTAATAAGAGCGCTCAACGCTCAAATGCCGGCGCTCAGCGCCAAGCGCCCTATGTGCCCCTCACGTGGGCGCTTCTTAACACAGAGCACTCTGCGCTCCTCGAGAAGAGCCTAGCACCAAGAAGAGTGTTCAACAATCATAAAAAACAAAAGAAAGTGGGTGTCAGTATTCACATAATTGTTTAGCATTATCTGCATAGAGAAAGGACTGTGTCTTAGCAAGTGTCTAGCACTTTATGAAAAAAGGGAAATGACATAGACTAAGTGGGCTGAGCCCAAGGTTGGCCAAACCCCAAAATCGACCGAGCCCATAGGTCTTTTTTCTAAATTGGACTTAGTCCTAAACAAGGTTATCAAATCTTTGATGAATATTCATTGGTTCAAGGGTACATCTCTCCACATCTCTGATACATGTCGTTGTAATTCTTCAATGTCTTCAGAGAGGTGGAGGGTCCTAATAACCAATAATTCTTGGTATACCCCCCAAACCAACAACCCAATGGACCGCAACGTCCTTAAAACTAAATTGTGGACCGCAACGTCCTTAAAACTAAATTGCGGATCCCAATATCCTTAAAACTAAATTGCGGACTGCAACGTCCTTAAAACTAAATTGCGGACCGCAACGTCCCTAAAAACTAAATTGTGGACCGCAACGTCCTTAAAACTAAATTGTCGACCGCAACGTCCCTAAAAACTAAATTTCACGGACTATGATGTTCTTAAACTTTGGACCGCAATGTCCTTAAAACTAAACCCTTTGGACCGCAACGTCCTTAAAACTAAATTGCGGACAGTAATGTCCCTAAAAACTAAATTAGGGACCGCAACGTCCCTAAAAACTAAATTGCGGACCACAACGTCCCTAAAAACTAAATTGTGGACTGCAATGTCCCTATAAACTAAAGAAAATCCTGTTGAGTAGATCTTAGTCTAAAATTAGACTAACGTATCCTCAATAAGCGTTTGAGTTGATCTTAATCTAAAACAAGATTAATGATCCTTAAACCAACCCAAACCCAAATCTAAGAAAATACGGATTTGGACTAATCTACGCCCTCCGGGCGACAACACAAATTAGTCTCCGTATACAATTTACGGGCAACCTAAAACAAAACAAACATACACGAAACGAAGTGAACATCTGGAGAAGGAGAAAGTGGTTACCGCGATGCGGTAGCGTAATTAACTGCAGAGGCTTGCGCCTGCAGGGAAGAGCGTCCCAACAATTAAAAACCCCTCACCAACGAGGAAGAATCTGACGAAGTCTGCTACAACGGCCGCATCTGTCCAAACCTCTGATATACGGTGCTATAAATCAACTTGGAATCTTCGGATAGGTGGACGGATGAAACCAAATAGCATCTGCCCCCAAAATTTAGGCCGGACATCCCAACGTCCCGATCGCGTCTTTCGGCGGCGAACAGATTCTGGCACGCCCGGTGGGACCTTTTCCTCTTTCCACTCTACACTTCGTGTGTCATGTTCGCGAACAAATCGCGGTTTAATATGGTTGCCCCTGGATTCGAGGTACTAAGATTTGGTGTCTTTCTCTATATAGAAAAGAAGACGGCGTCAATAGCTTCCAACTGCACCAACTGCAACAACTTCCACTCTATCCCTGCTGGAGGAATGACTTACGGGCCCCAAGCGGCCTCCATCTTCGCAATGCCGATGGAACAGGTGACACAGGCCACCACTGGGTTGTTCTTCAGGACCATGCTCCCACCAATAAGCTTCAACGCTCTAATGCCATCACAGGAAGCTCCAAAGAAGTCGGTCTTTGATCGGCTTACCACTACCGCGGCCCCTCCCAACGGGTCGTCCAAGTCTATTGCATCAGTCTTCGACAGGTTGAGCCTAAGCTCCAGTGGGCCCGTGAAGAAGCTTGTAATACCCGAACAAGTCATCCCGAAGCAGATAGCCATTCCAACTCCAATAGACGAAGTCGTCAAAAGGGCTTCTCCTGCTAAGGGGTCGGTCTTCGCAAGACTGGCCGTTCCAACTCCTACCGCGGATGAGGTCGTTACAGGTGCTTCCCCTACCTAAAAGTCAGTCTTCGATAGGTTGAACGTTTCCTCTTAGCGGGCGTCTGTCTTCGATAGACTGGCACCAATAGCAGCCCTTCACCAGAACAGGGGGCATGATGAAGCCACCCCCGTAACTGAGCCAGTACCATCTGCAAGACATGCTCAATGTCGCCATTTGCGCCGAGTGAGAAAAGCTGGGGGCAGTTCCCCTTCTGGACTTACCCCACCAGCTCCAATGGTGGAAATTGATGCTGCTATTCCAATTGGGAACATGTTTGAGCCGCTCAGGAGGGTGCGCAAGAATTCTCCAATTGCCGTGATAAAAAGGTCTCCTTCGCCTGCTGAAAACATCATAAAAGAAAAGCCGGAGCAGCTCCCTCAACGGCTGTCCTCCAAAATCCATAGGTTTTGGCGAAGGGTCCAAGACTCTGTGATTAACCAAGACTACTCCGGCCAATCGAAGAAAATGAAGGTTCAGCAAGAGAAGGACCATCCCGTCGTACCACAGAAGGTATCATCTATATGGGTGCCCGCTGCAACGGCCCCCTCAACTTCGACCACCAATAAAAGGAGAAGGCCGAAGAGGATCCCCGTGTCTGCGACGAATCTCAAGGGCACCGAAGCTAAACGCCCCAAGTCTGGGGGCATGGTAGTACACACCGTCTACATGGCTTCCGAAAAAGAGGAAAACCGTACTTCTACAGGTCATCGACCACTTACGCGGTCGGTAACAAAGGCTCAGGAGCAACAACATAAACTCCAGGAGATGATGACAAAGATGGCCGCACTCACTGGGTAGAAGGAAGTTCGGAAGAATCGTCGGATCAAAGCCAGGAGCAGGAAACCGACGCCGAGTTCCTCTGAAGAATGCTCGAGAAGAAAGACAAAGAGGCCGCGGAACAAGCGGCTAATATAAAACAAATGGCGCTCTTGTTCCAAGATATGGTCAGGATGATAATACAGTCGGATCCTCCAGCTGAAAACCCTCCAATAATCCTTGAAGACGACAGCGGGGAGACATCAAACCCTCTTTCGGCTCTATTAGCAACCAAGGAAGAGACCATCTCCAAAGCCGCCCTTGATGACTATATAGCTCAACAGATACGAGCTCATCAGGCGAGCAAAGCGGCCGTCCAAATCGTTAAGACTGGACGACCCTATCCGGGTTGGTACGATCAAATAAAATACCCACCAGGATATACGATCCCTAAATTCCATGTGTATAAGGGGACGGATAATCCACACCAGCACGTTGCTCAATTTAGGGCTCTGTGCGGTAATACTGGGGGTGACGACAAACTGCTGCTTCGCCAATTTGTTGGCAGCTTATCGGAGACAGCGTTCGAATGGTACTCCGAACTCCCGAATGACTCTGTCAAGACATTTGCAAAAATGGAGCTACTGTTTACACAAAGATTCACAAGCGCACCCCGATCACCGCACTAATTAACGCTAGAGTGAAGCCGGGAGAAACCTGGGTTCAGTACGCCATTTGGTGGCGGAACCTGTGGTCAAAGTGTGAACAGCGCATAGAGGAATCTCCTGCCGTGGTCATGTTTGTGGGGACCCTTGACCCTCAGGAAACCATTTCCCAATTCATGATGTTCTTCAAGCCGACCACTTTTCAGGCCTTGATCGATAAGCTGGCCTAAATGGACCAGATGGGCCATAAGCCGTCCTCTTCAAAAATAGATTTTCGGAATGAAAAGGGGAAAGGGAAGTGACCTTCGTCGCCAACGCCCAGCAACAACCGAGTGGCCCGAAGCCGGTCGCTCACCAAAATGATAAACAGTGATCACTCGGAGAAAAGATGAGACGCCCTTACTCGTTCCCTCAGGATAAGACGAAGAGATTATTCGAGCTAGCGCTGCACAACAGGCTCATCACTCTGCCAGAGCCGAGATGCCCAACGCAATTGGGTGATGTTAACAGCCCTAATTACTGTCCTCACCACTGAATATTGGGTCACCCATTCGAAGATTGTTACATCTTCAAAAGTTGGATCGAAGACCAGTACCAACAGGGCAAGTTCGCGCTGTCCGAAAACTGGAAGGTGAACCCGCCACAACTGCACGCTCCTAAAAAGGTGGACACGCCAGGTGCATCATGCTCACTTATAGAGGAAGCCCCATAGGAGGTGTCCCTTTCAGCTGAGACTAAAAGAATGCTGAAGGATCTTCAAGTATGTCCGGCGATTAGGTAGAAGAGCCCGCTGGAGCCTGAGTTTATTGTGGGGATGCTGAAGCCGCGCCCAACGCTGAAAGTTGGTGACGGTAGACAAAACCCTCAAACCAAGCCTCCGAAGTCTTCAAAGAAAAAGAAAAAGGCTAAGAAGCCAGTCCAACCCGACGACAACTGTACAAGGTTGCAGAAATATATCGATGCACTGGAAGAATATAACTAGAGGGCACGGACCCCAATTACATTGGACGAATTTCTCAAGCATGTTCTTGAGAATAAAGATGACGATGCTGATGAAGGAGACAATTCTTCAGAAGAGCCCGAGGATTCTGTGGCGAGTTGCCACATGATCTCTCACTCGTCAATAAAAGGAAAAGGAGCTCTTGATGCAGAGGGATTGTGGGCAGAACCGGAACCAGAATCCTTGGAACTGTCAGACGAGATGATTGACATGTTGCTGAACGAGGCACGTCAGAGGAGCAAAGCTGATCGAGAGCGCGAAATGGCCATATTCGAAAAAGCCAAACGTCGGCGACAGGATGAAAAGGTTGAAGCATTCCAACCAGATCGAAACATGCCCGCGGGAGACAGAAGCAGGCTTAAGACGAGGAAACG
The DNA here is from genome assembly GCA_030015575.1 of Agapanthus africanus. NCBI lineage: Eukaryota > Viridiplantae > Streptophyta > Magnoliopsida > Asparagales > Amaryllidaceae > Agapanthus > Agapanthus africanus. Next base: position 762,820,898 of record CM057337.1, read on the forward strand.
GTTCGCTAAGGCCCTGTCGATGGGAATGAAGTTGCCACCTTTTAAAGGAAATACTCCTGACAGCATACACCTTGACGAAGCGGATGTGCATCCTAGCTACTGCTTATACCATCGGAGGATTACACATCCTACCGAAGAGTGCAATACCATCAAGAAATGGTGGCAAGGATACGTTGCACACCGACAACATTTCAAGCGGTTGAAACACAAAACTTGTCGGGAGCAGAGAAATGCGACAGATGAGCACAAAAGAACCGCCGGCAACTGTCACATGGTTGATACCAGGGGATCGCAAGTTCTCACCTTCGGAAGCGACTCTGACGAAGAAATACCCCTCGACCCTCTCTTCAAAGATTCCACCTCAGGAAAAGATGAGGAGATGAAGAGTTGCAAGAACATTCGGCTGCGTAATCGTACGTTGCCTGAAAAGAATCTCGGACCTTCAAACAAAGGTTCGAACAGAAAAGACAAGGGGAAGGAGAAAATCCATGAGGAGATTGCCCTCGATAATGGGGTCATCAAAGAGCTCGCAGCCAAGGACCCACCTAAGAAAAGCAAGGCGGATTACAATATCCTAGTGGAATTGAGGAAGATACCCTCACAACTAAGCATACTGGATGCCTTCTTTCTGTTTAAAGAAGCACGGAATTCCTTGGTTAAGGTGTTACAAGAGCCCGATCAGTTCCAAGCCTTCATCGCAGAGAAGAAAATGCAAGATGAGCTGGCGGAAGTCCACACGGGTAACATTACATTTAATGACGAGGATCTTCTCCTTGGTACGTGCGACCACAACCGTCCTTTATATGTCAATGGATACTGCCATGACATCAAAATAGGGAAAATACTTGTTGACAACGGGTCCTCTGTCAACCTTCTCAACGTGCGGGTGCTAAAAAAAATCTGCATGAGCATTCAGCATTTAGCCCAAGATAAAATCACTATCTCTGGATTTGATTCGCAGTCGTCGCAGACGCTCGGGTCCGTAATACTGACATTGCGCTTTGGGCTTCTCATCATAGACATCAAATTTCATGTCATCGACGCTAGGACTTGCTACAACACTCTACTTGGTCGGCCTTGGTTACACGAATATAACGTCATCCCTTCTACACAACACTGGTGTATGAAGTATTTCAAAGACGGCCTCAAGTACACCGTTACGAGAGAGCTAAACCCATTCTCTATGAACGAAGTCCGAAAATATGAAGACGGCAAGTACTTCCTGCCAAACTTGGAAGACATGGAGAAGTGTCATAAGCCGGAGCTTAAACAGAAGTCCGTCACTCCCATTCCTACCTTTGGAAGCGATACTGACGAGGATGAAGAAATAGTCTACTCGGAACAGCCTCAGAAGCGGAATGATAAACCCGGACCATCCGCTCCGATTTTGGTCTTTGGCAGCGACTCCGAAGATGAAACCAATGCCGTATTCTCTGTCCGCCCGTCGATGCAAACCTTCATTGGAGTAGACCGGAGTTTGCAAATCGCCGTGGTTCCGTGGCGGCACTACAGAGAGCTTGATGCGCTGGAGACATATAGTGTGCAAGAGTTGCAGACGTTCTACGTCCCTCCAAGACGAAGAGGTGAAAAGTCGATCCCATTCTATCGATCCACGGAGACTAAAGTCGAAAGAGAAGTCTGGCATGGTGCCGATCCTGCGCTCGACAGGCTCCAACCCATTCGTCTGCCCAGGTATTACACCGAGGGATTGAAAAGGTTATTAAGATGCCAAGGCGTACCATTCCAAAAAACTCCTCGGCAAGCTCAGTTCTACAACAGGATTTGGAACACCCCCGGAACGCAGCGAAAATTGCCTAACGGAAAAATGGAAACGATTGGGCTTGGATATGTCCAGTCCGAGAAACAGGAGCAATTCCATGACTTCTATGTCATAAATGATCTCGATGAAGAAGGGGATGCTGACGCTGAACTAGAACAAGGTCTCGTCATAAAAATGCCGAGTCCGTCATTTGAAGAACAAATTGATAAGCTAATAAGAGAAGCAGATCAAAGGGTTCGGGATGACCACATCCGCGAAATGGCCATTTACGAGAGAGCCAAGACACAACGTCTCCTTCAGCAGGCTATGGAGTATGACAATGCCCTTCGCCGTCAGCCCGCCATGCATTCCTAAGATAAGAAAAATGCCCGACGCAAAGGCAAAAACAACTCAAAGAATGGAAAAAACATTCGACAGCGGCAAAACGGATCCAAAAGGCCACGTGATCAAGAAAAGGTCAGCCGGAATTCATTTCTAACGAAAAAGATGGGTCGAGCATATTCCTTCCCTCAAGACAAGATAAAGAAGATATTCGACCTTGTCATGAAACATCAAATGATGACACTCCCGGAGTCTCGGCACCCCGATCAAGCAAACGAGGTTCATCACCCGGACTATTGCTTCTACCACCGAGCAATAGGACATCCTCTTGAAGACTGCTTCACTTTCAAAAACTGGGTCGAAGACCAATATCAACTCGGCAGATTCACTTTATCCAACAGTTGGAGGGTAGCTCCACTACAAAAGCATGTACCAAAAGAAACGTATATGGCAAGAGTAAAACCAGATCAACATCGGTCTTGGAAACGATCTCGTACCTGTCACGTGATAACGCTGTCAGAAGAAAGAGAGCACTAGAATATGGATGACCTCTCCTGGTGCTTTGAAAACGAGGATGAAAAGGAATTGATCTCAGAATTTCCACCAACGCCAAAAAAGTTGGAAGATGGAAAACATACAACCACGGATAACCTAAGGAGAATCAACTTGGGGACGGCAGGTAACCCACGACCTACGTTCGTCAGCGAGCTGCTGTCTAAAGAACAGGTAGCTACGCTAAAAGACGTGCTCATGCAGTATAAAGACTGCTTCGCATAGAACTATTCCGAGATGCCGGGGCTAGATCCAGAAATAGCTGTGCATAAATTGGCGATATCTCCGGACGTCAAGCCAGTCAAACAAGCACCAAGAAGAATGCGGCTCGAACTTGAAATGAGTATCAACGCCGAGGTCAAGAAGCTGATCGACTCAGGCTTCATCCTAGAGGTTCAGTACCCTGAATGGATTGCCAACATTGTCCCAGTGATGAAGAAAAATGGGACGGTGTGCATCTGCGTGGACTTTCGGGACCTCAACAAAGCCTGTCCGAAGGATGATTTTCCCGTACCGGTTACCGAGCTGATGATAGACAACACATCCACTTACGAAGTCTTCTCCTTCATGGACGGCTCATCACGGTACAATCAAATAAAGATGCACCCTAAAGAATAGAAGCATACCGCTTTCCGGACTCCTCTGGGCATATTCTGCTACAAAGTGATGCCTTTCGGTCTGAAGAACGCCGGCGCTACCTATCAGAGGGCCATGACGAAGATTTTCGATGATCTTATATATGAAATCGTCGAATGCTATATTGACGACCTCGTGGTGAAAAGCAAATCGCACGAGGAGCATTGGGAGCATCTGAAGATAGTGTTCCAACGTCTTCAGAAATACAACCTGAAGATGAACCCTCTCAAATGCGCGCTCGGAGTTTCCTCGGGCAAATTCCTAGGATTCATCGTACGACACCGGGGCATCGAAATAGACCCGTCAAAGATCAAGGCGATTATGGAAATGCTTCCGCCAAGAACTTTCAAGCAACTGTGATCTCTCTAAGGAAAGCTCGCATATATCCGACGATTCATAGCTAATCTCTCCGGCAAGTGCCGCTCCTTCAGCCATTTAATGATGAAGGGGACCTCATTCGTCTGGGATCGCAAATGCCAAAACGCACTGGACGAAATCAAGCAATACCTGCAGAATCCGCCGGTACTGACCGCTCCAGTCAAAGGAAAGCCCCTCATCCTGTACACAACAGCACTTGAAAGTTCTTTAGGCGCGTTATGGGCATAGGAGAATGACCAAGGAAAAGAGAGAGCCCTCTACTATTTGAGTCGAGTTCTTCTAGGGGCAGAAAACAACTACTCCCCTATCGAAAAACACTGCCTGGCGTTAATCTTCGCGATAACGAAGCTCAGACACTATGCGTTGGCGCATGAGGTCCATCTCATATCAAAGGTGGATCCTCTCAAGTATTTGATGTCAAGAGCCGTACTAACGGAGCGGCTCGCTAAATGGGCCCTACTCTTAATGGAATTTTCGATAACATACAGACCGCTCAAGGCAGTGAAAGTCCAGGCCATCGTCGACTTCCTCGCTGAGTATCCGATACCTGCCGATTCACCCCTAAACTGTGAATTACCAGACGAACACGCATTTGACGCGATCGACGGGGAGAAAGGAGAGAGTGATACCCGATGGGAACTCTATTTCGATAGGGCATCTTCCATAAAGAAGCGACAACACAACACCCCTATAATCAAATCGGGGGTAAGCCTTATCTTCGTGACTCCGTAAGGAGGGATAATGCGCTTTTCCTTTTCCCTAACAGAGCCGAGGGCAAATAATAAAGCGGAAAATGAGGCTTTGATAGCAGGTCTTGAGATCGCTGTCGACATGGGAATCGAAGACCTCCTCATATACGGAGACTCCCAGCTGATCGTTAGTCAAGTAATCGTCGACTATCAAACGTGCAAACCAGAGTTGGTGAAGTACGGTGAGAGAGTGCAACAATTACTGACTCAAATCCCTTCCTATGCCCTAAAAAGCATACCGCATGCGGAAAATAGCAAGGCGGATGCGTTAGCCAAGCTCGCTAAAAAACTGGCTGATGAAAACCTCGATGACGTGAGGATCGTTGTACAAAACCGTTGGGTTCTTGCACTAGCAGAAATGTCCACGGAGTCATCTGAAGAAATGGAAGCGACCAAGCAAACGGCCCTACAAATAGAGAACCAAAAAGGGCTAAGGATTGGAGAGAAGTCTTTATAGACTACTTCAAATCCCGTCAAACGCCGGAATATGCATCCTCAAGACATCAGCTCATGAAACGAGCTCTGTCTTTCGCCTTCGTCAATGATACTCTATATAAAAGATCGTTTGACTCTCTGTGGCTGAGATACCCGGGGCCATAAGAAGCAAGGAGAGTCATCCAAGACACTCATGACGGACTCTGCAGTTCTCATCAAGCCAGGCCGAAGATGAAGCTGAAGATCAAAAGGACGGGTTACTATTGACCCACGATGATAAATGACTGCCTCGAATAAGCAAAGCAGTGCCACTCGCGCCAAATTCATGGAGACTTCATCCACCAGCATCCAAATCCGCTACACCCAACAATGGCTAGCTGGCCGTTCGAAATGTGAGGAACCGACATAATTGGGCCCATCGAACCAGCGTCATCCAGAGGATATCGGTTCATATTGGCGACAACCGATTATTTCTCTAAGTGGGCAGAAGCAGTACCGCTAAGAGAAGTGAAGATGGAGAATATTCTCCATTTCTTCAAGACACACGTCATTTATCGGTTCGACACTCCACGATGGATCATCTCCGATAACGGGCCGTCCTACATGTTGGGGTCGAAAATTGCACCCCGGTTGACCAAGTCAAGGTCAAGGTCAACCCCAAGCCAAGTGGACCCAAGCCCAAATCAAGTGGGCCTATGCCCAGGTCAAGTCCAAACAGATGACCACTAAGTCGTTAAACTGGAAACAAATGACCTCTAAGTCGTTAAACTGGAAACGGATGACTAATAAGTCGTTAAACTGGAAACAGGAGACCTCCACATCTTTAAACTGCAAACAGCTGACCACCACGTCGTTAAACTGGGAACGATAGACCACTAAGTCTTTAAACTGGGAACCGCTGACCACCACGTCGTTAAACTGGGAACGATAGACCTCTAAGTCTTTAAATTGGGAACCGTTGACCACCACGTCTTTAAACTGGGAATAAACGACCACCACGTCGTTAAACAGAGAACAATCGACCTCTAAGTCGTTAAACTGGGAATGTAAAAAAAATGTGTAAATAATAAAAATAAAAATAAAGAAAAGCCAAAATGATATGGCAACTCGCAATAAAAATCAACGAGTAAAATAAAGATGAAAAATAAAGCCGAAATGATAGGGCAACCGCGAATAAAAGCTGAAATGATAGGGCAATCGCGACCTTCGCGATAAGAAAAGCTGAAATGATAGAGCAATCGCGGTAAAAAAAAACAAAAACAAAAAAACAAAAAAAAACGGCGAGTGATGAGTCGCTCCTGGTACCATATTCCTGTGCAGCGATGCAGACGCAGTCCAAAACTCAAATCCCAAACGGCGAATGATGAGTCGCTCCTGGTACCATATTGCAGTGCAGCGATGCAGACGCCGTTCAAAACTCAAATCCCAAATGGCGAATGATGAGTCGCTCCTGGTACCATATTCCAGTGCAGCGATGCAGACGCCGTCCAAAACTCAAATCCCCAACGGCGAATGATGAGTCGCTCCTTGTACCATATTCCAGTGCAGCGATGCAGACGCCGTCCAAAACTCAAATCTCCAAAACGGCGAATGATGAGTCACTTCCGGTACCATATTCCAGTGTAGCGATGCAGACGCCAACCAAATTCTAAATCAAAAAATGGCGAATGATGAGTCACTCCTGATACCATATTCCAGTGTAGCGATGCAGACGCCAACCAAAATCCAATTTCCTAAATTTCTTTCGGCCCTACGGTTGGTCCCCAAGTTGCCTACCTTATACAATCCGCGGGCTCAAATAATTCTCACCATACCCATGCTCCACCACAATCACCAGTTACGCGGCTGGTCTTCGCCCTTGGAATTATGCTCTATTTAGGAAGACCCACTCATGCGTCCTCACTATGCATGAGGAGAACAAACTTTACGGGATCCTCACGACTCGTAAGAAAACGCCTTCGTAGGATCCTTACGACTCACAAAGGAAAAACACACTTGGAGGTCCTCATGACTCATAAGGAGAAAATGCACCTATGGAATCCTTACGACTTGTAGGGAGAAAATGGTTTTATGGGACCCTTACGGCCCATAAAATTTAAAAGCCTTAGGTGATAGGGATCTAAACTTATCCCCTAAGCCATCGCTTCCCAATAAATAAAGGCAAATGATGATTCGCTCTTGGTACCACATTCCATTGTAGCGGTGCTGATGCCAAACCAAAAGCAAATCCCCAAATACACTCATGGCAAATGATGATTCGCTGCTAGTACTATATTCCAGCGTAGCGATGCTGATGTCAACCCAAATCAAATCAAACCAACAACCTCTGCGGCGAAATCATGGTTCGTCCTAGAATTTACCCCGTATTGAAATCATGCTTCGCCTCAGGATATCTACCTTCCCTACCGGAATTATGCTTCGCCTCGGGACCAAGTCGAATAGCGACACTCCGTGCCGGGGAAATTTCGACCAGCGACGCTCCGTGCCGGGGAAACATCGACCAGCGACACTCCGTGCCGGGGAAACGTCACATACCGACACTCCGTCTCGGGGAAACGTCAACCAGCCGACACTTCGTAACGGGGAAGCGTCAAGCAGACACTCCGTCTCAGGGACACGTCAACCAGCCGACACTCTGCCTCGGGGAAACGTGAAGCAGACACTCCGTCTCGGAGACACGTCAACCAGCCAACACTCCGTAACGGGGAAACGTCAAGCAGACACTCTGTCTCATGGACACGTCAACCTGCCGACACTCTGCCTTGGGGAAACGTCAAGCAGACACTCCGTCTCGGGGACACGTCAACCAGCCGACACTCCGTCTCGGAGAAACGTCAAGCAGACACTCCGTGCCGGGGGCACGTCGACTACAGACACTCCACCCGGGGAAACGTCGACCAGCGACACTCCGTGTCGGGGGCACATCTACCAAATCACTTCGGGCCTGGGAAACGTCTACCATAAACACTCCATCTCGGAGACGCGTCAAGCGTCGACCGTCCATGTCGTAAAAAGGGCAGTGCAAGCTTCCCACAAATCGGGAACCAAATCGCTCCGGGCCAGGGAAAAGTCTACTACGGACACTCCGTCTCGGAGACGCGTCAAGCGTCGACCGTCCATGTCGTAAAAAGGGCAGTGCAGGCTTCCCACAAATCGGGAACCAAATCGCTTCAGGCCAAAGAAAAGTCTACCACGGACACTCCGTCTCGGAGACGCGTCAAGCGTCGACAGTCCATGTCGTAAAAGGACAGTGCAGGCTTCCCACAAATTAGGAACCAAATCGCTCCGTGCCGAAGAAAAGTCTACTACGGATACTCCGTCTCGGAGACGCGTCAAGCGTCGACCGTCCATGTCGTAAAAAGGGCAGTGTCGGCTTCCCAAAAAGCGAGAACCAAATCAAGTCGCCTCCACATGAAAGAAGATCCATCAATTTCATGAACACGACCCACATATGTGGTGTGCATTTATTGATGGGGGGCACTTTGTTGGGATCGAAAATTGCATCCCGGTTGACCAAGTCAAAGTCATGGTCAACCCCAAGCCAAGTAAGCCCAAGCCCAGATCAAGTGAGCCCATGCCCAGGTCGAGTCCGAACATGAAGCGGCCGGCCCTCCTCCATGCCAAAATAAAAATCATGTAATAATTAATTTTTATGTTTTTTTATGCATGAATGTAAGCAAAATGGGCATAAAGCCAAATTTTTATAAAGCCCATGGCTTATATGCAAAAGAAATGAGCACATGAGGTAAGAGATGGGCAAAATGCCATTTTGTAAAGGCCAAAGGGCTATATGTAAATGTATAAGCCTATATAAGGTAACATGATGATGAATAAAGGATACACTCTTCATTCTCTCAAACTCTAGGGTTTGTGCCTCCACTCTCTCTTTTTCAAGTTTTTCCTCTTCCTTTTCATTTTCCATTTTCCAAATAAATCAAGAGTTTAGCTCTTTTTTTAAAAACTAAACAAAGTTTTACCATAAACCCACCACCCAAGACTCCATCAAGAGAAGAAAAAAGGTCTCTTTTTTTATCATCCAAGATCTAGAATTTGGAGCTTCAAGAGAACCCATTTTGGGTTTCTTCCCAAAAGAGAAAGGAGAAAATCTTTTGGAGTTTAACTCCACAAATAAAATTCTTTTGGAGTTTAACTTTATAATAAAATCATTTTTTTGGAGTTTAACTTCGAAAAAAATTATTTTGGGAGTTTAACTCCAAGTAAATTTTTCTTTGGAGTTTAACTCCATCACAAAAAAAAAGATTTTTTGGGAGCCCCTGCTCCCTCTCATGTGAGGAAGAGGGAACTCCCACCAAGTGGGAGCTTTCTCCCTCTTACGTGAAGGGGAGGCTCCCCATTTAGTGGAGTTTAACCTCACACCACATAAAAATATTTTTGGGGTTGAACTCCATTTAAAATCTTTTGGAGTTTAACTCCACCTTTAAAATTCTTTTAGAGTTTAACTTCATAATAAAATTCTTTTTTGGGAGTTTAACTCCACATTAAATCTTTTTGGGAGTTCAACTCAATTTAAAATTCTTTTGGAGTTTAACTCCGCAATAAAAATCTTTTTGGAGTTGAACTCCATTTAAAATTCCTTTGGAGTTTAACTCCACATTTAAAAATTCTTTCGGAGTTTAACTCCATTTAAATTCTTTTGGAGTTTAACTCCACAAATAAAATTCTTTTGGAGTTTAACTTCACAATAAAAATCTTTTTGGAGTTATACTCCATTTAAAATTCTTTAGGAGCTTTACTCCATTTAAAATTCTTTTTTGGAGTTGAACTCTATTTAAAAATCTTTTGGGAATTTAACTCCACAATAAAAATATTTTTGGAGTTGCACTCCATTTAAAACTCTTTTTGGAGTTTAACTCCACAATAATTTTTTTTGGAGTTAAACTCCATTTAAAATCTTTTTGGAGTTGAACTCCATATTTAAAATTCTTTTCAAGTTTAACTCTACAAAAAAATTTCTGTTGGAGTTGATCTCCATGTAAAAAAAATAAATTTTGGAGCCCTTTTTGCCCCCATCACATCCTAGCACGTGAAAGAGAGGGCTCTCTTTTAATGGGAGCCCTTTTGGGCCCCTTCAAATACTAGCATGTGACATTCACATGCTAGTCACATGCTAACATTTGAGGGGTCACATGCTAGCATGTGATATGCTACCATGTGACCCTCACATGCTAGCATGTGCATGTGAGGGGAGACTCCCATTTAATGGGAGCCCAGGTTCCTCCCTTCCCATTATCTTTTTTATTTTAATTTTTCTTTTCTTTTCTTCTTTCTTCCTTCTTTTCTTTATTTTAATCTTTTTTTATTTAATAAATAAATAAATAAAAATTAAATAAATTATAAATAATATTTAAAAATTTAAAAAAACGTTTCTCTAAATATTTATCTACTTATTTTTTTTATATAGAAAAATATATATATCCTTTTTTTAACAAATGGAACAAAACAAAACACACACACATACACCAACACATTGCATTGAGTTCGCATGACCTGTTTGACCCGTCAATCAGAGGTTCTCTCGCTCTGTTCACACCATAATATTGCATTATCATATTCCCCATTCTTATTCGTTTTATAAATAAACAGGTGATTTTGACGCATGTCTGCTACATATTACAGGTTACAGGTTCTTAGATCTAAAACGGTGAAAACAATAAAAGACGATGGAAAAGTGAGACTACAACCAATAAACAGAAGGATTTTGATAAAGCCGACACAAAGATCAGTACAAGGCAACGCAAGGTCCAAGATTACAAAGCGAACGGTTAAAAGTCCATTGCAATTGTTCACTGGAGATCTGGAAGAAACTTAGAAGCTATTTTGATAAAAGAACTAAAGAATATGGAAGCCCAGAAAGCCCAAAGTCATCAGAAGAAAAATGAAGACATAACCTCTTCATTGGGCCGCGGAACCGCGGCCCAACCCATGCTGAGGCCGCGGATTCGTGGCCGTCTAAGGCCCTGAGAAGAATAAATTTTTACCATAAGTCATTGCGGCGTTGAATGGTCAACCTAGGGGTATTCTTGTAAATGCAGACGTGAGAATCAACTGTAACCTAGGGTTTCCTATCCTCTATAAATAGGAACTCTAAATCATTGTATTAGGTTATGCCTCCCTATGTTTCTTTCTATGAATAAAATTTAGAATTCTTTTGGAGAGCATCGGTGCCTCTTTTCATTTCATGAATTCAGATCTGACAGCCCTGTGTTGATGTTTGGAGAGAGCCATCTATAAAGTAGGTAATTTTTCATTCTTTGCCCTAGTTTAGATTTAATTCCTTACCCTAAATAATTGTTATAGTTAGCTTTGGGGAAGGCTTTTGAGAGATGAGATCTCTCATCCCTTTCTTACCCATCACATACAATCAATAGGACTCCATGCATACACGCACACACCGCGCCCTACGGCACCCTATCCCTCAAGATAGCGGTGATACCGTAGTATAAAGGCCCGGTTGCGCGTGTTTTCCATGGAAGTTAGGATAAGGATTGATAAAGGAAGGACAAGAACCTAGAGGAAGGAACACCTTCCCGAATGGATCTAATCCCCTTTATTAATAATTACCATAACTCCTCTTAGATCCTAATTTGGGTATAGAAAGCATTGAGATTTATTTACATTTCCAAACCATTCCTAAACCTAACCCTAGCAAGATTTAGATCTAGATAATCTTAGTATAGATAGATTTAGTTTTCAGATTTAATAATCAATCCGAACACCCATCGGAATTAACTCGTTTGAGCGATTAGGAAATTCACAAAATCCCTGTGGACCGACCCGTACTCACCGGCTAGCTACCAAGCGACGCCGTTCTTGATTGCGGTTATAGATAGTTTTTGACATACAATCAAATGGCGCCGTTGCCGGGGATGGCGTGTTATTTCCTTTTTGCAATTTCGGGTTAATCTTAATTAAAAAAATCATAAAAACTGAAAAAAAAAATATAAAAATATATCATCTGTTATTTTTTGGAAAGGGTATTTTTTGTGAATCTTTGCAGGATCGACGGATCTGGAAAAATCCAGAGTGCAAAACAGAAAAAGGTAGATCAGAACAGAAAGGGATTGGAACAACAGAGCAGCACAATTTTTTCAGAGACCTGAAGCTTCAAATCCGCCGCCCTTCCGCCGCGCAAGCGCGCTCCCGCCGAGGTTCCGCGGTTCATTTGCCACGTCAGCGTGCGTGTTTTGCACTGTTTGCTTCCCTTTTCCCTCTTCTGCCAATCCCCATATATCTTTTGTCAAATCTTCTGCAGGATTCCTTGCACTTAAAAAAAAATCTTCCCTTCCAAAAAACAAATCTTGTGCAGGATTCTTTGCGCCGTGCATAAAATAAAAAAGATTTGATTGCAAGTGATTTACTGTTTTGCATATCTTTAATCAGATTTTAAGGGGCTTTTGACCAATTCAGATTGGGTGGGGATTTCATCACCCTTCCCAGGACCCCAGAAATCACATAAGGCATTTGCATTGACCAAATCTTTAATTAAAAAAAAATACTAGACTCAGCCCTAAGGACTTCGAGCACAATAGGACATAGGACTAGTTATAGGCATCGACCGTTTATCCTAACCTGACTTTGCGGTGTCTAGGCAAGTGTGTCAAAGGCTAGTGGTTATTAATTTGGCCCACTACTGTGGTTCCTTCCCACTTACCTGGCACTTACCTGGCCGCAATTGGCGGTGAAGAGTCGGTTTGAGGTCCTATCTCTAGCCCTTTGAACAGTTAGGAGCTGTCTAGCTGACCTAGGTGACCCTAGAGCTAGGCCTGATTGTGCATTTTTGGTTAATCGAAAGAGTGTCTTAGCCCTTTATCAAAAATCTTTTGCTAACAGTTCCAAATAAAAAAAAGAGGAAAAAGGAAAAATCTTTTATAAACAACTTGCAAATTTTTGCCGCTAAGAAATCCTTGCACCACCTACCTTCTTTCTCTTCTCTTTCTTCTGTCATGGGTACCCCACATCATAAATCACTTTCCGAACTATGGTATCCCGAGCCTGACTTTGCCTCGTACGTCAATTGTTTCGGTCGATTTAAGAAAGATCCCTCCGTGCCCAAAATTTCTTTGAAAGATCAAATAGAAGCGTCTAGGAGAAACAGTTCGACTTTTCAACCAACTTTGTGTCAACCTTCACCACCTTCGTACGTTGACGCCAATTTTTCAAGTCCTGCTGTAACTCCTAAACCGATGTCCATTGCTGAGCATATTGCTCAATCTCGTAGCCGATCTTTCACCCCTCTCCACACATCCAGTTCTAGGGATCAACAAGTCCATTCACCTTTTTATCCAAATGTTGATCCTACTCCTGTCCAACCATCCAGTTCCTACCAGTCTTACCCGACTTTCCCACCTTCACTAGATATTGCTTCTACATAGCTAATTGGGAGTTTCACGTATCCAAACAGTTTTGAATTTTTTACTGAAACCCCTTCACAACCCATGTCTAGTTTGGAACAGTCGTTGGAGGCTTATATTTTAGCAACAAACAAAATGGTGAGGAATGTGGATGCGTCCATTGCCGCACTCATGCAACCTAGTGAACCGGTAGCTAGTTTCCAACTAGCTCCAAATTTTCCAATGTATAAGGAGGCGGTTGGACAGAGTGAGAATTTGAGAGGAGCGAGTGAGTTCTACACATTCCCAAATCAGACCTACCCATACCCAATTGAAGCCCACAACTCCGGTTTTCCATCGATTGTCCCAAATGATTCACAAGTTGAAAATAAAACATCTAACGAGTTATGTGATTTTGTAGTGCTTGATTTGCCAGATTGTGAAGAACCCCTTTTGAGTGAAACCACACTTAATCCTTTCGATCTTTACACCTCCAATCTAGAACCTGAATTGATAAATATCCATGCTTTTGATGAGGTGTCAGAAAAAATTGATTTTCACTTGATTGAGGATATAGACGCCGGGAATATTTTGGATGATGAACCCGTCGATTTGATTGAAATTTTATGTCCAATCCATCATCCCGAGTCATTAAATGTTTCTTCCGAACTTCATATGCGTCTTGATTTTGATGATATTGGCATGGATAAGCAAATTTTTGAGGAAATTATTGAGGAGAATTATGAGGATAGTATTGAGGAGAGTATTGAGGATAATATTGAGGTTGAACCATTTTTGTTTGATGTGTCGGATTTTCCAATTCATCCTCCTGAGCCCTTAACTGTTATATCACCCTCCCTCCTTTCCATCGTTCCGACCACGCACAAGATCACGCTTGACGACTGTGAGCTTGAAAACTTTTCCTTTGAATCTGACACAGTTCTCACAGCCGATGACACTTACGAGTGTTTCACTTTTTCGGACGATGTTGAAGTCTCACCGCCCGAGTTTGAGTCCTTTGAATTTTCAGATGAGTTAGTTGAACCATCAGACTCGGTTGCTTACAGTCGTTTCGAACCATTGATGGAATCTTTCAAATTCGAGACAGTTTACTACTGTGAGAATGAGCTTATCCCTAATTCACTCCCTTTCGTCCTTCCTATCGTTCCGACCTTACAAGAGACCGTTACGCTTTCATCTCTAATACCAAGTTCGACGGACCCATGTTTTCTTGCGAATCTTGAGGGATTTGACCCCATTTCTCGACGGGTTGATAGATTAGCACTATCACTTTTAACACATCGGTTATCACAAATTGCGCTAATTTATTCACTCGATTTACACCCTCAAGATCGTGCTACCCTTCTTTCTCTTTTCCGCCATTCTTCTACTCTACCGAGACCATATTCTACCTTTCTTCCCACACGGTATCGTGTGCTTCTCATTTCCTTTCTTTCCACTTCATTCTTTCACCAACTCGACCATTACCCCGATAAGATTTTTGAATGGTTGGTGCTAACCTTTGGCTTATGTAAGGCCAAGCTTAAGTTTGGGGGGAACCTTGTTGTATATATATTTTTGTTTTTCTTTTAACAATAAAAATTAAAAAAAAAATTATAAATAAATAAACAGGGGAGTGCCGCAATTTTGACCCTCTTAGTATAGCATGACAGTGAGGACACTGTCAAGTTTAAGTTTGGAGGTATGCTCGGTACGTCTTCTTCCTTCGCATTCATATGTATATTTTTGCATTTGCATATTTATTTGAAAACCCATAAAAATTGAAAATTTTTGAAAAATTATAAAAATTATTGTATTCAATTTTGGCTTATTTGACTAGAGTTTGACAGATAGGTTAACTAGCTAGGAACAACTAGATCAACTAGCTAGGAACAACTAGATCTTAGACATAGTAAATTAAAAACCCTAAAGATAACCTTCCTTAAAGTTTAGCGGTAGAAAGTATATGTCTTTATAGTTTATTTAGAAATAAGCAAATTTTGAGTTAACTTTTTGGGCTAAGTCGAAACAAAGGAAAAGTATTGATATCTTTATTAAAGTGTAAGTTTGAAAAATAATTCCTAGCTTAAGTCTAGATTCTGAAAATGTATACCTTACAATTTGCACAATCACGCACCTTGAAACTTGGAATAGTAGAAGAGACCTTGAAATGCTCTTGTCTAAAGTCCTTAGTACAATGAAAATAAAAGAAAAAAAAGTGAATAAAGAAAAAAAAATGAACACTGGTTTTTGTGATTACTTAAGGCTGCAAAAATAGAAAAATATTTAGCGAGGGTGCTTCATCACCTAGTTTGGGAGTCACTGCTAAAAAGTCCTTAGTACCAACTGGTTTGGGAGTCACTGCTAAAAAGTCTTGGGTGTTGCAAGACTAGGAAGTACGCATTAATGTGCAAACACATCTTGTAATCGGTCGTTGGTACCTCAAGAAGTATTAACGGTCGCATGAAGGATGTGTAAGCAAAAATTCAATTAAAAATTCACCTACTAATAAGTACTTTGGACAACGGACAAGGGTATGATTGCTTGATTTGAATTTCCAACTGTATGGGTGATTTATACACACATGTGGGGATATGTGATTGGAGTTTAGATGAGAGAAAGGAATGAAGAATAGAACTTGTATCTTTAGTAGAGTTGATAAAAATTCTTAAGTGGAGATGAAACCCTAGAAGGAAAACTTAAGAAATGCCGAAAGCTAAGTAGGTCTGCAGAACATATATAATCTTAAGTTAAATAATAAGGAAGTGTGAAGAATATGGGTGGATAATTTATGAGTCGACGATAATAGAATTTCTTGTTGGAAAACCTAATTGGAGAATAAGAGTTAATGAGCCAAATTGATAGGATTTTGTGGGTAGTATCCGCTGAAAACCCTCAGCAGACAACACTCCTCCTACTAGGGACACCTAGAGGTTTAACGGCTTGTTGCACGAGCTCAGTGCAATCGCGTTTCCCTGCGAAAGTGCGGTTAGGTTTTTTGTTAAGAATAAAAAATAAGTTTGCTCAAGGACGAGCAAAAGATAAGTTTGGGGGTATTTGTTCACACCATAATATTGCATTATCATATTCCCCATTCTTATTCGTTTTATAAATAAACAGGTGCTTTTGACGCATGTCTGCTACATATTACAGGTTACAGGTTCATGGATCTAAAATAGTGAAAAAAATAAAAGACGATGGAAAAGTGAGACTACAACCAGCAAACAGAAGGATTTTGATAAAGCCGACACAAAGATCAGTACAAGGCAACGCAAGGTCCAAGATTACAAAGCGAACGGTTAAAAGTCCACTGCAATTGTTTACTGGAGATCTGGAAGAAACTTAGAAGCTATTTTGATAAAAGAACTAAAGAATATGGAAGCCCGGAAAGCCCAAAGTCATCAGAAGAAAAATGAAGACATAACCTCTTCATTGGGCCACGGAACCGCGGCCTAACCCATGCTGAGGCCGCGGATCCGCGGCCATCTAGGGCCCTGAGAAGAATAAATTTTTACCATAAGTCATTGCGGCGTTGAATGGTCAACCTAGGGGTATTCTTGTAAATGCAGACGTGCGAATCAATTGTAACCTAGGATTTCCTATCCTCTATAAATAGGAACTCTAAATCATTGTATTAGGTTATGCCTTCCTATGCTTCTTTCTATGAATAAAATTTAGAATTCTTTTGGAGAGCATCGGTGCCTCTTTTCATTTCATGAATTCAGATCTGACAGCCCTGTGTTGATGTTTGGAGAGAGCCATCTATAAAGTAGGTAATTTTTCATTCTTTGCCCTAGTTTAGATTTAATTCCTTGCCCTAGATAATTGTTAGAGTTAGCTTTGGGGAAGGCTTTTGAGAGATGAGATCTCTCATCCCTTTCTTACCCATCACATACAATCAATAGGACTCCATGCATACACGCACACACCGCGCCCTACGGCACCCTATCCCTTGAGGTTGCGGTGATACCGTAGTATAAAGGCCCGGTTGCGCGTGTTTTCTATGGAGGTTAGGGTAAGGATTGATAAAGGAAGGACAAGAACCTAGAGGAAGGAACACCTTCCCGAATGGATCTAATTCTCTTTATTAATAATTACCATAACTTCTCTTAGATCCTAATTTGGGTATAGAAAGCGTTGAGATTTATTTACATTTCCAAACCATTCCTAAACCTAACCCTAGCAAGATTTAGATCTAGATAATCTTAGTATAGATAGGTTTAATTTTTAGATTTAATAATCAATCCGAACACCTATCGGAATGAACTCGTTTGAGCGATTAGGAAATTCACAAAATCCCTGTGGACCGACCCGTACTCACCGGCTAGCTACCAAACGATGCCGTTCTTGATTGCGGTTATAAATAGTTTTTGACATACAATCACGCTCCAAAGGCGAAGGGTAATTAACGGCAGCTTAGTCCACGGCTGCTGGAGATTCGGATCCCCACAATCAATAAACTCCCGCCTACCCTAGGCAGGGGGAATCTGTACCGCACCTGACCAGCGCGCGCGCATTCCCATCTCAATGGGGTGACGAAAAACACCCTACAGGTTCTGGCACGCCCGGTGGGACCAATCTCTCCTCCTATATTTTGGGTTAAATATCCATACGAACCCAATCAACATATACATTGATTGCCTGTACTGAAATCATGTTTCTATTTGCAGGTTAACAATTTTCAATTGCCATCTTCGAACGCAAGTCGGTATTTGAACGACTTTCCTTGGCTCCAGCTGGGGGCAAGGCCATCAACGCCAACGAAGCAACGGGTATCTCGGGCAAGTTCCAGCGGTACCCTCGACAACTGCTCAATCGGGTATCTTCTCTAAGCTCCCCATCAGAAGACCACCACGTCGTTAAACAGGAAACAGATGATCTCTAAGTCGTTAAACTGGAAACGGATGACCACTAAGTCGTTAAACTGGAAACCGGAGACCTCCACGTCTTTAAACTGCAAACAACTGACCACCACGTCGTTAAACTGGGAACGATAGACCTCTAAATCTTTAAACTGGGAACCGCTGACCACCACGTCGTTAAATTAGGAACGATAGACCTCTAAGTTTTTAAACTGGGAACTGTTGACCACCACGTCTTTAAACTGGGAATAAACGACCACCACGTCGTTAAACTAAGAACAATCGACCTCTAAGTCGTTAAACTAGGAATGTAAAAAAAATGTGTAAATAATATATAAAAAAAAGAAAAGCCGAAATGATAGGGCAATCCGCAATAAAAATCAGCGAGTAAAAAAAGATGAAAAATAAAGCCGAAATGATAGGGCAACCGCGAATAAAAGCCGAAATGTTAGGGCAATCGCGACCTTCGCGATAAGAAAAGCTGAAATGATAGAGCAATCGCGGTAAAAAAAAACAAAAACAAAAGAAAAAAAAACGGCGAATGATGAGTCGCTCCTGGTACCATATTCCAGTGCAGCGATGCAGACGCCGTCCAAAACTCAAATCCCCAACGGCGAATGATGAGTTGCTCCTAGTACCATATTCCAGTGCAGCGATACAGACGCCGTCCAAAACTCAAATCCCCAACGGCGAATGATGAGTCGCTCCTTGTACCATATTCCAGTGCAGCGATGCAGACGCCGTCCAAAACTCAAATCCCCAACGACGAATGATGAGTCGCTCCTGGTACCATATTCCAGTGCAGCGATGCAGACGCCGTCCAAAACTCAAATCTCCAAAATGGCGAATGATGAGTCGCTTCCGGTACCATATTTCAGTGTAGCGATGCAGATGCCAACCAAATTCCAATCCCAAAACGGCGAATGATGAGTCGCTCCTGGTACCATATTCCAGTGTAGCGATGCAGACGCCAACCAAAATCCAATTTCCCAAAATTCTCTCGGCCCTACGGTTGGTCCCCAAGTTGACTACTGTATACAATCCATGAGCTCAAATAATTCTCACCATACCCATGCTCCACGCAATCATCAGTTACGCGGCTAGTCTCCGCCCTTGGAATTATGCTCTATTTGGGAAGACCCACTCATGCGTCCTCACGATGCATGAGGAGAACAAACCTTACGGGATCCTCACGACTCGTAAGAAAACGCCTTCGTGGGATCCTTACGACTCACAAAGGAAAAACACACTTGGAGGTCCTCACGACTCCTAAGGAGAAAATGCACCTACGGGATCCTTACGATTCGTAGGGAGAAAATGCTTTTATGGGGCCCTTACGACCCATAAAATTGAAAAGCCATAGGTGAAAGGGTTCTAAACCTGTCCCCTAAGCCATCGCTTCCCAATAAGCAAAAGCAAATGATGATTCGCTCCTGGTACCACATTCCAGTGTAGCGGTGCTGATGCCAAACCAAAAACAAATCCCCAAATACACTCATGGCAAATGATGATTCGCTGCTGGTACTATATTCCAGCATAGCGATGCCGATGTCAACCCAAATAAAATCAAACCAATAAGCTCTGCGGCGGAATCATGCTTCGTCCCATAATTTACCCCGTTTCGAAATCATGCTTCGCCTCGGGATATCTACCTTCCCTACCGGAATTATGCTCCGCCTCGGGATCAAGTCGAACAGCGACACTCCGTGCCGGGGAAATGTCGACCAGCGACACTCCGTGCCGGGGAAACGTCACATACCTACACTCCGTCTCGGGGACACGTCAACCAGCCGACACTCCATCTCGGGGACACGTCAACCAGCCCACACTCCGCCTCGGGGACACGTCAACCAGCCAACACTCCGCCCCGGGGAAACGTCAAGCAGACACTCTGTCTCGGGGACACATCAACCAGCCGACACTCCGCCTTGGGGAAACGTCAAGCAGATACTCCATGCCGGGGGCACGTCGACTATAGACACTCCGCCTCGGGGAAACGTCGACCAGCGACACTCCGTGCCGGGGGCACATCTACCAAATCACTCCGGGCCAGGGAAACGTCTACCACGGGCACTCTGTCTCGGAGACGCGTCAAGCGTCGACCGTCCATGTCATAAAAAAGGCAGTGCAGGCTTCCCATAAATCGGGAACCAAATCGCTCCGGGCCAGGAAAAAGTCTACCACGGACACTCCATCTCGGAGACGCGTCAAGCGTCGACCGTCCATGTCGTAAAAAGGGCAGTGCAGGCTTCCCACAAATCGGGAACCAAATCGCTCCGGGCCAGAGAAAAGTCTACCACGGACACTCCGTCTCGGAGACGCGTCAAGCGTCGACCGTCCATTTCGTAAAAAGGGCAGTGCAGGCTTCCCATAAATTGGGAACCAAATCGCTCTGTGCCGGGGAAACGTCTACTACGGACACTCCATCTCGGAGACGCATCAAGCATCGACCGTTCATGTCGTAAAAAGGGCTGTGTCGGCTTCCCAAAAAGCGAGAACCAAATCAAGTCGCCTCCACATGAAAGAAGATCCATCAATTTCATGCACACGACCCACATATGTGGTGTGCATTTATTGATGGGGGGCACTTTGTTGGGATCGAAAATTGCATCCCGGTTGACCAAGTCAAAGTCATAGTCAACCCCAAGCCAAGTGCGCCTAAGCCCAGATCAAGTGAGCCCATGCCTAGGTCGAGTCCGAACATTAAGCGGCCGGCCCTCCTCCATGCCAAAATAAAAATCATGTAATAATTAATTTTTATGTTTTTTTATGCATGAATGTAAGCAAAATGGGCATAAGGCCAAATTTTGTAAAGCCCATGGCTTATGTGCAAAAGAAATGAGCACATGAGGCAAGGGATGGGCAAAATGCCATTTTGTAAAGGCCAAGGGACTATATGTAAATGTGTAAGCCTATAGAAGGCAACATGATGATGAATAAAGGATACACTCTTCCTTCTCTCAAACTCTAGGGTTTGTGCCTCCACTCTCTCTTTTTCAAGTTCTTCCTCTTCCTTTTCCTTTTCCATTTTCCAAATAAATCAAGAGCTTAGCTCTTTTTTTTAAAACTAAAAAAAGTTTTACCATAAACCCACCTCCCAAGACTCCATCAAAAGAAAAAAAAGGGTCACTTTTTTTATCATCCAAGATCTAGATGTTGGAGTTTCAAGAGAACCCATTTTGGATTTCTTCTCAAAAGAGAAAGGAGAAAATCTTTTGGAGTTTAACTCCACAAATAAAATTCTTTTGGAGTTTAATTTTATAATAAAATCCTTTTTTTTGGAGTTTAACTCCGAAAAAAATTGTTTTGGGAGTTTAACTCCAAGTAATTTTTTTTTGGAGTTTAACTCCATCACAAAAAAAAGAGATTTTTTGGGAGCCCCTGCTCCCTCTCACGTGAGGAAGAGGGAACTCCCACCAAGTGGGAGCTTTCTCCCTCTCACGTGAGGGGGAGGCTCCTTATTTAGTGGAGTTTAATCTCACACCACATAAAAATATTTTTGGAGTTGAACTCCATTTAAAATTCTTTTGGTGTTTAACTCCACCTTTAAAATTCTTTTGGAGTGTAACTCCACAATAAAATTCTTTTTGGGGAGTTTAACTCCACATTAAATATTTTTGGGAGTTCAACTCAATTTAAAATTCTTTTGGAGTTTAACTCCGGAATAAAAATCTTTTTTGAGTTGAACTCTATTTAAAATTCTTTTGGAGTTTAACTCCACATTTAAAAATTCTTTCGGAGTTTAACTCCATTTAAATTCTTTTGGAGTTTAACTCCACAAATAAAATTCTTTTGAAATTTAACTCCACAATAAAAATCTTTTTGGAGTTATACTCCAATTAAAATTCTTTAGGAGCTTTACTTCATTTAAAATACTTTTTTGGAGTTGCACTCCATTTAAAACTCTTTTTGGAGTTTAACTCCACAATAAAAATTTCTGTTGGAGTTGATCCCATGTAAAAAAATCATTTTTTTGGAGCTTTTTTTGCACCTATCACAAGCTAGCACATGAGGGGGAGGGCTCCCATTTAATGGAAGCCCTTTTGGCCCTCCTCACAAGCTAGCATGTGACCCTTACAGGCTAGTCACATGCTAGCATGTGACCCTCACATGCTAGAATGTGCATGCGAGGGGAGGCACCCATTTAATGGGAGCCCAGGTTCCCCCCTATTATTTTTTTATTTTTATTTTTCTTTTCTTCTCTTTTCTTCTTTCTTTTCTTTATTTTAATCTTTTTTTATTTAAAAATTAAATAAATAAAAATAAATTATAAATAATATTTAAAAATTTTAAAAAAACGTTTCTCTAAATATTTATCTACTTATTTATTTTTGTTTTTTTATATAGAAAAATATATATATATATCATTTTTTTAACAAATGGAACAACACAAAAAATACACACACACCAACGCATCGCATTGAGTTCGCATGACCTGTTTGACCCGTCAATCGGAGGTACACTCACTCTAAAGGCGAGGGGTAATTAACGGCAGCTTAGTCCACGGCTGCTGGAGATACGGATCCCCACAATCAATAAACCCACGCCTACCCTACGCAGGGGGAATCTGTACTGCGCCTGACTAGCGCACGCGCATTCCCATCTCAATGGGGTGATGAAAAACACCATACACTACAGAAGTCACAAAATCAACCGCTTCGCACAGCAGCATAATATAGACCGGAGATACTCTTCGGTCTACAATTCCCGAGCTAACGGTCTAACTGAGGCTTTCAACAAGACCTTGACGAAGATCATAAAGAAGACGGTGTCCAAAAATATGAAGGACTAGAATGAGAGATTGCATGAAACTCTTTGGGCGTATCGGACCACGTTCAAAACGGCCACAAACACAATGCCGTATGCATTGGTATTCGGCGCTGAAGCAGTACTCCCCTTGGAGATAGAACTACCCTCTCTACGAGTGGCAGTTCATTACGAGCTAACGGATGAAGTGAATACTTATCTTCGGCTTGAGGAGCTCGACGCCCTCGATGAAACTCGTCTCATGGCGCAGCAAAACCTAGAAGCTTGCAAAGCAAAGATGGCGCGCTCATACAAAAAGTTGACTAGACCGAGAACATTTCGCCAAGGCGAACTTGTGCTAGTGGTCAAGAGACCTATGATCCCCAATCGTGCCAAACCGGGGAAATTCGAGTTGAACTATGAGGGCCCGTACATCATAGACAAAGTCTACCAAGGTGGGGCTTATTTGCTCATGGATATACATGGCGAAAGACCCTTCCGGCCAATAAACGACCGGTTCCTGAAAAAATACTACGCCTGACGAGTTACGGCCTAGGTCAACGATAGATGACGCCGCCTATGTTTATTCGCTATCTTCCCAAGACAAACTCTATAAGTAGTATCCAGCGAAGCCGTTGTCTCCAAAATGGCAACAATGGACCGAAACATCTCTAAACTAACAATGGACCGCAATATCCTGAAACTAGCTGTGGACCGTAACGTCCCTAAACTATCAACGGACCGCAATGTCCTGAAACTAGCTGTAGACCGAAACGTCCCTAAACTAACAATGGACTGCAATGTCCTAAAACTAGCTAGGGACCGCAATGTCCTAAAACTAGCTATGGACCGAAACGTCCATAAACTAACAACGGACCGCAATGTCCTGAAACTAGCTGTGGACCGAAACGTCCCTAAACTAAATTGCGGACCGCAATGTCCTGAAACTGGCTGTGGACCGAAACGTTCCTAAACTAACAATGGACCGAAATGTTCCTAAACTAATAATGGACCGCAATGTCCTGAAACTAGCTGTGGACCGAAACGTCCCTAAACTAACAACGGATCGCAATGTCCTGAAACTAGATGTGGACCGAAACGTCCCTAAACTATCAACGGACCGCAATGTCCTGAAACTAGCTGTGGACCGAAACGTCCCTAAACTAAATTGCGGACCGCAATGTCCTGAAACTAGCTGTGGAACGAAACGTCTCTAAACTAACAATGGACCGAAACGTCCCTAAACTAACAAGGGACCGAGATGTCCTGAAACTAGATACGGACCGAAATGACTTTACACTACTACAAACCGCAACACCCTAGGGCTGACGCAAAAAAAGGGTACGTCCACAAGCAGAATGGGCACGAATGAAAACCCGAAAGGGCTCCGTGAGTAAAAACAGCAGGGCTACCGGCGAGTTTGTGAAAACCCGAAAGGGCGCAAACTCGTAAAAAATTCATACACACTTGCAAGGTCCTCTCGACCTTGTAAAGAGAAAATTCCTGCGTGAGATCCTTACGACCCTCAAGGGAGCAATACACTTACGAGATCCTCACGACTCGTAAGGAGAACCCTCTTACGAGACCCTCACGGCTCATAAGATTCAAAAGCCTTAAGCTACAGGGATCTGAATATATTCTTAAGCCATCAAAATGAGCTAGCTCAGCTGGTTTGGACATTTCCCAGACTGCCCTACAAACGGTTCAATGTTGACCCTTGTATACAATCTACGGGCACAAATAAACGCCTCCCTCACCAAGTTCCACCGACGGCACGAGATGTCCTCACTTGGTGAACAACACTTGTAAGTCCTCTCGATTTACAAGGAGAAAACACTCTTGCAAGATCCTTACGACTTATAAGAGAACATACACTTAAGAATCCTCATGATTCCTAAAGAGAAATCGCACCTATGAGATCCTCACGAATCGTAGGGAGAAACACCTTTATGAGACCCTTACGGCTCATGAAGTCAAAAGCCTTAGTAGACAGGATTCTAACCCTGTTTGCTAAGCCATCTTTGTTTAAATCGACAAAGGCAAATGATGATTCGCTCCTGGCAATATCCCAGTTGTAGCGATGTTGATGCCTAAATCGGTATCAAATTCCAAGTCTTTTCACGGCAAATAATGATTCGCTCCTGGCAATATTCCATTCGCAGCGATACTGATGCTAAGATTCGTACCAGATCTCGAGTTTCATACTCGCAAAAAAAATAAAAATAAATGCATATGAAATAGGTGAAATGTTTGGGCAACTTGCAATAAAAATTAGCGAGTAAAATATATGCATATGAAATAGCCGAAATGTTTGGGCAACTCGCAATAAAAAGCAGCGAGTAAAGAAAAAGAAAAATAGCCGAAATGATTGGGCACCGCGAAAAAATAGCCGAAATGATTGGGCAATCGCTACTTTCGCGATATAAAAAACCGAAATGATAGAGTATCGCGGAAAGAAATAAAAAAATGAAAGAATGAAACTTTTGCCCTACAGGCGAGTCCATACTGTCCCCTGTATACAATCCATTGGCATAAACGAAAAGGGAACCACATTTCCCGACAGACTCTGTCAAAGAGAGAGTCAGATCTCAAAGGCGACATCTGCATCCCAGGAGATCAGCAACAATATTCATCCTTGTCCCAAGACTCTACGGTTCACAGACAACCTAGAGTCAGCCCCGACACCACAGAAAGTGGAGCAAGTCAACCCGACACCGCAGAAAGTGGAAATAAGTCAGCCAATGACCTCCGTCTCGGAAATACATCATCCAATGACCCCGTTGCGGAAACACGTCATCCAATGACCCCGTCGTGGAAACATGTCATCCAATGACCCTGTCTCGGAAATACGTCATCCAATGACTCCGTCGCGGAACACGTCATCCAATGACCTCGTCTCGGAAACACGTCGGCCAGTGACCTCCGTCTCGGAAACAAGTCAGCCAATGACTCCGTCTCGGAAATACATCATCTAATGACCCCGTCGCAGAAACACGTCATCCAATGACCCCGTCCCAGAAACACATCATCCAATGACCCCGTCTCAGAAATACGTCATCTAATGACCCCGTCGCAGAAATACGTCATCTAATGACCCCGTCACGGAAATACGTCAGCAAATGACCCCGTCTCGGAAATACATCTGCCAATGACCTCCATCCCGGAAACACGTCAGCCAATGACCTCCGTCCCGGAAACACGTCAGAAAATGACCTCCGTCTCGGAAACACGTCAGCAAATGACCTCCGTCTCGAAAATACGTCAGCCATGTAAGTCGATGTAGTACACCCCAGTACTTGTGGGGAGGCGGAATTTTCAAAAACGATCAAGTTTAAAGAACGAACATCGACTAACCGCTTGAATCGAAGCTAAACTATAAATAACCGTACACAAAGAGTTTCTTAACTATTGTGTTTAGGGATTATACCAAATGAAACTAGTCCTTCGTCTTTACGATCTCCTTGTTCTCCTCGGCCTTCTCTAGGTAGTAGACGATCCACCCGAGAGCAAAACTCCAAGCTACACCTCTAACTTGAGGCAACTAATCTACTTTGATTGCTAATCAAAGAAGAAAGGATGATATAGAGTGAAGGTAATGGATGTTTAAGTCTAACTAAACCTTTGATCTCAACACATGAGGATTAAGGATTAGTCTCTTGAAGATGAGAGCTTGAGGAGAGAGAATGTGAGATGAGATAATGAGATGAGAGAGAGTGTATCATAATATATTATGAAGCATTCTTATTTTAGAATAATGAATAAAAGAAATGAATAAGCATGCTTCATAAATGAAAAGAGGTGATTCATTAACATGAGTCATTAAGCATTTATGGTGCATTAATGATCATGATGAATCACCCTCATGACATCACTAATCTTATCCAAAGCTTATGTCACCTTAACCTCCTTAGTCACATCTTCTAGAAGCTTCTCGTACAATTACGAGAACGCCCCTCCAATCCGCAAAAATACGGAAAAACTTTAGACTGTAAAAATCCAATAACCGGATACCAGTAACTGGCTTAAACCAAAGCCAACTGGTAAAAACTGTCCGAAAGTCATACGTGCGTAAACGCACGTATGCGTCCGAACCCTTTGTCGCAAAACCATGCAACCTCTATATCGTTTCGCCTGGAGTAGGAAACTCTCTGTGTGGGACTCTAGAGACTCGACTACTACGCTGGCAGTGGGTTTAACCACAGACCGCAAGCGGCACTAGCTGTACGTAACGGTCCCCAGGTAGTTGTCGATAAGAAGGCCGATGAGGAAACCCATCCGAACTCCTACTGAGTCTGATGTGACAATCTCCATACAGTCCGGTCTGTTCGTCCAAGACTATCGCATATCGGGCCTAGGGGGGCGGCAAGCGTCAGTCCCCTAATAGCGGTATAAGTCGTGTCGGAGTGAAGCCCATTACACCCTGAGAAACTACTGAAACCTACCAGTAAATCTCGCTTGCCCTGGCCAGGGACTTTGCGTAATGGCTCTCTGACACAGCACGATATCTACTCCCAATACCGGGAGGGACGAATCCTGTCTAACCGCCACTGCCTCCAAGTGCTCGGGACTGCACCCAACTGCTACCTGTTTGCACGACTCCTTTGAGCCGTGGTAGAGTAGCAATCTAAGAACAGTGGGACACACTCGAGACGAAGTAGCAGTGTCAAGTCTGCGGACTACGCTGTACTCATGTCACCTGGGAACTGTTCACTGACGACTGGTATCAAACCAACCAACAGTTCCCTGTGAGTCCTGTCCGGTGTACCCGTAACCTAACGAGCACCTGCATACTATCTCCAGTACGACGTACTGACGGCTGTGGGACAGACCATCTCCCCAACTGGGATGAGAAGCGTACACACCAGTCTACTACGGAGTATCAATGCTCTGTCTCGATAATCCAACGACCAGGGACCTGAATAAGGATATGCTTGTAGACTACCCAGCCCCCACTAGTGTGACTGCCATTACAACGCTGGTAGACAAGCAAGATCCTAAGAGCTCTATCAATACGTACACTCACATATTAAGATAGAAAAACCAAGTAGCATACTACCATGTTTAGCAAGACTGTTATATACATGCGAATATCCCAAGCTTCCATTAAGTAATATACAAGCTAGTATGATACAGTAATGGCCTTCTAGGGCATAAACACTAACAATCTCCCACTTGCACTAGGGCCATATACTGGCATATCGTAGACCGATGATCTCGAGTAGCCTCTCGAACTGAATCTGAGGAAGGGCCTTCGTGAATGGATCAGCAATGTTCTCTTCTGAAGCAACTCTCCGAACCTCGATCTCCTGACGATCAATGATCTCCCTGATCAGGTGATACCGCCTCAAGATGTGTCTGGACTTCTGATGGGACCTTGGTTCCTTCGCTAAAGCTATAGCTCCGTTGTTGTCGCAATACAGAGGTATTGGATCAACTATGGTAGGAACCACCTGAAGTTCTGTTAGGAACTTCTTCATCCAGACTGCTTCTTTTGCGGCATCGCAAGCAGCAATATACTCCGCTTCCATCGTCGAGTCAGCAACGGTGTCCTGCTTGGAGCTCTTCCAGCACACCGCCCCTCCATTGAGGGTAAAGACATAACCCGACATGGACTTGGAATCGTCCTTATCACTCTGGAAGCCGGAATCAGCAAAGGCCTCCAACCTGAGGTCTTTTCCGCCGTAAACCAAGAACATCTCCTTAGTCCTCCTCAGGTACTTCAGAATGTTCTTTACTGCTATCCAGTGTTTCTCCCCTGGGTCAGACTGATACCGGCTTACCACGCTCAGTGCGTAAGCTACATCTGGTCTGGTACACAACATCGCATACATTATAGAGCCTACCGCTGAAGCGTAGGGTATAATAGACATGCGTTCCCTTTCCAAATCAATCTTGGGAGACATCTCTTTGGAGAGGGTGATTCCGTGACAAGCCGGTAGATTACCGCGCTTAGAATCTTCCATACTGAATCTTTTCAGTACAGTGTCGATATACCTGGACTGCGAAAGTCCCAATATCCTCTTGGATCTATCACGATAGATCCGGATCCCCAGAATGTACGAGGCATCACCCAGGTCTTTCATGGAGAACCTGTGTGACAAGAATCCTTTGACAGATTGTAGCATAGGAATGTCATTTCCTATCAATAGAATGTCATCCACGTACAAGACGAGGAATACGACACTTTTGGCCACAACTTTACTATATATGCACGGTTCATCTGGATTTTTGATAAAGTCATATTCCTTGACTGTCTCATCAAAACAGATGTTCCAACTCCGCGATGCCTGCTTTAGTCCATAAATGGACTTAAACAGCTTGCATACTTTCCCGCTGCTCCCACTCTGATTGAAACCCTCTGGCTGATCCATATAGACGCTCTCTTCTAAATTTCCATTCAGAAAAGCCGTCTTTACGTCCATCTGCCAGATTTCATAATCATGGAAGGCAGCAATAGCAAGAAGGACCCGAATGGATTTGAGCATAGCCACTGGAGAAAAAGTTTCGTCATAGTCCAAACCAGGTCTTTGACGAAAACCCTTTGCAACAAGTCTAGCCTTATAGGTTTCCACCTGTCCATCTACACCAATCTTTTTCTTGAAGATCCATTTGCATCCTATGGGTTTTACCCCATCTGGAGCAAAGTCCAAAGTCCATACTTTGTTGGTGTACATGGACTCCATCTCGGTCCGCATTGCATCTAGCCATCGTACCGAGTCGCCGCTCTGGATGGCCTGCCGGAAGTCA
This sequence comes from Agapanthus africanus, assembly GCA_030015575.1. Classification (NCBI taxonomy): domain Eukaryota; kingdom Viridiplantae; phylum Streptophyta; class Magnoliopsida; order Asparagales; family Amaryllidaceae; genus Agapanthus; species Agapanthus africanus. The sequence continues at coordinate 762,850,455 of CM057337.1, forward strand.
GTAGGTTCATCATCATCTATGATGCAATCCTCTCTATCCCCATCAATGAGAAAACCGTAGTATCTCTCAGGCGGATGAGGCGGCCAACTACTCCTGCGGAGGGGTGCGGGAATGTTCTGTTCTTCTTGAACCTCTGGTTCTACCAAACTTTCAGTAGCAGTTTGTGGTTCTGGAATTTCTTCCAGTTCTACTACGCTCCCACTCTTCTGATTTTCCAAAAATTCAGTTTCTAAGAAGCGGGCATGACGAGAAACAAAAACCTTTTGTTCCTCTGCGTAATAGAAACAATATCCTGTAGAGTTCTTCGGATATCCCACAAACTTACACTCTACTGAGCGTGCCTCGAGCTTGTCCGGATGCTGCTTTTTTACAAAAGCTGGACATCCCCATGTCTTCAGGTACTGAAGATAGGGTTTCTTCCCACTCCACATCTGATATGGTGTGGTAGGCACAGTTTTGGTTGGAACTCTGTTCAAAAGATGTATCGCTGATTCTAGCGCATAACCCCAGAAAGATCGCGGTAACTCAGCATTACTCATCATGGATCGTACCATATCCAATAGGGTTCGATTCCGTCTCTCCGATACACCGTTATGCTGTGGAGTGTATGGAGGAGTAAGCTGAGAGAGAATTCCTTTCTCTTTTAGGTAACTTAGGAACTCGGCACTTAAGTATTCTCCACCTCGATCAGATCTGAGTGTCTTAATACTTTTGCCTGTTTGGTTTTCCGCTTCACTCTTATATTCCTTGAATTTCTCAAAGGCTTTGGATTTATGCTTCATTAAGAAGACATGTCCAAACCTAGAGAAATCATCTGTAAAAGTAATGAAGTAGGAATAACCACCTCTTGCATGTGTAGACATTGGACCACATACATCACTGTGTATGAGTCCTAAGAGCTCGCTCGCTCTTACTCCTTGTCCAGTAAATGGAGTCTTTGTCATCTTTCCTTTGAGACAGGATTGACAAGTGTCATAAGATTGATATTCGAACGTGTCCAAATATCCTTCTCTATGCAACTTAGTCAACCTTCTCTCATTGATGTGACCCAGTCTACAATGCCATAAGAAAGCTTTATTTAAATCTGGAGACTTTCTTTTTAGTGTGTTCTGGACATTGAAAATTTGGAGTTGGTTTAGAACATATATGCCGTTATTTAGAGTACCGGACCCAATCAAACCATGATTAAGATGGATGTTAACAACATCTCTTACAAACGTGAAATCATAACCTTTATTTGACAACAAGGAAACTGATATGATATTACACGTTAAGCTTGGTACAAAATAACAGTTATGCAAAACCAAAATATGTCCACTCGTCAATCCTAGGTGATAATCCCCGACGGACGCAGCTCCCACGCTAGCTCCGTTAGCAACCCTGAGGATCATATCACCTTCCTTCAGCACTCTACGGTTTCTCAGTGCCTGCAATGAATTGCAAATATGAGATCCTGATCCGGTATCCAATACCCAGGAAGTAGAGTTGATCGACAGACAATTCTCAATTACAAACACACCTGAAGTCGAAGCCACAGCTTGCTTCGGTTCCTGGTTCTTGGCGTTCCACGCCTTGCAATCCTTCTTCCAGTGCCCTTTCCTGTGACAATGGAAGCACTCATCCGGGCCAACTATCGGTACTGCTATCTTTTTCTTTCCCTTCTTTCCCACCTTACTAACACCTCCTCTAGGTTTGGTTGCGGCCTTCTTCTTCCTTCTTTTGGCCCTAGCCTTGGACCCGGAAGAAGATGCACCGCCAACAAACATAGCGGGTGTTTCCCTTGCTTTCTTCAAGGTGCCCTCTGCACTCCTTAACATGTTCAGGAGTTCCGCAAGTTCAACTTCTTTTCCTTGAAGATTGAAGTTGAGGATAAACTGGGCGTAGGTGGGAGGAAGGGACTGGAGAATAAGGTCTGTATATAGCTCATTATCCAAAGTCGTCCCAAGGTCTGCGAGCTCTTCAATATAGCCGATCATCTGTAGGACATGTTCACCTACCGATGACCCGACAGCCAACCTCGCTCGAAACAAGTTCTTAGAGGTCTCGTATCTTGCTATACGAGATTGCTCTCCATAAAGTTCCTTTGTATGGAGAAATATGCCATCTAGAGACATATCCTCGTGCCTCCTCTGATGTTCATTGTCCATAGAGGCAAGCACGACGCACTTGGCTCTCGCGCAATCTAAATCCCAGGTTTTGCGGATTTCCTTATCCGCATTGCTGGATTTGGGACCAGGGACAGCAGGTGCCGTAGCGGTGAGGACGTACCCCAATTTGTCATAGGTCAAGGCCATTTTGACATTCCGCAGCCAATCTTTATAGTTTGGCCCCGTCAGTATATTCTTTTCTAAAAGTAACTTAAGTCCAGTCATTTTCAGGGTCGCTGCAATTAGGAGAGAGAGAAGAAAACTCTTTAGCATGATGCTCTTGCAAGTTTAGAGTGGTTTTTAGTTTATCTAAACTGGATGGCTCCCACTGTTTCTCGAATCCTTCCTCAAACCATAAAAGAAGAATTAGCCAGGACTATTCTTACCGTACAATACTTGCTTAACCGTTCAGCCAGGCCAGTGTCGATACTTCGAGGGAGGTTTTCCAACGCTTTCGCGAAGTTCCTTAATTAAATAACCTCTTTTCTCTGGGGGCGTAACCCCGCTGACACCTTTCTGGACACCTACTAGGTTTATAGCATTGATCGTTAAGTGACGAATATCCTGATAAGTAGCATATACTCACAGTAGGATCGGGATCCAAATATCATCGTATGATAATGTTGAAGGAATCCTACCAACATTCATCAAACTCCAAATGGTATGCATCTCTTTGCAAATTTCAGTTTCTTTAGAAATTCCTGATATAAGTTTTTTGCCCCATGCTCTTATGACCTTGACGTATGCCAAAAAATCATAAGTCACATGTCAAGTTCTGCCCATCATTATCTTGTTAATTTGAACCCACCCGTATATACCCTTGACGTATGCCAACAAGGTAATGCGACTGTCCCAAACCAACACATCTATCTATGTAACAAATGAATACCCCAGCAGCTACCAAATACTATGCCTTGACGTATGCCAACAAGCATAGCTTGAATACTACTGACTATCCATAAGAAATGACGGAGGGCTACGACTGGTTTTGGCGAAACCGTGAACGTAGTGAACTTGATATAATCGAAGGAACCTTGATAGCTTTTAAAAGGAGTGGTTAAGTCTCCGCATTTAAAAATATCTGTTTTAAAAATAACCGAGTGGTTTCTTTTAAATTGTTCCAACGATTTAAACTTTGGTTTGTTTTTCTTTGCATTATAGATAATGCGTCCCATCATTAACCTATCATTGCAGAAAACAACGAAAATACAACGTCCTCTTATGCCATCCGCATTCGCCACGGGGTCCCGTCATCACCCGTTAGGTTACTTAACTAACGACAGAGCGGGGGCTGGGCTAGCGCGGGTGTAAAACATAAGTGACGTCTAAATAGCTATCATAAATATAGATATTTTACATTCGTCTGACGCAATGATATTCATTCCAGAACACAGATAAACAATATTGGATTTGCAAGCAATCTGTATTTCTTTTGAGCCTGCAAGAAAAGACAGATTACACAGTTGTGATGAATAGCCGTTACCCCACCCTCGACCCCTACGGGTACGGCAAACTACCCGCCCGGCAGTTTGTGTACCCCACCTTGGGTCAGTCCTAGGAGCAAAAACAGTAAAATGAAATAATACAACGGTGGCTACAACCGCAACCTGGAAGTGCCCCGCAAAAATAATATTACAACAAATTACATTTACAACAAATGAATTAAACAATAACCCATTGCTGAACCCCGGCTATACACCACAACAGTCCAATACAGTTTATATGCACAAACAGATATAACCATTACAGAAATGTGCAACCCCCTGCCAACCGACATACTAGCAGTTAGGGGAGGTTTACGAACACATTTATCAATCACAGATATAATCCAACATGCAAATACTGTACAATTTCGATCGATTAAACAACATTAATATTGCTCCAAAAACTGCTCTGTTAAACTGAAACCTGGGCAAATATTAAATATTCCAGAAAACCCCAAATACCAGAGAGGACCCACACACGAAATACGAGTCCATGACTCGGCAACTCGGCCGCGGAACCGCGGCGGATCGGTGGGATCCGCCGCGCTTCCGCGGCGCTTTAGCCGACTCATGGGCTCGAATTTCTTGTGTGTTCTTCTGGACTGTTTACTAGCTTTCTGAGATCACCTGAAAAATTTTAGGACTTCATTTTAAGTTCGACAGAAACTGAACAGATTTAGGGTTTTCCGGCTTTGTTTTTTCGTTCGAAATTCGTACAAATTTGCAATTAAGTTATTAAGTCGATGTAGTACACCCCAGTACTTGTGGGGAGGCGGAATTTTCAAAAACGATCAAGTTTAAAGAACGAACATCGACTAACCGCTTGAATCGAAGCTAAACTATAAATAACCGTACACAAAGAGTTTCTTAACTATTGTGTTTAGGGATTATACCAAATGAAACTAGTCCTTCGTCTTTACGATCTCCTTGTTCTCCTCGGCCTTCTCTAGGTAGTAGACGATCCACCCGAGAGCAAAACTCCAAGCTACACCTCTAACTTGAGGCAACTAATCTACTTTGATTGCTAATCAAAGAAGAAAGGATGATATAGAGTGAAGGTAATGGATGTTTAAGTCTAACTAAACCTTTGATCTCAACACATGAGGATTAAGGATTAGTCTCTTGAAGATGAGAGCTTGAGGAGAGAGAATGTGAGATGAGATAATGAGATGAGAGAGAGTGTATCATAATATATTATGAAGCATTCTTATTTTAGAATAATGAATAAAAGAAATGAATAAGCATGCTTCATAAATGAAAAGAGGTGATTCATTAACATGAGTCATTAAGCATTTATGGTGCATTAATGATCATGATGAATCACCCTCATGACATCACTAATCTTATCCAAAGCTTATGTCACCTTAACCTCCTTAGTCACATCTTCTAGAAGCTTCTCGTACAATTACGAGAACGCCCCTCCAATCCGCAAAAATACGGAAAAACTTTAGACTGTAAAAATCCAATAACCGGATACCAGTAACTGGCTTAAACCAAAGCCAACTGGTAAAAACTGTCCGAAAGTCATACGTGCGTAAACGCACGTATGCGTCCGAACCCTTTGTCGCAAAACCATGCAACCTCTATATCGTTTCGCCTGGAGTAGGAAACTCTCTGTGTGGGACTCTAGAGACTCGACTACTACGCTGGCAGTGGGTTTAACCACAGACCGCAAGCGGCACTAGCTGTACGTAACGGTCCCCAGGTAGTTGTCGATAAGAAGGCTGATGAGGAAACCCATCCGAACTCCTACTGAGTCTGATGTGACAATCTCCATACAGTCCGGTCTGTTCGTCCAAGACTATCGCATATCGGGCCTAGGGGGCGGCAAGCGTCAGTCCCCTAATAGCGGTATAAGTCGTGTCGGAGTGAAGCCCATTACACCCTGAGAAACTACTGAAACCTACCAGTAAATCTCGCTTGCCCTGGCCAGGGACTTTGCGTAATGGCTCTCTGACACAGCACGATATCTACTCCCAATACCGGGAGGGACGAATCCTGTCTAACCGCCACTGCCTCCAAGTGCTCGGGACTGCACCCAACTGCTACCTGTTTGCACGACTCCTTTGAGCCGTGGTAGGGTAGCAATCTAAGAACAGTGGGACACACTCGAGGCGAAGTAGCAGTGTCAAGTCTGCGGACTACGCTGTACTCATGTCACCTGGGAACTGTTCACTGACGACTGGTATCAAACCAACCAACAGTTCCCTGTGAGTCCTGTCCGGTGTACCCGTAACCTAACGAGCACCTGCATACTATCTCCAGTACGACGTACTGACGGCTGTGGGACAGACCATCTCCCCAACTGGGATGAGAAGCGTACACACCAGTCTACTACGGAGTATCGATGCTCTGTCTCGATAATCCAACGACCAGGGACCTGAATAAGGATGTGCTTGTAGACTACCCAGCCCCCACTAGTGTGACTGCCATCACAACGCTGGTAGACAAGCAAGATCCTAAGAGCTCTATCAATACGTACACTCACATATTAAGATAGAAAAACCAAGTAGCATACTACCATGTTTAGCAAGACTGTTATATACATGCGAATATCCCAAGCTTCCATTAAGTAATATACAAGCTAGTATGATACAGTAATGGCCTTCTAAGGCATAAACACTAACAAGCCAATGATCTCCGTCTCGGAAATACGTCAGCAAATGACCTTCGTCTCGGAAACACGTCAGCAAATGACCTCCGTCTCGGAAACACGTCAGCCAATAACCTCCGTCTCGGAAACACGTCAGCCAACGACCTCCCCGTCGGAGCAATGTTTCGACTCGGAAATAAGTCAACTCACCAACCACTTATGAGTCCTCTCGAGTTGTAAGGGAGAAAATTCTCTTGTAAGATCCTTACGACTCTCAAGAGAAAACGCACTTAGGAATCCTCACGATTCCTAAGGAGAAAATACACCTACGGGATCCTCTCGACTAGTAGAGAGAAAAGTTTTTATGAGACCCTCACGGCTCATAAAGTTGAAAAATCTTAGGCAGCAGACCTGAACCTGCTTCCTAAGCCAGCGCTACCCTACAAAAAGGTTAAGATGAATTGTTATCTACCGTCTACATGCCACACTTGCCAAAATTACATGCCACTGAAATGGAAGTGCTACTCAAGTGTACATAAACTATTTGAGGAATTCAGAAAACATTCGGCATAATCCATGGACATCGGCCACATACTATGCAAGGCAACAAAGAAAACATTTGACTCGCATCCAATTAAGCGTTCGAAGCATACCCACTCATGTATACGCGGAAAGGATTAACGCGTGAAATAAATTCATAGAAAGGGAAAATTTGTTATTCATACTGTAGAAAATTCTTACATTGATGAAGACAGTAAAACAAAAACATCATTAAAATGTTTACAATGGTAAAACATTAAATCCTGGACATGGATTGAGGAATTCAGAAGTAAGGTCGTCTAAAATGCTTCTAGCCTTTCTGACCATTCTCGTGTGCATCTTCTTGCGAATACAAGCGTAAGGATTTTCACTGATATCATCCGCCCTTTGATAGGCAGAGATTATCGTTGTCTGTTGGAAAACTTGATGCAAGATATCAACAAGACTATCTCGCCGCCTCTTCGACATCAAGCCTATCAGATACACTGAGTGTATCTTGTCTTCGGCGTTATCAAGCGTCTCCAGTGGCATGACTTCGTAAAATCCAGGAAGGGCTTCCCAAATCGCTCCCACGATGATCTTCAACAAAGCAGAATGACGGGGGAGTAGTCGACCGTTGTGTTCATCGAGGCGACGCATAACCTCAGCGCATTGAGCGTCCATAAAGTCCTGGTTTTGATAACGGCCTTGGACGCGAATGTATTCATATGAGATAATTTTTTCAAGATCATACAAATAAACGGCCATAGTACCTATGCGAAAAAGAACAAGGGTTAGATGTCAATACTACAGGCCAAATTCTGACACTTGGTACTTTAAATTTGTACCACACTGCAATGCAGTAGAAAGGGACCAAAAGGGACCCACAAAATCAAGGTGACGGCTCATCATTGATGAGACAATCACTCATTAAAAAAAAGAAATCCTGAAAAAGATCCTCATTTAATGAGAGACTCCTCGGGCTAAGGAGTTAAACTCTCTCGAGAGCAGCGCTCTGCAACAGAAATCAAATATGTCATTATGAGGGGAATAAAAATTCCCCAAGAATTCTAAAAGAGCTATGCTCTATGAAAACGATGGAGTAACCCATCAAAAACCCTAAAAAGCAAAGTTTTTACTGAGTTAAAAAACTCCAAGATCTTCAAGATCTGTGAACAAACTCTAAGAGTTCTTCATGGAAGATGAACAGTGTTCCAATTCATGGGTTAAAATCACCCTTAAAAATTATATCTTGAAGATCTATGATCTAAAGATGAGCATGGAACTGTTAATGGGTAAAATCCTAAAACATTTTTTTTAAGATCTACGATCTGAGAAGAGCGAAGCTCTATTAATAAGTTCAATCCTTACCAAATTTTGGCAGAGTTTTGACTCTAAGAGTTTCTTAAGGCAGAGAGCTAAGCTCTGAAAAAGGGAGAAGTATATTCTCAGGAGAAACAAAAAGAACAAAGCAAGAAGATGAACAACGGTCATCTTAAAGGGCCAAAGGCCCTATTTATAGGCGCTGAAAGTCGATCCAACTTCCAAGCTGATCTAACGGTGGAAAGGCTGTCACCGCTGCACTTACGTGTAAGCCACGCGAGCGCAACAGTCGGGGGGGGGCATTTGTTTCCCCCAATCAGAGAGCAAAACTCTATTCAAAATTTGAAATTTGAACTGAGGCAGCGCCTCATGAGAGCGCCAGCACTGAGAGTCAAAGACTCTGAGGCAGCGCCTCACGTGCAAAGCACGAGAGCTTTAGCGCCAAGAGCGCCAGCTCTATGAGTCAAAGACTCTGAGGAAGCGCCTCACGTGCAAAGCACGAGAGCGCTAGCGCCAAGAGCGCCAGTACTAAGAGTCAAAAAACTCTGAGGCAGCGCCTCACGTGCAAAGCACGAGAGCGCTCGCGCCAAAGATGACAGCGCTAAGAGTCAAAAGGCTCTGAAGTAGCGCCTCACGTGCAAAGCACGAGAGCGTCAGCGCTAGAACTAAATGTTCTCCTCCCTTGGATCAAAGATCCAACGAAAATGATAAATCATCATAGCATAGAATCAAAATCTGACCGGGGAAATACTCCTCAAATCTTTCTAAATAAGAAAGATTGTCCTCTGTAAATCAGAGCACCGTTGGATCAAAGATCCAATGGTGATTAAACATCACCAAGATACAGAAGAAGTTATGTATGGGAAAATATTTTCCCAATCTTGCTAAAAACAAGAAAGATGTTTCCTGTAAAAGAGAAGCCCTTGGATCAAAGATCCAATGGTGGAAAACATCCCCAAATCAATCAGAGATCTCTCAATGAGAGATTTCCTTAACTGATTCAACAAATCAGCATCCCCTATATAAAGGACCCAAGGCTTCAAGTCTTGTACAGAAGAACCCCCCTCCCCCCCGCCCCCAAAAACTTCAAGTTCTCAAAAATAAAAGAGAAGAGCAAGCTCTAAGAAGAAGAATTTTCTTCAAGGTAAAATAATAATAAGTGAGATCATAGCATCTCTTCTATATTTAAGAGTTTAATTCACACATCAGAAGAACTTAGTTCTTTTTCCAGATCAGAGACCTATAAGACAAAGTTTCATAAAAAGAAGAGAGATCATAGAATCTCCTCCACATCTAAGAGTTTAACTCTCACATCAGAAGAATTTAGTTTTTTTTCTAGATCTCATATCTATAAGACGAAGTCTTTCACAAGGGAGAACCAAATTTTCAGAGAATTGAATTGGGCAGAACGAAAAACTCAGTGCTTAGCACTCAAATCTGGCGCTCAGCGCCGAGCGCTCCATGTGCTCCTTACGTGGGCGCTATTTAATAAAGAGTGCTTAGCACTCAAATCTGGCGCTCAGCGCCGAACGCTCCATGTGCTCCTCATGTGGGCGCTATTTAATAAGAGCGCTCAATGCTCAAATGCTGGCGCTCAGAGCCAAGCGCCCCACGTGCACCTCACATGGACGCTACGTAACACAGAGCGCTCTGCGCTACTCGAGAAGAGCCTAGCGCCATGAAGAGTGTTCAACACTCATAAAAAACAAAAGAAAGTAGGTGTCAGTATTCACATAAATGTTTAGCATAATGTGCACAGAGAAAGGACTGTGTCCTAGAAAGTGTCTAACACTTTATGAAAAAAAAGGGAAATGATAAAGACTAAGTGGGCTGAGCCTAAGGTTGGCCAAACCCCAAAATCGACCGAGCCAATATGTCTTCTTCTAAATTGGACTTAGTCCCAAATAAGGTTATCAAATCTTTGATGAACATTCATTAGTTCAAGGGTACATCTCTCTACACCTCTGATACATGTCGTTATAATTCTTCAACGTTTTCAGAGAGGCGGAGGTCCCAATAACTAATAATTCTTGGTATAACCCCCCAAACCAACAACCCAATGGTCCGCAACGTCCTTAAAACTAAATTGCGGACCGCAACGTCCCTAAAAACTAAATTGTGGACCGCAACGTCCTTAAAACTAAATTGCGGACCGCAACGTCCCTAAAAACTAAATTCCACGGACTATGATGTCCTTAAACTTTGGACCGCAATGTCCTTAAAACTAAACCCTTTGGACCGTAACGTCCTTAAAACTAAATTGTGGACCGCAATGTACCTAAAAACTAAATTACGAACCACAATGTCCTTAAAACTAAATTGTGGACCGCAACGTCCCTAAAAACTAAATTGCGGACCGCAATGTCCCTATAAACTAAAGAAAATCCTGTTGAGTAGATCTTAGTCTAAAATTAGACTAACGTATACTCAATAAGCATTTGAGTTGATCTTAATCAAAAATAAGATTAACGATCCTTAAACCAACACAAACCCAAATCTAAGAAAATACGGATTTGGACTAATCCACGCCCTCTGGGCGAAAACACAAATTAGTCTCTGTATACAATCCACGGGCAATCTAAAACAAAACAAATATACACGACACGAAGTGAACATCTGGAGAAGGAGAAAGTGGTTACCGCGATGCGGTAGCGTAATTAACTGTAAGGGCTTGCGCCTGCAGGGAAGAGCGTCCCCACAATCAAAAACCCCTTACCAACGAGGGGCAATCTGACGAAGTCTGCTACAACGGCCGCATCTGTCCAAACCTTCGATACATGGTTCCATAAATTAACTTGGCATCTTCGGAGAGGTGGATGGATAAAACCAAATAGCATATACCCCCAAAATTCAGGCCGGACGTCCCAACATCCCAGTCACGTCTTTCGGTGGCGAACAACCCCTACCGATCCTGTCCGTGACAATATCCGTACAGTACGGTATGTTCGTCTAAGAGTATCACATATCGAGTATAGGGGGTGGATAAAGTCAGACCCTAATAAAGCGACATTTCATGTCGGTATGAAGCCCATCACAAACTGAGAAACTACTGATCCAAATCAGTAATTCTCGACTACCTTGATCAAGGATTTCTGGTGATGGCCACCCATGCACAACACGACATCAACCCCCAATACCGGGAGAGACGAATCCCCGACGATCTGATCACCGCCTATATGTGGCTCGGGACTGTACCCAACTAAAAGCTGTTTGCACGACTCCTTTGAGCCGTGGTGGGGTAGTAATCAAAGCACAGTGGGAGCTCACACGAGACAAATGACGATCTCAGGTCGACAGACAAATCTGTACACATGTCACCTGAGAACTGCTATCTGACAATATGTATAATACAACCTAGCAGGTTCCCGGCGAGTCCGTCCAGTGTACTCATAACCCAATGAGCACCTGTATACTATCTTAGGTGAACAAACTAACACCAATGGCTTGTGAGACCGGCCACTACCCCTGGTCGGCGTCTCGATCACTATACACTAGTCTACTCTGGAGCATCGATGCCCAGTCTCGATACTCCTACGACTAGGGACATTTAAGGATATGCTCATAGACTACCCAGCTCCCACATATATGATCACCATCATAATGATGGTAATCAAGCAAGAATCGTATGGGCTCTATCAACATGTAATAGTGAACTGTAATGCCACCTAAAGCATGTACATGATGATAAAGATAAATCAGATAGCATACTATCATCTTGAGTAAGATTGTTCTACCCGTACAGGTCCTCCCTCAATCATCTAATCACGTGCCTGCGATTACAATAATTGACTTGAGGGCACTATAGCCAACAACATTTGTTCCCGCCAAAAAAATTGGCTCAAAACTTGTTGTTCCCTTATAAAAAATAAAGGGAAATCTCTACGTGTTAAACACGTGCACCCACATGCAAAGCATGTAGGTACCGCCTCAAATAGGATTAAATCCTTGAGCGCCTCACGTGTTTTCCACGTGAGCGCCAACACCAGCTTCTGTTAGGATTAAATCCTATAGTGGCGCCTCACGTGGAACACACGTGAGTGCTGGCATGCAAAGCATGTGAGTGGCTATTTATAAAAGAATTAAATTCTTAGACAGTGCCCACGTGTATAGCACGTAAGCGTCAGCGCCCAAATTAAAGAGGATAGAATTAAAATTCTACATTAGGGGATATTTTCCTAAAATCTGGGATATTCTTTGTTAAACAGAACCGTGGGATCAAATATGCAATGGTGACAATAAATTATTAAATGATAGAATTAAATTCTATTAGGGGAAAATATTCCTCTGATCTCTATAATTAAAGAAGATATTCTCTGTCAGATAAAAAATCCAATGATAGAATTAAATTTTATGTGGGAAATATTTCCCTAATCTTCCTAAAATAAGAGAGATCTTCTCTGTTAAACAGAATTAAATTCTATGGTTAGGAAAATATTTCATAATCATGTTAAACTAACAAGATATTTATATGATAGAATAAAATTCTATCTTATAAAAATATTTCCTAATCTTGATAAACAAATAAGAATGATCTTCTCTATTAGATAGAATAAAATTCTATATTAGAAAAAATATCTTCCTGATCTTGTAATAGAATAAAATTCTATGTTAGGAAAATATCTTCCTGATCTTATTAAACTAACAAGGTAATAAACTTTAAATCTATTAAACTAACAAGATATTCATATGATAGAGTAAAATTATGATCTTGTTAAATTAACAAGATATTCATATGATAGAATAAAATTCTGATCTTGTTAAACTAACAAGATATTCATATAATAGAATAAAATTCTATCTTAGGAAAATATTTCCTAATCTTGTTAAACAAACAAGAAATTTTCTCTGTTAAATAGAGAGCCTTTGGATTAAAAATCCAACGGTGAATAAAATTCACCTATTGATCTAAAAGATCATTTTTGATTGATTATGAAATCAATCATGATCTCTCAATGAGAAATTTTCTTAACAAATTCATTTTTTCTCTTCTCCTATAAATAGGAGTAGGGAAATTAAATCTAAAGAAGAGGAGACCACCCCATAAACTTCTGTAAAAAAATGTACAGAAGGCTTCCAAAAGCTCCCATAAAACAACAGAGAATTTAATTCTTAAACAAGATCTTCTTCCTCAAAACCTTAGGTAAAGAAAATATCGAGATCAAAATATCTCCTTTACCTATCATATCATATATAAGGGTTTAACCCTTCTCAAAGAACTTAGTTCTTTCTATGGATCTGAGATCTGCAAGACAAATCTTCTACAAGTTAAGAATTTAATTCTCATCGGGAAGATCTTGTTATTGAGAATCAAACATTCAGGAAATAACAAAATTGAAAAGAAAGAGGATAGAGTTCATAATACTTCAGAAACTTAGTTTCTTCAAATTAAGAACTTAGTTCTTTAAAAAACTCAATCTAAGATCCTCAAAATAATGGTCTTGGTGATCTTTAGTGGTCAAAACACCATTAAAACAGATTTAACCTCTCTGAAAAAATGAACATGAAGAACATTGAGTTCATAATACTCTAGGAACTTAGTTGCTTCAAATCAAGAACTTAGTTTTTTAAAAAACCCGATCCAAGATCCTTAAAATAATGGTCTTGGTGATCCTTAATGGACAAAACACCATTAAAACAGATTTAACCTCTCTGAAAACATGAACATGGAAAACATGGAGTTCATAATACTCCAGGAACTTAGTTCCTTCAAATCAAGAACTTAGTTATTAATGAACATGATCCAAAATCGTCAAAATAATGATCTTGGTGATCGTTAATAGTCGAAATACCATTAACAGAGATTTAAATTCTCTAAAAATATCAACAGAAATTAAATCTCCAAAAGAACTCAGCGCCTCACGTGAAAAGCACAGAGCACTTAAGGCTAAGTTATATAGCGCCTCACGTGAAATGCATGAGAACGCCTAAAAAAGTTAGTGCTTAGCACTAGTGGAATACCTTACGTGAAACATACGTAGGCGCCACAAAAAGTTAGTGCTTAGCACTAGTGCAGCGCCTCACGTGAAACACACGTGGACGCCACAAAAAAATTAGTGCTTAGCACTATTTCAGCGCCTCACATGAAACACACGTGAGTTCTGTATTACCGAGTGCTTAGCACTGCTGGGTAGTACAAAAACCCAGTCTTAGCCTAAATTGGCTAAGTTTCCTAAGGTTAAATCTCTTTGATTCTTCAAGTGAGCCCATATGCTCATGATTTCCAAACTGATCCCAGTCTCAAACATGACTAATGATCTCTCATTGATGATATCCAAAATGATATTCATCCTATATCTCTTAAGGTAATTTTAGTCTCAAATAAGGCTAATGATTCTTAGATGATCCACCATGATCTTTTCCCTTAAACACGGGATTTGGTTTAAGGGTATATCTCTCCACATTTCTGATATATGTCGTTGTAATTCCTCAACATCTTCAGAGAGGTGGCGGGTCCCGACAACCAACAATTCCTTCCATCCTATATTAATGCACTTCCAAATTGACGTGCACACTTCAAATCAGACCGCACCCCAAATCGGGTGCATTCCATATCACCATTGTTCATTATGTCACGTAAAAAATACACGTGCACGCAAGATAAGTAATGGACCAAAATGTCCTTAAACTAACATGAAAGTGTGCCTTAGAACCACCACTAGGTCAATACCAGTATCTAGTATGCAATTTTAAAAAGTCTTAGGGTGCTAAGCTACACTAACGTAGAATCTAACTAGAGTATTAGGGTTTAACAATTGATAAAGTAAGATCTACTCTAAGTGATGGAGATTACAACCTTTGTAGACCAAGTCCTTCACTTCTAAAGCTCCGAGTAGTTGTCCCTACGACTCCTCTTGGCTCCACTTGAAGAAAGGATCGAGCTTGCTTTGCGATCTTTAAGGCCGAAGATGATCCACCTTGAAGTTTCTTTAGGTCAAGCTACCTTTCACTAATCAAATATTAATGAAGGAAACAACCTAATCTAAATGGCTAGTTTAGAGTAGATTGGTGAAGTGGGAGTTTTGGTTCACTCAAAAATCTCTTTCTCTTATTTTCCAACTCAAGAAAATCTAGAGGAAGAAGATGAACAAGGGTGAGGGAAAAAGGAGAGAGTGCAAATGAGCTAGAATTTTCTCAAAAAGGCTAGAATGGCTCAAAATCATCACTTATTGAAGCATGGAATGTTATCTAATAATATATCACAATCATGCTTCAATAGTGATGGCATAATAATAAACAAAAGAACAAAGCCATGCTTCACCCATGCCCAAAATATCTCTCCAATTTCCACCTCTTTATATATTTTCTCAAAATAGATTAATCCATGTTCATAATATATATATATATATATATATATATATATATATATATATACATATACATATATATATCTCTCTCTCACATACACACACATATTAATATATATTAAGAGAAGAAAATAATTAGTGAGCATTAATATTAGTTAATATATAAATATATATCAAATTATTAAATCAATACTTGATTCAATAATCCGGTTATATCATATATAACCAACTAATATCATTTATATCATATTATCAAATCAACACTTGATTCAATAATCCGGTTATATCACATATAATGTGATATAACCTAACCGATATAAAAAATCGCCAGATTAGAATACGGTATCACATACTCGTATTTAATCAGGCTCCCGCACATATCAACATATATGCCCTACTTCATTTCACTTGAGCTAGGAAATCTCTGTGTGTGACTCTAAAGAATCGACAATACGCCAACAGTAGGTAATGATCATATCAGTTACCCACAAGCCATCGGCGGTACTAGCTGGACGTAACGGCTACCCAGGTATTGAGCGAATAGAAGATCAACAAGCAAACTTGTTCAAACTCCCGTGAAGCCTATAAGTAACACATACTGTACAGTCTGGTCTCTTCGTCTGATATTTCGCATATCGAGTCTGGGGGTGGATACGTCAAACCCCAGTAACTTGATAAGTTATGCCGATGTATGGATCATAACGGTTCGAGAAACTACTGATAACACTCACCAGTAAATTTTATCAGCCCTGGACAGGGGCTTCTTGTTATAGCCAATCGAGTATAGCGCAACATCAACTCCCAATACCGGAAGAGACGAAACCCCTCCTATCGCTCACTGCGTCCATGTGACTCGGGACTGTACCCAAAATCCACCTGTTTGCACGACTCATTTGAGCCATAGTAGGGAAGAAATCAAAGCACAGTGGGAACCACACAAGACACTATGTCGATCTCGGGTCTACAGACTAACCTGTTCCAGTGTCACCAGAGAACTGCTATCTGAAAATATGTATGATACCATCTAGGAGTTCTCGGCGAGTCCTGTTCGATGTACCCATTCTCTAATGAGCACATGTGCACAATATTTGATGTCAAACACCAATGGTTATGGGATCAACTATCGCTCCATACAGGGTCAAGAAACGTGCACACTAATCTACTTTGGAATATGGATGCCCTGTCTCGATACTCCCTCGACTAGGAACAATTAAAGGTTGCGCTTGTGGACTATCCAGGCCCCACTAGTATGATCTGCATCATAGTCCTGGTAGTCAAGTCCATATCATAAGGGCTTTATCAACATGTATAAGAGAGACAGTATAATAATACAAGTACACATGTTAAGATAAAGAGCAACCAGATAGCATATTATCATGTCGAGCAAGAAAGTCCTCTATATATATATCCAAGTATCCACTATATCATACAATAATGGCCTCTAGGGCATACATATTCCTAACATAACATTCATCCCCAAAACAGGAATGTTGGACCAAAATGTCCTTAAACTAACATTCCCCAAAACGGGAATGTTGGACCGAAATGTCCTTAAACTAACATTTGTCTCAAACAGGGAATGTGGACCGCGATGTCCTTAAACTAATATGTCTTGTCCTGCAGACTATCTCCATAATGATTGCCGTATACTATCCATAGGCTATTCATATATGATCTAATAATCAGTTGAGCTCATATGCTCACTGCTCATAAGTCGATCTTAGTCTTAAATATGGCTAATGATTCTTAAATCAAACCCAAATATCCTATGAACCTATGGACCTCACAAATGTGAGATCTGCGTCCTAAGTTCATTCCCGTTGGCAAACTGAGCTACCAACGTGGGTCCCGTCAAGCAAACTTCTTGACCTAAACCCAAATCTCAAATATACGGATTTGGACTAATCCACGCCCTACGGGCGACGACGTAAATTAGTCTCCATATACAATCTACGGGCAACCCAAACAAACAAAAATACACACGACACGAAGTGAACTTCCGGAGCAGGAGAAAGTGGTTATCGCAATGCGGTAACGTAATTAACTGCAGGGGCTTGCGCCTGCAGGGAAAAGCATCCCCACAATCAAAAACCCCTCATAAAATGAGAGGGAATCTGATAAAGTCTGCTACAATGGCCGCTCCTAAATCTCTGATATATGGTGCCATAAATCAACTTAGTATCTTCGGAGAGGTGGATGGAGGAGTCCAGATAGCATCTTCCCCCAAATTCAGGCCAGACGTCCCAATGTTTCGGTCCGGTCTTTCGGAGGTGAACAGATCACAGCACCCCTGACCAAGCTCACACGTAAAGATGAAGCATTAGTGTGGTCAGAAGCATGTGAAAAGGCTTTTGTATAACTCAAGTCGAGATAAACCTCTGCACCAATTCTTGTAATACCGGATCAATCTAGCGGATTCGTTGTGCATTGTGATGCGTCCGGTAAAGGATTATGATGTGTTCTACACCAGCATGAAAAAGTTGTGGCTTTTGCATCAAGACAGTTAAAGGTACATGAACGTAACTATCCAACACATGATCAGGAATGGGCAACCATCATCTTCGCACTCAAGTTTTGGTGCTACTACCTTTTAGGAGAACGAGTGGATATATACACTGATCACAAAAGTTTGAAGTATGTATTTACTCAGAGGGAACTTAACATGCGGTAGAGAAGGTAGCTAGAACTCACGATGGAATTCAACATCAACCTACAATATCATCCTGGGAAGGTGAACATAGTTCCTGATGCTCTTAGTCACCAGTCATTAGCAATGAACCTCATCGCTCAGTGGAAACTACAACAAGAATTGCATGGATTGGAGATTGAAATAGTTATGCCAGGTAACGCTTCATATTTGATGAATTTACAAGTTCAGTCCACTCTTGTCAATTAGATCAAGGCAGTTCAAGCAAATGACGCCAAGCTACAAAGGATCCGAGAACAAGTAGAAAGTGGACTACGAACTGACTTCATCATCCACGAAGATGGATCCTTGCGATATGGAATTCGTTTATGCATGCCAGTCGGACCTATTCGAGAAGGGTTGATGAAAAAAGCTCACAGCTCTTCTTATTCGGTACACCCCGGTGGCACGAAAATGTATGATGATCTACGATAACACTACTGGTGGCATAGAATGAAGCGTGAAGTAGCAAGGAGCATAGCCAAGTGTTTGGTGTGTCAGCAAGTGAAGGCTGAACATCACCGAACTGCTGGTCTACTTCAACCGTTACCAATCCCAGAATGGAAATGGCAGCACATTATCATGGACTTCGTGACTGGTCTCCCTCGTAGCACTGATTGATCAAAGAATTTGTTAGCCGCAATCAAGAACGGCGTCGCTTGGTAGCTAGCCGGTGAGTACGGGTCGATCCATAGGGATTTTGTGTATTCTCGATTTGTTCTAACGAGTTAATTCCGATTGTTGTCGGATTGATTAAATCTAAAAACTAAGGCTGATCTAAAATAGGACTAAAACATTGCTAGGGTTAGGTTTAGGTTAAGTTTGGAAAGTCAATATTCCTCACCGCTTTCTATGCCCTGTTTAAGATCTATGAGGTGTTATGGTAATAATTAATAAAGTGGATTAGTACCATCGGGAAGAAACGATGTTTCTTCCTCTAGGTTCTTGTCCGTCCTTTCTTAATTCTTACCCTAACCTCCATGGAAAACATACGCAACCGGTCGTTTATACTACGGCATCACCGCTACTTCGTGGGATAGGGTGCCGTAGGGAGCGGTGTGTGCATGTATGCATGGATTCCTATAAAAACGTGTGATGGGCAAGAAAAGGGTGAGAGATCTATCTCTCAAGCCTTCCCCAAATCTAACCCTAACAAGTGAGGAGACTACCCACTCATTAGGGAATTGATTAACATATTCTAAACTAATTAACTAGGGCAGAGAATAAAATCTAAACTAGGGCAGAAAGGAAAATTATACTAGGGCAGATAATAAAATTAACTAGGGCAAGAATAGAAAACTTACTCTAATTTGATGCACTCTTCATACTTTACAAGAATTGAAATTCTGAATTTAGATAGATACAATGAGGCACAAGAAGAGGCATAACCTAAAAGAGGTTTTAGGGAACCCTATGGTTACTATTTATAGATCATAGAAACCCTATGGTTACAATCGCGTCATATCTGCAATTACAAGTATACACCTAAATAAGACTAGTCAACGCACCATCGCACCGACACTTTTTAGCACCGACACGCGCTTCGCACGGCCGCGGAACTGCGGCCAAAACCCCTGTTTGGCCGCGGATCCGCGGCCATATAGGGGCCTTGTTGGCTCTGCTTCTTTGGTAAACTTCAGGTTGCATTTTCCTACTTGTTTCTTCACTTGGTTTCTCAGATTGTCTTTTAGTTTTCTTCCAGATTTCCACAGTGAATAATGTCGTGGACTTTACCGCTTGCTTCGTGTCGAAGTCTTGAACCTTGCACTGCCTTCGTACTTGTGAACTTGTTCATTGATCTTCATTTAGCCTTCAAACTGTAGGCTTGATCAAGATTCTTCCATTTGTCGGTCGTAGTCTCACTTTTGTATCATCTTTTCATCTTTTTCATTGTTTTTGTTCCGAGAACCTGTAACCTGCAACTATGTAGCAGACATGGGTCAAAAGCACCTGTTTATTTGTAAAATGAATATGAATGGGGAATATAAGAATGCAAAATTATAGTATGAACAAATACCCCCAAACTTATTTTTTGCTCGTCCTCGAGCAAACCTAGTTTTTATTCTCGAAAAAGACCTAGCCTCACTTTCACAGGGAAACGCGATTGCACTGAGCTCGTGCAACAAGCCGTTAAACCTCTAGCTGTACCTAGTAGGAGGAATGTTGTCTCCTGAGGGTTTTTAGTGGATACTACCCACAAAATCCTATCAATTCGGCCTATTAAATTTTATTCTCCAATTAGGTTTTCCAACAAGGAATTCTATTATCTTCGACTCAAAAATTATCCACCCGTATTTTCACGCTTCCTTACCATTTAACTTAAGATTATATATATTCTTGTGAATTTACTTAGCTTTTGACATCTTTTAAGTTTTCCTTCTAGGGTTCCATCTAAACTTAGGAATTTTTATCATCTCTATTAAAGATATAAGTCCTATTTTTCATTCTTATCTCTTATCCAAACCCCAATCACATACCCCTACGTATGTGTATATACCATCCCTACACTTGGAAATTCAAATCAAGCTATTATACTCTTGTCCATCGTCCAAGGTACTTTTCAATTGGTGAATTTTTAGATGAAATTTGCTCACACATTCTTCATGCGACCGTTAATACTTCTCGAGGTACCAACGACCGATTACAAAATGTGTTTGCACATTAAGGCGTAATTTCTAGTCTTGTAATACCTAAGGCTTTTAGCAGTGACTCCCAAACCAGTAGGTCTAAGGCACTAGGTGATAAAGCACCCTCGCTAAATATTTTTCTTCTATTTATGCAGCCTTAATTAATTACAAAAATCAGTGTTCATTTTTTTTATCTCTTTACTCACACTTGTATTTTTATTTTATTTTCCTTCATACTGAGGATTTTAGACAAGAGCATTTCACGGTCTCTTCTACTATTCCAAATTTCAAGGTTCGTGTTTGTCCAAATTGTAGGGTATATATTTTTAGAATTTAGACTTAAACTTAGGCATTATTTTTCAGACTTATACTTTAATAAAAATATCAATACTCTTCCCTTGTTTTGACTTAGCCCAAGAAGTGAACTCGAAATTTGCGTATTTCTAAATAAACTACAAAGACATATACTTTCTACCTTTAAATTTTAAGAAAGGTTATTTTTTTAGGGTTTTTAGTTTACTAAGTCTAAGATCTAGTTGTTCCTATCTAGTTAACCTATTTGTCAAATTCGAATCAATTATGGCCAAAATTGAATGTTTCAATTTTTATATTTTTTAACTTTTTCAGTTTTTATTGGTTTTAAAATAAGTATGCAAATGCAAAAATATACATATGAATGCGAAGGAAGAAAGTTTACCGAGCACACCCCCAAACTTAAACTTGACAGTGTCCTCACTGTCATGCTACACCAAGAGGGTCAAAATGTCGGCACTCCCCTGTTTATTTTTTTATATTTTTTTTATTGTTAACAGAAAACAAAATAAAATAAAAAAAACAAAAAATATATATAGAAAAAACCCCCGAAACTTATGTAAGACAGTGTTTCCACTGTTTTAAGCGTTAAAGTTTAGAGTTAGGGAGGAGAAAAAATCAAACTATACAAGGCCTTACACAGACCAAAGGTTAGCACCAACCATTCAAAAATTCTATCGTGATAATGGTAGGGTTGGTGGAAGAATGGAGTGTAGAGAAAGGAGTTGAGAAACACACGAGACCGTATGGAAAGAAGGGTGGAATATGGTCTCGGTATATTCGGAGAAGACTGGCGGAAGAGAGAAAGAAGTGTAGTACGATCTTGAGGGTGTAAATCGAGTGAATAAATTAGCGAAAATTGTGATGAACAATGTGTTAAAAGTGATTGTGCTAATTTATCAACCCGTCGAGAAATGGGGTCAAATCCCTCAAGATTCGCAAGAAAACATGGGTACGTTGAACTTGATAAATCATCCATTGAAAATGAAAACACGGCGGATTCTTGCGCGGTCGAAATGATGGAAAGGACGAAGGGGAGAGATTTAGGGATAGTCTTATTCTCACCTAAGTAAACTGTCTCGAACTTGAAGGATTCCATCAATGGTTCGAAATGACTGTAAGCAACCGATTCTGATGGTTCAACTAACTCATCTGAAAATTCAAAGGACTCAAACTCGGTCGGTGAGTCTTCAAAATCGTCCGAAAATGTGAAGCACTCGTAATCGTTATCGGCTGTGAGAACTGTGTCAGATTCAAAGAGGAACGCACTAGTGGCGTCCAAACTTCTGTGATCGAACAGAAATTTTTCAAGCTCACAGTCCTCCTGCGTGATCTTTTGCGTGGTCGGAACGATGGAAAGGAGTGAGGGTGATTTAGGAAGTATAACAGTTAAAGGTTCAGGAGGATGAATTGGAAAATCCGACATATCAAACAAAACTGGTTCATCCTCAATACTATCCTCAATACTCTCTTCAATACCATCCTCATAATTCTCCTCAAAAGTTATCTCATCCATACAATTATCATCAAAATCACGACGCATATGAAATTCGGGAGAAACATTTAATGACTCGGGATGATGAATTGGAGAGAAAAATTCAGTCAAATCTGCGGGTTCATCATCCAAAACATTCCCGGCGTCAATATTCTCAATCAAGTGAAAATCAATTTTTTTAGACACCTCATCAAAAACATGGATATTTATCAATTCAGGTTCTAGATTGGAGGTGTAAAGTTCGAAAGAATTAGGTTTAGGTTCACTCGGAAAAGGGTTCTTCACAATCAGGTAAATCAAACACTATAAAATCGCACAACTCATTACACGTTTTATTTTTAACTGGTGAATCATTTGGGACACTTGACAGACATTCAAAACCGGAGTTGTGGGATTCAATTGGTGATGGGTAGGATTGATTTGGAAGGGTGTATAGCTCACTCACTCCACTCAAATTCTTAATCTGTCCAATCGCCTCATCATATTTGGAATTTTTGGAGCTAGTTGGAAACTAGCTACAGGTTCACTGGGTTGCATAAGGGCGGCAATGGACGCATCCAAGTTCCTCATCTGTCGGTTTGTCGCTACAATATAAGCTTCCAACGACTTTTCCAGACTAGATATGGGTTGTGAAGGGGTTTCAGTAAAATATTCAAAATTGTTTGGATACGTGAAACTTCCAAATGGTTGTGTAGAAACAATGTCTAGGGAAGGTGCGGAAGTCGGGCAGGACTGGTAGGAATTGAATGGTTGGACAGGAGTATGATCAACATTTGGATAAAATGGTGAATGGACTTGTTGATCCCAAGAACTAGAAGTGTTGAAAGGAGTGAAAGATCGGTTACGAGATTGTTCAATATGTTCAGCTATAGACATGGGTTTCGGAGTTACAACAGAACTCGAAAATGGGGTATCAACGTAAGAAGGTGGTGAAGGTTGAAATGGTTGATACAGAGTGGATTGCGGAGTCCAACTGTTTCTCTTAGACGCTTCTATTCGATCTTTCAAAGAAATTTTGGGCATGGAGGGGTCGTCCGTAATTCGACTAAAACAATTCGCGTAAGAAACAAAGTTTGGTTGAGGGTACCAAAGTTCGGCAAGAGTTTTGGGAGGTGGGGTACCCATGATGTAAGAAGGAGAAGAAAAAGAATGTGGGGTGCACGGATTTCTTAGCGACAAGTTACAAGTTTTTGTAAAAAAAATTTCCTTTTTTTCTTTTTATGTTTTTTTTATGTGGAGCTATTTGCAAAAAAGATTTTCGATAAAAGGCTTAGACACACGTTCAATCAATCACAAATGCACAATCAAGCCTAAATCTAGGGTCACCTAGGTCAGCTAGACAGCTCCTAACTATTCCAAAGGGCAAGAACTAGGACCTCAAACCGCCTCTTCACCGTAAATTGGGGCCAGGTAAGCACAAGTAGAGAAAGGAGGGATCCGCTCACGAATCACCATGAGACGGGCCTTTTAAAGTTACCTTTCACTACCTGTCTAGCCTAGGCACCACAAAGTCAGGTTAGGATCAACGGTCGATACCTACAACTATTCCCTTGTCTTATTGAGCGCGAAGTCCTTAGGGCTGAGTCTAATCTTTTTTTAATTAACTTGATGGTCTATGCAATATGCTTTATGTGATTTTTAGGGTCATGGGAAGGGTAATGAAATCCCCACCCAATCTGATTGGTGTTCAAGCCCCTTAAAGTCAATTTAAATATGCAAAGCAGTAAACACAATCACTTGCAAACAATTTTAAGCGCGGCGCAAAGAATCCTGCACAAGATCAATTATTGGAAGGGGGAGAGATTTTTAGCGCAAAGAATCCTGCAGGAAATTTTTTACAGAGGAGATATTGGGGTTTAGAGAAGGAGAAAAGAAGACTTACGGTGCTTTTTGCAGATGATGACGTCACAAGGCCGTCGCGGTTCCGCTGCTAAAACGCGCTTCCCGCCGCGGTTCTGCGGTCTGATGGACTGTTCGGTTCCCGATATTTTTTCTGTTCCTCTGTTTTGATTTTTCTCTGTTGCTCAGATCTAGGGTTTTCTGTTTTGATCTCTGGATTTTTCCAGATCCGAACTCGTTTGTCGATCCTGCACAATTCAAGCGAAAATACCCTTCACAAAATAACAAGATGATAAAAAAAAATTATTTTTTTTTATTTTTCAATTTTTATGATTTTTAAATTTTATATTAACCCGAAATTGCAAAAAGAAAATAACACGCCATCCCCGGCAACGGCGCCATTTGATTGATCAAAGAATTTATTAACCGCAATCAAGAACGGCGTCGCTTGGTAGCTAGCCGGTGAGTACGGGTCGGTCCACAGGGATTTTGTGTATTCTCGATTTGTTCTAACGAGTTAATTCCGATTGTTGTCGGATTGATTAAATCTAAAAACTAAGGCTGATCTAAACTAGGAATAAAACCTTGCTAGGGTTAGGTTTAGATTAAGTTTGGAAAGTCAATATTCCTCACCGCTTTCTATGCCCTGTTTAAGATCTATGAGGTGTTATGGTAATAATTAATAAAGTGGATTAGTACCATCGGGAAGAAACGATGTTTCTTTCTCTAGGTTCTTGTCCTTTCTTTCTTAATTCTTACCCTAACCTCCATGGAAAATATACGCAACCGATCGTTTATACTACGGTATCACCGCTACCTCGTGGGATAGGGTGCCGTAGGGAGCGGTGTGTGCATGTATGCATGGAGTCCTATAAAAACGTGTGATGGGCAAGAAAGGGGTGAGAGATCTTCATCTCTCAAGCCTTCCCCAAATCTAACCCTAACAAGTGAGGAGACTACCCACTCATTAGGGAATTGATTAACATGTTCTAAACTAATTAACTAGGGCAGAGAATAAAATCTAAACTAGGGCAGAAAGGAAAATTATACTAGGGCAGATAATAAAATTAACTAGGGCAAGAATAGAAAACTTACTCTAATTTGATGCACTCTTCATACTTTACAAGAATTGAAATTCTGAATTTAGATAGATACAATGAGGCACAAGAAGAGGCATAACCTAAAAGAGATTCTAGGGTTTCTATTTATAGATTATAGAAACCCTAGGGTTACAATCGCGTCATATCTGCAATTACAAGTATACCCCTAAAGAAGACTAGTCAACGCACCGTCACACCGACACTTTTTAGCACCGACACGCGCTTCGCACGGCCGTGGAACCGCGGCCAAAACCTCTGTTTGGCCACGGATTCGCGGGTATATAGGGGCCTTGTTGGCTCTGCTTCTTTGGTAAACTTCAGGTTGCATTTTCCTACTTGTTTCTTCACTTGGTTTCTCAGATTGTCTTCTAGTTTTCTTCCAGATTTCCACAGTGAATAATATCGTGGACTTTACCGCCTGCTTCGTGTCGAAGTCTTGAACCTTGCACTGCCTTTATACTTGTGAACTTGATCATTGATCTTCATTTAGCCTTCAAACTATAGGCTTGATCAAGATTCTTCCATTTGTCGGTCGTAGTCTCACTTTTGTATCATATTTTCATCTTTTTCACTGTTTTTGTTCCGAGAACCTGTAACCTACAACTATGTAGCAGACATGGGTCAAAAACACCTATTTATTTGTAAAATGAATAAGAATGGGGAATATAAGAATGCAAAATTTTGGTATGAACAAATACCCCCAAACTTATTTTTTGCTCGTCCTCGAGCCAACCTAGTTTTTATTCTCGAAAAAGACCTAGCCTCATTTTCGCAGGGAAATGCGATTGCACTGAGCTCGTGCAACAAGCCGTTAAACCTCTAGGTGTACCTAGTAGGAGGAATGTTGTCCCCTGAGGGTTTTTAGCGGATACTACCCATAAAATCCTATCAATTCGGCCTATTAACTTTTATTCTCCAATTACGTTTTCCAACAAGGAATTCTATTATCTTCGACTCAAAAATTATCCACCCGTATTTTCACGCTTCCTTATCATTTAACTTAAGATTATATATATTCTTGTGAATTTACTTAGCTTTTGACATCTTTTAAGTTTTCCTTCTAGGGTTCCATCTCAACTTAGGAATTTTTATCATCTCTATTAAAGATATAAGTCCTGTTTTTCATTTCTATCTCTTATCCAAACCCCAATCACATACCCCTACGTGTGTGTGTATATCATCCCTACACTTGGAAATTCAAATCAAGCCATTATACTCTTGTCCATCGTCCAAGGTACTTTTCAATTGGTGAATTTTTAGATGAAATTTGCCCACACATTCTTCATGCGACCGTTAATACTTCTTAAGGTACCAACGACTGACTACAAAATGTGTTTGCACATTAAGGCGTAATTCCTAGCCTTGTAATACCTAAGGCTTTTAGCAGTGACTCCAAAACCAGTAGGTCTAAGGCACTAAGTGATAAAGCACCCTCGCTAAATATTTTTCTTCTATTTATGCAGTCTTAAGTAATTACAAAAATCAGTGTTCATTTTTTTTTATCTCTTTACTCACACTTGTATTTTTATTTTATTTTCCTTCATACTAAGGATTTTAGACAAGAGCATTTCAAGGTCTCTTCTACTATTCCAAATTTCAAGGTTCGTGTTTGTGCAAATTGTATAGTATATATTTTTAGAATTTAGACTTAAGCTTAGGGATTATTTTTCAGACTTATACTTTAATAAAAATATCAACACTCTTCCCTTGTTTTGACTTAGCCCAAGAAGTGAACTCGAAATTTGCCTATTTCTAAATAAACTACAAAGACATCTACTTTCTACCGTTAAATTTTAAGAAAGGTTATTTTTTTAGGGTTTTTAATTTACTAAGTCTAAGATCTAGTTGTTCCTAGCTAGTTAACCTATTTGTCAAACTCGAGTCAATTATGGCCAAAATTGAATGTTTCAATTTTTATAATTTTTTAACTTTTTCAGTTTTTATTGGTTTTAAAATAAGTATGCAAATGTAAAAATATACATATGAATGCGAAGGAAGAAAGCTTACCGAGTGCACCCCCAAACTTAAACTTGACAGTGTCCTCACTGTCATGCTACACCAAGAGGGTCAAAATGTCGGCACTCCCATGTTTATTTTTTTATATTTTTTTTATAGTTAACAGAAAACAAAATAAAACAAAAAAAACAAAAAATATATATACAAAAAGCCCCCCCAAACTTATGTGAGACCGTGTTTCCACTGTTTTAAGCGTTAAAGTTCAGAGTTAGGGAGGAGAAAAAATCAAACTATACAAGGCCTTACACAGACCAAAGGTTAGCACCAACCATTCAAAAATTCTATCGTGATAATGGTAGGGTTGGTGGAAGAATGGAGTATAGAGAAAGGAGTTGAGAAACACACGAGACTGTATGGGAAGAAGGGTGGAATATGGTCTCGGTATATTCGGAGAAGACTGGCGGAAGAGAGAAAGAAGTGTAGTACGAACTTGAGAGTGTAAATCGAGTGAATAAATTAGCGCAAATTGTGATGACCGATGTGTTAAAAGTGATTGTGCTAATTTATCAACCCGTCGAGAAATGGGGTCAAATCCCTCAAGATTCGCAAGAAAACATGGGTACGTTGAACTTGATAAATCATCCATTGAAAATGAAAATGCGGCGGATTCTTGCGCGGTCGAAACGATGGAAAGGTCGAAGGGGAGTGATTTAGGGATAGTCTTATTCTCACCCAAGTAAACTGTCTCGAACTCGAAGGATTCCATCAATGGTTCGAAATGACTGTAAGCAACCGAGTCTGATGGATCAACTAACTCATCTGAAAACTCAAAGGACTCAAACTCGGACGGTGAGTCTTCAAAATCGTCCGAAAAAGTGAAGCACTCGTAATCATGATCGGCTGTGAGAACTGTGTCAGATTCAAAGAGGAACGCACTAGTGGCGTCCAAACTTCTGTGATTGAACAGAAATTTTTCAAGCTCACAGTCCTCCTGCGTGATCTTTTGCGTGGTCGGAACGATGGAAATGAGGGAGGGTGATTTAGGAAGAATAACAGTTAAACGTTCAGGAGGATGAATTGGAAAATCCGACATATCAAACAAAACTGGTTCATCCTCAATACTATCATCAATACTCTCTTCATTACTATCCTCATAATTCTCCTCAAAAATTATCTCATCCATACAATTATCATCAAAATCACGACGCATATGAAGTTCGGGAGAAACATTTAATGACTCGGGATGATGAATTGGAGAGAAAATTTCAGTCAAATCTGCGGGTTCATCATCCAAAATATTCCCGGCATCAATATCCTCAATCAAGTGAAAATCAATTTTTTTAGACACCTCATCAAAAGCATGGATATTTATCAATTCAGGTTCTAGATTGGAGGTGTAAAGTTCAAAAGAATTAGGTTTAGGTTCACTCGAAAAGGGTTCTTCACAATCAGGTAAATCAAACACTACAAAATCGCACAACTCATTACACGTTTTATTTTTAACTGGTGAATCATTTGGGACACTTGACAGACATTCAAAACCGGAGTTGTGGGATTCAATTGGTGATGGGTATGATTGATTTGGAAGGGTGTATAGCTCACCATCTCCACTCAAATTCTTAATCTGTCCAACCGCCTCATCATATATTGGAATTTTTGGAGCTAGTTGGAAACTAGCTACCGGTTCACTGGGTTGCATAAGGACGGCAATGGACGCATCCAAATTCCTCATCTGTCGGTTTGTCGCTGCAATATAAGCTTCCAACAACTTTTTCAGACTAGACATGGGTTGTGAAGGGGTTTCGGTAAAATATTCAAAATTGTTTAGATACGTGAAACTTCCAAATGGTTGTGTAGAAGCAATGTCTAGGGAAGGTGCGGAAGTCGGGTAGGACTGGTAGGAATTGAATGGTTGGACAGGAATAGGATCAACATTTGGATAAAAAGGTGAATGGACTTGTTGATCTCAAGAACTAGAAGTGTTGAAAGGAGTGAAAGATCGGTTACGAGATAGTTCAATATGTTCAGCTATAGACATAGGTTTCGGAGTTACAACAGAACTCGAAAATGGGGTATCAACGTAAGAAGGTGGTGAAGGTTGAAATGGTTGATACAAAGTGGATTACGGAGTCCAACTGTTTCTCTTAGACGCTTCTATACGATCTTTCAAAGAAATTTTGGGCATGGAGGGGTCGTCCGTAATTCGACCAAAACAATTCGCGTAAGAAACAAAGTTTGGTTGAGGGTATCAAAGTTCGGCAAGAGTTTTGGGAGATGGGGTACCCATGATGTAAGAAGGAGAAGAAAAAGAATATGGGGTGCATGGATTTCTTACCGACAAGTTGCAAGTTTTTGTAAAAAAAAATTCCTTTTTTCCTTTTTGTGTTTTTTTTTATGTGGAGCTATTTGCAAAAAAGATTTTCGATAAAAGGCTTAGACACACGTTCAATCAATCACAAATGCACAATCAAGCCTAAATCTAGGATCACCTAGGTCAGCTAGACAGCTCCTAACTGTTCCAAAGGACAAGAAGTAGGACCTCAAACTGCCTCTTCACCGCAAATTGTGGCCAGGTAAGCACAAGTAGAGAAAGGAAGGATCCGCTCATGAATCACCATGAGACGGGCCTTTTAAAGTTACCTTTCACTACCTGTCTAGCCTAGGCACCACAAAGTCAGGTTAGGATCAACGGTCGATACCTACAACTATTCCTTTGTCCTATTGAGCGCGAAGTCCTTAAGGCTGAGTCTAATCTTTTTTTAATTAACTTGATGGTCTATGCAATATGCTTTATGTGATTTTTAGGGTCTTGGGAAGGGTAATGAAATCCCCACCCAATCTGATTGGTGTTCAAGCCCCTTAAAGTCAATTTAAATATGCAAAGCAGTAAACACAATCACTTGCAAACAATTTTAAGCGCGGCACAAAGAATCCTGCACAAGATCAATTATTGGAAGGGGGGAGATTTTTAGCGCAAAGAATCCTGCAGGAAATTTTTTACAGAGGAGATATTGGGGTTTAGAGAAGGAGAAAAGAAGACTTACGGTGCTTTTTGCAGATGATGACATCACAAGGCCGTCGCGGTTCCGCTGCCAAAACGAGCTTCCCGCAGTGGTTCCGCGGTCTGATGGACTGTTCGGTTCCCGATATTTTTTCTGTTCCTCTGTTTTGATTTTCCTCTGTTGCTCAGATCTAGGGTTTTCTATTTTGATCTCTGGATTTTTCCAGATCCGAACTCGTTTGTCGATCCTGCACAATTCAAACGAAAATACCCTTCACAAAATAACAAGATGAAAAAAAAATTTGTTTATTTTTTATTTTTCAGTTTTTATGATTTTTCAATTTTATATTAACCCGAAATTGCAAAAAGAAAATAACACGCCATCCCCGGCAACAGCGCCATTTGATTGATCAAAGAACTTGTTAACCGCAATCAAGAACGGCGTCGCTTGGTAGCTAGCCGGTGAGTACGGGTCGGTCCATAGGGATTTTGTGTATTCTCGATTTGTTCAAACGAGTTAATTCCGATTGTTGTCGGATTGATTAAATCTAAAAACTAAGGCTGATCTAAACTAGGACTAAAACCTTACTAGGGTTAGGTTTAGGTTAAGTTTGGAAAGTCAATATTCCTCACCGCTTTCTATGCCCTGTTTAAGATCTATGAGGTGTTATGGTAATAATTAATAAAGTGGATTAGTACCATCGGGAAGAAACGATGTTTCTTCCTCTAGGTTCTTGTCCTTCCTTTCTTAATTCTTGCCCTAACCTCCATGGAAAACATACGCAACCGGTCGTTTATACTACGGTATCACCGCTACCTCGTGGAATAGGGTGCCGTAGGGAGCGGTGTGTGCATGTATGCATGGAGTCCTATAAAAACGTGTGATGGGCAAGAAAGGGGTGAGGGATCTTCATCTCTCAAGCCTTCCCCCAATCTAACTCTAACAAGTGACGAGACTACCCACTCTTTAGGGAATTGATTAACATGTTCTAAACTAATTAACTAGGGCAGAGAATAAAATCTAAACTAGGGCAGAAAGGAAAATTATACTAGGGCAGATAATAAAATTAACTAGGGCAAGAATAGAAAACTTACTCTAATTTGATGCACTCTTCATACTTTACAAGAATTGAAATTCTGAATTTAGATAGATACATTGAGGTACAAGAAGAGGCATAACCTAAAAGAGGTTTTAGGGTTTCTATTTATAGATTATAGAAACCCTAGGGTTACAATTGTGTCATATCTGCAATTACAAGTATACCCCTAAAGAAGACTAGTCAACGCACCGTCGCACCGACACTTTTTAGCACCGACACGCGCTTCGCACGGCCGCAGAACCGCGGCCAAAACCCCTGTTTGGCCACGGATCCGCGGGTATATAGGGGCCTTGTTGGCTCTGCTTCTTTGGTAAACTTCAGGTTGCATTTTCCTACTTGTTTCTTCACTTGGTTTCTCAGATTGTCTTCTAGTTTTCTTTCAGATTTTCAAAGTGAATAATGTCGTGGACTTTACCGCCTGCTTCGTGTCGAAGTCTTGAACCTTGCACTGCCTTTGTACTTGTGAACTTGTTCATTGATCTTCATTTAGCCTTCAAACTGTAGGCTTGATCAAGATTCTTCCATTTGTCGGTCGTAGTCTCACTTTTGTATCATCTTTTCATCTTTTCACTGTTTTTGTTCCGAGAACCTGTAACCTATAACTATGTAGTAGACATCGGTCAAAAGCACCTGTTTATTTGTAAAATGAATATGAATGGGGAATATAAGAATGCAAAATTAAGGTATGAACAAATACCTCCAAACTTAGTTTTTGCTCGTCCTCGAGCAAACCTAGTTTTTATTCTCGAAAAAGACCTAGCCTCACTTTCGCAGGGAAACGCGATTGCACTGAGCTCGTGCAACAAGCCGTTAAACCTCTAGGTGTACCTAGTAGGAGGAATGTTGTCCCGTGAGGGTTTTTAGCGGATACTACCCACAAAATCCTATCAATTCGGCCTATTAACTTTTATTCTCCAATTAGGTTTTCCAACAAGGAATTCTATTATCTTCGACTCAAAAATTATCCACCCGTATTTTCACGCTTCCTTATCATTTAACTTATGATTATATATATTCTTGTGAATTTACTTAGCTTTTGACATCTTTTAAGTTTTCCTTCTAGGGTTCCATCTCAACTTAGGAATTTTTATCATCTCTATTTAAGATATAAGTCCTGTTTTTCATTTCTATCTCTTATCCAAACCCCAATCACATACCCCTACGTGTGTGTGTATATCATCCCTACACTTGGAAATTCAAATCAAGCTATTATACTCTTGTCCATCGTCCAAGGTACTTTTCAATTGGTGAATTTTTAGGTGAAATTTGCTCACACATTCTTCATGCGACCGTTAATACTTCTCGAGGTACCAACGACCGATTACAAAATGTGTTTGCACATTAAGGCGTAATTCCTAGTCTTATAATACCTAAGGCTTTTAGCAGTGACTCCCAAACCAGTAGGTCTAAGGCACTAGGTGATAAAGCACCCTCGCTAAATATTTTTCTTCTATTTATGCAGCCTTAAATAATTGCAAAAATCAGTGTTCATTTTTTTATCTCTTTACTCACACTTGTATTTTTATTTTATTTTCCTTCATACTAAGGATTTTAGACAAGAGCATTTCAAGGTCTCTTCTACTATTCCAAGTTTCAAGGTTCGTGTTTGTGCAAATTGTAGAGTATATATTTTTAGAATTTAGACTTAAACTTAGGGATTATTTTTCAGACTTATACTTTAATAAAAATATCAATAGTCTTCCCTTGTTTTGACTTAGCCCAAGAAGTGAACTCGAAATTTGCCTATTTCTAAATAAACTACAAAGACATCTATTTTCTACCGTTAAATTTTAAGAAAGGTTATTTTTTTAGGGTTTTTAATTTACTAAGTCTAATATCTAGTTGTTCCTAGCTAGTTGACCTATTTGTCAAACTCGAGTCAATTATGGCCAAAATTGAATGTTTCAATTTTTATAATTTTTTAACTTTTTCAGTTTTTATTGGTTTTAAAATAAGTATGAAAATGCAAAAATATACATAAGAATGCGAAGGAAGAAAGCTTACCGAGCACACCCCCAAACTTAAACTTGACAGTGTCCTCACTGTCATGCTACACCAAGAGGGTCAAAATGTCGGCACTCCCCTGTTTATTTTTTTATATTTTTTTTATTGTTAACAGAAAACAAAATAAAATAAAAAAAATAGAAAATATATATACAAAAAGCCCCCCCAAACTTATGTGAGACAGTGTTTCCACTGTTTTAAGCGTTAAAGTTCAGAGTTAGGGAGGAGAAAAAATTAAACTATACAAGGCCTTACACAGACCAAAGGTTAGTGATTGACACGAAAGAGTGTGTTTGTTTGTAGTTTAACCGCAATCAATAACGGTGTCGTGTGTAGCTAGACCGAGATGAGTACGGGTTGTCCTCTGGGAAACGTGGAACCTTTTACTTTTACTTTAGATGTGCTGAGAAAGAGAGGAGGGATAAAGAATTTTATCGAATGGTTTCTAGATCTACGTTAAACAAGAATGTAAAATATAGATCTAGATTATTTTAAAGATGTAGTAAATATAATAAGAAGGCTTGTAAGGTTCGTTAGGATTTAGTAGTTATGGACGATTAATTAAAAGTTACCCTTTTTATCCATTAATAGATTTAGAACTAGAACGACGGTGATGCGTGTAGATTAGGGTTTCTGGAGGGAAAAGGAATCCCACTCTTAACCCTTATCTCGACACGGAACTCTGTTCATAGCTAGCCTTTACCAAAACAATCATTAATCTAATCTCTAATCGCGGTCGGAACTAGCAAAGAATTGCTAGCGCGCCCGATTAGGATGTTAATGATTCTTTTGATAAAGTTCCTAAACTTTATAGGACTTAAAAAGGGTTTAATTATTTTCATCGTCCATTAGCCTACCCTAATCCTACAAACCCTAACAAGCGTAGAATTACTCGCGCATGTTGGGAGAAGAAGATGAAAAGACAGAGAGGGAAAAGATAATGTAAAATGCAAAAAGAATAAAATAACTACCTTTATTAATCAACTTGAACAATCTACACTTTTATTCCGTAGAAAATGATTACAAACTAGTTGCTTTTCGATCTTTCCTAAGGAGGTAGATGAACAGTTGATGATCAGCCTGGATGCGTGAGCGTCTGGGGCTTCGTGATCGCTCCGGCTTGATAACTTTTCCAAGAGGTTCTCGGTGCCCTTTTATAGTGCAAAGCCAGAATCTTCTTGTTGAAAACTTGGTAAAATATAGCTTTGATTCACCCCACAAAATCTTGTCTTCCAACTCCTTAAGATTGCGGCGGATCCGCGGCCCAAGGGGGGTTTGGCCGCGGATCCGCGCTCAATGGTGAGGATCTCTTCATCAAAATTCTTAGGCTTGCTTCTTGTGACATGTGGCAATCCTAGGCACCTTTAGAATTCAGAAATCTTCTGTCGGTTGCTTCCAGACTTGGTCTCCAAGTTTTGCTTCTTAATTTGGCAAGTTTTCTTCAACAAATTGATTTTTTTGATAAATTCTGCATAACAACTTGGAAAATTCTGCACAATAATCTTAAATAATATTTAGTAGACTTAGTTCTACTAGGATTTGGTCAATGAATTTATTTGCATACATTTTCCTACCAAATGATAATTAAAATATATTAACACATGGAAAATAATGTTTTTACACATAAACCCTCATATGTATAATATATTATAATAAAGTCCTTTTTTAATATGAAAATGGTAGGAAAAATATAATACAAATGTGCAGTTTAATCAACTGAACAAATACCTCCAAACTTATCTTTGATCGTCCCGAGCAAACTAGTTTATTTAATAGGAGAAAAAAGAAAGGAGAAAACTAAGCACACTTTGGTAGGCAACACGATTGCACTGAGCCGTTAAACCTCTAGGTGTCCCTAGTAGGAGGAGTGTTGTCTCCTGAGGGTTTTCAGCGGATTACACCCACAAAATCCTATAACAAAAGAGAGAGGGTGAATATTACATATAAAGATAAGAACCATAAAAGAAAGACTTTGAAAATAAGAGTTTCCAACTATACTAGCTTTTCAGTTGTCATGAGCCCTATCTTAATAGTCATGAAAAGATGTTAGAAATCACATCATCCCTCAATAAAACATCGTCTTTATTTTTCGTTCCTACCTTTCATCCAAACATTGATCATATAACCCCACGTGTGTGAAATGGACATCCCTACACTCGGAGAATTCAATTCAAGCTATCATACTCATGTCGATCTACCTCGGTACTTTTTAACTTGATAAATATTTAGATTTGCTCACACATTTTCATGCGACCGTTAATACTTCTTGAGGTACTAACCAACCGATTACTCATGTGCTTGCTAATTAGGTGATAATATTTTCCTCGTCTTGCACCACCTAAGATTTAGCAGTGACTCCCAGACCAGTTGGCCTCAGGGCACTAGGTGAAGAGGCACCCTCGCTATATTTTTTTATTGCTGCCTTGGCGATAACAAAACCAGTGTTCATTTTTTTCTTTTCACCATTTTTATATTTTCTTCAATTTTTTTTTTCATTTCCTTCATACTTTGGCTTTTAGACAAGAGCATTTCAAGGTATCCTCTACTATCCCAAGTTTCAAGACGTGTGTAAGTGCATATAGTAGGGTATCAACATTCAAATGTTTGGCTTCCAGAATAGAAACTATTTTTCAGACTTATTTTTATCTTCAGATTAGTGACTTCCTTCATCTTACTAACCCTTGGGACAACAGCTCATAACTACTTATTACCAGTTCGTTTACGAAAACTTCTAATTTTCTTGATTTTCTTAAACTATTCCTATCTTTTGGATGTAATTTTTCACTTTCTACTCTTTTGTTATAAAAAAAAATTTAATCTTTAAAATTTTTGAAAATTTGTGCTTATGCAAAATATGATGCAACTTGATGTGTAAATAAGCACAAACCTCCCCCAAACCTGTTTACAGCAGTGTTCACTGATGTCATCCGTTAAGCTCAAAAACCTGTAGACTTGGGAGGAAATTATTAATGGGGGTAAGAATATATGAAAGTGAAAATCCTCCCCCAAACTTATTTTAGGCTCACAAATTTGTAAAAATCATTTTCTTTTCAAGAGCCAAAATATACCACACCCCCCAAACTTGAGTTAAACAATTTTAATCTTTTAAAATCACACGAGGGGGTCAAGGTTATTGGTCAATGCCAAGCTTTGCAAAGACCGAAGGTCAACACCAACCATTCAAAAATTTTATCGATGAAGCACCAAGGTTGGTGGAAGAACATGTCACCTTTTGACAAGAAGAAGTGGGGAGGTGATAAGAGGTGTAATGGAAAAGGATTGCGTCTCAATTTGGAGAGACGACACAGTGATAGTAATGATGGATTACTCGCATTATCATGATTTTCCAAAAGAAGGGGTGGAGGTCCAATTTCTTTATCTTGGAGTTGATTCATCTCAACACCCGTGTCTTGTAAAAATGCGAGTTCATCAGCGAAAATTTTCTCAAAGCTTTCATCGATACCCCGAAGAATAATGTCATCAGAAAAAATGGGGTGATCGTTAGACTCTATAAAAAGTTCCTCATCAGTGTTAGATGTTGACCCGGACAACTCGGTGGAAGAGTCCGTATCAAGCAACAACATATGAATATAGTCAGAATTATGAGGTTGATCAAATTCGCTACTGTCGACATCCATTAATTCGACAGAACACACATGAGCATAGGGTTCGGAGGGTTCACTTCCCAACTTGTAAATGTTAAGCTCAATTGACTTCTTTCCAAAGGATAGGGTCATAGAGCCGTTTCTACAATTGATTACTGCGTTGGAAGTGGCCAAAAAGGGTCGACCGAGTATCACCGGGATTTGATTGCGTGGATTCGCCACAGGTTGTGTATCTATAACGATAAAGTCCACAGGGAATATGAATTCCCCGACTTTGATTAACACATCCTCTAGCTCACCCCTCGGTTGGGTGATAGATCGATCAGCCATCTGAAGAGTGCAATGCGCAGGTTTTAACTCTCCGATCCCTAATTGCTCATAAACAGAATACGGAAGCAAGTTAACACTAGCACCTAGATCGAGTAGAGCACGATTGATATTTTTATCCCAAATGGAAATTGAAATTGTAGGACTTCCGGGGTCCTTTCGTTTCTTGGGGAGTTGTTGTGTAAAAGCAGTGCTCATATTACTCGCAAGGAAAACTTTTTTAGATACTTGAACTTTTCTCTTCCTAGTGCACAAGTCCTTTAAGATTTTTGCATATGACGGAACTTGTTGAATAGCATCTAGGAGAGGAATGTTTATGTTAACTTGCTTAAAAATTTCCACAATCTTCTCCATTTGTGGACTTGGTCTGTTGCCTCTTAACCTGTTTGGATAAGGTACTTTATCAATAAGGGTTTGGTCCAACATTGGAGAGGATTGTGGGGACGGATTCGATCCCAAAACTGGAGTGGGAATCGACTTAGATAGATTTGGCGAAATGGGCGAAGGGTTCGAGCCTTGAGGAAAACGGAGAATAGGCTCGGGTGAAGGTGGGAGACTAGACGAATTAGGGGAAGAAGAAGAAGCTCGGGTATCATTGGTGTCACTATCATCACACTGCTCACCCACTAGGTTATTCAGCACTTTTCCCGATCTCAACGTGGTAACAGCACTCACATTATAACTTTGTGAGTGGCCAGGATTAGGTATGGGTTGATATGGGAGTTTCCCTTTCTCTCTTGCACTCATTGTGGCGTTTAACTGTGCGATTTGGTTTTCTATTGATTTAATACTCTCACCATGGGAGGCGGAGTTTTTCGTTAGGGTATCAATAGAAGACGTCATCTCAGCCGACAATTTCATGGATTGTTTCATGAACATATCCAAAGTTTGTGCGAGTGAAGAGTTATCAGTACCGTCCATTTGTGATGTAGAAGTATTGGCCGGATTTTGGAAATTTTGTGACTGAAAGGGGGGGTGATTCTGTGGTTGTGGTTGCTGTGGAGGAGGTCTTTGATAATTGCTTTGTTGGTTTTGGTTCCAAGCAAAGTTAAGATGATTCCTCCATCCTTGATTGTACGTGGAAGAATAAGGGTCGTTTCTAGGTCGCTGCTGAAAAGCAGCATTAACTTGAAACGATGCATTCATAGGACATTCTTCCGTTAAGTGTGAAGGATCCGAACAGCAACCACAGACGGTCTTAGGCAGCGTGACCTGATTTAGGGAGAAAGATGAGAACTTGTTTTCGATAGCGTCGAGTTTCTTCTGTATCGCTGCCATTTCGGCTTTTACTGCGATAGAAATATCGAGCTGGTGAATACCTCCCTTAGTTGAAGGTGGTCTAAC
Organism: Agapanthus africanus; assembly: GCA_030015575.1. NCBI lineage: Eukaryota > Viridiplantae > Streptophyta > Magnoliopsida > Asparagales > Amaryllidaceae > Agapanthus > Agapanthus africanus. Next base: position 762,889,221 of record CM057337.1, read on the forward strand.
GCTTTCCCACTGCAACGTGTGTTCAGCGAGGTCTTCCAGATACTTCCAAGCTTCACCGTCATCTTTAGACATGAAATTGCATTGACACATTGTTTCAAGCATCTGCTTTGTCGCTGGATTAATGCCCTCATATATAATCCGACATAAATCCCATCTATTGATTCCATGATGAGGACATTGGACAAGCAGATCCTTGAAACGTTCAAAGCACTTCCAAAATGGTTCATTGGGAAGCTGGGTGAACTGGTTGATCTCGCTCCTAACACGGGCAGTCTTATGGTTTGGGTAAAACTTCTTAAGAAATGCTACGTCGAATTCATCCCAATTAGTGATAGAGTGTGCGGCAGTATTGTAAAGCCATTTTTCTGCCAAGTCGCACAATGTGAATGGGAGAAGACGTAAGCGCATAGCATCTAAAGTCAATTGTGAAGTACCCATCATTGCGCATACGTTTTCGAATTTGGTGATGAAAACGTACGCGTCTTCTGACTCAAGCCCATGAAATTTGGGCAGCAGGTTGATGTAGTGGGGTTTAATTTCGAAATTATCCCCGTTAGGTGGTGGAAGAGATAGACAAGTGGGAAGAGGACCACGAATAGGGTAGCATCTCTCTTGGAGAGAGATGCGCGGTGGATTCTGCTCACCTACGGGCGGTGGCAGCGTGGTGTTATAATTAGATGGAGTGCCGTCCATCACGGTCGTTGTATGTGGTGGTGGGGGAAAAGAAGATGAAGAAGTACCGACTTCGGCGTCGATAGCAGGAACGCGGACAAGACATGCACTAGGATCCCGTGTCCAGCCGAGCATGCACTAAGCGGGTTTAGTGCAAGTGGCAGCGTGTGTGTGATTTAAAATTGGCTTGTTTTGAAAAAGTGGGACTCAAGACAAATCTCCCTAAGATGCACAAGCAACCCTAGAACTAAGGTCACCTAGGTCAGTCTCTAGACCGCTCCTAGACTTCCAAAGGACAAGCCGCACGATAAATCCTCTACCGCCTCCGTACTACCCTTGTAGCCAGGTAAGTGCTAGGTAAGTGGGAAGGAACCACGTCGTGGGCCTAATTAAAAACCACTAGCCTTTGTCACACTTGCCTAGGCACTACAAAAGTAATGCGGATAAACGATGGATTACCCATGACCTTCCTCTGTCCTTATTGAGCGCGACAGTCCTTAGAGTCTGGTCTAGATATTTTTTAAATTAATGAAGGGTTGATCTATATGCTCAGTTTGTGATTTGTGGGGCTTAGGAAGGGTGATGAAATCCCCACCTAATCTTGATTTGGTCTTTGCCCCTTAAAGTCCATATTAAATATGCAAAACAAAACCAATCATAAAACTTTTGCAAAAAGATTTTTGAGCGGCGCAATTTTGCAAAGAATCCTGCAGAAAATAGATTTTATTGGATTTGAGGGGAGAGAGAAGGAGTTAAGAAAGATACCAGAGAAGTGTGAAACCCTAGATCTCCCGTTTCCTCAAGTCCGTGACTCCAGATTCCCTCGCAAAATTCACACACAAATCGTTAAATATGCAATTTGCAGTTTTGTTTTAATAATGATATGAATCGTCTAAGAATTCAACACAAATAGCAAGAATAAAAAATTACGCACGTATCCCCGGCAACGGCGCCATTTGATTGACACGAAAGAGTGTGTTTGTTTGTAGTTTAACCGCAATCAATAACGGTGTCGCGTGTAGCTAGACCGAGATGAGTACGGGTCGTCCTCTGGGAAACGTGGAACCTTTTACTTTTACTTTAGATGTGTTGAGAAAGAGAGGAAGGATAAAGAATTTTATCGAATGGTTTCTAGATCTACGTTAAACAAGAATGTAAAATATAGATCTAGATTATTTTAAAGATGTAGTAAATATAATAAGAAGGCTTGTAGGGTTCGTTAGGATTTAGTAGTTATGGACGATTAATTAAAAGTTACCCTTTTATCCATTAATAGATTTAGAACTAGAACGACGGTGATGCGTGTAGATTAGGGTTTCTGGAGGGAAAAGGAATCCCACTCTTAACCCTTATCTCGACACGGAACTCCGTTCATATCTAGCCTTTATCAAAACAATCATTAATCTAATCTCTAATCGCGGTCGGAACTAGCAAAGAATTGCTAGCGCGCCCGATTAGGATGTTAATGATTCTTTTGATAAAGTTCCTAAACTTTATAGGACTTAAAAAGGGTTTAATTATTTTCATCGTCCATTAGCCTACCCTAATCCTACGAACCCTAACAAGCGGAGAATTACTCGCGCATGTTGGGAGAAGAAGATGAAAAGACAGAGAGGGAAAACATAATGTAAAATGCAAAAAGAATAAAATAACTACCTTTATTAATCAACTTGAACAATCTACACTTTTATTCCGTAGAAAATGATTACAAACTAGTTGCTTCTCGATCATTCCTAAGGAGGTAGATGAACAGTTGATGATCAGCCTGGATGCGTGAGCGTCTGGGGCTTCGTGATCGCTCCGGCTTGATAACTTTTCCAAGAGGCTCTCGGTGCCCTTTTATAGTGCAAAGCCAGAATCTTCTTGTTGAAAACTTGGTAAAATATAGCTTTGATTCACCCCACAAAATCTTGTCTTCCAACTCCTTAAGATTGCGGCGGATCCGCGGCCCAAGGGGGGGTTTGGCCGCGGATCCGCGCTCAATGGTAAGGATCTCTTCATCAAAATTCTTGGGCTTGCTTCTTGTGACATGTGGCAATCCTAGGCACCTTTAGAATTCAGAAATCTTCTCTCGGTTGCTTCCAGACTTGGTCTCCAAGTTTTGCTTCTTAATTTGGCAAGTTTTCTTCAACAAATTGATTTGTTTGATAAATTCTGCATAACAACTTGGAAAATTCTGCACAATAATCTTAAATAATATTTAGTAGACTTAGTTCTACTAGGATTTGGTCAATGAATTTATTTGCATACATTTTCATACCAAATGATAATTAAAATATATTAACACATGGAAAATAATGTTTTTACACATAAACCCTCATATGTATAATATATTATAATAAAGTCCTTTTTTAATATGAAAATGGTAGGAAAAATGTAATACAAATGTGCAGTTTAATCAACTGAACAGTTAGCACCAACCATTCAAATATTCTATCATGATAATGGTAGGGTTGGTGGAAGAATGGAGTGTAGAGAAAGGAGTTGAGAAACACACGAGACCGTATGGGAAGAAGGGTGGAATATGGTCTCAGTATATTCGGAGAAGACTGGCAGAAGAGAGAAAGAAGTGTAGTATGAACTTGAGGGTGTAAATCGACTGAATAAATTAGCGCAAATTGTGATGACCGATGTGTTAAAAGTGATTGTGCTAATTTATCAACCCGTCGAGAAATGGGGTCAAATCCCTTAAGATTCGCAAGAAAACATGGGTACGTTGAACTTGATAAATCATCCATTGAAAATGAAAACGCGGCGGATTCTTGCGCGGTCGAAATGATGGAAAGGACGAAGGGGAGTGATTTAGGGATAGTCTTATTCTCACCTAAGTAAACTGTCTCGAACTCGAAAGATTCCATCAATGGTTCGAAATGACTGTAAGCAACCGAGTCTGATGGTTCAACTAACTCATCTGAAAATTCAAAGGACTCAAACTCGGGCGGTGAGTCTTCAAAATCGTCCGAAAAAGTGAAACACTCGTAATCGTTATCGGCTGTGAGAACTGTGTCAGATTCAAAGAGGAACGCACTAGTGGCGTCCAAACTTCTGTGATCGAACAGAAATTTTTCAAGCTCACAGTCCTCCTGCGTGATCTTTTGCGTGGTCGGAACGATGGAAAGGAGGGAGGGTGATTTAGGAAGTATAACAGTTAAAGGTTCAGGAGGATGAATTGGAAAATCCGACATATCAAACAAAACTGGTTCATCCTCAATACTCTCCTCAATACTATCCTCATAATTCTCCTCAAAAGCTATCTCATCCATTCAATTATGATCAAAATCATGACGCATATGAAGTTCGGGAGAAACATTTATGACTCGGGATGATGAATTGGAGAGAAAAATTCAGTCAAATTTGCGGGTTCATCAACCAAAATATTCCCGGCGTCAATATCCTCAGTCAAGTGAAAATCAAATTTTTTAGACACCTCATCAAAAGCATGGATATTTATCAATTCAGGTTCTAGATTGGAGGTGTAAAGTTCAAAAGAATTAGGTTTAGGTTCACTCGAAAAGGGTTTTTCAAAATCAGGTAAATCAAACACTACAAAATCGCACAACTCATTACACGTTTTATTTTTAACTGGTGAATCATTTGGGACACATGACAGACATTCAAAACCGGAGTTGTGGGATTCAATTGGTGATGGGTAGGATTGATTTGGAAGGGTGTATAGTTCACCCTCTCCACTCAAATTCTTAATCTGTCCAACCGCCTCATCATACATTGGAATTTTTGGAGCTAGTTGGAAACTAGCTACCGGTTCACTGGGTTCCATAAGGGCGGCAATGGACGCATCCAAATTCCTTATCTGTCGGTTTGTCGCTACAATATAAGCTTCCAACAACTTTTTCAGACTAGACATGGGTTGTGAAGGGTTTTCAGTAAAATATTCAAAATTGTTTGGATACGTGAAACTTCCAAATGGTTGTGTAGAAGCAATGTCTAGGGAAGGTGCGGAAGTCGGGTAGGACTGGTAGGAATTGAATGGTTGGACAGGAGTAGGATCAACATTTGGATAAAAAGGTGAATAGACTTGTTGATCCCAAGAACTAGAAGTGTTGAAAGGAGTGAAAGATCGGTTACGAGATTGTTCAATATGTTCAGCTATAGACATGGGTTTCGGAGTTACAACAGAACTCGAAAATGGGGTATCAACGTAAGAAGGTGGTGATGGTTGAAATGGTTGATACAAAGTGGATTGCGGAGTCCAACTGTTTCTCTTCGACGCTTCTATTCGATCTTTCAAAGAAATTTTGGGCATGGAGGGGTGTTCCGTAATTCGACCAAAACAATTCGCGTAAGAAACAAAGTTTGATTGAGGGTATCAAAGTTCGGCAAGAGTTTTGGGAGGTTGGGTACCCATGATGTAAGAAGGAGAAGAAAAAGAATGTGGGGTGCACGGATTTCTTACCGACAAGTTGCAAGTTTTTGTAAAAAAAATTTCCTTTTTTTCTTTTTGTGTTTTTTTTTATGTGGAGCTATTTGCAAAAAAGATTTTCGATAAAAGGCTTAGACACACGTTCAATCAATCACAAATGCACAATCAAGCCTAAATCTAGGGTCACCTAGGTCAGCTAGACAGCTCCTAACTGTTTCAAAGGGCAAGAAGTAGGAACTCAAACCGCCTCTTCACCGCAAATTGTGGCCAGGTAAGCACAAGTAGGGAAAGGAGGGATCCGCTCACGAATCACCATGAGACGGGCCTTTTAAAGTTACCTTTCACTACCTGTCTAGCCTAGGCACCACAAAATCAGGTTAGGATCAACGGTCGATACCTACAACTATTCCTTTGTCCTATTGAGCGCGAAGTCCTTAGGGCTGAGTCTAATCTTTTTTTAATTAACTTGATGGTCTATGCAATATGCTTTATGTGATTTTTGGGGTCCTGGGAAGGGTAATGAAATCCCCACCCAATCTGATAGGTGTTCAAGCCTCTTAAAGTCAATTTAAATATGCAAAGCAGTAAACACAATCACTTGCAAACAATTTTAAGCGCGGCGCAAAGAATCCTGCACAAGATCAATTATTGGAAGGGGGAGAGATTTTTAGCGCAAAGAATCCTGCAGGAATTTTTTTACAGAGGAGATATTGGGGTTCAGAGAAGGAGAAAAGAAGACTTACGGTGCTTTTTGCAGATGATGACGTCACAAGGCCGTCGCGGTTCCGCTGCCAAAACGCGCTTCCCGCCGCGGTTCCGCGGTCTTATGGACTATTCGGTTCCCGATATTTTTTCTGTTCCTCTGTTTTGATTTTCCTCTGTTGCTCAGATCTAGGGTTTTCTGTTTTGATCTCTGGATTTTTCCAGATCCGAACTCGTTTGTCGATCCTGCACAATTCAAACGAAAATACCCTTCACAAAATAACAAGATAATAAATTTTTTTTATTTATTTTTATTTTTCAGTTTTTATGATTTTTCAATTTTATGTTAACCCGAAATTGCAAAAAAAAAAATAACACGCCATCCCCGGCAACGGCGCCATTTGATTGATCAAAGAATTTGTTAACCGCAATCAAGAACGGCGTCGCTTGGTAGCTAGCCGGTGAATACGGGTCGGTCCACAGGGATTTTGTGTATTCTCGATTTGTTCTAACGAGTTAATTCCGATTGTTGTCGGATTGATTAAATCTAAAAACTAAGGCTGATCTAAACTAGGACTAAAACCTTACTAGGGTTAGGTTTAGATTAAATTTGGAAAGTCAATAATTCTCACCGCTTTCTATGCCCTGTTTAAGATCTATGAGGTGTTATGGTAATAATTAATAAAGTGGATTAGTACCATCGGGAAGAAACGATGTTTCTTCCTCTAGGTTCTTGTCCTTCCTTTCTTAATTCTTACCCTAACCTCCATGGAAAACATACGCAACCGGTCGTTTATACTACGGTATCACCGCTACCTCGTGGGATAGGGTGCCGTAGGGAGCGGTGTGTGCATGTATGCATGGATTCCTATAAAAACGTGTGATGGGTAAGAAAGGGGTGAGGGATCTTCATCTCTCAAGCCTTCCCCAAATCTAACCCTAACAAGTGAGGAGACTACCCACTCATTAGGGAATTAATTAACATGTTCTAAACTAATTAACTAGGGCAGAGAATAAAATCTAAACTAGGGAAGAAAGGAAAATTATACTAGGGCAGATAATAAAATTAACTAGGGCAAGAATAGAAAACTTACTCTAATTTGATGCACTCCTCATACTTTACAAGAATTGAAATTCTGAATTTAGATAGATACATTGAGGCACAAGAAGAGGCATAACCTAAATGAGGTTTTAGGGTTTCTATTTATAAATTATAGAAACCCTAGGGTTACAATCGCGTCATATCTGCAATTACAAGTATACCCCTAAAGAAGACTAGTCAACGCACCGTCGCACCGACACGTGCTTCGCACGGCCGCGGAACCGAGGCCAAAACCCCTGTTTGGCCACGGATCCGCGGGTATATAGGGGCCTTGTTGGCTCTGCTTCTTTCGTAAACTTCAGGTTGCATTTTCCTACTTGTTTCTTCACTTGGTTTCTCAGATTGTCTTCTAGTTTTCTTTCAGATTTCCACAGTGAATAATGTCGTGGACTTTACCGCCTGCTTCATATCGAAGTCTTGAACCTTGCACTGCCTTTGTACTTATGAACTTGTTCATCGATCTTCATTTAGCTTTCAAACTGTAGGCTTGATAAAGATTCTTCCATTTGTCGGTCGTAGTCTCACTTTTGTATCATCTTTTCATCTTTTTCACCGTTTTTGTTCCGAGAACCTGTAACCTACAACTATGTAGCAGACATGGGTCAAAAGCACCTGTTTATTTTTAAAATGAATAAGAATGGGGAATATAAGAATGCAAAATTATGGTATGAACAAATACCCCTAAACTTATTTTTTGCTCGTCCCCGAGCCAACCTAGTTTTTATTCTCGAAAAAGACCTAGCCTCACTTTTGCAGGGAAATACGATTGCACTGAGCTCGTGCAACAAGCCGTTAAACCTCTAGGTGTACCTAGGAGGAGGAATGTTGTCCCCTGAGGGTTTTTAGCGGATACTACTCATAAAATCCTATCAATTCGGTCTATTAACTTTTATTCTCCAATTAGGTTTTCCAACAAGGAATTCTATTATCTTCGACTCAAAAATTATCCACCCGTATTTTCACGCTTCCTTATCACTTAACTTAAGATTATATATATTCTTGTGAATTTACTTAGCTTTTGACATCTTTTAAGTTTTCCTTCTAGGGTTCCATCTCAACTTAGGAATTTTTATCATCTCTATTAAAAATATAAGTCCTGTTTTTCATTTCTATCTCTTATCCAAACCCCAATCACATACCCCTACGTGTGTGTGTGTATCATCCCTACACTTGGAAATTCAAATCAAGCTATTATACTCTTGTCCATCGTCCAAGGTACTTTTCAATTGGTGAATTTTTAGATGAAATTTGCTCACACAATCTTCATGCGACCGTTAATACTTCTTGAGGTACCAACGACCGATTACAAAATGTGTTTGCACATTAAGGCGTAATTCCTAGTCTTGTAATACCTAAGGCTTTTAGCAGTGACTCCCAAACCAGTAGGTCTAAGGCACTAGGTGATAAAGCACCCTCGCTAAATATTTTTCTTCTATTTATGCAGCCTTAAGTAATTACAAAAATCAGTGTTCATTTTTTTTTATCTCTTTACTCACACTTGTATTTTTATTTTATTTTCCTTCATACTAAGGATTTTAGACAAGTGCATTTCAAGATCTCTTCTACTATTCCAAGTTTCAAGGTTCGTGTTTGTGCAAATTGTAGAGTATATATTTTTAGAATTTAGACTTAAGCTTAGGGATTATTTTTCTGACTTATACTTTAATAAAAATATCAATACTCTTCCCTTGTTTTGACTTAGCCCAAGAAGTGAACTCGAAATTTGCCTCTTTCTAAATAAACTACAAAGACATCTACTTTCTACCGTTAAATTTTAAGAAAGGTTATTTTTTTAGGGTTTTTAATTTACTAAGTCTAAGATCTAGTTGTTCCTAACTAGTTAACCAATTTGTCAAACTCGAGTCAATTATGGCCAAAATTGAATGTTTCAATTTTTATAATTTTTTAACTTTTTCAGTTTTTATTGGTTTTAAAATAAGTATGCAAATGCAAAAATATACATATGAATGTGAAGGAAGAAAGCTTACCGAGCACACCCCCAAACTTAAACTTGACAGTGTCCTCACTGTCATGCTACACCAAGAGGGTCAAAATGTCGGCACTCCCCTGTTTATTTTTTTAATATTTTTTTTATTGTTAACAGAAAACAAAACAAAATAAAAAAAACAAAAAATATATATACAAAAAGCCCCCCCCCCAAACTTATGTGAGACAGTGTTTCCACTATTTTAAGCGTTAAAGTTCAGAGTTAGGGAGGAGAAAAAATCAAACTATACAAGGCCTTACACAGACCAAAGGTTAGCACCAACCATTCAAAAATTCTATCGTGATAATGGTAGGGTTGGTGGAAGAATGGAGTGTAGAGAAAGGAGTTGAGAAACACACGAGACCGTATGGGAAGAAGGGTGGAATATGGTCTCGGTATATTCGGAGAAGACTGGCGGAAGAGAGAAAGAAGTGTAGTACGAACTTGAGCGTGTAAATCGAGTGAATAAATTAGAGCAAATTGTGATGACCGATGTGTTAAAAGTGATTGTGCTAATTTATCAACCCGTCGAGAAATGGGGTCAAATCTCTCAAGAATCGCAAGAAAACATGGGTACGTTGAACTTGATAAATCATCCATTGAAAATGAAAACGCGGCGGATTCTTGCCCGATCGAAATGATGGAAAGGACGAAGGGGAGTGATTTAGGGATAATCTTATTCTCACCTAAGTAAACTGTCTCGAACTCGAAGGATTCCATCAATGGTTCGAAATGACTGTAAACAACCGAGTCTGATGGTTCGACTAACTCATCTGAAAATTCAAAGGACTCAAACTCGGGCGGTGAGTCTTCAAAATCGTCCGAAAAAGTGAAGCACTCGTAATCGTTATCGGCTGTGAGAACTGTGTCAGATTCAAAGATGAACGCACTAGTGGCGTGCAAACTTCTGTGATCGAACAGAAATTTTTCAAGCTCACAGTCCTCCTGCGTGATCTTTTGCGTGGTCGGAACGATGGAAAGGAGGGAGGGTGATTTAGGAAGTATAACAGTTAAAGGTTCAGGAGGATGAATTGGAAAATCCGACATATCAAACAAAACTGGTTCATCCTCAATACTATCCTCAATACTCTCCTCATAATTCTCCTCAAAAGCTATCTCATCCATACAATTATCATCAAAATCACGACGCATATGAAGTTCGGGAGAAACATTTAATGACTCGGAATGATGAATTGGAGAGAAAAATTCAGTCAAATCTGCGGGTTCATCATCCAAAATATTCCCGGCGTCAATATCCTCAATCAAGTGAAAATCAATTTTTTTAGACACCTCATCAAAAGCATGGATATTTATCAATTCAGGTTCTAGATTGGAGGTGTAAAGTTCAAAAGAATTAGGTTTAGGTTCACTCGAAAAGGGTTCTTCACAATCAGGTAAATCAAACACTACAAAATCGCAAAACTCGTTACACGTTTTATTTTTAACTGGTGAATCATTTGGGACACTTGACAGACATTCAAAACCGGAGTTGTGGGATTCAATTGGTGATGGGTAGGATTGATTTGGAAGGGTGTATAGCTCACCCTCTCCACTCAAATTCTTAATCTGTCCAACCGCCTCATCATACATTGGAATTTTTGGAGCTAGTTGGAAACTAGCTACCGGTTCACTGGGTTCCATAAGGGCGGCAATGGACGCATCCAAATTCCTCATCTGTCGGTTTGTCGCTATAATATAAGCTTCCAACAACTTTTTCAGACTAGACATCGGTTGAGAAGGGGTTTCAGTAAAAAATTCAAAATTGTTTGGATACGTGAAACTTCCAAATGGTTGTATAGAAGCAATGTCTAGGGAAGGTGCGGAAGTCGGGTAGGACTGGTAGGAATTGAATGGTTGGACAGGAGTAGGATCAACATTTGAATAAAAAGGTGAATGGACTTGTTGATTCCAAGAACTAGAAGTGTTGAAAAGTGTGAAAGATCGGTTACGAGATTGTTCAATATGTTCAACTATAGACATGGGTTTCGGAGTTACAACAGAACTCGAAAATGGGGTATCAACGTAAGAAGGTGGTGAAGGTTGAAATAGTTGATACAAAGTGGATTGCGGAGTCCAACTGTTTCTCTTAGATGCTTCTATTCGATCTTTCAAAGAAATTTTGGACATGGAGGGGTCGTTCGTAATTCGACCAAAACAATTCGCGTAAGAAACAAAGTTTGGTTGAGGGTATCAAAGTTCGGCAAGAGTTTTGGGATGTGGGGTACCCATGATGTAAGAAGGAGAAGAAAAAGAATGTGGGGTGCACGGATTTCTTACCGACAAGTTGCAAGTTTTTGTAAAAAAAAATTCCTTTTTTTCTTTTTGTGTTTTTTTTACGTGGAGCTATTTGCAAAAAAGATTTTCGATAAAAGGCTTAGACACACGTTCAATCAATCACAAATGCACAATCAAGCCTAAATCTAGTGTCACCTAGGTCAGCTTGACAGCTCATGACTGTTCCAAAGGGCAAGAAGTAGGACCTCAAACCGCCTGTTCACCGCAAATTGTGGCCAGGTAAGCACAAGTAGAGAAAGGAGGGATCCGCTCACGAATCACCATGAGACGGGCCTTTTAAAGTTATCTTTCACTACCTGTCTAGCCTAGGCACCACAAAGTCAGGTTAAGATCAACGGTCGATACCTACAACTATTCGTTTGTCCTATTGAGCGCGAAGTCGTTAGGGCTGAGTCTAATCTTTTTTTAATTAACTTGATGGTCTATGCAATATGCTTTATGCGATTTTTGGGGTCCTGGGTGTTAGTTGTATGTATGCCCTAGAGGCCAGTATTGTACAGATGATGTATATTATATTGGATGCTTGGACATATATAGAGATGACTTTCTTGCTCGATATGATAGTATGCTATCTGGTTGCTCTTTATCTTAACATGTACACTTGTCTCTTTAAACTGTCTTATAGTTACATGTTGGTAAAGCCCTTAGGATGTGTACTTGACTACCTGGACTGTGATGCAGATCATACTAGTGGGGACATGGTAGTCCATAGGTACATCCTTCAAGGTCCCTAGTCGTGGGTATATCGAGACGGGGCATTGATATACCAGTGTAGACTAGCGTGTACGCTTCTCGACCCATGAGATGGGCGATGGATGATTCCATATCCATTGGTGTTTGACATCAGAGATGGTATACGGGTGCTCAGTGGAGACTGGGTACACTGGACGGACTCGCCGAGAACTCCCAGATGGTATTATACCTCACGTCAGATGGCAGTTCTCAGGTGACACTTGTACAGGTTAGTCTGTAGACCCGAGATCGTCATAGAGTCTTGTGTGATTCCCACTGTGCTTTGATCTCCACCTTACCACGTCCATGAGGGCGTGCAAAACGGTGGTCTTTGGGTACAGTCCCGAGTCACATGGAGGCAATGAGCGATAGGAGGGGTTTCGTCTCTCCCGGTATTGGGGGTTGATGTTGCGCAGTGCTCGATTGGCCGTAACAGGAAAGTCCCTGGCCAGGGCTGATCAGAGATTTGCTGGTAAGTGTTACCAGTAGTTTCTCGACCCGTTATGAGCCTCACATCGGCACGACTTAACGGTTATTGGGGTCTGACGTTTACCACCCCTAGACTTGATATGCGACATATCAGACGAACAGACCGGACTGTACGGCAAGTGTTACTGGTTGGATTCACAGGAGTGTGAGCGGGCTAGCTCGTCGATCTTCTGATCGCTCAATACCCGGATGGCCGTTACGTTTGGCAGACCGCTTGCGGCTTGTGGGTGCTTGATATGATCATCATCTGCTACCGGCGTATTGACGAGTCTTTAGAGTCCTACACAGAGGTTTCCTGGCTCAAGCGAAACGAAATAGGAGCGCATATGAGATATGTGCGGGACCGAGAATAATGCGTGTATGTGATGCCGTATTTCATTCTCGCGATTTATGTTTCGATTGGTTATATGCGATATAACCTAGTTATCGAATCGAAGATCGATTCGATAAGCCGATACATGGAATACTAGTCGGTTATGTGCGACATGACCGGATCATTGAATCAAGTGTTGATTTAATGATTTAATGTATGATTATATATTTAATATATTACTTTGCATTAACTAGTATTGGTTCACTTTAAAGGGATTTTCTCACTTGATGTGCACATTGTATATGTGATATATTTTTGTGCACACATGTTTGTATCATGTTTGATGATACATGTTAACTTATGAGTGTGTAAAGATTAAACCATGGTTATGTAATGGTTAGGGTTTTCTTTTTCTTAATCATTTATTTATTTATTTATTTAGAAAAGATTTTGAAGAGAATGGTGGCTTTCTTTGTTTCTAGTTGAAGCTTCATGAAGCTTTGACCTTGTAACCATTCTTGTCTTCATGCTTAACCCTAACCCTTCCAAGTAACCATGGTCTATTCTCTACACTCTACCTTAGTTAGTATATGATAAGTATTCATTATCTTTTCATTTTTCTATTTAACACTTATCATATTCTATCTTCTTCATCATCTTCTTCTTCAAGAAAAAGCTTAAGTCCATTAATGGTAACTTGAGCAAAAGTGAGAGAAATCCAATTCTAAAGTGAACCCACCTCCTATTTCTTCACCCTCTACCTTTTTCCAAGTAGTATAGGGTGTTTTCTTCACAAGTTTAACAACTTGGTGAAGTTGGAGCTTGAACTTGTGATGCCTCGACGTAGATCTTCTTCGGCACGAAGCCGACGACCTAGTCCGCCCATTTCTCCGATGAAGCCGACGATTGAGTCCATGATTCGAGATGGACAGCGAGAGGACGCCTACGTGGAGCTAAGGAAGTGGAGAACTGGATCTACAAAGGTTGTAGCCTCTCTCCTTTAGTTAAGATGTTAACTAGTTTCGTATTTCGCCTAAACTTCTAGTCAACGATCCGTATTAGGGTTTCTCGGCACCCGTAAAATTTGAAATTGGCATGGTTGACGCCTTGTGAGACTTCATTAGCGTGCCTAAGAACCCTACAGTGGTATCAGAGCCTAGCTAGAGCCTTAGGCGAAGTCTAGACGACGTTTGAAACCCGATCGAACCAAAACCCTAATTCCCGATATGCTCTCTGGACTTTTTCTAAAATCTGGGATTTTTCCATATTAAAAATGCTTAAAAAATTCATCAGGGAATTCTAAGAATTACGATGCAAAATTTATCCCATGATCTGCTAAGGGCGCGGCGGAACCGCGGCAGAAGCCTGGCTTCTGCGGCGGTTCCGCGGCCATCTGATGACATCATCTGTCCATTTTTGCACAGTAATTCCTATTTTATTATGCTGAATTTTCTGGGAATTTTTAATTTGACTCAAGAGTTGAGTGTTCTGGGGTTGTATTGGGAATCGACGATTCGATCGGATTATCAAACCTTGTCTATATGGCTTTCCGGATATTTTAGAATATGTTAAAAGGTTCGACCGGATATAAATACCCAACTTTTCCCCTGCCGGAAAATTTCCAAGTGTTGGATTTTTCTGTGGTTTAAGGACGTTCTAAGTAGTGCAAGTAATGTGATGGTCCCTCTAGAAGACAACAAACCTTAACTCGATTATGTGACCGTCTTGAACTGCCCATTGAACCTTCGGGTTTGGGGCAGTACGGCGTGCCACATGTGAGGCGTTGGCTTGACCCTTCTACGGCTGGACCGTTGGTACTGAGGCATGAAGTGAATGTCTTTGAACCTATTTCATGTGTTGAACGGTTTCGGGAAAACTTGGGTGTTCGAATGTTCGATCGGAAAGTTTAATATTTTCTATTTATCCGGAATGGGATACAATAATTGGAATTCATAAACAGTTATGAGATAACTGAATGAATGTTATAAATCTAGCGGTTTAGTTTCATTTGATATTGAAAAGAGTTTTCGATAATGAGACTAAAATGCGGGGTTTATAACTGTTAGGCATGTGATGTCTAAGTATTTCATTTGATTAGGCATGTGATGTCTAAAGAGGTTGCGGATTCCAACTGTTGTAGTTTTACACTTTCTTTTCTGTGACCGTAAGTGTAATATGTGATATCGCCGGTTTCGTTGCTATATGTCAACGATAATTGGGATGCGCATATTTACTTACGTTGATGACATGTGATGTTATGTGTTGCTGGATATGTTATATTGGATTGTCGTGTTTGAATAGCCGGGAGTTTTTGTGTGAGATGAGTGTTTTTCATTTTCATTCATGTAAAAACTTGTATGTAATATTCTTTTATTGGGGCACTTCCAGGTTGCGGAAGATGTCACCCTTTTGTATATTATTTACTTTTCCACATTAGGATAGACCCAAGGAGGGGAGCACAAGTAACCGGGTTCTAGGGTCCAGTGGGAGACCATCTCGAGGAGTCAAGTCCGGGTCTCCTAACCCTAGAATTGGTAGGGTTGCTTGCCGCTCTCGTAGGGGTCTACGGGTGTGGGATTGGCTATTCATCACGACCGTGGAATCCGTGTTTTATACTGGCTCGTATTGAAAACACGGACATCCTAGTATATCCAATATTTCATATGATTTTTCTGCTGCGATATCTGTGATGTGATCATGTGATGTTCTGTGATAGATACAGTATATAGTATATATGATATATTATATAGACGTTACTTATGTTTTGCACCCGCACTAGCCCTGCCCTGCTCTGTCGTTAGTTACCTAACCTAACGGTGCACGAGGGGACATCCAGGCGAATGCGGATGGCATAAGTGTACGTCGTATTTATCTGTGATGTTTAGGTGAATTAAATGATGGGACTTCATTAATGTGATTAATGAAAGAAAAGAAACCTAAGATGTTGTAGAATCAAATTTTAAACAAAACAGGTAGCTACAGTTCTTGCTTTGCATAGCGGTATATGTGATATATCCTGCACCTTATTCGATGAGGAAAGGACCGAGATCCCTTCACCGGGAGTGACTCCTTTAGCAATAACTGGCAGATGCTACACACTCGGTTTATTTTTGATTGCTTCTATAGTTTCTGCTTTGCACAGTGATATATATGATATATCCAGCACCTCATTCGACGAGGAAAGGGCCGACGATCCCTTCACCGGGAGTGACCCCTTTAGCAAAACTAGAAAAGCCTCAAAATCGCTCCATTTCAAAAACTTCATTTGATTCTACAACGATATCAAGTTCATTACGCTCATGGTTTTCTGAAAACCTGCGTAGCCCTCCGTCATTTCAGATAAGTACTACTTAGTATTCGTGCTACGGTAGTTTGGCATTCGTCAAGGCGTAGTGTACGGTAGCTAACTAGTATTTATCTGCTTATGCATATGATGCAGATTGGATTAGGGTATTCGTACGGCGTTGTTTGGCATTCGTCAAGGGTCGTGCGGGTGGGTTTAATTCAATCAAGAAATGTACGGGTTGAACTTGACTAGTGGACTATGGGTTGTTTGGCATTCGTCAAGGTCATAGAACACTAAGGGTAAAATATTATTGGGAATTCCAAGTGTTGAAATTTGCAATGAGATTGCATACCTTCTATGAGATAGTTGGATCCCGATACCCACTGCGAGTAAGAGTTACTCCTGGGAGAGTTTTACACATTGCAATTAGCTGATCGAGTAGGTGTCTAGAAAGGTGTCAACGGGGTTACGCCTCTGGGAAAACGAGGTTTACATTAATTAGGTTCGTGCGAAAGCACGGGGGACCTCCCTCAAAGTACCGACACTGGCCTGGCTGAAAGATTGGCGAACTTGTAGTGTGTAATTAATCCCGGCTAGTCTTTCCTTTTAGGGTTTGAAGGAAGATTTGATAAAAACTAGTGGGAGCCATCCTGATTAGATAAGATAATAACCAATCTGATCTTGCAAGAGCATACGCTAAAGTGTTTTCTTCTTTCTCTCTCCAGATAGCGACCATTTCATGCCCTAACAAAGATAATAATATGGATGTATTGACCGAACCCGCATGTTATACTGTGCAGGGGAACGTAGAACCCGTTCTATCTTATAAGTGTTATAAGAATGAACAGGAAACAGGAGAATATCTGGATTCTCACACCGCCCAAACGGAGAACATACATGTTGATGCATCATCTTCGGGTGTGTTTGTCATTGAGAACTGTTTCTCAGTTCACCCTACGTCCTGGGTATTAGATACCGGATCAGGATCCCACATATGTAAGATGTTACATGGGCTGCGGAAAGGTAGAGAACTGGGAAAAGGTGATCATTCCGTTCAAGTTTGGAATGGTGCAAATGTTGCAGCCAAAGCAGTTGGCGAATATCACCTAGTATTACCAAGTGGTGATACAATGATTCTGAATGAGTGCTATTATATACCGAACATGATGTGCAACATTATATCAGTTTCTTTATTGAGTAAAGAAGGATATAATTTTGTAGTACAGGATAATGTTATGAACATATTCCTAGATCAAAAGTTGATTGCATCAGGCTCGTTACATAATGGCATATTCATTCTAAATCAAAATACAGTCCTCAATATACAAAACACACACAAGAGGAAAAGTTCAGAAATGAACGAATCCTACTTGTGGCATTGTAGACTTGGTCATATCAATGCGACACGACTGGCTAAGTTACATAAGGATGGTTATTTGAATCCGTTCGAATTATCATCTTATGATACTTGCCATTCATGTCTCAAAGGAAAAATGACCAAAGCTCCGTTTAGTGGACACAGAGAAAGAGTTACTGAACTCTTAGGACTGGTACATAGTGATGTATGCGGTCCCATGTCTACCCATGCCAGGAACGGTTCTTCCTACTTCATTACATTCACTGACGATCTCTCTAGATACGGGCATGTGTTCCTATTGAAACACAAGTCTGAAGCTTTTGAGAAATTCAGAGAATATAAGCAAGAAGTAGAGAACCAAACGGGCAAAAGTATTAAGATCCTTCGATCTGATCGAGGAGGAGAATACTTAAGCAATGAGTTCCAAGATTATCTAAAAGAGAATGGGATTCTCTCTCAGCTTACTCCACCTTATACACCACAGCACAACGGTGTATCGGAACGAAGGAATCGCACCCTATTAGATATGGTGCGTTCAATGATGAGTACAGCTGAGTTACCTATTTCCTTCTGGGGGTATGCGCTTGGGACAGCCATACACCTATTGAATATGGTTCCTACCAAATCAGTGCCTACCACTCCATATGAGATATGGAAAGGGAAGAGACCATCTCTTAAGTATGTTAAGATATGGGGTTGTCCAGCCTATGTCAAAAGACAAAATCCGGACAAACTCGAGGCAAGATCAGTCTTATGTAAGTTTGTAGGATATCCCAAAAATTCACAAGGGTATATCTTCTACCACCCCGAGGAACAAAAGGTGTTTGTTTCTCGACATGCCACTTTCTTAGAAAAAGGTTTTCTTATGAAACAAATTAGTGGCATTGAGGTAGAACTGGAAGAGGTTCCAGCAACACAAACTATAACTGAAGATTTAGTAGAACCAGAGGATTCAGTAGTACCCGACGAACCCCAGCCTCTCCGCCGATCTAGCAGGATTTCTCGTCCACCTGAGAGATACTACGGTTTTCTCATTGACGGTGGAAGCGAAGATTGCATCATGGAGGATGATGACCCAACTAGTTTCGAGCAGGCCATCACGAGTAGGGACTCAGTGAAATGGCTGGATGTTATGCGGTCTGAGATGGAATCCATGTACACCAACAAAGTATGGACTTTGGATGTTGCTCCTGAAGGGGTAAAACCCATCGGGAGCAAGTGGATCTTTAAGAAAAAACTTGGTGTAGATGGGAAAGTGGAGACTTTCAAAGCTAGACTTGTAGCAAAGGGTTTTCGTCAAAGACCAGGTGTGGACTATGACGAAACCTTTTCTCCAGTGGCTATGCTTAAATCCATCCGGATCATGCTTGCCATCGCTGCATATCATGATTACGAAATCTGGCAAATGGATGTTAAGACCGCCTTTCTTAACGGTGATTTAGAAGAGTGCGTGTACATGACTCAGCCAGAGGGCTTCGTAGATAGTGGGAGCAGCGGGAAGGTGTGCAAGCTGCTTAAATCCATTTATGGATTAAAGCAAGCATCGCGGAGTTGGAACATCTGCTTTGACTTCGTTATCAAAGAGTTTGATTTCGTCAAAAATCCAGATGAACCTTGTATCTACAAGAAGGTGGCAGAGAGTAAGGTTGTCTTCCTCGTATTGTAAGTGGACGACATACTCTTGATAGGAAATGATATTCCTATGCTGCAGTCGGTCAAGCTCTTCTTATCACAAAGATTCTCAATGAAAGATCTTGGTGATGCCTCCTGCATATTGGGAATCAGGATCTATAGAGATAGATCCAAACGGATTTTGGGATTGTCCCAATCCAGGTACATTGACACCATACTAAAGAGGTTTAGTATGGAAGAATCCAAGCGTGGGAACTTGCCCACGATCTCTGGAGTCACATTCTCCAAAGAGATGTCTCCAAAGACTGATTTGGAGAGAGCTCGCATGCAAGGGATACCCTATGCTTCGGCTGTAGGCTCTATCATGTACGCGATGCTATGTACCAGACCCGATGTAGCATACTCACTAAGTGTAGTGAGCAGGTATCAAGCTGATCCTGGAGAGAGTCACTGGACAGCTGTGAAGAGCATTCTCAAGTACTTACGAAGGACTAAAGAGATGCTCTTGGTGTATGGTAACGGCGAACTCCAAGTGGAGTCCTTTACCGATTCGAGCTTCCAGAGTGATAAGGACGACTCTAAGTCGCAGTCGGGATTTGTCTTTACCCTTTACGGAGGGACGGTTAGCTGGAAGAGTTCCAAGCAGGAAACCGTGGAAGACTCGACGATGGAGGCTGAATACATCGCTGCCAACGATGCTGCTAAAGAGGCTGTCTGGATCAAGAAGTTCATTACTGAACTTGGAGTGGTTCCATCCATTGAACATCCAATACCTTTGTATTGCGATAACAATGGAGCGGTGGCTTTGGCCAAGGAACCTAGGTCCCATCAGCGATCCAGGCATATTCTGAGGCGGTATCACCTGATCCGGGAGATAGTTGATCGCCGGGAGATCGAGGTCAGGAGGGTTGACACGAAGAACAACACGGCGGATCCACTCACGAAGGCCATTCCCCAGATACAGTTTGAGAGACTCTTCGGGATGCTCGGTATGCGATACTACAGCAGCTGGCCCTAGTGCAAATGGGAGATTGTTAGTTGTATGTATGCCTTAGAGGCCAGTATTGTACAGATGATGTATATTATATTGGATGCTTGGACATATATAGAGATGACTTTCTTGCTCGATATGATAGTATGCTATCTGGTTGCTCTTTATCTTAACATGTACACTTGTCTCTTTAAACTGTCTTATAGTTACATGTTGGTAAAGCCCTTAGGATGTGTACTTGACTACCTGGACTGTGATGCAGATCATACTAGTGGGGACATGGTAGTCCATAGGTACATCCTTCAAGGTCCCTAGTCGTGGGTATATCGAGACGGGGCATCGATATACCAGTGTAGACTAGCGTGTACGCTTCTCGACCCATGAGATGGGCGATGGATGATCCCATATCTATTGGTGTTTGACATCAGAGATGGTATACGGGTGCTCAGTGGAGACTGGGTACACTGGACGGACTCGCCGAGAACTCCCAGATGGTATTATACCTCACGTCAGATGGCAGTTCTCAGGTGACACTTGTACAGGTTAGTCTGTAGACCCGAGATCGTCATAGAGTCTTGTGTGATTCCCACTGTGCTTTGATCTCCACCTTACCACGTCTATGAGGGCGTGCAAAACGGTGGTCTTAGGGTACAGTCCCGAGTCACATGGAGGCAATGAGCGATAGGAGGGGTTTCGTCTCTCCCGGTATTGGGGGTTGATGTTGCACAGTGCTCGATTGGCCGTAACAGGAAAGTCCCTGGCCAGGGCTGATCAGAGATTTGCTGGTAAGTGTTACCAGTAGTTTCTCGACCCGTTATGAGCCTCACATCGGCACGACTTATCGGTTATTGGGGTCTGACGTTTACCACCCCTAGACTTGATATGCGACATATCAGACGAACAGACCGGACTGTACGGCAAGTGTTACTGGTTGGATTCACAGGAGTGTGAGCGGGCTAGCTCGTCGATCTTCTGATCGCTCAATACCCGGATGGCCATTACGTTTGGCAGACCGCTTGCGGCTTGTGGGTGCTTGATATGATCATCATCTGCTACCGGCATATTGACGAGTCTTTAGAGTCCTACACAGAGGTTTCCTGGCTCAAGCGAAATGAAATAGGAGCGCATATGAGATATGTGCGGGACCGAGAATAATGCGTGTATGTGATGCCGTATTTCATTCTCGCGATTTATGTTTCGATTGGTTATATGCGATATAACCTAGTTATCGAATCGAAGATCGATTCGATAAGCCGATACATGGAATACTAGTCGGTTATGTGCGACATGACCGGATCATTGAATCAAGTGTTGATTTAATGATTTAATGTATGATTATATATTTGATATATTACTTTGCATTAACTAGTATTGGTTCACTTTAAAAGGATTTTCTCACTTGATGTGCACATTGTATATGTGATATATTTTTGTGCACACATGTTTGTATCATGTTTGATGATACATGTTAACTTATGAGTGTGTAAAGATTAAACCATGGTTATGTAATGGTTAGGGTTTTCTTTTTCTTAATCATTTATTTATTTATTTATTTAGAAAAGATTTTGAAGAGAATGGTGGCTCTCTTTGTTTCTAGTTGAAGCTTCATGAAGCTTTGACCTTGTAACCATTCTTGTCTTCATGCTTAACCCTAACCCTTCCAAGTAACCATGGTCTATTCTCTACACTCTACCTTAGTTATTATATGATAAGTATTCATTATCTTTTCATTTTTCTATTTAACACTTATCATATTCTATCTTCTTCATCATATTCTTCTTCAAGAAAAAGCTTAAGTCCATTAATGGTAACTTGAGCAAAAGTGAGAGAAATCCAATTCTAAAGTGAACCCACCTCCTATTTCTTCACCCTCTACCTCTTGCCAAGTAGTATAGGGTGTTTTCTTCATAAGTTTCACAACTTGGTGAAGTTGGAGCTTGAACTTGTGATGCCTCGACGTAGATCTTCTTCGGCACGAAGCCGACGACCTAGTCCGCCCATTTCTCCGATGAAGCCGACGATTGAGTCCATGATTCGAGATGGACAGCGAGAGGACGCCTACGTGGAGCTAAGGAAGTGGAGAACCGGATCTACAAAGGTTGTAGCCTCTCTCCTTTAGTTAAGATGTTAACTAGTTTCGTATTTCGCCTAAACTTCTAGTCAACGATCCGTATTAGGGTTTCTCGGCACCCGTAAAATTTGAAATTGGCATGGTTGATGCCTTGTGAGACTTCATTAGCGTGCCTAGTAACCCTACACTGGGAAGGGTAATGAAATCCCCACCCAATCTGATTGGTGTTCAAGCCCCTTAAAGTCAATTTAAATATGCATAGCAGTAAACACAATCACTTGCAAACAATTTTAAGCGCGGCGTAAAGAATCCTGCACAAGATCAATTATTGGAAGGGTGAGAGATTTTTAGCTCAAAGAATCCTGCAGGAAATTTTTTACAAAGGAGATATTGGGGTTCAGAGAAGGAGAAAAGAAGACTTACGGTGCTTTTTGCAGATGATGACGTCACAAGGGCGTTGCGGTTCCGCTGCTAAAACGTGCTTCCCGCCGCGGTTCCGCGGTCTGCTAGACTGTTCGGTTCCCGATAATTTTTCTGTTCCTCTGTTTTGATTTTCCTCTGTTGCTCAGATCTAGGGTTTTCTGTTTTGATCTCTGGATTTTTCCAGATCCGAACTCGTTTGTCGATCCTGCACAATTCAAACGAAAATACCCTTCACAAAATAACAAGATGATAAATCTTTTTTATTTTTTTTATTTTTCCGTTTTTATGATTTTTCAATTTTATATTAACCCGAAATTGCAAAAAGAAAATAACACGCCATCCTCGGCAACGGCGCCATTTGATTGATCAAAGAATTTGTTAACCGCAATCAAGAACGGCGTCGCTTGGTAGCTAGCCGGTGAGTACGGGTCGGTCCACAGGGATTTTGTGTATTCTCGATTTGTTCTAACTAGTTAATTCCGATTGTTGTCGGATTGATTAAATCTAAAAACTAAGGCTGATCTAAACTAGGACTAAAACCTTACTAGGGTTAGGTTTAGGTTAAGTTTGGAAAGTCAATATTCCTCACCGCTTTCTATGCTATGTTTAAGATCTATGAGGTGTTATGGTAATAATTAATAAAGTGGATTAGTACCATCGGGAAGAAACGATATTTCTTCCTCTAGGTTCTTATCCTTCCTTTCTTATTTCTTACCCTAACCTCCATGGAAAACATACGCAACCGGTCGTTTATACTACGGTATCACCGCTACCTCGTGGGATAGGGTGCCGTAGGGAGCGGTGTGTGCATGTATGCATGGAGTCCTATAAAAACGTGTGATGGGCAAGAAAGGGGTGAGAGATCTTCATCTCTCAAGCCTTCCCCAAATCTAACCCTAACAAGTGAGGAGACTAACCACTCATTAGGGAATTGATTAACATGTTCTAAACTAATTAACTAGGGCAGAGAATAAAATCTAAACTAGGGCAGAAAGGAAAATTATACTAAGGCAGATAATAAAATTAACTACGGCAAGAATAGAAAACTTACTCTAATTTGATACACTCTTCATACTTTACAAGAATTGAAATTCTGAATTTAGATAGATACAATGAGGCACAAGAAGATGCATAACCTAAAAGAGGTTTTAGGGTTTCTATTTATAGATTATAGAAACCCTAGGGTTACAATCGCGTCATATCTGCAATTACAAATATACCCCTAAAGAAGACTAGTCAACGCACCGTCGCACCGACACGCGCTTCGCACGGCCGCGGAACCGCAGCCAAAACCCCTGTTTGGCCACGGATCCCCGACCATATAGGGGCCTTGTTGGCTCTGCTTCTTTGGTAAACTTCAGGTTGCATTTTCCTACTTGTTTCTTCACTTGGTTTCTCAGATTGTCTTCTAGTTTTCTTTCAGATTTCCACAGTGAATAATGTCGTGGACTTTACCGTCTACTTCGTGTCGAAGTCTTGAACCTTGCACTGCCTTTGTACTTGTGAACTTGTTCATTGATCTTCATTTAGCCTTCAAACTGTAGGCTTGATCAAGATTCTTCCATTTGTCGATCGTAGTCTCACTTTTGTATCATCTTTTCATCTTTTTCACTGTTTTTGTTCCGAGAACCTGTAATCTGCAACTATGTAGCAGACATGGGTCAAAAGTACCTGTTTATTTGTAAATTGAGTAGGAATGGGGAATATAAGATTGCAAAATTATGGTATGAACAAATAGAACAAGCACGAAGGGTAAATATGCAATTTGGGTTATTGTTGATCGACTCACCAAGTCGGCTCACTTTATTCCATTCAGAGTTGGTCAGTCAACCGAGATGTTAGCAAAAAAGTACATAGAGGTGAGTATAAATCTAAATTAAGATTTAAACCTTCAAGATGTACCATATTTGATACCCATAAACTCATGCAGGAGATCATAAGATTACATGGAGTACCTGTTTGCATTGTCTCCGATCGTGATACAAGATTCTGATCACAGTTTTGGCAGAGTTTGCAAGCTAGCCTGGAAACGAGTCTGAATTTCAGCACGACATATCATCCACAAAAAAAAGGACAGTCCGAGCGAACAATTCAGATTCTGGAAGACATGTTGAGAGCCTGTATGTTAGACTTCAGAGGTTTATGAGAAGATCACCTACACCTTGTGGAGTTTTCATACAACAACAGCTATCAGAAAAGCATTGGGATGCCACCATTTGCTGCACTCTACGGATGGAAATGTCATTTTCCGTTGAGTTGGGACGACATTGAAGATCGCGAACTCCTTGGACTAGAGATGATCGTGGGAACTGTGGACGTAGTTCGCACGATCAGGGAAAGGATGCGAATAGCCTAAGACCGACAGAAATATTGGGCAGATGCAAAGCGTCGACACTTGGAGTTTCAACCAAGAGAACATGTATTCTTGAAGATCTCTCCAAACAGAGGAGTGATACGTTTTATAAAGAGAGATAATCTAAGTCCAAGATACATAGGACCGTTCGACATACTCGAACGAGTTGGAGAAGTGGTTTATCGTTTAACACTACCACCCTCATTGGAAGGAGTGCACAATGTGTTCCATATATCACAGCTAAGACAATATGTGAGCGACCCCAGCAATATACTTTTCACGCCCCGCTTCCCGGTGTACGGCGAAGGGGACGCAATAAGGCCGCTACGTATTTACTCTGAAGTAAACACGCTGAGCAAATCTAAGCAATATAAATAAAATGCACAAGAGACAAAGACAATAGATATAATTGAACATCAACTTTATTTATTAACGTTCTTTTTACAATACATCAAAAAAGTAAATACATGGAATGGAAAGAAATGCCTAAACAGTGGCATAACAGAAATGAAAAATACAGAATGTAAATGTGTACAAGAAATCTAAAGCTCTGGGTCGTAAGCTAGCTGGTCCAAATCCTCGCTGGTGGGCTCGATCTCCTGAAGGTCCGAATCACCTGACGACATTCTAAAGAAAACGAAAGAGGATGTCGTCAGCGAACAAATCACTCGGTAAGTCCCAAAGATGAGGGAAAAATAAAATAGACAAAGAGAGTGTAACTTTTAAAGTTGTATTATATTGTTAACACTGTTGTTTGTAGTTTGGTATAGAAGAGGCCAGTGTATATGAGAGGAGTCTCAGGAGACCAGAGACTAAGGTGGACGGAAAGTACAAGGAACCGTTCAGCCACGGTACAACGAAAATTGAATTCAGGTTAGGTGTCTTAATGGTTGCTGTCTCATGCCACTTCTAACACCTTCCGTACCAATCTACCCCTTAAACCCCACGATATCTTGTTTGTATTGTTTGTATTGTATTGTAAATTGTAATGTCTTGTATTTTAGATTGTATAGATAGATGACTTGCCGAAACCATGATATCAGTAAATGGATGTAACTGGAGAATCATGTAGATGGATGTATATCCATGGTTCGGTTCAGTCAATACAGATTGAATAGATTGAACAGATTGATTATATGGATTCATGAATTCATGTTGAATTGTAGTTTGTACTTGAATCATATTCAAGTCAGATTGATTATAATGAGATTCAGTCTGAGTCAGACAATTAGAAAAGAAATTGAATCCTGAATTAGGTTTTGGTGTTATCGGTAACCGCTGCATATGGACGTCATAATTTGTGTCTTTTTCAAAGACGATTACCGTGTTGATAACACCATTTGTTAAGTTGTCTACCTTAAATAGGCAAGCACCCATTGTTCCCCTCCGAAAGACGGCACAAGACGGACGACTTGCCTGAAATTCGGGGCAGATGCTAATTGGTGCTATCCGTCCACCTCTCCGAAGATGCCAAGTTGATTTATGGCACCATGTATCGAAGGTTTAAACGGATGCGGCAGATGTAGCAAACTTCGTCAGATTCCCCCTCGCTTGAGGGGTTTTTGATTGTGGGGACGCTCTTTCCTGCAAGCGCAAGCCCCTGCAGTTAATTACGCTGCCGCATCGCGGTAACAACTTTCTCCTTCTCCATATGGTCTCTTCGTGTCGTGGGTGTTTGTTTTGTGTTTGGTTGCCCGTGGATTGTATACGGAGACTAAGTTATATTGTCGCCCGTAGGGCGTAGACTAGTCCAAATCCGTATCTTTCTTAGATTTGGGTTTGGGGGGTTGCGTTTAAGGATACGTTAGCCTCATTTGAGACTAAGATCAACTTAAACGTTAGTTAATGATACGTTAGTCTCATTTTAGACTAAGATCGACTTAATGGGATCGTTTAGATCCAACAAGAGAGCAGTTGGACTCTATTGTTTAGTTTAGTGACATTGCGGTCGATTACCAGTTTAAGGACATGGTGGTCCAATACCAGTTTAAGGACATAGTGGTCCTATACCAGTTTAAGGACATAGTGGTCCAATACCAGTTTAAGGACATAGTGGTCCAATATTAGTTTAAAGACATCACGGCCAAGGTTAAGGACATCATAGTCCGTGGATTTAAGGACTCCACAGTCCATTGCTAGTTTTAAGACATTATAGTCGAGGTTAAGGACATCATAGTCCATGAGTTTAAGGCCCCCACAGTCTAATGTTAGTTTTAAGACATCACGGTCAAGCTCAAGGACATCATAGTCCATGAGTTTAAGGACCTCACAGTCCGATGTTAGTTTTAAGACATCACGGTCGAGGTTAAGGACATCATAGTCCATGAGTTTAAGGACCTCACAGTCCGATGTTAGTTTTAAGACATCACGGTCGAGGTTAAGAACATCATAGTCCATGAGTTTAAGGACCCCACAGTCCATGAAATGTATCGTTGTCGGGACCCGTTACCTCTTTGAAGATGTTGAGGAATTACAACGACAAATATCAAAGGAGTGAAGAGATGTACCCTTGAACCCAGGTGGATTAAATGATCTATAGCCCAGTTTGGAACTAAGACCAATTAATTATATTATGAGCATATTGGCTCAGTTAAGTCTGAATTGAGGACTTATGGCCTTCTTGGGCTAAGTCCAATCAAGTTTGGAATATTGGCTCTCTATTGGTCTATTGAAGAGGAGGCTTTGCCTCTAGAAAATTAGCCAATTGGGCTGAAACTAGTGCTCAACATTAGAGAACAACAGTGTTAAACACTGGTAATAAGATTATCAAATTAGTGTTTAAACACTAGAAATGTGATTCTCAAATTAGTGTTAAATACTAACAGATAACAGTGTTAAACACTGGCAACAAAATTATCAGATTAGTGTTAAACACTAGAAGAAGGAGGGATCACGTGGGAGCACGTGATAGCATCAAAAAGTGGGGCCAAATCCCCTTACTTTGTTCTCAGGATATTCGGATAAGTGTTAAACACTTTTGGTCTTCAGGCCATCACGTGTGGGCACGTGATGGGCTTCCAGTCATTGATTATTTTTACTAGGGGTCACGTGGGGACACGTGAGGGCGCCTAAGAATGGTTCTGCCTTTGGATTTGTTCTCTTTTGTTTTAAGGGTCACGTGGGAGCACGTGAGGCATTGCCTCCGAGCTTTTTCCCTTCTCATTTTGGGGATCTTTTCAGGGGTCACGTGGGGCCGTGTGACCTTAGTCCTTTGCATGCATGGAGATCCTTCAAATCTCTTTATTTTCAAGAATTTAATTCTTTTATAGGGTTAAACCCTAATTATGATTTTGGAGGAATTAAATTCCTATCGTGAAAGAATTAAATTCTTATATAGGGTGAAACCCTATTATCATTTAGGAGGAATTAAATTCCTATAAATCTGAGAGAATTAAATTCTCAATTAAGATTAAACCCTAGTTCTGTCCATCTTGAAGGAATTAAATTCCTATAATTTTAGGAGAATTAAATTCTCAGATAGGGTTTAAACCCCAATTTCATCATGAAGGAATTAAATTCCCGTGAGTTTGGGAGAATTAAATTCTCATATAGGGTTAAACCTTAATTTTGTTTTGGGAGAATTAAATTCTCTAAACTCAATTCCCCCTCTAAGTTTTGGATCTGCATAGCAGGATCTCAACCCGATGAGAATTAAATTCTCATCCTACGGAGAGATGTGCTCTGTGCAGATCTTCAACCAGAAGAAGAACTAAGTTCTTTTGTGTAGAAGAGTTAAACTCTTAGATTTGAGAATTAAAATTAAATTCTCTGTTTGAAGTTTTGATCCCCTTTCCTTTCTCACCTAGGATTTTTCTTTGTAGAGAATTAAATTCTCTTTTCTTTTCTCTCTGAAATTTCAAGATTCCAAAGCTATCTCTCCAAAACTCTCTATCCCCCTTCTCTTCTCTTGGCTTCTATTTATAGGAGAAGGAGAAGAATCAATTTGTTTAGTAAACCTTTCATTGAAAGATTTTGTTTGTTTTCATAATTAATATGATCGTTTAGATCACACAGTGAATTTTATTCACCGTTGGATTTTAAATCCAAAGATATTCTGTTTGTTATTTCTGGTGAGATTTTAGGGAAAATCTTTCCTTGTCTAAGATTTTTCCGTAAATTGGTGATATTTAATCACCCCTGGATTTTTAATCCAACGGTTCTCCTTAATCCTTTCCCATTTGGAAAGATTTTAGAGAAATTTAGAATTTTAATTCTATTGATTTATGAAGCTTTCAAAGCCTATCACGTGTTGGCACGTGACTGCTCCTCCTTCAGAGTTTTAATTCTGTACTTTAATTGGGCTGAAGGGTCATCACGTGTCAACACGTGACCTCTGGTCACGTGTGAGCACATGGCCTCTGGTCACGTGTGAGCACGTGCCCCCCTTTGGGGTCTTTCTTCAGCCACTTATTTTACTTAGGATTTTTAATTCTGTAACACGTGACCCTTGGTCACGTGTGAACACGTGACCCTTGGTCACGTGTGAACACGTGATGCCTTATTGAGGCCTTTATAACTTGATAGAATTAAACTCTGCATTTCAACTAGGCTAAAGACCATCACGTGTCAGCACGTGACCCTTGGTCACGTGTGAGCACGTGACGCCCCTTTGGGGTCTTTCCTCAGCCGCTTACTTCTTCTTGCTTAAAACTTTAACTCTGTAAATAGATCGCGTGTCAACACGTGACCCTTGGTCACGTGCTAACACGTGATGCCTTATTAATGAAATTCCTGATTTTTAATCAGGGAACAAATTCCCCCACAGCGTTGCTCTCACGTGTTCGCACGTGAGTACAACGCTGTCACTTTTGTGACCGTTGGATCTATTTAGGGAATAGGATAGATGAAGCGTTTCCTATCACATCTTATAAATGCAGGGGTCTCTTCAGAAGCGCCTCCACTCTTGCTTATCTTCTTCCTTGCGAACTTTTCTTTTGAGAATTTAATTCTCGTTCTCAGAGCTTAGTTCTCTGTTCCAAAATCTTCAGAGTTTAACTCTGTTTAAAACAGACCCATCTCTCCAGGTAATGGCTTTGGACGATCGAAAAACTTTCATACATATAAAACTCTTAGGATTTTAAATCCACACTAAGGGTTTTCCCTTTTAACAAGAACCCATTTTTTAAGTTCTTTAAGAAGAAAACCACTCACTCTTTAATCAACAGGCCCTTTAGGGTTTCTCTGATCTTCAGGGGTTAATGGTGGTGTTGTCTTTTCCATGGAATTTAATTCCATCTAAAAAAACTTTTGGCTCTGAACAAAATGTCTCTGGGAATTTAATTCCCGTTTTTCATAAGGAATTTAATTCCTACGAAGAACTCAGTTCTTCCCACAGAACTCCTTGGGTTCTCTTGCCTTAAGTTGTCTTCTTCACAACCAAGAAGAAGAAGTTTGCAATATTGCTTTCTAGGAATTCAATTCCCTTGATTCTGTTTGATTTATCACAGAGTCCAAGATAGATTTCTCTTTAGGGGAATGTGTAGGGTCATTTGAAATCCACTGTCTATTTAATGAGAATCTTCCTTTTGTCTCATTATAATTACTTTGCCTCATCATTAGCCAGCCGCCATCTTGATTTTGTGGGACCCATGTATTTTGTAACCAATGGTCCCATAAGATGAGTCCT
Organism: Agapanthus africanus; assembly: GCA_030015575.1. Classification (NCBI taxonomy): domain Eukaryota; kingdom Viridiplantae; phylum Streptophyta; class Magnoliopsida; order Asparagales; family Amaryllidaceae; genus Agapanthus; species Agapanthus africanus. The sequence continues at coordinate 762,919,633 of CM057337.1, forward strand.
CTGTCACTGTCTTTTTATATATATATATTTATATATATATACACTGTTGGCTTCGCTTTTAACAATTTCTCCTTACTTTATTTCAGGTATAATGACTTCCGTTCCGTACTTTCCTTTCACTCGCTCGGAGGCCGCTTTTCCTCAGTCGCCCTCTGACGAGGAAGTGATGGCGATGATCAGGGCTCATGATCCGAACTGCACCAACTTGCTTTTGTGGGGGACTTGGTATGGTCACATCATCCGTGGTCGCTGAAGCTTCCTTTGCGAAGTACTGACGAAGCCTACTTATCCGTTCCTGCCGATGGATCCTCCAAGGACAGTTTTTGCCGTGGAGATGCCGAATTAGACCCCGATGGGACGGCTTGAGCCTTCGACGACTGGCATTCCGAACCATCCTATCCCGGCCATAAATATACTCGGACGCCGTATTTGCCAGGACAAGGCCCAACCGTAGGGGCAGATTTATAAGATAGGGCTTACCCCTCGACACCCCACGGGCTACCTTCTTTGGGCTTGCTATATCTTATCCTCCCACCGCGCGCGACTGCAGAAGGTTGGGCTTTATCAGGCGATCTATGCGTCCCTCTTCTACTACTCGTCTCCTCACGTCTGGTTGGTTAAGGCCTTCCTGAACCAATGGAATCTTCCCACCAACACTTTCCTCCTGGGGGACCGTGAAGTTTCGATTTCTTTGGAAGAATTTCGCGAGATCACGGGGTTGCTAATCAGAGGGACACTTTATGAGGAATTGTTGCCTTCTGACGAGTACGTCATTGAGACTGAGCCCGCCACGCTCGACGGCTTGTCTACCGAGAACGCCGTCCGCCACAAACGTCCGAGTTTGATCAAGGCGCTGGGCATCTTCGACAAACTGTTCACAGAATCTGAGGAGCAGGGCATCACTTTCAAGAGCTTCATCGCTTGCTTCCTTCGCGAGGATGTCCTGTTGAAGATGGCTCCCAAGTTTGCAAGCATCAACGACCCCTTTGGGTTTGGTTTGAACAGGCGGCAGACTAAGGAATCGGATTTACCGCAGTATTATATTCCTATCATGTCACCGGTATCTTTCGAATCGATTGCAGCTCCCGGCATGGACGAGGAGACATTCTTTGTGGGCTTTATCAGTGTCTGGCTTAGCTGGTTCGTCATCCCCATGCATCGCCGCTTTAAGAGAGTTTCGGTTATCTATCCGGCTCATCGTATCGCTGAGGGGACACGGTTGGCCATAGGTATCCCGGTGCTAGCGCATCTCTATCATGGATTAGGCGCCGCGGCCAATACCTCAACTCTCGGTGTGGATGTAGTAAACTTCTCCCTTCATTACTTCACATCTTGGATTGAGATGCACGTGTTGAGGGCTTTTGCTGCACATCAGAGACCCGCATTTTATGATGCCTACACTTTTCCGCGACTCATGCGGCTGGTGGACGCTTCTGCTCCCGATCCGACTCAGTTCGGGGCTATTCGCGTGTTGATTGCTCCCTATGCTAGCCCGGGCGGACTGGTATTTGTTGATCGGGTTCTATCTGCTCCTTCAGGTCCGATTCAACAACTCCACGACCAGTCGAAAGGTGAGGTGCCGTAAGACTACGGTAGCGCCCCGGCCGTCTTTCCGAGGCCAAAATGTGGAACAAAATTTTTTTCTTAACTTGAAAACCGGCGCTATCGTATGCTTAAAACCCGGATCGAACCATTAACCTACTACTAGCAAACAAGAGAAGGGATAGAATGCTATACCGATCGATCCGTGTCCTTCGGTCTTCGGCCACCATCCCAAGCTCCTCGCGGCATCTCCGGTCTTCATCTCCTCGTCGGAAAGGACACCACATCTACGAGTCTTTTTACGGGCTCCCGCTTCATCCGAAGCAACTCGGGCGCGAAGTGTGCTAGCCGACGTGTCCAAGGTGTTGTAGAGAATGTTTGTGATCACTTTGTCTCTTGCATCCATTGATTTGGATGGAGGTTGAAGGTGTTGCCATTAATGGAAGCTATGAGCTAGAGGAAGAAGAAGAAGAAGCAAGCTTTTCATTTCTTTTGCTATGATCAAATTGAGAGTGAGAGAGTGTGTAGAATAATACAAGACCAAGCTCATCTTAGGCAGCCCCTCTCTCTCTCCTCTCATCATATCAACATACATCCATCACATAATGTGACACATGCACAAGAAAAGAGACCATGAGTCATCACTTGTGCATGTGTCACCATTAATGCTCTAAATAATGATTTTGTGCTCATAATTTCCATTAACAAACATTAATCCAAATGTTTGCAACAATAAAAAGATACGGCAACATCTAAAGTAAACTCATGACGGATCACAAGGATACCCCTCACCTGTATATACATACCTGCACCCGCATTCCGACTGAATGCGAATGCGATGAGACTAAAGTAATACAACAAATCTAATATTAGGATCCGGCTTAAACCAAAGCCCACTAGTATGATCCATCCGATCAAGATCCGTGCAATACCGTACGTATATGATCGGACCCTGCCCTATATTATACGGCCTCTACAACGTTTCGCCCGAAACTTGAGAAACTGTCTGTGGGGGACTCTAAAGACTCGTCAATACTTTGACTGTGGATTTAACCACTAACACGTCATAGGTATTAGCCGTACATAACGAGCTACTAGGTATTGACCAAAAGGGAGGTCGATGAGCGAACTCATCCTGACATCCTACTGAGCCTGTCAGTGACAATATCCGTACAGTCCGATCCATTCGTCTATGAGCATCGCATGTCGGGCCTAGGGGGTTGGTGAAAGTCAGACCCCCAAAAGCGGTACAAGTCGTGTCGGAGTGTATCCCAGAACACCCTGAGATACTACTGGAATACCTACCAGTAAATCTCCTGCCTCGGCCAAGGGCTTTGTGTAATGGCTTTCCTAGACACAGCGCGATCTCACCCCTAATACCGGGAGAGACGAACCCATGCCGATCTGCTCACTGCCTCCATGTGGCTCGGGACTGTACCCAACTAAAACCTGTTTGCACGACTCCTTTGAGCCGTGGTAGGGTAGTAATCAAAACACAGTGGGAACTCATACGAGACAAATGACGATCTCAGGTCGATGAACTAACCTGTACACATGTCACCAGGGAACTGCTATCTGACGTCAGGTATAATACCAACTAGCATGTTCCCGGCGAGTCCTGTCCGGTGTACTCATAACCCAATGAGCACCTGTATACATCTTAGGTGAACCAACTGACACCAATGGCTTGTGAGACCGGCCACCACCCCTCGTCGGGGTCTCGACTGTATACACTAGTCTACTAATGGAGTATCGATGCCCAGTCTCGAAACTCCCACGACTAGGGACCTTTTAAGGATGTGCTTATAGACCCCAGCTCCCATGTATATGATCGCCATCATACTGCTGGTAGTCAAGCAAGAATTCTAAGGGCTCTATCAACGTGCAATAGTAACCTGTAAGGTCACCTAAAGCAGTACACGATGATAAAGACAAACCATGATAGCATACTATTCTCTATCAACGTGTAATAGTGAACCACAATATCACCAAAAACATGTACACGATGATAAAGACAAACCAGATAGTATACAAACCTCTCGAGTAAGACTGTCCTACCGGTATAGGTCGTCCCTCAATCATTGCAATCACGTGCCTGCGATCCAATAATTGACTCTGAGGGCACTATATCCAACAATCTCCCACTTGCACTCAAGGCTAATTATTGTGATGTCGCATACTCACAGCCCGTGTGATACTGAACACCCAACTCCTCTACAAATCAGTCTCACAAAGCCCGTTTGCGAAACTATTGCGTTCGAGGAATAGCCTAAGCTAGTGGATCCTCCCTGATGTTTCTTTCTATGTCTCTCTTTATCTCAAATTCGCGGAGAAAGCCATCTCCCGAAATAAGAAATACCTGTCTTAGAATATGTCTGGATATCTGATGGGACCTAGCTTATAAATGAACTCCAAATCTAAACTTCTTAGACTGTATCTTCAACTGAAACCAATCAGTATCCTGCGCCATACCTCCCTCAGTATCCCCTTGGACCACCTATCCAAAATACTGCCCCTCGTCAGAGGGAAAAACTATAACTCTGACAGCCACTCTGTCATCCAGGTCACCTTGGAAGCCTGGAATGATAACTGTCTCCCAAAAGAGGCTGTTGTTATCATATCCCTAGAACATCCACTTATGTTCTAAAACTGCTTCCGAACGTTCCTCCAGGATTTGATCAGTATCAACTTACTGCATCTAGTGCAAAAACAATATCTGGTTTGGTACTTGACATCTCATGATTGACTCAATTGTCTAAGCAAATGATCTGCCAATCATGCACATCCCTCTCTCCTTTAGTCTGTAAGACACCTTTAGAGAGGGTGACTCCAATACCTGCAGGTACACTACCATGCCAGGAGTCGACCATTCTAAAACACCTTTAGAATGCTGTCTAAGTACACAGATTGGGACACCTCCCAAATCTAGATCTAAAACCATAGATCTAGTAACCAGAATATCTGATATAATATCTATATCCTATATGGAGAAACCACTGTGTGACAACCAAAATATAACCGATCGTAGTATAGGAATATCACTTCCTACTCTGTGTATATCATCCAAATACCAGGACATCACACTCTACCACCTTCTTAACAGATCCGCCCCTTATTCTGATGAAGTCAAACCTATGACTTTGCATATCAGAAATAGATGATCTATCTCCGCTATATCTGCTTTAGTCCATAAATAGACATAAGCTACTTGTCCATTATACTTCCGCTGCTCCCACTGACTACGACAACCCACTGGCAGAGTCATATACACGTACACTTCTAAAGCTAATTTATAACGACGCTATATTGATCCTCCTGCCGGGTCTCACAGTCTGAAACAACAGCAATGGCAAGTCTGGGTAAACAAGAACCTCCCTGTCACCGTCCTTGAGCATACCAAAGTACCTCTCGAGTGCCTGAGGTTACCCACCATATCTGCGGAGTGGCCAATGGAATGTCAATCCAGATTGAATCATTAGGTTCTTATCAAATTTTCAGTAATCGTTTGCGGTTCTGGAATCACTTCCAGTTCTACCATACTCCCACTACTGTTTTCTGAAAAAATCCATTTTTATTAAAACTGTGACGAGTCAAGAACAATATCACTATTGATCTTCCAGATGGTAGAAAGTCAACCCTCGTCATAGCCCGGGTCAACCCACAAACAGCCATTACAGAAACGTGCCTTGAGTTATCCAGAGTCTGGTTTTAAGCATAAGCCGGACAACTCCCCGTACCTTAACTATGTTAAGATATGAACTGTTCTATATCCAATATAGAAACAGAGGCACTGATTTAATTGGAACCAGATTCAAATCATACAACTGTCACCAGTGCATGTCAACTAAATGGAGAGAGGCCGATCAGCATTACTCAACTTAGGAGTGCTTCCAATTATGAGTAACCTGAAAGAGAAGCAAGTTCTCTTAATCATTACTATCAACTGAATACCACACACAAGTATCTACATCTTCGATCACCTTGAAGAATCCTGATGCTTGCAACGCCTGGTTCTCTACTTTATTCTTATATCTATAACTTCTCAAAACTTGGACCTTGCATTTCTACGAAACACATGTCTAAGAACTAGCGAAGTCGCAAGTAAACAGAATATAGTACGAGTACCAATCCCTCTGTCCTCATGGACACTGGACAACATACAATACTCTGTATAAGTCCCCTGAGTCTAATAACTCATTCCCTGTGTGTCGTAGGTTGAAAACTGTACTTATAGTTAAGAAGAATTGCACCGTTGTTTAATGCTCCTTACCTAACCATCAACTGATATAGGTAAATGTCACCGACATAATTTCAAAAAGTTATATCTCACTTCATAAAAATAAACGTACAGATATATCAATTTGAAATTGGTGCATTACAACGGATATTCAAAACCAAATATTTGCCGTCCGGCAAACAACCCAGGCGATTTTCTTAAATATCACCAATTACAACGAATCCCGATATAATGAGGATGATCACCTAATTCCCAATAACTTACTCCCACTCATCATCTGTAAAACCATACAGATGTGAGAATCATACCTGGTAAATATATACCCTGGAGCAAGGACTAATTGGGAAATCAGTTTTCTTTTAACAGTACACAGTGAAACTGAAACATAAAAATGTTTCGAAGGGGTATCCCGGTATTTCTAGTAATGCCTCTTCCATTATCCAGATTCACAACTGTAACCGTATGTTTCTTTGCCATCTCTCCAAATCCCTTTATATGTCTTTAGTCACTACCTTCTGTACACCCTCTTAGGCTAAATGGTTTTCTTCCTTCCCTACCGTTCGGCACCAGCCTATGGTTTGGAAGAAGACTATCCAATAAGCATAATGGGTGTACTGTCCTAATCCTAGGAGCACTCGCAACCCGAGAGAAGGTAAAGATAAAAGACAACTGGATAAACCTTATTCCTATTTCTTCTGAATCAGAATCCATCCCCGAACCGGAACAAGTTCCTTCGAGTTCGTATATAACCATACGATGGAGTATCCAGATAACTGTGGATCTTCGTAGTTATACGGAGTGTTCTGGAGAAATACAAAGGTGATGTAGTATTAGCGAAGAAATACTTGGTTTGGTTGTGAATAGCAATCGCAATTTACTTTGCCCTCTTACTAATTCCTTTATTTGTCTTAACTTATTACCTTCTGTACACCATCGTTAGGCTAATTGGTTTTCTTCATTCCCTACCGTTCGGCACCTGCCTATGGTTTGGAAGAAGACTATCTAATAAGCGTAATAGGTGTACTGTCCTAATCTAAGGAGCACTCGCAACCTGAGAGAAGGTAAAAGGAAAAGACAACTGAATAGTCCTATTCGTTTTCTCCAGAACCGGAAACCATCCTCGAATCTGGAACAAGTTCCTTCGAGTTCGTATATAACCATATGATGGTTTTATCCAATGGAAGTGGACGTTCGTAGTAATACGGGGTGTCCTGGAGAAAAGGGTAAAAGTAGGAGTGGCAATGAGGTATGCAACTTTGACAATCCAAAAGCCAGTGTTTTAAGAAGGTTCGGTTAACTTGGTCACTGAGTCATAGTCAAGGGTCGGGCCATGGTTGCTGCCAAAGAGAGAGAGAAAAGAAACACTCAGCGTGCACTCTAACCTAGATCAGAATGGTTATCAATTTATCTAATCAGGAAACCTCCCACTGTATCGTCAAATTCTCCTCCAAACCTGAAAGAAGAATTAGTCGGGATCACCCGAGAAGTAAACCAACTCATCAGTGGGAATCGGGATCCAACTATCATCGCATGATAACGTGACGGAATCCACTCACGTTATCACACTCCAGAAGGTATGCGCATGCCCGGCAAGTTTCAGTTTCTTTAGAAACTCCCGATGTATATTTTTACCCCTAGGACCCAAGTGACCTTGACTGAGCCAACATATCAAAGGATCCTAGTCAAGTTCAACCCGTCATTATCTTGATTGCATTAGACCCACCCGCACGAGTCCTTGACTGAGCCAAAATGACCGTACGACTGTCCTAACCAATCACATATCCATGAGACAGAAAAGCATTACAGAGCTACCGCACACTACGCCTCGGCTGAGACCGACATACGTAGCATGAATACTATGCAATACTAATCTGAAATGACAAAGGGCTACGACTGGTTTTTGGCGAAAAACCTTTAGCGTAATGAACTTGATATCGTTGAAGGAACCGGATAACTTTTTATAAAAATATAGTGGCGAAAACCTTTGCTAAAGAGGTCACTCCAGGTGAAGGGATCTCGGCTCTTTCCCCGTAGAATGAGGTGCAGGATATTCCAACTGAATACCACGATGCAAAGAAAAAGGCAATCGGCTATAGTGAAGTTATTACCCTGACGCAAACTTCTATCCAAGGGGTCACTCCCGGTGAAGGGATCTCGGCCCTTGCCTCGTCGACTGAGGTGCTGGATATTCATAACTGAATACCACTGTGCAAAACAAAAGAGAATGTCCTTGCAACAACAGCTTTTTGAAAAAAGTTCCAACAACATCAGAATAGGTTTGTTTAGCTTGCATTGATCCAAATCAATGCAGTCCCATTAATTAATCACACCATAAAAGAACGAAAATACGATGTACGTATATGCCATCCACATTCGCCACTGGGTCCCGTCATCACCCGTTAGGTTACTTAACTAACGACAAAGCGGGGACTGGACTAGCGCAGGTGTAAAACATATACAACATCTACTAGTATATATATCAATATATAATATTCGCTCAAGGCGTGATAAAATGCAACATCACAGAAATGTAACAAGCATCACAGAACAATACAGATAATCTGGGATCCCCGGGTTTCATAGAGCCGCTACTGAAACCCGACGTTCTCCTGGTCGTATGGATAGCCTGTGCAATGAAATCCTAGACCCCTACGGGCGCGGCAAGTTACCCGCCAAAACCTGAAGCGAGGCAGCCCCCTTCAACAACGTGAATGGACCACCCAGCACTTCACGGAATCCGGTAACTTGAGCACACTTCCTTGGGTCAGCCTGTACCCCCTACGAGTGCGGCGAATGGCCCGCCAATTCTAGAGTAAAGCCCCCTCCGTCTCAAGCCATGAGATGCGGGCCTGTTGCCCTCTAGAACCCGGCTATCCGTGCACCCCTCCGCGGGGTAATCCTAGTACAGAAAGTAAAATATATACAACGGGTACATCGACCTAAGCCCGGTCGTGCCTCAAAAGAATAATATACAAACAGGAAGTGACAGCAGTCCACATGTCGGACGCTCGTCCCGTAATATCAAATGTACAAATACAACCAAACTGTACTAACATTGCATCCAGGCTATCCACCACGACAAATCCGCAACATCACAGCACAACACAGAACATCAACATGAATGTCACGTTCGCAAATCCGTCTAAAAGAACTATAGCAATTAGATAAGATTTACCGATCAAATGACATTCACGGTCGCAGATATAATGTAAATACTGTGAACTAACATGTTTTAAAATTTTCGATCGACAAAGTTTCCCGAAATGGGCCCCAAGCACAATTCCCAGTACTCAGACAAATCTGGGCCCAAACAAAAAATACCTGAAACCACATTTCCAAGTCAGAGACCTACTGAAGAAATTTGGTGCACTGTGGCTTTAGTACGTCCATGGATCTGCGGCCAAAACGTGGGTATGGCCGCGGATTCGCCGTGCTACAGTGAAATCAGCCTACCAAATTTTCTCAGTTCTCTTTAAAAACCCTGCCTGATTTTCTGCAACACACCAAATAATTTTTTGACCACAGAAAAAAATCGACAGAAACTGTGACTTGGAAACGCGGTTTTTGGAAATTTCGTCCGATCGAAGTTCTAAACACGTTAGAGAAAGATAGAAAAGGTTAATGGCGTGTCTCTGATACTATGTAAGACTACGGTAGCGCCCCGGCCGTCTTTCCGAGGCCAAAATGCGGAACGAATTTTTTTTCTTAACTTGAAAACCGGCGCTATCGTATGCTTAAAATCTGGATCGAACCATTAACTTACTACTAGCAAACAAGAGAAGGGATAGAATGCTATACCGATCGATCCGTGTCCTTCGGTCTTCGGCCACCATCCCAAGCTCCTCGCGGCATCTCCGGTCTTCATCTCCTCATCGGAAAGGGCACCATATCTACGAGTCTTTTTACGGGCTCCCGCTTCATCTGAAGCAACTCGGGCACGAAGTGTGCTAGCCGACGTGTCCAAGGTATTGTAGAGAATGTTTGTGATCACTTTGTCTCTTGCATCCATTGATTTAGATGGAGGTTGAAGGTGTTGCCATTAATGGAAGCTATGAGCTAGAGGAAGAAGAAGAAGAAGCAAGCTTTTCTTTTCTTTTGCTATGATCAAAATGAGAGTGAGAGAGTGTGTAGAATAATACAAGACCAAGCTCATCTTAGGCAGCCCCTCTCTCTCTCTCCCCTCTCATCATATCAACATACATCCATCACATAATGTGACACATGCACAAGAAAAGAGACCATGAGTCATCACTTGTGCATGTGTCACCATCAATGCTCTAAATGATGATTTTGTGCTCATAATTTTCATTAACAAACATTAATCCAAATGTTTGCAACAATAAAAAGATACGGCAATATCTAAAGTAAACTCGTGACGGATCACAAGGATACCCCTCACCTGTATATACATACCTGCACCCGCATTCCGACTGAATGCGAATGCGATGAGACTAAAGTAATCCAACAAATCTAATACTAGGATCCGGCTTAAACCAAAACCCACTAGTATGATCCGTCCGATCAAGATCCGTGCAATACCGCACGTATATGATCGGACCCTGCCATATATCATACGGCCTCTACAACGTTTCGCCCAAAACTTGAGAAACTGTCTGTGGGGGACTCTAAAGACTCGTCAACATTTTGGCTGTGGATTTAACCACTAGCACGTCAGAGGTATTAGCCGTACGTAACGAGCTACCAGGTATTGACCAAAAAGGAGGTCGATGAGCGAACTCATCCTGACACCCTACTGAGCCTGTCAATGACATTATCCGTACAGTCCGGTCCGTTCGTCTATGAGCATCGCATGTCGGTCCTAGGGGGTTGGTGAAAGTCAGACCCCCAAAAGCGGTACAAGTCATGTCGAAGTGTAGCCCAGAACACCCTGAGATACTACTGGAATACCTACCAGTAAATCTCCCGCCTCGGCCGAGGGCTTTGTGTAATGGCTCTTCTAGACACAGCGCGATCTCACCCCCAATACCGGGAGAGACGAACCCCTGCCGATCCGCTCACTGCCTCCATGTGGCTCGGGACTGTACTGTTAGTTATATGTATGCCCTAGAGGCCATTACTATACATAGGATGTATATTGTAGTGGATGCTTGGACATATATAGGGATGACTTTCTTGCTCGATATGATAGTATGCTATCTGGTTACTCTTTACCTTAACGTGTACACTGATTGTCTCTCTGTTACATGTTGGTAAAGCCCTTAGGATGTGTACTTGACTACCTGGACTATGATGCGGATCATACTAGTGGGGACATGGTAGTCCATAAGTACATCCTTCAAGGTCCCTAGTCGTGGGTGTATCGAGACAGGGCATCGATATACCAGAGTAGACTAGCGTGTAGCTTCTTGACCCATACAGATAGGCGATGGATGATCCCATATCCATTGGTGTTTGACATCAGAGATGATATACGGGTGCTCAGTAGAGACTGGGTACACTGGACGGACTCACCGAGAACTCCCAGATGGTATTATACCTTACGTCAGATGGCAGTTCTCTGGTGACACTGGTACAGGTTAGTCTGTAGACCCGAGATCGTCATAGAGTCTTGTGTGATTCCCACTGTGCTTTGATTTCCATCATACCACGTCCAAGAGGGCGTGCAAAAAGGTGGCTTTTGGGTACAGTCCCGAATCACATGAAGGCAATGAGCGATAGGAGGGGTTTCGTCTCTCCCGGTATAGGGAGTTGATGTTGCGCAGTGCTTGATTGGCTATATCAGGAAGTCCTTGGCCAAGGCTGCTTTTGGGATTTACTGGTAAGTGTTACCAGTAGTTTCTCGACCCGTTATGAGCCTCATATCGACACGACTTATCGAGTTATTGGGGTCTGATGTTTACCACCCCTAGACTTGATATGCGACATATCAGACGAACAGACCGGACTGTACGGTAGTGTTACTCGTTGGATTCACAGGAGTGTGAGCGGGCTTGCTCGTTGATCTTCTGATCGCTCAATACCCGGATGGCCGTTACGTTTAGCAGACCGCTTGCGGCTTGTGGGTGTTTGATATGATCATCACCTGCTGCCGGCGTATTGACGAGTCTTTAGAGTCCTACACAGGGGTTTCCTGGCTCAAGCGAAACGAAATAGGAGCGCATATGAGATATGTGCGGGACCGAGAATAATACCAGTATGTGATACTGTATTATATTCTCGCGATTTGTGACATTGATCGGTTGTATGCGATATAGCCGGGTTATCAGATCAAGTGTTGATTCGATAAGTTGTTACTATTGATATTAGTCGGTTATATGCGATATGACCGGATCGTTAAATCAAGTGTTGATTTGATGATTTAATGTATAATTATATATTTGATATATTACTTTACATTAACTAATATTGGTTCACTTAAGATTGTTTTTCTCACTTGAATGTGCACATTGTTTATATGTGATATATGCAAGTGTACATGTTTGTATCATGCTTGATGATACAAACAAGTTGTGTGTATGAGACTTGAACCAAATCAAGGTTAGATTAGGGTTTACTATTTTCCTAAGCATTTAATAAAATAGTATGACTTTGGTCAAAGTTATCAAGCTTCATGAAGCTTGATGAACATTGACAAAGTCAACTATTTTTGTCATTTGTTAAAGATATTAGTTAACCTAACCTTTAACCTAATGGTTTGGTTAAATCTCTACATGAGTTAAGCATGAGGGCTTAACTCAACCATGGTGCCATGATTAAAAGGATAAGTGTTCATATTATTCTTTTAAGGGAAATTCTTTTCTTCTCCTTGATCTTCATCAAGCTTGAAAAAGCTTGCTTGCTCCAATGGCATCATGAGAAAAAGAGTGAGAAATCCAATTCTAAAGTGAACCCACTTCCTATTTCTTCATCCTCTACCACTTGCCATGTAGTATAGGGTGTTCTCTTCACAAAGTTTTTGACCAAGTGAAGGAATAGCTTGAGTTTGAGTCTCCCCGACGTAGATCATCTTCGGCCTCGAAGTCAATGACCTAGCCCGATCATTTCTCCGACGAAACCATTTCTAGAGTCCGGGATCCGATGATCGCAGCGGAGGGACGTCAACACGGAGCTAAAGAAGTGGTGGACCGGATCTACAAAGGTTGTAATCCCTTTCACTTAGTAGCAAAGTCATTTGCTTGCTTTCTTTTCGCCTAATCTCTAGTCAACGATCTGTATTAGGGTCTCTCGGCACTTGTAAAATTTGAAATTGGCATGGTTGATGCCTTGTGAGACCTCATTAGTGTGCCTAGGAACCCTACAGTGGTATCAGAGCCTAACTAGAGCATTAGGCGATGTGTTAACGAAGTTAAAACCCCGATCGAACCCGAATACCGCAAAATGTACCCAACTAAAACTTGTTTGCACGACTCCTTTGAGCCGTGGTAGGGTAGTAATCAAAGCACAGTGGGAACTCACACGAGACATATGATGATCTCAGGTCGATGAACTAACCTGTACACATGTCACCAGGGAACAGCTATCTGATGTCAGGTATAATACCAACTAGCATGTTCCCGGCGAGTCCTGTCCGGTGTACTCATAACCCAATGAGCACCTGTATACATCTTAGGTGAACCAACTGACACCAATGGCTTGTGAGACTGGCCACCGCCCCTCATCAGGGTCTCGACTGTATACACTAGTCTACTAATGGAGTATCGATGCCCAGTCTCGAAACTCCCACGATTAGGGACCTTTTAAGGATGTGCTTATAGACCCTAGCTCCCACATATATGATCGCCATCATACTGCTGGAAGTCAAGCAAGAATCCTAAGGGCTCTATCAACGCGCAATAGTGACCTGTAAGGTCACCTAAAGCAGTATGATAAAGACAAACCATGATAGCATACTATTCTCTATCAACGTGTAATAGTGAACCACAATGTCACCAAAAATATGTACACGATGAAAAGACAAACCAGATAGTATACAAACCTCTCGAGTAAGACTGTCCTACCGGTATAGGTCCTCCACCAATCATTGCAATTACGTGCCTGCGATCCAATAATTGACTCTGAGGGCACTATATCCAACAGTGCCTTCTCTGATGCCCCGGGAGGCCACGCACTTGTACACAATCAGACCAGGTTATCTGGTATTCCGTCAGAACAGTGCGGCTCTTTTTATGCAGTACAATCCGCATCGCTTCTCTCGGCAGCTTGGATATGATCAGGGCGTCCCCTTCGAGGCTTTTACGATTACGCCGGTCCCTTCACCCGCAGCTGTTCGTGATGCTGCTCATCACTTCGTGAGGCTGAACACTGGTTCTTACTTCATGATCCCCGAAGCAGATCATATTCCCCGATGCGTGGGGTCCTTGACGGGCTGGTATCTTCATCGGGTCAACCCAGTTATTGCTGAGGAGAAGAGGTTGCTTCTTGGCTATGGCGCTCTTGCTCCAGCTCAGGCCGCGGGAATTCCGCTGCGGCCGCGCGCACCGGTCCGCTTTCCCCTGAGGGACACCAGTGTTGCGCTCATTCCAGGGGAGTCGTAGGTGGACCTTACCCCCACAGTTGAAATGCCATTGGGTACTCGGTCGCGGGCTAATCGGGCTTCGGTAGCAGTACCACCACCCGTGGCGTCGACCATGGCTGTGTCATCTTCGATTGCAGCACCAAGCGAGGGTGATGGGAACGAGGGTGTCGAAGGTGAGGTGGGTCGGCGTCGTGCCATGGCTCCACGAGGGAGGAAACGGTCGTCCTCGGCGGTCGGTTCTGGATCCAAACGGCGGAGGAAAGTAGCTGCTAACTTGCTCGACTCTTTAGTAGAGTCTGAGCCCATCCTTCAGGACGAACCGCTGGCCGTACAAGAGTCGGATGCTGACCTACTTTTTCCCAGTTCAACTGCCGAGGAAGCCGCACAATTGGCTGAGGCCATAAGATGTTCTAAAGACGGGTCTCAGAACGTGAGGGTTCCGAAGAAGCCCTATCCCGCCGTAATCTTTTATGAAGATCCTTCGTGGATCCGGCGGCGTTTCATCGGCCCTTTGGAGGAATGGGGCGAAAGGGCCCTTAAACAGGCTGCTTCGGGGGACGCTGCGGATGCGCTTTCATTGTGGACTGGCGGCCACGAGTCCACCCTTGAACCTCGGCGAGCACACCTCCTCGAGAAGGAGCATCGGCTTGAACAAGCCATATTGAAAGCTTCCTTATGCATCGGTATGTTCCTGTATTTCTTTGTAATACTTCATACTGTCTGCACTTGTATATATGTATTCTTATTCTTGTGTGAACTGTGCAGAGACCTCGGCGATGGGGGAGGTTCCCACAGGTTTGCTGACTGTAGAGCCTGCTATACCCCCAATGAAACACTGCTCAGTGTGGAAGGGGTTGATGAAACGGTCCCTCTTGTGATAGAGCCTTCTGCGATGGTTCTTGCTCCCGAAGCACTCGCTCCTTCGGGAGAGGCACCCTTGAAGCTGCTATCCCTCCTATTCAGAATGGGAGAAGCATCGAAGGTAACCTTCTACATTTTGAATTAGTATCCTTTCCATTATCTGAACTTTTTCTGTTTTTTTTTCAGAGTTGCATGGATTGGCGGCTTCGATTGCCGACTTGTCTCCCAGGCAGTTTTTTCAGCGCCTGTTGGAGATGGCTGCTCCAGAAGCGATATCTCCTCAACGCATCATCCTCTCATCTGGGCAAGGTTAGTGTTGTCCACCATATTTTCATAGCATTGTTGTTATTTCGCAAAATGACATTGATGTCCTTTACAGTTCTGGAGGCCGACGACGAGGTTGAGGTTCTCGAAGGGCCAGGGGAGCCTTCAGCTCCTTCTTGCATGACTGTGTGTAAGTGAAGTCTCAATTTTATTCCACTTGTTCTTTTGCTTAAAAGTTTCACTGATCTTTTATAAATCTGAATAGCCCTGCCAGTTCTCACAGCGCTGGAGTCACGCATTGCCATGCCGCCCGGCCCTTATGCTTTGCGAGCCTCAGACCGTCTGGCAAAATTAAGCCTCGACTCCCTGTCATCCCTGATCGGGGAGCTTCGTGCAGGCAGTGTAATCACGGCCGAGGCATTTGCTGCTGAAGCAAACGGCTCTCTTCCCTTTCTTGCCACCTATCATAGTGAGGCAGTGGTGCGAGTCTGGGTTGAGTTTTGCCGGCAGGTGGAGTCTTGTCTGCACGTGCTCGAGTGTACCCGCCTCTCTTCGGAGGCTGTGGCTGCGAAAGCAGGCTTGCAGGGTCTGATAGAGCGGTGCGCAGCGAATATGGTGTCGTGCGAGAAGAGGCTCGGTCGTAAATTCTCGGAGAGGGAGCTAGCTTCGAAGGCGCTGAACGAGCTCCAAGCCAACCTTACAGCCAAGGCCAACAAAGCGTATGAACTCTGGCGAGTGCTTCAAGAGGCCATCAAGGAGGTTGTGGCCATCGACAAGGCCACCGTGTTTACTCGCGAAAGGGTTGAGGCTCACAAAGCTATCAAGAAAGAGCTCGAAGGCCGGCTTGCCTCATATCAGGCCCAGCAGGCTCAGGCGGAGGCCCGTCTTCTGGCGATACTAAATCATGAAGGCATGGCCCAGCGAAAGAGGGATGAGTTGACCAAGCTGCTAAATCGCCCGCCGACCTGAAGACTTGTATATCTTCTCTTTTTTTTGTACATACTCCTGAATAAGAGTATATTTTTGTTCTTTTACGAATTGTACTTTGTATCCATTTTGGTTCATGAATAAAAGACATATTTTTCTTCTCAATAGTGTGTCCCTTTTTATTGAATGTATTCTGCGGATAGTCTATCTTGATCTCTTTGCAGGACAATGATGGCTTAGGATTCAGGGTTAAGATCTGCCTCCTAAGACTTTTCAACTTTATGAGCCGTGAGGGTCTCATAAAGAGTTTTTCTCCCTACAGGTCGAAGGGATCCCGTAGGTGTAATTTCTCCTTAAGAATCGTGAGGATTCCTAAGCGTGTTTTCTCTTGAAAGTCGTAAGGATCTCACAAGAGAATTTGCTCCCTTACGAGTCGTGAGGACCCGCAAGTGATGGGTGAAGTTGCCCTTATCCGTATTTCACTGGGTCAAGGGTTGCTCTGGATTCTTCCCACGGGTCCACTGCCGTGTTTGGCGAGGACCAGGCTCCGCTCTGGATGTTTTCCAGGGTACCGTAGTTTAAAGACATCGCGGTCGAGGTTAAGGACATCATAGTCCATGGATTTAAGGACTCCACAGTCCGTCGCTAGTTTTAAGACATTATGGTCGAGGTTAAGGACATCATAGTCTGTGGATTTAAGGACTCCACAGTCCGTTGTTAGTTTTAAGATATCACGGTCGAGGTTAAGGACATCATAGTCCGTGGATTTAAGGACTCCACAGTCCGTTGTTAGTTTTAAGACATCACGGTCGAGGTTAAGGACATCATAGTCCATGAGTTTAAGAACCTCACAGTCCAATGTTTGCTCTGGATACTTCCCACGGGTTCACTGCCGTATTCTGCGAGGACCAGGCTCCACTCTGGATGCTTCACACGGGGTCATTGCCGTGCTCTGTGAGGACCAGGATCCGCTCTGGACGTTTTCCACGGGGTCAGGAGTGACATAATCCGCGTTCCACGTAGCCAGGGATTTTGCTCTGGATGCTTCCCACGGGTTCACTGCCGTGTTCGGCGAGGACCAGGCTCTGCTCTGGATGCTTCACACGGGTTCACTACCGTGCTCTGCGAGGACCAGGATCTGCTCTGGACGTTTTCCACGGGGTCAGAAGTGACATGATCCGTGTTCCACGTAACCAAGAATTTTGCTCTGGATGCTTCCCACGGGTTCACTGCCGTGTTCGGCGAGGACCAGGCTCCGCTGTGGATGCTTCACACGGGTTCACTGCCGTGCTCTGCGAGGACCAGGATCCACTCTGGACGTTTTCCACGGGGTCAGAAGTGACATGATCCGTGTTCCACGTAGCCAGGAATTTTTCTCTAGATGCTTCCCACGGGTTCACTGCCGCGTTCAGCGAGGACTAGGCTCCGCTCTGGACGCTTCACACGGGTTCACTGCCGTGCTCTGCGAGGACCAGGTTCCGCTCTGGATGCTTCACATGGGTTCACTGCCGTGTTCTGCGAGGACCAGGATCCGCTCTGGACGTTTCCCACAGGGTCATTGCCGCGTTCCACGTAACCAGGAATTTTGCTCTAGATGCTTCCCACGGGTTCACTGCCATGTTCGGTGAGGACTAGGGTCCGCTCTGGATGCTTCACACGGGTTCACTGCCGTGCTCTGTGAGGACCAGGTTCCGCTCTGGATGCTTCACACGGGTTCATTGCCATGTTTTGCGAGGACCAAGATCCGCTCTGGACGTTTCCCACGGGGTCATTGCCGCGTTCCACGTAACCAGGAATTTTGCTCTAGATGCTTCCCACGGGTTCACTGCCGTGTTCGGCGAGGACTAGGCTCCGCTCTGGATGCTTCACATGGGTTCACTGACGTGCTCTGCGAGGACCAGGATCCGCTCTGGACGTTTTCCACGGGGTCGGAAGTGACATAATCTGCGTTCTACGTAGCCAGGATTTTTTTTGCTCTGGATGCTTCCCACGGGTTCACTGCCGTGTTCGGCGAAGACCAGGCTCCGCTCTGGATGCTTCACACGGGTTTACTGCCGTGTTCGGCGAGGACCAGGTTCCGCTCTGGATGCTTAACACGGGTTCACTGCCGTGCTCTGCGAGGACCAGGATCCGCTCTGGACGTTTTCCACAGGGTCAGAAGTGACATAATCCGCGTTCCACGTAGCCAGGAAGGGTTGACTTTATCCGTATTTCACGGAGTCGGAATTTGACTCTACGTCATCTGTACACCACCGAGTCATGGAACTGGGAGTTGCCGCTGTTCCGCTTTGCTTTATGTTGTGTCTGTTGTAATGAGATGAAGGTTGAGATGATCTCCAAGTTATCTGTGAACCGTTGAGATTTGGCTTCTTCTTCCGATGAAACCTGGGGAGGAGGAGTGTGATTCCTTTTTTGTTTGCACCCCTGGATTGTATACAGGGACTGCCGTAATATCTCCTGTAGGGCGTATGTTTACCCCAATCAGAGCAAAACTCGGTTCAAATTCCACGGCGGGAAACGAAGCAACGCTTCTGTTTCCCCCAATCAGAGCAAAGCTCTATTTTGAAAATTAAAATTAAAATAAATGAAGCAACGCTTCAGATCCCCTGCGCTGCGCGCAGAGCGCCACGGGTCAAAATCAGACACGCCAGCGCAGGGAGCGCAGCGCCCAAGGCAGCGCACTCAATCAAGAGCAAGGCTCTATTAAATGAAGCAACGTTTCAGCTGACTTGCGCTCTGCACTGCGCGCCACGTGGCAGCGCAGTTGCGCTAGCACAGTTGCGCTGCGCTCTGCGCTGCGCGCCACGTGGCAGCGCAGATGCGCTAGCGCAGTTGCGCTGCGCTGTGCGACACGTATCAAGCGCAGTTGCGCTGCGCTCTACGCTGCGCGACACGTGTCAAGCGTAGGTGCGCTTGCGCCAAACAGAAAAATTCTGGAAAGATCTTTCTCAATCTTGTTAAAAACAAGAAGATTGTCTTCTGTAAAACAGAAGCCCTTGGATCAAAAATCCAACGGTGGGGAAAAATCCCCAAATCACTCAGAGAAAGATCTCTTTAACTAATTGAACAAACCAAATGGCACTATAAAAAGGCCCCTAGACCCCAACTCAAAAAAATCAACAACACAGAGAGAACTCCTCTAAAGAAAATTTTGAGAAGAACTAAAACAGAGAAAAAGGTAAACCCTTTGAATAAAAAATGAAGAATAATTTCTTCTGAAAAGATCATTGATCTAAAAACAAGATCAAGGATCTTCAATAAAAAATATAATAAACAACAAAGGCATTGCCTTTTGATGAACCACTGGTTCTTTGAAAACAAGAAAATTTGTTTTCTTTGATCTAAAATTGATCAAAATAATAAAACGGTGCCCTGCACTTGTAAATCTGCACTGTTGCGCTCCTGGGTTGGCCCAAGCCACCAGGGAGCGCCACGTGTCAGCTCCAGAGTGATCTGTGCTATGCGCTGTTAAAATAGAGCACCGCTCTCATGAATTGGCGCAACCCACCAGAGCGCGCCACGTGTCAGAAGCACAGCAGCGCAGCGCACTGCGCTTGCGCTCACCAGGGCGTGACACGTGTCACCTCCATATGGACTTGCGCCTTGCGCTCCTCAATCAGCGCAAAGTGCCTGACAAGCCACGTGGCGCTCTGTCAGATTAATTAATGCAGCGCATTATTAAAAGGCAGAGCCCATTTAAAAGGCCCAATGGACCAAAACAAATGCTCTGCATTATAAAAAGGGGACAGAGCCCAATTTAAAAGGCCTAAAGGGGCCAGAATAAAATACAGTGCAGGGGCAGAGCCCTAATTAAGGTCTAATAGGCCTAAGGCAAATAAAAATGTTGAATATCTTCAATTGGACTTAGCCCAATTATGGTCGTAAGTCCTCAAATTAAATTGACTGAGCTCAGTTGCTCTCTTAAATCAATTTACATCCGGTTCGAGGGTACATCTCCGAACTCCTTTGACTCCTATCGTTGTAATCCTTCAACGACGTCAGAGAGGTGACGGGTCCCGACAACCACACATCAATACGGACTGTGGGGTCCTTAAACCCACGGACTTAAGCGTCCTTAAAATAAGATACGGACTGTGGGGTCCTTAAACCCGCGGACTTATGCGTCCTTAAACTAACGGACTAATGCGTCCTTAAACACACCCATATGGACCGCAATGTCCTTAAACTACCAATGGACCACTACGTCCCTAAACTGGAACAATAGAGCCCCCTAAACGCTCTTTTGTTGGATCTAAACGATCCTATTTAAGTTGATCTTAGCCTCAAATATGGCTAACGTATCCTTAAACATTCAAACAAACTTTAGTCCCAAATTGGACTATAAAACCCCCAATCAACTTTGGTTCAAGGGTACATCTCTGAATTCCTCTGACACCTATTGTTGTAATCCTTCAACGACGTCAGAGAGGTGACGAGTCCCGACGGCCATATATTAAATGGATCACCACGTTAAGTTGATCTTAGTCTCAAACAGGACTAACGTATCCTTAACGAACGTTTAAGTTGATCTTAGCCTCAACACGGCTAACATATCCTTAGACTAAAACACTAAACCCAAATCTAAGTAAATACAGATTTGGACTAATCCACGTCCTACGGGCGACGGCATAACTTAGTCTCCGTATACAATCCACGGGCAATCACAAACAAAACAAACACACACGACACGAAGTGAAATTCTGGAGAAGGAGAAAGTGGCTATCGCGATGCGGTAGCGTAATTAACTGCAGGGGCTTGCGCCTGCAGGGAAGAGCGTCCCCACAATCAAAACACCCCTCTAGCGAGGGGGAATCTGACGAAGTCTGCTATATCGGCCGCATCCGTCTAAACCTTCGATACACGGTGCCATAAATCAACTTAGCATCTTCGGAGAGGTGGACGGATAAAACCATATAGCATCTGCCCCGAATCTCAGGCAAGACGTCCTCACGTCGCGCCGTCTTTCGGAGGGGAACAGATTCTGGCACGCCCGGTGGGACCTTTTCCTCTTTCCACTCCGCACTTCGTGTGTCGTCTTCGCGAACGAATCGCGGTTTGTTAATGGTTTCCCTTGGGTTTCAAGTTACTAAGATTTGGTATCTTGCTTGGCGTAGAAAGCAAACAGCAATGGCATTCACCTGCTCGAAGTGCTCCAACTGCAGCTGCAACCCACGCTCCGCCTCACCTGGAGGTGTAGCTTATGGACCTCAAGCGGCGTCCCTGTTCACGATGCCGATAGAACAAGTCACCCAGGCTACTACTGGATTATTTTTCGGGACCATGCTCCCGCCAATGAGCTTCACTGCTCCCGTGCCCGTACCAGAAGCTCTTAAGAAGTCGTTCTTCGATCGACTTACAGCTGCTGCGGCCCCTCTCAACGGGTCACCCGACACCAGTGCCTCGATCTTCTCCAGGCTGGGCCAGAACTCCTGCGGGCCCACGATGAAGCTTGCGATCCCAGAAAAGGTTATTCCGAAGAGAGTAACCAACCCTGCTCCCGAAATCGTTAAGGCGGCTTCTCCTGCCAAGGGGTCGGTCTTTACAAGACTGGCCGTCCCAACTCCCGCTCCTGCTACTCAAAAGACATCAGTCTTTAATAGGCTGACACCGGCGACAGCCCCTCACCTGAACAGGGGCAAGACAAGGCCATCCCCGTCACCGAGCCAACTCCATCAGCACGACATGCTCGACGTCGCCACTGGCGCCGAGTGAGGAAGGCCGGAGGCAACTCCCCCTCTGGGATAACTCCGCCAGCTCCGATGGTGGAAATCAATGCTGCTGTTCCGACCGGGAATAGCTTTGAACCGCTAAGAAGGGTGCGCAAAAATTCGCCAACTGCCGTATTGAAAAGATCTCCTACACCTGTGGATAATGCCCTAAAGGTGAAGCTGGAGCAGCCCCCTCAACGGCTGTCATCTAAAATTTACAAGGTCTGGCGTCAAGTCCAGAACTTCGTAATGGATCAAGACTATCTCCGCCGACAGAAAAAGATGAAGGTTCGGCAAGAGAAGGACTACTCTGTCAAGCCACCAAAAGCGACAGCTACTTGGGTACCCACTACAACGGCCCCCTCCACGTCGACCACTCAAAAGAAAAGGAGGCCGCAAAAAGCCCCTGTGAACATGGCGAACCGTAAAAGCGCTGAACACAAACGCCCCAAGTCTGGGGGCATGGTGGTGCATACTGTTTATATGGCTTCTGGAAAGGAGAAAAGCCGTGCTTCAATGGGTCACCGACCGCTCACCCGATCCGTGACCAAAGCTCAGGAGCAGCAACAGAAGCTTCAAGAGATGATGACTGCTATGGCCGCACTTACCGGGCCAAAAGAAAGCTCAGAGGCATCGTCAGAACAGCGTCATGAACAAGAAACCGACGCTGACTTCTTACGCAGAGTTCTCGAAAAGAAGGACAAAGAAGCCGCAGAACAAGCGACTAACATAAAACAAATGGCGCTTCTGTTCCAAGACATGGTCGGCATGATGATACAGCCGGATCCCCCAGCTGAAGACCCTCCAATCATTATTGAAGATGACAGAGGGGAGACGTTGAACCCTCCTCCGGCTCTTTCAACAGCCAAGGAGGAAACCATTTCTAAGGCTGCCCTGGATGACTATATTGCTCAACAAATATGAGTTCACCAGGCAAATAAAGCAGCTGGCCAGGTCGTTAAAACGGGGCGACTATATCCGAGCCGGTATGATCAGATAAAATACCCGCCGGGCTACACGATCCCGAAATTCCATGTCTACAAGGGGACAGGCAATCCCCATCAGCATGTCGCTCAATTCAGGGCCTTATGCGGTAACACGGGAGGCGACGATAAACTGTTACTTCACCAATTCGTCGGCAGCTTAGCAGAAACAACCTTTGAATGGTATTCGGAGCTACCTAACGACTCTGTCAAAATATTTGCGGAGATGGAGCTACTGTTTACACAAAGATTCGCGAGTGCTAGTGGACGCACCCCGATAACAGCACTGATCAATGCCAGGATAAGGCCAGGCGAAATGTGGGTCTAATATGCAACACGATGGCGGAACCTATGGTCGAAATGCGAACAACGTATCGAAGAAGCGCCAGCGGTGGGCATGTTCGTGGGCACTCTCGATCCGCAGGCGACTATATCCCAATTCATGATGTTCTTCAGGCCGACCACTTTCCAGGCCTTGATCGACAAATTAGCCCAAATGGACCAGATGGGCCATGGACCGTCTCCTCCAAAACTGGACTCTCGAAATGAGAAGAAAGGAAAAGCGATCGTTGTTGCCAATACTCAACAACAGCCGAGCAAATCAAAGCCGGTTGCTCGCCAAAACAACGTGCGTCCACGCCCATCTCTCGAGGAGAGACTGGGACGTCCTTACTCGTTTCCTCAGAATAAAACAAGGAAACTGTTCGAGCTGGCCACGCGCAATGGACTCATCAATCTGCCGAGTCCAAAACGTCTGTTGCAGCCAGGCGATCTCAATAATCCCAATTATTGCCCTTACCACCAAACGATAAGTCACCCGATCGAGGATTGTTTCGTCTTTAAGGGATGGATTGAGGATCAGTACCTATAAGGCAAGTTCACGCTGTCTGAAAGCTGGAAGGTGAACCCACCACAGCCGCACTCTCCAAAGAAGACGGACATGTCGGGGGCAACTTGTTCTTTTGTCGAGGACGAAAACGATGGAGAAGACTCATCAGGTGAATCCGAAGATTGCATAATGACTTGTCATGTGATCTCTCACTCATTGGTGGATGATAAAGATGCTCCTTGCACCGAGGAACTAAGGACGAACCCTGAACCAGAAATTCCGCGGCCATCAGACGAGTTGATCGATGCCTTCCTGAATGAGATCCGTCTGAAAGTTAAAGCCAATCAAAAGCGTGAGATGGCCATACTGGAAGGAGCCAAACACCGCCAACTAGATCAAAGAGTCGAGGCACTTTCATCAAATCAAAAGTCATCCGCTGTGGATAAAAATAAATTCAAGACGAGGAAAAGGTTTGCTAAAGCCCTATCAGTGGGAATGAAGCTACCACCCTCTGAAGAAAATACTCTCGGTAGAGTAGAGATGTATCCCAGCTTCTGCTTATATCATCAGAAGATCATACATCCTACCGAAGACTGCGACTCCTTTAAGTGTTGGTGGCAAGGGTATGTCGCTCAAAAGCAACACTTCAACAGGACAAAGCGTGAAGCTACTAGACATTAGAAAAATGCGATAGATGAGCGCAAAAGAGCCGCCGCCGACTGTCATATAGCCGACTCCAAGGGATCGAAAATTATTACCTTTGGAAGCGACTCTGATGAAGAAACTGCCCTCAACCCTCTCCTCAAGGAATCCATTTCAAAAATGAAAGAATTGAGGAGTTGCGAGGACGTTCAGCCGTGCAATCGCATGCTACTCGAAAAAAATTTCGGCCCCGCAAACAAAGGATCGAGCAAAAAGGATAAAGGGAAGGGAAAAACAGCTCTCGTAGCCAATACTCAACAGCAATCGAGTAGCCCTAGACCGGTTGTTTGCCGAAACAACAAGCGGCAGCCCCTCCATGAAAAGTTGAAACGTCCTTACTCGTTTCCGCAAGGTAAAACAAGAGGATTGTTCGAGCTGGCAGTACGCGACAGACTCATCAGTCTGCCGAGTCCAAAATGTCCGTTGCGGCCAGGCGATGTTAATAATCCTAATTATTGCCCTTATCACCAAACAGTGGGTCACCTGATCGAGAATTGCTACGTCTTCAAAAACTGGGTTGAAGACCAATATCAACAGGGGAAGTTCACGCTGTCTGAAAGCTGGAAGGTGAGCCCGCCACAACCGCACGCTCCGAGAAAGATGGATACGCCGGGGGCATCATGCTCAGTCATAGAGAAAGCCCCATAGACCGAAAAGTTAGTAAACTAGAGATTCGCCTCAAATATGGCGACGGTGGACCGAAACGTCCCTAAACTAACAGTGGACCGAAATGTCCTTAAACTAACGGCGGACCGCAATGTCCTAAAACTTGCAAACGACCGAAACGTCTTTAAACTACTACAGCAGCATCCTCAGGCTGACAAAAAAAACGGTATGTCCATAAGCGAAATGGGCACGGATGAAAACCCGAAAGGGCTCCGTGAGTAAAAATAGCAGGGCTACCGGCGAGTGTTCATGAAAACCCGAAAGGGCGCGACCTCGTAAAAAAAAAGAATAAAAAGAATTAAAAAAACGGTATGTCCATAAGCGAAATGAGCACGGATGAAAACCCGAAAGGGCTCCATGAGTAAAATCAGCAGGGCTACCGGCGAGTGTTTGTGAAAACCCGAAAGGGCGCAACCTCGTTAAAAGACACTTACAAGGTCCTCTCGACCTTGTAAGGAGAAACCACCCGCGTGAGATCCTTACGACTCACAAGGGAGCAACACACTTAGGGATCCTCACGCTTCCTAAGGAGAAATTACACTTGCGAGATCCTCACGACTCGTAAGGAGAACTCTCTTATAGGACCCTCACGGCTCATAAGATTTGAAAGTCTTAAGTTACAGAGATCTGAACCTGTTCTTAAGCAACTCCCACAACCTTCGATATGGCCCTACAAGCGGCTCGATACTGACCCTTGTATACAATCCACGGGCGCGAATAAACATTTCCCTAACCAAGTCTCACCCATGACTGGGGATATGTTCATATAGTGAACAACCCTTATAAGTCCTCTCGACTTATAAGGAAAAAACCCTTTTGTAAGATCCTTACGACTTACGAGGGAACATGCACTTAGGAATCCTCACGATTCCTAAGGAGAAAACACACCTACAAGATCCTTACGACTTGTAGGGAGAAATACCTTTATGAGACCCTTACGGCTCATGAAGTCAAAAGCCTTAGTCAACAGGATCTTAACCCTAAGCCACCTTTGTTCGATATCGACAGAGACAAATGATGATTCACTCCTGGCAATATCCCAGTTGTAGCGATGTTGATGCCTAAACCGGTATCAAATTCCAAGCCCCTTTATGGCAAATGATGATTCGCTCCTGGCAATATTCCAGTTGTAGCGATGCTGATGCTGATGCTGAGATTGGCGTCAGATTCCAAGTTCCACACTTGCGATAAAAAAAAATCAGCGAGCCATACATGCATACGAAATAGCCGAAATGATGGGGCAACTTGTAATAAAAATCAGAAAGCAGAAATGTATCCATGCGAAATAACCGAAATAATGGGGCAACTCGCAATAAAAAGTAGCGAGTGAAAATAAAATAAATAGCCGAAATGATTGGGCACCGCGAAAAATAGCCGAAATGATTGGGTAATCGCGACCTTCGCGATATAAAAGCTGAAACGATAGAGCATCTCGGAAATACCAAAAAAAAATGATGAATGAAACTTTTTGCCCTACAGGTGAGATCACATCGATCCCTGTATACAATCCAGGGGCACAAACAAAAAGGGAACCATACCTTCCCAACAGGCTCCGCCAGAAAGTGAAGCCAAATCTCGACGGTTCACCAGCAACCTAGAGACAACCGCGACATTCGTCTCAATATAGAGAATGCAATGTCAGCAAACGAAGCAAAGGCCAAATTCCTAGCTTCAAGGTCTTAACGGTAAACCATATAAAGCCTGAAAGACAACTGGAGATCATCTCACACCAGCGCGAAATGGTCACCACTTCGACGTTCGTTGTTCCCCTCCGAATGGTGGCAGAGACGACATGAGGACGTCTAGCCTGAGATTCGGGGCAGATGCTATATGGTTTTATCCGTCTACCTCTCCGAAGATGCCAAGTTGATTTATGACACCGTGTATCGGAGGTTTAGACGGATGCGGCCGATGTAGCAGACTTCGTCAGATTCCCCCTCGCTAGAGAGGTTTTTGATTGTGGGGACGCTCTTCCCTGCAAGCGCAAGCCCTTGCAGTTAATTACGCTACCGCATCGCAGTAGCCACTTTCTCCTTCTCCAGAATTTCACTTCGTATCATGTGTGTTTGTTTTGTTTGTGGTTGCCCATGGATTGTATAAGGAGACTGAGTAATGCCGTCGCCCGTAGGACGTGGATTAGTCCAAATCCGTATTTACTTAGATTTGGATTTTGTGTTTTTAGTTTAAGGATATGTTAGCCGTATTGAGGCCAAGATCAACTTAAACGTTCGTTAAGGATACATTAGTCCTGTTTGAGACTAAGATCAACTTAACGTGGTGATCCATTTATTATATGGCCGTCAGGACTCATCACCTCTCTGACGTCGTTGAAGAATTACAACGATAGGTGTCAGAGGAGTTCAGAGATGTACCCTTGAACCAAAGTTGATTTGGAGTTTTATAGTCCATTTGAATGTTTAAGGGTACGTTAGCCGTATTTGGGGCTAAGATCAACTTAAACGGGACCGCTTAGGTCCGGCAAAAGAGCGTTTGGAGGCTCTATTGTTCCAGTTTAGGGACGTAGTGGTCCGTGTTCCAGTTTAAGGACGTGGTGGTCCATCGCCAGTTTAAGGACGTGGTGGTCCATTATTAGTTTAAGAACGTTTCGGTCCATCGCCAGTTTAGGGACGTGGTGGTCCATTATTAGTTTAAGAACATTTCGGTCCTATATTAGTTTAAGGACGTCTCGGTCCAATCATTAGTTTAAGGACGTTTCGGTCCGATATTAGTTTAGGGACGTCTCGGTCCATGAGTTTAGGGACCCCGCAGTCCATATTCATGTGTGGTCGTTGGGACCCGTCACCTCTCTGACGTCGTTGAAGGATTACAACGATGGGTGTCAGAGGAGTTTGGAGATGTACCCTCGAACCGGTCGTAAATTGATTTAAGTGAGCAAACTTGCTCAGTCAATTTAATTTGAGGACTTACTGCCAAAAATTGGGCTAAGTCCAGTTAAAAAAATATTCAACACTTTTATTTGTTGTTGGTCTGTTAGACCTGTGCCAGGGCTTGGCCCATTTTTAAAATAATGCATTGCATTATTTTCTATTTTTATTTGGACTAGGCTCTGCCCTTTTATAAATGATGCAGAGCATCCATTTTGTTTGGGCTCTCCTCTCTTTTTTTTATTGCTTTGCAATTTATTTTGGCCTGTTGGTCTTTTTGATTTGGGCCTGGCCCTTTAGGAAATGCACTGCATTTGTCAGGCGCTTTGCGCCAATTAGAGAGCGCAAGCGCTAGTAGTGTTGACACGTGTCGCGCAGGCGCAGTGCGCTGCGCTGCTGACACGTGGCGCACTCTCGTGAGTTGCGCCAATTACAGAGAGCAAAGCTCTATTTCAAAAGCGCGTAGCGCAAGTTGTTCTGTAGCTGACACGTGGCGCTCTCCCAAGAGCGCAACAGCGCCGTTTGGAAGTGCAAAGCACTAAGAATCTTTTAGATTCAAGAACAGAAGTGCAAAGCACTATTTGATTTCTTGATCTAATTTAGATCAAAGAAAAGACAAGTTTTTCTTGTTTTTCTTATCTCAAAAAACCAAAGGTTCATAAAAGTGCAAAGCACTATTTTATTATTATTATTTTTTTATTAAAGATCATTGATCTTGTTGTTAGATCTATGATCTGTTCATAAGAGAACTTTCTCTTTTTTCTAAAGGTTTTTACCTTTTTGTTCTTGAGGAGTTCTTTAGAGTTCTCTTTCTCTTCTTTTTTTTAAAGAAAATGTTGATGCTTTGAATTGAGTTCTGGGGTCCTTTTTATAGTGATCATAAACTAGTTAAATTTGTTAAAGAGATCTTTCTCTGAGTGATTTGGGGAATTTTCCCTACTGTTGGATCTTTGATCCAAAGGCCTCTGTTTTACAGAAGAAAATCTTCTTGTTTTAACAAGAACAGAAAAGATTTCTTTAAAATCTCAATTCTGTTTTGCGCAAACGCCCCAGCGCGTGACACGTGTCGCGCAGCGCACAGCGCAGCGCAACTGCGCTAGCGTATCTGCGCTGACACGTGTCGCGCAGCGCACAGCGCAGCGCAACTGCGCTAGCGCATCTGCGCTGACACGTGTCGCGCAGCACACAGCGCAGCGCAACTGAAGCGTTGCTTCCTTTAATTTTAGTTTAAATAGAGCTTTGCTCTGATTGGGTGCGCTGTTTTGGGCGCTGCGCTTATGTGTCTGCGCTGGACATGTGGCGCGTTGCGCGCAGCGCAAAGAATTTGAAGCGTTGCTTCATTTATTAAAGTTTAAATCTTCCAAGCAGAGCTTTGCTCTGATTGAGGGAAAATGAAGCGTTGCTTCATCTCCCGCCTCGGAATTTGAGCAGAGCTTTGCTCTGATTGGGGTAAACAAATGCCCCCCCACCGTTGCGCTTACGTAGCCCCAAACATGAGCGCAACGGTGGCGGAATTCCAACCGCCGTGGCAACTTTTGGAACTTGAAGAGGTACTTGATGCCTATAAATAAGACCTTTGGTCCCCTACAGATGCTTATCATCTTTCAGATTTTTGTTTTCGAAAAACTTCAGAGCTTTGCTCTTGCCTTCAAGAACTCCAGAGCTTTGCTCTCCTTTCCAAAGTTTTTTTTTAGAAAAACTTTAGGTAAAATTGATTCTTAGATTAGATTAATTTTAATTAATCTTAACCAACAGAGCTTTGCTCTCATAGATCTTCTGATCTAAAGAAAATCCTTTCGGGGTTTCACCAGCAGAGCTTTGCTCATTTTCAAAGTTAGAAACCTTAAGTAAAATTAATGTAAATCAAATTAATTTAAATTAATCTCAACCAAAGGGCTTTGCTCTCACAGATCTTTTGATCTAAAGGGATCCCCATTGGGGTTTCATAAACAGAGCTTCGCTCTCAGAAAAAACTTATAGATCTGCAGAGCTTTTGTTCATGGGTTCTAATCCCTGAACAGAGCTTTGCCCTCGAGGAATTTAGCCCTCTGTGTATATTATTTTTCTTCTATTGCTAATCTTCCTGTGGTATTTCCTCCAGGTATAATGGCGGTGCATCTATACAGTTTGCACGAGTTCATCACCTATGACGATATCCGCGCACAGGGTCGTCAACAAAACCAGGAGTTTACAGACGCTCAATGTGCAGAGGTCATGGGTCGTCTGAACGCAAGCGGTGGTTGGCTGCTTCCTCGTCGTTCGGCTTTCTTGAAAGTCGTGCTGGGAGCAATATGGAGAGCACTTCCGGGTCTTCACGAGGCCCTATCGCTCAATGCGCTGGATGATGCTGAAGACAAGGTGCATTCAGTGTACCTGACGGGGCTGATCTTGAAGAAACGGCGGGACAGCCTCATTGACATCCTACATCAAATCTTCCAGCAGACGACGATAGTTGCTGCTTATCGAAGGCCGGGAGGGCTTGCCGAGGATCTTGACACAGAGGAGCGCGAGAGGCTGCGCATAAGAATAATTAGAAAGGTCAGAAGAACTCTGGATGGCC
The DNA here is from genome assembly GCA_030015575.1 of Agapanthus africanus. Lineage (NCBI taxonomy): Eukaryota > Viridiplantae > Streptophyta > Magnoliopsida > Asparagales > Amaryllidaceae > Agapanthus > Agapanthus africanus. Next base: position 762,950,273 of record CM057337.1, read on the forward strand.
TTACTTTTGAATTCCTCAATCCGTGCCCCGGATCTGAGATTATACCGTTGTAATAATTTGAATAATGTTTCTTATTCATTGCTTTTATGATTGTAAGAATTTTTAGCAATATGAATGGAAACCCCTTTTTTTTCAGCTTGTCTTATTTCTCGTCCTGAGTCTTCTGCCCATGCATAAATGAGTGCGTCTCGAACGCTTGATCAAATGTAAATCAGATGTTCTTTCTGTCATTTTCTTCTTTCTTTTATTGTTAGCAGGCTGTCTTAATAACCATGGTTGACGGATGATTAGAGCGAGTATCCCGACCCTCTCAAGAAACAGCGATGGCTTAGGCCGCAGGTTCAGATCTGCTGCCTGAGACTTTTCAACTCTATGAGCCGTGAGGGTCTCATAGAGACTTTTCTCCCTACGGATCGAGAGGATCTCGTAGGTGGGTTTTTCTCCTTAGGAATCGTGAGGACTCCTAAGTGTGGTTTTCTCTTATAAGTCGTAAGGATCCTATAAGAGAATTTTTCCCTCTTACGAGTCGAGAGGGCCCGTAAGCGGTTGTTTCCCTCCTTGTCGAGATTCGACTTTAGAGAGTGAGACCCGTGAATAGTATTCAAGAGATCTTTTTGGATCGACTTGCAGGGTCCCATTGTTCAGGAAGCAAGTTTTTTAGTCCCTGCTGCCTGAGGCTTCATCTTGCAAGTTGAGACGAATCGGGAATTTCCCGCGGAGACACTGGTTTCTCTGCGAGCCGACGCGAATCAGGAGGTTCTCGTCAAGAAGTGTTTGTATCCGTGAGTCGAGGAATTTTCTAGGGATTATTTGTTTCCCAAGCGCCAAGGATTATTTGTTTCCTTGGGGTTTGAAACGAGTCGAGAATTTCCCACGGAGGCACTGGTGGCTCTGCGAGTCGACGCGGATCAGGAGGCTCTCGTCAAGGAGTGTTTGTATCCGTGAGTCGAGGAATTTGCTAGGGATTATTTGTTTCCCAAGCGCCAAGGATTATTTGTTTCCTTGGGGTTTGAAACGAGTCGAGAATTTCCCACGGAGGCACTGGTGGCTCTGCGAGTCGACGCGGATCAGGAGGCTCTCGTCAAGGAGTGTTTGTATCCGTGAGTCGAGGAATTTGCTAAGGATTATTTATTTCCCTAGCGCCAAGGATTATTTGTTTCCTTGGGGTTTGAAAATAGTCGAGAATTTCCCACGGAGGCATTGGTGGCTCTACGAGTCGACGCGGATCAGGAGGCTCTCGTCAAGGAGTGTTTGTATCCGTGAGTCGAGGAATTTGCTAAGGATTATTTGTTTCCCTAGCGCCAAGGATTATTTGTTTCCTTGGGGTTTGAAACGAGTCGAGAATTTCCCACGGAGGCACTGGTGGCTCTGTGAGTCGACGCGGATCAGGAGGCTCTCGTCAAGGAGTGTTTATATCCGTGAGTCGGGGAATTTGCTAGGGATTATTTGTTTTCCAAGTGCCAAGGATTATTTGTTTCCTTGGGGGTTGAAACGAGTCGAGAATTTCCCACGGAGGCACTGGTGGCTCTGCGAGTCAACGCGGATCAGGAGGCTCTCATCAAGGAGTGTTTGTATCCGTGAGTCGAGGAATTTGCTAAGGATTATTTGTTTCCCTAGCGCCAAGGATTATTTGTTTCCTTGGGGTTTGAAACGAGTCGAGAATTTCCCACGGAGGCACTGGTGGCTCTGCGAGTCGACGCGGATCAGGAGGCTCTCATCAAGGAGTGTTTGTATCCGTGAGTCGAGGTGTTTGCTAAGGATTATTTGTTTCCCTAGCGCCAAGGATTATTTGTTTCCTTGGGGTTTGAAACGAGTCGAGAATTTCCCACGGAGGCACTGGTTGCTCTGCGAGTCGACGCGGATCAGGAGGCTCTCGTCAAGGAGTGTTTGTATCCGTGAGTCGAGGAATTTGCTAAGGATTATTTGTTTCCCTAGCGCCAAGGATTATTTGTTTCCTTGGGGTTTGAAACGAGTCGAGAATTTCCCACGGAGGCACTGGTTGCTCTGCGAGTCGACGCGGATCAGGAGGCTCTCGTCAAGAAGTGTTTGTATCCATGAGTCGAGGAATTTGCTAAGGATTATTTGTTTCCCTAGCGCCAAGGATTATTTGTTTCCTTGGGGTTTGAAACGAGTCGAGAATTTCCCACGGAGGCACTGGTGGCTCTGCGAGTCGACGCGGATCAAGAGGCTCTCGTCAAGGAGTGTTTGTATCCGTGAGTCGAGGAATTTGCTAAGGATTATTTGTTTCTTCGGAGTTGGACTGAACCGTCAAGACTTGGCTTCGTCTTCTGGCGGAGCCTGTTGGGAAAGTATAGTTCCCTCTTTGTTTACGCCCTTGGATTGTATACAGGGATCGATGTGATCTTAACTGTAGGGCTAAAGTTTTATCATTTCTTTTTTTTTTGTTTCATTTCCGCGATGCTCTATCATTTCAGCTTTTATATCGCGAAGGTCGCGATTGCCCAATCATTTCGGCTATTTTTCGCGGTGCCCAATCATTTCGGCTGTTTATTTTATTTTTACTCGCTGCTTTTTATTGCGAGTTGCCCAATCATTTCGGCTATTTTTATTTTTACTCGCTGCTTTTTATTGCGAGTTGCCCAATCATTTCGGCTATTTTTTTAATTTTTACTCGCTACTTTTTATTGCGAGTTGCCCAATCATTTTGGCTATTTTTCATGCATGCATTTTCACTTGCTGCTTTTTATTGCAAGTTGCCCCATCATTTCGGCTATTTCATATGCATGTGCGGCCTACTGGCTTTTTCGCCATAAACCTGAAATTAGACGCCGATCTCGGCATCAGCACCGCTACAACTGGGATATTGCCAGGAGCGAATCATCATCTGCTTCTGTCGATGTCGAACAAGGGTGGCTTAGCGAACAGGGTTAAGGTCCTGTCGACTAACGCTTTTGACTTCATGAGCCGTAAGGTTCTCACAAAGGTATTTCTCCCTACGAGTCGTGAGGATCTTGTAGGTGCATTTTCTCCTTATGAATCGTGAGGATTCCTAAGTGTTTGTTCCTCTGTAAGTCGTAAGGATCCTACAGGAGGGTTTTCTCCTTGTAAGTCGAGAGGACTTATAAGGGTTGTTCGTCATGCGAACATATCCCCAGTCTCGGATGGGACTTGATTAGGGAAATATTTATTCGCGCCCATGGATTGTATACAAGGGTCAGTATTGAGCCACTTGTAGGGCAATATCGGGAGTTGTGGGAGTTGCTTAAGCACAGGTTTAGGTCTCTGTAACTTAAGACTTTCAAATCTTATGGGTCGTGAGGGTCCCATAAGAGAGTTCTCCTTACGAGTCGTGAGGATCTCGCAAGTGTATTTTCTCCTTAGGAATCATGGGGATCCCTAAGTGCGTTGCTCCCTTGTGAGTCGTAAGGATCTCACGCGGGTGGTTTCTCCTTACAAGGTCGAGAGGACCCTATAAGTGTCCTTTAACGAGGTTGCGCCCTTTCAGGTTTTCACAAACACTCGCCGGTAGCCCTGCTGTTTTTACTCACGGAGCCCTTTCGGGTTTTCATCCGTGCCCATTTTGCTTATGGACGTAACGCTTTTTTTTTATATTCTTTTTATTTTTATATATTTTTTACGAGGTCGCACCCTTTCGGGTTTTCGCGAACACTCGCCGGTAGCCCTGCTGTTTTTACTCACGGAGCCCTTTCGGGTTTTCATCCGTGCCCATTTTGCTTATGGACGTACCGCTTTTTTTTTATTCATTTCATTTTTATATATTTTTTTACGAGATCGCGCCATTTCGGGTTTTCACGAACACTCGCCGGTAGCCCTGCTGTTTTTACTCACGGAGCCCTTTCGGGTTTTCATCCGTGCCCTTTTTGCTTATGGACATACCGTTTTTTTTATTTTAATTTTATATGTTTTTTTTTATATCTCGTCAGCCTAAAAGATGTTGCGGTAGTAGTTTTAAGGACGTTTCGGTCCGCTATTAGTTTAAGGACGTTTCGGTCCGTCATGGAGAAGGCTGGCTACTGCTTATAAAGCTTGAGCTTAGGAAGATAGCGAGCGGACATAGTCGTCGTCATCTACCATTGACCTAGGCTGTGGCTCATTAAGCGTAGTATTTCTTTAGGAAGCGACCGTTTATTGGCCTAAAAGGCCTTTCACCGTGCATGTCCATGAGTAGATAGGCCCCATCCTGGTAGACCTTATCTATGATGTACGGGCCTTCATAGTTTGGCTCAAACTTTCCCCGCTTGGCGCGATTGGGGATCATAGGCCTTTTGATCACTAGCACAAGTTCGCCTTGGCGGAATGTCCTCGGTCGGGTTAATCTTTCATATGAGCGCGTCATCTTTGCTTTATAAGCTTCCAGATTTTGTTGCGCTATGAGCCGGGTTTCATCAAGGGCGTCAAGCTCCTCAAGCCGAAGGTGAGCATTTTCTTCATCCGTCAGCTCGTAGTGGACTGCCACTCGTAGAGAGGGTAACTCTATCTCGAGGGGGAGCATTGCTTCCTTCCCAAATACCAACGCGTACGGCGTTGTGTTCGTGGTCGTCTTGAACGTAGTTCGATACGTCCAAAGAGCCTCTTGCAGTCTCTCATGCCAGTCTCTCGTGCCAGTCTCTCTTATTTCGGGACACCGTTTTCTTTATGATCTTCGTCAAGGTCTTGTTGAAGGCCTCAGCTAGACCGTTAGCTCGCGGATTATAAACCGAGGAATATCTCCAGTCTATATTGTGCTGCTGCGCAAAGCGACTGATTTTGTGGCTTCTGTAAGCTGGCCCGTTATCGGAGATGATCCGTCGCGGAGTTCCAAACCGATATATGACATGCGTCTTGAAGAAATGGAGGATATTCTCCATCTTAACCTCTCTTAACGGTACTGCTTCTGCCCATTTAGAGAAGTAGTCAGTCGTCTCCAGGATGAAACGATGTCCCCTAGACGATGCTGGTTCGATAGGGCCGACTATGTCAGTTCCCCACATCTCGAACGGCCAACTAGCCACTGTCAGATGTAATGGATTTGGATGCTGATGGATGAAATCCCCATGAATTTGACATGAGTGACACTGCTTCGCATGAATTCGAGGCAGTCCTGAATCATCGTGGGCCAGTAGTAGCCCATCCGTTTGATCTTCAACTTCATCTTTGGGCCCGCTTGGTGAGAACCGCAGAGTCCGTCGTGAACTTCCTGGACGACTCTTTTCGCTTCGTCAGGTCCTAAGCATCTCAGCCACAGAGAATCAAACGACCTCTTGTACAGAGTATCATTGACGAAGGCGAAAGACAAAGCTCGTTTCATGAGCTGATGTCTTGTGGACGCTTCTTCAGGCATTCGGTGGGATTTAAAGTAGTCTATGAAGACTTCTCTCCAATCCTCGGTATTTTCCCAATCTTTTACTTGCAGGGTCGTCTGCTCGTTCGCTCCTTTTTCTTCGGATGATTCCGGAGATATTTCTGCTGGGGCAAGCACCCGACGGCTTTGTACCATGATTCTGACGTCATCGAGGTTCTCATCAGCCAACTCTTTAGCAAGTTTGGCCAACGCGTCTGCTTTGCTGTTTTCCGCGCGCGGTATGTTCTCCAAAGTATAGGAGGGAATTTGGGTTAACAGTTGTTGCACCTTTTCCCCGTACTTCACCAACTCCGGTTTGCATGTTTGGTAGTCGCCGTTTACTTGACTAACGACCAGTTGAGAATCTCCGTATATGAGGAGGTTTTCAATTCCCATGTTGATGGCGATCTCAAGACCTTCTATCAAGGCTTCATATTCGGCTTTGTTATTCGTCCTCGGCTCTGTTAAGGAGAAGGCGAAGCGCATAATCCCTCCTTGTGGAGTTACGAAGATGAGGCCTACTCCCGACTTGATTATAGGGGTACTTTGTTTGCGCTTTTTCATGGAAGATGCTCCGTCGAAAAAAAGCTCCCATCGGGTATCACCACCATCGATTGCGTCGAACGCATGTTCGTCTGGTAGATCGCAGCTCGGAGGAGAATCGGCGGGTATCGGATGCTCAGCAAGGAAGTCGGCGATGGCCTGGCCTTTCACTGCCTTGAGAGGTTGATACGTTATCGAGAACTCCATCAAGAGCAGAGCCCATTTAGCGAGTCGACCTGTTAGTATGGCCTTTGACATTAAATACTTGAGAGGGCCCACCTTTGAAATGAGACGGACCTCATGCGCCAACGCATAATGTCTGAGCTTTGTTATCGCGAAGATCAACGCCAGGCAGTGTTTTTCAATGGGGGAGTAGTTGTTTTCTGCCCCCAGCAGAACTCGACTTAAGTAGTAGAGTGCTCTTTCTTTCCCTTGATCGTTCTCTTGTGCTCATAATGCGCCTAAGGAACCTTCGAGGGCGGTTGTATAAAGAATGAGGGGTTTTCCCTTGACCGGAGCAGCCAACACCGGCGGGTTCTGCAGGTACTGTTTAATTTCGTCCAGCGCGCCTTGGCATTTTTGGTCCCAGACGAACGGGGTTCCCTTCTTCATCAGGTGGCTGTAAGGACGACACTTTCCTGAAAGGTTGGCTATAAATCGCCGTATATACGCGAGCTTCCCTTGGAGAGACCGCAGCTGTTTGAGAGTCCTTGGCGAAGGCATTTCCATGATTGTCTTGATCTTGGACGGATCTATTTCGATACCCCGGTGTCGGAAGATGAATCCCAGGAATTTGCCCAAGGAAACTCCGAATGCACATTTGAGAGGGTTCATCTTCAAGTTGTATTGCCGAAGGCGTTGAAATACAGTTTTTAGGTGCTCGAGATGTTCCTCATACGATTTGCTCTTAACCACGAGGTCGTCAATATAACATTCGACGATTTCATGTATAAGGCCATCGAAGATCTTCGTCATAGCCCTTTGGTAAGTGGCACCGGCGTTCTTTAATCCGAAGGGCATTACTTTATAACAGAATATTCCCAAAGGGGTCCGGAAAGCGGTATGCTTCTGGTCTTCAGGATGCATTTTTATCTGATTATACCCTGATGAGCCGTCCATGAAGGAGAAAACCTGATGAGTGGACGTGTTGTCTATCATCAGTTCGGTGACTGGTACTGGGAAATCGTCTTTCGGGCAGGCTTTATTGAGATCTCGGAAGTCCACGCATATACGCACTGTCCCATTTTTCTTCATCACTGGGACAATGTTGGCGATCCATTCAGGGTATTGAACTTCCTGGATGAAGCCAGAGTCGATTAACTTTTTGACCTCGGCGTTGATGCTCATCTCAAGCTCGAGCCGCATTTTTCTCGGCGCCTGTTTGACTGGCTTGACGTCCGGGGATATCTCCAATTTATGCACGGCAATTTCTGGATCTAGTCCCGGCATTTCGGAATAGTTCCATGCGAAGCAATCTCTGTGCTGCATAAGCAGGTCTTTTAATAAAGCCACCTTCTCTTCAGATAGCAGCTCGCTGATGAATGTCGGTCGTGGGTCATTCGCTGTTCCCAACTCAATTTTCTTAAGGTTATCTGCAGTGGTATGAATTCCATCTTCCAGCTCTTTTGGCGCTGGTGGAAATTCTGAGATTACCTCGTCGTTGCTGTTTTCGAAGCACCAGGGAAGGTCGTCCATGTCCTCGGGCTCTTCTTTTAATATTGTAATCATGTGACAGGTGCGAATTCGCTTCCAATCCCAATGTGGAACCGGTTCTTCTTTCGTGGCCTTGGGCTCGTGCTTCCGTGGCGGCGCTACCCTCCAGCTGTCAGACAGAGTGAATTTGTCAAGCTGATACTGATCTTCAACCCAATTTTTGAAGGTGAACCAGTCCTCGAGAGGGTGCCCTATCACTCGGTGATAAAAGCAATAGTCCGGATGAGAGACTTCGCCTGCTTGTTCAGGGTGTTTAGACTCCGGTAGTGCAAGCATCCGATGTTTTAAAGCGAGGTCAAGTATTTTCTTCGTCTTGTCCCGAGGAAACGAGTACGCTCGACCCATCTTCTTCATGAGTGATAGATCAATAACGCTCGACTCCCGTTTGCGTGGCTTCTTAGCCCTGCTTTGTTGCTGTTGAGATCTTTTTTGGCCTTTCGACTTATTTCTGCTTTTGTGCCGAGCCTTTTTTATAACAGGTTGACAAAGAGCGGCATTTTCATCTTTCACGGCCTGTTGAAGGAGACGTTGCGTTCTGGCTTTCTCGTAGATGGCCATTTCGCGATTATGGTCGTCCCGGACGTTTTGACCTGCTTCCCTTATGAGCTTGTCCATTTGTTCTTCGAACGACGGACTGGGCTCTTTTGCATTTGGAACTTTCACTGTCTCAGGATTAACGTCCTCCCATTGAGCATCCACTTCTTCATCGAAGTCATACATGACATAGCAGCTGTTTAGTAGCTCTCGTTTCTTTGATCAGATATATCCAGGTCCTTTTGTCTCCATTTTCCCATTAGGCAGTTTGCGTTGAGTCCCGGGAACGTTCCAGAATTTGTCATAGAACTTGGCTTTTCGAACGGTCTGCTTGAAGGATATCCCCTGGCATTTCAGCAGCTTTTTCAAACCCTCCATATAATATCTGGGGAGACGGATGGGCTGAAACCTATCAAGCGTAGGGTCCGCGCCATGCCAGATTTCTTTCTCCACTCTGGTTTCTTCAGAGCGGTAGAATAGAATTGCTTTTTCGCTTTCTCGCCTGGGAGGGATATAGAACGTTTGCAGCTCCTCCATACTGTAGATATCAAGTGCATCCAGCTCTTTATGGTGTTTAAGCGGCACTATGGCGACTTGTAGATTTTGCCCTTCGTCAGCGGACGTTCGTATTGAAGGTCGAGTAGAGAATACAGCATAGATCTCATCTTCCGAGTCGCTACCAAAGATCAAAGTAGGAGCGGACGGTCCTGGCTTGTTGTGTTGGGGCGGACCCGAATACACTATCTCCTCTTCCTCCTCGGTATCACTGCCGAAGACAGGGATGGTGGCATTAGTTTTATTCTCCGGCTTGTAACACTTCTCCGTATCTTTGAAATCCGGTAAGAATTATTTGGCATCTTCGTATTTGCGGACTTCGTTCACAGAGAACGGGTTCAGTTCTCCCGTCACGGTATACTCGAAACCATCCTTAAAATACTTCATACACTGATGTTGTGTAGAAGGGATGATGTTGTACTCGTGTAACCATGGTCGGCCGAGCAAAGCGTTGTAGCATGTCTTGGCATCTATGACGTGGAACTTAATGTCCGTGACGAGCAGCCCGAAGCGTAGCGTCAGTATCACAGACCCAAGAGTTCTTGATGACTGGGTGTCGAACCCGGAGATGGTGATCTTGTCACGAGCAAGGTGCTGGACGCTCATGCAGATTTCTTTTAAGACTCGTACATTGAGGAGATTAACGGAGGATCCATTGTCGATCAGGATTTTGCCTATCTTTATATCGTGACAGTATCCTGAGACATAGAGGGGGCGATTGTGTTCGCACGTCCCAAGGAGAAGGTCCTCGTCGCCGAAAGTGACATCGGTCGTGTGCACTTCCTCCAATTCATCCTTCATCTTTTCCTCGGCCAGGCACGCTTGGAATTGTTCCGGATCTTGGAGTGCCTTAATTAACGAATCTCTCGCCTCCTTTGATAGCAAAAGAGCGTCAAGAATGCTGAGCTGTGAGGGTAGCTTTCTCAGATGCGCTAAGACGTTGTAATCCACCTTATTCTTCTTCGGCGGGTCCTTGGCGGCTAGCTCTTCCACCACTTGGCCGTCTAAGACGATATCTTCAGAGACATTTTCTTTCCCTTTATCTTTTCTGTTTAAGGGTCCGAGGTTCTTCTCAGGCAGCATGCGGTTACGTAGCCGGATATTTTCGCAGACCTTCGGCTCTTTTTCTTTTCCCGAAGTGGATTCTTTAAAGAGGGGGCCAAGCTCCAGCTCCTTATCAGAATCGCTTCCGAACGTGAGCACTTATGATCTCCCGGTGCTGACCATGTGACAATTGCCGGTGGTTCTGTTAAGCCCTTCGGTCGTATCGTTCCGTTCTCGGCGAGTCTTGCGCTTTTCCCGCTTAAAATGCTGCCGGTGAGCAACATATCATTGCCACCATCTATCGAAAGCTTTGCACTCTTCAGTGGGGTGCGAAATCTTCCGATGATACAAGCAATAGGAGGGGTGCGTTTCCACTTCACCGGTGATGTTTCCTTCAGAGGATGGTAGCTTCATGCCCATTGATATGGCCTTATCAAACCTTTTTCCTCATCTTGAATTGGCTTTTGTCCGCAGTGGGTGTACTTCGCTCTAGCGGGAGTATCTCAATTCTTTCGTCAAGGTGCTGACGTTTGGCCCTTTCGAATATAACCTCCTCGCGCTCCCGATCAGCTCTGCTTTTTAATCGAGCTTCGTTGAGGAATGCGTCAATTTCCTCATCTGATGGCCCCAGAATTTTTGATTCCGGATCTGCCCCCAGTGTTTCAGTACAAGAAGTCTCCTCATCGTTCGTGAACGAATGGGAAATCATATGACAGCTCGCCACGCATTCTTCAGATTCATCTGACGAACTTTCTCCCTCACCTTCCTCTTGAAAGACGTGGTTGAGAAACTCTCGGAATGTAATGGGAGTCCGTGCCTTCTGGTTGTATTCCTCCAGCGCGTCAATTTGTTTTTGCAGGTCCATGCGCTTGTCGCCAGGCTTCACGGGCTTCTTTGACTTCTTTTTCTTCTTCTTCGAGGATTTTGACGGCTGGTTGCGAGTGCTTGAGCCACCACCATCGGTCTTTGGGGTTGGACGTGGCTTCAACATCCCTTCAATGACCTGCGGTTCCAACGGGTTCTTCCATTTGATCGCTGGGCATGTCTGAAGATCGTTTAGCCTCCTCTTTGTCTTGGCTGATAGTACAACCTCCCAAGGAGCTTCTTCAACGACGGAGCATGTTGCCCCCGGCGTATTCGTCCCCTTAGAGGTATGGGGTTGCGGGGGATTCACCTTCCATTTGTCAGATAATGCGAACTTGCCCTGTCGGTACTGGTTTTCAAGCCAATTTTTGAAAACGTAGCAATCCTCGATCGGATGACCCAGTACTCGATGATAAGGACAGTAGTTGGGCTCGTTGACGTCACTTGGTTGCAACGGACGTTTTGGATCCGGCAGATTTATGAGTCTGTTGCGTAATGCCAGCTCGAATAACCTTCTCGTTTTATCACAAGGAAACGAGTAAGGACGTCCTAGCCTCTCCTCAAGGCCTAAGTACGGACGCACATTATTTTGACGAGCAACCGGTTTCGAGTAGCTCGGTTGTTGTTAAGCATTAGCGACAACGATCGCTTTTCCCATCCCCTTGTCATTTCGGGAGTCCGGCTTTGGGAGAGGAGGTTTATGGCCCATCTGATCCATCTGTGCTAGCTTGTCAATCAAGGCCTGGAAGGTAGTCGGCTTGAAAAACATCATAAACTGCGAGATGGTTGCTTGTGGATCGAGGGTTCCCACAAACATACCCACTGCGGGAGCTTCTTCAATGCGCTGCTCGCACTTCGACCATAAGTTCCGCCACCGTATAGCGTACCGAACCCATGTCTCGCCTAGTTTTACCCTGGCGTTAATCAGTGCCGTCATCGGGGTACCTTCACTGGCGCTTGCAAAACGCTGAGTAAACAACAGCTCCATCTCCGCGAAGGTCTTGATCGAGTCGTTCGGGAGCTCAGAGTACCACTCGAACGCCGTATCTGATAAACTTCCAACAAACTGGCAAAGCAACAGCTTGTTGTCACCGCCGGTGTTGCCGCAGAGTGCCCTGAACTGGGCAACGTGCTGGTGAGGATTGCCTGTCCCCTTGTAGACATGGAACTTAGGAATTGTGTAACCGGGTGGGTACTTGATTTGGTCGTACCAACTTGGATATGGCCGCCCCGTTTTTACGACCTGACCCGCTGCTTCCGTCGTTTGATGGACCCGGATCTGCTGAGCTATGTATTCGTCCAGATCGGCTTTAGAGATTGTCTCTTCTTTAGCTGCTGACAGAGCTGGCGGAGGATTCGACGTCTCTCCCCTATCGTCTTCAAGGATGATCGGGGGATCTTCAGCAGGCGGATCTTGTTGAATCATCATACCCACCATATCCTGGAACAGGAGGGCCATTTTCTTTATGTTGGCTGCCTGTTCCGCGGCTTCTTTATCTTTCTTCTCCAGTACGCGACGAAGGAATTCAGCGTCAGTTTCTTGTTCTTGACGCTCGTCCGAGGACGTTTCAGGGGTTTCTTTTGGCCCTGTAAGTGCGGTCATAGCGTTCCTCATCTCTTGGAGCTTCTGCTGCTGCTCCTGAGCCTTGATCACTGACCTCGTGTGCGGTCTATGACCTGTTGATAGACGGTATGAACTACAATGCCCCCTGACTTAGGGCGTTTGGGTTCACCTCCTTTGGTATTTACTGCAGGTGTAGGGACTTTCTCTGGCCTCCTTCTCTTATGGACCGTTGAAGTTAAAAGGGCTGTTGCAGTGGGCACCCTAGCGATTGTCGTCCTTTGCTGTTTAAGAGGACGATCTTTTTCTTCTTGCACTTTCTCCTTTTTCTGTTGACGATAGTGACCTGGGTCAATCACGGAGTCTTGGACCCTCCGCCAAACCTTGTATATTTTTTAGGACAGCCGTTGAGGGGGCTGTTCCTGCTTTGTTTCTGGAACTTTCCCCACGGGTGGAGGAGATCTTTTCAATGTAGCGGTTGGAGAATTCTTACGTACCCTCCTCAGCAGTTCAAAGCTGTTCCCAGTTGGAACAGCAGCGTTGACTTCTACCACTGGAGCCGGTGGAGTTAGCCCTGAGGGGGAGTTGCCCGCTGCCTTCCTCACTCGTCACCAATGGCGACGTCGAGCATGACGAGCCGTTGGGACTGGCTCGAAGATTGAGACAGCTTCTTTTTGCCCCCTGTCTGAATGAGGCGCCGCTGGTGTTAACCTCTTAAAGACTGAAGTTGTCTTTTGAGGGATGATATTCAACCTGTCGAAGACAGATCCTCGAGCAGGGGCAGGAGCAGGAATCGTCAGTCTTGAAAAGACTGACTCTTTGACAGGGGAAGCCGCCTTGACGACTTCTGGAGCATTCCTTGGGACAGCCAATTTAGAGTTCTGATCCAGCCTGGCGAAAACCGAGGCTGTTGGTTTGGCAGTGGGCGACCCGTTGACAGGGGTCGTCGTAGCAGTGAGCCGGTCGAAGACCGACTTCTTGTTCACTTCCGATGCAGGTATTGGCTCAGAGAAGCTTGTAGGTGGGATCATGGTCCCGAAGAACAGGCCAGTGGTGGCTTGGGTCACCTGGTCTACCGGCAGAGCGAGGAAGGAAGCCGCTTGGGGCCTATATGCTACACTTCCTGGTGAGGTGGAGCGTCCGTTGCAGTGGCATTTCGAGCAGTTGGTGCAGTTAAATGCCATTGAATCTTGAGTTCTGCGCCAGGCAAAAGACCAAATCTTAGTAACTTGAAATCCAAAGGCAACCATTTAACAAACCGCGATTGTTTCGCGAAGACAACACACGAAGTGTGGAGTGGAAAGAGGAAAAGGTCCCACCGGGCGTGCCAGAATCTGTTCCCCTCCGAATGGCGGTGGAGACGACGTGAGGACGTCTAGCCTGAGATTCGGGGCAGATGCTATATGGTTTTATCCGTCTACCTCTCCGAAGATGCCAAGTTGATTTATGACACCGTGTATCGGAGGTTTAGACGGATGTGGCCGATGTAGCAGACTTCGTCAGATTCCCCCTCGCTATAGAGGTTTTTGATTGTGGGGACGCTCTTCCCTGCAGGCGCAAGCCCCTGCAGTTAATTACGCTACCGCATCGCTGTAGCCACTTTCTCCTTCTCCAGAATTTCACTTCGTGTCGTGTGTGTTTGTTTTGTTTGTGGTTGCCTATGGATTGTATACGGAGACTGAGTAATGCCATCGCCCGTAGGACGTAGATTAGTCTAAATCCGTATTTACTTAGATTTGGGTTTGGTGTTTTTAGTTTAAGGATATGTTAGCCGTATTGAGGCCAAGATCAACTTAAACGTTCGTTAAGGATACGTTAGTCCTGTTTGAGACTAAGATCAACTTAACGTGGTGATCCATTTATTATATGGCCGTCAGGACTCGTCACCTCTCTGACGTCGTTGAAGAATTACAACGATAGGTGTCAGAGGAGTTCAGAGATGTACCCTTGAACCAAAGTTGATTTGGAGTTTTATAGTCCATTTGAATGTTTAAGGGTACGTTAGCCGTATTTGGGGCTAAGATCAACTTAAATGGGACCGCTTAGGTCCGGCAAAAGAGCGTTTGGAGGCTCTATTGTTCCAGTTTAGGAACGTAGTGGTCCATGTTCCAGTTTAGGGACGTGGTTGTCCATCGCCAGTTTAAGGACGTGGTGGTCCATTATTAGTTTAAGGACGTTTCGGTCCATCGCCAGTTTAGGGACGTGGTGGTCCATTATTAGTTTAAGGACGTTTCGGTCCTATATTAGTTTAAGGACGTCTCGGTCCAATCATTAGTTTAAGGACGTTTCGGTCCGATATTAGTTTAGGGAAGTCTCGGTCCACGAGTTTAGGGACCCCGCAGTCCATATTCATGTGTGGTCGTTGGGACCCGTCACCTCTCTGACGTCATTGAAGGATTACAACGATGGGTGTCAGAGGAGTTCGGAGATGTACCCTCGAACCGGTCGTAAATTGATTTAAGTGAGCAAACTTGCTCAGTCAATTTAATTTGAGGACTTACTGCCAAAAATTGGGCTAAGTCCAGTTAAAAAAATATTCAACACTTTTATTTATTGTTGGTCTGTTAGACCTGTGCCAGGGCTTGGCCCATTTTCAAAATAATGCATTGCATTATTTTCTATTTTTATTTGGACTAGGCTCTGCCCTTTTATAAATGATGCAGAGCATCCATTTTGTTTGGGCTCTCCTCTCTTTTTTTTATTGCTTTGCAATTTATTTTGGCATGTTGGTCTTTTTGATTTGGGCCTGGCCCTTTAGGAAATGCACTGCATTTGTCAGGCGCTTTGCGCCAATTAGAGAGCGCAAGCGCTTGTAGTGTTGACACGTGTCGCGCAGGCGCAGTGCGCTGCGCTGCTGACACGTGGCGCACTCTGGTGAGTTACGCCAATTACAGAGAGCAAAGCTCTATTTCAAAAGCGCGTAGCGCAAGTTGTTCTGTAGCTGACACGTGGCGCTCTCCCAAGAGCGCAACAGCGCCGTTTGGAAGTGCAAAGCACTAAGAATCTTTTAGATTCAAGAACAGAAGTGCAAAGCACTATTTGATTTCTTCATCTAATTTAGATCAAAGAAAAGACAACTTTTTCTTGTTTTTCTTATCTCAAAGAACCAAAGGTTCATAAAAGTGCAAACCACTATTTTATTATTATTTTTTTTTATTAAAGATCATTGATCTTGTTTTTAGATCTATGATCTGTTCATAAGAGAACTTTCTCTTTTTTCTAAAGGTTTTTACCTTTTTGTTCTTGAAGAGTTCTTCAGAGTTCTCTTTCTCTTCTTTTTTTTTAAGAAAATGTTGATGCTTTGAATTGAGGTCTGGGGTCCTTTTTATAGTACTCATAAACTAGTTAAATTTTTTAAAGAGATCTTTCTCTGAGTGATTTGGGGAATTTTCCCTACCGTTGGATTTTTGATCCAAAGGCCTCTGTTTTACAGAAGAAAATCTTCTTGTTTTAACAAGAACAGAAAAGATTTCTTTAAAATCTCAATTCTGTTTTGCGCAAACGCCCCAGCACGTGACACGTGTCGC
The DNA here is from genome assembly GCA_030015575.1 of Agapanthus africanus. Classification (NCBI taxonomy): domain Eukaryota; kingdom Viridiplantae; phylum Streptophyta; class Magnoliopsida; order Asparagales; family Amaryllidaceae; genus Agapanthus; species Agapanthus africanus. The sequence goes on from CM057337.1 coordinate 762,965,916, forward strand.
GCAGCGCACAGCGCAGCGCAACTGCGCTAGCGCATCTGCGCTGACACGTGTCGCGCAGCGCAAAGCGCAGTGCAACTGCGCTAGCGCATCTGCGCTGACACGTGTCGCGCAGCGCAGTGCTTGCGCAACTGAAGCGTTACTTCCTTTAATTTTAGTTTAAATAGAGCTTTGCTCTGATTGGGTGCGCTGTTTTGGGCGCTGCGCTGATGTGTCTGCGCTGCACACGTGGCGCGTTGCGCGCAGCGCAAAGAATCTGGAGCGTTACTTCATTTATTAAAGTTTAAATCTTCCAAGCAGAGCTTTGCTCTGATTGGGGGAAGATGAAGCGTTTCTTCATCTCCCGCCTCGGAATTTGAACAGAGCTTTGCTCTGATTTGGGTAAACATTCATCTCAACACAGCAGACGCAACACAATCAAACAAATGGAGCCACGGCAAAATCCCTAGTTCCAAATCTTGACGGTTCACCTGCAACCTAGAGACAACTGCGACGTTCGTCTCGATACAACAGACGAGATGTCAACCCAGCGTTCTTCCTCCAATAGGGATCAGACGCGACAATCAAACAAACGGAGCCACGGCAAAATCCCAGATCCACCTCGGCATTCGTCTCGATACAGCAGACGAGATGTCAACCCAGCGTTCTTACTCCAGCAGGGATCAGACGCGACAATCAAACAAATGGAGCCACGGCAAAATCCCAGCTCCACCTTGACGTTCGTCTCGATACAGCAGACGAGTTGTCACCTCAGCGTTCTCCCTCCAGCAGGGATCAGACGCGACAATCAAACTAACGGAGCCACGGCAAAACCCCTAGTTCCAAACCTCGACGGTTCATCAACAACTTAGAGACAACCGCGACATTCGTCTCGATACAGCAGACACAATGCCAGCAAACGAAGCAAAGGCCAAATTCCTAGCTTCAGGTTCTTGACGGCAACTCACATAAAACCTGAAAGACTATCGGAGATCATCCCACACCAGCGCGGAGTGGTTATGACTCATCGGGGCTCTCCAAAATGAGCCTAACCTCAAGTAAAAAGCGGCATGGCAAATTCCTAACGCTTGCTCTTTCGACGGTCAAACTTCCTAGGAAGATTGCTTGAAGACGTCTTGTCCAGCCCCCGAAGGGATCAGAGACACGGCAGTCACAGGGCTACTCGAACAGCACGATTGCCTATCGAGGAATATATCAGCTGATGTGACGGTACGACGGCCAAAACCCTAAGTACCACAGACCCTAACGGACTTCTGTCGTAAAGAGCAGAGGTTAACTGTGACGTTAGGATGTTCTTGCGAGAAATGCTCGATTCGTCTCGACTTGTGAAGAAACTGATGTCTTTGCGAGAACTGCTCGATGCGGCTCGACTCGTAAGATAAAACCTTAGGCAGTAAGGATTAAAATCTTGTTCCCTAAGCATTGGGACCCTGCAAGTTGGCCCAAAACGGTCTATTGCATACTATCCACGGGTCTCACTCTCCAAACTCGAATCTCGACAAGGAGGGAAACAACCGCTTACGGGTCCTCTCGACTCGTAAAAGGGAAAATTCTCTTATAGGATCCTTACGACTGATAAGAGAAAATGCACTTAGGAATCCTCACGATTCCTAAGGAGAAAATCCACCTACGAGATCCTCTCGATCCGTAGGGAGAAAAGTCTTTATGAGACCCTCACGGCTCATAAAGTTGAAAAGTCTTAGACAACAGATTTAAACCTGCGGCCTAAGCCATCGCTGCCTTTTGAAGAAGCCAATCCAAGATGCTTACTCTATTATCTGTCAACCGTGTTTATCAAGACAGCATGCTGATAATAAGAGAAAAAAAAGAAAGCGACAAAGAGAACATCTGATTTTCGTTGGAGCAAGCGTTCGAGACACACTCATTCAAGCATAGGCAAAATACTCAGAACGCAAAATAAAGACAAGCTGGGATAAAAAATTTCCATTAATATTGCCAAAAGCTCTTACAATCATAAAAAGCAATAAATGAGAAACATTACTACAATGGAATAACCTCAAATTCAGGGCATGGATTGAGGAATTCAAAAGTAAGGCCATTCAGAGTTCTTCTGGCCTTTCTGATTATTCTCATGCGCAACCTCTCACGCTCCTGTGTGTCAAGATCCTCGGCGAGGGCCCCCAGCCTTCGATAAGCATCGACTATCATCGTCTACTGGAAAATTTGATGCAGGATGTCTATAAGGCTATCCCATCGTTTCTTTGAGATCAGCCCCGACAGGTACACTGAATGCACCTTGTCTTCGGCATCGTCCAGCGCATTGAGCGGTAGGGCCTCATGGAACCCCGGGAGTGCCCTCCAAATTGCTCCAGCACGACTTTCAAGAGAGCAGAGTGGCGGGGGAGCAGCCAACCAACACGTGCGTTCAGACGACCCATGACCTCCGCACACTGGGCATCCGTAAACTCCTGGTCTTGTTGACGGCCATGTACACGGATATCCTCGTAGGTGATAAATTCATGCAGACTGTATAGACGCACCGCCATAATGCCTGAAGGAAACATCATTGGAAGATTAGCAATGATAAAAAGGGAGTTAAAACTCCTCGAGAGCAATGCTCTGCAGACAGGAGTGACACCTGTCAAAATCAGTAATGAGGAGAATTTGAGGAAAATCCCCTAAAAACATTGAGAGCTTTGCTCTGCAAAGGTGATATAATAATAATAATAATAATATAAAATGCCATCTTTAACTTCCAAGATCCATGAAGAATTCTTAAGAGTTCTTTTATATGATTTGGAAGGAGCAAAGCTCCATTGATAAATTAAGGAAATCCTAAGAAAATCTTTTAGAGAGCAGAGCTCTAATGGAACCCTAATAGGGTTCTCCTTAGTTCTCCTTAGACCCCTTTAGAGCAAAGCTCTGCTAAGTGAAACCCTAAATGGGTCTTCTTTAGATCAGGGATCTATTGAGAGCAAGGCTCTTAAAATTGATTTAATTTAATCCAAATTAAGTTTTACCTAAAGTTCGAACTTTTAAAAGTGCTTAAACAAAAGAGCAGGGCTCTGAATAAAATTCCTATGAAGAGATGAAAATCATCTAAGGGACCAAAGGTCCTATTTATAGGCATCAAATGCCCTTTCAACTTCCAAAAGTTGCCGCGACGGTTGGAATTCTGCCACCGCTGCGCTCACGTTTGGGGGCCACGTAAGCACAACGGTGGGGGGCATTTGTTTACCCCAATCAGAGCAAAACTCTGTTCAAATTCCAAGGCGGGAAACGAAGCAACGCTTCTGTTTCCCCCAATCAGAGCAAAGCTCTGTTTTGAAAATTAAAATTAAAATAAATGAAGCAACGCTTCAGATCCCCTGCGCTGCGCGCAGAGCGCCACGGGTCAAAATCAGACACGCCAGCGCAGGGAGCGCAGCGCCTAAGGCAGCGCACTCAATCAAGAGCAAAGCTCTATTAAATGAAGCAACGCTTCAACTGACTTGCGCTCTGCGCTGCGTACCATGTGGCAGCGCTCTGCGCTGCGCGCCACGTGGCAGCGCAAATGCGCTAGCGCAGTTGCGCTGCGCTCTGCCCTGTGCGACACGTGTCAAGCGCAGTTGCGCTGCGCGACACGTGTCAAGCGTAGGTGCGCTTGCGCCAAACAGAAAAATTCTGGAAAATCTTTCTCAATCTTGTTAAAAACAAGAAGATTGTCTTCTGTAAAACAGAAGTCCTTGGATCAAAGATCCAACGGTAGGGAAAAATCCCCAAATCACTCAGAGAAAGATCTCTTTAACTAATTGAACAAACCAAATGGCACTATAAAAAGGCCCCTAGATCCCAACTCAAAAAAATCAACAACACAGAGAGAACTCCTCTAAAGAAAATTTTGAGAAGAACTAAAATAGAGAAAAAGGTAAACCCTTTGAATAAGAAAAGAAGAAGAATTTCTTCTGAAAAGATCATTGATCTAAGAACAAGATCAAGGATCTTCAATAAAAAATATAATAAACAACAAAGGCATTGCCTTTTGATGAACCACTGGTTCTTTGAAAACAAGAAAATTTGTTTTCTTTGATCTAAAATTGATTAAAATAATAAAACGGTGCCCTGCACTTGTAAATCTGCACTGTTGCGCTCCTGGGTTGGCGCAAGCCACCAGGGAGCGCCACGTGTCAGCTCCAGAGTGATCTGCGCTATGCGCTGTTAAAATAGAGCACCGCTCTCATGAATTGGCGCAACCCACCAGAACGCGCCACGTGTCAGAAGCGCAGCAGCGCAGCGCACTGGCGCAGCACACTGCGCTTGCGCTCACCAGGGCGTGACACGTATCACCTCCATATGGACTTGCGCCTTGCGCTCCTCAATCAGCGCAAAGCGCCTGACAAGCCACGTGGCGCTCTGTCAGATTAATTAATGCAGCGCATTATTAAAAGGCAGAGCCCATTTAAAAGGCCCAATGGACCAAAACAAATGCTCTGCATTATAAAAAGGGGACAGATCCCAACTTAAAAGGCCTAAAGGGGCCAGAATAAAATACAGTGCAGGGGCAGAGCCCTAATTAAGGTCTAATAGGCCTAATGCAAATAAAAATGTTGAACATCTTCAATTGGATTTAGCCCAATTATGGTCGTAAGTCCTCAAATTAAATTGACTGAGCACAGCTGCTCTCTTAAATCAATTTATATCCGGTTCGAGGGTACATCTCCGAACTCCTTTGACTCATATCGTTGTAATCCTTCAACGACGTCAGAGAGGTGACGGGTCCCGACAACCACACATCAATACGGACTGTGGGGTCCTTAAACCCACAGACTTAAGCGTCCTTAAACTAAGATACGGACTGTGGGTTCCTTAAACCCGCGGACTTATGCGTCCTTAAACTAATGGACTAATGCGTCCTTAAACACACCCATATGGACCGCAATGTCCTTAAACTACCAATGGACCACTACGTCCCTAAACTGGAACAATAGAGCCCCCTAAACGCTCTTTTGTTAGATCTAAACGATCTCGTTTAAGTTGATCTTAGCCTCAAATATGGCTAACGTATCCTTAAACATTCAAACAGACTTTAGTCCCAAATTGGACTATAAGACCCCCAATCAACTTTGGTTCAAGGGTACATCTCTGAATTCCTCTGACACCTATCGTTGTAATCCTTCAACGACGTCAGAGAGGTGACGAGTCTCGACGGCCATATATTAAATGGATCACCACGTTAAGTTGATCTTAGTCTCAAACAGGACTAACGTATCCTTAACGAACGTTTAAGTTGATCTTAGCCACAATACGGCTAACGTATCCTTAGACTAAAACACTAAACCCAAATCTAAGTAAATACAGATTTGGACTAATCCACGTCCTACGGGCAACGGCATAACTTAGTCTCCGTATACAATCCACGGGCAATCACAAACAAAACAAACACACACGACACGAAGTAAAATTCTGGAGAAGGAGAAAGTGGCTATCGCGATGCGGTAGCGTAATTAACTGTAGGGGCTTGCGCCTGCAGGAAAGAGCGTCCCCACAATCAAAAAACCCCTCTAGTGAGGGGGAATCTGACGAAGTCTGCTACATCGGCCGCATCCGTCTAAACCTCCGATACACGGTGCCATAAATCAACTTGGCATCTTCGGAGAGGTGGACGGATAAAACCATATAGCATCTGCCCCGAATCTCAGGCAAGACGTCCTCACGTCGCGCCGTCTTTCGGAGAGGAACAGCATAAATTTCATTTTTATTTTTTATTTTATTTCTTTCCGCGATGCTCTATCATTTCAGCTTTTATATCGCGAAGGTCGCGATTGCCCCATCATTTCGGCTATTTTTCGTGGTGCCCAATCATTTCGGCTATTTATTTTATTTTTTCTCGCTGCTTTTTATTGCGAGTTGCCCAATCATTTCGGCTATTTTGCATGCATACATTTTTATTTGCTGATTTTGTCACAAGTTGCCCCATCATTTCGGCTATTTCGTATGCATGTGTGGCTTGCTGGCTTTTCGCTGAAAGTTTGGGATTAGACACCGATTTCGGCATCAGTATCGCTACAACTGGGATATTGACAGGAGCGAATCATCATTTGCCTCTGTCGATATTGAACAAAGGTGGCTTAGCGAACAGGGTTAGGATCCTGTCGACTAAGGCTTTTGACTTCATGAGCCGTAAGGGTCTCATAAAGGTATTTCTCCCTACGAGTCGTGAGGATCTCCTTGGTGCGTTTTCTCCTTAGGAATCGTGAGGACTCCTAAGTGTATGTTCTCTTATAAGTCGTAAGGATTTTACAAGAGTGTTTTCTCCTTATAAGTCGAAAGGACTCACAAGGGTTGTTCACCGTGCGAACATATCCCTAGTCACGGATGGGAGTTTGTTAGGGAAATGTTTATTCGCGCCCGTGGATTGTATACAAGGGTCAGCATTGAGCCGCTTGTAGGGCAGTATCGGAGGTTGTGAGGGTTGCTTAAGAACAGGTTTAGGTCTCTGTTGCTTAAGACTTTCAAATCTTATGAGCCGTGAGGGTCTCATAAGAGGATTCTCCTTACGAGTCGTGAGGATCTCGCAAGTGTAATTTCTCCCTAGGAATCGTGGGGATCCCTAAGTGTGTTGCTCCCTTGTGAGTCGTAAGGATCTCACGCAGGTGGTTTCTCCTTACAAAGTCGAGAGAACCTTGCAGGTGTCTCTTAACGAGGTTGCGCCCTTTCGGGTTTTCACAAACACTCGCCGGTAGCCCTGCTGTTTTTACTCACGGAGCCCTTTCGGGTTTTCATCCGTGCCTATTTTGCTTATGGACATACCATTTTTTTCTCTCTTTTTTTTTATTCTAACGAGATTGCGCCCTTTCGGGTTTTCACAAAATTCGCCGGTAGCCCTGCTGTTTTTACTCACGGAGCCCTTTCGGGTTTTCATCCGTGCCCATTCTGCTTATGGACATACCGTTTTCTCTCTCTTTTTTTAATTCTTTTTCTCTCTTTTTTTTATCAGCTTTGGAATGTTGCAATCCACCGTAGTTTATCGACATCCCGGTCAACAGCTAGTTTCAGGATATAGTGGTCCGTCGTTAGTTTAAAGACATTTCGGTCCGTTGTTAGTTTAAGGACGTTCCGGTCCGCTGTTAGTTTAAGGACGCTCCAGTCCGCTGTTAGTTTAAGGACGTTTCGGTCCGTTGTAAAGGAAGTCGGTTACTACTTATAGAGTTTGGGCATAGAAAGATAACGAGCGGACATAGTCGTCGTCATCTATCATTGACCTAGGCCGTGACTCGTCAGGCGTAGTATTTCTTCAGGAAGCGACCATTTATTGGCCTGAACGGCCTTTCGCCATGCATGTCCATAAGTAGATAGGCTCCACCTTGGTAAACTTTGTCTATGATGTACGGGCCTTCATAGTTTGGCTCGAATTTCCCCCGTTTGGCGCGATTGGGGATCATAGGTCTTTTGACCACTAGCACGAGTTCGCCTTGGCGGAATGTCCTCGGCCTAGTCAACCTTTCATACGAGCGGATCATCTTTGCTTTATAAGCCTCTACATTTTGCTGTGCTATGAGCCGAGTTTCATCAAGGGCATCGAGCTCCTCAAGCCGTAGGTAGGCGTTCTCTTCATCCGTTAGGTCGTAATGAACTGCCACCCGTAGAGACGGTAACTCTATCTCGAGGGGGAGTACCGCTTCTATACCGAATACCAATGCATATGGAGTTATGTTTGTGGCCGTTTTGAACGTAGTTCGATACGCCCAAAGAGCTTCATGCAGTTTCTCATGCCAGTCCTTTTTATTTCGAGACACCGTCTTTTTCACGATCTTCGTTAAGGTCTTGTTAAAAGCCTCGGCTAGACCGTTAGCTTGGGGATTATAAACCGAGGAGTATCTCCAGTCTATGTTATGCTGTTGTGCAAAGCGGCTGATCTTGTGGCTTCTGTAGGCTGGCCCGTTATCGGAGATGATCCGTCGCGGAGTGCCGAACCGATAAATGACGTGTGTCTTGAAGAAATGGAGGATGTTCTCGGTCTTCACTTCCCTCAGCGGTACTGCTTCTGCCCATTTGGAGAAGTAATCAATTGTCACCAAAATGAACCGATGTCCTCCGGACGATGCTGGCTCAATGGGGCCAATTATGTCAGTCCCCCACATTCCAAACGGCCAGCTAGCCACCGTTGGATGTAGTGGATTTGGGTGCTGATGGATGAAGTCCCCGTGAATCTGGCACGAGTGGCATTGCTTTGCATACTCAAGGCAGTCCTGGATCATCGTGGGCCAATAATAACCCATCCGTTTGATCTTCAACTTCATCTTCGGCCCAGCTTGGTGAGAACCGCAAAGTCCATCATGAGTTTCTTGGACGACTCTCTTTGCATCTTCATGTCCCAGGCATCTTAACCATAGAGAATCAAATAACCTCTTGTACAGAGTATCATTGACGAGGGCAAAAGATAGGGCTCGCTTCATGAGCTGATGTTTTGAGGACGCATCTTCAGGCGTTCGACGGGATTTGAAGTAGTCTATAAAGACTTCTCTTCAATCCTCAACCTTTTCTTGGTCTTTTACTTGTAGAGCCATTTTCTCGGTCTCTCCCTTCTCCTCGGACGACTCCAGAGATATTTCTGCCGGTGTAAGAACCCGACGGCTTTGTACCGCGATTCTTATGTCATCGAGGTTCTCGTCGGCCAATTCTTTAGCAAGCTTTGCTAATGCATCCGCTTTACTATTCTTCGCACGCGGTATGATTTCCAAGGTATAGGAAGGGATTTGGGTCAGCAGTTGTTGTACCCTCTCGCCGTACTTCACCAGCTCTAGTTTGCACGTTTGATAGTCGCCGTTTATTTGACTGACGACCAGTTGGGAGTCTCCGTATATGAGGAGATTCTCATTCCCATGTCGATGGCGATCTCGAGACCTACTATCAAAGCTTCATACTTGGCTTCATTGTTTGTCCTCGGCTCTGTTAAGGAGAAGGCAAAGCGCATTATCCCTCCTTGTGGAGTTACGAAGATGGGGCCTACCCCTGATTTGATTATAAGGGTGCTTTGCTTGCGCTTCTTCATGGAAGACGCTCCATCAAAATAAAGTTCCCATCGGGTATCACTTCCGTCGATCGTGTCAAACGCGTGTTCGTCTGGCAGCTCGCAATTCAAGGGAGAATCAGCCGGTATCGGATGTTCGGCAAGGAAGTCAGCGATGGCCTGGCCTTTCACTGCTTTAAGAGGCTGATAAGTTATTGCGAACTCCATTAAGAGTAAAGCCCATTTAGCGAGTCGCCCTGTCAGTATGGCCTTTGACATCAAATATTTTAGAGGATCCACCTTCGATATGAGACGGACTTCATGCGCCAACGCATAGTGCCTGAGCTTCGTTATCGCGAAGATCAGTGCCAGGCAGTGTTTTTCGATGGGAGAATAATTGCTTTCTACCCCCAGGAGAACTCGACTCAGGTAGTAGAGAGCTCTTTCTTTCCCTTGGTCGTTCTCTTGTGCCCATAATGCGCCTAGGGAACCTTCAAGGGTGATTGTATACAGAATGAGAGGCTTTCCCTTGACCGAAGCTGCCAGCACTGGCGGGTTCTGCAGGTATTGCTTGATTTCGTCCAACGCATTTTGGCATTTTTGATCCCAGATGAACGGGGTTCCCTTCCTCATCAGGTGACTGTAAGGACGGCATTTTCCTGAAAGATTGGCTATAAATCGCCGGATATACACGAGTTTCCCTTGGAGAGACCGCAATTGCTTAAGAGTCCTTGGCGGGGGCATTTTCATGATCGCCTTGATCTTCGACGGATTTATCTCGATACCTCGGTGCCGGACAATAAATCCTAGGAATTTGCCCGAGGAAACTCCGAATGCGCATTTGAGGGGGTTCATCTTCAAGTTGTATTGCCGAAGGCGTTGAAATACGATCTTCAGATGTTCGAGATGTTCCTCATATGATTTGCTTTTCACCATGAGGTCGTCGATATAACATTCGACGATTTCATGTATAAGGTCATCGAAGATCCTCGTCATGGCCCTCTGATAGGTGGCACCGGCATTCTTTAGACCAAAGGCATTACCTTATAGCAGAATATGCCCAAAGGGGTCCGGAAAGCAGTATGCTTCTGGTCTTCAGGATGCATCTTTATCTGATTATATCCCGATGAACCGTCCATGAAGGAGAAAACTTCATGAGTGGACGTATTATCTATCATCAGCTCAGTGACCGGTACCGGGAAGTCATCCTTCGGGCAGGCTTTATTGAGATCCTGAAAGTCCACACATATGCGCACTGTCTCATTCTTCTTCATCACTGGGACGATGTTGGCGATCCAATCAGGGTACTGAATCTCTTGGATGAAGCCAGAGTCGATCAGCTTCTTGACCTCGGCGTTGATGCTCATCTCAAGCTCAAGCAGCATTCTTCTCGGCACTTGTTTGATTGGCTTGGCGTCTGGGGATATTGCCAATTTGTGGACAGCAATCTCCGGATCTAGTCCTGGCATTTCAGAATAATTCCATGCGAAGCAATCTTTATGCTGCACAAGCACGTCTTTTAGCACGGCCACCCTTTCTTCAGATAGCAGCTCACTGACGAATGTCGGTCGAGGGTCGTCTGCCGTCCCCAAATCAATTTTCTTGAGGTTATCCGCAGTGGTATGTATTCCATCTTCCAGCTCTTTTGGCGCCGATAGAAACTCTGAGATCACCTCGTCATCATTGTTTTCGAAGCACCAGGGGAGGTCACCCCTGTCCTCAGGCTCTTCTTTTGATAGTGTTATCATGTGACAAGTGCGATCTCGCTTCCAAGACCGATTTTGATCTGGTTCTACTCTCGCTGTATGGGCGGCTTTTGGTTCGTGCTTCTATGGCAGATTTATCCTCCAGCTGCTGGATAGAGCGAATTTGCCGAGCTGATATCGGTCTTCGACCCAGTTCTTGAAGCTGAAGCAGTTTTCGAGAGGATGTCCTATTGCTCGGTGATAAGAGCAATAGTCTGGGTGGGAGATCTCGTTGACATGCTCGGGGTGTTTGGACTCCGGAAGTGTAATCATTTAATGTTTTATAGCAAGATCAAGTATCTTCCGTGTTTTGTTCTGAGGAAAAGAGTATGCTCGACTCATCTTCTTCATAAAGGATGAATCCGGATTGCTCGATTCCTGATCGCGTGGCTTCTTGGTCCCGCTTTATCGCTTTCGAATGCTTTTCCCGCTCTTTGATTTATTTTTGCCTCTGCGTTAGGCCTTTTGTATGACGGGTTGATAACAAAGAGCATCGCCATTCTCCACGGCCTGTTGAAGGAGGTGTTGCGTCCTGGATTTCTCATAAATGGTCATTTCGCGGTTATGGTCATCCCGGATCTTTTGACCCGCTTCCCTTACTGGCTTGTCCATTCGTTCTTCAAATGACGGGCTCGGCGCTTTGTTGACCGGACCTTGTTTTGGTTCAGGATCGGCATCTTTTAACAGGGAGTCCCCTTCTTCATCGAAGTCATATATGACGTAGCTACCATGGACTCGTTCCCGTTTCCTGGATTGGATATATCCGAGCCCGACCGTTTCCATTCTCCCGTTGGGCAGCTTTCGTTGAGTCCCGGGGATGTCCTAAATCCTTTTGTAGAATCGAGCTTGTCGAGTAGTTTGTCTGAAGGGTACCCCTTGGCACTTCAATAGCCTTTTCAACCCTTTCGAGTAATATCTAGGCAGACGGATGGGCTGGAGCCTGTCGAGTATAGAATTGGCGCCGTGCCAGATTTCCTTCTCCACTTTAGTCTCCTCGGATCGGTAGAATAGGATCGCCTGTTCAGCTTTTCGCCTGGGAGGGACGTAGAATGTCTGCAGTTCTTGTACATTACAAGTTTCAAGTGTATCGAGATCTTTGTAATGCTTTTGTGGAACCAAGGTAATCTGCAAACTCTGATTATCGACAGCGAAGGCCTGTATTGATGGCCGAGTGGAAAATATAGCGTTAGCCTCGTCTTCCGAATCGCTGCTGAAGATCAACATGGGGGCGGACGGTCCCGGGTTGTTGCGCTGAGGCAGCCCTGAATAAACTATCTCTTCTTCCTCCTCGGTATCACTCCCGAAAACTGGAATAGTTGTGATAGCTTTGTCCTTCGGTTTATGGCATCTCTCCCTGTCCTCAAAATTTGGTAAGAAGTATTTTGCATCTTCGTACTTTCGGACCTCATTCAAGGAGAATGGGTTTAGCTCTCCTGTTACGGTATACTCGAGACCATCCTTGAAGTATTTCATGCACTGATGTTGTGTAGAAGGGATGATATTGTACTCGTGTAACCAAGGCCGGCCGAGAAAAGCATTGTAGCAAGTCTTAGCGTCAATGACGTGAAATTTAATATCCGTGACGAGTAGCCCGAAGCGCAGCGTCAGTATCACAGACCCGAGAGTCCGTGACGACTGGGAGTCGAAACCGAAGATGGTAATTTTATTGCGAGCGAGGTGCTGAACGCTCATGCAGATTTCCTTCAACACTCGCACGTTGAGGAGATTGACGGAAGACCCATTGTCGACCAGGATTTTGCCTATCTTTATATCGTGACAGTATCCTGAGACATATAGAGGACGGTTGTGCTCGCACGTCCTAAGGAGGAGATCTTCGTCGCCGAAAGTAATATCGGCTGTGTGTACTTCCTCCAGCTCGTCATTCATCTTTTCTTCGGCAAGAAAAGCTTGGAATTGTCCTGGCTCTTATAGCGCCTTGATCAAGGACTCTCTTGCTTCTTTTGATAGTAAAAGGGCGTCGAGAATGCTGAGCTGCGAGGGTAGCTTCCTCAAGTGCGCCAGAATGTTGTAGTCCACCTTACTTTTCTTTGGTGGGTCCTTGGCGGTCAGCTCTTTCATGACTTGGTCATCTAGGGCGATATCTTCAGAGACCTTCTCTTTTCCCTTATCTTTTTTATTCGCGGGTCCAAGATTCTTTTCGGGCAGCGTACGATTGCGCAGCTGGATATATTCACAGGTCTTCGGTTCTTCCTCTTTTCCCGAGGTGGATTCTTTGAAAAGAGGGCAAAGATTCATCTCTTCATCAGAGTCGCTCCCGAACGTGAGAACTTACGATCCCCCAGCGCTAACCATGCGACAGTTGTCGGTAGTTCTTCCACGCTCTTCGGTCGTATTTCTTCGCTCCCGAAGAGTTTTGCGTTTCATCCGCTTAAAATGTTGTCGGTGAGCAACATATCCCTGCCACCATCTTTTAAAAGCGTCGCATTCTTCGGTGGGGTGCGAAATCTTTCGATGATATGAGCAGTAGCTAGGATGCATCTCTACTTCACCGACAGTGTTTCCTTTGGAGTGTGGTAGCTTCATTCCCATCAATATGGCTTTAGCAAACCTTTTCCTCATCTTGAACTTTTTTTTATTTGCGACAGATGTCCCTTGATTCGGAGGAAGTGTCTTGACTCTTTCGTCCAGTCGCCGACGCTTGGCCTTTTTAAATATGACCATCTCACGCTCCCGATTGGCTTTACTTTTCAGAAGAGCTTCGTTTAGGAATGCATCGATCATTTTGTCTGATGGCTCTGGAAGTTCCGGTTCAGGACCTGCCTCCAGTTTCTCTATGTGAGGAGCTTCTTCATCATTCATCGATGAGTGAGAGATCACATGGCAACTTGCTACGTAATTCTCATATTCGTCTGATGAGTCTTCTCCATCATCTTCGTCCTCAAGGACGTGACCGAGGAACTCTTGGAGTGTGATTGGAGTCCGCGCCTTCTGGTTATACTCTTCCAGCGCGTCGATCTGTTTCTGCAGGTCCGTGCGCTTATCGCCAGGCTTCACAGGCTTCTTGGATTTCTTCTTCTTTTTCGAAGATTTCGACGGCTGGGTGTATGTGCTTTGGCTATTACCACCGATTGTTGGAGTCGGGTGCGGTTTTAGCATCCCCTCGATGATCTCAGGCTCCAACAGATTCTTCCACCTGATCGTCGGACATGTCTGGAGATCATTCAGCATCCTTTTGGTTTTGGCCGAAAGAACAACCTCCCATAGGGCTTCCTCAACAAAAGAGCACGTTGCCCGCGGTGTGTCCGTCTTCTTAGGAGTGTGCGGTTGTGGTGGGTTTACTTTCCACTTCTCAGACAGCGCAAACTTGCCTTGTAGGTACTGATCCTCGATCCATCCCTTAAAAACGAAGCAATGTTCGATCGGATGGCTTACCGTTTGGTGGTAAGGGCAATAATTGGGATTATTCACTTCGCCGGGTTGCGATGGTCGCCTTGGATTCGGCAAATTGATAAGCCTGTTGCGCATTGCTAGTTCGAACAGCCTCTTCGTTTTATCTCGCGGGAATGAGTAAGGGCGCTTCATTTTCTCATTATAATATCGCCGTCTCTCTTCCAGTTGATCCTCTAGCTTTAGGGCACTGGGCTGCTGTTGGGTGTTCGCAATGAAAATCGCCTTCCCTTTACCCTTTTCGTTCCACGGTTCCGGCTTCGGGGGAGACGGTCTATGACCCATTTGATCCATCTGGGCTAGCTTGTCGATTAAAGCCTGGAACGTAGTCGGTTTGAAGAACATCATGAACTGTGAAATAGTTGCATGAGGGTCTAGGGTGCCCACGAACATGCCCACCACTGGTGCTTCTTCGATGCGCTGCTCGCATTTTGACCACAGATTCTGCCATCGGATCGCGTACTGAACCCACGTCTCGCCCGGCTTCACCCTGGCATTGATCAATGCCGTTATTGGGGTGCATTCGCTGGCACTTGCGAATCGATGGGTAAACAATAACTCCATTTCCACGAAAGTTTTGACGGAGTCGTTTAGAAGTTCAGAGTACCACTCAAATGCGGTCTCCGACAAGCTGCCGACGAATTGGCGGAGCAAAAGCTTATCATCGCCCCCCGTGTTGCCGCACAGAGCTCTGAACTGGGCGACGTGCTGGTGGGGATTGCCCGTCCCCTTGTATACGTGGAATTTGGGGATCGTGTAGCCCGGCGGGTATTTTATCTAATCATACCAGCCTGGATATGGTTGCACAGTCTTCACGACCTGGCCAGCCACTTCATTTGCCTGGTGAACTCTTATTTGCTGGGCAATATAGTCATCCAGGGTGGCCTTAGAGATAGTTTCCTCTTTGGCTGCTGAAAGCGCCGGAGGAGGGTTTGATGTCTCCCCTTTGTCGTCTTCAATAATGATCGGAGGGTCTTCGGCTGGAGGCTCCAGCTGTAACATCATCCCGACCATGTCTTGGAAGAGAAGTGTCATTCGCTTTATGTTGGCCGCTTGCTCCGCAGCCTCTTTGTCCTTCTTCTCAAGCATTCTCCGAAGGTATTCAGCATCAGTTTCTTGATCATGGCGTTGCTCCGATGACGCCTCCGGGCTCTCTTTTGGTCCGGTGAGTGCGGCCATCGCAGTCAGCATCTCTTTAAGCTTCTGCTGCTGTTGTTCTTGAGCTCTTGTGATGGATCGGGTGAGTGGTCGGTGGCCCGTAGAAGCGCGGCTATCCTCTTTCCCGGATGCTATGTAGACGGTATGCACCACCATGCTCCCAGACTTAGGGCATTTGGGTTCAGTGCCTTTGACATTTGTCGCAGGCACGGAGATCTTCTCCAGCCTTCTCTTCTTATGAGTGGTCGAAGTTGAGGGGGCCGTCGCAGTGGGCACCCAGATAGCTTTTCGTGGCTTGGCAGGATGGCTTTCTTCTTGTTGAACCTTCATCTTTTTTTGTCGGCGAGGGTATTCTTGATCAACCATTGAGTTCCGGACCTGCCGCCAGACTTTGTAGACTTTGGAAGACAGCCGTTGAGGGGACTGCATCGGCTTTATTTCCGCGACAGTCTCTACCGGTGGCGGAGATCTTTTCAGTACGACAATAGGAGAATTCCTGCGTACTTTGTTCAGAAGCTCAAAACTGTTCCCGGTTGGGACAGCAGCACTAATTTCCATCATTGAAGCTGGTGGAGTTAGCCCAGATGGGGAGTTGCCTCCGGCCTTCCTTACCTGGCGCCAATGGCGACGTCGAGCGTGTCGAGTTGTTGGAGTTGGCTAGGCGACGGGGACGGCTTTGTCTTGCCCCCTGTCCAGATGAGGCGCCGCTGGTGCCAGCCTTTTGAAGACCGATGTCTTTTGAGTAGCAGGAGCGGGAGTGGGAGTTGGGACAGTCAGTCTTGTAAAGACCGCCCCCTTGGCAGGAGAAACCGCCTTGACGACTTCAGGAGCAGATTTGGTTACTTTCTTCAGAATAACCTTTTCTTGAGTTGCAGGCTTCATCATGGACCCACCTGAACTGTGGCCCAATCTGGAGAAGACCGAGGCGTCGGTGTTGGACGACCCGTTGAGAGGGGACGCATTAGCTGTTAGCCGATCGAAGACTGACTTCTTGGGAACTTCCGGTGTCAGCACAGGAGCGGTGAAGCTCGTTGGCGGGAGCATGGTCCCGAAAAACAACCCTGTGGTGGCTTGAGTGACCTGTTCTACGGGCATCATGAACAGGGAAGCCGCTTGGGGCCCGTATATTATGCCCCCAGTTGAAGCAGGACGCGAGTTGCAGTTGCATGTAGAGCACTTCGAACAGGTGAACGCCATTGATCCTTTGCTTTCTGCACCAAGCAAAACGCCAAATCTTAATGTCTCGAAACCCAAGGGCAACCATTAGCAAACCGTGATTGGTTCACGAACACGACACACGAATTGTGGAGTGGAAAGAGGAAAAGGTCTCATCGGGTGTGCCAGAATCTGTTCCTCTCCGAAAGACGCGCAAGACGGACTGTCTTGCCTAAAATTTGGGGCAGATGCTAATTGGTGCTATCCGTCCACCTCTCCGAAGATGCCAAGTTGATTTATGGCACCATGTATCGAAGGTTTAAACGGATGCGGCCGATATAGCAGACTTCATCAGATTCCCCCTCGCTTGAGGGGTTTTTGATTGTGGGGACGCTCTTCCCTGCAGGCGCAAGCCCCTGCAGTTAATTACGCTACCGTATCGCGGTAACAACTTTCTCCTTCTCCAGATGGTCTCTTCGTGTCGTGGGTGTTTGTTTTGTGTTTGGTTGCCCGTGGATTGTATACGGAGACTAAGTTATATTGTCGCCTGTAGGGCGTGGACTAGTCTAAATCCGTATCTTTCTTAGATTTGGGTTTGGGGGGTTGCGTTTAAGGATACGTTAGCCTCATTTGAGACTAAGATCAACTTAAATGTTAGTTAAGGATACGTTAGCCTCATTTTAGACTAAGATCGACTTAACGGGAGCATTTAGATCCAACAAGAGAGCAGTTGAGCTCTATTGTTTAGTTTAGTGACATTGCAGTCGATTACCAGTTTAAGGACATGGTGGTCCAATACCAGTTTAAGGACATAGTGGTCCAATACCAGTTTAAGGACAGAGTGGTCCAATATTAGTTTAAAAACATCACGGTCAAGGTTAAGGACATCATAGTCCGTGGATTTAAGGACTCCACAGTCCGTTGCTAGTTTTAAGACATTACGGTCGAGGTTAAGGACATCATAGTCCATGAGTTTAAGGACCCCACAGTCCAATGTTAGTTGTAAGACATCACGGTCGAGGTTAAGGACATCATAGTCCATGAGTTTAAGGACCTCACAGTCCGATGTTAGTTTTAAGACATCACGGTCGAGATTAAGGACATCATAGTCCATGAGTTTAAGGACCTCACAGTCCGATGTTAGTTTTAAGACATCACGGTCGAGATTAAGGACATCATAGTCCATGAGTTTAAGGACCCCACAGTTCATGAAATGTATGGTTGTCGGGACCCGTTACCTCTTTGAAGACGTTGAGGAATTACAACGACAAATATCAAAGGAGTGAAGAGATGTACCCTTGAACCCAGGTGGATTAAATAATCTATAGCCCAGTTTGGAACTAAGACCAATTAATTATATTATGAGCACATTGGCTCAGTTAAGTCTGAATTGAGGACTTATGGCCTTCTTGGGCTAAGTCCAATCAAGTTTGGAATATTGGCCCTCTGTTGGTCCATTGAAGGGGAGGCTTTGCCTCTAGAAAATTAGCCAATTGGGCTGAACCTAGTGTTCAACATTAGAGAACAACAGTGTTAAACACTGGTAATAAGATTATCAAATTAGTGTTTAAACACTAGAAATGTGATTCTCAAATTAGTATTAAACACTAACAGATAACAGTGTTAAACACTGGCAACAAAATTATCAGATTAGTGTTAAACACTAGAAGAGGGAGGGAGCACGTGGGAGCACGTGATAGCATCAAAAAGTGGGGCCAGATCCCCTTACTTTGTTCTCAGGATATTCAGATAAGTGTTAAACACTTTTGGTCTTCAGGCCATCACGTGTGGGCATGTGATGGGCTTCCAGTCATTGATTATTTTTACTAGGAGTCACGTGGGGACACGTGAGGGCGCCCAAGAATGGTTCTGCCTTTGGATTTGTTCTCTTTTGTTTTAAGGGTCACGTGGGAGCACGTGAGGCATTGCCTCCGAGCTTTTTCCCTTCTCATTTTGGGGATCTTTTCAGGGGTCACGTGGGGCCGCGTGACCTTAGTCCTTTGCATGCATGGAGATCCTTCAAATCTCTTTATTTTCAAGAATTGAATTCTTTTATAGGGTTAAACCCTAATTATGATTTTGGAGGAATTAAATTCCTATCGTGAAAGAATTAAATTCTTATATAGGGTGAAACCCTATTATCATTTAGGAGGAATTAAATTCCTATAAATCTGAGAGAATTAAATTCTCAATTAAGGTTAAACCCTAGTTCTGTCCATCTTGAAGGAATTAAATTCCTATAATTTTAGGAGAATTAAATTCTCAGATAGGGTTTAAACCCCAATTTCATCATGAAGGAATTAAATTCCCGTGAGTTTGGGAGAATTAAATTCTCATATAGGGTTAAACCCTAATTTTGTTTTGGGAGAATTAAATTCTCTAAACTCAATTCCCCCTCTAAGTTTTGGATCTGCATGGCAGGGTCTCAACCCGATGAGAATTAAATTCTCATCCTACGGGGAGATGTGCTCTGTGCAGATCTTCAACCAGAAGAAGAACTAAGTTCTTTTGTGTAGAAGAGTTAAACTCTTAGATTTGAGAATTAAAATTAAATTCTCTGTTTGAAGTTTTAATCCCCTTTCTTTTCGTACCTAGGGATTTTCTTTGTAGAGAATTAAATTCTCCTTTCTTTTCTCTTTGAAATTTCAAGATTCCAAAGCTATCTCTCCAAAGCTCTCTATCCCCCTTCTCTTCTCTTGGCTTCTAATTATAGGAGAAGGAGAAGAATCAATTTGTTTAGTAAATCTTTCATTGAAAGATTTTGTTTGTTTTCATAATTAATATGATCCTTTAGATCACACAGTGAATTTTATTCACCGTTAGATTTTAAATCCAAAGATATTCTGTTTGTTATTTCTAGTGAGATTTTAGGGGAAATCTTTTCTTGTCTAAGATTTTTCCATAAATTGGTGATATTTAATCACCCCTGGATTTTTAATCCAACGGTTCTCCTTAATCCTTTCCCATTTGGAAAGATTTTAGAGAAATCTAGAATTTTAATTCTATTGATTTATGAAGCTTTCAAAGCCTATCACGTGTTGGCACGTGACTGCTCCTCCTTCAGAGTTTTAATTCTGTACTTTAATTGGGCTGAAAGGTCATCACGTGTCAACACGTGACCTCTGGTCACGTGTGAGCACGTGGCCTCTGGTCACGTGTGAGCACATGACCCCCCTTTGGGGTCTTTCTTCAGCCACTTGTTTTACTTAGGATTTTTAATTCTGTAAATAGATCACGTGTCAACACGTGACCCTTGGTCACGTGTGAACACGTGATGTCTCATTGAGGCCTTTATAACTTGATAGAATTAAACTCTGCATTTCAACTGGGCTAAAGACCATCATGTGTTAGCACGTGACCCTTGGTCACGTGTGAGCATGTGTCGCCCCTTTGGGGTCTTTCCTCAGCCGCTTACTTCTGCTTGCTTAAAACTTTAACTCTGTAAATAGATCACGTCTCTACACGTGACCCTTGGTTACGTGCGAACACAGGATGCCTCATTAATGAAATTACTGATTTTTAATCATGGAACACCCATATCTCCGGCTTCCTGAGGCTCAAGAGACTGGTCCCGCTTAAAGCTATGTTTACTAGGGTCCTTATTGTAATTTAGTATAACTAGAGGGGGTTTTATGTAAAAAATAATTTTGTATAATTTTCAAAATACATCTCAAGTATTTTATTATTGTCTTTAAAATTTTCATTGATGTATATTTTATCATTGTGACATTTCTAGTGAATAAAACCTATTTTTCATAATATATGGTATTTTTTTGTAATATTGGAATTGTATGGTATTTTCTTGTAAATGGAATGTTTTTCTTGAATTTTGGAAATGTGGAATTTTATAAATATTAAAAATAGATATTTTGATATTAATTATATATATATATATATATTTATTAAAAATATAAGTTTTATTTATAGTAGAAATCACATTTTCTAAAGAAAATTGTATTTTAAATCTTTCGAGACTGTATGCTCCTTGCAGAGGTCTGCATCTCGCACTACTAAGCCCGAGGATGTGCGATAATCCGCACCATCCTGAACGGGTTCCCCTAAATGGGTTGTAGCGGCGCATTGCAAAGATTTGTTTAAAATACATAATCTTGTAGAAAAAGGTTTTTATAAGTCGGAGGTAGTTTTGTGTAAAACCGTATTTTCCCAAATCTATATTTCCCAATTTCATCGTTCTATATTAAATATGAGTGTTGTGAAGAGATAGGTCATTACCTCATGAGCTATCTATGTAGGGTTCCTAGGCACACTAATGAGGTCTCACAAGGCATCAACCATGCCAATTTCAAAAATTACAAGTGCCGAGAAACCCTAATACGGATCGTTAACTAGATGTCTAGGCGATAAATGAAACTAGTAAACTATTTTACTAAGAGAACGGATATACAACCTTTGTAGATCCGGTCCTCCACCTCCATAGCTCCGCAATGAAGTCTCCTCGCTGTCCAAACGGAAACCCGGGCTCTAGCGTCGGCTTCATCGGAGAAATGGGCGGGCAAGGTCGTCGGCTTCGTGCCGAAGATGATCTACGTCGAAGCATCACAAAATCAAGCTCCCACTTCAACAAGTCATGAAACTTGTGAAGAAAACACACTCTACTACTTGGCAAGAGGTAGAGGATGAAGAAATAGGAGGTGGGTTCACTTTAGAATTTGATTTCTCACTCATTTTCTCACTTTGCCATTGATGGAGGCAAGGTTTTCTTCAAGTAGAAGATGAAGAAGAAGATGAAAAGAATATGATAAGTTAATCCAAAATGGAAAAGAAAATCAATACTTATCATATTCTAACCATAGTTAAGTGTAGAGAATGAATCATGGTTAAGTGGAATGGTTAGGGTTAAGCATGAGACAAGAATGGTGGACTAGGTCAAAGCTTCATGAAGTTTCAATAAAACTACAAATAAAGCCACCATTCTTTTCATATCTTTTCCAAAAAGAATAAACAAATAAATAGATGAATAAATAAGAAAAAGAAAACAAAACCCTAATCATAAGTTTAACCATGGTTTAATTCTTTACACTTAACCAAGTAAACATGCATCATCAAACATGATACAATAATTTGCACAAAAAGTATATCACATATACAACTTGTACATCCAAGTGAGAAAATCCTTTAAAGTGAACCAATACTAGTTAATGTAAAGTAATATATCAAATATATAATTATACATTAAATCATTAAATCAACACTTGATTTAACGATCCGGTCATATCGCATATAACCGACTAGTATCCAATGTATCGGCTTATCGAATCAACCCTCGATTCGATAATTAGGTTATATCGCATATAACCATTCGATACATTCATCGCGAGAATGAAATACGGTATCACATACACGCATTATTCTCGGTCCCGCACATATCTCATATGCGCTCCTATTTCGTTTCGCTTGAGCCAGGAAACCTCTGTGTAGGACTCTAAAGACTCGTCAATACGCCGGTAGCAGATGATGATCATATCAAGCACCCACAAGCCGCAAGCGGTCTGCTAAATGTAACGGCCACCCGGGTATTGAGCGATCAGAAGATCGACGAGCAAGCCCGCTCACACTCCAGTGAATCCAACCAGTAACACTTACCGTACAGTCCGGTCTGATCGTCTGATATGTCGCATATCTCGCCTAGGGGTGGTAAACGTCAGACCCCAATAGCTCGATAAGTCGTGTCGATATGAGGTCTATAACAATTCGAGAAACTACTGGTAACACTTACCAGTAAATCTCAGCAACCCTGGTCAGGGATTTCCTGTTATAGCCAATCGAACACAGCGCAACATCAACCCCCTATAACGGGAGAGACGAATCCCCTCCTATCGCTCATTGCCTCCATGTGATTCGGGACTGTACCCAAAAACCACCGTTTTGCACGCCCTCTTGGACGTGGTAAGGTGGAAATCAAAGCACAGTGGGAACCACACAAGACTCTATGACGATCTCGGGTTAACAGACTACTCTGTACCAGTGTCACCAGAGAACTGCCATCTGACGTAAGGTATAATACCATCTGGGAGTTCTCGGCGAGTCCGTCCAGTGTACCCAGTCTCTACTGAGCACCCGTATATCATCTCTGATGTCAAACACCAATGGATATGGGATCATCCATCGCCCATCTGTATGGGTCGAGAAGGTATACGCTAGTCTACTCTGGTATATCGATGCCCCGTCTCGATATACCCACGACTAGGGACCTTGAAGGATGTACTTATGGACTACCATGTCCCCACTAGTATGATCCGCATCATAGTCCAGGTAGTCAAGCACACATCCTAAAGGCTTTACCAACACGTAACAGAGAGACAATCAGTATACGCGTTAAGGTAAAGAGCAACCAGATAGCATACTATCATGTCGAGCAAGAGAGTCCTCCCTATATATGTCCCAGCATCCACTACAATATACATCCTATGTACAGTAATGGCCTCTAGGGCATACATATAACTAACAATCTCCCACTTGCACTAGGGCCATCTGTAGCAGTGGTTGCAGTATCTCATACTCAACCATCCCATAAAAAATCTCTCTCTGGGAATAGGCCTTCGTGAGTGGATCCGCCGTGTTGTCCTCTGAGTCTTCTCTCCTAACCTCGATCACCCTGGAGATCAACTATCTCCATGATCAGGTGACACTGCCTTAGAATATGTCTGGATCACTGATGGGACGGACGTTCCTTGGCATAAGCCACAACTCCATTGTCACACAATGGGAGGAACTATGTTCATCTCATGAACAAATATACATCCAGACTGCCTCTTTGGTAGCATCTTAAGTAGCGATGTATTCAGCCTTAATCATCTAGTATGCCACGGTATCTAGCTTGGAACTCTTCCAACATACCGTCCCTTTACTGAGGGTAAAGACAATGCATGTGACTGACATTCAGTCGTCTGTATCACCCTGGAACCCTTCCAGTGATTTTCCCCAGGATCGGTTGATACCATCTCACTACAACTAGTGAGAATCCTAACATCCAATTAGATCTATCTCATAGATCCAAAACCCAGGATTTAGGAGGTATCAATTTGATCCTATATGGAGAATCATTGTGATAAGCGGAGATTGACCGAGCGTAGCATAGGAAACTCCTTCCCTATCAAGAGCATGTCATCCACGTACTCTACAAGGATCATCACTATACTCCCTACTACCTTTTTGTTTATACAAGGTTCATCTACCATTTTGATGATGTCAAACTATTTGACTTCCACATCAAAACAGATGTTCCAACTCCGCGATGCCTGCTTTATCTCATAAAACATCTTGCACACGTTTCCGCTGCTCCCACTGTCTACGAAGCCCTCTGGCTGTGTACTTATAGACGCTCTCTTCCAAATCATTATTTAGAAAAGCAGTCAAGACACCCAACCACCAGATATCGTAGTCATGGTATGCAGCCGTGGCAAGTAGGATCTGGATGGACTTAAGCATAGCTACTTAGAAAAGGTTTCAACATAATCCATGCCTGGTCAATGATGCAAACCTTTAACAAGTCTAGCTTTGAAAGTCTCAACTTTTCCATCTACACCAAGTAATCTTCTCAAGATATACTTGCTCCTGATGGGGATTTAACCCTTCAGATATAGCAACCAAAGTCCATACTTTGTTGGTGTACATGGATTCCATCTCAGATCACTAAGCATCCAGCCATTCTTACAGAGTCCCACTCCTGATGGCCAGCTCGAAACTAGTTGGGTCATCATCTCATGATGCAACTCTCGCTCCCACTGTCATAGAGAAACAGAAGTGTCTCTCAGGTGGGTGAGGAACCCTACTAGATCGTCGGAGAGGCTGAGGTTCGTTGGTATCTACTGAATCCTTTGGTTCTACCAAATCATTTGCTGTAGTTTGCATAGCTGGAACCTTTCCAGTTGCACATAACAGATCTTTGCCTCGAGCTTGTCCAGATTATGCTTTTAGACACAGCCCGGACAACCCTAAATCTTAACCATTTTAAGATATGGGCTCTTCCCTTTCCATATCACATATGAAGTGGTAGGCAACTGATTCGATTTGAACCCTATTCAATAGGTATGCAGCTTCTCAAGTGCATAACTCCCAAAAGGAAATAGGTAACTCAGTAGTACTCATCATAGAGCACACCTTATCATATAGGGGGTGATTGCTCCGTCCCGATATACCATCGTGCTATGGTGTATACGGAGGAGTAATGCTGAGAGAGAATCTCATTCTTCTTTAGAATAGTCCAGGAATTCCGTGCTCAAGTATTCTCCTCCTTGATCTCATCAAAGGACATAATACTTATACCCGTATTTTGGTTCTCTACTTCTAACTTATATTCTACGAATATCTCAAAAGGTTCGGACTTGTGTTTCAACAGGAACATAGGTCTGAATCTCGAAAGATCATCAGAGAATGTAATGAAGTATAAAGAACCGGTCTTGGCAAGTGTAGACAGGGGACCTACATACATCAACATGTATCATTCCAAGAGTTCACTAACTCTTTCTCTGCTTCCAGTAAACAGAGCTATGGTCATTTTATCTTTGTGACATGACTGGCAAGTTTTATAAGATGTAAATTCAAACTGATTTAAATATGCATCTTTATGTAACTTCAGCTAGTCGGGTCGCATTGATATGACCTAGTCTACAATACCTCAAGAAGGATCCGTTCATTTCTGAACTCTTCCTCTTGTGTGTGTTCTGTATAATAAGAACTGTAGTTTGATTTATAACATCAATGCTTTTAGATAACGTGCCTGTACCGATCAACTTTTGATATAGGAAATGTTCAAAACATTATCCAACAATACAAAATTTTATCATTTCTTTACTAATAAAGAGACTGATATGATTTTGTATATCAGGTTCGGTATCTAATAACATTCGTTCAGAATCAATGTATTTGTAATACAGGGTGACAGTGACCAACAGACTAGGCTGCAACACTTGCCCCGTTTTCTGTCTCATGAAACTTATCATCCGTTCTCAGTTCTCTACCTATCTGTAGCCCTATGTAACAGATTACATATCTGGGATCCTGATCCGGTATCATATACCTAGGACGTAAAGGATACTGAGAAATAGTTCTGTATAATGAGCACACCCGAAGATGATGCATCAGCATGCACTCTCTTCGTTTGGGCGGCACGGGAATTCTGGTAATCCCCTATTTCCTGCTCTGTCTTATAACAATTATAAGTTGGAGCGGGACCAACGTTCCCCAGCTCAGTATAACAAGCGGGTTCGGTCAATATTCCGTATTATTATCTTGATTAAGGCGTGATATGGTCGCTACCTGGAGAGAGAGAGAAGAAAACACTCAGCGTGCGCTCTTGCAAGATCAGATTGGTTATTATTTTATCTAATCAGGATGGCTCCCACTGCTTTTTATCAAATCTTCCTTCAAACCCTAAAAAGAAAGACTAGCCGGGATTAATTACACACTACAAGTTCGCCAATCTTTCAGCCAGGCCAGTGTCGGTACTTTGAGGGAGGTCCCCCGTGCTTTCGCACGAACCTAATTAATGTAAACCTCGTTTTCCCAGAGGCGTAACCTCGTTAACACCTTTCTAGACACCTACTTGATTGGCTAATTGTAATGTGTAAAACTCTCCCAGGAGTAACTCTTACTCGCAGCGGGTATCGGGATCCAACTATCTCATAGAAAGTATGCAATCTCATTGCAAATTTCAACACTTGAAATTCCCGATCATTTTGCCCCTAACCTCCTATGACCTTGACAAAGGCCAACAAACCATAGGATGCTAGTCAAGTTCAACCCGTCATTTCCTGATTGAATTAAACCCACCCGCACGACCCTTGACAAAGGCCAACAAGGTCGCACGACTACCCTAACCCAATCTGCATCATATGCATAAGCAGATAAGCACCAGTCAGCTACCGCACACTACGCCTTGACAAAGGCCAACAAACGTAGCACGAATACTAACTACTACTTATCTGAAATGACGGAGGGCTACGACAGGTTTTTCTGAAAACCTATTGCGTAATGAACTTGATATCGTTGTAGAATCAAATGATTTTAAAATGGAGTGTTTTTGAGGCTTTTGTAGTTTTGCTAAAGGAGTCACTCCCGGTGAAGGAATCGTCGGTCCTTTCCTCGTCGAATGAGGTGCGGGATATATCATATATATCACTGTGCAAAGCAAAAACTCTTAAGTGCAATCAAAAGACAAACCGAGTGTGTAGCATCTGCCAGTTATTGCTAAAGGAGTCACTCCCGGTGAAGGGATCTCGGTCCTTTCCTCATCGAATAAGGTGCAGGATATATCACATATACCGCTGTGCAAAGCAAGAACTGTAGGTACCTGTTTTATTTTGAAATTCGATTCTACAACATCTTTAGGTTTCTTTTACTTTCATTAATCACATTAATGAAGTCCCATCATTTAAATACCTAAATATCACAGATAAATACGACGTACACTTATGCCATCCGCATTCGTCTCGATGTCCCCTCGTGCACCGTTAGGTTAGGTAACTAACGGCAGAGCAGGGCAGGGCTAGCGCGGGTGTAAAACATAAGTAACGTCTATATAATATATCATATATACTATATACTGTATCCATCACAGAACATATCACATGATCACATCACAGATATCGCAGCAGAAGAATCATATGAAATATTGGATATACTAGGACGTCCGTGTTTTCAATACGAGCCAGTATAAAACACGGATTCCACGGTCGTGATGAATAGCCAAACCCACACCCCTAGACCCCTACGAGAGCGGCAAGCAACCCTACCAATTCTAGAGTTAGGAGACCCGGACTCGACTCCTCGAGTTGGTCTCCCACTGGACCCTAGAACCCGGTTACTTGTGCCCTCCTCCTTGGGTCTATCCTAGTGCGGAAAAGTAAATAATATACAAAGGGTGACATCTTCCGCAACCTGGAAGTGCCCCAAATAAAAGAATATTACATACAAGTTTTTACATGAATGAAAATGAAAAACACTCATCTCACATAAAAAAAACCCGGCTATTCAAACACGACGATCCAATATAACATATCCAGCAACACATAACATCACATGTCATCAACGTAAGTAAATATGCGCATCCCAATTGTCGTTGACATATAGCAACGAAACCGGCGATATCACATATTACACTTACGGTCACAGAAAAGAAAGTGTAAAACTACAATAGTTGGAATCCGCAATCTCCATAGACATCGCATGCCTAATCAAATGAATACCTTAGACATCACATGCCTAACAATTATAAACCCCGCATTTTAGTCTCAAAATCGAAAACACTTTTCAATATCAAGTCGGGAATTCAACAGGATTCCCGATGTTCTGATCGAATGCTCGTCGCAAACTTTACTAGACGGCCGCACCCCTGACGCCGTCGACGAAGTGCACCAAGGCGGAACACCGCTGCCGCGAGCACCCAGATGGATGCTTTCGGCGACGGGGTTCTCCTATAGTCACTTGGTCGGGGCTAAGGGGTGTAGCTGTCTATTAAGTTTACCCGACGAGTATCCGCGTACGCTACGTGATTGCGACGGACTTTTGATCACATCAAAATTCCGTGGCAACCGATCCAGTGAGACTAAACTGCTATGTTTATAATATTCATTCAGTTATCTCATAACTTATTGTGAATTCCAATTATTGTATCCCATTCAGATAAATAGAAAATGTTAAACTTTTCGATCGAACAGTCAAACACCCAAGTTTTCCCGATATAGATCAACACATGAAAGAAGTCTAAAAACATTCAGTTCGTGCCTCAGTACCAACGGTCCAGCCGTAGAAGGGTCAAGCCAACGCCTCACATGTGGCATGCCGTACTGCCCCAAACCCGAAGGTTCAAAGGGCAGTTCAAGACGGTCACATAATCGAGTTAAGGTTTGTTGTCTTCTAGAGGGTCCATCGAGTTACTTGTACTACTTAGAACGTCTTTAAACCACGGAAAAATCCAACACTTGGAAATTTCCCGACAGGGGAAAAATTGGGTATTTATATCCGGTCGAACTTTTTAACATATTCTAAAATTTATCCGGAAAGCCACATAGACAAAATCTGATACTCCGATCGAAACACCGAATCCCCAAAACAACCCCAGAAAATTCAACTCTTGAATTAAAATTAAAAATTCCCAAAAAAAACTCAGCATAATAAAATAGGAGTTACTATGCAAACAGTGAATGATGATCTCATCAACTTGCCGCGGAACCGCCGCATAAGCTAGGCTTATGCCGCGGTTCCGCCGCTCCTTAGAGGGATCATGAGAAAATTTTTGCGCCGTAATTCTTAGAATTCCCTGCTGAATTTTTTAAGCATTTTTAATCTGGAAAAATCCCAGTTTTTAGAAAAAGTCCAGAGAGCATGTAAAACTTAGGGTTTCGGGTTCGATCGGGTTTCAAACATCGTCTAGACTTCGCCTAAGGCTCTAGCTAGGCTCTGATACCACTGTAGGGTTCCAAGGCACACTAATGAGGTCTCACAAGGCATCAACCATGCCAATTTCAAAAATTACAAGTGCCGAGAAACCCTAATACGGATCGTTAACTAGATGTCTAGGCGATAAATGAAACTAGTAAACTATTTTACTAAGAGAACGGATATACAACCTTTGTAGATCTGGTCCTCCACCTCCATAGCTCCGCAATGAAGTCTCCTCGCTGTCCAAACGGAAACCCGGGCTCTAGCGTCGGCTTCATCGGAGAAATGGGCGGGCAAGGTCGTCGGCTTCGTGCCGAAGATGATCTACGTCGAAGCATCACAAGATCAAGCTCCCACTTCAACAAGTCATGAAACTTGTGAAGAAAACACACTCTACTACTTGGCAAGAGGTAGAGGATGAAGAAATAGGAGGTGGGTTCACTTTAGAATTTGATTTCTCACTCATTTTCTCACTTTGCCATTGATGGAGGCAAGGTTTTCTTCAAGTAGAAGATGAAGAAGAAGATGAAAAGAATATGATAAGTTAATCCAAAATGGAAAAGAAAATCAATACTTATCATATTCTAACCATAGTTAAGTGTAGAGAATGAATCATGGTTAAGTGGAATGGTTAGGGTTAAGCATGAGACAAGAATGGTGGACTAGGTCAAAGTTTCATGAAGTTTCAATAAAACTACAAATAAAGCCACCATTCTTTTCATATCTTTTCCAAAAAGAATAAACAAATAAATAGATGAATAAATAAGAAAAAGAAAATAAAACCCTAATCATAAGTTTAACCATGGTTTAATTCTTTACACTTAACCAAGTAAACATGCATCATCAAACATGATACAATAATTTGCACAAAAAGTATATCACATATACAACTTGTACATCCAAGTGAGAAAATCCTTTAAAGTGAACCAATACTAGTTAATGTAAAGTAATATATCAAATATATAATTATATATTAAATCATTAAATCAACACTTGATTTAACGATCCGGTCATATCGCATATAACCGACTAGTATCCAATGTATCGGCTTATCGAATCAACCCTCGATTCGATAATTAGGTTATATCGCATATAACCATTCGATACATTCATCGCGAGAATGAAATACGGTGTCACATACACGCATTATTCTCGGTCCCGCACATATCTCATATGCGCTCCTATTTCGTTTCGCTTGAGCCAGGAAACCTCTGTGTAGAACTCTAAAGACTCGTCAATACGCCGGTAGCAGATGATGATCATATCAAGCACCCACAAGCCGCAAGCGGTCTGCTAAACGTAACGGCCACCCGGGCATTGAGCGATCAGAAGATCGACGAGCAAGCCCGCTCACACTCCAGTGAATCCAACCAGTAACACTTACCGTACAGTCCGGTCTGATCGTCTGATATGTCGCATATCTCGCCTAGGGGTGGTAAACGTCAGACCCCAATAGCTCGATAAGTCGTGTCGATATGAGGTCTATAACAATTCGAGAAACTACTGGTAACACTTACCAGTAAATCTCAGCAACCCTGGCCAGGGATTTCCTGTTATAGCCAATCGAACATAGCGCAACATCAACCCCCTATACCGGGAGAGACGAATCCCCTCCTATCGCTCATTGCCTCCATGTGATTCGGGACTGTACCCAAAAACCACCGTTTTGCACGCCCTCTTGGACGTGGTAAGGTGGAAATCAAAGCACAGTGGGAACCACACAAGACTCTATGACGATCTCGGGTCAACAGACTACTCTGTACCAGTGTCACCAGAGAACTACCATCTGACGTAAGGTATAATACCATCTAGGAGTTCTCGGCAAGTCCGTCCAGTGTACCCAGTCTCTACTGAGCACCCGTATATCATCTCTGATGTCAAACACCAATGGATATGGGATCATCCATCGCCCATCTATATGGGTCGAGAAGGTATACGCTAGTCTACTCTGGTATATCGATGCCCCGTCTCGATATACCCACGACTAGGGACCTTGAAGGATGTACTTATGGACTACCATGTCCCCACTATTATGATCCGCATCATAGTCCAGGTAGTCAAGCACACATCCTAAGGGCTTTACCAACACGTAACAGAGAGACAATCAGTATACGCGTTAAGGTAAAGAGCAACCAGATAGCATACTATCATGTCGAGCAAGAGAGTCCTCCCTATATATGTCCCAGCATCCACTACAATATACATCCTATGTACAGTAATGGCCTCTAGGGCATACATATAACTAACAATCTAAAGTTATAGTAAGGAATTATAATGATTTATGTCGAAACTAAACTATATGATATTTTTCTGTTAAAGTGCGATAAAAATTGAAATATGAATTCTTTTGATATGAAACTTGTCAATATATTTTGTTAATGTTTAATGATCATGATGTGAGAGTTTGGTATTATTATGTTTAAGAAAAATATGATTTTTAAGGAAAAACCGAAGCGGGCGTCGGATTAACTCCACTTCCATTGGGTTTTAGAATTCTAAATTTTTAGAATAGTAAAAAGAAGGGGGAGAAGGAACTTATGGGATTGTTGTTTAGAGAAGAGGAAAAGGAAGAAGTAGGAGTTGCCGGTGCATCGTCTCGTCGCCGGAAACTCTTCGGATCGTCGTCGGAGCTTCGCCCTTCGCTAACTCCGCTTGCACACAAAAAGTCTAGGGAAATTTCTTGAGAGTTTGGACAGAGTTTTGGAAGTGAGGAGGGGTAATTTTAGGTGTGGTATTTATAGAAAAGCTTAGGGTTTAGTGTAGATGAAAGGGGGTGAGAAAATTGTATTTAATTTTTCATTTAAAAAATTTAAAAGAGAATGTTTTAATTCTCTGTTTAATTTCAGAGATTTTAAACAGTGTAGGAGGAGTGGGGTAGGCCAAAAGTCTCTGGGAAGTGAAGAAAATTGGAGTTTGGCCCGGGTCGGACCGCTGCGCCGGCCGAGTCGGCCGAGTCGCCGGCCCGAGTTGGCCGAGTTAGGGCTGGGGCCATCGCCACGTGTACCTTGTCGTTTGGTCTACCTCCTGAACTCGTTTGTTTTATATGTGACTTTTGGTTTTTACGAGTTATGCACGTGTAGACTCTTGGGCTTCTAAAAAATTAAAAGAAAACTAATTAAAAAAACTAATATGGCTAATGGGATTTGAACTCTGGTGCTTTGGTTCAGCAGTGCAAGGTCTTACCAATGAGCTACAAGCTCCTTGCTATTCAAAAGTAAATTAAATACTTATAGTATTCACAAGAAATGTAAATACCCCAAGTATACATTAACTTTAAATCAGTTTTATGTACACAAGAATTGGAGTTGTTACAGTCTACCCTCCTTACAAAAATTTCGTCATCGAAATTTACAATTTATTTTAAGGACTAATTTATAAATAAGTGGGGATATCTTGCACGCATCTCATCTTACCTTTCCCATGTCGATTCTCCTGGAGTGTCTTTTCTCCACATCACTCGAACCAAGTTGACTTCCTTGTTCCGAAGTGAGTTCACTTTCCTGTCCAGGATCTCGACAGGTTGCTGCTCACAAGATAAGTCAGGCTGTACAGTGAGCTCGGAATGATCGAGAATATGGCCGGGGTCACTCACATATCTTTTGAATTGGGATATATGGAATACGTTATGCACTCTTTCCAATGAAGGTGAAAGTGTCAAGCGGTATGCCACTTCACCGACTCGTTCGAGTATGTCGAACAGTCTAATGTATCTCGGACTAAGCTTACCCCGTCTTCCAAATCGAATCACTCCGCAGTTTGGAGATATCTTCATAAATACATGATCTCCCAGCTAGAACTCCAAATGATGGCGCTTTGCATCAGCCCAGTGCTTCTGTCGATCTTGGGCTATGCGCATTCTTTCCCTGATAGTACGAACCACATCAACAGTTGCTACTATCATTTCAGGTCCAAGAAATTCTCTATCTCCGATGTCGTCCCAACTTAATGGCGATCGACACTTCCTTCCATAAAGCGTTGCAAAAGGCGCTATTCCTATACTTGCTTGGTAGCTGTTGTTGTATGAAAACTCCACAAGATGTAAGTGATCTTCCCACAATCCTCCGAAGTCTAACATACACGCTCTGAGCATATCCCCCAAGATCTGAATAGTTCGCTCATACTGACTATCTGTTTGTGGATGATAAGCTGTGCTGAAGTTCAGACTTGTTCCCAAGCTCGCTTGCAGACTCTGCCAAAATTCCGATCGGAACCTGGTGTCACAATCGGAGACAATGCAGACCGATACTCCATGAAGACGCACAATTTCCTGTATGAGTTCATGGGTATCAGAGATAGTACATATTTGAAGAGTTTAAA
Organism: Agapanthus africanus; assembly: GCA_030015575.1. NCBI lineage: Eukaryota > Viridiplantae > Streptophyta > Magnoliopsida > Asparagales > Amaryllidaceae > Agapanthus > Agapanthus africanus. Next base: position 762,999,048 of record CM057337.1, read on the forward strand.
TCTTACTTAGATTCTTACCTCCATGTACTTATTTGCTAATGTCTCAATTGATTGGCCAACTCGAAATGGGATGAAGTGAGCCAACTTTGTGAGTCGATCCACAATAATCCATACCGCATCGTTACCCTTTGTGCTACGAGGAAGTGCAGTCACAAAATCCATTATGATATTTTGCCACTTCCATTCTGGTATTGGTAACGGTTGAAGTAATCCAGCAGTTCTGTGATATTCAGCCTTTACTTGCTGATACACCAAGCATTTAGCGACGCTTCTGGCTACTTCACGCTTTATTACATGCTATTGGTAATTTTGACGTAGATCTTTGTACATCTTTGAACCTCCAGGGTGTACTGAGTAGGGAGAGCTGTGAGCTTCTTTCATTAACTCTTCCCGAACAAAACCTTTTGGTACACATAATCTGCTGCCGTACCTCAAAAATCCGTCTTCATGGATGATGAATTCTGTTCTGAATCCATTCTCCACTTGTTCTCTGATCTTTTACAACTTAGCATCACTTACTTGAGTTACTTTGATCTGATTGATAATGGTAGATTGAACTTGTAAATTCATCAAACTTGAAGCGTTACCTGGCATGACTACTTCAATCTCCATCTGATGCAAGTCTTGTTGAAGCTTCCACTGTAAGGTGAGATTCAATGCTAATGGTTAGCGACTAAGGGCATCAGGTACTACATTCACCTTCCCTGGGTGATATTACAAGTTGATGTCAAAGTCCGCCATGAGTTTTAACCATCGTCTCTGTCGCATATTAAGCTCCTTCTGAGTAAACACATATTTTAGACTCTTGTGATCTGTGTATATGTTCACTCGTTCACCAAGAATATAATGGCGCCAAATCTTAAGAATAAAGATAATGGCTGCCAATTCCAAATCATGCGTCGGATAATTGCGCTCATGAATCTTCAGCTGTTTTAAAGCATAAGCCACAACCTTTCCGTGCTGATATGGAACACATCCTAATCCCTTACCGGATACATCACAATGCACTTCGAAAGCTCTAGATTGGTCCGGTATAACGAAAATAGGCGCCGATGTCAACCTTGACTTGAGTTCTATGAAATCTTGTCCGCATGCTTCTGACCATACAAAGTCTTCATCTTTACGTGTGAGCTTGGTCAGGGGTGTTGCTATCTTAGAAAAACCTTCAATGAACCTTCTGTAATATCCAGCTAAACCTAAGAAACTTCGAATGTCCATCACTGATTTTGGTGTCGGCCGTTCTCTTACTGTTGAAACTTTCGCTGGATCCACAGAGATTCCTTCGTCTGATACAATATGTCCAAAAAAACCAACTTGATCTAGCCAAAACTCGCACTTGCTGTACTTGGCATACAGTTGATGTTGTTGTAGAGTTTCCAGGATAATTTGTAGGTGCTCGGCATGTTCTTTCCGACTCTTAGAATACACCAGGACGTCGTCTATAAAGATGACAACAAACCTGTCTAAGTACTCCCGGAAAACTTGATTCATTAGGTTCATGAATATTGCTGGTGCATTGGTCACTCCAAATGGCATCACAAGAAATTCATAATGTCCATAACGAGTTCTGAATGCTGTTTTATGAATATCAGCTTTCTTGACCTTCACCTGGTGATAACCTGAACGAAGATCTAATTTAGAGAAAACACAAGATCCACTTAGCTGATCGAATAAATCGTCGATACGCAGTAGCGGATTCTTGTTCTTTATCGTTACTTCATTCAAGGCTCTATAATCGATGCACATTCTGTATGAACCTTCCTTCTTCTTCACAAGCAGTACCGGTGATACCCAACTTGAAGTGCTGGGACGAATCCATCTTTTCGCCAATAATTCGTCCAACTGAGTTCGGACTTTCTTCAAACCTTCCGGACTTAATCGATAAGGTGTTTTGATCACTGGTTGTGCTCCTGGTACTAAATTAATGCTGAATTCAAGAGCTCGATTGGGAAGCAAACCTGATATAACGTCAGGAAACACATCGTCGAACTCTCAAACCATATCTGGCTTTGATCGTTCCTCCGCTTGAATTGCTGCAATCATTGCCTTCTTTGGTTTCGCCTTATAAGTATTTGGCTCCAGGGTACGGTCTCCACTTTTGAAATAAAAGACCGGATGCTCTGGAATCTCGAATACTACCTTCCTTTGATGACTGTCAATGGTAGCATAAAATGTTCCGAGCCAATCCATACCTAGAACCACATCGAAGTTTGGTATGTCCAGCACCTTGAAGTCAGCATAGAATTCTCTGCTGCAGATGACTACTGGACACAAGCCGTATCCTATTGTTTCCTTTAGAACGCCATTCCCTGAATTGACATTCCAACTGGATACAAGCGGTATGACTGGAATCGCATAAGTTCGGATAAACCGTTGCGATATAAAGCAGTGAGATGCTCCAGTATCGAAGAGTGCTAGTGCAGGGAGTGAGGCTACTAAGATTGTACCTAAGGTATGTGGGATAGGTTTTAGGTATAGGAAAAATATGTAGGTAAGGGTTAAGACTGAAAGAAAAGTCTGAGAAGAAAAGGTTACCAGTGATAACTTGGCCAGTGGCCTCAGCTTCTTCCACGGTCATCATGAAAGCCTGTCGCCGTAGTACATTCCTCCTGGCCGGAGGAGCGTTCCGTTGAGCTTGATGGAACTGACGAGGAGGAGGTGCAGTCGGTGGTCCCTTAGGTGGTGGAGCAGGGAGAGCGAGTCTTGGAGCAGGTGCCTGAAGGGCTGATCGCTGCTGGTATGTGATTTCTAGCCTAGGTGCAACATATGAATTTTGTCTACGAGGACAAGACCTAATATTATGAGTAGCTGAGCCGCAGACTAAGCAAAGACGGTTGGCTCGTCGATAGTCTTTCATCAGATGCCCATCTCTCTTGCAGTAGGTACAAAAGGCTGGGCCGGGCCGGTTGATTGGTACTCCCGGTCTCCTTGGCACAAATGGTGGACTTGATGAGGCTTCTCCTGCCATCTGGTTGGCAGGATGCTTAACTCCAGCAGATTGAGGTCTGCCCTTCATCTTTACCACTGCCTCATAACGGCGGGCAGCTTTCAGAGCCGATTCATGAGTCGGAAAATCTCCTGTGGCTAATGCAGGTTGGATCTCCGAATCCAAATCTTGTTGAAATCGACAGGCTCAGATATCATCCGTCGGTATCAGGTGTGCCACAAATCTGTTAAAGTATTATGTTAGCTGTGTAGTATGTGATATATTGAAAAATTTGAATTATTGAGACATATTTTACCGACTGAGCATGGTGACCTCAGTGTCATATTCATCTACTGACTTGGTCCACATTGAACCTTATTGCAGATGGATGAACTGCTGTTCCATGTCGAACCTAGCAGTCTCAGGGAAGTACTTTGCGTCGAACATGTCGCGGAAAGTCTTCCATTCGATGGGTTGATCAAGACAGCTTTCTTCCGCCTTCCACCAAACCCGTACATTATCAGTGAGCTGCAGCTTTGCAACTCGAACCCAAGCGACTTCTGGCACTTGTGCTGCTGCCAGATCATCTTTGATGCTCTGAGCCCATTCCTCAGCTTCTAGAGGGCTCTCTTTTCCCGCAAACTATTTTGGGTGCAAAGCCCTGAATTGCTTCACCCTAAGTGGTTTTGCCTCTGGTCGGTTCATCAGGATAGCAGTCTGCTGTTGCTGTCCTTTCATGAGGCTGCGAATTGCCTCGAGTAGAACTGTCTGCTCGTTGATCAGAGCAGCGACGATAGGTGTAATCGGTAGTGATAGAGTGTTGTTGATGTTGGAGCTGGTGTTGTTTGGGGAGTCCATAACCTTGAATGAAAAATTTTGGGTTAGGACAGATTCAAAATATATAAATAATAAGATTCAAGAAGTATGAATTATAAAGAATGTTTTTAGTTGCTGGTTCTTGTGTTATATTGCTTAGGTTGTCCACGCAGAACTGAACTGCATGGTAAGGTTCTATACAGCTCTGACCTGCATGGGTCACCAACAAAACCTGTCATGTCCCGCTTCCCGGTGTACGGCGAAGGGGACGCGACGAGGCCGCTATGTATTTACTCTGAAGTAAACACGTTGAGCATATCTAAGCAGTATAAATAAAATGCATAAGAGACAAAGACAATAGATATAATTGAACAACAACTTTATTTACTAACACTCTTTTTACAATACATCAAAAAAGTAAATACATGGAATGGAAAGCAATGCCTAAATAGTGGCATAACAGAAATGAAAAATATAGAATGTAAATGTGTACAAGGAATCTAAATCTCTGGGTCGTAAGCTAGCTGGTCCAATCCTCGCTGGTGGGCTCGAACTCCTGAAGGTCGGAATCACCTGACAACATTCCAAAGAAAAAGAACGAGGATGTCGTCAGCGAACAAATTGCTCGGTAATTCCCAAAGATGAGGGAGAAATAGAATAGACAGAGAGAGCGTAACTTTTAAGTTGTATTATATTATTAACGCTGTTGTTTGTAGCTTGGTACAGAAGAGGCCAGTGTATACGAGAGGAGTCTCAATAGACCAGAGACTAAGGTGGACGGAAAGTACAAGGAACTATTCAGCCACGGTACAACGGCAATTGAATTCAGGTTAGGTGTCTTAATGGTTGATGTCTCATGCCACTTCTAACACCTTTTGTACTAATCAACCCCTTAAACCCCGCGATATCTTGTTTGTATTGTATTGTAAATTGTAATGTCTTGTATTATAGATTGTATAGATGGATGACTTGCCGAAACCATGATATCAGTAAATGGATGTAACTAGAGAATCATGTAGATGGATGTATATCCATGGTTCGGTTCGGTCAATACAGATTGAATAGATTGAACAGATTGATTATATGGATTCATGAATTCATGTTGAATTGTAGTTTGTACTTGAATCATATTCAAGTCAGATTGATTAAAATGAGACTCAGTCTGAGTCAGACAATTAGAAAAGAAATTAAATTCTGAATTAGGTTTTGGTGTTATCGGTAACCACTGCACATGGATGTCAGAAGTTGTGTCTTTTTCAAAGACGATTACCGTATTGATAACACCGTTTGTTAAGTTGTCTACCTTAAATAGGCAAGCACCTATTTCTCCAGCTCTCTGAGTCTCAAGAGACTGGTCCCGCTTAAACCTATGTTTACTAGGGTCCTTATTGTAATTTAGTATAACTTAAGGGGGTTTTATGTAAAAAATAATTTTGTATAATTTTCAAAATATACCTCAAGTATTTTATTATTGTCTTTAAACTTTTCATTGATGTATATTTTATCATTGTAACATTTCTAGTGAATAAAACATATTTTTCATAATATATGGTATTTATTTGTAATATTGGAATTGTATGGTATTTTCTTATAAATGGAATGTTTTTCTTGAATTTTGGAAATGTGGAATTTCATAAATATTAAAAATAGATATTTTGATATTAATTACATATATATATATTAAAAATATAAGTTTTATTTATAGTAGAAATTACATTTTCTAAAGAAAATTGTATTTTAAATCTTTCGAGACCGTATGCTCCTTACGGAGGTCTGCATCTCGCACTACTAAGCCCGAGGATGTGTGATAATTCGCACCATCCCAAACGGGTTATAGCGGCGCATTGTAAAGATTTGTTTAAAATACACAATCTTGTAGAAAAAGGCTTTTATAAGTCAGAGATAATTTTGTGTAAAACCGTATTTTCCTAAATCTATATTTCCAAATTTTATCGTGCTATGTTATATATGAGTGTTGTGAAGACGTAGGTCATTACCTCGTGATCTATCTAAAGGTATAGTAAGGAATTATAATGATTTATGTCGAAACTAAACTATATGGTATTTTTCTGTAAAAGTGCGATAAAAATTGAAATATGAATTCTTTTGATATGAAACTTGTTAATATGTTTTGTTAATGTTTAATGATCTTGATATGAGAGTTTGGTATTATTGTGTTTAAGAAAAATATGATTTTTAAGAAAAAACCGAAACGGACGTCGGATTAACTCAACTTCCGTCGGGTTTTAGAATTCTAAGTTTTTAGAATAGTAAAAAGAAGGGAGAGAAGGAACTTACGGGATTGTTGTTTAGAGGAGAGGAAAAGGAAGAAGTAGGAGGTGCCGGTGTATTGTCTCGTCACCGGAAACTCTTCGGATCGTCGTCGGAGGTTCGTCGGAGCTTCGCCCTTCGCTAACTCCGCTTGCACACAAAAAGTCTAGGGAAATTTCTTGAGAGTTTAGACAGAGTTTTGGAAGTGAGGAGGGGTGATTTTAGGTGTGGTATTTATAGGAAAATTTAGGATTTAGGGTAGATGAAAGGGTGTGAGAAAATTGTATTTAATTTTGTATTTAAAAAATTTAAAAGAGAGTGTTTTAATTCTCTGTTTAATTTCAGAGGTTTTAAACAGTGCAGGGAGAGTGGGGTAGGCCAAAAGTCTCTGGGAAGTGAAGAATCGGAGTTTGGTCCGAGTCGGACTGGCGTCGCCGGCCCGAGTCGGCCGAGTTAGGGCTGGGATCGTCGCCACGTGTACCTTGTCGTTTGGTTTACCTCCTAGACTCGTTTGTTTTATATGTGACTTTTGGTTTTTATGAGTTATGCACGTGTAGACTCTTGGGCTTCTAAAAATTTAAAAGAAAACTAATTAAAATAATAATATGGCTAATGGGATTTGAACTCTGGTGGTTTGGTTTAGCAGTGCAAGGTCTTACCAATGAGCTACAAGCTCCTTCTTGCTGTTCAAAAGTAAATTAAATACTTATAGTACTCACAAGAATGTAAATATCCCAAGTATACATTAACTTTAAATCAATTTTATGTACACAAGAATTGGAGTTGTTACAATACTTAATTACTCAGAGATCACAGTACAAACTGACCCAACCTGCGAGCAACAACCAGTTGAGATCCTGGACTGAAAGGTGAAGACATTGCAGAACAAGAAAGTAAACTTGGTCCGAGTGATGTGGTGAAAAGATTCGCCTGGAGAATCAACTTGGGAAAAAGAAGAAGATATGCATACACGATACCCTTACCGTTTTGAAAATTAGTCCCTATGTAATCGTAAATTTCGAGCACGAAATTTTTATAAGGAGGGTAGAATGTAACGACTCTAAAATCATTGTACATAATTTTCTTGTTATTGTAAAGAGAAGGGTATTACAGCCTGTGTAAGAGTTAAAAGTTATTTTTGTTAAATAAAAACAAGAAGGAACTTGTAGCTCACCGATAAAATCTCTACACTGCTGTGACATAGCCTGTGCGTTCGATTCCTAATAGACCCAATTATTTTTTAAGATTTTTCGTTTTAATTTTGAAAGCCCAAAAGTTGCACGTGCAATACACGGAGAAATGAAAAGTTTCAGAAAAATCAAACAGGCGCAATGAGATGTACACACCCAAATTGACACATGGCACGAATCTCGAGGCAAGGTCCCAAGATCCGACCGACCATTCCCTCATTAGGGCCGGCGCCGACGGTCCACCTAGCTCCAAACCCCTCCGTGCTTTGCACACTCGTCTCTTCAACTCCTCTTAACTCCCCTACACTGTTTGATTTTCTTGCAATCAAACAAAGACTTTTTAATTCACCATTTAACATCTTTATAATGCTTTCTAATCCAAAATTTTAATTCCCAAACCCTAATTCTTTACTATAAATACCTGATTGTTGTGTGTTTTATGCGCGCTTGCGCTTTTAAAAGATGAATCAAAGAATATTAACCGCAATCAAGAACGGCGTCGCTTGGTAGCAAGCCGGTGAGTACGGGTCGGTCCACAGGGATTTTGTGTATTTTCTATTTGTTCTAACGAGTTAATTCCAATTGTGGTAGGATTGATTATCACTAAAAACTGAAATGAGTTTGATTAGAATTAAAACCTTGCAGGGTTAGGTTTAGGTTAAGTTTGGAATTCAATATTTCTCACCGCTTTCTATGCCCTAATTAAGATCTATTTAGGCGTTAAGGTAATAAATAACAAAGTGGATTAGTACCATCGGGAAGAAACTAGGTTTCTTCCTCTAGGTCATTGTCCTTCCTTTCTTAACTCTTACCCTAACCTCCATGGAAAACATACACAACCGGTTTTTTAAACTACGGTATCACCGCTACCTCGTGGGATAGGGTGCCATAGTGAGCGGTGTGTGTATGTATGCATAGAGTCCTATTAAAATGTATGACGGGCAAGAAAGGGGTGAGAGATTTTCATCTCTCAAATATTTCCCATTCCTAACCCTAACAAGTGAGGAACTACTCACTCATTAGGGAATTGATAAAAAGAGATATTTTTATGATTGTTTTTAATAACCTAATTATCTAATCTACGGCAGATAAATAAAATCTAAATTAGGGCAGATAAACAAAAGTTATACTATGGCAGAAAAGAAAATTAAACTAGGGCAAGAAAAGAAAGACTTACTTTATCTTTTATTTGATGCACTCTTCATACATTACAGAATTGAAATTCTGAAATTGATAATTAAAAAGAGGCACAGGAAGAGGCATGCTCCAAAAAGAGCTTTAGGATTTCTATTTATAGATTATAGAAACCCTAGGGTTACATCTGATCCCTATCTGCATTTACAAAATTACCCTAAGAAGCCTAGTCAACACACCGCCGCCACTGTTGAATTTTGCACCGACACGTGCTCACCATGGCCGCGGATCCACGGCCATATGCCCTGTTTGGCCGCAGATCCGCGGCCAAATGGTGGGGTCTTGGGCTGTGTTCTTCTGGGCTACTTCCTGTTGCATTTTCCTTGACTTTTCTTCACTTGGTTCTTCAGAATGTCTTCTAGTTTCTTCCAGATTTCCACAGTGTAGAATGTGGTGGACTTTTACCTTTCGCTTCGTGTTGAAGTCCTGAATCTTTGCGCTGCCTTTGTACTTTGTGAAGTTGTTCATTGATTTTCGTTTGTTCTTCAAACTGTAGGCATGATAAAGATTCTCTATTTGTTGGTCGAAGTCTCACTTTTGTAGCGTCTTTTCATCATTTTCACTGATTTGTTCCGAGAACCTGTAATCTGCAACTATGTAGTAAATATGGATCAAAAGCACCTGTTTATTTGTAAAATGAATAAGAATGGGGAATATAGTAATGCAGAATTATGATATGAACAAATACCCCCAAACTTATCTTTTGCTCGTCCTCGAGCAAAACTAGTTTTATTCTCAAAAAAGACATAACCTCACTTTCGCAGGGAAACGCGATTGCACTGAACTCGTGCAACAAGCCGTTAAACCTCTAGGTGTCTCTAGTAGGAGGAGTGTTGTCTTCTGAGGGTTTTCAGCGGATACTACCCACAAAATCCTATCAATTCGGCCTATTGACTTTTATTCTCCAATTCGGTTTTCTAGCAAGAAATTCTATTATCTTCAACTCAGAAATTATCAACCTGTATTTTTCACGCTTCCTTATCATTTAACTTAAGATTGTATATGTTCTGTAAGTTTACTTAGCTTTTAGCATCTTTTGAATCTTCTTTCTAAGGTTCCATCTCAACTTAGGAATTTTTATCATCTCTACTAAACATATAAGTCCTATTTTTTATTCCTATCTCTCATCTAAACCCCAATCATATACCCCTACGTGTGTGTATGAATCACCCCTACACTTGGAAATTCAATTCAAGCCATCATACTCTTGTCCATTGTCCAAAATACTTTTAGTTGGTGAATTTTAGATGAAATTGCTCACACATCCTTCATGCGACCATTAATACTTCTTGAGGTACTAACGACCGATTAGAAAATGTGTTTGCGCATTAAGGTGTAATTCCTCGTCTTGTAATACCTAAGGTTTTAGCAGTGACTCCCAAACTAGTTGGTCTAAGGCACTAGGTGATAAAGCACCATCGCTATATATTTTTTTATTTTACACAGCCTTAAGCAATTACAAAACCAATGTTCATTTTTTTATATCTCTTTATTCACACTTATACTTTTATTTTCCTTTATACTAAGGGTTTTAGACAAGAGCATTTTAAGGTATCCTCTACTATTCCAAGTTTCAAGGTTCGTGTTTGTGCAAGTTGTAGGGTATATATTTTCAGAATTTAGACTTAAGATTCAGAATTATTTTTCAGACTTACATTTCAAATAAAAATTCAATACTCTTCCCTTATTTTGATTTAGCCCAAGAACTGAACTCAAAATTTGCCTATTTCTAAATAAACTATAAGGACATATATTTTCTACAGTTAAATTTTAAGAAAGGTTATTTTTAGGGTTTTTAATTTACTAAGTTTAGGATCTAGTTTTTCCTACCTAGTCAACCGTCTTGTCAAACTTAAGTCAATTATGACCAAAATTGAATTTTCCAATTTTTATAATTTTTAATTTTTTTTTTTCAATTTTTATGGGTTTTAAAATAAATATGCAAATGCAAAAATATACATATGAATGCGAAGGAAGAAAACTTACCGAGCACACCCCCAAACTAAAACTTGACAGTGTCCTCACTGTCAGGCTACAGCAAGAGGGTCAAAATTGTCGGCACTCCCTGTTTATTTTTTTATTTTTTTTATTTTTTATTGTTATATATACAAAAAGGTCCCCCCAAACTTAAGTGAAACGGTATTTCCACTATTTAAAGTTAAAGTTCCGAGTTAGGGAGGAGAAAAACACAGTATCAAGTTATACAAGACCTTACACAAGCCAAAGGTTAGCACAAACCATTCAAAAAATTTATCGTTATAATGGTGTGGGTGGTAAAAGAATAGAGTGTAGAGAAAAGAAATGAGAAACACACGAGACCGTATGGGAAGAAAGGTAGAATATGGTCTCGGTATATTAGGAGAGGAATGGCGGAAGAGAGAAAGAAGTGTAATTCGAACTTGAGCGTGTAAATTGAGTGCATAAATTAGCACAAATTGCGATGACCGATGTGTTAAAAGCGATTGTGCTAATCTATCAACCCGTCGAGAAATGGGGTCAAATCCCTCAATATTCGCGAGAAAACATGGATACGTTGAACTTGGTAAACCATCCATTGAAAATGGAAGCGTGACGGATTCTTGCGCGGTCGAAACGATGGAAAGGACGAAGGGGAGTGATTTAGGAAGGGTCTCATTCTCACATAAGCAAGCGTATGTAAGGTGAGACGGCAACAACTTGAGTTCGAGTTTCAGAGGTGAAACAATTGAAGATGAAATTGGTGAAACTGTCTCGAACTCGAAGGATTCCATCAATGGTTCGAAATGACTGTAAGCAACCGAGTCTGATGGTTCAACTAACTCATCTGAAAATTCAAAGGACTCAAGCTCGGGCAGTGAGTCTTCAAAATCGTCCGAAAAAGTAAAACACTCGTAATCGTTATCGGTTGTGAGAATTGTGTCAGATTCAAGGAGGAACGCACCAGTGGCGTCAAAACTGCTGTGATCGAACAGAAATTTTTCAAGCTCACAGTTCTCCTGCGTGATCTCTTGCGTGGTCGGAACGATAGAAAGGATGAAGGGGGTGATTTAGGAAGTATAACAGTTAAAGGTTCAGGAGGATGAATTAGAAAATCCGACTCATCAAACAAAACTGGTTCATCCTCAATACTATCCTCAATACTATCCTCATAATTCTCCTCAAAAGTTATCTCATCCATGCAATTATCATTAAAATCAAGATGCATATGAAGTTCGGGAGAAACATTTAATGACTCGGGATGATGAATTGGAGAGAAAAATTCAGTCAAATCTGCGGGTTCATCATCCAAAATATTCTCTGCGTCAATATCCTCAATCAAGTGAAAATCAATTTTTTCGGACACCTCATCAAAAGCATGGATATTTATCAATTCAAGTTCTAGATTAGAGGTGTAGAGGTCGAAAGGATTGGTGATGGTTTAACTCGAAAGGGACCCTTCACAATCTGGCAAATCAAGCATTACAAAGTCGCACAACAACTCATTAAACGTTTTATTTTCAACTGGTGAATCATTTGGGACACTTGATAGACATTCAAAACCGTAGTTCTGGGATTCAATTGGGGATAGGTAGGTTTGACTTGGAAGGGTGCACAGCTCACTCTCTCCACTCAAATTCTCAATCTATCCAACCGCCTCATCATACATTGGAAAATTTGGAGCTAGTTGGAAACTAGCTACCGGTTCATTAGGTTGTCTTGATGAATTAAGGGCGGCAATGGACGCATCCAAATTCCTCTTCTGTTGGTTTGTCGCTACAATATAAGCTTCCAACGACTGTTCCAGACTAGACATGGGTTGTGAAGGGGTTTCAGTAAAAGATTCAAAATTGTTTGGATTCTGGAAACTCCCAAATGGCTGTGTAGAAGCAATGTCTAGGGAAGGTGCGAAAGTCGGGTAGGACTGGTAGGAATTGAATGGTTGGACAGGAGTAGAATCAATATTTGGATAAAAAGGTGAATGGACTTGTTGATCCCAAGAACTGGAAGTGTTGAAAGGAATGAAAGATCGGTTACGAGATTGTTCAATATGTTCAGCAATAGACATGGATTTCGGAGTTACAACAGAACTCGAAAAAGGAGTATCAACGTAAAAAGGTGGTGAAGGTTGAAATGGTTGATACAAAGTGGATTGCTGAGTCGAACTGTTTCTCCTAGACGCTTCTATTCGATCTTTCAAAGAAATTTTGGGTATGGAGGGGTCGTCCGTAATTCGACCAAAACAATTCGCGTAGGAAGCAATGTTTGGATGAGGGTACCAAAGTTCGGAAAGAGTTTTAGGAGGTGGGGTACCCATGATGTAAGAAGGAGAAGAAAAAGAATGCGGGTGCAAGTGGGGTGCAATGGATTTCTTAACGACAAGTGGAAAGTTTTTTGTAAAATTTTCTGTTTTGTGTTTTTTTTATAAGGAGCTTTTTGCAAAAAGATTTTTAATAAAAAGCTTAGACACATGTTCAATCAATCACAATATGCACAATCAAGCCTAGATCTAGGGTCACCTAGGTCAACTAGACTGCTCCTAACTGTTCCAAAGGGAAAGTTGTGAGGACCTCAAATCGCCTCTTCACCACCAATTGTAGCCAGGTAAGCACAAGTAAAGAAAGGAGGGATCCACTCATGAATCACCGTGAGACGGGCCTTCTAAAATTACCTTTCCCTACTTGTCTAGCCTAGGCACCACAAAGTCTGGTTTAGATAAACGATCGATGCCTACAACTATTCTTTTGTCCTATTGAGCGCGATAGTCCTTAAGGCTGAGTCTAATCTTTTTTAATTAACTTAATAGTTAATGCAAAATGCTTTTTGTGATTTTTGGGGTCCTAGGAAGGGTAATGAAATCCCCACCCAATCTGGATTGGTGTAAAAGCCCCTTAAAGTCAATTTTAAAGATGCAAAGCAGTAAACACAATCAAACACTTGCCAAAAAATTGTTTATTGCGGCGCAAAGAATCATGCACAAGATCAAGTTATTAGAGAAGGGAGAGAAGTTTTTGCGCAAAGAACCCTGCAGGAAAATTTTTTAGAGAAGATCAGGGGGTTCAGAAGAAGGAAAGAAAACTTACAGAGGAGATTTGGTCTGCTGACGTCAGCAGACCGCGGCGGTTCCGCCGCCAAAAGCAGCAAGTGACCGCGGTTCCGCGGTTGTAATGTCGGTTCAGATCCCAACTGTTTTTCTATTTCTCTGTTCTGATTTTCCTCTGTCTGTTCAGCTCTGATGTTTGTTGTTTTGCTCTCTGGATTTTTCCAGATCTGAATCTGTTCGTCGATCCTGCACAATTCAAACGAAACACCCTTCAAAGAATAACAAGATGATAATTTTTTTTTATTTATATTTTTCAGTTTTTATGATTTTTCAATTTTTATATTAACCCGAAATTGCAAAAAGAAAATAACTACGCCATCCCCAGCAACGGCGCCATTTGATTGTTGTGTGTTTTATGCGCGCTTGCGTTTTTAAAAGATGAATCAAAGAATATTAACCGCAATCAAGAACGGCGTCGCTTGGTAGCTAGCTGGTGAGTACGGGTCGGTCCACAGGAATTTTGTGTATTTTCTATTTATTCTAACAAATTAATTCCAATTGTGGTAGGATTGATTATCACTAAAAACTGAAATGAGTTTGATTAGAATTAAAACCTTGCTAGGGTTAGATTTAGGTTAAGTTTGGAATTCAATATTTCTCACCGTTTTCCATGCCCTAATTAAGATCTATTTAGGCGTTAAGGTAATAATTAACAAAGTGGATTAGTACCAACGGGAAGAAACTAGGTTTCTTCCTCTAGGTCCTTGTCCTTCCTTTCTTAACTCTTACCCTAACCTCCATGGAAAACATACACAACCGGTCTTTTAAACTACGTTATCACCGCTACCTCATGGGATAGGGTGCCATAGTGAGCGGTGTGTATATGTATGCATAGAGTCCTATTAAAATGTATGACGGGCAAGAAAGGGGTGAGAAATTTTCATCTCTCAAAGCTTTTCCATTCCTAACGCTAACAAGTGAGGAACTACTCACTCATTGGGGAATTGATAAAAAGAGACATTTTTATGATTGTTTTTAATAACCTAATTATCTAATTTACGGCAGATAAATAAAATCTAAACTAGGGCAGATAAATAAAAGTTATACTAGGGCAGAAAAGAAAATTAAACTAGGGCAAGAAAAGAAAGACGTACTTTATCTTTTATTTGATGCACTCTTCATACATTACAGGAATTGAAATTCTGAAATTGATAATTAAAAAGAGGCACAGGAAGAGGCATGCTCCAAAAAGAGATTTAGGGTTTCTATTTATAGATTATAGAAACCCTAAGATTACATCTGATCCCTATCTGCATTTACAAAATTACCCTAAGAAGCATAGTCAACGCGCCGCCATCACTGTTGAATTTTGCACCGACACGTGCTCACCATGGCCGCGGATCCGAGGCCATATGGTGGGGTCTTGGGCTGTATTCTTCTGGGTTGCTTCCTGTTGCATTTTCCTTGACTTTTCTTCACTTGGTTCTTCAGAATGTCTTCTAGTTTCTTCCAGATTTTCACAGTGTAGAATGTGGTGGACTTTTACCGTTCGCTTCGTGTTGAAGTCCTGAATCTTTGCGCTGCCTTTGTACTTTGTGAAGTTGTTCATTGATCTTCGTTTGTTCTTCAAACTGTAGGCATGATAAAAATTCTCTATTTGTTGGTCGAAATCTCATTTTTGTAGCGTCTTTTCATCATTTTCATTGATTTGTGCCGAGAACCTGTAACCTGCAACTATATAGCAAATATGGATCAAAAGCACATGTTTATTTGTAAAATGAATAAGAATGGGGAATATAATAATGCAAAATTATGATATGAACAATACCACCCCATGCCTTAACTCTTCACCATTCTGAAATTTTAGCAAAAATTCTCTCAAAACTTTCTAAGTACCAAGTGGAGTTAAGCCCCTCAAGTGGAGTGGCGAGCCAAACTCGACGACCGGAGTATTTCCAACGAAACCATGACCCCCAAGAGCTTCTTCGATCTCTTCTTAATCATATAAAAACAGCAAGTCCCTCTTCTCTCCTTTTCTTTCATCTCAATTCGTATTTTTTAAAACATCGACAAAAGTGGAGTTAACACGTAACAACCTTCGTTTTTAAATATTTAATCATGCTTGATAGGTCGAAATGTCACATAATCACCCTAATATCTTTTTAAAACAAAACTCACATCTATTGTCTTTTGATCTAACCAAAATTTCATGTTCAATACTCAAATAATGAACTTTTTCATTAAAATACCATGAATTTAGTGTAACCCCTTTTCGATATCTAGTATACCCAAATTCTAGAACCTTAAAGGGTAAATGACCTATCATGCATGCACACTATAGTTTCATAGCACGATATTCTAAGCATATGGGTAATTCAAAGTAAAATCTTTTTCATTAAAATACCACACCATTTCAAAACGGGTTTCTTTAAATCGGTATTTCGAAATCCTTGGCAATTACGCCTATACAACCTTCGTCAGGGGACCCGCTAATGGATGGTGCAGATTATCGCATATCCTTGGGACAGTAGAGAGATGCAAAATTCCTCATGGAGTATTCGGTCTCGAAAGGAATAAAAATACGATTTTCTAAGAAACGCAACTTTTTCTAATTTTATATAATTTTTGGGAAAATTGTATAAAATTATGAAATCCATAGTTTCAATAAAAGAATATTAAGAAACTATATTTTTTAAAGAAAGATTAAAATTGTAAATAAAATATCACCAAGTTTCCAAAAGTAGCAATTTTCATAAAAATAACAAAAACTTTCAAAAAGCTAGGTTTTATCACCAAAACACCACAACAATTAAAATACATGTTCATGAAAACCCTAAATATTATAAATCACCCTCGAGGTTTATTTTTAAACAATATTAGTATATATTTTTCATAAAACCCCCTCGAGATATGCAAACAATATTTTCAGGACTCTAGATAAATATAGGTTTAAGCGGGATCAATTCTCTTGAGCCCCAGGGAGCCGGAGAAAGTGAGTACTTGCCTATTCAGGTTAGACAACTTAACGGAGTTATCAATGGCAATTGTTTTGGAAAAAGACACAAATTCTGCCGTCCATGTGCAGTAGTTGCCGATTTCTCCAGAATCTAAGATTCTAACAATTTATATCAATTCACATGAAAAGACACGAACTCAAATCTAAACTTGAACTTGAAATCGAATACAAACTCGAATCTAAACTCGAATATGTACTCGAGTCCAATCTACTCGAACCAACTTGACTTGAACCTATATTGCAATTGTCATGACTCGCACATTACTCGACTCACTCGAATACAATCTACACATTTTGCAATCTAGAGTTTCGATCAGGACATATCAATCAATCAATCAAACCAATTAAGTATATTAACCAGTTATATATATTATACACGGGATGCTTGGGATAGTTTCTTATGTGAATCCAACGGAGCGTCAAGAGTCCCGTATTAACTTCTTTTTTTATTTTACTCGAATATCAATCGGGTTGACTCATCCACAGCCTAGAGCCCCGATGCTAACACATGAAATGGGCCCGTGTTTCCTTACTCCTGGGGCCCCACTCTTGAGCTCGTGAATATTTCTACGGCTGCGTTGACATTCACAATTGGAACTTAACGTTAACATAGTGACCATCTAGAGACCTATACTATATATTTACCCATGATCATATACTCTTACTTGTCATATATATATATATATATATATATATATATATATATATATTACACTTGTCATTTTTCTTTACTCTTACCCATCTTTGGGACTTACCGAGCGTTAGTTCGCTGACGGACATTCCACCCACTTTTCTTCTCTTAGAATGTTCGTCAGATACTATCGAGACAGAGGAAGTTGAAGCCACAGAGGAAGACTACGACCAGATAGCTACTCAGGGCTAGCTCAGCTTCATTTTTCTTCAGTTTATGTATACCACTTATTTATGCATTTTCCTTATTGTATTTACTTTCCAGCATAAACTCTTGTATTTGTAAATATTGGAAGTTGAATGTAAATAATGATATTTGTTGAAAAATTTTACAGTCTCAATTTATTCTTGCATTGTGTATTATTGTTTTCAATACGCTTAGTATATTTATTTAGAGAATGACCTTCTCTGGATAAATATACCGCGGGCTTGCCACGTCACCATTTTCATCTACTGGGAAGCAGGACGTGACACTAAAGGTTATAGGCAACTGGTTAGAAGTTACATACAAGTATTCAGAAGTTACATGCAAGTTCTTAGAAGTGACAGACAAGCTATTAAAAATTACATCTAAGTGCTTAGAAGTTACAGATAAGCTATTAAAAGTTGCATGCAACTGTTTAGAAGTTACGTACAGCTTATTAGAAGTTACATGCAAGTTCTTTAGAAGTTACATGCAACTTATTAGAAGTTACAGGTAACTGCTTAGAATTTACATGCAGCTTATTAGAAATTACAGACAAGTTATCAGAAGGTAATGCAGCCGCTTAGAAATTATATGCAACTTATTAAAAGTTACAGGCAACTGCTTAAAAGTTACATGCAACTTATTTAAAATTACAGACAACTGCTTAGAAGTTACATGCGGCTTATTAGAAGTTACATGCATGTTATTAAAAGTTACATGTAACTGCTTAAAAGTTACATGCAGCTTATTAGAAGTTACGAATAAGTTGTTAGAAATTACATGCAACTGCTTAGAAATTACAAGCAGCTTATTAGAAATTACAGGCAACCGCTTAGAAGTTAAATACAGTGCCATGCCCCGCTTCCCAAAATACGGAATTCGAGGGGTGACAAGACCAGCCATGCTCCTACGGTCAAGAAAATATCCTGTCATAGTCACACTTCGGCTTCTAGTATTACGTGGTAAGCAATAATCATAGCACAAATAATGAGAAATGCAGTCACTAATCGTATCAAAACAGATATAAAACTAACCAGATAGAGTCAAAGGGAATGATAGCGCTGACGTCGCTGATCTATATGTCCGCAATATTCTCGAGGTAAGAATGGTCCTAATCCGAGCTAAGTCCACTTCTCACTCTGAGCATGCATACTCAAGTCGTCATAGTGACACAATAGCAATATATACATATATAATATGCAACGATGATAAATATAAAGCAGTAAGTATAGAGTAATGACGCGAGCATAAAATAACCGGTACATGTAACAATAAAGCAGGTGTATCAGATCAATAATCAATGCAATGTCCATGTCACTAAAGCAATCAGTCTTTAAGTCTCAATGTCTAAGTCACTAAACTTATCGTCAGTCCAAGTGTGAGCGTCAACCACCGCAGAAGTATCCTAAACCCAAGGTAAGCCCCAGGGGCAAGGGAACACGGGCCCGAATCACGCTCACTAAGAATCAGAAACACCATCAATACAACTCCCGAAATCACTATATATGCCGGCAGTGATTCTCCTAAGATTTCGTTGATCGAACTAACACTCAAACTACCCCACACCCCGCGGTCTATATCAAACACCGACCATAAATCTAAATACTATTCGCTCCATGACAAGTCTACGTGAGAACTGGAGGCAGGGTCTCCATCAAGCATATCTCGACTGGTATCTAAGATAAATGGACCGTGCTCAATGTCTTACCTATGACACTAATATAAGTTCTTCCATACCCGTCCTATACAAGTTATAGTTACACTTGTATATGCCCCATAGCCGTCGACAATGCAATAACTAATTGGTTCCGCTGATTGTGTACAAGTACGTGTCACTTCCAGTATTCAATCATGCTTTTACACTAACGTACTTACTGCAATCCAATTACTAATATTTATCACTTGGTAATGTAACTTGGTCACTAGGATATTGATGTAAATGAACACTATTTACAAGGGTATATCGGTCATGCAACATGATGGGAATACAGTAAATGCACTGCTAAAAACATATGAGCAACCGGTGTCGGTTGGATTAGAAAAATCATATAAAATCACACGTGCATAATTTAGCGAAACAATATAGAAAGCGTAAACAGTGTATTAAATTATCTGTACGGTAAAATTAGTTTCGAGTCAATCGGGTTTTAGGTTTACGAGTTATGGTCATTTCATTTTAAATGTTCTCTGCTGGAAATCCAATTTCTGAACTGGAAGTCCGTTTCGTAACACGTTTTACTCCCTGTTGAGAGCATAATTAGGTGACGCTACTGTTCAACTAATTGTAGGGCTATGAGTTAACTTTACAGCGCAGGAGATGGATCAACAATATTCATCTTGGTTTAGAGTTATGATCAAATTACTGATGAAGGGTGCAAGCTGAAATGACAGAAATCTGCCGTATATGTCATCCGTTTAAAATATGATTTAAATATCAAATGATACTGGAATTTAGTGAAACTGGTACCATTGGAAAGTTAAAATAATTTTCTACGCAGAGGTAATTGTCTCCGCACACTATCACAATTAAACATTAAGGTTTCAGGTGTATAAATGCATGTTAAGGATAAGTTCCTACTCTGGACTACAGTCCAAGGCCAGGTAAGTTCTTTGTTTTCAATATTCAGATGATATATATAATATTAAAGATATACTTCGTGTTAAATATTATGCAGTGCCCTTTGCAACGAACCCAGGCACGCTGCGATTGGATTTTTTTGAAATTAATTATGAATTTAACGGTGGTAGGTATTCGGTAAAACGCAAGTTTCAGTATTGAACTTAGGGCGTCACTTTATGTGTGAAAACGATATCGATTTGCCACCAAATTCCTTCAAAGTGTTTGTTAACAGTATTAAGGTCTAAACATCATGAGTTCCACCATTTTAGATTTTTTTTTCGAATAAGGTTCGTATCGAGCACCTAAGATAAACATTCGGTCACCGATCGAAACTAACGTTTCTTCTAACAAACTAAATTTGATGTTAACCATTTAATTTATATGTGTTACCAATACAGTAATAAGCCTTAATTAGGCTCCAATCAAGTAAAACGGCATGATGGTTCGCTACACAAAATTCAAGTATAGATTTCGATCTAATTTATTTATTTATATATCTAGTTATAATATAATTTTTTTAGCTAACGCTTTATTATAGCGTGTTAAACAAGTGAATAGGGATTTCACTTTCCTGAAGACGGCAATGGCACGGCAACGACGACGAGCACAACACAGGCATGATCACGGCACGGCGACAACAAGCTTGGGCTCGGCTACGGGGTTCGAGCTTGGCCTCGGCTACTCACTATGGAGCTTGGCTTGGATATGATGGGTCGGGGGAGTTGATGGTGACGGTGGCGAAAACGATGAGGTCATGGCAGCGATGGTCCAGCCGATGGGGCAGCGGCTGCGGGTGTCGAAATGGGCGATGAAGGGCCGCTGCAGGTGCTGGTTTGTGAAGGAAGGAGATCGGTTGTTGATGGAGGGGGAAAACTGGGGCTTGTCGGGGTGTCGAGAGGGCGGTCGGAGGTGAGGCTTGAAGGTCGATGCGAGTGACGACGATGGTGGTGGCCGGTGCTCGTGGCGGAAAATTGCAGGGAGCTCGGTTGAGGTGTAAGGAGAAGAGGAGATGTTGGTGGTGATGGAGCTCTGGGGTGCCTACGGCGGTGGTGATGGTGTCGTGGTGGTCGGAGGTTGTGGGGAATGGGTGCTTGGAGAGGAAGAGAGTGGCGGTGGCAGTGAGGAGAGCGGTGGGTCTGGGAGGAGGGAGTGGGGTTGAGGTTGACAGAGGAAGTGGATGCTCGGGTGTGGGTTGGTGGAGGCGACGAGGTGGAGCGGTGGGATATAGTGGCGGCTCGAGCTCGTTGGTTGGGGCTGGACGAGGAGATGAGGGGTCGGGGGAGGTGAAGATGGTAGAAGAAAGCTCGTGGAGGGTTGAGGGTGATGAGGAGCTGGCGAGAAGATCATGGGATTGGGCACGAGAATCGAGACGGTTGCGGCAAGGGAGGATAGCAGGCGAGGGGATCTCGCGAGAAGTGGGTTTGTGCAAGTCGAGGAGAAAGGAGGAAGAAAAGAAAAAGAAAGAGAAAAGTAGGAAGAAAGGAGCTGGGGGAACTGGGTTTGGGCCGAGTAGGGTTAGGAATTAGATTGGGTTTAGGATTTAGATTTTAGGTTTAAAAAAATAGAAATTATATTTAGAAAAATATAGGAAATATCAATTGTAAAATTTTAAATAGAAAATTTTTAGTAAAAGCATTTATTTAAAATACGGAAAATATTTATAGGGAAACTGGGTATTACATACAGATTATTAGAAGTTACATACAAGTTATTAGAAGTTACATGCAGCTGCTTAGAAGTTGCATACAGTTTATTAGAAGTTACATATAAGTTATTAGAATTTAAATGAAAATGGAGTTAATGAAAGAAGGTTAATGGAGAAAATGAAAAGGATAATTATGGTTTAGTTGGTAAACTTGGTTGGAGTATTTAACGCTCAGTCTTTTGAGGGAAAATCAATAAAACTCAACTGAGTATAGAAATTACAGGCAACTTAATAGAAATTACACGCACTACAATATCATAATTTTTGACCCAAAATTTCCAGCTGTCAACTTGTACTTGGGCATATGGCTCTTTAAGGACATTTTTGAGATATGCTAAAATACTCACTGGTTGGGTATGTGATGGAAAAAATGATCGGCCAAGGGGTTTTTTTAACACATGTTCAAAAAGCCCAAGGAATTTTTGACAGGTTTTACTTGGGCTGGGTTTTTTTTCCAACAATTTACCCTATATATTATATAATCAAGGTTTTGGGTTTCAACAAACGGGTAGGGATTTATCGGTTTTCAGGTTTTACCAACCATGAAGAATTTCATAAAATTTTCGGAAAATTTCAATAAGGTATAAAGCATACTACATCTCGTTAACAAACAATAGTTCATAATTTTTATACAACCTTTAAGAGAAATGGAAGACAAGATTCATGTTTATAACTATCAAAATTTGTAGATTTTGCCTTAGGTTAGTACGTTTATTGAAGTGAGCTTAGTTTGGACAGGTTTGTGTATGAGTAGTTTTAAGTACAGATTTGGACGGGCGGTTTTTGAGCCAAACCCAAATCCGGCCCAAAAAATTGTTGTAACGGTTAAACGCATCCAAACGGGTCGGACATGTATATGTAAACAGAAAGACTCGCAAACGTTGGATGGGGTTAGGTCGGGTTCTGGTCAAGCCTAACTCGACTTACTCGACTCTTTCAAGTAAATATCGAGTAATTTGTGACTTATATATGAAATTATGAATAAATATATAAAGGGCGTATTGTCAAAAAGCCTACGGCCCGCTCGGAAGTTGTCTAAAAACCTCTGTAATTTTCGAAATTGTTGAAAAATACCTACTTTTCAAAATCTTTATGAAAAAACCCTGGGTTGTATTTCATTTAGGCCTTATATTCTCTCCACTGCTTGAATAGTATATGCAACTGTTTAGATATTACATGTAACTGCAACTGGTTAGATATTACATGCAACTGCTTATATATTACAGGTTTTTGATTGGACCCGGGATTTTTTAACAATAGCAAAAAGCTCAGGGATTTTTATACAAGTTTGAAATTGGCCGGGGGCTCTTTGACAATTTACCCTATATAAATAAACCGAAGCATAAAGGAGCAAGCATGGGCGCTGCACGTGGTGGGAATGATTTGGGTATGTTCATTCGGCGACTCGTGATTAGTACGCACGCGTCGTGAGCTCGAGCGGGTGCGGCGGCTAGAAGCGAGTCGGGTTTATTTGTGAAGAAAATTGAATCCTGATAGGTTGATAGGTTTACCTCTTCTCCAAGTTTCTTGAGACCTAAAAATTGTATTAGATTTCTTGGATATTGTGAGTTGCCAAAAATTGGGATCTGTATCCTCTGCTCTGACTCCTTCTCTGCTTGTTCCTGCTTGCCAATCGAGCGACTGGTGTTTGTGTAAAATAGAGGGGGCCCAAGGTTTAGTGGGGTTCACCAACAGATCCAAGGGCTGGTGTTATTCATGAGCAACCCCCTCTTTGAAAACAAAGAGCAGAGGATCCTAATTTGTATCCATCAAAAAAGACGGCCAAGAACTTTGTGAGAGTAAGTGAGAGGGAGATGTGTTTTTGAGGGGTTTTAGGTTACTTTGTAAAGGAGTTTGTGAATAATCAGTGTATCTCGTTGTATTCTTCCGCATAGTGGAAGTTTCTCATTACGGATGCACAAGTAGTTGCTAGATTGTGTCGAACCTGGGTAAATCTTAGTGTACTGTTGTTTGATATGTTTATTGTAACGACCCTAAATTTCGTGTACCAACCCTTTTTGTTTTAATTAATAAGATATGTAGTTTTCTGCTCAAGTTTCGAATTATAAGTAATTCTTGATAAATAATGTTTAAGAATGAGCTTATAGATCATTGGTTATGTCTCTACACTGTTGTTCCATAACTCGCGTGTTTTAATCCTTACATCCCAAATTATTTTATTTAATTTCTTTTTGTCGTTTTCGAATCCTGAAACTTTCACGAGCGATGCACGGAGTTACAAAACGTTATTTAAGAAAAGATACATGTTTCCGGACCAGTTGAACCGACCCGAGCCTATGACACGAGACCCGAGCCCAGACCCTAATGTAGACCCGACCCGGGAGGCCCCAACCCTGCTACGGGCGGCCAGCTCTTGAGCCCCCATGCTCAGTCCGTGCTGTTGCATCGTTTGTACTCCCAACTGTTCGTTTCGGTATCCCAAAATTACCCATTCAACCCGAGACCTGACAATTCTTTCAATTTCCCGTGTAATCTCTTTAAAATGTCTTTACTTTCCCTTTTTAATTCATCATACCCTCATTTCTTTTCCCTATAAATCCTTGGTTGTCCAAGAAGCTTTCTCCCAAAATCCCTGTGTGAAAATTTCTCTCTAAAATGTTCTCTCAAGTCCAAGTTCTCTCCAAATCTAATGAAGCCAAGTTCTTCCTAAGTTTTCCTCCCTCTACGTTACTCCACAAGTCTCCATAAGAACGTCGGAAGATCAACTCGCCACCCTCTTCGCGTAGCGGTCTCAATTTTTCAAACTGAGACTTCCTCATCCTTTCCTTCATCCTTTGCACAAGCGTTGACCTGTAAATCTCCTGTCGCTTCTTCTCTTTCTCCTATAGTTCACTCTTTTCTTTCTTCTTGTTGAATCTCCTCGTTGCCATGTCGCCGCTCCTTTTTCACTTGTACCTACGCTAAGTCTTCGATATATGGAATCCATACTTAGTATTAATGCACTAATTTTAACACGCATATATTTCATGTGTTTGTGTTCGTATTCAAAACTGCACTCATTATGTTTCCGATAGCTAATGACAAAGTTATATGTCTTGGATAACAAATTATGCCATAATCTTGTGCTCTATTCAGTTAATTTTCATTACTTTAAAATAGTATTGATATCATAATCTTGCCCCATCTAGATTGAAAATATGATAACATAGCAAATAAATACTATGTACTATTATTTGCAAACATTATTTTGGTGATACGATATTGTTAAACTCTAATCGTAGATAATACACGGGGTAACGACCTACCCGGCCCACACGCTCTTTTGATTCATATTTCACAATAATTTTTATAATAAAATTCTTAAAAGATTAGCTAGCACTAAAATACCCTCGAGTTTAAAATTAGAATTAACTATAAACTTATCCTTTGCAAATTTTGCCTCTACAACCCTCTTTAGGGAAACTATTACGGATGGTGCTGGTTAAAGCACGTCTTGGATCTAATAGAGTAAAACACAAAGCTCTTCACGGAGCACGGTCTCGAAAGGACAAGTGGATTTAGAAAAGTAAAACAATTTTTATAAAATTAAAATAAAATAAAAGATGATAAAATTAAATTAATTGGGTTAGTACCCATAATTTATCATTTGTAATTAGTTTAAAAGAAAGTAAGATTTCAAATTAGATTTTTCAAGAAAATATCTTTAACTCTTGAAAGGTTAGTTTTTACTAAAATACCCTAAAGTTAGGTTTTTTCACAAAAATACTCTAACCTTCCAAAAGTATATGTTATCAAAACACCCTCGTCATTTTTTTTAAATCAAAACATTCTCGAAATTTAAAACATAGTATTTTATATAAAACCTCTCGAGAATATAATAACCTATTTTACATAAATACCATGAAGTTTCTAAATGCCATCCTTTCATATAAATACCTAGGATCTATAAAACTAATCTTTAAAGTATTCTAGGTAGCTGATGGGTTTAAATGGCATATTCTTTCTTGAGTTTCGGGAAGCCGGAGATAATGAGTGCTACCACTTGCATATATATATATATATATATATATATATATATATATATATATATATATATATATATATATATATAACGGGGTTGAATACATAGCTTTATGGAAAATCAAATTACATGAATAC
This sequence comes from Agapanthus africanus, assembly GCA_030015575.1. Taxonomy (NCBI): domain Eukaryota; kingdom Viridiplantae; phylum Streptophyta; class Magnoliopsida; order Asparagales; family Amaryllidaceae; genus Agapanthus; species Agapanthus africanus. The sequence continues at coordinate 763,024,781 of CM057337.1, forward strand.
TTGAACCTGACATGACCACTTGATCTATACCCGACTTATGCTAAATCTATTGCATGCTTAACTCGAACCATGAATACGTAAAAACTTGTCATGAATACTTGACATGAATACGTGAACTCGACTTGACTCTTGAAATTATACTCTATCTTATGTATTCATGGATCCGGACAAGACTTGACCGTTAACTATAAATTTAGATACGCGGGATGTTGGGGTAGTTTGAGTGTGAATCCAACGGAATCTCAGGAGTCCTATTACTACAATCGTGTTGCTGTGGTATCAGGCTGAAACGGTACAATCATGTTGCTGTGGTACCGGGTTGAAACGGTGCATTACTAACTCTTGAATCGGGTCCGTATTTCCTTGCCCCTGGGGCCTGAGCCTTAGATTTGTAAATACTCTTCATATTGGTTGGTATTTATCTTTAAACTTATGTTAGTTAGTTTACCTTGTAGAGATTTTTATAACACATTGATATTCACCTTATATTCACCATACACATTTATTATATGCTTATGTTGACCAACTTATACTATACTATATCACCATGCTCATGCATCATATGGTTACTATGTACATTGGCATGTCATAATTATTCATATGTTCATGATTGATATTCATGTTATATCACATATCATCCCGCACTTCATACATATAATTCTCATCCTTTTTGAGGGCTTACTGAACGTAAGTTCGCTGATAGGCATTCCACCCATCTCTTTGTTTTCTTGAAATGTTCGTTAGGTGATCTAAGGACTAAGAAAGTGGGACCAACTAAAGTGGAGTTCATTCAGTTCGCAACACAAGCAAATTCTTAGTTTTCAGTCCAGTTTTTTTTCACTTTTTCAGTATGCCACGGTTTAGGCTCTTTATGTTTATATTTCTTGTTCAGATATCTCGTATCAGTTGAAACTTATGAAATCTTGAATGTAATAAAATAGTTGCTGAAATTTATTCACATGTCATTTCTTGATGTTTTATATTGCTTATATACGCTTAGCGTATTTGTTTCGAGAAAGTAGCTTCTTGGGCCTCGTCACGTGCCTACTCCCGTCTTTTGGGAAGCGGGGCATGACATTCTTGGTTTGGGTATTTGTCGGTTAGATCTTCATTCAATCCCAAAACAGGTGAACTTGATTCAGTTTCCATTGCGATATTTTGTGTAGGTTATGATTTCTTTGAGGATCACGGTGTACATTTCAGAACATTTACCAGTATAATATCATATTCTAGGACCCTGGACATATTAATTTTTACTTTATACACCTCTTTGTTATTTCACAAAGTAGGGGATACCACACTTACTTACGAACACAAGAATTCCGGAAAAAAAAACCAAACCGATGTATCTTGCTTGCAGGAGTAATGGATTTAAGGATTTCGGACAAAAAACCGGTACCCCTCCTTTTGGTCTTTTTTATTCTTTAAGTTTTTCCCGGGTTTGCCTGGTAGTAGCCTCGATCTCCATTATTCCTTGATCTATGTTTGATTGGTTCTTATATCCAACATATGATGATATCATACAGCTGGAGTTTCAGATGACAACGCGAAAATGTTGCTCCTGGCTCAACATGCATAGCAAGATTTAATTGCTTGCCTAATATATATAGGAGTAAACTCGAACCATTGGCCAACAGCTTGTATGTGAGTGAACACGTGGATAGATTACGTTTTTAAGATCAGGGGATTGATACCATTCTATGAGATGGAAAGTAAACTATAATCTCTAGGAGAGGAAGATAAAATCTTGAATTTTGTTAAAGCTAGGGCTTTGCTCCGGCATATCTCCTCTGATACTCAAGTTAGTAGCTTGGAAGGAGGAGAAATATGCAGGATTATAGGTGAATAGAAAGCTTACAATGTTAGCTAGCTACGGGGTTGCATAATATGTATAGAACACTTAAGGAAGGCATTCCGATCACTATAGCTATGCAAATAGATAAATAGAGATCACTGACACATACGGCGGGCGTTCAGACCTTCCACTCTTTTTTGCCTTTTCTTATGGGGCTAGACAACAAACATTCTAAGGATATGATGCTCAATATTGGCGACCCCTAAGATCAGGACACATGGCGGATGACATGTCCCATAACTCGGAAGAAAGGGCCTACAGAGACCGACCAGGCCTCCCCTGTATCCGACCTGCAATCACAAGCTAGCCCTCCTCGGGGCTCCCTGCAGATTGGCCTCTTCGACCCCTCAGCTCGCCCTGAGCAGCCACAATACTAAATCTCCTCAGCCTTCTCGCTCGTCTCCGAGGCCGTCTTCCACGGTCCTCCGACCAGCTCCACCACTCACAGGCGTAACCGCCGCTCCGCGAATCTCGCCATGCGCGGATTCTCCGCCAGCAACATCCCACGTTCCACGCCTCCGCGATCCCATTAATGGGCGAGATCCGCTCTTTACGCGGGCGTGACGTCGGGAGCGTAACTGCCGGCGAGATTCTCGCGCCTGCTGCTGCGTGCCATCACCGCTATATAAACCCCCATCACAGAGGGGTCAAGTAAGCCATTTTTGACTCCAATTAGCCATTACGCTGCTCGGATCTAGTACCAACTTGATCGTCGGAGGGTCCTCGGTGGCGTTAAACCACCCCGGGACTTGATTGCAGGTATTTGGCGTCCAACTCCTCTAACCACCAAATCTCCTCAAAACCCATTGTGACCCACACATAACAGGGGATCCCCTCCAGTATCCGCCGGGAGATCGACGGAAGACAACATCTGAAGGAGATCTGAAAAGGACCTCCATCAGTTGGCGCCGTCTGTGGGAAAGCAAACTCCACAAAAACAAAGTTGGCCTTCCGATCTCCGTCCACATGGCAAGCGACCATCCTGAAGATTCGGGCACCAGCCGCCGCCTCCCCCTCACCGGAGGCGCGGATGAACCCCCTCCGGCGACCATCATCCACGCCCTCGCCAGCCGAATAGATCGGCTACAGTCCCTTGTGGAGGCGCTTGTCCGCGCCCAAACGGCCGGGCCTGGGCCTCAGATCGCCGCTCCTCCGCCTCCGGAATGCTCTACCCCCGTCGGCACGGCCGACCACCAGCGGACTGCGACTCCCGACCATGGATCCCACGGACCCATACTTCCTGAGGCCCGTTGGGCGCTTAGCGGCTCAACCCCCAGGCCCGCCGCTGGAGCACCACGCCTCGAGCCTCTTCGCGACCCTTGCCTCCCTGAGGAGATGTCGGTCACCTCGCCTGTCCACAGGCATGACCGACACCCACTTCCCCGACAGGGTCGCACAGAAAGGGCTTGCTATGACGGTTCGAGAGCTACCGCACCCGGGGATCTGAGGAACCTCATCGAGAGGAACCGGAGCCGTGCCCAGACGCAGGTCTTCCACAGCAGAGGCCAGGGATCCCGAGACGTCGAGTCCTCAGGGTACCACGGCCGACTCGACGCCCTCGAGAAGAAGATCGAGGGCATGCGTCGGGAAGGTCACCTCTCGGCCGACGGGGCCGAGTACGCCGCCAACTCGCTCATCAAACCGTTCCTATTCCCCAGGTGTATGGTCGGGCGAAGCCACTTGAAGATTCGACCGAGCAGCTGCCCTGCCCGGTTATCCTCAGCCGACCTCCTCAGGCCCCCCTAGCGCTAAAGGTCAAAGCCCTCACCAAGAAGCAACCCAGCAGCCGCCCTGCTCGGTTATCCCTGGCGGGTAGCTTCCCTACCGCAACGCCAGGGATCGGAAAGTCCTCCCAGAGGCAACTTAGCAACTGCCCTGCTCGGTCATCCCCGGCGGGTAGCTCCCCTACCGCAACGCCAGGGATCGAAGCCCTCACCAAGAGGCAACCCAGCTGCCGCCCTGCTCGGTTATCCCTGGCGGGTAGCTTCTCTACCGCAATGCCAGGGATCAGAAAGTCCTCCCAGAGGCAACTTAGCAGCTGCCCTGCTCGTTCATCTCCGGCGGGTAGCTCTCCTACCGCAATGCCAGGGATCGAAGCCCTCACCAAGAGGTAACCCAGCAGCTGCCCTGCTCGGTTATCCCTGGCGGGGAGCCTCCCTGCCACAACGCCGGGGACCAAAGCCCTCGCCAAGAGGCAACCTAGCAGCTCCCCTGCTCTGTCATCCCCGGCGGGTAGCTCCCCTACCTCAACGCCAAGGATCAGAAAGCCCTCCCAGAGGCAGTCGAGCCCGAGAATCCCTCGCTCGGCTATCTTTCAGGACAAAAGCCCTCGCGAAGAGGCACCGGGCAGTAACCCTGCCCGGCCAAAGGTCCTTGGTAGGCTTCTACAGCCTCTCCCGTGCCAAGGACCAAAGTCCTCCCAGAGGCAGTCGAGTCCTTGCTCGGCTATCCCCGGCTGGTAGCTTCCTACCACAACCGACAGGGATCAAAGTCCTCACCAAGAGGCACTGGAAAGTAACCCTGCTCGGTCCCCGTCCTGAAGGATCAAAATCCCTCGCAAGAGGCAACCGGGCAGCTACCCTGCTCGGTCCAAATAAGGCGGACAGCCCTCCGCCCACCACACGCAGACGGCCCGAGCTGCCAACCAGGGGCATCAGGTCTATCCAAGTCTCGAGCGATCTCCCTTCGAATTCGGGGTCATGGAGACGCATCGAGACGCCTTCTCCTCAGCATCGCTTGAATCAACTCGACGGACAATCGCTAGGCAGATAGCCGACCTGACATGGAGGCCCAACAGCGCAAGAAGAAAAATTTTACAAGCATTCTTCATGAACAAAAGACAAAAGCGCAACTCAAAGAAACCAAAGAAAGAAAAAGTTTTATTACTAAAAGGCGGTCTTTACAGAGGGTATTTTTGGCTCCCCAGCCTAACAAAATGCCCGGAGGCTTACAAAGTTCTAGACGAAGCAAAATAAAAAGAGGAAGAAGACAGGGGCTTTAGGCCTCGGGGTCAGGAGCGACCTCGGGGCCCTCGACATCCACCACGAGGCGAGCTAGGTCCTCGGCGACTTCCTCGTCATTAATCTCCTGCCCCTGCCCACTGGTGTCCGTGAGGGGGTACTGGGCCCGGAGCTCTTCATCGGCGAACCACGGCATTCGGGCCTTAACAGCGTCGAGGACCTCGTGCCAGATGAGGGTCATGGCGACGGCCAAGTCATCATAGAAGTCTTTCGACTTCTTGTAGCCCTCCACCGCCTTCGCCGCCGAGAGGTTGGCCAACTTGTCCACCCTCAGGTCGGTTGACTTCGCCCACTTGGCCGCCGCCCCTAGCTCCTTCCGGAGGGATTTCACTGTCTTCTTCAGATTGCCGGCTAGCACATGAGCGTCTTCAAGCTTGGCTTCAGCGACCGCGACGGCCTCGCGGTGCCGGGCAACCTCCCGCTTCCCGGCCTCCACCTCACCCTCCAGGGCGACGACCCTCACCTTCATCGCCTCCAGCTCCCGCTTGGAGCTCTCTTCCAGCGAGGCGAGCTGGCCCGCAGCTTTCATCGCCGGGGCTACCACCTCGGCCTCCATGCGCAAGACGAGGACGACATGCTGAAGGACCTAAAAGGCAGAAGAGAGATCAGGAAGATGAGAGAGGCATCGAACCTCAAAGAATAATAATAATGAAAGACAAGCGCTTACCTGCACGGACTCCTGGGCGATGGACGCCAGCTGAGCCCTGAAGGTCCCCCCGGGGACTCTACCCCCGGCCGATACCTCTATCTCATACAGCAGGCCATCCGCGACAGATAGCCTCGAAGGCACGGCGAACTGGAGACCGCCTTCGTCCACCGTGATCGGTGAAGACGGTCCCCGGGTAGATCTCCTCTTGAGCGGACTCGAGGGAGAGCCGGTCTCCTCCTCCGAGGCCGGGTCCTCCAGAATCCGAGCCCGCCTCCGACCCGACGTTCTGCTGGGCCCCGGGGCGAGATTCGCTTCCGAGCACTCGCGGGGCACTACCGCCGGGGGAGAAGGAGCCGGGGCAGGCTGTGAACGGGAAGAGCCGGCGCCCTCAACCTTCGCAGCCGGCCTCGGCTGGCGCATTGAAGCCCGGAGTGAGTTTATGTCCATGGGTCCTGCACAGAACCAAATGTAGAGGGAGTCAGCGATACAGGCAATATACGAACCAAAGAGGAAAACCTAAACTTACCGACGAACTCAACGGGGCTGAGCCCGGCCCAACTCAGAACCCTCTCAGACAACAGCACGTCGAAACGGGGGATGGTTCCCACGACGCCACTCTCACCGCAACGGGGTCACTGGACTGGTTCCTCGGCAAGTGCTTCTCTCTCGACCACTCTGTAGGTACAGGCCAGTCCTCGCCCTCGGGAGGGGAAACGAAGAAGAACTTCTTCTTCCAGTCGTGAATGGAAGAAAGCAGGGCGGCACCCCCTGGTCACTTTCTGAAAGAGAAATAAACCCACCTCGGGTCTCCCGCTCGACCACCGGGGTGATTTTTGAAGACGAGGGAAGAATCAAGGAAGGAAAGGCTGAAAGGGATCTCCTTTAACTTCAGGCGGACTAGGAACTCGAAGAGAATCCTCCATGAGTTTGGCACCAACTGACCGGGGGCTAACCTGAAGAAGTTCAACACTTCAACGACCTCAGGAGAGAAGGGCAGACGCATTCCACCCCAAAATGCTTCCAAATATATGGCGATCTCCCTGACCCGTACTTGATCTGCCCTCTCTCCCTCCTTGGCCAGGCGGAGCGTATAGCGTGAGGGGATGTGGAAGCGAGCCTGCGCGTTGGCAAGCTCGTCCTCATGCTTTATCCAACACAAGGCACTGGGGGCAGCATCTACCGCCTCCTTCCTAGAGGCTGCCCCCGCCACATGATCCCGAGAAGAGGGGCCAACCCCTGCCCCCCGGGAGGACTCAGGCTCACCTAAAGGAGTCCTAGAACCTATCCCAACGACATCTACCGACTCGACAAGAGAAGACATCTAACCTTGGGAAGAATGATCCCCGGGGAACGAAAGTGGAAGGAAGAAGACGAGCGCCGAGCAACCGAGACTTGGAACGGGAAATATGAAGGAGTAGGGGCCCCGGAACTGGCCCCACCCCTATTTTACCGCCACAAGCGACCTCATCCAACGGTTCCCTTCATATCCCGCCAAGACGTCTCCTCGCATCTAATGGTCCCGATTGCTCCACTTGTCGTCCCCATACTGGACCGCACCCTTTCAAGCGTCGTAGGTCTGCACACGCCGCGTCAGCCAACCGACGCTCGACACGTGGGCCGTCACTTCAAAGGCAAGATACACGAACCGGCGCACCCTTCTTAAATGAGGAGATCTCGCCCTGACTCGCTGGCAGAAAAGACAGCTCGCGGCTCGGGGACGCGTCCCGACGAAACCTTAGGAGGGAGCTCACCCCGAGCGGCCCGGCGGTCCACTCCTGACCCGACCCGTTGGCTGGTCGGGACAAGAGTGGGGGGTTAATGACGATATTCAATATTGGCGACCCCTAGGATCATGACACATGGCGGATGGCATGTCCCATAACTCGGAAGAAAGGGCCCACAAAGGCCGACCAGGCCTCCCCTGTACCCGACCTGCAATCACAAGCTAGGCCTCCTCGGGGCTCCCTGCAGATTGGCCTCCTCGGCCCCTCAGCTCGTCCTGAGCTGCCACAAGACTAAGTCTCCTTGGCCTTCTCGCTCGTCTCCGTGCCCCCGGCCTAGGCCGTCTTCCTCGGTCCTCCGACCAGCTCCACCGCTCACAGACGTAACCGCCGCTCCGTGAATCTCGCCATGCGCGGATTCTCCGCCAGCAACATCCCACGTTCCACGCTTCCGCGATCTCATTAATGGGCGATCCACTCTCTACGCGGGCGTGACGTCGGGAGCGTAACTGCCGGCGAGATTCTCGTGCCTGCTGCTGCGTGCCATCACCGCTATATAAACCCCCATCACAGAGGGGTCAAGTAAGCCATTTTTGACTCCACTTAACCATTACGCTGCTCGGATCTAGTACTAACTTGATCGTCGGAGGGTCCTCGGTGGCGTCAAACCACCCCGGGACTTGATTGCAGGTACTTGGCGTCCAACTCCACCAACCACCGAATCTCCTCAAAACCCATTGAGACCCACACACATTAGGGAATCCCCTCCAGAATCCGCCGGGAGATCGACGGAAGACAATATCTGAAGGAGATCTGAAAAGGACCTCCATCAGTCACACTTTCATCGATGAGATGATCAGACGGTTATTCACAAGACAGGTTGATCATGGAAAGTCCCCTCAGTCGCGTTATTCAACTCACCCGGCATAAACAAGGTGTGGGTTGGCCTTAGTTTGCACGCTTCTATGCATTTCCTTTAGATCATTTCTGATGACACACTTCCGTCAAGGAAACACAAATTGAGAACGGAACGAATGCAGAACGCCTTTTCATATGCTAACACTAGTAATTGAAAGCGCAGTGTTCTAGCTACATCCAACCAATAGTCAGACATATGTACGGATATACAAATGAAATTAAGAACAAATGTTCAGACGGCAAGAAGAAGAAAAAAGGTAAAAAAATGCTATAACTCACTTTACTAAGAGTTTCTTATTTGGCACCAGGGAACTATTTCTTAACTATTTCTTACATATTTGCACACATAGGTAGTCTCTCTCTCCTCTCTCTCTCTCTCTCTCACAGACACACTTACACATGATATTTTTCACAAAACTCCTCAAATATTTTTTCCAGACACTTTTAGGCCATATTTGGGAATGGAGTTAAGTTTTCTAAACTGTGGTCCCATAAATTTAGCAAAACCATACTCCAAAATCACAACTTTGCTTTGTTTGACAATCGTTTTGGAGTTGAGATAACCGTGGTTATCAGCTTAAATGTTGAGAAAACTGCAATTATCTCAATTTCAATCTGATCAAACTTTTATAAGCCCGATTTTTAAAGTTTGGGGCATGCAAACCTCACGTTGTATACCCTGTCTCCACTTTAAAATGAACTGCAGTTTATCTCTCTGCTCCAAATTCAAACAGGGCCTTAAATGTAGATCTCCTGTCTCTAAGGCTCTATATTCCATTGTTTCATATTTATATTTTATATTTCCACACACTACTTAAAACATTTTACATAAAGCCTATTAACAAAGTACTAATTACAAAAGTAAGTTTATTTTTTAAACTATAAATGCAAGCAAAAACATGTTTCCTCAAAACTTAGGTTGTGCACTAAGCAAAGAGGGTTCTTCTTAGGCCATGCAACCCCAAACGATGCCTCCTCAGAGTCCAAATCCTCAATCTCTTATCCCTTTTGGTAATTTCCAATCAAAGCAATGCAACAAGTTAGCCAATGCAAGCTCAATCAGCACCACTCCAAAGTTTATCCCAGGGCAAACTCTTCTACCAAATCCAAATGGTATGAGCTCAAAGTGCTGCCCTCTAAAATCTCTATCATTGCTCAAGAACCTCTCAGGCCAAAACTTTTCAGGATTCTCCCAGCTCCTTGTATCCTTTGCGATCGAATTTTGGGTCGAAGGGATATCGAATCCTTTGATGGTACAGCTCTCCATTGTTTCGCGTGGCACGAGCAATGGAGTCGGAGGATGGACCCTTAGAGACTCTTTGATGACTGGTTTAAAGTAGGAAAGTTGTTCGAGGTCGCTCTCTTCCTGATGATGCTCAATATCGGTGATCTCCCAGATCATGACACGTGGTTGGTGACATGTTCCAGAACATGCAAGAAAGGGCCTACAGTGGCCGACCAGGCCGCCCCTATGCCCGTCCTACAAACAAGCGCTGGCTCACCTCTGAGCCCCCAGCACAATTGGCCTCCTTGGCCTCACAGCTCATTCCCGGACTACCGCAGAACCAAGATATCTCGGCTTTTCCGCTCGTCCGCGAGCTCTCCAGCCGAGGTCATCTTCCTCGGTCTCATCGACCGACCAACGGCACCACTCACAGGCGCAACCGCTATCCCGCGAATCTCGCCATGCGCGAGATATCCGCCGGCCACATCCCACATTCCACGCCATTAACGAGCATGTCTCGACATTAATGGAAGATCCCGCTCATCACGCGGGCGTGACGTCGGGAGCGTAACGGTCGGCATGATTCTCGCGTCTGCCTCGCCTGCCACCACCACTATATAAACCCCTCCTTCAGATGGTTCAAGTAAGCAATTTCTATTCCACTAAGCCGTTACTCTGCTCGGATCTCCTCTTTAATTTGATCTTCGGAGGGTTCTCGGTGGTACAACCACCTCGGGACTTTCTTGTAGATAGCGCGGCGACAACCAACCTCAAACCCATTGAGATCCACACGCTTCAGGAGCCTGCCTCCAGATCCAATCTCAGTCATCCATCGCCACCATCAGTAGATCAACGGAAGATAACATCTTGACGTGATCCGACATCCGTCAGCTGGCGCCGTCTGTGGATAACTAGATTCCATAAAAACAAAAGTTCGTCTTCCGATCTCAACCAAATGGCGAGCGGTCATCACGACGATCCAAGCACTAGCCGCCGCCTCCCCCACAACGGAGGCGTGGACGAATCTCCTCCTCCGAACGCCATCAACGCCCTAGCTGGCCGGATAGATCGACCCGTGTCCATCGTGGAGGCGCTCATCCGCGTCCAAACGGCAAAGACAAATTCCCAGGTCGCTGTTCCTCCACCTCGGGAAGACTCTGCTCGCGTCGGCACTGCCGACCACCACCTTGCTACCTTCCACGGCCGCAGATCTCTTGGGCCAATACGTTTTGAGACCCGCTGGGCGCTCCACAGTTCCACGCCAAGGTCCGTCGCCAGAGCACCTCGCCCCGAGATCCTTCGCGCACCTGTCCCTCTCGAGGAGATGTCGGTCAGTTCGCCTATTACCAAGCATGACCGACACCCCCTCCCTCGAGGCAGACGGAGCTCGCTACGGCGGCTCGAAGACTACCTTGCCGGGGGATCTATGGAACCTCATTGAGAGGAACCGAGGCCGCGGCCAGACGCAGACCTCCAAGAGCAGAGGCCAGGGATCAGAATGCGCCGAATCGTCAGGGTACCACGGCCGACTCGACGCCCTCGAGAAGAAGATCGAGGGTATGCATCGGGAAGGTCACCACTCGAGCGACGGGGCTAAATACACCGCCGACTTGCTCACCAAACTGTTTATCGAGGAGTTGCTCGCCGTACACGTTTCCTCTCGCAATAAGCCCCTGAAGGTCACCCTCTTCGACGGCAAATCTGATCCGAAGGACCACTTGGATGCATTCACCGCAGGAATGAGCTTCTAAGATAACTCTGATGCCGCCCAGTGCCGAGCCTTCCCGACCGCTCTCATCCGATCAGGACGAGATTGGTTCCGAGGACTCGAGCCGCGCTCGATCTTAACTTTCGACGAGCTGGCCACCCAATTCCTCGGCCACTTCGTTGGGAACAGGCGGCAGAAGCGCACAGTTTACCATCTCTTCACTATCAAGAGCGAGGACAAGGAGACGTTCAAAGCATACGTCACCCGCTTCTACAACGCCCTTCTCGAGGTCCCAGAGCACCGGGACGAGACGGTCATCACGGCACTGAGGTCCGGTCTCAGGCACAAGGAGTGGTTATGCTCCTTTGCATTGGCGCAACCTAAGACCATGGCCGAGGTAAAGGCCTGGACCGAGCGCGAGGTTCAGCTCGAATACGAGGTGAACATAAATCTCCCCCGGGCAAAGCAAGCCGACCAAAAGAAAAGGGCAAGAGAAGAGAGAAGGGGACCTTACCGGCCAAAGCCCTATCTCCCGAAATTTCAGGAGTATACCTCGCTCAACGTCTCCCAGACAGTGCTATTGGAGGAGACCAAGGATGAGAGGTTCTTCAAGCTTCCCCCGATCTCGCGCATGGCCTCAAAGCGAACCCCGCGGCCCCTCCATCGCCAAGGATTGAAGCCCTCGCCTAGTGGCACCGGGCAGCAACCCTGCTCGACCATCCTTAAGGACAAAAAGCCGTCTCCAAGAGGCACTGGGCAGTAACCCTGCTCCGCCATCCTTAGTAGACCACTTACGGCCCCTCCCGCGCTAAGGATGAAAACCCTCGAAAGAGGCAACCGGGCCCTCCCTTGCTCGGTTATCCCTGGCTGGTAGCTCCCTACCCCAACAAACCAGGGATCAAAGCCCTCGCCAAGAGGCAACCGGGCACGCCCTTGCACGGTTATCCCTAGTAGCTCCCTACCAAACCAGGGATCAAAGCCCTCGCTAAGAGGCACCGGGCAGTAACCCTGCTCGGCCAGTCCTTAAGGATCAAAAGCCATCGCAAGAGGCAACCGGGCCCGCCCTCGCTCGGTTATCCCTGGCTGATAGCTCCCTACCCCAACAAACCAGGGATCAAAGCCCTCGCCAAGAGGCACCGAGCAGCTACTTGCTCGGCTATCCCTGGCTAGCCGGTAGCTTCCCTACCCACAACGCCAGGGATCTAAGCCCTCACCAAGAGGCAGCCCTGCAGCTACCCTGCTCGTCTATCCCTGGATGGTAGCTACCCTACCCCCACAACGCCAGGGATCTAAGCCCTCATGAAGAGGCAGCCGAGCGGCTACCCTGCTCGGCAATCCCTTGCTGGTAGCTCCCCTACCCCACAACGCCAGAGATCAAAGCCCTCGCCAAGAGGTATCGGGCAGTAACCCTGCTCGGCCATCCTTAATAGGCCACTTATGGCCCCTCCCGCGCTAAGGATGAAAAGCCCTCGAAAGAGGCAACCGGGCCCACCCTTGCTTGGTTATCCCTGACTGGTAGCTCCCTACCCTCAACAAACTAGGGATCAAAGCCCTCGCCAAGAGGCAACCGGGCCCGTCCTTGCCCGGTTATCCCTGGCTGGTAGCTCCCTACCAAACCAGGGATCAAAGCCCTCGCCAAGAGGCACAGGGCAGTAACCCTGCTCGGCCAGTCCTTAAGGATCAAAAGCCCTCGCAAGAGGCAACCGGGCCCGCCCTCACTTGGTGATCCCTGGCTGGTAGCTCCCTACCCCAACAAACCAGGGATCAAAGCCCTCGCCAAGAGGCACCGAGCAGCTACCCTGCTCGGCTATCCCTGGCTGGCCGGTAGCTTCCCTACCTACAACGCCAGGGATCTAAGCCCTCACCAAGAGGCAGCCTTGCAGCTACCCTGCTCGGCTATCCCTGGCAGGTAGCTACCCTACCCCACAATGCCAGGGATCTAAGCCCTCACGAAGAGGCAACCAAGCGGCTACCCTGCTCGGCTATCCCTGGCTGGTAGCTCCCCTACCCCACAACGCCAGGGATCAAAGACCTCGCCAAGAGGCACCGGGCAGTAACCCTGCTCGTCCATCCTTAGTAGGCTACTTACGGCCCCTCCCGCGCTAAGGATGCAAAGCCCTCGAAAGAGGCAACCGGGCCCGCCCTCGCTCGGTTATCCCTGGCTGGTAGCTCCCTACCCCAACACACCAGGGAACAAAGTCCTCGCCAAGAGGCAACCGAGCAGCTTCACTGCTCGGTCCGTCCTTAGTAGACCCCTTACGGCCCCTACCGCGCTAAGGATCAAAAGCCCTCACAAGAGACAACCGGGCCCGCCCTTGCTCGGTTATCCCTGGCTTGTAACTCGCCACCCCAACACACCAGGGATCCAAGCCCTCGCCAAGAGGCAACTGAGCAGCTTCACTGCTCAGTCTATCCCTGGCAAGCCTTGTACGACCCCTCAACGCCAGGGATCGAAGCCCTCGTCTAAAGGCACCGGGTAGCTACCCTGCTCGGTCCATCCTTAGCACGCCTTGCACGGCCCATCCCGCACTAAGGAACATGACCTCACCAAGAGGCATCCGGGCTATCTACGTCTGTGCGATCACCGCCTCGACTTCGGGGCCATGGAGATACCGTCTTCCCGCCGGTCTTTCGCACTCGGCAAGCGAAAAGGTTCAACTAGACGTGTAGTCGCTAGACGAAGAAACGACACAACACAAAGGCAGTACCTTGCAAATAAAAGTATTTACCGACAAAGGAAAATATGACCACAAACACTACTGCAAAAAAAAATATTTATTCGCAAATCAAATTCTTTACATGGGTATTGTGTGCTCCCCAGCCATACAAAATGCCCGGAGGCCTACAGAATTCCCGATGCAACAAAAAAGAGAAGAAACAAGAAGGCAAGGGACTTCAGGCCTCAGGGCCAGGCGCAACATCAAGAAACTCAACGTCTATCATGATTCGGAAGGCGTCCGGGGGCTCATCATCCATCACATCGACCTCGGCGTCGCCCTCGCCGGGAATCACGTCCACGGCATCGCCACCGGGGTCGTGCCCATGCTCGTCATCCTTGCGAGGATACTCGGCTCGGAGCTCTTCATCAGCAAACTCTGGCATCCGAGCCTTAACGGCGTCGAGGGCCTCATGCCAGATGGCGGTAGTGGCCGAGGCTAGGACGGTATAAAAGTGTTCCGACTTCTGGAAGTTCTCCACCACCTTCGCCACTCTGAGGTCGGCTCGCTTCGCCGCCACTACCGCCACCCCCAACTCCTTCCGGAAGGTGCTCTCTGACTCCTTCATGGTGCCGACGAGCACCTTGGAGTCCCGTAGCTTGGCCTCAGCGATCTGGGCGGTCTCGCAGAAGCTGGCGACCTCCTGCTTCCCGGCCGCCACCTCCTGTTTCCCGGCCTCCACCTCAGCCTCAAGGGTAGCGACCCTCGCCATCGCCACCTCCATCTCCTGCTTTGAGCTCTCCCCCAGCGAGGAGAGCTCTCCCGCGGCTCGCATCGCCGGGGCTATTTCATCCTCCTCCATCCGGACGACGAAAGTGACGTTCTGGAGGACCTGCAGAGATCATAGTGGGGTCAGAAAGAAAGAGGGGCGCCAAGTCTCGCGAACGGCGAGACGCTAGGTGAAAAATCGAGTAGGGTACAAGAACTAACCTGCACGACCTCTTGGGCGATGGACGCCATCTGCGCCTTCAAAGTCCCTCCAGGGACCTTGCCTCCGGCCGACCTCTCTATGTCGGACAGCACGCTGTCAGCAATAGAAAGCCCCGAGGGCACCTCAAAGCGGAGCTCCCCCTCGTCCACCAAGATCGGGGAGGTCGGGGTCCGTGGGACTTTGCGAGGGAACCTCTTGAGGGTCGGCGGCAGAAGGCTGGTCTCTGCCTCCGAAGCCGGGGTCTCCTGCCCCCGAACACGCTTTCGGCTCGGTGCCTTGCTGGGCCCCGAGGCATGATCCGCGCTCGAGCGCTGGGGCGGAACGGCTGCTGGGGCAGCCGGGACCAACATCTGACAGGAAGAGCTAGCCCCTCCGGCCTTCGACCCTTTCTTCGGCTTGCGCATGGCCGCTCGGAGGTGGCTCAAGTCCATGGGTTCTGTACAAGGCAAGATACATTGGAGTTAGCAACATAAACAAAAATAGAAATAGACGCATGCCCAACAGAACGCCTACGAGCTCCTAACTTACCAACAAACTGGGCGGGGCTGAGCCCGGTCCAACTAAGCCCCCGCTCAGAAAGCAGCATGTCAGCCCGGGGGATAGGCTCCTACTCCGCCACCCTCACCGCATCGGGGTCATTGGACAAATTTCTCTGCCGGCACCTATCCCTAGACCACTGGATAATTACGGGCCAGTCCTCACCCTCTGGCGGCCCGACGAAGAAAAACTTCTTCTTCCAATCATGGATGGAAGAAGGCAAGACGACAATTCATGACCCGGCTACACTCCCCCGTTGCTTCCTAAAGGAGAGGTAAACCCACCTCGGGTCGCCTGTGCTAGTTCCGGGGTGAATTTTGTAGACGAGAGAGGAGGCAAGGATGGACAGACTAAAGGGGATCATCTGCAACTTCAGCCGGACCAGAAACCCTAGGAGAATTCTTCAGGAGTTCGGCACTAGCTGGCTGATTAATGTAGGATTTTTTACAATCACCAAATATTTACCGCAATCAAGAACGGCGTCGCATGAAGCTAGCCGGTGAATACGGGTCGGTCCACAGGGATGTGTAATTTTCCTAAGTGTTCTTACGAGCTGATTCCAATGGTTGTTTTGATTTTTAAGTGAATCTAAAAACTAAGTTGTATGATGATTAAGAAACTTGCTAGGGTTAGGTCTAAGGTAGAGTTTGGAAAGATTAAATGTCACACCTCTTTCAATGCCCTAAATTAAATTTTTTAGAAATTATAGCAACTATTAGAAAAAGGGATTGGGATGATTGGGAAGAAACGGAGTTTCTTCCTCTAGATCCTTATCCGTCCTTTCCTAATATTTGCTCTAACCTTCATGGAAGACATGCATGTCCGGTCCTTTATACTACAGTTTCACCGTTACCTCGTGGGTAGGGTGCGGTAGGGAGCGGATCATGCATGCATGCATGAAGTTCTAGTTATTAAAAATAATTGGGCACGAAAGAGATGAGAGATCTTCATCTCTCATTCCCTCCCTTATTCCTAATCCTAACAAGCGAGAAAATTACTCGCTCATTAGGGGATTTATTAAAAACATCATTTTGAGATTTTGTATTTTTAGATCTATGGGATTAATTAGCTACTGCAGTTTAAAAGAATGCTACACTAGATTTAACTAAGGCAAAAGAATGATTTATCTAAAGCAAGAATTAAATTAGAAAGCTAGGGTAAAGAATGAATTAATCTAGGGTAAGAAATTAATAAACTAAGGCAGAAAATTAAAAAGAACTTACAAGAAATGATGCTCTTCAATCCTCAAAAGAATCTAAATTTTTATTAATTGAAAAGAGGCATCCTCATTACAATATTTTGATTACAATTTTATAGGGGAACAGGAAAATTTAGGGTTACGGGATTCGCACATGTGCGATTACAAAAATACCTCCGAAAAATCCCAACAAAGTCACCGACGCACCGCCACCCAAAATCTGCACCGACACGTGCATTAAATGGCCGCGGAACCGCGGCATAAGTGGGGTTAGGGCCGCGTTTCCGCGGCCCTTTGGTGAGTTCATCTGCTTAAAATTTGTGGTAATCTTCAGGGTCTCTTTGGGACTCTTATTCTTTGGTTCTTTTATCCATTTGGCTTCTGAGTCTTCTCCAGATCTTCAGTGAAAACTTGTATTGGTCTTTTAACCGTTTCACTTTGATATTTTTGGACCTTGCTTTGCCTTGTACCTCTGTGAACTGTTATTAGTCTAGGCTTGACTAGGATCATTATACTTGTTGGTCAAAAGTCCCTCTTTTGTATCAACTTTTGTCTTTTTCACTGTTTTCGCTCCAAGAACCTGTATCCTGTAATATGTAGCAGACATGCGTCAAAAGCACCTGTTTATTTATAAAACGAATAAGAATGGGGAATATAATAATGCAATATTATGGTATGAACACTGGCCCAGGGCTAGCCCAAAATAATTTAGCGCAGCTACAACCTCGGAAGAGAAAGGCAGGCGCATTCCGGCTTAAAGGGCTTCCAGGTACAAGGCGATCTCTCTACCCCGCAGCTGATCTGCCCTCTTTCCTTCCTCGGCCAATCGTAGCGTATAGCCGGAGGGAATATGGAAACGAGCCCGAGCGGTGACAAGCTCGTCCTTATATCTCACTAAGGACGACGCACCAGGGACGTCTGCCGCCACCGCTCCGGGAACCGCCCTAGACGCGCGACCCCGGGAAGAGGATCTAACCCTAACTTCCCGAAAGGGATCCAACCCAGGGGAAGAATCCCTAGTATCTACCCCTACGACATCCACAAACTCCTCAAAACAAGATGTTCTCCGCCGAACACAGAGAAGAGACCGCGTAGGTCCGTCTTGCCTGAATTTCGAGGGCAGATGCTATTTGGTGCTATTTGTCCACCTCTCCGAAGATACCGAGTTGATTTATGACACCATGTATCGAAGGTTTAAACGGATGCGGCCGATATAGCAGACTTCGTAAGATTCCCCCTCGTTGAGGGGTTTTTTGATTGTGGGGACGCTCTTCCCTGCAGGCGCAAGCCCCTGCAGTTAATTACGCTACCGCATCGCGGTAACCACTTTCTCTTTCTCCAGATGGTCACTTCGTGTCGTGGGTGTTTGTTTTGTTTTTGGTTGCCCGTGGATTGTATACGGAGACTAATTTATTTTGTCGCCCGTAGGGCGTGGATTAGTCAAAATCCGTATCTTCTTAAATTTGGGTTTGGGGTTGGGTTTAAGAATACGTTAGTCTCATTTGAGACGAAGATCAACTTAAACGTTTGTTAATGATACTTTAGTCTAGTTTTTAGACTAAGATCAAAATAACGGGATCGTTTAGATCCAACAAAAGAGCATTTGGGCTCTATTGTTTAGTTTAGGGACATTGCGGTCCATAATTAGTTTAAGGATATTACGGTCCAAGTTCAGATTCAAACATGGATTTGGAAATGCACCGGATAGTTATTAGCCATTGGGACCCACCACCTCTCTGAAGACGTTGAAGAATTACAACGACAGGCATCAGAGGTGTGGAGAGATGTACCCTTGACCCAAAGTTGTCTGAAAGGCTCTGGGTTCTACTTTGAATGTCATATGAGATGACCAATTTTGGAAGACAAAAGTGTGTTTGAGGTTCAGTCAAAAGGGGATACTGCCTCTGGAAAAACTTGGTTAGTTCAAACTAAGATTGGCTTGGATATAGTGTTAAACACTAGAGTACACCCGACTATCACGTGCTCCTACGTGATGCGCTTAAAATAGTGTTAAACACTAAGGATGCAGCGAACAAAACAGTGTTGGGCCCAAACTTCTTTTATTTTATTCTCAGGATATGCAGGTAAGTGTAAAATACTTTAGTCTTCACGGCCATCACGTGTGGGCACGTGATGGGTACCCATGCACTGGATATTAAAAGGATTTGTTAGGGGTCACGTGGGGACACGTAAGGGCGTCCATGCATTGGAAGGCATTGGATTTTAATTCTTCAGTTCTTTCCATCTTCTCTTTTTTAAAGAGGTGTTTGTTAGGGGTCACGTGGGGACACGTGAGGGCACCCAAAGTCTGTTCTGTCTTTATTTTGAGAAGTTTTTTCAAGGGCCACGTGGAAACACGGGACCCGATCTCATTCATTTTTTTTGACCATTGAGGGGAGGGTCATGTGTTGCCACGTGATCAGGTTGGGTACTTGATCTTTTTACGTGTATGAAAAGTCCTTTGTTTAAGAATTAAATTCTTTTATTGGGTTAAACCCTGATTTTATTTAGAGGAACTAAATTGCTATATTTGAAAGAATTAAATTCTTTAAACCCAATCCTCTCTCTAAGTTTTGGATCTGCATGGCAGAATCTTCCTGATGAGAATTAAATTCTCAATTTATGAGAAGATCTGCTTCTGCAGATCTTCAACCATAGAAAGAACTAAGTTTTTATATTAAGGGTTAAACCCTATTTTTGTTGGAGGAATTAAATTCCTATATGCTTTGTGGGAGAATATAATTCTCTGAATTTAGCTCCTCCCCTAGGTTTTATATGTGCATGGCAGAATCTTCCCGATGAGAATTAAATTCTCAACTTATGGGGAGATCTGCTTCTGCAGATCTTCAACCAAAGGAAGAACTAAGTTCTTATTCAGAAGAGTTAAACTCTTAGATTGAGAATTAAATTCTCTTTTTATTTTGTGGGAGTTTATAGGATGATCTCTTACTAGGATTTCTTTCTTTTCTAAAGAAACCTTCTTTTCTCTCTGGAGAATTAAATTCTCTTTTTTTTTATTCTCTCTCTGTTGTTGTATCCTTCCTCTCTTCTCTTCTTTTCTTGGCTCCTATTTATAGGAGAAAGAAAAGAATCAATTTGTTCAGTCAATCTTTCATTGAAAGATTTTATTGATTTTATAACCAACATGATCTGTTAAATCACTCGGTGAATTTTATTCACCATTGGATTTTTAATTCAAAACATATTTTGTTTGTTGTTCTTGGCAGATTTTAGGAAAATCTTTCCTTGTATAGAATCTTTCTATAAATTGGTGATTTTTAATCACCATTGGATTTTTAATCCAACGGTGCTCCATTTTACAGAGCGCAATCTTTTTGTTTGGAAAGATCTAGGGAAATATTAGGATTTTTGATTCCCTCTTAATTAGAATTTAATTCTATTAGTTCAGAAGGTTTAAGAGCATATCACGTGTTAGCACGTGACCGCACTGATTGACCATTTAATCAGAATTTAATTCCATTCTTTTAAAGAGCTCGGGAGCTCATCACGTGTCGGCACGTGACCCCTGGTCACGTGTGGGCACATGATGCCCCATTGGGGTTTTTTCTTGCTGTTTTATTATACCTTTTAATTCCTTTCAGTGTGTTTAAAGGCCCATCATATGTGAGCACATGACCCCTTTTGATCAGAATTCAATTCTATTAGTTCAAAGGGTTCAAGAATCCATCACGTGCTGACACGTGACCCCATCTCAAATTGTGTATCTCAGCGCCTATAATTTTGCTCATAGAAGGTCATGTGTCCTCACGTGATGCCCGATCACGTGTGGATACGTGATACTCCTCTTGTGTATTTCCTTGCTACTTTATTCAGTTCCCATGAGGGAACAAATGCCCCCACAGCGTTGTTCTCACGTGTTTGCACATGGGTGCAACGCTGTCATCTTTGTAGCCGTTGGATCTGCCTAGGGAACAGGGAGGATGAACCGTTTCCTATTATGTCTTATAAATGCAAGGGTCTTTTCAGCAGCGCCTCCACTCCTTCATCTTCTCCCTTTTTTATATTTACATGCATTCTTTATTAAGCTCTGTCACGCTGTTGTTGGTGCTCACGTGTTTGGCGCGTGAGGCACTGCTTGATGGATTGTTTCGTCTCTTTGCACTGATTTCAACGAGTCACCTCTTTTCATTTCCAACGCTCTCCCATTTTTCCTGTCCTTAGGAATAGTTCCACCATGCACAATATTTTCTGTGTATAGCATTGAATACTCCCCTTTATAAATCGAAGCCGTGCCTTTCTTTCTTTCTTCAAAGAAAAACCCATTTAGACCTTAAGGTGATCATCTTTGAGAAACCAATCAAGTGTTATGGCTTGCAACCGCCCCCACGTTCGTCGGCAACCATGGGAGGTGCCCATCGAGGAGATGATTCCTTGTTTTGATGCGCGGTTAGTGGATACGCTTCTTACCGATGCCGAATGCGACGCGATGATGTACGCACTCCTGATTCGTAGGGGTTCTCCCTTTCCTATAGGTTCCATTTGGCTGCGGATGATCTTTTCGTCCGTACTTGCCGATATTCCTCCTCATCCGGCAAAGATGACCCTGGAAACTCTCGATACGGCGGTGGACAAGATCGAATGTTTCTATGAGGAACGCTTGATTACTTGGGCTCTAAAGGATTGCTCGATCCATCTACTGGGTCAGATAAGAGCCCGGCAGGCTATCATGTCCGCTTTTGCTGATGAGCATGGCGCTAATCGATGGGGAGCAACTCCTCGCGAAAATCGTCGTTTCGACGTGTTGGAGAAGACAGAGAGGGAACTGGAGAATTTTGTATTTTGTTTTGTTAACCCTTGTATTTCTGATCCTGTATTTGGTGATCTCTTTCCCATAGAGTAGTATCAATGTATTTCTCTTATCATTAATCGTTGAATACTTCCTGTTGAATTTTTTCTTTTCGTCATATATTTGTACGCGCATCCCGCCTGAGTACATGAGCGTTATACTTGACCCCTGGGAATTTCCTTTAGGTGCGAACATCGTCGTTGTGTTGTCCATAAATCAGCGCGTTCTAGATACCATAGTCATATAGTCATGAACGTATGCTTAAAGGGGTACCTACGGAAGACTCTCCTTGTTGCCAGAAAAAGAAAATAGTCTGTGCGTGTTTTGGATCGAAGATTGGCATCGAGTTGAAGTCTGCCCACACGGGTTTGAATGCATCCGGCTTCCTTCCGACATCCTAAACCTGAGATCAAGTCTGCGAGGATGTATCGAACGGTGCGTGGCTAATTACTAAGACCACTCACGCATACAAAATCTGGCGGGTGCTTCAAGAAGCTATCAGGGAGATGGTAGCTATTGATAAAGCCGTCGTTTTTACTCACGAGATGGTTGAGCTCACAAAGTTACCGAAAAGGAGCTTGAAAGTCGGCTCGCCTCGTACCAGGCCTAACAGTCTCAAGCAGAGGCCCGTCTCTTAGCGATAACGAATCATGAAGCCGAGACCCAGCGGAAAAAGGATGAACTGACAAATCTGTTACATCGTCCGCCGGCTTAAAAAATTGTATATTTTTCCTTTTATTCTTCTTTTATACATACTCCTGAATGAGAGTATTTTTTTTATTCTTTCATAGGTTGTAATTTGTATTCATTTTAATTCATGAATAAAAGACATATTTTTCTAGTCTCCCTCCGTCATTTTTCCTCTTTGCCGTATTTTCGCTATGTTACTCAGGCAAGCGTAGAGAATATTTCGTCCTAGTCTTTTTGTAGGGTATCGATGGCTTAGAAAGCAGGTTCAGGTCTGCTGTCTAAGACTTTCCAACTTTATGAGTCGTGAGGATCTCAAAAAGATTTTTCTCCCTACGAGTCGAGAGGATCTCGTAGGTGTATTTTCTCCTTAGGAATCGTGAGGATTCCTAAGTGCGTTTTCTCTTGAGAGACGTAAGGATCTTACAAGAGAATTTTTCCGCCTACAAGTCGAGAGGACTTGTAGGTGGTTGTTTCCCTCTTTGTCGATATTCGACTTCGGAGAGTGTGACCCGTGAATAGTATGCAAGAGTCTATCTTGGACCGACTTGCAGGGCTCCAGTGCTTAGAAAATAGGTTTTTTAATCCCCATTGCCTAAGGCTTTGCCTTACGAGTCGAGACGAGTCGAGAAATTCTCGTAAGGATGTCCTAACGTCACAGTTAACCTCTGCTCTATACGACAGAGGTCTGTTAGGGTCTGTGGTACTAGGGTTGTGTCCGTCGTACCATCGCGTTGGCGGATGTATTCCTCGATAGGCAATTTTGCTGTTCGAGTAGCCTTGCAACTGTCGTGTCTCTGATCCCTTCAGGGGCTGGACAAGACGTCTTCAAGCAATCTTCCAAGTAGTATTACCGTCGAAAGAACAAGCGTTAGGGATATTTCATGTCGCTTTTTACTTGAGGTTAGACTCATTTTGGGAGCCCCGATGAGTCATGACCACTCCGTGCTGGTGTGGGATGATCTCCAATAGTCTTTTAGGTTTTATATGAGTTGCCGTCAAGACCCTGAAGCTAGGAATATTGCCTTCGCTTCGTTTGCTGGTATCGCGTCTGCTGTATCGAGACAAATGTCACGGTGGTGATCACTCCGCGCTGGTATGGGATGATCTCCGATAGTTTTTCAGGTTTTATATGAGTTGCCATCAAGATCCTGAAGCTAGGAATATTGCCTTTGCTTCGTTGTTTTGGCACGCCCGAATCCTGTTGGAGGAAGAACGCTATAGTGACATCTCGTCTGCTGTGTAGAGATGAATGTCGAGGTGGTGACCACTCCGCGTTGGTGTGGGTTGATCTCCGATAGTCTTTCCGGTTTTATATGAGTTGCCGTCAAGACCCTGAAGCTAGGAATATTGCATTTGCTTCGTTTGCTGGCATTGCGTCTGCTGTATTGAGACGAGTGTCGTGGTGGTGATTACTCTGCGCTGGTATGGGATGATCTCCGATAGTATTTCAGGTTTTATATAAGTTTCCGTCAAGACCCTGAAGCTTGGAATATTGCCTTTGTTTCGTTGTTTTAGCGCGCCCGAATCCTGTTGGAGGAAGAACGCTGTGGTGACATCTCGTCTGCTGTATCGAGACGAATGTTGAGGTGGTGACCACTCCGCCCTAGTATGGGATGATCTCTGATAGTCTTTCAGGTTTTATATGACTTGCCGTCAAGACCCTGAAGCTAGGAATATTGCTTTTGCTTCGTTTGCTGGCATTGCGTCTGCAGTATTGAGACGAATGTCATGGTGGTGATCACTCCGCACTGGTGTGGTATGATCTCCGATAGTCTTTCAGGTTTTATATGAGTTGCCGTCAAGACCCTGAATCTAGGAATATTGCCTTTGCTTCGTTTGCTGGCATTGCGTCTGCTGTATCGAGACAAATGTCACGGTGGTGATCACTCCGTGCTGGTGTGGTATGATCTCCGATAGTCTTTCAGGTTTTATATGAGTTGCCGTCAAGATCCTGAAGCTAGGAATATTTCCTTTGCTTCATTTGCTGGCATTGCGTCTGCTGCATCGAGACGAATGACACAGTGGTGATCACTCCGCATGGTGTGGGATGATCTCCGATAGTCTTACAGGTTTTTTATGAGTTGCCGTCAAGACCCTGAAGCTAGAAATATTGCCTTTGCTTCGTTGTTTTGACCCTAGGGTCGAGTGTTGACGTTACGTCTGCATCCTGCTGGAGTTGAGAAGAAACGTCGTTGTTAACTCTGCGTCTGCTGTTACGAGATGAATGTCGAGGTGGTCTCTAGGTTGTTGTGAACCGTCGAGATCTGGAACTAGGGACTTTGCTATGGCTCCGAGGTTGATTGTCGCGTTCGAATCCTGCTGGAATGAGGAGCAGCGCCGTTGTGAGTCTCCAGGCTGTAGATGTTGCCATCGAGACTTGGCTCTCTTTCCGATGGAACATAGTAGGATGATATGGTTCCCTTTTTGTTTGTGCCCCTGGATTGTATACAAGGATCGATGTGATCTCATCTGTAGGGTAAAAAGTTTCATTTCATTTTATTTTTTTATTTCTTTCCTCGATACTCTATCATTTCAGCTTTTAATATCGCGAAAGTCACGATTGCCCAATCATTTCGGCTATTTTCTCGCGGTGCCCAATCGTTTCAGCTATTTTTATATACATATATATTTTTACTTGCTGACTTTGTTGCAATTTGCCCCATCATTTCGGCTATTTCATATGCATTTTTGGCTCGCTGACTTTTTGCTGCGAGTATGGAGCTTGGAATCTGATGCCAATCTCAGCATCAGCATCGCTACGACTGGAATATTGCCAGTAGTGAATCATCATTTGCCGTGAAAGGACTTAGGATTTGATACTAATTTAAGCATCAGCAGCGCTGCGACTGGAATATTGCCAGGAGCGAATCATCATTTGCCGTTGTCGATTTAAACAAAGATGGCTTAGTAAACAGGGTTAAGATCCTATCGACTAAGGCTTTTGACTTCATGAGCCGTAAGGATCTCATAAAAGTATTTCTCCCTACGAGTCGTGAGGATCTCGTAGGTGCGTTTTCTCCTTAGGAATCGTGAGGATTCCTAAGTGTGTGTTCTCTTATTAGTTGTAAAGATCTTACAAGAGTGTTTTCTCCTTATAAGTCAAGAGGACTTACAAGGGTCGTTCACCGTGTGAGCATATCCTTAGTCACTGATGGGACTTTGTTAGGGAAATGTTTATTCATACCCGTAGATTGTATACAAGGGTCAGTATTGAACCGCATGTAGGGCAGTATTGGAGGTTGTAATGGCTTAAGAACAGATTCAGATCCCTGTAGCTTAAGGCTTTTGAATCTTATGAGCCATGAGGGTCTCAAAGAAGAATTCTCCTTACGAGTCGTGAGGATCTCGTAAGTGTAATTTCTCCTAACGAATCGTGGGGATCCCTAAGTGTGTTGCTCCCTTGTGAGTCGTAAGGATCTCACGCAGGTATTTTCTCCTCACAAGGTCGAGAGGATTTTGCAAGTGTCTTTTAACGAGATTGCTCCCTTTTGGGTTTTCATAAAACTCACCGGTAGCCCTGATGTTTTTACTCACGGAGCCCTTTTGGGTTTTCATCCGTGCCTATCTCGCTTATGGACATACCGTTTTCTTTCTTCTTTTTTCTTTATTTTTTTTTATGTCAGCCTTGGGATGCTGCAGTCCGTAGTAGTTTATAGACGTCTCGGTCAATAGCCAGTTTTAGGACATAGTGGTCCATCGTTAGTTTAAGGACGTTTCGGTCTGTCGTTAGTTTTAGGACATTTCGGTCCGTTTGCCGGCCACTACTTATAGAGTTTGGGCTTAGGAGGATAGCGAGCGGACATAGGCGTCGTCATCTATCGTTGACCTAGACCGTGACTCGTCAGGCATAGTATTTTTTCAGGAATCGACCGTTTATTGGCCTGAAGGGTCTTTTGCCATGCATGTCCATAAGGAGATAGGCTCCACCCTGGTAAACTTTGTCTATGATGTACGGGCCTTCATAGTTCAGCTCGAATTTCCCCCGTTTGGCACGATTGGGGATCATGGGTCTGTTGACCTCTAGCACGAGTTCGCCTTGGCGGAATGTTCTCGGCCTAGTCAATCTCTTATATGAGCGCGTCATCTTTGCTTTGTAAGCTTCCAAGTTTTGTTGCGCCATGAGCCGAGTTTCGTCGAGAGCATCAAGCTCCTCAAGCCGAAGATGAGCATTCTCTTTGTCCGTTAGCTCGTAATGAACTGCCACTCGTAAGGAGGGTAGCTCTATCTCCAAGAGAATTACTGCTTCAGCGCTGAATACCAATGCATACGGCGTTGTGCTGGTGGCCGTTTTGAATGTGGTTCGATACGCCTATAGAGTTTCATGCAGTCTCTCGCGCCAGTCCCTCTTGTTTCTGGACACCATCTTTTTCACGATCTTCGTCAAGATCTTGTTGAAAGTCTCAGCTAAACCGTTAGCTCGGGGATTATAGACCGAAGAGTATCTCCAGTTTATGTTATGCTGTTGTGTGAAGCGGCTGATTTTATGGCTTTTGTAGGCCGGCCCGTTATCGGAGATAATCCGTTGCGGTGTACCGAATCGATAGATGACACGTGTCTTGAAAAAATGGAGAATATTCTCCGTCTTCACTTCACTCAGCGGTATTACTTCTGCCTATTTGGAGAAGTAATCAGTTGTCGCCAAAATGAATCAATGTCCTCTGGATGATGCTGGTTTGATGGGCCCGATTATGTCGGTTCCCGACATTTCGAACGGCCAGCTAGCCACCGTTGGATGCAGTGGATTTGGATGTTGGTGGATAAAGTCCCCGTGAATTTGGCACGAGTAGCACTGGTTCGCGTATTCAAGGCAGTCCTGGATCATCGTGGGCCAATAGTAGCCCATCCTTTTGATCTTCAGCTTCATCTTTGGCCCAGCTTGATGAGAGCCGTAGAGTCCGTCGTGAGTTTCTTGGACGATTCTCTTTGCTTCTTCCGGCCCCAGGCATCTTAGCCATAGAGAGTCGAACGATCTCTTGTACAGAGTATCATTGACGAAGGCGAAAGACAGAGCTCGTTTCATGAGCTGATGTCTGGAGGATGCATCTTCAGGTGTTCGTCGGGATTTAAAGTAATCTATAAAGATTTCTCTCCAATCCTTAGCATTTTCCTGATCTTTTATTTGTAAGGCTGTTTGCTTGGTCGCTTCCTTTTCTTCAGACGATTTCGGAGATATTTCTGCCTATGCAAGAACCCGACAGCTTTGTACCACGATCCTTACATCATCGAGGTTTTCGTCAGCCAGTTCTTTGGCGAGTTTGGCTAACGCATCCGCTTTACTATTTTCCGCATGCGGTATGCTTTCCAAGGCGTAGGTGGGAATTTGAGCCAGCAATTGTTACACTTTCTCACCGTACTTTACCAACTCTGGTTTGCATGTTTGATAGTCGCCGTTTACTTGGGTAACGACCAGCTAGGAGTCTCCATATATGAGGAGGTTTTCAATTCCCATGTCGACAGCGATCTCAAGACCTGCTATCAAAGCTTCATATTCGGCTTCATTGTTCGTCCTCGGCTCTGTTAAGGAGAAGGCAAAGCGCATTATCCCTCTTTATGGAGTCACGAAGATGAGGCCTACCCCTGATTTGATTATGGGGGTGCTTCATTTGCGCTTCTTCATGGAAGATGCTCCATCGAAGTAGAGTTCCCACTGGGTATCATTCTCTCTTCTCTCCCCGTCGATCATGTCAAATACGTGCTCATCGGGCAATTCGCAGTTCAAAGGAGAATCGGAAGGTCTCGGAAGTTCAGCGAGGAAGTCAGCGATGGCCTGGACTTTCACTGCTTTGAGGGGTCGGTATGTCACCAAGAATTCCATTAAGAGTAGGGCCCATTTAGCGAGTCGTCCCGTTAATATGGCCTTTGACATCAAATAATTGAGAGGATCCACCTTTGATATGAGATGGACCTCATGCGCCAACGCATAGTGTCCGAGTTTCGTTATCGCGAAGATTAACGTCAGGCAGTGTTTTTCAATGGGGGGTTGTTGATTTTTGCCCCTAGGAGAACTCGGTTCAAATAGTATAGGGCTCTCTCCTTCCCTTGGTCATTCTCTTATGCCCATAGCGTGCCTAAGGAACCTTCAAGGGTAGTTGTATACAGAATGAGAGGATTTCCTTTGACTGGAGCAGTTAGCACCGGAGGATTCTGTAGGTATTGCTTGATTTTGTCTAGTGCGCTTTGGCATTTGCGATCCCAGATGAACGCGGTTCCCTTCTTCATCAAGTGACTGTAGGGGCTGCATTTTCCGAAGAGGTTAGCTATGAACTGCCGGATATACGCGAGCATCCCTTGGAGAGACCGCAGTTGCTTCAAAGTTCGTGGGGAGGGCATTTCCATAATCTCCTTGATCTTTGACAGGTCGATTTTGATGCCTCGATGTCGTACAATGATCCCTAGGAATTTACCTGAGGAGACTCTGAATGCGCACTTGAGAGGGTTTATCTTCAGATTGTATTTCCGAAGGCGCTGGAACACTATTTTTAGATGCTCCTAATGCTCTTCGTGTGATTTGCTTTTTACCACGAGGTCGTCGATATAACATTCGACAATCTCGTGTATAAGGTCATCAAAGATCTTCGTCATGGCCCTCTGATAGGTGGCATCGGCGTTCTTTAGACAGAAGGGCGTCACTTTGTAGCAGAATATGCCTAGCGGAGTCCGAAAAGCGGTATACTTCTGGTCTTCGGGATGCATTTTTATGATTGTATCCTGATGAGCCGTCCATGAAGGAGAAAACTTCATGAGTGGACGTATTATTTATCATCAGCTCGGTGACCCGTACTGGAAAATCGTCCTTCGGGCAAGCTTTGTTGAGATCCCGGAAGTCCACACATATGCGCACCGTCCTATTTTTCTTCATCACTGGGACGATGTTGGCGATCCAGTCAGGATACTGAACCTCTTCAATGAAGCTAGAGTCGATTAGCTTCTTGACCTCGGCGTTGATGCTTATCTCAAGCTCGAGCCGCATTCTTCTCGGTGCCTGTTTGATCAAATTGACGTCCGGAGAAATCGCCAATTTGTGGTCGGCTATTTCTGGATCCAATCCGAGCATCTCGGAATAGTTCCATGTGAAACAGTCTTTATACTGCATGAGCACGTCTTTTAGCGTAGCCACCTTTTCTTCAGACAACAATTCACTGACGAACGTCGGTCGTGGGTCATTTGTCGTCCCCAAGTCAATTTTTTTGAGATTATTCGCAGTAGTGTGTTTCCCATCTTCCAGCTCTTTTGGCGTCGGTGGAAACTCTGAGATCACTTCGTCATCATCGTTTTCGAAGCACCAGGAGGGGTCGTCCATATTCTCGAGCACTCCTTCTTCTGTCAGCATTATTACGTGACAGGCATGAGATTGTTTCCAAGTCCGATGTTGATCTGGTTCTATTCTCATCGCATAAGTGGATTTTGATTCATGCTTCCGTGGCGGACTTACCCTCCAACTGTTGGATAGAGCGAATCTGCCGAGTTGATACTGGTCTTCAACCCAGTCTTTGAAGGTGAAGCAATCTTCAATAGGATGTCCTATCGCTCGGTGATAGGAGCAATAGTCTGAGTGATGAACCTTATTTGCTCGATCGGGGTGCTTGGACTCCGGGAGCGTAATCATCTGATATTTCATGACGAGGTCAAAGATTTTCTTTGTCTTTCCTTAGGGAAAAGAATATGCTCGACTCATTTTCTTTATAAGAGACGGATCTCGGCTGCTCGATTTTCGATCGCGTGACTTCTTGGATCCGCTTCGTTGTTTCCGTTCTTCAGTTTGTTTTTGTTTTTGTGTCGGGTTTTCTGTATGACAGACTGGTAACGAAGGGCATCGTCATTCTCTGTAGTCTGCTGAAGGAGGCGTTGCGTCCTGGCTTTCTCGTAGATGGCCATTTCGCGGTTATGATCATCCCGGACCCTTTGACACGCTTCTCTTATTAGCTTGTCCATCTGTTCTTCAAATGACGAACTTGGCATTTTCATGGCTGGACATCGTTTTGGTTCAGGGTTAGCGTCTTTTAACAGAACATCTCCTTCTTCATCGAAGTCATGTATGACGTAACCGCCATAGACTCTCTCCCGTTTCTTGGATCGAACATATCCGAGCCCGATCGTTTCCATTCTCTCGGTAGGCAATTTTCGCTGAGTTCCGGGGACGTTCCCAATCCTATTGTAAAACTGAGCTTGTCGAGCAGTCTGTTTAAAAGATACGCCTTAATGTCTCAACAGCCTCTTCAATCCTTCTGTGTAGTATCTGGGCAGTCGGATGGGCTGAAGTCGGTCAAGTGTCGAATCGGCACCATGCCAGACTTCTTTCTCCACTTTGGTTTCCGTGGATTGATAAAAGAGGATCGCATTTTCATCTCTTCGCCTGGGAGGGACGTAGAACGTCTGCAGTTCCTGCACACTATAGGTTTCAAGTGCATCGAGCTCTTTGTAATGCTCTTGCGAAACCATGGCAACTTGCAAGCTTTGATCTTCTCCAGTGGAGGCTTGTATTGATGGCCGAGCAGAGAATACTGCATTGATTTCGTCTTCAGAGTCACTGCCGAAGACCAACATAGGGGTGGACGGTCCCGGCTTAGTGTATTGGGGCAGCCCGGAATAGACTATCTCTTCATCCTCCTCGGTATCACTCCTGAAGACCGGAATGGTAGTGTTAGATTTTTTCTCATTCTCTGGCTTATGGCATCTTTCCGTGTCTTCAAAGTCTGGCAGGAAATACTTTGCATCCTCATATTTGCGAACTTCGTTCACAGAAAATGGGTTTAGCTCTCCTGTCACAGTATACTCGAGACCATCCTTGAAATACTTCACACACTGATATTGTGTAGAAGGGATGATATTGTACTCGTGTAACCAAGGCCTGCCGAGTAAAGCATTGTAACATGTCTTGGCATCAATGACGTGGAACTTGATGTCGGTGACCAGCAACCCAAAGCGTAACGTCAGAATCACAGACCCGAGCGTCCGTGATGACTGAGAGTCAAACCCGGAGATAGTGATCTTACCCCGAGCGAGGTGTTGAACGCTCATGCAGATCTCCTTCAACACTCTTATATTGAGAAGGTTAATGGAGAATCCATTGTCGACTAGGATTTTGCCTATCTTGATGTCATGACAGTACCCGGCGACATATAGCGGACGGTTATGCTCGCACGTCCCGAGGAGGAGGTCCTTATCGCCGAAAGTGATGTCAGTAGTATGCACTTCCTCCAACTCGTCCTTCATCTTTTCTTCGGCGAGGAAAGCTTGAAACTGTCCGGGGTCTTGTAACGCTTTGATTAGGGAGTCTCGCGCCTCTTTAGATAGCAGAAGGGCATCGAGAATGCTCAACTGTGAAGGAATCTTCCTCAGGTGTGCTAGAACGTTATAATCCACCTTGCTTTTCTTGGACGGGTCCTTGGCTGCTAGCTCTTTGATGACTCGATCGTCGAGGGCAATATCCTCAGGGACTTTTTCCTTCCCTTTATCTTTTTTATTCAATCCCTTGTTTGCAGGCCCGAGATTCATTTCGGGTAGCGTACGATTACACAGCTGAATGTTCTCGCACGTCTTCATTTCTTCTGCCTCGGAGGTAGATTCCTTGAAGAGAAGGCCAAGGGGCATTTCTTCATCAGAATCGCTCCCGAAGGTAGGAACTTGCGATCCCTTACTATCAACCATGCGACAGTTGCCGGCAGTCCTTTTGTGCTCATCTGTCGCGTTCTTCTGCTCTTGATGCGTCTTGCGCTTCATTCACTTGAAATGCTGCCGGTGGGCAACATATCCTTGCCACCAGTTTTTAAAAGCGTTGCACTCCTCAGTAAGGTGTGTATTCCTCTGATGGTACAAGCAGTAGTTTGTGTGTGCATCCCTTTCATCAAGGTGTATCCCATCAGGAGTGTCTCCTTCGGAGGGTGGCAGCTTCATTCCCATCGATATGGCTTTGGCGAACCGTTTCTTCGTCTTGAACCTGTTTTTGCTGGTGACAGAAGTACTTTGATCTGGTTGGGGTATTTCATGACCCATAACTTCTTTAAATTGACGCCGACTCCTAGCCTTTTCGAATATATCCATTTCGCGTTCTCGATCATCCTTTCTCTTCTGACGGGCTTCGTATTCCTGAAGATTTCCCCTATCCGCGGAGTTATCAGGTTTGGAGGTCGTGGGAAACTCAGTCCCCGTTTCATCGGACCTTTTGAGGTGCTAAAGCGAGTAGGAGAGGTGGCCTATCGACTTACCTTGCCTCCGTCGCTAGCTGGTGCGCACAATACTTTCCACGTATCACAGTTGCGGCTCTACGTTCGAGATGACAGCCATGTTCTGGACCATTCGGAGTTAGCTCTGGGCACTGACCTGTCTTACGAGGAGTAGTCCACCACTATCCTCGACCGCAAAAAGAAAGTGCTGAAGAATAAAGTCATTCCGTTAGTCCGAGTGTCTTGGGGCGGTCGTTCCCCAGGGGAATCTACCTGAGAGCGTGAGGAGGATATCCATCCACGTTTTCCACATCTGTTTGTATAGTGCTGTTGTTTCGTGTTTCCTTTTAAATTTCGAGGACGAAATTTTTGTAAGGAGGGTATGATGTAAATTCCCGGTTCCGTCAATAAAATTTTTCTATAATTTTTCCAAGTCCCCTGAATATTTTCTATTTTTCCCGTTATTTTTGGAGGAATTTAGAATTCTTGTGTTTATTTTAATTCTCAAGATTTAATTTTTCCTAAACAAATAAACCCCTTACTCCCGGCCCAGCCCAATCCCTTGCATATCCGACCCGCCCCGTGCCCATTACCCGACCCGCCTCTTCCTCTTCCCCACTCCCTCAGAATTTCTCCCGCTTCTTTTATCCTTCTTCCTCCTACGTCGCCCCACGCTGCCCCACGCTCCACGCCCTGCGCCTCGTCGTCCCACGTCCCCGCTCCTCGACCACGACCTCACGCGCACCCACTCACCCCTCTCGACCTCGTCTCCCTCTCCTCCCCATGCAAAACCGAGCCCCTCATTCTCACTACCTTTTCCCCTGCACCCCTGCCTCCTCCTCGACTCTTCACCGCTCGCCGACCACTCTCCCCAACAGCCTCGCCTCCTCTCATCGCCACTCCTCACACCCCCCTACAACTCCAAGACACCTTAACCCACCACCTCCGTGCACCCCGCTGAGCTCCCCTCAACGCCGACACGCCGATGAACCTCTTCCCTCTTCCTCGTCCCCGTCCCCTCTCGCCGCCGGCATCTCCATCTGCATCACCTGAGCTTTGACGTTGCAGCCACTCGAGCTTCTCAACCCTCCTCGATGCCAATAGAGCCCTCTCCCTGAGCAACTCCGACGATGATACCCAACACCGCCCTCACCTCTTTCCTCCACCACCGAGCTCCATCAACCCCCAGCATCTCAACTGCGTCATCATCTCCTCGCCTTCGAGCGTCGCCACCACCTCCACCTCCCAACAATCGAGATCCTACCATCACAAGATCAACCCACCTCGACAGCACCCCCACCTTGCAACCCTCACTGGCACCTCGCTACTATCACCTGAGCTATAGCCTGAGCCACCGCCGTTAGCCTCCTCCACGACACTCCTCACTCCAAGCCGCTGCCAAGAACCCAAGCTCGAGCCGAAACAGCGAACCCTAGCCGCGCTGTTCGTAGTGCGATCTTGTCGTTGCCGCTGCCGTGCGTCGTCAACGCGTCATCAGGCAAGTGTACTACTTGCTTCATGCTAAAGTTTACCTATTAAAAATTTTAATACCAATGAATTCCGTAAATACTTTCGTGTGAATCAATAATATGTAAGTGTTCGATGCCAAACCCGAGGGGAAAAACCCCGTTAAACTGACGGAAATTGATCACATAGGTTGGCTCGTATAGTAATGAACATCGTGTTATAATTTGGCTGAAAAATACAGTCGTTACTGACATGATCGATCAATCTCATTCAAGTCCGTTAAAACTGAAATTTTCCGCGTTTGAAACTTGTAAAAATCATAGTTAATTGGTCATAAATTGGAATGTTGCATTTGAAGGCTCAAATTGAATCTGACTCGACGACCTAGAACCCCATAAGAGTGTTAATCTGATCCTATGATAAAAATATGACGGAAACTGGTTCAGAGTGCAGCTCTGGACTGCAGTCCAGAGCAGCACTGGCTGTTGATTCTCATTTTGTAATGGTTGCACCCTGCTGTATGAACATGTTATATTGTATAACCCTATACCATAGAGAATATGAAACAGTTATCTAACTAATTAAAGTGATTTCATTCCTTTTCACTATCGTTTACTATTTAAACTGTATTTTAGATTAACAGGACGTATAGCAGTCCCAAACAGGGACAGAACTTATACCCCATTGTTGTACAGTACATAACTTATGACGTAGAGGTGTGATTGAAAATCTGTCTAGTGCATTGGAAACCAAATTGATAAACCTAAATTTTGTTCCACTATAGCGTCGCCTAATTTTGATTCCAACAGGGTGAAAATTGTGTTGCGAAATGGACATTCAGTTCGGGAACTGAATTTCCAGCAGCGAACACTTAAAATGAAACGGCTATAACTTGCAAACCCAAAATCCGATTGTCCTGAAATTAATTTTGTTGAACTGCCGACTGATTTTACTTACTACGTCTTTGTATTGTTTTACTGAATTTTGAATGTATGATTTAAGGTAATTTTTATAAGTTCATAAGATGCATGATAGCTCGTATTACACATGATCTATTTAACTGCATAAATGCACATATTTTTACCCGACTGACATACTTCTAGTGACATTATTATTCAGTGCACAGTGCATTATCGTGCGTGAATGGTATCGGTTTAGGAGTGTCAAGTACGCCAGTGAAAAGTGAATGATTCGTGACAGTGAACAATATAGTGAACAGTGACTAAAACCGTGTTATTGGTGCATACTTGTACACGACTAGACCATACTCATAAATAGTATAAACCTGGGTAAAAAGGGGAAAATCGAAGTGGAAAGAAAATTGTATTTAGCGAGAACAGTGATTTAGAGGATGATCATTCGAACAGCGACTCTTATATATATTAGGTTGGGCCTAGCGGTCCGGCTGATAGGATTATGTCCCGGACGATAGCGGGCCGTAGTCTCGGGTATGTACGAGACCCTCGTTAAATATGATCCTCCTTTCCACAACTCGATTTCAAAAGTGACTTAGAGACTGATAGGGACACATATAATACATTGCATCAGTTAGTGACATATTGACTACCTGCGTTTTATCTCCACTGTTATTACTTTCTTTTCTTGTTTCTTGTTACTATTATAATATTGCTATTACGTCGCTCTGACGACCTGAGTATGCATGCTCAGACCTTGAAGAGGAACTAGTTCAGGAGTCAGACCTATCCTTCGAGCTTACGGAGATTTAGACGGGAGTACCTCCTTTACCTTTACTGCTTTCCCTAAAGAAACCTTGTATTCGCACTCGGTTAGTAGTTCTTTTCCTTGTTTTGTTGTAAATTGTGAACAATGAAAGTTGATGTAATAATTAGTGATGTATTTCCTTTACTTCTGTGATGTGTTTACTGATTACCATGTAATGCTAGAAACCGAAGTGTGACTACGGCAAGATTATTCTTTGGCCGTAGGAGCATGGCTGGCTTAGTCATCCCTCGTTTTCCGTATTTTGCGAAGCGGGGCGTGACAGAAACTTTCTTATTCTTATCGATACTCATATATGAAACTCAAAGCGCCACTTAGTCCCCGTCTATCGGTTAACATACGTTCGATATTCGTCGTGACATAGAACTATACAAAGATTATTAAATATTGGACGGTATAGCTCGGTACTAACAACCGTCATGTAGTCTATATGACGAGAAGATTCAATCGTATGATAACCGATAGATTTGTCCCGTATGGACAAGTTAGGAATGTATAAAGCAAACACCTGCATTCACTTATGTTTTCATCCGTTTCGAGTTATTTCGTCGGTACTTTTCCGCTGGTTCTCCGTGTACAAAGATAGATTAGATGTTCATTTCAATATTGTTTCACAACTTTGAAATGATTATCTATTCTATTACTATGTACTCGGAGAACAGCGGGGAGGTGTTCCCGAAATTTACTTGAAACGGTTGAAAGCACAAGTGTGAACACACTTCGATTTTACGGTCAGGGCGATCCGTTTATCTTTCCGAACCAAGCGTTATAAGTATACTACTCATAGTGTTTGAAGTATCCGGGATGGAGTTTCTTATGCCATTGGAAACCCAGGGATATTTACGATGTCCCAGAATTTGAGGAAAGCGATGAGGATGAAGAAGAGAGAAGACTTAGAGTGCTCCGTCCATCTGTTTTGAAAGACGAGTTGTCTTCGGCTGATCATGAAGTTACGTGAGTTAGAAATGATATCGATGATGAAATCCAAGTAGATATGTCTAATGCGTCCACGAAACAAAAAAGGTTATCGATAATGTTATATTATTACTTCACATTTTACGATCTATACATATATAGCATGCATATGTAATAATTGTCTAATGCGTCCACGAACCGATTTATCTAGATTTGATGACGATGACGGGAGCAGCGAGGGGTGGCAGGAACTCCAGCCGCGGCACCGGAAGAGGCAGAGGCAGAGCGGTTCTGCCGCCTGGAGAGCTGCGTAGGGAGCTTCAGAAGGCCGGTCTTGCACCCCGATCGGAGACCCCTTCGGATGCCTCCTTCCGTATTGACTTTGCCACACCTCCAGGTATATTGCAAGTATATTCATTTTGAATGTAATATTATAGATATGCATGCATATTCATGTCAAAATTACTTACATTGTCAATGTTTGATTGTCTAGCTGTTGGTGATGCGTCCACATCAGGGACAGAGACCACTCCCGCACCTCCAGGTATGTTTATATATCATATAGTACATGTATATTGATTTAGAATGCTATATTATAAATATACATACATTCTTTTTGCTCTTACGTACTTACATCTCGGGCTGTAGGTGGTGCCTCTACATCTCCGGCAGAGCCCACCACCGCACCTGTGGGTATGTTTATATATCCTATAGTGTATACATGTTGATTTAGAATGCTATATTATTGATATACACATTCTTTTTGCAATACTTATAGTCAATGTTTGATTGTCTAATTATAGGTAGTGCGTCCACGTCTGGTGCAGGGGTCACTCCCGTCACTTCCATACCCTCCGCTCAGTCTGCAGATTTGTATGAATAAATATAAAATATTTATTCATTTTACATTGTTGACTTTAGCAAGAAAACAGATTAGGCGACGCCTTGATCTTCAACTGGGGCCGCTTATCCTTTAAGTATAAACATGAACTACATGTAATTTTATCGATGTTTATTTTTTAGTTGGAGATGCGCCCACGTCCGGATCACCGGCTGTTCCTCACCGGAGGAACTATCGTCCCGCTCATGCTGCTGCCTGGGCCCAGGCTCGTGCTTCTGTCGCCGGAGGTATATATCACACTTAAATTTTCGTTAAACCTTGATTTCTTAATACCACTTTCTCTTAATATTGATTGTCTTGATATTTCATGTAGATGCAGGGCATCCCCATCCCGAGAGGGGGACTCGAGGCCCGAATCAGTCCTACAGGCTGAGGCCCGACAGAGTTAGGGGGAGGCAGCATTCCCCCTCTTCTTTACCCCTGATTATTTCTATACCGGCGGTTCTGCTGAGAGGTTCGGCTGGTATATGGGGGATGAGAGCCGCCTTGTAAAGAAATATCCACTTCACGTTGAGTGGGACAACCAGCACCGGCGCTCATTCACTCTCTTCTGAGATCAGCTTCGGGTATTAATATATTTTTTCATTTGATTTATCCAATATATTTATTATTAACACTTGCAATTTAATAACATTGTTTTTTTTGTATTTGCAGTTGGATTACGATTTTCAGCCTGTACCCGACCCTGATCACCCTGAGAGGGTGCTCGATTTTCACGCTCTGTACCATGGCCTGATGAAGAACATGCAATCAAAGGTCCGATACAATAGGAACGAGCTAAAGATCGACTGTTATTCCCTATGGATGGCGACCCCCGAGGCAGAGAGAGCGGCTTTCCTACATACTCCGGCCTTTGCGAGAATCGACATAGATACATGGCCTCTCTTGTGCTAATATTTTGACTCTCAGCACAAACAAGTTTGTATTTTAAATGTAATTCATTGTTTAGTATATAATTTTTTTTTGTTGCTTATTTAGAAAACTAAATCTGAATGTGTTGTGCAGAAACAGGCAGATCAAAATAAAGAGAATAAGAAGTCGACGAAGAAAGGTCGCCCGACTTATACAGGTGGCTTGAGGAATATTACTCGTGCCATGGAGGCATTGGTAAATTACAATAGATCTATTGTGATATAATATAATATTAAGAGTTATTTTATAATATATGTAAATTTTTTGCGAATTGCAGAGATCTCAGACCCTGGCGCAGGATGGTACACCGAGCGTGTTGACCACGTATCTTGTCGTCCACGGCACCTCGACATATCCCGCCACGGGCGAGCTTCGATACCCCGACACCGCTATCCAGGAGTATTGCGTAAGTGTTAATATTTATTCAACCCCTATTTGAAATTTATGTTTTGAAAAGTTCAAATTTAAATAATATACTTATATTTTACTAGTTAGTGTGGGTGTAGGAGCGGGTGGTTGAGCAGGCGGAGGTATCGGGTATCGATTTTACTGGACAGAACGATCCGATGCTGCTGACCCCAGTCCTAGACGCCGCACACGGAGAGCACCACGGAGGTTGGGAGAGAGGCCGGGGACTGGGTCCTAACAGGGCCCATATGAGGTTGGACTTCACTCCGGCAGTTATTTCCTCTATCTCCCGTGAGCGACGTCTAGAGCAAGATGTTGCCACCTTGAAGGACACCGTCCAGGAGTTGAAGAAGATGATGGTATGTATACTACTTAATAGTAAAATATTATATTATATTATAGATAGCAACATATACAATATTAGTACATAGCCTGAGCTTATTTGGTTGTAGACTTAGCTTTGATTAATCATACATACATAAAAACTGTCTAATTAAAATAAACTACAGTTTTCCAAACTAGATATCCAAATAAGGCCTAAGTCCCTAAGTATTCATAAATTGGGGTTTCGCAATAACCTGATAATGATACGAATTCGACTAATACACAGTTCTTACTTATTTATTACACACAAAACTGAACAGATGTGACAGGGTATTTCGGCTGAGGCTCCACATGCATCTCCTTCGGCTGCGGCTCCACATGCATCTCCTTCGGCTGTGGCTCCGCAAGCCACTACCTCGGCTGCGATTGCGCAGACCACTCCTACAGCTCTACAGCCCGCTCAGACTCCCGCACGGTCCGCATTGGTCGAGTTGTTGACTCAGGATTTATCCGAGGAGTAGGTGCGCCAGATTACGGCGATTATCAGAGGTGGAGCTGGACCGAGCTAGAGTAGCTTTTTGATTTTTATATTTTAAGCATGTATATACTTATATGATACATATTTTATATATTTTGGACGATATTGGTGGTGTTTGCGTGTTCACGATGATTTAGATTTATATAGTATTCTGTTTGTTGATTTCTTTTATATATTATGCGTGTTCATGTTGATTATCGTACTGCGGTATTTGGTTATATGATATATATATTATTGTGCACAGGGCGAGAAAAAAACAAACAGCCCTTTTTATATAAAAAAACCCTGATAATTTGTCCCAGCGGATTAATCCGTAGGGACAACAGTTACACCTACAGATTAATCCGTATGGACAAACTTTGCCCCTACATATTTATCCGTAGGGACAAAATATCAGGATAACTGATATTTTGCTCATATGGACTCAGTAACAGGTGTTAGACTTGCCCCTACGGATTAATGCGTAGGGACATAAGGATGGACTTACGGAGATATAAATTTGGCCCTACGTATTACTCCGTAGGGGTATATATTTAGCCCTATGGAGTAATACATAGGGGCAACTATTTTATTTTATAAACCGATTAATTGAATAAATATTTTGTCCCTATGGCTTACTCCGTGGGTACATACTTACCTACTCAGTAAACCATAGGGGCAATTACTAAACCGTAGGGACATGTTTAAGGCAAAGACTTGCACCTGCGGCATTTCCATCTACGGTGACTTTTTGTGCCCCTACGAATATATCCGTAGGGGCAATGGTTTGCTCCTACGGCTTTATCCGGAGGGGCAAACCCTATTTGTAGTAGTGTCATCAACATCATCATATTCTTGCTGTTGCTGCTGCTGCTTATTCAAATGCTCCTTGATCCCTGGTCGTACAATTCATCCAAATCCTTTATGTTCTTGTCCAAACTTCCTCTCAAGCCTGCTAACACAATGAATTATGTAGGGTTTGCCTTATTAGGGTATTAACATGTTGAGAATAAAACTACAAGGTATTAAAATGCAAAAATGATGAAATAATCGAGATGTTATTAAGCAATTTATCTTTAAAGTTATTAATATGATGAAGGTATATTTGCTATTATGAACTATAGGCTCTTT
Source organism: Agapanthus africanus (assembly GCA_030015575.1). Lineage (NCBI taxonomy): Eukaryota > Viridiplantae > Streptophyta > Magnoliopsida > Asparagales > Amaryllidaceae > Agapanthus > Agapanthus africanus. The sequence goes on from CM057337.1 coordinate 763,065,235, forward strand.
TTTCAAATGTAACATAAACTTCTAAAATAATAGAATGATATATCAATAACATTCAGAGTAAAAGAGAAACCCTAACGGAACAAAAATTACAAAACGACTATAATACCCCTCACATACAATACAAAACGACCATATAGCAAAAAAGGCTATATATTATGGGAGGGGCATTATAGTCTTTTTGTAATTTCCATTAAAGCCGTTAGATAGGTTCTTAGGTACTCTGAAAGTTTATGGTATCAATCCATCATTTTCGAAGTTCATGATAACAAATAGAAATTTGGCCTTATTTATACAAGATATATAGATCGGTCTATGTTGTGCGGTATGTCGATAGTTGACCGGTTCTGACATACTGGCCGACATACCGGCCGACATACCACCGGAATATCAGTTGACTTTAAACACTTACTTGTGAAGCTATGTAGCCACTCCAACCAAGGAAAGAAATCTGCAATGTAAAAGCCTGCCAAAGGCCTCTGCGTCTCTTCAAGTACTCCGTGAAAACTCGACCTTCCCTTCACCGCAATCCCTGCGTCCCTACTTCTCTCCAAACATCACCTGACACATCATAGTGTTAGTTAAAGCGAGCGCTGTCTCGTTCAAATTGACCGCAGCAGACGAAGCAGCAGACCTTCTTTTGATCGAAGATACTAGCAATCCATCTTCTTCCTTTCTTGCTTAGCTCGGAATGACTGTACACGTTTCAGGCTCAGAAGTTCCAATATGCAAACCTTACGGACTTGCCTCCAATGATCTCTGTAGGGAGTATAGACCATGTCCATAGCGCCCTAAGCGAGTTTCCTGACAAACGCGTGAGAGGCCGCGCCGAGAAAGCTAAGTCATGAGATTTGAAGACCTCCCGAAACGTCACTCGACGAGATGACCAGGATGTTAACATAGCCAAGTTTGAGGAGCATTATAGGGCCATATTTTAAAGCTAGTTTTGGGAGGGAGTTCAGGGCCATTGTGGAAAGTGGGTGCATGTTTCCTATGATGGGGAGCTTCCATGAGCCTGGGATAGCTTCAGTGTTGCATGACTCTCTTCTTTTATTGAAAAGTGCTTAAGTTGAAGCAAAGGAACAAATAGAAGCAGAATTAAGACTAGACTTGGTGGTGGACCCATTTTATTGTGTATACTACTTGAGATGAGATGAAGAAATAAAGAAGATTTCGGCCTCCTTTATATATTTACTATGAATAATTGAATATTTGTGTTAGAATATAAAATATATCTTTTCAACCCTCAACATGACTTCGGAGTTTTTGTGCAGTTGAAAGGACATTTCACATGGTATCAGAGCAACCCAGGTTCGATTCCTATTTGGCGCATATTAAATGCATATTTATTTAACTTAAAAATATACTCTCAGAATTCTCATCATAGCTTCAGACTTTTGGTGCAGTGGAATGGACATTTCATATGGTATCAGAGCAATTCAGGTTCGATTCCCACCAGACAAGTATTAAATGCGGGTTTATTTAAATTAAAATACCGCTGCGCTGTGCAAAACCAAGGTTTCGGCCCAAAGGACATTCAACATGCGGGAAAGTGTTAGAGTATAAAATATATTCTCTCAGCCATCATCGTCGTATCTTAAAAGTTTTTACAAATTATTTTATTTAGGTCAAAATTTGTATAGCATGACATATTAACCAAGTAATCAAATTATGTGGTGCCCTGCAAATTAGAAAAGGCCAGAATGCTAGGCCTTCTCTTGTTCAACAATAGCAAGTGACAAGGGTTTAAGTAATGATATTGTACATAATTACAATGGATGATCATCCACATTATATATGTAGTTATATGTGAGAACATGCGTTAGGTAATTATAATATTGTCTAATATATGTGAGAATATGATGGCAAAAAAATAATATAAAGAAAAAAATATATACCTATATGAGAAGGGTTTGACCGTCCTTAATCTACATCAAAAATATCATTCTTACACTGATGGAGGATTGGATCTCCTTCAGATGTTGTTCTCTGTCAATCTGTCGGGAGCGTTGGTGAACGGCTGAGATCGATGTTGAGAGTTGTCTTCTTGAGCGTTTGGATCTCAGTGGGCTTGTTTTGAGGCGAGACCGAGCAATCTGCAAAAGAAGTCCCGGGATGGTTGTACCACCGTGGACTCTCCGACGATCAAGTTAGCCGAGAAATTTGGACAGAGTAGCGGCTTATTGGAATAAAATTGCGTTAGAGAGGGGGTTTTATAGTGGTCGCTTAGAGCGAGCTAGCGCGAGATCTTCGCCATCGGTTACGCCCCTGACATTACGCCTGCGTAAATGACGGGATCCTCCCATTAATGACGAGATACGCTCGTTAATGGCGGGATACGATGGCGTGGAACGCGGGATGTTGGGTGGCGGATATCCCGTTTCTGACGAGATACGCGGAGCCGTGGCGGAGGCGTTTGGGCTCTGCGTCCTTAGTTACTTGGTAGAACCGGGGAGGCTTAGATCGGCAGGAGGCTCGGAGGCGAGCGGGAGGCCGAGGAAGCTCGGTTCTGTGATAGCTCGGTGTGAGTAAGGACGGCTGAGGAAGCTCGGCGTGCAGGAGGGCTCGGAGGCGAGTCAATGGTTATTTGTATGGTGAGCATAGGAGTGTTCAAGGATCCATCGAAGGTCGATCGGATCATGCCTCGGGACGATAGCCCGGGGGACGCCTTCAATGTGTGGTGCTTACCCTGTTTCCGTGAGCCTTGGGACATGTCATCTACCACGTGTCATAATCTGGGGAGTTCATACTTATGAGCATCATCATTAGCCCCCCAATCTCATCCCGACCTATTTATGGGTCGGGTCGAGAGTGGTCTAGATCGGTTTTCCGGGCTCAACCTGTTGTCAAGAATTTGTCAGCGCAGATGTCCGGGACGACTCGGCATAGAGCGGTTGCGTCGTTCAGATTTTTGAGCCCGGGTGCTTGGATCTCCGTGCGTATCTTGGATGACGTCAGCGGATCAGCGGAAGAATCGTGCATTTTGTCACGACCCGTAATTTAGCACGTGACCGACACTTAAATCACGCAACGTTTAAAGGCGTAAAGTAAATCAAGTAAGCCAAAACCTAGAAAATCTAAACATTTTTTGTGGAAAATAGTGGGCGTGCAGTTTTGAAATAAAGGTATAATCAATCTTGTTTTGTCTTTTAAAAATTTGGACAACACCTTTCTTGTATATTTTGATCCAAAAAATATATACATAACAATATATAAGCATCCCCAAGTAGGAGCTAGCTTTTCGCCAACTGGCGGAATCACAACCACGCAATAACATATATACGATGCCCAACGGCGAAGAATCAACCCAAAAAGAACTAATAAAGAAGCAAGATATCAAAACTCAAGAAAAGCGATCATAAATCCACCGCTCTAAGTCTCACACAATACCCAAGTCTGACTAGGTCTACCAATATACAATTCTAGTTCTCTGATTTAATATGATCTGGTGGAGTTTATCTAGATACAATAGAATACAAAAGTATAAGAGTAGGCACGATCCAGCATGTGTCCCACCTACCAAAGCAAAACACCCTGGATGAAGCTGTGTGCCAGCGATACCGCAACTGATCCCAAGCGGTCAAACCTGTAAGAACTGTGGCACGACAGGGCGAGTTACTAACTCGTGAGTAGAAAACATCAGCAAGTAGAAATCGAATAAAATAATGATTTCCTAGGTCACTATATCCTGAACGTAATACTATGATATCTAGGGTGACCACATATGCCTATATGTCAATAATCGATCAATGCAATGACATATATAAATAAACATCCGACATCATATGCCTATATGCCTGCGGATATCATCCACGTATCCATCAACGACACAAACAATATCATGGAACCTGAGTATCCCACACCGACACTCGAACATCATGAAAACATAAGCCTGTATATATAAGGATATCAACCACGTGTGTCCATCAACGACACATCAAAATCATGGAACCTGAGTGTCCAACACCGATACTCGAAACATCATGAAAACCCGTGTCCAGTATCGATACGTAAATCCTCATATCTCAGGCGCCACATATTCAGATCGGCCCTCATATCTATCTCATTTCAGGCACTGCATTCACAGATTGGTCCTCATATCCATCTCATATCATAACTCCAAAACGGTATCCTCCAGATATCCGCCGAGTTCTATACAATCACCGGTAGGTAGTGTTCCCTCTGCAAGGCTCATCGTCTACACCACAAAAATTATTTCTTGTCTCGGGGTACCATACCGGGTCCACCATGTACCCGCAAACAGCATCTGCCAACTCCTCGAATCGGGTCTCGAAAACAAGCTCAGAACTGAGAAAACTCATGGTGGACGTCTCGAAATATCATATCAAGATAAACCGTGTTTTTAAAACAATACGCAATTTCCTTTGAAATATAACCACGGTTTTCAAATCCAGAGATCTCATGAAAACAACATCTCAAGCAAATAACCATAAAGTATGATGTATGCAACATACAGTAGTAATATGAGCATATCGAGTATATCATGCAAGCATGTAATCATAAAGTACGATGTATGCAATATAGAGTAGTAATATGAGCATATCGAGTATATCATGCAAGCATGTCAAGTGATAGTACTGAACAATGAATATACTTTTACTCTTAAGAATAATATCATGACAGGACAGTTCTACTGTGTAAGTAGCATGGCAATTACCGATGAAGAATGTGTGTGAGCCGGCAAATCTGTGTATGTGTAACATACGCATCAACGGTAACTGTGCAGGTGTAATAGCAAATGATATCATATAGTATTAAATATCGGCACGTGGTATGTACATCACGCAGGGTAATATCCTACACAACATGAACAATAAATGGGTATATCTATCTATACATGAACCATACGGTCGCTTTTTAAAAGATATGAATCGTAGTATTGAAAGTGGGTGTTACGGTGTTTTTAGAAAAAGACATCATTTGGAAACCCGTAGTGTCCCATAAAGTTTCCATTTAAAAGATGCATACGATTCATCAGCTTTGGAAATAGGTATGGTTCAAGTGGCATCTTAACATTGGTGATCCCGCCTCATAACATCCGATATGACAATAATTCTCAATCATTATTCTCAAATCATAAGCACGGATCAATCATCCGGTGAAACATATCGCGTACGGCAATCTAACGTATGGTAACATCAAATAGAATAGGGAATCTATCGTCCTATACAACAATGAGGATACGGATCTAAAGTCTCATACGGCATCTTACTCATTATACAAACACACACACATATATATATCTCAAATCACATTTGTATAAACGTCATATCTTATTAATTTCACAACACCTCTATCTCAATCTCGTGTCGTGTTTATCGATTTCGATCTCATACCATACTATTAACAACTCATACTTGTCCTCTTTCAATTCAATTCATATTCATTAGCGTCAACTTTTATCATATCACATCTTACTAAATCCTATAATTATGTTATCTTAAGTTCATAGCATATCCTTTATCAAAATATAATTTAAAACACAATCTTCCATATCAATGGTTGCGGGGGTGCTATACGCCATCCACCCGACTTCTCTCATAGATATAAATCTACTCACCTGCTAAACTCCTCGCTTAGCCAAAGTCGATGTGCTTCGTCGTCTCGGAAGTCCACGTGAAGGTACCTACAATCAATACACAATCACAATACTATTAAAATCAATATATGAAAACTGATACGGCACACGGATTGCTTATAGGTTAGAACCTATAGCTTACGCATGAAAGATCAACCAAACAACTCTTGTCCGTTGACGTACAAACGTCCAACGACAGAATCAAACCCAAATATAAAAACCACGCATTCCAAATATAAAAACCAAGAATTCACATATCGGAAAACATAGCCAAAAAACTCGCAAACAAATCCTAGATTTTGGCTCAGGTAAATAGGAACTAAACAAGTAAGTACAGGGATAGGTTATAGGGTATGTGAGCTACATGCAAAATCACATCACCATAGCCAATAGGGGGTCCGGCGACAGCATCCCAAAATTCGGCCTCGTCGGCCTAAGTATGGTGGAATGGGTTCGTACTTCTGTGGTGGTCTTCTATCGGTCTATCTAGGTTAATGGACTTACTTGATTTTCTTAAAAATACCCCAGATAGCTCCAGATACCATGTAGGCCTTTAGGTTCACAAAACCGACACGGAACAATTCTAACTTCGTGTATCGGGTTCTATTCTCTTTTCCAGGCTATGAAATCAATCTCTAAGGTCTTGTAAACACTCACTGCACCTTAATTAACCACTTAACAGCAACTTGCAATTTCTAAGATCACCTAACCTATTTATATCGATTTCTAACTAAACTAGGATATATAACACAAATACTAATCTAAAAGTGTATGGCTTACCTCATTTGGCAACCTAGGAAAATTCTTGAGTTGCCCAAAGTCTTCAAAATCCAAACTTGAATGGTTCAAAGGGTTTAGAATAGGGTTGTGCATATTTTTAATGAAGGTGGCATGAGGTTTTGAGAAGGGATTGGAGATGAGGTATGGAAGTAATGAGAGAATGAAGAATGAAGCAATTGAGTTGAAGAAAAGCAATGGAGAATGATAAGAGGGTTGCCAAGTCTCTCCCTCCCTCTCTCTTAAGCTCACTCTCACTTACCCTCACTCTCTCACAAAATACTTTTGTTTCTTTCACAAAAACCACATGGCATCAATTCTATTCTTTTCACACTTAAAACTCTTCTTTTCCTTTCTTTTCCTTTCTCTTTTCATTTCCTTTTCCTTTCTCTTTATTTCTCTATCTCTCAAGTCACAAACAAAATAACAATATGCACATTACATGGAAAAAATGTAAAAATACAGATTTGGCTAAAAATCCGATAAATATCATTATAATAAATAAATCATTTTAATTCCTGATTAATTTTCAAATATTTGTATATACTTATACCATTTTACGAAAAATCCCTATTCGCAAATCGAATAGTTTTCGCGAAATATATTATTTTAATATTAAATTTCCAAAAATAATGTTTTATATTTCTGAAATGTTACACATTTAAAAAGGGGCACTGATTCGCTTGCACGTCTGTTGAGGCGCAGGCCACTCGTCCGACGCTGGTTGGCGGACGTGACAGGCTGTCGCTGTCGCTTTCGCCCGAAGGGATGTCTCCAATAGTCGTTCGACACGTAGGGGCTTCGACGGCTGGCAGACGCGAAGCTTCATTCCAAATAAACCCTGTCACGCCCCGCTTCCCAGAGTGCGCTAAGATCGATACGTGACAAAACCAACCATGCTACCTGTGGATAGAAAATATCTCTCCACAGTCACATTACGGCTGTAGAGATATCAAGGTCGGTAATAAACTATCTAATACATGTCCATAAGCCAGAATAAACGAGTCAAGAAATAATATGCGGAAGCAATAAATCCAAGTAACAATAACATCTGGAAAGTAGGGAAATAACTATCTGGATACTAACAGGATACTCACTGCTCGGCCTGACGGAGGAAATACTCTTGATTAGCCTGCGACAAAGGTAGAGAATCTGGGCCATGCAAAACGCAGACGTCAGTGCGTTATAATATCAACAATAATATAATCAGGGGGTAGCAATACATGCAGGCACGAGTATGAATAGTAATAAAAGTAGAACAGTAACAAGTCATAAGTAAACCGTAACATGAATATAGATCAGTGGACAGGATATAAACAGGTGAAGTGCAGTGAGTAGTCTAAACTGTGCTACTGGGTTATCTACTCTAAAGTTATTCGAAATGAATTAATGTAATCCTCATCGTAACCCATCGATCTAAGCCCCGTTCATTCCCCACGGGACCACGGTAAAATGACGTAATAGACTGTGAGTCTATGTCACGTTCATTCTCCACGGGACCACGGTAAAATGATATAATAGCCCTTTGAGTTACGTTCAGCTACATTCTTGATTTCCCCATACCCACAAGTTATGTGTGTAAGTCGGGTATTTATAAATCTGAGATTAATGCCAACACAGGATCAAGCAGGAACAAGTTTGTCTGTACAGACAACAGGATATGTCTATCGGGACAACATGTCAGGATTGTCGGCATTAGAAACAGGATCAGGTAACATGTCAAGTAGTGATATATCAGGTCATGTCAGGTAGTGTACATGTATCAAGTCATGTCAAGTAGTGGTGTATCAGGTATCAAGTCAAGCAGTAGTATATCAGGTCATGACAGGTAGTGCACATGTGTCAAGCGGATGCTCATACTAAAACTGTAGCAAGTACGGATGCACGGTAAAGTATGGATGCATAAATATTTTGTCAGGGGTTACATCATGACTATGTAGGACGCACAATTATCAAGCATGGTGCACTAATACAACAGTAACATGAAATAATATGGTCACGGTGTGCAACTAGATATGTAATAAACCGTACAGATACAGACGGATACTATAAAACGGTAAATCGGTAAAATTTGCTGAATATTAAAACACAAGCACTATTATTTATTAAATAGATATTGATATAATAATATTAACATGGATAACATATTCAAACCGATTAATAACTATAAAAGTGGTATTGATTAACCATGCACAAGAAAGTTCCGTTCAGAAATTCAGCGTCACCCTGATTTGTAAAATAGCTTAAAAATAACAAACGTTCTCCAAAAGGGACGTGTATTATACCAAAACAAAGATAATTCAATAAGATTTTCATTTTTATAAGTATAAGCATCTTAGGTTGTCCCTACAAAAATCTATGAACATTCTAAATTGAAAGTTTGCTGCTGGAATTTCCCTGGACAGCAGTTTAGAGACATTTTCATTTGCATTTTACGTTATTTAAACAATTTATTTTGCCAGTAAATATTTCATAGAGTTATAGTATTCTTAGTTAGCTTCGTAAAGAACTAAAGAACGTATACTAATGATTTTTCTATGATTTATAATGAATTTTATAAGGTAAGGTGTACAATAAATTTCAGATTTGTCGTATCCGTTTTTCAACGACGTTTCATGTGTAAATTATAATATTTTTAAATGTATAACATTATAAAATGCAGATTATAAACTAATTAAAGATAATAATAAGAAATATTACGACGATATATATTTTAAATGATATGGATGGAAACGGGTGTCACATAATCGTAAAATGATAAACTAACAAGTGCGGAACATATAACTAAGCAATATGAAATGTAACTATTCAATTTGATGCAGTATATGATAGTATAGTATGTAACAAGATAAGTTTTCATGACCTAGATCTGAAATGATATGAATGGATGCAAACGGAACATCAAAAAGTTATAAAACTAAATATGGGATGCATGATTTTAAATACAGGTATTCCATTTGTTAAAATAGACACGTCTAATGTAATGTAGCATGTAATTAAGATTGGTTTGCATGCCCTAGATCTGAAATGTACTATACAAATGTAAACAGAACGTCGAAAGGATGTAATATGAAACATGGGATGCTTGATTTAAAATACAGATGTGATATTTATTTAAATAGGTATATAATGAGTTATATAGCATGTAGCAAGATTAACTTTCCTAGACGGAACAAGAACGGATGTGTACGGAACGTCCTTCGTCGGCGAAATATCGCGACGTACACACGGTACACCGAACGGTTCCAAACAACGCACGAGGGTGATTACGCAAGTCAGGTACGTTCACTGGATCACTCAGATTATCAGTGACGAGCACGGCTCCGGCGGTGATCACCGGAATCAAGAAACAAGATCAAGAAAAAGAAAGAAGAAAGAAGAAGAAGAAGTAAGAAGAAGAGACTGTGTATTAAATAAGGAAAGAAAAATTTAAATAAATAAAATATATATAAATATATATATGCAGAGAAGAGAGAGAGAGAGAGAAAAGGGTTGTTAGTTTGTTAGGAAATTAGTTTAGATTCAAATTTAAAAAATCTTTTATTAGTTAACTAAATTTTAATTTGTATCAATTTATAAAATTAATATTATATAAATAAAATTTGATATTCTGGTAAATACAAATATAGTCCAAAACATGCCCGGGTCGGGTCTAAAATTCAGTTTTAAAATACGAAAAATATACATGTCGACCAAAATAAAAAAATGAATGTCCGGATAACGAAAAATGCATACCCCCGAGAACGGATGCACGCACGTGCGCGTAACCATCCAAACAAGTCCGTTTCACTGAACGGGACGAGAACAAGATGCACGGATGCTACCACGGGGCTAGGGGTATCATGCAGGCCATGCAATGTATTTTTAAAATATTTTATGTGATTTAAAATGTTATATTGTAAAAATGCAAATGCTAGATAAAATGCCAGTATGCACTAAACATGAAAATGCACCAGTCTACGTAACAGGTCGGGATAATTCATAAATATGAATCAAATAAGTTCAAGCAAGCGGGTCGGGTCAAATGCAATGTAAAATGTAAAATATTATTCGCACCCAAAACACGATAAATCAGGAAAATACCACAATTAAGGAAATACGAGAACTGGAATTGGTATAAATGAACTAGGTTGTTACAATTTTGGCGGGAAACAATCTAAGCCGTCAGATGCTTCCCCCAAGCAGTATAAATAGGAGTGGGATCCCCCTAGGGTTCATACTTTCGCCACTATTTTCTTTTACTGCGAGAGATTGCTCGGCGCTCCATCCTTTAGATCGGATCCTTCACGTTCTTTCCTCGGAGAACTCCTTCCCTTGAATCAGGTTAGATGTCTTCTTCTGAGGAGTCTGTTGAAATAGTTAGGGTTGAGTCTAGGGAGTCTTACACCTCATTGGCTGCTGACGGCCAAGAAGGTTCCCTTGTTGCTTCCTCATCGTTGGGCCAGTCCCGTAGAGTCAGGGCTACCCGCGCCACTAGCCACCCGGCTGTGACGAGGGTCCCTAAGGTGCACATCGGGAACGCCCACGATGCGCCCTATGTCTTGAGGGATCTGGACGAACTTGCCGAGATTCGGTCTTGTTTCCATATCCTTTCTAACTATTCGCTCCGTTTAGCAAAGGGGGGCGAACGGGCAGACCAGGTGCAGGGGAAGGAGATTGCCCTGTATTTAGAGGTGTTCCATGCGGGAATGTGTCTGCCCTTTCCAACCAAGGTATGTGGGATGCTTCGTTGTTTCCAACTCTCGTCGGGCTAGCTTGCGCCGAACTCGTAGAGAATCCTCCTCGAGTTTCTGGTCCCGGCACCAGCAAGAACGAGCCGAGCTGGGTGTATTTTTCCTTTAAAAAACACAAGGGTGGGATGGTCGGGTCGGGTGTGGTGGTCGTTCCTTCTTCTATCCATGACTGGAAGGAGAAGTTTGTATTTGTCGGGCCACCCGAGGGTGAGGACTGGCCGGTGCCTTTATAGTGGCACAGGGCCGACTTCCCGCGGGCGAAGTAGTCGTCCTCTCCCGAGGCGAGGGCGGTGTCCATGTGGGAGCCGATCCAGCGAGCCGACATTTTGCTCTCTGAGCAGATCCTTAGCTGGGCTGGGCTCAGCCCCGCGCGCTTTATGGGTAAGTTAGGAGATTGGACGACCTGTTTAGACTTGATTAATTTACTTTTTTCCCTTCTCGCATCACTAACTTCTCTGTGCTTTCTCCCTTTGAAGGACACCTGGACCGGTCCAAAATTCTAGCTGCCATATCCACCACTGTTTGGAAGAAGGCTGGGGGCGTGGTCGTGTCCTGAGCAGGCCCAAGCTCTCCCCTGAAACCGTCCCCACCGGTGAAGTCCTCCGCAGCGTCCCGGGCCTCCGATGACCGTCGCGCGGGTAGCCAGAAACACGCATGAGACCCGGGACCCCGGGCGAGGGAGGAGGAGGAGGTGACCGAGGTCCCCCTCAAGAGGAAAAGGACGGTCTCCCGCACGCCGTCGACTAATATCCTCGAGGGGATTCCAGTGCAGGAGGGGTACGTCCCCTCAAGGCTTTCCATCGCCGACAGCTTGCTCGCGGACATGGAACAGTCGGCCGGGGGAAAGATTCCATGGGGGACCCTAAAGGCCCAAGTGGCCGCCATCGCTCAGGAGGCTGTTCAGGTCGGGATTCATTTAATTGCTGTCTTAATTGCTCTTTCTTAACCCGTACACCTCTAAATCTATCTGTTGCTTCCCTTAGGTCCTCCAACATTGCGCCCTCATCGTCAACATGGAAGCCGAGGAGATTGCCCTGGCCATGTGGAAGGTGGGGGAGTCATCTTCGGAGGCGAAGAATTTTGGCCTTCAGCTGCTACAGGAGAAAGAGAGAACGGACGCCCTTGAGACCCGGTTGGCCGCCGAGGAGCTCACGCTCTCCAAGAGCCGGGAGTCCTACCGGCTCATGGGCGAGTCCCATCGAGCCGTAGAGAGCAAGTTGGAGGAGTTGTGTAAGCTCTACGCCTTAATGAAGAAGGATAGGGACGCCAGCAAGAAGGAGACCGAGGCTGTGCTTGAGGCGGCAAAGATCGCCGAGCTTCAGGCCCGCAAGTCGGTGGACGCGTACAAAGCGTCAGACCAGTTCTACACTGACCTTGGCGAAGGCTCCACTATCGTTTGGCATGCAGCCCTTGATGCCGTCAAAGAGTTGATGCCGGAGTTTGCTGACGGCGAGCTCCGTGCTCGGGTCCCTCTCTCAGTGGAAGCGCCGCAGGCGGCTGGCGCCGAAGGCGGGGCGGTTACGGAAGCAGAAACCCCGACCCCTGAGGGCGGTGCCAAACAAGGCAAGGTCCCAGCGGAGCCTGCTGCCTGAGTTCCTCTTCTTCCATCAAATTTCCGAAAATTTTGTAAGCCTCCGGGCAATTTTTATAAGGCTGAGGAGCCCCGAATACCCTGTAAAGGCTTTTTAGAACGTAAATAAAACTGAGTTTATCTTCCTCTGCGTGACAATGTTTTTCTTGTGTGAGTATTTGAGTTTTTCGGTCTCTTTCTCGATGCAAATGTTAGGCCATAAGTCAATGACCGACCTTTTAGATGACGATCGCGCGTCGAGTATAAGCCAACTAGTTGTTAAGTATAGGAAGGCCGGTGTCCTCCCGCCCTGAAGTCGAGGTGGCGATCGTTCACTTAGGACACATCGCGAGACTCCTTCGAGTAGGCAGGTCGGTATCTGACCACTTGTCACGCCCCGCTTCCCGGTATACAGTGAAGGGGACAGGACGAGGCCGCTACGTATTTACTGTGAAATAAGTATGTTAAGCGTATCTAAGCAATATAAAAGTAAAATACAAGAGACAAGATATAATTAAAAACAACAACTTTATTTATTCACATTCTTTCTGTACAATGTATGGAAAGTAAATACAACTGATAAAAAACAATGCGTAAACAATGGCATAACAGAAATGAAAAAGTACAGAATGGAAAGTGTACAATGAACTAGAGCTCGGGGTCTTTACTGAACTGGTCCAAGTCTTCAGCAGAGGGCTCGATCTCAGGAATGTCCAGATCACCTGACGACATTCAAAAAAGAAAGAAAGAGAATGTCGTCAGCGAACAAATCGCTCGGTAAGTCCCAAAGATAAGGGAGAAGTGGGATAAACATAATAAGAAGGTAACTTTTAATGTTGTATTATATTATTATAGTGTTGTGTTAACGCTGTTGTTTGTAGTTTGGTACAGAAGATGCCAGTGTATACGAGAGGAGTCCCACTTACACCGGAGACTTTGGTAACCCGTAGTACAAGGCTCCGTCGATAATACCACGGAACAACGACATGGATGTAATTATGTCTTAAGTGACCACCTCATGCCACCTTTAACATATTCCGTACCAGTCTACCCCTTAAACCCCGTATTATCTTGATTGTATTGTTGTATTGTATTGTAAACTGTATAGATTGTATGTTTGGATGACTAACCGAAACCATGATATCAGTAAACGGATGTAACTGGAGAATTATGTATGTAACTGTAGAATCATGTAAATGGAATGTATATCCATGGTTCGTTTCAGTCAAGTTGATAGATTGAATAATGGATTCATGGATTCATGTTGATTTGTAATATTGTAAATTGTAAATTGTAGATTGTAGATTGTAGATTGTACTTGAATCATATTCAAGTCAGATTATAATGAGACTCAAACTGAGTCAAACAATTAGAAAAGTAAATTAAAGTCCTGATTGTTTTGATATTATCAGTAACCACTACACATAGACGGCAGGATTTGTGTCTTTTTCAAAGACGATTACCGTATTGATAACATCGTTGTTAAATTGTCTACCTTAGATAGGCAAGCACCCACTTCTCCGGTTCCCTGAGGCTCAAGAGATTGGTCCCGCTTAAACCTATATTTACTAGGGTCCTTAAGGTAATTTATAGAACTTGAAAGGGTTTTATGTAATGTATAATTTTCAAATACACCCCAAGTATTTAATTATCGTCTTTAGAGTTGTAATAAATATAGATTTTATATTTGTGATATTTCTAGTGAAGATAACCTAATTTCATAATATAAGGTATTTATTTGTAATATTGATTTGTAGGGAATTCATGGTATTTTAGTGTAAAATGATTCTTGTGATTTTTAGAAAAAAAATGGAATATTTGTAATAATTCAAAATATATATTTTTATGTTACATATATATATATTTATATGAAAATAATTTTAGTATATGTATAATATTCTAGAAATCTCGTTTTCTTAAGATGTCGTATTTTAAATCTTTCGAGACCGAATACTCCTTGCAGAGGTCTGCATCTCGCACTACTAAGCCCGAGGATGTACGATAATCTGCACCATCCCGAACGGGTTTCCCAAATGGGTTGTAGCGACGCTTTGCAAAGATTTGTGCAAAATACTAAATCCTTTAGAAAACGGTTTTTATTAAGTAAATGGTATTTATTTGTAATGATGTCGTTTTCCCGTATTCTATATTCCCAAGGGTATTGTGTTATGTTTCATATGAGTGTGTGAGGAGGTAGGTCATTACCTCGTGATCTACTTAAAGGTATAACAAAGTTTTGTGATGTTAAATGTAGAATTGAAACTATTTGGTATTTAAATGAAAATACGGTAAAATGAAATAGCAATTACTTTTGATTATGAAACATGATCAATATGGTTGATTAGTGTTTAATAGTCAACATGAAAAGGTTCAAGTATAATTGTATTAAAGAAAAGTGAAGTTTTATAAAGAAACCGAATCGGAAATCGGATTTGTTCCGATTCCGTCGGGTTTTGTAATTCCGTATTTCTAGAATAGAATAGAGAAGATAAAAAGGGGACTTAAGGGTTTAGGACAACCAGGAGAGGGAGAAGGATCGGGAGGAGTCGCCGGTGCGTCGTTTCATCGCCGGGAGCTCCTAGAGTCGTCGGAATTTCCACCGGAGAATTCTCCGGAGCTTCGCCTTTCGCTCACTTCGATTGTACATAAGGTTTCTAGTGAATTCTTGATAGTTGGCTCAGAGTTTTGAGGTGAGGGGGTAGTGTGTAGAGTTGGTATTTATAGGGTTAGGATAGGGTTAGGGTAGATGAAGAGTTTAAATTGAAAAAATGTAAAAATATATTAAAATTCATTAAAATATGGAGTAAATGGGGATTTCAAAGGTCTCTGGAACCAATCTGGGGAAATGAAGTGTGCAGGGGGGTTTAGAAGATGAAGTGCCAAGATTTCTAAGTCGGGGCCGGCTGAGGGACGGCCGAGTCGGGCCGTCGGGGCCGGCTGACTCGGCCGAGTCGGGCCGAGTCAGGTAGTGGGGAGGTGGGGGCTCGTCTCATGTGGTCACTGGTATATTTAACTTATAGGGTGTAGTGGGGTTTTGTGAGATATGCACGTGTAAACTGTTGGTATTCTAAAAATAAAAAATAAAACAATATTAAAAATAATGTGGGGTATGAGATTTGAACTCTGGTGGCTTGGTTCAGCAGTGTAAGGTATTACCAATGAGCTACAAGCTCTTTCTTGTAATTATGGAGCTAATTAATTACTTAAAATAACAATAAATGTAAATACCCTAAGTATACATTAATTTTAAAGCAAATTTTTGTACACTAAAAATGGAGTTGTTACATTCTTTTAACTTGTAATTGAAAAGCAAAATAATTACTTATATCTTGTGCTCAAGCTAAAATACCCCTTTATGGATTTTGAAAAAATTTGTATAGGAAATTTAGGGTTGTTACATTCTACCCTCCTTATAAAAATTTCGTCCTCGAAATTTATAAAGGGAAAGTGTAATAGATTCAAAAAAGTTTAGTGACTGAAGTACTGACAGTGTGTGAGAAAAATAATAAGGTGGTGCAAGAGTTTTAAAAATGTGAAAAATGTATGAAGGAATGAAAGAATGCGAAGGTTTTGGTAAGATTGTAAAAGAGGTGAGAGAATTTTGGGTTAGGACAGATTCAAGTATATGAAATGATAAGATTCAAGGAACATGATTGTAAAGAATGTTTAGTTGCTGGTTCTTGTGTTATATTTCTTAGGTTGTTCACGTAGAACAGAACTGCATAGTATGTTCTATACAGCTCTGACCTGCATGGGCCACCAACAAAACCTGTCACGCCCTGCTTCCCTGTGTACGGCGAAGGGGGCGGGACGAGGCCGCTACGTATTTACTGTGAAATAAATACATTAAGCGTATCTAAGCAATATAAAAGTAAAGCACAAGAGACAAGATATAATTAAAAACAGCAATTTTATTTATTCACATTCTTTCTGTACAATGCATGGAAAGTAAATACAACTGATAAGAAACAATGCCTAAACAATGGCATAACAGAAATGAAAAGGTACTGAATGGAAAGTGTACAATGAACTAGAGCTCGGGGTCTTCACTGAACTGGTCCAAATCTTCAGCAGAGGGCTCGATCTCAGGAATGTCCAGATCACCTGACGACATTCAAAGAAGAAAGAAAGAGAATGCCGTCAGCGAACAAATCGCTCGGTAAGTCCTAAAGATAAGGAAGAAGTAGGATAGACAGAATAAGAAGGTAACTTTTAATGTTATATTATATTGTTACAGTGTTGTGTTAACGCTGTTGTTTGTAGCTTGGTACAAAAGATGCCAGTGTATACGAGAGGAGTCCCACTTACACCGGAGACTTTGATAACCCGTAGTACAAGGCTCCGTCGATAATACCACGAAACAACGGCATGGATGTAATTACTTCTTAAGTGACCACCTCGTACCACCTTTAACATATTCCGTACCAGTCTACCCCTTAAACCCCGTATTATCTTGATTGTATTGTTGTATTGTATTGTAAACTGTATAGATTGTATGTTTGGATGACTGACCGAAACCATGATATCAGTAAACGGATGTAACTGGAGAATCATGTATTTAACTGTAGAATCAATGACGTAACTGTATTGTTCTCCGCCGAAAGACGCGACCGGGACATTGGGACGTCAGGCCTGAAATTCGAGGGCAGATGCTAATTGGTGCTATCCGTCCACCTCACCGAAGATGCCAAGTTTATTTATGGCACCTTGTATCGAAGGTTTAAACGGATGCGGCCAATGTAGCAGATTTCGTCAGATTCCGCCTGGTTGAGGGGTTTTTTGATTGTGGGGACACTCTTCCCTGCAGGCTCAAGCCCCTGGAGTTAATTACGCTACCGCATCGCGGTAACAACTTTCTCCTTCTCCAGATGGTCACTTCGTGTCGTGGGTGCTTGTTTTGTTTTCGGTTGCCCGTAGATTGTATATGGAGACTAATTTATGTTGTCGGCCGTAGGGCGTGAATTAGTCCAAATCCATATCTTCTTAGATTTGGGTTTAGGGGTTGGGTTTAAGGATACGTTAGCCTCATTTGAGACTAAGATCAACTTAAACGTTAGTTAAGGATACGTTAGTCTAATTTTAGACTAAGATCAACTTAACGGGATCGTTTAGATCCAACAAAAGAGCATTCGGGCTCTATTGCTTAGTTTAGGAATATTTCGGTCGATTACCAGTTTAAGGACATAGTGGTCCATTGTTAGTTTAAGGACATCTCGGTCCAAGGTTAAGGATATCATAGTCTGTGAGTTTAAAGACCTCACAGTCAAGGTTAAGGACATCATAGTCCGTGAGTTTAGTCCGTGAGTTTAAAGACCCCACGGTCCAGTTTAGAGACGTCGTAGTCTGTGAAGTGTGTGGTCGTCGGGACCCATCACCTCTCTGAAGACGTTGAAGGATTACAACGACAAATATCAAAGGAGTGAAGAGATGTACCCTCGAACCAAAGTTGATTTGGGGATCTGTAGTCCAATTTGGAACAAAGATCAATTAATTAGATTATGAGCACATTGGCTCAGTTAAATCTGAATTGAGGACTTATGGCCAACTTGGGCTAAGTCCAATTAGATAAGAAATGTTGACTCTTTGTTGGACCATTAAACATTTGTCTGGGTTCAGCCCCTCATCATTTAGCAATGCTAAACCAGAGTTTGAGGGCTCTGATAACATTTTGTCTTTGACTGAGCATTAAACATTATAGCTCTGGGTTTTACTCTGCATGTCATATGAAATGATCAATTTTGAGATTCAGTTGAAGGGGAGGCTTGTCTCTGGAAAACTTTAGCCAATTTGGCTAAGATTGGCTTTAAAATAGTGTTAAACACTAGAGGATATCCGGTGGTCACGTGTCCTCACGTGATGTGCTTAAAACAGTGTTAAACACTCGAAACGAAATGCTTAAAATAGTGTTAAACACTAGAAAGGAAGGGGTCACGTGGGGGCACATGAGGGCACCCAGAGGTAGGGCCAGACCTCCTTTATTTTGTTCTCAGAACTGCAAATAAGTGTTAAACACTTTTAATCTCCTGGCCATCACGTGTTGGCACGTGATGGGCACTCATGCACCGATTTATTAAGGTGTTTATTAGAGGTCACGTGAGGACACGTGAGAGCGCCCAAATTAGAATCTGCCTTTGCCTTTGTTCTCTTTGTTTTGGAGGTCACGTGGGAGCACATGAGGCATTGCCTCTGGGCTAATTCCTTCTTATTTCGGAGGATCTTTTTAGAGGTCACGTAGGGGCATGTGACTTGGTTTTATTCTTTCTTTTCTAATCACGGAGGATTGGAGTCATGTGTCATCATGTGACCAAGTTCTTTACGTACATGGAGATCTTTCAAGTCTCTTTATTTTAAGAATTAAATTCTCTGTAAGGTTAAACCCTAATTATGTTTTAGAGGAATTAAATTCCTATGAATATGGAAGAATTAAATTCTTATATAGGGTTAAACCCTAGTTCTGTCTTGGAGGAATTAAATTCTTATGAATTTGGGAGAATTGAATTCTCATGCAGGGTTGAACCCTGATTTTATCTTGGAGGAATTAAATTCCTGTGAATTTGGGAGAATTAAATTCTCATATAGGGTTAAACCCTAGTTTTATTTTTGGGAGAATTAAATTCTCATATAGGGTTAAACCCTAGTTTTATCTTTGGGAGAATTAAATTCTCTAAACTCAATTATCCCTCTAAGTTTTGGATCTGCATGGCAGAATCTCCCCGATTAGAATTAAATTCTCAACTTGTGGGGAGATTTGCTTCTGCAGATCTTCAACCAGTGGAAGAACTAAGTTCTTTTGCAGAAGAGTTAAACTCTTAGATTGAGAATTAAATTCTCTTTTTGTTTTATGGAGCTTTGATCCCTTTCCCCTTTCTCACCTAGGGTTTCTTTTCTTGAGAGTTAAATTCTCCTTTCTTTTCTCTCTGCTATTTTCCTTCAGAAAATTCCAAGATCCAAAAATCTATCTCCCTTCTCCTCTTCTTGGCTCCTATTTATAGGAGAAGGAAAAGAATCAATTTATTTTGTGAATCTTTCATTGAAAGATTTTGTTTGTTTTTTGTAACTAACATGATCTCAGTGAATTTTATTCACCATTGGATTTTTAATCCAAAAGATATTCTGTTTGTTATTCTTGGTGAAATTTAGGGAAATCTTTCCGTGTATAAAATCTTTCCATAAATTGGTGATTTTTAATCACTATTGGATTTTTAATCCAACGGTGCTCTACTTTACAGATCGTAACCCTTTTTGTTTGGAAAGATTTAAAGAAATACTTTCCCAGTTAGGGTCTTTGATTTCCCTTAATTAGAATTTAATTCTATTAACTCATAAGGCTTTTAAAGCCCATCACGTGTTGGCACGTGACCCCAACGTTTGACCATTGAAATAGAATTTAATTCTATCAATTAAAGAGCTGAGAGACCTGTCACGTGTTGGCACGTGACCCTCTTTTATTCAGAATTTAATTCTGCCTTTTAATAGAGCTAAAGGACCATCACATGTGAGCACGTGACCCTTGGTCACGTGTGAGCACGTTATGCCCCATTGGGGTCTTTCCTTAGCTGTTTTGTTATATTTTTGTTTGATTAGAATTTAATTCTATAAAGTAGAGATCACAGGAAACAATCACGTGTCAACACGTGACCCTTAATCACGTGTGAATATGTGATACCTCATTGAGGTGTTTCCTGATTTTTATCAGGGAACAAATGCCCCCACAGCGTTGTTCTCACGTGTCTGCATGTGAGTGCAACGCTGTTACCTTTGTGACCGTTGAATCTGTCTAGAGAATAGGAGAGATGAAACGTTTCCCATCACATCCTATAAATGCCAGCGTCCCTTCAGAAGCGCCTCCACTTTGCTCAACTTCTTCCTTACTTACTTTTTCCTTTGAGAATTTAATTCTCTTTCTCAGAGCTTAGTTTTCCGTTTCGAAAATTTCCAGAGTTTAACTCTGTTAAAAGATTCCCTTTTCTCAGGTAATGATCTTGAACGGCTGAAGAACTTTTGCAGAAATCTTCGTTAGATTTTAAATTCATACCAAGGGCTTTTCCCTTTAACAAGAACCCATTTTTTTTTAAGTTCTTTAAAAAGAAAACCACTCAATTTTTAAACAATAGACCTTTTAGGGTTTCTCTGATCTTCAGGGATCGATGGCGATGCTTGTCTTTTCTCTTGAATTTAATTCCATTTCAAAGAGTTTTGGCTCTGAAAAAATATTTCTGGGAATTTAATTCCCCTGTTCAAAAGGAATTTAATTCCTCTGAAGAACTTAGTTCTTCCCAGAGAACTTCTTGGGGTTTTCTTGCCCTGAGTTGTTTCTTTGCAACAAAAGAAAAGATTTGCAGTAGGGTTTTTCTGGGAATTTAATTCTCTTGTTCTGCTTGATTTTTGCAGAGTCCAAGATGGATTTCTTTTTGGGGAATGTGTAGGTTCATTTGAAATCCACTTTTCATTTATTGAGAATCTTCCTTTTGTTCTCATAGTAATTACTTTACCTCCTCATTAGTAAGCCGCCATCTTGATTTTGTGGGACCCATGTGTTTTGTAACCAATGGTCCTCTAAAATGAGTCCTCTGTTGCTTTCTTCCACTGTCTTTTTATATATGCCTTTATAAACACACACACACACACACACACACACACACACACACGTGTTGGCTTCTCTTAACAGTTTCCCCTTCTTTTATTTCAGGCACAATGACTTCCGTTCCATACTTCCCTTTCACTCGCTCGGAGGCTGTCTTTCCTCAGTCACCGTCTGACGAGGAAGTGATGGCGATGATCAGGGCTCATGACCCGAATCGCACCAATTTGCTTTTATGGGGGACCTGGTATGGTCACATCATCCGCGGTCGCCGCAGTTTTCTTTGCGAGATACCGACGGAGCCTACCTGTCCGTTTCTGCCGATGGATCCTCCACGGACCGCCTTTGCTGTGGAGATGCTGGATTGGACCCCTATGGGATGGCTTGAGCCTTCAACAACTGGTATTCCGAACCATCCGGTGTCGGATATAGATATTTTAAGGCGCCGCATTTGCCAGGGCGAAGCCCAGCCATGGGGACAGATTTATAAGATAGGGCTTACCCCTTGACACCCCACGGGCTACCTTCTCTGGGCCTGTTACATCCTGTCCGCCAATCGCGCGCGACTGCAGAGGGTTGGACTCTATCAGGCAATATATGCGTCTCTTTTCCACTATCAGTCTCCCCATGTCTGGTGGGTTAAGGCCTTCTTGAACCAATGGAATCTTCCCACCAACACCTTCCTTCTAGGGAACCGCGAAGTTTCAATTTCTCTGGAAGAATTTCGTGAGATCTTAAGGTTACCGGTTAGGGGGACACTTTATAAAGAATTACTGCCTCCCGATGAGTATGTCTTCGAAACCGAGCCCGCCATGCTTGACGGCCTGTCGACCGAGAATGTCGTCTGCCACAAGCGCCCGAGTTTGATTAGGACCTTGAGTATTTTTGACAAACTGTTCACAGAGTCAGAGGAGCAGGGCGTCACTTTTAAAAGCTTTATCGCTTGCTTCCTTCGCGAAAATGTCCTCTCAAAGACAGCTCCGAAGTTTGCGAACATTAACGACCCCTTTGGGTTCGGTTTAAGTAAGCGGCTGACTAAAGAAGAGGACCTGCCGCAGTACTACATTCCCATCATATCAGCGGTATCTTTCGAGTCGATTGCAGCTCCTGGTATGGATGAGGAGACTTTCTTTGTGGGCTTCATCAGTGTTTGGCTTAGCTGATTTGCCATTCCCATGCATTGCCGTTTTATGAGAGCCTCGGTTATTTACCCTGCTCATCGTATTGCTGAGGGAACGCGACTAGCTGTGGTCATTCCAGGGCTAGCGCATCTATATCATGGGTTAGGCGCCGCGGCCAATACCTCAACTCCAAGCGTAGATGTGGTAAATTTCTCTCTTCATTACTTTACGTCCTGAATTAAGATACACGTGCTGGGGGCCTTTGCTGCGCACCAAAGACTCAAATTTTATGACGCTTACACTTTTCCGTGACTCATGCGGCTGGTGGACGCTTCTGCTCCTGACCCAACTCAGTCTGGGGCTATTCGCGTGCTGGTCAATCCCTATGCCAATACAGGCAGGATGGTATTCAACGACCGAGTTCTCTCTGCTCCCTCAGGACCGGTCCAACAGCTCTACGACTTGTCGAAAGAGGGGGCACCTTCTCTGAAGCCCAGAGAAGCCATGCACCTGTATTCGATCAGACCAGGTTACCTGGTATTTCGTCAAAACGGTGCGGCCCTTTTTATGTGGTACAATACACACCATTTTGCTCGGCAACTTGGATATGACCAAGGCGTCCCCTTCGAGGCATTTACGGTGGCGCCTAGCCCATCGCCAAAAGCTGTTCGTGATCCGCTCATCACTTCATGCGGCTGAACACTGGCTCCCGCTTCATGATTCCTGAAGCTGATCATATTCCACGATGTATGGGGTCATTCACGGGCTGGTACCTCCATCGAGTCAGTCCAATTATTGCCGAGGGGAGGAGGGTGCTCCTCGGATATAGGGCTCCTACTCCGATCCAAGCCACGGGAGTTCCGCCGCAACCGCGTGCAATGGTTCGCCCTCCCTTGAGGGATACCAGCGTCGTGCTTATTCCGGAGGCGGCGGAAGTGGATTTAACTCCCACAGCTGGTATGCCACTACGTACTAGGGCTTAATCAAGGGCTAATAGGGCGCCAGTAGCAGTGTCATCGGCCGCGACGTCAACAATGGCCGTGTCGTCATCGGTAGCACCGCCGAGTGAGGACATTGAAGGCGAAGTGGGTCAACGCCGTACCAAAGCTCCACGGGGAAGGAAACGATCGTCTTTGACGGTTAGTTCTGGGCCCAAGAGGCGGAGGAAGACGGTCACCAATCTGCTCGACTCTTTAATAGAGTCCGAATCTATTCTTCAAGATGAACCACTAGCCATGCAAGAATCGGATGGTGGTATACTTTTCCCGAGTTCATCTGCCGAGGAAGCCACACAATTAGCCGAGGCTATAAGATGTTTGCAAGATGAATCCGAGAACGAAAGGATTCAAAAAAGGCCTTACCCTGCCGTCATTTTTTATGAAGACCCTCCATCGATACGGCGGCTATTCATAGGCCCTTTGGACGAATGGGGCGAGAGGGCCCTTAAGCAGGCTGTTTCGGCCGACGCCGAGGACGCGCTTTCATTGTGGACCGGTGTCCATGAGTCTACTCTCGAACCTCGGCGAGCATATCTCCTCAGGAAGGAGTGTCGGCTTGAACAAGCCATATTAGAGGCTCCCTTGCGCATCGGTATGTTCATGTATCTCCTTGTAATATTTTGTATTGCTCGTATACATACATACATACATACATATATATATATATATATATATATATCCTTATCTTCGTACAAACTTTGCAGGGACTTTGGCGATGACGGAGAATCTGAATGTAAGTCGTGCTTTGACTGTAGACTCCGCTAATATCCCCAATGAAACACTAATCAGTGTGGAGGGGGTCGATGCTACCGTTGCTCCTGCAATGGGGCCTCCCTTGGTGACTCCCGCTCCCCAAGCGCTTGCTCCCCCGGAAGAGGCATCTTTGTTGGTCGCCGATCCGATGGATCTTTCTGGGGGCGGCCCAGAGATTAGGGAACGGGTAGTCGAGGCTGCCGTCCTTCCGCTGGAGCCTGCAGTGGTGGCTACTGCCCCTCGCTCGGAAATCGTTACATTGGCCCACGTCCCTGATGATGTGCCTGGGGGTACGGAGGAGGCCGCCGAAGCTGCTATCCCTCCAGCCCATAATGGGAGAAGCATCGAAGGTAACCTTTTATATTTTACATTAATGATCTCTCCATTATCTGAACCCTTCTGTCTTTTCAGAGTTGCGTGGATTGGCGGCGTCTATTGCCGATTTATCTCCCAGGAAGTCCTTTCAGCACCTGTTGGAGATGGCCGCTCCGCAGGCGATATCTCCTCAACGCATCGTCCTTTCTTTCGGGCAAGGTCAGTGTCTTTTGCCTTCTCCTCACTGTGTTATTATTATTTCATATAATGACAGTGATGTCTTCTACAGTTCTGGAAGCTGATGACGAGGTTGAAATTCTTGATGGGCCTGGGGAGCCTTCAGACCCCTCTTGCATGACCGTGGATAAGTAAAGTCTCAACGTCGTTCCATTTGTTTTTTGCTTACAAGTCTCGCTGACTGTTTATAAATCTGAACAGCTCTGCCAGTTCTCACCATGCTGGAGTCTCGCATCACCATGCCACCCGGCCCCTATGCTCTGCGTGCCTCAGAGCGGATGGCAAAGCTAAGTCTCCACTCCTTGCCAGCCCTAATTGAGGATCTTCGTGCTGCCAGTCTGATCACGGCTGAAGCGTTTGCCGCTGAAGCCAACGGCTCTCTTCCCTTTCTTGCCACCTACCATAGTGAAACGTTGGTGCAAGTCTGGGTTGAGTTTTGTCGGCAGGTGGAGGCTTGCTTGCATGTCCTTGAATGTACACACTTTCCTTCGGAGGTTGTGGCCGCAAAGGCGAGCTTGCGAGGTCTAATTGAGCGGTGTGCTGCGAACATGATATCATGTGAGAAAAGACTCAGCCGCAAGTTTTCAGAGAGGGAGCTGGCTTCCAAAACGCTGGGGGAGCGTCAAGCCAGCCTTACGGCCAAGACCACTAAAGCATATGAACTTTGGAGAGTGCTTCAAGAGGCTATCAAGGAGGTGGTAGCTATTGATAAGGCCGCCGTGTTTACTCGTGAAGTGGTCGAAGCCCATAAGGTTACTGAAAAAGAGCTTGAAGGACGGCTTGCCTCATACCAGGCCCAACAGGCTCAAGCGAAGGCCCGTCTTTTGATGATACTAAATCATGAAGCCGAGGCCCATCGAAAAAGGGGTGAATTGGCAAACCTGCTAAATCGCCCGCCGACTTGAAAAATTGTATATATATTTTCTCATTCTTCCTTTGTACATACTCCTGAATGAGAGTATATTTTTTTGTTCTTTCATAAATTGTACTTTGTATTCATTTTGATTCATGAATAAAAGATATGATTTTCTTCATGATGGTGTACCCCTTTTAGTAAGTGTATTCTGTGGATAGTCTATTTCGATTTCTTTGCAGGACAACGATGGCTTAGGACTCAGGGTTAAGATCTTCCTCCTAAGACTTTTCAACTTTATGAGCCGTGAGGGTCTCATAAAGAATTTTCTCCCTACAGGTCGAGAGGATCCCATAGGTGTAATTTCTCTTTAAGAATCGTGAGGATTCCTAAGTGTGTTTTCTCTTGAAAGTCGTAAGGATCTCACAAGAGAATTTGCTCCCTTACGAGTCGTAAGGACCTACAAGTGATGGGTGAGGTTACCATTATCCGTATTTCACGGAGTCAGGAGTTGCTCTAGATGCTTCCCATGGAGTCAAAGCCGTGTTCTGTGAGGACCAAGCTCCGCTCTAGACGTTTCCTACGGGGTCAGGATTGACATAAGCCGCGTTCCACGTAACCAGGAATTTGCTCTAGATACTTCCCATGGGGTCATAGCCGTGTTCTGTGAGGACCAGGCTCCGCTCTGGACGTTTCCCACAGGGTCAGGATTGACATAAGCCGCGTTCCACATAACCAGAAATTTGCTCTGGATGCTTCCCACGGGGTCATAGCCGTGTTCTGCGAAGACCAGACTCCGCTCTGGACGTTTCCCACGGGGTCAGAATTGACATAAGCCGCGTTCCACGTAACCAGGAATTTGCTCGGGATGCTTCCCACGGGGTCATAGCCGTGTTCTACGAGGACCAGGCTCCACTCTAGATGCTTCCCACGGGGTCATAGCCGTGTTCTGCGAGGACCAGGATCCGCTTTGGACGTTTCACACGGGGTCAGGATTGACATAAACCGCGTTCCACGTAACCAGAAATTTGCTCTGGATGCTTCCTATGGGGTCATAGCCGTGTTCTGGGAGGACCAGGCTCCGCTCTGAACGTTTCCCACTGGGTTAGGATTGACATAGGCCACGTTCCACGTAACCAGGAATTTGCTATGGATGCTTCCTACGGGGTCATAGCCGTATTCTGTGAGGAACAGGCTCTGCTCTGGATGCTTCCCACAGGGTCATAGCCGTGTTCTGTGAGGACTAGGATCCACTCTGGACGTTTCCCACGGGGTCAGGATTGACATAAGCCGCGTTCCACGTAACCAGGAATTTGCTCTGAATGCTTCCCACGGGGTCATAGCCGTGTTCTGCGAAGACCAGGCTCCGCTCTGGATGGTTCCCACAGGGTCATAGCCAGGTTCTGCGAGGACCAGAATCCGCTCTGGACGTTTCCCACGGGGTCAGAATTGACATAAGCCGTGTTCTACGTGACCAGGAATTTGCTCTGGATGCTTCCCATGGGGTCATAGCCGTGTTCTGTGAGGACCAGGCTCCGCTCTGGATGCTTCCTACGGGGTCATAGCCGTGTTCTGCGAGGACCAGGATCCGCTCTGGACGTTTCCCACGGGTCAGGATTGACATAAGTCGTGTTCCACGTGACCAGGAATTTTGCTCTGGATGCTTCCCACGGGGTCATAGCCGTATTCTGCGAGGACCAGGCTCCGCTCTGGATGCTACCTACGGGGTCATAGCCGTATTCTGCGAGGACCAGGATCCACTCTGGATGTTTCCCACGGGGTCAAGATTGATATAAGCCGCGTTCCACATGACCAGAAATTTTGCTCTGGATGCTTCCCACGGGATCATAGCCGTGTTCTGCGAGGACCAGGCTCCGCTTTGGATGCTTACCACAGGGTCATAGCCGTATTCTGCGAGGACCAGGATCCGCTCTGGACGTTTCCCATGGGGTCAGGATTGACATAAGCTGTTTTCCACGTGACCAGGAATTTGCTCTGGATGCTTCCTACGGGGTCATAGCCGTGTTCTGCGAGGACCAGGCTCCGCTGTGGACGTTTCCCAAGGGGTCAGGATTGACATAAGCCGCGTTTCATGTGACCAGGAATTTTGCTCTGGATACTTCCCACGGGTCATAGCCGAGTTCTGCGAGGACCAGGTGTCGCTCTGGACGATTCCCATGGGGTCAGAATTGACATAGGCCACATTCCATATGACCAGGAAGGATTGACTTTATCCGCATTTCACGGAGTCGGGGTTTGACTCTCGATCATCTGTGCACCGCCGAGTCATGGAACTGGGAGTTACCGCGGTTCCGCTTTGCTTGATATTGTGTCTGTTGTAATGAGGCGAATGTTGAGATGATCTCCAGTCTATCTGTGAACCGTTGAGATTTGGCTTCTTCTTCTGATAAAGCCTGGGGAGGAAAGGTGTGATTCCCTCTTTGTTTGCGCCCCTGGATTGTATACAGGGATTGATGTGATATCACTTGTAGGGCAAAAATTTCATTTTTTTTATTTCTTTCCGCGATGCTCTATCATTTCAGCTTTTATATCGCGAAGGTCGCGATTACCCAATCATTTCGACTATTTTTCGCGGTGCCCAATCATTTCGGCTATTTGTTTTACTTTTACTCGCTGCTTTTTATTGCGAGTTACCCAATCATTTCTGCTATTTTGCATGTATACATTTTTACTTGCTGATTTTGTTGCAAGTTACCCCATCATTTTGGCTATTTCGTATGCATGTATGGCTCGCTAGCTTTTTTGCTGCAAGTTTGGAATTAGACACTGATTTCGGCATCAGCACCGCTACAACTGGGATATTGCCAGGAGCGAATCATCATTTGCCTCTGTCGATGACGAACAAAGATGGGTTAGTAAACAGGGTTAAGATCCTGTTGACTAAGGCTTTTGACTTCATGAGCCGTAAGGGTCTCATAAAGGTATTTCTCCCTACAAGTCATGAGGATCTCGTAGGTGCATTTTCTCCCTAAGAATCGTGAGGATTCCTAAGTGCATGATCTCTTATAAGTTGTAAGGATCTTACAAGAGTGCTTTCTCCTTATAAGTCGAGAGGGCTTACAAGGGGGTTCACCGTGCAAACATATCCCTAGTCACGGATGGGACTTTGTTAGGGAAATGTTTATTCGCGCCCGTGGATTATATACAAGGGTCAGCATTGAGCCGCTTGTAGGGCAGTATTGGAGGTTGTGGTGGCCCTTAAGAATAGGTTCAGATCCCTGTAGCTTAAGACTATTGATTCTTATGAGCCGTGAGGGTCTCATAAGAGGGTTCTCCTTACGAGTCGTGAGGATCTCGTAAGTGTGTTTTCTCCTTAGGGATCGTGAGGATTCCTAAGTGCGTTGCTCCCTTGTGAGTCGTAAGGATCTCATACAGGTGGTTTCTCCTTACAGGGTCGAGAGGACCTTGCAAGTGTCTTTTTAATGAGATTGCGTCCTTTCGGGTTTTCATAAAAACTCGCCGGTAGCCCTGCTGATTTTACTCACGAAGCCCTTTCGGGTTTTCATCCGTGCCCATTTTGCTTATGGACATTTTGTTTTCTTTTTCTTTTTTTTATTCTTCTTTTTTTTGTATCAACCTTGGGATGCTGCAATCTACAGTAGTTTATCGACGTCTCGGTCAACAGCTAGTTTTTAGGACATAGTGGTCCATTATTAGTTTAAGAACGTTTCGGTCCGTGGTTAGTTTAAGGACGTCTCGGTCCGTGGTTAGTTTAAGGACGTTTCGGTCCATGGTTAGTTTAAGGACGTTTCGGTCCATCGCCGGTTACTACTTATAGAGTTTGGGCTTAGGAAGATAGCGAGCGGACATAGGCTCCGTCATCTATCGTTGACCTAGGCCATGACTCGTCGGGCGTAGTATTTCTTTAGGAATCAACCATTTATTGGCCGGAAAGGTCTTTCACCATGCATGTCCATGAGTAGATAGGCTCCACCCTGGTAGACTTTGTCTATGATATACGGGCCTTCATAATTCGGCTCGAATTTTCCCCGCTTGGCACGATTGGGGATCATGGGTCTCTTGACCACTAACACGAATTCGCCTTGGCAGAATGTTCTCGGTCTAGTCAATCTTTCATATGAGCGCATCATCTTTGTTTTATAAGCCTCCAGATTTTGTTGCGCTATGAGTCGGGTTTCATCAAGGGCATCGAGCTTCTCAAGCCGAAGGTGAGCATTCTCTTCATTTGTTAGCTCGTAATGAACCGCCACTCGTAGAGAGGGCAACTCTATCTCGAGGGGGAGTACTGCTTCTGTGCCGAACACCAATGCATATGGCGTTGTGTTTGTAGCCGTTTTGAACGTAGTTCGATACGCCCAGAGAGCTTCATGCAGTCTCTCATGCCAGTCCTTCTTATTTCAAGACACCGTCTTTTTCACGATCTTCGTCAGGGTCTTGTTGAAAGCTTCAGCTAGACCGTTAGCTCGGGGGTTATAAACTGAGGAGTATCTCCAGTCTATGTTGTGCTGTTGTGCGAAGCGGCTGATCTTGTGGCTTCTGTAGGCTGGCCCGTTATCGGAGATGATCCGTCTCGGAGTTCCAAACCAATAAATGACGTGTGTCTTGAGGAATTGGAGGATATTCTCCGTCTTCACTTTCCTCAGCGGTACTGCTTCTGCCCATTTGGAGAAGTAATCAGTTGTCGCCAAAATGAATCGATGTCCTCTGGATCATATTGGTTCGATGGGGCCAACTATGTCAGTTCCCCACATTTCAAATGGCCAGCTAGCCATTGTCGGATGTAGTGGATTCGGATGCTGGTGGATAAAGTCCCCATGGATCTGGCACGAGTGGAATTGCTTCGCATACTCGAGGTAGTCCTGAATCATCGTGGGCTAATAGTAGCCCATCTTTTTAATCTTCAGCTTCATCTTCGGCCCGGCTTGGTGAGAACCACAGAGTCCGTCGTGAGTTTCTTGGACGACCCTCTTTGCCTCTTTAGGTCCCAGGCATCTTAGCCATAGAGAATCAAATGATCTCTTATACAGAGTATCATTAACAAAGGCGAAGGATAGAGCTCGTTTCATGCTGATGCCTTGAGGATGCATCTTCGGGTGTTCGACGGGATTTGAAGTAGTCTATAAAGACTTCCCTCCAATCCTTAGCCTTTTCGTGGTCTTTTATTTGTAGGGTTGTCTGCTCGGTCGCTCCCCTTTCCTCGGACGACTCCGGAGATATTTCTGCCGGTGCAAGAACCCGACGGCTTTGCACAATGATCCTCACGTCATCGAGGTTCTCGTCATCCAGTTCTTTAGCGAGCTTGGCTAATGCATCCGCCTTACTATTTTCCGCACGTGGTATACTTTCCAAGGTGTAGGAAGGAATTTGAATTAGCAATCGCTATACTCTCTCGCCGTACTTCACCAACTCTGGTTTGCACGTTTAGTAGTCGCCATTTACTTGACTAACGACCAGTTGGGAGTCTCCGTATATGAGAAGGTTTTCAATTCCCATGTCTATAGCGATCTCGATATCTTCTATCAAAGCTTCATACTCGGCTTCATTGTTTGTCCTCGGCTCTGTTAAGGAGAAAGAAAAGTTTATTATCCCTCCTTGTGGAGTTACGAAGATGAGGCCTATCCCTGATTTGATTATGGGCGTGCTTTGTTTGCGCTTCTTCATGGAAGATGCTCCATCGAAGTAAAGTTCCCATTGGGTATCATTCTCTCCTCTCCCCGTCGATTGTGTCAAACGTATGTTCGTCCGGCAGTTCGCAGTTCAAGGGAGAGTCGGCGGGTATCGGATGCTCAGCGAGGAAGTCGGCGAAGGCCTGGCCTTTCACTGCCTTAAGAGGCCGATAAGTTATCGAGAACTCCATTAAGAGCAGGGCCCATTTAGCAAGCCGTCCTGTTAGTATGGCCTTCGACATCAAATACTTGAGAGGATCCACTTTTGATATGAGATGGACCTCATGTGCCAACGCATAATGTCTGAGCTTCATTATCACGAAGATCAACACTAGGCATTGTTTTTCAATGGGAGAGTAATTGCTTTCTGCCCCCAGAAGAACTCGACTCAGATAATAAAGGGCTCTCTACTTCCCTTGGTCATTCTCTTGTGCCCATAATGCGCCTAGCGAACCTTTGAGGGCTGTTGTATACAGGACGAGAGGTTTTCCTTTAACGGGAGCGGCCAGCACTGGCGGATTCTTCAGGTATTGCTTGATTTCATCTAGTGCGCGTTGGCATTTGTGATCCCAGACGAACGGAGTTCCCTTCTTCATTAGGTGACTGTAAGGATGGCATTTGCCGGAGAGATTGGCTATAAATCGCCGGATATACGCGAGCTTTCCTTGAAGAGACCGCAGCTGTTTGAGAGTTCTTTGCGGAGGCATTTCCATAATCGCCTTGATCTTTGACGGATCTATCTCGATGCCTCAGTGTCGGACGATGAATCCTAAGAATTTGCCCGAGAAAACTCCGAACGCACATTTGAGAGGGTTCATCTTCAAGTTGTATTGCCGAAGGCGTTGAAATACGATCTTCAGATGCTCTAGATGTTTCTCGTATGATTTGCTTTTAACTACGAGGTCGTCGATATAACATTCGACAATTTCATGTATGAGGTCATCGAAGATCTTCGTCATGGCCTTCTGATAGGTGGCACCAGCGTTCTTTAGACCGAAAGGCATCACCTTGTAGCAGAATATACCCAAAAGGGTCCGGAAAGCGGTGTGCTTCTGGTCCTCGGGATGCATTTTTATCTGATTATATCCTGATGATCCGTCCATGAAGGAGAAGACTTCGTGAGTGGACGTATTATCTATCATCAACTCAGTGACCGGTACTAGAAAGTCGTCCTTCGGGCAAGCTTTATTGAGGTCCCGAAAGTCCACACAGATGCGCACCGTCCCATTTTTCTTCATCACTGGGACAATGTTGGCAATCCAATCAGGGTACTGAAGCTCTTGGATAAAACCGGAGTCGATTAGCTTCTTGACCTCGGCGTTGATGCTCATCTCAAGCTCAAGCCGCATCCTTCTCGGCGCTTATTTGACTGGCTTGACGTCCGTAGATATCCCCAATTTATACACCGCAATCTCTGGATCTAGTCCCGGCATCTCGGAATAGTTCCATGCGAAACAGTCTTTATACTGCATGAGCACATCTTTGAGCGTAGCCACCCTTTCTTCAGACAATAGCTCACTGACGAACGTCGGTCGTGAGTCACTTGCTGTCCCCAAGTCGATTTTCTTGAGGTTGTCTGCAGTAGTATGTATCCCATCTTCCAGCTCCTTCGGCGCCGGTGGAAACTCTGAGATCATCTCGTCATCATCGTTTTCGAAGCACCAGGGGAGGTCATCCATATGCTCACGTACTCCTTCTCTATTCTTTCTCCATGTGCGTCATCGGGATTTGCCTTAGACGATGGATTAGCAAGTGGTGCCACCTGAGCAAGCATCTCCTGCAGCTTTTCACGTTGCAGTTGAACTTTTGTTAAGGACTGAGTTTGAGGTCAGTGACTAGTAGAAGCTCGAACTTCGTCTTTGGAATTCACCACATAGACTATGTGAACTACCATGCCCCCAGGGTTGGGGTGTTTGGAGTTTTTGGCCGTTGGAGTTTGCTTCAGGCACTTGAGCTTTATTGGGCCTCCTTTTTTTGTGAAAATCCACTTTGGTTTGGGGATGAACCGCTTCACTTGCTTCCGCACTTTATATGTAGATGAGGAAAGTTGGTTTAGGGAGCGAACTGGTTTCTGCTCTCGTGGGATCTCCATGGGCTGCGGAGACTTTTTCAATATTGCGGTAGGAGAACTTTGTCTGACCCTTCATAACAATTTGAAGCTGTTCCCAGTTGGAACAACAACATTCACCACTAGGGTTGAAACAGGACCATACGGAGAACTGTCCCCAGCTCATTTTGTATGACGCTGATATCGACGTCGACCGTTTCTTACAGTCGGGATTTGATTAGCTTCAGGATTTTGCTGAGCCTGCCCCCTGTTTCCTTTGAGAGCTTGAATATTCTACCCCCTACATCGACCTTGGTCCTTGGCATATGCCAGTTGTTTGAGGACTGATTCCGTCGGCAAAACTGCTGCTTAGGGAGCCCGCCTGTGGACGACAGACTTCCTCTCGGCTTCCTCCATCGACATTGAGGCACCGAGGGTGGGAGGTGGGAGCATCAACCCAAAGAGAAGCCTATTGATTTCTTGAAGAGCCGGATTATAGAGATTTGAGCCTAGAGGTGGCCCGTACTTGACTCCACCAGATATGACAGAGCCTGTGTTGCTAAGGTGGGAACAAACGCCATCCTTCATAGAGACGAAGCGCCGACTTCAGTATCCACTCCCCTAATGGCAACCACAAACATACACACCGCGATTATCTGATCACGGGAAAAACACGACACACGAAGTGTGGAGTGGAAAGAGGAAAATGTCCCACCGGGCGTGCCAGAATCTGTTCTCCGCTGAAAGACGCGACCAGGACGTTGGGACGTCAGGCCTGAAATTCGAGGGCAGATGCTAATTAGTGCTATCTGTCCACCTCTTCAAAGATGCCAAGTTGATTTATGGCACCGTGTATCGAAGGTTTAAACGGAAGCGGCCGATATAGCAGACTTCGTCAGATTCCCCCTCGTTGAGGGTTTTTTTTATTGTGGGGACACACTTCTCTGCAGGTGCAAGCCCCTGCAGTTAATTATACTACCGCATCGCGGTAACAACTTTCTCCTTTTCCAGATGGTCATTTCATGTCGTGGGTGTTTGTTTTGTTTTCGGTTGCCCGTAGATTGTATACGGAGACTAATTTATGTTGTCGCCCATAGGGCGTGTATTAGTCCAAATCCGTATCTTCTTAGATTTGGGTTTGGGGTTGAGTTTAAGGATATGTTAGCCTCATTTGAGACTAAGATCAACTTAAACGTTAGTTAAGGATACATTAGTCTAATTTTAGACTAAGATCAACTTAACGAGATCGTTTAGATCCAACAAAAGAGCATTCGGGCTCTATTGCTTAGTTTAGGGACATTGCGGTCGATTACCAGTTTAAGGACATGGTGGTCCATTGTTAGTTTAAGGATATCTTGGTCCAAGGTTAAGGACATCATAGTTCGTGAGTTTAAAAACCTCACAGTCAAGGTTAAGGACATCATAGTCGTTTAAAGACATCACAGTCAAGGTTAAGGACATCATAGTCCGTGAGTTTAAAGACCTCACAGTTAAGGTTAAGGACATCATAGTCCATGAGTTTAAAGACCCCACGGTCCAGTTTAGAGACGTCATAGTCTGTGAAGTGTGTGGTTGTCGGGACCCGTCATCTCTCGGAAGACGTTGAAGGATTACAATGACAAATATCAAAGAAGTGAAGAGATGTAACCTCGAACCAAAGTTGATTTGGGGATCTGTAATCCAATTTGGAACTAAGATAAATTAATTAGATTATGAGCACATTGGCTCAGTTAAATCTGAATTGAGTACTTATAGCCAACTTGGGCTAAGTCCAATTAGATTAGAAATGTTGGCCCTTTGTTGGACCATTAAACATTTGTCTGGGTTCAGCCCCTCATCATTTAGCAATGCTAAACCAGAGTTTGAAGGCTCTGATAACATTTTGTCTTTGACTGAGCATTAAACATTATAGCCCTGGGTTTTACTCTGCATGTCATATGAAATGATCAATTTTGAGATTCAGTTGAAGGGGAGGCTTGTCTCTGGAAAACATTAACCGATTTGGCTAAGATTGGCTTTAAAATAGTGTTAAACACTAGAGAATATCCGGTGGTCACGTGTCCTCACGTGATGTGCTTAAAACAGTGTTAAACACTGGAAACGAAATGCTTAAAATAGTGTTAAATACTAGAAAGAAAGGGGTCACGTGAGGGCACCCAGAGGTAGGGCCAGACCTCCTTTATTTTGTTCTCAGAACTGCAAATAAGTGTTAAACACTTTTAATCTCCTGGCCATCACGTGTTGGCACGTGATGGGCACTCATGCACCGATTTATTAAGGTGTTTATTAGGGATCACGTGAGGACACGTGAGGGCGCCCAAATTAGAATCTGCCTTTGCCTTTGTTCTCTTTGTTTTGGAGGTCACGTGAGAACACGTGAGGCATTGCCTATGGGCTAATTCCTTCTTATTTCGGAGGATCTTTTTAAGGGTCACGTGGGGGCACGTGACCTGGTTTTATTCTTTCTTTTCTGATCACGGAGGATTGGAATCACGTGTCATCACGTGACTAAGTTCTTTACGTGCATGAAGATCTTTCAAGTCTCTTTATTTTAAGAATTAAATTTTCTGTAGGGTTAAACCCTAATTATATTTTAGAGGAATTAAATTCCTATGAATGTGGAAGAATTAAATTCTCATATAGGGTTAAACCCTAGTTCTGTCTTGGAGGAATTAAATTCTTATGAATTTGGGAGAATTGAATTCTTATGCAGGGTTGAACCCTAATTTTATCTTGGGGGAATTAAATTCCTGTGAATTTGGGAGGATTAAATTCTCATATAGGGTTAAACTCTAGTTTTATTTTTGGGAGAATTAAATTCTCATATAGGGTTAAACCCTAGTTTTATCTTTGGGAGAATTAAATTCTCTAAACTCAATTCTCCCTCTAAGTTTTAGATCCGCATGGCAGAATCTTCCCGATGAGAATTAAATTCTCAACTTGTGGGGAGATTTGCTTCTGCAGATTTTCAACTAGAGGAAAAACTAAGTTCTTTTGCAGAAGAGTTAAACTCTTAGATTGAGAATTAAATTCTCTTTTTGTTTTATGGAGCTTTGATCCCTTTCCCCTTTCTCACCTATGGTTTCTTTTCTTGAGAGTTAAATTCTCCTTTCTTTTCTCTCTGCTATTTTCCTTCAGAAAATTCCAAGATCCAAAAATCTATCTCCCTTCTCCTCTTCTTGGCTCCTATTTATAGGAGAAGGAAAAGAATCAATTTGTTTTGTGAATCTTTCATTGAAAAATTTTGTTTGTTTTTTGTAACTAACATGATCTCAGTGAATTTTATTCACCATTAGATTTTTAATCCAAAAGATATTCCGTTTGTTATTCTTTGTGAAATTTAGGGAAATCTTCCCGTGTATAAAATTGTCACGCCCCGCTTCCCAAAGTACGCTAAAGTGGGCACGTGACATAGCCAACCATGCTACCTGTGGATAGGAAAAAATCCTTCCACAGTCACATTACGGCTGTGGAGATATCAAGAACAGGAAAGTAAACTAACTATCTAGTACATGTCCAAAAGCCAGAGTAAAAGAGTCAAGAGATAACAATATGCGGTGTTAGTTATATGTATACCCTAGAGGCCATTACTGTACATAGGATGTATATTGTAGTGGATGCTGGGACATATATAGGGAGGACTTTCTTGCTCGACATGATAGTGTGCTATCTGGTTACTCTTTACCTTAACGTGTACACTGATTGTCTCTCTGTTACATGTTGGTAAAGCCCTTAGGATATGTACTTGACTACCTGGACTATGATGCAGATCATACTAGTGGGGACATGGTAGTCCATAAGTACATCCTTCAAGGTCCCTAGTCGTAGGTGTATCGAGACGGGGCATCGATATACCAGAGTAGACTAGCGTATACCTTCTCGACCCATACAGATGGGCGATGGATGATCCCATATCCATTGGTGTTTGACATCAGAGATAATATACGGGTGCTCAGTGGAGACTGGGTACACTGGACGGACTCGCCGAGAACTCCCAGATGGTATTATACCTTACGTCAAATGGCAGTTCTCTGGTGACACTGGTACAGAGTAGTCTGTAGACCCGAGATCGTCATAGAGTCTTGTGTGATTCCCACTGTGCTTTGATTTCCACCTTACCACGTCCAAGAGTGCGTGCAAAACGGTGGTTTTTGGGTACAGTCCCGAATCACATGGAGGCAATGAGCGATAGGAGGGGATTCGTCTCTCCCGGTATAGGGAGTTGATGTTGCGCTGTGTTCGATTGGCTATAACCGGAAATCCCTGGCCAGGGTTGCTGAGATTTACTGGTAAGTGTTACCAGTAGTTTCTCGAATTGTTATAGACCTCATATCGACACGACTTATCAAGCTATTGGGGTCTAACGTTTACCACCCCTATGCGAGATATGCGACATATCAGACGACGAGACCGGACTGTACGGTAAGTGTTACTGGTTGGATTCACAGGAGTGTGAGCGGGCTTGCTCGTCGATCTTCTGATTCCTCAATACCCGGGTGGCCGTTACGTTTAGCAGACCGCTTGCGGCTTGTGGGTGTTTGATATGATCATCACCTGCTGCCGGCGTATTGACGAGTCTTTAGAGTCCTACACAGAGGTTTCCTGGCTCAAGCGAAACGAAATAGGAGCGCATATGAGATATGTGCGGGACCGAGAATAATGCGTGTATGTGATACCGTATTCTATTCTCGCGATAAATGTATCGATTGGTTGTATGCGATATAACCTAGTTATCGAATCGAGGATTGATTCGATAAGCCGATACATTGGATACTAGTCGGTTATATGCGACATGACCGGATCATTGAATCAAGTGTTGATTTAATGATTTAATGTATAATTATATATTTGATGTATTACTTTGCATTAACTAGTATTGGTTCACTTTAAATGGTTTTTCTCACTTGTCTGTGCACATTGTATATGTGATATATTTTTTTGTGCACAAGTTTGTATCATGTTTGATGATGCATGCTAACTTGGGTTTGTGTAAAGATTAAACCATGGTTATATGAATGGTTAGGGTTTTGTTTTCTTATTCATTTATTTATTTATTTATTCTTTTTGGAAAATAATAAGCATAAAGAGAAAAATGGTGGCTTTCTTTGTTTGTATATTGAAGTTTCATGAAGCTTTGAACAAGTCCACCATTTTTGTCTCATGCTTAACCCTAACCATTCCACTTAACCATGATTCATTCTCTACACTTGACCATGGTTGGTTTATGATAAGTATTCATTTATTTTCTATTTGCAAAATACTCATCATAATATATTCCTTCTTCTTCTTCTTCTTCTTCACATGAAGAAAAACTTGCTACCAACAATGGCATCTTGAGAAAAAGAGTGAGAAATCCAATTCTAAAGTGAATCCACCTCCTATTTCTTCATCCTCTACCTCTTGCCAAGTAGTATAGGGTGTTTTCTTCACAAGTTTCATGACTTGGTGAAGTGGGAGCTTGATCTTGTGATGCCTCGACGTAGATCATCTTCGGCATCGAAGTCGACGACCTAGCCCGCCCATTTCTTCGATGAAGCCGACGCTAGAGCCCGGGATTCGATTTGGACAGCAAGGAGACTTCATCATGGAGCTATGGAGGTGGAGGACCGGATCTACAAAGGTTGTATTTCCGTTCACTTAGTTAAGTTGTTAACTAGTTGCATGTTTCGCCTAAAATCCTAGTTAACGATCCGTATTAGGGTTTCTCGGCACTTGTAAAATTTGAAATTGGCATGGTTGATACCTTATGAGACCTCATTAGTGTGCCTAGGAACCCTACAGTGGTATCAGAGCCTAGCTAGAGCCTTAGGCGATGCGTTAACGAAGTTAAAACCCCGATCGAACCTAAACACGATGAAATACACCCCTCTCTGGTCCTTTTTTAAAATCTGGGATTTTTCCAAATTAAAAATACCTGAAAAATTCAGCAGGGAAAGCTAAGAATTCTGGTGAAAAACGAGCCCCCAATTCCTCAATTTGGCCGCGGAACAGCGGCTTTGACCCACCATTGGCGGCGGTTCCGCGGCAACATAATGGTATTAGGGACAGTTCTTTTCACAGTAATTCCTTTCTCTGTGTTTACTATTTTATGGGTATTTTTAATCTGACAAAAGTGTTGTGCATTCTGGGGTTTGTTTTGTAATCGTTGATTCGATCGGGAATTTTAAATTCGTTATTGTTTTTCTGGGTAATTTTTTGAATATGTTAAAAAGTTCGATCGGATATAAATACCCATTTTTTCCCCTGTTGGGAAATTTCCAAGTGTTGGATTTTTCTGTGGTTTAAGGACGTTCTAAGTAGTGCAAGTAACGCGATGGTCCCTCTAGAAGACAACAAACCTTAACTCGATTATGTGACCGTCTTGAACTGTCCTTTGAACCTTAGGGTTTGGGGCAGTACGGTGTGCCACATGTGAGGCGTTGGCTTGACCCTTCTACGGCTGGACCGTTGGTACTGAGGCATGAAGTGAATGTCTTTGAACTTATTTCATGTGTTGAGCGGTTTCGGGAAAACTTTGGTATTCGATTGTTCGATCGGAAAGTTTAACATTTTCTATCTTATTCGGAATGTGATACAATAATTGGAATTCACAATAAGTTATGAGATAACTGAATGAATGTTATAAACATAGCAGTTTAGTCTTACTTGATCGGTTGCCACGGAATTTTGATGTGATCAAAAGTCCGTCGCAATCACGTAGCGTACGCGGATACTCGCCGGGTAAACTTAATAGACAGCCTCACCCCATAGCCCCGACCAAGTGACTGTAGGAGAACCCCGTCGTCGAAAGCATCCGTTCGGGTGCTCGCGGCAGCGGTGTTCCGCCTTGGTGCACTTCGTCGACGGCGTCAGGGGTGCGGCCGTCTACTAAAGTTTGCGACGAGCATTCGATCAGGATGTCGGGAATCTTGTTGAATTGCCCGACTTGATATTGAAAATAGTTTTCGATAATGAGACTAAAATGCGGGGTTTATAATTGTTAGGCATGCGATGTCTAAGGAATTCATTTGATTAGGCATGCGATGTCTATGTAGGTTGCGGATTCCAACTGTTGTAGTTTTACACTTTCTTTTCTGTGACCGTAAGTGTAATATGTGATATCGCCGGTTTCGTTGCTATACGTCAACGACAATTGGGATGGGCATATTTACTTACGTTGATGACATATGATGTTATGTGTTGCTGGATATGTTATATTGGATCGTCGTGTTTGAATAGCCGGGGTTTTTTTTATGTGAGATGAGTGTTTTTCATTTTCATTCATGTAAAAAACTTGTATGTAATATTCTTTTATTGGGGCACTTCCAGGTTGCGGAAGATGTCACCTTTTGTATATTATTTACTTTTCTGCACTAGGATAGACCCAAGGAGGAGGGCACAAGTAACCGGGTTCTGGAGTCCAGTGGGAGGCCAACTCGAAGAGTCGAGTCCGGGTCTCCTAACTCTGGAATTGGTAGGGTTGCTTGCCGCTCTCGTAGGGGTCTAGGGGTGTGGGTTTGGCTATTCATCACGACCGTGGAATCCGTGTTTTATACTGGCTCGTATTGAAAACACGGACGTCCTAGTATATCCAATATTTCATATGATTCTTCTGCTGCGATATCTATGATGTGATCATGTGATATATTCTGTGATGGATACTGTATATAGTATATATGATATATTATATAGACGTTACTTATGTTTTACACCCGCGCTAGCCCTGCCCTGCTCTGCCGTTAGTTACCTAACCTAACGGTGCACGAGGGGACATCGAGGCGAATGCGGATGGAATAAGTGTACGTCGTATTTATCTGTGATGTTTAGGTGGACTTAAATGATGGGACTTCATTAATATGATTAATGAAATAAAAGAAACCTAAGATGTTGTAGAATCGAATTTCAAAATAAAAAGGGTAGCTACAGTTCTTGCTTTGCACAGTGGTATATATGATATATCCTGCACCTTATTCGACGAGGAAAGGGCTGACGATCCCTTCACCGGGAGTGACCCCTTTAGCAAAACTAGAAAAGCCTCAAAAACACTCCATTTTAAAATCATTTGATTCTACAACGCTATCAAGTTCATTACGCAATAGATTTTCAGAAAAACCTGTCGTAGCCCTCCGTCATTTCAGATAAGTACTAGTTAGTATTCGTGCTGCGGTAGTTTGGCCTCCGTCAAGGCGTAGTGTACGGTAGCTAACTAGTGCTTATCTACTAGCATATGATGCGATTGGATTAGGGTATTCGTACGGCGTTGTTTGGCCTCCGTCAAGGGTCGTGCGGGTGGGTTTAATTCAATCAGGAAATGACGGGTTGAACTTGACTAGCGGACTATGGGTAGTTTGGCCTCCGTCAAGATCATAGGACGCTAGGGGCAAAATTATCGGGAATTTCAAGTGTTGAAATTTGCAATGAGATTGCATACCTTCTATGAGATAGTTGGATCCCGATACCCACTGCGAGTAATTGTTACTCCTGGGAGAGTTTTACACATTACAATTAGCCGATCAAGTAGGTGTCTAGAAAGGTGTCAACGGGGTTACGCCTCTAGGAAAACGAGGTTTACATTAATTAAGTTCGTGCGAAAGAACGGGGGACCTCCCTCAAAGTACCGACACTGGCCTGGCTGAAAGATTGGCGAACTTGTAGCGTGTAATTAATCCTGACTAGTCTTTCCTTTTAGGGTTTGAAGGAAGATTTGACAAAAACAATGGGAGCCATCCTGATTAGATAAAATAATAACCAATCTATTCTTGCAAGAGCGCACGCTGAGTGTTTTCTTCTCTCTCTCTCTCCAGGTAGCGACCATATCACGCCTTAATCAAGATAATAATACGGAATATTGACCGAACCCGCTTGTTATACTGAGCTGGGGAACGTTGGTCCCGCTCCAACTTATAATTGTTATAAGACAGAGCAGGAAATTAGGGATTACTAGAATTCCCGTGCCGCCCAAACGAAGAGAATGCATGCTGATGCATCATCTTCGGGTGTGTTCATTATAAAGAACTGTTTCTCAGTATCCTCCGCATCCTGGGTATATGATACCGGATCAGGATCCCAGATATGTAATCTGTTACATAGGGCTGCAAAAAGGTAGAAAAACTGAGAACGGGTGATAAGTTTCATGAGGCAGAAAACGGGGCAAGTGTTGCAGCCAAGTCTGTTGGTCACTGTCACCCTGTATTACCAATACATTGATTCTGAACAAATGCTATTAGATACCGAACCTGATATACAAAATCATATCCATCTCTTTATTAGTAAAGAAATGATAAAATTTTGTATAGTTGGATAATGTTTTGAACATTTCCTATATCAAAAGTTGATCGGTTCAGGCACGTTATCTAAAAGCATTGATGTTCTAAATCAAACTACAGTTCTTTAGTATACGGAACACACACAAGAGGAAGAGTTCAGAAATAAACGAATCCTTCTTGAGGTATTGTAGACTAGGTCATATCAATGCGATCCGACTGGCTGAAGTTACATTTTAGATGCATATTTAAATCAGTTTGAATTTACATCTTGTGAAACTTGCCAGTCATGTCACAGAGATAAGATGACCATAGTTCCGTTTACTGGAAACAGAGAAAGAGTTAGTGAACTCTTGGGATGATACATGTTGATGTATGTAAGGTCCCCTGTCTACACATGCCAAGACCGGTTCCTTGTACTTCATTACATTCTCTGATAATCTCTTTAGATTCAGACATATGTTCTTGTTGAAACACAAGTCCGAACCTTTTGAGATATTCACGGAATATAAGTTAGAAGTAGAGAACCAAATTGAGGGTATAAGTATTATGTCCTTTGATGCGATCAGGGAGGAGAATACTTGAGCACAGAATTCCTGGACTATTCTAAAGGAGAATGAGATTCTCTCTCAGCATTACTCCTCCGTATACACCATGGCACGATGGTATATCGGGGCGGAGCAATCACACCCTATATGATAAGGTGTGCTCTATGATGAGTACTACTGAATTACCTATTTCCTTTTTGGGAGTTATGCACTTGAGAAGCTGCATACCTATTGAATAGGGTTCAAATCAAATTAGTTGCCTACCATTTCATATTTGATATGATAAGGGAAGAGCCCATCTCTTAAGTGTAAGTGCACGGCGGCGCCCCGGCCGTCAATCCGACGGCCAAATACGGAAGCGGTGATAAACTTTAAATTTGCGAACTTAGCAAACCGGCACCACCGCGCACTAAACACCCGGATCGGACCATTAAACTAGTTCTAGCTAACTACAAGAGGGGGAAGAGATATACCGAGTGATCCGAGTCCTCCTGTCTTCTCATTGTCGTCCCGATCTCCTGCGGAAACTCCGGTCGTCGCCTCCTCGCCGGAAAGGCACCACATCGCCTGTATCTTTTACGGGCTCCCACCTCAATACCGAGGCAACTCGGGCACGAAGCTGGCAAGTCGACGTGCCCAAGATTTGCTGTAGAAGGTGTAGTGCTTTGTCTCTTGGGGTTATGTTGCCTTTGAAGATGATGGAGGAATCAAGATAAGAAAAATGGTGCTTGCATTTTTCCTAGCATGAAATGAGATCAAAAATGCCACCCTCAAAAAATCAAAAAAACCTCATGTGCCTCACTAATGTGGCCGGCCTCCTTTTAGAATGGTGGAGGGAATCAAATTGCAAAACCATGAAGGGAGGTAATGGTAGTAAAAGCAAGGGGTGACCATAGCCAAACATCATGATAACCAAACTCACATCAAACTCTAATCACCTTTAAGTGATGTAAAGAGAATCAAATGAT
Organism: Agapanthus africanus; assembly: GCA_030015575.1. Taxonomy (NCBI): domain Eukaryota; kingdom Viridiplantae; phylum Streptophyta; class Magnoliopsida; order Asparagales; family Amaryllidaceae; genus Agapanthus; species Agapanthus africanus. The sequence continues at coordinate 763,109,222 of CM057337.1, forward strand.
GGTTGAAAAGAAAAGATGCCATCATAATCAATACATTTGCAAGAAACCCCTCCACAAAGTGTTATTTGCAAACTTGCAAATAACCCCCTCCATCGGAAAAGTCCGGCCGGGAAAGAACAAAGGAAAACCGGCCGGAACGGAATGCAAACTGGCAACTCCAGAAAACTGGTCCCGTAATAAATTACAGGAAAACCCCGATACTGTGTATACACACCCGCATCTGTATTCCGACCGGATACAAATGCAATGATACAAAATCTACACTGTACTATACTAGGATCCGGCTTAAACCAAAGCCGGCTAGTAATATCCGTTCGATCCTGATCCGTGCAATACCGCACGTATCCGATCGAACCTTGCCATATATCTATACGGCCTCTAGTACTAACCGTCCGATCCTGATCCGTGCAATACCGCACGTATCTGATCGGACCCTGCCATATCTCCATACGGCCTCTACAGCGTTTCGCCCGAAAGCTTGAGTAACTGAAAGTGTGGTGGACTCTAAAGACTCGTTAATACTATGGCTGTGGATTTAACCACTAGCACGTCAGAGGTATAAGCCAATACGTGACGGGCCACCAGCTATTGACCAAAAGGGACGTCGATGAGCGAACTCATCCTGACACCCTACTGAGCCTGACAGTGACAATATCCGTACAGTCCGGTCCGTTCGTCTATGAGCATCGCATGGCGGGCCTAGGGGGTTGGTAAAAGTCAGACCCCCAAAAGCGGTACAAGTCGTGTCGGAGTGTAGCCCAGAACACCCTGAGATACTACTGGAATACCTACCAGTAAATCTCCTGCCTTGGCCAAGGACTTTTCATGTTCTGGCTCTCCTCGACACAGCGCGACCTCACCCCCAATACCGGGAGAGACGAACCCCTGCAGATCCGCTCACTGCCTCCATGTGGCTCGAGACTGTACCCAACTAAAACCTGTTTGCACGACTCCTTTGAGCCGTGGTAAGGTAGTAATCAAAGTACAGTGGGAACTCACACGAGACAAATGACGATCCCCAGGTCGATGAACTAACCTGTACACATGTCACCAGGGAACTGCTATCTGACGTCTGGTATAAGACCAACTAGCATGTTCCCGGCGAGTCCTGTCCGGTGTACTCATAACCCAATGAGCACATGTATACATCTTAGGTGAACCAACTGACACCAGTGGCTTGTGAGACCGGCCACCGCCCCTCGTCGGGGTCTCGACTGTATACACTAGTCTACTATGGAGAATCGATGCCCTGTCTCGAAACTCCTACGACTAGGGACCTTTTAAGGATGTGCTTATAGACTACCAGCTCCCACGTATATGATCGCCCTCATACTGCTGGCAGTCAAGCAAGAATCTTAGGGCCTCTATCAACGTGCAATAGCGACCTGTCAGGTCACCTAAAGCAGTACACGATGATAAAGGTAAACCAGATAGCATACTATCATCTTGAGTAAGACTGTCCTACCGGGATAGGTCCTCCCTCAATCATTGCAATCACGTGCCTGTGATCCAATAATTGACTCTGAGGGCACTATCTCCAACAATCTCCCACTTGCACTCAAGGCTAATTATTGCGATGTCGCATACTCACAGCCCGTGTGATACCGAACACCCAACTCCCCTACTAGTCAGTCTCACAAAACTCGTTTGCGAAACTATTGCGTTCGAGGAATAGCCTCAGTGAGTGGATCCGCCTAGATGTTTCTTTCTATGTCTCTCTATATCTCAAGTTCGCGGAGAAAGCCATCTCCCGAAATGAGCAATACCTGTCTTAGAATGTCTGGATGTCTGATGGGACCTAGCTCATAAATGAACTCCAAATCTAAACTTCTTAGACTGTATCGTCTACTGAACTTAATCAGTATCCTGCGCCATGCCTTCCCTCAGTATCCACCTGGACCACCTATCCAAAATACTGCCCCTCGTCAGAGGGAAAACTATAACTCTGACAGCCACTCTGCCATCCAGGTCACCTTGGAAGCCTGGAATGATAACCGTCTCCTAAAGGAGGTTGCCGTTATCAATTCCCTAGAACATCAACTTATGTTCTAAAACCGCTTCCGATTGTTTCTCCAGGATTGGATCAATATCAACTTATTGCATCTATTGCAAGAATAACATCTGGTGTGGTACTTGACATCTCATGATTGACTCAATTGCCTGAGCAAGTGATCTGCCAATCACGCACATCCCTCTCTACTTTAGTCTATAAGACACCTTTAGAGAGAGTGACTCCATCACCTGCAGGTACACTACCGTGCCAGGAGTCGTCCATTCTAAATACTCTTAGAATGCTGTCAAAGTACCCTGATTGGGAAACAACCCAAATCTAGATCTAAAACCATAGATCTAGTAACCAGTATGTCTGATATAATGTCCAAGTCCTATGTGGAGAAACCACTGTGTGACGACCAAAGTATAACCGATCGTAGTATAGGAATATCACTTCCTACTTTGTGTATGTCATCCAAAACCCGGATATCACACCCTACTACCTTCTCAACAGATCCATCCCCTATTTTGATGACGTCAAACCTATGATTGTCACATCAGAAATAGATGATCTATCTCCGCTACATCTGCTTTAGTCTATAAGTAGACATAAGCTACCTGTCCACCAATGCTTCCGCTGCTCCCACTGACTACGACAACCCTCTGGCAGAGTCATATATACGTACACTTCTGAAGCTAGTTCAGAATGACGCTATACTCATCCTCCTGCCGGGTCTCGCAGCCTGGAACAACAGCAATGGCAAGTGTGGGTAAACAAGAACTTCCCTGTCACCGTCCTTGAGGCTACCGGAGTACCTCTCGGGTGCCTGAAGTTACCCACCGTATCTGCGGAGTGGCCAATGGAATGTCAAACCAGATTGAATCTTTAGGTTCCTTATCAAATCTTCAGTAATCGTTTGCGGTTCTGGAATCACTTCCAGTTCTACCATACTCCCACTACTGTTTTCTGAAAAATCCATTTTTATTAAAACTGTGGCGAGTCTAGAACAACATTACTATTGATCTCCCAGATGGTAGAAAGTCAACCCTCGTCATAGCCTGGGTCAACCCACAAATAGCCATTACAGAAACGTGCCTTGAGTTGTCCAGTGTCTGGTTTTAATCATAAGCCGGACAACTCCCCGTACCTTAACATCGTTAAGATATGAACTGTTCTATATCCAATATAGAACCAGAGGCACTGATTTAATTGAACCAGATTCAAATCATGCAGCTATCTCCAGTGCATGTCAACTAAATGGAAGGAGGCCGATCAGCGTTACTCAACTTAGGAATGCTTCCAATTATGAGTAACCTGAAAGAGAAGCAATTTCTCTTTATCATTACTATCAACTGAATACCATTCACAAGTATCTACATCTTCGATCACTTTGAAGAATCCCGATACTTGCAATACCTGGTTCTCTACTTTATTCTTATACCTATAACTCCTCAAAACTTAGACCCTGTGTTTCTATGAAACGCATGTCTAAGAACTAGAGAAGTCATAAGTAAACAGAATATAGTACGAGGACCAACCCCACTGTCCTAAAGGACACTGGACAAATATACAATACTCTGTACAAGTCCCTTGAGTCAACTGACTCATTCACTGTGTGTCGTAGGTTGAAAACTGTACTTATAGTTAAGAAGAATTACACCACTGTTTAATGCTCCTTACCTAACCATCCACTGATATAGGTAAATGTCATCGACATAATATCAAAAGGTATATCTCACTCTACGAAAATAGACGTACAGATATATCAATTTGAAATTGGTGCATAACAGCGGATATTCAAAACCAAATATTTGCCGTCCGGCAAACAACCCAGGTGACTTCCTCAAATATCACCGATTACAACGAATCCCGATATAATGAGGATGATCACCCAATTCCCAATAACCTACTCCCACTCATCATCTGTAAAACCATACAGATGTGAGAATCATATCTGGTAAATACATACCCTGGAGTAAGGACTAATTGGGAAATCAGTTTTCTTTTAACATTACACAGTGAAACTGAAACATTTAAATGTTTCGATGGGGTATCCCAGTATTCCTAGTAATGCCTCTTCCAGATTCACAACTATAACCGTATAATTCTTTGCCACCTTTCCAAATCCCTTTATATGTCTTTAGTCATTACCTTCTGCACACCCCTTTAGGCCAAATGGTTTTCTTCCTTCCCTACCGTTCGGCACCAGCCTATGGTTTGGAAGAAGACTATCCAATAAGCATAATGGGTGTACTGTCCTAGTCCTAGGAGCACTCGCAATGCGAAAGAAGGTGAGGATAAAAGACAACCGAATGAACCTTATTCCTATTTCTCCTGAACCAGGATCCATCCCCGAACTGGAACAAGTTCCTTTCGAGTTCGTATATAACCATACGATGGATTATCCAATGAACTGGGATCTTCGTAGTGATACGGAGTGTCCTGGAGAAATACAAAGGTGATTTAGGATTGTCGAAGAAATACTTGGTTTGGTCGTGAATATCAGTCGCAATTTACTTTGCCCTCTTACTAATCCCTTGCTTTGTCTTAATCCTAATACCTTCTGCACACCATCGTTATGCTAATTGGTTTTCTTCATTCCCCACTGTTCGGCACCAGCCTAAGATTTGGAAGAAGACTATCCAATTTGCGTAATAGGTGTACTATCTCCTAAACGAAGGAGTACTCGTAACTTGAGAGAAGGCAAAAAGGAAAAGACAACTGAATAAACCTTATCCGTTTTCTCCAGAACCGGAAACCATCCTCGAATAACTTCGAGTTCGTATCTAACCATACGATGGTTTTGTCCAATGGAAGTGGACGTTCGCAGTAATACGGGGTGTCCTGGAGAAAAGGGTAAAAGTAGAAGTGGCAATGAGGTCTGCAACTCTGACAATCCAAAAGCCAGTGTTAAGAAGGTTCGGTTAACTTGGTCTCTGAGTCGTAGTCTTAGGGTCGGGTCAATGGTCGCTGCCAGAGAGAGAGAAAAGAAACACTCAGCGTGCACTCTAACCTAGATCAGAATGGTTACCAATTTATCTAATCTGGAAACCTCCCACTGTACCTCAAATTCTCCTCCAAACCTGAAAGAAGAATTAGTTGGGGTCACCCGAGGAGTAAACCAACTCATCAGTGGGAATCGGGATCCAACTATCATCGCATGATAACGTGACGGAATCCGCTCACGCTATCACACTCCAGAAGGTATGCGCATATCTGGCAAGTTTCAGTTCTTTTGAAACTCCCGATGTGGATTTTTACCCCATGCTCTTATGACCTTGACGAAGGTCAACAAATCATAAGTCATATGTCAAGTTCTACCCGTCATTGTCCAGGTTAATTTGAACCCACCCGTACAAGCCCTTGACGAAGGTCAACAAGGCTATACGACTGTCCCAAACCAACGCATCTATCTATGCAACAGAAAGGCAACAAGCAGCTACCATACACTATGCCTTGACGAAGGTCAACAAACATAGCATGAATACTACGAGCTACCCGTCTGAAATGACGGAGGGCTACGAATGGTTTCTGGCGAAAACCTTTAACGTAATGAACTTGATATCGTTGAAGGAACGGATAGCTTTTTAGAAAATATAGTGACGAAAACCTTTACTAAAGAGGTCACTCCCGGTGAAGGGATCTCGGCTCTTTCCCCGTAGAATGGGGTGCAGGATATTCCAAATGAATACCACGATGCAAAGCAAAAGTAATCGGCTATAGTGAAGTTAATGCCCTGACGCAAACTTCTGTCCAAGGGGTCACTCCCGGTGAAGGGATCTCGGCCCTTGCCTCGTCGACTGAGGAGCAGGATATTCCAAATGAATACCACGATGCAAAACAAAAGTGAACGTCCTTGCAATAACAGCTTTTTGAAAAGTGTTCCAACAACATCAGAATAAGTTTGTTTTAACTTGCATTGATCTGAATCAATGCAGTCCCATCAATTGATCACACCACAAAGAATGAAAATATACTGATGTACGTATATGCCATCCGCATTCGCCACTGGGTCCCGTCATTACCCGTTAGGTTAGCTAACTAACGACAGAGCGGGGACTGGACTAGCGCGGATGTAAAACATATACAACATCTACTAATATATATACCAATATATTATATTTGCTCAAGGCGTGATAAAAAAAAATGCAACATCACAGAAATGTACAGCATCACAGAACAATACAGATATCTGGGATCCCCGGGTTTCACAGAGCCACTACTGAAACCCGACGTTCCCCTGGTCGTGTGGATAGCCTGTGCAATGAAAACTTAGACCCCTACGGGCGCGGCAAGTTACCCGCCAAAACCTGAAGCGAGGCAGCCCCCTTCAGCACCGTGAATGGACCACCCAGCACTTCACGGAATCCGGTAACTAGGGCACCCCTCCTGGGTCAACCTGTACCCCCTACGAGTGCGGCGAACAGCCCGCCAATCCTAAAGTGAAGCCCCCTCCGTCTCAATGCCATGAGATGCGGGCTTGTTGCCCTCTAGAACCCGGCTATCCGTGCACCCCTCCGCGGGGTAATCCTAGTACAGAAAGTAAAATATACATACAACGGGTACATCGACCGCAACCAGGTCGTGCCCCAAAAGAATAATACAAACAGGCAGTGACGGCAGTCCACATGTCGGACGCTCGCCCCGCAATATCAAATGTACATAATACAACAAAACTGTACTAGCATTGCATCCAGGCTATCCCCCACGACCGATCCGCAACATCATAGCAAAATCACAGAACATCAACGTGAAAGTCACGTTCGCAAATCCATCTAACCGGGCTATAGCAATTAGACTGGATTTACCGATCAAGTGACATTCACGGTCGCAGATATAATGTAAATACTGTGAAATAATGTGTTTAAAATATCCGATCGATCAAAAATTAACAAGTGGGCCCCCAAGCAATACTGTAGCACTCACAGAAATTCTGGACCCAATTTTAATATTCCAAAACCCCTAAAATCAGCCCAGAAGGCAACTGTAGAAATTCGACATGGCAAAGACATCATAGTGCGGCGGAACCGCGGCCTAGAGGGGGGTTTGGCCGCGGTTCCGTGCTCTGGTTGTCGATTTACTGTGTCGAATTTTTACAGTATTCTTAGATCTTCGAGTACATCACTTTTCTACAACCTGAAAAAATTTTGGACTTCAAAAAATTTCGACAGAAAACTGATGTGAAGAAAACGCGGGTTTTTGGAATTTTGGTCGATCGGAAATGCAAACACACCAAACAAAGCTAGACGAAGTTAATGGCGAGGCTCTGATACCACTGTAAGTGCACGGCGGCGCCCCGGCCGTCAATCCGACGGCCAAATGCGGAAGCGGTGATAAACTTTAAATTTGCGAACTTAGCAAACCGGCACCACCGCGCACTAAACACCCGGATCGGACCATTAAACTAGTTCTAGCTAACTACAAGAGGGGGAAGAGATATACCGAGTGATCCGAGTCCTCCGGTCTTCTCGTTGTCGTCCCGATCTCCTGCGGAAACTTCGGTCGTCGCCTCCTCGCCGGAAAGGCACCACATCGCCTGCATCTTTTACGGGCTCCCACCTCAATACCGAGACAACTCGGGCACGAAGCTGGCAAGTCGACGTGCCCAAGATTTGCTGTAGAAGGTGTAGTGCTTTGTCTCTTTGGGGTTATGTTGCCTTTGAAGATGATGGAGGAATCAAGATAAGAAAAATGGTGCTTGCATTTTTCCTAGCATGAAATGAGATCAAAAATGCCACCCTCAAAAAATCAAAAAAACCTCATGTGCCTCACTAATGTGGCCGGCCTCCTTTTAGAATGGTGGAGGGAATCAAATTGCAAAACCATGAAGGGAGGTAATGGTAGTAAAAGCAAGGGGTGACCATAGCCAAACATCATGATAACCAAACTCACATCAAACTCTAATCACCTTTAAGTGATGTAAAGAGAATCAAATGATGGTTGAAAAGAAAAGATGCCATCATAATCAATACATTTGCAAGAAACCCCTCCACAAAGTGTTATTTGCAAACTTGCAAATAACCCCCTCCATCGGAAAAGTCCGGCCGGGAAAGAACAAAGGAAAACCGGCCGGAACGGAATGCAAACTGGCAACTCCAGAAAACTGGTCCCGTAATAAATTACAGGAAAACCCCGATACTGTGTATACACACCCGCATCTGTATTCCGACCGGATACAAATGCAATGATACAAAATCTACACTGTACTATACTAGGATCCGGCTTAAACCAAAGCCGGCTAGTAATATCCGTTCGATCCTGATCCGTGCAATACCGCACGTATCCGATCGAATCTTGCCATATATCTATACGGCCTCTAGTACTAACCGTCCGATCCTGATCCGTGCAATACCGCACGTATCTGATCGGACCCTGCCATATCTCCATACGGCCTCTACAGCGTTTCGCCCGAAAGCTTGAGTAACTGAAAGTGTGGTGGACTCTAAAGACTCGTTAATACTATGGCTGTGGATTTAACCACTAGCACGTCAGAGGTATAAGCCAATACGTGACGGGCCACCAGCTATTGACCAAAAGGGACGTCGATGAGCGAACTCATCCTGACACCCTACTGAGCCTAACAGTGACAATATCCGTACAGTCCGGTCCGTTCGTCTATGAGCATCGCATGGCGGGCCTAGGGGGTTGGTAAAAGTCAGACCCCCAAAAGCGGTACAAGTCGTGTCGGAGTGTAGCCCAGAACACCCTGAGATACTACTGGAATACCTACCAGTAAATCTCCTGCCTTGGCCAAGGACTTTTCATGTTCTGGCTCTCCTCGACACAGCGCGACCTCACCCCCAATACCGGGAGAGACGAACCCCTGCAGATCCGCTCACTGCCTCCATGTGGCTCGGGACTGTACCCAACTAAAACCTGTTTGCACGACTCCTTTGAGCCGTGGTAGGGTAGTAATCAAAGTACAGTGGGAACTCACACGAGACAAATGACGATCCCCAGGTCGATGAACTAACCTGTACACATGTCACCAGGGAACTGCTATCTGACGTCTGGTATAAGACCAACTAGCATGTTCCCGGCGAGTCCTGTCCGGTGTACTCATAACCCAATGAGCACCTGTATACATCTTAGGTGAACCAACTGACACCAGTGGCTTGTGAGACCGGCCACCGCCCCTCGTCGGGGTCTCGACTGTATATACTAGTCTACTCTGGAGAATCGATGCCCTGTCTCGAAACTCCTACGACTAGGGACCTTTTAAGGATGTGCTTATAGACTACCAGCTCCCACGTATATGATCGCCCTCATACTGTTGGCAGTCAAGCAAGAATCCTAGGGGCTCTATCAACGTGCAATAGCGACCTGTCAGGTCACCTAAAGCAGTACACGATGATAAAGGTAAACCAGATAGCATACTATCATCTTGAGTAAGACTGTCCTACCAGGATAGGTCCTCCCTCAATCATTGCAATCACGTTCCTGTGATCCAATAATTGACTCTGAGGGCACTATCTCCAACATTAAGTTGGTTAAGATTTGGGGTTGTCCGGGCTATGTCTAAAAGCAAAATCCGGACAAGCTCGAGGCAAGGTCTGTAATGTAGAACTGGAAATGTTCCAGCTATACAGACTACGGCTGATGATTTGAAAGAACCAAAGGATTCAATAGTTACCAACGAACCTCAGCCTCTCCGCCGATCTAGTAAGGTTCCTCACCCACCTGAGAGATACTTCGGTTACTCTATGACAGTGGGAGCGAGGATTGCATCATGAGATGATGACCCAACTAGTTTCGAGCTGGCCATCCGGAGTGGGACTCTGTAAGAATGGCTGGATGCTTAGCGATCTGAGATGGAATCCATGTACACCAACAAAGTATGGACTTTGGATGCTATATCTGAAGGGTTAAATCCCCATCAGGAGCAAGTATATCTTGAGAAGATTACTTGGTGTAGATGGAAAAGTTGAGACTTTCAAAGCTAGACTTGTTAAAGCTTTTTCGTCATCGACCAGGCGTGGATAATGATGAAACCTTTTCAAGTGGCTATGCTTAAGTCCATCCAGATCCTACTTGCCACGGCTACATACCATGACTATGATATCTAGCGGTTGGGTGCCATGACTGCTTTTCTAAATGATGTTTTAGAAGAGAACGTCTATAAGTACACAGCCAGAGGGCTTCATAGACAGTGGGAGCAGCGGAAACGTGTACAAGATGCTTTATAGGATAAAGCAGGTATCGCGGAGTTGGAACATCTGTTTTGATGTCTTAGTCAAAGAGTTTAACATCATCAAAATGGTAGATGAACCTTGTATAAACAAAAAGGTAGTAGGGAGTATAGTGACGATCCTCGTAGAGTACGTGGATAACATACTCTTGATAGGGAAGAAGTTTCCTATGGTACGCTCGGTCAATCTCCGCTTATCACAATGATTCTCCATATAGGATCAAAGTGATACCTCCTAAATCCTGGGTTTTGGATCTATGAGATAGATCTAATTGGATGTTAGGATTCTTACTAGTTGTAGTGAGATGGTATCAATCGATCCTGGGGAGAATCACTGGAAGGGTTCCAGGGTGATAAGGACGACTGAAAGTCAGTCACAGGCATTGTCTTTACCCTCAGTAAAGGGACGGTATGTTGGAAGAGTTCCAACCTAGATACCGTGGCATACTAGACGATAAAGGCTCGATACATCGCTACTTAAGATGCTACCAAAGAGGCAGTCTGGATGTATATTAGTTCATGAGATGAACTTAGTTCCTCCCATTGTGTGACAATGGTATTGTGGCTTATGCCGAGGAACGTCCGTCCCATCAGTGATCCAGACATATTCTAAGGCAGTATCACCTGATCGTGGAGATGGTTGATCTCCAGGGGATCGATGTTAGGAGAGTAGACTCGGAGGATAAACACGGCGGATCCACTCACAAAGGCCTATTCCCAGAGAGAGACTATTGTGGGATGGTTGAGTATGAGATACTACAACCACTGCTATCAGATGGCCCTAGTGCAAGTGGGAGATTGTTAGTTATATGTATGCCCTAGAGGCCATTACTGTACATAGGATGTATATTGTAGTGGATGCTGGGATATATATAGGGAGGACTTTCTTGCTCGACATGATAGTGTGCTATCTGGTTACTCTTTACCTTAACGTGTACACTGATTGTCTCTCTGTTACATGTTGGTAAAGCCCTTAGGATGTGTACTTGACTACCTAGACTATGATGCAGATCATACTAGTGGGGACATGGTAGTCCATAAGTACATCCTTCAAGGTCCCTAGTCGTAGGTGTATCGAGACGGGGCATCGATATACCAGAGTAGACTAGCGTATACCTTCTCGACCCATATAGATGGGCGATGGATGATCCTATATCCATTGGTGTTTGACATCAGAGATGATATACGGGTGCTCAGTGGAGACTGGGTACACTGGACGGACTCGCCGAGAACTCTCAGATGGTATTATACCTTACGTCAGATGGCAGTTCTCTGGTGACACTGGTACAGAGTAGTCTGTAGACCCGGGATCATCATAGAGTCTTGTGTGATTCCCACTGTGTTTTGATTTCCACCTTGCCACGTCTAAGAGGGCGTCCAAAACGGTGGTTTTTGGGTACAGTTCCGAATCACATGGAGGCAATGAGCGATAGGAGGGGATTCGTCTCTCCCGGTATAGGGAGTTGATGTTGCGCTGTGTTCGATTGGCTATAACCGGAAATCCCTGGCCAGGGTTGCTGAGATTTACTGGTAAGTGTTACCAGTAGTTTCTCGAATTGTTATAGACCTCATATCGACACGACTTATCAAGCTATTGGGGTCTGACGTTTACCACCCCTAGGCGAGATATGCGACATATCAGACGACGAGACCGGATTGTACGGTAAGTGTTACTGGTTGGATTCACAGGAGTGTGAGCGGGCTTGCTCGTCGATCTTATGATCGCTCAATACCCTGGTGGCCATTACGTTTAGAAGACCGCTTGCGGCTTGTGGGTGTTTGATATGATCATCACCTGCTGCCGGCGTATTGACGAGTCTTTAGAGTCCTACACAGAGGTTTCCTGGCTCAAGCGAAACGAAATAGGAGCGCATATGAGATATGTGCGGGACCGAGAATAATGCGTGTATGTGATACCGTATTCTATTCTCGCGATAAATGTATCGATTGGTTGTATGCGATATAACCTAGTTATCGAATCGAGGATTGATTCGATAAGCCGATACATTGGATACTAGTCGATTATATGCGACATGACCGGATCATTGAATCAAGTGTTGATTTAATGATTTAATGTATAATTATATATTTGATGTATTACTTTGCATTATCTAGTATTGGTTCACTTTAAATGGTTTTTCTCACTTGTTTGTGCACATTGTATATGTGATATATTTTTTTGTGCACAAGTTTGTATCATGTTTGATGATGCATGCTAACTTGGGTTTGTGTAAAGATTAAACCATGGTTATATGAATGGTTAGGGTTTTGTTTTCTTATTCATTTATTTATTCTTTTTGGAAAATAATAAGCATAAAGAGAAAAATGGTGGCTTTCTTTGTTTGTATATTGAAGCTTCATGAAGCTTTGAACAAGTCCACCATTTTTGTCTCATGCTTAACCCCAACCATTCCACTTAACCATGATTCATTCTCTACACTTGACCATGGTTGGTTTATGATAAGTATTCATTTATTTTCTATTTGGAAAATACTCATCATAATATACTCCTTCTTCTTCTTCTTCTTCACATGAAGAAAAGCTTGCTACCAACAATGGCATCTTGAGAAAAAGAGTGAGAAATCCAATTCTAAAGTGAACCCACCTCCTATTTCTTCATCCTCTACCTCTTGCCAAGTAGTATAGGGTGTTTTCTTCACAAGTTTCATGACTTGGTGAAGTGGGAGCTTGATCTTGTGATGCCTCGACGTAGATCATCTTCGGCATCGAAGTCGACGACCTAGCCCGCCCATTTCTCCGATGAAGCCGACGCTAGAGCCCAGGATTCGATTTGGATAGCAAGGAGACTTCATCATGGAGCTATGGAGGTGGAGGACCGGATCTACAAAAGTTGTATTTCCGTTCACTTAGTTAAGTTGTTTACTAGTTGCATGTTTCGCCTAAAATCCTAGTTAACGATCCGTATTAGGGTTTCTCGGCACTTGTAAAATTTGAAATTGGCATGGTTGATGCCTTGTGAGACCTCATTAGTGTGCCTAGGAACCCTACATGCGGAAGCTAAAAGATACAATAAATGAAACACCTGGAGTGAAACTACGTACCGACAGGAACCTCACCGCTCGTCTAACAGCGGCAAAACTCCTAATCAGTCTGCAACAAGGTAGAAGAATCTGGGCCATGCAAAACCCAGACGTCAGCGCGTCAAGTCATCAAGTAAATAACATAATAAACAGGCAATGCGAATATAAACATGAATAAAGCAAGGGTAACATTAATATGAATCAGAGCAGTGCAGGGTAGTGTGCAGTGGTAAACTGGACTGTTCTATCAGGTTCTCTGTTCTAAAGTCTTTGAAACCAAATTGATGAATCATCGATGTAACTCAATAGTATCCCGTGCATGCCCGGGACCACGGTCTAAGACTTTCGGGCTGAAACCAAGACGTGCCGCTAGGCACTAACAGGGAAAAGATAAAGACTAACGATGTCAACAGCATCGTCACGAGGCGGGCCTGGCCTCTAAAACTGATCAGTACAAGTAGTGAACTGTTGGATTACAAGTCAGGTTTCACCTTTGATTTCCCCATACCCCCAAGTTATACGTGTAAGTCAAGTCAGGTATCCCGAAATCAAGAAACTAATGCCAACACAGGATCAGGTAAACAGGTTTGTCTGGATAGACAACAGGAACGGTCCATGAGGACTACATGTCAGGTTTGTTGGCATTAGACACAAGATCAGGTAACGGGTCAGGTCATGGTACATCAGGTCAAGTCAAGCAGTATACGGTACCATGTCGGGTAGATCAATATATATGTAGCAAGTCAGGTCAAGATGTAAACAATATCATAGGTGTGCTCACAATCAGTTATACAAGCAAGCATGGTTATCATCAACATGATATAAGCAATGAATTAAGCAATAGGCAGATTTACTCAATTAGCAGTACCGTTAACAGTTGTGTCACAGAGATGATTTCAATGTTATGCGAATGCAGTATGACAATTATGGCCTTTTAATCATGTTAACAAGTTTAAGCACTTTAGAGGTGCAATGATTTATATAAAAGTTCAGTACAGCTATTACAGCTTAAAATGCATATGAGTGTCCGAATGGAACAAAACTATAGAGATAAATGACATAAGCTATGTCAATATTAAAAATGTGATTAAACAGGTAAATGTGGTTATTAGGTTCAATTGCAAACTGTAGGTTCCAAGTTTAAAGATAAAATGATATATGACAATATTGTATATGAAAATGAGAAATGATCGTACCAAAGTTAAATTTACAGGTTTAGGGTGTCATAATATATATATAAATATTGTATAGCATGTAGCAAGGGGTACTTGCCTCGACGGGTCGTGAACCGGGAAAAACGGAACGTAAAACGTCGGCGGGGAAACTCGCGACGGGCGCACGGTTCACGGAATGAACCCAAACGACGAACAATGGAACCACGCGGGTCGGGGTACCTCGCTGGAATGTCGGGTCACGTCGTCGGCATCGTCGGATTCCGGCCGAGGAATGAACAGTAACATGATCAAGACACGTAAACAAGAAGAGAAAAGAAAAACAGAGAAGAAAGGAAGGAGGATCTGAGAAGGGTGCTCACGATGATCCGTGGGACGGGTGGTGATGGTCGACCTCGTCGACGGAGCTCCGGCGGTGGCCTACGACGGCAGCGACAAGAACCTGCAGATCAAGAAGCTTCACAGAGAAGGGAAAAAGAGGAAAGGAAAGAGGAGGAGAAGAGAAGAAGCTTACAGAGGGGATGTATGAGGCTGGGGACACGAGGACGGGGTCACCGGCGGCGACTCACGGCGGTGCAACGGCGTGCAGGGGTGCACGCTGGCCTGGTCGGGGGCGTGCAGGCGCGTGCAGGGTGCCCGGGGTTGGTGAAGGAGGAAAGGAGATGTAGTGGGTCGGTCGAGGGCGAGGAGGTGACGAGGCCGGTGCTGGTGGTGTCGGCGTTGGGCTACGGCGGCGAGGAGGGAGGAGGCGGCTAGGGCTGCGCGATGGGTTCAGCGTTTGAAAAAAGAAAAGGAGGGAGGAGGGAGATGTAAATATATATAAGAGAGAGAGAGATTTATGGGGAGAGAGAGAAAGTGGAGAGAGATACGGGAGAGAGAGAGAGAGGAGAGAGATAGGGATAAGGCGAGAGAGAGAGAGAGAGGTAAGGGGCCCACGGAAATTAAGGTTTGATTGGCTGAGGAAATTAGATTTAGATGTTAGGAAAATTTTTAAAAGGATTTAAAGATTTGCGTGAACAGTAAAACTATATAGTTAAGAAAATATTCGATGGTTTAAATATATTAAAATTTGGGATTTTGGCGCAAAGTAAAGCATTTCCAAATCGCGCCCGGTCGGGTCCAAAAATTTGAAATTGAAATAATAGAATTTTAAGCGGGATCCAAAATTTAAAATGAAGTGTTTTATGATCAAAATGCATACCCCCAAAACGGACACACGCACGTGCACGTAGCCGAACTCGCCCGTTTCACTGAATGGGACGAGAACACAATGTACGGATGCTACAACAGGGCTAGGGGTGTCAAGCAGGCCAAGATGAATATTTTCAATTTTATTTTAGATACCATAAATTGTTATATGCAGAATTGAATTAACAGGGTAAAATTATAATAAGTAACAATCAAGCAAGATAAATGAAATAAGTGCCATACTACGTTCAAACGGTAACAGAAATTAGTAGCATTGGGCTCGGGTGTTACAAAAATCTTTCCATAAATTGGTGATTTGTAATCACCATTGGATTTTTTAATCCAACGGTGCTCCACTTTACAGAGTATAATCCTTTTTGTTTGGAAAGATTTAAAGAAATATTTTCCCAGTTAGGGTCTTTGATTTCCCTTAATTAGAATTTAATTCTATTAACTCATAAGGCTTTTAAAGCCCATCACGTGTTGGCATGTGATCCCAACGTTTGACCATTGAAATAGAATTTAATTCTATCAATTAAAGAGCTGAGGGACCTGTCAAGTGTTGGCACGTGACCCTCTTTTATTCAGAATTTAATTCTGCCTTTTAACAGAGCTAAAGGACCATCACATGTCAGCACGTGACCCTTGGTCACGTGTGAGCACGTGATGCCCCATTGGGGTCTTTCCTTAGCTGTTTTATTACATTTTTGTTTGATTAGAATTTAATTCTATAAAGTAGAGATCACAGTAAACAATCACGTGTCAACACGTGACTCTTGGTCACGTGTGAACACGTGATACCTCATTGAGGTGTTTCCTAATTTTTATCAGGGAACATGTATAATCATGTAAATGGAATGTATATCCATGATTTGTTTCAGTCAAGTTGATAGATTGAATAATGGATTCATGGATTTATGTTGAATTGTAATATTGTAGATTGTAGATTGTAGATTGTAGATTGTACTTGAATCATATTCAAGTCAGATTATAATGAGACTCAAACTGAGTCAGACAATTAGAAAAGTAAATTGAAGTCCTGATTGTTTTGATATTATCGGTAACCGTTGCACATGGGCGGCAGGATTTGTGTCTTTTTCCAAGACGATTACCGTATTGATAACATCGTTGTTAAATTGTCTACCTTAGATAGGCAAGCACCCACTTCTCCGGCTCCCTGAGGCTCAAGAGATTGGTCCCGCTTAAACCTATATTTACTAGGGTCTTTAAGGTAATTTATAGAACTTGAGGGGGTTTATGTAAAAATATTTTTGTATAATTTTCAAATACACCCCAAGTATTTAATTATCGTCTTTGGAGTTGTAATAAATGTAGATTTTATATTTATGATATTTCTAGTGAAGATAACCTAATTTCATAATATAGGATATTTATTTGTAATATTGATTTGTAGGGAATTCATGGTATTTTAGTGTAAAATGATTCTTGTGATTTTTAGGGAAAAAATGGAATATTTGTAATAATTCAAAATAGATATTTTTATGTTACATATACATATATTTATATGAAAATAATTTTAGTATATATATAATATTCTAGAAATCTCGTTTTCTTAAGATGTCGTATTTTAAATCTTTCGAGACCGAATGCTCCTTGCGGAGATCTGCATCTTGCACTACTAAGCCCGAAGATGTGCGATATCCGTACCATCCTGAATGGGTTCCCCAAATGGGTTGTAGTGGCGCTTTGCAAAGATTTGTACAAAATACTAAATCCTTTAGAAAACGGTTTTTATTAAGTAAATGGTATTTATTTGTAATGATGTCGTTTTCCCGTATTCTATATTCCCAAGGGTATTCTGTTATGTTTCATATGAGTGTGTGAGGAGGTAGGTCATTACCTCGTGATCTACTTAAAAGTATAACAAAGTTTTGTGATGTTAAATGTAGAATTGAAACTATGTGATATTTAAATGAAAATACGGTAAAATGAAATAGCAATTAGTTTTGATTATGAAACTTGATCAATATGGTTGATTAGTGTTTAATAGTCAACATGAAAAGGTTCAAGCATAATTGTATTAAAGAAAAGTGAAGTTTTATAAAGAAACCGAATCGGAAATCGGATTTGTTCCGATTCCGTCGGGTTTTATAATTCCGTATTTCTAGAATAGAATAGAGAAGATAGAATGGGGACTTACGGGTTTAGGACAACCAGGAGAGGGTGAAGGATCGGGAGGAGTCGCCGGTGCGTCGTCTCGTCGCCGGGAGCTCCTAGAGTCGTCGTCGGAATTTCCGCCGGGGAATTCGCCGGAGCTTCGCCTTTCGCTCACTTCGATTACACACAAGGTTTTTAGTGAATTCTTGAGAGTTGGCTCAGAGTTTTAGGGTGAGAGGGTAGTGTGTAGGGTTGGTATTTATAGGGTTAGGATAGAGTTAGGGTAGATGAAGAGTTTAAATTGAAAAAATTTAAAAATATATTAAAATTCATTAAAATGTGGAGTAAATGGGGATTTCAAAGGTCTCTGGAACCGATCTGGGGAAATGAAGTGTGCAGGGGGGTTTAGAAGATGAAGAGCCAGGATTTCTCAGTTGGGGACTCGGCCATCCGGCCGAGTCCGGCCTGCGGCGCCGGCCCAAGTCAGCCGGTCCGCCGGCCAGATGGGCCGAGTCGGGCCGAGTCAGGCAGTGGGGAGGTGGGGGCTCGTCTCATGCGGTCACTGGTATATTTAACTTATGGGGTATAGTGGGGTTTTTGTGAGATATGCACGTGTAAACTGTTCGTATTCTAAAAATCAAAAATAAAACAATATTAAAAATAATGTGGGGTATAGGATTTGAACTCTGGTGGCTTGGTTCAGCAGCGCAAGGTATTACCAATGAGCTACAAGCTCCTTCTTGTAATTATGGAGCTAATTAATTACTTAAAATAATAACAGTAAATATAAATACCCTAAGTATACATTAATTTTAAAGCAAATTTTTGTACACTAAAAATGGAGTTGTTATATTCTTTTAACTTGTAATTAAAAAGCAAAATAATTACTTATATCTTGTGCTCAGGCTAAAATACCCCTTTATGGATTTTGAAAAAAAATATTTTGAAAAAATTTGGATAGGAAATTTAGGGTTGTTACACCACTCCTTAGAGTCGGTTCTTAGCGTTAGGTGAACAACGGCCAAGTCAGAGTTGGTCAGCATCGGCGGGTTCTCCCTTGGCGCGATTCCCGATCTCCGTCTTGGGATGGTAAGGATTCTCCACTCGGAGGTTAGCCGAGCAGGAATCTATGCGGTTGCCCCTTAAGGAGGGCTTTGGTCCTTAGCGTAGGTGGGCAGGATGTGCCCGCTAAGGATTGACCGAACAGGGAAGCTGCTCGGTGACCTCGTGAGGAGGGCTTTGATCCTTATCGTAGGTGTGTAGGATGTGCCTGCTAAGGATTGACCGAGCAGCTTCCCTGCTCGGTGGCCTCATGAGGAGGGCTTTGATCCTTAGCGTAGATAGGCAGGATGTGCCCGCTAAGGATTGACCGAGCAGGGAAGCTGCTCGGTGGCCTCGTGATGAGGGCTTCAATCCTGAGCGTAGGTGGGCAGGATGTGCCTGCTAAGGATTGACCGAGCAGCTTCCCTGCTCGGTGGCCTCATGAGGAGGGATTCGATCCTTAGCGTAGGTGGGTAGGATGTGCCCGCTAAGGATTGACCGAGCAGGGAAGCTGCTCGCTGGCCTCGTGATGAGGGCTTCGATCCTGAGCGTAGGTGGGCAGGATGTGCCTGCTAAGGATTAACCGAGCAGGAAAGCTGCTCGGTGGCCTCATGATGAGGGATTCGATCCTTAGCATTGGTGGGCAGGATGTGCCCGCTAAGGATTAACCGAGCAGGTAAGCTGCTCGGTGGTCTCGTGAGGAAGGCTTTGATCCTTAGCGTAGGTGGGCAAGATGTGCTCGCTAAGGATTGACCGAGCAAGAAAGCTGCTCGGTGTCCTCGTGATGAGAGCTTCGATCCTTAGCATTGGTGGGCAGGATGTGCCCGCTAAGGATTGACCGAGCAGGGAAGCTGCTCGGCAGCCTCGTGAGGAGGGATTCGATCCTTAGCGTAGGTGGGAAGGATGTGCCCGCTAAGGATTGACCGAGCAGGGAAGCTGCTCGGTGGCCTTGTGAGGAAGGCTTTGATCCTTAGCGTAGCTGGGCAGGATGTGCCCGCTAAGGATTGACCGAGCAGGGAAGCTGCTCGGTGGCCTCATGATGATGGCTTTGATCCTGAGCGTAGGTGAGCAGGATGTGCCCGCTAAGGATTGACCAAGCAGTGAAGCTGCTCGGTGGCCTCATGAGGAGGGTTTTGATCCTTAGCGTAGGTGGGTAGGATGTGCCCGCTAAGGATTGACCGAGCAGGGAAGCTGCTCGGTGGCCTCGTGATGAGGGGTTCGATCCTTAGCGTAGGTGGGTAGGATGTGCCCGCTAAGGATTGATCGAGCAGGGAAGCTGCTCGGTGGCCTCGTGATGAGGGCTTCGATCCTTAGCGTTGGTAGGAAGGATATGCCCGCTAAGGATTGACCAAGCAATGAAGTTGCTCGGTAGCCTCATGAGGAGGGCTTTGATCCTTAGCGTAGGTAGGCAGGATGTGCCCGCTAAGGATTGACTGAGCAGGGAAGCTGCTCGGTGGCCTCATGATGAGGGCTTCGATCCTGAGCGTAGATAGGCAGGATGTGGCCGCTAAGGATTGACCGAGCAGGGAAGCTGCTCGGTGGCCTCATGATGAGGGCTTCGATCCTTAGCGTTGGTGGGCAAGATGTGTGTCATGACCCGAAATATTAGCTCGTGACCGGCACTTAAAATCATGCAACATCTAAAGACGTAACGTAATTCAAGTAAGCTGAAACCCAGAAGTTCAAACCTTTGTAAGAAAATAAAAGATGTGAAGTGTTGAAATAAAGGTATAATGAAATCAAGTTTTCTTAAATGCATAGAAAAGGAACATGAATAATACAAGTGAAATTTACTAGTTTGAAAATATGTTTCGTCTTTTGAAAATTTGGGCAGCACCTCCTTTGTATATTTTGATCCAAAACCACAATACATGATAATAATAAAGGCATCCCCAAGCGGGAGCTAGCTCTTCGCCAAACGGCGGATCCACAACCACGCAAAATATAAATATAAGTATACGACGCCCAACGACGAAGTTCACCACAAAGATAGAGAAATAAGCAAGACATCAAAACCACAAGTAGCGGAAAATCCCTCGCTCTAAGTCTCGTAACCACAAGTCTCACTAAATCTCATTACTTATACAAATACTAGTTTGATTGATGGAGTTAACTAGATACAAGCTGAAATAATAAATACAAGAGTGGGCACGATACAAATGTCCAACCTACCAAGCAAATCACCCAAATATAGCTATATGACAGCAATGCCGCTCCTGATCCGTGCGGTCAACCTGCAAGAACTGTGGCACAACAGGGGTGAGTTGCCAACTCGTGAGTAGAAAACATCAACAAGTAGAAATCGAATAAACAATGACTCCTAGGTCAACTGTATCATAAAGGTAATACTATGATATCTAGGGTGACCGGGTCTGTATATGTGCCAGCACTATAAGTAAATGCCTATCAGCATGTGGATAATATCCAACAATATAATCAATGTATGTATGCATGTAGATCTCGTCCAACCATATAATCAATGTCTGTATGCATGTGGATCTCGTCCACGTGTCAACCAATGACACAACATCATGCATGTAAATATCATAAAAACATATACATGAAAGTATGTGGATATAAATCAACGTGTGTCTCTCGCGACACATCAAAATCATGGAACCTGAGTGCCCAGTATCGACACTCGAAACATCATGAAACCCGTATCCAGCATCGACACATAAATCCTCATATCTCGGGCTCCGTCAGTCCGGATCGGCCCTCGAGCTCCGTCAGTCCGGATCGGCCGATCTCATCTCTCGACTCCGGTCGGTATCCTCCGGATATCCGCCGAGCCCAAATATTATCACCGGTAGGTGGTAGTCCCTCTGCCAGGCTCACCGTCTACTGCACAACAATTCGTTCTCGTCCCGGGGTACCATACCGGGTCCACCATGTACCTGCAATCGGTCTCATCCAGCTCCTCGAATCGGGTATCACTGTCACACGTCTCAGAACCGAGAAAACGCATGGTGGACGCACTGAAATATCATATCAAGAGAAACCGGGTTTTTAAAACAATACATACTTTCTTTTTAAAATAACCACGGTTCTCAAATCCAGAAATCTCATGAAAACAGCATATCTCAATGCGTATAATCGTAAAGCATGATGTATGCGACATATAACAGAAATGTAAGCATATCCGTATATCATGCAACATGGAACAGTAATATGCACATATCGAGGGAAACCGCTCTTTTAAATGAATCCAGTTTTAAAATATATCATGTGGTTCCCAAATTCTCCAAAGTCCAATGCAACATCGTATAAAGGTGCATATGCAATTATAGAAAGTAAATTATGCAAAGAGTCATATCATGATGCAGCAATCCTACCGTGTAGTGACATGGCAATTATTGATGATGAAGTGTGTGAGCCGGTAAATCTGTGTAAGTGTAACATACGCATCATTGATAATGGTGTAGGTATACTAGTACAGGTATATGTAATGCAATGATAGGGACATGAGCGTAACATGAAGTAAATCATATGCAAATGCTGATAGGTATACGTATCTAACATGACTGAGTCGGTGAAGCTAACAATCGGCATCCCGCCTCACAACATCACGTACGGTATAATCCATCGTACGGCATCCTCTGGTCAAGGGTATAGGTCCATCATCAAGTACAACTCATCGCGTACGGTATCCGTCGTACAGCGGCATTAAACAATTTAGGGATCCTATCAACCTATATGACAATGAGGGTATGGACCTAACGTCTCGTACGATCTATCATTCAAGATTCACAACATTATATGTATCTACATAGCTATATCCCAGGTCACATCCATAACAATCTCATATCAGGGGACCGGCAAAGGTATCAATCCTCTCAATCGACTCACATCCGTATACCAACATATCATCAAGTCATCATCTCACATCGTATTTTCTTTTCATCACACCAAGTCAATTTTATATATACATTCTACCTTATTAATTTTGTTTCATGTTACTCTAAAACTACTACTTGTTCTAGTGCAACTACACATCTATACGTCGTGATTCACATTCACTTTTCATATTCCTAAGTTTTCATCTCATATCTCAATATATATATTCAATCACTCACATCTTCTCTAACTATCTCTTTAACCATATCCTTAGTTCCCTAATCTAGGTTTCTACGACTGTATCATATATATCGGTTTCCATCAAGTTGCGGGGGTGCTATACGCCATCCACCCGACTTCCCCCGTAGATATAGATCTTCTCACCTGATCCTTATTTTCCGAAGTCGATGTCGCTACGCTCGACGTTGTCATTCATGTCCACTCGAGGGTACCTACAAATATACACACACTATCGTAAACTGAAATCGTGAATGAAAACCAAACGGCACGCGTATCACGCATAGGTTAAAACCTATGATCTCGCATGCAAGATACTATCAAATAACCCTCGTTGTTGATGTTCAAACGCCACACGAAGGAACACAATAACCAATACCAAATCCCAATTCATTAAAAGCCGCAAAAAGAAATCAGAAACAATGTAAAACACTTCCAGATTTTTCCCTAGGTGAAATTAGCCAATTTTGCATATGGGAAGGGTCTAATTTACTGCAAATGGAGCCATGGACCAAACACGGACTCACCTACCCCTACCCTGGCTGCAATTTGCGGCCAGATTGAATAAATCTGCAGCCAAGTCGAGGAGTTGGGGTCTCGGGTCTTAGGGTTAGCTCCTAGGTGGCCTGCTTGTCTCACTGTGTTTGCTAAATATTTTTTAGGTGTCTCGGGTGATAGCAGATACCAATATATCCTCACAAATTCCACAAAACCCGATATCGGGGATTACTAAAGTTTGCAAAGTAGGGTTTAGTCTCAGGTTTGATCCAGTATACTAACACTACAGGGTTGTATGGCCTCTACTAACCTCAATTACACTTTTGGATTCAAAAATTCCTCAAAACCCTTAACTTGGATTTTCAAACCTCACTAAACATCACATAATCACTTCTAAACATGCAAGGACACTAAGGTGAATGAAAAGCTATACTAATGGTGAAGAAAGTACCTCATTTGGCAACTCAAGAAAATTCTTGAGTTGCCCCAAGTGCTCAAAATCCGATTTTTCTTGGTCCAAGGTGCTTGTGATGAGCTTGTGCATGATTTTTATGAAGTGGAGATGAAGTTTTAATGTGGTTTTGGTGATGTTATGAGGAGGTAGAGGAGGGAGGAGGTAGAGGGCAGCCATGGTGAAGTGAGGAGGGAAAAATGAAGAGAAAAACAATGAAGGGAAAACCAATGACCAAGTCAACACAACCCCTCACCCTCTCTTCTTTCTCATGCCCATCCCTCATTCTTTATTCCTTTTCTTTTCTTTTTTTTTTTTTTTTTAATCTTTTCTCTTCTCATTTTAAAACCAAACCAAGCATGAAGAAATCAAGAAAAGACATGGTAGAAAAGTGTAACAATGTGAAAAATGAGTTGGTGTATGTCACATGCATAAAACAAGTTTAATGCACGATTAGTGATATTTAATAGCGATTAGCGTTAAAATGGAATATAATTAATCATAAGAATTATAATTTGCTTAAATCATATAAAACACCCTCATTTCCGTAATTCCTATAATTTTCCAAATATTTTCCACTTTATCGGTATTTAATTATACCGCATATTAAAATATG
Source organism: Agapanthus africanus (assembly GCA_030015575.1). Taxonomy (NCBI): domain Eukaryota; kingdom Viridiplantae; phylum Streptophyta; class Magnoliopsida; order Asparagales; family Amaryllidaceae; genus Agapanthus; species Agapanthus africanus. The sequence goes on from CM057337.1 coordinate 763,133,602, forward strand.
CACAATATTTATTATTTAATTATAAAAATTCCCAAAAATAATGTTTTATTTTTCTGAAATGTTACAATGTGCCCGCTAAGGATTGACCGAGCAGGGAAGCTGCTCGGTGGCCTCGTGAGGAGGGCTTTTTAGATTTCTTCTTGCCTTCACAGAGCGTCGTTCAATCTCCCTTGACTTGTAAAAAAAATCTGGAAGAGTGACCGTCGCAGACGGCACGTGGCAGAAACGCACAGGCGAGACGAGGCGCTCCAAGATCCGCGTCATTCCGACTTCCATTGACCGCGTATGGGCTCGTGAGGTACGACATGGTTGCCACGCGGCAGTTTTGCATTGGGAAATTTAAGAATATCCCGCGCTTCGCATTGATGCGCGTGCAAATTTCGGCCTTTAAGGATTCTGTTGAAGCTATAAATAGTGAAGGCATGTTGATTTCTTTCATTGTTGCATTTCTGAAAATGGCCAGGCTCATCTACTCCATCAAAAAGATCATCTCCCGCAATGATGTGTACCTCTATGATCAGGAGTGCACAGAGGAGACGTGCCAAACGGTGGTCGAACACATAGAGGACCACTCCAGCCGCCTACTTCCTCGGCGGTCACATTTCCTCTAATTGCTCATGTACGCAATTTGGAGGATGTCCCCAGGTTAGTTCAACGTCTTGTCTCCGCGGCTGCACGACGAAGCGCTCGATAAGCTGCACACGCTCTACGTCCGAGGCCTCATCTCGAAGAACAGACACGACCGATCGGCGGCCCTTTTTTTGGAGTGTTTCTAAAAGAGGCAGATCGCGGACTCTTGCCCGGTGGGGGGAGATCTGGTACTTCCATGGCATCTCGGATCTGTGGGCAATATCAGAGGGAGCGGGATGAAGAGGCTAGGGCTCGGCTGGCAGAGATCTCCTTAGAGTACCATCAGCAGTACTTTCTCGACCCCCTACCCCCTCTGTTGTAATTTTGTAAGGCTGAGGAGCCTATAATATATCTTAATGAATAAAATTCTTTTTTCTAATGTGTTTTGTCTTCTCTTATCCCTTAGCATTTTGTATTTTCTCTCAGAAATAAGTCTAGGGATCTAGGAACCGTGAAAGAGAACAAAATTTATGGAAGAAGTCTCTTATAACTTGGGAGAATTAATAAAAACTACATTGCTTCGAAAAGAAGAAAATACATTCATTTATATAGTTTGAGTTTTTCAGCGTTGTAGGGCCGAAGAAACTTCCGTCCCCCTGCTCTTGTAAGCGGTAGGCTCCACCGAGCAATACTTCGGAAACGAGAAAAGGTCCGTCCCACTTCAGGGAGAACTTGTGCATTCTTTCCTGATCTACGAATTCGTTCTGCCTTAAGACCAAATCTCCTGTCTTGAAGGCATGATGCTAAACTCGAGCGTTATAGTAGCGAGCAGTTTGCTATTGATAAGCGGCGGCTTTGATCTGTGCCCGGTCCCACTTCTCTAGCAAGATGTCCAAATAAGTCTGGAGCGCCGAGGTGTTTACTTCGTCATTGAAGTGTTTGACTCTGTAACTGGGCAGTCCGATCTCTGATGGGACCATTGCCTCGGTACCGTAGCAGAGGCTGAAGAGGGTCTCTCCCTTGGGCTTCTTCTTCGAAGTGCGTAAGGTCCATAACACCCGTGGTAGTTCTTTAACACGGCTGCCCTGCTTTCCTTCTAAACTAGTTTGAAGACCTCGTATGACGTCTCGGTTAGCAACCTTGGCCAGCCCGTTGCATTAAGGATGCGCGACCGCGGCAAACTTCATTAGTATGTGGTATTCATTGCAGAACCCTTTGACTTTGTCGTATTCAAAATTTGTCTCGTGGTCGATAACGATGCACCTTGGGATCCCAAATCGGGAGATTACGTTGTTCTACAGGAATTTGATGGTCGTGGTGGCGTCCGTTTTTCTAATGGGGACAGCCTCAATCCACTTCATGAAATAGTCTACCGCGACAAGGATGTATTTGTTCCCGCCCATACCTAGGGGGAGTAGGCCCACCATGTCTATCCCCCATTGGGCAAACGGTCAGAAGGAGGTGAGGGCTGTTAGCTCGGTAGCTGGAAGACGGGGTATGCTGCCATGGAGTTGATAGCTTTTACATCTTCTGACGAGCTTTTGAGCGTCTCGGTGAATCGTCGGCCAATAGTACCGCTGGAGCAGCATCTTTTGTACCAAAATACGGGCCCCTTGATGCGCTCCACCGACCCCTTCGTGTATCTCACGCAGGACGTAGTCGGCTTCGTGGAGGTCGACGCACCGGAGCAGAGGCTGTGTGTATGACTTTTTGTAAAGGTTTTGTAACAACCCCAAATTTCTTATACAACTTTTGTATACATTTTTTCAAAAAAAATCCATAAAGGGGTATTTATTGCCTGAGCACAAGAGTTAAGTAATTAATTAGCAATTTAATTACAAGAAGGAGCTTGTAGCTCATTGGTAATACCTTGCATTGCTGAACCAAGCCATCAGAGTTCAAATCCCATACCCCACATTATTTTTTTTTTTTTTTAAATTTTATAGAAGCCCAACAGTCCACCTAAGATAACTCCCAAAACTTGAACTGAACCTGAAAATCTAAATATACCAGTGCCTATAACTCGAGACCCCCCACCTCACTGACCCCTGACTCGGACCGACTCGGGCTGGCGCCGCCGGCCGGACTCGACCGGACGGCCGAGTCCCCAACTGGAAAGTTGGGACTCTTGGCCTCCCATACACCCCTGTATACTCTATTTATTTAGATCGGTTCCAAAGACTTTTGAAATCCCCATTTACTCCATATTTTAATGAATTTTAATATATTTTTACATTTTTTTATTTTAAAACCCTTCATCTACCCTAACCCGAGCCTAACCCTATAAATACACCCCCTACCCTCTACCCTCTCACCCCAAAATTTTGAGCCCACTCTCTCAAAATTTCAAGAATCTTGTGCACTTTGAAAACGAGCTCGAGGCGAAGCTCCGACGAATTTCCGGCGAAATCTACGGCGAACGTCCGGCGATCGTTTTAGGAACTACCGGCGACAACACATCGGCGATTCCCCTACCTCCCTCTCACCCTCTTGTATGTCCTAAAATCCGTAAGTCCCTTTTCTATCTCTCTTTTCTATTCTAAAAATACGAATTTACAAAACCCGACAGAATCGGAACAAATCCGATTTCCGATTCAGTTTCTTATAAAATTCTACTTCTCACTAATACAATCATACTTAAACTTACTCATGTTGACTATTAAACACTAATCAAACAAATTGATCAAGTTTCATTACATGAAATGATGGCTATTTCAATTTATCGTATTTTTCACTTAAATACCACATTGTTTCAATTCTACATTTAACTCCATTAAACTTGCTATATCTTTAAGTAGATCACGAGATAACGACCTACCTCCTCACACACTCATATGCAACATAACACGATACAATCGAAAACTTAGAATACGGGAAAACAAACATTTTCATTTAAATACCCTTTACTTAATAAAACCATTTCTAAAAGATTTAGTATTGATACACTTTTTAAATAAATACCACTTATTATGAAAATAGGACAAGGTTGTGAACATCAGTCGTTAATCTAAACCTGACTTTGTGGTGTCTAGGCTAGGCAAGTGAGAAAGGTAACTTTAAAAGGCTCGTCTCACGGTGATTCGTGAACGAATCCCTCCTTTCTTCACTTGTACTTACCTGGCCACAGTTGGCGCTGAAGAGGCGATTTGAGGCATCTCACAACTTGTCGTTTTGGACCAGTTAGGAATAGTCTAGTTGACTTAGGATACCCTAGAACATAGAATACGGAAAATTAACATCTTTGCAAATAAATACTATTTACTTCATAAAACTATTTTCTAAAGGATTTAGTATTTTACAATATTTGCAAAGCGCCGCTACAACCCATTTTGGAGAACCCGTTCGGGATGGTGCGGATTATCACACATTCTCGGGCTTAGTAGTGTGAGATTCAGACCTCCGCAAGGAGCATTCGGTCTCGAAAGATTTAAAATACGACATCTTAAGAAAATGAGATTTTAAGAATATAAAATATATATTAAAATTATTTTTGTATAAATATATGTATATTTATCATTAGAATACCTATTTTGTTATGATATAAATATTCCACTTTTTTCTAAAAATCACAAGAATCAAGTTTACACTAAAATACCATGAATCTCACACAAATCAATATTACAAATAAATACATTTATTCCTGAAATTAGGATATTTCCACTAGAAATATCACAATATAAAATCTACCTTCATTATAACTCTAAAGACGAATAATAAATATTTGAGGTGTATTTTGAAAAAGTATATAAGAGTATTTTTACATAAAACCCCCTCAAGTTCTATAAATTATCCTAGGGACCCTAGTAAACATAGGTTTAAGCGGAACCAATCTCTTGAGCCTCAGGGAGCCGGAGAAGTGGGTGCTTGCCTATTTAAGGTAGACCAATTAATAAAAACAATCAGGACTTCAATTTACTTTGCTAATTGTCTGACTCAGTTTGAGTCTCAGTATAATCTGATTTGAATATGATTCAAGTACAATTTACAATCTTCAATATTACAATTCAACATGAATCCATGAATTCATGAATCCAATTATCAATCTATACAACTTGACTGAACCGAACCATGAATATACATCTATGTACATGATTCTAAAGTTATTCCATTCATATGATTATACAGTTACATCCATTTACTGATATCATGGTTTTGGTCAGTCATCCAAGCATACAATCTATATTACATGACAATTCAAGTAGTAATATAATACAACAATACAATCAAGAAAACACTACGGGGTTTAAGGGGTAGACTAGTACGGAATATGTTAAAGGTGGCACGAGGTGGTCACTTAAGACGTAATTACATCCATGTCGTTGTTCCGTGGTATTATCGACGGAGCCTTGTACTACGGGTTACCAAAGTCCCCGGTGTAAGTGGGACTCCTCTCGTATATACTGGCATCTTCTGTACCAAGCTACAAACAACAGTGTTAACACAACATTAGAATAATATAATACAACTTTAAAAGATATTATGTCTATTCTACTTTCCTCTTATCTTTGGGACTTACCGAGCGACCTGTTCGCTGACGACATTCTATTTCTTTCTTCTTTGAATGTCGTCAGGTGATTTGGACACGTCAGAGATCGAGCCCACTGCTGAAGACTTGGATCAGTTTGCTGAAGACCCAGAGCTTTAGTTTCATTGTAAACATTTCCTTTCAGTACTTTACATTCCTGTTATGCCATTGTTTAGGCATCGCTTTTATTTCAGTTGTATTTACTTTTCATGCATTGTACAAAAGAATGTTAATAAATAAAGTTGTTGTTCAGTTTATATCTCTTGTCTCTTGTGTATTTACTTTTATATTGCTTAGATACGCTTAGCGTATTTACTTCAGAGTAAATACGTAGCGGACCAGTCCCGTCCCCTTCGCCGTACACCGGGAAGCGGGGTGTGACAGGTTTCCATTGCTCCAGAAGAAATGGCGGGCTTTAGCTTGAAGGCAATGTGCTTCCCCTTGGTCTTCTGGAAGTGTACCCTCCTTCATGAACTCTACGAGGGGTTTCCTCCAATCCTGGTCTCCCTCTTAGGTAGTGTATACTTGAAGCGTTGCCTTTTCCATGCTAAGCCGTAGCAATACTTCGAAGAGGATATACCTCTTATTATTGGCCGTATAGGAAGAGGCTAGCTTGCTCAGGGTGTCGGCCTGGGCATTCAGGTGCCGAGGAATATGCTCTACTTGAACTTCGTCGAAACTTTTTCATAGTCTCTTTACATCGGCTAAATACTTCGCCATGAGCGGCTCTCAGGCCACAAAGCACTCGGTCACTTGGCCGACGACTAGGGCGGAATTGCTACAAATTCGGATCGTCTTAAGCCGCACTCCGGAGGCGATTCGCAACCCGGCGAGCAAGGCTTCGTATTCCACGGCGTTGTTTTACGCTTTGAACCCGAGCTTCAAAGAGTACTCCATTTCTGCCTCGGGCCTCGAACGATAAGGCCGGCACCGCTCCCGTCCTCGGTAGAGGATCCATCGACGTAGAAGACCCAGTCGGGGACGGAGTCGGGCACTTCCTCGACCGAAGGTCGGGACCCAGGGACGGGCGCCAACGCTGCTTCCTTGTTGGGGATAGTACACTCGACAACAAAGTCTGTCAGGACTTGCGCTTTGATGGCTTGCCTGGGACAGTATTTGATGTCGAACTGGGATAACTCCCACCTTCATTTCTCCAGACGAATAACTATTCAGGGGAGACAAGAATAGCCCCTATGGGACGCTCGGTGAGGACGAGGATGGTGTGTGCCTGGAAGTAGTGCCGTAGCTTCCTTGAGGCGACGATAAGCGCCAAGACAATCTTTTCTATGGCCGGGTACCTTATTTCCGCTTCTTTAAAGACATGGCTCACGTAGTAGACCGGTTTCTGCACTCCTTCGACTTCTCAAACGAGCACCGAGCCAGCAGCATGATCGGATACCATAAGGTACAGTAACAACTCGTCTCCTTCGATTGGCCGGGTGAGCAGCGGGGGAGTTGCCAGGTGCACTTTGAGTTTCTTGAAAGCATTTTGACACTCTTCCGACCATTCAAACCTTAGGATCTTTCTCAGGGTTTTGAAGAATGGGAGACACTTTTCTCCGAATCTCGACATGAAGTGACTAAGAGTGGCCACTCTCCCCGTGAGTCGCATGTCTCCACGTTGCTCTTTGGCGTGGCCATGTTGAGAATGGCGCCGATCTTCTCCGGGTTAGCTTCGATTCCTCGGTGGGTAACAGTGAACCCGAGGAATTTCCTGCTAGTGACTCTGAACGCACACTTGGCTGGATTCAGCTTCATTTTGTACTTGCAGAGGATGTCGAATGTCTCACGAAGATCCTTGTCATGCTCATCCGATGAGATTGATTTCATGAGCATGTCGTCGACGTAAACCTCCATGCTCCTCCCGATCTGCGGTTTGAACATTTTGTTAACCAGGCGCTGGTATGTAGCCCCGGCATTTTTGAGGCCGAAAGGCATCACTTTGTAGCAATATACCCCCCGGTCCATGGTGAACGCGGTTAGTTCTTCATCTGCCAGGTTCATACGGATCTGGTTCTAGCCGGAGAAAGCGTCCATGAAACTGAGCAATTCGTGGCATGCCGAGCTGTCCACAAGCTGGTCTATCCGAGGGAGGGGATAGTTGTCTTCCGGGAAGACCTTGTTCAAATCTGTGAAGTCGATGCACATGCGCCACTTCCCGCTCGCCTTTTTAACCATGACCACATTCGCCAGCCATTCCGAGTAGACCACATTTCGAATGAAGTTGGCTGCAAGCAACCTACCGACCTCGTTCTCGATCTCCTTTTGTTTGATCGGAGCGAAACTTCGCTTCTTTTGTCTGACGGGTCGGGCCATCGGGTCGACCCCGAGCTTGTGTGATATTACCTTAGGGTCAATCCCGGGTATGTCAGCAGGCTCCCAGGCGAAAACGTCCGAGTTTCCTCGGAGAAAGTGGATCAAGTCTTCGCGTCGGGCTCCCGTCAAAAGGGATCCAATCTGGACAGTTCGTTCCTTGTTCCCCTCGACGAGGGGACCTCTGTTAGTGCATCTACCAGAGCCCCTCGAAATTCCTTCTGTTCATCACGAGTATCCAAGGACCCCTGGAAATCATTTGCGCTTCCGAGGTCGTCGCTTTGCTCTTCAGTGGTAGATGTCGCCGTGAAGCAAATCTTAGCGATTTGCTGGTTCCCGTAAGCCCGGCCTATCCCACCTTGATTCAACGGAAACTTGATCGTGAGGTGGTAGGTCGAGATCTGAGCTCGAAAAGAGTTCAGCGTCGGGCATCCTAAGAGGATGTTGTAGAACGAGGGGATCCTGACGACGATGAATTCCACTAGTACGGTCTTCGTACGGCCCTCTTCCCCAATGTTAGGGAGGAGGGTAACCACTCTCTCGGCCAGGATGGAGTGGTTGGTAAACCCCGACAGGATGTGGGCGGTTGGCCGTAGGTCGGACGGGCCGAGCCCCATACGCTGGAAGCAATCATAGAAAAGGATATCTGCCGAGCTTCCTGAGTCGACCAATATCTTTTGAACCTCGTAGCGGTGGACCCGTGCCGTAATCACGAAGGGGTCGTTGTGAGGCAAGGATATACCATGGAGGTCTTCATCAGTGAAGGTGATGGGATCGGCGGTCCTGCATTTCTTCCGGGGCTGGTCGCTTATTCCTTCTACGGGTAGGAGGCGGCGAATCTCGCCAGCCCCATATGCACACCCCGAAGAAACGGCCATGATTTGGTCGATCGTTAATTCGCCGGGAGGGGGATGGTTGTCGTGCTCCCTATCTGCCTGTCGTTTTTCCCGCAGGTATTTCGCCAGGTGGCCTAAGAGGATCAACTCCTCGGAATAGTCGCGGAGTTGTTTGTAGTTCTCGGTCGGGTGTCCCTGCGACCTATGGAAGGCTCAGTACAGGCCCCGGGTCCATTTAACCGCTCTATTGGTGACCGGAGGGAGCTTGAAGAATCGCTCGCCCTTCGCGATCCTTGCAGAGAGGGCGTGGATGGCATTTGGTGGGGGGGTAGATCCGTCCGCGCCTCCATTGTGGGGAAGGCGGCGGCTTATGCTAGGATCGCCACGGTCTGCGCTCGCCATGTAGTCGAGAGCGGAAGATCAACTTTCGATGGGTGGAAAAATTTACGTTTCCTACAGACGGCGCCAACTGATGAAGGTTTGGATCTCCTTCAGATGTTGTCCTCCGTCGATCTGTCGCGAGTGTTGGTGAACGGCTGAGATCAGTGTTGAGAGTTGCCTCCTTGAGCGTGTGGATCTCAGTGGGCTTGTTTTGAGGCGAAGCCGAGCTATCTGCAAAAGAAGTCCCGGGGTGGTTGTACCACCGTGGACCCTCCGACGATCAAGTTATCCAAGAAATTTAGGCAGAATAGCGGCTTATTGGAATAAAATTTCGTTACCTGAGCCGTCTGAGAGAGGGGTTTTTATAGTGGTCGCTTGGAGCGAGCTAGCGCGAGATCTTCGCCATCGGTTATGCCCCTGACGTTACGCCTGCGTGAATGACGGGATTCTCCCATTAATGACGAGATACGCTCGTTAATGGCGGGATACAACGACATGGAACGCGGGATGTTGGGTGGCGGATATCTTGCTTCTGGCGAGATATGCGGAGCCACGGCGGAGACGCTTGGGTTATGCGTCCTTGGTTGCTCGGTAGAATCGGGGAGGCTTAACTCAGCAGGAGGCTCGGAGGCGAGCGGGAGGCCGATAAAGCTCGTGATAGCTCGGAGGCGAGCAAGGACGGCTGAGGAAGCTCAGCATGTAGGAGGGCTCGGAGGCGAGCCAATGGTTATTTGTATGGCGACCATAGGAGTATTCAGGGATCCATCAAAGGTCAGGTCATGCCTCAGGACGATAACCCAGGGGACACCTCCAATGTGTGGTGTTTGCCATGTTTCCGTGAGCCTCTGGACAGGTCATCTACCACGTGTCATGATCTGGAGAGTTCCCACTTATGAGCATCTTCATACAAAGATTTTGGAAACCATCCACTCTGTCTCCAACTTGATGCATAGGGGACAGGTGAGAATATCTAGGTTGTAAGTACATTTTTTATTATTTTTATTATTGCAATATTTTTCTTTATTAATTGATTTGCTTTTCAAGTCATGAGTAGCGAGTTTTATATCTAGTGTTAGATAAAACTACATATAGAATTGGTGTCATGCTTTAAAAATAATGTTTTTCTTTTGTGATCCTATCGACAACTTCTTAAATAATAAAATTCTTACCTTTGCATTAACATTACCGATAAACTAGATGAAAATTCATTATTGACAATCATGAGATTTTATCGGGGGAAATGATGGCGAGGGAGGATTTTTATTATTTGGAGTTGATCTAATTAATTTAGGATTAATTCTGACCAACCGATAAAGCCAGACTCATGATTAACAATCATGGCATCTATCTAGGGGAAGGTTTTAGATCAAACTAATTCTAGATTAATTAGTATATAATCTTCAAAACTCTTATTTTCCTCATTCATTATTGATTGATAGGGTTTTTTTGGAGGTTCATATAAGTGATGTTTATGTATGTTTGATAATTTATTAGGATGTACACGAATGTCTTACTCTTCTAATAGTTGACAGATACTTGTTTGAAGGAAGAAACAAAGAAAAGAAATCATACAATTTAAATTCATCATGAATAGATTCAGTGGATTCGAAATCCTAGGTGTTTACAAATGAGCTATAGCTCAGTTGGTATGGTCACTTCTCCTCTTGGGGATAGTGCAGAGTTCAAACCCTAGCAACCTAGAAGGGAAAGTTGCCACAAATTAATACTTTCGTACAAATTCATCGGTTCTCGAAGTGTTTGTGCGTGCTTGTGTGTGGGTGTGTTATATGCATAGGTTAGAGCTTACGGGCCACTGCAAAAAGAAAAAAGAAACCCTAGATATTTTCCTTAATTTAACTCCCTTTATAACTCTTGCACTTAATTTAATTACTTTAATTTTTACCTTTAAATAATTAGTATAATTTTGCCTGTAAAAATATATTTTTAATTCGTTTAAATCTAACTAAGATTATCATCTTCCCTGCCGATCGATCCACAAGTGCTATAATTGAAAATCATAACCTTGCCGTATAATTGGGACCGCTTTTAATAACCCATCAAGTTTTTGGGAAAAATACAAATTTAAAAGACTCACTTACTAAATTGCTATTTAAGACATAAATCTAATTTGTATTAATATGTATGGCATGTGCCAAACACTGGTCCAAAATATAATAGGACATCAAATAAAACGGTGCGGTGAGATATTGGCTTAAGTTCCTTCCCCGCATTAATTACCTTAGATTATTGTGTATGAAATTTTGTTTGCACGGTCATTACTCATTAATATCTAGAAGAAGGGACATAGCTTATGATGTATGTGTGCATGTAATGTTGCCTGGTACGATAGTAATTAAAATGATATGATAACTTAAAGCCATCGAATGCGCATATATATGCTCTATCTGCTTCGCATTCTATCTGTTGAAATATCCTAAAGGAGTTTAGCATGTGAAAAATTTTGGGTTCCCTGCAACATTTTAATTTATATATAACCTCTCTAAATCCTTGTATTTGCATATACTTCCTTCAAATCATTAAACTGTTATAAGAATAAACCTTTTTTTTATGGAAATTTACTCCAAGCTTCACTGTTTCGAGTCACAATTCTTTGTTTATTTAATTAAAAACCAATTTCATATTATTTCCAATTTATTTCAAGGTTTATTAATTTTTCAGTAATTGCGCGTGCGCATATATTAGTTTTCATTGAATTGTCTTAGCTTTATATTGTTTTTTTTTATATCCGTGCAATCTTCTGTATTTATAAATATCCTCCTCTAATCTTTGTATTTTTATATACACAATTAGTATTTACTTAAAACTTCATCCTTTCAGGTTGCAATAAGATACTTAGTCTATTTAGTACAAAAATGGAAAATGAATATTATGTCTGTTTTTTTAGTGTCTTATGAGTATTTAGTAATTGTCTTAGTTTGTACAAGTTTATCATTTTTATCGTCCATTTCACTATATCATCTTCATTTTGCTTATATACAACTACAATTATAAAGCTTTGAGTGGTAAATTTGTAGATTAAGTTCAATTAAATATAAGTGATATATAGTGTTTAGCAATGAAAATAAAATAATAAGTTGAAAATTGTTAAATGAATGTAATAGGCTCTGCATTAACTAAATCAATGTTTGCTTTCTGCGCATCGATTCTGACAGAGAAGGAATTTTTTGAATCAACATATAAAATATGAGGAGATTTGAGGGGTGTAGGTGTATAAAAATATAAAGATTATAAATAGAAAAGATTAAAGGAGGTTTACGAAAAAATCCATTAATTTAGCACTTTTCATCGTCCATTTCTCTTTATCATATTAATTTTGCTTAAATATGACCTTAATTATGAATATTCGATGATAAATTTGAAGATTAAGTTTGAAAGAACATTTGCATCAGGGTTGAACGGTAAAAATAATAGATTAAATTACAAAATTATAGCATAATTAAGTATTACATACTTAACATTAATTAGCCTAATTCTCTTATGTACATCTACTCTGACAACAAAGAAATTCTATGTAACAAAATATAAGATTTTAGGAGGGTATCCAGCATACATAGAAATATGAAAGATTTTAGGGGTATAAACAAAAAAAAAAAACAATTTCCTCATGAGCTCGTTTAGAATATTCTGATCCAGTTCAATGGCCTAGTAAAACTAGAGAGCGCTCTAGCAAGATCCTCACGGACAGAAAAAATTGTAGTCAATTTGGTGTGATCGACTCATATTACTTCTTCGATCTGAACCAAAAATATTCTTATAGATTTTATATAAAAGAAATAAATCTTTTTCCCTTGCTCGTGAGATTTTTTTCAATGTAAAACATGAATCATAGTTTAAGGAAGAGAAAGAGTCTCTCAACTTGCAAGACAAAGGAACCTGTACTTATACTCGATCATATAGTTTGAGCTTCTAGAATATAGTGTTTTTTTAGCAAATTATGAGAATATATTGAATTGCCTCTAAACTATAATTACCTTAATGGGCGGGGTCTTTTCAGGGTATATTTTTTTATCACTATCTAATTGCTACTAAGGAGTTTTGTTCAAAAATAAGAAAAATAAACTGAGCTGTCCGTTCTTCTTCAAATAAAAGTTGATTTTAAGCTAAAGTAAATAAGATTAAGATTTGAATGGTTTGTTACAAATATAAGAAAAATTTTGATTCTCAAATCCATAGAATATATAATAGCTTATAAATGCGTGCATGACATATGTAAATATTTGTGCTTGATTTTAGCAGATATAATTTTTTCCCCAATACCCGGATTCGTAAATGCAAATTGTAATTTACATATTTGTATAGCATCTACAAACAACTATCAGGTTCAGATATGGTAACATATTTGTTGAGATTTGTGTTGGAATAATCCCATATTTGAAAAACTATAAGAGACACATGAGTAATATACAAATAGGCTCAAGTCTATTTTGATGGACCATATCTATATTGAAAACCCATGTACACTCATAAAAATAAAATTATTTCATTGTCACATGTATTAAAATTAACAATATGCATCTCTGCTTTGTATCCGATCCGGTTACATTCGCTTGGAGTAGAAAGAGAATCAAAGGCATATTGACTTGTTTTTTTTTACTTAAACGAAATCTAAGAGCTTTCATTAAAGAGATTTAACGAAACTACAAAAAAATGAAAAGGGTAGCGATATTGCCAAACCTTAAATTGATATATCCACACCAAAAATTATGTATGGACAAAATTAACCCGAACTACAACATCCTTTAATTATGTTGTTGGTTTAATTTACTAAAGCACCTCATCGATAACTTAAAAAATACTTCTCTCTAGCATCCCAACTGCAACATATTAATACATTTTTTTAGATAATTTGGTCGGAAGTGCAAATTTTTTCCAAATGCAAGGAATATTTTTGATAGACCATAATATTTTGCTTGGAATATTTTGCTCCAATATCCATGAGTACCGCCACTTTCCAAAAGGCAGAGTTAGATTTTTCATATATATAATGGTTTTAACATACTACTTAAACATAACAGAATATATCCAAATGATGCAATTTTAACTCCAAAAACTTAGCAGAATAGTTAACAAACTACTACAAAAAAATTGACATATAACATGCCTATGTGAATATACCTTTGTTCTACAAATCAATTTTCCTGGTTTTACCAACTATTACAAATCAATGCATGTTCCTTGATATATATTCACTAAGGTAAAGGCCATAAAAATTGAGAGGGAGAGAATGGGTCCAGTGGGATCAGAGGAAGAGAGGTCGAGGCGACATCGCAGCCGGTTCGGGATCGCAATTGCACGGGGAGGAGGGGTTTGGGAAAATAAGAAGGTTTTTAATATTAATTCATTGCTATGGTTAGAAGTATTTTTTAAGATATTAATTCATAGAGATAATTTCAATGCTGGTATTTTAGTAAATTAAACCAACAGTATAATTAAAGGCTGTTATAGTTGGGGTAATTTTGACCATACACAATTTTTGGTGTTTTTCTTTTATCAATTTAAGGTTTGTTAATATCTTTACCCAAGGAAAAAGCATATTGACTCATTTTTCCGACTTAAACCAAAGAAAGCTAAAAGCCACGTGTTTTTCATTAAAGGTGTTTTAATGAAACTATAAGAAAAGGAAAAAACACATGGAAATATGCAGAAGGTTAGGGAACAAATCCTGTACAAACCAAGTCCGAGAATCCGAAAAACAAACCCCATACAAAACCAAATGAATCCATCACATCAGATGACACAAACATAAATAAGCGTTAGGGTAGCTAGATCCGTCAGAGTATGTCCAAAACCATGTCCCGACGCTAATTATGCATCTGTTCACATCTCCTCTTCCTGCAGTCCCGATCCTTCCCCTCTTCTCAAGATCCTAGCCATGTAGGTCCCACAGTCGTCAAAGCTCTCTGGTATATGTATCCTCACTCTCTTTCGCAGTCCCGATCCTTCCCCTCTTCTCAAGAATCGAGGGATGCCAGCAGGCGGGATGCCGAGGCGGCACTTCAGGCGGCGGAGGTTGCCGAGATTCGGGCTAGGAAAGCGGTGACTGATTACAATGGGTCAGACCAGTTTTACGTCGACCTCTGCGAGGCCTCCGCCATTGCATGAAACAAAGCTTTTGATGCCGTCAAGGAGCAGTTTCCAGAGTTTGCCGATGGTGAGCTCCGTGCTCGGGTCCCACTTTTGGTGGCCATGCCTCCGGCCGACGGTGATGAAGGAGGTGAGGCCTAGGCGGGGCTTGCGGCTCGAACTTTTTGGCTTTTCCTCCTCTCTCTTTTGTAAGCCTACGGGTAATTTGATAAGGCTAAGGAGCCCACAATACCCTTGTAAAGACTTTTGGCTTTGTGAATAAAACTTTTTGCAGTCGTATTTGCACGCGTATTTTCCTTTGTTAGTAAACACTTTTATTTGCACAGTACTGCCTTCATTTTATATCGGTTATTCGTCTAGCGGTCACACGTCAAGTTGCATCTGTTCATTTTCCAAGTGTGCAAAGACCGGCGGGACGACGGTATCTCCATGGTCCCGAAGTCGAGGTGGAGATTGTTCAGACGTAAATAGACCGGATGCCTCTTGGTGAGGGCTTTTTGTTCCTTAGTCATGTGATGGGCAGGAGGCCGCCCACTGGGGATCCGCCGAGCAGGAAGAAACTCGGCGCCCTCGAGCTGAAGGCTTCAGATCTTCAGCGTCCGATGGACAGGAGGATGCCCGCTGGGAACGCGCTGAGCAGGAAGGGGCTCGGCGGCCTTACGATAAGGGCTTAGGATCCTCGGCGTCTGGTAGGCAGGAGATTTCCCGCTGGGGATGCGCCGAACAGGGTAGCTACCCGGTGCCTCATGGTGAGGGCTTTGATCCCTGGTGTGTTGGGGTAGGGAACTACCAGCCAGGAATAACCGAGCAAGGGCGGGCCCGGTTGCCTCTTTCGAGAGCTTTTGATCCTTAGCGCGGGAAGGGCCGTAAGTGGCCTACCAAGGATGGGCCGAGCAGGGTAGCTGCCCGGTGCCTCATTGCGAGGGCTTTGATCCCTGGTGTGTTGGGGTAGGGAGCTGCCAGCTAGGGATAACCAAGCAAGGGCGAGCCCGGTTGCCTCTTTCGAGGGCTTTTGATCCCTAGCGCGGGAGGGGCCGTAAGTGGCCTACTAAGGACGGGCCGATCAAGGTTACTGCCCGGTGCCTCATGGCGAGGGCTTTGATCCCTGGTTTGTTGGGGTAGGGAGCTACCAGCCAGGGATAACCGAGCAAGGGCGGGCCTGGTTGCCTCTTACGAGGGCTTCTGATCCTTAAGGACGGGCCGGGCAGGGTTACTGCCCGGTGCCTCTTGGCGAGGGCTTTGATCCCTGGTGTGTTGAGGTAGGGAGCTACCAGCCAGGGATAACCGAGCAAGGGCGGGCCTGGTTGCCTCTTTCGAGAGATTTTGATCCTTAGCGCGGGAGGGGCCGTAAGTGGCCTACTAAGGACGGGCCGAGCAGGGTTACTGCCCGGTGCCTCTTGGCGAGGGCTTTGATCCTTAAGGATGGCCGAGCAGGGTTTCTGCCCGGTGCCTCTTGGCTAGGGCTTTGATCCCTGGCGTTGTGGGGTAGGGAACTACCATCCAGGGATAGCCGAGCAAGGTAGCCGCTCGGCTGCCTCTTGGTGAGGGCTTTCATCCGTGGCGTTGTGGGGTAGGGGAGATACCAGCCAGGGATAGCCGAGCGGGGTAGCCGCTCGGCTGCCTCTTAGTGAGGGCTTTGATCCCTGGCGTTGTGGGGTAGGGGAGCTACCAGCCAGGGATAGCCGAGCGGGGTAGCCGCTCGGGTGCTTCTTAGTGAGGGCTTTGATCTCTGGCGTTGTGGGGTAGGGGAGCTACCAGCCAGGGATAGCCGAGCGGGGTAGCCACTCGGCTGCCTCTTGGTGAGGGCTTAGATCCCGGGCGTTGCGAGGTAGGGAGCTACCAGCCAAGGATAGTCGAGCGGGTAGCCGCTTGGCTGCCTCTTAGTGAGGGCTTTGATCCCTGGCATTGTGGGATAGGGGAGCTACCGGCCAGGGATAGCCGAGCGGGGTAACCGCTCGGCTGCCTCTTGGTGAGGGCTTAGATCCCGAGCGTTGCGAGGTAGGGAGCTACCATCTAGGGATAGCCAAGCAGGGTAGCTGCACGGCTGCCTCTTGATGAGTGCTTCGATCCCTGGCACTACGAGGTAGGGAACTACCAGCCAGGGATAACCGAGCAGGATAGCTGCTCGGCTGCCTCTTGGTGAGGGCTTCGATCCCTGACGCTGCGAAGTAGGGAACTACCAGCCAGGGATAGCCGAGCAGGGTAGCCGCTCGGCTGCCTCTTATTAAGGGCTTCGATCCTTGGCGCTGCGAGGTAGGGAACTACCAGCTAGGGATAGCCGAGCAGGGTAGCCGCTCGGCTACCTTTTGGCGAAGGCTTCGATCCCTGGCGCTGCGAGGTAGGGAACTACCAGCCAGGGATAGCCGAGCAGGGTAGCCGCTCGGCTGCCTCTTGATGTGGGATTCGATCCCTAGCGCTGCGAGGTAGGGAACTACCAACTAGGTATAGCCGAGCAGGATAGCCGCTCGGCTGCCTCTTGGCGAGGACTTCGATCCCTGGTGCTGCGAGGTAGGGAACTACCAGCCAGGGATAGCCGAGCAGGGTAGCCGCTTGGTTGCCTCTTGATGAGAGCTTCGATCCCTGGCGTTGCGAGGTAGGGAACTACCAACCATGGATAGCCGAGCAGGGTAGCCGCTCGGCTGTCTCTTGATGACGGCTTCGATCCTTAGCGCTGGAGGAGCCGTAAGAGGCCTGCTAAGGACAGGGCCGAGCATGGTAGCTGCTCGGTGCCTCTTGACGAGAGCTTTGATCTCTGGTGTGTTGGGGTAGGGAGCTACCAGCCAGGGATAACCGAGTAAGGTAGCCGCTCGGCTGCCTCTTGGTGAAGGTTTTGATCTCCAGCATTATGGGGTAGGGAGCTACCGGCTAAGGATAGCCGAGCAGGGTAGCCACTCGGCTGTCTCTTGGCGAGGGCTTTGATCCCTGGTGTTGCGTGGTAGGGAACTACCAGCCAAGGATAGCCGAGCAGGGTAGCCGCTCGGCTGCCTCTTGGCGAGGGCTTTGATCACAAAGACAGAACTCCTCTTTTTGCAATGTTCTAGCGTTCCCTTCTTGTTATTTGAATGGAAAGGACTTTTTAGAAAAGTTTACATCATCTTTTTGAAAGGAGAGGTACACACTCGTAGGCATTGATTTCACTGGTACAGTTTGAGCTTCTCGGCTTTGTAAGGCCACGGAAACTTGCGTCCGTCCGCATCCTGCAAGCGGTAGGCCCCGCCGTACTTCGGAGACGAGAAAAGGACCGTCCCATTTTGGGGAAAACTTGTACGGCCTGCCTTGATCGATGAACTCGTTTCGCCGTAGGACTAGATCTCCGGTCCTGAAGGAGCGACGCTTGCCCCGTACATTGTAGTATCGGGCAGTTTGCTGCTGATAGATGGCAGCCCTGATCTGAGCCTAGTCTCATTTCTCCAACAAGATGTACAGATTGGTCCGTAGTGCCGTAGTGTTTGCTTTGTCGTCGAAGTGTTCGACCCGATGACTGGGTAGCCCGATCTCCGCTGGGACCATTGCCTCGGTCCCGTAGCAGAGGCTGAAAGGGGTTTCCCCGGTGGAGGACTTCTTTGACGTGCGCAAGGCCCATAAGACCCGAGATAGTTCCTCGACCCAACTGCCTTGGCGTCCTTCTAGGCGGGTCCGGAGACCTCGGAGGATGTCCCGGTTAGCAACTTCGGCCTACCCGTTGCATTGGGGATGTGCGACCGCGGCAAATTTCATGAGGATATGGTATTCATTGCAGAAATCCTTCACTTTCTCGTTTTCGAAGTTCGTCCCGTGGTCGGTGATGATACACCTCAGGATACCGAACCGGAGTATCAGGTTGTTCTGCAGGAACTTGATGGTCGTGGTGGCATCCGGTTTCCTGATGGGGACGGCCTCGATCCACTTCGTGAAGTAATCTACTGCGACAAGGACATATTTGTGCCCGCCTGCACCGGTAGGGAACTGGCCTATCATGTCCAATCCCCACTGGGCGAACGGCCAGGGGGAGGTTAAAGCGGTCAGCTCGGTAGCCGGAAGGCGAGGTTTGCTTCCGTGGAGTTGGCAACTTTTGCATCTCCTGACGAGCTTCTGGGCGTCTTCGTGAACAGTTGGCGAGTAGTACCCCTGGAGCAATGCCTTCTGGATTAAGGTTCAGGCCCCTTGGTGCACGCCGCCGACCCCTTTATGGATTTCACGGAGGATGTAGTCGGCTTCGTGGGGGTCGACGCACCGGAGTAGGGGCTGAGTGAAGGATTTCTTGTAAAGGTTCCCATTGCTCCAAACGAAGTGGCGGGCTTTGGCCCGGAGACGGCGGGCTGCTCCCCGATCTTCTGGGAGCGCACCGTCCCTTAGGAATTCCACGAAGGGCTTCCTCCAGTCTTGATCATCTTCCTGCGCCGTATATACATGAAGTATTGTCGCTCCGTCTTCCACGCTGGGCCGTGGCAAGGTCTCGAAGAGGATAGATCGCTTGTTGTTGGCTGAGTAGGATGAAGCCAGCTTTCTCAGGGCGTCGGCTTGGGCATTGAGCTGCCTGGGTATTTGCTCTACTTGGACTTCGTCAAAGTTCTTCCGAAATTTTCTTACTTCGGCCAGATACTTCACCATTAGAGGTTCCCGAGCCTCGAAGTGGCCGGTCACTTGGCTGACGACTAGGGCCGAGTCACTGTGGATTCGAATTGTTTTCAGCCCCAGCCCGGAGGCCATGCACAGTCCAGCCAGCAGGGCCTCATACTCTGCCGTGTTGTTTGGGGCCTTGAATTCGAGCTTTAGAGAGTACTCTATTTCTGCCTCGTTCGGGCCCCAAATGATGAGGCCAGCACCACAACCTTCCTCGGTTGAAGACCCGTCGACGTAAATGACCCACTCAGGGACTAAGTTGGGCCTCCCTACGATTGGGTGTACAGCTGCGAGGGTCGGCGTGGACTCCGGTTCCTTACTGGGGATGGTGCATTCGACGATAAAATCGACCAGGGCCTCTGCTTTGATGACCTGCCTTGGGCGATATTTTATGTCGAATTGGGATAGCTCCCACCTCCACTTCTCTAGGCGGCCCGAGGATTCCGGTGATGCGAGGATAGCCCCCAGCGGGCGCTCGGTAAGAACGAGGATGGTGTGTGCCTGGAAGTAGTACCGTAGCTTCCTTAAGGCCACAATGAGTGCCAAGATGATCTTCTCTATGGCTGGATACCTCATTTCTGCGTCTTTGAAGACGTGGCTCACGTAGTATACCGGCTTCTGCACTCCGTCGACCTCCCGGACGAGCACAGAGCCTGCTGCTTGGTCGGATACCGCCAGATACAATGATAGCTCGTCTCCTTCAACTGGTCGGGTGAGCAGCGGTGGCGTCGCAAGGTGCCTTTTTAATTGGTCAAAGGCGGTCTAGCACTCTTCTGACCACTCGAACCTCGGGATTTTCCTTAGAGCTTTGAAGAATAGGAGGCACTTTTCCCCAGACCTCGACATGAAGCGGCTCAGAGTGGCTACCCGCCCTGTCAGTCGCACGATCTCGACGTTGGTCTTGGACGCGTTCATGTTGAGGATAGCGTCGATTTTTTCCGGGTTAGCCTCGATCCCACGGTGGGTGACCATGAAGCCGAGGAACTTTCCCCCGGTGACCCCGAATGCACACTTGGCGGGGTTCAGCTTCATCTTGAACTTGCGGAGTCCTCGAAGGCCTCGCCCAGGTCCTTGGCGTGGTCAGTTGACGAGACTGATTTGACGAGCATATCGTCAACGCAAACTTTTATGTTCCTGCCAATCTGTGGTTTGAACTTGCGGTTGACCAATCGTTGGTACGTAGCTCCGGCGTTCTTGAGGCCGAAGGGCATCACCTTGTAGTAGTATACCCCCAGGTCCGTTGTGAATGCGGTAAGGTCTTCGTCTGCCGGATTCATACGGATCTGATTGTAGCCGGAGAAGGCATCCATGAAGCTCAATAGCTCGTGGCCTTCCGAGCTGTCGACGAGCTGGTATACCCGAGGTAGGGGATAATTGTCCTTGGGGCAGGCCTTATTGAGGTCGGTGAAATCGATGCACATGCGCGATTTCCCACTCGACATCTTGACCAGGACTACGTTCGCTAGCCATTCCGAATAGGGCACATTCCGAATGAAGTTGGCAGCGAGGAGCCGATCTACCTCGTCCTCAATAGCCTTCTGTTTGACCGGGACGAAGCTTCGCTTTTTCTGTCTGACGGGTCGGGCCGTAGGATCTACCCCAAGCTTGTGAGATATACCTTTGGGGTCGATCCTAGGCATGTCAGCAGGCGCACAGGAAAACACGTCGTAGTTATTCCTGAGGAAGTGAACCAGGTCGTCTCGCTGAGTTCCTGTCAGAAGCGATCTGATCTGGACGATCTTTTCTTCGTCCCCTTCTACCAGGGGGACCTCTGTCAGTGGTTCGACCGAGGTTCCTCGGACCTCTTTTTGCTCGTCTCGAATGTCCAGAGAACCCCTGATGTCGCCTTCACCCTCGACATCGTCGGTCAGCTGCTCAGACGAAGATGTCGCTGTGAAGCATACCTTTGCAATCCGTTGGTCCTTATAGACCCGACCTATCCCTCCCTGATCGAAAGGGAACTTCATCGCTAGGTGGTAGGTCGATATCTAGGCTCGAAAGGAGTTCAGCGTCGGGATGCCGAGGAGGATGTTGTAGGACGATGGGAATATTGCTACGATGAATTCCATAGGCATTGTTCGCGTGCGGCCGGCCTCCCCGACGTTAAACTGCAGAGTGGCTACCCCTTCCGCCGGGATGGAGTGGTTGGTGAATCCTGAAAGGACGTGGGAGGTCGGCCTTAGGTCTGCTGGGGTCAGCCCCATGCGCAGAAAGCAGTCGTAGAAGAGAATGTCCGCCGAGCTACCTGAGTCGACCAGTATCATGTGCACCTCGTATTGGTGGACCCGAGCCGTAATCACCAGAGAGTCGTTGTGGGGCAGGGATATGCCGTGGAAGTCCCCGTCGTCAAAAATGATTGGCTCGGTCTCCCTGGCCTTCATCCTCGGGCGGCTGTCAGCCTCCACGGTTGGCGCGATGCATTGAGTCCCGTAGGAGCTCGACGGACCCCCTGCTGACATGACCATGATTTTTGATAAGCATCAGTTCCTTTCAGTGAGGTTCCTTATGCCCTCCGGTGAGGTTGTTTTTGAGCTGACGTGGCGAGTCTCGCGTGCGCGACCCCGTCGAGGGAGGGGGTGCCGGTCATGCCTGCGAACAGGCGAGCTGACTGCCGCCGCCTCGGGAAGGACAAGGGTGCGACGAGACTCGGGGCGAAGCTCTCTGGCGTAAGACCTCGGAGCCAAATGAAGCGGTGCCCACCGGGTTCTTGAATATATCAGCCCGGAGGACCTGCGGCTGTTGGAAACAGTGAGGCGACGATCGGCTGGGCCTGCACGAGCGGAGCCTTCTCTCCCTCTGTAGGGGTCCCGGTCCCGAGGCGGGGAAGAGGCGACCTAGGGATCTTGCCCTACCGTTTGGATGCGGATGAGCGCCTCCATGAGGGACGTGAGTCGGTCTATCCGGCTGGTAAGGGCATTGATGGCATTCGGCGGAGGAGGTTCGTCCGCGCCTCCGTTGAGGGGGAGGCGGCGGCTAGTGCTTAGATCGTCGTGATGATCGCTCGCTATTAGATTGAGATCGGAAGGTGAAATTTTATTTTTGTGGAATCAAGTGTTCCCATAGACGGCGCCAGCTGGCGCGGGTCGAATCGCGCCAAGATGTTACCTTCCGTTAATCTGCTGACGGCGGCGATGGACGGCTAAGATTGGATCTGGAGGCAGGCTCCTGGAGCGTGTGGATCTCAATGGGTTTGAGGTTGTTGTTGCCGAGCTACCTGCAAGGAAGTCCCGGGGTAGTTGTACCACCGAGGACCCTTCGACGGTCAAGTTAGAGAGGAAATCCGAGCAGAGTAACGGCTTAGTGGAGTAAAAATAGCTTACTTGAATCGTCTGAAGAAGGGGTTTATATAGCGGTAGAAGCAGGCAGGGCAGGCGCGAGAATCGCGTCGGCCGTTACGCTCCCGACATCACGCCCGCGTGATGAACGGGATCTCCCATTAATGGCGAGACAGGCTCGTTAATGGGGGATCGTGATGGCGTGGAATGTGGGATGTGGCCGGCGGATATCTCGCGCATGGCGAGATTTGCGGGATGGCAGTTGCGCCTGTGAGCAGTGTCGTTGGTCGGTCGATGAGACTGAGGAAGATGACCTCGGCAAGAGAGCTCACGGACGAGCGGGAGAGCCGAGGTATCTTGGTTCTGCGGTAGCCCGGAGACGAGCTGGGAGGCCGAGGAAGCCAATTGTACAGGGGGCTCGGAGGTGAGCCAGCGTTTGTTCATAGGACGGGCATAGGAGTGGTCTGGTCGGCCACTGTAGGTCATTTCTTGTGAGCCCTAGGACACGTCATCTGCCACGTGTCATGATCTGGGAGATCACCGATATCGAGCATCATCAGTGACCAATTGCAATATGTGGTGAGCCCCACAAAGCCCCCATGATAAAACCGTGAGTGAACCGTGACCCAAAGCTGCGTAAGCAAAAATTGGGTCACGGTTCTGACCGTGAAAAAAATGAGAAATGTTCACGGTTCTAACAGTGAATATATCTTAGCGAGAAAAGTTAAAAAGTCGGTTAGTTGATGGGCCCAAGGATTTTGTTCACAGTCCTAACCGTGAACATAACCAGTTTTGGATCACGGTTAAAACCGTGAACAAAACTTGCAACCATGATCCAAAACACTGACCTGCTCCAGATATCAGTATCTGGAGCAGCCTTTTGTTCATGGTTGTAACCATGACCAAATGTCTTTAGTCACGGTTACAACCATGACCAATATTTTTTTTAAATAATTAAATTTTCCGTGTCCCACACGAATTAATTTCAATCATAACCAGCAATATATAATTTCCATTCACAAGCAGCAATATATAATTTTCATTCAAGCAATATACTCAAATCTCACGCAATATACTATAATCAAAATAATAAAAATAATAAACTCCGGATAGCAGGCAAACATAAACAAAAATATATATACAATCAATATGATCAAAATTCCACTAATGAACAACAAGTCAAAAAATATATGTGTCAAAAAATCGTACAATATGATCAATACTCTACTAATAAAAAAATGTATGTGTCAACAAATAAAAAAAAATAGAACTAATGCTTTTGGGACGACGATCCACCTCCATGGTCCCATGGTCTAAAGAATGCGCTCAACTCATTCCGTATGGCGTGTTGGACGGAATTAGGGTGCGGCTGCCTCATATCTCGGATCTTCGCCCTAAGCTCATGCTGCTCATGCTGTGTCTCCTAAAGCTCCTGCCGCGTCTCCTGCTGCGTTTGATGCTGCTGTTCCACCTGCTCGTAGAGTCGTTGGATCTTCTCCTATGATGCAGCTACCGCATCCGTCCGTGTACTCATGTGCAGTCGAACGCCTATCAAAAAATTGATATGCCCCGGGACCAACCCTACGCTCATACCCACCGTGATGCCCGCCGGATATCGAATCCCGGACAGGGACAATGGCGGTTATCGAGTCGCCGGGGCCAAGTCCCAAGCCGTCCGTCTGCTCCTGAAACTGGGTCTGTATGTATGTATTTATGTATGTATACACAGGTGCTAACTTACAATACGTAATCAACTTGTTTATATGAAACTTACCATGTACGCGCCCGTACCATTATGTAACGCGTCCCACCCCTACGCTTCATTGTAGTTGACGGGGTCTTTCTTTCTCTGCGATGAAATTAAGATTTAGTTTAATAATTAATTAATTATATAGAACATATATGGAATTGAGCGTCGAAATACTCACCAAGTGCCAACGAGCGTTGGCCTGCAAGCGCTTCTCTTAAATCGGGATAGCGCGTTCTCGCACCCCATTGTTTTGGTTCTGCTTATTTCGAACCAATATCGTTGTAGAGTGTTTTTCGTCACCCTATTGAGATAGAAAATGTGCGTTGTTTGTCAGGCTTATTATAGATTCCCCCTGTCTGGAATAGGCCGGGGTTTATTGATTGTAGGGATTCGAATCTCCGATAGCCGTGGACTAAGTTACCGTTAATTACCCCTCGCTTTTGGAGCAAGAGAATTTCCGATTAACGGGTAAAACTGGTCATGCGAACTCAATGTACAATGTGCGTATGATATGTTTTAAAGGTGTTTCGGACATATCGGGAGCCTCGCGGAGTTTACAGGGGTCCCCACAGAGTTTACGGGGGTCCCGCTACCCGGATAGCGGGCTGTAGATCAAGAGGGCTAGCAGCCCTCTTGCGGGGTGAGAGGCAGCGCCCTATTAGAATTTTTTTCTAACGGGAGATATGTTTGTATTGTGGAGCGTATGGGAAAAAAAGGGGTGAGGAGCGCACTAAAGACGCATGAGATGGCACATTGCCGCTGGAACCAGCAGTTGGGGTCAAAAATTACACTCCAGTTGACTAAGTCAAAATCAAAGTCAACCCTAAGTAAGCGGGCCCAAGCCCAGATCAAGTGGGCCCATGCCCAAGTCGAGCCCCGCGACCGGCCTCCCCCATACCAAAATGAAATCATATAATAAATAATTTTGATATAATTTTTTATGTATGAATGTGCATAAAGCCAAATTTTTGTAAAGTCCATGGCCCATGTGCAAAATAAATGAGCACATGAGGCATGTGATGGGTAAAATGCCATTTTGTAAAGCCCAAAGGGCTATATGTAAATTTATAAGCCTATATAAGGCAACATGATAATGAAATAAAATAATAATTCATTCTCCCCAAATATTTGGATCCGTGCCTCCTTCTCCTTCCTCAAGGTTCTAAAACCTTCTTCTCCTTTTTAAAATTAAATCAAGAGTTTAACTCTTCCTTTTTTAAAAATAAATAGTTTTTCACCATAAAACCCTTGAAGGGGGCTCGGATCTGCCATCAAATCCCTAAAAGGGGAGATTTTAAATCCCACCTCCCCTTTTTCCCCCAAGATCCAGCCAACGGAAAGGAAGAAGAAGGATACCCATCTCCAAAAATCCCATTATAGGAGGATCCGAGACTCAAAACAAGATCCAAAGATTTTTAGGAGTTTAACTCCATTCAAAATCTGTTGGAGTTTAACTCCATAAATCAACCCCCTTTTGAGGAGTTTAACTCCAAATCTATATATAATCCCTGTTAGGAGTTCAACTCCAAAACCCCCTTAAGAGTTCAACTCTTAACCCAGGGGCTAAGCCCCCTTATCCCGCTGGTATTTCCAGCGGTCGCGTGCCACGCACGTGACCCGTGGGCACCCAGCGGGTGCGTGCAGGGCACGCGACCCACGGGCGCTAAGCGCCCACATGTGTCTCACGTGACCTGCGGGCGCTCAGCACCCTATGGTCGCATGGTGCGCACGTGACCCGCTGGCGCCCTACACCCACGTGCCTGGCACGCGTCTTTAATACGCTCCTCACCCCTCATTTTTCGTGCACTCCACACCAGAAACACATCCCCCGTTAGGAAAATTTTTCTAATAGGGTGTTGCCCTACACCCCGTAAGGGGGCTGCTAGCCCTCTTGACCCCCAGCCCTCTATCCGGATAGCAGGACCCCCGTAAACTCTGCAAGGCCCCCGATATATCCAAAACCCTTTCAAAACACAACACACGCACATGGCACATTGAGTTCGCATGATCGGTTTTATCCATCAATCGGAGGTTCTCTCGCTCCAAAAGCGAGGGGTAATTAACGGCAACTTAGTCCGCGGCTGCCGAAAATTCGGATCCCCACAATCAATAAACCCCGGCCTGCCCTAGGCAGGGGGAATCTGTACATGCCTGACAAGCGCGTGCATTTTCATCTCAATGGGGTGACGAAAACACCCTACAATTCTGGCACGCCCGGTGGGACATATCTTTCCTCTCATATTTCGGGTTAAATATCCATGCGAACCCAATCAACATATATATTGATTGCATGTACTGAAATCATGCTTCTATTTACAGGTTAACAACTTTCGACTACAACCTTCGACGCAACAAAATATCTCCAAGGACAATCTCAGCTCTCGATACAGCTCCCATCTCCTACACAATGAAGATGGACGCTGGGACGGTCCTCCCGGCCAGTCTCGGGCGATAGTGGGAAGAGCCGCTGCTACCATTTGGCTCTATTCTTTTCGTGCCAGCTGGCGCCATCCCAGCTTCTCAAGCTCCAGTAACAGATAGACCGTCCTCAAAAGGCAGGAGGCCAAATATGGTGATCTCGAGGGCACCACTACCCAAACGCAAGTCGGTGTTTGAACGATTTTTCTTGGCCCCAGCTGGGGCAAGGCCGTCAACACCAACAAAGCAATAAGGCATCTCGGGCAAGCTCCAGCGGCGCTCCTGACAACCGCTCAATTGGGTATCTTCTCTAAGCTCCCCGTTAATCGGCTCACGATGGCTTCCTGGATGACGGATGCCCGCCAAGCCCTCAAAATCGAGAAGCTAAGACAGAAAAGGCTCAGATACAGAGCCAACTAAAGGGCTAGGGCTCATGCTATACTGAACTTATGAGGTTCCAAGTACAGGGTTACCCCGTCAAAGATAAAGAGATGGCTGGATATATGGTCCACACTGTCTATATGTGGGCACGCGCAGCAAGAGCAAGGACGAGGCCACCACATCTCAAATCCAATCTGGTATGAATATGGCTGCCACTTTCCACGACCAGCATCCTCTGGGAGGGAATGAAAACCCTTCCTGTGAGGCTGATAAGCAGAGATCTCTCTCGGTTCATAAGGAGTAGGGCTCGGAAAGTGAAAAGGAGACAATTTTCTATCCCAAGAACGCAGAGCAGCAACTTTTCCAAGAGCTCTGAAAACAGCTCAGAAGTAAAGACAAGGAGATGACCAAGCTCTACTCAAAAATTGATGACTTGACAAACGTCGTCTTACAACTCACGACCCAACTTGCCTCTCATCCGCCTAATCAAGCGCAGGGCTCTGCTCATGAACCGGGAAACGGTGTCCCGAGACAGCCGACGTCTATTCCCTCAAATCCAAAGGTGGGCGGACCGCATGAAAATCAGTCGCGTCCTATCTCAGGAAATGTCTTAGCTACCGATGACAGTAGCCCGCTAACTCAAGATCAAAAATGAATTTGGTTGCCAACAAAGTCAAAACATTAGTAGCCGAAGCTGAAGCGCAAAAAGATGCTAGTAGTAGCGGGAGACCATATCCTGCTCAGTATGATCTGGTAGAATTTCCTAGCGGCTATGTCATCCCCAAATTCGGAAGATTTGATGGGATGGGAAATGTGAATCAGTACATCACCCACTTTAAAGCTTCATGCGGGAATACTGGGGGCAATGATGCACTTCTCCTCCGCCAGTTCGTTAATAGCTTAACCGATATCGCTTTCGACTGGTACGCGAGCATACCGGATGGTTCTGTTAATATTTTCGTCTAAATGGAATCTCTGTTCCGACAAAAGTTTATGAGTGTCAGCGATAAGATCACCATTGCCGACCTCGTAAGGACCAAGCCAAAAAACAACGAAAGCAGCACGGATTTTATAACCCGATGGCGCAATCTCTCCGTCAAATGCGAACCGCCGATAGAGAAGGACCAATCTGTCAGCCTCCTCGTCGGAAATCTCAACAATTGGATGGCCCTATTTCTATGCACCGTGGGTCTCAAAATATTCCAAGAGCTGACCTGGAAAGTTCAGATGCTGGAATGCTCAAAGAAGGAGTCCTCCTCGGATTCCCAAAATAACAATAGGTCCTGGAAAAACCGAAAGGGCGATAATCGCGAAGGTGGAAATTCCGACGATATTGAATCTTTTAACACTTTGGCTAACCGAAATAAGCGAGGGATGGGAGGTCCTAATGCCAACTAGCCTCGAAAGCCAGTGTTCGGAGAAGGAGGAGAACCTCCACTAAAAGAGAAGCTGGATAAGGTCTATTCCTTCAGAAAGGATAAAGTCCACAAGATATTCAAGGACGTCCTGAGAAACGGTTTACAATTGCCATAATCAAAGAGACCACAAGAAGCGAATATGACCGACGACCCTAAATATTGCCCCTATCAAAGAGTGATAAGTCATGCCATCAAGGATTGCTTCGTCTTCAAAGATTGGGTCGAAAAGCAATACAAGGCAGGAGAGATAGAACTGTCTAAAGGCGTGTTAGTAAACAGTTAAGCTATGACCACCAATTTCATACAAACGGAGACCGAATTCCTTCTGGAACCTGATTCTCTCAGACATCTGCCTTTCTTTGAAAAGAGCGGACCAAGGCAACAAACTAAGAGCCAAGCGAGCAACATTGCCAATGAAGAAGCAATAGACGGGTACACAACCCATACGGTCTACATGATGGAGCTCAGAGGAACAAGTCCTCCTACGCCTTATAACCATGACAATGACGTGGTTGTTGCCATCTAACACCGGCTCGATCCAAATGATAAAGAGCCCGCTCAGGCCATTGAGCCAAAAGAACCCGTAGTTCATGCTAAATCAAGCTCAGGCGGTAAGGATGACCCCGTTGTCATACCCGGAACTATAGAACAAGCATTATTCTAATGGATTCAAAAGCAGCTTCAGGACAAAGACAAAGAGATGGCCAAGGTCCATTCCAAAGTCGACAAGCTGGCAAACGTCGTGGCAGATCTCACGACCCAAGTCATCCGATTGCAATTACAGCAAAATCAAATTTTGGTTCCTGAGCCGGGGATTGATGTCCGAAAGCAGCCAACCGACACTCCCTCCAGCCCAAGAGCAGAACACTTTTGCGAAAAACGGCCGCTATCAGCTTCCAGTCTCTCCTATATGTACACTGAACGTGATAAGCGGACAGCAGGCGAATCAAAGACCGATCAGCCTCGATGACAAGCATCAGAAAAGGCACCGACTCTAATGGAAAGAAGGAAGAAAGTATACTCTTTCAGGAGGGACGAAGTCTACAAAATATTCAAGGACGCCTTGAAGAACGGTCTGCAATTGCCCATTCCAAAGAGGCCACATGAAGCAAACATGATCGGCAATCTACTGTATTGCCTATATCATAGGGTGGTGAGTCATACTATCGAGGACTGGTGCGTATTTAAAGATTGGGTGGAGAACCAATACAAGGTTGGGAAGGCCTTACCATCCTCGGATGTACCAGCAAGCTACAAAGCTACGATCATCAACACGGCTCCGCCAAGATCAAAGTTCGAGGAGCTGGGATAAGCAAATATATAGGACCACTACGTCGTTAAACTGGGAACAATCGACCTCTAAGTCGTTAAAATGGGGATGTAAAAAAATGTGTGTGTAAAAAAAAGTGTGTAAATAATAATAATAATAAGCCGAAATGATGGGGCAACTCACAATAAAAATCAACGAGTAAAATAAAGATGAAAATAAAGCTGAAATGATGTGGCAACCGTGAATAAATAGCCGAAATGATAGGGCAATCGCGACCTTTGCGATGAGAAAAGCTGAAATGATAGAGCAATCGTGGTATAAAAAAAGGCGAATGATGAGTCGCTCCTGATACCATATTCCAGTGCAGCAATGCAGACGCCAACCAAATTCCAAATCCCCAAACGGCGAATGATGAGTCACTCCTGGTACCATATTCCAGTGCAGCGATGCAGACACCAACCAAAATCCAATTTCCCAAAATTCTCCCAGCCCTACGGTTGGCCCCCAAGTTGACCACCATATACAATCCACGGGCTTAAATAATTCTCATCATACCCATACCCTACCGCAATCATCAGTCCAGCGGCCGATCTCCGCCCATGGAATTATTCTCCATTTGGGAAGACCCACTCATGTGTCCACACGATACATGAGGAGAACAAACTTATGAAATCCTCTCGACTCGTAAGAAAACACCTTCGTGGGATCCTTACGACTTACTAAGGAAAAACACACTTGGGAGTCCCCATGACTCCTAAGGAGAAAGTACACCTACGAGATTCTTTTGACTTGTAGGAAGAAAATGCTTTTATGGGACTCTTACGGCTCATAAAATTGAAAAGCCTTAGGTGATAGGAACCTAAATCTGTCTCTTAAGCCATCGCTCCCCAACAAGAAAAGGCAAATGATGAATTGCTCATGGCACCTGTGCTTCAGTGTTAGCAACGTTGATGCCGACCCTAGCCCCAAAATTCCAAACTTTCGACCCAATAGACCTCTAAGTCGTTAAACAGGGAACAGATGACCTCTAAGTCGTTAAACTGGGAACAGATGACCTCTAAGTCGTTAAACTGGGAACAAATGACCCCTAAGTCTTTAAACAACTGGGAACGAGGGAAATCCCCTCACGGCAGATGATTATTCGCTCTTGGTACTGTATTCCAGAGTAGCGGTGCTGATGCCAAACCAAAATTCCCAAATCCTCTCAT
Source organism: Agapanthus africanus (assembly GCA_030015575.1). Lineage (NCBI taxonomy): Eukaryota > Viridiplantae > Streptophyta > Magnoliopsida > Asparagales > Amaryllidaceae > Agapanthus > Agapanthus africanus. The sequence continues at coordinate 763,164,654 of CM057337.1, forward strand.
GGCAAATGATGATTCGCTCCTAGTACCATATTCTAGTGTAGCGATGCTGATGTCAACCCAAATCACATCAAATCAACAAGCTCTGTGGCGAAATCATGCTTCGTCTTAGAATGACCTCCCTGTTGGAATTATGCTCCGAATCGGAATCAGGTCAACCAACGATCTCCCCGTCGGAATTAAGCTTCGCCTCGGAATCAAGTTGACCAACAATCTCTGTGTCGGAATCATATTTCATCTCAGAATGTACTCCATGTCGAAACTATGCTTCACATCAGAGTATCTGCCCTCTCTGTTTGAATTATGCTTCGACTCGGAACCAAATCAATCAATGACCTCCCCGTCGGAATTATGCTTCGACTCGGAATCAAGTCAACAAGCGACCTCCCTATCGGAATTATGCTCCATCTTGGAATCAAGTCAACCAATGATCTCCCCGTCGGAATTATGCTCCGTTTCGGAATCAAGTCAGCCAACAAGCTCTGCGTCGCAGTCATGCTTCGTCTTAGAGTGTACCCGGTGTCGAAATCATGTTTCGCCTCGGAGTATCTGCCTTCCCTGTCGGAATTATGCTTCGCCTGGAAATCAACCTCTGTATCAAAATTATGCTTTGGTCAGAATGTCTGCCGCTCATCGGAATTATGCTCCGACCCCTTGGAATCATGCTCCGCTCATCGGAATTATGCTCTGGTCCCTGAAATCATGCTCCGCTCTTCGGAATTATGCTCCGGCCTCTGGAATCATGCTCCGCTCTTCGGAATGATACTCCGATCCCCGGAATTATGCTCCTGGAGTGGCGCTCCGCCCCTGGAATGATGTTCCTCTTCGAAGTCCAACTCTAAGATCCATCAATTTCATGCACACAACTCATATACGCGGTGTGCATTTATAGATGGAGGGCACTTTGTTGGTGTCAAAAATTACACCCAGGTTGACTAAGTCAAAATCAAAGTCAACCCCAAGTAAGCAGGCTCATGCCCAAGTCGAGCCCCGCGGCCGGCCTCCCTATGCCAAAATGAAATCATATAATAAATAATTTTGATGTAATTTTTTATGCATGAATGAGCATAAAGCCAAAATTTTTGTAAAGTCCATGGCCCCATGTGCAAAATAAATGAGCATAAGAGGCATGGGATGGGCAAAATGCCATTTTGTAAAGCCCAAGGGGCTATATGTAAATTTATAAGCCTATATAAGGCAACATGATAATGAAATAAAAAAATAATTCATTCTCCCAAAAAATTAGGGTTTGTGCCTCCTTCTCCTTACTCAAGGTTCTAAAACCTTCTTCTCCTTTTTGAACTAAATCAAGAGTTTAACTCTTCCTTTTTTCAAAAATAAATAGTTGTTCACCATAAAACCCTTGAAGGGAAGCTCAGATCTGCCATCAAATCTCTAAAAGGGGAGATTTTAAGTCTCACCTTCCCTTTTTCCCCCAAGATCCAGCCAACGGAAAGGAAGAAGAAAGATACCCATCTCTAAAAATCACATTCCAGGAGGATCCGAGACTCAAAAGAAAATCCAAAGATTTCTAAGAGTTTAACTCCATTCAAAATCTGTTGGAGTTTAACTCCATAAATCAACCCCCTTTTCAGGAGTTTAACTCCAAATCCATACATAATCCCTGTTAGGAGTTCAACTCCAAAGCCTCGTTGGGAGTTCAACTCCTAACCCATAGGCTAAGCCCTCTTTTCCCGCTGGTGATTCCAGCGGTCGCGTGCAGCACACGTGACCCGCGGACGCTCAGCGGTCGCGTGCAGGGCACGTGACCCGCGGGCGCTCAGCGGTCGCGTGCAGGGCACATGACCCGCGGGTGCTAAGCTCCCATGTGTGTCTCATGCGAACCGTGGGCGCTCTGCGCCCTGTAGTCGCATGCAGCTCACGTGACCCGCTGGCGTCCTGCGCCCATGCTCCTGGCATGTGTCTTTAAGTTGCTCTTCACCCCTCATTTTTCGTGCACTCCATACTAGAAACACGTCCCCCGTAAGGAAAATTTTTCTAACAGGGGGCTGCTAGCCCTCTTGACCCCCGGCCCGCTATCCGGATAGCGGGACCCCCGTATACTCTTCGAGGCCCCCGATATATCCAAAACCCTTTCAAAAGACAACACACGCACACGACACATTGAGTTTGCATGATCGGTTTTACCCATCGATCGGATGTTCTCTCGCTCCAAAAGCGAGGGGTAATTAACGACAGCTTAGTCCGCGGCTGCCGGAGATTCGGATCCCCACAATCAATAAACCCCGGCCTGCCCTAGGCAGAGAGAATCTGTACATGCCTGACAACCGCGTGCATTCCCATCTCAATGAGGTGACGAAAAACACCCTACACCAGTGGTTACGGTTACGAGCGTGGCGTGTGGGCGCCAACGGGTCACGTGCCCGGCACGTACGTGCCAGCAAAATAAAAGGGCTTAACCTCTGAACTGGGAGTTGAACTTCCGAGAGGTTTTGGAGTTAAACTCCTAGAAAAAAATGGATTTTTGTTCGGAGTTAAACTCCTAAAAGATCTGGATTTGGAGTTAAACTCTTTTGAAGATTTGGATCTTGAAATTAGAGTTGAGCTCCTCAAAGATTAATTTGAAGTTAAACTCCCAAAGGGTTTAAATCTTGGATGGCGAAAAGACCTCCCTTTTCTTCCTTTTCAAGCCTTAGACTTCCCTAAAATGGGTTATTTTGAGATGGGTTCTTTCTTTCTCCTCTCTTTTTGTTGGATCTTGGAGAAAATGGAGCAATGAGATTAAAAATCTCCCTTTTAAAAATTTGATGGAAGATCTGAACTCCCATTCATGGGTTTTATGGTGAAAAACTACTTCTTTTTGAGAAAAAAGAGTTAAACTCTTGATTTAATTCAAAAAAGAAAAAAAAAGGTTTAAAATCTTGAGGAAAAAGTAGGGGGCACAGAACCCTAGAAATTATGAGGGGAATGAAATTCTTCTTGATTTCTCATCATGCTTGCCTTTTATAATATACACACTTTTATATATAGACCCTTGGGCTTTACAAAATAACATTTTGCTCATCTCATGCCCATATGCTTATTTCTTTTTTTACATGAGCCATGTGTTTTACATAAATTTGGCTTTATGCCTTCCTTACATTTATTCATAAAAATTACATTAAAATTATTTATTACATAATTGCTCTTTGGCATGGGAGAAGGCCGGACTCTTCATGTTTGGGCTCAACTTAGGCATGGGCTCACTTGGCTTGGGCTTGGGCTCACTTGACTTGGGGTTGATTTTGATTTTGACTTGGTCAACCGGAGTGTAATTTTTGACCCCAACAATCGTCTTACAAAAATAAAGATTATAATATATTTTAGAATATGATTTCATGTTATATTATTAAAATCTTAAAAATTAAATTGTTACCTGCATATTATCGCGCTCAAAATAGGCGCCAAGAAGCGGCCAATACGCTCTCGGGATCTCCAGCGCTTTGACCTCCATCAAGTGCATCTGTTGATCCTTGGTCGCCGCGGCCTAGGAAAGGTAAAGTTCACTCTTCACTTTCCATCGGCGATGTCGCTTTATTACTTGACACAGGCCTAGGAAGTGAGCGAGGGCGCGATCTATATCGAATGACCTGTACACACCATTCTTGTCGGGCTCGCCAACGAATCTGTAATTCTTTCTGGTCTGAAATTGAAATATATTAAACAAATAATTATATGTGTATGTATATAACGACGATTGAAATTTAAATGTATAAAAGGATATGTCATATCTCCTCAGACCCAAAAAACCGCGTAGCACGCTCGGTCTAGATCTTGTTCCACCGAATATGGAGTGGGTATTTATAATAAGTACGAATATCCTGCCTAACATAATCCCCCCACTGGATCGCATGCTCTCCAACAGGCACACCTGTCGCGTCAAAGATCAGATCACATGACCCAGCATTCGCTCGCGGCCTACAGCAGTTGGGTCCAGCAGGACCCCTCGTCTTAACACTGCTCGAGCCTGCGAAAAAATAGATATACATACACAATATTATAATATTTAGAATATAAATATAGAATTTTACAAATTTAAATTGCAATCATACCTGTCGTCCTCGGCATGGCGCTAGAACCGACGCCAGATGCCATCCCGCCAGAAGAATGCGAATCTGCAAACAATAAACTATTGGATGATTCAATATCCACTTATATTGTAATGATATATCAAATTTTAAATGAGTAAACCATGCACCATGCGCAGGAGTGATTGGGGTATGAGAACCCGCCGACGCACTAATAGGGGTAGGGGGAGGCGGCGATACTGTGGGTGATCTGGCGGTAGTATGGGGAGCGCTAATAAAGATAGTAGGGACAGTCGGGGGGTGATGCGGTGTGAGTAGGGGGCCATGGGGGGTGATGTGACAATAATAGGGGGAGCACTGCTAGGAATCGGCGTTGCTGCTGTAGCTCTCGTGCCTGCTGAGGTTCCTGGGATAATCTCGTCGGTGGGTATGGATCGACTTAGAATGTCCTGTAAACGATGTCTCTTATGACGTTTAGTGACTTTGCTTGTGCCCATGATCAAATCCTACATATATATCTAAAAGTTATTTCATTACTTATAATCATTATACAATTTAGAACATTCAATTTTTGGAACACAATTGGCGGAAATACGTGCAAAAGTCATTAAGCATGAGGCCAACTTATGGTTTTATCGATACTTTGAGGCATAAAGGAAGAAGACGCTGCATCAATATGTGGTAATCGTGGCTCTTGAGTCCTACGATTTTTCCGTTTTCTACCTGCATCTGTTTGGAAATGTTTGATGAGAAACCGTCGGGAGCGTTCAATTCTTTCAACACACGCAAGAACTGCCGCTTCTCTTCTTTATTCATGTTGTAGATTGCCGGTGGGATCTCATAATAATCCGGTTTACCAGCCACAGGTCGAGATTGCAATTCTTTTCTAACGGATAAACCATCCAAATTCGTCAAATCACGACGGGGGTTGAGATTGTCCTTCGTTTTTCCATTCTTGTACATCAGAAGATTGATGATGTGCTCGGAGAAACCCTTCTTGATATGAATGACATCTAAATTATGGCGCAATAGTAAATCGGACCAGTACGGAAGCTGAAATAAACCACTAAGTTTCTTCCAGCCAGATGGACATGGCATTGCATTTTTGTTCTGTTTCTTTCCAAATGTGATATTCTGATAATCTCTTTATTGTTACAGTATGTCGTTACCGGACAATGATTTAGGCAGCATACCGCTCTCCGTCTTACCATTGAACGTTTCGTTATTTCTTCTGAATCTGTGAGTTAAAGTCAAGAATTATCGGTGACCCATAAATGACTCTTTCCCGCTAAATTTCAAGCGTGCACTGCTCGTATGAATATGACAATCAGGATAGGCAAGCTTACCTTAACTTATCTACCCCGACAGCATGCCGGAGGCAGGAAAATCATTAATCGTCTACTACAAAGTAGCATGCATCTGAAAAAATTATTTACCATCTGCATAATAGGTTCTCACACCAGGTTCCCACAGCAACTTTAACTCATTGATCAAGGATTGAAATTACACGTCGATATTTTTCCCAGAAGACGAGGGATCGTCGATTAAAAGTACCAACGTAAAATAAGACCGCGTCATAGCCCTCCATGGTGGCAGATTGTATATAGTCACCACAACGGGCCAAGTACTGTGAGCACGCCTACCGCGAACCATCCTAAATGGACTGAAACCGTCGCTCACAATCTCCAGCCTCACGTTATGAAGGTCTGCGTTGAACGAAAGATGTTTTTCATCTAAAACTTTTCACGATATTGAATCTGTAGGATAACTCATTTTTCCCTCTCCACGAGGCACTTTATAGTGCCACTGTATTTCGGACGCCGTCTCCTCACACATAAATAACCGTTGCAGTATCAGTATTAACGGAAAATGATGAAGAATTTTCACGGGCACATCATTCGAACGGAACTCTTTCTTAAGCTTGAATCCTCTTTTCCTGCACACCAGGTAACTTTTGAGTGCGGCGTGTTCCTCAAACGAAACGCAGTCATTCTCGCATGCATGTATCTTCTCACACTTTAGGCCGATATTTGTGATTATCTTTTGTCCCTCGTACCAGCTTGGTGGCACTTCATTTCTGTCAGGAAAAGCTTCCTTCAGCAATTGTCACGCCCCGCTTCCCAGAGTACGCTAAAATAGGCACGTGACATAGCCAACCATGCTACCTGTGGTTAGGAAAAATCCTTCCATAGTCACATTACGGCTGTAGAGATATCAAGAACAGAAAAGTAAACTAACTATCTAGTACATGTCCATAAGCCAGAGTAAAAGAGTCAAGAAAAGCTATAGTATGCGGAAGCAAAAGATCAAATAAACACCTGGAAAGTAAGACTGGATACCGACATGATCCCTACCGCTCGATCTAACAGCGGCAAAACTCCTGATCAGTCTGCAACAAAGGTAGAGGATCTGGGCCATGCAAAACCCAGACGTCAGCGCGTCATAACATCAAGCAATAATAAATGAACAGGATACACGAGATATGCAGGCATGAATCATAAATAGTAACAAGTCAACAGGGATATATAACAGTGAAGTGTATCAGTGTATGTGACGTGCAGTGATCAATCTAAACTGTGCTACTGGGTTGTCTACTCTAAAGTTTGTTTGAAATCAATTAATGTAATCGTCCATGTAACTCAAAGGATATGTCCTGTTACCCCCCGGGACCACGGATCAGGAATATATGAACCAAGAGTGGTTCTGTCCCGTTACCCCCCGGGACCACGGATCAAGATGTAAGAGTCACGAATGGCTCTGTCCCGTTACCCCCCGGGACCACGGATCAAGTAATACCCCTTTAAGTTACACTTTAGTTTACACTTTTGATTTCCCCATACCCCCAAGGTTATGTGTTCAAGTCAGGTATTGCGTAATCAAGAACTAATGCCAACACAGGATCAGGTAGGTGCAGGTTTGTCTGGATAGACAACAAGAACGGTCCGTAAGGACTACATGTCAGGTTTGTTGGCATTAGACACAAGATCAGGTAACAGGTAAAGCCATGGTACATCAGGTCAGGTCAAGTAGTGTATTTAGGTGCCAGGTCATGTCGAGAGTGTACGGTACCGTGTCGGGTCAAGTAATATGTGTGTAGCAAGTCATGTCAGGGTGTAAAAGATATCATGTGGGTGCTCATAATCAACTAACATAATCATGGTTATAAATAAACAAGTATGGGTATTATCAGAACAGTAAACTGGCACATGTAATATGTTATGGGAATAGGTACAAATTAAACTACTTGGATGCACGGTTATCAGTTTGGGTTTAAGAGATAGTTTCAACATTACATGCATGCAGTATAATAAATGTGGATGATAAAATCATATTAATATGTACTAAAACAATCTAGAGATGTGTTTGAATATGAATTAGACTAGATGTATGCAACCGGTCGTCCGATAGGGTATAAACTACAAAAGGGTATTATAGCTATGCAAACAATTGGGATTATGAGATCTAACATATAAATGTGGTTATTAGGTTTAGTAAACTAAATACGACAGTTAGGTTTCAAGTTCTAGATCTGAAATATGTAAACGGGACATCGTGTTGCTAACTTGGAACTCATGGATTTAGATTCTATTTACAGATTTAATAAGAAAATAGATAAATTAATATACGAATAGTATGAATAGCATGTAGCAAGTTTCACTTGCATGCACTAGATGTGAAATACATGATACGGATGTAATCGGACATCCGAAAATGATAAAACATGAAAAGTGACAATGCGGGTTGCACAATAATTATTATGGGGTATTATAATTTAAATATACATAGAAGGTAATAGTATAGCATGTAGCAAGATTAACTTGCCTTGACCGGATCACGAAGCGGTATACGGAACGTCACGCGTCGGCGGGAAAAGTCGCGACGCGCGCACGGTACACGGAAAGAGTCCAAACAACGCACGATGGGATCACACGGGTCAGATGTCCTCGCTGGGTCGTCGTCGGCACAACCGTATTTCGGCAACTAAAAGAACAGTAACCTTTTTAAAGAAGAAAAGTGATAAAAGAAAGAAAGAGAAGAAAGGCAGAGGAAGAAGTGGAAAGAGAACAGGGAACATGGGTTTTAAAAAATAAATAGGGTTTAAATATATATATATATATATATATATATATATATATATATATTTACCCAGAGAGAGAGATAGAGAGAAAGAGAGAGAGGAGAGAGAAAGGGAGAGAGATCGTCACAAGGGGGAGAGAGAAAGGGAGAGCAGGGTTAGTTAAATGTTAGATTAGAAAATATAAAATATATATTTACAGAGAGAGAGAGAGAGAGAAAGAATCAGGAGAGAGAGACGGCCAGAGAGAGGGAGAGAATCAGGAGAGAGAGAGAGACGTGAGGGTAAGTAAAAAAATAAAGATTTGTGTATATATAGAGGAGAGAGAATAGAGAGAGAAACGGTGAGAGATAGATGAGAGAGAGAGAGAGAGAGAGAAAGGTACGTTAGTTAGGATTTTTAAAAAAATATAAATAAAATTATATATTGCAGAGAGAGAGTCTGTGATTGATTTTATAAAAGAATATAATTTAGTTATAAAAATTAATTATATATATAATAGTTTAATTGTTTAGTTAAGGAATATAATATTCGTCCGTTTTGAGATTTTGGCAAATACAAATTTGCTTCAAAACGCGTCCGGATCAGGTCCAAAAATTCAGATTTAAAATACGAAAAATATATGCGACGTCCAAATTTCAAAATGAATGCTCCGATAATAAAAATGCATACCCCCAAGAACGGGCACGTACGTGCGCGTAGCCATCTAAATACGTCCGTTTCATTGAACGGGACGAGAACAAAATGCGCGAATGCTACCACGGGATTAGGGGTATCAAGCAGGCCATGAAAAGCAATTTTAATTTATTTTACATGATTTAAACCGTTATATGCAAAAGATGCGATATAGGATAAAATACCAGTATACAAAATTATGAGGTGCACCGGTCCATGTAACAAGTCAAGGCAATCTATAATAAGAGTCAAACAGGTTCAAGCAAGCGGGTCGGGTCGAATGCCCGGTAACATGTAAAATACTATTCGCACCCAAACACGCTAAATTAGGAATAGACCATGGATAAGTAAAATACTGAAAGTGGAATTGGTATAAATGAACTCGGGTGTTACATTATACCCAACTACAAAAGAATTTCGTCCTCGAAATTCCAAGAATAAGAAAGGATAATCAATCAAGAAATTATAAGGATAGATGAGAAATCTTCTGTCGGACTTCATCTTCTCGTTCCCAAGTTGATTCTCCATATGAGCGATTACTTCAAGAAAACAAGTACATCAGTGATAACCTCGTTCTTAAGAACCTTTTCTCTTTGATCCACAATCGATATCGGTCGCTCCTCAAAAGTCAAATCTTCTCGGACAGTCAGCTCCAAAAGATGCAGCACGTGTGTTTCATCTCGAACATATTTACGGAGTTGAGATAAATGAAACACGTCATGAAATTCTCCAAAGATTTCGGTAACACCAAACGATGCGCCACTTCTCCAATACGCCCCAAAATCTTAAAAGGTCCAACGAATCGAGGACTAAAATTTCCTCGACTTTTGTAACGGATCACCCCTCGAGTCGGTGACATCTTCAAGAATACTAAAACACCAACGGCGAACTCTAGAGGTCTTCTCGATGTAACTGCCCAACTCTTTTGTCGGTCTTATGCTGCTCTCACATGATTCCGGATAGTATAAACCTTCTCAACTGTCTGCACAACCAAATCTGGTCCCAACAATCTTCGTTTACCGATATCGTCCAAACAACAGGTCGACACTTGCGAACATATAAAGCTTCGAATGGAGCCATCTGTATAGTCGCCTGGAAGCTGTTGTTGTAAGAAACTCCACTAAATGTAGATGATCCTCATATGAACCCTGAAGTCCAACTTGCAAGCTCTCGGCATACTTTCAGGAGTTTGAATCGTTCTCCCAGCCTAGACATCTGTTTGAGGATGGTAAGCTGTACTATTCTCAATCGAGTCCCCAAACTTCACTGTAAGCTCCTCCCAAAAGTGTGATAAGAAACGAGCGTCACGGTCGGGCACGATGCTCACCGGTACTCTATGCAATCATACAATCTCCTGTTCGGACCGCTCTGCTAACGCTTCCGTTGATTAACCAACAATCATCAATCACCCAACTGCACTATTGCCCTTTGGACTCCGCGGTAAAGCCTTCACTAATCCATGGTTATATGTTCTCTCTTCTACTGAGGAATCGGAAGTGGTTGCAATAAACCGGTAATCCTTCGATGCTCAACCTTAACTTGCTGACACACCAAGCACTTTGCCACAAACAGGCAATCTCCTGTTTCATGCCTTCCTACCAAAACGCTGTTGTATATCGGTACATCTTCGTGCCTCCTGGATGTACGGGATACGTGTAACTGTGCGCCTCCTTCATAACTTCTTCGTGAATACCTCCATTGGCACACACAAACAACTATCACAACGAACCATCTTCATGAATCACCAAGCCCGTTCGAAGTCCAACTTCAACCTGTTCTCGAAACTTCTGCAATCTTGGGTCCTACAATTGCACTGCTTCAATATTCTCGATCAACGATGACTGTACTTGCAGTTGCATCATCTATCCCAAAGAACGTGGTAGCACGATCTCCAACTCGAATCTCCGAAAGTCTTCAATAAGTTCCCTTGGTGCAGTCAACATCAGAATTGCTGGCAACCGACTAAGCGCTTCCGGCACAACATTAACTTTCCCGGATGGTACTCAAGATCAAGATCGTAGTCAGCCATCAGCTTCAACCATCTTCGCTATCTCACAATTAGCTCCTTCTGAGCGAACACGTACTTTAGGCTTTTGTGATCGGTGAATATTTCGACCCCTTTCGCCCAATAAGTAGTGTCTCCAAATCTTCAAGCGAAAATCCCAGCCGCAAGCTCCAAGTCATGAGTTGAGTAATTCTTCTCATGGGTCTTCAACTGTCTCAACGCGTAAGCTACAACCTTCTCATGCTGTATCAAAACACATCCCAAACCTTTCCCAGATGCGTCGATGTGAATCACCAATCCTCCGGAACCGTCTGGTACGGTCAAAACAAAAGCGGTCATCAACCTTGCCCCAACGCCTCAAGGCTGACGCACACTTATTCGTCCACACAAATAGTACTTTCTTATGCGTAAGCTTGGTCAGAGGCTCAGCCAAACGAGCAAAATTCTCTACTAACCTTCTGTAATACCCGACAAGTCCAAGAAAGTTTCTGATCTCTGCTACGCTCTTCGGAATCGGCCAATCTTGAACTGCTGCAATCTTCTTGGGTAAACGGCGATTCCAACTCCAGCTACAACATGTCCCCAAAACTTCACATCTTCAAGCCAAAACTCGCACTTGCTCATCTTTGCATACAATCTTTCTTACCGCAATGTCTGCAGTGCGATCTTCAAGTGTGCCGCATGCTCTTCAATACTCCCCGAGTAGACCAGAATATCTTTAATGAATACCACTATAAACTGGTCCAAGAATGGCGAAAAGATTCGGTTCATCAAGTCCATAAATATTGCCGGTGTATTCGTTACTCCGAAGGGCATCACTAATACCCGTAATGTCCATACTGAGTTCGGAACGCTGTCTTACAAATATTTTCTGATTTAACTCGGACCTGATGATGTCCGAACCGTAAATCCAGCTTCGAGAATACCCTCGCGCCACTAAGCTGCTCAAACACTTCGCCAATGCGAGGGATCGGGTACGAGTTCATAATAATCACTCGGTTTGATTCTCGATAATCAACGCACGCCTTCCCTGTGTCTTCTTTCTTCTTTACTAGAAGAACTGGAGCTTCCCCAGTTAAGTTGCTGCGGTGAACCAACCCTTCTCAAATAATTCAGCAACCTACTTCCTGACTTCTTTCAACTCCACTGGTGCCATCGGGTAATATGCCCTTTGAGATTGGCGCTGCACCAGGAACAAGTTCAAGTGCGAACTCCACGTCTCGCCTCGGCGGTAAACCTGATATGTCTTCAAACACATCCACGAAACTCTAGAATATTGCCGGCGCTTCTTCCTTACCCACTTCCATCGATGAAAGAACATTGTTTGTCGGCCTAGCCCTAAACTCGACTGGCCAGACAGCACTGCTTCCTCCAGCAAAACAACCTCCGAATGTCCGGGAATCTGGAGAATCAATTTCCCTTCCTTACAATCAATATGAGCGTGAAAAGTGCCGCGAAATCCCATTCCCAAGACAACAACAAACAAGGAAATGCACCAGGATTGAATAATCTTAACGCGGGGAAAAACAAGAACGAGTAAGATACCAAGATGACTTCATCCGAAGTCAAGATACTGAATAGGGTTAACCACGGTAAACATGATTCAAGCTGGCGATGAAATAATAACTGGTAAGCAATGAAACCGAGAGGAACAAGGTAGTACAACGATCATGGAACATGGAAGTGAATCAAGACCAAAACTCCAAGTTACTCAAATAGAGTACCGCGTTGTAACCATGCTGCAGTTCATGGGTACAATTACATAACTCCACTCAAGTCGCCCAGATTCTAATATCAGAATCAAGGAACATGGAGGGACAATAGTGAACCCAAAAGGTTTCAAGCCGAGATGCAAAGTCGTTTGCATATCGTCAAGAAAAGGATCAAAAGAAAGATATGATTCAAGAATCACGATAACAAGGAGGCAGGACATGTTCCTAATCACGAGTATTCTGATTCGTGTATTGAGTCCAATACCCAACTACAAAAGAATCAAACCCGATTAACCTATATCCCATGGCTCTGATACCAAAAGAACCATGTCACGTCCCGCTTCCCAGAGTACGCTAAAATAGGCACATGACATAGCCAACCATGCTACCTGTGGTTAGGAAAAATCCTTCCACAGTCACATTACGGCTGTAGAGATATCAAGAACAGAAAAGTAAACTAACTATCTAGTACATGTCCATAAGCCAGAGTAAAAGAGTCAAGAAAAGCTATAGTATGCGGAAGCAAAAGATCAAATAAACACCTGGAAAGTAAGACTGGATACCGACATGATCCCTAACGCTCGATCTAACAGCGGCAAAACTCCTGATCAGTCTGCAACAAAGGTAGAGGATCTGGGCCATGCAAAACCCAGACGTCAGCACGTCATAACATCAAGCAATAATAAATGAACAGGATACACGAGATATGCAGGCATGAATCATAAATAGTAACAAGTCAACAGGGATGTATAACAGTGAAGTGTATCAGTGTATGTGACGTGCAGTGATCAATCTAAACTGTGCTACTGGGTTGTCTACTCTAAAGTTTGTTTGAAATCAATTAATGTAATCCTCCATGTAACTCAAAGGATATGTCCCGTTATCCCCCGGGACCACGGATCAGGAATATATGAACCAAGAGTGGTTCTGTCCCGTTACCCCCCGGGACCACGGATCAAGATGTAAGAGTCACGAATGGCTCTGTCCCGTTACCCCCCGGGACCACGGATCAAGTAATACCCCTTTAAGTTACACTTTAGTTTACACTTTTGATTTCTCCATACCCCCAAAGTTTTGTGTTCAAGTCAGGTATTGCGTAATCAAGAACTAATGCCAACACAGGATCAGGTAGGTGCAGGTTTGTCTGGATAGACAACAAGAACGGTCCGTAAGGACTACATGTCAGGTTTGTTGGCATTAAATACAAGATCAGGTAACAGGTAAAGCCATGGTACATCAGGTCAGGTCAAGTAGTGTATTTAGGTGCCAGGTCATGTCGAGAGTGTACGGTACCGTGTCGGGTCAAGTAATATGTGTGTAGCAAGTCATGTCAGGGTGTAAAAGATATCATGTGGGTGCTCATAATCAACTAACATAATCATGGTTATAAATAAACAAGCATGGGTATTATCAGAACAGTAAACTGGCACATGTAATATGTTATGCGAATAGGTACAAATTAAACTACTTGGATGCACGGTTATCAGTTTGGGTTTAAGAGATAGTTTCAATATTACATGCATGCAGTATAATAAATGTGGATGATAAAATCATATTAATATGTACTAAAACAATCTAGAGATGTGTTTGAATATGAATTAGACTAGATGTATGCAACCGGTCGTCCGATAGGGTATAAACTACAAAAGGGTTTTATAGCTATGCAAACAATTGGGATTATGAGATCTAACATATAAATGTGGTTATTAGGTTTAGTAAACTAAATACGACAATTATGTTTCAAGTTTTAGATCTGAAATATGTAAACGGGACATCGTGTTGCTAACTTGGAACTCATGGATTTAGATTCTATTTACAGATTTAATAAGAAAATAGATAAATTAATATACGAATAGTATGAATAGCATGTAGCAAGTTTCACTTGCATGCACTAGATGTGAAATACATGATACGGATGTAATCGGACATCCGAAAATGATAAAACATGAAAAGTGACAAAGCGGGTTGCACAATAATCATTATGGGGTATTATAATTTAAATATACATAGAAGGTAATAGTATAGCATGTAGCAAGATTAACTTGCCTTGACCGGATCACGAAGCGGTATACGGAACGTCACGCGTCGGCGGGAAAAGTCGCGACACGCGCACGGTACACGGAAAGAGTCCAAACAACGAACGATGGGATCACACGGGTCAGATGTCCTCGCTGGGTCGTCGTCGGCACAACCGTATTTCGGCAACTAAAAGAACAGTAACCTTTTTAAAGAAGAAAAGTGATAAAAGAAAGAAAGAGAAGAAAGGCAGAGGAAGAAGTGGAAAGAGAACAGGGAACATGGGTTTTAAAAAATAAATAGTGTTTAAAAATATATATATATATTTACCCAGAGAGAGAGATAGAGAGAAAGAGAGAGAGGAGAGAGACAAAGAGAGGAGAGAGAAAGGGAGAGAGATCGTCACAAGGGGGAGAGAGAAAGGGAGAGCAGGGTTAGTTAAATATTAGATTAGAAAATATAAAATATATATTTACGGAGAGAGAGATAGAGAGAGAAAGAATCAGGAGAGAGAGACGGCCAGAGAGAGGGAGAGAATCAGGAGAGAGAGAGACGTGAGGGTAGGTAAAAAAATAAAGATTTGTGTATATATAGAGGAGAGAGAATAGAGAGAGAAACGGTGAGAGATAGATGAGAGAGAGAGAGAGAGAAAGGTACGTTAGTTAGGATTTTTTAAAAAATATAAATATAATTATATATTGCAGAGAGAGAGTCTGTGATTGATTTTATAAAAGAATATAATTTAGTTATAAAAATTAATCATATATATAATAGTTTAATTGTTTAGTTAAGGAATATAATATTCGTCCGTTTTGAGATTTTGGCAAATACAAACTTACTCCAAAACACGTCCGGATCAGGTCCAAAAATTCAGATTTAAAATACGAAAAATATATGCGACGTCCAAATTTCAAAATGAATGCTCAGGTAATAAAAATGCATACCCCCAAGAACGGATGCACGTACGTGCGCGTAGCCATCCAAATACGTCTGTTTCATTGAACGGGACGAGAACAAGATGCGCGGATGCTACCACGGGATTAGGGGTATCAAGCAGGCCATGAAAAGCAATTTTAATTTATTTTACATGATTTAAACCGTTATATGCAAAAGATGCGATATAGGATAAAATACCAGTATACAAAATTATGAGGTGCACCGGTCCATGCAACAAGTCAAGGCAATCTATAATAAGAGTCAAACAGGTTCAAGCAAGCGGGTCGGGTCGAATGCCCGGTAACATGTAAAATACTATTCGCACCCAAACACGCTAAATTAGGAATAGACCATGGATAAGTAAAATACTGAAACTGGAATTGGTATAAATGAACTCGGGTGTTACAGCAATACTAGAAGATCGGTGAAAAACTGGTCACTCCATCTGTTCTTGCACTTAATCTGGAAAAGACGTACAAAAAAAGATAATATCGAAAACCCTTTTCAATTTAGATATAGAAGGATTCTCGAGGAAACCTTATACTTCTCCTAGCGCGGGTCCAGTGCTTTTCGTATCATAAGAAAGTTCAGTGGCATTTATAAGCCCATCCATGTCATCGACTGGCGCGAACACAACATCATCATCTTCGATGGCTTTGTCTTCTTCAAACTGACATTTCTCCTCTTCCTCCTCTTCTTCTACCATCCCTTACCACTCTTCGGTTTTCCACTTCAATAAATTCGTGTTCCGTCTCTTGTACTGGCCCTCCACCATCCTTTTCTCCGTGAATATCCCGCTTAGTATAATCTCTAAGAAAACTGTTTTTCATGATGTGTAACTTAGCATCCGACTTCTTTTGCAATCGCGTGTTCATACACTTATAACAAGGACAATAGATTTCATGCTTTTTCCGTATCCCAAGACGTCCGTAGGCAAAATCGGTGAAAATATAAACACCGTTAAGGAAAAAATCAGTGGCTCACGAGGAAACGTCAACGTACATCCAACTCTTGTCATAGAGGTACGGGAATGCCATATTGGAAGAAAATGGAACATAGTATAAGAGTCATGAAATTAAGATTTCGTGACAAATACGAGATAGACGGATAATAAGAAGCGTTAGTGTTAGATTTAATTGACGACTTCGTTAAGTTTGGTTTCAATTGTTATTGGATTGGGCTCTCATCCAACTCCTATTGAGAACTTTCTCTTTCTAATCTCAAAACTCGAGAGTTGGATTCTTCTTTCAAGAAAGATAATGATAATATTAAATGTTCTTTATTGGATGTCGAGAGTAACGGCTGTAGGGGTAAGGCACCTATCACATTAAGAATGTATGAAGCATACATCCACTCACTTGTGTTTTCATCCGTTTCAAGAAAATTTCGGCAATACCTCTCCGCTGTTCTCCGAGTACACTGTAATAGAACAGATAATCATTTTAATGCTGTGAAACACCATTAAAACGAACATCTGATCTATCATTGTACATGGAGAGCCGGTGGAAAGATATCGACGAAATATCCCAAAACGAATGAAAAACACAAGTGAATGCAGGTGTCTGCTTTATACATTCCTAACTTATCCACACGGGAAAAATCTATCAGTTATCATACGATCGAATATTAATTCTCGTCATATAGATTACACGACGGTTGTTAGAAACCAAACGATAACACCTGGTGTTTAACAACCTTCGTGTAGTTTTATATCATGACGAACACCGAAGCTATGTTAACCGATACACGGGAACTAGGTCACGTTTTTATTTTCACATATGATTAATTATCGATGAGAATATAAAAATTTCATATTATCGTCAAAAATCATACACTTAGTTTAGGATTTGATTTCAATTAGTTTTACGTTTACGTTCAAATACAAGATCTTGAAGTTCTAGATTTAGGGTAATTTTTTTAAAGATGAGGGTTTTTCTTAATCGAGTTTAAGATTTTGGATTTAGTTTGGTTTTAAGGTGGGATTTGACAAGAGTTTAATGTAGAAGAGAACGATGATGAATTAAGGTTCGGTATTGTTTGTATGTGTGTGTGCACGCACACAAGTACGCAAACGCACACCCCTAAGCAACATATTTCTTTAATTTTACTAAATTACGCTAAAGTACCCTTAACCATTGTTGGTTTTTCACTAAACTACCTTAAATTAACCAAGTTACACTAAAAATCCCAATTTTCTTGATTTCACTTAATTACACTAAAATATCCTTAACATTGTTGTTTTTCAATAAAATACCCTTAACTATTTCGCTTATCACTAAATTACCTAAATCCTAACCCTAACACTAATCTTGACCCCAACCCTAACTCAATCTCTATTTTTTTAATTTTACTAAACTAAGTTAAATTACCCTAAATTTTTGTTGGTTTTCATTAAACTATCTCAAATTAACTAAATAACTATAAATTTCACTAAAATACCCTTGACTATTGTTGTTTTTCACTAAACTACCTTAAAATTTTTACTAAACTATTAATATTCTTAAATTGACTAAGTTGATATAAATTTCACTAAAATACCCTTGACTTTTGTTGTTTTTACTAAACTATCATTAAAATTTTTAATTAAAAAAACCACATTTGCTCAATATCACTTATTTACACTAAAATACCCTTAACCATTCTTGTTTTTCACTAAAATACCCTAAACTGTTTTTGTTTTTATCTAAATTATCTACACAAATTCGGTAAATTAACCTTACCCTAGCCCTAGCCCTAAAACAAAACCCTTTCCTTAACCCTAACCCGGCCCTAACCTCAACTGAGATACTTTAACCCATGCCCCAACCGAAACCCTAACCGGCATCCCTACACCACCAACAACAACAACACTACCTCTAACAACAGCAGCAACAATATGTCACGACCCAGAGTTTGGCACATGACCGGCACTTAAATCACGCAACGTCTAAAGGCGTAACGTAATTTAAATAAGCCGAAACCCGGAAATCTAAACCTTTTTGCGGAAAATAGTGGAGGTGAAGCTTTTGAAATAAAGGTATAATAAAATCATTTCTTCTTTAAATGCATATATAATGATATATGAAAACGCAAGTGGATAATATACTAGTTGAAAATATTTTTCGTCCTTTAAAAATTTGGACAGCGCCTCCTTTATATATTTTGATCCAAAACACATACATGCAATATATAGACATCCCCAAACGGGAGCTAGCTCTTCGCCAATTGGCGGAATCACAACCACGAAATAAGTAGTAAATATACGACGCACTACGGCGAAGATCAAACACAGAAAGAACAATAAATAAAGTAAGACATAAACAACGCAAATAGCAAACATACACCCATTGCTCTAAGTCTCGCAAATACATAAGTCTGTCTAGGTCTACTAATATACAATGTCTAGTTTCTGATTTGATGGAGTTATCTAGATACAATAGAATATAAAGGGTACAAGAGTGGTCACGACCAATGTGTGTCCTACCTACCAAAACAAAACACCGTGAAGGAAGCTGTGTACCAGCGATACCGCTACTGATCCAGGCGGTCGAACCTGTAAGAAAACTGTGGCACAACAAGGTGAGTTGCTAACTTGTGAGTAGAAAATATCAGCAGGTAGAAATCGAATAAACAGCGATTTCTAGGTCATACTGTATCATGAAGGTAATATTATGATATCTAGGGTGACCATGTATGCGTATATATCAACAATAGAGTCAATACCAATAACATGTAAAAACCAATCATCTAAATCATATGCCTGTATGTATGTGGATATCAACCACGTGTGTCCATCAACGACATATCAACATCATGGAACCTGAGTGTCCAATATCGACACTCGAAACATCATGAAACACGTGTCCAGTATCGATACGTAAATCCTCATATTTTCATGTGCCGCATCCTCAGATCAGCCCTCATATCTATCTCACGACTCCGGCCGGTATCCTCCGGATAACCGCCGGGTCCAAACTATCACCGGTAGGTAGCACATCTCCCAGCCAGGCTCATCATCTACTCCACGATCTTCTTGCCCCGGGGTACCTTACCGGGTCCACCATGTACCCACAGACGGCTCAGCCAACTCCTCGAATCGGGTATCACATAGCTCAGAACCGAGAAAACCCATGGTGGACACGAAATATCATATCACGAGAAACCGCGTTTTTAAAACAATATATAATTTCCTTTGATATATAACTGCGGTTCTCAAATCTAGAGATCTTATGAAAATAACATCTCAAATGCATGTAATCATAAAGTACAATATATGCAAATATAGAATAGTGATGTAAACATATCAAGTATATCATACAAGCATGCCATGCGATAGTACTCAACAATGAATGTACTTTACAGTTAAGAATAATATCGTGATATAGCAGTACTACTGTGCAAGTGGCATGGCAATTACCGATGATGAATGTGTGAGCCGGCAAATCTGTGTAATTGTAACATGCGCATTATCGGTAATTGTGCAGGTGTATTAGCAGACGATATCATGCAACGGTAAATACCGGGAACATAACACATATGTCACGAAGGATAATCCAACAATAACATGAACAATAATAAGGTACGTAACTACATATGAACCATACAGTCAGTTTAAATGATACGAATCGTAGTTTTGAAAGTGGGGCTACGGTGTTTTTGAGGAAAAGACACCATTTGAAAATCCGTAGCGTCCCTTGAGCTTTCTATTTAAAAGTGCATACGATTCGTCAGTTTTGGAAATAAGTATGGTTCAGATGATATCTTTACGTCACCGATCCCGCCTCATAGTTTCAGGTGTGGCAGTATCCTCAAACATCATCCTCAAATTACGAGCACGGATCAATCGTCCGGTATATCTTATCGCGTACGGTAATCTATCGTACGGTGACATCAAACAGAATAAGGATCATATCGTCCTATTCATCAACACAGGTACGGATCTAAGGTCTCGTACAACATATCATCTTTTATTCTCATATATGCATACATATATATATCTCATGTCATATCCTTATCGATCTCATATCATATCATTAACAATCATATTTCATATCTAGGCATATGTATTTAAATATTCATATCGCCTCACATCCTTATATCAAGCATATCTGCTCATATCCTCTTATATCGTCCTATTGACATCTCAATTCACGCCATCTTATATTAATCATATCATCTTATACTAACTCTTTTGATCATATCCGTAAGTTTGTTTCATAGGTTTTCTCCAACTATAATTTATGTATCGGTTCTTTCATCATTATAGTGCGGGGGTGCTATACGCCTTTCACCCGACTTCTCCCGTAGATATAAATCTACTCATCTGCTAATCTCCTTGCTTATCCGAAGTCGATATGCTTCGTCGTCTCGGAAGTCCACACGAAAATACCTACAATCAAAACACATTGTAATGCTATTAAAATCAAGTCTGAAAACCGATAGGGCACGCGAAGTGCTCATAAATTAGAATCTATAGCCTACGCATGTAAGAACAACCAAATAACTCTCATCGTTGACATACAAACGTCCAACGACGAAATCCAAACTCAAATACCAAAACCAAGTTTCAGAAATCGCAAAACCCGAAATCAACAACCTAGGTAAACCACTCCCAGATTCTACCCTAGGTCAAATCAAGACATTTTGTATATAGGGTAGGTCTATTTATAAGACAAGTGAACCATGAACCAAAAATCATAGAATTCCACCCTGATGTGGCCGCAATTTGCGGCCACCACAAATATATCTGCGGCCAAAAACAATATAGAGGGGCTCGGGTTTCTATGGTAGCTTTCTATATGCCTGCTCATCTCACTGTGATAGGAACTTAATTTATGGGTCTCTCGGATCATCCCAGATTCCATTAGATCATCACAAACTGTCAAAAACCAACGTCGGGCAAATTCTAAGTTCGTATTTTTTTAGGGTTCAAGTCTCTGGTCTTGGCCAGAAAACCATCACTAAGGATTTTGTAAACACTCACTACACCTCAATTACAACTTACAAGTCCATATATCCACTAAATATCAACCTAGAAATTTCTAAGATCATTAATCTCACTAAAACAAACACAAAACATAACTATGAGATGAAAAAATAAATTACAAGATGAGAAGTGAAAATTATATCTCTTGGAAGCAACTCAAGAAAATTCCAAAATGGTACAAGTTGTTCAAAATCCAAACTTGAGCTCACTAAGGAGTGTAGGATGAGATGGTGGTCATTTTTAATGAAGTGGTATGGGGTTTTGATAGGGATTTGAGGTGGTTTCATGGAGATAGAGGAGGGTGAAGGAGGAGATGAAGAAAGATGAAGGAGGAAGAGAAAGGAAGTGTAGAAGAAAAGGTGTCATGGTCAAGATAGCCCCCTCCCCCCATGCTCTCTCTCATGCCCATACTCATTAGGCATCATTTTGTCTCCCATGCCTCCATGTCATCCTTCTTTTCTTTTCCTTTTCCCCTCACTAATTTAAAACCAAATATATAACACAAATACAATGAAACAATATGCAACAAAATGCAACATGTTATGGTGCACTAGCCATGGTTAATTAAAAAGACGGATTTGGTTTAATCATGCTTAGTAGTGCGCTAATCAAGTTTAATATAAACTTGCATATAAATAATTGTATAATTATTTATAAAATGCCCAAATCCAATAAATACCTTTTTAATAAATAATACAATATTAATCTCTAATTATTTTCCAAATATTGGTATTTAATTATACCATTTTACAAAAACCCAATTTGCAAACTGAATAATTTTCGTGAAATATATTATTTTATTATTTATATTCCAAAAAATAATATTTTATATTTCTGAAATGTTACACAATTACATCAGTAACAGATTTTTTGCAATTCGATTTGAAAAATTGAAATAAAATCAAAAAAAATAAAATTTAACCGTTCATACTTACTTTTGACGAACGGTGACGAGCTCAGAGCGGTGACAAGCGATTTTGGAATGGCGGCAAGCTCTTGATCTACGGCGGCGACGAGCTCGATCGATCAACTAGCGGTGATCTTCCACGAAGCTAGGACTTCGACTGTGAATGGCCCTTAGGACTTCGATCACCGGCGGCAATGTGCTCGAGACAGTGGCGACGTGGCCCAAACGGTAGCAATCGACAAGAGCGGGAACAAAATTTCGCCCAAAATTTTTTAGGGGGAATTAAAAGAAAAAAGCTCATGGAGAAAAATGGAGGAAGCGGTGGAGTTTTATCAAGGGGGCTTTGTGGTGCCCACCAATTGCAATTGGTCACGGTTTACACCGTGACCACTTTTTTTACAACCGAGACTATTAAATGGCCACAGTTTGAACCGTGACGAATTCCCTAACTTTGGGCACTTTTGTTGTAGTAGTGCTCCAAGCCCACGGAAGCTCCCGGAACTTGCACCAACTTTGGTTCAATGCCTCATCATCCCCTCCAGAAACTTTCTTCAAAATATGGGCCTATAATGCTCCTGGTTCTATTCCAACTCTAGTTATTTCTTCTAGCGATATCGCGCAAGAGGCCTTCAAATCACATGATTTAGCCTTTTCCGGACGACCTTCTATATAGGCAATCAAGAAGTTGTCTTGCGCATTCTTAGACATGGCCTTTGCACCCTATGGTGAGTATTGGAGGCAAGTATGGAAAATAAGTGTACTAGAACTACTTAGTGTGAAGAGGGTGGAATCTTTTCGGACGGTAAAAGAGGAAGAGGTCGCATTGTTAGTTGATTTGATCAAAAGATTGGCTTCTATTTCTATTGCTACTTCGTTTGCTTCATTTGTTACAACCAATTTAAGTGAGACGATGCCCGCTCTAGACGACGCCCGCTCTAGCTAATACTAGTGTGTGTCGAATCATGTTTGGGGACAAGCACAGCGGTGAAAATTACAATGATGGGAAGAGCAAGTTTCATGAAGTTCTTGAAGAAACTCAAAAACTATTGGGAGGTTTTTTCGTCACCGATTTCTATCCTTGCTTGGAGTGGATTCATGAATTCACAGGTAATGGAAGAAAAATCTCTTTATTAATTGATTTATATATAGACTAATTTTCTTGAATAGTCCACATGCAACCATATATTTTTCTCAATGTATATGACATAAAATTTAATGAAAAAGAAATATTTAGATTTTTGGTATAAAAAAAGGGTAAATTGTCAAAAAGCCCCCGGCGCTAAAACCCCTATAATTTTCGAAATCGTATTTAGCAAGGGCCCACCACTCAAAATCTTTGTAAAAAACCTTGATCGGCTATATTTCATTTAAGTCTCGTATTCCCTCAACTGTTTAGATATTACAGGCAATTGGTTAGATATTACAGATAATTGCAATTGCTTAGACATTACAGGTCACTTGGTATTTTACTGGTCCTTAAATATATTTAGAAAAAATACAAACTCTCTTGTCATGTCAAAAATTTTGTACTATAATAACAGAGAAAAAAGTTCGTATAATTGGACTTAATATATATGATTTAATATAACAAAAGTTATATTATAAATCCAATTATAGCTGTATATATAATCTTAAGAGGTTTGAAAAGGAGGCTAGAAAAGAATTTTGAGGAATTGGATGAATTCTACAATCAGGTGATTGAAGAGCATTTGAGTAATTAAGGAGCAGCAAGAACATGATAATATTGCTGAGGATTTGGTCGATGTGTTGCTTAGGCTCCAAAGAGATCCAAATTATGGAAGCATTGTCAGCAGTGTGAATCACATCAAGGGTTTAATAACGGTATGCACGATATAATTATAAAATTTTCCGAATGTCTTGCTATACTATTTGGTTTATCAACAATTAGTGAATAGAACATGTGTACAGATGAACCGTTCGTTCTTGTGCTATAGTAACAGACACATCTTCAGTAACAATAGTATGGACAATGACAGAGAGCTTATGGAAAAACCCATTAGCGATGACCAAAATACGTGAAGAGCTCCAAACTGTCGTCGGGGATAAGCCTAAAGTGCAAGAGAGCAACCTCGAGCAACTTTCATACTTGAAGCTAGTAATCAAAGAGGCCTTAAGGCTTCACCCTCCAGCTCCATTGCTAGTTCCGCGGGAAACCACAGAGAGTTGTAGCATCCGAGGATACACCAACCCTTCAAAAACCAAGGGTCTTTTTCAACGCGAAAGCGGTCTCAATGGATGCAAGGAGTTGGCAGAGTCCTGAAAAGTTCTGGCCAGAGAGATTCTTAAGCAATGATATAGATTTCAAGAGGGCAACATTTTGAGCTTATACCATTTGGATTTGGTAGAAGAAGTTGTCCTGGGATGAACTTTGGAATGATGCAAGTTGAGCTCACATTGGCTAACTTAATTGCTGCATTGTTTTGATTGGAAGTTGCCATTGGGGATGGAGATTGAGGATTTGGACCTAGAGGAGGCATTTGGGCTCACAATGCATAAGAATCCTCTTTTGCTTAGTTGCACACCCTAAATATATAGCTTGCAGAGGAAGGGCATAATAATTCCTGTCTACTATTTCAGTTGAAGTTTGCATTAATTGCAACTGTGCAAGCTGTGGAAACAGTACATGAACAATGCAATATTCTTCCAATATATGGCATTTTCCAACTGGGCATAATTGTTTTATTAAGCTATGTTGTTGTTCTACAACAAAAGTTTGTAAATTAGTAATTAGAAAATTTAGTCTTCATGCTGCTAATCAGTCTTCCTTAAATATAGAAAGAAAAGCTGAGAAAGTATGAAGTATTTGTGTTAACCAAGGCCTTGAGAACCTCAATGCAAGCTTTCATAACTTAGCCGATGTGGTGCAGTTAGTGACGACGCGGCATTAAGATTGTTTTCACTAATTTTGAAAGGAAATAATAGTTCGGTGTGAGGGGCAAGACCTAAGAGGAGTTTTCGGTAAATAAGCCCTTCTTTAATTTTCTCCATCCAGATCTTTCCATCTAATTTCTTAGCTGCTATGAGCATATGAAAGTTGGGGTCATGCATCTAACATTTCTAAGTTGCTACGAGTGTATGCAGAGTGGGGCTGATGACAAATTTGTCACGTAAAAACATAGGGGTTCAAAAATGATTATGATCTTGTTTAATTATTACGCAACAGTGCACAAGGTCGACGGAAGAAGACGAGATGGAGCTCGATTTTGTCTCTTCTGCCCAGCTTTCGATTAAGTTTATATATATATATATATATATATATATATATATATATATATATATATACTAGCATGAATCCATATATTTAAAGATCAATGTAAAAGGAGTCCCTCCCTTGCTCTACGGGTGCACCCCACCCCTTTTCATACACCTCTCAAGACCAAGAATGCCGAGACTGACAAAATTTTAGGGAGCTTTCTCCACAAAGCAAGCCGCAAAGGTAGATAAGCTTGTATGGGCCTTAACTAGCTCTTTCATCTTCTCGAAGCCCCTTTCATGTCCCCTTTCACATTGTTTTAATAATAAACCTTTGTCCATATATTTAGAAAACCTACAAGCTCCTTTGTAATGCCAAGAGATTTGCACTAGGATAATTGAGAAATCGTTCTATGTGGACTTGATTTATTTGAGATTATAATTAAAAAGGGGAAAAAAAACATATAATGTATAGTTGTATCTATAATCTTAACCTTTGTTTGGGGAAAAAAGGCTAGAAAAGAATTTTGAGGAACTGGATGGATTCGACAATCTGGTGATTGAAGAGCATTTAGGTAAGGAGAAGTAGGAACATGATAATGTTGAGGATTTGGTTGATGTTTGTCTTTGACTCCGAAGAGATCTAAATTATGGAAGCATTTTTAATAGATTGGATCACATCAACGATCTAATGATTATAATTTTTTCAGAATTTCTTACGATATTATTTGTTTTGTTTTATCAATGATACAGGAATAGAACAAGTAGGAAGAACTATTTTCATTAAATTCTAGCACTGATGGATGGACAGTACGTCACTCTTGCGCATAGGATTTGTTCAATGCTCGAACAGACGTCTTCAGCAGCAATAGTATGGGCAATGATGGGCTCTTGAAAAAACTACCGATGATGAGGAAAGTATGTGAAGAGCCCTAAACCGCGGGATAACTCTAAAGTACAAGAGTGAGACCTCAAGCAGCTTTCTCACTTGAAGCTGGCAATCAAAGAGGCCTTTAAGGCTTCACCCACCAGCTCCATTGCTAGTTCTGCAAAAACTTATACAGAGCTATACTGCCAGAGGATACGCCATCCCTTCAAAATAGGTCATTTTCAACTAGCAAGCGGTCTCAATTAATCCAAAAGGTTGCCAGAGTCCTGAAAAGATTCTCAAGCAGTGATCCAGAATTCAGAGGGCAACATTTTGAGCTTATACCATTTGGACTTGGTAGTGGGAGTTGTCCTGGGATGAATTTTGGAATGATGCAAGTTGGGCTTACATTGGTAAACCTTTTCCTTCTTTGAAAATCAACCTCCTTTGGGGATCAAATTTGTGGCCTCTGATATTAGAAAGAAAATTGATACCAACCGAGCTAAACCCAGTTGGTTACATTGGCTAACTTGCTGCATTGTTTTGATTCAAAATTGCCCTTAGGGATGGAGATTGAGGATTTGAGCGCTCAGGAGGCATTTTGTCAAGCTATCTTGTTGTTCCATAACAAAAGTTTGTAAATTAGCAATCAAAAAAATTTAGCCTTCATGCTGCTAATCTTCCTTAGAAAAGAAAAGCAAAGAAAGCATGAAGTATCTGTGTCACCCAAGGCTTTGGGAACCTCTTTGCAAGCTATCATAAGAGTAAAGTCATCAGGATTCTGTTAGCATTTACGCATGCAAATTTAAAGTAACCTGGATGTTACTCAATATTCCAATTTACCCCAGCTTCAGCAAATCGCAACAGAAACGAAGCAGCCAGATCAGATAACATTCAGTTCAAATATTGGTTCAAAAATGTGCTTGCTAATCAGATAATACTGAAACTGTTATCAGTTGCCAATTTTCCTTGTAATAATCTGTTCAGCATTGAAAGAAAATCTACCAAGCCTCCTTCAAAATGAAAAAGAATTTGCATGCAGATCAATGAATGCTTCAAAGATCGTAGTTATTGCGCGCCAAGCATCAGATAATTTAGCTAAGAGTAAATTTCATTTGAAAACAAACAAGTTATAAGGTGTATCGGAGCATACTCACAGATGTAATAAATATACACCAAGCATGCAAAAGGCCACCTCCATGTTCACCATGCAAACTGCTTCATACATTTTACAAGCATATATAAGTTATCACAAAATACCACCATGCTTTTCACAAAAAAGATGAATTGGGATGCGATACTCGACCAAAAACCTCAACGAAAATAAACGCACACCAACTCAACAAAACCGCACATACTTTCTCCACTTAGTTCCTACGAGGATGCTTATTATCGTTTCTCCCTCTCATGTACGAAAGCGTAGGCCCCATGGCGCCCCTTCTGAATGCTGGATGTGACCAAGAAGTCCCCGGGTTGCTCTTCCGTGGGGCCCACTCCTCCCAGCCATCCTTTTTTCTTTGAAGCTCAGCCTGTTTCTCGTTGATGGTCTGTTTGATTTGGTCCCAACTAGACGCGCCCATGTTTCTGTTCTCTATAACTAATGAGATAAAATAACTATAATTAATAGATCAACAATCTGCTCCATATAGTTAGCTGCAAAATATTCTTTTCTAGCAGGTGGTGGTAATTTTGACCTAACTGGACAACCGAATCGAAATTATCAAGTATGGGATGGATATAAAAGGGTATTGTCATAATTCGTAAACGGGTAAAACCACCTGGCGAGATTAAGGGCGGATCAAGGTCAAGGGTCGTGACCCTACAAACCTGATATGCGCCGATTAAAAAATATAACTCATCTTAAATAAGCTTAAATTACACCAACATACCATGACCTTTTGTCATTTTTTCACATAACTGACATATGCTTTATTTATTTCACAAACATACCATGACCTTTTGCACGGCTATTAGAACTGCACTTCTTTATGGATCAGAAAGTTAGGCTATTATGAAATATGTCTAAAAATGAGTGTGGTTATAATGAGAACGATAAGATGGATGAATTGTAAAACACTAGAGGGGATAGGATAAGAAAAAAGTGTATTCGTTATAAGTTGGAGGGCGCTCCCATATAGGATAAGATGATAGAGAACCGATTGAGATGGTTAGGATATGTGCAATGGAGACCAATAAATGCCGCAATTAGAACTGATTGTAGTTAACGGAGCAACTAGAAGGGAAAACGTAGAGGAACATGGATAGAGACAATTAAGATCAATATGTCAATTGCTAATTTAACCAAGGAGCATGCCTTAAATGAGCAGAATGGAAGAAAAACGGATTCATATAGCCCACCCCAAAATTTCAGGATAAAGGCTGCTTGTTGAATTCAGGTGCGAAAAACCAACATTGTTTAATGGTAATTGTCTAAAAAAAAAAACACTACACCCTTTTCTATAATTCAGCACTAAGCATTATCATACACTATTATTATTATTTTAATCTTCTCTCCGTTGCTACTCCAACCCTCTGACGCTCGGTTCTTGTTTCCTCTCTCCTTTAATCCCCTCATTAAATTGAGGTAAAACAAGGAGAAATTGGGGCTAAATTAGTGCAAAACGAGGTCTTTATATGTGCAATCAAAACAAGGGGAAAGAAGGGACGCGTGTAATAGCATACGAAGGTCAAGTAGCGAATAAATCGTACATGATCACTAATATAACACCACAGGACGAAAAAACTGTGGATGGTATTAAGATGCAAAAGACCAGTAAAGATGGTATTTATCTATAATAAATAAAGTTATGGTAATTATCTGAAAAAACAATGGAAGGTCAGGGTATTTCACTGTTATTTAAAAAATGCTTCTATTAGGTAAAAGAGTTAATCAAACAAGGCATCCCTGTAGTTTATACCGTATATCTCTTATCACCCCTCAAGTGACTTATTAGTGCATTCTACTCATCGACCAAAATCCCTGAGAACATTAAAGTTCAACTCTAAACAACGTGACTACTTGTCTAATTGAACTCTAGAACTTGTTTGTGTTGTTTATAGTGGAATGTGAGTGCTTTCCAGGTTTTGGTCGACGAATATAGGGTGTCGCACTAACAAATCACTCGAGAGGGTTTAAGTGCTATATGGGGCAAATTAAAGGGGGTTATTTGTAATTAACCCTACTAAAAACAAGAATTACCAAAAAAAAAAGTGTTGCCCATTAAGTCAATTACATTATTTGTCAACTTTTCTAAGCCTAAATCAGTTTTTTAATAAGTTATTTAAGTAAGCACTTTTACATAGATAAACCAAAAGATTGTTCTCGGTTTAATTAGGTCATATTCGGACCAGCCATATTGATGCATGGTTCACAAGAACAGAACTAGATTGTATGCCAAGCAACTACTTTGATGCATACCTGTAGGTTGGGCAACGGTCTCTCTAGCTTCGTTGTTGAGTGCTGCTCTTTCCCAATTGTTCGCGGGAGCTGCTTTTTTGGTGATCATTTCCCCTTCAGAATTATCTGAAGATGGTACCTCTGAATCGTTTGCTTTAAGTAAACGCACATCAACAAGTGATGGATAGTGTATCTGGATGACACTAAGTTATTAATTTCTGTTGAAAATTCAATCGAAGCAGAAACTAACATGCGGCATCATAGGGAATCAATGGGGCACAATAGCTAATGCATTAAACATTTAAACAAAAATTACAGGAACCCTAGCTCTTTTTTCCTCATAGAGCATGATAACACCCTCTCATTTAGTAACCTTCATTTTGCACTCTATTTTGATAGTCATTATTTTTTTCTGTATTCAAAACTTATTCCAAAAATACCCCTGTTTGAAAGTATTAAGTATGCAAAATGAAAAAGGTGGAAGAAAAATGTAGAAAATATAGGAGGTTTAGGAGAAAATCAATGACACGGTAGGGGACAAAGTGCAGCTTTTTAAAAGAGATTCTTACAGGCAAAAGTGAGGGAGGTCTGGAATCTCTGGATAGCCAAACGTTAACTTACCTGTAAGGAGCCATCTTCATTATATGGGGAGGGATTTGCTTGAGGCACTGAATCCCTTCCTTCAATAACCTCTTCAAGGAAAAGAGGGAATTCTGGTACAGGTACGAGAATTATGCTCATAGTTGTTTCGTTATATGATGTGACTTGCCCTACCTACAATCAGAAAAGAGAGGTCAAGGGCCATTTTTTTTTAACCAATGTAATGGGTAACAGGATATGAAGATGGAAGCATTAAATTCATAATACTAGACATAGATCATACTCGAAATGGAGAAACCTCAGAGCACCATGAGGATGATAACTCAATCAAACGATATGCAAGCAAATCCCCCACCTGCAAGATTTTTCAAAATAGGTAGTTAGATATGCAAGGAAGCGAGCATATGCAGAAAGACAGAAATAGAGCTATTGAAGAAAGATAATGTTTAAATTTCAAATTTTAACAAGGATTTTTTCCTAATAATGTAATTGTATTTTCTCTTCCTTCCCAAGAGTAAAGGTCCCCTATGCTTATTTCAATCTATATTAAAAAAGACTGTTGTACCGCTTTCAAAAGATGCAACTTGAGTGTATCAGGAAACAAACCTGAGGGATACGAGTTAAAGAGAAAAGCCTTTCAAAATCTATAGTAGTGCATTTTGTCTTTCCCTTTTCAGAAATAGCATCTGCATTAGATTGTCTTCCACAGCCACTAGCATCATTCCATTTCTTCATGGTTCTATTCCTATAAGTAATCTGACCACCATAGCCATTTGCATCGTTCCATTTGCTCGTTGTTTTCTCCTTGCCGTTATAAGTTTCATTATAAACATTAGCATAATTAGAATTGCTCCATGTCTTCTCCTTTCCATTGGACTGTTCTTTACAGCCATTTGCATCGTTCCATTTGCATGCAGTTTTCTCCATACCCCACTTTTGTCCCTGCTTTTTGCTGCACGTTCCATTCCATTGAAGCGTACCCTATAACACATATATAAAATCCCAACTTCTAGTAATGAATTATATATCACATAATGAGTATCTGAACCACCTATAAATAAGATAAAACAGTGAAATAGAATGTATAATTGCAAGTGTTTGATGACATTTAAGCAGACCATCAGAATTTTCATCATGTATTAACTTTTGTAGATCATGACAGGTCATGCGGATTAACAAATTTCTATTCTCCCTCGTCACTTTAAATTATGATCTCTGTGTCTATGTAAATATACCAATGAAAATAAAAATCAGTCATGATTGATGTTGCCAATTAACAATCTGTCAGCGTTACATGAAGATAGTCAAATATGCCATATACAATCTACTAAAATTTCTTGAAAACTACGTAAATATGCCGCCATAATTCTTAAATCTTAACCAATAAAAAGACATGTTGATTTTGTGGGAAAAGGGAAGATCACTTTGCCTTAGGGAGGGGAGAACAAACGATTACTGGGAGTAATTTGTGACTAATAACATTCCTCCAAAGGCGGTCCTAAGTTATGGCAATCTAAATAAAATAATCTCATCTGCATGACCTTTTACAGCTGAACCTTAAAGAATGATAACTACAAACTCAATTTGTACCTGTTTGTTTGCAGTGTTGTGACCCCATGAGAGACGAACTGTCTGTTTTCCGATGACCATGCCATTTAGCCCCTGTAGTGCCTCTTTAGCATTGTTCCTGACAAAAACATCAAGCAGAAAACAGAATATAAAGATACCAAAGTGAAATTAGAATACTTACGCAGATGCAAACTCACACATGCTCCAAAGAACATAATATCTGCTTAGCAACTTGGAGGGGAAAAAATAAAGTTGTGCTGACCATTGTTAAAACCCTGATCAAGCATACAATTAAGTGTACCTCTGAACAAATTGTACAAAACCATATTGCTTCCCAGCTGGGATTTTAACTGATGCAATCTCACCATACTGAGAAAAGATTTGCTTCAGTTCATTTATGCTGACAGTTGGGTCAAGTCCTCCAACAAAAACCTATACATCAAAGAACGGATCGTTGAGAGGAGGAAAAGTACACAACATAGACATATCCATAAAACTCCTGAGGCTAGATAATGAGTAGTTACTGTTGTGTTGGTTGAATCTCCATCTGATTGAACATCTTGTGCAGATGAGCCATTAGACCCGGAACCACCTACAACACGCCATAGTTATCAAAAGTTATATTTATCATCGATTACAGCCATAAAAAAATTCCTGTTTGTTCAACCAAAAACTGATATGTGGACAATAAAATTTGAAGTATTCAAATGCAAGAGGATAGACATGAGAAAAAGCAAGGTTCGAGATTTCGGCCGAAACCTCCGATACGTAGTGGCTTTATATCGGTTTCGGTGGAGACCGATACGAAACCCGAAACCGATACGAAACCAACCATCACTAGTACAAAGATGACTTGCCCTTACGGATAATAAAATCCGTAGAGGCAATTAATGAATGCCCCTACGGATTAATCCATAGGGGCATATATAAATAAAAATTTGTTAAAATTTAACTTATGCAGTTGCCCCTACGGTGCCGCAAGATAAAGCTCTACGGATATATCCGTAGGCGCAAATTTCAAGATTAAAAAATAAAATAAAAACCAAAGGTTATCGTCCCCGTCCCCATACCTTACTTCCGCAATCCCTCCAAAATTTTCCCGCACGCGCTCGCCGCCTCCTCCCTTGCCACCTCCGACATCTCGTCGCCTCCGACGATTGTGTCGCCTCCTCTCTCATATTTTTCGACCTCCTACGACCTCCAGCGCCGCCTCCATCACCTCCAGCGCCGTCTTCTTCATCAACGTCGAGCTCCTCCCCGGCTTCCTCGTCACCGTTGAAATCGTCAACCGGTTAGTTAATTTATTGATAAATTTAAATTTTTACTTTTGTAAATTGAATTTAGTGGGTAGGTTTCAATTTGGGGATTTTGAATTGTGGTGGTCGGTGGTGGCTGTGGTGGGGGCTGTGTCGGCAGCTGTGGTTTGTGGATGTGGGTGGCGGCGGCGGCTGCCGTGGGTGGTGGCGGCGGCTGTGGGTGGTGGCGGCTGTGCTGTAATTAGGTCTAGGGTTAGGGTTAATTAGGTCTAAGGTTAGGGTTTAGGTAATTAGGATTAATTAGGTCTAGGGTTAAAGGTAATTAAGATTAGAGTTAAGGATGAGGGTTATGGTATTTTAGTGTTAGTGTAAGTATATGTGTGGGAGATAATGTTGATGATGATATATATATATATATGTGTGTTTGTGATGATGATATATGTGTGTTTGTGATGATGATGTTGATCTCTCATATTAAACAAGGCCAAACCCTAATTTTAAACTTAACACCAAAACTAAATCCAAAATCTTAAACTTAACACCATAACCAAATCCAAAATTTTAAACTTGATTAAGAAAACCCTTAACTTTAAAA
The DNA here is from genome assembly GCA_030015575.1 of Agapanthus africanus. Taxonomy (NCBI): domain Eukaryota; kingdom Viridiplantae; phylum Streptophyta; class Magnoliopsida; order Asparagales; family Amaryllidaceae; genus Agapanthus; species Agapanthus africanus. The sequence goes on from CM057337.1 coordinate 763,198,468, forward strand.
AACTTTATCCTAAACTATAAACTTACAAACCTTCAAATTGAAACGTAAATGTAAAACCAATTCAAGTTAAATATTATAATAAGTGTGTGTGACAATCGATGATAATATAAAATTTTCATATGCTCATCGATCATCATATGTGAATTAAAGCGCGACTTAGTCTCCCATCTATCGGTTAACATACATTCGATATTCGTCGTGGCATAAAACTATACGAAGGTTTTAAATATCGAACGGTATCATTCGGTACTAACAACCATCGTGTAGTCTATATGACGACAAGATTCAATCATAAAATAACCGATAGATTTGTCCAGTTTAGACAAGTTAGGAATGTATAAAGCAAACAGCTGCATTCACTTGTGTTTTCATTCGTTTCGAGTTATTTCGTCGATACTTTTCCGCTAGTTCTTCGTGTACAAAGATATATTAGATGATCATTTCAATGTTGTTTCACGGTATTGAAATGATTATCTATTCTATTATAGTGTACTCGGAAAACAGCGGGAAGGTGCTGCCAAAATTTACTCGAAGAGGATGAAAGCACAAGCGAATGGGTGTATACTATATACATTCTTAATGGAATAGAAGCCTTACCCCGACAGCCGAAACACACACATACAACACGAATACACAACACACGCACACACAAAGTACATACACACTAACCCTATACCTAAGCGAAATCATAAATTGAAACACGCACAGAATACAACTCATACTTGGGTGTTTTCAAACCTAACTTTGTTAATCGATAATTTATCCTTTTCGACGACAAACTTGCCCCTACGAATTTTCTTCTTTATCAATAACCATCTCGTTCTTAGATTTCTCAATATACTCACCATAAAAAACCAAAATCTATAACTTACAATTTATATGTTATACGGTCTAACATGGCCCATTAGTACATCAGAGTTAAGGACTGGACGTGCGTGAATTGGCAACAATACATGCAATCTAATTTTGTCGCGGTAGTTGCTGCTTTCATTGAATTTGCACGCACATATAATAAGATCATGTTAGAAAAGATTCTCTGTCTGTACAATAGATGTAGGAATAAGTTCTAACAGAAGGTAAAAATTGTAGAACTTTACATCGTTAAATATGGTTTTACTAGATTTTATCCAACTTGGCTATAACACGGGGAAGAACAAGAAGAAGAGGTAATGCGGCGAAAGAAGGAAAAGACGGTAATGCAGCAGAAGAAGAAGACGATAACTTCTTTTCAGGAGAAAAAATGGACGATATGGTAGAGACGGCCATCGGTAATAGTAATTCTACCGAAGAAGACATTCCTTCCGGTCAAGGATCGTGTACGGATAAATATGAAAAATTCATGAATGATACTAGAAGACCAATTTATAAGAATGCAAATTGTTCCACCTTATCATGGTTTGTCCAACTTTTCCGGATTAAATGCCTAAATGGATAGAACAAGTCATTCACGATACTTCTAAAGTTCATGAAAGATTCTATGCCCCCGAGAAATAACGTGCTCAAGAGCTGATACAAAGCCCAGAAGATGGTATCTGATTTGGGTTTGAACTATGAGAAGATTCATGCATGTCCCAAAGATTGCGTGTTGTACCGAAAAAAGAATTCAGATTTGAAAGAATGTCCAATATGCGGAGATGTCGAGTATAAGCCGAAGAATCTGATAAGAAGCCCGATATACCTGTCAAGATAACACGATACTTTCCCATAACACAGAAGCTATTCAGGTGAAAGAAAACAACCGAGGCAATAATTTGGCATCACCGTGCTGCTCCAAGCGTAAATGGAAAAATGAGTCATCCAAGAGATTCACCGGAATCGAAGGATTTTGATAGGAGGCACCAAACATTCAGTAATGATCCACGCAATGTCAAGCTCGGACTGGCTAGTGATGGTTCCTTCCCATTCAACTATATGGCTGGAAGCCACAGTACATGGCCTGTTGTAATTATGGTTTATAATATGTCGTCTTGATTGGTTATAGATTAATCCTACTTTATGATGCCTTTTCTTATTGATGGACCAAACTCACCGGAAAACAATATCGACATCTATCTCTGATCTCTGATCGATGAGTTAAAATTTTTATTCATTGATGGTGTAGAAACTTACGATGCAAACACAGGTACAACCTTCACGATGCGTGGGCTTTAATTTGGACAATTAATGACTTTGCTGTGTATGGAATGCTGTCAGGTTAGTCCGTACATGGTCACAAAGCATGCCTTTACTGCCGTCAAGATATAACATCGAAATGCTTGAATTTTAGCAGGTAGGTTTGTTATTGCAGTCATCGGTGTTTCCTGCCACTAGACTATCCCTACAGGTTAGATAATTCTCAATTTAATGGTCATCAGAAGCTTCTTGGGTCTCCAGCCTTATTGTCCGGAGAAGACGTGATTGCTCAGTGGGATGGTTACAGTAACGTGACTTTCAGGATATATCTCGCAAAACAGGACAAACCACCCTACTGGAACAAGTATTTTGTACGAGCTTCCGTACTGGTCAACAAATTTAGTGCGTCATTGTCTGGACGTCATGCATATAGAGAAGGGAGTATCCGAGCACATACTTAACTTGCTTCTTTGTAAAGACGGAAAATCGAAAACCAGTCTCCGTGCATGGATGGATCTTCAGGACTGAGAAATTAAAAGTGAATTGCATCCTAAACCGATAGCGGATACACCAAACAAGTTTGTACTTCTCAATACCACGTATCATATGTCACAATCGGAGAAGAAAAGATTCTTGCAGGTGTTGTATGATTTGAAAGTTCCACAGGTTTCTCAGCATTATTTAGCAAGAAGATAAAGATTGTGAAAGACAAGATCGATAGACTGAAAAGTCATGATCATCATGTTATTATGGAGCACCTTCTCCCATTAGCCCTCAGAATTTCCTTTTTCGAATCGGTTGGTCTAATAATCAATGACCTTTATTTTTTTAGAGAATTGTGCGCTAAAATCTTGGATATTGTGAAGTTAGAGAATCTAGAAAATTATATTTCCTTGATACTTCGCAAGCTTAAGCGTATTTTCCCGCCAACGTTCTTCAATATGATAATACACCTGACGGTTTATCTTGCAACCGAGGCTAAGTTTGCCGGACCGGTACAATATCAATGGATATATCATGTCGAAAGGCACATTGAATTTTTCGTTTCACGCATTTTGTAAAATCATTGTCTTATATGCCCGTATTTATTTATTTAACATATTTTTCTTTAGGTACCTCTACACTCTAAAAAATTATATACGTAATTAAAATCGACCAAAGAGTTCTATTATGCAAACTTATCTTCTAGATGAAGTAACCATAATTTGCTCCAGCAATCTGGACGAAAACATTGAAACGAAACTTAACCGGCTTTGGAGAATTCAGGACGGGCCATATTATAAAACTAATTATAAGAGAGTAGACTCCATATTTATCAAGATATATCGGTTTATCATCCTCAATAGCGTATGCCTTGAAATTAAGGAGAGTTTTTTTGGATTAATTGTTATATTTATATATATATATATATATGAAATAATATAATATTGATGTCATAATTTTGTGTTGAGAACAAAATTCATATCGATGAAGTACGTGAGAAGCATTCTGATTGGAATGATGAACGATTGGAAAAATATCATCAGGATAATTTTTGCGATTGGGTTGCAGATCATGTAAGTTGTTCGAATAACATGTTATTGCGACAGGTTGTCTTAATCTAAACTTATATCGTTATGTATTTTCCGTAAAATTTATTTTGTCAGATGCATGATCCGAACTTGTTTGCATCATTAGAGAGATATTCAAAATATTTAACTCGATTTCCTAGTTTAGAGGTTGCATACTATAAAGGATTCGGTGTCCTTAGATACAAATTTGAAATTAAGAATATAAAAACATCTCGAACCACTCAGAATAGTGGGATTGCGACCATAGCATCGGATGGTGTGATTTATTATGGATACTTAAATTGCATACTTGGCATCCAATATTCCGGACAATCAGAACCGTTTTATATACTTCAATGTATTTAGTACGATACACGAACCGATACAGATAACTGGAGAAACAATATCTGGACTTGGAAAGATGAATATGGATTGACTAGTGTAAACACACTTCGATTTTACGATCAGAACTATCCATTTATCTTTCTAGAACAAACGTTTCAAGTATACTACTCACGGTGCTTGAACCATCCGAGATGGAGTGTCGTATGTCGTTGGAAAGCCAAAAATGTTTACGATGTGCCAGAATTCAAGAATCGTATGGAGGACAGCGATGAGGATGAAGAAGAGAAGAGACTTAAAATGCTCCAACCGTCTGTCTCCAAAGACGGGTTGTTTTTGGCTGATCGTGAAGTTACGTGGGTTAGGATTGATAGCGATGGTGAAATCCAAATAGATATGTTTAATGCGTGGACGAAACGAAAAAGGTTATCAGTAATATTATATTATTACTTCACATTTTTACGATCTATACATATATTGCATATGTAATAATTGTACTTTTATCTAGGTCTGATGATGACGACGCTAGGAGAAGCAAGGGGCGGCAGGAGCACCAGCCATCTGCCACCCGAGGAGCTGCGTAGAGAGCTCCAGAGGGCTGATCTTGCACCCCGATCCTATCCCCTTCGGATGACTCCTTCCGTGTGGATTTTGTCGCACCTCCAGGTATATAGCACGTATATTCATTTCGAATGTAGTATTATAGATATACACGTATATTTATTTTAAAGTTACTTATATAGGCAATTTTTAATTGTCTAGTTGTAGGTGGTGCGTCCACATCAGAGGCCGAGGTCACTACCGTACCTGCAGATATGTGTGTATATCCTATATTGCAAGCATATTGATTTAGAATGTTATATTATAGATAAACACACATTCTTTTTGCAATTAGTTATATAATCAATTTTTGATTGTCTAGCTGTAGGTGGTGCCTCCACATCCCGGGCAGGGCCTACACCGCACCTGTAGGTATATTTATATATCCTATATTGCATACATATCGATTTAGATTGCTATATTATAGATACACATTCTTTTTACAATTACTTATATAATTTATTTTTAATTGTCTAATTGTAGGTGGTGCATCCACATCGAGCGCAGAGGTCACACCCACCACTTCCGTACCCTCCACGCAGTCTGTAGGTTAGTATTCTTAAATATAAAATCTTTTTCACAAAAGAGACGATGACTCGAACACAGTAGCCTATCCAAAGGGCCCAAGTGCAAATGATTTAAGCTCTCAATTAGTTTTACCTTTTTGGTGAATGTAGTCGGTCTTTATTTTTATGAAAATTGGTTTTTTCGTTTTACATATCCTCTAAAGAATAATCATGAACTTCATATAATTTTATCGTCAATATTTATTTTTTAGTTGGAGTGGATGCGTCCACATCTGGGTCACCGGCTGTTCCTTACCGGAGGAACTATCGTCCCGCTTGTGCTGCTGCCCCGGCCCAGGCTCGTGCTATCGTTGTCGGAGGTATATATCGCACTTCAATTTTCGTTAATTCTTGATTTCTAAATACAGCTTTGTCTTGATATTTCTTTTCTTGATATTTCTTGTAGATGCAAGACAACCCCACCCCAAAAGGGGGACTCAAGGGCCGAATCAGTCCTACAGACTGAGGCCCGATAGAGATAGGATGAGACATCATTCCCCCTCTTCTTTACCCCGATTATCGCTATACTAGAGATTATGCCGAGAGCCTCGGCCGGTATATGGGGGATGAGAGCTGCATCCAAAAGTATTCTTTTCATGTTGAGTGGGGCGATCAGCACCAGCGCTCCTTTACCCTCTTCTGAGATCTCGGGTATTAATATATTTTCATTTGATTTATCAAATAAATTTTTTATTATTTAACACTTATAATTTAAATACATTATTTTCTTGTATTTGCAATTGGATTACGACTTTTAGCCTGTATCTGACCCTGATCACCTTGACTGAATGCTTGATCTTCACGCTTTTTACCTGTGCCTCATGAAGAACATGCAATCTAAGGTCCGTTATAATAGGAACGAGCTGAAGAGCGATTGCTACATGCTATGGCTGGCAACCCCCGAGACGAAGAGAGCGGTTCTCCTATATTCTCCGGTCTTTGCCAGAGTCGACATAGATACATGGCCTCTCTTGTGCCGGTATTATGAGTCTGAGAGCAAACAGATTTGTAATTTAAATGTAATTCATTGTTTAGTATATAATTTATCTTTTCGTTGCTTAATTAGAAAACTAAATCTGATTATGTTGTGCAGAAACAGACCGATCAAAACAAGGAGAATAGGAAGTCGGCGAAGAGGGATCGCCCCACTACACAGATGGCTCGAGGAACATTACTCGTGCCATGGAGACATCGGTAAATTATAATAGATCTATTTTGATATAATGCAATATTAAGAGTTATTTTATAATATATGTAAATTTTTTGCGAATTGCAAAGAGCTCAGACCCTGACTCAGGATGGTACACCGAGCGTGTTGACCGCATATCTTGTCGTCCACGGCACCTCGACAGATCCCGCCACGGGCGAGCTTCGATTCTCCAACACTGCCACCCATGAGTATTTCGTAAGTGTTAATGTTTATTATAATTCGAATGAAATTTTTGTTTTGATAGGTTCAAATTTAAATGATATATATATATATATATATTTATGTTTTAATGCTTTATGTAGGTGTAGAAGCGGATGATGGAGTAGACGGAGGTATCGGGGATCGATTTACTGGACAGACCGATCCGATAAATTGACCATAGTCCTAAACGCCGCACACAGAGAGCACCACGGAGGTTGGGAGAGAGCCGGGGACTTGGTCCTAGCATGGCCCATATGCAATATTATAGAAAGTGGCATATGCAAAATAGTATATCAGATTATAAATAGTAGTATATGCAATATTAGTAGACTGAGCTTATTTGGTTTTAGACTTAAATTTGATTAATCAGACTTACATAAAACTATCTAATTAAACTGAACTCTATAATCATAATCATGCCACATCTTTCTTCATTTGGAATTTAAAGAGTTATGATTATCCAAACTCAAAACTTAAGAAGAAAATATTGCTTTATAAATTAGATAACTCCAAAACCAAGCATCCAATCAAAACTAAACAATTAAGGAGATATACAAGCTTACAAGTTAGAGTAAGACATCATTTCTACCTCCACTTATAATAAACTACGGTTTTCCAAACTAGATATCCAAACTAGACCTCAGTCCCTAAGTATTCTTAGATTGGAGAAAAAAGTGTAGCCCTGAATGTGTGGAATTTCAACATATATAAATTCTCATACATTACATATGAATTTCAACAAAACGTGTGGAATCTCAACAAAGCATATATAAATTCGCGGTTCCGCAATAATCCGATAATGATACGAATTCGACTAAAATCTAATACACCGTTCTTACGCGTTTATTATACAAACACAATTTTACAGATTCAACAGGCTACTTCGGCTGCGGCTCCATATGCCTCTGCTTCGGCTGCGCCTCCACAAGCCACTACTTCGGCTGCAGCTGCGCAGGCCACTCCTATAGCTCCACAACCCACTCAGACTCCTGCATGGACCACACAGACTTTTGCACAAACCGCTCCTTCATTAGTCAAGATTTTGACGACCCAAGGCTCCACTGAGAAGCAGATGCGCCAGATTGCGGTGATTATTAAAAGTGGAGGAGCTGGACCGAGCTAGGATTGGTTTATTTATATTTTTTAGGATGGATGTACTTATTTGATACATATTGTATATTCTGGACGATATCAGTGGTTGTTTGGATGTTTACGATGATTTTAGATTGATTTTGTATTTTGTTTGTTTATTTCTTTTATATATTATGCATGAGATGTTTATGAATATTTCTGTATTTGACTATATATATATATATATATATATATATATTGTGCACGGGAAGGGAAAAAAACGGGAAGCCCATTTTATAAAAAACTGATATAATATCCCTACGGATTAACTCGTAGGGGAAACAGTTGCCCCTACAGATTAATCCATAGGGGCACGTTTTGCCCCTATACATTTATCCGTAGGGAGAAAATATCAGAAAGAAAATCTGATATTTTATCCCTATAGACTCGGTAATATGAGCAAAACTTGCCCCTACGGTGTAATCCGTAGGGGCATATAGAAGGCCCTATGGATAACTCCGTAGGGGCAATTATTTTATTTTATGATCAGATAAATTAAAAAAAGATTGTCCCTACGAAATAATCCATATGGCTAATTGCACCTACGGATTATGCCGTAGGGGGCAATATTTACTCCGTCGGGACATGTTCAGGGCAAATACTTTCACCTGTGGCCTTTGGACCTACGGGGCTATTTTATGTCCTTACAAATTAATCCGTAGAGCTACGGTTTGCCCCTACGGCTAAATCCGTAAGGGCAAGTGGATATTGTGGTAGTGCATACAATATCGTTTCGGCTGAAATCTTTAAAAACTTATTTTTTTTCATACCATTTTTATTGTCATTGTGATCATTGTAGGTCTTCATTGTTAGAAAACAGCAAAAAAGCGAACCCAAACCCTATATTAATACTTATCCAAGTACACTTTTCAATATATTTTGCATCATGGATGGATTTTTAAACACTAGGATAATTGCCTTGTAATATAGAACCATAAATTTAAGTATTTAATATATCTACGCTTATATATGTTGTATTACCATCGAAACCAGAACCGAGATTAGCGAAACTAGCCAAAACCTAGCGAAACTAATAAAATTAAGAGAGACCGAAACCAAAACCGAGTTCTTGAACCTTGAGAAAAAGTGTACAATATTTCTATGGCAAGAATAGACACGGAACAAATCTTCCAAATTTTTTACTTCATTATTAATAAAAAAATAAATTAAAACGGCCCTAAAAGTAAGGTATAGATGGCATAATAAATTAATAGCTACAACTTCCCAATTCAACCAAGTCATCATGATTGGAAAACAGGAAACGTAATTGACAAATCAAAGATGTGCTTGACTTGTCACCAATAAATTGTGATTAGAATAGAGTGTTTTGAACAAAATGACACGTGTGAGCTTATCACCTTCTAGAAACTAAATAGAGAATATCAAGATAATAAACATTTCTGCACAAATCTTGTGACAGTGATTTCCACAAATTTCTAAGCATATAGCTGATAAGATATCATACATTGACAAGCCTGCCAAGGGATCTGTAATGTAATCTCACTAATCTGAGAACTTTTCGTGTTTAGAACAGTGTCTTCCCACATAAATCCATGGAATTCAAACTGTTAAACTCACATCGAACTCAAAGTCAGCATCCATAAGTGTAACAAAGTGTAACCATTAAAGATGTATTTTGATTCATATTCTGGGATAATATATCATATATGATCTACTAATCATATCGAAGAGGTCACATAAGCCATAGCAATATAGGGTGTCCACCGAGGGTCATGTGAATATTATGCATTAAAGTCTACTGCAATTTATGCATTTAATCAATATCAGCATTCTGAAATTTGAGGCTTCAATCAGAGAGGTCTTTTAGAAAAAGAAGATGGCAACTAAAGTAAATCAGAGAGGTCTTTGAGAAAAAGATGATGGCAACTAAAGTATACCTAATGGCTGAAAATGAATACGATCAGGCCTGATAGTAATAGGACCAAAATCTTTCTCCGCTTCAGTGTTCTGCTCTGCTACTTGCAGCTCTGGTGGTTCCCTATGAATGTCCTTCAGTGGAATCTGGTTATGAATAGTCTGCAAATTTGAGATGGGGAACTAAAATTAGAAAGTGTCTAGTGTTAACCATTTAACTCTAATATTGTAATCATTGGGACGCCCGTGTTTTCATGCACACACGCACCCACAGATGTGTGTAGCACCCATTTTTATGTGTGTGATATATGTGTGTGTAGCACGGATTTGCACGCATTTTCATGTGTGTGTGATGCACGCACATGGGTTTATTGTCCTGGTTGACGGCAGCTATCTACAGCAGCAGTTATGTCAGACTTTTGGTTTTTTTTCCCTTATCCGACAACTCGGGAGTGCCAGACAACTCAGGAGTGCCAGGCGTCTGAAGAGATCTGTTTGTATATACATACAGAAATAATATATATTCAACAAGCCTGAATATGTTTAAAAAGGACTTGAGCAGACATTTATCTCGTCCACTGGAGCTGCTGCAGTCAATTTGTTCACGGGGGAAAATGAATAGATATTAAAAGATAACAAGAACGGCTGGGAGTAATTTGTGGCTGAGAGCATTTCTCCAAACAAAGACAGCCCGAACTCAAAATCTGAATGAAGTAAATAGTGCTAGCTTACATTCAAGTTATACCTGTTTGTTTGCAGGATTCCGACCCCACGAGAGACGAACTGCCTGCTTTCCGAGGACTGTGCCATTTAACCCCTGCATTGCCTCTTCAGCATTGTTCCTGACACAAAATAAGAATTTATAATTGAATGTTTGTCCATACATAAACACACCGCACACAAGAAGAGCAAATACCCACTTAGTCACTAGGGTGGGGGTTGGGGGGGGGGGGGGGGGAAGACAGTTGATTTGGCCATTGTTAAAAAAAGCAGACACGACTTGGATGTACCTCTGAACAAATTGTACAAACCCAAATTGCTTCCCAACTGGGATTTTCACTGATGCAATGTCACCATACTGAGAAAAGGATTGTTTCAGATCATATTCACTGACATTAGGGTCAAGACCTCCAACAAATACCTACAGGGCAAGAAGTGGATCGTTGAGGAGAAAAATAAAAGTAGACTACATAAATATATAGCAAAATCTCCGGAGGTAAAAGATGTAGAATTACTGTAGTGTTGGTTGAATCCCCGTCTGATTGAAAACCTTGTGCAGATGGGCCATTAGACCCAAAACGGCCTATAAAAATCCATAGTTATCAAAAAAAAATTGTAATATCATTTGCTACAGATAATAAAACATGGTTAAAAGGTGATAACAATCAATGTATTTCGGTATGCTATAAACAGAAGATATGCACATAAACAAGAACTTGTTGCGGGGAAGGCACATTTAAACATTAGTAGAAGAGGTCATATAGCTGCCTGATTGACCAAGGGATCTGCAGGATCTAAACCAGGACCATTCCTTGAGCTTGAAATTTACGTCTATAAAGAAACCAATTTGATATTGTTATAAAGCAACAGTGTGCCATGCAATATTTGACTTTCAAGGATAAATCATGATTAAAATAGAGTGCATTTATCAAATGATGCATGTGAGCCAATCAAATTCCAGAATCTAAATAGAGAAAATGCACAACGAGAAAAATCTAGATTAATGGCATGCTCATCGAGAACATTCCCTTTTGCTAAAAAGCATTTGGAAATATACAATAAGAAATTTAGTTTTTCATCTTATCTTGTGGATATTCCTGATGCTTTTGCTGCTTGGCTTCATAACAGGAGGCCCAGAAATATCAGGAGACTTTGGTCTCTAGTATATTTCTCTACTTGTTGGGCAATCTAGAAAGAAAGAAATTGTGGAACTTTCGATAACAAATCTGCAGAAAAAGACCACGTTCTATAGGGATGTAATCGGATCATATACGGATCGGATATATGCATTACCATATTTGTATCCAGCACCTATTTACGGATGTGAATGCGGATACGGATAGTTGTCGGTAACAAAAATTTACTATCCGTATCTGCTACAAATCGGATACGGATACGGATCGGATATTGTAAGAACAATATCCGCTAAAATCGGATACGGATACTATTCGGATAAATATAAAAAGTCATCATTCATAACTACAACTAATAAAATATTTAAATAGGTAAACCAATATTTTTATATTCAAACAATCACATCAATTCCATAAGCCTCGATAGTTTTCAAATGAGGGCTTTTTCATGCAACATCAAATCCACCAGCCATCCATAAGTCTAGCTATAACTAAAGTAATTATTAATTGGATACTGGGTACCATTAGTTCGGATATCCGGATCCAAAAATTTTATCAATATCCGGATTCGAATCCGGATTCAACATGGATACAAATTTCCTATCCGAATCCGTTCGGATATGGAATTTTAGTATCCATATCCACAAGTTGTCGGATTCAAAAACGGATCCGAATCAGATTATCCGGATCCGTTTACATCCCTACTGTTCTATATCATTCTATATACCTCGTACTCTCATAGTTGGTGTCTTCCCAACAAAACAAGAGGTAAGATTACCGGACTTCGTGGGTTCCAGGAAGTTAATCACCATCTTCAGAGGGAAATTTGATCAATTCATCAAATTGGATGAGAATTATATAGGTGGCTTATGGTTTTAGACCTATTTCTTCATAAAATCAAGTCCTTTCCACTTTGGCATACTATGACCCCTTATTCTCTAAGCTCTCATCAATTGCCTTCTCCTTTAATTACTTGCTAGATTTGCTTCTTAGTTGTTGCATATAGAGTTAGTTATTGTTTGGACTACTCTTAAGATTAAGCTTGTGATTGGCTCGAGTCTTGACTATATGGTTGTTTGCATTCCTGAATCAGTCCTATGACTAACCTTGTGTTTTTGCCCCTATAACAAGCTTAATATGTGGCTCTGAATCTCATAGATAACTAATATGCCAGATTTTCATTTCTGGATTTGTCTAACTGTCTGCCTATATGCTAATTCAAAGTTACCCTTTAATTATGCCTGCATTAAACCTCCAATGACCGGTATGGTAAATCCAACGACGCTTGTTCAGAATTTTCTCAGCAACACTTAAAAATGAAAAGGGGTATATTCAAATAAATTGCATTTAATTATAGTGGTTTTAGTTCAAGGTTTCCAACAAGTTTGATGCATGGATGTTTGACATACTATATATATCTCAGTTACTGCTTCCTGAATCTATCTTTTACTAGTAGTTCATCGTTTCTAAACTATAAAATGTAAGTTTCGAATCTAATAGTAAAAAGGTTTAAAAACCAGTAAAAGGTATTTTCGAAGTTAAGACTATAACGGTGTGCTTGTATTGAGTTTAGCGGCAAATTCTTTGATATCAGCCAGTACACTTGTCTATTGAAGCCTTGTCCCCATAATTTCTTATGTATTCTTTTCAAAACTAATTTCTTATCTTTTTCTCTCTTTTAATTTCTATTTTTCTTTCAAATTCTAAAATCCTCAAGTTGATTATTTGGCAGACAATTGTATGTTGTACTCATTTTGGATTTTTAATTTGATCTGAATAGGATTCTCCAACAATAACTGCAAATATAAAAGGCTAGGAGGACATGAGTATCAGAAGATTAAGTAATAACTAAGTTTTCTTTATATTGGACCCCTGAAACTTGGCTAATTCTAAATACAATCTCTAAGATATTCTATTTCTAAATGCAACCCCTAAAACTTCTAACCAGATTAAATAGGGCCCAAGGTTAATAAGCCCCCTGATCCTGTTTCTAAGTCACGTGCTACCTAAAAATGGTTTCAAAAAGGTTAAACATGTGGAGGTAGTATGGATACTTCTTTAATGAGCTGAATGTAGATGGAATAAAGATTCTTATCTCTCTACTATTCATTTGGTGTTGTGTGGTTTGTAATTTTGTCTACATGGCCTTCTCTTACCTGCTTTATATGTAAAATCTTATGAAACCTTTGAGGCCATGATATAGATGCTTAAGGTGTCATTTTTCACTAAAGCTAAAATATATTCTTAGATTTTAATGGGCAGCAGCTAGATCATTCCTCCCCTTCTCTTTACCTTCTCCCTGGCATATCGCATCTCTCTTCCTTTAATTTTCTCATTTTAACCTCTATTTTATTCTTCTGTGAATGTTGTGAGCTGTTTATTCTCTGTTTTCTTCTTTCGAGCATAATCACATAATTCGCGAATTATTCGCGAATTTTTGATCAGCCGACTTAATCTCCGAATTAATCGGCGGGCCGAATAATTCACGAATTATTCCCGATTATGTGAAAAACAGCGAATAATTCAAAAAACAGCAAATAATTCACAAAATCAAAACCTAACGTCTCATATATTAATTTGTTGCTCGAAATCCTTCCCGAACACTTACCGAATCTTTCCCGAATACCTGCCGATTTTTTCCGAATAGTTCTCCGAATCTGAATTTTCGACATCGCCGAATTATACCCAAACGACAAATTTGTGACTATGCTTTCGAGTACCATGAGATGATGTTGTAGGGCTGGACCTCCTCTTGTGTAGAGGCTATTTTTAGTTTCTTTCTTTTCCTTTTGTTTATCGTTATTCTTGTTGAGTAGTTTACTCTTACGTAAAAATTAAGTTTGTAATGCTACTTTGAATGTTTCCTTTAATACAAAGTCATGGGACGGGCATTTGCCTTTGCTCATTATGTCAAAAAAGGGTAAAATGCATCCTTCTAGCCGTTGGTTCTAAATGCTTGGGGGTAAAATGACAAAAATATCCCATAGCAGGTATATTCTTTCCATAAAAAACCCATCAGACCAATAGAGTTGCACCTCTCCTTTCGCACATACCTACTCCTGTTGTTGATGTTCCTTCTGCAAGCTTCTGCAGCCAATACATAAATGAGCTTGCAATGTTGATGCAACTTAAAAAATGCAACACCATCACCATGAAGAGTTTTGGAGGAAATAAGAGTTGAGGGAAAAGAGCAGCTTGGGGGGTTAGGGAAGTTTAGTTGAGAGAAGGGGTAGGACAAGAAATATCTATCTCAACCTAACCCAAGTTAGCCTTAACCCAAGCATGAACCCGGGTAAACCTGACAAGGGGTCCTATTTGATTAACGTAGAAGTTTTAGGGTCGTACTTAGAAATAGAATGATTCAGGAGTGTTGGGGTCAAAATTTGCACCCCGGTTGACCGAGTCAAATTCAAGGTCAACCCCAAACCAGGTGGACCCAAGCCCAGGTCAAGCGGGCCCATGCCCAAGTCGAGCCCGCGGCCAGCCTCCTCCATGCCAAAATATAGATCATGTAATAAATAATTTTTATGTAATTTTTTATGCATGAATCTATGCAAAATGGGCATAAAACCAAATTTTTTGTAAAGCCCATGGCTTATGTGCAAAAAGAAATAGCACATGAGCCATGGGATGGGCAAAATGCCATTTTGTAAAGCCCAAGGGGCTATATGTAAATATGTAAGCCTATATAAGGCAACATGATGATGAATAAAAGATAGACTTTTCATTCCCCAAAAATTAAGGCATGTGCCTCTTTCTCCTTCCTCAAGGTTCTAAAATCTTCTTTTTTTTGGATTAAATCAAGAGTTTCTCTTCCTTTTATAAAACTAAATAGATTTTTAAAATCTCATACTTCTCGATCTTCAAGATCCAGCCAACAAAGGAAAAAGAAGGAGACCCATCTCCAGAAACCCCACTTTGGGGAAGATCCAGGGCTCAAGGGGAGAAGCCCCCTTCATCAGCTTCAAAATATCTTAGGAGTTCTCCTCATATATATACATATATACAAAATAATAAGTGCTCCTTTCTGGGAGTACAACTCCCATTGCAGGGACCAAGTCCCTTTTGCCGCCCGAACGCCCACGTGCCTGGCACGTGAGGCGCTAGAGCCCTTGCGCTCAAAGCACTAGCGCCCGAGCGTCCACGTACTGACACGTGGGGCGCTAGCGCCCTTGCGCTCAGGGCGTTAGTGCCCAAAGCGCTAGCGTCCGAGCGCTCACGTGCTGACACGTGGTGCGCTAGCACTCAAAATACTAGCGCTCTTGCGCTCAGAGCGCTAGCGCCCGAGCGCCCATGTACCTGGTACGTGGGGCGCTAGCGCTCAAAGCGCTAGCACCCAAAGCGCTGGCGCTTTTTCCCACGCATCCTTTGGATGCCCTTTCCCTTTCTTTATATATATGTGTGTGTATGCGCGCGTGCGCGCACATACTCTACAACGCTGTCCCTTTCAAAAAATTTGGGCCGGGACGCTGCCCCGCATCCTGTAAGGGGGCTGCTAGCCCCCTTGACCCCCAGCCCGCTATCCGGGTAGCGGGACCCCGTAAAAACTCTGCGGGGCCCCCGATATATCCCAAACCCCTTCAAAACACAACACTACATATTGAGTTCGCGTGACCAGTTTAACCCGTCAATCGGAGGTTCTCGCTCCAAATGTGAGGGGTAATTAACGGCAGCTTAGTCCGCGGCTGCCGGAGATTCAGATCCCCACTATCAATAAACCCCAGCCTACCCTAGGCAGGGGGAATCTGTAATGCGCCTGACAAGCGCGCGCGTATTCCCATCTCAATAGGGTGACGAAAAACACCCTACAAGGAGGTGTATTTAGAATGAACAAAATTTTAGGGTTCCAATATAGAAAAAAAACCTAAAAAATTATTCTTCATCAAGTGTTGATGTGTAGACAAAAAAGTGGGATAAAAATTAAATAACAATTCTATCAGAAGTTGGTTTCATAAATTCCTACAGTGTTCTCGCTTGATGTATGTATAGGGCTGCCTGACAATTGTAGTTCTTGTCTGGAAAGTAGTTGATAGTTGTCTACTTGTCTTCAGCAAGCTGTTTTCTAAACTTACCCTCTTTTTCTCTTTTCCATTTTATTAAGGTTGTATAGTGTAACAAGTCTTCACCTTCTCACGTAACTTCAGTTATGTGCTTTTGTTTTGCAACAGTAACATCAATAAACTTGCATGTGACAGCCTATTTTCTGAGTCCAGCTCTTAACCTCAAAAGAAGCACGGACAAGTTTTCCCCACAATGGTCGACAAGGGGTAATTAAATCAAATCAAAGTAATTTCTGAAGGATTATATATTGCTGCGAGGATAGGTGTACACAGATATTTTACTTATCCACCAAGACAAGGGATATAAGCCATTATATTATATATTATAACTAAAGTTGGCTCAACAATTTCTTTAGCCTCCTTTTTGGTCTTAGCGGGAAAATTATTCTCAACCCCCCGGATTCTGAGGTAATTCACATTTGGCCCTTCCAGCTTAGATTACATGAGGAAAATCCTTGGAAATTATGACTCCGCCCTGGATTCCATGTAAATTTGTATTTGGCCCTTCCAACTTAGAATACACCCGGAAAAATCCCTGGAAATTTTGGCTCCGCCTCCTGGATTCTACGTAAATTTGCATTTGACCCTTTCTTCACCTCTCTAAACTCTGCAGAAATTTTTCTTAGCCCTCAGCATTTTCAGAAAAAAAAATCGTTTCCCCCACGCATGTGCATGGAGCACCTTTCTTGTACGATCTTTAAATTAACATAGAATAAGCAGAATCAAACTCCCACCAACACTAGCTGATATAAAAGACACCACCTAGAATTTTTTTAATACTGAGAGATACCAAGATCTACAATTGAAACTCTATAACTGCTCCCAATTCTTATCTGATTTTAAGCAGTTTCAAGCTGAAAAGATAGGATAACTCTACAAATAAGGAAAGTAACAAAGATCCCCTGAAAATTCTTTTGTAGATCAAGTAATTTCAATTTGTACCTATTATGGTATACTAAATAACAAAGATTCACATGTTATCAATATTTGTACAAGGTTTTTTTCTCTGGGAAACAGCTGAATATTTTGTGCAGGAATAAAACGAATATGAAATATCAAAATTGCATGACTGACTCCCTAGGTTAAAGCTATGTAAATAGAAAAGTGGCTAATAATCCATAGCACAATAGAAATCATGCTCACTAATCTACAATTCCATGAACTGACCCGTGACGGTCACAAGTTGTAACATTAAAGTTTAGTGTTTTTTTATGAAAACGCCCCACCAAAGTTCGTTATTTACAAAAAAAGCCTCCCTATTTTCGGTATTTACGAAAAAGCCCCTTCAAACCCCCAACAAACAACAACAACAACAACTGAGCCTTTTATCCCAAGCATATGGGGTAGGCTACATGAACCAACATGAGAATCACGACGGGTCCAGCACATGAATCCTCTGCCTCCACTCACTCCTATCGAACAATATACTTTCATTGAGTCCTTTGGCAGCCATATCGTTTCGTATCACCTCCATCCATGTTTTCTTCGGTCTCCCTTTTGCCCTTTTGCCATTGCCCATATCGAGAGTATCTATTCGTCGGACCGGTGCTTCCATAGGTCTGCGTCGCACATGACCAAACCATCTTAGCCGGTTTTCCCGCATCTTCTCCTCCACAGGTGCGACACCAACTTTTATACGAATATCCTCATTTCGTAGCTTATCTTTTCTAGTGTTACCGCACATCCAACGAAGCATGCACATCTCCGCTACGTGCATCTTCTATGTATGATGCTTCTTAGGAGCCCAGCATTCTGTACCATATAATAAGGTAGGCCGAATAGTGCTCCGATAAAACTCCCCTTTCAATTTTAACGGAAAGTTACGATCACACAAAATCCCTGTTGCACTCCTCCATTTCAACCAACCAGTTTGGATCCTTTGATTAACATCACTATCGATCTCCCCATTCAAACCCCCAAGTTCCACAAAAAAACCTTCCGTCTCTTTTCCATCCATAGTTATCAGCTCTGATAGAGGTGTTATATTAACCCTGAACCCCCTAATAATTACCCAAGTATTCTTCAAAAAACTGTCATTGATGTCCCTCTTCATCATCTTCTTCCTTGCCTTCTTCCCTCGTCTTTTCTCTCATCAATCACCATTATCATTTTCATCAAAAAAATCCAAATAAAGCTCTTCTAATTTTACAAAAATCCAACAAAAACCCATTTCTTAATCCAATCACAATTACTCATCTCTGCATCCTCAACTCCTTCACCTTCATCCTCAATACCTTCGCCTTCTCCCAACAATTCCCTTAACGTTTTCAAATCCAACCCGTAAAACTAAATGAGGTCAAGCCCATCATCTCTCTCATCTTTCATTAATCACGATCATCATCTTCATCTTCATCTTCATCTTCATCTTCATATAAACCCATAATTTTTTCTTGATCAAAACCCTACAAACCCAAAAGCCAACATCAACCCATTTCTTAACCCATTTAACATATCTCCTTTACACCCTCATCATCTTCAGCCTTCACCCAACATTTCTCTCATGAGTGTCTCCAAATCCAACTCATGGAGCCAAATGAGCTCGAACATATCATCTCGCGTCTCTCATTGATCACCATCATCATCTTCATTACCTTCATCTTCCTTTTTACACAAAACCCATCAATTTTCCCAATCAAAACTCTACAAAAACCCAATGACTGCAACCATGACCTCATTGTAAAGATAATTGAGGAAGATGAACCAAAATCATGATTAATTGAAGAATTATTTGACCAAAATCGCAGTCCAAGTCTAAATTGGGGAAAATTTGAGAAATTTTAGGGAAGAAGGGGTTGGAGGGTTTAAAACCCTATAACTGATACCCTTCCGTTATTGATCTAACGGAGTTATAGAATATGTCAATCTTTTTGGTCCACCGGGGGGGTTTTGGTGCAACTTAAATGTTTGATGGGGCTTTTTAGTAAATACCGAAAATAGGGTTTTTTTTGTAAATAGCAAACTTTGGAGGGGTGTTTTCGTAAAAGAAACCTAAACTTTATTGCAGTTTTTAACCTTTAATCAAACATCAACACTAGATTTGAGGTTAAGCCTGCAATGAGCGAGCTGCTAGAGGAAAATATGATATCTAAAGTTTACCTGAAGGCTGAAAACGAATATGACCAGGCCGAATTATAACAGGAACAATATCCTTCTCTGTTTCAGTATATTGCTCTATCTCTTGCTCCTCTGGTGGCTCTAGTGGCCCTGGTGGCTCTGATGATTCTGGTGTGCTCTGGTTTTCAATATTCTGTAAATTTAAGATGAGCAACATTAGTCTTAATATAGAAAGTCGGTGAATTTTATGTCTTCTAAGCATTTAGGATATATATGTGGTAACCAAGATCTGCAGTGTCACTGCACCTAGTTTCCATCTAAAAGCTGAGGTGGAAAGGTCTCTCTGGCTCTTACCTCCACGCACCAATAAATAAAGAGATCCTATTAATTAAATTTGAGAAACAGCATTTCCCATATCCCAATAGGCTTTTGCCACCTCAGCTTCACTCCAGCAAGCTACCTACAGTAGCACTGCAGATGTGTGGGTGTGTGGGTGCATGTATGCAAAGGATCGAAATAGCAGCGGAAAGTTTCTCCTGTGGTGGTCACAAAAATACTGTTCACTACTGGATTGTTATTGTCAACTATGATCTCCATGGCGTAAAAATTAGATATCCGGAGCTTGTGATTTCCATTTTTTCTGCTCTTAGACCTAGGTGTGGAACAGGTTCTATTAACTCTGTTAATTTCGCATCAATCTCATGAAAGGTAAAGTGGTATTAATATGTCAAGATATTAGATGTATCTAGGTTTCAAGCCATAGAGATCGCCAGTCTTAGAGTTGAAGATTTTTCAACCATCGTAAGAGGAAATTAATTCCTACGGCGGTTGATGCCCAATACAAGGTTTAAAATCTTGGTACCAGTATCCGTATCGAGCAATCACTGTTTGGGATCGGAATCAGCCATCTCGGCCATATCTACAGTCTTGAATCAAAAATATCAGAGTTTATATTGTATGACCAAAATTTTTTTAGAAATTATGAAATTCTTCAAAGAAAGAGTAATAGCAACTATAAGTAAGTTGGCAAATGCTTTAGCACTTGATGATGTGTAAAATGTTTGTTTCAATGCTTGGTAATATAACTACAATATTTCTAAATTTTTTTTAGTAATTACTGATGTCAAATAAACCGTAAACCAATAGCCTATTAATAAACCCACTAACCCATTAATACACTTGATGCTAATCAAATGGTAACCCTAGTATAAGTCTGCATTTGAAGGTATCAGTTAACCACAGAGAAAAGTGCAGAAAACACTTCCAAAAATCATCATACCTGACCCTTTTGAGATTTTATCGACTGCAACCATTGCCTTTTAGCTTTCTTACGACGAGCATTTCTACTTTGAGCCTGATGGAGAAGATTTTTACACATCAATAGTTTGAAAATCTAACCTAACAAGACAATTAAATAAACATAGACCATATACTTACATTTAAGAAGAGGATATAATGAAAATACGTTGAAGTGAATCAGAAATATTGAACTATTAATTAAAAAATTCATATGGAATATTCTCAGTAAAAAAGCTTTCCCAGTTATAATAGAAATTTTCCATATGAGAAAATTTTAAACATACAACTGACCCTGTGTGAGGTATAAGACAGATTAAGAAATTGAAAGCTGAGGAAGATTTAACCAATATCTAATCTGCCCCAAAAGTTGTGCTTAAACATCTAGCAAGATCATCATTGAGTGGCCATAAAAAGAGATTGGCTCGCGTCAACCCTCCCTTAATTAGAGTCAAATTTCTAACCGAGAAAACTATAATCAAGAAAAGAGATTTTCATAATCCTAATTGACTGCTAAGCATGTTACAATTTTCCTCAAATGTGAGAAATCTCTTGAAGAGGAAAGATGATATATAGGGAACTATGTTAAACTCAAGGCACAGATACAAGTCAAGAGAGCAACATAACAGATTCCCACACCATGACTTGGAATTTCAAAACTTGTAACTAATCAAAGGTATATGAAGCATTGAAGTATTGAGATCAACTCCAACATATTTAAAAATCAACAAAATGGAAAAATAGCATAAGAGAAATGACATCTCAGAGTTTAATTTCGGATAAACAGAGATAGTGATCTAAATTGACAGGTAACAAACCTTTTTTACACAATCATTTGGTTCACATGTATTTTCTTCAATGTCATCTTCAGCTTGCGCATTCCTGCAAAACGATGTGCACATTATGTGTATGCTTGGAAGAAATAAAAGTCTCAAAAAGGTACTAAGCAAATTTTTGAAACGGTTCCGTATTTTATAAGATTTAGGAAAAGGAAAAAACCTACTGTTCATTTCCTAATGAGGAAGCCACCAGTCATACAAAAAGCAACAAGATTATCTTATTAAGTTTTGACAAGGTTCCAAAAGGAGGTTGCAATGGGTAGGTGGCGGCTGTGTACACAAATATGCTAAATTGCAAATTGGCCAGAACAATTTTACACAACATAAATGAATTAATGAATTTGTGTGTGTGTGTGCACGCACGCGCGTGTGTGTGTGCGCGCACACGCGTGTGTGTGTGAGAGAGAGAGAGAGAGAGAGAGATAAGAGGGTAGTGGGAATAGTAGGGGGAAACATGCCACATGAACATGAGGGTAAAGCATAGGAAGCCTACAATGAAGTGCTGTTTCTTCAGTTATATCCTTTTTGTAAGCAACAAGGGAAAAATTAAATATGGGTTTTTTTATATACCACCCCAAAAAATATGTTATTTCCAAAAATCACCCCCAAAAACTCAATATTCTAAATATCACCCCCAAAAGTTCTTCGTTACCCAAAAAACAACCTTCGTTAGCCTTTTCCATCCAAATTTTAACCTGAGTAAGTTGGCCTTACTAGGGTTAAGCTCACTGAAGAAAAAATCATTCCCTCCTCTTCTCAAGACTTTCTTCATCTCTCACATCTCTCAATTTTCCTTACCCCTTCTCTAATTGTTGACATTTTTCATAAATTTTCTTTAAAATCCAATTTCATCCTTCTCGTTGTTATTTGGCCTAGTCTTGTTCCAATTTAAAATTCACGTTCAAATATCCCAAGTAGAATCAAGTACCTTTTGTATTTATAGCAACAATAGAACTTCTGTCCTTATTTTTATTTTCCTTTCTCTAATAAGAAACATTTTCATGGAACTTCAAAAAGAACCAAGTATACAAATGAATAACCGATCAAGCTCATTTTATTACTTGAAAGTTGTAATTGCTCCAATAAGTGGCCCAATTTTTCCCGCATCAAAGTAGAAGAATTGGGTTAAGAGGGAAAGATCTAATTTTTATTGTACAAAAAAACTCTTGATTTTCAGTTTGGGATCAAAACCTTTAACCCTAGCCTCTAAAACAATGAAATGAGGAAAAGATGACTAATTTGGGGGCATTTTCATCTTTTTTATCACCTCCCACACTGTTCTAAACTTAACTAAAGGAATATTCCCAACAAATGCCAGGTAAAACTAACCGGGGGTGCCTTTTGGCTAATTTATAAGTTTATGGAGTGATTTTAGAATATCGAGTTTTTTGGGGTGATTTTTGAAAATAGCATATTTTTGGGGGTGGTATATCAAAAAAAACAAATAAGAAACAGTTGGGACCTCCCATTTAGAAAGAGTGGCACCGCCTAAGATAACGCTAATTTGGCCCTCCAGAAATACTTTTTTTAAGGAATTTTGGTTATGGATTAAGAAATCACAAAACCAATGTTGGAACAAGGATGAAATGTTGTGTTGACTAAAAAGTTGCTTTCACATAAAGTTAAAACCAAGCCTGAATTAGATTACCCTTTTGGTGTCAGGTGATGAAACCGTTAAACATAAAGGTGACAAAATCATCACTGTCACATGATGTGTTTCAGACGAAATGAGAAATCCAAGGGACCGAAGCAGTGAAAGTTTTGAGTGCCTCCGCCACACTTCTTCTCAACCAATTGTGCGAATAATTGTTAATTGTACAGAGAGCAAAAGGCTTTCTGGTCTATTTGTGAACAATATTGTGTTAACCCAGATTTATAGGTGTTGTAATAACCTCATCCAAGTACTCTATTTTGACTCCGATCAAAGAATTGAATGTACCTCCCTCCTTCACTAATACTATCATCAGGCCGGGAAGCAATTACTGCGACAAATCTTCCATTTTCAGATTGCTTATGTTTTTTATGCAGACAGTAACAGCCTAGTTCATTTATACCAATTCTTTTGGGTATTTCTTTATTTATGGTTATTTCTTGATTTATTGTGTTTTGGGTGCGAATAGTGTAATTGACATCTGTATTTGCATCCGACCCGACCCGCATGCTGGAAACTCGTCTTGATTCCTGTTTATGATTTATCCTGGCTAGTTACGAGGATTCGTGCACTTTCAGATTGTTGATACTGCATACCAGTATTATATCTGGCATCATATCTGGTATCTGCATTTTTTTAATAAAACAAGTAAAGTCAAATAAAATATTTTTAAATAACTAGCATGGCCTATATCATACCCCTGACCCTGTGGTAGCATCCGTGTATCGTGTTCTCGTTCCGTTCAGTGAAACGGACTCGTTTGGATAGCTACGTGCACGCTATGTGCATCCGTTCTTGGGGGTATGCTTTTTCGTTTCTCAGTTACCGTACTTTGATCTTCCTCCTCGTGTTCCTATTTGTGCGCTCGAACCCACGTTCGCCTGCGCGTCGCCGTCACCGATCCCCCGACCTTGCTCCTCTCCTCTTCCCCTCCTCCTTCAACCCAACCTTACCTCTCCCCCTATCTTTTCCCAACCTCGAAACCACTGCAACCCAACATCAGAACCTGCACACCCAACCTCGC
Organism: Agapanthus africanus; assembly: GCA_030015575.1. NCBI lineage: Eukaryota > Viridiplantae > Streptophyta > Magnoliopsida > Asparagales > Amaryllidaceae > Agapanthus > Agapanthus africanus. The sequence goes on from CM057337.1 coordinate 763,222,832, forward strand.
TGCAACCTCCGACCTCGTCTGCACCCTTGCCGGAGCTCTGACCTCGTCGCCTCCTCTCACTCGACACCACCTCAACCCATTCTCCTCTCTCCCGAGCCTGCAACCTGCAACCCCTGAACCCACGACCCATCCTCGCTACACCCTCCTTGCCGGCGATCCCTCGTCGTCGCCTCACCCTTCGCGGCCACCCTCTCCTCACCTCTCTCCTCTCTTCTTCCCGAGCTCATCAATCTCATCCCGACAACCCTGCACAGAACCCACCAACCGAAACCCACTGCTTGAACCCTCGCCTGCACACCCCGCCTCACCGCCGGCGACCACGTCGCCGTCGCCTCATCCTCGACCCCGACACCTTCACCTCGCCTCTTTCCCCAAACACCAAACACCAAACCCCAGAACAGCAACCTTCATCTCTTCTCTTTCTTCTTTCTTCTTCTCTTCTTGTGTTCGATCTTGCTTTTTACGGTTATCGCCGAAGCCGTGCCGTCGCCGCCGATCCGGACGATCCAGTAGACATCCCCAGCCAGCGTGGTCACATTCTTGCTTTGCCCGGTCCTGTCCCGTGTGTGCGTGTACATTACGACGTTTACCCGACGTCGGACGCTGCGTATACACCCAGTCGTGAGATTCGATTAGGCAAGTTTATCTTGCTATATGCTATGATACATATTTTGCATCCATATGAATAAAAATATCACATGTTTACTATATTGTACATCCATATTACTGTTTTACTGTTTCGGATAGCCGTACGCATCCATATCATTAATTACATATCTGGTTGCATGCAAGTTAGCTTGATACATGCTATATTATTATACTTGCATCTATATTAATAAAAATATTGCATATTTATTGTATTGGGTATCCATATTACAGTTTTACCGTTTTTCCGATATCCGTTCGCATCCGTATCATTTATTGCATATCTAGCTGCATGCCATATCATATTATTTCATATTACTGTTATATTAGCACCCCATGCTTGATAATATGCATCATGCGTAGTCATGGAGTTGTAGATGTAATCCCTGATAGATATTTGTGCATCCGTGTTTTACTGTGCATCCGTACTTTTATCGTGCATCCGTACTTGCTACAGTTTTATTATGAGCATCCGTTTGATACATGTGCACTACCGACATAACTTGATATACCACTGTTTGACTTGATACCTGATCCTGTTCCTAATGCCGACAATCCTGACTTGTTGTCCCGATAGATATATCATGTTGTCTATTCAGACAAAACATGTACCTGCTTGATCCTGTGTTGGCATTAGCTCCAGATTTATCAATACCTGACTTGAATATATAACCTTGGGGGTAAGAGGAAATCAATGATGAAACCTGACTTGTAACTCAACAGTTCGATACTTATACTGATCATTTTTACGGGCTAAGCCAGCCCTGGGATGATGCTGCTGACATCATTCATCTATACATGTTTCTTGTTTAATGCCTAGCGGCATGTCTCAGATTTCAGCCCGAGAATGTGAACCGTGGTCCCGGGCATGCACGGGATACTATCGAGTTATATCGATGATTCATTAAATTGATTTCAAAGACTTGAGAGTAATTAACCCAGTAGTTTAGTTCAGACTACTCACCGCACATCACATGTGCTTATATACTTCACTGTTCCATATTCGTGTTACTGTTATACCCTTATTACTGTTCATACTCATGCCTGCATATCTTGTTACCTCCTGATTATATTTTATTGTTGAAATTATGACGCACTAATGTCTGGGTTTTGCATAGCCCAAATCCTCTATCTTTGTCGCAGGCCGATCAGGAGTATTTCAGCCGACAGGCCGAGCAGTGAGGATCCTGTTAGTATCTAGTTAGTTTAGTTTTATTTCCGTACTTTCATTTCCTGATGTAAGCCCGTATTTTGGGACGTACTTTCCAGATTGTTACTGTTTATTGGATTTATTGCTTCCGCATATTATTTCTTGACTCGTTTATTCTGGCAAATGGACATGTACTTGATAGTTTATTTTATTTCCATTGTTCTTGATATCTTATAGACAACCGTAATGTGACTGTGGAGGGATATTTCCTAACCACATGTAGTATGGTTGGCTCTGTCACGTGCCGATCTTAGTGCATTCTGGGAAGCGGGGAGTGACACAGACAGAACTGTCTCTCCTCTGACAAGAATGATGATTATGCACTGTATCAATGTTTTCAGCGCCTTGGGTAGTAATAGTTGCCTTTTCAGGACTGATTAGCTGTGATTTCTTCCTCCTGGGTCCCCAAAAGAAGGAAGAGTTAGCTTTAGTTGTTTACACAAAGCAATAGATGTCACAAGTGTCCATTTTAATTTCCTTTCAAGTTTATTTTATTTCTCTATAAGGATATGATGGGTTCATCACTTGTAATTATTTACAGAATGCATTTAATATAATTTTCGAAAGAATATCCAAGTATCAGTTTAAAAGTTCAGATATATAAGCGTAATTGCAACACATGGTAATATACATGATATATCTGCGTTATAAGCGGCTCTAGTTAATACCTGAATGTTGTGCTTTAAAATCTCAGCCCTCATTGCATGTTATACCAATTAGAATTTCAAAATTCTTAAGCTTCACTAAGATTCCAACTAAAGATCACAGAAGCAACAAAAGTCATCATAACTTATTTGCTAAATTGGTCACACTTGACTTTAATAAAATAGAAATGACATCCTAAGTTCACTACAAGCCCGTGTTTGTGTGTGTGGGTGTGTGTGGATGGGTGTCTTTACTTGACCTTATTAATATAGATAGATAGAAGGGACCTTGTAGGTTCACTAAAAATGTGTGTGTGCGTGCGTCCGCATGAGATTAAATATTTCATCATTTTGCATTCAGAGCATCAGAAATAGACAGGTCTTGTTTGTTAGGCTCCAGTTAATTACAGGGAAATATGAAAAACCAACCCTTTGGTGTCCGTATATTGAATTTAAAGTCCAAATGAAATTTGTAATGCACCCTCTAGCCAAACAATGTTCAGTTCCTGTACTAGGGGACTTACAAAATAGGTAATTCATGACATTGAAACAAAGATAGCACGTAATTAGCATTATCATTATGCCAGCAAATCATTCCAGATCGATGATTTCTCCATTTTACCGCAAAATTTGATAGTTTAAAACAACTATTAAAATACAAGAGCACTAACTACTAACTGGCAAAAGTTTCCTACTACAAATAATACTAGATAAAATATTCCACTGCTAGTAATCTACAATAACAGTAACTATAAACCGGCAAATGCTTCTTACTAACAACAGCAAAAGTTTTTATCCCCATTATAAGCAATAATATGTGCATCTGTAGCCTTATTAAACTTCAAATTTTGCTCTTGTACAGTTTGGGAAGAGGTTTTTATTGATAAAAAAGAAGAATTTACTTCAACCGAAATGCCCTTAGGCACAGCCTTAGTGTTCTGGTCATCACATGATCCCTTTAAAATGTAAATGATAATTAGTAGATGAACTACTAAATTTTGGCTCATTTTTCCATTAATCATAATGGGGTATAATAAAAATATATATACCGTTAAAGAATGATCCATATAAGCTAAGCATACCTCTTTTCCCTTTGCACAGAATTAGTCATGTGCTCAAAAGTATCCTCCGCCTGACACTTAACCGGCGTATCAGTATCTTCGTTTTTGTGCCTAGTTAAGCTTGGTTTCTTGGAGCTGGCTTTCACTTTTTTCTTCCTGCCAGAAATAATTCGCTTCAATCACTTTAATACCAGAAAGGTCAGATAATATTTAAAACCAGTAACAAATCTAGGAAGATATTTGAAGGCTAATATTTACTATATGATTACAGGGGGCAAGCAGGGGCAATGGCTGCCAAAAGTCCTGGGCTTCTCAACATAGTTTATTGTATTGTTCATTTGATAAACATAATAAACTTATCATGTGTCATCGATGAACAAGGAAGTTTTTGTTATAAGGGAAAATTTAATGAAATTTTGAAAAGAATAATTATAAATTATACATCCAAAATTTTATTCCTTGCGAGTTTTGGCTCTTTTAAAGAGGATAAATGGATGTGCTTCCTACATTTTATTACTTAGTGACAGATAAGGTAACTATAAAACCCATATGCTACATCATAATTTGATATATGCACTTTTTTACTCCTCAATTTAAAATTCATGTTATTCTTGCGAAGACAATCAATAATGGTCTTGAATAAAATAAGAGCTAAACTAGTATTTCAAATACATTTAATAGACAATCTACTTTAGACCCGGTCAGGTCGCAGCTCAATAGAACTACTATCTTTATTACTCAAATTTCTAAGAGCAAAATGATAACTAGAACATGTATATTTTGTCATATCCACTAATTGTACAAATAAAAAAGATGCTTAAATAAATTCTATACAGGTTTAGTATTAAAAAAAAGTGGCGAAAGTTTCCACTATAAGGATATATGTATGGTAGGAACTAAGAAATAGTTATTTGCTCCCCCCATGGCAAGAAATAATTTCTGGCTCCGCCCATCCATACAAAGATGCAACTATGAAAGCTTCTGCTTTGATATATTAGAAAAACAATCAATATTTCATGTATCATACATGCAATAACACAAAGTAGCTTTACCGCGTCCATATCATACAAAATTGACAATGCACGCCGAGTAAAAAGGAAAAAATTGGTGAAAGGCATTTTACACACATTAGTTATTAAATACTCATACTATGATAGAAGAACGAAATCACTGAATCATGATATAAAAAAAAGAATATATACTACTTAATTATTCCTTTTTTATATTAAAAAAATGTCACACGTACACCACCATCTATCATGAAGTTGTTACTGCAAAAGGCATGTATTGAACATAACTATTCCTGCAGTACATTATTTTCATTTTGAGCAAAATGGTTGGATGAATCCCATGGCGTTCCATTAATACGAAGCATAATGATTCTTGCAGTGCATTGCTGCTTTTCAATTTTCATAGATGTTATTTTAAAATTCGATGTGTCATTGGATGCCCTCATGAACGAATTCATAAATCACTCAGGGGAGTGACAAGTATAACATTGAAAGAAAAGCATAGAAATAACCATAAATATCATCAAGCTCAGTTACTCTATATCGCTGCTCGCGTTTAATTTTGTTGTGAAGCTCCATTTTCCAGCACATCAACTATTTGTCTGGCATACAAAACCCCAGACCACAATTGGAAAAAAAAATCTAAGAGTAAACTGCACCGCTTTTGTGCTCCCCCAATGACTAAAAGTATAAAGACCAAACAAAATGATTTAAAAAGATGTTATGACCTAAAATGGTCATCCTGCCTAAGAGAGAAACCTACTTAAACCTGTGTGTAATTAGATGGAAATAACAAAATAATAATATTGGTTAATTATAACAAGTTTGTAAAGCTATAGAAAGTATGATTTATAGTTTCTAAATATTTATTCTAACTTTTGATAGCGCACAAAAGAGATAACTACTGCATATAAAAGGAGGTACTTGGATCCTCAACCTGTGTGTAAACAGATGGAAATGACAAGATAACAATAGTGGTTAATTATATCAAGCTGGTAAAGCTATTGAAAGTATGATGTATGGTTTCTAAATATTTATTCTAACTTTCGATAGCACACAAAAGAGATAACTACATAATGCACATAAAAGGAGGTACTTGGATCCTTGAATTTCATCTGAATGTTTTCTCTTCTTCTTTGACTTTGAGGGAGTTCCTATATGAGTTGTATTCTCATTATGTTCACATAAATCCTCGGCATATTCCTTATTAGGCCGACCTGAATCCTCTCCAAATTCTCTCGCTGCCAGAAGTCTATCATTAGAAACAGGACGATCCTTCTCCAGAACTGGAGAATCCTGAATATCATGTGGATCACCACCAAGCTCAGCCGCATCCATCTGGGAAACAACCTTCTTTCTGACCCTGTATAAAAAATTGTTAAAAAACATTGACATATCTTAAACTTTCTATGCATAAAGTGTGTGTGTGTGTGTGTCGACAACTCCCAGAGATAGGGTCATCAGCATAGTTGAATGCCATATAGGGTCTTGAGGAAGCTTTGAGAGAAAATGGGGGAAAAGGAACAAAACATTAGTGCAATTCCAAGAATTACACGGCAGCCAAAGTTGTTTTTCTTTCTTCTTTTTTTAAAGTTTTGAATAGATTGCTTTATTTGCTTGTGTGAATGTAACAGAATTTTATAAAACTAAGTTAAAATACAATGTCAAGGATAGAAATGAGAAGCAATTTGGCATGACAACAGCACAAGTACTGCAGTGTAAACACTGAATTAATAAGAAAAGAAAATATAACCAATAATATTGAAATACAACTTGAATTCTAACCATACAAGCTTTTGTAATGCAGTAGACAACCCTATCAAATAAGAATAAGTATGTCGAAGAGCCGCAACAAGAAAGTCATTACTGAAAACATATATACTATATCAATCCTTTTTCTTGATTCAGCTATGTGACCGTCATTTTTTATTAACTTGGCATAATTCATACTCTCAATTTCAAGCTCATATTGGATCAATTGATCTAGCCCTTTACTTGCAGCAGTATCCTCAATAGATGCTCCTCACTATCCGGTAAAGAATTCAGAAGGGACCAACCATGCATTAGATCAGTTGCAGGTCGACATATGATTCGACGCCTAGTTGAGTTTGGATCGTCAGCTCATGTTGAGTCTAGCTCTAACTTAGATCTATGATTAGTTGAGAACTCTCTAGTTAGTTTACTGATTAGATGGCGAGTCTATTTCAAGGCGCAATGAGCCCCTAACCAAAAGAAACAGGCACCCGCCTCAAAAAGTGGTTTTTAGTCAATCCCCATGCAAATATATGTACATACAAAATTCCAGTAAGAGATACTATAACTGCACCGTTGAAATATGTCAGATATGACAGAAGGCAATTTGAAAATATTAAGAATATTTCTTACAGAAGCAGTTTAAAGTCCTAGACCTATATAGTATAGTTCTACGAATCTGCGAAAGTTGTAGTTCACATGTGAATTGACATTACATTTAAGAGATGCGTTCAACGAAATATGAGTAGAGTAGAAAGTAGAAACTGTCATGATAAGGCTATCATAAGATTTCCTTTCATGGGAATGTATTTTAGTGATGGAAACTGCAATTCACCACTTCAGTAGAAAGCAAATCAGAATTGGGATGAAATATGTTCCCTGTCAATCGGAAATCATAAGAGCTGAGCATAGAGCATACAACATTATGTTTTGTGTTTGTTGCTAAGTCAATTATTCAGATTTTACTTGCATCATAGCCTCAAGAAAATGTCTTATAGACTCTATATTCTTTAGACAATCCCTGAGAACCAATACAAGCACCATTTTTCCAGTGATACACCAAAACATGATTAGATAGAAATTTCCAATTGAGAAGATATATATGACACATCTAACTAGTTCATGAAACAAAAACCAACCTGATGATGTCCTTATCGCTCAAAACAGAAGTTGTCTCAAATGGTGGTAAAACAAAATCATCCATCTGCAACAGAAAAACGAAAATGATGAAGTTATGTAATGCACTCACAAAATATAAAAACCATATAAGACAAATTCTGCATTGTCATGTCCGTATAAAACTGCACGTATGGTTTATGAAGCATTAAATGTCCCTTGATATTAGGGGATGCACATAGCCATCTTGTGCAGCAATGGACACATTCAAATATTTCATTGGGATAATATTACAAATCTAAGTACATGTGTTTATGAATTTCATATGACTTCATATTTTAACTATCTTTTTTAATTAAATAAATGTAAACACTCCCGCGTTTCATTAAAAGATCATTTAACGAAACTACATCAAGAAGTTAAAACAAAAGATCAAAAGTCAAAAGTCAAAAGATGGTTACATGGGGCTCAATATCATCTATGTTGTCATCATTCTGTACATCAACCTTAAGGCTAAATTTCACTAAAATACCCTCAAAGTTTCAGGCATTTTTAATTAAATTCCTTTAAAATTACAGGCATTTTTCACTACAATACCTTAATGGTTTTCTACTACAATAAACACCCTTTAGTTTAATTGTATCAAGTGAATACCACATCATGTTAATGAAGAATGTCCATCATTGAAACCCTAACCCTATCGAACTAAGCATTTCATTGATATTTTGTTGGCTTGAAAGGAAACTTCTTTGTTGAAATATCAAGTTTGGAATTTTATTTTGCTTATGCTACAAGATTGATTTAGTTACTCTTATTTATCTGCTCTCATTTATATTGGATGATTTAATCGTTTCAACACCATTACATTCATCCTCATTTTTGAAGAGGATAGGAGATGGGATCCCTAAGATGCTACTAAGGAGTTTCGAACAAGGTTTAAAAACTCAGGATCGATATCGGTATTATGCAATCGTTTTTGGGAGAGGAATTGACAATCTCGGTCATATGGCCGTCTCCAATCGGAATACCAAATTTTATATTGTTTGACGAAAATAACTTCTAAAAATTAGCATTAAATAAATAGCTACAGAAAACATTTAGTAATTAAAGACGTCTAAAATGGGTGTTTATGTGCTACATAAAAACAACTATGAACTTTTTTAGATATTTTTCAGTAGATAATGATGTCAAATAATTTGTAATATCCCACTGACCATTATAATCCATTAGCCTACCACTAAACTTAGTAATAAAACCCCACTAATCAAATTGTAAACCCAATATTAGTCAGGATCGGACAGTATTGGTATTGGAACTCGGACGGTCATTTTTGAAATTGGAATCGGTCACCTCATATCAAAATTGGATGGGATTTCAAACCATGGTTTGGAAGAAATTGGGGGAAAGGATAGGGAAGAAATAGGGATAAAGAAGATTGAAAATTTGGGATAAATGTGCTGAAGGAAATTAGGTACAAAGACAAAGGAAGACAGGGGGGAGAGTAAGTGAACGAAATGTTGATTTTGTCGGTAATCCAACCCTTGCCCTGTCGCCGCAATTGTATCTTCTCTAGAACTCCATTAGTAGTAAGCTGTGCTGGTATTAAGGAAAAGATGAGAGAAGAAATTAAGAAGGAAATTGAGGGAATATATTAGGGATAAAGAATGAAGAAATAGGGAGAAAAGCGAAGAAGAAATGGAGGGGGGAAACGACAGAATGAAATAAATATTTTAGTTTCCAACTTTTACAACCCTAATTAAGAGTATTTTTGTCTTAAAATCATCGCTTCAGTCAAAAACTAATTAACTTGACAGAATCCTCACAGAAGGTATTGCGATGAAAGTGAGGTATAGTTTTAAGCGAGTTTATTGTGATAAATTTAAGACGGATTAGTGAAAAATGATGTGGTTAAGGCTATTTCAGTGAAATTTAGCCTAACCTTATAATCCAACTAGCAACTTCCAGGATCTTCGTCTATAATACATAGTGATTAGTAGAATTTGTTAAAACTAATGATGCAATTCTTGTATTGTTGTATAAATCATTTTCAAATGCAAATCTTCAAAACTTTAGTAACTCAAATCCAAACCTTCAAAGTTTCAAAATTTAAACCAAGAAGGATTAAATGATGTATCATCCCAAAGTCCTCATAATTATATCCAGTTACTTATTTTTGGTGGTGGAAAACATGCCATGTGGATTGACTAGGTAGCTTGTAAAAGCTATATTTTTTTCTCCATCTTCCAAAGGCTAGAGTAACTAATAGATTTAGTTGCTGTTATATAACAGTACAAGTCATGGTTGATTGATTCGATGTAACATAACATAAGTGGTAGCAATCTGAACAGATTAAAAAAGATAGTCTATTGGCTTGAGAAAAATAATAGTACATACAACTCTATAAACAGAGAGTTTTAAATCAACTCTCATATCAAACATATAATAACTAATCAAACTGATTAACTAAATATAAAAATTAAATATATATCCATAACAATATCAATAACACTCCCCCGCAAGCGGAAGCATAGATAATCATGCCAAGTTTAGACAGAAGACTAGTGAAAACTGATTGAGGAAGAGCTTTGGTAAGAATATCTGCTAGTTGAGTTGCAAAAGAAATGTGCTGGATTGCAACCACCTTATCTGTAACTTTGTCACGAATGAAGTGACAATCTATCTCGATATGTTTGGTCCGCTCATGAAAAACTGGATTCTCGGCAATATGAATTGCGGGATTATTATCACATAAGATTGTAGTCGAAAGAAAAGAAAGAACCCCAAGTTTCAGAAGGAAGGTAAGCCATACTAACTCAGCAACTGTATGCGCCATAGATCTATATTCAGCCTTAGCATAAAAACGAGCCACTACATTTTGCTTCTTACTCCTCCACGTAACCAAGTTTCCTCCCAAGAATACACAGCAACCACTAGTGGAGCGACGATCATCAATAGATCCAGCAAAAACAGCATCCACAAAGGCTGTGAGCGACAACGTAAATGATGGTTTGTAGAGAAGGCCATGTTCTGGAGAATCTTTGATATATCTGAGAATATGCTCAACTGACTTAAGATGAGAGGCCAAAAGATTCTGCAAATACTGACTCATTGTACTGTCGAGATAGGCTTAGTGGATGGAGAAGAGACTGTACGCACACGATAAATGCTCGACAGGATACTCATCAATAAAGGAGAAACCTTCTGAGAAAGAATGAGAGAACAGGCGCCCTCAAAGCTAGACGGTGGTCGAGCCAAAAGTAACGCGCCAACAAGAGACTCGCGTTGTTTGCGAGTGACAGCAGGGTCAGTGGAGATAGGCTGATAGACATTCCACTGTTCAAGAAGCTCACTGAAAAAGGCACCAAAATCCTGAATATCTTCTCCTAAAGTAGTCGTTGTAAAGGCATGGAATATATCATAAACCTTCTGCAAATTATCATGAGACGAGTAGAGAGACCGAAGATGTATCCAAACTTTCCTTGCAGTTTTCAGAGGCATACTAGACATATAGCATCGAGAACCCATAGAGTTAAACAACCAAACAATCACTTTATCATTCTGGAACCTTATATCAAAGTGGGAATCTTTAGAGTCAAGAGGAGCATCCGTCAGGTGGCGGTGAAGGCATTTTCTATTCAAGGCGCATTCCACGGCACTGGACCATTGAAGGTAATTCTTTGTGCCGGAGAGAGATTGTAGTCAAGCGAAGATCTGTCTTGAAATCAACGGACGAAATAGAAGCCGAGTTAATTTTATCATCAGCGAAAGACGTGATGAACAGCGCAGGAGATCCGAGAGAGAGAAGAAAAGGTTGTCTAACGACAACAAGGCTGATTAAAAAATCCTAACAAAGCCTTATAAATTAAATATCATCACAGTCATTTTATGGGGATAAGTGGCTACATGAAAAGCCACCAATTAACAGAACCGTGTTGGGCTCAAAAATTGCATCCCGGTTGACCAAGTCAAAATCAAAGTCAACCCCAAACCAGGTGGGCCCAAGCCCAGATCAAGTGGGCCCATGCCCAAGTCGAGCCCCGCGGCCAGTCTCTTCCATGCCGAAATAAAAATCATGTAATAAATAATTTTGATATAATTTTTATGATTAAATGTAAGAAAAATGGACATAAAACCAAATTTTTGTAAAGCACATGGCTCATGTACAAAAGAAATGAGCACATGAGGCATGAGATGGGCAAAATACCATTTTGTAAAGCCTAAAGGGGCTATGTGTAATTTTGTAAGCATATAAAAGGCAACATGATGATGAAAAAAGAAAAACTTCTCATTCGCTCAAATTCTAGGGTTTTTGTGCCCCATTCTCCTTCCTCAAGGTTCTAAACTTTCTTCACTTTTTCGGAATTAAATCAAGAGTTTCTCTTCCTTTTGTAAAAATAAATAGTTTTTCACCACAAAACCCACAAAGGGAAGCTCAGATCTCCCATCAGATCTCTAAAAGGAAATATTTTTAAGTCTCGCCCTTTTTTCTCCAAGATCCAGCCAACAGCGAGAAGGAAGAAGGAGATCCATCTTCAAAAAATCTCATTTTGGGAATATCTAAACCTCAAAAGAAGAGCCAAGGCAAAAGAAGAGAAGAATGGGTCCCCTTCAATCTTTTACAAAGATTTCTAGGAGTTTAACTCCATTCAAGATCTGTTAGAGTTTAACTCCAAAATTTAATCTCTTTTCAGGAGTTTAACTTCTCCAGAAGTCAAATCGGGAGCACAGCTCCCAGTGCAAGGACCAAGTCCTTTTTCCTGCTAACACAAGTGGGGCGCCGGCGCCCGCGTGCCAAGCGCGTGGGGCGCCGGCGCCCACGCGTCCTTTGGACACTATTCTTCTCTTTTTTTATATACACTCCACAACACTATCCCCGTTAAGGCGCTGCCCCACACCCCGCAAGGGGGCTGTTATCCGGGTAGCCGGACCCCCATAAAGTCTGCGAGGCTCCCGATATATCCAAAACCCCTTAAGACACATATTCACACTGCACATTGAGTTCGCATGACCAGTTTGATCCGTCAATCGGAGGTTCTCTCGCTCCAAAGGCTAGATTAATTAACGGCAGCTTAGTCCGCGGCTGCCGGAGATTCGAATCCCCATAATCAATAAACCCCCGCCTACCCTAAGTAGGGAGAATCTGTAGTATGCCTGACAAGGGACACGTATTCCCATCTCCATGGGGTGACGAAAAACACCCTACATATTCTGGCACACCCGGTGGGACCTATCTTTCCTCCCATATTTCGGGTCAAACGTTCATGCAAACTCAATCAATATACATATCGATTGTCTGTACAGAAATCACGCTTCTTTGTACAGGCTAACAATTTCCAATTGCAATCTTCGAACGCAGCAAAAATGTCTCCAAGGACAAGCTCAGCTCTCAGCACGGCTCTCATGTCCTACACGATAAAGATGGACGCCAGGACAGTCATCCCGGCCAGTCTCGGGCGACGGTGTGAGGAGCCGCTGCTACTATTTGGCTCTATTCTGCTCGTGCCAGCTAGCGCCATCCCAGCTTCTCAAGCTCCAGTAACAAACACACCGGCCTCGAAAGGCAGGAGGCCAAATGTGGTGATCTCGAGAGCACCACTACCCAAACGCAAGTCGATATTTGAACGACTTTCCTTAACCCCAGCTGAGGGCAAGGCCATCAACACCAACAAAGCAACAAGGCATCTCGAGCAAGCTCCGACGGCGCCTCTGACAACCGCTCGATCAGGTGTCTTCTCTAACCTCCCCGCCAATCGTCTCACAATGGCTTCCTGGATAACAGATGCCCGTTAAGCCCTTAAAATCGAGAAGCTAAGACAGAAAAGGCTCATACAGAGCCAACAAAAGGACTAGGGCTCCCGCTAGGCTGAACTTCATAAGGTTCGAAGAACAGGGTTACCCCGCCAAAGATAAAGAAATGGCTGGATATATGGTCCACACTGTCTACATGGTGGGCATGCGCAGCAAGAACAAGGACGGGGCCACCACATCTCAAATCCAATCCGGTATGAATGTGGCTGCCACTTCCCACGACCAGCATCTACTGGGAAGTAGGGGTGTAAACGAGCCGAACTCGAGCCAGCCAAGCTCGGCTCGAGTTCGGCTCGTAGTTCTTTTTGTCGGCCCAAGTCCGGCTCGTTTAGTTAATCGAGCTAGAGATGCTCGGCTTGAGTCCGGCTCGATTAAACATGCCCAGCTCGTGTTCGGTTCATTTGTGGCCCATTAACTAAACGAGCCGAGCTCAACTGAGCTCGTTTAAAGCTCGTTTGTGAGCTCGGCTCGTTTTCAGCTCATTTACTCATATTAATTGTATCTTTCAAGAAAAACACATAATTAACAATAATACTTAAAACTCAGGGTTTTGAGATATGGAAAAATTTAAAAACATTAACATCTAGGGCATTGAATGGGTCTAAGTGCTGGGTTTTATATTTATCTCAGTACACTTTATATACTGTCATTTAATTGAATTAAGTGTTCTGAGAGCTGTATAGAATCTGCTATATATTACATATTACTGTTTTTTTTCAAACTGTGTAACCCAGCCGAACCCGAGTCAATACCGAACGAGCCTGGCTGAGCTCGAGTCCGGCTCGTTTAATAAACGAGCCAGGCTTTCTGGCTCATGTCCGGCTCGTTAATAAATGAACCGAATTTGAACGAGCTGATACCGAGCCGAACCTTAATCGAACCCGAGCTGGCTCGTTCAATTACCACCCCTACTGGGAAGCAATGAAAACCCTTCCAATGAGGCTGATAAGCAGAGAGATCCCGCGGTTCATGAGTCGGGCTCGGAAAGCGAGGAGGAGCCAATCTTCCGTCCCAAGAACGCAGAGCAGCAACTTCTTCAAGAGCTCCAAAAACAGCTCAGAAGTAAAGACAAGGAGATGGCCAAGCTCTACTCAAAGATTGACGACTTGACAAACGCCGTCTTACAGCTCACGGCTCAAGTTGCCTCTCACCCGCCTAATCAAGCGCAGGGCTCTGCTCATGAACCGAGAAACAGTGTCCAGAGGCAGCCAACGCATATTCCCTCAAATCCAAAGGTGGATGGACCGCATGAAAGTCAGTCGCATCCTATCTCGGGAAATGTCTTGGTTACCGATGACAGTAGCCCGCTAACTCAAGATCAAATCATGGATTTGGTTGCCAACAAAGTCGAAATATTGGTAGCCGAAGCGCAAAAAGATGTTAGCAGTAGCGGATTACCGTATCCTGCTCAATATGATCTAGTAGAATTTCCTAGCGGCTATGTCATCCCCAAATTCGGAAGGTTTGATTGGACGGAAAATGCGAATCAGCACATCGCCCACTTTAAAGCCTCATGTGGGAATACTGGGGACAATGATGCGCTTCTCCTCCGCCAGTTCATTAATAGCTTAACCGATGTCGCTTTCGACTGGTACGCTAGCATACCGGATGGCTCCGTTACGACTTTCGTCCAAATGGAATCTCTGTTCCGACAAAGGTTCATAAGTGTCAGCGATAAGATTACCATTGCCGACCTTGTAAGGACCAAACCAAAGAACGACGAAAGCCGCACGGATTTTATAACCGGTGGCGCAGTCTCTCCGTCAAATGTGAACCACCGATAGAGCAGGACCAATCTGTCGGTCTCCTCATCGGAAATCTTAACAATTGGATGATCCCGTTTCTATGCACAGCGGGTCTCAAAACATTCCAAGAGCTGACCAGAAAAGTTCAGATGTTGGAGCGCTCAAAACAGGAGTCCTCTGATTCCTAAAATAACAATAGGTCCTGGAGAAATCGAAAGGACGATAATCGCAAAAGCGGAAGTTCCGACGATACTGAATCTTTTAACACTTCGGCTAACCAAAATAAGCGAGGGATGAGCAGGCCTAATGCCAACCAGCCTCGAAAGCCGGTGTTCGGAGAAGGAGGAAAATCTCCACTGAAAGAGAAGCTAGATAAGATATATTCCTTCAGAAGGGACAGTCCACAAGATATTTAAGAACGCCCTGAGAAACGGTCTACAATTTCCAGAAGCAAAGAGACCGCAAGAAGCGAATATGACCGACGACCCTAAATATTGCCCCTATCACAGAGTGATAAATCATGCCATTGAGGACTGCTTCGTTTTCAAAGATTGGATCGAAAAGCAATACAATGCAGAAAAGATAGAACTGTCTAAAGGCGTGTTAGCAAACAGTCAAGCTGCAACCACCAATTTCATACAAACGGAGACCGAAGTCTTTCGGGAACCTGATTCTCTCATACATCTGCCTTTCCCTAAAAAGAGCAGACCAAGGCAACAAGCTAAGAGCCAAACGAACAATATTGCCAATGAAGAAGCGGTAGATGGGTACACAACCCATACGGTCTACATGATGGAGCCCAGAGGAACAAGTCCTCCTACGCCTGATAGCCATGACAATGACGCGGTTGTTGCCATCCAACACAGGCTCGATCCAAATGATGAAGAGCCCGCTCAGGCCATTGAGCCAAAGGAACCCGTGGCTCTTGCTGAATCAAGCTCATGCGGTAAGGATGACCCCGTTGTCATACCCAGAACTATAGAACAAGTATTATTCCAATGGCTTCAAAAGCAGCTTCAGGACAGGGACAAGAAGTTGGCCAAGGTCCATTCCAAAGTCAACGAGTTGGCAAACGTCATGGCAGAGCTCACGACCCAAGTCGCCCGATTGCAATTACAGCAAAATCAAATTTTGGTTCATAAACCAGGAATTGATATCCGAAAGCAGCCAACCGATACTCCCTCCAGCCCAAACGCGGAACACTTTTGTGAAAAACGGCCGCGATCAGCTTCCAGTCTCTCCGATACGTGCACTGAATGGGCTAAGCGGACAGCATGCAAACTAAAGACCGATTGGTCTCAAGGACTGGCATCAGAAAAGGCACCTACTCTAATGGAGAGAAAAAAGAAAGTATACTCCTTCAGGAGAGATGAAGTCCGCAAAATATTTGAGGATACCTTAAACAACGGCCTGCGACTGCCTATTCCAAAGAGGCCACACGAAATGAACATGACCGGCAATCCCATATACTGCCCATATCATAGAGTGGTAAGTCATACCATTGAAGACTGCTGTGTTTTCAAATATTGGGTAAAGAACCAATACAAGTATGGGAAAACCTCACGGTCCTCGGATGCACAAGCAAGCCACAAAGCTACGGTCGTCAACACGGTTCCGCCAAGATCGAAATTCGAGGAGCTGGGATAAGCAAACACAAAGGACCACCACGTCATTAAACTGGGAACAGTCGACCACCACGTCATTAAACTGGGAACAATCGACCACCACGTCGTTAAACTGGGAACATTCGACCTCTAAGTCGTTAAACTGGGGATGTAAAAATGTGTAAATATAAAAAATGTGTAAATAAAATAAAAATGGAAATAAAACAGCCGAAATGATGGGGCAACCGCGAATAAATAGCCGAAATGATGGGGCAACCGTGAATAAATAGCAGAAATGATGGGGCAATCGCGATCTTCGCGATGAGAAAAGCTGAAACGATAAAGCAATCGCGGTAAAAAGACAGTGAGTGATAAATCGCTCCCGGTAACATATTTCAGTGCAGCTATGCAGACGCCAACCAAAATCCAAATTCCTGATGGTGAATGATGAGTCGCTCCTGGTACCATATTCCAGTGCAGCGATGCAGACACCAACCAAAATCCAAATTCCCAACGGCGAATGATGAGTCGCTCCTGATACCATATTCCAGTGCAGCGATGCAGACGCCAACCAAAATTTCAAATCTCTGAATATCCCAACGGCGAATGACGAGTCGCTCCTGGTACCATATTCCAGTGCAGCGATGCAGACGCCAACAAAGTCCTAAAATTCCACCGACCCTACATTTAGTCCCGATGTTGACTGCCGTATACAATCCACGGGCTCAAATAATTCTCATCACTCATGCCCCACCACAATTACCAGCCAAGCGGCTGGTCTCCGTCCTTAGAATTATGCTCCATTTGGGAAGACCCACTCATGTGTCCTCACGATAAATGAGAAGAACAAACTTACGAGATCCTCTCGACTCGTAAGAAAACACCTTCGTGGGATCCTTACGACTCACAAAGGAAAAACACACTTAAGGGTCCTTACAACCCCTAAGGAGAAAATACACCTACGAGATCCTTTCGACTCATAGGGAGAATTCTTTTATGGGACCCTTACGGCTCATAAAATTGAAAAGTCTTATTAGGTGATAGGGACCTAAACATGTCTCATAAGCCATCGCTTCCCAACAGGCAAAGGCAAAGGATGGATTGCTCCTGGCACCTGTGCTTCAGTGTTAGCAACGCTAATGCCAACCCCTACCCCAAATTCCAAACTTTCGATCCGGTTGACCTCTAAGTCTTTAAACTGGGAACATATGACCTCTAAGTCGTTAAACTGGAAACAGATGACCTCTAAGTCGTTAAACTGGGAACGAGGAAAATTTCCCTCATGGCAAATGATGATTCGCTCCTGGTACCATATTCCAGTATAGTGGTGTTGATGCCAAACCAAAACTCAAATCCCCAAATCTTCTCATGGCAAATGATGATTCGCTCCTGGTACCATATTCCAGTGTAGCGGTGTTGATGTCAAACCAAAACCCAAATCCTCTCATGACAAATGATGATTCGCTCCTGGTACCATATTCCAGTGTAGCGATGCTGATATCAACCCAAATCACATCAAATCAGCAAGACGACCAACAACCTCTATGGCGGAATCATGCTTCGTCTCAGAGTGTACCTTATGTCGAAATTATACTTCGTCTCGGAGTATTACCTTCCCTGTCGGAATTATGCTTCGCCTGGGAATCAACATCTACGGCGGAATCATACTTCGTCTCAGAGTGTACCCCGTGTCGAAATTATGCTTCGCCTCGGAGTATCTGCCTTCTCGTCGGAATTATGCTCCGCCCTGGAATCAAGTCAACCAGCGACCTCGTCGGAATTATGCTCCGTCCTAGAATCAAGTCAACAAGCGACCTACCCATCGAAATTATGCTTCGACTCAGAATCAAGTCAACCAGCGACCTCTGCGGCAGAATCATGCTTTGTCTTAGAGTGTATCCCGTGTCGAAATTATGCTTCATCTCGGAGTATCTGCCTTCCCTGTCGGAATTATACTTCGCCTAGAAATCAACCTCTGCGGCGGAATCATGCTTCGTCTCAGAGTGCACCTTATGTCGAAATTATGCTTCGCCTCGGAGTATGTGCCTCCTCGTCGGAATTATGCTCCGCCCTAGAATTAAGTCAACCCATATCCTTCCCTCAAAATCATGCTCCGGTCCCCGGAATTATGCTCCGATCCTCGGGATCATGCTCCACTCGTCGGAATTATACTTCGGCCACGTGGAATCATGCTCCGCTCTTCGAAATTATGCTCCGATCCCTGGAATCATGCTCCGCTCTTCGGAATCATGCTCCGATCCCGGGAATCATGCTCCGCTCTTCGGAATGATGCTCCGATCCCGGAAGCATGCTCCGCTCTTCAGAATGATGCTCCGATCCCCGGAATTATGCTTCCGGAATGATGCTCCGCCCCCGGAATGATGTTCCACCTCGAAATCCAACTCCAATATCCATCAATTTCATGCGCACAACTCATATACACGGTGTGCATATATTGATGGGGGCACTTTATTGGGGTCAAAAATTACACCACGGTTGACCAAATCAAAGTCAAAATAAACCCCAAGCCAGGTGGACATAAGCCCAGGTCAAGTGGGCATATGCCCAAGTCGAGCCCCGCGACCGGTCTCTCCCATGCCGAAATAAAAATCATGTAATAAATAATTTTGATATAATTTTTATGATTAAATGTAAGAAAAATGGGCATAAAGCCAAATTTTTGTAAAGCTCATGGCTCATGTGCAAAAGAAATGAGCACATAAGGCATGAAATGGGCAAAATATCATTTTGTAAAGCCCAAAGAGGCTATGTGTAATTTTGTAACCCTATAAAAGGCAACATGATGATGAAATAAAAAAAGAACTTCTCATTCTCTCAAATTCTAAGGTTTTTGTGTTCTCCTTCCTCAAGGTTCTAAACCTTCTTCTTCTTTTCTGAATTAAATTAAGAGTTTTACTCTTCCTTTTCTAAAAATAAATAGTTTTTCACCACAAAACCCACAGAGGGAAGCTCAGATCTCCATCAGATCTCTAAAAAGGAATATTTTTAAGTTTCACCCCATTTTCCCCAAAATTCAGCCAACAGAGAGAAGGAAGAAGAAGATCCATCTCCAAAAAATCCCATTTTGGAAAGATCTAAGCCTCAAAAGAAGAGCCGAGGCAAAAGGAGATAAGAAGGGGATCCTCTTCAATCTTTTACAAAGATTTCTGAGAGTTTAATTTCATTCAAGATCTGTTGGAGTTTAACTCCATAATTTAATCTCTTTTCAGGAGTTTAACACCAGAAGTCAAATCGGGAGCACGGCTCCCAGTGCAGGGACCAAGTCCCTTTTCCTGCTGATGCTCAGAGCCCGTGTGCCAAGCACATGGGGCACCGGCACCCGGCGCCAGCACCCGCATGCCAAGCACGTGGGGCGTCGGCGCCCCGGTGCCGGCGCCCAGCGCTCGCGTGCTAGGCACATGAGGCGATGGCACCCACGCGTCCTTTGGACGCTATTCTACCCTTTTTAATATATACACTCCACAACACTGTCCCCATTAGAAATTTTTTCTAACGGGGCACTGCCCCGTACCCCCCTTAACCCCCAGCCCGCTATCCGGATAATGGACCCTCGTAAACTCTGTGAAGCTCCCGATACATCCAAAACCCCTTAAAACACACATATGCACATTGTATATTAAGTTTGCATGACCAATTTGACCCGTCAATCGGAGGTTCTCTCGCTCCAAAGGCGAGGAGTAATTAACGGCAGCTTAGTCCGCGGCTGCCGGAGATTCGGATCCCCACAATCAATAAACCCCGTCTACCCTAAGAAGGAGGAATCTGTAGTACGCCTGACAAGCGATGCGTATTCCCATCTCAATGGGGTGACGAAAAACACCATACACCGTGAAAGAAGAAAAAATCGAGGGCACGGCGCCTTGCTCGAGGGCGACTTGGTCAATGGCCACAGCTCTGCCTCTCGATATGGATCTGGTCGAGGAGGAATCAATGGATCGATGGAGGCGCGCGCAAAGGCTTTAGGGTGGTCAAGGAGGTACTGGCTACGATCGTCGAGGTCGTGGGTGGAGGTTCGAGGGGAGATCGAAGGGATCCGGGGGTTGCTAGGTTGTCATCGAGGGGTGGTCGAGGGCTCTGGGGAGGTCGAGGTCGTGGGTGGGGGTTCGGGGGGAGATTGAGGATGGTCAAGGACTCTGGGGTCGAGGGGATATCAAGGGCTGCAGCAACGGCTTGGTGGGTGGAAAAAAATTAAGGTTTTTTTAATTTTTTATTTTAATCTGTTCAAAGCTCTGATACCATGACCGGATTTTAAAAAAGATATTCTATTGGCTTGAGAAAAATAATAGTCGATACAACCCTATATATAGAGAGTTTTAGATCATCTTTCCTAACAAACATATAATAACTAATCAAACTGATTAACTAAATATATATCCATAACAAAATTTATAACACAATCCTTGCCCAACTTAACTTAAAAAGCACTCGCATTTTAGTTATTTCCACAATTTCACTTACTCTAGACCACCGTGTGACAAGGGTAATTTCAAAATGGGCAAGCCATTCTACCTTATGCATGCTAATTTAATAATTTGCAGCATACGAAATACTACTAAGCCCCAAAGCTCCCAAAAGTTCTGAAGTTTTTAATATAAGAAGAATGAAGGCACCCAAACATCTCCTATTACTCTAAATAGTCACATTTTTATCTCTTAATCTCTAACTCAACTTATTACTCTCTTTCGACATCAAGTATGCTGACTCATGCATTCAAAAGTACTTAATCTAATCAAGGGTCTTTTATGACTCAGGCCTTGTACTATCTACTTGACAGTATGATTGCAATAGCAAATTTGAACGCAATGCGACTGTCAAGAGCCCAGTGCCCAGTTGCTCTTTTCATTCTCCACATTAACCCTAAGATTCCAATTTCTTTACACATCAAATCAAACACATGCCTTGAGAAAAGACACAGTATGCAACCTATGGATATAAACGTTTTTATATACAAAAAAATGTATCTTTTTGCATCTACATTGTAAGGGAGACGATGGTTTCCCTCAAAGGTGATTTCCTCATCAAACAATGCATGCCACTTCGATCTGTAACCTCTCAATCCTATACTTGAAAGATTCTAATCATGCAACAAGATCAACAAGCTTTTCAATCTCTCTTCTTTTTTTTTGACAGAAGATCATGCGGCTGTAAGATATTTTTAAATAAAAAAGGCATCTTTCTACAAACCTTGCATGTGAGTTTTGATTGTGATTAGGGTTTCCCTCAAAGGGGCTTTTTTTTCCATAAACACAATGCATGTCACTTCAATCCATAACTTCACTGTCCAAAACCCTAAACATTGAAGCTTCTACCCATCCAACAAAATAATCAGCATTCCCACAATGAGGCGATTTATACTTACAGAGAGAAGCACTCCATGGGGACAAGATCGCTCGAGGTTGAAATTTTTGAAGACATGGGTAGCGAGATCAGCGATGGTGCTGATCTCGGAGTTGATGCGAAGCCAGCTTTGCTCGAGACCCTGCGATCTCTGCGATTCCGAGAGAATACTACGATCTTCGAAGACCAATCGAAGCCTGAATGGCTCTTCCATGGCGATCGGAGAGGGGCGAGAGAGAGAGAGTGTGTGGGTGCTCTTAAACCCTTTTGATTCACAGAAACAAAAAATAAGGGACTGTTTTTGTTGTTTTTTTGAACAATTTTTTTTTAGATTAAATCATATTAAAATAATATTATTAAAAAGAAATCACTTTCAAAACATATTACAAAAACATGCCACCTTTCGCCGCATCGGCGCCAGCTCGGCGCTGGCGCTGGCGTCAGTAAAAAAAATTTTAAGAGACGCGGTTTAAAACTACGCCCATTACAATTCAAACCGTACAGATTAAATGTAGCAAAATAATACGAATCATTAAGTACCAATTAATTTTATCAATGGGCGCACTTTGAAAGTGCGGCCATTGATTTTCATTGGGTACACTTCTAAATTGCGCCCAGTTCACCATATTCATTGTTGGGACTTTGTTTTTTCTGGCACGGCTGCAAACTGCTCCCCAAAAAGAAATATACCCGTTCACGGGTTTGTGGGTTTTTTATGGCGCAGTTTGTAGGTACGCCCAAAAAAGAAACACAATAATTCATGGGTATGTGTTTTTCTGGTGCGTGTTTGCCAACTGTGCCCCAAAAAAATACATACCCGTGAATCATTGTGTTATGGAAAGTTCAATCTCTTCCTCTCTATCTCGAATCTCACTCTCTGTACCGACCTCTCTCTCACTCTCTCAGATCCCATCACCATCTCTTCTTTCTCCCTCTTAGTTCCCTCTCTCTCTCTCTCTCTCTCTCAATGTCGGAATCTTCATCTGCAGGATTGCCATCAATCAATGAAATTAAGAGGTGCATCCCTTACACCGTCGTAAAATCTATATACACGAGAATAGACTAGTCTAGTTACAAAGGCATTCTCTATCGATTACGAGAGGGTATGAACAGGCCGATGAAGATCGGTCGTGAAATCCTGCGGCTCCTGCACTTAGCGGTATTAAATGCGCTCTCGTCTCCCCCTGAAGAAGTAACCCATGACCACCATGGGGAAGCAAATTGCCGTCTATACTTATTTTATTCTATGAGTTTTCTTTCTGGTCGTAATATCGAGTGCTCCGCGAGCTCTTTCTACCGCATTTTTATGCACCGTCGGATTTTGAACCATCTCGAACTCACTCGAGGTTCCACGGTACGTGATGTGATCATTGATACCATTATAAAGCGGATCAATTCTGTTACAGCGGAGCTCGGTAATGAAGAGGATTTATTTCTGAAATTTTAATGATGAATTATGGTATTGTTACTGTTCTTACTATCTATTTTGTTTGCGGCATTATCGTGTATGTTGTGGATGTGTGTACCATGTCTGTATAATATATTGTGTATGAACATGTGTTTGTGTGAGAGAATTAACGTTTGTATTAAAATGAATTAAACTGTTCTTTTGTAATGAATTAATGCTTGAAAATCGGACAACACCTCCTTCATAAATTTTGAATAAAATTCATGTATAAGAATAGTAAAATAATAGCATCCACATACGGAGCTAACTCAACATCCAAACGGCGGAGACTCAAAGCCCAAACGGCAGAAACACAATCCATTCAAAATATACGACGCCCAAACAGCGAAAACCAATAAGCTGAAACAATAAACATTGTAAAATAAATAAAATTAAGCCGACTCTACACGAGTTCGACTACAACACAATACTTCGTGCAATCGAACGAAGTCATCGCAACATCCCTGGTGTCATTTTCTTTGCTACAGGACGCCGAGTCTGTGACGGTCCGGCTTCGTCGGCGGCAGGTGGCTAAGACGGCTCTGGCTGTGATGGTCTATGCTCGTACTCGTCGGGATGCTGAGACGGCTCCGGCTGTGCCCGTCTAAATCTTGTTCATGCATATGTGATAGGAATGGCTGGTGCAGACACAGGTGGTGGAGGCACGGGCAGTGCAAGAATGGCTGGTGCAGGGACGGGCAGTTTAGGCACGGGTGGTGCAGACACGACCGGTGGACGTGTGAATCCGTGGCTCGTCATCACACTCCTGATGAGGGACTGGATGTTCATAAAGCAACTCGCTGAGTCCCTAATGCCACTAATCCCCTCATGAGCTATGTCCTCTAATGCGTAAATGGTTTGAACCTATATTGATGGTAAATAAGATAATGAATTTCACAAAAATAAGATTATAGTTTGATAAAATTTGATATAAAGTTACCAAATCTCTCTATCGGTCCTCGAAGCGTATATGAGATGGGCGGAGGGGTGGCTGTGATGACGAATCTGGGGGTAATCATCCAATAGCTGGCAATGTACCGGTCTATCGGTATATCTGGTTGTATCTCATTGGCTATGTGGTTTACCCGACTGTACCATCGACCTACCCAATTCTGATACTCCACGAGTCAAGCATCTCCAACTAGCGCTCCACCTTGACGCAGTGTCCGCTCCACCGCGTCTGGTATATGCCGCTTTAAGCCGAACTGGCAAAGGACACGGTCTGGCACGTGTATCTGAATAATATCGTTGCAGATAATTGGCGTCCGCGCATGCCAAAAGCCGGCACCTACCAAGCATATGTAGGGTTCCCTAGGTCGGGAGCAAGGTTTCGGGAGGCATCGTCCATGCCATTTTCAAAATTTTGCCGTTCTAAAGAACCCTAACCTAGAATTTTTAACTAGAGAATTAAACAAAACATCATGCAAACAAATTTACATCTAATTGAATGAGAAATACAACCTTTGTAGACCGGTCCTTCACTTCTAAAGCTCCGTGTTGTAGTCCCTTCGCTCCAAGTAGTGAACTCCCGGACTCTAGAGAGGGTTCACATGAAGAAATGAACAAGTTTGCTCAATGTCTTCGAGGCCAAAGATGATCTACGTCGAGAAGACTCGAGCTCATGCTACCTCTTCACTAATGGTGAAATTAGTGAAGCAAACACCCTAAACTAAATGGCTAATAGTAGAGGATGATGAAGTAGGAAATGAGCTCACTTTAGTTTTCTTTTTCTCACAATATTTTCTCACCCTAGCAAGCTTTTTCTCATGAAGAAGAAGATGAAGAATGAAGATGAGAGAATGAACTCATGATGTGAGAATAGCAACCATGGGTGAGTTAATGTCATACACTAACTCATGTAGAGAATAAACCATGGGTTAACAATAATGGTTGGGTTAATAAATATCTTCAAGTAAAACAAAATGAGTGGACTTGGTCAAAGGTTCCAAAAGCTTCTACAAGCTTCAATCATGTGACTAATTACCACTAATTTGTGAATTACCAAGATAAATAAAAACCTTAGGATTATCATAACCATGGTGTGAGTCTCATACACCTATGTAGCATGTGGCATCAAGCATGACACAAAAGATGTACATTAATATATATCACATATATACTAAGTGTACACAAGTGAGAAAAAGAAATCTTAAGTGAGCTAATATTAGTTAATGTAAGATAATATATCAAATATATAATTATACATTAAATTATTAAATCAACACTTGATTTAATAATCCGGCTATATCACATACAACCGGCTAATATCAAATGTAACAATCTATCGAATCAACACTTGATCCGATAACCCGGCTATATCACATATAACCGACCGATATCACATACCGCGAGAATAGAATGCGGTATCACATACGCGCATTAATCTCGGTCCCGCACATATCACATATGTGCTCCTACTTCGTTACGCATGAACCAGGAAACCTCTGTATATGGCTCTAAAGACTCGTCAATACGCCGGCAGTAGGTGATGATCATATCAAACACCCACAAGTCGCAAGCGGTCTGCTAAATGTAACGGCCACCCGGGTATTGAGCGATCAGAAGATCAACAAGCAAGCCTGCTCATACTCCTGCGAATCCAATCAGTAACACTACCGTACAGTCCGATCTCTTCGTCTAATATGTCGCATATCTCGCCTGGGGGTGGTAAACGTCAGACCCCAATAGCTTGATAAGTTATGCCGATGTGAAGCTCATAACGGGTCGAGAAACTTCTGATAACACTTACCAGTAAATCTCATAAACAGCCCTGGCCAGGGACTTCCTGTTATTGCCAATCGAGCACAGCGCAACAGCAACCCCCAATACCGGGATAGACAAAATCCCCTCCTATCGCTCATTGCCTCCATGTGACTCGGGACTGTACCCAAAAACCACCGTCTTGCACGTTCTCTTGAACGTGGTAAGGTGGAAATCAAAGCACAGTGGGAATCACACAAGACTCTATGACGATCTTGGGTCGACAGATTAACCTGTACCAATGTCACCAGAAAATTGCCATCTGACGTGAGGTATAATACCATCCAGGAGTTCTCGACGAGTCCGTTTAGTGTACCCGGTCTCCACTGAGCACCCGTATATAATCTCTGATGTCAAACACCAATGGATATGGGATCATCCATCGCCCATCTACATGGGTCGAGAAGGTATACGCTAGTCTACTCTGGTATATCGATGCCCCGTCTCGATACACCCACGACTAGGGACATTAAAGGATATACTCACAGACTACCTTTTTCCCACTAGTATGATCCGCATCATAATCCAGGTAGTCAAGTAAACATCCTAAGGACTTTATCAACATGTAACAGAGAGACAATCGGTGTACATGTTAAGATAAAGAGTAACCAGATAGCATACTATCATGTTCAGCAAGAAAGTCCTCCCTATGTATGTCCAATCATCCACTATAATATACATCATATGTACAATAATGGCCTCTAGGGCATACATATAACTAGCAATCTCCCACTTACACTAGGGCAATCATATAGCAATAGTTGTAGTATCCCATACTCAACCATGCCATAAAAGTCTCTCTTGGGAAAAGGCCTTTGTGAGTGGATACGTCGTGTTGTCCTCTGAGTCTACTCCCCCTCGATCCCCTTGAGATCAACCATCTTCATGATCAGGTGATACTGCCTTAGAATATGTCTGGGTCACTGATGGGACGGGGGTTCCTAGGCCAAAGCCACAACTTCATTGTCACACAATGGTAGCGATGTATTCAGCCTTTATCGTCTAGTTTGCCACGGTATCTATTTTGGAACTCTTCCAACATATCGTCCCTCCACTGAGGGTAAAGACAATGCATGTAACTGACTTTCAGTCGACCTTACCACTCTGGAAGCTATCCAGTGATTCTCCCCAGAATCTATTGATACCATCTCACTACACCTAGTGAGAATCCTAACATCTACTTAGATCTATCTCGTAGATCCAAAACCCAGGATTTATGTGGTATTACCTTGATCCTACTTGGAGAATCCTTGTGATAAGTGGAGATTGACCGAGTGTAGCATAGGAAACACCTTCCCTATCAAGAGTATGTCATCTACGTACAATACGAGGAAGACCACCTTACTTTCTACTATCTTTTTGTATAAACAAGATGCATCTACCATTTTGATGAAGCCAAACGCTTTGACTACCACATCAAAACACATGTTCCAACTCCGCGATGTGTGCTTTAACCCGTAAAGCAACTTGCACACGTTTTCGCTGCTCCCACTGTCTACGAAGCCCTCTGGCTGTGTACTTATAGATGCTCTTTTCTAAATCAATATTTAGAAAAACAGTCATGCCACCCAACCACCAGATATCGTAGTCATGGTATGTAGCATATGGCAAGAATGATTCGGATGGACTTAAGCATAGCCACTGGAGAAAATGTTTCATCATAATCCATACCTGGTCAATGACGAAAACCTTTTGCAACAAGTCTAGCTTTGAAAGTCTCAACTTTTCCATCTACACCAGGTAATTTTCTCAAGATATACTTTCTCCTGATGGGGATTTAACCCTTCAGATATAGCAACCAAAGTCCATACTTTGTTAGTGTATATGGATTCCATCTCAGATCGCTTAGCATCCAGCCATTCTTACAGAGCCCCCACTCTTGATGGCCTGCTCGAAACTAGTTGGGTCATCATCTCATGATGCAATCCTCGCTTCTACTGTCATAGAGAAAACAGAAGTATCTCTCAGGTGGATGAGGAACCCTACCAGATCGGCGGAGTGGCTGAGGTCCGTCGGGAACTATTGAATTCTCTGGTTCTACCAAATCATCAACTATAGTTTGTATAGCTGGAACTCCTTCCAGTTCTACCTCATGACCACAAATTTGTTCCATAAAAAAATTCCTTTTCTAAAAAAGGTGGTATGCCGAGAATAAAACACCTTTTGTTCCCCGGTGCGGTAGAAGATATTCTCTTGTGAATGCTTGGGATATCCAATAAACTTCCATAGAACCGATCTTGTCTCGAGCTTGTCCGGATTTTGGTTTTAGACATAGGCCGGACAATCCCAAATCTTAACTTACTTAAGACACGGTCTCTTCCTATACCATATCTCATATGGAGTGGTAGGCACCTGATTTGGTTGGAACCCTATTCAATAGGTATGCAACTTCTCAAGTGCATAATTCCCAAAAAGAAAATAGGCAACTCAGTAGTACTCATCATAGAATGCACCTTATTTAATAGGGTACGATTGCTCCGTCCCGATACACCGTAGTGTTGTGGTGTATACGGAAGAGCAATGCTGAGAGCGAATCTCATTCTCCTTTAGAATAGTCTAGGATCTCGGTGCTCAAGTATTCTCCTTCTCGATCACATCAAAGGACATAATACTTATATCCGTTTTGGTTCTCTACTTCTGACTTATATTCTTTGAATTTCTCAAAAGGTTTAGACTTGTGTTTCAATAGGAACATATATCCAAATCTTGAGAGATCATCAGTGAATGTAATGAAGTACAAAGAACCAGTCCTGGCATTTGTAGACAGGGGACCTACATACATCATTGTGTATCAATCCCAAGAGTTCACTAACTCTTTCTCTGTTTCCTGTAAATGGAGCTATGGTCATTTTATCTTTATGACATGACTGACAAGTTTCATAAGATGTAAATTCAAACCGATTTAAATATGCATCTTAATGTAACTTAGCTAGTCGGGTCGCACTGATATAACCTAGTCTACAATGCCTCAAGAAGGATTCGTTCATTTCTGAACTCTTTCTCTTGTGTGCGTTCTGTACGTTGAGAATTGTAGTTTGATTTAGAACGTATATGCTTTTAGATAACATGCCTGAACCGATCAACTCTTGATATAAGAAATGTTCAAAACATTATCCAACAATGCAAAATTATATTCTTCTTTAGTAAATAAAGAGACTGATATAATGTTGCATATCAGATTCGGTATCTAATAACATTCGTTCAGAATCAATGTATTACCATTCGGTAATACAAGGTGATAACTGCGAACACCTTGGCTGCAACAATTGCACCGTTTCCAACTCTTGAAACTTATCACTCATTCTCAGTTTTCTACCTATCTGTAGCTCATGTAAGAGATTACATTAACGGGATCCTGATCCGGTATCTCATACCCAGGACGTAGAGTACACTGAGAAACGGTTCTCTGTAATGAACACACTCGAAGAAGATGCATCATCATGCACTTTCTTCGTTTGGGCGGCACGGGAATCCTGATATTCCCCTATTTCCTGCTCGGTCTTATAACAATTATAAGTTGGAGCGGGACCAACGTTCCCCAGCACAGTATAGCAAGCGGGTTCGGTCAATACATCCATATTATTATCTTGATTAAGGCGTGATATGGTCGCTACCTGGAGAGAGAGAGAAGAAAACACTCGGCGTATGCTCTTACAAGATTAAATTGGTTATTATTTTATCTAATCGGGATGGCTCCCACTGTTTTTATCAAATCTTTCTTCAAACCCTAAAAGGAAAGACTAGCCGGGATTAATTACACTCTACAAGTTCGCCAATCTTTCGGGCAGGCCAGTGTCGGTATTTTGAGGGAGGTTCTCCATGCTTTCGCACGGACCTAATTAAAATAAATCTCATTTTCCCAGGGGCGTAACCCCGTTGACACCTTTCTAGACACCTACTTGATCGGCTAATTGTAAAGTGCAAAACTCTCCCAAGAGTAACAATTACTCGCAGTGGGTATCGGGATCCAACTATCTCATAGAAGGTATGCAATCTCATTGCAAATTTCAACACTTGAAATTCCCGATAATTTTGGCCCTACCGTCCTATGACCTTGACGGAGGTCAACAAAGCATAGGCTACTAGTCAAGTTCAACCCGTACATTTCATGATTGAATTAAACCCACCCGCACGACCCTTGACGGAGGTTAACAAGGTCGCACAACTACCCTAACTCAATCGCATCATATGCTATAGCAGATAAGCATTAGTAGGTACAGCACACTACGCCTTGACAGAGATCAACAAACGCAGCACGAATACTAACTACTACTTATCTGAAATGACGGAGGGCTACGACGGGTTTTTAAGAAAACCTTTTGCGTGATGAACTTGATATCATTATAGAATCAAATGATTTAAAATGGAGTGTTTTTTAGGCTTTTGCTAGTTTCGCTAAAGAGGTCACTCCCGGTGAAGGGATCTCGGCTCTTTTCTCGTCGAATGAGGTGCATGATATTCACAATACCACTATGCAAAGCAAGAACTAAAAAAGCAATCAAAAGATGAAACCGAGGTTGTAGCATCTGCTAATTATTGCTAAAGATATCACTCCCGGTGAAGGGATCTCGGCTCTTTCCTTATTGAATAAAGTGCTGGATATTCTACAAGGAATACCGCTATGCAAAGCAAGAACTAGAGCTACATGTTTTTGAAAATTCGATTCCACAACATCTTTAGGTTTATTTTCTTTCATTAATCTCATTAATGAATGTCCCATCTTTTAAGTTACCTAAGCATCACAGATAAATACAACGTACGCTTATACCATCCGCATTCGTCTCGATGTCCCGTCATGCACTGTTAGGTTAGGTAACTAACGGCAGAGCGGGGCAGGGCTAGCGCGGATGTAAAACATAAGCAACATCTATATAATATATCACATATACTATATACAGTATCTATCTCATCATATAAAGTGATCACATCACAGAATATCGCAGCAGAAATCAACATATGAAATATTGGATATACTAGGATTTCCGGGTTTTATATTAAGCATGTATAAAACATGGATTCCACGGTCATGATGAACAGCCAAACCCACATTTCTAGACCCCTACGAGAGAAGCAAGCAACCCTACCAATTCTAGAGTTAGGAGGCCCAGACTCGACGCCTCGAGATGGTCTCCCACTGGATTCCAGAACCTGGTTACTTGTGTTCCCCTCCTTGGGTCTATCCTAATGCGGAAAACTAAATAATATATATCAATGGTGACATCATCTTCAACCCGGAAGTGCCCCAATAAAAGAATATTACATACAAGCTTTTACATGAATGAAAATGAAAAACTCTCATCTCACATGAAAACCCCTGGCTATTCAAAACACGACGATCCAATATAACATATCACAGCAGCACATAACATCACATGTCATCAACGTAAGTAAATATGCGTATCCCAATTGTCGTTGACGTATAGCAATGAAACCGGCGATACATCACATATTACACTTACGGTCGCAGAAAAGAAAATGAAAAACTAAAACAATTGGAATCCGCAACCACCTTAGACATTATAAACCCAATATATCACATACTTTGGATTTCATGCCTAACCAAATGAATTCCTTAGATATCGCATGCCTAACAATTATAAACCCCGCATTTAAGTCTCGATATTGAAAACACTTTCCAATAACCTGTCGGGTAATTCAACAAGATTCCCGATAAACTGATCGAATGCTCGTCGGAAAGTTTAGTAGACGGCCGCACCCCGATGCCGTCGATGAAGTGTACTAAGGCGGAACACCGCGGCCGCGAGCACCCGAACGGATGCTTTTGGCGTCGGGGTTCTCCTACAGTCACATGGTCGGGGCTATGGGGCGGGGCTATCTATTAAGGTTACCCGTCAAGTCGCGTACACTACGTAATTGCGACGGACTTTTGTTAACATCAAAATCCCGTGGCAACCGATCAAATGAGACTAACTTGCTAGATTTATAAAATTCAAACTAGTTATCTCATAACTAATTATGTGGATTCCAAATATTGTATCACAATCACAGATTACTAAACGATGTTAAACTTTTCGATCGAATAGCAAATACCCAAAATTTCCCAACAAGCTCAACACTTGAGCGGAGTTCAAAAAGTACCCAGAAACTACCACAGCTCCTATAAACCGTCCGTAGAAGGGCCGACCCATGCCTCACTTATGTCGCCACGGAACTGCGACAAACCCTAGGGTATGACCGCGGTTCCGCGATCCAAAATGTCGAGTTTGGGTATCGTTCTTCTAGAGGGTCCACAGAATCGCTTGCAAGATTTTCTGAAGATTTTAAACTCGGAAAAAATCCAACTCTTGAAAATTTCCAGCGAGGGAAAATATGGGTTATTGATATCCGTTCAAACTTTTTAATATCGTCTAAATAACCCGAATACATGTTAGAATTACGACTGCAAAACATGCCGAATTGCCTTTGCAGAAAGTTAACATCACATGCAAATTTAGCAAAAACAAACAACACCTGAAACACTAAAACCCAGAGACTGGAACACCATGAAAATTTGAAGTCCAAACTCTAAAATTGGGCCGAGCTCGCCGGTTTTAAGCACGATGTGGCTGGCCACTTTGAGCCCAAAATGCTTCAAATTTTCACAGTGTTCATGTTATATCTCATACAACATTCTGAAGTTGTTTAAAAAAATTTTAGAGGCCTTTAAAAAAACGGCAGAAACCAGATTTTCATGTTTCAAGTTTCAGAGTAGTTTCGGTTTCGTAATCTAACAAATATCGTTTAAATCTTTAGATTGGCTCTGATACCACTGTAGGGTTCCTTAAGTCGGCAGCAAGGTTTCGGGAGATATCGTCCATACCATTTTCAAAATTTTGTCGTTCTAAAGAACCCTAACCTAGAATCTTTAACTAGAGAATTAAACAAAACATCATGCAAACAAATTTACATCTAAGTGAATGAGGAATACAACCTTTGTAGACCGGTCCTTCACTTCTAAAGTTCCGTATAGTAGTCCCTTCGCTCCAAGTAGTGAACTCCCGGACTCTAGAGAGGGTTCACATGAAGAAATGAACAAGCTTGCTCAATATCTTCGAGGCCGAAGATGATCTACGTCGAGAAGACTCAAGCTCATGCCATCTCTTCACTAATGGTGAAATTAGTGAAGCAAACAACCTAAACTAAATGGCTAATAGTAGAGGATGATGAAGTAGGAAATTGGCTCACTTTAGTTTTCTTTTTCTCACAATATTTTCTCACCTTAGAAAAAGCTAGCAAGCTTTTTTTCTTGAAGAAGAAGATGAAGAATGAAGATGAGAGAATGAACTCATGAGCTGAGAATAGCAACCATAGGTGAGTTAGTGTCATATGCTAACTCATATAGAGAATAAATCATGGGTTAACAATAATGGTTGGGTTAATAAATATCTTCAAGTAAAATAAAATGAGTGGACTTGGTCAAAGGTTCCACAAGTTTCTACAAGCTTCAACCATGTGACTAATTACCACTAATTTGTGAATTACCAAGATAAATAAAAACCTTAGGATTATCATAACCATGGTGTGAGTCTCATACACCCATGTAGCATGTGGCATCAAGCATGACACAAAAGATGTACATTAATATATATCACATATATACTAAGTGTACACAAGTGAGAAAAAGAAATCTTAAGTGAGCTAATATTAGTTAATGTAAGATAATATATCAAATATATAATTATGCATTAAATTATTAAATCAACACTTGATTTAATAATCCGGCTATATCACATACAACCGGCTAATATCAAATGTAACAATCTATCGAATCAACACTTGATCCGATAACCCGGCTATATCACATATAACCGACCGATATCACATACCGCGAGAATAGAATGCGGTATCACATACGCGCATTAATCTTGGTCCCGCACATATCACATATATGATCCTACTTCGTTTCGCATGAATCATGAAACCTCTCTGTAGGACTCTAAAGACTCGTCAATACGCCGGCAGTAGGTAATGATCATATCAAACACCCATAAACCGCAAGCGGTATGATAAACGTAATGGCCACCCGGGTATTGAGCGATTAGAAGATCAACAAGCAAGCCTGTTCATACTCCTGCGAGTCCAATCAGTAACACTACATATCACGACCCGAAAAGTACGGAACGTGACTGACACTTAAATTACGAAACGTCTCGAGGCGTACGTAATCTAAGAAAGCCAAAACCCAGAAATCAAAACCAAATAGAGCAATAGAGTGAAGGAAAACCAAATTATTGAAAATGATTTTAATCAATTAAGTCACATCAAGCTTTTTAAAAGCAACATCATTTTTCGAAATTTTCGGCAGAGTCTCCTTTGTAAATACTGGCCCTAAACAGGTACAAAACAACAATATATGTATAACATGAAATAAGGCATCCCCAAGCGAGAGCTAGCTCTTCGCCCAAGACGGACTCAAAATCACACGCAATATGAATCATCACTGTGCAAAATAAGCATATAAAGGCTTAGGTAATAAAGCATCATGTCGGCTCAACTGAGCTCGACCCCGAGATACAACATATAAATACACAAATCTCACTGTCTCGTCTCTAGGTCACAATATAATAATACATGTGGTGAATACGGTAGATGGAGTACACTAGATACAATAATGATATAAGATGGCAACAAAATAACCCCGCAACCTACCTACGAACAATACTGCGAGTCAAGCAAAATGAGAAAGAGAGAATGTGTGCCCGCCACTACTGTGCTGATGGGTCGGACCTGCAAAACACTGTGGCACGACGGGGTGAGTCGCCAACTCGTGAGTAAAAAGTAATATCTAATAAGGCTATGGTAAGCATGTACACAATGATGTCACAACCTACAAATACTAATATAACGCGATGTAATAATATGTATGCAGCATGAATGCAATAACAATACGAGATTTGAATATAATTAACATGGGAAATCTGTATTCTTTCCTTATTAAACTTCTGCAATTTAGCTTTATTTTCATCAATGAAATCAATATAAATCTGTGTCAAGCATCGACACCAAATATGAATATCTCAATTATCCAGGGCTCCGGATATCCGGACTGGCCCAAAATATCCGATCTAGGGCTCCGACAAATCCGGACTGGCCCATATCATCAAAACTCAAGACTACGTCGGTATCCTCCGGATATCCGCCGTGTCACAAATAACCGGTCGGTAGTGCTCCCCTGTCGGGCTCAACGCCATCATTTGCGACCATCTTGCCCCGGGGTACCGCACCGGGTCCATCATGCACCTACAGACGGTTCCTCTTACTCCTCGAATCGGGTGTATGATACCGATCAAGCACCGAGAAATCTCATGGTAGACGATATACATACATCATATCAGGAGAAAACCGCAACTTACATTTTTAAAATGGTAATACGTTCTTAAATTCTTACGGTTTCTCTAAATCCATAAATCTCATACATACATAAATTCTTGAGAAGAATCATAATATATGAACACGTAGGAATTGATGAACGTCTAAAATATCAACAACATGCAATGCGATGCGGAACTAGAAAACTATGCATGAACAATGATGCAATAAGATATGTGCAAATGACTAGCAATCCTACGTATCTATCCTGATGAATTAAATATATCAAATGCAGGTTTATTAAATATAATTGGCGCAAGATATAAGATTCGGATTTAACAAGTTATAAAGTGTTTGTGGCATAGCAATTACCAAGGCGTGTGTGTCCCCATGAATAGTGCTCGTGCAGCATAAACCAATGGTAATAGTGCGAGTGTCCTATGAAGTACTATCACAGTATATATATATATATATATATATATATATATATATATATATATGATAAATGATGCAATGCAACGGGATGATTAACTAGGAACCACACATAAGTGTAAGTACTAAACGAAATTCTAACTATTGGGCGTCTTGCGCCATCCGAACGATTTCCCCCGTAGATGTGTACATCTACTCATCGGAACACCTCCGCTAGTCTGATCCAATCACCGCCTTTCCTTTTCTGCGCCGTTTCCGATGTCACCACGACCGATCCTAGAATTACACAAAGCAACACACATAAGGCTAATATCCTGCAAAAGCACGATATCAAGGCCATACGAGAAACTAGCGTCGCAAGCTAACGTGTGTGCACTCGAAACACCGAAATGTGTGTGCTAACGTCTGAAACCACCCTGACATGCTGTGATACACAGCAAACACCAAACTCGTAACGTACGTGTCGCGCAAGTCTAAAAGTACTAAAAACAAGGTATGTGGTCCTAGATTTTGATTCGAGTGGAAACAGAAAAAGTTGCATGTACCAAAGACCTACAAAATACAGCAGACACCTACAGAAGAACCCCCGACACCCAGGTCTACCTTCTGGTCGCAAATTGTGGCCAGAACCCTTAAATTTGCGGCCACTTAGGGGAGTTGGGGTCTCGTGCTTCGTGTGTGTAGCTCTAGCTCAGTAACTAAGCTCCAGTAATTGCAACTTTTGCCTGAAGTATCTGGTTTAAAAGCAGATCACAGAACTTGCACAAATCATAACTAAAACACTAATTAACACCAATTTAATACAATATGGTGTTTTAGTGAAATCTGGTGAAAATACTTGGATTAATTAACACTAACAACAATTAGTTAAGCTAATCAAGCCATAAAAACCCTAACTTGGCCTAATCTCCACTTAAACCACATAATTAGCACTAAAACTCACTTAAACACTACATTAAGCTAAATAAACTACATGTTTAGCAAAAAGGTAATTATGGTAGGCTTCATACCTCAAGTTGGTCTAGTGATGGCTCAAACTTGCTAAACTTGCCTTCAAAGGCAAAGACTTGCCTCAAGAACCAACAAGGAGGTGTTTTCGGGTGATTAACAT
Organism: Agapanthus africanus; assembly: GCA_030015575.1. Classification (NCBI taxonomy): domain Eukaryota; kingdom Viridiplantae; phylum Streptophyta; class Magnoliopsida; order Asparagales; family Amaryllidaceae; genus Agapanthus; species Agapanthus africanus. The sequence goes on from CM057337.1 coordinate 763,259,844, forward strand.
GAGATTTTGTGATGAATGAGGGATTTTGATGGAGATGAAGGCTTGAATGAATGAAGAAGAAGAAGAAATGAGGGGGAGGGGCTGCTGGAGCTGCAGCTGTTGCTTTAAGGGGGATTGAGAGTGAGAGAGAGAGAAAGAGAGTGTCAAAAGTCAAGCCCCCATGCTCATTTAATGCCTCACGCCTTTCATTTTCTTTTCTTTTTCTTATTTTCTTTATTTGTTTTGGTTTTTGGAAAAAGGAATTTGAACCATGAGAGAAATGAAAATGAAGACATGTTACAATATTAACCTAGGGTAAATATAGGGTTTGGATATGCTAACTAAAATTTTGCTTAGAAAAATATAGTTAAGAAAATTAGATAATTATGTGAATAATAAAAATTACATGATAATTAATAAAACACAATTATATATATATATATATATAATTACATATTTTCACTATTAAAAATAGATTTATTCCAGTCTATGAGGAAAATAATTATTAACGAGGTTTTATGAAAAACACGCATTATCGCTAATTAACATGAAATTAACCTAAACGAATTTTCAAGGCGTTACAATCTTTCCCCTTTAAAGAAATTCGGTCCCCGAATTTACAAAATCTAGCTACGCGTACCTTTGAAGAGATGAGGATACTTCTTCCTCATCTCGTCCTTGGTCTCCCAGGTGACCTCTTCGTTGCTCGGGCCACGCCAAGGGACCTTTACGGACGGTATAACCTTTGATCTCAATTTTGTCACCTGCCGATCCAGAATGACCACTGACTGCTCTGTAAAGGAAAGGTCGCGCTCCAACTGGATCGTCGGGTGCTAAATCGCATGAGAAGTGTCATGAAGGTACTTGTGGGGTATCGATACGTGGAATACAGGGTGAACATCAGGAAAACTGGGCGGAAGAGCCAAACGATAGGCAACTGTACGACTCGCTCAAGGATCTCAAAAGGACCTACAAATTTGGGACTAAGTTTCCCTTCTTCCCAACACTCGTTACGCCCTTCATAGGAGAAGACCGTAGGAATACATGATCCCCCACTGTGAACTCAAGCCTGCGACGACGACGGTCGGCATAAGACTTCTGTGTGCAGTAGGCTGCTCTCATCCTGTCCTGAATCAACTGGATCTTCTCCGTAGTCTCTTGAACTAGCTGGGGTCCAAAAATCCTGCTCTCGCTGAGTTCGGTCTCACAGACTGGTGATCGACAGTATCTACCATACAAAACCTAAAAAGGTGCCATCTGAATCGTCTCCTGATAACTGTTATTGTAGGAGAACTTCTATCAATGACAAGTGACAATCCCAACTGCCAACAAAATTTAGTACGCACGCGCGAAGCATATCCTCCAAAGTCTGTGTAGTCCGCTCTGACTAATCATCGGTCTACGGATAGACAGCGGTGCAAAAACTCAAACAGGTACCCAAGGCTCCCTGAAGCTTCTGCCAAAGACGGCTGGTGAACTGGGTGCCTCTATTGGATACAATGCATGAAGGAACTCCGTGTAAACGCATAAACTCATCACTGTATAATTGAGCATACTAAGCATAACCGAAGTGGTCATCACTAGAAGAAAGTGAGCCACTTTCGTTAACCGGCCAACAATCACCCAAATGGAGTCATACCTTTGACTAGACCTGGATAGACCCACAACGAAATCCATGGAGATTTGCTCCCATTCCCTCTCCGGAACGGTTAAAAATCGCAACTCTCCTGCCGGTCTCAAATGCTCAGCCTTAGCTCACTGACAAGTCAGGCACCTCAAAACAGAATCCGAAACATCATTCTTCATCCCTGCCCATCCGTAACTACCTCTCAAGTCACGTTACCACTTGGTGGGATTTGGGTGAACACTAAAAGCTGATTGATGTGCCTGTTCTAGAATCTCGCGTCTATACCCATCGGTATCAGGTACAAACAAACGAGTCCCTAACATAGTACACCCTGGTCATCAATCAGAACTCCGAATCTTTGCCCTGCCGAACATGCTCAAGAATCTCAGACAAGGAATCTTAAACAAACGGGCATCGGCGGGCTGTGCCTTACGAAAATGATTAAGTAGAAGTGGACGGGCGCGGACATGAGCAAGCTGTCCCTCAGTGGAGGTGAACTTAAGCTGTACTCAGCTGTCGCACAAGCACTGCAAATCTGTAGAAGACTGTAGCTGAACTGCGCTCAACTGGAACAAGTTACTCCCGGGCCTACGACTCAAGGCATCAGCTACCACATGCGTCTTGCCCGGGTGATAAAGAATCTCATAATCGCAATCTACACAAGCTCCATCTAACGATGCTGTCTCAAAATCAGATCCCGCTGCAGGAAGATGTACATTAAGCTCTGGTAGTCTGTGAAAATCTGACACGACTCTCCGTACAAGTAGTGTCTCTAAATCCTCAACGCAAGACCACCGCGGCCATCTCAAGATCATGAGTGGGATAATCCTGCTCGTTCTTCTTCAACTGTCAGAAAGCATAAGCGATAACTCTATCATGCTACATCAAAACACAATCGAGCCCCACTCGCGAAACATCACAGTAACGACAAAGCCGCCCGATCCAGAAGGCAAAGATAGAACTGGTGCAGTCGTCAACCGAGTCTTCAACTGCTGAAAACTCAGCTCGCATGCCTCAGTCTAAAGAAAAGTAACCCCCTTCCTGGTCAGTACGGTCTGCGGTGCAGCGATACTCGAGAAGTCCTGCACGAAACGGCGGTAAAAACCGGCTAAGCCCAAAAAGCTGTGGACCTCTATCACTGATACAGGTCTGGGCCAAAGCTGTACGGCCTCGATCTTCCCCGGGTCCGTACGAATACCGTCTCCCATAACCACATGACCTAGGAAGTCCACATTATCAAGCCAGAAGGAACACTTCGATAATTTCGCAAACAGCTGGTGCTCCCTCAATGTCTACAAAGAATTCCTCAAGTGTTGTTCATGTTCCTCTCGACTCTTGGAAATAAACCAGTATGTCATCAATGACACAACAATAAACTGGTCGAGGAACGGCCTAAAAGATCTGGTTCATCACATCCATGAATGCTGCTGGGGTATTGGTGAGTACAAACGACACCACCAAAAACTCATAATGCCCGTAGCATGTACGAAAAAAGCAGTCTTCGGAATGTTATCATTCTGAACCCGCAACTGATGATAACCTGATCTCAAATCAAACTTAGAAAAATGTCCCGCACCCTGAAGCTGATCAAACAAATTGTAAAAGTGAGGTAAATGGTGCCTATTCCGCACCGTAACTCGTTTCAATTGACAAAAAATCGATGCACAACCTCAATTGTCGTCCTTCTGCTTGACGAATAGAACAAGAGCTCCCCAAGGCAAAGCACTTGGACAAACAAGTCCCCCAACAAGCAACTCTTGCAGCTGATCCTTAAGCTCCCTAAGCTCTGTCAGCTTATCGGGAACAACGTCTGGAATCTTTCGAACGACAGGAACCCGGTCTAACGAATCTACTGTGGCTCCAGTATCACGAATGGAAGCTAAGAATCCCCGACATCCTCTCTTCGAATGCCGACTAGCGTAAAAAGCTGAAATCAAATTGTGAGGGGCGGCACCACGGTCCCCCTGCATAACAAGAACTGGCTCGACGGAAAAACAAAACCTGACTGTCTCCATGTGGTAGTCCACAGACGCATAGCACGTAGCTAACCAGTCCGTGCCCAGGAGAACGTCAAAGTCCAACATGGTTAGAAGGATCAAATCGACGGACGAATCTTTATCTCCTATCCGATTAGCACACGACCGAAACACATGTCGCGCAACAAATGACTCACCAACAGGAGTAGTCACGACAAGCGACTGATCTAGCAAACACGACTCTCGGCCCAACTTCGGCACGAAGTGTATAGAAACATACGAGTGCATAGATCCCGGATTAAACAAAACGTGAGCATCAAAAGAGCATACGGAAAAAGTACCTGAAAACTCTGCATTGGACGCCTGCACGTCCAAATGACTCGAAGCAAATGCTCGTGCCTGCCCTCTACCTGCAACTGGCTGTCCTCCTCCTCTGCCACCCTGTCCTCTCTGAACAAACTCTCCGCGACCACGACCTCTCTGAACATAAGTCTGACGCAGAGCAATAACAGACGCAAGAGGCAGCGCTCCCTGAGGTGAAGGTGGTAAGGTAACATATGGTATGGCTGCCCTTCTCTGGCGTACCACGGTATAATTCCTAACGAGGTGATGGAGACTCCCGCACCAGAAGCATCCAGACGATGACTGCTGAACCTCCTGGGGGTAAAAGTTAAACAACTAACCTCATCCCAAGCCTCTGCTAATCCCGCGACCTGAACAAAATCTATCGCGGCATCTAAACATTTGTCTCTGGGCTGATACACCTGTACGAGTCCTCCTCGGTTCCGGAACATCCAAAGTCTCGGGAAGACGCTCCTCTTCTAGTAGGGCTGCGTTCACTGCCGCTATATACATGACACAATGCTGAGTGCTGATAGCGAGGAATAACTGGGTAACAGGAGTGGCAACCTCCTGTCGCTGCGCTCGACTGGCCTCAACCAACGATCCCATCATCTGGCACAAATCCTGCATATCTGCCTCTAACCTAGTGATACAATCTATCAAAGGCGGATCAATCTGCTCCTGTACAGCGAGTATACCGTCCTGGTCAGTCCTCGTCTGCAACGGTTCAAAATAATAAAATATTATTTTTAGGAATTTTTATAATTTAATATTATTTTAATGAATATTTTAATATTCCGGCATAATTAAATACAAATAAATGGAGAAAAATTATGGAAAATTTTGGAAAATTCTAAAATAATGTATTCTATGGAATTTTGTCATTTTTAAGTTTTTATGAGCATTTATATACTAATTTAGTGCTAATCGCGATTAAAATTCGCTAATCGGATTTTTGGCTTTTTGTGCAAAACTTGCACATATCATTTTTATCACACTTGTGCATTTTCTTTCATGTTATTGGGGCTACTATTCTTGTGAGAAGGGTTTTGGAGGAAAAGAAAAAGGAAAAGAAAAAGAAAAGAGAAAGGAATAAGATAATGAGGTATGGTGAGAGAGAGAGAGGTATAGTCCCTTTTGACCCCTTGACTTAGCCATTTGGCTAGATCCCCACACTCATTTCTCTCCCTCTCCTCCCCCATCTCCTGCAGCTGCTGCTTCCTCTCCCTTCCTCCACCTTCAAGCCCTCATTTCACCTCTAAAATATCACTAAAACCTCACACTCATTTCACAAAAAATGCACACAATCCCAAGATCTACGCAATGGACCAAGCAAGCTTTCGTTTTGGCGCTGTTGAGGATTCTTGAGGGTCTTATGAGGTAATTTCTTCACAATTAGAGTGTTAATTCTTGTGCTTAAGCTTCAATTCAAGTTTCATATCGATATCGTGTGATTTTGTGCACTTTGGACAAAACTAGAGAGGGTTAGGGTAAAGTTGAGATGTGGCTGTGCAATTAGACTCTAATGGTAACCTTAGACCCTATATTGACCAAGACCCTGACCTAGCACAACCTGAAACCCAAAAATACGGAATTATGGAACTTTTCATGTCGGTTTGTGTGATCTGTGAAGGTGTTCTAGAATCTGGAGCAACCCGGGGGCACCAAAAATAAAATTGAGCTGACAGTGAGTCGTGCAGGCACCTAGGAAGCTACCACCAAGACCCGAGCCCCTAACTCCAAACCGTGGCCGCCAATTTCATCATTCTGGCCGCAATTTGCGGCCAGAGTAGAGGGGAATGGTTCCATTTTTGTTCCAGGGCTCATTTAGCACTAGATTAGACCCCTCCTATATATAGTTTTGGCTAATGGTCATCTGGGGAAAATCTGGAGGCATTTTGGGGTGTTTTAGGCGATGTTTTCTGTATTTTTAAATGCACTTTCTTGGTATTTGAATTTGTATTTGGTTGTCGGGTGTTCATACATCGACAACAGGGGTTAAGTGTTGGATTTGGATGTTTGGGCCATAGGTTCCAACCTATGAGCACACCGTGCGCTGTATCTGTTTTCTGCGTTGATGTTAATACGTATTGCTACTGTTTATTATTCTAGGTACCCTCGCAAGGATTCCGAGGTGAAAGAGCTTGGCGTCATCGATTTCAGAAAGCGAAGACCAGGTGAGTAGATTTATATCTACGGGAAGAAGTCGGGTGGATGGCGTATAGCACCCCCGCAGTCCGTGGTGCTGTATACGAATACGTATACACACGTATATATTATTATGCGTTGTTTAGGATTATTGATAAGAATATATTGGTTTAGTATAGTGCGAAACCTAGAGTAGTGGTTGCACTCACACTTACACACATACTTGCATACATTCTTTCATTGATGGTGCGTATATCTACACGTGGGTATGGGACTATGTGTTCATATACGGGATTTGAGGATGATACATGGGTTTGAGATGATACTTGATGTGAGGCCGTGAGATCGGCGATGTGACATAGCTTGTCTTTGAGGTGCGATATGATAGTTTTAGCGGGCCTTTGGACATGTGCTTTACCCGCATTCATATTTTTATAGATGGTATCGATTTGTACTAGACTTAGAGTAGTACCCTAGATTATGCGATCTGATGATAGTGATACCTGATATGTGATGAGATAGTATGATATTGACCCCTACCTAGCTATTGGGATGCCGTACGATGATCTACCGTACGAGCCGATATTGATGATAGATCCGCACTCATGACTCGAGGATATCTTACGATATGTTATTGAGGCGAGATCACTGACTATCATATCTATATACATTGACTCAGATTAGGTGGTTTCATACCCTTCCTGTCTAGGTTACTTGGTAGACATTAGACTAGACCGAGTTATACCTCTTTCAAACTAACGAATCGAGGATATTTTAAAGATAGGCAGAAGGGTTATACGGATATTTTCAAATGATGCATCTTTTCTTAAAACACCGTAGCTCTTATTTTACTAAAAGCCCTGATTCGTCTTGTTTCAAAAGGCAAGGTTGCATGACATATCTATTGGGGCAGGTTCTGTACTTTTGTGTTGATCTTTCGTTTCCGCATATTCCTGCTATTTGCATTGCATCGCTTGTATTGCTGTTATATTCAGTCATGCTGCTAGGACACCAGCACCATTATCGATGATGCATATGTTCCACGTACACTTATTGCCGGCTCACACACTCATCATCGATAATTGCCATGTCACTACACTGTAGTACTATTGCATTCAGTATATGATCCTTGCATGACATGATGATGTGCACACCTTCCTTTATATGTCACATACTTCGTGCTTTTTGATTATACGTATTGAGATATGTTGTTTCTATGATATTTCTGGATTTGGGAACCGAGGGTGTTTCAAAGAGAATATGTCATTGCTTTAAAAACCCGGTTACCCTTGATATGATATTTCAGTGCGTCCACCATGTGTTTTCTCGGTGCTGAGAGCGACATGTGAAACCCGAATCGAGGAGTGGACGAGCCGATTGCGGGTGCATGGTGGACCCGGTATGGTTCCCCTCGGCAAGATGATCGATGAGCTTTGCCGATTGAGCCTGGAGGCGGGCGAGTACCTACCGGTGATTGGTTGGACCTGGCGGTTATCCGGAGGATACTGACCAGAGTCGATAGATGGATTTGGGCGTACTGCCGGGGCCGAGGGCCGACACCGCAGATAGAGCCCGAGGGCCGATCCGGACTGACGGAGCCCGATATATGAGGATTTACGTGCCGATGCTGGGCACAGTTTTCATGATGTTTTCGAGTGCCGATGCTGGGCACTTTTGTTCCATGATTTTGACGTGTCGCGAGGGACACGGGTGGATTATATCCTCATATTTCCATGCACAGGTTTTATGATATTTACTTGCATGAAGGTTATTGTCAGTGGGTGACGAGTGGACGGGATCCACGTGTATACAGATTTGATTACATTGATCATACCTCATATTCATGATATGCGTTTACCTGAGGCACTAGCACGAGCACTTGGCACTACACTCATGTATAGAGTTTTCCTTGCCAGTTTAGCATGCTTCAGCTCTATTCATATTGAGGTTTATTTATGTCTGATCGTATTGACCTAGGATGGGTCATGCATTCGATCTCTGCTTGTAGATATTTTCTATTCACGAGTTGGCAACTCACCCCCGTTGTGCCCCAGTTCTTGCAGGTTTGCCGTACAGGTTCCATAGCGGCATTTCTGGCACACTGCTTCCTTATGGGTGACTTGCTTGGGTAGGTGGGTTCTCTTGTATCAGAACCGCCATTGTTCATGTATTATTTATTGTATCTAGAATTTCCATCAACCAAAACTTGTATATTGTTTCAGACTTAGAAAAACAGTGTTGTATTATTTCGACCTTAGAGTCGCACTTGTAGTATTGCGGTTTTCTGGCTGTTTTTGAGTTTCTTTTCAGTTTAGATCCTCGCCCTTTGGCGTTGTATATTGTTATTGCTTATGTGGTTGTGACCGTCGATTGACGAAGAGCTAGCTCCCGCTTGGGGATGCCTTTTTCATGTCATATATATTATTCTTGTTGTACCCCGTTCGGGGCCAGTTTTTACAAAGGAAACTCTGCCGAAATTTTTAGGAAAAATTACACATTTTAAATATTCATATTCGGCTTAGTTATTTAAAAACTGATTTTCAAACATGTTTTCTTTACCTCTTAAAACTAGTTTTCCCTATTTACTCCTTAAATGGTTTAAGATTTCTGGGCTTTTGGCTTACTTGGATCAGATGGAGTCCTATAGACTTCATAGGATTCAAGGGCCAGTCACGTGCTCTTTCGGGTCGTGACAAAGTTGGTATCAGAGCGCTAGGTTGACCTTGGTTCGAGTCTAAGTTTGACTATGTGGAGCCTAGGGCGTTATCTATATACGGAACTTAGGCTTGACCTTACGGAACTTAGACTTGGTCGAGGGGGTATTGGACCCGAATTTTCTTCGCGTAGGATGACCCTTGGTTGATGGAATAGGTGACTAAAGTAGAGTGACGTACCGTTGGTATGTTCCGCGGCATACTTACGACACGCCACTCCGCTTAAGAAACCTTAGGTTGTATATTTCCTTGCATTATGTTATATTCCTTCCTATGATCTATCCTCATCGATACTGGTTATGGTTTTGCTGCCGCTATTGCACGAGCAGAGTGAGCTACGGCTCGAGTTGTCAGCATGAGCTCGTCGTGGACGAGGACTGACCTGGGCGTGATTCCCGAGGCATACGATTGCATATTGAGGCGTCGTCTTATTGTGTTTCCGCACTTTGGGCGTTTGACAGATCGCTGTTGCGAGATTTCTAGGACGTACCGGTCGGTACCAGAGGATTGAGCCACTGATAGAGGCTAGCCAGGTTGTGATGACCGTTGATATTATCGCTTATCCAGGGTGATTGAGGCGCTGTTCAGCGTATAGATGAATGAGTCCTTTGTTGCTGCAAATGATGAGATATCGCCCAGATGGTTGGAGCTACTGCAGCATGAGCATATACTTAGAGATATGATGGACGGTCGCTAGTCACCTGAGGATAAATGACTAGGACATGTGGTTCGTTCGTTTACCGATGCGAGGTCATCAGATAGATTGTTTCCAGCTAGAGACGACTTCACGCAGATTCATTGAGAGTCGATAGAGACGATCGAATGTCAGGAGCTCATTTTTCCAAGTTTAAAGTATACGGAAAGACATGCAGGTGATTCTATGGACCCTCTAGAAGAATGAAACCCTAACTCGACTTAATGACCGTGTGAAAGCCTTTGAACCTTAGGGTTTGCGGCAGTTCCGCGGTGCCATTAGTGAGGCTTGGGTTTGCCCTTCTACGGCTGGACCACCGACGCTGTGGCATGTACTCGATACTATTAAACTGTACCCATGATGTTGATCTCTTGGGGGATGATGAAGTTCTGACGAGTCGATCGGATGATTCGACATCATTCGGATATCGTGTGATGGGATGCACTGCTTGGGAGACTCCAGATACGAGTGTAGCCGTTGGAGCACAGTCCATGCAGCCATGATGAGACGACTCCGAGTCAGTCGACATTGAAGCAGAGTGAAGAAAAGAGTTCGCAAGATATTTCGACGAGATGATGTCCCACTCCGCTGACATCAGAGATGTGATACGCACCCAGAGGTGTGGTATATGGATATATCTTCCAGGAAGAAGTGCGATAAGTATGCAGCCGTTCCAGAATAAGGATTAGCTTCAGCAATAGATGATGACTTCTGGGCAATCCGGCAGGAATGAGATTTGGGAGAGAAACCTCGACAGGACCCTTCTGGAAAACGATACGAGAAGACTTAGACCCAGGAGTGGTCATATTGCGCACACCCAGCAGGCCAGAGTTCGGCATCGTCGACAAGGTAGTTGACCAGTATGAAGGACCTTACCCAGATGCGTTGCGAATTGATCAAGGACGGACGAGTATTATGTATTCCTCCGATGGTTGGGACGCGTTCCCGAGTACCTGTTTGGCCAGACATCTTCTACAGAATGATGAAGCTACAGAGTAAGTGATTTCGAGTCCGTGTGAGAGATTTCGGATTGACCGTGGCAGAGAACAGTGCAGTGCGTAGATAGCATGGCGTGACGTCATATTGGTCGACGATAGAGACAAGTGGAACCAGAGGTTCGTGTGAGACACTGACGAGCTGTCATTACTTTCCGTCGAGACCAGAGACGTGATGTGCTTACAAAGGCGTTGGGATGCGATCAGTTTCCGAGGAATGTTGTGCTGAGGACACAGATGTCTATCAAGCGAGAAGAGATAGTGCAGGAGAGCTAGCCTCCGTACAGTTCGGCTTAGGCAAGATCGGAAGAGACCTTGAGAAGGATTCCTTCCAGAACATTGCTGCAATGATGTTTGCACTCAGGATCAGATGTGTGATGTGCATTCAGAGAGCCAGAGGCCGACGCCAGTGACATGCTGCTTTACGAGTGGTCGTGAGAATTGATCGAGAGATGCCCAGAGGAGTGCCAAAACGGGATCGTCCCCGTTAGCACATCTGACAGGGCCGATGAGCCGATTGATTGTGAGATTGGTAATCCACAAAGAAGATAAAGACCCAGAGTCAGAGGACGCCAGACCGTGAGCAGGAGGCAAGTAGATATCGTGCGCTACTAGCATTGGACGTACCGGCACCTTCTCGACTTCAAAGGAGGATATACCGACGACGGTATTCATGATTTATGATTTATGGTTTTGTGATTTGATTATCACGTATCCGTCATCTTGGATTTCGGTGTTAGGCGTTCTATTTGCATGATTTATTCTTGATGACCGAGTTCCATGATATTTGATTTTGTGCACCATGGTTGCACTTACTGGGTGTTCATATTTTGTGCGGAGTTATTACTCTTGAGGTATTGATTGTGATTTCATGCCTATTTTATGCCGGTGATTTGATTTACGCTTCCAGCGTAGTTTTCATGTGCTTTTAGTGTTTTGATTTGATTTGTGCACGCTGATGCACACGGTTGTGAGACTTTCCATCGCGGTACACTTGATTTTGATTGAGCCGCATTATATCGTTGATTTTGACCCTGATATTGATGATTGATTCTTGCACTCCGTTTTCGACTGGACTTACGCATGTTCGACGTTTGCTATTGGATTTCACGATTCCGTGCATGTTGAGTGCGCAGGGTTTAGATTTTCATTCGTGCACGATGGATGCACCGATTTGGATTTTCGCGCATGTTGGGCGCGTGTTTTGAGATACGATTTTGGTGCACACCCGATGCACTAAATCGAGATTCTTCGTGCATGTCAGATGCACCGGATTTTTTCGGCTGTCAGGACACACGTTGCCTATGACAGATGCTTTGTGCACACCCGTTGCACCTAAATGTTGTTTTTGTGCACCTGTTTAGCACAAATATGGATTTTTATTTCCGTGCGCACCGGACGCACAGGATTGTGTTATGTGCATTTTTGGGATTTATTCCTTTTGGAGCAGTACATTTTTATGATATCGGATATTTGTTTTCATACTGAGCAGGACTAGTCAGAGGACAGTACCTGGATGTATTTTGCATGCATTGATAGTTTGATGGGATTTCCAAGGAGCGAGCTATAGTCTCGATATATATATATATATATACTTACGTGTCCCTTATGACGCGAAACGTTTGAAAAACAAGGAAACCCTTCTAAATTGCTTTCAAAACGGCGGAACGTACCTTTTAAACAAAGGATATATGTATACGTATATAGTTATTTTTCTTATGAAAAACGTCCGCCATTGTGCGGTGTTACGCGCATCGCACAGCGACTTAAAAAGATTTGGCATGCTTTTACATCAGCTATTCACATGTAAAGGTTGGATGTTTACATGTATAGTTCTGATCCATATCACATTGGTTTTGTATTGGATTTGACATTTGTGTCTTTACCATGACTCTGATGATTGCGGGATGCTTGATGGAGTTTTGCTTTTGAGTTATCATCTCAGTACTCATGCGCATGCATTGCGCTATGATGTTTTATGTATTGATGATTTCGGAGCCCCGACGACTTGGATTGTATCGAAATGTTTTAGTATTTGGGGTTTAAATTTAAATTCGGGGACCGAATTTCTTTAAGGGGGGTAGATTGTAACGTTTAAAAATAATAAAATATTATTTTTGGGATTTTTTATAATTTAATATTATTTTAATGAATATTTTAATATTCCGGCATAATTAAATACAAATAAATGGAGAAAAATTATGGAAAATTTTGGAAAATTCTAAAATAATGTATTCTATGGAATTTTGTCATTTTTAAGTTTTTATGAGCATTTATATACTAATTTAGTGCTAATCGCGATTAAAAATCGCTAATCGGATTTTTGGCTTTTTGTGCAAAACTTGCACATATCATTTTTATCACACTTGTGCATTTTCTTTCATGTTATTGGGGCTACTATTCTTGTGAGAAGGGTTTTGGAGGAAAAGAAAAAGGAAAAGAAGAAGAAAAGAGAAAGGAATAAGATAATGAGGTATGGTGAGAGAGAGAGAGGTATGGTCCCTTTTGACCCCTTGACTTAGCCATTTGGCTAGATCCCCACACTCATTTCTCTCCCTCTCCTCCCCCATCTCCTGCAGCTGCTGCTTCCTCTCCCTTCCTCCACCTTCAAGCCCTCATTTCACCTCTAAAATATCACTAAAACCTCACACTCATTTCACAAAAAATGCACACAATCCCAAGATCTACGCAATGGACCAAGCAAGCTTTCGTTTTGGCGCTGTTGAGGATTCTTGAGGGTCTTATGAGGTAATTTCTTCACAATTAGAGTGTTAATTCTTGTGCTTAAGCTTCAATTCAAGTTTCATATCGATATCGTGTGATTTTGTGCACTTTGGACAAAACTAGAGAGGGTTAGGGTAAAGTTGAGATGTGGCTGTGCAATTAGACTCTAATGGTAATCTTAGACCCTATATTGACCAAGACCCTGACCTAGCACAACCTGAAACCCAAAAATACGGAATTATGGAACTTTTCATGTCGGTTTGTGTGATCTGTGAAGGTGTTCTAGAATCTGGAGCAACCCGGGGGCACCAAAAATAAAATTGAGCTGACAGTGAGTCGTGCAGGCACCTAGGAAGCTACCACCAAGACCCGAGCCCCTAACTCCAAACCGTGGCCGCCAATTTCATCATTCTGGCCGCAATTTGCGGCCAGAGTAGAGGGGAATGGTTCCATTTTTGTTCCAGGGCTCATTTAGCACTAGATTAGACCCCTCCTATATATAGTTTTGGCTAATGGTCATCTGGGGAAAATCTGGAGGCATTTTGGGGTGTTTTAGGCGATGTTTTCTGTATTTTTAAATGCACTTTCTTGGTATTTGAATTTGTATTTGGTTGTCGGGTGTTCATACATCGACAACAGGGGTTAAGTGTTGGATTTGCATGTTTGGGCCATAGGTTCCAACCTATGAGCACACCGTGCGCTGTATCTGTTTTCTGCCTTGATGTTAATACGTATTGCGACTGTTTATTATTCTAGGTACCCTCGCAAGGATTCCGAGGTGAAAGAGCTTGGCGTCATCGATTTCAGAAAGCGAAGACCAGGTGAGTAGATTTATATCTACGGGGAGAAGTCGGGTGGATGGCGTATAGCACCCCCGCAGTCCGTGGTGCTGTATACGAATACGTATATACACGTATATATTATTATGCGTTGTTTAGGATTATTGATAAGAATATATTGGTTTAGTATAGTGCGAAACCTAGAGTAATGGTTGCACTCACACTTACACACATACTTGCATACATTCTTTCATTGATGGTGCGTATATCTACACGTGGGTATAGGACTATGTGTTCATATACGGGATTTGAGGATGATACATGGGTTTGAGATGATACTTGATGTGAGGCCGTGAGATCGGCGATGTGACATAGTTTGTCTTTGAGGTGCGATATGATAGTTTTAGCGGGCCTTTGGACATGTGCTTTACCCGCATTCATATTTTTATAGATGGTATCGATTTGTACTAGACTTAGAGTAGTACCCCAGATTATGCGATCTGATGATAGTGATACCTGATATGTGATGAGATAGTGTGATATTGACCCCTACCCAGCTATTGGGATGCCGTACGATGATCTACCGTACGAGCCGATATTGATGATAGATCCGCACTCATGACTCGAGAATATCTTACGATATGTTATTGAGGCGAGATCACTGACTATCATATCTATATACATTGACCCAGATTAGGTGGTTTCATACCCCTCCTGTCTAGGTTACTTGGTAGACATTAGACTAGACCGAGTCATACCTCTTTCAAACTAACGAATCGGGGATATTTTAAAGATAGGCAGAAGGGTTATACGGATATTTTCAAATGATGCATCTTTTCTTAAAACACCGTAGCCCTTATTTTACTAAAAGCCCTGATTCGTCTTGTTTCAAAAGGCAAGGTTGCATGACATATCTATTGGGGCAGGTTCTGTACTTTTGCGTTGATCTTTCGTTTCCGCATATTCCTGCTATTTGCATTGCATCGCTTGTATTGCTGTTATATTCAGTCATGCTGCTAGGACACCAGCACCATTATCGATGATGCATATGTTCCACGTACACTTATTGCTGGCTCACACACTCATCATCGATAATTGCCATGTCACTACACTGTAGTACTATTGCATTCAGTATATGATCCTTGCATGACATGATGATGTGCACACCTTTCTTTATATGTCGCATACTTCGTGCTTTTTGATTATACGCATTGAGATATGTTGTTTCTATGATATTTCTGGATTTGGGAACCGAGGGTGTTTCAAAGAGAATATGTCATTGCTTTAAAAACCCGGTTACCCTTGATATGATATTTCAGTGTGTCCACCATGTGTTTTCTCGGTGCTGAGAGCGACATGTGAAACCCGAATCGAGGAGTGGACGAGCCGATTGCGGGTGCATGGTGGACCCTGTCTGGTTCCCCTCGGCAAGATGATCGATGAGCTTTGCCGATTGAGCCTGGAAGCGGGCGAGTACCTACCGGTGATTGGTTAGACCTGGCGGTTATCCGGAGGATACTGACCAGAGTCGATAGATGGATTTGGACGTACTGCCGGGGCCGAGGGCCGACACCGCAGATAGAGCCCGAGGGCCGATCCGGACTGACGGAGCCCGATATATGAGGATTTACGTGCCGATGCTGGGCACAGTTTTCATGATGTTTTCGAGTGCCGATGCTGGGCACTCCGGTTCCATGATTTTGACGTGTCGCGAGGGACACGGGTGGATTATATCCTCATATTTCCATGCACAGGTTTTATGATATTTACTTGCATGAAGGTTATTGTCAGTGGGTGACGAGTGGACGGGATCCACGTATATACAGATTTGATTACATTGATCATACCTCATATTCATGACATGCTTTTACCTGAGGCACTAGCACGAGCACTTGGCACTACACTCATGTATAGAGTTTTCCTTGCCAGTTTAGCATGCTTCAGCTCTATTCATATTGAGGTTTATTTATGTCTGATCGTATTGACCTAGGATGGGTCATGCATTCGATCTCTGCTTGTAGATATTTTCTATTCACGAGTTGGCAACTCACCCCCGTTGTGCCCCAGTTCTTGCAGGTTTGCCGTACAGGTTCCATAGCGGCATTTCTGGTACACTGCTTCCTTATGGGTGACTTGCTTGAGTAGGTGGGTTCTTTTGTATCAGAACCGCCATTGTTCATGTATTATTTATTGTATCTAGAATTTCCATCAACCAAAACTTGTATATTGTTTCAGACTTAGAAAAACAGTGTTGTATTATTTCGACCTTAGAGTCGCGCTTGTAGTATTGCGGTTTTCTGGCTGTTTTTGAGTTTCTTTTCAGTTTAGATCCTCGCCCTTTGGCGTTGTATATTGTTATTGCTTATGTGGTTGTGACCGTCGATTGACGAAGAGCTAGCTCCCGCTTGGGGATGCCTTTTTCATGTCATATATATTATTCTTGTTGTACCCCATTCGGGGCCAGTTTTTACAAAGGAAACTCTGCCGAAATTTTCAGGAAAAATTACACATTTTAAATATTCATATTCGGCTTAGTTATTTAAAAACTGATTTTCAAACATGTTTTCTTTACCTCTTAAAACTAGTTTTCCCTATTTACTCCTTAAATGGTTTTAGATTTCTGGGCTTTTGGCTTACTTGGATCAGATGGAGTCCTATAGACTTCATAGGATTCAAGGGCCAGTCACGTGCTCTTTCGGGTCGTGACATCGTCCTAGACAAGCCCCCTTGAATCTCATCTCTGGCAGCAGCCCTCTGAGCCCTCGTGGTCTTCGGTAGCATAATGGCTGGTACAGGAAACAGGATGATAAAATAGTGCAACAGAATCATGGGATATAAGGAATCGAAGAAGGAATTGCAAGCAATTATATCCTAAGGTCACTTAGGCGGAGTATCGTATCATAGGTATGCCACAGAACATACACACGCTACGTCCTCTGTTTAAGTTACCTACTCCATCTACCAAGGGTCATCCTACACTCAGAAAGGTAAAACGCAACGCTCTGATACCAACTTTGTCACGACCCGAAAAGTACGGAACGTGACCGGCACTTAAATTACGAAACGTCTCGAGGCGTACGTAATCTAAGTAAACCAAAACCCAGAAATCAAAACCAAATAGAGCAATAGAGTGAAGGAAAACCAAATTATTGAAAACGATTTCAATCAATTAAGTCACATCAAGCTTTTTAAAAGCAACATCATTTTTCCGAAATTTTCGGCAGAGTCTCCTTTGTAAATACTGGCCCCAAACGGGTACAAAACAACAATATATGCATAACATGAAATAATGCATCCCCAAGCGGAAGCTAGCTCTTCGCCTAAGGCGGACTCAAAATCACACGCAATATGAATCATCACTGTGCAAAATAAGCATATAAAGGCTTAGGTAATAAAGCATCATGGGTTCAACTGAGCTCGACCTCGAGATACAATATATAAATACACAAATCTCACTGTCTCGTCTCTAGATCATAATATAATAATACATGTGGTGAATACGGTAGATGGAGTACACTAGATACAATAATGATACAAGGCGACAACAAAATAACCCCGCAACCCACCTACCAACAATGCTGAGAGTCAAGCAAAAGGAGCAAGAGAGAATGTGTGCCCGCCGCTACTGTACTGACTGGTCGGACCTGCAAAACACTGTGGCACGACGGGGGTGAGTTGCCAACTCGTGAGTAAAAAGTAATATCTAATAAGGCCATCATAAGCATGTACACAATGATGTCACAACCTACAAATACTAATATGATGCGATATAATAATATGTATGCAACATGAATGCAATAACAATACGAGATTTGAATATAATTAACATAGGAAATCTGTATTCTTTCCTTATTAAACTTCTGTAATTTAGCTTTAGTTTCATCAATGAAATCAATATAAATCTGTGTCAAGCATCGACACCAAATATGAATATTTCAATTATCCAGGGCTCCAGCAATCCGGACTGGCCCAAAATATCCGATCTAGGGCTCCGGCAAATCCGGACTGGCCGATATCATCAAAACTCAAGTCTACGTCGGCAAATCTGGACTGGCTCAGATCCGCATCACAATCCAGGTAGTCAAGTAAACATCCTAAGGGCTTTATCAACATGTAACAGAGAGACAATCAGTGTACATGTTAAGATAAAGAGTAACCAGATAGCATACTATCATGTCGAGCAAGAAAGTCTTCCCTATGTATGTCCAAGCATCCACTATAATATACATAATATGTACAATAATGGCCTCTAGGGCATACATATAACTAACAACATAATGGATGCAGAGTGTCCAACAGGTCAAGTGTGTACGGTGTCTACGTAACCGATGACTCCTCCATAACATCGAACTCGTTGTGGTAGAAGTGGAGGTTGCGATCCGGTGTCACATCCCGTGACATGGGCACATTCCACCTGCATAGAGATTACATACAAGTTAATGTTCCAAAGAAACTTGAAATTTGAAATATACGTATATGTTCAATTTCTTACTGGCAACCATATGGCTTTTGGCCATCTAAAACGAACCGTGTCGTAATGGTCAGGCAGCCAATAGAGAGATATGTCCATGACCATATCTGAAATAAAATATGATTTACACTGAATATCAATTTAATTACGCAAACTTAGTATAATGCGGCTTAAAGTATTTTATACATGAAGAAGCATCAAATAACCTCCAAAACTCTTATGCTCCATCAATGCAGCCATCCTCTGCTCGCTGTAGATGAATGATAGAACTGCACTCTCCCACGATAAAGTGGCACACTGGTTGAAATCAACTAAAAGAGACAGCCAAGCAAGGCTAACTCTGCTCTTGCTCCTATCCGGGGACAAGCGAACCCTAATATGATGTAAAATGCTGGCTCGTGCATGAATGCTGGCTCGTGCATGCTGCTCGATCGCCGCATGGGTAACATTCTTGGCGGCTCAGCATTAAACGCCTCCCGCAGCTGACTCAAGTTAATACTATTAGTTCTCCTCCGCCCAACGGGCGGAATCCTAACCAACAAGCTGGGATACAAATCTAACCAATCATGGTTGTACTCCACAGCAACCAACTCTCCATCTATAGGCAAACCAAGCAGCGCATCGACGTCCTGAAGGGTGATGGTCATCTCACCAACTCTAAAATGAAATGTGGAGGTCTCTGGTCTCTATCTATTTGCCAAAGCCGTAATCAATCCTCTATCCAGACGTATATACTCTAATCTGAATAGAAAATGAAAGCCTGCCCATTGCAGCTCAGCCTGCACATGAGCATCTCCAGCTGGGATTCTGCTGCTCTGGACTGAGTGGTCAACGCAGATAATCACCTGATCATTCTGCCAATTACAATAAGAGGATTTGTATCAGTAACATATAAATAACATATGTAATTAGAGAAAATAAAATTACAAAGTTTTACCTATGCTAATCCGGTGTTGGTTGACCTGTGGTCAGCCTGTGAGTACAGAACAATCATATTTATAGGTCCAGGATCCATAAGTATATCTGCACAATGAAAAAGTCGAGTTATGTGTGTATATGTGTGCGTGCATGTATGTATATGTATGTTTTTTGTGTTTACACGTGTGTGTATATGCATGTGTGTGTATTTCAAAGTATAGGCGGTAATTACCAATGAAGATGTGGTGCTGGGGGATTTTTGCATCGTGCCTTATTATGACCATACCCATTGCAGATGCTGCATGTATTTTGCCTACGTCTTTCTCGTGAATTATCCATGTTAGTTGTATGTATGCCCTAGAGGCCAGTATTCTACATATGATGTATATTATATTGGATACTTGGACATATATAGAGAGGACTTTCTTGCTCGATATGATAGTATGCTATCTGGTTGCTCTTTATCTTAACATGTACACTTGTCTTTTAATACTGTCTTATGGTTACATGTTGGTAAAGCCCTTAGAATGTGTACTTGACTACCAGGACTATGATGCAGATCATACTAGTGGGGCCATCGTAGTCCATAAGTTCATCCTTTAATGTTCCTAGTCGTGGGTGTATCGAGACACGGCATCGATATACCAGAGTAGACTAGCGTATACGCTTCTCAACCCATGAGATGGGCGATGGATGATCCCATATCCCTTGGTGTTTGACATCAGAGATGCTATGCAGGTGCTCAGTGGAGACTGGGTATATGGGACGGACTCGCCGAGAACTCCCAGATGGTATTATACCTCACGTCAGATGGCAGTTCTCTGGTGACACTTGTACAAGTTAGTCTGTAGACCCGAGATCGTCATAGAGTCTTGTGTGATTCCCACTGTATTTTGATTTCCACCTTACCATGTCCAAGAGGGCGTGAAAAACGGTGGTTTTGGGGCACAGTCCCGAGTCACATGGAGGCAATAAGCGATAGGAGGGGTTTCGTCTCTCCCGGTATTGGGAGTTGATGTTGCGCTATGCTCAATTGGCCATAATAGGGAAGTCCCTGGCCAGGGCTGATTTAGAGATTTACTGGTAAGTGTTACCAGTAGTTTCTCGATCCGTTATGAGCCTCACATCGGCATGACTTATCGGTTATTGGGGTCTGACGTTTACCACCCCTAAACTTGATATGCGACATATCAGACGAGAAGACCGGACTGTACGGCAAGTGTTACCGTTAGGCTTTTACAGGAGTTGGAGTGAGCTTGCTTGCCGATCTTCTGATCGCTCAATACCCGGGTAGCTGTTACATTTAACTAGTACCGTTGACGGCTTGTGGGTGCTTGATATGATCATCACCTACTGCCGCCGTATTGACGAGTCTTTAGAGTCCTACATAGAGGTTTTACTGACTCAGGCAAAACGAAATAGGTGCACATATGTGATATGTGCGGGACCGAGAATAATGCGTGTATGTGATAACGTATTCTATTCTCGTGACTTTTGTATCGGTCGGTTATATGCGATATAGCCGGGAAAAGTATTAAAATCTTTTGATCTGATCGAGGAGGTGAATACTTGAGCAATGAATTCCTGGACTTCCTAAAAGAGAATGGGATTCTCTCTCAGCTGACTCCTCCATATCACCACAACACAACGGTGTATCGGAACGGAGGAACCACACCCTATTAGATATGGTGCGCTCTATGATGAGCACAGCTGAGTTACCTATTTTCTTCTGGGGATATACGCTGGAGACAGCAGCATACCTATTGAATCAAGTTCCATCTAAATCTGTACCTACCACACCATATGAGATATGGAGTGGGAAGAGACCATGTCTTAAACGAGTTAAGATATGGGGTTGTCCGGCCTATGTCAAAAGGCAAAATCCGGACAAACTCGAGGCACGGTCAGTTCTATGCAAGTTTGTGGGATATCCCAAATATTCACATGGATATCTTTTCTACCATGACGAGGAACAAAAGGTGTTTGTTTCTCGACATGCCACCTTTTTAGAAAAGGAATTTCTTGCAAAGAAAATTAGTGGCAACAAGGTAGAACTGGAAGAAACTCCGGCTACACAAACTGCAACTGAAGATTTGGTGGAACCAGAGGATTCGGTAGTTCCCAACGAACCTCAGCCTCTCCGCCGATCTCATAGGTTTCCTCACGCACCTGAGAGATACCACGGTTTTCTCATGGATGGTGGGAGCGAGGATTGCATCATGGAGGATGATGGCCCAACTAGCTTCGAGCAGGCTATCACGAGTGGTGACTCAGTGAAATGGCTGGATGCAATGCGGTCCGAGATGGAATCCATGTACACCAACAAAGTATGAACTTTGGAAGATGCTCCTGAAGGGTTAAAACCCATTGGGAGCAAGTGGATCTTCAAGAAAAAACTTGGTGTAGATGGGAAAGTGGAGAATTTCAAAGCTAGACTTGTTGCAAAGGGTTTTCGTCAACGACCTGGTGTAGATTATGACGAAACCTTTTCTTCAGTGACTATGCTTAAATCCATCCGGATCATGCTTGCCATCACTGCATATCATGACTACGAAATCTGGCAAATGAATGTTAAGACCACCTTTCTAAATGGTGATTTAGAAGAGAGCGTGCACATGACTCAGCCAGAGGGCTTCGTAGCTAGTGGGAGCAGCGGGAAGGTGTGCAAGCTGCTTAAATCTATTTATGGATTAAAGCAAGTATCGCGGAGTTGGAACATCTGCTTTGATGTCGTTATCAAAGAGTTTGATTTCGTCAAAAACGTAGATGAACCTTGTATATACAAGAAGGTGGCAGAGAGTAAGGTTGTCTTCGTCGTATTGTACGTGGACGACATACTCTTGATAGGAAATGATATTCCTATGCTGCAATCGGTCAAGCTTTTCTTATCACAAAGATTCTCAATGAAAGATCTAGGGGATGCTTCCTACATCTTGGGGATTAAGATCTACAGAGATAGATATAAACGGATACTGGGATTGTCCCAATCCAGTTACATTGACACCATACTAAAGGGGTTTAGTATGGAAGAATCCAAGGTTTTTACCCACGATCTCTGGACTCACTCTCTCCAAAGAGATGTTTCCCAAGACTGATTTGGAGAAAGCTCTTATGCAAGGGATACCCTATGCTTCGGCAGTAGGCTCTATCATGTACGCGATGCTATGTACCAGACCCAATGTAGCACACTCACTAAGTGTAGTGAGTAGGTATCAAGCAGATCCTGGAGAGAGTCACTAGATATCTGTGAAGAGCATTCTCAAGTACTTACGAAGGGCTAAAGAGATGCGCTTGGTGTATGATAATGGAGAACTCCAAGTGGAGTCCTTTACCGATTCGAGCTTCAAGAGTGATAAGGACGACTCTAACTCGCACTCGGAATTTGTCTTTACCCTCAATGGAGGGGCGGTATGTTGGAAGAGTTCCAAGCAGGAAACCGTGGCTGACTCGACAATGGAGGCTGAATACATCGCTGCCAACGATGCTGCCAAAGAGGCTGTCTGGATCAAGAAGTTCATAACTGAACTTGGAGTGGTTCCATCCATTGAGTATCCAATACGTTTGTATTGTGATAACAATGGAGTGGTAGTTTTGGCCAAGGAACCCAGGTCCCATCAGCGATCCAGGCATATTCTGAGGCGGTATCACCTGATCCGAGAGATAGTTGATTGCCGGGAGATCGAGGTCAGGAGGGTTGACATGAAGAACAACACAACGGATCCACTCACGAAGGCCATTCCCCAGATGCAGTTCGAGAGACTCTTCGGGATGCTTGGTATGCGATATTACAGCAGCTGGCCCTAGTGCAAGTGGGAGATTGTTAGTTGTATGTATGCCCTAGAGGCCAGTATTGTACATATGATGTATATTATATTGGATGCTTGGACATATATATAGAGGACTTTCTTGCTCGATATGATAGTATGCTATCTGGTTGCTCTATATCTTAACATGTATACTTGTCTGTTGATACCGTCTTATGGTTACATGTTGGTAAAGCCCTTAGGATGTGTACTTGACTACCAGGACTATGATGCAGATCATACTAGTGGGGCCATGGTAGTCCATAAGTTCATCCTTTAATGTTCCTAGTCGTGGGTGTATCAAGACAGGGCATCGATATACCAGAGTAGACTAGCGTATACGCTTCTTGACCCATGAGATGGGCGATAGATGATCCCATATTCATTGGTGTTTGATATCAGAGATGCTATGCGGGTGCTCAGTAGAGACTGGGTACACCGGACGGACTCGCCGAGAACTCCCAGATGGTATTATACCTCACGTCAGATGGCAGTTCTCTGGTGACACTTGTACAGGTTAGTCTGTTGACCCGAGATCGTCATAAGGTCTTGTGTGATTCCCACTGTATTTTGATTTCCACCTTACCACGTCCAAGAGGGTGTGAAAAACGGTGGTTTTGGGGTACAGTCCCGAGTCACATGGAGGCAATGAGCGATAGGAGGGGTTTCGTCTCTCCCGGTATTGGGAGTTGATGTTGCGCTATGCTCGATTGGCCATAACAGGGAAGTCCCCGGTCAGGGATGATTTAGAGATTTACCGGTAAGTGTTACCAGTAGTTTCTCGACCCGTTATGAGCCTCACATCGGCATGACTTATCGGTTATTTGGGTCTGACGTTTACCGCCCCTAGACTTGATATGCGACATATCAGACGAGGAGACCTGACTGTACGGCAAGTGTTACCGTTAGGCTTTTACATGAGTTGGAGTGGGGTTGCTTGCTGATCTTCTGATCGCTCAATACCCGGGTAGCTGTTACGTCCAGCTAGTACTGCTGACGGCTTGTGGGTGCTTGATGTGATTATCACCTACTGCCGCCGTATTGATGGGTCTTTAGAGTCCTACATAGAGGTTTTACTGGCTCAGGAAAAACGAAATAGGTGCACATATGTGATATGTGCGGGACCGAGAATAATGCGTGTATATGATACCGTATTCTATTCTCGCGACTTTTGTATCGGTCGGTTATATGCGATATAGTCGGGTTATCGAATCAAGTGTTGATTCGATAAGTTGGTACATTTAGTGTTAGTCGGTTATATGAGATATAGCCGGATTATTAAATCAAGTATTGATTTGATAATTTAGTGTATAATTGTATATTTGATCTACTAATTTATATTAACTAACATTGGCTCACTTAAGCATTCCTTTCTCACTTGTGTGTACATGTAATATATATACGATATATATTGATGTGCATTGTTTATTTTGTGTGTGTGTGTCATGGTTGTTGATACACACTACATGGGTGTATGAGACATACACCATACTAATTAAAGTGGTGTGGTTTTAATGTTTAAAGTAAATCAAAATTGGTGGATTATTTGTTTTGTGCATGAAGCTTGTAGAAGCTTGTGAATGCTTTGACAAAGTCCACTCACTTTGTTTTACTTTAGATATTTGTTAACCTAACCATTTTAATTAGCCATGGTTATGTATCTACATGAGTTAGTATATGATACTCACTCACCATGGTTCACTCACTCACTTGATCGTTATCTCATTCTCTTTTTCTTTCTTCATCTTCTTCCTCCAAAAGAAAAAGAATTCTAGGGTTTGAAAAAGTGAGAAAGTATTGTGAGAATAATAATTCTAAAGTGAGCCCACTTCCTATTTCATCATACTCTACTAGATTAGCACTTTAGTATAGTGTGTTAGCTTCACTAATTCTTTAGTTAGTGAAGTAGAGCTTGAGCTAGTATTCCCTCGATGTAGATCATTTTCGGCCTCGAAGACTTCAAGCAAGATCGCTTTTTTCCCCTCGTGAAGCCATGCAAGAGTCTGGGAGTTCAACGATCGCAGCGTAGGGACTACTACAAGGAGCTTTAGAAGTGAAGGACCGATCTACAAAGGTTGTATTTTTATTTCACTTAGAAGTAAAAAGGTTTACTTTAGTTTCCGTATGTTTTTCTCGTTAACGATTCTAGTTTAGAGTTCCTTGAAACGGTAATTTTTTAGAAAATGGCATGGATGATGCCTCCCGAAACCTTGCTGCCGACGATAGGAACCCTACAGTGGTATCAGAGCCTAGCTAAAAAATTATACAAATAATGTTAGATTATGAATACGAAATGAACTCCGAAACTTGAAACCCTAAAACCATGTTTCTGTCGATTTTAAAACGAGCTCCAAATTTTTTTTAAACAACTGCAGAATCATACTTGGGCAGAGAGATGAACATGGAAGAAAATTGGGACCATGTGCTCGGATTTTGGCCGAGCACATGTCCACAATTTCCGAGGAGGCCGACCCCCAGTGGGTGTTTTGATGCCAATTTTTTTCCATGCTCTGGTCTCTGTGATTTAGGGTTTCAGGTGTTGTTTATTTTTGCTACTTTTTCATGTGATGATTAACTCAATGCAAAGGCAACTCGGAGTGTTTCGAAGTCGTAATTTTAACTGTTTTCGGGATACTTTAGACGTTGTTAAAAAGTTCAATCGGATGTCAAATACCCGCTTTAACCCTTGCCGGGAAATTTTCCAAGTGTTGGATTTTTCCCGTAGTTAATAAGTTTTCGAAGATCATGCAAGTTATTCGATGGACCCTCTAGAAGAATGAAACCCTAACTCGAGATGTGACCATGGAACTGCGACTGAACCTTAGGGTTTACCGTAGTTAGTGGCGCCACAAATGAGGCTTGGGTTTGCCCTTCTACGGCTGGTCCATTGGTACTGTGGCGTGTGCTGAATAACTTTAAACTACGCTCAAGTGTTGAGCTTTTTGGGTAATCTTGGGTGTTCATTGATTCAATTGGAATGTTTAACATCGTCTAGGCTTTTCTCTGTGATGTCATGACATGTGATGTTCTGTGATGCTGGATATGTTATATTGGATCGTCGCGTTTTGAATAGCCGGGGGTTTTATGTGAGATGAGAGTTTTTATTTTCATTCATGTAAAATTAAATGTATGTAATATTCTTTTATTGGGGCACTTCCGGGTTGAGGTTGATGTCACCATTGATGTATATTATTTACTTTTCCGTATTAGGATAGACCAAAGGAGGAGAGCACAAGTAACCGGGTTCTAGAGTCCAGTGGGAGACCAACTCGAGGAGTCGAGTCTGGGTCTCCTAACTCTAGAATTGGTAGGGTTGATTGCCGCTCTCGTAGGGGTCTAGGGGTGTGGGTTTGGCTATTCATCGTGACCGTGGAATCCGTGTTTTATAGAGGCTCAAAATAAAACACGGACCTCCTAGTATATCCAATATTTCATATGTTTCTTCTGCTGCGATATCTGTGATGTGATCACTTGATATGTTGAGACGGATACTGTATATAGTATATATGATATATTATATAGACGTTACTTATGTTTTACACCTGCGCTAGCCCTGCCCCGCTCTGCCGTTAGTTACCTAACCTAACGGTGCATGACGGGATATCGAGGCGAATGCGGATGGCATAAGTGTACGTTGTATTTATCTGTGATGTTTAGGTGACTTAAATGATGGAACTTCATTAATGTGATTAATGAAAGAAAAGAAACCTAAAAGATGTTGTAGAATCAAATTTTCAAAAAGAGTAGCTACAGTTTTGCTTTGCATTGTGATAATATATCCTGCACCTTATTCGATGAGGAAATTGCCGGGATCCCTTCACCGGGAATGAGCTCTTTAGCAAAACCGGCAGATGCTACACCACTCGGTTTGTCTTTTGATTGCTTTTGGAGTTTTGCTTTGCATAGTGATATATATGATATATCCCACACCTTATTCGATGAGAAAGGAACTGAGATCCCTTCACCGGGAATGACCTCTTTAGCAAAACTAATGAAAGCCTCAAAAACACTCCTTTTCAAAATTCACTTGTTTCTACAACGATATCAAGTTCATTACACAATAAGTTTTCAGAAAAATCTGTCGTAGCCCTCTGTCATTTCAGATAAGAACTGTTTAGTATTCGTGCTGCGTTTGTTGGCCTTTGTCAAGGCGTAGTGTGCGGTAGCTGAATGGTACTTATCTGTTTATTCATATGATGCAGATTATTTTAGGGTAGTCGTACGACCTTGTTGGCCTTTGTCAAGGGTCGTGCGGGTGGGTTTGATTCAATCAAGAAATGACGGGTTGAACTTGACTAGAATCCTATGATTTGTTGGCCTTTGTCAAAGTCATAGGGGTTAGGGGCAAAATATTTTCGGGAATTTCAAGTGTTGAAATTTGCAATGAGATTGCATACCTTCTATGAGATAGTTGGATCCCGATACCTACTGCGAGTAATTGTTACTCCTGGAAGAGTTTTACATAGGACAATTAGCCGATCAAGTAGGTGTCTAGAAAGATATCAATGGGGTTACGCCTCTGGGAAAACGGGGTTTATTTTAATTAGGTCCGTGCAAA
This sequence comes from Agapanthus africanus, assembly GCA_030015575.1. Classification (NCBI taxonomy): domain Eukaryota; kingdom Viridiplantae; phylum Streptophyta; class Magnoliopsida; order Asparagales; family Amaryllidaceae; genus Agapanthus; species Agapanthus africanus. The sequence continues at coordinate 763,287,572 of CM057337.1, forward strand.
AGCACGGGAAACCTCTCTCAAAGTATTGATACTGGCCTGGATGAAAGATTGGCGAAATTATAGGGTGTAATTAATCCCGGCTAGTCTTTCCTTTTAGGGTTTGAAGTAAGATTTGATAAAAACAGTGGGAGCCATCCTGATTAGATAAAATAATAACTAATCTGATCTTGCAAGAGCATACGGTAAAATGTTTTCTTCTTTCTCTCTCCAGGCAGTGACCATATCATGCCTTAATCAAGATAATAATATGGATGTATTGACCGAACCCGCATGTTATACTGTGCTGGGGAACGTTGGTTCCGTTCTTTCTTATAAAAGTTATAAGACTGAACAGGATATAGGGGAATACCAGGATTCCCATGCCACCCGAATGAAGAAAGTACATGTCGATGCATTTTCTTCGGGTGTGTTCGTTACAGAAAACTGTTTCTCCATTTGCTCTACGTCCTGGGTATTAGATACCGGGTTAGGATCCCATATATGTAATCTGTTACATGGGCTGAGAAAAGGTAGAGAACTTGGAGAAGGTGATAAATACATAAGGGTTGGAAATGGTGCAATTGTTGCAGCTAAGTCCGTCTGGGAATATCACCTTGTATTACCAACTGGTAATACATTGATTCTAAACGAATGCTATTACATGCTGAACCTGATATGCAACATTATATTGGTTTCTTTGTTGAGTGGAGAGGGATATAATTTTGTATTACAGGATAATGTTATGAACATTTTTCTGAACCAAAAGTTGGTTAGATCAGGCACGTTGTGCAATGGCATTTATGTTCTAAATCAATCAACAGTTTTGAGCATAACAAACACACACAAGAGGAAGAGTTCAGAAATGAACGAATCCTTCTTGTGGCATTGTAGACTTGGTCATATCAATACGACACGGCTAGATAAGTTGCATAAGGATGGATATTTGAATCCTTTCGAACTTTCATCTTATGACACTTGCCAGTCATGTCTCAAACGTAAGATGACCAAAACTCCGTTTACGGGACACGGAGAAAGAGTTACGGAACTCTTGGGACTGGTACATAGTGATGTATGCGGTCCCATGTCTACACATGCCAGGAATGACTCTTCGTACTTCATTACATTCACTGACGATCTCTCTTGATTCGGATATGTGTTCCTGATGAAACACAAATCGGAAGCTTTTGAAAAATTTAGAGAATATAAACAAGAAGTCGAGAACCAAACCGGGAAAAGTATTAAAATCCTTCGATCTGATCGAGGAGGTGAATACTTGAGCAATGAATTCCTGGACTTCCTAAAAGAGAATGGGATTTGTCCCAATCAGAGCAAAGCTCTGTTTGAAATTTGAATTTCAAAAAATTAAAGTAACGCTTCAGACCCAGCGCGAGGTGCGCTGCACCCTAGGCAGTGCACAATGTGTGCGCTAGCGCTAGGCGCACTGCGCGCCACGTCTCAAACACGGATGCGCTAGCGCCAGGTGTGCCGCGCCTTAGGCAGTGCACCATGTGTGCGCTAGCGCTAGGCGCACCGCGTACCACATGTCAAACACGGGTGCGCTAGCACAGGGCGCGCTGCGCTCTGAGCAGCGCACCACGTGTCAAACACAGGTGCGCTAGCGCAAGGTGCGCTGCGCTCTGAGTAGCGCACCACGTGCAAAGCACGGGTGCGCCAGCGCTGGAATTATAAAATTCCCCACCGTTAGATCAAAAGATCTAATAATAATGATAAATCATTAATTAATCAGAATTGAAATTCTGTTATGGAAAGATTTTCTCAATCTTGTTAAAAACAAGAAAATTGCCTTCTGTAAAACAGAAGCTCTAGGATCAAAGATCCAACTGTGGGAAATATCCCCAAATCAATCAGAGAAAGATCTCTTTAACTGATTCAATAAATCAGCTGGCCCTATATAAAGGCCCCTAGATTTCAAGTCTGAGATAGAGAAACCCCCTATAAATTTTGAGAAATTCAAAGAAAGAAGAGCAAGCTCTCAGCAAAAGAAGATTATTTCTTCAAGGTAAAGATCATGAACGATGAACACAGAGATGAAATCATCTCATAAAAAGAAGAATTATCTTCTTAAAAGATCATAGATCTAAAAAGACCAAGGTCTTTCATAAAAAAGATCAAAAGATCTCATCACATAATAAAAAAAGAACATATTCTTCACACAGATCATTGATCTATAAAGGCAAAGCCCTTTCAAAAATAAGAACTGTTGTTCTTGAATCTCGAGACAAAGTCTCTTTTAAAAGAACATATTTTGCGCCATTGAAATGTGCCTTGCACTTTTGAACTGCGCTTCTGCGCTCTCTGGACCGGCGCTCTGCGCCAAAATGCGCCACGTGTCAACCATGTATGCAATTTGCACTTTGCGCTTCTGAAATAGCGCACTGCGCTCATGGGCCGGCGCTCTGCGCCAAGCGCGCCACGTGTCACTCATGTGTGCGCCACTAAATTGATAGCGCAATGCGCTCATGGACTAGCGCTTAGCGCTCATAAACTGGCGCAATGCGCCCACCATCTGGCGCTTAGCGCCAAGCGCGACACGTGTCCTTCTCGTGTACGCTACTTGACAAAAGCGCACCGCGCTCTTTAACTGGCGCAAAGCGCCTGGTGCGCCACATGTCACGCTGGCAGAACATAAATTGTTCTGGTGAATGCTCTGCATTCAATACAAGACAAAAAATGTCAAGATCTAATGCTCAGCATTATTAAAAGGGCCAAGCCCAAATAAAGGCTCAATAGCCAAAACAATAAAATGTTAAACATTTATTGGACTTAACCCAATATTGGTCATAAGTCCTCAACTTATATTTAATTGATCCCATCTGCTCACGAATATTTAACAAATCTTAGTCTCAAACTGCACTACAGATCTTCCGACCAATTCACACCGGTTCAAGGGTACATCTCTTTACTCCTCTGATATTTGTCGTTGTAATCCTTCACTGTCTTCATAGAGGTGACGGGTCCCGACAACCACACATAACCTGGACTGTGGGGTCCTTAAACTCATGGACTACGATGTCCTTAACCTGGACTGTGGGGTCCTTAAGCCCATGGACTATGATGTCCTTAACCTTGACTGTGAGGTCTTTAAACTCATGGACTATGATGTCCTTAACCCTGACTGTGAGGTCTTTAAACTCACGGACTATGATGTCCTTAACCTGGACCACCATGTCTTTAAACTGGTAATCGTCCGCAATGTCCCTAAACTAAACAATAGAGTTCAAGTGCCCTTTTGTTGGATCTAAATGATCCTTTTAAGTTGATCTTAGTCTAAAATTAGACTAACATATCCTTAACAAACGTTTAAGTTGATCTTAGTCTCAAATGAGACTAACGTATTCTTAAACCCAAACCAAAACCCAAATCTAAGAAAACACGGATTTGGACTAATCCACGCCCTACGGGTGACAACATAAATTAGTCTCCGTATACAATCCACGGGCAACCAAAAACAAAACAAACACCCACGACACGAAGTGACCATCTGGAGAAGGAGAAAGTTATTACCGCGACACGGTAGCGTAATTAACTGCAGGTGCTTGCGCCTGCAGGGAAGAGCGTCCCCATAATCAAAAACCCCTCAAATGAGGGGGAATCTGATGAAGTCTGCTACATCGGCCGCATCCGTTTAAACCTTCGATACATGGTGCCATAAATCAACTTGGCATCTTCGGAGAGGTGGACGGATAACACCAATTAGCATTTGCCCCGAATTTCAGGCCTGACGCCCGCCGTGACTTTGTCCGTGTCTTTCGGCGGGGAACAGATTCTGGCACACCCGGTGGGACCTTTTCCTTTTTCCACTCTACACTTCGTGTGTCGTGTTCGCAAATGAATCGCAGTTTGCTATGGTTGCCTGTGGATTTGAGGTACTAAGATTTGGTGTCTTGCTCCGTGCAGAAAACAGAAGATCAATAGCTTCAAACTGCACTAACTGCAACTGCAACTCTCGCTCCGTCCCGTCCGGAGGAGTGACTTACGGGCCCCAAGCGGCCTCCATCTTCGCTATGCTGGTGGAACAGGTGACTCAGGCCACCACTGGGCTATTCTTCGGGACTATGCTCCCACCGATGATCTTCAATGCCCTAATGTCGTCGCAAGAAGCTCCAAAGAAGTCGGTCTTTGATCGCCTTACAACTACCGCGGCCCCTTTCAATGGGTCGCCCAAGTCCAATACCTCGGTTTTCAGCAAACTGGGAAAAAGCTCAAGCGGGCCCATGAAGAAGCCCGCGATACCTGAAGCGGCCATCCCGAAACGGATAGCCATTCCTGCTCCTAAAGTCGTCAAGACAGCTTCCCCTGCTAAAGGGTCGGTCTTCACAAGACTGTCCGTTTCAGCTCCTATTCCATGCGAAGTCACGAAGGCTGCTTCCCATGTTCGAAAGTCGGCCTTCGCAAGACTGACTATCCCCTCTCAACGGACGTCAGTCTTCGACCGGCTAGCACCAATAACAGCCTCTCCTCAAAACAGGGGGCATGACAAAGCCATCCCTATAGCCGAACCAACACCATCTGCGCGACATGCTCGCCGTCGTCACTGGCGCTGAGTAAGGAAGGCTGGGGGCAGCTCTCCGTCTGGATTTACTCCACCAGCTTTAACGGTGGAAGTCAATGCTGCTGTTCCAACTGGGAACAGCTTCGAGCTGCTTAATTGGGTGCGCAGGAATTCACCCACCGCCGTACTGAAAAGATCTCCTCCACCATTGGGGAATGTTATAGAAACGAAGCCGGAGCAGTCCCCTCAACGGCTGTCCTCCAAAATTTACAAGGTCTGACGACAGGTTCAAGACTCAGTAATTGATCAAGATTACTCTCGCCGATCCAAAAAGCTCAAAGCTCAGCAAGAAAAGAGCCATCTTGAGGTACCACAGAAAATGTCATCCGTCTGGGTGCCCACTGCAATGGCTCTCTCAACGTCAACTGCTCAAAAGAGAAGGAGGCCAGAGAAAGCCCCTGTGACTATGGCAGACCACAAAGACGCTGAGCCCAAACGCCCCAAGTCTGGGTGCATAATGGTGCATAATGTTTATATGGCTTCCGGAAAAGAGGAAAGCCGCACTTCTACGGGTCACCGACCGCTCACCCGATCCGTGACAAAGGCTCAGGAGCAGCAACAGAAGCTCAGGAAATGCTAACGCAAATGGCCGCACTCACCGGGCCAAAAGAAAGCCCTGAGGCGTCATCGGAGTAGCGTCATGAACAAGAAACCGATGCTGACTTCCTCCGCAGAGTCCTCGAAAAGAGGGACAGAGAAGCGTCAGAACAAGAGGCTAATATAAAACGAATGGCGCTTCTCTTCCAAGACATGGTCGGGAAGATATTACAACCAGAACCTCCAGCTGAAGACCCTCCTATTATCATTGAAGACGACAGAGGGGAGACATCGAACACTCCTCTGGCTCTTTCAGCAGCCAAAGAGGAAACCATCTTAAAAGCCATGCTCGATGATTATATAGCTCAACAAATACGAGCTCACCAGGCAAATGAAGCGGTCGGCCAAGTCGTTAAAACTGGGCGACCATATCCAGGTTGGTATGACCAAATAAGTTACCCGCCGGGATATACGATCCCCAAATTCTATGTGTACAAGGGGACAGGCAATCCCCATCAACATGTCGCTCAGTTCAGGGCTCTTTACGGCAACACCGGGGGTGATGATAAATTGCTACTTCGCCAATTCGTCGGCAGCTTGTCGGAGACGGCATTCGAGTGGTATTCTGAACTGCCCAACGATTCCGTCAAAACCTTTGCAGGGATGGAGCTACTATTCACCCAGCGTTTCACGAGTGCTAGTGAACGCACCCCAATAACGGCATTGATCAATACCAGGGTGAAGCCTGGAGAAACATGGGTTCAATACGTAATAAGATGGCGGAATCTGTGGTCGAAATGCGAACAATGCATCGAAGAAGCGCCGGCGGTGGGCATGTTCGTGGGCACTCTTGACCCTCAAGCAACTATTTCCCAATTTATGATGTTCTTCAAGCCGACCACGTTCCATGCCTTGATTAACAAGTTGGCCCAAATGGACCAGATGGGTCATAGACTATCGCCTTCAAAAACGGATCCTCGGAATGAAAAGGGGAAAGGAAAAGCAACTTTCGTTGCCACTACTCAACAACAGCCGAGCAACTTAAACCCGATTGTTCGCTAAAACAACGTGCGTCCACGCCCATCCCTCGAGAAAAGACTGGGACGTCCTTACTAGTTTCCCCAGGATAAAACGAGGAAACTGTTCGAGCTGGCAGTGCGCAACAGGCTCATAAAATTGCCGGATCCAAAATGTCCGTTGCAGCCAGGTGATGTCAACAATCCTAATTACTACCTTTACCACCAAGCAGTAAGCCATCCAATCGAAGATTGCTTCATCTTCAAAGACTGGATTGAAGACCAATATCAACAAGGCAAGTTCGCATTATCCGAAAACTGGAAGGTGAACCCGCCACAACTTCACGCCCCTAAAAAGGTGGACATGCCGGGGGCATCGTGCTCATTCATAGAGAAAGCCCCTTGGACCGAAAAGTCCGTAAACTAGAGACCCGCCTCAAATATGGCAACGACGGACCGAAACGTCCTTAAACTAACAATGGACCGCTATATCCTAAAACTGGCTGTGGACCGAAAAGTCTGTAAACTAGAGACTCGCCTCAAATATGGTAACGACGGACCGAAACGTCCTTAAACTAATGATGGACCGCTATGTCCTAAAACTGGCTGTGGACCGAAACGTCCTTAAACTAATAATGGACCACTATGTCCTAAAACTGGCTGATGACCGAAACGTCGTTAAACTACTACCAACCCGCGGCATCCTCACGCTGACGTGGTAAAAAAAATGGTATGTCCATAAGCAAAAAGGGCACGGATGAAAACCCGAAAGGGCTCCGTGAGTAAAAACAGCAGGGCTACCGGCGAGTTTTGTGAAAACCCGAAAGGGCGCAATCTCGTTAAAAGACACTTGTAAGGTCCTCTCGACCTTGTGAGGAGAAACCATCTGCGTGAGATCCTTACGACTCACAAGGGAGCAACACACTTAGGGATCCCCACGATTCCTAAGGAGAAATTACACTTGCGAGATCCTCACGACTCGTAAGGAGAACCCTCTTATAAGACCCTCACGGCTCATAAGATTCAAAAGTCTTAAGCTACAGGGATCTGAACCTGTTCTTAAGCGACCACCACAACCTCCAATGCTGCTCTACAAGCGTTTCAATATTGACCCTTGTATACAATCCACGGGCACGAATAAACATTTCCCTAACAGAATCCCATCCGTGACTAAGGATATGTCTACACGGTGAACAACCCTTGTAAGTCCTCTCGACTTATAAGGAGAAAACACTCTTGTAAGATCCTTACGACTTATAAGAGAACACACACTTAGGAATCCTCACGATTCCTAAGGAGAAAATGCACCAACGAGATCTTCACGACTCGTAGGGAGAAATACCTTCATGAGACCCTTACGGCTCATGAAGTCAAAAGCCTTAGTCGACAGGATCCTAACCCTGTTCGCTAAGCCACCTTTGTTCAATATCGACAGAGGCAGATGATGATTCGCTCCTGGCAATATTCCAGTTGTAGCGGTGCTGATGCCGAAATCGGTATCTAATTCCAAGCTTGCAGCAAGAAGCTAGTGAGCCACATATGCATGCAAAATAGCCGAAATGATTAGGCAACTCGCAATAAAAAGCAGCGAGTAAAAATAAAATAAATAGCCAAAATGATCGGGCATCGCGAAAAATAGCCGAAATGATTGGGCAATCGTGACCTTCGCGATATAAAAAGCTGAAATGATAGAGCATCGCGGGAAGGAAAAAAATAAAAATAAAAATAAAAATAAAAAAGTGAAACTTTTTGCCCTACAGGTGAGATCACATCGACCCCTGTATACAATCCAGGGGCACAAACAAAGAGGGAACCATACCTTCCCCCAGGTTCCATCCGAAATAGAGCCAAGTCTCGACGGTTCACAAACAGCCTGGAGATCATCTCAGCATTCGTCTCGTTGACGCAATGTCAACAACGGCGTTTCTCCTTACTCCAGCAGGATGCAGATGCAACATCAACGAAAGACCTCATGGTCGAAACAAAGCGGAGTGACGGCAAAATCCAAACTCCACCTCGGCATTCGTCTCGTTACACCAGACGCAATGTCAACAACGGCGCTCCTTCGCAGTCCAGCAGGATGCAGATGCAACGTCAACGAAAGACCTCATGGTCAAAACAAAGCGGAATGACAGCAAAATCCCAACTCCACCTCGGCATTCGTCTCGTTACACCAGATGCAATGCCAACAATGGCGTTCCTTCGCAGTCCAGCAGGAGGCAGATGCAACGTCAACGAAAGACCTCATGGTCGAAACAAAGCGGAGTGACGGCAAAATCCCAACTCCATCTCAGCATTCGTCTCGTTACACAAGACGCAATGTCAACAACGGCGTTCCTTCGCAGTCCAGCAGGATGCAGATGAAACGTCAACAAAAGACCTCATGGTCGAAACAAAGCGGGGTGACGAAAAAATCCCAGCTCCACCTCAGCATTCGTCTTGTTACAGTAGACGCAATGTCAATAACGGCGTTCCTTCGTAGTCCAACAGGATGCAGATGCAACGTCAACAAAAGACCCCAGGGTCGAAACAAAGCGGAGTGATGGAAAAGTCCTAGCTCCACCTCAACATTTGTCTCGCTAAACTAGACGCAATGTCAACAACGGTGTTCCTTCGCAGTCTAGCGGGATGCAGATGCGACGTCAATGAAAGGCCTTATAGTCGAAACAAAGCGGAGTGACGGCAAAATCCCAGCTCCACCTTACCATTCGTCTCGTTACAGCAGACGCAATGTCAATAACGGCGTTCCTTCGCAGTCTAGCAGGATGCAGATGTAACGTCAACGAAAGACCCCACGGTCGAAATAAAGCGGAGTGACGGCAAAATCCCAGCTCCACCTCAGCATTCGTCTCGTTACACCAGACGCAATGTCAACAACGGCGTTCCTTCGCAGTCCAGCAGGATGCAGATGCAACGTCAACGAAAGACCTCATTGTCGAAACAAAGCGGAGTGACGGCAAAATCCCAGCTCCACCACAACATTCGTCTCGATACAACAGACGAGATGTTACTACAGTGTTCTTCCTCCAGCAGGATTCAGGCGCGACAATCCAACAACGGAGCCATGGCAATGTCCCTAGTTCCAGGTCCTGATTGTTCACCAACAACCTAGAGACCACCTCGACGTTCGCCTCGATACAATAGACGATATGCGACTACAGCGTTCTTCCTCCAACAAGATTCGGACACGCCAAAGCAAATGAAGCAAAGGCTAAATTCCTAGCTTTAGGGTCTTGACGGCAACTCATATAAAACCTGAAAGACCATCGGAGATCATCTCACGCTAGCGCGGAGTGGTCACCACCTCGACGTTCGTCTCGATACAACAGACAAGATGTCACTACAGCGTTCTTCCTCCAGGATTCAGACGCGACAATCAAACAACGGAGCCACGGCAAAATCCCTAGTTCCAAACCTCGACGGTTCACCAGCAACCTAGAGACAACCGTGACATTCGTCTCGATACAGCAGACGCAATGCCAGCAAACGAAGCGAAGGCCAAATTCCTAGCTTCAGGGTCTTGACGGCAACTCATATAAAACCTGAAAGACTATCGGAGATCATCCCACCCTAGCGCGGAGTGGTTATGACTCATCGGGGCTCTCCAAAATGAGCCTAACCTCAAGTAAAAAGCGGCATGGCAAAATTCCTAACGCTTGCTCTTCCGATGGTCAAACTGCCTAGGAGGATTGCTTGAAGACATCTTGTCCAGCCCTCGAAGGGGTCAGAGACACGAGAGTCGCAAGGCTACTCGAACAACAAGATTGCCTATCGAGGAATACATCAGCCAACGCGACGGTACGACGGACAAAACCCTAGTACCACAGACCCTAACGGACCTCTGTCGTAAAGAGAAGAGGTTAACTGTGACGTTAGGATATTCTTGCGAGAACTGCTCGATTCGTCTCGACTCGTAAGGAAATTAGTGTCTTTGCGAGAACTTCTCGATTCGTCTCGACTCGTAGGGAAAAGCCTTAGGCAATGGGGATAAGAACCGGTTTCCTAAGCACTGGGGCCCTGCAAGTCGGTCCAAAATGGACTCTTGCATACTATTCACGGGCTACACTCTCCAAAGTCGAATCTTGACAAGGAGAGAAACAATCGCTTACGAGTCCTCTCGACTTGTAGGAGGGAAAATTCTCTTGTGAGATCCTTACGACTCTCAAGAGAAAACGTGCTTGGGAATCCTCACGATTCCTAAGGAGAAAATACATCTACGGGATCCTCACGACTCGTAGGGAGAAAAGTCTTTATGAGACCCTTACGGCTCATAAAGTTGAAAAGTCTTAGGTGGCAGATCTGAACCTGCTTCCTAAGCCATCACTACCTCTCGAAGAAGCCAAAACAAGATGCTCACTCTATCATCTACATGCTATGCTTACTAAAGTGACATGCCGGCAACAGAGAAAAGAGAAGAAAGCGACAAGGAGAACATTTGATTCACATTTGGTTAAGCGTTCGAAGCATATCCGTTCATGCATGTGCAAAAGATTTAGTATATAAAATAAAACACGCTGAAATGAGGAATTGGCCATTCATACTTCGAAAAGTTCTTACAATCATGGAAGCAGTAAACGAAAACATCATCAAAATGATTACAATGGTAAAACCTCAGATCCAGGGCATGGATTGAGAAATTTGAAAGTAAGGCCGTCTAGAGTCTTTCTGGCCTTTCTGACCATTCTCGTGTGCATCTTCTCGCGCTCACAAGTGTCGAGATCCTCGCCAATATCCTCCTCCCTTTGATAAGAAGCGATAATCATCGTCTGTTGGAAAGTTTGATGCAGAATATCAATGAGGTTATCTCGCCGCTTCTTCGAGATCAGCCCCGACAGATACACTGAATGCACCTTGTCTTCTGCATCATCCAGCGCAGTAAGCGGCATGGCTTCGTGAAACCCAGGAAGTGCTCCCCAAATTGCTCCCACTACGATTTTCAAGATACCGGAACGGCATGGAAGCAGTCGACCAACGTATGCATACATACGATCCATAATCTCCGCACATTGGGAATCTGTAAACTCTTGGTTCTGGCAATGGCCTTGAACGTGAATATCCTCATAAGAGATAAACTCGTTCAGACTATATAAATGAACAGCCATTGTGCCTGAAAAGAGACATCATTAAAAGATTAGTAATGAGGAAAAACATGCATAGGGATTTAAACGACTCTTGATATCCCTATGGAGAAAACAAATTCTAATTATGACACCTAACAAATTTGAATTTACGAGAAATCCTAAAAAAAAAGGAATCTCATTTAATGAGCGACCCCTTGGGTCTAGGAGTTAAACTCCTCGAGAGCAATGCTCTGCAGACAGGAGTGACACCTGTCAATGTTAATTATGAGAGGAATTTAAAGAGATTCCCCGAGAATGCTAAGAGCCTGGCTCTGTAAACATGATGAAAAAACCCATCAAAAAAAATTAAAATCATTTTTTATGAATTAAAAATTCTAAGATCTCCTTAGATCTATGGGTTCATGGTCTGAAGAGAGCAAAGCTCTATTAATGAAACCCTAAAAGGGTTTTCTTTAGATCAAAGATCTATGAAGAGCAAGTCTCTGTTAATGGGTAAAACCCTAATTTATTAAAAGTTTTAAACTTTACCTAAGTGCTGATAGAGTTTTGACTCTTAAAAAGTTCTTAAACAAAAGAGCTATGCTCTGAATAAAAGTTCTCAAAGAAGAAGATGAAAATTATCTAAGGGACCAAAGGTCATATTTATAGGCATTGAAACGCCTCTTCAACTTCTGAGTTGATCCAAGGACGCAGATGCTGCCACCGCTGCACTCACGTGTGAGCCACGTGAGCACAATGGTGGGGGGGCATTTGTTTCCCCCAATCAGAGCAAAGCTCTGTTTGAAATTTGAATTTCAAAAAATTGAAGCAACGCTTCAGATCCAGCGCCATGTGCGCTGTGCCCTAGGCAGTGCACCATGTGTGTGCTAGCGCTAGGCGCGCTGCGCGCCAGGTACGCTGCACCCTAGGCAGTGCACCATGTGTGCGCTAGCGCTAGGTGCGCAGCGCACCACGTGTCAAACACGGGTGCGCTAGCGCAGGGCGCGCTGCGCTCTGAGCAGCGCACCACGTGTCAAACACAGGTGCGCTAGCGCAGGGTGCGCTAGCGCAGGCTGCGCTGCGCTCTGAGTAGCGCACCACGTGCAAAGCACGGGTGCGCCAGCGCTGGAATTATAAAATTCCCCACTGTTAGATCAAAAGATCTAATAATAATGATAAATCATTAATTAATCAGAATTGAAATTCTGTTATGAAAAGATTTTCTCAATCTTGTTAAGAACAAGAAAATTGCCTTCTGTAAAACAGAAGCTCTAGAATCAAAGATCCAACTGTGGGAAATATCCCCAAATCAATCAGAGAAAGATCTCTTTAACTGATTCAATAAATCAGCTGGCCCTATATAAAGGCCCCTAGACTTCAAGTCTGAGATAGAGAAACCCTCTATAAATTTTGAGAAATTCAAAGAAAGAAGAGCAAGCTCTCAGCAAAAGAAGATTATTTCTTCAAGGTAAAGATCATGAACGATGAACACAGAGATGAAATCATCTCATAAAAAGAAGAATCATCTTCTTAAAAGATCATAGATCTAAAAAGACCAAGGTCTTTCACAAAAAAAAATCAAAAGATCTCATCACATAATAAAAGAAGAACATATTCTTCACACAGATCATTGATCTATAAAGGCAAAGCCCTTTCAAAAATAAGAACTGTTGTTCTTGAATCTCGAGACAAAGTCTCTTTTAAAAGAACATAAATTTGTTCACAGATCATAAAAATTGATCAAATGCGCTTTGCGCTATTGAAATGTGCCTTGCACTCTTGAACTGCGCTTCTGCGCTCTCTGGACCGGCGCTCTGCGCCAAAATGCGCCACGTGTCAACCACGTATGCAATTTGCACTTTGCGCTTCTGAAATAGCGCACTGCGCTCATGGGCTGGCGCTCTGCGCCAAGCGCGCCACGTGTCACTCACGTGTGCGCCACTAAATTGATAGCGCAATGCGCTCATGGACTAGCGCTTAGCGCTCATAAACTGGCGCAATGCGCCCACCATCTGGCGCTTAGTGCCAAGCGCGACACGTGTCCTTCTCCTGTGCACTACTTGACAGAAGCGCACTGCGCTCTTTAACTGGCGCAAAGCGCCTGGTGCGCCACGTGTCGCGCTGGCAGAACATAAATTGTTCTGGTGAATTCTCTGCATTCAATACAAGACAAAAAAATGTCAAGATCTAATGTTCAGCATTATTATAAGGGCCAAGCCCAAATAAAGGCTCAATAGCCAAAACAATAAAATGTTAAACATTTATTGGACTTAACCCAATATTGGCCATAAGTTCTCAACTTATATTTAATTGAGCCCATCTGCTCACGAATATTTAACAGATCTTAGTCTCAAACTGGACTACAGATATTCCGACCAATTCACACCGGTTCAAGGGTACATCTCTTTACTCCTTTGATATTTGTCGTTGTAATCCTTCAACGTCTTCATAGAGGTGACGGGTCCCGACAACCACAGATAACCTGGACTGTAGGGTTCTTAAACTCATGGACTATGATGTCCTTAACCTGGACTGTGGGGTCCTTAAGCCCATGGACTATGATGTCCTTAACCTTGACTGTGAGGTCTGTAAATTCACGGACTATGATGTCCTTAACCCTAACTGTGAGGTCTTTAAACTCACAGACTACGATGTCCTTAACCTGGACCACCATGTCCTTAAACTGGTAATCGACCGCAATGTCCCTAAACTAAACAATAGAGTTCAAGTGCTCTTTTGTTGGATCTAAATGATCCTGTTAAGTTAATCTTAGTCTAAAATTAGACTAAAGTATCCTTAACAAACGTTTAAGTTGATCTTAGCCTCAAATGAGACTAACGTATCCTTAAACCTAAACCAAAATCCAAATCTACGAAAATACGGATTTGGACTAATCCACGCCCTACGGGCGACAACATAAATTAGTCTTCGTATACAATCCACGGGCAACCAAAAACAAAACAAACACTCATGACATGAAGTGACCATCTGGAGAAGGAGAAAGTTGTTACCGCGATGTGGTAGTGTAATTAACTGCAGGGGCTTGCGCCTGCAGGGAAGAGTGTCCCCACAATCAAAACCCCCTCAAATGAGGGGGAATTTGACGAAGTCTGCTACATCGGCCGTATCCGTTTAAACCTTCGATACATGGTGCCATAAATCAACTTGGCATCTTCAGAGAGGTGGACGGATAGCACCAATTAGCATTTGCCCCGAATTTCAGGCCTGACGCCCGCCGCGTCTTAGTCCGCGTCTTTCGGCGGGGAACAGGATTCTCTCTCAGCTAACTCCTCCATATACACCACAACACAACGGTGTATCGGAACGGAGGAACCGCACCCTATTAGATATGGTGTGCTTTATGATGAGCATGACTGAGTTACCTATTTTCTTCTTGGGATATGCGCTGGAGATAGCAGCATACTTATTGAATCAAGTTCCATCTAAATCTGTACCCACCACACTATATGAGATATGGAGTGGGAAGAGACCATATCTTAAACGAGTTAAGATATGGGGTTGTCCGGCCTATGTTAAAAGGCAAAATCAGGACAAACTCGAGGCACGGTCAGTTCTATGCAAGTTTGTGGGATATCCCAAATATTCACATGGATATCTTTTCTACCATGGCGAGGAACAAAAGGTGTTTGTTTCTCGACATGCCACCTTTTTAGAAAAGGAATTTCTTGCAAAGGAAATTAGTGGCAACAAGGTAGAACTGGAAGAAATTCCGGCTACACAAACTGTAACTGAAGATTTGGTGGAACCAGAGGATTTGGTAGTTCTCAACGAACTTCAGCCTCTCAGCTGATCTAGTAGGGTTCCTCACTAACCTGAGAGATACTACGGTTTTCTCATAGATGGTGGGAGCGAGGATTGCATCATGGAGAATGATGACCCAACTAGCTTCGAGCAGGCCATCATGTGTGGTGACTCAGTGAAATGGCTAGATGCAATGCGGTTCGAGATGGAATCCATGTACACCAACAAAGTATGGACTTTGGAAGATGCTCCTGAAGGGGTAAAACCCTTTGGGAGCAAGTGGATCTTCAAGAAAAAAACTTGGTGTAGATGGGAAAGTGGAGACTTTCAAAGCTAGACTTGTTGCAAAGGGTTTTCGTTAACGACCAGGTGTGGATTATGACGAAACCTTTTCTCCAGTGGCTATGCTTAAATCCATCTGGATCATGCTTGCCATTGTTGCATATCATGACTACGAAATCTGGCAAATGGATGTTAAGACCGCCTTTCTAAATGGTGATTTAGAAGAGAGCGTGTACATGACTCAGCCAGAGGGCTTCGTAGCTAGTGGGAGCAGTGGGAAGGTGTGCAAGCTGCTTAAATCTATTCATGGATTAAAGCAAGCATCGTGGAGTTGGAACATCTGCTTTGATGTCGTTATCAAAGAGTTTGATTTCGTCAAACACGTAGATGAACCTTGTATATACAAGAAGGTGGTAGAGAGTAAGGTTGTCTTCATCGTATTGTACGTGGACGGCATACTCTTGATAGGAAATTATATTCCTATGCTGCAATCGGTCAAGCTCTTCTTATTACAAAGATTCTCAATGAAAGATCTAGGGGATGCCTCCTACATCTTGGGATTAAGATATATAGAGATAGATCTAAACGGATACTGGGATTGTCCCAATCCAGTTATATTGACACCATACTAAAGGTGTTTAGTATGGAAGAATCCAAGCGTGGGTTTTACCCACGATCTCTGGACTCACTCTCTCCAAAGAGATGTCTCCCAAGACTAATTTGGAGAGAGCTCGCACGCAAGGGATACCCTATACTTCGGCAGTAGGCTCTATCATGTACGTGATGCTATGTACCAGACCCGATGTAGCATACTCACTAAGTGCAGTGAGTTGGTATCAAGCAGATCCTGGAGAGAGTCACTGGATATCTGTGAAGAGCATTCTCAAGTACTTACGAAGGACTAAAAAGATGCTCTTGGTGTATGGTAATGGAGAACTCCAAGTGGAGTCCTTTACCGATTCGAGCTTCCAGAGTGATAAGGACGACTCTAAGTCGCACTCGGGATTTGTCTTTACCCTCAATAGAGGGACGGTATGCTGGAAGAGTTCCAAGCAGGAAACCGTGGCAGACTCGACGATGGAGGCTGAATACACCGCTACCAACGATGCTGCCAAAGAGGCTGTCTGGATCAAGAAGTTTATAACTGAACTTGGAGTGGTTCCATCCATTGAGTATCCAATACCTTTGTATTGTGATAACAATGGAGCGGTGGCTTTGGCCAAGGAACCCAGGTCCCATCAGCGATCCAGGCATATTCTGAGGCGGTATCACCTGATCCGAGAGATAGTTGATCACCGGGAGATCGAGGTCAGGAGAGTTGACATGAAGAACAACACAGTGGATCCACTCACGAAGGCCATTCCCCAGATGCAGTTCGAGAGACTCTTCGGGATGCTTGGTATGCGATACTACAGCAGCTGGTCCTAGTGCAAGTGGGAGATTGTTAGTTGTATGTATGCCCTAGAGGCCAGTATTGTACATATGGTGTATATTATATAGGATGCTTGGACATATATATAGAGGACTTTATTGCTCGATATGATAGTATGCTATCTGGTTGCTCTTTATCTTAACATGTATACTTATCTGTTGATACTGTCTTATGGTTACATGTTGGTAAAGCCCTTAGGATGTGTACTTGACTACCAGAACTATGATGCAGATCATACTAGTGGGGCCATGATAGTCTATAAGTTCATCCTTTAATGTTCCTAGTCGTGGGTGTATCGAGACAGGGCATCGATATACCAGAGTAGACTAGCGTATACGCTTCTCGACCCATGAGATGGGCGATGGATAATCCCATTTCCATTGGTGTTTGACATCAGAGATGCTATGCGGGTGCTCAGTGGAGACTGGGTACACGAGACGTACTCGCCAAGAACTCCCAGATGGTATTATACCTCACGTCAGATGGCAGTTCTCTGGTGACACTTGTATAGGTTAGTCTGTAGACCCGAGATTGTCATAAAGTCTTGTGTGATTCCCACTGTGCTTTGATTTCCACCTTACCACGTCCAAGAGGGCATGCAAAATGGTGGTTTTTGGGTATAGTCCTGAGTCACATGGAGGCAATGATCGATAGGAGGGGTTTCTTCTCTCCCGGTATTGGGAGTTGATGTTGCGCTATGCTCGATTGGCCATAATAGGGAAGTCCCCGGCCAGGGATGATTTAGAGATTTACTGGTAAGTGTTACCAGTAGTTTCTCGACCCGTTATGAGCCTCACATCGGTATGACTTATCGGTTATTGGGTCTGACGTTTACCACCCTTAGACTTGATATGCGACATATCACACGAGGAGACCGGACTGTACGGCAAGTGTTACCGTTAGGCTTTTACATGAGTTGAAGCGGGCTTGCTTGCTGATCTTCTGATCGCTCAGTACTCGTGTAGCTGTTACGTCCAGCTAGTACCGCTGACGGCTTGTGGGTGCTTGATGTGATCATCACCTACTGCCGCCATATTGACGAGTCTTTAGAGTCCTACATAGAGGTTTTACTGGCTCAGACAAAACGAAATAGGTGCACATATGTGATATGTGCGGGACCGAGAATAATGCATGTATATTCTATTCTCACGACTTTTGTATCGGTCGGTTATATGCGATATAGCCGGGTTATCGAATCAAGTGTTGATTCGATAAGTTGGTACATTTAGTGTTAGTCGGTTATATGAGATATACCCGGATTATTAAATCAAGTGTTGATTTGATAATTTAGTGTATAATTGTATATTTGATATACTAATTTACATTAACTGACATTGGCTCACTTAAGTATTCTTTTCTCACTTGTGTGTACATGTAATATATATGTGATATATATTGATGTGCATTGTTTATTTTGTGTGTGTGTCATGGTTGTTGATACACACTACATGGGTGTATGAGACATACACCATACTAATTAAAGTGGTGTGGTTTTAATGTTTAAAGTAAATCAAAATTAGAGGATTATTTGTTTTGTGCATGAAGCTTGTAGAAGCTTGTGAATGATTTGACAAAGTCCATTCATTTTGTTTTACTTTAGATATTTGTTAACCTAACCATTTTAATTAGCCATGGTTATATCTTTACATGAGTTAGTATATGATACTCACTCACTATGGTTCACTCACTCACTTGATCATTATCTCATTCTCTTCTTCTTTCTTCATCTTCTTCCTTCAAAAGAAAAAGAATTCTTGGGTTTGAAAAAGTGAGAAAGTATTGTGAGAATAATAATTCTAAAGTGAGCCCACTTTCTATTTCATCATCCTCTA
The DNA here is from genome assembly GCA_030015575.1 of Agapanthus africanus. Lineage (NCBI taxonomy): Eukaryota > Viridiplantae > Streptophyta > Magnoliopsida > Asparagales > Amaryllidaceae > Agapanthus > Agapanthus africanus. Next base: position 763,306,045 of record CM057337.1, read on the forward strand.
CTAGATTAGCACTTTAGTATAGGGTGTTAGCTTCACTATTCCTTTAGTTAGTGAAGTAGAAGCTTGAGCTAGTATTCCCTCGACGTAGATCATCTTCGGCCTCGAAGACTTCAAGCAAGATCTCTCTTTTCCCCTCGTGAAGCCATGCAAGAGTCCGAGAGTTCAACGATCGCAGCGAAGGGACTACTACAAGGAGCTTTAGAAATGAAGGACTGATCTACAAAGGTTGTATTTCTATTTCACTTAGAAGGAAAAAGGTTTACTTTAGTTTCCGTATGTTTTTTCTAGTTAACGATTCTAGTTTAGAGTTCCTTGAAACGGCAATTTTTTAGAAAATGGCATGGACGATCCCTCCCGAAACCTTGCTGCCGTCGATAGGAACCCTACAATCTATAACACCTTTAATATGACTGGAACATGATCGTCCTGCTTGTCTCCTACCGATAGGTGGTAATATCAATAGATCATTATACGCCTCCCATTATCGACTATCAAGTACAGGATGGTACAACATGGTATAACCAGTTTTGTATTCGGAGACAGAATACCACTTCGAAGCAAGATCGTGATGTGCAATGTTACCCCACCCTCTGCTCATGTACATACTGAAATTACATGTGAATAAGGCAACTTTTGCAACTTAGGAATATTGCACGTACAACTGCAGTTCCTACCATCAATGACTACGGCGCAATTTTTTCCATCTTTGTTAGTCACCTGCCATTCAGACCGACTGAACCTCACGATCCAAGCATGCCTAGCATCAATAGCCCTTTTGTTATTAATTATTCAAACTTAGGATATAACTTTGTCGTCCACTCTTGTCCCTCCTGACGTCGTGCAAAAAAGCATTTGTTCGCCTAGTAAAAAGTTCGTACCACTAAGGCTTGAATAGGAAAAATTCGAGATCCTTTTAAGACCCAGTTAAAGGTTTCTGAAGCATTCGTAGTCATTATGCAAAATAGCCTGCCACCATCTTTCGGAAGAGCCCATCTTTTTTTCTTCATTTTTAAGATTACTTTTAATCCAAGTATCCGCTCTTGGACATATACATTTAAGTCTCTCTCTCAACTCTGTATATTTCAAGTCATTTGGTGCACATGCAATTTGAGAAAACAAACTCTGTAAGGTTTTGCCACTAAATCCAGCAGTTGAGAAGTTGGTTCTGATATGTTGCATACAATAACGATGACTATAAGGTTCCAGCCATGATTTCCATGCCCAAAATGCACCGTTAAAATATCATATTCTTTCTGACATTGAAGCGTCGGTTATCTTGAAAACAGTCCCGGGATTAGTAAATTTGATGGCGGTAAGGTATAGTGGGAAATGTTCATACGAATCTTCCCAATCTACGCATATTATAGATAATGTCTTATTCAACGCATTCACTAGTAAAAAATGTAAGTATTAAAGACCATCAATTTGTGAACGGACTCTAATAAAGTATTAGAGACCGTCTAGGTATTAGCGACCCTTTATACGGTCGCTAATACTTTATGCATTTTAAACCCTAAGTATCAGAGACCGTTAAGGTATTAGAGATCGTATAAACAGTCTTTAATACCTACGAAAATAAACCAGCGTGCAGGAGCGTGAATACTCAAAATTTTCATGAATTTAAACTCGCAAAAACTCTCCTTTAAACAGTGACCAACAGTGACCAGCTCCCTTTCTCTCTCAAAAATTTTTCTTCCTAATTTTTTCCTACCTAATTTTGTTTTTCTTACTAATTTTGCAAGAAGGAGGAGGCTTTGTATTGAGTTTGGATGGGCTTATGCTGTTTTCTTGCAGATGATTGGATGTGGAGATCAAATTTAAGTTTTAGATTTTTTGATTTCTTGCCTATTTTTGTTTGATTTTTTTTGGGAAGTTAATATTTTGAGATGCTATTAATGATGCAGCGATCAAAAGGGAAAAATCTTGTTAGTGAAAAGGGAAGGGGTTGTTTTTGTTGGTGGAGGTGTGTTCCCGCCAAATTTTTTGGTTAAAAGCATTTGTCCCCTCATAAAAAATAGAAGAAGAAAGAAAAGGGGAAAATTGTTCACTGTTCAAGTCTCACGTGTTAAACACGTGAGCGCCTATATGCAAAGTATATAGGCACTGCATAAACTTCACGTGTTAAACTACCCCGGGGAACCATGAAGGCCCAAGTGGCTGCCATAGCGCAGGAGGCAGTTCAAGTTGGTGCATACTTTTCTTCAAAATTTCTAAGTCGTTTTTCCTCGGCTTGAGTGTTCTAACCCGTTGCCGTTTTCCTCAGGTCCTCCATCATTGCGCCCTCCTTGCTGTTATGGAATCTGAGGATGTTGCCCCGGCTTTGAAAAAGGCGGGCGAGTCCTCTAGGTAGAGGAGGAACCCTGTCTCTAACTGCGATAGGCGGAGGAGAAGGCGGCTATCCTCGACGCCCATCTGATCGCCGAGGGGTTGACGAACTCCAGGCTGGTGGAGTCTCATCGGCTCAAGGACGAGTCCCTCCGAGCTGTTCAAGCCAAGCTGTAGGAGGTGACCGGCCTCTACCACTCGGCGAGGAAATCGAGGGACTACCTCAAGAAGGATGTTTTGACGGCCTTAGATATGGTGAAGCTCGCCGAGTGCCGGCCAGCAAAGGCTGTGGAGGCATACAAGGTGTCGGATCAGTTTTACTCCGACCTCACCGACTCCGCGGCCGTTGTGTGGCACAGTGCCTTAGACTCCGTCAAGCAGAAAATGCCGGGGTTCGATGACCGCGATCTCTGTCATGCCCCGCTTTCCAGTGTACGGTAAGGAGACGCGACGGGTCACGCCACGTATTTACTCAGAAGTAAACACGCTAAGCGTATCTAAGCGATATAAAGTAAAGTACACAAGAGACATGAATGTAAATGAACAACAACTATATTTATTAAACATTATTTTACAGGTACAACTGAAATGTAAATACATGAGTAGAAAGAGATGCTTAAACAATGGCATAACTGAAATGAAATAAATATGTACAAGTGTCTAAAGCTCCGGGTCAAAAGCAAACTGCTCCAAATCCTCAGTGCTGGGCTTGGTCTCTAAAGCATCCGAAACACCTGACAACATTCCAAAGAAAGAAGAAAGGAATGTCGTCAGCGAACAATCGCTCGGTAAGTCCCAAAGTGAGTAGAGATAGAATAGACAGAAAGAGAATATAACTAGTACTGTTTGATTATAATGTTTACGCAGTTGTTTGTAGCTTGGTACAGAAAATGCCAATGTATACGAGAGGAGTCCCACTATTCCGGAGACTAAGGTATATGGAGCACAAGGAACCGTTCAGCCACGGTACAACGGCAATGGATATTCAGGTTAGATGTATTATGGTTACAGTCTCGTGCCACTTCTAACACCTTCCGTACCAATCTACCCCTTATAAACCCCGCGATGTTTTTTGTATTGATTGTATTGTTTTGTTATATAGATGGATGACTTGCTGAAACCATGATATCAGTAAATGGAATGGATAAATGGAGAGTCATGTAGACGGAGTATATTCATGGTCCGGTTCAGTCAGTATAGATTAATATAGATTGAGTAGATGAATTCATGTTGAATTGTAGTTTATACTTGAATTATATTCAAGTCAGATTGATTAGATTGAGACTCAGTCTGAGTCAGACACTTTTAAAAGAACTTGAAATCCTGAATTAGTTTTGTTGTTATCGGTAACTGCTGCATATGGACGGCAGGATTTGTGTCTTTTTCCAAGACAATTACCGTTTGTTAGATTGTCTATCTTAAATAGGCAAGCATCCATATTCTCCGGCTCCCTAAGGCTCAAGAGAACTGGTCCCGCTTAAACCTATATTTACTAGGGTTCTTATTGTAATTGTTTTTATGTAAAAATAGTTTGATATAATTTTCAAAATACACCTCAAGCATTTAATTATCGTCTTTAGGGTTTTTATAGATGTATATTTTTATAAAAGTGAAATTTTTAGTGAGTAGAACCTAGTATTCATAGTATAAGGTATTTTCTTGAAATATTGGAATTGTTTTGTATTTGTATGGTATTTTCATGTAATGGCGATTCCTTTGATTTGGAAAACTTAGAATATTTATATAATATAATTAAAATATATATTTTGATAATAATTATATATTTAATAAAATAAAATTTCATTTATTCTTATAGAAATCTCATTTTCTAAAGAAAAATACATTAAAAATTCCATCGAGATCGAATGCTCCTTTTGAAGGTCTGCATCTCGCTCTACTAAGCCCGAGGATGTGCTATAACCCGTACCATCCCGATCGGGCCCCCAAAATGGGTTGTAGAGGCACAATTGCAAGGAATTGATTAATATACTTTTTAAAGAAATGGTTTTGCAAGTTGATGGTATTTATTTGTAATGTCGTGTTATCCCATAAATATATTCCCAAAACTTCATCGTGTTATGTCAAAGATGTGTGTTGTGATGAGGTAGCTCATTACCTCATGAGTTATCTAAAGGTAATACAAGTTTATGTTGTTTTATGTCGGAAATGAAGTATGTGGTATTTTACCGTAAAAATACGATAAAAGTTGCAATAAAGATTCTTTTGGAATGAAACTTGTTTAAATATGTTTGTTAAACATTATATGAGAGTATGGTATTTTCTTGTTTAAGAAAAATATAGATTTTTAAAGAAAACCGAATCGGAAGTCGGATTAACTCCGCTTCCGTCGTGTTTTAGAAATGAAAGATTTTAAAGTAAAAGAAGAGAGGGGGAGAGGGGACTTACTGGCTATTGAACAAGAGAAGGGAGAGGGGAAACTAAGGAAGTCTTCGGGGCGTCGTTTCGTCGCCGGAATCTTCTTGGAATGTCGCCGGAACTTCACCCTTCGCTAACTATACTTGCACACTAAAAGGACTTGAGAATTTTTGAGAGTTTTGACAGGAAATTTCTGAGTGAGGATGTGTGAAATGGGGTGTGGTATTTATAGGAAAAATTAGGGTTTAGAGGGTTAAAGAAGGCATTGAAATTTGCATTAAAAATGGGATTAAAGGGCATTTTATTGTTCTCTGAATGAATGCAGAGTAAACAAATAATATGGGGGTAGTGGGGTAGGCCAAGGGGTGCTCGAGAAAAAATATCAGAGTAGTACCTACTGGGGGAACCGGCGCTGCCGGTCTTTTTGTTGATTTCGCCGGTCGAAATCTGGTGGAATTGGGTTGGATCGTCGCAACGTGTCCCCGTCGCCTCATAGACCCTCGTGCACATATTTATTTAATCTGTAACTTATCATATTACGTGTAGTGCACGTGCAAACCCTTGGGTTTCTAAAAGATTAAAAGAAAATTTAAATAAAAAGATAATGTTGCTGGGGGGATTCGATCACAGGGGCTATGTCACAGCCGTGCAAGGCTTTACCAATGTGCTACAATAAATTTCTTGCTGTTCTTAAGTAAAACAAATACTTATAGTGTAAACAGAATTGCAAATATCCCAATTGTACATTATTTTTTAAACAATTTTTAGTACATTGAAATTGGAGTTGTTACAATCTCCGTGGTCAGTACCCCATGTCTGAGGAGGTGCCGCAGGGGCAAGTCGCCGAAGCGGCCGGTGGTGGTGAGGTTGCCGACGGAAGCACTGACCCTGAGGTCGCGGCGTTGGTCCTCGATGCCGGCGTCGAGCAGGGAGAGATCCCAGCTGAGGGGACGGCCTGAGGTTCCCTTCCTTGGGGATTTTCTCTATTTTTTTTTGAAAATTTTGTAAGCCTCCGGGCAATTTTTGTAAGGCTGAGGAGCCCAGAATACCTTGTAAAATTATGGAATATAAATAAATTTGAGCTTATTTTCCTTTGCATGACTGTCTGCTTTCTGCGTGAATACTTCAGCTCGTCAGTCTTCTTCTTATTTGGATTTTCATTCCGCCGCATGTGTTAAGTCGTAGGTCATTGCCCGGCTATTTAGATGGCGGTCGCACGTCGAGTGTAAGTCAATTAATTGCCAAATATAGGAAGGTCGGTGCCCTCCCGCTCCCCAGAGTCGAGGTGGCGATCATTCATTTAGGATGAATCGAAAGATATCCAAGTGTAGGAAGGTCGGTATCAGTCCATTCCTCAGAGTCGGGTTGACGATCACGTCTCTTAGCATGAGTTGAAAAACAGCCAAATTAGAATAGGTCGACATTGACCGATATCTCCTTGATGTGGTTTCTAGACCCGTGTCTCCGTAGGGCAGGAATCTACCCCTCGGAGATTAGCCGAGCAGGGAAGCCGATCGATGGCCTCGTTAGGAGAGCTTTAGATTCTTAGCGTAGATGGGTAGGAACCTTCCTGTTAGGGATGGACCGGGCAGGGAAGCTGCTCGGTGGCCTCGTTAGGAAGCCTTTGGATCCACAGCGTTGTTGGGTAGGAAACTACCTACTGCGGATGAACCGAGCAGGAAGCTACTCGGTCGCTTCATGAGGAGGGCTTTAGATTCTTAGCGGAGATGGGTAGGAATTTACCAGTTAGGGATGGACCGGGTAGGGAAGCTGCTCGGTGGCCTCGTTATGAGGGCTTTAGATCCATAGTGTTGTTGGGCAGGAAACTACCCACTGCGGATGAACCGAGCAGGAAACTACTCGGTCGCCTTGTGAGAAGGGCTTTAGATCCTTAGCGTAGATGGGTAGGAATCTACCCGATGGACCGGGCAGGGAAGCTTCTCGGTGGCCTCGTTATGAGGGCTTTAGATCCACAGTGTTGTTGGGCAGGAAACTACCCACTGCAGATGAACCGAGCAGGAAGTTACTCGGTCGCCTCATGAGGAGGGCTTTAGATACTTAGCGTAGATGGGTAGGAATCTACCCGTTAGGGATAGACCAGGCAGGGAAGCTGCTCGGTGGCCTCGTTATGAGGGCTTTAGATCCACAGTGTTGTTGGGAAGGAAACTACCCACCGCGGATGAACCGAGCAGGAAACTAATCGATCGCCTCGTGAGGAAGGCTTTAGGTCCTTAGCTTAGATAGGTAGGAATCTACCCGCTAGGGATGGACTGGACAGAGAAGCTGCTCGGTGGCCTCATTATGAGGGCTTTAGATCCATAGCGTTATTGGGCAGGAAACTACCAACTGCGGATGAACCGAGTAGGAAGCTATTGGTCGCCTCGTGGGGAAGGCTTTAGATGCTCCCCTATGCCTTCGTGGGGCATCGTTCGATCTTCCCTGATCTGTAAAATCAGGAAGAGTGACCGTCATAGATGACACGTGGCAGAAATATATCGGAAATGCATGATATTCTGAAGATTTGTGTCATTTAACCTTCCGTTGACCGCTTAGGAGCTCGTGAAGACCAGAATGGTCGCTACGTGGCAGTTTTATATTGGAAAATTGAAAATATCCCGCGATTTGCATCGCTGTGTGCATAAATTTCTGCCTTTGGAGATTTTTGTTGAGGCTATAAATACCAAAGGTATGTTGGCTTCTTTCTAGCCTTGTGTTTTTGAAAATGGCCGGCGTCCGTGTGTGCTCATCAGGGAGATTATTTCTTGTGACGATGTGTATCTTTATAGCCTCGATCGCTCCGAACAGACGTACAAGGTGGTGATAGACCACGTGGAAGGCCACTTTGGACGCCTTCTTCCCTGGCCATCTCCTCTCCTCCAACTGCTCATTTACGCGATCTAGAGGATGTCCCCGGGTCTGCACAATGCCCTGTCTCCATGGCTGAGGGACGAGGCGATCGAAAAGTTGCACTCGCTCTACCACCTCGGCCTGATCTCGCAGAGCAGGCGGGAGCGGTCGGTGGGTCTTCTTCTGGAGTGTTTCCAGAAAAGGCAGATTGTAGCTTCTTGCCTGTCGGATCAGGCCCCTGGCACTTCTGTGGCATATAGGGTCTACGGGCACCGTCAGAGGGAGCGGGCGGAGGAAGCTCAGGCTTGGTTGCAGGAGATCTACTTGGAGTGCCATCAACGGTGATTTCTTGATCCCCGCCACCCTCTATTGTAATTATTGTGAAGTTAGGGAGCCTATAATACCCTTTAATCAATAAAGTTTGTTTTTTGCGGTAGTGTGTTGTCTGCCTTTTTTTTTCTTCTCGTACAATTTTTAAATTTTAACTAAATACCAACAGGAAAAATTTTATTTATTTCAGAAAGAGGATACATATACATTTTTTCATTTGTACAACTTGAGCTTTTCAGCGTAGTAAGGCCAGGGAAAATTATTGCCCCGGGTGTCCTGCAAGCGGTACGCTCCGCCGGGCAACGCTCTTTCACGAGGAAAGGTCCATCCCACTTTGGGGAGAACTTATGTAGCCTGCTCGGGTCTGGAAACTCAATTCTTCTTAAGACTAGATCTCCAGCCTTGAAGGCCCGATGTTTGATCCGGGCATTGTAGTAGCGAGCGGTTTGCTTTTGATAGGCGTCCGTCCTGATTTGTGCTAGGTCCCGCTTCTCCAATAAGGCGTCCAAGTTGTTTCGGAGCGCCGAGGTGTTGGCTTCGTCGTCAAAATATTCGACCTGTAACTGGGCAGTCCGATCTCTGCCGGGACCATTGCCTCGGTGCCGTAGCAGAGACTGAACGGGGTTTCTCCCGTAGGTGTTTTTTTCGACGTTCGCAATGGCCAGCCGCCTTGTCTTCCTTCTAAACAGGCTTGGAGGCCGTGGATGACGCCTGTTGGGGTAAAAATTTACATCCCGGTTGACCAAGTCAAAATCAAAGTCAACCCCAAGCTAAGTAGGCCCAAGCCCAGATCAAGCGGGCTAATGCCCGGGTCGAGCCCGAACATGAAGCGGCCGGCCTCCCCCATGCCAAAATAAAAATTTTGTAATAAATGATTTTGGTGTATTTATTTTATTTTATTTTATGAATAAATGTAAGAAAAATGGGTATAAAGCCAAATTTTTGTAAAGCCCATGGTTTATGTGCAAAAGAAATGAGCACATGAGGTATGAGATGGGCAAAATGCCATTTTGTAAAGCCCAAGGGGCTATATGTAAAGTTTGCAGCCTATAAAGGCAAACATGATGAAAATATCTATAACATCCTTTTCATTTCTCTAAAAACTCTAGGGTTCTGTGCCTCCTTCTCCTTCCTCAAGGTTCTGAACCTTCTTCTTTCTTTTGAATTAAATCAAGAGTTTTACTCTTTCTTTTCTAAAACTAAATAGTTTTTCACCACAAAACCCACAAAGGGGAGCTCAGATTTTCCATTAGATCTCTAAAGGGGGGATTTTTAAATCTCACCCCTCTTGTTCTCCAAAATCCGGCTAACAAAGAGGAGGAAGAAGGAGACCTATCTCCGAAAATCCCACTTTGGAAAATATTCAAGGCTCAAGAGAAGATCCCAGGCTTAAGAGAGAAGAACCTCTGAAGATTTTAGGGAGTTCAACTCCAAAACCCAAATCCTCAAAGGAGTTTATCTCCTAATCCAGATCTTTTGGAGTTTAACTCCACTCAAAATCTTCTTTTGGAGTTTAACACCTATTTCTGAGGGTAAAAATCCCTTCTTTTCGCTAGTGCCCAAAGCGCTAGCGCTGGCGCCCGAGCGCCCATATGCCGGGCACATGAGGCGCTAGCGCCCGAGCGCCCACATGTCGGGCACGTGAGACGCCCAAAGCGCTAGCGCCCGAGTGCCCATATGCCGGGCACGGCGCTAGCGCCCGAGCGCCCAAAGCGCTAGCGCCCGAGCGCCCATGTGCCGGACACATGAGGCGCTCGCGCCCAAAGCGCAGTGCCCAGCGCCCAGCGTCAGGCACATGAGGCGCTGGCGCTCACGCATCCTTTGGACGCCATTTCCCCCTCATTTTACATGTACTCCACACTAAAAATTCGTCTCCCGTTAGAAAAAATTTCTAATGGGGCGCTGCCCCGCACCCCGCAAGGGGGCTGCTAGCCTCCTTAACCCCCGGCCCGCTATCCAGGTAGTGGGACCCCCGTAAAAACTCTGTGGGGCCCCCAATATATCCAAAACCCTTTCAGAACACAACACTGCATATTGAGTTCGCATATCCAGTTTGATCCGTTAATCGGAGGTTCTTTCGCTCCAAAGGCGATGGGTAATTAACGGCAGCTTAGTCCACGTCTGACGGAGATTCGGATCCCCACAATCAGTAAACCCCAGCCTACCCTAGGCAGGGGGAATCTGTAATGTGCCTGACAAGCGCACGCGTATTCCCATCTCAATGGGGTGACGAAAAACACCTTACAGATTCTGGCACGCCCGGTAGGGCCTTTCTCTCCTCCCATACCTCTGGCCAAGTGTTCATGCGAACTCATTTAACATATATGCCGATGTTTGTACTGAAGTAATGTTCCTTTTATGCAGCAATCAACTTTCAACGACAATGTCTCCCAAGACGAATTCAGCTTCCAACGCGACCCCGATCTCGTACGTCATCAAGATCAATGCTCGTGTGGTTTTCCCCGCAAGCCTCAGTCGACAGTGGGAGAAACTGCCCCGCCAGTTTGGTTCCGTCATCATCTACCCTGCCGGAAGCGCTCATCTGGCGGAAATCCCGGCAAAACAGATGTCCAAGCCGGTCTCAAGGGGCAAGAGACTGAATGTTGTGATCGCTAAGGCACCACAACCAAAACTTAAGACGGTATCTGAAGGACTCTCTGGTGCTCCAGCTGGGGGCAAGACTTCCGGTACAAAGGGCAACATCAAACGTTGTGGACGAGCTCAGGCGATGACTCCAACAAATGCACAATGAGACGTATCTCCAAAGCCCTCCATCGCCCGGTCTACGGCGGCTTCTCGAATAGTCATAACCAGCCAAGTACTCAAAACTGAAAGGCTAAGACAGAAGTGGCTCAGGTATCGAGCCAATAAGAGGGCCAGGACTCCGGCCAAGTGGAATCTTGTGAGATTCCAAGAGCAGAGTCATCCTGCGACGACGGCTGAGTCGGCCGTAAAAATCAGCAATTCCTTCGGACCTCTGAAGTGGGTTCAGAAAAATGCCATGACCGCCAGAATCAAGAAGACAACGGTCCGAACGTTTCTACAAAGAGACGTCTCCCGGCCCCAACAGAAAAAGTATGACACTGTCTCTTCAAGAGTCTACCAGGCTCTCTGTGCCGTGCGAAAACAGTGAGGCACAACCAAAAAGGAAGCGTCAGCACCATTCAAGAATCCGGCCAGGCCAGCCGCCTTCAGTCGACTGCTCGTTACAGAAACAGGAGGGTCAAGACAGCGATCCGTTAAATCAGCCGCCGATAATAAAAAGATGGCTGGATATATTATCCATAGGGTCTATATGGCGGGTGGGCGCTCTAGCGACATCCTTCGCAGCAAAAGCAAGGATGGGGCCACCACATCCCAAGCCAAATCTGGCTTGAATGTGGTTGCCACTTCCCAAGAATAGCCACCTCCGCTGGATGATGAAAACCCTTTCGATGAGGATAATAAGCAGAAAGACCCTTCAGTCCATGTGGAGTCAAGCTCAAACAGCGAGGAAGAGCCGACTTTCCGCCCCAGGACCGCGGAGCAAGAGCTGCTTCAAGAGCTTCAAAAACAGCTCAGGAGCAAAGATAAAGAGATGGCCAAGCTCTATTCGAAAATTGACGATCTAACGAACGTTGTGATGCAGCTTATGGCTCAAATTGCTTGAGCGCCTCCCAATCAAGCATAAGTCGCTACTCATGAGCCGGATGATGACAATCCGAAGCGGCCGATGCCTGTCTCTTTGGGTCCAATATTGGTCGAGCCGCACAAAAGCCGACCACATTCCGCTTCTGGGGACGCCTTGGCCCCAGATAGCACTATCCCGCTAACACAAGATCGGATAATGGATTTGGTCACCAGCAAGGTTAAAACATTGGTGGCCGAAGCTGAAGCTCAGAAAGAAATTGGCAGTAGTGGGTGGCCATATCCCGCACAGTACGATCTGATCGAGTTCTCGAGCGGCTACGTCATTCCTAAGTTCGGAAGATTTTACGGGGTGGGAAATGCAAATCAGCACGTCGCCCACTTTAAAGCATCATGCGGAAATACAGGGGGCAATGATGCTCTCCTCCTTCGCCAGTTTGTCAACAGCCTGACCGGTGTCGCTTGACTGTTATGTGAGTATACCAGACGGGTCCGTCATTACCTTTGCCCAAATGGAGTCTCTGTTTCGGCAAAGGTTCATGAGTGTCAGTGATAAAATCTCTATTGCTGAACTTGTGAGGACCAAGCCGGGGAAGAATGAAAACAACACCGACTTTATCGCCCGATGGCGTAATCTCACAGTCAAGTGCGAACCGCCGCTGGAGCAGGACCAGTCTATCAGCCTTCTCATTGGGAACCTTAGCAATTGGATGGTCCCATTCTTGTGTACAGCAGGCCTCAAGACGTTTCAAGAGCTAACCAAGAAAGTCCAAATGCTGGAACGCTCGAAGTAAGAGTCTACCCCAGACTCTCAGAGAGACAAAACTTGGAATAGCAAGCGAGACGAAAACCGTAGAAGCGAGAGTTCCAGCAGTACCAATGTCTTCAATGCGTTCGACAATGAAGACAAGCGAAAGGCAGGCGATTCCAAAACCAACTGGCCTCGAAAGCTATTGCTAGGAGGAGAAGGGCTTTCCCTAGGGGAGAAAAAGAATAAGGTTTACTCTATTAGAAGGGACAAGGTCCGCAAGATATTCAAAGATGCCTTGAACAATGGTCTACAATTGCCAGAGTCGAAGAGACCCCACGAAGCAAAATGACCGACAATTCCCTGTATTGCCCGTACCATAGAGTGGTGAGCCATGCGATTGAGGATTGCTATATCTTCAAAGACCGGGTTGAGAAGCAGTACAAGGTTGGAGAGATCGAGATGTCCAAAAGTGTGTTGGTGAATAATCAAGTTGCAACCACCAACTTTATACAGACAGAAACTGAAGCATTCTGAAAGCAGACAGCCGAACCCGCTGCCCTGGGAAATGAAACGGACTCACCGCAGCTCCGTGGGGTACGCACATATCTAATAAGATGAAGAAGATGATAAGGCTACTTCGGAAAGAGCCCAGGACAGAATGGGAAGGACATAAGAGCCTACCACTCCAGCTGCCAATACGGCTCCATCAGGCTCAAAATCCAAAAAGCTCAAGAAGAAGAAAAGTGCAGCTTGGCGCGAAAAAGAGTCTGCAGTGAGATCGACTATTCAAAAATATATCGATTCCCTCGAAGACCATGAACAGAAGGAAGAACTCTGATTCAATTAAAGGAGTTCCTCCCTATAGAAGCGGCTGAAATTCTAGAGGAGTTAGAGGAAGACTCCAATGAAGAGATCCTTATAGTGACCTGCTACGCCATTTATCTTGGCAGCGACTTTGAGGAGAAGCTCTGTTTTCCCGAAGAAGACGAGGAGCTCACCACAAGGGCCAACCAAATCCAGCTCAGAAGCGGTAGGGCTCTGCCGCCAAATCAGGGCAACGCCCCAAAAGGAAAGGAAAAACAGGTGGCTAATGAGGAAGATGGCAGAGAACCGGCTAATGAAAACTAAAGTCCTTCCTCGGTGGACTATAATGTCTTGGCTCATCTCCGGAAGCTTCCGTCTCTCCTGAGTATCTACGATGCCTTGGTCCTATCTAAGGAGCTTAGAGGTGTTCTTATTCACGCTCTACAAAACCCCGAGCGGTATCAAGCTCGCTTTGCGGAAATTAATATGAAAGAAGCCCAGTACGCTTTGCATGCCGCCGCAGTCATGTTTAAGGACGAAGACTTGCTACTAGGAACGGCTGAGCATAATCGGCCGCTTTACGTGACCGGGTACAATGACGGAGATCGGATTAATCGCATATTGATTGATCCGGGGTCCTCAGTGAACATCATGAACTTGCGAACTTTGAAGAGTTTGTCAATAGACGTTCGACACCTGTCAAGGGAAAGGATTGTTATTCAAGGCTTCAATCAAAACTGCCAGCAAGTTCTGGGGTCTATAGCTTTGCCAATCAAATTTGGGGATCTGCAAACTGAAACTAAGATATACGTGATCGATGCTGACACGTCTTATAAAATTCTCTTAGGACGGCCGTGGCTCCACAATTACGTCATTGTTCCGTTAACTCTCCATCAATGCATGACGTATACTAAAATGGCGAAGAAAGACGCATTGACGGAGACATCCAGCCGTTAGGTGTGCATGAAGTCCGATATGAAGATTCTCGGTACTTTGTGAACCTCCAAAGTGCTGAGACACAGCTGACCAAAGACAGAACAACCCCGAAACTCAAAAGCAAGTCTGAGCCGGCTATCACTTTCAAAATCAGAAACCCCCTCGTGCGTCCGCATTTCGGCAGTGACACCGATGAGTCCGACGCTGGAAGTCCGTCCTTCTATAAAACCCGCCCTCATTTCGGTAGCGATACGGACGAATCTGATACTGAAGGCCCATTCGACAGCAAATTCCGCTCTCGTTTAGGCAGTGACACTGAAGAATCAGAAGAAGAGGATCCGTCTTGCAACAGCTGTGCAAATCGGGCTATCGTGCGAACGGCGAAGCTATGAGAGACCTTCGAAGTTGCAGAAGGGTCCCTAGCCATCACAAGGGTGCCGGAGCGGATGTGCAAATTGCTCGATGCATTGTCAGTCTCTACCGTGGACCAGCTGAAAACTTTCTACGTTCCCGGAAGGAAAAGTGGACAGAAGGGCATCCTGTTTTATGAGTCAAATCCTGTTGTGCACCCGGACGATTTGTCTATCGTATGCCTTCCCTATGAGAGAGGCATAAGGGCTGTCCTCAATCCCAGATACTATATGCCCGAGATGCGGGAATATTTCAAAAGGTGCGGATGGCGGTTATATCAAACGGAGTCCGAAGCAAAGTTTTATGAAGGGCTATGGCATCCGCCTCAGGTACGAGCACTCATCGATGGAAGAATTCCAGATAGACGGGGTATAGGTTTCATCCAGCCTGATTCCAAGGCATGCTACATGATCCATGTTGGTGAAGCCAGTGAAAGATCAAATTATGATGATGAGCTAGCCGAGCCAAAAGACGCTCCTCAAGAGCTTGAAGACGGCGGACAAGCAACCTTTGACGAGCTAACCGAGATTGACTTAGGAACGCCCGATAATCCAAGGCCAACCTACATCAGCTCACTCTTGTCAGAGGAAATGAAAGAGCAGATAATCGCCCTGCTGCTTGAGTTCATCGACTGCTTCTCGTGGACGTACAAAGAAATACCTGGCCTTTCCCCTGAAGTGGTCATGCATAAGCTGGCTATATCTCCTGATGCTAAACCAGTCAAACAAACTCCTCGAAGAATGAGAAGGGAACTGGAAGAAAAGGTCATTGAGAAAACCAATAAACTCATCGATGCCGGCTTCATCAGGGAAGAGAAATATGCGGACTGGATCATATGCATAGTCCCAGTGAAGAAGAAAAATGGGCAGATCCGAGTTTGTGTCGATTTCAGGGACCTCAATAAGGCATGTCCTAAAGACGACTTTCCGCTACCGGTCATGGAAATGATGGTCGATGACACCTCAAATTACGAGCTGTTCACCTTTATGGATGGCTCGTCTGGATATAATCGGATCAAGATGTCACCTGAGGATGAGAAGCATACAGCATTTCGAACCCGATCGGAATATACTACTACAAAATGATGCCATTCGTACTGAAGAACGCAGGTGCTACATATCAAAGGGCAATGACCAATATCTTTGATGACCTAATCCATAAAGTCGTCGAATGTTATGTTGATGATTTAGTCGTCAAGACTAAAGCCAAGACCGATCACATCTAGGATCTTAGGACCGTTCTCACTAGACTGAGGGAATACGATCTGAAGATGAATCCTCTAAAGTGCGCTTTTGGCGTGTCATCGGGAAAGTTCCCGGGCTTCATAGTCCGACATCGAAGGATCGAAGTTGACCCATCAAAGATAAAGGCCATCGTGGAGAAGCCCCCTCCAAAGAGTCTGACGCAGCTAAGATCTTTTCAAGGCAAGCTTGCTTATATACGAAGGTTTATCTCAAATTTATCGGGGAGATGTAGGCCCTTCTCAAAGCTCATGAAGAAAGGAGCTCCTTTTGTCTGGGATGCCGAATGTCAAGAAGCGTTCGAAAGTTTCAAATAGTACCTGTTGCACCCTCTAGTGCTCGCTGCCCCTATTCTAAATAAACCATTGATTCTCTATACTGCCGTGCCAGACGAGTCACTCGGTGCACTCCTTGCCCAGAACAACGAGGAGGGAAAGGAAAATGCCCTTTACTATCTCAGTCGAACTCTAGTCGGGACGGAACACAACTATTCCCCGATCGAAAAGCAATGCCTGGCTCTGATATTCGCTGTAAAGAAGCTGAGGCACTATCTGCTTGCTCAACGGGTTATGTTGATCTCCAAGGTCGACTCGCTCAAACACTTAATGACCAAAGCAAGCCTAGCCGGCAGAATGGCAAGATGGGCTGTCATGCTACTTGAGTTTGACATAGTTTATACTCCTCAGAAAGCAGTAAAAGGGCTAGCCCTCCCCGATTTCCTTGCTGCTCATCCTATACCAGAAGGGTCACCGCTCAATTGCGAGTTACCCGATGAACAAGTGCTGCACCTCGAGGAAGGTAAGCCATGTTGGGAGCTCTACTTCTACGGAGCCTCATCAATGAGGAACTCTGGCAAATCAAGCATCCCGTAGATAAAAGCGGGGATAGGATTGGTATTCATCACGCCATCGATGGGAACCCTATGACGTTCTTTTGCTCTCACCGAGTCTCGCACAAACAACGAAGCTGAGTATGAAGCTCTGTTAGCTGGTCTGGGGCTCACCATAGAAATGGAAATACTTCGGCTACGGGTTTACGGTGACTCCCAGCTTGTCGTCAACCAAGTAAACGGTGACTATAAGATATACAAACCCGAGTTAGCTCGGTACAGAAGCTGGATGGTGGAGCTTATAAAACAGTTCACCCATATTGAGCAGATGAGAGTTCCTAGGGCGCTGAATGGAAAGGCTGATGTACTCGCTCGCTTAGCCAAGGAGCTGGCTGATCCTGACATGGACAAAATTCTGATCATAGTCAGGAGCTGGCAAATTTTGCCTCCAGCCTCTCTGCGTGAAGAAGAAAGCGTAGAATAAAAGAACAATCCTGTCGAAGAAGCCTCGATCATCCAAGACGAGCCCGATTGGAGAGAACCCTTCATAGAGTAACTCCGATACGACAAGCTGCCCGAAGGAAAATCTGCGGGGGTTCAAATAAAGAAGAGAGCTTTTTGATACGTGTTTGTAAATAATACGCTATACCGCAGATCATATGACCAACTCTGGCTCAGATGTCTGTCATCGGCCGAAGTCCAGAAAGTCATAAAAGAAGTTCACTTAGGCGTCTGCGGAGCTCACCAACCCGGCCCCAAAATGCGGCTTCAGATCAAACGTCTTGGATATTACTGGCCCACCATGATAAGGGATTGCGAAGAGCATGCAAAGAAATGTCATCTCTGCCAAATTCACGGTGATTTCATTCACAAGCATCCCAATCCGTTGCATCCTACGGTGGCGTCGCGGTCTTTCAAAGTTTGGGGCACCGACATTGTTGGCCCAATCGATCCTCCGTCATCCAAAGGCCACCGGTTCATATTGGCCGCAATTGACTATTTCTCCAGATGGGCTGAACCTGTCCCGCTAAAAGAAGCCAAGACAGAAAATATTCTTACGTTCTTCCAGCATAATATTCTATACCGCTTCGGTACACCAAGAAGAATCGTTTCTGACAACGGGCCTTCTTTCAAGAGCTTCAAAATCTCAAGGTTCGCTACTCGGCACAAGATAGACTGGAGATATTCTTCCATCTATAATCCAAGGGCCAATGGGCTAGCCGATACCTTCAATAAAACTCCATGTAGGCTCCTGAGGAAAAATGCTTCAGCCAACAAGAGAGACTGGAATCTCAAACTTCATGAGGCATTGTGGGCATTTCGTACCACGCACCGCACTCCAACTCAGTCCACTCCTTACTCATTACTCTTCGGAGTGGAGGCGATCCTCCCCCTCGAAGTCGAAGTTCCAAGCTTAAGAATGGCCGTCCAGCATGAGTTGATGGAAAAGGAAAACGTGCTTCTTCGTCTCAAAGAACTTGATGTCCTCGAAGAAAGGAGGCTCGCGGTACAGCAAAATCTGGAGCTATATCGAGCCCAAATGTCACAGGCCTATGACAAGATGACCCATCTCCGTGCTTTCAAGAAAAGCGAATTGGTGTTGGTTCTCAAAAGGCCGATCATCCCCAATCGACATGCAAAAGGAAAATTCGAGCCAAACTGGGAAGGACCATACGTCATCGAGAAAGTGTTTGATGGAGGATCCTACCAGCTGATAAATGCCGAGGGAGAAAGGTCCATGCCATCTATCAATGGACGATATCTCAAGAAATATTACGTGTGAATGCTCCAAGTCACAGGCAAATTGAGCACACAAGCCTTACGGTCTATATCATACATCCTGTAAAACCGTACACAATCCACGGGCGTAAACGGCCCCTATCTCTTCCAAGTTCTGCCGGTGAAACTACTTTTAAAGTCCCACCAACGAAAAAAACGGTATGTCCACAAGCAAAACGGGCACGGATGAAAACCCGGAAGGGCTCCGTGAGTAAAAAAAGCAGGACTGCCGACGAGTTTGTGAAAACCCAAAAGGGCGCAAACTCATGAAAAAAGATAAAATACACTCGCAAAGTCCTCTCGACCTTGTGAGGAGAAAATCCCTGCGTGAGATCCTTACGACTCACAAAGGAGCAACACACTTAAGAATCCTCACGATTCCTAAGGAGAACATACACCTGTGAGATCCTCTCGACTCATAGGGAGAAAATGCTTTTATGAGACCCTTACGGCTCATAAAATTGAAAAGCCTTAGGTGATAGGGATCTAAACCTGTCTCCTGAGCCATCGCCCCCCAACGGGCAACGACAAATTATGAGTCGCTCCTGGCATTTCGCTTCAGTGTTAGCGGTGCTGATGCCGACCTAAAAAACCAAATCCCAAGTCCTCCCGGGGCAAATGATGAGTTGCTCTTGGCATTATTCCAGTGCAGCAATGCTGATGCCAAACAAGATCCAAATTCCAAGTCCCCAAACAGCGAATGATGAGTCGCTCCTGATATTATATTCCAGCACAGTGATGCAGATGCCAACCAAAATCCAATTTCCTAAAATTCTTCCAGCCCTACGGCCAGTCCCCAAATTGACTACCGTATACAATCCATGGGCTCAAATAATTCTCATTACACCCAGGCCCCACAGCAATCACAAGCCCCACGGCTGGTCTCCACCCTTGGAATTATGCTCCATTTGGGAAGACCCACTCATGTGTCCTCACGATACATGAGGAGAACAAACTTACGGGATCCTCATGACTCGTAAGAAAATACCTTCGTGGGATCCTTACGACTCACAAAGGAAAAACACACTTGGGGGTCCTCACGACTCCTAAGGAGAAAATACACCTACGGGATCCTTTCGACTCGTAGGGAGAAAATGCTTTTATGGGACCCTCGTGGCTCATAAAATTGAAAAAGCCTTAGGTGATAGGGACCTAAATCTATCTCCTAAGCCATCGTTCCCCAACAGGAAAAGGCAAATGATGAATTGCTCCTGGCACATGTGCTTCAGTGTTAGCTATGCTGATGCCTATCCTAACCCCAAAATTCCAAACTCCAATCCAATAGACCCCTAAGTCTATAAACTGGGGATAGATGACCTCTAAGTCGTTAAACTGGGAACAGATGACCCCTAAGCCGTTTAACTGGGAACGAGGGAAATCTCCTCATGGCAGATGATGATTCACTCCTGGTATCATATTCCAGTGCAGCGGTGTTGATGCCAAACCAAAACTAAAATCCCCAAATCCTGTCATGGCAGATGATGATTCGCTCCTGGTACCATATTCCAGTGCAGCGGTGCTGATATCAACCCAAATCACATCAAATTAGCAAAACAACCAATGACCTCCGTGGCAGAATCAAGCTCCACCTCGGAAACAAGTCAACTTCATCCCTGACACCGCAAGAAGCGGAACAAGTCAAATCAAGTCATCGACCGTCCAATTAGCTAAAAGGGCAGCACCGACCGTCCAAGTCGCTAAAAGGGCAGCACCGACCGTCCAAGTCGCAAAAAGGGCAGCACCGACCGTCCAAGTCGCAAAAAGGGCATAACCGACCGTCCAAGATGCTAAAAAGGCAGCACCGATCGTCCAAGTCGCAAAAAGAGCAGCACCGACCGTCTAAGTCGCAAAAAGGGCAGAACCGACCATCCAAGTCATTAAAAGGGCAGCACCGACCGTCCAAGTCGCAAAAAGGGCAGAACCGACAGCACAAGTCGTAAAAAGGGCAGCACCGACCGTCCATGTCGCTAAAAGGGCAGCACCGACCGTCCAAGTCGCTAAAATGGCAGCACCGACCGTCCACGTCGCAAAAGGGCAGAACCGACCGTCCAAGTCGCTAAAAGGGCAGCACCGACCGTCCAAGTCGCAAAAAGGGCAGCACCGACTGTCCAAGTCGCAAAAGCGGCAGAACCGACCGTCCACGTCGCAAAAAGGGCAGCACCGACCGTCTAAGTTGCAAAAATAGCAGAACCGCCCATCCACGCGTAAAAAAAGGCAGAATCGACCGTCCATGTCGGAAAAAGAGCAGTGCCAGCTTCCCAAAAGCGGGAATCAAATCAAGTCACCTCCACGGGGAAAAAGATCCATCAATTTCATGCACACGACCCATATGCGTGGTGTGCATTTATTGATGGGGGCAATTTGTTGGTGTAAAATTTTACATCCCGGTTGACCAAGTCAAAATTAAAGTCAACCCCAAGCCAAGTGGGCCCAAGCCCAGATTAAGGGGGCCAAAGCCCAGGTCGAGCCCGAACATGAAGCGACCGGCCTCCCCCATGCCAAAATAAAAATTTTGTAATAAATAATTTTGGTGTATTTATTTTATTTTATTTTATGAATAAATGTAAGAAAAATGGGCAAAAAGCCAAATTTTTATAAAGCCCATGGCTTATATGCAAAAGAAATGAGCATATGAGGCATGGGATGGGCAAAATGCCATTTTGTAAAGCCCAAGGGGCTATATATAAAGTTTGTAGCCTATAAAGGCTGACATGATAAAAATATCTATAACGACTTTTCATTTATCTAAAAACTCTAGGGTTCTGTGCGTTCTTCTCCTTCCTCAAGGTTCTAAACCATCTTCTTTCTTTTGAATTAAATCAAGAGTTTTACTCTTCCTTTTCTAAAACTAAATAGTTTTTCACCACAAAACCCACAAAAGGGGAGCTCAGATCTTCCATTAGATCTCAAAATGGGGGGATTTTAAATCTCACCCCTCTTGTTCTCCAAGATCCGGCCAACAAAGAGGAGGAAGAAGAAGACCCATCTCCGAAAATCCCACTTTGGAAAAAATCCAAGGCTCAAGAGAAGATCCTATGCTTAAGAGAGAAGAACCTCTGAAGATTTTTAGGGCTCCAAAACCCAAATCCTCAAAGGAGTTTAACTCCTAATTGAGATCTTTTGGAGTTTAACTCCACTCAAAATCCTCTTTTGGAGTTTAATTCTTATTTTTGGGGGTAAAAACCCCTTCCTTTCGCTAGCGCCCAAAGCGCTAGCGCTGGCGCCCAAGCGTCCACGTGCCGGGCACGTGAGGTGCTAGCGTCCAAAATGCTAGCGCTTAAAGCTCTAGCGCCCGAGCGCCCACGTGCCGGGTATGTGAGGCGCTAGCGCCCAAAGCGCCAGTGCCAGCGCCTAAGCGCCTAGCGCTAACCCAAGCGCTAGCGCCAGCGCCCAGCGCCCAGCGCCAGCGTGCTAGGCACGTGAGGCGCTGGCGCTCACGCATCCTTTGGACGCCATTTCCCCCTCATTTTACATGTACTCAATACTAAAAATATCTCCCCCGTTAGAAAATTTTTCTAACGGGACGCTGTCCCGCACCCCGCAAGGGGGCTGCTAGCTCCCTTGTCCCCTATCCCGCTATCCGGGTAGTGGGACCCCCGTAAAAATTCTGTGGGCCCCCCGATACATCCAAAACCCCTTTCAAAACACAACACTGCACATTGAGTTCGCATGATATGTTTGACTCGTCAATCGGAGGTTCTCTTGCTTCAAAGGCGAGGGGTAATTAACGGCAGCTTATTCCGCGGCTGCAGGAAATTCGGATCCCCACAATCAATAAACCCCAGCCTACCCTAGGCAGGGGGAATCTGTAATGCGCTTGATAAGCGCGTGCGTATTCCCATCTTAACAGGATGACGAAAAACACCCTACAACGCCTCGGTTCGCTACCTCTGCCTTCCTGTTGCATTGAGGATGGGCAACTGCAGCAAACTTCATCAATATGTGGTACTCGCTGCAAAACTTTCTGATTTTTTCATTTTCGAAGTTGGTCCTGTGGTCGGTGATGATGCATCTCAGGATCCCAAATCGGGTGATTATGTTGTTCTGCAGGAACTTTATCATTGACGTGGCGTCTGGTTTCCTGATGGGTACGGCCTTTATCCATTTTGTGAAATAGTCCACATCGACGAGGATGTACTTGTGCCCGCCCATGCCGGTGGGGAGTTAGCCCACCATATCCATCCCCCATTGTTCAAATGGCCAAGGAGAACTGAGCGGAGTTAGCTCGATGGCGGGGAGACGAGGAATACTGCCAAAGAGTTTACAGTTCCTACATCTTCTAACCATCCTCTCGGTGTCCTGGTGCAGCGTAGGCCAATAGTACCCTTGCAGTAGTGCCTTTTGGACCAGGGTTCGGGCCCCTTGATGTGCTCCGCCGACCCCTTCATGTATTTCTCGTCGAACGTAGTCAGCCTCGTGGGGGTCGATGCACCGGAGCATGGGTTGAGTGTATGATTTCTTGTATAGGTTTCTGTTTCTCCAGACGAAATGTTGTGCTTTGGCCCGTAGTCGACGAGCTTCTCCTCGGTCTTCGGGAAGCGACATGTCCCTTAGGAACTCCACGAGGGGCTTTCTCCAATCTCGGCCTTCCTCCTGAGTTGTGTAGATCTGGAGTGTTACCTCTCCGGCTTCCACGCTGGGCCATGGCAGGACTTCGAAGATGATGTTCCTCTTATGGTTGGCCGAATAGGAAGAGGCAAGCTTGCTTAAAGCGTTAGCTCAGGTGTTCACGTTCCTGAGGATTTATTCTACTTGGACTTCATCAAAGCTTTTCTGAATTCTTTTTACCTCGGCTAGATACTTTATCATGAGAGGTTCCCAGGCTTTGAAGCGCCCGGTTTCTTGGCCGACGACTAGTCCGGAGTCGCTGCGGACTCTGATGGTCTTTAGCCCCACCCCATAGGCAATTCACAGTCCCGTTAATAAAGCTTCGTATTCCGCGGCGTTGTTTGATAATCTGAACCCGAGCTTTAAGGAGTATTCCATTTCTACTTCATTTGGGTCGCGGATGATCAAGCCAGCCCCGCTCCCTTCCTCAGTAGAGGATCCGTCCACGTGTGGAACCCAGTCCAGGATGGGGTCGGATACCTCTTCGACCAACGAACGTGGTTCGGGGCCTTACGCTGTCATTCCGCCTTTAATGGGAATGGTGCACTCGACAACGAAATTGGCTAAGACCAGCGCTTTGATGACTTGCCGGGGGCGGTATCTGATATCGAATTGGGACAATTCCTACCTCCATTTTTCCATACGACCTGATGACTCGGGGGAGACGAGGATAGACCCTAAAGGTCACTTGGTGAGAACGAGGATCGTGTATGCTTGGAAATAATGTCGGAGTTTTCTGGAAATGACGACAAGTGCCAGAACTATCTTCTCTATAGCGGGGTATCTTGTCTCTGCATCCTTAAAGTCATGGCTCACGTAGTAAACCGGCTTCTGCATACCATCGACTTTCCTGACGAGCACCGAGCCTGCAGCTTGATCAAAGACCGGGAGGTATAACAATAGCTCGTCGCCTTCGACTGGTGGAGTGAGTAGCGGAGGAGTCGCTAGGTGCGCCTTGAGCTTCTCGAAGGCATTCTGGAATTTCTCAGACCATTCGAACTTGGGAATCTTCCTTAGGGTTTTGAAGAATGGTAAGCACTTTTTTCCGGATCTGGACATAAAGCGACTCAGGGCAGCGACCCTCCAGGTGAGGCACATGATCTCCACATTTGTAACAACTCTGTTTCCATGTACAGGAAATTTGCTTAAAAGTTAATATACAAATGGAGTATTTGCAATCCTATGCATGCTATAAGTATTTAAATTGCTTTTGAACAGCAAGAAAGCACTTGTAGCTCATTGGTAAAACCTTGCACTGCTGTGACATAGCCTCTGTGTTCGAATCCCTTCAGCCACATAATATTTTTACTGATTTTTCTTTTTAACATTTTGGAAGCCCAAAAGTTTACACGTGCACTGCACGTAAAAGTGAAAAGTCTCAAAATTCATACATGTGCACTGAGATATATGATACGACTAGGACACGTGTCAAGCATCCAGATCCCAACCCATATAAATGGGCCGACGAGATTTTGCCTGGGACCGGCGCTGCCAGGCCCCCCTAGGTAATACTCAATTTTTTTGTTGCCCTAACACCCTTGGACCTCCCATTAACCTCAGCCTGTTTGATTTCCCTGCACATTAACAGAGAAATTTAAATGAGCCATTAATCCATATTTTAATGCATTTTTAATTCTCTCTTCACTCACAAAACCCTAATCCTACCCTATCAACACAACCCAACACCTTGGCCCTCCTCATTCTGAAATCCATTGCCAAAACTCTCTAAAATTTTCAAGTCCAAGAAGTCATATAAGTGGAGTTAGCCAAGGTCAAAGTTCCGGCGAAGTTTCGTGACAAATCCGGCGATACCGCAACTCCGCAACACTTTCAAAAACTCCCTCTATCTTCCCTCTCTTCTACAAACCTGTAAGTTCCCTCTTTCCCTCTTCTCTTCTATTAAAACGAATTCATTTTTCAAAACTAGTCGAAAGCGGAGTTAATCCGACTTCCGATTCTAATTTAACTAAAAACACAATTTTTCTTTAGAACAAATATACCATCTTTTTGTATATTGTTTAACAATCATAAACAAACACTTTAGATTAAGTTTCATTTCAAAATAACATGTTAAACAACTTTTATTTAATTTTTACGGTTAAATACCACATACTTTACATTCTACATATTTCATCATATACCTTTGTATTCCCTTTAGAAAGCTCACGAGGTAATGACCTACCTCATTACAACACTCATTCTTGACATAGTACGATGGCTTGTAAAATATTATTTTAGGACAAAATACGAATTTACATTTAAATACCATAAACTATAAAAAACTGTTTTCTTTAAAAGTTTATTATTCAATTCCTTACAAATGCGCCTCTACAACCCACTTTGGGGACCCCGATTGGGATAGTGCGGATTATCGCACATCCTCGGGCATAGTAGAGCGAGATACAGACCTTCTCACGGAGCATCCGATCTCGAAGGAATTTTTAATGCAATTTTTAAGAAAAATGTGATTTCTATTTAATAAATAAATTCTATTATATATATATATATATTATCAAAATATCTACTTTAAATATAAAATATATTCCATGTTTTTCTAAATCAAAGGAATTACAAATTTCATGAAACTACAATTACAAATCAATACAATTCCAATATTACATTAAAATAGCTTATACAATGCAATCTAGATTCTATTCACTAGAAAAGATTATATTTTAAAATATACATCCATAAAAACCCTAAAGACGATAATTAAATACTTGAGGTTTATTTTGAAAATATATCAAAACTATTTTTCATAAATCCCCCTCAAGTTATATTAATTTACAATAAGGACCCTAGTAAATATAGGTTTAAGCGGGACCAATTCTCTTGAGTCTCGGGGAGCCGGAGAAAGTGGGTGCTTACCTATTTAAGGCAGACAAACTAAAAACGGTGTTATCAACACGGTAATTATCTTGGAAAAAGACACAAATCCTGCCGTCCATATGCAGCAGTTACCGATAACATCAAAACTAATTCAGGACTTCAATTCTGTCTAAAATGTCTGACTTAGTCTGAGTTTCAATCAAAACTGAAAACAACCTATACTCAAATGAAATTCAAAGATAACAACATGAATCCATTTATACCAGATACAATCTATATCAACTTGACCCGAACCATGGATATACTCTGATTTCATCACTATCCATTTATATCCATTCCGTTACATGATATCATGGTTTCGGTAAGTCTAATACAACCAATCAATACAAACAATACAATAAATATTATGGGGTTTTTTAACTGGTATACTGGTACGGAATGTGGTAGAAGTGGCACGAGACGGTCACTTTAATACACCTAACCTGAATATCTGTTGCTGTTGTACCGTGGCTTAACGGTTCCTTATACTCCGTATACCTTAGTCCACAGAATAGTTGGACTCCTCTCATATACACTGGCATATTCTGTACCAAGGTACAAACAACAACGTTAATATATAAACATTCATTATACAGTTATATCCTCTTTTATCTGCCTATTCTATTTCTCACTCTCTTGGGACTTACCGAGTGATTGTTCGCTGATGACATTCCTACTCTCTCTTTTTGGAATATTGTCAGGTGGATCTGATTCTCTGGAGGTCGAGCCCAGCATCGAAGACTTGGAGCAGTTTGAAGAAGCCTCAGAGCTTTAGATACTTGTATATACTTTTCATTTCAGTTTATGCCATTGTTTAGGCATTGTTTTCTATTCTTGTATTTACATTTCCTGTTGTATTGTAAAGAAATGTTTAATAAATAAAAATTGCTGTTCAATTACATCTCTTGTCATTTTTCTTGTGTATTTTATTATATTGCTTATTTACGCTTAGCGTGTTTACTTCTGAGCAAATACGTAGCGGGCCAGTCACGTCTCCGTACCATACTTCAGGAAGCGGGGCGTGATCGGCTTTGTTGGTGGCCCATGGAGGTCAGTTCTGCATGGACATATAGGGTCACTTCTGCATGAAGTCCTAAGCAATATATATCATAAGAATCAACAACTAAAAACATTCTTTACATTTTATAGTACTTGAATCTTACAATTTCATATTCATTGAATCTATCTTAACACTATTTTTCATTCAAGGTTACGTATTCCTCGAACAACACAAGTACAAACGTGAATGGCAACACACCACTTCCTCTTCTACCTCCACCTCCTACCGTAGCAGCTCCGATCAACGAGTAGACAGTATTGCTTGAGGCAATCCGAAGTCTTCTGGAAGGACAGCAGCAGTGGACTGCTATATTATCGAACCGCCGAGAAGCAGAACCACCCGGAGTGAATCAATTCCGGGCATCGCACTCGAAGCAATTTTCTGAGAAAGAGAGCCTTGTGGAAGCGGAAGAATGGGCTTAGAGCATTGAGGACGATCTGGCAGCAGCACAAATGACAGAGATCGCTTGGAACGGGCTGCGAAGCTGCAACTCACAGACAACGCCCGAGTATGGTGGAAGGCGGAAGAAATCCATCTTGCCCAGCCTATCGAATGGAAAACTTTTCGCGACATGTTCGACGCGAAGTATTTTTGTAACAACCCTAAACTTTCTGTACAGAAATTTTTCCAAAATACAGAAGGAATACCTAAGCCTGAGCACCGGATATAAATTTGGTTTTCTTTTG
Organism: Agapanthus africanus; assembly: GCA_030015575.1. Lineage (NCBI taxonomy): Eukaryota > Viridiplantae > Streptophyta > Magnoliopsida > Asparagales > Amaryllidaceae > Agapanthus > Agapanthus africanus. Next base: position 763,333,523 of record CM057337.1, read on the forward strand.
AACAGCAAGAAAATACTTGTAGCTCATTGGTAAAGCCTTACACTGCTGTGACGTAGCCCCTGTGATCGAATCCCCCCAGCCACATATATTTTTACTGTATTTTTCTTTTAATCTTTTAGAAGCCCAAGGGTTTACATGTACACTACAGTAAACTGAAGAGACACAGAATAAACAAACACGTGCACTGGGGTATATGAGACGACAGGGACACATGACACAAATCTAAATCCCATCTCACCGGATCGGACCAGCACTGCCGGGCCCCCTATAGGGAAAGCTCACCATCTTTTCACCTGAGCACCCCTTCACCTACCCCAGTTCTCTCATATTGTTTATTTTCTCTGCATTCATCCAGAAAAGATTAAATCACCTCTTTAATCCCTTTTAAATGCATTTTAATTCTCAAATTCATCACTCTAAAAACCCTAATTTTCCCTATAAATACCACAACATTTTTCACCCCTCCCCACTCAGAATTTCCTCACAAAAATTCTCAAAAATTCTCAAGTCTCTAGTTGTGTAAGTGGAGTTAGCAAAGGGCGAAATTCCAAGGAGATTCCGGCGACGAAACGATGCCCCGACGCTTCCATAGTCTTATCCTACCATCCTTCTAACTTTGTAGCCAGTAAATCCCTTCTTCCCCTCTCTTGTTCTATTCTAAAACCTTCATTCTTCAAAACCCGATGGAAACGGAGTAATCCGACTTCCGATTAAGTTTTTCTTTAAAAAGTCTATTTTTCTTAAACAATAAAATACCATACCCTCATATAATGTTTAACAAACATTAACAAGCACATCAAAACAAGTTTCATCTCAAAAGAAACTTGTATGAAACTTTTATCGTATTTTTACGGTAAAATACCATATACTTTACATTTTACCATAATTCACATAATTCTTTATATTACCTTTAGAAAACTCACTAGGTAAGGACCTACCTCATCACAACACACATATTGGACATAGCACGATTTACTTTTGGGCAATGTTTTTTGGAATATCACGAGTTACAATAAAATACCCTAAACTATTATAAAACTGTTTTCTTTAAGAAAAGTATTATCAAATTCCTTGCAATTACGCCTCTACAACCCATTTTGGAGAACCCCGATCGGGATGGTACCGGTTATCGCACGTCCTCGGGGCTAGTAGAGCGAGATGCATTCCTCCGCAAGGAGCATTCGATCTCGATAGAATTTCTAATGCTATTTTTAAGAAAATGAGATTTCTAGAAAATAACTAAAATTTATTTTTACTAAATATATATATTAATATTATTAAAAGATCTATTTTAAATATATGATACAAATATTCCATATTTTCTAAATCAAGAATCACAGTTACATGAAAGTACCATTTCAATACAAAATAATTCCAATATTTCAATAAAATACCATATACAATGAAAACTAAATTCTATTCACTAGAAATTTCACTTCTATAAAATATACATCTATGAAAACCCTAAAAACGATAATTAAATACTTAAGGTGTATTTTTGAAATTATATCAAAACTATTTTTACATAAAACCCCCTCAAGTTATACTAAATTACAATAAGGACCCTAGAAAATATAGGTTTAAGCGGGACCAATTCTCTTGAGCCTCAGGGAGCCAGAGAATGTGGGTGCTTTCCGGTCTAAGGTAGACAATCTAACAAACGGTGTTATCAACACGGTAATTGTCTTTGAAAAAGACACAAATCCTGCCGTCCATGTGCAGCAGTTACCGATAACATCAAAACTAATTCAGGGCTTCAAATTCTTTTCAAAGTGTCTGACTCAGACCGAGTCTCAATCTAATCGATCTGACTTGAATGTGATTCAAGTATAAACTACAATACAACATGAATCCATGAATCCGATTATTCAATCTATATCAATCTATATTTACCGAACCGAACCATGGATATACTCTGTTTACATGACTATCCATTATATCTATTCAATTTACTGATATAATGGTTTCAGCAAGTCTTCCATTTACTACAAGACAACACAATCAATCAATACAATTAATACAATAAACATTACGGGGTTTATAAAGGGGTAGACTGGTACGGAACATGTTAAAAGTGGCACGAGGTGGTCACTTAAGACGTAATTACATCCATACCGTTGTTCCATGGTATTTTCGACGGAGCCTTGTACTACGGGTTACCGAAGTCCACGGTGTAAGTTGGACTCTTCTCGTATACACTGGCATCTTCTGTACTAAGCTACAAACACTACGTTAACACAACAATCAAATATCATACTAGATATACTCTCTTTTCCGCCTCTTCGACTTTTCTCCTTCTTTGGGACTTACCGAGCGATTGTTCGCCGACGACATTCCTATTTCTCTTCTTCTTTGGAATGTTGTTAGGTGGATCGGACGCATTAGAGCTCGAGACCAGCCAGGAGCACTTGGAGTAGTACACTGAAGACCCCGAGCTATAGTCACTTGTATAAATTTTCATTTCAGTTATGTCATTGTTTAGACATTGCTTTCTATTCATGTATTTACATTTCCAGTTGTACCTGTAAAAGAATGTTTAATAAATAAAAGTTGCTGTTCAATTACATCTGTTGTCATCTTTCTTGTGTACATTTACTTTATATTGCTTAGATACGCTTAGCGTGTTTACATCGAAGTAAATACGTAGCGGACCAGTCGCGTCTCCTTCCCATACACCGGGAACTGGGGCATGACAGGTTTTGTTGGCGGCCCATATAGGTCAGCTCTGTATGGACATACATGTCAGCTCTGTATGGACATGCTTGTCAGTTTTGTATGGACATGCGGGTCAATTCTGCATGAAATCCTAAGCAATATAACACAAGAATCTGCAACTAAAAACATTCTTTATATTTTATATTCCTTGAATCTTACAATTTCATATACTTTGAATCTGTCCTAACCCAAATTTTTCTTTTAAGATTATGGATTCTCCAAACAACACCAGTACCAACTTCAATAACACACTACCACCTCTACCGCTTATGCCTACCGTTGCTGCTCTGATCAACGAGCAAACGGTAATGCTTGAGGCAATCCGAAGCCTCCTGGAAAGACAGCAGCAGCAGATTGCTATCTTAATGAACCGTCCAGAAGCGGAAGCGCCCGGAGTGAAACAATTCCGGGCATTGCACCCAAAATAATTTTCGAGAAAAGAGAGCCCTCTGGAAGCTGAGGAATGGGCTCAAAGTATTGAGGATGACCTGGCAACGGCACAAGTGCCAGAGATCGCTTGGGTTCGAGTTATGAAGCTGCAGTTCACTGACAACGCCCGAGTCTGGTGGAAGGCGGAAGAAAGTCGTCTTAACCAACCTATCAAATGGATGACTTTTCGCGACATGTTCGACACGAAATACTTCCCAGAGACTGCCCGATTTGACATGGAGCAGCAATTTATTCATCTACAACATGGTTCGATGTGGACCAAGTCCATGGATGAGTATGATGCTCGGTTTACCATGCTCAGTAGGTAAGATATGTCTCAATGTTCAATTTCTAATATCATATATTACACAGCTAACAAAAGACCGCAACAGATTCGCGGCACACTTGATACCGACTGCTGAGATCAGATCTAGAAGATTTCAGTAAGGGTTGGACCAGGAGATCCAAGTTGCATTAGCTACAGGGGATTTCCCAACCCACGACCTGGCTTTGAAAGCTGCCTGTCAATACAAGGCGGTAGTGAAGAAGAAAGGCAGATCTCAATCTGCCGGAGTGAAACGCCCTGCCACCCAAATGGCAGGAGGAGCCTTTTCAACGCTAACTGTTGAACCCAGAATACCGGAAGAAACCAATAACCAGCCAAGTCCAGATTTTTGCTTCTATTGTAAGAGGGATGGACATTTATGGAAGGACTGTAGGTGTGCCGTGCTTAGTTTATGTCGCATCCAATCACGGAATTGGAACCTGTCCTTATAGACGCAACTCAGATCACACACCCACCCACTATCCGCAGCGGCCAGCTATCTAGGCTCCTGCACCAGCTCCTGCACCTCCAGCTCCTGCACCTTGTCTTGCACTCCCAGCTCCACCTCCTGCATAGCCTCCACACCAATTCCATCAAGTACTGAGGAATATGCCTCGAGGGAAGAGTAACATTGTCACGCCCCGCTTCCCAAAATACGGAAAACGAGGGATGACTAGGCCAGCCATGCTCCTACGGTCAAGGAATCATCCCGCCGTAGTTACACTTCGGCTTCTAGCATTACATGGTAATCAGTAAATAAAGCACAGTATTAAAGAAATCACATCACTAATTTATTACATTAAAATTCCATTGTTCACAAATTACAGATAATAAGAACAATAACTAACCAAGTTCAATCTCACGATCACTCTATGGAAAGCAGTAAAGATAGGGAGTACACCAGACTATATCTCTGTGAACTCGAAGGGTAGATCCGTCTCCTGTGCTGGTCCTCCCGCGGGATCTGAGCATGCATACTCAGGTCGTCAGAGCGACACAATAACAATATTATTATAATAAAATGAAACAGGTAAATGAGGTAATACTCGTATAAGAACAATGCAAGTAATCACTGTGTCACTATATGATGCAGAATATATTATGTGTCCCTATCGGTCTCTAGGTCATGTTTGAAATCACATAGTGGAAGGAGGATCATGTTTAACAGGAGTCTCGTACATACCCGAGACAACGGCCCACATGCCCGAGACATAACCCTGTCAGCCGGATCGCTAGATCCTACCCTACACGTATCAGTATCACGGTTCGAATGATCATCCTCTAAACACAGTCCCGCTAAATACGATACTCTTTCCACTTTGATTTCCCCTTTTCCCCCAGGTTTACACTATTTATGATATTGATCTAGTTGTGTACAAGTATACCAATGGCACGGTTTCATTACTGTTCACTGTATCAATCACTGTCACGAATATTCGCTTTCCATTGGTGTACTCGTCACTCCTAAACCAACATCTATCACGCACGATAATGCAATGTCCACACGCATTAACACTGAGTATATGGCAAGGGTATGATATATGTATTATATGCTACCAATAAGCTCTGTATGTTATGAATCAACATGCATGTCATTAACTAAAACAAATTGCATAAATTAATATATTAAGAATTCAGCAAAATGATACAAGTAAGATAGATAGAACACTCAGTCAGCAATTCATCAAAATTTGTTTCAGTTCAATCGGGATTCCGGTTTTCAAGATATAGCTGTTTCATTTTAAGTGCTCGCGGCAGGAAATTCAGTTTCAGAACTGAACGTCCGTTTCGCGACACGAATTGCACCCAGTTGGACTCAGAATTTAGCAATGTTGCAGTTGAATGAAATCTAGGGTTTTCAATAGAGTATTCAACACAACAGACGGATCCTCAATCGCATCTGTACGTTGAAGGTTATACACAGTTTAACCTCAGTGTGTCATTTCAGAATCTGTTCTGGACAGTTATACGTTCTGCCCTTTTAAATACAGTTTAAAATACAAAACGGCGATGAATCGGAATGGAACCACCAGTTTTGTTTAACTAACAGAATTATCTTTAATCTACTGTAGAGTTCCGTAACATACGAGTTCAGGAAACACAGTGACACAGGTCTTGGGACAGAACACAATAATCAGAAACGCTCTGTACTGCAGTCCAGAGTCGCATTCCGATCTAATTATCCTCACAGTTACAGAACAGAGATCATTGAAATTTTACATAGGGTTAAAGTTCGTCGAGTCGGCTTCGATTTAAGCCCTCGAACATATCGTTCCAGTATGTATATAATTTATGGTGATTTTATTCGTTTTCAGGTATAAGAAAATTCTAGTTTTAACGGCATATTTGGGGGTATCAATTTTTGTCACGAACAATCGTATTTTCCAGCGAGATTCATACACAATATTTATTATCAAATGGGCCAACAGAAAATATCAGTTTCCGTCAAAATAAGCTATTATTTCCATTGGGATCTAGCATCGAACACTTAGGTCACAATACGTATCGGGAATCGGTAAATATGTAAACTAGATTATTTAGGTCTGTACCACTATAATTTTAGCATGAAGTAAGTAAACACTTGCCTGGAAATGTCTCGGGGTCGTACGGCAGTAGTGGCGTCATGGACGCGTGACGTACACCGTGTAACGGATTCTCGCGAGCTTGGTTCGAAACACGGGTTTTACGTCGGAGTTTCCCCGGAGCCGTCAAGTGCTTGCTGGAAGCGGAGGTGGTGCTCTGTGGTTGGCCTGGGACTTGCTGGGATCGACGATGTCGGCGATGGTCGCTCCGGCGATGTGCACAATGAAGGCGCAGTACGGGAAGAATGTGGGTTTTTGGTGAGAAAGAGAGAGAGAGAGCAGTGGGGACTTGGGAATTGTGGTGAGGGTGATGATGCTGAGGAGGTGGAGGTCGACGACGTGGTGGGGGTCGCCAGCGTCGAGAAGGCGTGTAGGAGTGACTCGAGCTCGGTCGGGTAATAGGTTTCTGTGTGCAGAAGTGTGGGTGCAGGGGGTCTCGAGTTGGTGGGGGTGTGAAGTCGTAGAGGGAGAAGGAGGGTGAATGAGTAGCTGTCGTCGTCGTGGGTCGAGTGAAGTGGTGGGATGATCGCCGGCGGTGGGGTGCAATGGGTTCGAGGAAAGTTTGGGTGCTCGGTGGATTTGGAGAATGGGGAGAGTCAGGGATTTCCAAAAAGAAAGAGAAGAGAGAGGTGAGGTTGTGATAGGGAACGGCGGCAACGGCACTGTGTGGGCGTGGGCGTGAGCGACGGCGGAGGAGGCGGGTCGTGGATTGAATGAGGAGCGGGAAATTGGGTAGCCGTTGGGGGAGAAGGTGAATAGGAGGGATCGGGTCGGGTCTGGTGATGAGGGAGCGGGCTGCTGAGCTGGGCCGGCCCGTTAGAAAAAAAAAATAATTCCCTTAAAACTGAAATGGGCTGAGTGTTGAGAGTGGGAAGGGCCGGGCTCAATTTAGGGATTTTATTTTTAAGATTTGTGGGCTGGGGGAAGCTAATGAAATGAATTGGAGAAATTTAAAGGGATGGGCTGAGGTGTAAAGATGGGGCCGGGTTTAAGAATGTGTTAATATTGATTTTATTTTGGGTTTTTAGTTTAGGTTTTAGTTTAATTGGCTTTGGTTTTAAATCTTGGGTTTTAACTTTTAGGTTTTGGGAAAATATAAATATTAAGCTTAACAACCAATTCAAAATATGAAGGAAAAAGAAAAGAAACCACTGGGAATCCGAGAATAGGAAACTTTTATTAGAATGGAAACGGGGATTTACAAACATGCCCCAAGGACAAAGGAATGTGCTTCCAGCTAGGAGAAATGCACCCGGGTGTCAGGATTTCACATTAGCGGCCGTAGAAGTCGAGACTGTAGACCAAGGTAACCCTGGTAATCCCCTCACACCTGTCCAAAACTTTTACATTCTTTTCTTCCACATATTTTTTGCACTATCAATAGTTCTGTCACCAAACTTGCTTGAATCTGTTATACTTTCCTTCTACAAATTTCGAGAATGAAATTTTTATAAGGAGGGTAGAATGTAATAACCCTAAACTTTCTGTATAGAAAATTTCCAAAATACAGAAGGAATACCTAAGTCTGAGCACAAGATATAAATTTGATTTGCTTTTGAACAGTAAGAAACACCTTGTAGCTCATTGGTAAAGCCTTACACTGCTGTGACGTAGCCCCTGTGTTCGAATCCCCTCAGCGACATAATATTTTAATGTAACAACCCTAAACTTTCTGTACAAATTTTTTTCCAAAATACAGAAGGAATACCCAAGCCTGAGTACAAGATATAAATTTGATTTGCTTTTGAACAACGCTTTTGAACAGCAAGAAAACACTTGTAGCTCATTGGTAAAGCCTTGCACTGCTGTGACGTAGCCCCTGTGATCGAATCCCTCCAGCCACATATATTTTTATTGTATTTTTCTTTTAATCTTTTAGAAACCCAAGGGTTTACACGTACACTACACAGAAACTAAAGAGACACAGAATAAACAAACACATGCACTGGGATATATGAGATGATAGGGACACATGACAAAAATCTAAAGCCCATCTCACTAGATCGGACCGGCGAGATTCATTGATGGGGCCAGCACCGCCGGGCCCCCTGTAGGGAAAGCTCCCCATCTCTTCACCCGAGCATCCCTTCACCTACCCCACTTCTCTCATATTGTTTATTTTCTCTGCATTCATCCAGAAAAGATTAAATCACCTCTTTAATCCCTTTTAAATTCATTTTAATTCTCAAATTCATCACCCTCAAAATCCTAATTTTTCCTATAAATACCACACTATTTTTCACCCCTCCTCACTCAGAATTTCCTCACAAAAACTCTAAAAAATTCTCAAGTCTCTAGTTGTGCAAGTGGAGTTAGCAAAGGGCAAAGTTCCGATGAAATTTCGAGGAGATTCCGGCGATGAAACGATGCCCCGACACTTCCATAATCTTACCCTACCTCCCCTCTAACCTTGTAGCCAGTAAATCCCTTCTTTCCCTCTCTTGTTCTATTCTAAAACCTTTATTCTTCAAAATCTGACGGAAACGGAGTAATCTGACTTCCGATTTGTTTTTTCTTTAAAAATTATATTTTTTTAAACAATAAAATACCATACCCTCATATAATGTTTAACAAACATTAACAAACACATCAAAATAAGTTTCATCTCAAAAGAATTTTTTATGCAACTTTTATCGTATTTTTACGGTAAAATACCATATACTTTACATTTCGCCATAATTCACATAATTCGTTGTATTACCTTTAGAAAACTCACAAGGTAAGGACCTACCTCATCACAATACATATATTGGACATAGCACGATTTACTTTTGGGCAATGTTTTTTGGAATATCATGTATTACAATAAAATACCGTAAACTATTATAAAACCGTTTTCTTTAAGAAAAGTATTATCTAATTCCTTACAATTACGCCTATACAACCCATTAACCCCAATCGAGATGGTGCGGGTAATCGCACGTCCTTGGGCCTAGTAGAGCGAGATGCAGTCCTCCGCAAGGAGTATTCGATCTCGATGGAATTTCTAATGCTATTTTAGAGAAAATGAGATTTCTAGAAAATAAATAAAATTTATTTTTACTGAATATATATATGAATATTATTAAAAGATCTATTTTAAATATATGATACAAATATTCCATGTTTTCTAAATCAAGAATCACAGTTACATGAAAGCACCACTTTAATACAAAACGATTCTAATATTTCAATAAAATACCATATACAATGAAAACTAGGTTCTATTCACTAGAAATTTCACTTCTATAAAATATACATCTATATATACCCTAAAGACGATAATTAAATACTTGAGGTGTATTTTTGAAATTATATCAAAACTATTTTTACATAAACCCCCCCTCAAGTTATACTAATTTACAATAAGGACCCTAGTAAATATAGGTTTAAGAGGGACCAATTCTCTTGAGCCTCAGGGAGACGGAGAATGTGGGTGCTTGCCTATCTAAAGTAGACAATCTAACAAACGGTGTTATCAACACGGTAATTGTCTTGGAAAAAGACACAAATCCTGCCTTCCATGTGCAGCAGTTACCAATAACATCAAAACTAATTCAGGACTTCAAATTCTTTTCAAAGTGTCTGACTCAGACCGAGTCTCAATCTAATCGATCTGACTTGAATGTGATTCAAGTATAAACTACAATACAACATGAATCTATGAATTCGATTATTCAATCTATATCAATCTATATCGACCGAACCGAATCATGGATATACTCCGTTTACATGACTATCCATTATATCCATTTCATTTACTGATATCATGGTTTCGGCAAGTCTTCCATTTACTACAAGACAACACAATCAATTAATACAATCAATACAATAAATATTATGGGGTTTATAAAGAGATAGGCTGGTACGGAACATGTTAAAGATGGCACGAGGTGGTCACTTAAGATGTAATTACATCCACGCTGTTGTTCCGTGGTATTTTCGATGGAGCCTTGTACTACGGTTTTCCAAAGTCCACGGTGTAAGTTGGACTCCTCTCGTATACACTGGCATCTTCTGTACTAAGCTACAAACACTACGTTAACACAACAATCAAACATCATACTAGATATACTCTCTTTTGTGTTTATTCCACTTTTCCCCTTCTTTGGGACTTACCGAGCAATTGTTTGCTGATGGCATTCCTATTTCTCTTCTTTTTTGGAATGTTGTTAGGTGGATCGGATGCACTAGAGCTCGAGACCAGTTAGGAGCACTTGGAGCAGTACACTGAAGACCCCGAGCAATAGTCACTTGTACATATTTTTGTAGGGTGTTTTTTGTCACCCCATTGAGATGGGAATACGCGCGCACTTGTCAGGCGCATTACAGATTCCCCCTGCCTAGGGTAGGCTAGGGTTTATTGATTGTGGGGATCCGAATCTCCGGCAGCCGCGGACTAAGCTGCCGTTAATTACCCCTCACCTTTGGAGCGAGAGAACCTCCGATTGACGGGTCAAACAGGTCATGTGAACTCAATTTGAAGTGTTGTATTCTGAAGGGATTTTGGATATATCGGGGGCCCTGCAGAGCTTTTATGGGGGTCCCGCTACCCGGATAGCAAGATGAGGGTCAAGGGGGCTAGCAGCCCCCTTGCGGGGTGCGGGGCAGCGCCCCGTTAGAAATTTTTTCTAACGGGGGAGGTATTTTTAGTATGGAGTACATATAAAATGAAGGGAAAATGGCGTCCAAAAGATGCATGAGCGCCAGCGCCTCACATGCCTAGCACGCTGGCTCTGGGCTCTTGGGTGCTTGGGTTAGCGCTGGGCGCTGGCGCTTTGGGCGCGAGCGCCTCACGTGCCCGGCATGTGGGCGCTCGGGCGCTAGTGCTATGGGCACTAGCCCTCTCGTGCCCGGCACGTGGACGCTCGGGCGCTAGCGCCTCACGTGCCCGGCACGTGGGTGCTCGGGCGCTAGCGCCTCACGTGCCCGGCACGTGGGCGCTTGGGCGTTAGCGCTAGCGCCCAAAGCGCTAGCGAAAGGAAGGGTTTTTATGCCCAGAAATAGGAGTTAAACTCCAAAAGAGGATTTTGAGTGGAGTTAATACTCCAAAAGATCTGGATTAGGAGTTAAACTCCTTTGATGATTTGGGTCTTGGAGTTGAACTCCCTAAAAATCTTCAGAGGTTCTTCTCTCTTGAGCCTGGGATCTTCTCTTGAGCCTTGGATCTTTTACAAAGTGTGATTTTCGGAGATGGGCCTCCTTCTTCCTCATCTTTGTTGGCCGATCTTGGAGAACAAGAGGGGTGAGATTTTAAAAATCTTCCCTTTTTGAGATCTAATGGAAGATCTGAGCTCCCCTTTGTGGGTTTCGTGGTGAAAAACTATATAGTTTTAGAAAAGGAAGAGTAAAACTCTTGATTTAATTCAAAAGAAAGAAGAAGGTTTAGAACCTTGAGAAAGGAGAAGGAGACACAGAACCCTAGAGTTTTAGAGAAATGAAAAAGTTGTCATAGATAATTTCATCATGTTTGTCTTTATAGGCTACAACTTTTACATATAGCCCCTTAGGCTTTACAAAATGGCATTTTGCCCATCTCATGCCTCATGTGTTCATTTTTTTTGCACATAAGCCTGGGCTTTACATAAATTTGGCTTTATGCCCAATTTTCTTACATTTATTCATAAAATAAAATAAAATAAATACATCAAAATTATTTATTACAAAATTTTTATTTTGGCATGGGGGAGGCCGGCCACTTCATGTTCGGGCTCGACCCGGGCATTGGCCCGCTTGATCTGGGCTTGGGCCCACTTGGCTTGGGGTTGACTTTGATTTTGGCTTGGTCAACCGGGGTGTAAATTTTTACCCCAACAAATTGCCCCATCAATAAATGCACACCACACATGTGGGTCGTGTGCATGAAATTGATGGATCTTCTTTCACGTGGAGGCGACTTGATTTGGTTCCCGCTTTTGGTAAGTTGACACTGCCCTTTTTACGACATGGACAGTCTATTCTGCCTTTTTTACGACTTGGACGGTCGGTTCTGCCCTTTTAGCGACTTGGACGGTCGGTGCTGCCTTTTTTGCGACTTGGACGGTCGGTTATGCCCTTTTAGCGACTTGGACGGTTGGTGCTGCCCTTTTTGCGACTTGGACGGTCGGTGCTGCCCTTTTAGCGACGTGGACGGTCGATGCGGCCCTTTTTGCGATTTGGATGGTCGGTGCTGCCATTTTAGCGACTTGGACGGTCGGTGCTGCCCTTTTTGCGACTTGGACGGTCGGTGCTGCCCTTTTAGTGATTTGGACGGTCGGTTCTGCCCTTTTTGCGACTTGGACGGTCGTTGCTGCCCTTTTTGCGGCTTGGACGGTCGGTTTTGCCTTTTTTGCGACTTGGACAGTCGGTGCTGCCCTTTTTGCGACTTGAACAGTTGGTGCTGCCCTTTTAGCGACTTGGACGGTCGGTTCTGCCCTTTTTGCGACTTGGACGGTCGGTGCTGCCCTTTTTGCGACTTGGACGGTCGGTGCTGCCCTTTTTGCGACTTGGATGGTCGGTGCTGCCCCTTTTGAGACTTGGACGGTCGGTGCTGCCCTTTTAGTGACTTGGACGGTCGGTGACTGGATTTGACTTGTTCTGCTTCTTGCGGTGTCAGGGATAAAGTTGACTTGTTTCCGAGGTGGAGCTTGATTCTGCCAGAGAGGTCATTAGTTGTTTTGCTGATTTGATGTGATTTGGGTTGATATCAGCACCGCTGCACTGGAATATGGTACCAGGAGTGAATCATCATCTGCCATGACAGGATTTGGGGATTTTGGTTTTGGTTTGGCATCAACACCGCTGCACTGGAATATGGTACCAGGAGCGAATCATCATCTGCCATGAGGAGATTTCCCTCATTCCCGGTTTAATGATTTAAGGGTCATCTGTTCCCACTTTAACGACTTAGGGGTCATCTATTCCCAGTTTAAAGACTTAGGGGTCTATTGGATTGGAGTTTGGAATTTTAGGGTTATGGTAGGCATCAGCGTTGCTAACACTGAAGCACATGTGCCAGGAGCAATTCATCATTTGCTTTTTCCTGTTGGGGAACGAGGGCTTAGGAGACAGGTTTAGGTCCCTATCACTTAAGGTTTTTCAATTTTATGGTCCGTAAGGGTCTCATTAAAGCATTTTCTCCCTACGAGTCGAAAGGATCTCGTAGGTGTACTTTCTCCTTAGGAGTCGTGGGGACTCCCAAGTGTGTTTTTCCTTTGTGAGTCATAAGGATCTCACGAAGGTGTTTTCTTACGAGTCGTGAGGATCTTGTAAGTTTGTTCTCCTCATGTATCATGAGGACACATGAGTGGGTCTTCTCAAATGGAGCATAATTCCGAGGGCGGAGACCAGCCGCTTAACTGGTGGTTGCGGTGGGGCATGTGTATGATGAGAATTATTTGAGCCTGTGGATTGTATACGGTAGTCAACTTGGGGACCAATCGTAGGGCTGGGAGAATTTTGGGAGATTGGATTTTGTTTGGCGTTTACATCGCTGCACTGGAATATGATATCAGGAGCGACTCATCATTCGCCGTTTGGGGACATGGAATTTGGATCTTGTTTGGCATCGGTATTGCTGCACTGGAATAATGCAGGAGCAACCCATCATTTGCCCTGGGAGGACTTGGGGTTTGGTTTTTCGGTTGGCATCAGCACCGCTAACACTGAAGGGTAACGTCAGGAGCGAGTCATTATTTGCCATTTCCCGTTGGGGAGCGATGGCTTATGAGACAGGTTTAGATCTCTATCTCCTAAGGCTTTTCAATTTTATGAGCCGTAAGGGTCTCATAAAAGCACTTTCTCCCTACGAGTCGAGAGGATCTCGCAGGTGTATTTTCTCCCTAGGAATCGTAGGGATTCCTAAGTGTGTTGCTCCTTTGTGAGTCCTAAGGATCTCACGCAGGAATTTTCTCCTCACAAGGTCGAGAGGACTTTGCGAGTGTAATTCATCTCTTTTCACGAGTTTGCGCTCTTTCGGGTTTTCATAAACTCGCCGGCAGTCCTGCTGTTTTTACTCACGGAGCCCTTTCGGGTTTTCATCCGTGCACGTTTTGCTTGTGGACATACCGTTTTTTAGGCCGGTGGGACTTTAAATGTAGTCTCACCGGTATGACTTTGGAAGAGATAGGGGTCGTTTATGCCCGTGGATTGTATACGGTTTTGCAGGATGTATGATCCAGACCGTAGGGTCGGTGTGCTCAATTCGCCTGTGACTTGAAGCATTCATGCGTAATATTTCTTGAGAAATCGGCCATTGATAGGTGGCATGTGCCTTTCTCCCTCGGCATTTATCAGCTGGTAGGATCCTCCATCAAGCACTTTCTTGATGACGTATGGTCCTTCCCAGTTTGGCTCGAATTTTCCCTTGCATGTCGATTGGGGATGATCGGTCTTTTGAGGATCAACACCAATTCATCTTTCTTGAAAGCGCGGAGACGGGTCATCTTGTCATAGGCCCATGACATTTGGGCTCGATATAGCTCCAGATTTTGCTGTACCACGAGCCTCCTTTCTTCGAGGGCGTCAAGTTCTTCGAGACGAAGAAGCACGTTTTCCTCTTCTGTCAACTTATGCTGGACGGCCATTCTTAAGCTTGTAACTTCGAATTCGAGGGAGAGGATTGCCTCTACTCCGAAGAGTAATGAGTATGGAGTGGACTGAGTTGGAGTGCGGTGCGTGGTACGATATGCCCACAATGACTCATGAAGTATGAGATTCCAGTTTCTCTTATTGGCTGAAGTATTTTTCCTCAGGAGCTTGCATAGAGTTTTATTGAAGGCTTCGGCTAGCCCATTAGCCCTTGGATTATAGATGGAGGAATATCTCCAGTCTATCTTGTGCTGAGTAGCGAACCTTGAGACTTTGAAGCTTTTGAAAGAAGGCCCGTTGTCAGAAATGATTCTTCTTGGTGTACCGAAGCGGTATAGAATATTATGTTGGAAGAACGTCAGAATATTTTCTGTCTTGACTTCTTTTAGTGGGAAAGCTTCAGCCCATCTGGAGAAATAGTCGGTTGCGGCTAATATGAACTGGTGGCCTTTGGATGACGGAGGATCAATTGGGCCAACAATGTCAGTGCCCAAAACTTCGAAAGGCCACGACGCCACCGTAGGATGCAACGGATTGGGATGCTTGTGAATGAAATCACCGTGAATTTGGCAGAGATGGCATTTCTTTGCATGCTCTTCGCAATCCCTTATCATGGTGGGCCAGTAATATCCAAGCCGTTTGATCTGAAGCCGTATTTTGGGGCCGGATTGGTGAGCTCTGCAGACGCCTGAATGAACTTCTTTCATGACTTTCTGGGGTTCGGCCGATGACAGACATCTGAGCCAGAGTTGGTCATTTGATCTGCGGTATAGCGTATTATTTACAAACATGTGTCGAAGAGCTCTCTTCTTCATTTGAACCCCCGCAGATTTTCCTTCGGGCAGCTTGTCGTATCGGAGTTACTCTATGAAGGGTTCTCTCCAATTGGGCTCGTCTTGGATGATCGAGGCTTCTTCGGCATGATTGTTCTCTTGTTCTATGCTTTCTTATTCATGCAGAGAGGCTGGAGGCAGAATTTGCCGGCTCCTAACTGTGATCAGAATTTCATCCATGTCAGGATCAGCCAGCTCCTTGGCTAAGCGAGCGAGTACGTCAGCCTTTCCATTCAACGCCCTAGGAACTTTCATCAGCTCAATATGGGTGAACTATTTCATAAGCTCCACCACCCGGCTTCTGTACCGAGCTAACTCGGGTTTGTATATCTTATAGTCACCGCTTACTTGGTTGACGACAAGATGGGAGTCACCGTAAACCCGTAGCCGAAGGATTTCCATTTCTACGGCGAGCTCCAGACCAGCTATCAGAGCTTCATACTCAGCTTCGTCGTTTGTGCGAGGCTCGGTGAGAGCAAAAGAACATCGTAGGATTCCTATCGATGGCGTTATGAACACCAATCCTATCCCCACTTTTATCTGCGGGATACTTGATTTGTCGGAGCTTCTCATTGATGGGGCTCCGTCGAAGTAGAGCTCCCAACATGGCTCACCTTCCTCGAGGTGTAACACTTGTTCGTCGGGTAACTTGCAATTGAGCGGTGATCCATTTGGTATAGGATGTGCAGTGAGGAAATCGGGGAGGGCTTGCCCTTTTACTGCTTTTTAAGGAGTATAAACTATGTCAAACTCAAGTAGCATGACAACCCATCTTGCCATTCTGCCGGCTAGGCTTGCCTTGGTCATTAAGTGTTTGAGCGGGTCGACCTTGGAGATCAACATAACCTGATGAGCAAGCAGATAGTGCCTCAGCTTCTTCACAGCGAATATTAGAGCCAGGCATTGGTTTTCGATCGGGGAATAGTTGTGTTCCGCCTCGACTAGAGTTTGACTGAGGTAGTAGAGGGCATTTTCCTTTCCCTTCTCGTTGTTCTGGGCAAGGAGTGCACTGAGTGATTCATTTGGCGCGACAGTATAGAGAATCAATGGTTTATTTAGAATAGGGGCAGCAAGCACTGGAGGGTGCGACAGGTACTGTTTGGTACTTTCGAACGCTTCTTGACATTCAGCGTCCCAGACAAAAGGAGCTCCTTTCTTCATGAGCTTTGAGAAGGGCCTACATCTCCTCGATAAATTTGAGATGAACCTTCGTATATAAGCAAGCTTGCCTTGAAATGATCTTAGCCGCGTCAGACTCTTTGGAGGGGGCTTCTCCACGATGGCCTTTATCTTTGATGGGTCAACTTCGATCCCTCGATGTCGGACTATGAAGCCCAGGAATTTTCCCGATGACACGCCAAAAGCGCACTTTAGAGGATTCATCTTCAGATCGTATTCCCTCAGTCTAGTGAGAACGGTCCTAAGATCCTGGATTTGATCAGTCTTGGCTTTAGTCTTAACGACCAAATCATCAACATAACATTCGACGACTTTATGGATTAGGTCATCAAAGATATTGGTCATTGCTATTTGATGTGTAGCACCTGCATTCTTCAGTCCGAACGACATCACTTTGTAGCAGTATATTCCGATCGGGGTTCGAAATGCTGTGTACTTCTCATCCTCAGGCGACATCTTGATCTGATTATATCCAGACGAACCATCCATAAAGGTGAACAGCTCGTAATTTGAGGTGTCATCGACCATCATTTCCATGACCGGTAGCGGAAAGTCGTCTTTAGGACATGCCTTGTTGAGGTCCCTAAAATCGACACAAACTCGGATCTGCCCATTTTTCTTCTTCACTGGGACTATGCATGCGATCCAGTCCGCAAATTTCTCTTCCCTGATGAAGCAAGCATCGATGAGTTTCTTGGTTTCCTCGATGACCTTTTCTTCCAGTTCTCTTCTCATTCTTTGAGGAGCTTGTTTGACTGGTTTAGCATCAGGAGATATAGCCAGCTTATGCACGGCCACTTCAGGGGAAAGGCCAGGCATTTCTTTGTACGGCCACGTGAAGCAGTCGACAAACTTATGCAGCAGGGCGATTATCTGCTCTTTCATTTCCTCTGACAAGAGTGAGCTGATGTAGGTCGGCCATGGATTATCGGGCGTTCCTAAGTCAATCTCGGTTAGCTCGTCAAAGGTTGCTTGTCCGCCGTCTTCGAGCTCTTGAGGAGCTTCTTCTGGCTTGGCTAGCTTGTCATCATCATTTGATCTTTCGCTGGCTTCACCAACATGGATCATGTAGCATGCCTTGGAATCAAGCTGGATGAAACCTATGCCCCGTCTATCTGGAATTCGTCCATCGATGAGTGCTTAGACCTGAGGCGGATGCCACAACCCTTCATAAAACTTTGCTTCTGACTCCATTTGATATAACCGGCATTCGCGCCTTTTGAAAAATTCCCGCATCTCGGACGCATAGTATCTGGGATTGAGGACGGCCCTTATGCCTCTCTCATAGGAAAGGCACGCGATAGACAAATCGTCCGGGTACACAACAGGATTTGACCCATAAAACAGAATGCCCTTCTGTCCACTTTTTCTCCTGGGAACGTAGAAAGTTTTCAGCTGGTCCACGGTAGAGACTGACAATGCATCAAGCTCTTTGCACATCCGCTCCGGCACCCTTGTGATGGCTAGGGACCCTTCTGCAACTTCGAAGGTCTCTCGTAGCTTCGCTGTTCGTACGATAGCCTGATTTGCACAGCCGTTGTAAGACGGATCCTCTTCTTCTGATTCTTCAGTGTTTCTGCCTAAACGAGGGTGGATTTTGCTGTCGGATGGGTCTTCAGTATCAGATTCGTTCGTGTCGCTACCGAAATGAGGGCGGGTTTAACGGAAGGACGGACTTCCAGCGTCGGACTCATCAGTGTCACTGCCGAAATGTAGACGCACATGGGGTTTTTTGCTTTTGAAAGTGACAGCCGGCTCAGACTTGATTTTGAGTTTTGGGGCTGTTCTGTCTTTGGTCAGCTGTGGCTCAACAATTTGGAGGTTCACAAAGTACCGAGAATCTTCATATCGGATTTCATGCACACCGAACGGCTGGATGTCTCGGTCAATGTGTCTTTCTTTGCCATTTTTAGTATACTTCATGTATTGATAGAGAGTTGACGGAACGATGCCGTAATTGTGGAGCCACGGCCGTCCCAAGAGAATTTTATAAGATGTGTCAGCATCGATCACGTATATCTTAGCTTCAGTTTGCAGATCCCCAAATTTGATTGGCAAAGCTATAGACCCTAGAACTTGTTGGCAGTTTTGATTGAAGCCTTGAATGACAATCCTTTCCCTTGACAGGTGTCGGACGTCCATTGACAAACTTTTCAGAGTTCGCAAGTTCATGATGTTCACTGAGAACCCCGGATCAATCAATATGCGATTAATCCGATCTCCGTCGCTGTACCCAGTCACGTAAAGCGGCCGATTACGCTCAGCCGTTCCCAGTAGCAAGTCTTCGTCCTTAAACGTAACTGTGGCAGCATGCAAAACGTACCGGGCTTCTTTCATATTAATTTCCGCAAAGCGAGCCTGATACCACTCAGGGTTTTGTAGAGCGTGAATGAGAACATCTGTAAGCTCCTTAGATAGGACCAAGGTATCGTAGATGCTCAGGAGAGACGAAAGCTTCCGGAGATGAGCCAAGACATTATAGTCCACCGAGGAAGGACTTGAGTTTTCATTAGCTGGTTCTCTGCCATCTTCCTCATTAGCCACCTGTTTTCCTTTCCTTTTAGGGCGTTGCCCTGATTTGGCGGCAGAGCCCTGCCGCTTCTGAGCTGGATTTGGTTGGCCTTTGTGGCGAGCTCCTCGTCCTCCTCGGGAAAACAGAGCTCCTCCTCAGAATCGCTGCCAAGATGGATGGCGTAGCAGGTCACTATAGGGATCTCTTCATTGGAGTCTTCCTCTAACTCCTCCAGAATTTCAGCCGCTTCTATAGGGAGGAACTCCTTCAATTGAATCAGAGTTCTTTCCTTCTGCTCATAGTCTTCGAGGGAATCGATATATTTTTGAATGGTCGATCTCCCTGCAGACTCTTTTTTGCGCCGAGCTGCACTTTTCTTCTTCTTGAGCTTTTTTTACTTTGAGCCTGATGGAGCCGCATTGCCAGCTGGAATGGTAGGCTTCTTCTGCCCTTCTCATTCCGTCCTAGGCTCTTTCCAAAGTAGCTTTATCATTTTCTTCATCTTATTAGATATGTGTGTACCCCACAGAGGCTGTGGTGAGTCTGTTTCATTTCCTAGGGCAGCGGGTTCGGCTGTCTGCTCCCAGAAGGCTTCAGCTTCTGTTTGTATAAAGTTGGTGGTTGCAACTTGATTGTTCACCAACACACTTTTGGACAGCTCGATCTCTCCAGTCTTGTACTGCTTCTCGACCCAGTCTGTGAAGATATAGCAATTCTCAATCGCATGGCTTACTACTCTATGGTACGGGCAATACAGGGAATTGTTGGTCATTTTTGCTTCGTGGGGTCTCTTCGACTCCGGCAATTGTAAACCATTGTTCAAGGCATCTTTGAATATCTTGCGGACCTTGTCCCTTCTGAAAGAGTAAACCTTGTTCTTTTTCTCCCCTAGGGAAAGCCCTTCTCCTCCCAGCAATGGCTTTCGAGGCCGGTTGGTTTTGGAATCGCCTGCCTTTCGCTTGTCTTCATTGTCGGACGCATTGAAGACATTGGTACTGCTGGAACTCCCGCTTCTACGGTTGTCGTCCCGCTTGCTTTTCCAAGTCTTGTCTCTCTGAGAGTCCGGGGTAGACTCTTGGTCCGAGCGTTCCAGCATTTGGACTTTCTTGGTTAGCTCTTGAAACGTCTTGAGGCCTGTTGTATACAAGAATACCATCCAATTGCTAAGGTTCCCAATGAGAAGGCCGACAGACTGGTCCTGCTCTAGCGGCGGTTCGCACTTGACTGTAAGATTACGCTATCGGGCGATAAAGTCAGTGTTGATTTCGTTCTTCCCCGGCTTGGTCCTCACAAGGTCAGCAATGGGATTTTATCACGGACACTCATGAACCTTTGCCAAAATAGAGACTCCATTTGGGCAAAGGTAATGACAGACCCGTCTCGTATACTCGCATACCAGTCAAAAGCGACACCGGTCAAGCTGTTGACAAACTGATGAAGAAGAAGCGCATCATTGCCCCCTGTATTTTCGCATGATGATTTAAAGTGGGTGACGTGCTGATTTGCATTTCCTGTCCCGTCAAATCTTCCGAACTTAAGAATGACGTAGCCGTTCGGGAACTCGATCAGATCGTACTGTGCGGGATATGGCCGCCCACTACTGCCAATTTCTTTCTGAGCTTCAGCTTCGGCCACCAATGTTTTAACCTTGTTGGTGACTAAATCCATTATTCGATCTTTTGTTAGCGGGATAGTGCTATCTGGGGCCAAGGCGTCCCCAGAAGCGGAATGTGGTCGGCTTTCGTGTGGCTCGACCAATCTTAGACCCAAAGGGATAGGCATCGGCCGCTTCGGATTGTCATCATCCGGCTCATGAGTAGCGACTTGTGCTTGGTTAGGAGGCGCTCGAGCAATTAGAGCCATAAGCTGCATCACAACGTTCGTTAGGTCGTCAATTTTCGAATAGAGCTTAGCCATCTCTTTATCTTTGCTCCTGAGCTATTTTTGAAGCTCTTGAAGCAGCTTTTGCTCCGCGGTCCTGGGGCGGAATGTCGGCTCTTCCTCGCTGTCTGAGCTTGACTCTACATAGACTGAGGGGTCTTTCTGCCTATTATCCTCATCGAGAGGGTTTTCATCATCCAGCGGAGGTGGCTGTTCTTGGGAAGCGACAACCATATTCAAGTCAGATTGGGATTGGGATGTGGTGGCCCCATCCTTTCTTTTACTGCGAAGGTTGTCGCTGGGGCGTCCACCCACCATATAGACCGTATGGATAATATATCCAGCCGTCTTTTTATTATCGGCGGCTGATTTCACGGATCGCTGTCTTGACCCTCCTGTTTCGGTAACGGGCAGTCGCCTGAAGGCAGCTGGCCTGGCCGGATTCTTGAATGGTGCTGACGCTTCCTTTTTGGTTGTACCTCGCTGTTTTCATGTGGCATAGAGCGCCTGGTAGACTCTTGAAGAGACAGTGTCATACTTTTTCTGTTGGGGCCGGGACACGTCTCTTTGTAGCAACGTTCGGACCGCTGTCTTCTTGATTCTGGCAGTCATGGCATTTTTCTGAACCCACTTCAGAGGTTCGAAGGAACTGTTGATTTTTACGGCCGAATCATCCGTCATCGCAGGATGACTCTGCTCTTGGAATCTCATAAGATTCCACATGGCTGGAGTCCTGGCCCTCTTGTTGGCTTGATACCTGAGCCGCTTCTGTCTCAGCCTTTCAGTTTTGAGCACTTGGCTGGTTACGGCTCTTCGAGAAGCCGACGTAGACCAGGCGATGGAGGGCTTTGGAGATACTCCTGATTTTGCATTTGTTGGAGTCATTGCCTGAGCTCGTCCGCAATGTTTGATGTCGCCCTTTGTACCGGAAGTCTTGCCCCCAGCTGGGGCACCAGAGAGTCATTCAGACACCGTCTTAAGTTTCGGTTGTGGTGCCTTAGCGATCACAACATTCAGTCTTTTGACCCTTGAGACCGGCTTGGCCATTTTTTTTTCTGGGATTTCCGCCAGATGAGCGCTTCCGGCAGGGTAGATGATGACGGAACCAAACTGGCGGGGCAGTTCCTCCTACTGTCGACTGAGGCTTGCGGGGAGAACCACACGAGCATTGATCTTGACCACGTACGAGATCGGGGTCACGTTGGAAGCTGAATTCATCTTGGGAGACATTGTTGTTGAAAGTTGATTGCTGTATAAAAGAAACATCACTTCAGTACAAACATCGGCATATATGTTAAATGAGTTCGGATGAACACTTGACCCGAGGTATGGGAGGAGAGAAAGGTCTCACCAGGCGTGCCAGAATCTGTAGAGTATTTTTGGTCACCCCATTGAGATAGGAATACGCGCGCGCTTGTCAGGCGCATTACAGATTCCCCCTGTCTAGGGTAGGCTGGGGTTTATTGATTGTGGGGATTCAAATCTCTGGTAGCCGCGAACTAAGCTGCCGTTAATTACCCCTCGTCTTTGTAGCGAGAGAATCTCCGATCGACGGGTCAAACAGGTCATGCGAACTCAATGTGCAGTGTTGTGTTCTGAAGGGGTTTTGGATATATTGGGGGCCCCGCAGAGTTTTTGCGGGGTGCAGAGCAGCGCCTCGTTAGAAATTTTTTCTAATGGGGGAGGTATTTTTAGTGTGGAGTACATGTAAAATGAGGGGAAAATGGCATCCAAAGGACGCGTGAGCGCCAGCGCCTCACGTGCCTAGGGCGCTGGCACTGGGCTCTTGGGCGCTTGGGTTAGCACTTGGCGCTTGGGCGCTGGCGCTTTGGGCGCGAGCGCCTCACGTACCCGGCACGTGGGCGCTCGGGCACTGGCGCTTTGGGCGCGAGCGCCTCACGTGCCCGGCACGTGGGCGCTCGGGCGCTAGCGCTTTGGGTGTTCGGGCGCTAGCGCTTCACGTGCCCGGCACGTGGGCGCTCGGGCACTAGCACTTTGGGTGCTAGCGCCTCACGTACCCGGCACGTGGGCGCTCGGGCGTCAGCGCTAACGCTTTGGGCGCTAGAGAAAGGAAGGGTTTTTTACCCCCAGAAATAGGAGTTAAACTCTAAAAGAGGATTTTGAATGGAGTTAAAACTCCAAAAGATCTGGATTAGGAGTTAAACTCCTTTGAGGATTTGGGTCTTAGAGTTGAACTACCTAAAAATCTTTAGAGGTTCTTCTCTCTTAAGCCTGGGATCTTCTCTTGAGTCTTAGATCTTTTCCAAAGTGGGATTTTCGAAGATGGGTCTCCTTTTTCTCCTCTTTGTTGGCCGGATCTTGGAGAACAAGAGGGGTGAGATTTTAAAAATCTCCCCATTTTGAGATCTAATGGAAGATCTGAGCTCCCCTTTGTCGGTTTTGTGGTGAAAAACTATTTAGTTTTAGAAAAGGAAGAGTAAAACTCTTGATTTAATTCAAAAGAAAGAAGAAGGTTTAGAACCCTGAGGAAGGAGAAGGAGGCACAGAACCCCAGAGTTTTAGAGAAATGAAAAAGTTGTCATAGATATTTTCATCATGTTTGCCTTTATACGCTACAAACTTTACATATAACCCCTTGGGCTTTACAAAATGGCATTTTGCCCATCCCATACCTCATGTGCTCATTTCTTTTGCACATAATCCATGGGCTTTACATAAATTTGGCTTTATGCCCAATTTTCTTACATTTATTCATAAAATAAAATAAAATAAATACATCAAAATTATTTATTACAAAATTTTTATTTTGACATGGAGGAGGCCGGCCGCTTCATGTTCAGGCTCGACTAGGGCATTGGCCTGCTTGATCTGGGCTTGGGCCCACTTGGCTTAGGGTTGACTTTGATTTTGACTTGGTCAACCGGGGTGTAAATTTTTACCCTAACAATTTTCATTTTAGTTATGCCATTGTTTAGGCATTGATTTCTATTCATGTATTTACATTTCCAGTTGTACCTGTAAAAGAATGTTTAATAAATAAAAATTGCTGTTCAATTACATTTATTGTCATCTTTCTTGTGTATATTTACTTTATATTGCTTAGATACGCTTAGCATGTTTACTTCATAGTAAGTAGCGGATCAGCTGCATCTCCTTCCTGTACACCGGGAAGCGGGGCGTGCCAATTTTCCGGAGACTGCCCGATTCGACATGGAGCAGCAATTCATCCACCTACAACAAGACTTCATGTGGAGCAAATTAGTGAATGAGTAAGATGCCGAGTTCACCATATTGAACAGGTAAGATATGTCTTAATATTCGATTTTCTTATATCACATACTACACAGCTAACACAAGACCGTAACAGGTTCGCGGTACACGTCATTCCGACTGCTGAAATCAGGGCCAGACGATTTTAGCAGGGGTTGGATCCGAAAATCCAAGCTGCCTTAGCTACAGGGGATTTCCCAACCCACGATCAGGCTCTGAAAGCTGCCCGCCGATATGAGGAAGTAGTGAAGAAGAAGGGCAGATCTCAATCTGCCGGTGTGAAGCGTCCTGCCACCCAGATGGCAGGAGGAGCCTCTTCAAGGCCACCTTTTGTACCCAGAAGACCGGGATTACCATTCAATCGGCCCAGTCCAGAATTTTGCACCTACTGCAGGAGGGATGGACACCTGGCGAAGGATTGCAGGCGTGCTAATCACCTCTGCTTAGTCTGCGGCTCAGCCATGATATTGGGTCTTGTCATCGTAGACTTTATCCAAATACTGCACCCTGACCAGCAATCACCTATCCTCAGCAGCCAGCTATTCAGACACCTGCACCACGTCTTGCTCTCCCTGCTCTACCTCCTCATGGACCGACTGCACCTCCTCCTCGTCAGTTCCACCAATCTTAAAAGAACTTACTACAAGGACAAAGGAACGAACAAAGGAATGCTCCTCCAGCAAGGAAGAATGTACCGATGCGACAGGATTTCACAATGACTGTGGAAGAAGCTGAAGCCACTGGCCAATTCATCACTGGTAACTCTTTTCTTTCAAGCTTTCTTTCAATCCTTATACATACCCATATATTTTTTTATACCTAAACCTATTCCACATAACTTAGGTACAATCTTAGTAGCATCACTTCCTGCACTAGCACTATTCAATACTGGAGCATCTCATTGCTTTATGTCGCAACGGTTCGTCAGAACGCATGCGATTCCAGTCAAACTGCTCGTATCTAGCTGGAATGTCAGTTCAGGGAATGTCGTTCTAAAGGAAACGATGGGATACGACCTATGTCTAGTGGTCGTCTGCAGCAGAGAATTCTATGCTGACTTCAAGGTGCTGGACATACCGAACTTCGATGTAGTTTTGGGTATGGATTGGCTCGGAACATTCTATGCTACCATTGACTGTCGTCAAAGGAGGGTAGTGTTCCAGATTCCAGAGCATTCGGCCTCTTATTTCAAAAGTGGAGACCGTACCCTGGAGCCAAGCACATACAAAGTAAAACCGAAGAAGGTAGTGATTGCAACTCATCAGGAAGAAGAAGACAAGCCAGAGGTAGTTTAAGAGTTCGACGACGTTTTTCCTGAAGACATATCAGGTTTGCCTCCCGACCGAGCTCTTGAATTCGGAATTGATTTAGTACATGGAGCACAACCGTTGATCAAAGCACCGTATTGATTAAGCCCTGAAGGTTTGAAGGAGATCCGAACTCAGTTGGACGAATTATTGAAGAAAGGATGCATTCATCCCAGCACTTCAAGTTGGGGATCTCCTGTTTTGCTGGTGAAAAAGAAGGAAGGTTCATACCGAATGTGCATTGATTATAGAGCTCTGAACGAAGTAACAATAAAGAACAAGTATCCACTTCCACGCATCGACGATCTATTCGATCAGCTAAGTGGGTCTTGCGTTTTCTCCAAGTTAGATCTTCGTTCCGGTTATTATCAGGTGAAGGTCAAAGAATCTGATATTCCTAAAACGGCATTCAGAACTCGTTTTGGACATTACAAATACCTCATGATGCCATTTGGAGTGACCAACGCACCGGCCATATTCATGAACCTAATGAATCAAGTTTTCCGAGAGTACCTAGACAGGTTTGTTGTCATTTTCATAGACGACATCCTGGTGTATTCTAAGAGTCGGAAAGGACATGCCGAGTACCTACGAATTGTCCTGGAGACTTTGCGACAGCATCAACTCTATGCCAAGTACACCAAGTGCGAGTTTTAGCTAGATCAAGTTGGATTTCTCGGACATATTGTATCAAGCGATGGAATCTCTGTAGACCCAGCTAAAGTAGCAGCAGTAAGCGAATGGCCGACACCGAAGTCAGTGAAGGACATTCGAAGTTTCTTGGGTTTAGCAAGATATTACAGAAGATTCATTGAAGGATTTTCGAAGATTGCAACACCCGTGACCAAGCTCACACGTAAAGATGAAAAATTCATGTGGTCAGAAGCATGCGAACAAGCTTTCGTAGAACTTAAGTCAAGATTGACATCAGCGCCAATTCTCGTCATACCGGACCAATTGAAGGTTTCGTAGTGCATTGCGATGCATTCGGTAAGGGATTAAGATGTGTTCTACATCAGCACGGTAAAGTAATAGCTTATGAATCAAGACAGCTGAAGATTCATGAGCGCAACTACCCGAAGCATGATCTGGAGTTGGCAGCCGTCATCTTTGCTCTTAAGATTTGGCGCCATTATCTTCTTGGAGAACGGATAGATATATACACAGATCACAAAAGTCTGAAGTATGTGTTTGTTTCCCCCAATCAGAGAGCAAAGCTCTATTCAAAATTTGAAATTTGAAATGAGGCAGTGCCTCATAAGAGCGCCAGCGCTATGTGTCAAAGACTCTAAGGCAGTGCCCACGTGCAAAGCACGAGAGCGCTAGCGCCAAGAGCGCCAGAGTCAAAGACTCTGAGGCAACGCCCATGTGCAAAGCACGAAAGCGCTAGCGCTAGAGTCAAAGACTCTGAGGCATCGCCCACGTGCAAAGCACGAGAGCGCTAGCGTCAAGAGCGCCAGCGCTAAAGACTCTGAAGCAGCATTCACATACAAAGCACGAGAGCGCCAAGAGCTAGAACTAAATGTTTTCCACCATTGGATCAAAGATCCAACTGAGATGAATAAATCATCAAATTACAGAATTCAATTCTGTTGAAGAAATACTCCTCAAATCTTTCCAAACAAGAAAGATTGTACTCTATAAATCAGAGCACCGTTGGATCAAAGATCCAATGGTGATTAAAAATCACCAAGATACAGAATAAGTTCTGTATGGGAAAATACTTTCCCAATCTTGTTAATAACAAGAAAACTATCTTCTGTAAAACAGAAGCCCTTGGATCAAAAATCCAACGGTGGGAAACATTCCCCAAATCAATCATAAATCTCTCAATGAGAGATTTTCTTAACTGATTCAACAAATCAGCCTCCCCTATATAAAGGACCCAAGACTTCAAGTTTTGGACAGAAGAACCCCCCATAAACTTCAAGTTCTTAAAAAAGAAAAAGAGAAGGGTAAGCTCTAAGAAGAAGAAATTTTCTTCAAGGTAAATAAAAAGAAGAGATATCATAACATCCCCTCCATATTTGAGAGTTCAGCTCTCACATCAGAAGAGCTTAGTTCTTTTTATCTATAAGAACAAGTCTTTCACAAAAAACAGAAGAGATCAAAGCATCTCCTCACAAAAAGAAGAACTCAGTTCTTAGATCCATGAGACAAAGTCTATTATAAACCGAGAATTTAATTCTCAGAGTATAAAACAAATCAGAGCTGCCAAAGAAGCGCCTTAGCGCTCCAATTTAAAAGAAGCGCTTTAGCGCTCCAAGTCTGGCGCTCAATGCCAAGCGCACTACGTGCTCCTCACGTGGACGCTATTTTATAAGAAACTCCTTAGCGCTCCAAGTCTGACGCTCAGCGCCAAGCGCGCCACATGCTCCTTACGTGGGCGCTATTATAAAGGAAGCGCTTTAGCGCTCCAAATCTGGCGCTCAGCGCCAAGCGCGTCACGTGCTCCTCACATAGGCGCTATTTTATTAGAAGCACCTTAGCGCTCCAACTTAAAAGAAGTGCTTTAGTGCTCCAAGTCTGGTGCTCAACGCCAAGCGCGCCACGTGCTCCTCACGTGGGCGCTATTTTATAAGAAACGCCTTAGCGCTCCAAGTTTGGCGCTCAGCACCAAGCGCGCCACGTGCTCCTCACGTGGGCACAATTCTAAAGGAAGCACTTTAGCGCTCCAGCGCTCCAAATGTGGCGCTCAGCGCCAAGCGCTCCACGTGCTTCCCACATGGGCGCTATTTCAGAAGAAGCGCCTTAGCGCTCCAAGTCTGGCACTCAGCGTCAAGCGCTCTGTACGTAAAGCGCTTTGTGCCATAAAGAGTGTTCAACACTCAACAAAAAACAAAAGGAAAGTGGGTGTCAGTACCCCAATAAATGTTTAGCAGTATGTGCACAGTGAAAGGACTATGTCCTAACAAGTGTTTAACACTTTATAAAAAAAAGAAGAGAAATGACAGAGACTCAGTGGGCTCAGCCTAAGTTGGCCAAACTCATAATCAACTAAGCCCTTACGCTCTTTATTGGACTCAGTCCCAAACAAAATTATCAAATGTTTGATGAACATTCACTGGTTTAAGGGTACATCTGTTGGATATATGTATGCCCTAGAGGCCATTATATGATAGTGGATGTATCTATACATGTATATATATTCAGTATGCATTCTTGCTCGACATGATAGTATGCTATCTGGTTCTTCTTTATCTGATATGTTGATTTGATCATGTTTTTATTCATTCATACATGCTGATAAAGCCCGGAGGATATCGGCTTGACTACTCTGATTATGATGGAGATCATACTAGTGGGACATATGTAGTCTATAAGCATATCCTGGAAAGTCCCTAGTCGTAAGTATATCGAGACGGGGCATTGATATACCAGAGTAGACTAGTGTACATGATACTAGACCCATACGATGGGCGATGGATGTTCCCACATTCATCGATGTTTGACATCAAGATCATATACGGGTGCTCAGTGGTGACTGGGTACACTGGACGGACTCACCGAGAACTCCTATATAGAATTATATCTATCGTCGGATAGCAGTTCTCAGGTGACACTGGTACAGGTTAGTCTGTAGACCCGAGATCGTCATAGAGTCTTGTGTGCTCTCCCACTGTACTTTGATTGCCACCCTACCACGGCTCTACTGAGTCGTGCAAACAGGTGGCCGTTGGGTACAATCCTGAGACACACGAAGGCAATGAGCGATAGGAGGGGTTTCGTCTCTCCCGGTATTGGGAGTTGATACTGTGTTGTGCCCGACTGGTTATATCAGTAAGTCCCTAGCCAGGGCTGCTGAGATTTGCTGATAAGTGTTATCAGTAGTTTCTCGATCTGTTATAGACCATTCACCGGCACGACTTATTGAGTTATTAGGGTCGACGTGACCATCCCTAGGCTCGATATGCAGCATATCTGACGAAGAGACCGGACTGTACGGTAGTGTTGCCGGTTGGCTCGACGGGAGTTGTAGCAGGTTCGCTTGTTTTCTTCTGATAGCTCAATACCCGGGTGGCCGTTACGTTTAGCTGACCGCTTGCGGCTTGGGGGTGCTTAATATGATCATCACCCTCTGCCGGCGTATTGACGAGTCTTAGAGTCCCACACAGGAGTTACCTAGTCCAGGCGAAACGTTGTGGTGCGCGTATGCGATATGCGCATGGACCCGATTAAAATGCGCGTATATGATACCGTACGTTGATCGGGCGGTTTGCTTTTGGTAGGGTCATATGTGATATGGCCGGATTGATAAATCAAGTGTTGATTTATCATTTAACCATTAGTTTTCTCACTTAAAACTTTTTTCCTTGTATGTGATGGGTGTATGCATGCATGTATGTTTTTCTTTCTATCTTACTAGTTTCATGCACATATGGATGTGCATACATACATACATACATACATACACCATCTATCATGGTTGTTTACACATGGAAATGGTGGCAATATAAGACTCACACCATGGATAAATGGATGGATTATTATTTGATTTTATGTTTAAAACAAAATAGAAAAGGAAAGGATAATTCTTGAGTTGCTTCTACATTCTTCTTTAACCTAACCATTCTCACCTACCCTTAACCTTGGATTAAACTTTCCTTATATGTTTTAAACCCTAATTAAATAATAACTCAAAGATTTAACCATGGTTTGAAGTGAGAAGAAATAAAATATATATAGATATATTTCATTTCTTTTCATGGGAGTTATCATTTTTTCTACTCTTGTTAAAAACAAAAGCCATCATCTTCCTCCTCCTTCTTCCTTTTGCTCTCTAGTTTTTTCTAGTGAGTAAAATACACATCAAGAAAGGTTTTTGAAGTGAGAATCATAACCACAACATCATTCTACACAAGTTTAGCCAACTTGTTTAGAGTGTTCTCTTCGTTTCTCATCTTGATAATCGAAGTTGCGAGCTTGGACGAGGAACTCTGGGTGGATCGTCGTGGACGCGAGAAGACTTCAAGAGGACCTTCTTATAACACCCAAGAGGCTAAAGAGTCTAGCGAAAGAGAGCTACAATGGTTGTAGTCTCGAAATCCTAGTTTTTATTGGCTTTAAGTTTTGAAACCCTAATTTTCTAGGATCGATTCCTTTGTATGCTTGCTTAGCACCATAAAAATTTAAACTTTGTGACATGTGATGCTTCCAAACTCTACATAGAGTGCTAGGCAAACCTTTCATTGGTATCAGAGCCGACCAAGAACATTAGGCGACGCTTTTACGAAGTTAAAACTCCGATCGAATCGAAAAATACGGATTTTTGAGTGCTCTCTGGACTTTTTTTAAAAACTGCTGTTTTTCAGAATTAAAAATATGTAAAAAATCCAGCAGGAAAATATAAGAATTACGGTATAAAAATTTTGCTATGAACAGTGAATCTTGCCGCGGAAACGCGGCCTAAGCTTGCTTAGGCCGCGGCTCCGCGGCCGTACTTAGCAATCAATGCATCATATTTATACAGTAATGCTTCATTCTGCTTGTATATTTTTTAGGGTATTTTTAATCTGAATTTAGTGCTGAAAATTCTGGAGATGTTTTTTCACTTGACGATTCAATCGGAATTTGGATTTCGTGATTTTTCCGGATAAATTAGAAAGTATTGAAGTGTTTGAACGAGTATCATTTGCTCACTTTTCACGGGGTTTAATTACTTTGGAGATACGTGCAAGTCTTTTTGTGGTGGACCCTCCAGAAGACAACAAACCTTAACTCGATTATGTGACCGTCTTGAACTTCCCTTTGAACCTTAGGGTTTGGGGCAGTACGGCGTGCCACATGTGAGGCGTTGGCTTGACCCTTCTACGGCTGGACCGCTACTACTGTGTCACACTCCGGATTTTTGAACCCTGCTCAAGTGTTAAGCTTTAGTGAATATTGGGTACTTGATCGTTCGTTCGAAAACATTAATACTGTCTGTTTATCTGGAATGTGATACAATATGTGGAATTCATATAGTTTAGGCATGAAATACGAAATATGTGATATTTCTCATTTATGATGTCTAAAGAGAATATGGATTCCAAATATTGTAGTTTTACAGTTTCTTTTCTGTGACCGTAAGTGTAGTATGTTCGATATCACCGGTTTCGTTGCTATACATCAACGACAATTGGGGTATGCATACTTACTTACGTTGATGATATGAGATATTATGTGTTGCTGAGATATGATGTGCAGGATTGTCGCGATTGAATAGCCGGTTTTTTTTTATGTGAGATGGGAGTTTTTTTTCATTCATGTAAATTCGAATGTAATGTAATATTCTTTTATTTGGGGCACTTCCGGGTTGAGGTTGTGTCACCAGTGTTGTATATTATTTACTTTTCCGCATTAGGATGGACCCAAGGAGGGGAGCACAGGTGACCGGGTTCTGGGGTTCAGTGGGAGGCCATCTCGAGGAGTCGAGACCGGGTCTCCTAAACTCTAGAATTGGTAGGGTCACTTGCCGCTCTCGTAGGGGTCCAGGGTGTGGGCTTGGCTATTCATCGCGACTGTGGAATCCGTATTTTCTATTCTGGCTAAATACTAAATACGGACGTCCTAGTATATCCCACTTTATATCTATATTTTTGCTGCCTGTGTTCTGTGATATCTGAGACGAATGACATATTATATATATGATATATAGTAGACGTTGCTTATGTTTTACACCCGCGCTAGTCCCGTCCCGGTATGCCGTTAGTTAAGTAACCTAACGGTGCACAACGGAACATTGCGGCGAATGCGGATGGCATAAGCGTACGTGTTATTTTCGTTTCTTTTCTGTGATTGGCTTAAGGACTTAAATGATGGGATTACATTAATGTGATTAATGTAAAGAAAATAAACCTAAAAAGATGTTGTAGAATCGGATTTGAAAACCACTCGGCTATTTATGAAAAAGCTATATTTCAAAACTGCGGAGCTTAAGCCACTCCTTTTGAAAACCATTTGATTCTACAACGATATCAAGTTCAAAGCGTTAAAGATTTTATTAAAAATCATCCGCAACCCTCCGTCATTTTAGGAAGTAGAGTACTTAGTATTCGTGCTACGTTTGTTGACTATAGTTAAAGCGTAGTGTACGGTAACTAAGTGATATTTTCCTACATTGCATATGATGCAGATTAATTAGGACATTCTTATGACTTTGTTGACCATAGTTAAGGGTCATATGAGTGGGTCTAATTAATCAAGAAATGACGGATAGAACTTGACTGGTACTTATGATTTGTTGACCTTAGTTAAGGTCATAAGTACTTGGGGTAAAAACAACATCGGGAATTTCAATAGTTGAAATTTGCAATGAGATTGCATACCTTCCATGTGATGGTTGGATCCCGATCCCACTGTGGGCAATAGTTGCTCCTAGGAGAGTTTTACAGTTTACAATTAGCTAACTCATTAGGTGTCTAGAAAGGTGTTAACGGGGCTCCGCCTATGGGAAAACGAGGTTTACTCTAATTAGGTCCGTGCGAAAGCACGGGGAACCTCCCTCAAGTACCGACACTGGCCTGGCTGAACGGTTAGCGAAGTTGTAGACTGTAATTAATCCTGGCTAGTTTTTCTTTTTAAGGTTTGAAAGAAAAACTCGATAAAAGCAGTGGGAAACATCGATTAGACAAGATAATAACCAATCTGATCTATGCAAGAGGTTTCGCTGAGTGTATTCTTTTTTCTCTATTAATGGCAGATACCCATGACTGGACTCAAGCTTCTACTAGATAAAAACAAACTGAATGGGACCAACTATAAAGACTGGCTGAGGAATCTGAAAATCGCCTTGACTTATGATAAAGTATCATATGTCCTCACGGCTTCAGCCCCACCAGTCCCGGGTCCAAAATCCTCAGTTGCGGACATTGAAGTCCGCAAGACATGGGACGCTGACTGTGCCACGGAAAAATGCCCCGCGCTTGCATCGATGGATAACACACATCAAAAGCAGCACGAGGATATGGACATTTACGGTATATTGCTCCATACAAAGGAGTTGTATGGAGAGCAATCCCGTGTATTACGATACGAAGCATCAAAGAAATTGTTTCAGATGCGAATGGCCCCTGGCACACCAGTAGGAGACCATGTTCTGAAGATGATAGCTCTTATAGAAGAGCTTGAGGACCTTGGATGGACGATGGACAATGAACAATATATAGATATTATTCTGCAGTCCCTTCCCTCCACCTTTGCTCAGTTCATAGTGAACTTCAACATGCATGGCATGGAGAAGGAACTCCCTGAACTCCTTAACATATTAAGGAGTGCAGAGAGCACTATGAAGTCAGCAAGAACTCCCGTTATGACTTGGACAATCTTCTTCTTCTCGCCCGAAAGCTAAGGCCAAAGGAAAGAAAAAGAAGAAGCCCACCAATCCTAAAGGTGGAGTTAAAAAGGTGAAGGGAAAGGAAAAGTCCAAGGCTGGAGACTCGGGGAAGGGCGAATGTTTTCATTGCCACAAGACAGGACATTGGAAGCGCAACTGCACGGAGTACTTAAGTCTCAAGAAGAAGCATGGTGATGCTTCTGCTTCAGGTGCGTTTGTGACAGAAAACTGTTTTTCAATAAACTCTGCTTCCTGGGTATTGGATACCGGTTCAGGTTCTCATATTTGCAATTCTATGCAGGGGCTGAGAAATAGCAAGGTTTTGAAGACGGGTGACCATACTCTCCGCGTTGGAAATGGTTCCAATGTACATACAGTCGCAGTGGGAGAGTATCACTTGGGGTTGCCATTTGGATGTATTTTGGTTTTGAATCCATGTTATTTTGTACCAAGTATGGTATGTAATATAATATCCGTTTCTTTGTTGGACAATGAAGGATATAATTTTGTATTGCAGAACAATGTTATGAACATTCACCTGAATCAAATGTTGGTTGGGTATGGTATGCTTAATAACGGAATATATGTCCTAAATCAACACACAGTTTTCAGTATACAACACACTAATAAAAGAAAACTTTCAGAATTAAATGAAGTTTTTCTTTGGCACTGTAGACTTGGTCATATTAACGAAACAAGACTAAACAAGTAACACAAAGATGGATATTTAAACTCTTTTGAATATAAATCTTATGCGACTTGCCAGTCTTGTATCAAGGGTAAAATGACCAAAACTCTGTTTACCGGACACGGAGAAAGAGCTACTCAGCTCCTACGCCTCATACATAGTGATGTATGTGGGCCAATGTCTATACAGGCTAGAGGCGGTTTTTCATACTTCATTACATTCACTGACGATTTCTCAAGATTCGGTCATATATTTTTATTAAAGCACAAGTCCGAAGCTTTCGAGAAATTCATTGAATATAAACAAGAAGTAGAAAAACAAACCGGCTTGAGTATCAAGATGCTTCGATCAGATCGAGGTGGTGAGTATCTCAGTACAGAATTTGCAAACTTTCTAAAAGAGAATGGGATTCTCTCTCAGCTCACTCCTCCTTACACACCACAGCACAACGGTATGTCAGAACGACGGAATAGGACCCTATTAGATATGGTCCGGTCTATGATGAGTGACGCTGAGTTACCAGTCTCGTTTTGGGGGCGTGCATTGGAGACTGCAGCGTTTCTGCTAAACAGGGTTCTAACCAAAACCGTGTCTACCACGCCATATGAGATATGGCATTGGAAGAGACCATCTCTTAAGAGAATTAAGATTTGGGGTTGCCCGGCCTATGTTAAAAAGCAGAATCCGGACAAACTCGAGACACGATCAGTCATATGTAACTTTATGGGATATCCAAAGAATTCTTATGGATATCTGTTCTACCACAAAGAGGAACAAAAAGTGTTTGTTTCTCAGTATGCCACATTCTTGGAAACAGAGTTTTTCACAGATAAAGATGATGGCAAGGTGGTGGATCTAGAAGAGGTTCTGGAGACACAAACTACAAATGACGATTTGGTTGAACCGGCTGTTACAACAGAAACTGAAGAACCTCGGCCACTCCGTAGGTCTGGTAGGACTTCTCGCCCACCGGAGAGGGACTACGGTTTCCTCATTGATGGTGACAGAGAAGACAGTATCATGGATGATGATGATCCTACCAGTTTTCAGCAAGCTATCACGAGTAGAGACTCTGTGAAGTGGCTGGATGCCATGAGATCCGAAATGGAGTCTATGTACACCAACAAAGTATGGACTTTGGACGTTGTACCCCCTGGGGTAAAACCTGTGGGGTGCAAATGGATCTTTAAAAGAAAGAT
Source organism: Agapanthus africanus (assembly GCA_030015575.1). Lineage (NCBI taxonomy): Eukaryota > Viridiplantae > Streptophyta > Magnoliopsida > Asparagales > Amaryllidaceae > Agapanthus > Agapanthus africanus. The sequence continues at coordinate 763,369,265 of CM057337.1, forward strand.
TGGTGCAGATGGGCAGGTGGAGACCTATAAGGCAAGACTTGTGGCAAAGGGTTTTCGTCAAAGACCAGGTTTGGACTATGATGAGACTTTTTCTCCCATAGCCATGCTTAAATCCATTCGGATCCTACTTGCTGTTACTGCTCACTATGACTATGAAATCTGGCAGATGGACGTTAAAACTGCATTTCTAAATGGAAATTTAGAAGAATGCGTTTATATGGATCAGCCAGAGGGCTTCATTGACAGTGGGAGCAGTGGGAAAGCATGTAAATTGCTTAAATCCATATATGGGTTAAAGCAGGCATCACGGAGTTGGAACATGTGTTTCGATGATGTCATCAAAGAGTTTGATTTCATCAAAAATCCAGATGAACCTTGTGTTTATAAGAAGGCTGTAGGGAGAGCTGTCACATTCCTCGTATTGTACGTGGACGACATTCTTCTGATAGGAAATGATATACCTATGCTACAGTCGGTCAAATCTTTCTTATCACCGAGGTTCTCCATGAAGGACCTGGGTGATGCCACATACATTCTGGGCATAAGGATCTATAGGGATAGATCCAAAAGGTTATTAGGATTGTCCCAAACCAGGTACATTGACACCATCCTAAAATGGTTTAGTATGGAAGACTCCAAGCGGGGTGCCTTACCCGCTTGCCATGGGGTCACTCTCTCCAAGGACTCTTGTCCAAAGACCGATGAAGAGAGAGCTCGCATGAGTGTTATACCCTATGCTTCGGCAGTAGGATCTATAATGTATGCGATGTTATGTACACGCCCAGATGTACCTTATGCACTTAGTGTTGTAAGCAGGTATCAATCTAACCCAGGGGAGAATCACTGGATAGCTGTGAAGAACATTCTTAAGTACTTGCGAAGGACTAAAGAATTGTTCTTGGTGTATGGTAATGGAAATCTCCTAATGGAGGCCTTTACCGATTCGAGCTTCCAGAGCGATAAGGACGACAGCAAATCTATCTCTGGGTTTGTATTTACCCTCAATGGAGGGGCGGTGAGTTGGAAGAGTTCCAAACAAGATACCGTTGCAGACTCTACGATGGAAGCTGAGTACATTGCTGCAAATGATGCTGCCAAGGAAGCCGTCTGGATGAAGAAGTTCGTTTCGGAGCTAGGAGTAGTTCCAACCATTATTGATCCAATACCTTTGTATTGTGATAATAATGGGGCTATGGCGTTATCCAAGGAGCCCAGATCCCATCAGCGGTCCAGACACATCCTGAGGCGTTTTCATTTGTTCCGGGAGATTGTAGATCGCCGCGAGATCGAGATTAGGAGAGTAGACACAAAGAATAACACCGTGGATCCATTCACCAAGGCCCTCCATCAGCCGCAGCATGAGCGACTTTTTGAGATGTTGGGTATGAGATACGCCAATAACTGGCCTTAGTGCAAGTGGGAGATTGTTGGATATATGTATGCCCTAGAGGCCATTATATGATAGTGGATGTATCTATACATGTATATATATTCAGTATGCATTCTTGCTCGACATGATAGTATGCTATCTGGTTCTTCTTTATCTGACATGTTGATTTGATCATGCTTTTATTCATTCATACATGCTGATAAAGCCCTGAGGATATCTGCTTGACTACTTTGATTATGATGGAGATCATACTAGTGGGACATCTGTAGTCTATAAGCGTATCCTGGAAAGTCCCTAGTCGTAGGTATATCGAGACGGGGCATTGATATACCAGAGTAGACTAGCGTACATGATACTAGACCCATACGATGGGCGATGGATGTTCCCACATTCATCGATGTTTGACATCAAGATCATATACGGGTGCTCAGTGGTGACTGGGTACACTGGACGGACTCACCGAGAACTCCTATATGGAATTATATCTATCGTCGGATAGCAGTTCTCAGGTGACACTGGTACAGGTTAGTCTGTAGACCCGAGATCGTCATAGAGTCTTGTGTGCTCTCCCACTGTACTTTGATTGCCACCCTACCACGGCTCTACTGAGTCGTGCAAACAGGTGGCCGTTGGGTACAGTCCCGAGATACACGAAGGCAATGAGCGATAGGAGGGGTTTCGTCTCTCCCGGCATTAGGAGTTGATGCTGTACTGTGCCCGACTGGTTATATCAGTAAGTCCCTGGCCAGGGCTGCTGAGATTTGCTGATAAGTGTTATCAGTAGTTTCTCGATCTGTTATAGACCATTCACCGGCATGACTTATTGAGTTATTAGGGTCGACGTGACCATCCCTAGGATCGATATGCAGCATATCTGACGAAGAGACCGGACTGTACGGTAGTGTTGCCGGTTGGCTCGATGGGAGTTGTAGCAGGTTCGCTTGTTTTCTTCTGATAGCTCAATACCCGGGTGGCCGTTACGTTTAGCTGACCGCTTGCGGCTTGGGGGTGCTTGATATGATCATCACCCTCTGCAGGCGTATTGACGAGTCTTAGAGTCCCACACAGGAGTTACCTAGTCCAAGCGAAACGTTGTGGTGCGCGTATGCGATATGCGCATGGACCCGATTAAAATGCGCGTATATGATACCGTACATTGATCGGGCGGCTTGCTTTTGGTAGGTGTTGGAGATAATGCCCTCAGAGTCAATTATTGGATCACAGGCACGTGATTGTGATGATTGAGGGAGGACCTATCCCGGTAAGACAGTCTTACTCGAGATGATAGTATGCTATCTGGTTTACCTTTATCATCGTGTACTGCTTTAGGTGACCTGACAGGTCGCTATTGCACGTTGATAGAGCCCCTAGGATTCTTGCTTGACTGCCAGCAGTATAAGGGCGATCATATAAGTGAGAGCTGGAGTATACAAGCACATCCTTAAAAGGTCCCTAGTCGTGGGAGTTTCGAGACAGGGCATCGATTCTCCAGAGTAGACTAGTGTATACAGTCGAGACCCCGACGAGGGGCGGTGGCCGGTCTCACAAGCCACTGGTGTCAGTTGGTTCACCTAAGATGTATACAGGTGCTCATTGGGTTATGAGTACACCGGACAGGACTCGCCGGGAACATGTTAGTCGGTCTTATACCTGACGTCAGATAGCAGTTCCCAGGTGACATGTGTACAGGTTATTTCATCGACCTGGGGATCGTCATTTGTCTCGTGTGAGTTCCCACTGTACTTTGATTACTACCCTACCACGGCTTAAAGGAGTCATGCAAACAGGTTTTAGTTGGGTACAGTCCCGAGCCACATGGAGGCAGTGAGCGGATCTTCGGGGGTTCGTCTCTCCCGGTATTGGGGGTGAGGTTGCGCTGTGTCTAGGAGAGCCATTACACGAAGTCCTTGGCCAAGGCAGGAGATTTACTGGTAGGTATTCCAGTAGTATCTCAGGGTGTTCTGGGCTACACTCCGACACGACTTGTACCGCTTTTGGGGGTCTGACTTTTACCCACCCCCTAGGCCCGACATGCGATGCTCATAGACGAACGGACCGGACTGTACGGATATTGTCACTGACAGGCTTAGCAGGGTGTCAGGATGAGCTCGCTCATCGACGTCCCTTTTGGTCAATAGTTGGTGGCCCGTTACGTATTGGCTTATACCTCTGACGTGCTAGTGGTTAAATCCACAGCCATAGTATTGACGAGTCTTTAGAGTCCACCACACATTCAGTTACTCAGCTTTCGGGCGAAACGCAGTAGAGGCCGTATGGAGATATGGCAGGGTCCGATCAGATACGTGCGGTATTGCACGGATCAGGATCGGACGGTTTGTACTAGAGGCCGTATGGATATATGGCAGGGTTCGATCTGATACGTGCGGTATTGCACGGATCAGGATCGGACGAACATTACTAGCCGGCTTTGGTTTAAGCCGGATCCTAGTTTAGTACAGTGTAGATTTTGTCTCTTTGCATTTGTATCCGGACGGAATGCAGATGCGGGTGTGTATGCACAGTATCGGGGTTTTCCTGTAATTTATTACGGGACCAGTTTTCTGGAGTTGCCAGTTTGCATTCCGTTCCGGCCGGTTTTCCTTTGTTCTTTCCCGGCCGGACTTTTCCGATGGAGGGGGTTATTTGCAAGTTTGCAAATAACACATAGTGGAGGGGTTTCTTGCAAATGCTTTGATTATGATGGCATCTTTTACTTTTCCACCATCACCGCATTAATTGTGATTTGAATGGGTATGGGTTGATTAAGGTGTTGATGTGAGGTTTTGCTTTGGATGTGGTCACCTCTTCTCTTCTCCTACCATCACCTCCCTTCATGCTACACTTTCTTTCCACCACCATTCTTATTTGGATGAGGCCGGCCACTTTTTAAGGAGAGGGAGAAAAATATGAGAGAGTTTCATTTTTGAGCTTGTGGCATTCTTGATCTCATTTGATGCTAGAAAAATGCAAGCACCATTTTTCTTATCTTGATTCCTCCATCTATCAAATGGCAACATCCACTACCCCAATATGAGACATGAGTCCTACACATATTCTAGAGCATATCTTGGGCATGTCGACTTGCCAGCTTCATGCCCGAGTTGCCTCGGTATAGAGGTGGGAGCCCGAAAAAGATGCAGGCGATGTAGTGCCCTTCCGGCAAGGAGGCGACGACCGGAGTTTCCGCAGGAGATCGGGACGACGACGAGAAGACCGGAGGACTCGGATCACTCGGTATATCTCTAACCCGTCTTGTTGTTAGCTAGATCTAGTTTAATGGCCCGATCCGGGGTTTAGTGCGCGGTGGTGCCGGTTTGCTAAGTTCGCAAAATTAAAGTTTATCACCGTTTCCGCATTTGGCCGTCGGATTGACGACCGGGGCGCCGCCGTGCACCTCCAGTGGTATCAGAGCCTCGCCATTAACCTTGTCTAGCTTCGTTTGATGTGTTTTGCATTTCCGATCGACCAAAATTCCAAAACTTGCATTTTTGTTCACATCAGTTTTCTGTTGAAATTTTTTTGGTCTCGAAAATTTTTTCAGGTTGTAGAAAACTAATGTACTGGAAATTCTAAGACTACTGGAAAAATTCGACACAGTCAGTCGATCACTCAAGCGCGGAACCGCGGCCAAACCCCCCCTTGGGCCGCGGTTCCGCCGCACATTGGTGTCCTCACTGTGTCCAATTTCTCCAGTGGGCTTCTGGGCTGATTTTAGGGGTTTTGGAATATTAATATTGGGCCCAGATTTTCTGTGAGTGCTACAGTATTGCTTTGGGGCCCACTTGTTAATTTTTGATCGATCGGATATTTTAAACACATTATTTCACAGTATTTACATTATATCTGCGACCGTGAATGTCACTCGATCGGTAAATCCGGTCTAACTGCTATAGCCCGGTTAGACGGATTTGCGAACGTGACTTTCACGTTGATGTTCTGTGTTTTACTGTGATGTTGCGGATCGGTCGTGGGGGATAGCCTGGATGCAATACTAGTACAGTTTGGTTGTATTATGTACATTTGATGTTGCGGGGCGAGAGTCCGACATGTGGATTGCCGTCACTGCCTGTTTGTATTATTCTTTTGGGGCACGACCTGGTTGCGGTCGATGTACCCGTTGTATGTATATTTTACTTTCTGTACTAGGATTGCCCCGCGGAGGGGTGCACGGATAGCCGGGTTCAAGAGGGCAACAAGCCCGCATCTCATGGCATTGAGACGGAGGGGGCTTTACTCTAGGATTGGCGGGCTATTCGCCGCACTCGTAGGGGGTACAGGTTGACCCAGGATGGGTGCCCAAGTTACCGGATTCCGTGAAGTGCTGGGTGGTCCGTTCACGGTGCTGAAAGGGGCTACCTCGCTTCAGGTTTTGGCGGGTGACTTACCGTGCCCGTAGGGGTCTAGGATTTCATTGCACAGGCTATCCACACGACCAGGGGAACGTCGGGTTTCAGTAGTGGCTCTGTGAAACCCGGAGATCCCAGATATCTGTATTGTTCTGTGATGCTGTACATTTCTGTGATGTTGCATTTTATTCACGCCTTGAGCGAAATATAATATATTGGTATATGTATTAGTAGATGTTGTATATGTTTTTCATCCGCGCTAGTCCAGTCCCCGCTCTGCCGTTAGTTAGCTAACCTAACGGGTGATGACGGGGCCCAGTGGCGAATGCGGATGGCATATACGTACGTCAGTATATTTTCGTTCTTTGTGGTGTGATCATTTGATGGGACTGCGTTGATTCGGATCAATGCAAGTTAAAACAAACCTATTCTGATGTTGTTGGAACACTTTTCAAAAAACTGTTATTGCAAGGACGTTCACTTTTGTTTTGCATCGTGTTATTCATTTGGAATATCCTGCTCCTCAGTCGACGAGGCAAGGGCCGAGATCCCTTCACCGGGAGTGACCCCTTGGACAGAAGTTTGCGTCAGGGCATTAACTTCACTATAGCCGATTACTTTTGCTTTGCATCGTGGTATTCAGTTGGAATATCCTGCACCACATTCTACGGGGAAAGAGCCGAGATCCCTTCACCGGGAGTGACCTCTTTAGCAAAGGTTTTCGTCACTATATTTTTATAAAAGGCTATGCAGTTCCTTCAACGATATCAAGTTCATTACGCTAAAGGTTTTTCGCCAAAAACCAGCCGTAGCCCTCCGTCATTTCTTACAAGTATTACTTAGTATTCGTGCTGCGTTTGTTGACTGTGTCAAGGCGTAGTGTGCGGTAGCTAAGTAGTGTTTGTTTGTAGCATATTAATGGGATTGGTTAGGACAGTCCTGCGGCCTTGTTGACTGTGTCAAGGGCTCGTACGGGTGGGTTTAATGCAATCCAGAATAATGACGGGTTGAACTTGACTAGGACTCTTTGATTTGTTGACTGTGTCAAGGTCACTTGGGTCCTAGGGGTAAAAACCTACATCGGGAGTTTCAAAAGAACTGAAACTTGCCAGATATGCGCATACCTTCTGGAGTATGGCGACTTGAGTGGATTCCGTCAAGTTATCATGCGATGATAGTTGGATCCCGATTCCCACTGATGAGTTAGTTTACTCCTCGGGTGACCCCGACTAATTCTTCTTTCAGGTTTGGAGGAGAATTTGAGGTACAGTGGGAGGTTTCCTGATTAGATAAATTGGTAACCATTCTGATCTAGGTTAGAGTGCACGCTGAGTGTTTCTTTTCTCTCTCTCTCTGGCAGCGACCATTGACCCGACCCTAGACTATGACTCAGAGACCAAGTTAACCGAACCTTCTTTACACTGGCTTTTGGATTGTCAGAGTTGCAGACCTCATTGCCACTCCTACTTTTACCCTTTTCTCTGGGACACCCCGTATTACTACGAACGTCCACTTCCATTGGACAAAACCATCGTATGGTTAGATACGAACTAGAAGGAATTCGAGGATGGTTTCCGGTTCTGGAGAAAAAGGATAGGATTATTCAGTTGTCTTTTCCCTTTTACCTTCTCTCAAGTTGTGAGTACTCCTTGGTTTAGGAGATAGTACACCTATTATGCAAATTGGATAGTCTTCTTCCAAACCTTAGGCTGGTGCCGACCGGTAGGGAATGAAGAAAACCAATTAGCCTAAACGGTGTGCAGAAGGTATTAAGATTAAGACAAAATAAAGGGATTAGTAAGAGGGCAAAGTAAATTGCGACTGATATTCACGACCAAACCAAGTATTTCTTCGCCAATCCTAAATCACCTTTGTATTTCTCCAAGACACTCCGTATCACTACGAAGATCCACAGTTTATTGGATACTCCATCGTATGGTTATATACGAACTCGAAAGGAACTTGTTCCAGTTCGGGGATGGATTCTGGTCCAGGAGAAATAGGAATAAGGTTTATTCGGTTGTCTTTTATTTTCACCTTCTCTCGCATTGCGAGTGCTCCTAGGATTAGGACAGTACACCCATTATGCTTATTGGATAGTCTTCTTCCAAACCATAGGCTGGTGCCGAACGGTAGGGAAGGAAGAAAACCATTTGGCCTAAGGGGTGTGCAGAAGGTAATGACTAAAGACATATAAAGGGATTTGGAGAGGTGGCAAAGAATTATACGGCTATAGTTGTGAATCTGGATAATGGTAAAGGCATTACTAGGAATACCAGAAAACCCCATCGAAACATTTCAATGTTTCAGTTCAACTGTGTACTGTTAAAAGAAAACTGATTTCCCGATTAGACACTTGCTCCAGGGTATGTATTTACCAGGTTTGATTCTCACATCTGTATGGTTTTACAGATGATGAGTGGGAGTAAGTTATTGGGAATTAGGTGATCATCCTCATTATATCGGGATTCGTTGTAATCGGTGATATTTGAGGAGATCATCTGGGCTGTTTGCCGGTCGGCAAATATTTGGTTTTGAATATCCGCTGTTGTGCACCAATTTCAAATTGATATATCTGTACGTCTATTTTCATAGAGTGAGATATACCTTTTGATATTATGTCGATGACATTTATCTATATCAGTGGATGGTTAGGTAAGGAGCATTAAACAGCGGTGTAATTCTTCTTAACCATAAGTACAGTTTTCAACCTACGACACACAGTGAAAGAGTTGTTAGACTCGGCGGACTTATACAGAGTATTGTATGTTGTCCAGTGTCCATTAGGACAGAGGGGTTGGTCCTCATACTATATTCTGTTTACTTTTAACTTCTCTAGTTCTTAGACATGTGTTTCGTAGAAACACAGGGTCTAAGTTTTGAGGAGTTATAGGTATTTGAATAGTGTAGAGAACCAGGTGTAGCAAGTATCGGGATTCTTCAAAGTGATCGAAGATATAGATACTTGTGTATGGTATTCAGTTGATAGTAATGATAAAGAGAAATTGCTTTTCTTTCAGGTTACTCATAATTGGAAGCATTCCTAAGTTGAGTAACGCTGATCGGCCTCTCTCCATTTAGTTGACATGCACTGGAGACAGCTGCATGATTTGAATCTGGTTCAATTAAATCAGTGCCTCTGGTTCTATATTGGATATAGTACAGTTCATATCTTAACATTGTTAAGGTACGGGGAGTTGTCCGGCTTATGATTAAAACCAGACTCTGGATAACTCAAGGCACGTTTCTGTAATGGCTGTTTGTGGGTTGACCCAGGCTATGACGAGGGTTGACTTTCTACCATAAGAAAGATCAATAGTGATATTGTTCTTGACTCGCCACAGTTTTAATAAAAATGGATTTTTTCAAAAACAGTAGTGGGAGTATGGTAGAACTGGAAGTGATTCCAGAACCGCAAACGATTACTGAAGATTTGATAAGGAACCTAAACATTCAATCTGATTTGACATTCCATTGGCCACTCCGCAGATAAGGTGGGTAACTTCAGGCACCCGAGAGGTACTCCGGTAGCCTCAAGGACGGTGACAGGGAAGTTCTTGTTTACCCACACTTGCCATTGTTGTTGTTCCAGGCTGCGAGACCCGGCAGGAGGATGAGTATAGCGTCGTTCTAAACTAGCTTTAGAAGTGCACATCTATATGACTCTGCCAGAGGGTTGTCGTAGTCAGTGGGAGCAGCGGAAGCATTGGTGGACATCAGGCTTATGTCTATTTATAGACTAAAGCAGATATAGCGGAGTTAGATCATCTGTTTCTGATGTGACAGTCATAGGTTTGACGTCATCAGAATAGGGGATGGATCTGTTGAGAAGGTAGTAGGAAGTGATATTCCTATACTACGATCGGTTATACTTTGGTCGTCACACAGTGGTTTCTCCACAAGGGTACTTTGACAGCATTCTAAGAGTATTCAGAATGGACGACTCCTGGCACGGTAGTGTACCTGCAGGTGATGGAGTCACCCTCTCTAAAGGTGTCTTATAGACTAAAGTAGAGAGGGATGTGCATGATTGGCAGATCACTTGCTTAGGCAATTGAGTCAATCATGAGATGTCAAGTACCACACCAGATGTTGTTCTTGCACTAGATGCAATAAGTTGACATTGATCCAATCCTGAAGAAACAGTCGGAAGCAGTTTTAGAACATAAGTGGATGTTCTAGGGATATGATAACGACAGCCTCATTCGGGAGACAGTTATCATTCCAGGCTTCTAAGGTGACATGGACGACAAGGAGGTTGTCAGAGTTTTAGTTTTCCTTCTGATGAGGGACAGTATTTTGGACAGGTGATCCAAGACAATACTGAGGGTGGCATGGCGCAGGATACTGATTAAGTTCAGTTGACGATACAGTCTAAGAAGTTTGGATTTGAAGTTCATTTATGAACTGGGTCCCATCAGACATGCAGACACATTCTAAGACAGGTATTGCTCATTTCGGGAGATGGCTTTCTCCGCAAACTTGAGATATAGAGAGAGACATAGAAAGAAACATCTGAGCGGATCCACTCACTGAGGCTATTCCTCGAACGCAATAGTCTTCCAAACAGGCTTTGTGAGACTGACTAGTAGAGGAGTTGGGTGTTCGGTATCACACGGGCTGTGAGTATGCGACATCGCAATAATTAGCATTGAGTGCTAGTGGGAGATTGTTGGAGATATTTCCCTCAGAGTCAATTATTGGATCACAAGCACGTGATTGCGATGATTGAGGGAGGACCTATCCTGGTAAGACAGTCTTACTCGAGATGATAGTATGCTATCTGGTTTACCTTTATCATCGTGTACTGCTTTAGGTGATCTGACAGGTTGCTATTGCACGTTGATAGAGCCCCTAGGATTCTTGCTTGACTGCCAGCAGTATGAGGGCGATCATATAAGTGAGAGCTGGAGTCTACAAGCACATCCTTAAAAGGTCCCTAGTCGTGGGAGTTTCGAGACAGGGCATCGATTCTCCAGAGTAGACTAGTGTATACAGTCGAGACCCCGACGAGGGGCGGTGGCCGATCTCACAAGCCATTGGTGTCAGTTGGTTCACCTAAGATGTATACAGGTGCTCATTGGGTTATGAGTACACTGGATAGGACTCGCCGGGAACATGCTAGTTGGTCTTATACCTGACGTCAGATAGCAGTTCCCAGGTGACATGTGTACAGGTTAGTTCATCGACCTGGGGATCGTCATTTGTCTCGTGTGAGTTCCCACTGTACTTTGATTACTACCCTACCACGGCTTAAAAGAGTCGTGCAAACAGGTTTTAGTTGGGTACAGTCCCGAGCCACATGGAGGCAGTGAGCGGATCTTCGGGGGTTCGTCTCTCCCGGTATTGGGGGTGAGGTCGCGCTGTGTCTAGGAGAGCCATTATACGAAGTCCTTGGCCAAGGAAGGAGATTTACTGGTAGGTATTCCAGTAGTATCTCAGGGTGTTCTGGGCTACACTCCGACACGACTTGTACCGCTTTTGGGGGTCTGACTTTTACCCACACCCTAGGCCCGACATGCGATGCTCATAGACGAACGGACCGGACTGTACGGATATTGTCACTGACAGGCTTAGCAGGGTGTCAGGATGAGCTCGCTCATCGACGTCCCTTTTGGTCAATAGCTGGTGGCCCGTTACGTATTGGCTTATACCTCTGACGTGCTAGTGGTTAAATCCACAGCCATAGTATTGACGAGTCTTTAGAGTCCACCACACATTCAGTTACTCAGCTTTCGGGAGAAACGCAGTAGAGGCCGTATGGAGATATGGCAGGGTCCGATCAGATACGTGCGGTATTGCACGGATCAGGATCGGACGGTCTGTACTAGAGGCCGTATGGATATATGGCAGGGTTCGATCTGATACGTGCGGTATTGCACGGATCAGGATCGGACGAACATTACTAGCCGGCTTTGGTTTAAGCCGGATCCTAGTTTAGTACAGTGTAGATTTTGTCTCTTTGCATTTGTATCCGGACGGAATGCAGATGCGGGTGTGTATGCACAGTATCGGGGTTTTCCTGTAATTTATTACGGGACCAGTTTTCTGGAGTTGCCAGTTTGCATTCCGTTCCGGCCGGTTTTCCTTTGTTCTTTCCCGGCCGGACTTTTCCGATGGAGGGGGTTATTTGCAAGTTTGCAAATAACACATAGTGGAGGGGTTTCTTGCAAATGCTTTGATTATGATGGCATCTTTTACTTTTCCACCATCACTTGCATTAATTGTGATTTGAATGGGTATGGGTTGATTAAGGTGTTGATGTGAGGTTTTGCTTTGGATGTGGTCACCTCTTCTCTTCTCCTACCATCACCTCCCTTCATGCTACACTTTCTTTCCACCACCATTCTTATTTGGATGAGGCCGGCCACTTTTTAAGGAGAGGGAGAAAAATATGAGAGAGTTTCATTTTTGAGCTTGTGGCATTCTTGATCTCATTTGATGCTAGAAAAATGCAAGCACCATTTTTCTTATCTTGATTCCTCCATCTATCAAATGGCAACATCCACTACCCCAATATGAGACATGAGTCCTACACATATTCTAGAGCATATCTTGGGCATGTCGACTTGCCAGCTTCATGCCCGAGTTGCCTCGGTATAGAGGTGGGAGCCCGTAAAAGATGCAGGCGATGTGGTGCCCTTCCGGCAAGGAGGCGACGACCGGAGTTTCCGCAGGAGATCGGGACGACGACAAGAAGACCGGAGGACTCGGATCACTTGGTATATCTCTAACCCGTCTTGTTGTTAGCTAGATCTAGTTTAATGGCCCGATCCGGGGTTTAGTGCGCGGTGGTGCCGGTTTGCTAAGTTCGCAAAATTAAAGTTTATCACCGTTTCCGCATTTGGCCGTCGGATTGACGACCGGGGCGCCGCCGTGCACCAACAGTAGGGTCATATGTGATATGGCCGGATTGATAAATCAAGTGTTGATTTATCATTTAACCATTAGTTTTCTCACTTAAAACTTTTTTCCTTGTATGTGATGGGTGTATGCATGCATGTATGTTTTTCTTTCCATCTTACTAGTTTCATGCACATATGGATGTGCATACATACATACATACATACACCATCTATCATGGTTGTTTACACATGGAAATGGTGGCAATATAAGACTCACACCATGGATAAATGGATGGATTATTATTTGATTTTATGTTTAAAACAAAATAGAAAAGGAAAGGATAATTCTTGAGTTGCTTCTACATTCTTCTTTAACCTAACCATTCTCACCTACCCTTAACCTTGGATTAAACTTTCCTTATATGTTTTAAACCCTAATTAAATAATAACTCAAAGAATTAACCATGGTTTGAAGTGAGAAGAAATAAAATATATATATATATTTCATTTCTTTTCATGGGAGTTATCATTTTTTCTACTCTTGTTAAAAACAAAATCCATCATCTTCCTCCTCCTTCTTCCTTTTGCTCTCTAGTTTTTTCTAGTGAGTAAAATACACATCAAGAAAGGTTTTTGAAGTGAGAATCATAACCACAACATCATTCTACACAAGTTTAGCCAACTTGTTTAGAGTGTTCTCTTCGTTTCTCATCTTGATAATCGAAGTTGCGAGCTTGGACGAGAAACTCCGGGTGGATCGTCGTGGACGCGAGAAGACTTCAAGAAGACCTTCTTCCAACACCCAAGAGGCCAAAGAGTCTAGCGAATGGGAGCTACAAAGGTTATAGTCTCGAAATCCTAGTTTTTATTGGCTTTAAGTTTTGAAACCCTAATTTTCTAGGATCGATTCCTTTGTATGCTTGCTTAGCACCATAAAAATTTAAACTTTATGACATGTGATGCTTTCAAACTCTACATAGGGTGCTAGACAAACCTTTCATTGGTATCAGAGCCGACCTAGAACATTAGGCGACGCTTTTACGAAGTTAAAACTCCGATCGAACCGAAAAATACGGATTTTTGAGTACTCTCTGGACTTTTTTTAAAAACTGCTGTTTTTCAGAATTAAAAATATGTAAAAAATTCAGCAGGAAAATATAAGAATTACGGTATAAAAATTTTGCTATGAACAGTGAATCTTGCAGCGGAAACGCGGCCGTACTTAGCAATCAATGCATCATATTTATACATTAATGCTTCATTCTGCTTGTATATTTTTTAGGGTATTTTTAATTTGAATTTAGTGCTGAAAATTCTGGAGATGGTTTTGCACTTGACGATTCGATCGGAATTTTGATTTCGTGATTTTTCCGGATAAATTAGAAAGTATTGAAGTGTTTGAATGAGTATCATTTGCTCACTGTTCACGGGGTTTAAATACTTTGGAGATACGTGCAAGTCTTTTTGTGGTGGACCCTCTGGAAGACAACAAACCTTAACTCGATTATGTGACCGTCTTGAACTTCCCTTTGAACCTTAGGGTTTGGGGCAGTACGGCGTGCCACATGTGAGGCGTTGGCTTGACCCTTCTACGACTGGACCGCTACTACTGTGTCACACTCCGGATTTTTGAACCCTGCTCAAGTGTTGAGCTTTAGAGAATCTTGGGTACTTGATCGTTCGTTCGAAAACTTTAATACTTTCTGTTTATCTGGAATGTGATACAATATGTGGAATTCATATAGTTTAGGCATGAAATACGAAATATGTGATATTTCGCATCTATGATGTCTAAAGAGAATGTGGATTCCAAATATTGTAGTTTTACAGTTTCTTTTCTGTGACCGTAAGTGTAGTATGTTCGATATCGCCGGTTTCGTTGCTATACATCAACGACAATTGGGGTATGCATACTTACTTACGTTGATGATATGAGATATTATGTGTTGCTGAGATATGATGTGCAGGATTGTCGCGATTGAATAGCCGGGTTTTATGAGAGTTTTTTTTCCATTCATGTAAATTCAAATGTAATGTAATATTATTTTATTTGGGGCACTTCCGGGTTGAGGTTGTGTCACCAGTGTTGTATATTATTTACTTTTCCGCATTAGGATGGACCCAAGGAGGGGAGCACAGGTGACCGGGTTCTGGGTTCAGTAGGAGGCCATCTCGAGGAGTCGAGACCGGGTCTCCTAAACTCTAGAATTGGTAGGGTCACTTGCCGCTCTTGTAGGGGTCCAGGGTGTAAGCCCGCGGGGGCGCCCCGGCCGTCGATCCGACGCCGGAAACGCGGAAACAAAAAACTTTACAAAACTTGCAACCGGCACCACCGCGCACTTTTCACCCGGATCGGGCCATTAACCTAGCTAACTAGCAAATAAGAAAAGAGTAGAGAAGTTATACCAAGCGATCCGTGTCCTTCGGTCTTCATCTCCACTCCGATCTCCTGCGGAAAGTCCGTCCATCACCTCCTCGTAGAAAAGGGCACCACGTAGCCGGAATCTTTTACGGGCTCCCACCTCTTGACCGAGGCAACTCGGGCGTGAAGTTGGCTAGCCGACGCGTCCAAGGGATGCTGTAGAATAGTGTAGTAGCCATGTCTCTTTTGGGGTTTAAGAGGTTGCCATGTTGGAGGAATTTTGCACAATGATTTTCATGGATGGATGCTAAAGAAAAAATGAGCATGCCATGGAAAAGGGAGCTCGGCCAAAGTAAAAAAATCTCTCTCTGTAAACTAATTTTGGGTGAAGTGTATATCTTAAAAACAAGCTTTTAATTAAAACATTTCACCCAAAAGAATAACAGCACACTCAAATGAGGGGGGGGGGGGCCACCAAAATAAGCAAGCATGAAGGGAATTAAACCATACACCAAAAATAAAACCTCACACCCATTCCTCCACAGTGGCCGGCCCATCCAAAAGTCCAAGTGGAAAAAAGAATGGAATAAATCCATACAAAACAATAATCTAAAAACAAAATTGTCACAACCATATTCCATTTCAATCCACTCACTAAACCATCACCATAAATGCAATGAGATGGACAAGAATGGAATATCATGATTATGAAGCCACACTCATGCAAAGAAACCCCTCACAAAATGTTAATTGCAAACTTGCAATTAACACCCTCCAACGAAAAGTCCGACCGGGAAGAAAAAAGAGAAAATCGGCGGGAACGGAATGCAAACTGGCAACCCCAGAAAACTGATCCCGTATTAAATTACAGGAAAACCCCGCTACTGCAAATACATGCCCGCATTTGTATTCCCACTGAACACAAATGCAAAGAGATAAAACTACACTATCAAATACTAGGATTCGGCTTAAGCCAAAGCCGGCTAGTAAAAACCGTCCGATCACGATCCGTGCAATACCGCACGTATCTGATCGAACCCTGCCATATCTCCATACGGCCTCTACAGCGTTTCGCCCGAAACTTGAGTAACTGTCTGTGTGGTGGACTCTAAAGACTCGTCAATACTATGGCTGTGGATTTAACCACTAGCACGTCAGAGGTATTAGCCATACGTGACGGGCCACCAGCTATTGACCAAAAGGGACGTCGATGAGCGAACTCATCCTGACACCCTACTGAGCCTGTCAGTGACAATATCCGTACAGTCCGGTCCGTTCGTCTATGAGCATCGCATGGCGGGCCTAGGGGGTTGGTAAAAGTCAGACCCCCAAAAGCGGTACAAGTCGTGTCGGAGTGTAGCCCAGAACACCCTGAGATACTACTGGAATACCTACCAGCAAATCTCCTGCCTTGGCCAAGGACTTTTCATGTTCTGGCTCTCCTAGACACAGCACGACCTCACCCCCAATACCGGGAGAGACGAACCCCTGCAGATCCGCTCACTGCCTCCATGTGGCTCGGGACTGTACCCAACTAAAACCTGTTTGCACGACTCCTTTGAGCCGTGGTAGGGTAGTAATCAAAGCACAGTGGAAACTCACACGAGACAAATGACGATCTCAGGTCGATGAACTAACCTGTACACATGTCACCAGGGAACTGCCATCTGACGTCTGGTATAATCCCAACTAGCAGGTTCCCGGCGAGTCCTGTCCGGTGTACTCATAACCCAATGAGCACCTGTATACATCTTAGGTGAACCAACTGACACCAGTGGCTTGTGAGACCGGCCACCGCCCCTCGTCGGGGTCTCGACTGTATACACTAGTCTACTCTGGAGAAACGATGCCCTGTCTCGAATCTCCCACGACTAGGGACCTTTTAAGGATGTGCTTGTAGACCCCAGCTCCCACTTATATGATCGCCCTCATACTGCTGGTGGTCAAGCAAGAATCCTAGGGGCTCTATCAACGTGTAATAGCGACTTGTCAGGTCACCTAAAGCAGTACACGATGATAAAGATAAACCAGATAGCATACTATCATCTCGAGTAAGACTGTCCTACCGGGATAGGTCCTCCCCTCAATCATTGCAATCACGTGCCTGTGATCTAATAATTGACTCTGAGGACACTATCTCCAACAATCTCCCACTTGCACTCAAGGCTAATTATTGCGATGTCGCATACTCATAGCCCGTGTGATACCGAACACCCAACTCCTCTACTAGTCAGTCTCACAAAGCTCGTTTGCGAAACTATTGCGTTCGAGGAATAGCCTCAGTGAGTGGATCCGCTCTGGTGTTTCTTTCTATGTCTCTCTATATCTCAAGTTCGCGGAGAAAGCTATCTCCTGAAATGAGCAATACCTGTCTTAGAATGTCTGGATGTCTGATGGGACCCAGCTCATAAATGAACTCCAAATCCAAACTTCTTAAACTGTATCGTCAACTGAACTTAATCAGTATCCTGCGCCATGCCTTCCCTCAGTATCCACCTGGACCACCAGTCCAAAATACTGCCCCTCGTCAGAGGGAAAACTATAACTCTGACAGCCACTCTGCCATCTAGGTCACCTTGGAAGCCTGGAATGATAACTGTCTCCCGAAGAAGACTGCCGTTATCATATCCCTAGAACATTCACTTATGTTCTAAAACTGCTTCCGACTGTTTCTCCAGGATTGGATCAATATCAACTTATTGCACCTACTGCAAGAACAACATCTGGTGTAGTACTTGACATCTCATGATTGACTCAATTGCCTAAGCAAGTGATCTGTCAATCATGCGTATCCCTCTCCCCTTTAGTCTGTAAGACACCTTTAGAGAGGGTGACTCCATTACCTGCAGGTACACTACCGTGCCAGGAGTCGTCCATTCTAAATACTCATAGAATGCTGTCAAAGTACCCAGATTGGGAAACCACCCAAATCTAGATCTAAAACTATAGATCTAGTAACCAGAATGTCTGATATAATATCCAAATCCTATGTGGAGAAACTACTGTGTGACGACCAAGGTATAACCGATCGTAGTATAGGAATATCACTTCCTACTCTGTGTATGTCATCAAATACCAGGACATCACACCCTACTACCTTCTTAACAGATCCATCCCTTATTCTGATGAAGTCAAACCTCTGACTGTCACATCAGAAATAGATGATCTATCTTCGCTATATCTGCTTAAGTCTATAAATAGACATAAGCCTGATATCCACCAATGCTTCCGCTGCTCCCACTGACTACGACAACCCTCTGACAGAGTCATACACACGTACGCTTCTAAAGCAAGTTTAGAACGACGCTATACTCATCCTTCCGCCGGGTCTCGCAGCCTGGACCAATAGCAATGGCAAGTGTGGGTAAACAAGAACCTCCCTGCCACCGTCCTTGAGCATACCGAAATACCTCTCGGGTGCCTGAGGTTACCCACCATATCTGCGGAGTGGCCAATGGAATGTCAAACCAGATTGAATCTTTAGGTTCTTATCAAATCTTCAGTAATCGTTTGCGGTTCTGGAATCACTTCCAGTTCTACCATACTTCCACTACTGTTTTTCTGAAAAAATCCATTTTTGATAAAACTGTGGCGAGTCAAGAACAATATCTCTATTGATCTTCCAGATGGTAGAAAGTCAACCCTCGTCATAGCCCGGGTCAACCCACAAACAGCCATTACTGAAACGTGCCTTGAGTTGTCCAGAGTCTGGTTTTAAGCATAAGCCGGACAACTCCCCGTATCTTAACAATGTCAATATATGAACTGTTCTATATCCAAGAAGCAGAGGCACTGATTTAATTAAACCAGATTCAAATCATGCAGCTGTCTCCAGTGCATGTCAACTAAATGGAAGAGAGGCCGATCAGCATTACTCAACTTAGGAGCACTTCAAATTATGAGTAACCTGAAAGAGAAGTTAGTTCTCTTAATCATTACTATCAACTGAATACCATTCACAAGTATCTACATCTTCGATCACCTTGAAGAATCCCGATACTTGCAATACCTGGTTCTCTACTGTATTCTTATACCTATAACTCCTCAAAACTTAGACCCTGTGTTTCTACGAAACACATGTCTAAGAACTAGAGAAATTAAAAGTAAACAGAATATAGTACGAGGACCAATCCCTCTGTCCTAATGGACACTGGACAATATACAATACTCTGTATAAGTCCCCTGAGTCTAGTGACTCATTCACTGTGTGTCGTAGGTTGAAAACTGTACTTTTGGTTAAGAAGAATTACACCGCCGTTCAATGCTCCTTACCTAACCATCCACTGATATAGGTAAATGTCATAGACATAATTTCAAAAAGGTATGTCTCACTCTATGAAAATAGACGTACAGATATATCGATTTGAAATTGGTGCATAACAGCGGATATTCAAAACCAAATATTTGCCGACCGGCAAACAACCCAGGTGACTTCCTCAAATATCACCGATTACAACTAATCCCGATATAATGAGGATGATCACCTAATTCCCAATAACTTACTCCCACTCATTATCTGTAAAACCATACAGATGTGAGAACCATACCTGGTAAATACATACCCTGGAGTAAGTGTCTAATTGGGAAATCAGTTTTCATTTAACAGTACACAGTGAAACTGAAACATTGAGATGTTTCGATGGGGTATCCTGGTATTCTTAGTAATACCTCTTCCATTATCCAGATTCACAACTATAACTGTATAATTCTTTGCCACCTCTCCAAATCCCTTTATATGTCTTTAGTCATTACCTTCTGTACACCCCTTTAGGCCAAATGGTTTTCTTCCTTCCCTACCGTTCGGCACCAGCCTATGGTTTGGAAGAAGACTATCCAATAAGCATAATGGGTGTACTGTCCTAATCCTAGGAGCACTCGCAATGCGAGAGAAGGTGAGGATAAAAGACAACCGAATGAACTTAATTCATAGGTGATTTAGGATTGACAAAGAAGTACATGGTTTGGTCGTGAATAGCAGTCGCAATTTACTTTGCCCTCTTACTAATCCCTTGCTTTGTCTGAACTTAATACCTTCTGTACACCATTTAGGCTAATTGGCTTTCTTCATTCCCCACCGTTCGGCACCAGCCTAAGGTTTGGAAGAAGACTATCCAATTTGCGTAATAGGTGTACTATCTCCTAAACCAAGGAGTACTCGCAACCTGAGAGAAGGTAAAAGGTAAAGACAACTGAATAGTCCTATTCGTTTTCTCCAGAACCGGAAACCATCCTCGAAGTCCTTCGAGTTCGTATATAACCATACGATGGTTTTGTCCAATGGAAGTGGACGTTCGTAGTAATACGGGGTGTCCCGGAGAAAAGAGTAAAAGTAGGAGTGGCAAAGAGGTCTGCAACTCTGACAATCCAAAAGCCAGTGTTAAGAAGGTTCGGTCAACTTGGTCACTGAGTCATAGTCTAGGGTCGGGTCAATGGTCGCTGCCAGAGAGAGAGAGAAAAGAAACACTCAGCGTGCACTCTAACCTAGATCAGAATGGTTACCAATTTATCTAATCTGGAAACCTCCCACTGTAACGTCAAATTCTTCCCCAAACCTGAAAGAAGAATTAGCTGGGATAACCCGAGGAGTAAACCAACTCATCAGTGGGAATCGGGATCCAACTCTCATCGCATGATAACGTGACGGAATCCGCTCACGTTATCACACTCCAGAAGGTATACGCATATCTGGCAAGTTTCAGTTCTTTTGAAACTCCCGATGTAGATTTCTGCCCCATGCTCTTATGACCTTGACTTTGGCCAACATATCATAAGTCACATGTCAAGTTCTACCCGTCATTTTCCTAGTTAATTTGAACCCACCCGTACCTACCCTTGACTTTGGCCAAAATGGCAGTACGACTGTCCCAAACCAACGCATCTATCTATGCTGCATATGAATACCCAACAGCTACCAAACACTGTGCCTTGACTTTGGCCAACATACACAGCTTGAATACTATTGACTATCCATATGAAACGACGGAGGGCTACGAATGGTTTCTGGCGAAAACCTTTAACGTAATGAACTTGATATCGTTGAAGGAACGGATAGCTTTTAAAAAATATAGTGACGAAAACCTTTGCTAAAGAAGTCACTCCAGGTGAAGGGATCTCGGCTCTTTCCCCGTAGAATGAGGTGCAGGATATTCCGACTGAATACCACGATGCAAAGCAAAAGTAATCGGCTATAGTGAAGTTACTGCCCTAACGCAAACTTTTGTCCAAGGGGTCACTCCCGGTGAAGGGATCTCGGCCCTTGCCTCGTCGACTGAGGAGCAGGATATTCCGACTGAATACCACGATGCAAAACAAAAGAGAACGCCCTTGCAATAACAGCTTTTTGAAAAAGTGTTCCAACAACATCAGAATAGGTTTGTTTAACTTGCATTGATCCGAATCAACGCAGTCCCATCAATTGATCACACCAATAAAGAACGAAAATATACTGATGTACGTATATGCCATCCGCATTCGCCACTGGGTCCCGTCATCACCCGTTAGGTTAGCTAACTAACGGCAGAGCGGGGACTGGACTAGCGCGGATGAAAAACATATACAACATCTACTAATATATATAATATATAATTTTCGCTCAAGGCGTGAAAAAAATGCAACAATACAGAAATGTATAGCAACACAGATCAATACAGATATCTGGGATCCCCGGGTTTCACAGAGCCGCTACTGAAACCCGACGTTCCCCTGGTCGTGTGGATAGCCTGTGCAATGAAATCCTAGACCCCTACGGGTGCGGCAAGTTACCCGCCAAAACCTGAAGCGAGGCAGTCCCCTTCAGCACCGTGAATGGACCACCCAGCACTTCACGGAATCCGGTAACTTGGGCACCCCTCTTGGGTCAACCCTATACCCCCTACGAGTGCGACGAATAGCCCGCCAATCCTAGAGTGAAGCCCCCTCCGTCTCAATGCCATGAGATGCGGGCTTGTTGCCCTCTAGAACCCGGCTATCCGTGCACCCCTCCGCGGGGTAATCCTAGTACAGAAAATAAAATATACATACAACGGGTACATCGACCGCAACCTGGTCATGCCCCAAAATAATAATACAAACAGGCAGTAACGGCAGTCCACATGTCGGACGCTCGTCCCGCAATATCAAATGTACATAATACAACAAAACTGTACTACCACTGCAACCAGGCTATCCCCCACGACCGATCCGTAACAACACAGTACAATCACAGAACATCAACGTGAATGTCACGTTCGCAAATCCGTCTAACCGGGCTATAGCAGCTAGACAGGATTTACCGATCAAGTGACATTCACGGTCGCAGATATAATGTAAATACTGTGAACTAGCATGTTTAAAATATCCGATCGAACAAAATTTATCAAGTGGGCCCCAAAAAGTACTGTAGCACTTACAGAAAATCTGGGCCCTTAAATAATATCCCAAAACCCCTATTTACAAGTCTAAAGCTTACTGGGAAATTTTGGTGCAATGATCACACCTTCCCACCGCGGAACCGCGGCCAAACCAGGGGTTTGGCCGCGTTTCCACGGTCGTACTAAGAGATCAGTGCATGAAACTTTACCAGAAGTCTTAGAATTCCATGCTTGTGTTTCTGCAGTGACCTGAAAAATTTTTAGAGCAGAAAAAAATTTCGACAGAAACACGATGTAGGAAAAATACGGTTTTTGGGAACTTTGTTCGATCGAGTTTTAAACTCACTAGACCATGCTAGGCTAAGTTAATGGCGTGGCTCTGATACCAATGTAAGCCCGCGGGGGCGCCCCGGCCGTCGATCCGACGCCGGAAACGCGGAAACAAAAAACTTTGCAAAACTTGCAACCGGCACCACCGCGCACTTTTCACCCGGATCGGGCCATTAACCTAGCTAACTAGCAAATAAGAAAAGAGTAGAGAAGTTATACCAAGCGATCCGTGTCCTTCGGTCTTCATCTCCACTCCGATCTCCTGCGGAAAGTCCGTCCATCACCTCCTCGTAGAAAAGGGCACCACGTAGCCGGAATCTTTTACGGGCTCCCACCTCTTGACCGAGGCAACTCGGGCGTGAAGTTGGCTAGCCGACGCGTCCAAGGGATGCTGTAGAATAGTGTAGTAGCCATGTCTCTTTTGGGGTTTAAGAGGTTGCCATGTTGGAGGAATTTTGCACAATGATTTTTATGGATGGATGCTAAAGAAAAAATGAGCATGCCATGGAAAAGGGAGCTCGGCCAAAGTAAAAAAATCTCTCTCTGTAAACTAATTTTGGGTGAAGTGTATATCTTAAAAACAAGCTTTTAATTAAAACATTTCACCCAAAAGAATAACAGCACACTCAAATGAGGGGGGGGGCACCAAAATAAGCAAGCATGAAGGGAATTAAACCATACACCAAAAATAAAACCTCACACCCATTCCTCCACAGTGGCCGGCCCATCCAAAAGTCCAAGTGGAAAAAAGAATGGAATAAATCCATACAAAACAATAATCTAAAAACAAAATTGTCACAACCATATTCCATTTCAATCCACTCACTAAACCATCACCATAAATGCAATGAGATGGACAAGAATGGAATATCATGATTATGAAGCCACACTCATGCAAAGAAACCCCTCACAAAATGTTAATTGCAAACTTGCAATTAACACCCTCCAACGAAAAGTCCGACCGGGAAGAAAAAAGAGAAAACCGGCGGGAACGGAATGCAAACTGGCAACCCCAGAAAACTGATCCCGTATTAAATTACAGGAAAACCCCGCTACTGCAAATACATGCCCGCATTTGTATTCCCACTGAACACAAATGCAAAGAGATAAAACTACACTATCAAATACTAGGATTCGGCTTAAGCCAAAGCCGGCTAGTAAAAACCGTCCGATCACGATCCGTGCAATACCGCACGTATCTGATCGAACCCTGCCATATCTCCATACGGCCTCTACAGCGTTTCGCCCGAAACTTGAGTAACTGTCTGTGTGGTGGACTCTAAAGACTCGTCAATACTATGGCTGTGGATTTAACCACTAGCACGTCAGAGGTATTAGCCATACGTGACGGGCCACCAGCTATTGACCAAAAGGGACGTCGATGAGCGAACTCATCCTGACACCCTACTGAGCCTGTCAGTGACAATATCCGTACAGTCCGGTCCGTTCGTCTATGAGCATCGCATGGCGGGCCTAGGGGGTTGGTAAAAGTCAGACCCCCAAAAGCGGTACAAGTCGTGTCGGAGTGTAGCCCAGAACACCCTGAGATACTACTGGAATACCTACCAGCAAATCTCCTGCCTTGGCCAAGGACTTTTCATGTTCTGGCTCTCCTAGACACAGCACGACCTCACCCCCAATACCGGGAGAGACGAACCCCTGCAGATCCGCTCACTGCCTCCATGTGGCTCGGGACTGTACCCAACTAAAACCTGTTTGCACGACTCCTTTGAGCCGTGGTAGGGTAGTAATCAAAGCACAGTGGGAACTCACACGAGACAAATGACGATCTCAGGTCGATGAACTAACCTGTACACATGTCACCAGGGAACTGCCATCTGACGTCTGGTATAATCCCAACTAGCAGGTTCCCGGCGAGTCCTGTCCGGTGTACTCATAACCCAATGAGCACCTGTATACATCTTAGGTGAACCAACTGACACCAGTGGCTTGTGAGACCGGCCACCGCCCCTCGTCGGGGTCTCGACTGTATACACTAGTCTACTCTGGAGAAACGATGCCCTGTCTCGAATCTCCCACGACTAGGGACCTTTTAAGGATGTGCTTGTAGACCCCAGCTCCCACTTATATGATCGCCCTCATACTGCTGGTGGTCAAGCAAGAATCCTAGGGGCTCTATCAACGTGTAATAGCGACTTGTCAGGTCACCTAAAGCAGTACACGATGATAAAGATAAACCAGATAGCATACTATTATCTCGAGTAAGACTGTCCTACCGGGATAGGTCCTCCCCTCAATCATTGCAATCACGTGCCTGTGATCTAATAATTGACTCTGAGGGCACTATCTCCAACACAGGGTGTGGGCTTGGCTATTCATCGCGACCGTGGAATCCGTATTTTCTATTCTGGCTAAATACTAAATACGGACGTCCTAGTATATCCCACTTTATATCTATGTTTCTGCTGCCTGTGTTCTGTGATATCTGAGACGAATGACATATTATATATATGATATATAGTAGACGTTGCTTATGTTTTACACCCGCGCTAGTCCCGTCCCGGTATGCCGTTAGTTAAGTAACCTGACGGTGCACAACGGAACATTGCGGCGAATGCGGATGGCATAAGCGTACGTGTTATTTTCGTTTCTTTTCTGTGATTGGCTTAAGGACTTAAATGATGGGATTACATTAATGTGATTAATGTAAAGAAAATAAACCTAAAAAGATGTTGTAGAATCGGATTTGAAAACCACTCGGCTATTTATGAAAAAGCTATATTTCAAAACTGCGGAGCTTAAGCCACTCCTTTTGAAAACCATTTGATTCTACAACGATATCAAGTTCAAAGCGTTAAAGATTTTCTTAAAAATCATCCGCAACCCTCCGTCATTTTAGGAAGTAGAGTACTTAGTATTCGTGCTACGTTTGTTGACTATAGTTAAGGCGTAGTGTACGGTAGCTAAGTGATGTCTTCCTACATTGCATATGATGCAGATTAATTAGGACATTCTTATGACTTTGTTGACCATAGTTAAGGGTCATATGAGTGGGTCTAATTAATCAAGAAATGACGGGTAGAACTTGACTGGTACTTATGATTTGTTGAACTTAGTTAAGGTCATAAGTACTTGGGGTAAAAACAACATCGGGAATTTCAATAGTTGAAATTTGCAATGAGATTGCATACCTTCCATGTGATGGTTGGATCCCGATCCCACTGTGGGCAATAGTTGCTCCTAGGAGAGTTTTACAGTTTACAATTAGCTAACTCATTAGGTGTCTAGAAAGGTGTTAACGGGGCTCCGCCTCTGGGAAAATGAGGTTTACTCTAATTAGGTCCGTGCGAAAGCACGGGGAACCTCCCTCAAGTACCGACACTGGCCTGGCTGAACGGTTAGCGAAGTTGTAGACTGTAATTAATCCTGGCTAGTTTTTCTTTTTAAGGTTTGAAAGAAAAACTCGATAAAAGCAGTGGGAAACATCGATTAGACAAGATAATAACCAATCTGATCTATGCAAGAGCTTTCGCTGAGTGTATTCTTTTCTCTCTCTTATTGGCAGATATCCATGACTGGACTCAAGCTTCTACTAGATAAAAACAAACTGAATGGGACCAACTATAAAGACTGGCTGAGGAATCTGAAAATCGCCTTGACTTATGATAAAGTATCATATGTCCTCACGGCTTCAGCCCCGCCTGTCCCAGGTCCAAAATCCTCAGTTGCGGACATTGAAGTCCGCAAGACATGGGACGCTGACTGTGCCATGGTAAAATGCCTCGCGCTTGCATCGATGGATAACACACATCAAAAGCAGCACGAGGATATGGACATTCACGGTATATTGCTCCATACAAAGGAGTTGTATGGAGAGCAATCCCGCGTATTACGATACGAAGCATCAAAGAAATTGTTTCAGATGCGAATGACCCCTGGCACACCAGTAGGAGACCATGTTCTGAAGATGATAGCTCTTATAGAAGAGCTTGAGGACCTTGGATGGACGATGGACAATGAACAATATATAGATATTATTCTGCAGTCCCTTCCCTCCACCTTTGCTCAGTTCATAGTGAACTTCAACATGCATGGCATGGAGAAGGAACTCCCTGAACTCCTTAACAAGTTAAGGAGTGCAGAGAGCACTATGAAGTTAGCAAGAACTCCCGTTATGACTTGGACAATCTTCTTCTTCTCGCCCGAAAGCTAAGGCCAAGGGAAAGAAAAAGAAGAAGCCCACCAATCCTAAAGGTGGAGTTAAAAAGGTGAAGGGAAAGGAAAAGTCCCAGGCTGGAGACTCGGGGAAGGGCGAATGTTTTCATTGCCACAAGACAGGACATTGGAAGCGCAACTGCACGGAGTACTTAAGTCTCAAGAAGAAGCATGGTGATGCTTCTGCTTCAGGTGCGTTTGTGACAGAAAACTGTTTTTCAATAAACTCTGCTTCCTGGGTATTGGATACCGGTTCAGGTTCTCACATTTGCAATTCTATGCAGGGGCTGAGAAATAGCAAGGTTTTGAAGACGGGTGACCATACTCTCCGCGTTGGAAATGGTTCCAATGTACATACAGTCGCAGTGGGAGAGTATCACTTGGGATTGCCATCTGGATGTATTTAGGTTTTGAATCCATGTTATTTTGTACCAAGTATGGTATGTAATATAATATCCGTTTCTTTGTTGGACAATGAAGGATATAATTTGGTATTGCAGAACAATGTTATGAACATTCACCTGAATCAAATGTTGGTTGGGTATGGTATGCTTAATAACGGAATATATGTCCTAAATCAACACACAGTTTTCAGTATACAACACACTAATAAAAGAAAACTTTCAGAATTAAATGAAGTTTTTCTTTGGCACTGTAGACTTGGTCATATTAACGAAACAAGACTAAACAAGTTACACAAAGATGGATATTTAAACTCTTTTGAATATAAATCTTATGCGACTTGCCAGTCTTGTATCAAGGGTAAAATGACCAAAACTCTGTTTACCGGACACGGAGAAAGAGCTACTCAGCTCCTAGGCCTCATACATAGTGATGTATGCGGGCCAATGTCTACAGAGGCTGGAGGCGGTTTTTCATACTTCATTACATTCACTGACGATTTCTCAAGATTCGGTCATATATTTTTATTAAAGCACAAGTCCGAAGCTTTCGAGAAATTCATTGAATATAAACAAGAAGTAGAAAAACAAACCGGCTTGAGTATCAAGATGCTTCGATCAGATCGAGGTGGTGAGTATCTCAGTACAGAATTTGCAAACTTCCTAAAAGAGAATGTGATTCTCTCTCAGCTCACTCCTCCTTACACACCACAGCACAACGGTGTGTCAGAACGACGGAATAGGACCCTATTAGATATGGTCCGGTCCATGATGAGTGACGCTGAGTAACCAGTCTCGTTTTGGGGGCATGCATTGGAGACTGCAGCGTTTCTGCTAAACAGGGTTCCAACCAAAACCGTGTCTACCACGCCATTTGAGATATGGCATGGGAAGAGACCATCTCTTAAGAGAATTAAGATTTGGGGTTGCCCGGCCTATGTTAAAAAGCAGAATCCGGACAAACTCGAGACACGGTCAGTCATGTGTAACTTTGTGGGATATCCAAAGAATTCTTATGGATATCTGTTCTACCACAAAGAGGAACAAAAAGTGTTTGTTTCTCAGTATGCCACATTCTTGGAAAAAGAGTTTTTCACAGATAAAGATGATGGCAAGGTGGTGGATCTAGAAGAGGTTCTGGAGACACAAACTACAAATGACGATTTGGTTGAACCGGCTGTTACAACAGAAACTGAAGAACCTCGGCCACTCTGTAGGTCTGGTAGGACTTCTCGCCCACCGGAGAGGTACTACGGTTTCCTCATTGATGGTGACAGAGAAGACTGTATCATGGATGATGATGATCCTACCAGTTTTCAGCAAGCTATCACGAGTAGAGACTCTGTGAAGTGGCTGGATGCCATGAGATCCGAAATGGAGTCTATGTACACCAACAAAGTATAGACTTTGGACGTTGTACCCCCTGGGGTAAAACCTGTGGGGTGCAAATGGATCTTTAAAAGAAAGATTGGTGCAGATGGGTAGGTGGAGACCTATAAGGCAAGACTTGTGGCAAAGGGTTTTCGTCAAAGACCAGGTTTGGACTATGACGAGACTTTTTCTCCCATAGCCATGCTTAAATCCATTCGGATCCTACTTGCTATTACTGCTCACTATGACTATGAAATATGGCAGATGGACGTTAAAACTGCATTTCTAAATGGAAATTTAGAAGAATGCGTTTATATGGATCAGCCAGAAGGCTTCATTGACAGTGGGAGCAGCGGGAAAGCATGTAAATTGCTTAAATCCATATATGGGTTAAAGCAGGCATCACGGAGTTGGAACATCTGTTTCGACGATGTCATCAAAGAGTTTGATTTCATCAAAAATCCAGATGAACCTTGTGTTTATAAGAAGGCTGTAGGGAGAGCTGTCACATTCCTCGTATTGTACGTGGACGACATTCTTCTGATAGGAAATGATATTCCTATGCTATAGTCGGTCAAATCTTTCTTATCACTGAGGTTCTCCATGAAGGACCTGGGTGATGCCACATACATTCTGGGCATAAGGATCTATAGGGATAGATCCAAAAGGTTATTAGGATTGTCCCAAACCAGGTACATAGACACCATCCTAAAAAGGTTTAGTATGGAAGACTCCAAGCGGGGTGCCTTACCCGCTTGCCATGGGGTCACTCTCTCCAAGGACTCTTGTCCAAAGACCGATGAAGAGAGAGCTCGCATGAGTGTTATACCCTATGCTTCGGCAGTAGGATCTATAATGTATGCGATATTATATCCACGCCCAGATGTAGCTTATGCACTTAGTGTTGTAAGCAGGTATCAATCTAACCCAGGGGAGAATCACTGGATAGCTGTGAAGAACATTCTTAAGTACTTGCGAAGGACTAAAGAATTGTTCTTGGTGTATGGTAATGGAAATCTCCAAATGGAGGCCTTTACCGATTCGAGCTTCCAGAGCGATAAGGACGACAACAAATCTATCTCTGGGTTTGTATTTACCCTCAATGGAGGGGTGGTGAGTTGGAAGAGTTCAAAACAAGATACCATTGCAGACTCTACGATGGAAGCTGAGTACATTGCTGCAAATGATGCTGCCAAGGAAGCCGTCTGGATGAAGAAGTTCGTCTCGGAGCTAGGAGTAGTTCCAACCATTATTGATCCAATACCTTTGTATTGTGATAATAATGGGGCTATGGCGTTAGCCAAGGAGCCCAGATCCCATCAGCGGTCCAGACACATCCTCAGGCGTTTTCATTTGATCCGGGAGATTGTAGATCGCCGCGAGATCGAGATTAGGAGAGTAGACACAAAGAATAACGCCGCGGATCCATTCACCAAGGCCCTCCATCAGCCGCAGCATGAGCGACTTTTTGAGATGTTGGGTATGAGATACGCCAATAACTGGCCTTAGTGCAAGTGGGAGATTGTTGGATATATGTATGCCCTAGAGGCCATTATATGATAGTGGATGTATCTATACATGTATATATATTCAGTATGCATTCTTGCTCGACATGATAGTATGCTATCTGGTTCTTCTTTATCTGACATGTTGATTTGATCATGCTTTTATTCATTCATACATGCTGATAAAGCCCTGAGGATATCGGCTTGACTGCTTTGATTATGATGGAGATCATACTAGTGGGACATCTGTAGTCTATAAGCATATCCTGGAAAGTCCCTAGTCGTAGGTATATCGAGACGGGGCATTGATATACCAGAGTAGACTAGCGTACATGATACTAGACCCATACGATGGGCGATGGATGTTCCCACATTCATCGATGTTTGACATCAAGATCATATACGGGTGCTCAGTGGTGACTGGGTACACTGGACGGACTCACCGAGAACTCCTATATGGAATTATATCTATCATCGGATAGCAGTTCTCAGGTGACACTGGTACAGGTTAGTCTGTAGACCCGAGATCGTCATAGAGTCTTGTATGCTCTCCCACTGTATTTTGATTGCCACCCTACCACGGCTCTACTGAGTCTTGCAACCAGGTGGCCGTTGGGTACAATCCCGAGACACACGAAGGCAATGAGCGATAGGAAGGGTTTCGTCTCTCCCGGTATTGGGAGTTGATGCTGTGCTGTGCCCGACTGGTTATATCAGTAAGTCCCTGGCCAGGGCTGCTGAGATTTGCTGATAAGTGTTATCAGTAGTTTCTCGATCTGTTATAGACCATTCACCGGCACGACTTATTGAGTTATTAGGGTCGACGTGACCATCCCTAGGCTCGATATGCAGCATATCTGACGAAGAGACCGGACTGTATGGTAGTGTTGCCGGTTGGCTCGACGGGAGTTGTAGCAGGTTCGCTTGTTTTCTTCTGATCGCTCAATACCCGAGTGGCCGTTACGTTTAGCTGACCGCTTGCGGCTTGGGGGTGCTTGATATGATCATCACCCTCTGCCGGCGTATTGACGAGTCTTAGAGTCCCACACAGGAGTTACCTAGTCCAGGCGAAACGTTGTGGTGCGCGTATGCGATATGCGCATGGACCCGATTAAAATGCGCGTATATGATACCGTACATTGATCGGACGACTTGCTTTTGGTAGGGTCATATGTGATATGGCCGGATTGATAAATCAAGAGTTGATTTATCATTTAACCATTAGTTTTCTCACTTAAAACTTTTTTCCTTGTATGTGATGGGTGTATGCATGCATGTATGTTTTTCTTTCTATCTTACTAGTTTCATGCACATATGGATGTGCATACATACATACATACATACATACACCATCTATCATGGTTGTTTACACATGGAAATGGTGGCAATATAAGACTCACACCATGGATAAATGGATGGATTATTATTTGATTTTATGTTTAAAACAAAATAGAAAAGGAAAGGATAATTCTTGAGTTGCTTCTACATTCTTCTTTAACCTAACCATTCTCACCTACCCTTAACCTTGGATTAAACTTTCCTTATATGTTTTAAACCCTAATTAAATAATAACTCAAAGATTTAACCATGGTTTGAAGTGAGAAGAATTAAAATATATATAGATATATTTCATTTCTTTTCATGGG
Organism: Agapanthus africanus; assembly: GCA_030015575.1. NCBI lineage: Eukaryota > Viridiplantae > Streptophyta > Magnoliopsida > Asparagales > Amaryllidaceae > Agapanthus > Agapanthus africanus. Next base: position 763,400,986 of record CM057337.1, read on the forward strand.
AGTTATCATTTTTTCTACTCTTGTTAAAAACAAAAGCCATCATCTTCCTCCTCATTCTTCCTTTTGCTCTCTAGTTTTTTCTAGTGAGTAAAATACACATCAAGAAAGGTTTTTGAAGTGAGAATCATAACCACAACATCATTCTATACAAGTTTAGCCAACTTGTTTAGAGTGTTCTCTTCGTTTCTCATCTTGATAATCGAAGTTGCGAGCTTGGACGAGGAACTCCGGGTGGATCGTCGTGAACGCGAGAAGACTTCAAGAGGACCTTCTTCCAACACCCAAGAGGCCAAAGAGTCTAGCGAAAGGGAGCTACAAAGGTTATAGTCTCGAAATCCTAGTTTTTATTGGCTTTAAGTTTTGAAACCCTAATTTTCTAGGATCGATTCCTTTGTATGCTTGCTTAGCACCATAAAAATTTAAACTTTGTGACATGTGATGCTTCCAAACTCTACATAGGGTGCTAGACAAACCTTTCATTGGTATCAGAGCCGACCTAGAACATTAGGCGACGCTTTTACGAAGTTAAAACTCCGATCGAACCGAAAAATACGGATTTTTGAGTGCTCTCTGGACTTTTTTTAAAAACTGCTGTTTTTCAGAATTAAAAATATGTAAAAAATTCAGCAGGAAAATATAAGAATTACGGTATAAAAATTTTGCTATGAACAATGAATCTTGCAGCGGAAACGCGGCCGTACTTACCAATCAATGCATCATATTTATACATTAATGCTTCATTCTGCTTGTATATTTTTTAGGGTATTTTTAATCTGAATTTAGTGCTGAAAATTCTGGAGATGGTTTTGCACTTGACGATTCGATCAGAATTTTGATTTCGTGATTTTTCCGGATAAATTAGAAAGTATTGAAGTGTTTGAACGAGTATCATTTGCTCACTTTTCATGGGGTTTAAATACTTTGGAGATACGTGCAAGTCCTTTTGTGGTGGACCCTCTAGAAGACAACAAATCTTAACTCGATTATGTGACCGTCTTGAACTTCCCTTTGAACCTTAGGGTTTGGGGCAGTACGGCGTGCCACATGTGAGGCGTTGGCTTGACCCTTCTACGACTGGACCGCTACTACTGTGTCACACTCCGGATTTTTGAACCCTGCTCAAGTGTTGAGCTTTAGTGAATCTTGGGTACTTGATCGTTCGTTCGAAAACTTTAATAATGTCTGTTTATCCGGAATGTGATACAATATGTGGAATTCATATAGTTTAGGCATGAAATACGAAATATATGATATTTCGCATTTATGATTTCTAAAGAGAATGTGGATTCCAAATATTGTAGTTTTACAGTTTCTTTTCTGTGACCGTAAGTGTAGTATGTTCGATATCGCCGGTTTCGTTGCTATACATCAACGACAATTGGGGTATGCATACTTACTTACGTTGATGATATGAGATATTATGTGTTGCTGAGATATGATGTGCAGGATTGTCGCGATTGAATAGCCGGGTTTTTTTTATGTGAGATGAGAGTTTTTTTTTATTCATGTAAATTCAAATGTAATGTAATATTCTTTTATTTGGGGCACTTCCGGGTTGAGGTTGTGTCACCAGTGTTGTATATTATTTACTTTTCCGCATTAGGATGGACCCAAGGAGGGGAGCACAGGTGACCGGGTTCTGGGTTCAGTGGGAGGCCATCTCGAGGAGTCGAGACCGGGTCTCCTAAACTCTAGAATTGGTAGGGTCACTTGCCGCTCTTGTAGGGGTCCAGGGTGTGGGCTTGGCTATTCATCGCGACCGTGGAATCCGTATTTTCTATTCTGGCTAAATACTAAATACGGGCGTCCTAGTATATCCCACTTTATATCTATGTTTCTGCTGCCTGTGTTCTGTGATATCTGAGACGAATGACATATTATATATATGATATATAGTAGACGTTGCTTATGTTTTACACCCGCGCTTGTCCCGTCCCGGTATGCCGTTAGTTAAGTAACCTAACGGTGTACAACGGAACATTGCGGCGAATGCGGATGGCATAAGCGTACGTGTTATTTTCGTTTCTTTTCTGTGATTGGCTTAAGGACTTAAATGATGGGATTACATTAATGTGATTAATGTAAAGAAAATAAACCTAAAAAGATGTTGTAGAATCGGATTTGAAAACCACTCGGCTATTTATGAAAAAGTTATATTTCAAAACCGCGGAGCTTAAGCCACTCCTTTTGAAAACCATTTGATTCTACAACGATATCAAGTTCAAAGCGTTAAAGATTTTCTTAAAAATCATCCGCAACCCTCCATCATTTTAGGAAGTAGAGTACTTAGTATTCGTGATACGTTTGTTGACTATAGTTAAGGCGTAGTGTACGGTAGCTAAGTGATGTCTTCCTACATTGCATATGATGCAGATTAATTAGGACATTCTTATGACTTTGTTGACCATAGTTAAGGGTCATATGAGTGGGTCTAATTAATCAAGAAATGACGGGTAGAACTTGACTGGTACTTATGATTTGTTGACCTTAGTTAAGGTCATAAGTACTTGGGGTAAAAACAACATCGGGAATTTCAATAGTTGAAATTTGCAATGAGATTGCATACTTTCCATGTGATGGTTGGATCCCGATCCCACTGTGGGCAATAGTTGCTCCTAGGAGAGTTTTACAGTTTACAATTAGCTAACTCATTAGGTGTCTAGAAAGGTGTTAACGGGGCTCCGCCTCTGGGAAAACGAGGTTTACTCTAATTAGGTCCGTGCGAAAGCACGGGGAACCTCCCTCAAGTACCGACACTGGCCTGGCTGAACGGTTAGCGAAGTTGTAGACTGTAATTAATCCTGGCTAGTTTTTCTTTTTAAGGTTTGAAAGAAAAACTCGATAAAAGCAGTGGGAAACATCGATTAGACAAGATAATAACCAATCTGATCTATGCAAGAGCTTTCGCTGAGTGTATTCTTTTCTCTCTCTTAATGGCAGATACCCATGACTGGACTCAAGCTTCTACTAGATAAAAAAAACTGAATGGGACCAACTATAAAGACTGGTTGAGGAATCTGAAAATCGCCTTGACTTATGATAAAGTATCATATGTCCTCATGGCTTCAGCCCCGCCCGTCCCAGGTCCAAAATCCTCAGTTGCGGACATTGAAGTCCGCAAGACATGGAACGCTGACTGTGCCACGGCAAAATGCCTCGCGCTTGCATCGATGGATAACACACATCAAAAGCAGCAGGAGGATATGGACATTCACGGTATATTGCTCCATACAAAGGAGTTGTATGGAGAGCAATCCCGCGTATTACGATACGAAGCATCAAAGAAATTGTTTCAGATGCGAATGGCCCCTGGCACACCAGTAGGAGACCATGTTCTGAAGATGATAGCTCTTATAGAAGAGCTTGGGGACCTTGGATGGACGATGGACAATGAACAATATATAGATATTATTCTGCAGTCCCTTCCCTCCACCTTTGCTCAGTTCATAGTGAACTTCAACATGCATGGCATAGAGAAGGAACTCCCTGAACTCCTTAACAAGTTAAAGAGTGCAGAGAGCACTATGAAGTCAGCAAGAACTCCCGTTATGACTTGGACAATCTTCTTCTTCTCGCCCGAAAGCTAAGGCCAAAGGAAAGAAAAAGAAGAAGCCCACCAATCCTAAAATTGGAGTTAAAAAGGTGAAGGGAAAGGAAAAGTCCAAGGCTGGAGACTCGGGGAAGGGCGAATGTTTTCATTGCCACAAGACAAGACATTGGAAGCGCAACTGCACGGAGTACTTAAGTCTCAAGAAGAAGCATGGTGATGCTTCTGCTTCAGGTGCGTTTGTGACAGAAAACTGTTTTTCAATAAACTCTGCTTCCTGGGTATTGGATACCGGTTCAGGTTCTCACATTTGCAATTCTATGCAGGGGCTGAGAAATAGCAAGGTTTTGAAGACGGGTGACCATACTCTCCGCGTTGGAAATGGTTCCAATGTACATACAGTCGCAGTGGGAGAGTATCACTTGGGGTTGCCATCTGGATGTATTTTGGTTTTGAATCCATGTTATTTTGTACTAAGTATGGTATGTAATATAATATCCGTTTCTTTGTTGGACAATGAAGGATATAATTTTGTATTGCAGAACAATGTTATGAACATTCACCTGAATCAAATGTTGGTTGGGTATGGTATGCTTAATAACGGAATATATGTCCTAAATCAACACACAGTTTTCAGTATACAATACACTAATAAAAGAAAACTTTCAGAATTAAATGAAGTTTTTCTTTGGCACTGTAGACTTGGTCATATTAACGAAACAAGACTAAACAAGTTACACAAAGATGGATATTTAAACTCTTTTGAATATAAATCTTATGCGACTTGCCAGTCTTGTATCAAGGGTAAAATGACCAAAACTCTGTTTACCGGACACGGAGAAAGAGCTACTCAGCTCCTAGGCCTCATACATAGTGATGTATGCGGGCCAATGTTTATACAGGCTATAGGCGGTTTTTCATACTTCATTACATTCACTGACGATTTCTCAAGATTCGGTCATATATTTTTATTAAAGCACAAGTCCGAAGCTTTCGAGAAATTCATTGAATATAAACAAGAAGTAGAAAAACAAACCGGCTTGAGTATCAAGATGCTTCGATCAGATCGAGGTGATGAGTATCTCAGTACAGAATTTGCAAACTTCCTAAAAGAGAATGGGATTCTCTCTCAGCTCACTCCTCCTTACACACCACAGTACAACGGTGTGTCAGAACGACGGAATAGGACCTTATTAGATATGGTCCGGTCCATGATGAGTGACGCTGAGTTACCAGTCTTGTTTTGGGGGCATGCATTGGAGACTGCAGCGTTTCTGCTAAACAGGGTTCCAACCAAAACCGTGTCTACCACGCCATATGAGATATGGCATGGGAAGAGACCATCTCTTAAGAGAATTAAGATTTGGGGTTGCCCGGCCTATGTTAAAAAGCAGAATCCGGACAAACTCGAGACACGGTCAGTCATGTGTAACTTTGTGGGATATCCAAAGCTTTCTTATGGATATCTGTTCTACCACAAAGAGGAACAAAAAGTGTTTGTTTCTCAGTATGCCACATTCTTGGAAAAAGAGTTTTTCACAGATAAAGATGATGGCAAGGTGGTGGATCTAGAAGAGGTTCTGGAGACACAAACTACAAATGACGATTTGGTTGAACCGGCTGTTACAACAGAAACTGAAGAATCTCGGCCACTCTGTAGGTCTGGTAGGACTTCTCGCCCACCGGAGAGGTACTACGGTTTCCTCATTGATGGTGACAGAGAAGACTGTATCATGGATGATGATGATCCTACCAGTTTTCAGCAAGCTATCACGAGTAGAGACTCTGTGAAGTGGCTGGATGCCATGAGATCCGAAATGGAGTCTATGTACACCAACAAAGTATGGACTTTGGACGTTGTACCCTCTGGGATAAAACCTGTGGGGTGCAAATGGATCTTTAAAAGAAAGATTGGTGCAGATGGGCAGGTGGAGACCTATAAGGCAAGACTTGTGGCAAAGGGTTTTCGTCAAAGACCAGGTTTGGACTATGACGAGACTTTTTCTCCCATAGCCATGCTTAAATCCATTCGGATCCTACTTGCTATTACTGCTCACTATGACTATGAAATCTGGCAGATGGACGTTAAAACTGCATTTCTAAATGGAAATTTAGAAGAATGCGTTTATATGGATCAGCCAGAGGGCTTCATTGACAGTGGGAGCAGCGGGAAAGCATGTAAATTGCTTAAATCCATATATGTGTTAAAGCAGGCATCACGGAGTTGGAACATCTGTTTCGATGATGTCATCAAAGAGTTTGATTTCATCAAAAATCCAGATGAACCTTGTGTTTATAAGAAGGCTGTAGGGAGAGCTGTCACATTCCTCGTATTGTTAGGAAATGATATTCCTATGCTACAGTCGGTCAAATCTTTCTTATCACTGAGGTTCTCCATGAAGGACCTGGGTGATGCCACATACATTCTGGGCATAAGGATCTATAGGGATAGATCCAAAAGGTTATTAGGATTTTCCCAAACCAGGTACATTGACACCATCCTAAAAAGATTTAGTATGGAAGACTCCAAGCGGGGTGCCTTACCCGCTTGCCATGGGGTCACTCTCTCCAAGGACTCTTGTCCAAAGACCGATAAAGAGAGAGCTCGCATGAGTGTTATACCCTATGCTTCGGCAGTAGGATCTATAATGTATGCGATATTATGTACACGCCCAGATGTAGCTTAGGAACTTAGTGTTGTAAGCAGGTATCAATCTAACCCAGGGGAGAATCACTGGATAGCTGTGAAGAACATTCTTAAGTACTTGCGAAGGACTAAAGAATTGTTCTTGGTGTATGGTAATGGAAATCTCCAAATGGAGGCCTTTACCGATTCGAGCTTCCAGAGCGATAAGGACGACAACAAATCTATCTCTGGGTTTGTATTTACCCTCAATGGAGGGGCGGTGAGTTGGAAGAGTTCCAAACAAGATACCATTGCAGACTCTACGATGGAAGCTGAGTACATTGCTGCAAATGATGCTGCCAAGGAAGCCGTCTGGATGAAGAAGTTCGTCTCGGAGCTAGGAGTAGTTCCAACCATTATTGATCCAATACCTTTGTATTGTGATAATAATGGGGCTATGGCGTTAGCCAAGGAGCCCAGATCCCATCAGCGGTCCAGACACATCCTGAGGCGTTTTCATTTGGTCCGGGAGATTGTAGATCGCCACGAGATCGAGATTAGGAGAGTAGACACAAAGAATAACGCCGCGGATCCATTCACCAAGGCCCTCCATCAGCCGCAGCATGAGCGACTTTTTGAGATGTTGGGTATGAGATACGCCAATAACTGGCCTTAGTGCAAGTGGGAGATTGTTGGATATATGTATGCCCTAGAGGCCATTATATGATAGTGGATGTATCTATACATGTATATATATTCAGTATGCATTCTTGCTCGACATGATAGTATGCTATCTGGTTCTTCTTTATCTGACATGTTGATTTGATCATGCTTTTATTCATTCATACATGCTGATAAAGCCCTGAGGATATCGGCTTGACTACTTTGATTATGATGGAGATCATACTAGTGGGACATCTGTAGTCTATAAGCATATCCTGGAAAGTCCCTAGTCGTAGGTATATCGAGACGGGGCATTGATATACCAGAGTAGACTAGCGTACATGATACTAGACCCATACGATGGGCGATGGATGTTCCCACATTCATCGATGTTTGACATCAAGATCATATACGGGTGCTCAGTGGTGACTGGGTACACTGGACGGACTCATCGAGAACTCCTATATGGAATTATATCTATCGTCGGATAGCAGTTCTCAGATGACACTGGTACAGGTTAGTCTGTAGACCCGAGATCGTCATAGAGTCTTGTGTGCTCTCCCATTGTACTTTGATTGCCACCCTACCACGGCTCTACTGAGTCGTGCAAACAGGTGGCCGTTGGGTACAATCCCGAGACACACGAAGGCAATGAGCGATAGGAGGGGTTTCGTCTCTCCCGGTATTGGGAGTTGATGCTGTGCTGTGCCCGACTGGTTATATCAGTAAGTCCCTGGCCAGGGCTGCTGAGATTTGCTGATAAGTGTTATCAGTAGTTTCTCGATCTGTTATAGACCATTCACCGGCATGACTTATTGAGTTATTAGGGTCGACATGACCATCCCTAGGCTCGATATGCAGCATATCTGACGAAGAGACCGGACTGTACGGTAGTGTTGCCGGTTGGCTCGACGGGAGTTATAGCAGGTTCGCTTGTTTTCTTCTGATCGCTCAATACCCGGGTGGCAGTTACGTTTTGCTGACCGCTTGTGGCTTGGGGGTGCTTGATATGATCATCACCCTCTGCCGGCGTATTGACGAGTCTTAGAGTCCCACATAGGAGTTACCTAGTACAGGCGAAACGTTGTGGTGCGCGTATGCGATATGCGCATGGACCCGATTAACATGCGCGTATATGATACCGTACATTGATCGGGCGGCTTGCTTTTGGTAGGGTCATATGTGATATGGCCGGATTGATAAATCAAGTGTTGATTTATCATTTAACCATTAGTTTTCTCACTTAAAACTTTTTTCCTTGTATGTGATGGGTGTATGCATGCATGCATGTTTTTCTTTCTATCTTATTAGTTTCATGCACATATGGATGTGCATACATACATACATACATACATACATACACCATCTATCATGGTTGTTAACACATGGAAATGGTGGCAATATAAGACTCACACCATGGATAAATGGATGGATTATTATTTGATTTTATGTTTAAAACAAAATAGAAAAGGAAAGGATAATTCTTGAGTTGCTTCTACATTCTTCTTTAACCTAACCATTCTCACCTACCCTTAACCTTGGATTAAACTTTCCTTATATGTTTTAAACCCTAATTAAATAATAACTCAAAGATTTAACCATGGTTTGAAGTGAGAAGAAATAAAATATATATAGATATATTTCATTTCTTTTCATGGGAGTTATCATTTTTTCTACTCTTGTTAAAAACAAAAGCCATCATCTTCCTCTTCCTTCTTCTTTTTGCTCTCTAGTTTTTTCTAGTGAGTAACATACACATCAAGAAAGGTTTTTGAAGTGAGAATCATAACCACAACATCATTCTACACAAGTTTAGCCAACTTGTTTAGAGTGTTCTCTTCGTTTCTTATCTTGATAGTCGAAGTTGCGAGCTTGGACGAGGAACTCCGGATGGATTGTCGTGGACGCGAGAAGACTTCAAGAGGACCTTCTTCCAACACCCAAGAGGCCAAAGAGTCTAGCGAAAGGGAGCTACTAAGGTTGTAGTCTCGAAACCCTAGTTTTTATTGGCTTTAAGTTTTGAAACCCTAATTTTCTAGGATCGATTCCTTTGTATGCTTGCTTAGCACCATAAAAATTTAAACTTTGTGACATGTGATGCTTCCAAACTCTACATAGGGTGCTAGACAAACTTTTCAACATCTCTCCACACCTCTGTTACGTGTCCTTGTAATTCTTCAACGTCTTCAGAAAGGCGGAGGGTCCCAATAACTAATAACTTTTGGTGCATCCCAAAATTGTCTAAACCAGAACCCCACAGACTATGACGTCTTTAAACCCTACAGATTATGATGTCTTTAAACCCTACAGACTACGACGTCTTTAAACATGGACTATGAAGTCCTTAAACTCCATGGACTATGATGTCCTTAAAACCAATGGACCGCAATGTCCTGAAACTAACTATGGACCGTAACGTCCTTAAACTAAATTGATAGGGCCCAAATGCTTTTTCATTCGATCTAAGTGATCTTAAAATCCTGTTGAGTAGATCTTAGTCTAGAATTAGACTAGCGTATCCTCAACAAACATTTAAGTTGATTTTAATCTAAAAATAAGATTAACGATCCTTAAAACCAACTCAAACCCAAATCTAAGAAAATACGGATTTGGACTAATCCATGCCCTACGAGTGACGACATAAATTAGTCTCTGTATACAATCCACGGGCAACCAAAAATAAAACAAACACACACGACACGAAGTGACCATCTGGAGAAGGAGAAAGTGGTTACCGTGATGCGGTAGCGTAATTAACTGCAGGGGCTTGCGCCTGCAGGGAAGAGCGTCCCCACAATCAAAAACCCCCTCGTAAACGAAGGGGAATCTGACGAAGTCTGCTACAACGGCCGCATCTGTCTAAACCTCCGATATACGGTGCCATAAATCAACTTGGCATCTTCGGAGAGGTGGACGGATAAAACCAAATAGCATCTGCCCCCAAATTCAGGCCGGATGTCTCGACATCCCGGTCGCGTCTTTCGGCGGAGAACAGATTCTGGCATGCCCGGTGGGACCTTTTCCTTTTTCCACTCCACACTTTGTGTGTCGTGTTTGCGAACGAATCACGGTCTAATGTCGTTGCCCCTAGATTCAAGGTACTAAGATTTGGTGTCTTGCTCCCATGCAGAGGAAAGAGGAGAAAATGGCTTCCAACTGCACCAACTGCAACAGCAACTCCTACTCTGTCCTCGCTGGAGGAGTGGCCTATGGGCCCCAAGCGGCTTCCATCCTCACCATGTCAGTGGAACAGGTGACTCAGGCCACCACTAGACTGTTCTTTGGGACCATGATCCCACCGACAAGCTTCAGCGTCCCAATACCGTCACAGGAAGCTCCAAAGAAGTCGGTCTTCGATCGGCTTACAACTACCACAACCCCTCTCAACGGGCCGTCCAATTCCAAGTCTATTGCATCGGTCTTTAACAGACTAAGCCAAAGCTCAAGTGGGTCCATGAAGAAGCCTGCAATACTTGAACGAGTCATCCCGAAGCGGATAGCCATCCCAACTCCGACGGACGAAGTCGTCAAATGGGCTTCTCCTGCTAAGGGATCGGTCTTTGCGAGACTGGCTATCCCAATTCCTGCTTCGGGTGAGGTCGTCCAAACTACTTCATCTGCCCAAAGGTCAGCCTTCGACAGGTTGGACGTTTCTTCTCAGCGGACGTCAGTCTTTGATAGGCTGGCACCAACAGCAACCCTTCTCCAGAACACGGGGCATGATGAAGCCACCCCCGTAACTGAGCCAGTACCGTCTGCAAGACATGCTCGACGTCGCCACTGGCGCCGAGTGAGAAAAGCTGGGGGCAGTCCCCCTTCGGGACTTATCCCACCAGCTCTTATGGTGGAAGTTGATGCTGTTGTTCCAACTGGGAACAACTTTGAGCCGCTCAGGAGGGTGCACAAGAACTCTCCAACTGCCATGCTGAAAAGGTCTCCTTCGCCTGCTGAAAACATCACAAAGGCGAAGCCGGAACATCCCCCTCAGCGGCTGTCCTCTAAAATCCACAGGGCCTGGTGAAGAGTCCAAGACTCTGTAATAGACAAAGACTACTTTTGCCAACAGAAGAAAATGAAAGTTCGGCAAGAGGAGGACCGTCCCGCCGTCATACCACGAAAAATATCGTCTGCGACAACCCCCTCAACTTCAACTGCCCATAAAAGGAGAAGGTCGGAGAAGATCCCTGTGTCTGCGACAAATCTTAAGGGTGCTGAATCCAAACGCCCCAAGTCTGGGGGCATGGTAGTGCACACCATTTACATGGCTTCCGGAAAAGGTGAAAGCCGTGCTTCTGGGGGTCATCGACCACTTATGCAGTCCGTAACAAAGGCTCAGGAGCAACAGCAAAGGCTCCATGAGATGCTAACGAAGATGGCCGCACTCACTGGGCCAAATGAAAGCTCGAAAACATCGTCGGAGCAGCGTCAGGAATAGGAAAACAATGACGAATTCCTCCGCAGAATCTTCGAGAAGAAAGACAAAGAGGCCGCGTAACCAGCGGCCAATATAAAACAAAGGGCGCTTTTGTTCCAAGATATGGTGAGCATGATGATCCAGCCAGACCCTCCAGCCGAAGATCCTCCAGTAATAATTGAAGACGATAGAGAGGAGACATCAAACCCTCATCCGACCTTTTCAGCTGCAAAGGAGGAAACAATCTCGAAAGCTGCGCTCAATGATTATATAGCTCAACAGATACGAGCTCAACAAGCGAACGAAGCCGCTGGCCAAGTCGTCAGAACTGGGCGACCATATCCAAGCTGGTACGATCAGATTAAGTACCCGTCAGGATACATGATTCCTAAGTTCCACGTATACAAAGGGACAGGCAATCCCCATCAACATATCGCTCAGTTCAGGGCTCTGTGCGGCAACATTGGAGGCGACGATAAGCTACTGCTTCGCCAATTCGTCGGCATCTTGGCAGAGACGGCGTTCGAATGGTATTCAGAGTTTCCCAACGACTCCGTCAAAAATTTTACGGAATGGAATTTCTATTTACCCAGTGTTTTGCAAGCGCTAGCGAAAGCACCCCAATCACGGCATTGATCAATGCCAGGGTGAAGCCAGGCGAAACATAGTATGCGATACGGTGGCGGAATCTATGGTCGAAATGCGAATAGCATATAGAAAAGGCTCCTGCAGTGGGCATGTTTGTGGGAACCCTCGATCCGCAGGCAACCATATCTCAATTCATGACGTTCTTCATGCTGACCACCTTCCAGGCCTTGATTGACAAGCTGGCCCAAATGGACCAGATGGGCCATAGGCCTTCCTCTTCAAAGACAGAGCCTTGGAATGAAAAAGGGGAAAGGGAAAGTGACCTTTGTCGCCAATACTCAGCAACAGCCGAGTGGTCCAAAACCAGCCGATCGCCTAAACGACAGACAGCGATTTATCAACGAAAAGTTAAAACGTCCTTACTCATTCCCTCGGGATAAAACAAGGAGACTGTTCGAACTGGTGGTGCGCAACAGGCTCATCAATCTGCCGGATCTGAGACGTCCATTGCAGCCCGGTGATGCCAACAATCCCAATTACTGCCCCTATCACCGAGTAGTAGGCCATCCGATCGAAAATTGCTTTGTCTTTGATTGTTACGAAAGAGTGTGTTTTGTAGAATAACCGCAACCAATAACGGTGTCGCGTGTAGCTAGACCGAGATGAGTACGGGTCGTTCTCAGGGAAACGTTGAATCTTTTACTCTTACTTTAGATGTGTTGAAAAAGAGAGGAGGTATAAAGAATTTTGTGGAATGCTTTCTAGATCTACGTTAGGCTCTAATGCAAAATATAGATCTAGATTATTTATGGATGTAGTTAATATAATAGGGGGGCTTGTAGGGTTCGTTAGGATTTAGTAGTTATGGATGATTAATTAAAAGTTACCCTTTTTATCTTTTAATAGATTTAAAACTAGAACGACGGTGATGCGTGTAGATTAGGGTTTCTGGAGGGAAAAGGAATCCCACTCTTAACCCTTATCTCGACACAGAACTCCGTTCATATCTAGCCTTTACCAAAACAATCATTAATCTAATCTCTAATCGCGGTCGGAACTAATAAAGAATTGTTAGCGCGCCCGATTAGAATGTTAATGATTCTTTTGATAAAGTTCATAAACATTATAGGACTTAAAAAGGGTTTAGGGATGTTCATCATCCATTAGCCTACCCTAATCCTACGAACCCTAACAAGTGGAGAATTACTCGCGCATGTTGGGAGAAAAAGAGATGGAGAGAAAATGCATAATTAAACTACGAAGAAATAGAATAAGAAAAAGAGCTACCTTTATTAATCAACAATATTCATTACACTTTGATCCCTTAGAAAATGATTACAAATACTAGTTTGCTTCTCGATCTCTTCCAAGGTAGTAGACGAACAGTTGCTGATCAGTCTGAATGCGTGAGCCGTCTTGGACTTCGTGATCTCGTCGACTTGATAATTTTTCCAAGAGGCTCTCGGTCTTTATTTATAGTCCCAAGGCCAGAAAATTAGATGCCTAAATTGGGGAATGGTAGTTAGGATCCACACAGAGAAATTCCAGCCTCTAATTCCACTTCCATGCGGCGGATCCGCGGCATCAAGGGGCTAGGGCCGCGGATCCGCGGCCTGATGATCTTATCCCTTGATCAATTTTTTATGGGTTGCTCCTTGTGACATGTGGCGATCCTTGGAACCTTTGGAACTTGGAAATATTCTCGTAGTTGCTGCCAGACTTGATCTCCAAGTTTTGATTCCTTAATTAGGCAGGTTTACTTTAACAACTTGATTTCCTTGATTTTAGACTTGAAAATTCTGCACAACAACTCAAATAATATTTAGTAGACTTTGTTCTACCAGGATTTGGTCAATGATATTATTTGCATACATTTTCCTACCAAATACTAGTTATAATATATCAACACATGGAAAATAGTATTTTTACACATAAACCCTCATATGTATGATATATTATAATAAAGACCTTTTTTAATATGCAAATGGTAGGAAAAATGTAATAACAAATGTGCAGTTATATCAACTGAACAAATACCCCCAAACTTATCTTTGATCATCCCGAGCAAACTAGTTTATTCAAGAGAAGGAAAAGAAAGGAGAAAACTAAGCACACTTTCGTAGGCAAACACGATTGCACTGAGCACGTGCAACAAGCCGTTAAACCTCTAGGTGTCCCTAGTAGGAGGAGTGTTGTCTCCTGAGGGTTTTCAGCGGATTACACCCACAAAATCCTATAATAAAAGAGAGATGGTGAAATTTACATATAAAGATAAGAACCATAAAAGTAAGACTTTGAAAATAAGAGTTTCCAACTATACTAGCTTTTCAGTTGTCATGAGCCCTATCTTAATAGTCATGAAAAAATGTTAGAAAGCACATCATCCCTCAATAAAACATTGTCTTTATTCTTCATTCCTATCTTTCATCCAAACATCGATCATATACCCCTACGTGTGTGAAATGGACATCCCTACACTCGGAGAATTCAATTCAAGCTATCATACTCTTGTCCATCTACCTCAGTACGTTTTAACTTGATGAATATTTAGATTTGCTCACACATTTTCATGCGACCGTTAATACTTCTTGAGGTACTAACTGTTGGAGATAGTGCCCTCAGAGTCAATTATTGGATCACAGGCACGTGATTGCAATGATTGAGGGAGGACCTATCCCGGTAGGACAGTCTTACTCAAGATGATAGTATGCTATCTGGTTTATCTTTATCATCGTGTACTGCTTTAGGTGACCTGACAGGTCACTATTGCACGTTGATAGAGCCCCTAGGATTCTTGCTTGACTACCAGCAGTATGAGGGCGATCATATACGTGGGAGCTGGGGTCTATAAGTACATCCTTAAAAGGTCCCTAGTCATGGGAGTTTCGAGACAGGGCATCGATACTCCAGAGTAGACTAGTGTATACAGTCGAGACCCCGACGAGGGGCGGTGGCCGGTCTCACAAGTCACTGGTGTCAGTTGGTTCACCTAAGATGTATACAGGTGCTCATTGGATTATGAGTACACCGGACAGGACTCGCCGGGAACCTGCTAGTTGGTATTATACCTGACGTCAGATAGCAGTTCCCTGGTGATATGTGTACAGGTTGGTTCATCGACCTGAGATCGTCATTTGTCTCGTGTGAGTTCCCACTGTGCTTTGATTACTACCCTACCACGCTCAAAGGAGACGTGCAAACAGGTTTTAGTTGGGTACAGTCCCGAGCCACATGGAGGCAGTGAGCGGATCTGCAGGGGTTCGTCTCTTCCGGTATTGGGGGTGAGGTAACGCTGTGTCTAGGAGAGCCAGTACATGAAAAGTCCTTGGCCAAGGCAGGAGATTTACTGGTAGGTATTCCAGTAGTATCTCAGGGTGTTCTGGGCTACACTCCGACATGACTTGTACCCTTTTGGGGGTCTGACTTTTACCAACCCCCTAAGCCCGCCATGCGATGCTCATAGACGAACGGACCGGACTGTACGGATATTGTCACTGACAGGCTCAGTAGGGTGTCAGGATGAGTTCGCTTATCGACGTCCTTTTCGGTCAATAGCTGGTAGCCCGTCACGTATGGCTAATATCTCTGACGTGCTAGTGGTTAAATCCACAGCCATAGTATTGACGAGTCTTTAGAGTCCCCCACAGACAGTTGCTCAAGTTTTCGGGCGAAACGCTGTAGAGGCCGTATGGAGATATGGCAGGGTTCGATCAGATACGTGCGGTATTGCACGGATCATGATCGGACGGATAATACTAGCCGGCTTTGGTTTAAGCCGGATCCTAGTATAGTACAGTGTAGATTTTGTCTCATTGCATTTGTATTTCGGTCGGAATACAAATGCGGGTGTGTATACACAGTAGCGGGGTTTTCCTGTAATTTATTACGGGATCAGTTTTTGGAGTTGCTAGTTTGTTTTTCGTTTCGGCCATTTTCCTTTGTATCTTTCATTGGCCGAAGATTGGTGGAGGAGGGCTTATTTGCAATTGTGCAAATAAGCATTTTGGAGGGTTGTTTTTGCAAATTGTTGGATCATCATTGCTTGACTTTCTTTAGTCATCATAGCTTGACTTTAGATGTGATGATGGGAGATGGTTGTTGAGTGTTGGACTTTGTTTTATAATGATTTCTTTTCATGATCAAAAATGATTCCCTCTTGCATTATTGTGAGGCTCTCCCCCATTCACTCACTCTCCCCTCTCCATTTTGCATGGCCGGCCAAAGGTAATGGGGGCTGCCCATTTTATTTTGTGGGGGATTTTTGTATCTTTGGCTTGGTAAAATCCCCACAACTCCATCTCCAAAAGCTTATATCATTTCCTCCACCAAAAGGCAACTCCATACAAACCCCGAATGAGACATGATTTCTACTGTCAACCTACAGCAATCTTGGGCACGTCGACTCGCCAACTTCGTGCCCGAGTTGCCTCGGTATAGAGGTGGGGGCCCGTAAAAGAAGCCAGCGACGTGGTGCCCTTCCGGCGATGAGGTGGAGACCGGAGATTCCGCGGGGAGATCGGGACGACGACGAGAAGACCGGAGGACACGGATCACTCGGTATATCTCTCTACCCTCTCTCTAGATAGCTAGGACTAGTTTAATGGCACGATCCGGGTTTATAGTGTGCGGTGGTGCCGGTTTATAAAGTTTAAAGTAAATCACCGCTTCCGCATTCCGGCGTCGGATTGACGGCCGGGGCGCCGCCGTGCACTTACAGTGGTATCAGAGCCTCGCCACTAACCTAGTCTAGCTTTGTCTAATGTGTTTACACTTCCGATCGAACAAATGTTCCAAAACCGCGTTTTTCAAAACATCAGTTTTCTGTGGAAAATTTTTTAGCTCGAAATTTTTTTCAGTATGTTGCAGAATGATGTGCAGGGAATTCTAAGCATTCTGTGAAATTTTGGTTGCATGATCCTACCATTCCACCGCGGAACCGCGGCCAAACCCATGCTTGGGCCGCGGTTCCGCCGCAATCTAGACTGTTCATGGCCCCAAAATTTTACAGAGAGCTCCTGAGTGTAAAATAGGGTTTTTGGAATGTTATTTTTTGGGCCCAGATTTCTTTAAGTGCTACAGTAATGCTTGGGGCCCACTTGGGTAAATTTGATCGATCGAAAAATTTTAAACACATTAGTTCACAGTATTTACATTATATCTGCGACCGTGAATGTCACTTGATCGGTAAATCCTGTCTAACTGCTATAGCCCGGTTAGACGGATTCGCGAACGTGACATTCACGTTGATGTTCTGTGATTGTGCTGTGATGTTGCGGATTGGTCGTGGGGGATAGCCTGGATGCAATGCTAGTACAGTTTTTGTTGTATTATGTACATTTGATATTGCGGGGCGAGCGTCTGACATGTGGACTACCGTCACTGCCCGTTTGTATATTATTCTTTTGGGGCACGACCAGGTTGCGGTCGATGTACCCGTTGTATGTATATTTTACTTTCTGTACTAGGATTGCCCCATGGAGTAGTGCACGGATAGCCAGGTTCTGGAGGGCAACGAGCCCGCATCTCATGGCATTGAGATGGAGGGGGCTTCACTCTAGAATTGGCGGGTTATTCGCCGCACCCGTAGGGGGTACAGGTTGACCCAGGAGGGGTGCCTAAGTTACCGGATTCCGTGAAGTGCTGGGTGGTCCATTCACGTTGCTGAAGGGGGCTGCCTAGCTTCAGGTTTTGGCGGGTAACTTGCCGCGCCCGTAGGGGTCTAGGATTTCATTGCACAGGCTATCCACACGACCAGGGGAACGTCGGGTTTCAGTAGCGGCTCTGTGAAACCCGGGGATCCCAGATATCTGTATTGTTCTGTGATGCTTATTACATTTCTGTGATGTTGCATTTTATCATGCCTTGAGCGAAATATTATTTATTGATATATATACTAGTAGATGTTGTATATGTTTTGCATCCGCGCTACTCCAGTCCCCGCTCTGTCGTTAGTTAGCTAACCTAACAGGTAATGACGGGACCCAGTGGCGAATGCGGATGGCATATACGTACGTCATTATTTTCGTTCTTTATTGGTGTGATCAATTGATGGGACTGCGTTGATTCGGATCAATGCAAGTTAAAAACAAACCTAATCTGATGTTATTGGAACATTTTTCAAAAAGCTGTTATTGCAAGGACGTTCACTTTTGTTTAGCACAGTGGTATTCAGTTGGAATATCCTGCTCCTCAGTTGACGAGGCAAGGGCCGAGATCCCTTCACCGGGAGTGACCCCTTGGACAGAAGTTTGCATCAGGGCAATAACTTCACCATAGCCAATTACTTTTGCTTTGCATCGTGGTATTCAGTTGGAATATCCTGCACCTCATTCTACGGGGAAAGAGCCGAGATCCCTTCACCGGGAGTGACCTCTTTAGCAAAGGTTTTCGTCACTATATTTTTATAAAGCTATCCGGTTCCTTCAACGATATCAAGTTCATTACGTTAAAGGTTTGTTAGTTATATGTATGCCCTAGAGGCCATTACTATACATAGGATGTATATTGTAGTGGATGCTTGGACATATATAGGGAGGACTTTCTTGCTCGACATGATAGTATGCTATCTGGTTGCTCTTTACCTTAAGGTGTACACTGATTGTCTCTCATTAAAATGTTGGTAAAGCCCTTAGGATGTGTACTTGACTACCTGAACTATGATGCGGATCATACTAATGGGGACATGGTAGTCCATAAGTACATCATTCAAGGTCCCTAGTCGTGGGTATATCGAGACAGGGCATCGATATACCAGAGTAGACTAGCGTATACCTTCTCGACCCATACAGATGGGCGATGGATGATCCTATATCCATTGGTGTTTGACATCAGAGATGATATACGGTTGCTCAGTGGAGACTGGGTACACTGGACGGACTCGCCAAGAACTCCCAGATGGTATTATACCTTACGTCAGATGGCAGTTCTCTGGTGACATTGGTACAGAGTAGTCTGTTGACTTGAGATCGTCATAGAGTCTTGTGTGATTCCTACTGTGCTTTGATTTCTACCTTACCACGTCCAAGAGGGCGTGCAAAACGGTGGTTTTTGGGTACAGTCCCGAATCACATGGAGGCAATGAGCGATAGGAGGGGATTCGTCTCTCCCGGTATACGGAGTTGATGTTGCGCTGTGTTCGATTGGCTATAACCGGAAATCCCTGGCCAGGGTTGTTGAGATTTACTGGTAAGTGTTACCTGTAGTTTCTCGAACTGTTATAGACCTCATATCGACACGACTTATCGAGCTATTGGGGTCTGACGTTTACCACCCCTAGGCGAGATATGCGACATATCAGACGACGAGACCGGACTGTACTGTAAGTGTTACTGGTTGGATTCACAGGAGTATGAGCGGGCTTGCTCGTCGATCTTCTGATCACTCAATCCCGTGTGGCCGTTACGTTTAGCAGACCGCTTGCGGCTTGTGGGTGTTTGATATGATCATCACCTGCTGCCGGCGTATTGACGAGTCTTTAGAGTCCTACACAGAGGTTTCCTGGCTCAAGCGAAACGAAATAGGAGCGCATATGAGATATGTGCGGGACCGAGAATAATACCAGTATATGATACTGGATTCTATTCTCACGATTTGTATCGTCGGCAGGTTATATGTGATATAGCCGGGTTACCGAATCAAGTGTTGATTCGATACATTGATACACTTGATATTAGTCGGTTATATGCGATATGACCGGATCATTAAATCAAGTGTTGATTTAATGATTTGATGTATAATTATATATTTGATATATTACTTTACATTAACTAGTATTTGTTCACTTAAGATGGATTTTCTCACTTGATGTGCACATGTTGTATATGTGATATATTTTTGTGCACTAGATTGTATCATGTTTGATGATACAAGTAAACTTGGGTGTGTATGATTAAACCATGGTTATGTTAATGGTTAGGGTTTTGATTTACTTATTTATTTATTCTCTTTAATTCATTTTTCGCAAAAAGAGAAATGGTGGCTTGCTTTGTTTTATAGTTGAAGCTTCATGAAGTTTTGAATAAGTCTACCATTTTTGTTTTATGCTAAACCTAACCATTCACCTAACCCTAGTTTATTCTCTACACTTGTTAATCTAACCCAAGGTTGCATAATGATAAGAATAACTTATTTTCTATTTTCCAACAATTCTTATCATATTCTTTTTCTTCTTCTTCTTCTTCTTCAAGAAGAAAAAAGCTTGCTAGCTTTAATGGTGACTTGAGAAAAAGAGTGAGAAATCCAATTCTAAAGTGAACCCACTTCATATTTCTTCATCCTCTACCACTTGCCAAGTAGTATAGGGTGTTTTCTTCACAAGTTTCATGACTTGGTGATGGTGGAGCTTAAGCTTGAGTTGCCTCGACGTAGATCATCTTTGGTATCGAAGTCGACGACCTAGCCCGATCATTTCTTCGACGAAACCATCGCTAGAGTCCGGGATCCGATGATCGCAGCGGAGGGACATCATCATGGAGCTAAGAAAGTGGAGGACTGGATCTACAAAGGTTGTAGCCCCTTTCACTTTGCAGTTAAGTTGTTAACTTATATCGTTTTCGCCTTTACCTCCAGTCAACGATCGCATTTGGGTTGTTAGGCACATGGAAAATTTAGAATTTGGTATGGTTGATGCCTTGCGAGACCTCATTAGCGTGCCTAGGAACCCTGCAGTGGTATCAGAGCCTAGCTAGAGCCTTAGGCGATACGTAGACAGAGTTAGAAGTCCGATCGAACCGAAACCCTAATGCAAATTCCTTCTCTGTACATTTTTTGAAATCGGGGATTTTGGAGAATTAAAAATATGCAGAAAAATCAGCAGGAGTTTCTAAGAATTACTGTGAAGCCTGTGCGCCTGATTCAATCAAAGCGCGGTGGAACCGCGGCATTAGCATGGCTAATGCGGCGGTTCCGCGGCCACTTAGTCGCTTCTTTAATTGATTTTTGCACAGTAATTCCTATATTTTGGTGTTGTATTTTCTGGGAATTTTTAAATCTTACTCAAGAGTTGAGTTTTCTGGGTTGTATTGGGAGTTCGGAGATTCGATCGGATTGTCTAATTTTGTCTGTGTTTTTTTTTTCCGGGTATTTTTAGAGCATGTTAAAAAGTTCGACCGGATATAAATACCCACTTTTTCCCCTGCCGGGAAATTTTCAGTTGTTGGAATTTTCCGTAGTTTAATGACGTTCTAAGTAGTGCAAGTAACGCGATGGTCCCTCTAGAAGACAACAAACCTTAACTCGATTATGTGACCGTCTTGAACTGCCCTTTGAACCTTAGGGTTTGGGGCAGTACGGCGTGCCACATGTGAGGCGTTGGCTTAACCCTTCTACGGCTGGACCGTTGGTACTGAGGCATGAAGTGAATGTTTTTAAACTTATTTCATGTGTTGAGCTGTTTCGGGAAAACTTGGGTGTTCGATTGTTCGATCGGAAAGTTTGACATTTTCTATTTATCCGGAATGTGATACAATAATTGGAATTCACAATAAGTTATGAGATAACTGAATGAATGTTATAAACATAGCACTTTAGTCTCACTTGATCGGTTGCCACAGAATTTTGATGTGATCAAAAGTCCGTCTCAATCACGTAGCGTACGCGGATATTCACCGATAAACTTAATAGACAGTTACACCCCTTAGCCCTGACCAAGTGACTATAGGAGAACCCCGTCGCCGAAAGCATCCGTTCAGGTGCTCGCGGCAGCGGTGTTCCGCTTTGGTGCACTTTGTCGATGGCATCGGGGGTGCGGCCGTCTACTGAAGTTTGCGACGAGCATTCGATCAGGATGTCGGGAATCTTAAATTGCCCGACTTGATATTGAAAAGAGTTTTCGATAATGAGACTAAAATGCGGGGTTTATAATTGTTAGGCATGCGATGTCTAAGGAATTCATTTGATTAGGCATGCGATGTCTATGCAGGTTGCGGATTCCAACTGTTGTAGTTTTACACTTTCTTTTCTGTGACCGTAAGTGTAATATGTGATATCGCCGGTTTCGTTGCTATATGTCAACGACAATTGGGATGGGCATATTTACTTACGTTGATGATATGCGATGTTATGTGTTGCTGGATATGTTATATTGGATCGTCATGTTTGAATAGCCGGGTTTTTTTTATGTGAGATGAGTGTTTTTCATTTTCATTCATGTAAAAACTTGTATGTAATATTCTTTTATTGGGGCACTTCCAGGTTGCGGAAGATGTCACCTTTTGTATATTATTTACTTTTCCGCACTAGGATAGACCCAAGGAGGAGGGCACAAGTAATCGGGTTCTGGAGTCCAGTGGGAGACCAACTCGAGGAGTCGAGTCCGGGTCTCCTAACTCTAGAATTGGTAGGGTTGCTTGCCGCTCTCGTAGGGGTCTAGGGGTGTGGGTTTGGCTATTCATCGCGACCGTGGAATCCGTGTTTTACACTGGCTCGTATTGAAAACACGGACGTCCTAGTATATCCAATATTTCATATGATTCTTCTGCTGCGATATCTGTGTTGTGATCATGTGATATGTTCTGTGATAGATACTATATATAGTATATATGATATATTATATAAACGTTACTTATGTTTTACACCCGCGCTAGCCCTGCCCCGCTCTGCTGTTAGTTACCTAACCTAATGGTGCACGAGGGGACATCGAGGCGAATGCGGATGGCATAAGTGTACGTCGTATTTATCTGTGATGTTTAGGTACTTAAATGATGGGACTTCATTAATATGATTAATGAAAGTAAAAGAAACCTAAAGATATTATGGAATCGAATTTCAAAAATTAAAACAGGTAGCTACAGTTCTTGCTTTGCACAGCGGTATATATGATAAATCCTGCACCTTATTCGATGAGGAAAGGGCCGACGATCCCTTCACCGGGAGTGACCCCTTTAGCAATAACTGGCAGATGCTACAATCCACGGTTTGTCTTTTGATAGCTTCTATAGTTTCTGCTTTGCACAGCGATATATATGATATATCTCGCACCTCATTCGACGAGGAAAGAGCCGACGATTCCTTCACTGGGAGTGACCCCTTTAGCAAAACTAGAAAAGCCTAAAAAACACTCCATTTCAAATTTCATTCGATCCTACAACGATATCAAGTTCATTACGCAATAGGTTTTCAGAAAAACCTGTCGTAGCCCTCCGTCATTTCAGATAAGTCCTGCTTAGTATTCGTGCTGCGTTTGTTGACCTTGTCAAGGCGCAGTGTGCGGTAGCTAACCAGTATTTATCTGCTTATGCATATGATGCAGATTGGGTTAGGGTAGTCGTACGGCCTTATTGATCTTGTCAAGGGTCGTGCGGATGGGTTTGATTCAATCAAGAAATGACGGGTTGAACTTGACTTACGGTCTATGGTTTGCTGACCTTGTCAAGGTCATAGATCGTTTGGCGCAAAATATTATCGGGAATTTCAAGTGTTGAAATTTGCAATGAGATTGCATACCTTCTATGAGATAGTTGGATCCCAATACCCGCTGCGAGTAATTGTTACTCCTGGGAGAGTTTTACATATTACAATTAGCCGATCTAGTAGGTGTCTAGAAAGGTGTCAACGGGGTTACGCCTCTGGGAAAACGAGGTTTACATTAATTAGGTTCGTGCGAAAGCACGGGGGACCTCCCTCAAAGTACCGACACTGGCCTGGCTGAAAGATTGGCGAACTTGTAGCGTGTAATTAATCCCGGCTAGTCTTTCCTTTTAGGGTTTGAAGGAAGATTTGATAAAAAACAGTGGGAGCTATCCTGATTAGATAAAATAATAACCAATCTGATCTTGCAAGAGCATACGCTGAGTATTTTCTTCTCTCTCTCTCTTGGTAGCGACCATATCACACCTTAATCAAGATAATAATACGGATATTGACCGAACCCGCTTGTTATACTACGCTGGGGAACGTTGGTCCCGCTCCAACTTATAATTATTATAAGACAGAGCAGGAAATTGGGGATTACCAGAATTCCCGTGCCGCCCAAACGAAGACAGTGCATGTTGATGCATCATCTTCGGGTGTGTTCATTATAAAGAACTGTTTCTCTGTATCCTCTACGTCCTGGGTATTTGATACCGGATCAGGATCCCAGATATGTAATCTGTTACATAGGGCTACAGAAAGGTAGAGAACTGAGAACGGGTGATAAGTTTCATGAGACAGAAAACGGTGCAAGTGTTGTAGCCAAGTCTGTTGGTCACTGTCGCCCTGTATTTCAAATACATTGATTCTGAACGAATGTTATTAGATACCGAACCTGATATACAAAATTATATCAGTCTCTTTATTAGTAAAGAAAGGATATAATTTTGTATTGTTGGATAATGTTTTGAACATTTCCTATATCAAAAGTTGATCGGTTCAGGCACGTTATCTAAAAGCATTGAAGTTCTAAATCAAACTACAGTTCTTAGTATACAGAACATACACAAGAGGAATAGTTCAGAAATAAACGAATCCTTCTTGAGGCTTTGTAGACTAGGTCATATCAATGCAACCCGACTGGCTGAAGTTACATTTAGATGCATATTTAAATTAGTTTGAATTTACATCTTGTGAAACTTGCCGGTCATGTCACAAAGATACGATGACCATAGCTCTGTTTACTGGAAACAGAGAAAGAGTTAGTGAACTCTTGGGATGATACATGTTGATGTATGTAGGTCCCCTGTCTACATATGCCAAGACTGGTTCTTTGTACTTCATTATATTCACTGATGATCTCTCTAGATTCAGACATATGTTCCTGTTGAAACACAAGTCCGAAACTTTTGAGATATTCACAGAATATAAGTAGAGAACCAAAATACGGGTATAAATATTATGTCTTTTGATGTGATCAGGGAGGAGAATACTTGTGCATAGAATTCCTGGACTATTCTAAAAGAGAATGAGATTCTCTCTCAGCATTACTCCTCCGTATACACCATAGCACGATGGTATATCGGGGCGGAGCAATAGCACCCTATGTGATATGGTGTGCTCTATGATAGGTACCACTGAGTTTCCTATTTCCTTTTTGGGAGTTATGCACTTATGAAGTTGCATACCTATTGAATAGGGTTCCAATCAAATCAGTTGCCTACCACTTCATATGTGATATGGAAAGGGAAGAGCCCATATCTTAAGTTAGTTAAGATTTGGGGTTGTCCGGCCTATGTCTAAAAGCAAAATCCGGATAAGCTCGAGGCAAGGTCTGTTATGTAGAACTGGAAATGTTCCAGCTATACAAACTGCAGCTGATGATTTGAAAGAACCAAAGGATTCAATAGTTACCAACGAACCTCAGCCTCTCCGCCGATCTAGTAAGGTTCCTCACCCGCCTGAGAGATACTTCGGTTACTCTATGACAGTGGGAGCGAGGATTGCATCATGAGATGATGACCCAACTAGTTTTGAGCTGGCCATCAGGAGTGGGACTCTGTAAGAATGGCTGGATGATTAGCGATCTGAGATGGAATCCTTATACACCAACAAAGTATGGACTTTAGTTGCTATATCTGAATGGTTAAATCCCCATCAGGAGCAAGTATATCTTGAGAAGATTACTTGGTGTACATGGAAAAGTTGAGACTTTCAAAGCTGGACTTGTAAAAGGTTTGCATCATTGACCATGTATGGATTATGTTGAAACTTTTTCTAAAGATCTATGCTTAAGTCCATCCAGATCCTGCTTGCCACGGTTACATACCATGACTACGATATCTGGTGGTTGGGTATCATGACTGCTTTTCTAAATGATATTTTGAAAGAGAGCGTCTATAAGTACACAGCCAGAGGGCTTCGTAGACAGTGGGAGCAGCGGAAACGTGTGCAAGATGCTTTATAGGATAAAGCAGGCATCGCGGAGTTGGAACATCTGTTTTGATGTGGTAGTCAAAGAGTTTGCCTTCATCAAAATGGTAGACGAACCTTGTATATACAGAAAGGTAGTAGAGAGTATGGTAGTGATCCTCGTAGAGTACGTGGATGACATACTCTTGATAAGAAAGGAGTTTCCTTTGCTACGCTCGGTCAATCTCCGCTTATCACAATAATTCTCCACATAGGATCAAAGTGATACCTGCTAAATCCTGGGTTTTGATCTATGAGATAGATCTAATTGGATATTTGGATACTCACTAGTTGTAGTGAGACGGTATCAATTGATCCTGGGGAAAATCACTGGAAAGGTTCCAGGGTGATAAGGACGACTGAATGTCAGTCACAGGCATTGTCTTTACCCTTAGTAAATGGACGGTATGTTGGAAGAGTTCCAAGCTAGATACCGTGGCATACTAGACGATAAAGGCTGGACACATCGCTACTTAAGATGCTACCAAAGAGGCAGTCTGGATGTATATTTGTTCATGAGATGAACTTAGTTCCTCCCATTGTGTGACAATGGAGTTGTGGCTTATGCCAAGGAACGTCCGTCCCATCAGTGATCTAGACATATTCTAAGGCAGTATCACCTGATCATGAAGATGGTTGATCTCCAAGGAGATCGAGGTTAGGAGAGTAGACTCAGAGGACAACACGGCGGATCCACTCACAAAGGCCTTTTCCCAGAGAGAGACTTTTATGGGATGGTTGAGTATGAGATACTACAACCACTGCTATCAGATGGCCCTAGTGCAAGTGGGAGATTGTTAGTTATATGTATGCCCTAGAGGCCATTACTATACATAGGATGTATATTGTAGTGGATGCTTGGACATATATAGGGAGGACTTTCTTGCTCGACATGATAGTATGCTATCTGGTTGCTCTTTACCTTAACGTGTACACTGATTGTCTCTCTGTTACATGTTGGTAAAGCCCTTAGGATGAGTACTTGACTACCTAGACTATGATGCGGATCATACTAGTGGGGACATGGTAGTCCATAAGTACATCCTTCAAGGTCCCTAGTCGTGGGTATATCGAGACGGGGCATCGATATACCAGAGTAGACTAGCGTATACCTTCTTGACCCATATAGATGGGTGATGGATGATCCCATATCCATTGGTGTTTGACATCAGAGATGATATACGGGTGCTCAGTGGAGACTGGGTACACTGGACGGACTCGCCGAGCACTCCCAGATGGTATTATACCTTACGTCAGATGGCAGTTCTCTGGTGGCACTGGTACAGAGTAGTCTGTTGACCCGAGATCGTCATAGAGTCTTGTGTGATTCCCACTGTGCTTTGATTTCCACCTTACTACGTCCAAGAGGGCGTGCAAAACGGTGGTTTTTGGGTACAGTCCCGAATCACATGGAGGCAATGAGCGATAGGAGGGGATTCGTTTTTCCCGGTATAGGGAGTTGATGTTGCGCTGTGTTCGATTGGCTATAACCGGAAATACCTGGCCAGGGTTGCTGAGATTTATTGGTAAGTGTTACCTGTAGTTTCTCAAACTGTTATAGACCTCATATCGACACGACTTATCGAGCTATTGGGGTCTGACGTTTACCACCCCTAGGCGAGATATGCGACATATCAGACGACGAGACCGGACTGTACGGTAAGTGTTACTGGTTGGATTCACAGGAGTATGAGCGGGCTTGCTCGTCGATCTTCTGATCGCTCAATACCTGGGTGGCCGTTACGTTTAGCAGACCGCTTGCCGCTTGTGGGTGTTTGATATGATCATCACCTGCTGCCGGCGTATTGATGAGTCTTTAGAGTCCTACACAGAGGTTTCCTGGCTCAAGCGAAACGAAATAGGAGCGCATATGAGATATGTGCGGGAACGAGAATAATACCAGTATGTGATACTGGATTCTATTCTCGCGATTTGTATCATCGGCATGTTATATGTGATATAGCCGGGTTACCGAATCAAGTGTTGATTCGATACATTGATACACTTGATATTAGTCGGTTATATGCGATATGCCCGGATTATTAAATCAAGTGTTGATTTAATGATTTGATGTATAATTATATATTTGATATATTACTTTACATTAACTAGTATTTGTTCACTTAAGATGGATTTTCTCACTTGATGTGCACATGTAGTATATGTGATATATTTTTGTGCACTAGATTGTATCATGTTTGATGATACATGTAAACTTGGGTGTGTATGATTAAACCATGGTTATGTTAATGGTTAGGGTTTTGATTTACTTATTTATTTATTCTCTTTAATTCATTTTTCGCAAAAAGAGAAATGGTGGCTTGCTTTGTTTTATAGTTGAAGCTTCATGAAGCTTTGAATAAATCTACCATTTTTGTTTTATGCTAAACCTAACCATTCACCTAACCCTAGTTTATTCTCTACACTTGTTAATCTAACCCAAGGTTGCATAATGATAAGAATAACTTATTTTCTATTTTCCAACAATTCTTATCATATTCTTTTTCTTCTTCTTCTTCTTTTTCAAGAAGAAAGAAGCTTGCTAGCTTCAATGGTGACTTGAGAAAAAGAGTGAGAAATCCAATTCTAAAGTGAACCCACTTCCTATTTCTTCATCCTCTACCACTTGCCAAGTAGTATAGGGTGTTTTTTTCACAAGTTTCATGACTTGGTGAAGGTGGAGCTTGAGCTTGAGTTGCCTCGACGTAGATCATCTTCGGTATCGAAGTCGACGACCTAGCCCGATCATTTCTTCGACGAAACCATCGCTAGAGTCCGGGATCCGATGATCGCAGCGGAGGGACATCATCATGGAGCTAAGGAAGTGGAGGACCGGATCTACAAAGGTTGTAGCCCCTTTCACTTTGCAGTTAAGTTGTTAACTTATATCGTTTTCTCCTTTACCTCTAGTCAACGATCGCATTAGGGTTGTTAGGCACATGGAAAATTTTGAATTTGGCATGGTTGATGCCTTGTGAGACCTCATTAGCATGCCTAGGAACCCTACAAGGTTTTCGCCGGAAACCATTCGTAGCCCTCCATCATTTCGGTTAAATATTCGGTAGTATTCAAGCTATGTATTTTGATCTCACGCCAAGGCATAGTGATTGGTAGCTGCCGGATATTTAGCTGTTGCATAGATAGATGCGTTGGTTTGGGACAGTCGTACTACTATTTTGGCCTACGTCAAAGGTATGTACGGGTGGGTTCAAATTAACCTGGACAATGATAGGTAGAACTTGACATGTGACTTATGATATTTTGACCTCACGCCAAGGTCATAAGAGCATGGGGCAAAAATCACATCGGGAGTTTCTAAAGAAACTGAAACTTGCCAGATATGTGCATACCTTCTGGAGTGTGATGACGTGAGCGGATTCCGTCACGTTATCATGCGATGATAGTTGGATCCCGATTCCCACTGATGAGTTGGTTTACTCCTCGGGTGATCCCGACTAATTCTTCTTTCAGGTTTGGAGGAGAATTTGACGGTACAGTGGGAGGTTTCCAGATTAGATAAATTGGTAACCATTCTGATCTAGGTTAGAGTGCACGCTGAGTGTTTCTTTTCTCTCTCTCTTTGGCAGCGACCATTGACCCGACCCTAGACTATGACTCAGTGACCAAGTTGACCGAACCTTCTTAAACACTGGCTTTTGGATTGTCAGAGTTGCAAACCTCATTGCCACTCCTACTTTACCCTTTTCTCCAGGACACCCCGTATTACTACGAACGTTCACTTCCATTGGACAAAACCATCGTATGGTTATATACGAACTCGAAGGGATTTATTCGAGGATGGTTTCCGGTTCTGGAGAAAACGGATAGGACTATTCAGTTGTCTTTTCCTTTTACCTTCTCTCACGTTGTGAGTACTCCTTGGTTTAGGAGATAGTACACCTATTACGCAAATTGGATAGTCTTCTTCCAAACCATAGGCAGGTGCCGACCGGTAGGGAATGAAGAAAACCAATTAGCTTAACGATGGTGTACAGAAGGTATTAAGTTAAGACAAAGCAAGGGATTAGTAAAAGGGCAAAGTAAATTGCAACTGATATTCACGACCAAACCAGGTATTTCATTACCACTCCCACTTCACCTTTGTATTTCTCCAGGACACTCCATATCACTACGAAGATCCACAGTTTATTGGATACTCCATCGTATGGTTATATACAAACTCGAAAGGAACTTGTTCCAGTTCGGGGATGGATTCTGGTTCAGGAGAAATATGAATAAGGTTTATTCGGTTGTCTTTTATCTTCATCTTCTCTCGCATTGTGAGTGCTCCTAGGATTAGGACAGTACACCCATTATGCTTATTGGATAGTCTTCTTCCAAACCATAGGCTGGTGCCGAACGGCAGGGAAGGAAGAAAACCATTTGGCCTAAAGGGGTCTACAGAAGGTAATGACTAAAGACATATAAAGGGATTTGGAGAGGTGGCAAAGAATTACACGGTTACAGTTGTGAATCTGGATAATGGAAGAGGCATTATTAGGAATACCGGGATACCCCATCGAAACATTTCAATATTTCAGTTTCACTGTGTACTGTTAAAAGAAAACTGATTTCCCAATTAGACACTTGCTCCAGGGTATGTATTTACCAGGTATGATTCTCACATCTGTATGGTTTTACAGATGATGAGTGGGAGTAAGTTATTGGGAATTAGGTGATCATCCTCATTATATCGGGATTCGTTGCAATCGGTGATATTTGAAGAAATCGCCTGGGTTGTTTGCCGGTCGGCAAATATTTGGTTTTGAATATCCGCTGTCATGCACCAATTTCAAATTGATATATCTGTATGTCTATTTTTATAGAGTGAGATATACCTTTTTGAAATTATGTCTATGAGATTTACCTATATCAGTTGATGGTTAGGTAAGGAGAATTAAACAGCGGTGTAATTCTTCTTAACCATAAGTACAGTTTTCAACCTACAACACACAGGGAGTGAGTTTTTAGACTCAAGGGACTTGTACAGAGTATTGCATGTTGTCCAGCGTCCATAAGGACAAAGGGGTTGGTTCTCGTACTATATTCGGTTTACTTATCACTTCTCTAGTTTTTAGACAAGTGTTTCGTAGAAACGCAAGGTCTGATTTTTTGTAGGGTTCCTAGGCACTCTCAAGAGGTCTTACAAGGAATCAACCATGCCAATTTGAAATTTTACGGTGCCGAGAAACCCTAGACTAGATCGTTAACTAGAATTTTAAGCGACAAAGTGAAACTAGTTAACTACTTAACTAAATGAAAGAGGCTACAACCTTTGTAGATCCGGTTCTCCACTTCCTTAACTCCACGTAGACGTCCTCTCACTGTCCGTCTCGAATCCCGGACTCAAGCATCGGCTTCATCGAAGAAATGGGCGGGCAAGGTCGTCGGCTTCGTGCCGAAGATGATCTACGTCGAGGTTACACAAGATCAAGCTCCAACTTCACCAAGTTGTGAAACTTGTGAAGTAAACACCCTATAGTACTTAGCAAGAGGTAGAGGATGAAGAAATAGGAGGTGGGTTCACTTTAGAATTTGATTTCTCTCACTTTTGCTCAAGTTGCCATTGATGGACTTAAGCTTTTCTTGAAGAAGAAGATGATCTAGAAGAAGAAAGAATATGATAAGTGTCTTATTTAAAAAGAAACTAATATGAATACTTATCATATCCTAACCATAGTCAAGTGTAGAGAGTAAACTAGGGTTAGTAGGAATGGTTAGGGTTAAGGATGAGATAAGAATGGTGGACTTGTTCAAAGCTTCAAGAAGCTTCAACATATACAAACAAAATAAGCCACCATTCTCATTTATTTTCCAAAATGAATAAATAAATAAATAAATAAGTAAATAAACAAAGCCCTAACCATTCATATAACCATGGTTTAATCTTTACACAAACCCAAGTGAGCAAGTATCATCAAACATGATACAAACAAGTGCACAAAAATATATCACATATACAATGAGCATCAAGTGAGAAAATCCTTTTAAAATGAACCAATACTAGTTAATGCAAAGTAATATATCAAATATATTATTATACATTAAATCATTAAATCAACACTTGATTTAACGATCCGGTCATATCGCATATAACCGACTAGTATCCTATGTATCGGCTTATCGAATCAATCCTTGATTCGATATCTAGGTTATATCGCATATAACCAATCGATACATTCATCGCGAGAATAAAATACGGTATCACATACACGCATTATTCTCGCCCCTGCACACATCTCATATGCGCCCCTATTTCGTTTCGCTTGAGCCAGGAAACCTCTGTGTAGGACTCTAAAGACTCATCAATACGCCGGTAGCAGATGATGATCATATCAAGCACCCACAAGCCGCAAGCGGTCTGCTAAACATAACGGCCATCCGGGTATTGAGCGATCAGAAGATCGACGAGCTAGCCCGCTCACACTCCTGTGAATCCAACCAGTAACACTTACCGTACAGTCCGGTCTGTTCGTCTGATACGTCGCATATCAAGTTTAGGGGTGGTAAACGTCAGACCCCAATAACCGATAAGTCGTGCCGATGTGAGGCTCATAACGGGTCGAGAAACTACTGGTAACACTTACCAGCAAATCTCTGATCAGCCCTGGCCAGGGACTTCCCTGTTACGGCCAATCGAGCACAGCGCAACATCAACCCCTAATACCGGGAGAGACGAAACCCCTCCTATCGCTCATTGCCTCTATATGACTCGGGACTGTACCCAAAGACCACCGTTTTGCATGCCTTCACGGACGTGGTAAGGTGGAGATCAAAGCACAGTGGGAATCACACAAGACTCTATGAAGATCTCGGGTCTACAGACTAACCTGCACAAGTGTCACCTGAGAACTTCCATCTGACGTGAGGTATAATACCATCTGGGAGTTCTCGGCGAGTCCGTCCAGTGTACCCAGTCTCCACTGAGCACCCGTATACCATCTCTGATGTCAAACACCAATGGATGTGGGATCATCCATCGCCCATCTCATGGGTCGAGAAGCGTATACGCAAGTCTACACTGGTATATCGATGCCCCGTCTCGATACACCCACGACTAGGGACCTTGAAGGATGTACTTATGGACTACCATATCCCCACTAGTATGATCAGCATCATAGTCTAGGTAATCAAGTACACATCCTAAGGGCTTTATCAACATGTAACCATAAGACAGTTTAAAAAGACTAGTGTACATGTTAAGATAAAGAGCAACCAGATAGCATACTATCATATCGAGCAAGAAAGTCATCTCTATATATGTCCAAGCATCCAATATAATATATATCATCTGTACAATACCGGCCTCTAGGGCATACATACAACTAACAGTTTTGAGAAGTTATAGGTATATGAATAAAGTAGAGAACCAGGTGTTGCAAGTATCGGGATTCTTCAAGGTGATCGAAGATGTAGATACTTGTGTGTGGTATTCAGTTGATAGTAATGATTAAGAGAACTTGCTTCTCTTTCAGGTTACTCATAATTGGAAGTACTCCTAAGTTGAGTAACGCTGATCGGCCTCTCTTCCATTTAGTTGACATGCACTGGAGACAGCTGCATGATTTGAATCTGGTTCAATTAAATCAGTGCTTTTGTTTCTATATTAGATATAGAACAGTTCATATCTTGACATTGTTAAGGTACGGGGAGTTGTCCAGCTTATGCTTAAAACCAGACTCTGGATAACTCAAGACACGTTTCTGTAATGGCTGTTTGTGGGTTGACCCAGGCTATGACGAGGGTTGACTTTCTACCATCTGGAAGATCAATAGTGATATTATTCTAGACTCGCCACAGTTTTAATAAAAAATGGATTTTTTCAGAAAACAGTAGTGGGAGTATGGTAGAACTGGAAGTGATTCCAGAACCACAAACGATTACTGAAGATTTTGATAGGAACCTAAAGATTCAATCTGGTTTGACATTCCATTGGCCACTCCGCAGATAAGGTGGGTAACTTCAGGCACCCGAGAGGTACTCCGGTAGCCTCAAGGACGGTGACAGGGAAGTTCTTATTTACCCAGACTTGCCATTGCTGTTGTTCCAGACCGTGAGACCCAGCAGGAGGATGAGTATAGCGTCGTTCTAAACTAGCTTTAGAAGTGTACGTCTATATGACTCTGCCAGATAGTTGTCGTGGTCAGTGGGAGCAACGGAAGTATTGGTGGACAAGTGGCTTATGTCTATTTATAGACTAAAGCAGATGTAGCGGAGATAGATCATCTATTTCTGACATGACAGTCATAGGTTTGACTTCATCAGAATAGGGGATGGATCTGTTAAGAAGGTAGTAGGGTGTGATGTCCTGGCATTTGGATGCCATACACAGAGTAGGAAGTGATATTCCTATACTACGATCGGTTATACTTTGGTCGTCACATAGTGGTTTCTCCACATGGGACTTGGACATTATATCAGACATACTGGTTACTAGATCTATGGTTTTAGGTCTAGATTTGGGTGGTTTCCCAATTAAGGGTACTTAGACAACATTCTAAGAGTATTTAGAATGGACGACTCCTGGCACGGTAGTGTACCTGCAGGTGATGGAGTCACCCTCTCTAAAGGTGTCTTACAGACTAAAGGGGAGAGGGATGTGCATGATTGGCAGATCACTTGCTTAGGCAATTGAATCAATCATGAGATGTCAAGTACCACACCAGATGTCGTTCTTGCAGTAGATGCAATAAGTTGATATTAATCCAATCCTGGAGAAACAGTCGGAAGCAGTTTTAGAACATAAGTGGATGTTCTAGGGATATGATAACGACAGCCTCATTCGGGAGACAGTTATCATTCCAGGCTTCCAAGGTGACTTGGACGACAGGGAGGTTGTCAGAGTTATAGTTTTCCTTCTGACGAGGGGCAGCATTTTGGACAGGTGGTCCAAGGAAATACTGAGGGAGGCATGGCGCAGGATACTGATTAAGTTCAGTTGACGATACAGTCTAAGAAGTTTGGATTTGGAGTTCATTTATGAGCTAGGTCCCATCAGACATCCAGACACATTCTAACACATGTATTGCTCATTTCGGGAGATGGCTTTCTCCGCGAACTTGAGATATAGAGAGACATAGAAAGAAACATCAAAGTGGATCCACTCACTGAGGCAATTCCTCAAACGCAATAGTTTCGCAAACGAGCTTTGTGAGACTGACTAGTAGAGGAGTTGGGTGTTCGGTATCACACGGGCTGTGAGTATGCGACATCGCAATAATTAGCCTTGAGTGCAAGTGGGAGATTGTTGGAGATAGTGCCCTCAGAGTCAATTATTGGATCACAGGCACGTGATTGCAATGATTGAGGGAGGACCTATCCCGGTAGGACAGTCTTACTCAAGATGATAGTATGCTATCTGGTTTATCTTTATCGTCGTGTACTGTTTTAGGTGACCTTACAGGTCACTATTGCACGTTGATAGAGCCCTTAGGATTCTTGCTTGACAGCCAGCAGTATGATGGCGATCATATACGTAGGAGCTGGGGTCTATAAGCACTTCCTTAAAAGGTCCCTAGTCGTGGGAGTTTCGAGACAGGGCATCGATACTCCAGAGTAGACTAGTGTATATAGTCGAGACCCCGACGAGGGGCGGTGGCCGGTCTCACAAGCCACTGGTGTCAGTTGGTTCACCTAAGATGTATACAGGTGCTCATTGGGTTATGAGTACACCGGACAGGACTCGCCGGGAACCTGCTAGTTGGTATTATACCTGACGTCAGATAGCAGTTCCCTGGTGACATGTGTACAGGTTGGTTCATCGACCTGAGATCGTCATTTGTCTCGTGTGAGTTCCCACTGTGCTTTGATTACTACCCTACCACGCTCAAAGGATACGTGCAAACAGGTTTTAGTTGGGTACAGTTCCGAGCCACATGGAGGCAGTGAGCGGATCTGCAGCGGTTCGTCTCTCCCGGTATTGGGGGTGAGGTCACGCTGTGTCTAGGAGAGCCAGTACATGAAAAGTCCTTGGCCAAGGCAGGAGATTTACTGGTAGGTATTCTAGTAGTATCTCAGGGTGTTCTGGGCTACACTCCGACACGACTTGTACCGCTTTTGGGGGTCTGACTTTTACCAACCCCTAGGCCCGCCATGCGATGCTCATAGACGAACAGACTGGACTGTACGGATATTGTCACTGACAGGCTCAGTAGGGTGTCAGGATGAGTTCGCTCATCGACGTCCCTTTCGGTCAATAGCTGGTAGCCCGTCACGTATGGCTAATACCTCTGATGTGCTAGTGGTTAAATCCACAGCCATAGTATTGACGAGTCTTTAGAGTCCCCCACAGCCAGTTGCTCAAGTTTTCGGGCGAAACGCTGTAGAGACCGTATGGAGATATGGCAGGGTTTGATCAGATAAGTGCGGTATTGCACGGAACATGATCGGACGGATAATACTAGCCGGCTTTGGTTTAAGCCGGATTCTAGTATAGTACAGTGTAGATTTTGTCTCATTGCATTTGTATTTCGGTCGGAATACAAATGCGGGTGTGTATACACAGTAGCGGGGTTTTCCTGTAATTTATTACGGGATCAGTTTTTGGAGTTGCCAGTTTGTTTTCCGTTTCGGCCATTTTCCTTTGTATCTTTCATTGGCCGAAGATTGGTGGAGGAGGGCTCATTTGCAATTGTGCAAATAAGCATTTTGGAGGGTTGTTTTTGCAAATTGTTGGATCATCATTGCTTGACTTTCTTTAGTCATCATAGCTTGACTTTAGATGTGATGATGGGAGATGGTTGTTGAGTGTTGGACTTTGTTTTATAATGATTTCTTTTCATGATCAAAAATGATTCCCTCTTGCATTATTGTGAGGCTCTCCCCCATTCACTCACTCTCCCCTCTCCATTTTGCATGGCCGGCCAAAGGTAATGGGGGCTGCCCATTTTATTTTGTGGGGGATTTTTGTATCTTTGGCTTGGTAAAATCCCCACAACTCCATCTCCAAAAGCTTATATCATTTCCTCCACCAAAAGGCAACTCCATACAAACCCCGAATGAGACATGAGTTCTACTGTCAACCTACAGCTATCTTGGGCACGCCGACTCGCCAACTTCGTGCCCGAGTTGCCTCGGTATAGAGGTGGGAGCCCGTAAAAGAAGCCAGCGACGTGGTGCCCTTCCGGCGACGAGGTGGAGACCGGAGATTCCGCGGGGAGATCGGGACGACGACGAGAAGACCGGGGGACACAGATCACTCGGTATATCTCTCTACCCCCTCTCTAGATAGCTAGGACTAGTTTAATGGCACGATCCGGGTTTATAGTGCACGGTGGTGCCGGTTTATAAAGTTTAAAGTAAATCACCGCTTCTGCATTCCGGCGTCGGATTGACGGCCGGGGCGCCGCCGTGCACTTACACTAACCGACCGATTACTCATGTGCTTGCTGATTAGGTGATAATATTTTCCTCGTCTTGCACCACCTAAGGCTTAGCAGTGACTCCCAGACCAGTTGGCCTTAGGGCACTAGGTGATGAAGCACCCTCACTATATTTTTTTATTGCTGCCTTGGCGATAACAAAACCAGTGTTCATTTTTCTTTTCACCATTTTTATATTTTTCTTCATTTTTTTATTTCCTTCATACTTTGGCCTTTAGACAAGAGCATTTCAAGGTATCCTCTACTATCCCGAGTTTCAAGACGTGTGTAAGTGCGTATAGTAGGGTATCAACATTCAAATGTTTGGCTTCCAGAATAGAAACTATTTTTCAGACTTATTTTTATCCTCAGATTAGTGACTTCCTTCATCTTACTAACCCTTGGGACAACAGCTCATAACTACTTATTACCAGTTCGTTTAAGAAAACTTCTAATTTTCTTGGTTTTCTTAAACTATTCCTATCTTTTGGATGTAATTTTTCACTTTCTACTCTTTTGTTATAAAAGAATTTTTTATAAAAAATTTTTGAAAACGTTGTGCTTATGCGAAAATAATACAAATTGATGCGTAAATAAGCACAAACCTCCCCCAAACCTGTTTTCAACAGTGTCCTCACTATTGCTATCTGCTGGATCACAAAAACCTGTAAGCTTGGGAGGACATTATTAATGGGGGCAAGAATATATGAAAGTGAAAATCCTCCCCCAAACTTATTTTTGGCTCACAAATTTGAGGACAAAAGTTATGTTCAAGAGCCAACCCCCCCAAACTTGAGTTAAACAATTTTAATCTTTTAAAATCACACGAGGGGGTCAAGGTTATTGGTCAATGCCAAGCTTTGCAAAGACCGAAGGTCAACACTAACCATTCAAAAATTTTATCGATGAAGTACCAAGGTTGGTGGAAGAACATGTCACCTTTCAACAAAAAGAAGTGGGGAGGTGATAAGAGGTGTAATGGAAAAGGATTGCGTTTCAATTTGGAGAGACGACACAGTGATAGTAATGATGGATTACTCGCATTATCATGATTGTCCAAAAGAAGGGGTGGAGGTCCAATTTCTTCATCTTGGAGTTGATTCATCTCAACACCCGTGTCTTATAAAAATGCGAGTTCATCAGCGAAAATTTTCTCAAAGCTTTCGTCGATACCCCGAAGAATAATGTCATCAGAAAAAATGGGGTGATCGTCAGACTCTTTAAAAAGTTCCTCATTAGTGTTAGATGTTGACCCAGACAACTCGGTGAAAGAGTCCGTGTCAAGCAACAACATATGAAAAGAGTCAGTATCATGAGGTTGATCAAGTTCGCTGCTGTCGACATCCATTAATTCGACAGAACACACATGAGCATAGGGTTCGGAGGGTTCACTTCCCAACTTGTAAATTTTAAGCTCAATTGACTTCTTTCCAAAGGATAGGGTCATAGAGCCGTTTCTACAATTGATTACTGCGTTGGAAGTGGCCAAAAAGGGTCGACCGAGTATCACCAGGATTTGATTGCGTGGGTTTGCTACAGGTTGTGTATCTATAACGATAAAGTCTACAGGGAATATGAATTCCCCGACTTTGATTAGCACATCCTCTAGCTCACCCCTTGGTTGGGTGATAGATCGATCGGCCATCTGAAGAGTGCAATGCTTAGGTTTTAACTCTCTGATCCCTAATTGCTCATAAACAGAATACGGAAGCAAGTTAACACTAGCACCTAGATCGAGTAGAGCACGATTGATATTTTTACCCTCAATGGAAATAGAAATTGTAGGACTTCCGGGGTCTTTTCGTTTCTTGGGTAGTTGTTGTGTAAAAGCAGTACTCACATTACTCGCAAGGAAAACTTTTTTAGGTACTTGAACTTTTCTCTTCCTAGTGCACAAGTCCTTTAAGATTTTTGCATATGACGGAACTTGTTGAATAGCATCGAGGAGAGGAATGTTTATGTTAACTTGCTTAAAAATTTCCACAATCTTCTCCATTTGTGGACTTGGTCTGTTGCCCCTTAACCTGTTTGGACAAGGTGCTTTATCAATAAGGGTTTGGTCCAACATTGGAGAGGATTGTGGGGATGGAGTGGATCCCAGAATTGGAGTGGGGATCGTTTTAGGTAGATTTGAGGAAATAGGCGAAGGGTTCGAGCCTTGGGGAAAACGGAGAATAGGCTCGGGTGAAGGTGGGAGACTAGACGAATTAGGGGAAGAAGAAGAAGCTGGGGTATCATTGGTGTCACTATTATCACATTGCTCACCCACTTGGTTATTCAGCACTTTTCCCGATCTCAACATGGTAACAGCACTCACATTATGATTTTGTAAATGGCCAGGATTCGGTAGGGGTTGAGATGGGAGTTTCCCTTTTTCTCTCGCACTCATTGCGGCGTTCAACTGTGCAATTTGGTTTTCTATTGATTTAATACTCTCACCGTGGGAGGCAGAGTTTTTCTATATGGTATCAATAGAAGACTTCATCTCAGCCGATAATTGCATGGAATGTTTCATGAAAAAATCAAAAGTTTGTGCAAGTGAAGAGTTGTCAGTACCGGCCACTTGTGGTGTAGAAGTGTTAGCCGGATTTTGGAAATTTTGTGACTGAAAGGGGAGCTGACTTTGTGGTTGTGGTTGCTGTGGAGGAGGTCTTTGATAATTGCTTTGTTAGTTTTGGTTCCAAGCAAAGTTAGGATGATTCCTCCATCCCTGATTGTACGTGGAAGAATAAGGATCGTTTCTAGGTCGCTGCTGAAAAGCAGCATCAGTTTGTTCGTGACCTTGAAACGGTGCATTCATAGGACATTCTTCCGTTAGGTGTGAAGGATCTGAATAGCAACCACAGACGGTTTTGGGAAGCGTAACCTGATTTAGGGAGACTGATGAGAATCTGTTCTCAATAGCGTTGAGTTTCTTCTGCATCGCTGCCATTTCGGCTTTCACTGCGATGGAAACATCGAGCTGGTGAATACCTCCTCTAGATGAAGGTGGTCTTACGCTTTCCCACTGCAAAGTGTTTTCAGCGAGATCTTCCAGATATTTCCAAGCTTCGCCGTCATCTTTAGACATGAAATTGCATTGACACATTGTTTCAAGCATCTGCTTTGTCGCTGGATTAATGCCCTCATATATAATTCGACATAAATCCCATCTTTGTATTCCATGATGAGGACATTGGACAAGCAGATCCTTGAAACGTTCAAAGCACTTCCAAAATGGTTCATTGGGAAGCTGGGTGAACTGGTTGATTTCGCTCCTAATATGGGCAGTCTTATGGTTTGGGTAAAACTTCTTAAGAAATGCAATTACGAATTCATCCCAATTAGTGATAGAGTGTGCGGCAGTATTGTAAAGCCATTTTTCTATCAAGTCGCACAGTGTGAATGGGAGAAGACGCAAGCGCATAGCATCGACAGTCAACTGTGAAGTACCTATCATTGCGCATACGTTTTCGAATTTGGTGATGAAAACGTACGCGTCTTCCGACTCAAGCCCGTGAAATTTGGGCAACAGATTGATGTTGTGGGGTTTAATTTCGAAATTATCCCCATTAGGTGGTGGAAGAGATAGACAAGTAGGAAGGGGACCACGGATAGGATAGCATCTCTCTTGGAGAGAGATGCGCGGTGGATTCTGCGCACCTACAGGCGGTGGCAGCGTGGTGTTATATTCTGATGGAGTGCCGTCTATCTCGGTCGTGGTGTGTGGTGGGGGAAAAGAAGATGAAGAAGTACCGACTTCGGCGTCGATAGCAGGAACGCGGACAAGACGGGCACTAGGATCCCGTGTCCAGCCGAGCATGCACTAAGCTGGTTTAGTGCAAGTGGCAGCGTGTGTGTGATTTAAAATTGGCTTGTTTTGAAAAAAGTGGGACTCAAGACAAATCACTCTAAAATGCACAAGCAACCCTAGAACTAAGGTTACCTAGGTCCAGTCTCTAGACCGCTCCTAGACTTCCAAAGGACAAGCCGTAGGATCAATCCTCTACCACCTCTTTACTACTCTTGTGACTAGGTAAGTGCCAGGTAAGTGGGAGGTATCCGCTATACGAATCACCGAAAATAGCGGGTCTAATTAAGTAAACCACTTGCCTTAGACACACTTGCCTAGGCACCACAAAAGTAATGCGGATAAGCGATAGATTACCCATGACCTTCCTCTGTCCTTAATGAGCACGACAGTCCTTAGAGTCTGGTCTAGATATTTTTTAAATTAATGTAGGGTTGATGCAGATGCTCGGTTTGTGATTTGTAGGGCTTAGGAAGGGTGATGAAATCCCCACCTAATCTAGATTTGGTCTTTGCCCCTTAAAGTCCATATTAAAATATGCAAAACAAAACCAATCACAAAAATTTTGCAAAAAGATTTTTGAGTGGCGCTATTTTGCAAAGAATCCTGCAGAAAATAGATTTTATTGGATTTGAGAGGAGAGAGAAGGGGTTAAGAAAGATACCAGAGAAGTTTAAACCCTAGATCTCCTATTTCCTCAAGTTTGTGACTCCAGATCTCCTTGCAAAAATTCACGCACAAATCGTTAAATATGCCATTTGCAGTTTTGTTTTAATAATGATATGAATCGTCTAAGAATTCAACACAAATAGTAAGAATAAAAAAATTATGCACGTATCCCCGGCAACGGCGCCATTTGATTATTACGAAAGAGTGTGTTTTGTAGAATAACCGCAATCAATAACGGTGTCGCGTGTAGCTAGACCGAGATGAGTACGGGTCGTCCTCAGGGAAACGTTGAATCTTTTACTTTTACTTTAGATGTGTTGAAAAAGAGAGGAGGGATAAAGAATTTTGTGGAATGGTTTCTAGATCTACGTTAGCCACTAATGCAAAATATAGATCTAGATTATTTATGGATGTAGTTAATATAATAGGGGGGCTTGTAGGGTTCGTTAGGATTTAGTAGTTATGAATGATTAATTAAAAGTTACCCTTTTTATCCTTTAACAGATTTAAAACTAGAACGACGGTGATGCGTGTAGATTAGGTTTTCTGGAGGGAAAAGGAATCCCACTCTTAACCCTTATCTCGACACGGAACTCCGTTCATATCTAGCCTTTACCAAAACAATCATAAATCTATTCTCTAATCGCGGTCGGAACTAACAAAGAATTGTTAGCACGCCCGATTAGGATGTTAATGATTCTTTTGATAAAGTTCATAAACTTTATAGGACTTAAAAAGGGTTTAGGGATGTTCATCATCCATTAGCCTACCCTAATCCTACGAACCCTAACAAGCGGAGAATTACTCGCGCATGTTGGGAGAAAAAGAGATGGAGAGAAAATGCATAATTAAACTACGAAGAAATAGAATAAGAAAAAGGGCTACCTTTATTAATCAACAATATTCATTACACTTTGATCTCTTAGAAAATGATTACAAATACTAGTTTGCTTCTCGATCTCTTCCAAGGTGGTAGACGAACAGTTGATGATCAGTCTGGATGCGTGAGCCGTCTTGGACTTCGTGATCTCGTCGACTTGATGATTTTTCCAAAAGGCTCTCGGTCTTTATTTATAGTCCCAAGGCCAGAAAATTAGATGCCTAAATTGGGGAATGGTAGTTAGGATCCACACAGAGAAATTCCAGCCTCTGATTCCACTT
Organism: Agapanthus africanus; assembly: GCA_030015575.1. Classification (NCBI taxonomy): domain Eukaryota; kingdom Viridiplantae; phylum Streptophyta; class Magnoliopsida; order Asparagales; family Amaryllidaceae; genus Agapanthus; species Agapanthus africanus. The sequence goes on from CM057337.1 coordinate 763,443,625, forward strand.
CCATGAGGCGGATCCGCGGCATCAAGGGGCTAGGGCCGCGGATCCGCGGCCTGATGATCTTATCCCTTGATCAATTTTTTATGGGTTGCTCCTTGTGACATGTGGCGATCCTTAGAACCTTTGGAACTTGGAAATATTCTCGTAGTTGCTGCCAGACTTGATCTCCAAGTTTTGATTCCTTAATTAGGCAGGTTTGCTTTAACAACTTGATTTCCTTGATTTTAGACCTGAAAATTCTGCACAACAACTCAAATAATATTTAGTAGACTTTGTTCTACTAGGATTTGGTCAATGATATTATTTGCATACATTTTCCTACCAAATGCTAGTTATAATATATCAACACATGGAAAATAGTATTTTTACACATAAACCCTCATATGTATGATATATTATAATAAAGACCTTTTTTAATATGGAAATGGTAGGAAAAATGTAATAACAAATGTGCAGTTTTATCAACTGAACAGTTTTCAAAGGCTGGATTGAGGACTAATACCAACAGGGCAAATTCGCACTGTCCGAGAATTGGAAAGTAAGTTCGCCCCAGCCGCATGCTCTTAAAAAGGCAGACCACCAGGGGCGTCGTGCTCTTTTATAGAAGAAGCTCCATGGGAGGTCGCTCTTTCAGCCAAAAAAAAAAACGAATGCTGAAAGATCTCCAAACATGCCCGGCGATTAGGCGGAGAAGGCCGCTGGAACTTGAGATCATTATGGGAATGCTGAAAACGCGCCCGACGCCAAGAATTGGTAGTGATGGTTAAAACGTTCAGGCCCAACCGTCAAAGTCTTCGAAGAAGAAGAAGGAGACCAAAAAGCCCGTAAAGCCTAATGACAAGCGCACGGACCTGAAAAAACATATTGACGCACTGGAGGAATATAACCAAAAGGCGTGAATCCCGGTCACACTCCAAGAATTTCTGAACAATATCCTTGAGAGTGGAGATAACGACAATAACGACGGAGATGACTCGTCAGAAGAATCTGAGGATTATATGACAAGCTGTCACATGATCTCTCACTCGTCACTAAATGTAGAAGAAGCTCATTCGGCGTTAGAAGACAACATAGAGGAGCTGGAGGCAGGATCGGAGCCAAAACCCTTGGAACCGTCTGATGAGAAGATCGACATGCTGTTGAACAAAGCCCGTCAGAAGAGCAAGACTGATCAGCAACGTGAAATGGCCATATTCGAAAGGGCCAGGCGTCAACGTCAATTTGAAGAAGTCATGGCAGAGATGGATCACGAAACACTCCAACCAGATCAAAGTGCACCCGCGGTAAACAAAAGCAAGCTTAAGACAAGGAAACGGTTCGCTAAAGCCCTGTCAATGGGAATGAATCTGCCATCTCCCAAAGAAAATACTCCGGGCAGTATACACCTTGACGAAGCGGATGCACACCCTAACTACTGCTTATACCATCAGAGGACTACACAACCTACCGAAGAGTGCATGACCATTAAAAACTGGTGGTAGAGGTATGTTGCCCACCGACAACAGTTCAAGCGGATGAAGCGCAAAACACGTCGAGAGCAGAGAAGCACGACAGATGAGCATAAAAGAACTGCCGGCAACTGTCGCATGGTTGATGCTAGGGGATCACAACTTCTCACCTTTGGGAGAGATTCTGATGAAGAAATAGCTCTCGACCCTCTGTTCAAAGAATCCACCTCAGGAAAAGAAGAAGAGACGAAGAATTGTGAGAATATTCAGCTGCGCAACCGAACGTTGTCCGAAAAGAATCTTGGACCTACAAACAAGGGATCGAACAAAAAAGATAAAGGGAAGGAAAAAGTCCCTGAGGATATCACCCTCGATGACCGAGTCGTCGAAGAGCTCGCAGCCAAGGACCCACCCAAGAAAAACAAGACGGATTACAATGTTCTGGCGCACCTGAGAAAGATACCCTCGCAGTTAAGCATTCTCGATGCCCTTCTGTTGTCTAAAGAGGTGCGATATTCTCTGATCAAAACACTACAAGAGCCCGACCAATTTCAAGCTTTCCTTGCCGAAGAAAAGATGAAAGACGAGCTGGAAGAAGTGCACACGGCCGACATTATCTTCAGCGATGAAGATCTCCTCCTCGGGACGTATGAGCACAACCGCCCCTATATGTCACCGGGTACTGCCACGACATTAAGATAGGGAAGATTCTAGTTGACAACGGGTCTTTTGTCAACCTCATAAATATCAGAGTGCTAAAAGAAATTTGCATGAGCGTTCAGCACCTAACTCGGGATAAAATTACCATCTCCGGTATTGACTCCCAGTCATCACGGACGCTCGGGTCTGTAATACTGACGTTACGCTTCGGGTCGCTCATCACCGACATTAAGTTTCACGTCATTGACGCCAAGACTTGCTACAACGCTTTGCTCGGCAGGCCGTGGTTACACGAGTACAATATCATCCCTTCTACACAACATCAGTGTATGAAGTACTTCAAAGATGGTCTCGAGTACACTGTGACAGGGGGACTAAACCCATTCTCCGTGAACGAAGTCCGCAAATATGAAGTTGCCAAGTACTTCCTACCAGACTTTGAAGACACGGAAATATGCCATAAACCGGAGAATAAGCAAAAAGCTATCACCACTATTCCGGTATGCGGGAGTGATACCGAGGAAGAAGAAGAGATAGTTTATTCGGGGCCACCCCAATGCAACAAGCCGGGAACATCTACCCCTATTCTGGTCTTTGGCAGTGACTCTGAAGACGAGGTCAACGCAGTGTTCTCGGTCCGCCCATCGATGCAGTCCCTCACCGGAGATGATCAGAGTTTGCAAATCACAATGGTCCCTCGACAACATTACAGAGAGCTGGATGCGCTTGAGACATATAGCGTGCAAGAGCTAAAGACGTTCTACGTCCCTCCCAGACGAAGGGATGAAAAGGCAATCCTCTTTTATCGATCCACGGAAACCAAAGTGGAGAAAGAAATCTGGCATGGTGCCGATTCGGCACTGTTTCCCCAATCAGAGCAAAGCTCTGTTCAACTTCCAAGGCTGGAAATGAAGCGACGCTTTTGTTTCCCCCAATCAGAGCAAAGCTCTGTTTTGAATTTCAAAATTCAAAAATTGAAGCAACGCTTCAGATCCCGTACGCTGCGCGCCACGTGTCAAAAGCAGACACGCCAGCGCCAGGAGCGCTGCGCCCTAGGCAGCACACCCCAATCAGAGCAAAGCTCTGTTTCAAAATTCAAAATTTAAAAGTTGAAGCAACGCTTTAGATTCAGCGCTCTGCGCTGCGCGCCACGTGTCAAGCAAGGGTGCACTAGTGCAGTTGCGCTGCGCTGTGCGCTGTGCGCCACGTGTCAAACACAGGTGCCCTAGCGCTCTGCGCTGCGCACCACGTATCAAACACAGGTGCGCTAATGAAGTTGCGCTGCGCTCTGCGCCATGTTTCAAGCACGGGTGCGTTAACGCAGTTGCGCTGCGCTCTGCACTACGCACCCCGTGTCAAACGCAGGAGCGCTAGCGCCAAGTGCGCCAGCGCTGGAATTAAAAGAATTCCCCACCGTTAGATCAAAGATCTAATAATAATAAATTATTAATTAATAAGAATTAAAATTCTGTTCTGGAAAGATCTTTCCAATCTTGTTGAAAACAAGAAGATTGCCTTCTGTAAAACAGAAACCCTAGGATCAAAGATCCAACGGTGGGGAAGTATCCCCAAATCAATTAGAGAAAGATCTCTTCAACTAATTTAACAAATCAATTGGTCCTATATAAATACCCCTAGACTTCAAGTCTCGAGACACAGAAAAAGAGAGAGAAAACCCTCTGCAAACTTTGAGAAAAACTCAAAGAGAAAGAAAGGCAAGCCTTTGAAGAAAGACGATCATTTCTTCATCTTTAAAGGTAAAGAACTATGTTCTTGAATAACAGAGATGAAATCATCTCATTAAAAAAGAAGAACCCACTTCTAAAAAGATCAGAGATCTAAGAACAAGATCAAGATCTTTAATAAAAAAGAAAAGATCAAAAGGATCTAATCATAAAAAGACTAAAAGAAGTACTTTACTTCATTCACAGATCTTCTGATCTATAAAGGCAGAGCCTTTTAATAAAAACAAGAACTTTGGTTCTTGGATCTTGAGGCAAGGTCTCCTTTGAAGAACAAAAACTTGTTCTTTGATCTTAAATTTGATTCGATGCGCTTTGCGCTACTGGAAAGTGCCTTGCACTCATGAACTGCGCCCTTGCGCTCATTGGACCGGCGCACGGCGCCAGAACTTGCCACGTGTCAACCAGAGACACAATCTGCGCTTTGCGCTCCTGAAACAGAGCACTGTGCTCTTGGGTTGGCGCTCAGCGCCAAGCGCTCCACGTGTCATTCACTGGCGCACCCACGAACCAGCGCAGCGCGCTCATGAATTAAAAGCGCAGTGCGCTAACAAACCGGCGCTTAGCGCTGAGCGTGACACGTGTCACCTTCGCATGCGCTAGCGCAATGCGCTCTTTAATTGGTGCAAAGCTCCTGACGCGCCACTTGGCGCACTATCTGAACACCATTTTGCTCATGATAAATGCTATGCATTTAATTGCATCAAATGTTAGAGCCTAACGCTTGGCATTATTAAAAGGGCAAAGCCCAAACAAAGGCCTAACAGGCAAAACAAAAATAAAATGTTAAACATTTTTAACTGGACTTAGCCCAATTCTGGCCATAAGTCCTCAATTTAAATTGAACTGAGCATATCTGCTCTTCCAATCAATTTACACTCGGTTCGAGGGTACATCTCTTTACTCCTCTGACATTTGTCGTTGTAATCCTTCAACGTCGTCAGAGAGGTGACGGGTCCCGACGACCATACATTACTACAGACTGTGGGGTCCTTAAACTCATGAACTATGATGTCCTTAATCTCGACCGTGATGTCTTAAAACTAACACCGGACTGTGAGGTCCTTAAAACTCACGGACTATGATGTCCTTAACCTCGACCGTGATGTCTTAAAACTAACACCGGACTGTGAGGTCCTTAAACTCATGGACTATGATGTCCTTAACCTCGACCGTGATGTCTTAAAACTAACACCGGACTGTGAGGTCCCTAAACTCACGGACTATGATGTCCTTAACCTTGACCGCAATGTCTTAAAACTAACAATGGACCGTAATGTCCTTAAACTAATTATCGACCGCAATGTCATTAAACTAAACAATAGAGCCCAATTGCTCTCTTGTCGGATCTAAACGATCCCGTTAAGTTGATCTTAGTCTAAAATAAGACTGACGTGTTTTTACCTAACGTTTAAGTCGATCTTAGCCTCAAATAAGGCTAACGTATCCTTAAACACAACCCCCCAAACTCAAATCTAAGAAAGATACGGATTTGGATTAATCCACGTCCTACGGGCGACAGCATAACTTAGTCTCCGTATACAATCCATGGGCAACCGAACACAAAACAAACACCCACGGCACGAAGTGACCATCTGGAGAAGGAGAAAGTTGTTACCGCGATGCGGTAGCGTAATTAACTGCAGGGGCTAGCGCCTGCAGGGAAGAGTGTCCCCACAATCAAAAACCCCTCAAATGAGGGGGAATCTGACGAAGTCTGCTACATCGGCCGCATCCGTTTAAACCTTCGATACATGGTGCCATAAATCAACTTGGCATCTTCGGAGAGGTGGACGGATAGCACCAATTAGCATCTTTCCCGAATTTCAGGCAAGACGGACCTGCGCGGTCGCGTCTCTGTGTTCGGCGGTGAACAGATTCTGGCACGCCCGGTGGGACCTTTTCCTCTTTCCACTCCACACTTCGTGTGTCGTGTTCGCGAACGAATCGCGGTTTGTTAATGGTTGCCCTTGGGTTTCGAAGTACTAAGATTTGGCATTTTGCTTGATGCAGAAAGCAAAGGATCAATGGCGTTTACCTGCTCAAAGTGTTCCACATGCAACTGCAACCCACGTCCTTCCTCAACTGGGGGCATAACCTACGGGCCGCAAGCGGCTTCCCTGTTCACGATGCCCGTGGAACAGGTTACTCAAGCCACCACAGGGCTGTTTTTCGGAACCATGCTCCCGCCAATGAGCTTCACCGCTCCCGTGCCCATACCAGAGGCCCCCAAGAAGTCGTTCTTCGATCGACTTACAGCTACTGCGGCCCCTCTCAACGGGTCGTCCAGCATCGGCGCCTCGGTCTTCTCCAGATTGGGCCAAAATTCCTGTGGGCCTACAATGAAGCCTGCAATCCCAGAGAAGGTTATTCCGAAGAGAGTAACCAACTCTACTCCTGAAGTCGTCAAGGCGGCTTCTCCTGTCAAGGGGTCGGTCTTTACAAGACTGACTCTCCTAACTCCTGCTCCTGCTACTCAAAGGACATCAGTCTTCAATAGGCTGACGCTAGCAGCATCCCCTCACCTGAACAGGGGGAAAGACAAAGCCATCCTCGTCACCGAACCTACTCCATCGGCTCGATATGCTCGACGTTGCCACTGGCGCCGGTTAAGGAAGGCCGGAGGCAACTCCCCCTCTGGGCTAACTCCACCAGCCCCAACGGTGGAAATCAATACTGCTGTTCCAACCGGGAACAGCTTCGAGCTGCTGAATGAGGTGCGCAGGAATTCTCCTACCGCCGTACTGAAAAGATCTCCTCCTCTGGTGGAGAATGTTGCAGAAGCAAAGCCAGAACAGTCCCTTCAGCGGCTGTCCTCCAAGATCTACAAAGTCTGGCGGCAGGTCCGGAACTCAGTGGTTGATCAAGATTACCCTCGCCGACAAAAAAAGGGTGAAGGCTCAACAAGAAGAAAGCCATCCTGCCAAGCCACGCAAAGCTATCTGGGTGCCCACTGCGACGGCCCCCTCAACGTCAACCACTCAGAAAAGAAGGAGGCCAGAGAAAGCCCTTATAAACGTGGCAGACCATAAAAACATCAAGTCCAAACGCCCTAAGTCTGGGGGCATGGTGGTGCATACCGTTTACATGGCATCCGGGAAGGAAGATAGCCGCGCTTCTATGGGCCACCGACCACTCACCCGATCCATCACAAGAGCTCAGGAACAGCAACAGCAGAAGCTTCAGGAGATGCTGACTGCCATGGCCGCACTCACCGGGCCAAAAGAAAGCCTGGAGGCGTCATCGGAACAACGTCGCGAACATGAGACTGATGCTGAATTCCTTCGGAGAATGCTCGAAAAGAAGGACAAGGAGGCTACGGAACAAGCGGCCAATATAAAGAAAATAGCTCTTCTATTCCAAGACATGGTGGGTATGATGATCCAGCAGGATCCTCCAACTGAAGATCCTCCGATTATCCTCGAAGATGACATTGGAGAGACATCGAATCCTCTACCGGCTCTGTCAACAGCCAAAGAGGAAACAATCTCTAAATCTGCCCTGGATGACTATATTGCTCAGCAAATAAGAGTTCACCAGGCAAATGAGGCAGCCGGCAAAGTTGTCAAAACAGGGCGACCGTATCCAGGTTGGTATGATCAGATATAGTACCCGCCGGGCTATACCATCCCGAAATTCCATGTCTACAAGGGGACAGGCAATCCCCATCAACATGTCGCCCAGTTCAGGGCTCTTTGTGGCAACACCAGCGGCGATGATAAGCTCTTGCTTCGCCAATTCGTCGGCAGCTTATCGGAGACGGCATTTGAGTGGTACTCCGAACTTCCAAACGACTCCATCAAAACTTTTGCGGAAATGGAGTTGCTGTTCACCCAGCGATTCGCGAGCGCCAGCGAACGTACCCCAATAATGGCGTTGATCAATGCAAGGGTGAAGCCGGGCGAAACTTGGGTTCAATACGCAATCCGATGGCGGAACCTGTGGTCGAAGTGCGAACAGCACATCGAAGAAGCACCAGCGGTGGGCATGTTCGTGGGCACCCTAGACCCTCATGCAACTATTTCACAGTTCATGATGTTCTTTAAACCGACCACGTTCCAAGCTTTAATCGATAAGCTGGCCCAGATTGATCAGATGGGTCACAGACCATCTCCCCCGAAGCCGGAACCGTGGAACGACAAGGGTAAAGGGAAGGCGACCTTCGTCGCGAACACCCAACAGCAGCCCAGTGCCCCAAAGCTAGCGGATCAACTGGAGGAGAGACGACACTATTACAATGAGAAAATGAAGCGCCCTTACTCATTCCCGCAGGATAAAACGAAGAGGCTGTTCGAGCTGGCGGTGCGCAACAGGCTTATCAATTTGCTAAATCCAAGGCGACCACCGCAACCCAGCGAAGTAAATAATCCTAATTATTGCCCTTACCACCAAACGGTAAGCCATCCGATCGAAGATTGCTTCATCTTTAAGGGATGGATCGAGGATCAGTACCTACAGGGCAAGTTTGCGCTGTCTGAGAAGTGGAAAGTAAACCCACCACAACCGCACACTCCTAAGAAGACGGACACACCGGCGGCAACGTGCTCTTTTGTTGAAGAAGCTCCATTGGAGGTCATGCTTTCAGCCAAAACCAAAAGGATGCTGAATGATCTCCAGACATGCCCGGCGATCAGGTGGAAGAACCTGCTGGAACTTCAGATCATCGAAAGGATGCTGAAGCCGCGCCCAACTCCAAAGATTGGTGGTGATAGCCAAAGTGTTCACACCCAGTCGTCGAAATCTTCGAAAAAGAAGAAGAAATCCAAGAAGCCCATGAAGCCTGGAGACAAGCGCACGGACTTACAGAAGCAGATTGACACGCTGGAAGAGTATAACCAGAAGGTGCAGACTCCAATCACGCTCTAAGAGTTCCTCAGCCACGTTCTTGAAGACGGAGATGATGGAGAAGGCTCATCGGATGGATCTGAGGATTACATAGCAAGCTGCCATGTGATCCCTCATTCATCGCTAGACAATGAAGAAGCTCCCTGCATAGAGAGACCGGAGGCAGGTCCCGAGCCAGAACTTCTATGGCCGTCAGATGAAATGATCGACGCCTTCCTGAATGAGATTCATGTGAAAAGTAAAGCCATTCGGGAGCGTGAGATGTCCATATTTGAAAGAGCCAAACGCCGGCGACTAGAAGAAAGAGTCAAGAAACTCCCGCCGAATCAAGGAACATCTGTCGCAGATAAAAACAAGTTCAAGACGAGGAAAATGTTTTCTAAAGCCATATCAATGGAAATGAAGCTACCAACCTCTGAAGGAAACACTCCTGGTGAAACAGAAACACATCCTAGCTACTGCTTATATCATCGAAAGATTTCGCACCCTACCGAAGAGTGCGACGCTTTTAAAAGATGGTGGCAGGGATATGTTGCTCACCGGCAACATTTTAAGCGGATGAAACGCAAAACTCGTCGGGAGCAAAGAAGTGCGACCGAGGAGCATAAAAGAACTACCGGTAACTGTCGCATGGTCAACACCGGGGGATCGCAGGTTCACACTTTCGGAAGCGACTCTGACGAAGAGATGGCTCTTGGCCCCCTCTTTAAAGAATCCACCTTGGGGAAGGAGGAAGAGCCGAAGGCCTGTGAAAACATTCAGTTGCGCAATCATACGCTTCCAGAAAAGAATCTTGGACCCACGTGTAGAAAAGATAAGGGAAAAGAAAAGGTCTCTGAGGATATCGCCCTGGATGACCAAGTCATGAAAGAGCTGACTGCCAAGGACCCGCCAAAGAAGAACAAGGTGGACTACAACGTTCTGGCACACATGAGGAAGTTACCCTCGCAGCTCAGTATTCTAGATGCCCTTCTACTATCCAAAGAAGCGAGAGATTCACTGATCAAGGTGCTACAAGAGCCAGACCAATTCCAAGCTTTTCTCGCCGAAGAAAAGATGAAGGACGAGCTGGAGGAAGTACACACAGCCGATGTCACCTTCGGCGATGAAGACCTCCTCCTTGGGATGTGCGAGCACAACCGTCCCCTTTATGTCTCAGGGTACTGCCACGATATAAAGATAGGCAAAATCCTGGTCGACAATGGGTCTTCCGTCAATCTCCTCAACGTGCGAGTGTTGAAGGAAATCTGCATGAGCGTCCAGCATCTCGCTCGTGACAAAATCACCATTTCGGGTTTTGACTCCCAGTCATCGCGGACTCTCGGGTCTGTGATATTGACATTACGATTCGGGCTACTTGTCACGGATATTAAATTTCATGTCATTGATGCCAAGACATGTTATAACGCTTTGCTCGGCCGGCCTTGGTTACACGAGTACAACATCATCCGTTCTACACAACATCAGTATATGAAATACTTTAAGGATGGTCTCGAGTATACCGTAACAGGAGAGCTGAACCTATTCTCCGTGAACGAAGTCCGCAAGTACGAAGATGCAAAATACTTTTTTCCAGATTTCGAAGACACGGAGAGATGTCGCAAACCGGAGAACAAAGCTATCACCACCATTCCTGTCTTCGGGAGTGATACTGAGGAAGAGGAAGAGATGGTTTATTCAGGTCCACCCCAGTACAAGAAGCCGGGACCGTCCGCTCCTATGTTGATCTTTGGCAGCGACTTGGAAGATGAGGTCCATGCTATATTCTCCGCTCGGCCTTCAATACAAACATTCGCTGATAAAGAGCAAAGTTTGCAAGTTGCCATGGTTCCGCCCAAACATCATAAAGAACTAGACGTGCTTGATACCTACAGTGTGTAAAAGCTGCAGACGTTCTATGTCCCTCCCAGGCGATAAGGAGAAAAGACGATCCTATTCTACCGCTCCGGGGAAACCAAAGTGGAGAAAGAAATCTGGCACGGCGCTGATTCTTCACTCGACAGGCTCCAGCCCATCCGTCTACCTAGATATTACACAGAAGGCTTGAAAAGGCTATTGAAACGCTAGGGGATACCCTTCAAACAGACCGCTCGAAAAGCTAAGTTCTATGACAGGATCTGGAACGTTCCCAGAACTCAGCGCAAGTTGCCCAACGGGAGAATGGAAGCGACCGGGCTTGGATATGTTCGGTCCAAGAAACGGGAGCTACTCCGCGAATGCTATGTCGTACATGACTTTGATGAAGAAGGAGATGCTCAATGGGAGAATGCTAACGCTGAACCAGAAAGAGCCCCCGATGTGAAAATGCCCAGTCCGTCGTTCGAAGAACAAATGGACAAGCTCATAAGGGAAGCTGGTCAAAAAGTTCGAGACGACCATAATCGCGAAATGGCCATCTACGAGAAAACCAGGATTCAGCGCCTTCTTCAACAGGCTGCGAAAGATGAAAATGCACCTCCCTGTCAACCTGTCGTACAAAAGGCTCGACGCAGAGGCAGAAACAAACCAAAGAGCGGAAAAGGCGTTCGACAGCGACAAAACGGGATCAAGAAGTCATGTGATCGGGAATCGAGCCGTCCAGATTTGTCCCTTATGAAGAAGATGAGTCGAGCATGCTCTTTTCCTCAAGACAAGACAAAGAAGATACTTGATCTTGCCATAAGACATCAAATGCTTACACTTCCGGAGTCCAAGCACTCCGAGCAAGCCAACGAGATCTCTCACCCAGACTATTGCTCTTATCACCGAGCGATAGGACATTCTCTCGAAGACTGCTTCACCTTTAAGAATTGGGTCGAAGACCAATATCAGCTCGGCAAATTCGCTCTATCCAGCAGCCGGAGGGTAACCCCACCGCAGAAGCATGAACCTAAATCCGCGAGAGTAGAACCAGATCCACATCGGTCTTGGAAGCGAGCTTGTACTTATCATATGAAAACGATATCAAAAGAAGAACCCGAGAATATGGATGACCTCCCCTGGTGCTTCGAAAACAATGATGACGAGGTGATCTCAGAATTTCTACTGGCGCCAAAAGAGCTGGAAGATGGAATACATACCACTGCAAATATCCTCAAGAAAATTGATTTGGGGACGACAAGTGACCCGCGACCAACATTCGTCAGTGAGCTGCTGTCTGAAGAAAAGGTGGCTACACTAAAAGGCGTGCTTATGCAGCATAAAGATTGCTTCGCGTGGAACTATTCCAAGATGCCAGGATTAGATCCAGAGATTGTTGTGCACAAATTGGCGATATCGCCGGACGTCAAGCCGATCAAACAAGTGCCGAGAAGGATGCGACTCGAGCTCGAGATGAGCATCAACGCCGAGGTCAAGAAGCTAATCAAATCTGGTTTCATCCAAGAGGTTCAGTATCCTAATTGGATGCCAACATCGTCCCAGTGATGAAGAAGAATGGGACGGTGCGCATATATGTGGACTTTCGGGATCTCAATAAAGCCTGTCCGAAGGATGATTTTCCAGTACCGGTCACTGAGCTGATGATAGACAATACGTCCACTCACGAAGTCTTCTCCTTCATGGACGGATCGTCAGGATACAATCAGATAAAAATGCATCCCGAAGACCAGAAGCACACCGCTTTCCGGACCCCTTTGGGTATATTCTGCTACAAGGTGATGCCCTCCGGTCTAAAGAACGCCCCTATCAGAGGGCCATGACGAGGATCTTCGATGACCTCATACATGAAATCGTCGAATATTATATCGACGACCTCGTGGTTAAAAGCAAATCATACGAGGAAAATCTCGAACATCTGAAGATCGTATTTCAACGCCTTCGGCAATACAACTTGAAGATGAACCCTCTCAAATGCGCGTTCGGGGTGTCCTCAGGTAAATTCCTAGGATTCATCGTCCGACACCGATGTATCGATATAGATCCGTCAAAGATCAAAGCGATCATGGAAATGCCTCCGCCAAGGACTCTCAAACAATTGCGGTCTCTCCAAGGGAAGCTCGCATATATCCGGCGATTTATAGCCAATCTCTCTGGCAAGTGCCGTCCTTATAGTCACCTGATGAAGAAGGGATCCCCGTTCGTCTGGGATCACAAATGCCAAGGTGCGCTGGACGAGATCAAGCAGTATCTGCAGAACCCGCCATTGCTGGACGCTCCGGTCAAGGGAAAGCCCCTTATTCTTTATACAACAGCCCTCGAAGGTTCCTTAGGCGCATTATGGGCACAAGAGAACGACCGAGGGAAAGAAAGAGCTCTCTATTACTTGAGTCGAGTTCTCCTGGGGGCAGAAAGCAATTATTCTCCTATTGAAAAACACTGCCTGGCGTTGATTTTCGCGATAACAAAACTCAGGCACTATGCATTGGCACATGAAGTCCGTCTCATATCGAAGGTGGACACTCTCAAATATTTGATGTCAAAGGCCATATTGACAGGTCGGCTCGCTAAATGGGCCCTGCTCTTGATGGAGTTCTCAATAACCTATCAGCCTCTTAAGGCAGTGAAAGGCGAGGCCATCGCCGACTTCCTCGTTGAGCATTCGATACCGGCCGATTCCCCTTTGAATTATGAACTGCCAGACGAACATGCGTTTGATGCGATCGACGGTGGTGATACCCGATGGGAACTTTATTTTGATGGAGCGTCTTCCATGAAGAAGCGCAAACAGAACCCGCCCATAATCAAATCGGGGGTGGGCCTCATCTTCGTGACCCCACAAGGAGGGATAATGCGCTTCGCCTTCTCCTTGACAGAGCCGAGGACGAACAATGAAGCCGAATACGAAGCTTTGATAGTAGGTCTCGAGATCGCCATCGACATGGGGATTGAGAACCTCCTCATATACGGGGACTCCCAACTAGTCGTTAGTCAACTAAACGGCGACTATCAAACATGCAAACCAGAACTGGTAAAGTACGGCGAGAGGGTACAGCGACTGCTGACCTAAATACCTTCCTACACCTTGGAAAGCATACCGCGTGCAGAAAATAGCAAAGCAGATGCACTAGCTAAGCTCGCTAAAGAACTGGCCGACGAGAACCTCGATGACGTGAGAATCGTTGTGCAAAGCCATTGGGTTCTCGCGCCGGCGGAAATATCTCCGGAGTCGTCCGAAGAAAAAGGCGCGACTGAGCAAATGACTATGCAAATAAAAGACCAGGAAAAGGCTGAGGATTGGAGAGAAATCTTTATAGACTACTTCAAATCCTGTCGAACGCCTGAAGATGCGTCCTCAAAACATCAGCTCATGAAGCGAGCCCTATCTTTCTTCTTCGTCAATGATACTCTATACAAGAGGTCGTTTGATTATCTGTGGTTGAGATGCCTGGGACCTGAAGAGGCGAAAAGAGTCGTCCAAGAAGTTCACGACGGACTCTGCGGTTCTCACCAAGCAGGCCCGAAGATGAAGTTGAAGATTAAACGGATGGGCTACTACTGGCCCACGATGATCCAGGACTGCCTCGAGTATGCGAAGCAATGCCACTCATGCCAGATCCACGGAGACTTTATCCATCAGCACCCAAATCCATTACACCCGACAGTGGCTAGCTGGCCGTTCGAAATGTGGGGTACTGACATAATTAGCTCCATCGAACCATCATCGTCCTGTGGACATCGATTCATTTTGGCGATGACTGATTACTTCTCCAAATGGGCAGAAGCAGTACCGCTGAGGAAAATGAAGACGGAGAATATCCTCCACTTCTTCAAGACGCACTCTATTTATCGGTTTGGAACTCTGCGACGGATCATCTCACAACAACATAATATAGACTGGAGATATTCATCAGTCTATAATCCCCGAGCCAACGGTCTAGCTGAAGCTTTTAACAAGACCCTGACAAAGATCGTGACGAAGACGGTGTCCCGAAATAAGAAGGACTGGCATGAGAGACTGCAAAAGCTCTCTGGGCGTATCGAACTACGTTCAAGACGGCCACGAACACAACTCCGTATGCGTTGGTATTCGGTACAGAAGCGGTACTCCCTCTCGAGATAGAGTTACCCTCTCTACGAGTGGCAGTCCATTATGAGCTAACGGACGAAGAGAATGCTCACCTTCGGCTTGAGGAGCTCGATGCCTTTGATGAAACCCGGCTCATAGCGCAACAAAATCTGGAGGCTTATAAAGCAAAGATGATGCGCTCTTACGAAAGATTAACTAGGCCGAGAACATTCCGCCAGGGAGAACTCGTACTAGTGGTCAAAAGACCTATGATCCCCAATCACGCCAAGCGGGGAAAATTCGAGCCGAACTATGAAGGCCCTTACATCATAGACAAGGTCTACTAGGGGGGGCCTATATACTCATGGACATGCACGGCGAAAGGCCCTTCAGGCCAATAAATGGTCGCTTCTTGAAGAAGTACTACGCTTGACGAGTCATGGCCTAGGTTAACGATAGATGACGACGCCTATGTCCGCTCGCTATCTTCCTAACCCTAAACTCCGTAGGTAATAGCTGGCTTCCTTTACAACGGACCGAAACGTCTTTAAACTAACAGCGGACCGAAACGTCCTTAAACTAATAACGGACCGAAACGTCCTTAAACTACCAATGGACCACTATATCCTAAAACTAACTGCTGACCGAGATGTCGATAAACTACGGTGGATTGCAGCATCCTAAAGCCGATAAAAAAAAAGAATAAGGAAAAAAGGAAAACGGTATGTCCGTAAGCAAAGTGGGCACGGATGAAACCCGAAAGGGTTCCGTGAGTAAAAACAACAGGGCTACCGGCGAGTCTTGTGAAAACCCGAAAGGGCGCAACCTCGTTAGAATAAAAAAAAAGAAGAATAAACAAAAAAAACGGTATGCCTATAAGCAAAATGGGCACGGATGAAAACCCGAAAGGGCTCCGTGAGTAAAAACAGCAGAGCTACCGGCGAGTGTTTGTGAAAACCCGAAAGGGCGCAACCTCGTTAAAAGACACTTACATGGTCCTCTCGACCTTATGAGGAGAAATCACCTGCGTGAGATCCTTACGACTCACAAGGGAGCAACACACTTAGGGATCCCCACGATTCCTAAGGAGAAATTACACTTGCGAGATCCTCACGACTCGTGAGGAGAACTCTCTTATGGGACCATCACGGCTCATAAGATTTGAAAGTCTTAAGCTACAGGGATCTGAACCTGTTCTTAAGCAGCCCCCACAACCTCCACTACTGCCCTACAAGCGGCTCAATACTGACCCTTGTATACAATCCACGGGCGCGAATAAACATTTCCCTAGCAAAGTCCTACTCATGACTAGGGATATGTTCGCACAGTGAACAACCCTTATGAGTCCCCTCGACTGATAAGGAGAAAACTCTCTGGTAAGATCCTTACGACTTACAAGAAGCCATACACTTAGGAGTCCTCACGATTCCTAAGGAGAAAACGCACCTACGAGATCCTCACGACTCGCAGGGAGAAATACCTTTGTGGGACCCTTACGGCTCATGAAGTCAAAAACCTTAGTCGACAGGATCCTTACCCTATTCGCTAAGCCACCTTTGTTCGATATCGACAGAGGCAAATGATGATTCGCTCCTGGCAATATTCCAGTTGTAGCGGTGCTGATGCCGAAATCGATGTTTAATCCCAAGCTTGCAGCGAAAAGCTAGCAAGCCACACATGCATACGAAATAGCCGAAATGATGGGGCAACTTGCAAACAAAATCAGCAAGTAAAAATGTATGCATGCAAAATAGCCGAAATGATTGGGCAACTCGCAATAAAAAATAGCGAGTAAAAATAAAACAAATAGCCGAAATGATTGGGCACCGCGAAAAATAGCCGAAATGATTGGGCAATCGCGACCTTTGCGATATAAAAGCTGAAATGATAGAGCATCGCGGAAAGAATTAAAAAATAAAAATGAAATTTATTCCCTACAAGGGATATCACAGCAATCCCTGTATATAATCCAGGGGCACAAACAAAGAAGGAACCACACCCATCTTCCGCAGGTTTCATTAGAAGAAGAAGCCAAATCTCGATGGTTCACAGACAGCCTAGAGATCATCTCAACATTCGTTGCATTACAACAGACACAACATCAGACAAAGCGGAACCGCGGCAACTCCTAGTTCCATGACTTGGCGGTGCACAAATGACCGAGAGTCAAATTCCAACTCCGTGAAATGCGGATAAAGTCAACCCTTCCTGGCTACGTGGAACGTGGATTATGTCACTTCTAACCCCGTAGAAAACGTCCAGAGCGGATCCTGGTTCTCGCAGAGCACGACAGTGAACCCGTGTGAAGCATCCAGAGCGGAGCCTGGTCCTCGCCGAACACGGCATTGAACCCGTGGGAAGCATCCAGAGCAAAATTCCTGGCTACGTGGAGCGCAGATTATGTCACTTCTGACCCCATGGAAAACGTCCAGAGCGGATCCTGGTCCTCGCAGAGCACGGTAGTGAACCCGTGTGAAGCATCCAGAGCGGAGCCTGGTCCTCGCCGAACACGGCAGTGAACCCGTAGGAAGCATCTACAGCAAAATTCCTGGCTACATGGAACGCGGATTATGTCACTTCTGACCCCGTGGAAAACGTCCAGAGCGGATCCTGGTCCTCGCAGAGAACGACAGTGAACCCGTGTGAAGCATCCAGAGCGGAGCCTGGTCCTCGCCGAACACGGCAGTGAACCCGTGGGAAGCATCTAGAGCAAAATTCCTGGCTACGTGGAATGCGGATTATGTCACTTCTGACCCCGTGGAAAACGTCCAGAGCGGATCCTGGTCCTCGCAGAGCACGGCAGTGAACCCGTGTGAAGCATCCAGAGTAGAGCCTAGTCCTCGCCGAACACGGTAGTGAACCCGTGGGAAGCATCTAGAGCAAAATTCCTGGTTACGTGGAACGCAGATTATGTCACTTCTGACCCCGTGGAAAAAGTCCAGAGCGGAGCCTGGTCCTCGCCGAGCACGGCAGTGAACCTGTGTGAAGCATCCAGAGCAAACATTGGACTGTGGAGTCCTTAAATCCACGGACTATGATGTCCTTAACCTCGACCGTGATGCCTTAAAACTAACATCGGACTGTGAAGTCCTTAAATCCACGGACTATGATGTCCTTAACATCGACCGTGATGTCTTAAAACTAACAATCAATCATAATGATTTTAAACTACTTTCACCTTGGTTCAAGGGTATATCT
Organism: Agapanthus africanus; assembly: GCA_030015575.1. Taxonomy (NCBI): domain Eukaryota; kingdom Viridiplantae; phylum Streptophyta; class Magnoliopsida; order Asparagales; family Amaryllidaceae; genus Agapanthus; species Agapanthus africanus. Next base: position 763,461,441 of record CM057337.1, read on the forward strand.
CTTCACTCTTTTGATATTTGTCGTTGTAATTCCTCAACGTCTTCAAAGAGGTGACGGGTCCCGACAACCACACATTTCATGGACTGTGAGGTCCTTAAACTCATGGACTATGGTGTCTGTAACTTCGACCGTGATGTCTTAAAACTAACATTGGACTGTGAGGTCCTTAAACTCATGGACTATGATGTCCTTAACCTCGACCGTGATGTCTTAAAACTAGCGACGGACTGTGGAGTCCTTAAATCCACGGACTATGATGTCCTTAACCTTGACCGTGATTTCTTAAAACTAACATCGGACTGTGAGGTCCTTAAACTCACGGACTATGATGTCCTTAACCTCGACCGCGATGTCTTTAAACTACGGTATCCTGGAAAACATCCAGAGCGAAGCCTAGTCCTCGCCGAACACGGCAGTGAACCCGTGGGAAGCATCCAGAGCAAAATTCCTGGCTATGTGGAACACGTATTATGTCACTTCTGACCCCATGGAAAACGTCCAGAGCGGATCCTGGTCCTCGCAGGGCACGGCAGTGAACCCGTGTGAAGCATCCAGAGCAGAGCCTAGTCCTCGCCGAACACGGCAGTGAACCCGTGGGAAGCATCTAGAGCAAAATCCCTGGCTACGTGGAACGCGGATTATGTCACTTCTGACCCCGTGGAAAATGTCCAGAGCGGATCCTGGTCCTCACAGAGCACGACAGTGAACCCTTGTGAAGCATCCAGAGCGGAGCCTAGTCCTCGCCGAACACGGCAGTGAACCCGTAGGAAGCATCTAGAGCAAAATTCTTGGCTACATGGAACGCGGATTATGTCACTTCTGACCCCGTGGAAAACGTCCAGAGCGGAGCCTGGTCCTCGCCGAGCACGGCAGTGAACCCGTGTGAAGCATCCAGAGCAAACATTGGACTGTGGAGTCCTTAAATCCACGGACTATGATGTCCTTAACCTCGACCGTGATGTCTTAAAACTAATATCGGACTGTGGATTCCTTAAATCCACGGACTATGATGTCCTTAACCTCGACCATGATGTCTTAAAACTGACAATCAATCGTAATGATTTTAAACTAATTTCACCTTGGTTCAAGGGTACATCTCTCCACTCCTTTGATATTTGTCGTTGTAATTCCTCAACGTCTTCAAAGAGGTGACGGGTCCCGACAACCACATATTTCATGGACTGTGAGGTCCTTAAACTCATGGACTATGATGTCCTTAACCTCGACCGTGATGTCTTAAAACTAACATTGGACTGTGAGGTCCTTAAACTCATGGACTATGATGTCCTTAACCTCGACCGTGATGTATTAAAACTAACGACGGACTGTGGAGTCCTTAAATCTACGGACTATGATGTCCTTAACCTCGACCGTGATGTCTTGAAACTAACATCGGACTGTGAGGTCCTTAAACTCACGGACTATGATGTCCTTAATCTCGACCGCGATGACTTTGAACTACGGTATCCTGGAAAACATCCAGAGCGGAGCCTGTTCCTCGCCAAACACGGGAATGAACCCGTGGGAAGCATCCAAAGCAACCCTTAACTCCGTGAAATGCGGATAAGGACAACTTCACCCATCACTTGCGGGTCCTCATGACTCGTAAGGAAGAAAATTCTCTTGTGAGATCCTTACGACTCTCAAGAGAAAACGCCCTTGGGAATCCTCACGATTCTTAAGGAAAAATTACACCTACGGGATCCTCTCGGCCCGTAGGGAGAAAATTCTTTATGAGACCCTCACGGCTCATAAAGTTGAAAATTCTTAGGTGACAAATCCTAACCCTGTTTTCTAAGCCATCACTACCTTACAAAGAGCATAAGATTGATAGTCATATATTATCTACAGATCGCACTCGCTAAAATTACATGGCAACAACACAGCAAAGAAAAGAAAGCAACAAGGAGAACATCTGATTTCCATTTAATTAAGCGTTCGTGGCATACCCCATTCATGCACGTGCAAAAGACTTAGAATATGAAATAAAACATGCTAAAATGAGAAATTTGCCATTCATATCGCAAAAACATTCTTACAATTATGAAAACAATAAACAAAGACATTATTAAAATAATTACAATGCCAAAACCTCAGATCCAGGGCATGGATTGAGGAACTCAAAAGTGACTTTGTCCAGAATTTTCCAGGCCTGGCGAACCATCCTAGTATGCTTTCTTTCATGATCGCAAGCGTCGGGATCCCCACGGATGTCCTCCACCCTCCGATAGGCAGCAAGTATGGCAGACTGTTGAAAAGCCTGGTGCAGGAGATCGACAAGATTGTCTGCCATCTCTTTGAGATTAGGCTCATCAGATACACCGAGTGCACCTTATCCTCAGTGGCATCCAATGCTCTAAGCGGCACGCCGGTACAGAATAGAGGGAGCACTTCCTAGATCGCTCCCACAATAAGCTTCAGGAGAGGGGAACGCCGAGGAAGCAGTTGACCATTGTATGCGTCAAAGCGACTCATAATTTTGGCACACTCGGCGTTTGTGGATTCTCGATTCTGAGAATGGCCGAGTCGGCGGATGTCTCCGTAAGAGATAATCTCGTCGAGATCATACATGTGAGCGTCCATTACTCCTATAAAAGAAAATTAACAAAATTAGCAGACAGACTGATTAAGCAATTTTTGATTCAAAACAAGCACAGGAAATTAAACTCCTTGAGAGCAATGCTCTACAGACAGGAGTGACACCTGTCAAAATCAGTTATGAAGGGAATTTAAAGAAATCCCCCGAGAACATTGAGAGCTTTGCTCTGAAAAGAGGATATAATTCATCAAAAATTAAAATTCCATCTTTAATCTTCAAAATCCATGAAAAACTCTCAAGAGTTCTTCTATATAATTTGAAAGGAGCAAAGCTCCATTAATGAATTAAGAAATCGCAAGAAAAATCCTTTTAGAGAGCAGAGCTCTATTAATGGAACCCTAATAGGGTTCTCTTTAGTTCTCTTTAGATCTCTTTAGACCTATGGAGCAAAGCTCTGCTAAATGAAACCCTAAATGGGTTTTCTTTAGATCAAAGATCTATAAAGAGCAAAGCTCTGTTAATGGGTAGAACCGTGGTTTATTAAAAGTTTTAAACTATACCTAAGTTTTGGAAGAGTTTTACTTTTGAAAAGTTCTTAAAACTAGAGAGCAATGCTCTGAATAAGAGAAAATTCTCAAGAAAGAGGATGAAAATCATCTAAGGGACCAAAAGTCCTATTTATAGGCATTGAGAGCCGTTTCAACTCCCCAAAAGTTGATCCGACGACTGAGATGCTACCACTGCCGCACTCATGTTTGGGGCCACGTAAGCGCAACGGTGGGGGGGCATTTGTTTTCCCAATCAGAGCAAAGCTCTGTTCAACTTTCAAGGCTGGAAATGAAGCGACGTTTCTGTTTCCCCCAATCAGAGCAAAGCTCTGTTTTGAATTTCAAAATTCAAAAATTGAAGCAAAGCTTCAGATCCCGTGTACTGAGCGCCACGTGTCAAAAGCAGACACGTCAGCGCCAGGAGCGTTGCGCCCTAGGCAGCACACCCCAATCAGAGCAAAGCTTTGTTTCAAAATTCAAATTTTAAAAGTTGTAGCAACGCTTCAGATTCAGCGTTCTATGCTGCGCGCCACGTGTCAAACACATGCGCGCTAATGCAGTTGCGCTGCGCTCTGCGTTGTGCGCCACGTGTCAAGCATGGGTGCGCTAGCGCAGTTGTGCTGCGCTCTGCGCTGCGCGCCACGTGTCAAGCACGGGTGCGCTAGCGCAGTTGCGCAGGTGCGCTAGCGCCAAATACGCCAGCGCTGGAATTAAAAGAATTCCCCACCGTTAGATCAAAAGATCTAATAATAATAAATTATTAATTAATAAGAATTAAAATTCTGTTCTGGAAAGATCTTTCCAATCTTGTTGAAAACAAGAAGATTGCCTTCTGTAAAACAGAAACCCTAGGATCAAAGATCCAACGGTGGGGAAATATCCCCAAATCAATCAGAGAAAGATCTCTTTAACTAATTTAACAAATCAATTGGCCCTATGTAAAGACCCCTAGACTTCAAGTCTCGAGACATAGAAAAAGAGAGAGAGAAAACCCTCTACAAATTTTGAGAAAAACTCAAAGAGAAAGAAAGGCAAGCCTTTGAAGAAAGAAGATCATTTCTTCATCTTTAAAGGTAAAGAACTATGTTCTTGAATAACAGAGATGAAATCATCTCATTAAAAAAGAAGAACCCTCTTCTGAAAAGATCAGAGATCTAAGAACAAGATCAAGGTCTTTAATAAAAAAGAAAAGATCAAAAGGATCTAATCATAAAAAGACTAAAAGAAGTACTTTACTTCATTCACAGATCTTCTGATCTATAAAGGCAGAGCCTTTTAATAAAAACAAGAACTTTGGTTCTTGGATCTTGAGGCAAGGCCTCCTTTGAAGAACAAAAACTTGTTCTTTGATCTTAAATTTGATTCGATGCGCTTTGCGCTACTGGAAAGTGCCTTGCACTCATGAACTGCGCCCTTGCGCTCATTGGACCGGCGCACGGCGCCAGAACTTGCCACGTGTCAACCAGATACAAATCTGCGCTTTGCGCTCCTGAAACAGAGCACTGCGCTCTTGGGTTGGCACTCAGCGCCAAGCGCGCCATGTGTCATTCACTGGCGCACCCACGAACCAGCGCAGCGCGCTCATGAATTAAAAGCGTAGTGCGCTAACAAACCGGCTCTTAGCACTGAGCGTGACACGTGTCACCTTCGCATGCGCTAGCGCAATGCGCTCTTTAATTGGCACAAAGCACCTGACGCGCCACGTGGCGCACTATCTGAATACCATTTTGCTCCTGATAAATGCTATGCATTTAATTGCATCAAATGTCAGAGCCCAATGCTTGGCATTATTAAAAGGGTAAAGCCCAAACAAAGGCCTAACAGGCAAAACAAAAATAAAATGTTAAACATTTTTAACTGGACTTAGCCCAATTCTGGCCATAAGTCCTCAATTTAAATTGAACTGAGCATATCTGCTCTTCCAATCAATTTACACCCCGTTCGAGGGTACATCTCTTTACTCCTCTGACATCTGTCGTTGTAATCCTTCAACGTCGCCAGAGAGGTGACGGGTCCCGACGACTATACATTACTACGGACTGTGGGGTCCTTAAACTCATGGACTATGATGTCCTTAACCTCGACCGTGATGTCTTAAAACTAACACCGGACTGTGAGGTCCTTAAAACTCACGGACTATGATGTCCTTAATCTCGATCGTGATGTCTTAAAACTAACACCGGACTATGAGGTCCTTAAACTCATGGACTATGATGTCCTTAATCTCGACCGTGATGTCTTAAAACTAACACCGGACTGTGAGGTCCCTAAACTCACGGACTATGATGTCCTTAACCTCGACTGCAATGTCTTAAAACTAACAATGGACCGTAATGTCCTTAAACTAATTATTGACCGAAATGTCATTAAACTAAACAATAGAGCCCAATTGCTCTCTTGTCGGATCTAAACAATCCCGTTAAGTTGATCTTAGTCTAAAATAAGACTAACGTGTCCTTAACGAACGTTTAAGTTGATCTTAGCCTCAAATAAGGCTAACGTATCCTTAAACACAACCCCCCCAAACCCATATCTAAGAAAGATACGGATTTGGACTAATCCACGTCCTACGGGCGACAGCATAACTTAGTCTCCGTATATAATCCACGAGCAACCGAACACAAAACAAACACCCACGACACGAAGTGACCATCTGGAGAAGGAGAAAGTTGTTACCGCGATGCGGTAGCGTAATTAACTGCAGAGGATTGCACCTACAGGGAAGAGCGTCCCTACAATCAAAACCCCCTCAAATGAGGGGGAATCTGACGAAGTCTGCTATATCGGCCGCATCCGTTTAAACCTTCGATACATGGTGCCATAAATCAACTTGGCATCTCCGGAGAGGTGGACGGATAGCACCAATTAGCATCTGTCCCGAATTTCAGGCAATACGGACCTGCACGGCCGCGTCTCTGTGTTCGGCGGTGAACATGCACTTGACAGGCTCCAGCCCATCCGTCTGCCCAGATACTACACAGAAGCATTAAAAAGGCTGTTGAGATGCCAAGGCGTACCCTTCAAACAGACTGCTCGACAAGCTCAATTCTACAACTGGATCTGGATCGTCCCCAGAACTCAGCGAAAATTGCCCAACGGGAGAATGGAAACGATCGGGCTTGGATATGTTCAATCCAAGAAACGGGAGCGATCCCATGGCTGCTACGTTATTCATGACTTCGATGAAGAAAGGGATGCTCTTTTAAAAGACGCTGATGTTGAACCAAAACGAGATCCTGCCGTAAAAATGCCAAGTTCGTCGTTTGAAGAACAGATGGACAAGCTAATAAAGGAAGCGGGTCAAAAGGTCCGGGATGACTACAACCATGAAATGGCCATTTATGAGAATGCCAGGACGCAGCGCCTCCTTTAGCAGGCTATGGAGAATGACGATACCCTTTGTCTCCAGCCCGTCATACAGAAGACCCGACGCGGAGGCAAAAACAAACTAAAGAACGGAAAAACGTTCGACGGCGGCAAAGCGGGTCTAAGAAGCCACACGATCGAGAATTGAGCAGCCGGGATTCGTCTCTTATAAAGAAGATGGTCGAGCATATTCTTTTCCCCAAGACAAGACAAGAAAGATATTCGATCTTGTCATGAAATATCAAATGATTACGCTCCCGGAGTCCAAACACCTCGAACAAGTAGACGAGATCTCTCACCCGGATTATTGCTCCTATCACTGAGCGATAGGATATCCTTTCGAAGACTGCTTCATATTCAAAAACCGGGTAGAAGACCAGTATCAGCAAGACAGGTTCGCTCTATCCAGCAGTTGGAGGGTAACCCCACCACATAAGCATGTTCTAAAAGCAACGTACATAGCGAGAGTAGAACCAGATCAACATCGGTTTTGGAAATGATCTCATACCTGTCACGCGATAACGCTGTCAGAAGAAGGAGTACGTGAGGATATGGATGACCTCTCCTGGTGCTTCGAAATTGAGGATGAAGATAAGTTGATCTCAGAACTTCCACCGGTGCCAAAAGAGCTGGAAGATGGAATATATACTATTGCGGACAACCTAAGGAAAATCGACTTGGGGACGGCAAACGACCTAAGGCCTACGTTCGTCAGTGAGCTACTATCCGAAGAACAGGTAGCTACGCTAAGAGACGTGCTCATGCAGTATAAAGAATGCTTCGCATGGAACTACTCCGAGATGCCGGGGCTAGATCCGGAAATAGCTGTGCATAAATTGGCGATATCCCTGGACGTCAAGCCAGTCAAACAAGCACCGAGGAGAATGCGGCTCGAACTTGAAATGAGCATCAATGCCGACGTTAAGAAGCTAATTGACTCTAGCTTTATCCAAGAAGTTCAGTATCCTGACTGGATCGCCAACATTGTCCTAGTGATGAAGAAAAATGAGACGGTGCGCATCTGAGTAGACTTTCGGGACCTCAACAAATCTTGCCCGAAGGATGATTTTCCCGTACCGGTTACCGAGCTGATGATAGACAATACGTCCACTCACGAAGTCTTCTCCTTCATGGATTGATCATCAGGGTACAATCAAATAAAGATGCACCCTGAAGACCAGAAGCATACCGCTTTCCGGACTCCCCTGGGAATATTCTGCTACAAAGTGATGCCTTTCGGCTTGAAGAACGCCGGCGCTACCTATTAGAAGGCCATGACAAAGATTTTCGATGACCTCATACATGAAATCGTTGAATGCTATATTGACGACCTCATGGTAAAAAGCAAATCACACGAGGAGCATTGGGAGCATCTGAAGGTAGTATTCCAATATCTTCGGAAATATAACCTGAAGATGAACCTTCTCAAATGCGCGTTCGGAGTTTCCTCGGGTAAATTTCTAGGGTTCATCATACGACATCGAGGCATAGAAATAGATCCATCGAAGATCATGGCGATCATGGAAATGCCTATACCAAGAACTCTCAAGCAACTGCGGTCTCTCCAAGGGAAGCTCGCGTATATCCGACGGTTCATAGCTAACCTCTCCGGCAAATGCTGCCACTACAGTCATTTAATGAAGAAGGGGACCCCGTTCATCTGGGATCGCAAATGCCAAAGCGCACTGGACGAAATCAAGCAATACCTGCAGAATCCGCCGGTACTGACCGCCCCGGTCAAGGGAAAGCCCCTCATCTTGTACACAACCACCCTTGAATGTTCTTTAGGCGCGCTATGGGCAAAGGTAAATGACCAAGGGAAAGAGAGAGCCCTCTATTATTTGAGTTGAGTTCTCCTGGGGGCAGAAAACAACTACCCCCTTTCGAAAAACACTGCCTGGCGTTAATTTTCATGATAATGAAGCTCAGACACTATCCTTTGGCGCATGAGGTCCATCTTATATCAAAGGTAGATCCTCTCAAGTATTTGATGTCAAGAGACATACTAACGGGACGACTCACTAAATGGGCCCTCCTCTTGATGGAGTTCTCAATAATTTATCGACCCCTCAAAGCAGTGAAAGGCCAGGCCATCGCCAACTTCCTCGCCAAGCATCCGATACCTGCCGATTCACCCCTAAATTGTGAACTGCCGGACGAGCACGCGTTTGACACGATCGACAGGGAGAGAGGAGAGAGTGATACCCGATGGGAACTCTACTTTGATGGGGCATCTTCCATAAAGAAGCGAAAGCACAACTCCCCCATTATCAAATTTGGGGTAGGCCTCATCTTTGTGACTCCATAAGGAGGGATAATGTGCTTTGCCTTTTCCTTGACAGAGCTAAGGACAAAAAATATAGTGGAATATGAAGCTTTGATAGCAGGTCTTGAGATCGTTGTCGACATGGGAGTCTAAGATCTCCTCATATACGGAGACTCCCAGTTGGTCGTTAGTCAAGTAAACGACGACTATCAAACATGCAAACCAGAGTTAGTGAAGTACGGCGAGAGTGTGCAGCAACTGCTGACCCAAATCCCCTCCTACATGCTGGAGAGCATACCGCGCATAGAAAATAGCAAAGCTGATCCACTAGCTAAGCTCGCTAAAGAATTGGCTGATGAAAATCTCGATGACGGAAGAATCGTCGTGCAAAGCCGTCGGGTTCTTGCACCGGCAGAAATATCTCCGGAGTCGTGTGAAGAAAAGGAAGTGACCAAGTAAGCAGCCCTACAAATAGAGGACCAAGAAAAGGTTAAAGATTGATGAGAAGTCTTCATAGACTACTTCAAATCCCGTCGAACACCTAAAGATGCATCCTCAAGATATCAGCTCATGAGACGAGCTCTGTCTTTCACCTTCGTCAATGATACTCTGTATAAGAGATCGTTCGACTCTCTATGGGTAAGATGCCTAGGACCGGAAGAAGCGAAAAGAGTCGTCCAAGAAACTCACGACGGACTTTGCGGTTTTCATCAAGCCGGGCCAAAGATGAAGCTGAAAATCAAAAGAATGGGCTACTATTAGCCCACGATCATTCAGGACTGCCTCGAATACGCAAAGCAGTGCCACTCGTGCTAAATTCACGGAGACTTCATCCATCAGCATCCAAACCCACTACATCCAACAGTGGCTAGCTGGCCGTTCGAAATGTGGGGAACCGATATAATCTGGCCCATCAAGCCAGCATCGTCCAAGGGACATCGGTTCATATTGGCGACAACCGATTACTTCTCGAAGTGGGCAGAAGCAGTACCGCTAAGAGAAGTGAAGACGGAGAACATCCTCCATTTCTTCAAGACACACATCACCTATCGGTTTGGCACTCCGCGACGGAATATCTCCGATAATGGACCAGCCTACAGAAATCACAAAATCAGCCGCTTCGCACAGCAGCATAACATAGACTGGAGATACTCTTCGGTTTATAATCCCCGAGCTAACGGTGTAGCTGAGGCTTTCAACAAGACCTTGACAAAGATCATAAAGGAGACGGTGTCCAAAAATAAAAAGGATTGGCACGAGAGACTGCATGAAGCTCTTTGGGCGTATCGGACCACGTTCAAAACGGACACAAACACAACGCCGTATGCATTGGTATTCGACGTTGAAGCAGTACTCCCTTTGGAGATAGAGCTACCCTCTGTACGAGTGGCGGTTCATTACGAGCTAACAGACGAAGAGAATTCTCATCTTCGGCTTGAGGAGCTCTACTTCTTCAATGAAACTCGTCTCATGGCGCAGCAAAACTTAGAGGCTTACAAAGCAAAACTGACATGCTCATACGAGAGATTGACTAGGCCGAGAAAATTTCGCCAAGGCGAACTCATGCTAGTGATCAAGAGGCCTATGATCCCCAATCGTGCCAAACGGGGGAAATTCGAGCCGAACTATGAGGGTCCATACATCATAAACAAAGTCTACCAAGGAGGGGCCTATCTACTCATGAACATACATGGCGAAAGACCCTTTAGGCCAATAAACGGCCGGTTCCTGAAAAAATATTACGCCTGACGAGTCACGGCCTAGGTCAACGATAGATGGCGACACCTATGTCCGCTCGCTATCTTCCCAAGCCCAAACTCTATAAGTAATATCCAGCGAAACCTTGCCTCAAAATCGCTACCGGACCGAAACGTCCTTAAACTAACAATGGACCGTAACGTCCTGAAACTAACGACGGACCGAAATTTCCCTAAACTAACAAGGGACTGCAACGTCGTAAAACTAACAAGGGACTGCAACCTCCTAAAATTAACAATGGACCGAAATGTCCTAAAACTAACTAGGGACCGCAACATCCTAAAACTAACAATGGACCGAAATGTCCTAAAACTAACGATGGACCGAAACGTCTTTAAACTACTACAAAACCCCGGCATCCCCAGGCCGACGTGGCCAAAAAAAAATGGTACGTCTATAAGCAAAATGGGCACGGATGAAAACCCGAAAGGGCTCCGTGAGTAAAAACAACAAGGCTACCGACGAATGTTTGTGAAAACCCGAAAGGGGGCAGACTTGTGTAAAAAAACGGTACGTCCATAAGCAAAATGGGCACGGATGAAAATCCGAAAGGGCTCCGTGAGTAAAAACAGTAAGGCTACCGGCGATGTTTGTGAAAACCCGAAAGGGCGCAGACTCGTAAAAAAAGAAGAAGAAAGAATTCATGCACACTTGCGAGGTTCTCTCGACCCAGTAAGGAGAAAACACCCGTGTGAGATCCTTACGACTCATAAGGGAGCAACACACTTAGGGATCCCTATGATTCCTGAGGAGAAATTACACTTACAAGATCCTCACGACTCGTAAGGAGAACCCTCTTATGAGACCCTCACGGCTCATAAGATTCAAAAGCTTTAAGCTACAGGGATTCGAACCTGTTCTTGAGCCATCACATTTCCCAGACTGCCCTACAAGCGGTTCAATATTAACTCTTGTATACAATCTACGGGCACAAATAAACGCTTCCCCCACCTAGTTCCACCAATGGCGCGAAATGTCCTCATGTGGTGAATGACACTTGTAAGTCCTCTCGACTTATAAGGAGAAAACACTCTTGTAAGATCCTTATGACTTATAAAAGAACACACACTTAAGAATCCTCACGATTCTTAAGAAGAAAACGCACCTACGAGATCCTCATGACTCGTAGAGAGAAACACCTTTATGAGACCCTTACGACTTATGAAGTCAAAAGCCTTAGTCGACAGGATCCTAACCCTGATTGCTAAGCCACCTTTGTTCGATATCGACAGAGGCAAATGATGATTCGCTCCTGGCAATGTCCCAGTGGTAGCGATGCTGATGCCTAAATCGGTAAAAAATTCCAAGTTCTTTCACGGCAAATGATGATTCACTCCTGGCAATATTCTAGTGGCAGCGATGCTGATGCTAAGATTGGCATTAGATTCCAAGTTCCATACTCGCAGCAAAAGTCAGCGAGATATAAATGCATATGAAATAGCCGAAATGATAAGGCAACTTGCAACAAAATCAGCAAGTAAAAGATATGCATACAAAAATAGCCGAAATGATTGGGCAACTCACAATAAAAAGCAGCGAGTAAAAAGAAAAATAGCCGAAATGATTAGGCACGGCGAAAAATAGCCGAAATGATTGGGCAATCGCGACTTTCGCGATATAAAAAGCTGAAATGATAGAGCATCGCGGAAAGAAATAAAAAAATGAAATGAAACTTTTTGCCCTACAGGCGAGCCCATACCGACCCCTGTATACAATCCATGGGCATAAACGAATAGGGAACCACATTCTCCGACAGACTCTATCAAAGAGAGAGCCAGATCTCAACGACAATATCTACAGCCTAAAAATCAGCAAAGACGTTCCTCCTCATTCCAGCAGGATACGGATGCAACACCACTAAACGGAGCCACGACACAGTCCCCGGTTCCAAGACTCTACGGTTCACAGACAACCTAAAGTCATCCAATGACCCCGTTGCGGAAATACGTCAGCAAATGACCCCGTCGCGGAAATACGTTATCCGATGACCCCGTCGCGGAAATACGTCATCCAATGACCCCGTCGTGCAAACACGTCAGCAAATGACCCCGTCGCGGAAACACATCAGCAAATGACCCCGTCGCGGAAATACATCATCCAATGACTCCGTTGTGGAAATACGTCATCCAATGACCCCGTCGCGGAAATACGTCAGCCAATGATCCCATCTCGGAAATACGTCAGCCAATGACCCTGTCATGGAAATACGTCATCCAATGACCTCGTCGCGGAAATACGTCAGCAAATGACCTCATCACGGAAAGACGTCATCCAATGACCCCATCTCGAAAACACGTCATCCAATGACCCCGTCGCGGAAATACGTCATCCAATGACCCCGTCGCGGAAATACGTCAGCAAATGACCCCGTCGCGGAAATACGTCATCCGACGACCCCTTCGCGGAAATACGTCATCCGATGACCCCTTCGCGGAAATACGTCATCCGACCTCCCCGTCGCGGAAATACGTCATCCAATGACCCCGCCTCGGAAATACGTCGACCAATGACCTCCCCGTCGGAGCAACGCTTTGACTCGGGAACAAGTCAACTCACCAACCACTTACGAGTTCTCTCGACTTGTAAGGGAGAAAATTCTCTTGTGAGATACTTGCGACTCTCAAGAGAGAACACACTTAGGAATCCTCATGATTCCTAAGGAGAAAATATACCTATGAGATCCTCTCGACTCGTAGAGAGAAAAATCTTTATGAGACCCTCACGGCTCATAAAGTCGAAAAGTCTTAGGCAGCAGACCCGAACCTGTTTCCTAAGCCATCACTACCCTACAAAGAGTTCAAGATGAATTATTATCTATCATCTACAGGCTACACTTGCTAGAGCAACATGACAACAACACATCAAGGAAAAGAAGGCGATAGTATAAGAGAGAAGAAAACGTGCATTTATTCATGAATTCGACTGAATACAAGATACATCATATAAAAAAATGAAATGGATACATGTCATTTATAAGTTACAAATTTTCAATTGATACAAGTGTTCCCCGCCGAAACACGGAGACGCGACCGCGTAGGTCCGTCTTGCCTGAATTTCGGGGCAGATGCTAATTGGTGCTATCCGTCCACCTCTCCGAAGATGCCAAGTTGATTTATGACACCGTATATCGGAGGTTTAAACAGATGCAGCCGATGTAGCAGACTTCGTCAGATTCCCCATCATTTGAGGGGTTTGTTGATTGTGGGGACGCTTTTCTCTGCAGGCGCAAGCCCCTGCAGTTAATTACGCTACCGCATCACGGTAACCACTTTCTCCTTCTCCAGATGGTCACTTCATGTCGTGTGTGTTTGTTTTGTTTTTTGGTTGCCCGTGGATTGTATACGGAGACTAATTTATGTTGTCACCCGTAGGGCGTGGATTAGTCCAAATCCGTATTTTCTTAGATTTAGGTTTAGGGTTGGGTTTAAGGATACGTTAGTCTCATTTGAGACTAAGATCAACTCAAACGTTTGTTAATGATACGTTAGTCTAATTTTAGACTAAGATCAACTTAACGGGATCATTTAGATCCAACAAGAGAGCATTTGGGCTCTATTGTTTAGTTTAGGGATATTGCGGTCGATTACCAGTTTAAGGATATGGTGGTCCAATATTAGTTTAAGGACATCTCGGTCTAAGGTTAAGGACATCATAGTCCATGGGTTTAAAGGGACCCCACAGTCCGAGGTTAAGGACATCATAGTCCATAAGTTTAAGGACCTCACAGTCCATGGAATGATTGGTTATCGGGACCCGTCACCTCTCTGAAGACGTTGAAGGATTACAACGGCAAATATCAAAGGAGTGAAGAGATGTACCCTTGAATCAAAGTTGATCGGGATATATGTAGTCCAATTTGGAACTAAGATCAATTAATTAGATTATGAGCATATTGGCTCAGTTAAATCTGAATTGAGGATTTAGGGCCAATTTGGGCTAAGTCTAATTAAGTTTGAAATGTTGGCCCTTTGTTGGACTATTGAACATTTGTCTGGATTCAGCCCCCCCATTATTTAGCAATGCTAAACAGGGGTTTGAAGGCTCTGACAACATTTTGTCTTTTATTGGGCATTGACCATTCATCATGGCTCTGGAGTTTTCTTTGAATGTTATATGAAATGATCAAGATTGAAAGAATGTAGTCGGGGTTTAATCAAATGGGAGTCTTGACTCAGAAAGACTTAGCCAATTTAGGCCAAGACCGATTTGAGAATAGTGTTAAACACCAACATATATTTGGCGATCACGTGTTCCCACGTGATGCGCTTTAAAACAGTGTTAAACACTGGGGACAAAATGCTCAAAATAGTGTTAAACACTAGAAGTGGGGTGGTCACGTGGGGTCACGTGAGGCGCCTGAGAATCGGGCCAAACCTCCTTTATTTTGTTCTAAGAATATTCAAATAAGTGTTAAAACACTTTTAGTCTTCAGGCCATCACATGTTAGCACGTGATGGGTATCCATGTATTGATTATTAAAGTGTTTATTAAGGGGTCACGTGGGGACATGTGAGGGCGCCCAAAATTGATTCTGCCTTTGGCTTTGTTCCCTTTATTTTTGGGAGTCTGTTTAAGGGTCACGTGGGGGCATGTGACCTAGTCTTGTTCTTTCTTTTTTACTCATTGAGGAGAAGGGTCACGTGTTACCACGTGACCAAATTCTTTACGTGCATGGAGGGTTTCAAGTCTCTTGTTTTAAGAATTAAATTCTCTGTAGGGTTAAACCCTAATTCTGTTTTAGAGGAATTAAATTCCTATGTATGTGGAAGAATTAAATTCTTATGTAGGGTTAAACCCTAATTTCATTTGGAGGAATTAAATTCCTATGAATTTGGGAGAATTAAATTCTCATATAGGGTTAAACCCTAGTTTTATTTGGAGGAATTAAATTCCTATGAATATGGGGGAATTAAATTCCTTAAACTCAGATTCTCCTTTCTAAGTTTTGGATCTGCATGGCAGAATCTCTCCGATGAGAATTAAATTCTCAACTTGTGGGGAGATCTGCTTCTGCAGATTTTCAACCAAAGGAAGAACTAAGTTTTTATTCAGAAGAGTTAAACTCTTAAATTGAGAATTAAATTCTCTTTTTGTTTTATGGAGCTTAGATTTCTTTCCCCTTTCTCACCTAGGGTTTCTTTTCTCTGAAAGGAACTTCTTTTCACTCTTGAGAATTAAATTCTCCTATCTTTTTTCTCTCTGTTGTTGGTTTTCTCTAACAAAATCCCAAGATCCCCCTTCTCTTCTTGGCTCCTATTTATAGGAGAAAGAAAAGAATCAATCTGTTTAGTCAATCTTTCATTGAAAATTTTTGGTTGTTTCTGTAACCAACATGATCTTTTAGATCACTCAGTGAATTTTATTCACCATTGGATTTTTAATCCAAAAGATATTCTGTTAGTTATTCTTGGTGAATTTCAGGGAAATCTTTCCTTGTATAGAATCTTTCTATAAATTGATGATTTTTAATCGCCATTGGATTTTTAATCCAACGGTGCTCTACTTTACAGACCACAATCACTTTTTGTTTGGAAAGATTTAAAGAAATATTTTTCCATTTAGGGTCTTTGATTTCCCTTAATTAGTATTTAATTCTATTAGTTCAGAAGGCTTAAGAGCCTATCACATGTTGGCACATGATCCCACAGTTTAATCATTTCTGTAGAATTTAAGGAACTAAGGAACCCATCACGTGTTGACACGTGACCCCTTTAATTGACATTTTAACCAGAATTTAATTCTGTTGTTTTAAAAGGCTCAGGAATCATCATGTGGCCCTTGGTCACGTGCGGACACGTGACGCCCCATTGGGGTCTTTCCTTACCATTTTATCATACCTTTTAATTCCTTCAGTGGGTTCTTTAAAGGTCCATCACGTGTGGGCACGTGACTCCATTAATTGCTTGTTTGATTAGAATTTTACTTCTATAATAACAGAGTCCCAGGAAACCATCACGTATCAGCACGTGACCCTTAGCCACGTGTGAGCACGTGATACCCCATTGGGGTATTTCCTGATATTTTATCAGGGAACAAATGCCCCTACAGCGTTGTTCACACGTGTTTGCACGTGAGTGCAACGCTGTCACCTTTGTGACCGTTGGATCTGTCTAGGGAAAATGGAAGATGAACCGTTCCCCATCACATCCTATAAATGCAGGAGTCCCTTCAGAAGCGCCTCCACTTTCCATCTTCTTCCTTACTTGTTCTTGCCTTGAGAATTTAATTCTCTCTCTCAGAGCTTAGTTCTCTGTTTCGAAAATTTCCAGAGTTTAACTCTGTTAACAAAAGATTCCCTTTTTCAGGTAATGATCTTGAACGGTTGAAGAACTTCTTGTAGGAATTTGGATTTTAAATT
Organism: Agapanthus africanus; assembly: GCA_030015575.1. Taxonomy (NCBI): domain Eukaryota; kingdom Viridiplantae; phylum Streptophyta; class Magnoliopsida; order Asparagales; family Amaryllidaceae; genus Agapanthus; species Agapanthus africanus. The sequence goes on from CM057337.1 coordinate 763,478,276, forward strand.
CACACCAAAGGTTTTTCCCTTTAACAAGAACCTATCTTTCCAAGTTAAAATAATGTCCAACCTTTAAATAATAAACCTCTTAGGGCTTCTCTGATCTTCAGGGATCGATGGTGATACTTCTCTTCTCTCTGGAATTTAAGTCCATTCCAAAGAGCTTTAGCTCTGAAAATATTTTCTGGGAATTTAATTCCCCTTTTCAAAAGGAATTTAATTCCTCTAAAGAACTTAGTTCTTCATAGAGAACTTCTTAGGATTTTCTTTCCCTGAGTTGTTCTTTGCAAAAATGCTTCCAGAGAGACCCTTCATGATTTGCATAGAGTTCTGCAGTGGGTGTTCTTCTTGGGGAATGTGTAGAGTTGTTTGAAATTCACTATTCATTTTACCAAGCATTCTTCTTGATCGATTTATCCATTAAATTCTCACTGATCTTTATTTCAGATACTATGGCTGCCCATTTGTATGATCTTGACGAGATCAATTCTTACGGAGACATTCGCGCACTGGGTCATAGCCAGAACCAGGAGTTCACCAATGCTCAGTATGCTGAGATCATGAGCCGATTCAACGAGTACAACGGTCGACTACTCCCTCGTCACTCTTCTCTTTTGAAACTCATTATGAGGGCGATCTGGGAAGCACTTCCTTTATTTTGTGCAGGCATGCCGCTTAAGGCTTTGGATAATACCAAAGATAAGGTACACTCAGTGTATCTGATGGGCTTAATCTCAAAGAAAAGGAGAAACAATCTTATTGATATCCTGCATCAAGCTTTCCAACAGGCGGCGATACTCTCTGCCTATCGGAGGGTGGAGGACATCAGCGGAGATCCCGACGCTTGCGAGCGTGAGAGGAAGCACACGAGAATGGCCAGGGAGGCCAGGAACATTTTAGACGGCCTTACTTTTGAATTTCTCAATTTGTATGCCGGATTTGATGTTTTACCATTGTAACATTTTCTCTTATTTTTTTTACGAACTTTTAAAGTATGAATGATAAGTCTTTCCTTTACCTTTTGTGTTCGCATGCTTTCCTTATGAAATTTTGTCATATTGTTGCTGCTGCTGACGTGCTTGGCATGTGAGGCACTATTTTACTTTTCAGTGCATATCAAGAATGGAGCTCACGTGCTCTACACGTGGGGCCCTATTGATGGGGTTGTTTAATTTCCCATGTAATCTTTTCTGTATATGGCTTTGAATGCAGAGAGGGAGCCTTGGAAATAGTTCCACCTCTTTAATTTCCAATGCCTTTCCTTTTTCTGGTCTTTGTAAATAGTTTCACCATGCAATATTTTCTGTGCACAGCATTTAATGCTCCCCCTTATAACCAGAAGCCATAGTTTTCTTTCTTTCTTCACAGAGAAATCCATTTACAACTTAGGGTGATTATCTTGAGGAAACAACTGAGTGCTATGGCTTGCGACCGCCCCCATGCTCGTCCACAACCATAGGAGGTACCTGTTGAGGAGATGATCCTTCGCTTTGCTGCGTGACTAGTGGATCCCCTTCTCACCGATACCGAATGTGACGCGGTGACGTATGAACTCCTGATCCGTAGGGGATCCCCTCTTCCAATGGGCTCCATTTGGCTCCGGATGTCCAAATCCATTGGGGGCTGAACGGTATCGAAGCAATAGCAGGCTGAAGAAGACCTCCCGAAGTCCAGTTGACTTCTTCCACGGTATAGTTCACCGGGGGTGGGTCGGCGTAATGGATCGCCATGATGAGCTCTGAGGGTACCGCGCACGAAAAGCTCTGCCGACCCTTAATAATCTGATTATACCATGTCCCCCAGAGGTGAAGATTCTTATGTTCCGGGTCATGATCTTTGATCAATGCTAGGACTTCCCGGTCCACAGGCGCTCTAGGGAATCCCCCCTCTGAACGAACAAACGGGAAAAAAGGGATCGAAAGACATGTCGCCTACGCAAAAAAGGACAAAAGTCAATTGTCAATGCGATAATTTAATTTAAATTCTGACACTTGGTACTTTAGAATTTGTACCACACTGCAATGCAGTGAAGAGGGACTAAAAGGGGCCCACAAAATCTAGATGACAGTTCATCATTAATAAAGCAGCCTCATCATTTGATGAGACTGTTGATTAAATAAGGAAATCCTCAAGAAATTCTCATTAAATGAGAGATCTCTCGGGTAGAGGAGTAAATCTCCCTTTGAGAGCAGTGCTCTGTGACAGAGTGACACTTGTCAAACTCTGATTATGAAGGAATAAAAATTCAGCCTTTCTCTAGAAGAAAATGATGGAATAATCCATCAAGAAAATTAAAAACAATTTTTTTATGTACGAATTAAAAAAATTAAATTCTGAGATCTCCAAGATCCATGAACAAACTCTTAAGAGTTCTTCATGATATGAAGAGAGCAAAGCTCTGTTAATGAAACCCTAAAAGGGTTTTCTTTAAATCAAAGATCTATGAAGAACAAGGCTCTGTTAATGAGTAAAACCCTAGATTATTAAAAATATTTAATCTTTACCTATATTTTGACAGAATTTTTGTCTTTAAGAAAATTCTTAAGATGGAGAGCTATGCTCCGTGAGAGAATAAAAATTCTCAGAAAACAAGGAAGACGATGTGCAGTGGTCATCCCAGAGAACCAAAGGTCCTATTTATAGGCACTGAGTGCCGTTTCAACTTCTCAATTGATCCAAGGGCGTAGATGCTGCCGCCGCTGCACTCACGTGTGGGCCATGTGAGCACAACGGTGGGGGGCATTTGTTTCCTCCAATCAGAGCAAAGCTCTGTTCAAAAATTCAAATTTTGAAATGAAGCAACGCTTCAGATGCAGCGCCTAGTGCGCTGCACCCTAAACAGCGCACCACGTGCAAAGCACGTGGGCGTTAGCGCTAGGTGCACTGCGCTCTAAGCAGCACGCCACATGTGCGCTGCGCTCCGAGCAGCGCACCACGTGCAAAGCATGGGTGCGCTAGCGCTGGAATTAAAAACTCCCTACCATTAGATCAAAGATCTAATAATAATGATGAATCATTAATTAATCAGAATTAAATTCTGTTAAGGAAAGATTCCTCAAAATCTTTCTAAATAACCAGATTGTACTCTGTAAATCAGAGCACCATTGGATCAATGATCCAATGGTAAATAAAAATTACCAAAAGACAGAATAAATTTTATATGGAAAGATTTTCCAATCTTGTTAAAAACAAGAAGATTGCCTTCCTTAAAACAGAAGCCCTAGGATCAAAGATCCAATGGTGGGGAAACATACCCAAATCAATCAGAGAAAGATCTCTTTAACTGATTCAACAAATCAGCCTACCCTATAAAAAGGCCCATAAACTTCAAGTCTCAGATAGACAGATAAAAAAAAAGAAAGAAACCTCCCTAAAACTTTGAGAAAATTCAAAGAGCAAGCTCTTGCAAGAAGATCTTTTTTCGAGGTAAAAATGATGATGATGAACATAGAGATGAAATCATCTCATAAAAAGAAGAATTCATTTCTTTAAAAAGATCATAGATCTACAAAGACAAAAAGTCTTTCACAAAAAAGATCAAAAGATATTATCATAAAATAGAAGAAGAACATAATTCTTCTCACAGATCATGAATCTATAAAGGCGAAGCCTTTCATCAACATAAGAGATTGGAAATATCTCCTGCAAAATAAGAACTGTTGTTCTTAGATCTTGAGACAAAGTCTCTTTTAAAAGAACATAAATTTGTTTCCCAGATCATAAAATTGATCAGATGCGCTTTGCGCTCTTGAACTGCGCTTCTGCGTTCTCTGGACTGGCGCTCAGCGCCAAATGCGCCATGTGTCAATCACGTATGCACCAATTAACCACTAGCGCTTTGCGCTCTTGAAATAGCGCACCGCGCTCATGGGCTGGCGCTCAGCGCCAAGTGCACAACGTGTCACTCACATGTGCGCCACTAAACTGAAAGCGCAATGCGCTCATGGATTAGCGCTCAGCGCTCATAAACCGGCTTCATGCGCTCATCATTTGGCGCCTAGCACCAAGCGCGACATGTGTCCCTTATATGTACGTCACGTGGCAGAAGCGCACTGCTCTCTTTGACTGGCGCAAAGCGCCTAGCGCACCACGTGTTGCGCTGACAGAACATAAATTGTTCTTTAATAAGCCCAGAGCTCGGATGAATGCTTAGCATTCAATAAAAAACAAAAACATTGTCAAAAGGGCCAAGCCCAAATAAAGGCTCAACAGCCCAAAATAAAATGTTAAACATTTATTGGATTTAGCCCAAGATTGGCCATAAGTCCTCAACCCATATTAATTGAGCTCATCTGCTTATAAATATGTTAAAAGATCTTAGCCCCAACCAATGCACGTCGATTCGAGGGTACATCTCTTTACTCCTCTGATATTTGTCGTTGTAATCCTTCAACGTCTTCAGAGAGGTGACGGGTCCCGACAACCAAACATTCTATGGACTGTGGGGTCCTTTAAACTCACGGACTATGATTTCCTTAACCTTGACTGTGAGGTCTTTAAACTCACGGACTATGATGTCCTTAACCTTGACTGTGAGGTCTTTAAACTCACGAACTATGATGTCCTTAACCTTGACTGTGAGGTCTTTAAACTCATGGACTATGATGTCCTTAACCTTGGACCGTAATGTCCCTAAACTAAAGAATATAGTTCAAATGCTCTTTTGTTGGATCTAAATGATCCTGTTAAGTTGATCTTAGTCTAAAAATTAGACTAACTTATCCTTAACATACGTTTAAGTTGATCTAGTCCCAAATGAGGCTAACATATCCTTAAACCCAACCCCAAACCCAAATCTAAGAAGATACGGATTTGGACTAATCCACGCCCTACGGGCGACAACATAAATTAGTCTTCGTATACAATCCACGGGAAACCAAAAACAAAACAAACACCCACGGCACGAAGTGACCATCTGGAGAAGGAGAAAGTGGTTATCGCGACGCGGTAGCGTAATTAACTACAGGGGCTTGCGCCTGCAGAGAAGAGCATCCCCACAATCAAAAACCCCTCAACGAGGGGGAATCTGACGAAGTCTGCTATATCAGCCGCATCCGTTTAAACCTTTGATACATGGTGTCATAAATCAACTTGACATATTCGGAGAGGTCGACGGATAGCACCAATTAGCTTCTGTCCCGAAATTCAGGCGAGATGGACCCGCACGGTCGCGTCCGCGTTTTTCGGCGGGGAACAGATTCTGGCACGCCCGGTGGGACCTTTTCCTCTTTCCACTCCACACTTCGTGTGTCGTGTTCACGAACGAATCACGGTTTGCTATGGTTGCCCTTGGGTTTGAGGTATTAAGATTTGGTGTCTTGCTCCGTGCAGAAAACGAAAGATCAATGGCGTCTACCTGCACAAAATGTTCCAGCTGCAACTGCAACTCCCGTTCCGCCTCGTCTGGAGGTGTAACCTACGGGCCCCAGGCGGCCTCCCTGTTCACGATACCGGTGGACCAAGTAACTCAGGCCACCACTGGGCTGTTCTTTGGGACTATGATCCCACCCATGAGCTTCAATGCCTCGATGCTGCGTCAAGAAGCCCCAAAGAAGTCGATCTTTGATCGAATTACCACTGCCGCGGCCCCTCTCAACGGGTCGCCCAAGTCTAACGCCTCAGTTTTCAATAGACTGGGCCATAATGCCAATAATCCCGTAATATCTGAAGCAGCCATCCCAAAGCGAATAACCATCCTGGCTCAAGCGGACGAAATCATTGGAAAGGCTTCTCCTGACAAGAAGTCAGTCTTCATAAGGCTGGCCACTCCGGCTCCCGCTCCAGGCGAAGTCACCTCTGTCCAGAGGTCTATATTCGATAGGTTGGACATTACTTCTCGGCGAACGTCAGTCTTCAAAAGGCTGGCACCGGCGATAACCCTCCGTCAAGACAGGGGGCATGATGAAGTCACCCCTACAGCTGAGACAATCCCATCCACATGACATGCTCGACGTCGCCACTGGCGCCGAGTAAGAAAGGCCGGAGGAAACTCCCCCTCCGGGCTAACTCCGCCAGCTCCCATGGTGGAAATCAACACTGCTGTTTCGACCGGGAACAGCTTTGAACCGCTTAGGAGGGTTCGCAAGAACTCTTCGACTGCCGTGCTGAAGAGATCTCCTCTACCTATTGAGATTACTATAGAAAAGAAGATGGAGCAGCCCTCTCAGCGGCTGTCCTCCAAAATTTATAAAGTCTAGCGACAGGTCTAGAAATCGATGATTAACTAGGACTACTCTTGCCGGCCAAAGAAGCTCAAAGCTCAGTAAGAAAAGAGCAATCTTGTGGTACCACAGAAGACGTCATCCGTCTGGGTGCCCGCTGCAATGGCTCCCTCAACGTCAACCGCTCAAAAGAGAAGGAGGCCAGAGAAAGCCCCCGTGAATGCGGCAAACCGCAAGGATGTCGAATCTAAATGCCCTAAGTCCAAGGGCATGGTAATACATACCGTTTATATGGCTTCTAGAAAAGAAGAAAGTCGTGTTTCTACGGGTCATCGACCGCTTACCCGATCGATAACGAAGGCTCAGGAATAACAGCAGCAGAAACTTCAGGAGATGCTGACTGCAATGGCTGCACTCACTGGGCCAAAAGAAAATCCGGAGATCTCGGAGCAGCGTCGAGAACAAGAAACTGATACCGAGTTCCTTCGAAGAATGCTCGAGAGGAAAGAAAAAGAGGCCACGGAACAGGCAGCCAACATCAAACGAATGGCTCTTTTGTTCCAAGACATGGCTGGGATGATGTTACAGCAGGAACCACCAGCTGAAGACCCCCCGATTATCAGTGAAGACGATAGAGGGGAGACATCGAACCCTCCTCCGGCTCTTTCAGCAGCCAAAGAGGAGACCATCTCCAAAGCTGCCCTGGATGATTACATCGCTCAGCAAATACGAACTCACCAGGCGAATGAAGCGGCCGGCCAAATTGTTAAAACTGGGCGACCATATCCAGGCTGGTATGATCAAATAAGGTACCCGCCGGGATATACGATCCCTAAATTTCACGTATATAAAGGGACGGGAAATCCGCATCAGCATGTCGCTCAATCCAGAGCCTTGTGCGGCAACACCGGGGGTGATGATAAACTTTTTCTCCGCCAGTTTGTTGGTAGCTTGTCGGAGACGGCATTCGAGTGGTATTCTGAACTTCCAAACGACTCTGTCAAGACATTTGCGGAGATGGAATTGCTTTTTACGCAGAGATTCGCGAGCGCTAGCGAGTGTACCCCGATTACCGCATTAATTAATGCCAGGGTGAAGCCAGGCGAAATTTGGGTACAATACGCAATACGATGGCGAAATTTATGGTCAAAATGTGAGCAGCGCATCAAGAAAGCGCCGACAGTGGGCATGTTTATGGGCACTCTGGACCCTCAGGAAACTATTTCCCAATTCATGATGTTTTTCAAGCCGACCACGTTCCAGGCCTTGATCAACAAACTGCCCCAGATGGACCAGTTAGGTCATAGACGTCTCCTCCAAAGCCGGAGCCGTGAAACGAAAAGGGTAAAGGGAAGGCGACATTCGCTGTGAATACTCAACAGCAGCCCAGTGGTCCAAAATTAATGGATCGCCTAGAGGAAAGACGGCGATACTATAATGAAAAAATGAAACGCCCTTATTCGTTTCCCCAGGACAAAACGAAGAGATTGTTCGAGCTAGCGGTGCGCAACAGACTCATCAATTTGCCAAATCCAAAATTCCCATTGCAACCCAGTGAGGCTAATAGTCCCAATTATTGCCCCTACCATCAAACGGTAATCCATCCAATTGATGATTGCTTCGTCTTCAAGGGCTGGATTGAAGACCAGTATAAAAAGGGAAAATTTGCCATGTCCGAGAACTGAAAAGTGAACCCACCATAGCCACACGCTCCCAAGAAGACAGATACACCGGGGGTATCATGCTCCTTCATAGAAGAAGCTCCATGGGAGGTCGCTCTTTCAGCCAAGACGAAAAGAATGCTGAAAGATCACCAAACATACCCGGCGATCAGGTGGAAAAATCCACTGGAACCCGAGATCATCAAGGGAATGCTGAAACCGCGCCCAACTCCAAAGATTGGTGGTGATAGCCAAAGCACTCACACCCAGCCGTCAAAGTCTTCGAAAAAGAAGAAGAAGACCAAAAAGCCCATGAAGCCTGGTGACAAACACACGGACCTGCAAAAATAGATTAACGCGTTGGAAGAATATAATCAAAAAGCGCCGACTCCAGTCACACTCCAAGAATTTCTCAGCCACATCCTTGAGGACGGAGATGATGACAATGGAGAAGACTCGTCGGATGAATCTGAAGGTTATGTAGCAAGCTGCCATGTGATCTCTCACTCGTCGATAGACAATGAAGAAGCTCCTTACAAAGAGAAACTGGGAGCAGATCCTAATCTGGAACTTCTAGGGCCATCAAACGAAATGATTGATGCATTCCTGGACGAGGCTCTTCTTAAAAGCAAAGCTGCTCGAGAGCGTGAGATGGCCATATTTGAAAAACCCAAACGCTGGCGACTGGACGAAAGGGTTGAAACACTCCCACCAGATCAATGTACATCCGTCGTAGATAAAAGCAGGTTCAAAACGAGGAAGAGGTTCGCCAAAGCCATATCGAAGGGAATGAAGCTGCCACCCTTCGAAAGGAACGCTCTTGGTGAAGCGGAAACATATCCTAGCTACTGCTTATATCATCGAAAGATCGCGCACCCCACCGAAGAGTGCAACGATTTTAAAAGATGGTGGCAGGGGTATGTTTCTCACCGACAGTATTTCAAGCGGATGAAACACAAAATTCGTCGGGAGCAAAGAAATACGACCTAGGAGCATAAAAGAACTACCAGCAACTGTTGCATGGTCAATGCTGGGGGATCGCAAGTTCTCACCTTCGAGAGCGACTCCAACGAAGAAATGACTCTTGGCCCTCTCTTCAAAGAATCCACCTCAGGAAAAGAGGAAGAACTGAAGAACTGTGAGAACATTCAGCTGTGCAATCACACGTGTTAGTTGTATGTATGCCCTAGAGGCCAGTATTGTAAAGATGATGTATATTATATTGGATGCTTGGACATATATAGAGATGACTTTCTTGGTCGATATGATAGTATGCTATCTGGTTGCTCTTTATCTTGACATGTATACTAGTCTCTTTATACTGTCTTATAGTTACAAGTTGGTAAAGCCCTTAGGATGTGTACTTGACTACCTGGACTATGATGCAGATCATATTAGTGGGGACATGGTAGTCCATAAGTACATCCTTCAAGGTCCCTAGTCGTAGGTGTATCGAGACGGGGCATCGATATACCAGTGTAGACTAGCGTATACGCTTCTCGACCCATGAGATGGGCGATGGATGATCCCATATCCATTGGTGTTTGACATCAGAGATGGTATACGGGTGCTCAGTGGAGACTGGGTACACTGGACGGACTCGCCGAGAACTCCTAGATGGTATTATACCTCACGTCAGATGGCAGTTCTCAGGTGACACTTGTGCAGGTTAGTCTGTAGACCCAAGATCGTCATAGAGTCTTGTGTGATTCCCACTGTGCTTTGATCTCCACCTTACCACGTCCATGAGGGCGTGCAAAACGGTGGTTTTTGGGTACAGTCCCGAGTCACATGGAGGCAATGAGCGATAGGAGGGGTTTCGTCTCTCCCGGTATTGGGGGTTGATGTTGCGCTGTGCTCGATTGGCCGTAACAGGGAAGTCCCTGGCCAGGGCTGATTCAGAGATTTGCTGGTAAGTGTTACCAGTAGTTTCTCGACCCGTTATGAGATGAGAGTTTTAAGAGTTCAGTAACTCTTTCTCCGTGTCCACTAAACGGAGTTTTGGTCATCTTTCCTTTGAGACATGAATGGCAAGTGTCATAAGATGATAATTCGAATGAATTCAAATATCCATTCTTATGTAACTTAGCCAGCCGTGTCTCATTGATATGGCCAAGTCTACAGTGCCACAAGAAGGATTCGTTCATTTCTGAGCTTTTCCTCTTGTGTGTGTTTTGTATATTGAGGACTGTATTTTGATTGAGAATGAATATGCCATTATGTAACGAGCCTGATGCAATCAACTTTTGATCTAGGAATATGTTCATAACATTATCCTTTACTACAAAATTATATCCTTCTTTACTTAATAAAGAAACTGATATAATGTTGCACATCATGTTCGGTATATAATAGCATTCATTCAGAACTAGTGTATCACCACTTGGTAATACCAGGTGATATTTGCCAACTGCTTTGTCGTGATTGAATAGCCGGGGGGTTTTATGTGAGATGAGGGTTTTATATTTTCATTCATGTAAATTCAAATGTAATGTAATATTCTTTTATTTGGGGCACTTCCAGGTTGAGGTTGATGCCACCAGTGTTGTATATTATTTACTTTTCCGCATTAGGATGAACCCAAGGAGGGGAGCATGGGTGACCGGGTTCTGGGGTTCAGTGGGAGGCCATCTCGAGGAGTCGAGACCGGGTCTCCTAAACTCCAGAATTGGTAGGGTCGCTTGCCGCTCTCGTAGGGGTCCAGGGTGTGGGCTTGGCTATTCATCGTGACTGTGGAATCCGTATTTTCTATTTTGGCTAAGTACTAAATACGGACGTCCTAGTATATCCCACATTATATCTATATTTCTGCTGCGATATCTGTGATGTGATCATTTGATATATTCTGATGGATACAATATATAGTATATATGATATATTATATAGGCGTTACTTATGTTTTGCACCCGCACTAGCCCTGCCCTGCTCTGTCGTTAGTTACCTAACCTAACGGTGCACGAGGGGACATCGAGGCGAATGCAGATGGCATAAGTGTACGTCGTATTTATCTGTGATGTTTAGGTGATTTAAATGATGGGACTTCATTAATGTGATTAATGAAAGAAAAGAAACCTGAAAGATATTGTAGAATCAAATTTTAAATAAAAAGGGTAGCTACAGTTTTGCTTTGCATAGCGGTATATATGATATACCCTGCACCTTATTCGATGAGGAAAGAGCCGAGATCCCTTCACCGGGAGTGACCTCTTTAGCGAAACTGGCAGATACTACAACACTCGGTTTGACTTTTGACGGATTTTTGGAGTTTTGCTTTGCACAGTTATATATATGATATGTCCCGCACATCATTCGACGAGGAAAGGGCCGACGATCCCTTCACCGGGAGTGACCCCTTTAGCAAAACTAGAAAAGCCTCAAAATCACTCCATTTTCAAAAACTTCACTTGATTCTACAATGATATCAAGTTCATTACGCTCATGGTTTTTCTGAAAAAACCTGCGTAGCCCTCCGTCATTTCAGATAGATATTATTTAGTATTCGTGCTATGTTTGTTGACTTAGTCAAGGCGTAGTGTACGGTAGCTAAATAATGTTTATCTGTTACAACATGAGATGTGATTGGATTAGGGCATTCGCACGGCCTTGTTGACTCAGTCAAGGATCGTACGGGTGGGTTTAATTCAATCAAGAAATGTACGGGTTGAACTTGACTTGCGATTTATAGTTTGTTGACTTAGTCAAGGTCATAGATCGCTAGGGGCAAAAGCATTATCGGGAATTTCAAGTGTTGAAATTTGCAATGAGATTGCATACTTCTATGAGATAGTTGGATCCCGATACCCACTGCGAGTAATTGTTACTCCTGGGAGAGTTTTACACAGGACAATTAGCCGATCAAGTAGGTGTCTAGAAAGGTGTCAACGGGGTTACGCCTCTGGGAAAATGAGGTTTACTTTAATTAGGTCCGTGCGAAAGCACGAGGAACCTCCCTCAAAGTACCGACACTGGCCTGGCTGAAAGATCGACGAAGTTGTAGGGTGTAATTAATCCCGGCTAGTCTGTCCATCCTGATTAGATAAGATAATAACCAATCTGATCTTGCAAGAGCATACGCTAAAAGTGTTTTCTTCTCTCTCTCTCCAGGTAGCGACCATGTCATGCCCTAATCAAGATAATAATATGGATGTATTGACCGAACCCGCATGTTATACTATGCAGGGGAACGTTGGACCCGTTCTATCTTATAAGTGTTATAAGACTGAACAGGAAACAGGAGAATATTTGGATTCTCACGCCGCCCAAACGAAGAACATGCATGTTGATGCACCTTCTTCAGGTGTGTTTGTTATTGAGAACTGTTTTTCAGTTCACCCTACGTCCTGGGTATTAGATACCGGATCAGGATCCCACATATGTAAGCAGTTACATGGGCTACGGAAAGGTAGAGAACTGGGAAAAGGTGATCATTCCGTTCAAGTAGGGAATGGGGCAAATGTTGCAGCCAAAGCAGTTGGCAAATATCACCTGGTATTACCAAGTGGTGATACACTAGTTCTGAATGAATGCTATTATATACCGAACATGATGTGCAACATTATATCAGTTTCTTTATTAAGTAAAGAAGGATATAATTTTGTAGTAAAGGATAATGTTATGAACATATTCCTAGATCAAAAGTTGATTGCATCAGGCTCGTTACATAATGGCATATTCATTCTCAATCAAAATACAGTCCTCAATATACAAAACACACACAAGAGGAAAAGCTCAGAAATGAACGAATCCTTCTTGTGGCACTGTAGACTTGGCCATATCAATGAGACACGGCTGGCTAAGTTACATAAGAATGGATATTTGAATTCATTCGAATTATCATCTTATGACACTTGCCATTCATGTCTCAAAGGAAAGATGACCAAAACTCCGTTTAGTGGACACGGAGAAAGAGTTACTGAACTCTTAGGACTGGTACATAGTGATGTATGCGGTCCTATGTCTACACACGCCAGAAACGGTTCTTCCTACTTCATTACATTCACTGACGATCTCTCTAGATACGGGCATGTGTTTCTGTTGAAACACAAGTCTGAAGCTTTTGAGAAATTAAGAGAATATAAGCACGAAGTAGAGAACCAAACGGGCAAAAGTATTAAGATTCTTCGATCTGATCGAGGAGGTGAATACTTAAGCATTGAATTCCTAGATTATCTAAAAGAGAATGGGATTCTCTCTCAGCTTACTCCTCCTTATACACCACAGCACAACGGTGTATCGGAACGAAGGAATCGCACCCTATTAGATATGGTGCGCTCAATGATGAGCAATGCTGAGTTACCTATTTCCATTTGGGGGTATACGCTTGAGACAGCCATATACCTATTGAATCTAGTTCCGTCTAAATCTGTACCTACCACACCATATGAGATATGGAGTGGGAAGAGACCATATTTTAAACGAATTAAGATATGGGGTTGTCCGGCCTATATCAAAAAGCAAAATCCGGACAAACTCGAGGCACGATCAGTTCTTTGCAAGTTTGTGGGATATCCAAAGAATTCTCAAGGATATTTTTTCTACCAAGCTGAGGAACAAAGAGTGTTTGTTGCTCAACAAGCCATTTTTTTGGAAAGGGAATTTCTTGCAAAAGAAATTAGTGGCAAAGAGGTAGAGCTGGAAGAGGTTCCAGCACCACAAACTACAACTGATGATTTAGTAGAACCAGAGGATTCAGTAGTACCCGACGAACCCCAGCCTCTCCGCCGATCTAGTAGGGTTTCTCGTCCACCTGAGAGATACTACGGTTTTCTCATTGACGGTGGAAGCGAGGATTGCAACATGGAGGATGATGACCCAACTAGCTTCGAGCAGGCCATCACGAGTAAGGACTCAGTAAAATGGCTGGATGCAATGCGTTCCGAGATGGAATCCATGTACACCAACAAAGTATGGACTTTGGAAGTTGCTCCTGAAGGGGTAAAACCCATTGGGAGCAAGTGGATCTTCAAGAAAAAACTTGGTGTAGATGGGAAAGTGGAGACTTTCAAAGCTAGACTTGTTGCAAAGGGTTTTCGTCAAAGACCAGGTGTGGACTATGACGAAACCTTTTCTCCAGTGGCTATGCTTAAATCCATCCGGATCATGCTTGCCATCGCTGCATATCATGATTACGAAATCTGGCAAATGGATGTTAAGACCGCCATTCTAAACGGTGATTTAGAAGAGTGCGTGTACATGACTCAGCCAGAGGGCTTCGTAGATAGTGGGAGCAGCGGGAAGGTGTGCAAGCTGCTTAAATTCATTTATTGATTAAAGCAAGCATCGCGGAGTTGGAACATCTGCTTTGACGTAGTTATCAAAGAGTTTGATTTCGTCAAAAACTCAGATGAACCTTGTATCTACAAGAAGGTGGCACAGAGTAAGGTTGTCTTTCTCGTATTGTACGTGGACGACATACTCTTGATAGGAAATGACATTCCTATGCTGCAATCGGTCAAGCTCTTCTTATCACAAAGATTCTCAATGAAAGATCTTGGTGATGCCTCCTGCATATTGGGAATTGGGATCTATAGAGATAGATCCAAACGGATATTGGGATTGTCCCAATCCAGGTACATTGACACCATACTAAAGAGGTTTAGTATGGAAGAATCCAAGCGTGGGAACTTACCCACGATCTCTGGAGTCACTCTCTCCAAAGAGATGTCTCCCAAGACTGATTTGGAGAGAGCTCGCATGCAAGGGATACCCTATGCTTCGGCTGTAGGCTCTATCATGTATGCGATGCTATGTACCAGACCCGATGTAGCATACTCACTAAGTGTAGTGAGTAGGTATCAAGCTGATCCTGGAGAGAGTCACTGGACAGCTGTGAAGAGCATTCTCAAGTACTTGCGAAGGACTAAAGAGATGCTCTTGGTGTATGGTAACGGAGAACTCCAAGTAGTGTCCTTTATCGATTCGAGCTTCCAGAGTGATAAGGACGACTTTAAGTCGCAGTCAGGATTTGTCTTTACCCTTTACGGAGGGGCGGTTAGCTGGAAGAGTTCCAAGCAGGAAACCGTGGCAGACTTGACGATGGAGGCTGAATACATCGCTGCCAACGATACTGCTAAAGAGGCTGTCTGGATCAAGAAGTTCATTACTGAACTTGGAGTGGTTCCATCCATTGAGCATCCAATACCTTTGTATTGCGATAACAATGGAGCGGTAGCTTTGGCCAAGGAACCCAGGTCCCATCAGCGATCCAGGCATATTCTGAGGCGGTATCACCTGATCCGGGAGATAGTTGATCGCCGGGAGATCGAAGTCAGGAGGGTTGACACGAAGAACAACACGGCGGATCCACACACGAAGGCCATTCCCCAGATACAGTTTGAGAGACTCTTCGGGATGCTCGGTATGCGATACTACAGCAGCTGGCCCTAGTGCAAGTGGGAGATTGTTAGTTGTATGTATGCCCTAGAGGCAAGTATTGTACAGATGATGTATATTATATTGGATGCTTGGACATATATAGAGATGACTTTCTTGCTCGATATGATAGTATGCTATCTGGTTGCTCTTTATCTTGACATGTATACTAGTCTCTTTATACTGTTTATAGTTACATGTTGGTAAAGCCCTTAGGATGTATACTTGACTACCTGGACTATGATGCAGATCATACTAGTGGGGACATGGTAGTCCATAAGTACATCCTTCAAGGTCCCTAGTCGTAGGTGTATCGAGACGGGGCATAAATATACCAGTGTAGACTAGCGTATACGCTTCTCGACCTATGAGATGGGCGATAGATGATCCCATATCCATTGGTGTTTGACATCAGAGATGGTATACGGGTGCTCAGTGGAGACTGGGTACACTGGACGGACTCGCCGAGAACTCCCAGATGGTATTATACCTCACGTCAGATGGCAGTTCTCAGGTGACACTTATGGAGGTTAGTCTGTAGACCCGAGATCGTCATAGAGTCTTGTGTGATTCCCACTGTGCTTTGATCTCCACCTTACCACGTCCATGAGGGCATGCAAAACAGTGGTTTTTGGGTACAGTCCCGAGTCACATGGAGGCAATGAGCGATAGGAGGGGTTTCGTCTATCCCGGTATTGGGGGTTGATGTTGCGCTGTGCTCGATTGGCCGTAACAGGGAAGTCCCTGGCCAGGGCTGATTCAGAGATTTGCTGGTAAGTGTTACCAGTAGTTTCTCGAGCCGTTATGAGCCTCACATCGGCACGACTTATCGGTTATTGGGGTCTGACGTTTACCACCCCTAGACTTGATATGCGACATATCAGACGAGGAGACCGGACTGTACGGGAAGTGTTGCTGGTTGGCTCGACGGGAGTTGTAGCAGGTTCGCTTGCTTACCCGGGTGGCCGTTACGTTTAGCTGACCGCTTGCGGCTTGCGGGTGCTTGATATGATCATCACCCACTGCCGGCGTATTGACGAGTCTCAGAGTCCCACAATGGAGTTTCCTAGTCCAGGCGAAACGTTGTGGTGTGCGTATGTGATATTCGCATGGACCCGATTAAAATGCGCGTATAGGATACCGTATATTGATCGGGCGGTTTGCTTTTGGTTAGGGTCATATGTGATATGGCCGGATTGATAAATCAAGTGATGATTTATCATTTAACCATTAGTTTCTCACTAGAAATCCTTTCTTGTGTTGGATGGATGTATGCATGCATGTATGTTTTTCTTTCTTTCTAGTTTCATGCACATATGGATGTGTATACATACATACATACATACATCATCTATCATGGTTTCTTATACAAAGAAAATGGTGGCAATATAAGCCTCGCACCATGGTTTTATTTATATATATTATTATTGAATTTGATTTAAAACAAAAAGAAAAGGAAAGGATAATTCATGGAAGCTTTCTACACTCTTCTTGACCTAACCATGCTCACCCACCACTTAACCATGGATTACTTTTCCTTTTGGGTTTTAACTCAAGTTCAATAATGATTAAACCATGGTTTGAGATGGGAACAAGAAAATATATATTCATATATTTTCATTTTTCTTTACAAGGGTTATTCTTTTCACTCTTAAAAAAGAAATTGCCATTATCTTCTTCTTCCTCTCTCATTTTGCTCTCTAGATTTTTCAAGTGAGCATATTACTCATCAAGTTAGGATTTTGAAGTGAGAAAGAGAACCACAACACCATTCTACATAAGTCTAGCCCACTTGTTTGGAGTGTTAGCTTGATTTCGTTCACTTGATTGGATAAAGTTGCAAGCTTGGACAAACCGGACTCCGGGTGGATCATCGGTGACCTCGAGGAGTTCAAACGGAGCTTTTTCAAACTCCAAGTAGCCGAGGAGTCTAGCGTAGGGATCTAAAAAGGTTGTACTCTCTAAAACCCATCTATTCTTTTATATGTTGATGTGAAATTTTTAGAAACCCTAATTTTCTAGGCACGATCCGTTGTTTATTAACTTAGCACCCTAAAGACTCTACCTTTAGTACATGTGATGCTTCCAAACCCTTCATGCGGTGCTAGGCTAACCCAACAACACGCTGCCTGAAAAGAATCTCGGACCCGCCAACCAGGCTTCAAACAAAAAGGATAAGGGGAAAGAAAAGGTTCCTGAGGATATCGCCCTCGATGATCGAGTCGTCAAAGAGCTGGAAGCCAAGGACCCGCCCAAGAAAAGTAAGGTGGATTACAATGTTCTGGCACACCTGAGGAAGATACCCTCGCAGCTCAGCATTCTCGACACCCTTCTGCTATCCAAAGAGGCGAGAGATTCGCTGATCAAGGCGCTACAAGAGCCCGAACAATTCCAAGCTTTCCTCGTTGAAGAAAAGATGAAGAACGAACTGGAAGAAGTGCACACAGCCGATATCACCTTCAGCGATGAAAATCTCCTTATCGGGACGTGCGACCATAACCGTCCTCTTTATGTCTCCGGATACTGTCATGATATCAAGATAGGCAAAATCCTGGTCGACAATGGGTCCTCCGTTAACCTTCTCAATGTAAGGGTGTTGAAAGAAATATGCATGAGTGTTCAACACCTCGCTCGGGATAAGATCACTATCTCCAGGTTTGACTCCCAGTCATCATGGACGCTCGGGTCTGTAATATTGATATTACGCTTTGGGCTGCTCTTCACGGACATCAAGTTCCACGTCATTGACGCTAAGACTTGCTATAACGCTTTGCTCGGAAGGCCTTGGTTACACGAGTACAACATCATCCCCTCTACACAACATCAGTGTATGAAAAATTTCAAGGATGGTCTCGAATACACCGTAACAGGGGAGCTGAACCCATTCTCCGTGAACGAAGTCCGAAAATACGAAGATGCAAAATACTTCTTACCAGATTTTGAGGATACGGAAAGATATCACAAACCGAAGAACAAAGCCATCACTACTATTCCGGTCTTCGGGAGTGATACCGAGGAGGAAGAAGAAATAGTTTATTCAGGTCTGCCCCAGTGTAATAAGCTGGGACCATCCACTCCTATGTTGATCTTCGGCAGCGACTCGGAAGATGAGGTCAATGCCGTATTCTCTGCTCGGCCATCAATACAAGCCTTCGCTGATGAAGATCAAAGTTTGCAAGTTGCCATGGTTCCGCCAAAGCATCATAAAGAGCTAGACGCGCTTGATACCTACAGTGTGGAAGAACTACAGACATTCCACGTCCCTTCCAGGCGAAGAGATGAAAAGGCGATCATCTTTTACCGATCAACGGAGACCAAAGTGGAGAAAGAAATTTGGCATGGTGCGGATTCTACACTTGACAGGCTCCACCCCATCCGTTTGCCCAGATATTACACAGACAGACTAAAGAGACTCTTGAGATGCCAAGGTATACCCCTTAAGAAAACTGTGTGACAAGCACGGTTCTATAACAGGATCTGGAACGTTCCCGGAACTTAATGAAAGTTGCCCAACAGGAGAATGGAAATGATCAGGCTTGGATATGTTCGATCCAAGAAACGGGAGCTATTCCGCGACTGCTACGTCATACATGACTTTGATGAAGAAGGAGATGCTCCATGGGAAGATGCTAATCCTGATCTAGAACGAGCTCCCGCCATGAAAATGCCAAGTCCATCGTTTGAAGAACAGATGGACAAGCTTATAAGGGAAGTAGGTCAAAAGGTTCGAGACGATCATAATCGCGAAATGGCCATCTATGAGAAAGCCAGAACGCAGTGCCTCCTTCAGCAGGTTGCGAAAAATGAAAATGCTCTTCTTTGTCAACCCGTTATACAAAAGGCCCGACGGGTCAACCCGTAGAGGCAAAAATAAATCAAAAAGATGGAAAGGCGTTCGACAGCGACAAAGCGGGACCAAGAAGCTACGCGATCGGGAATCGAGCAATCCGGATTCGTTTCTTATAAAGAAGATGGGTCGAGCATACTCTTTTCCCCAGGACAAAACACAGAAGATACTTCATCTTGGCATAAAACATCAAATGATACCCTCCCGGAGTCCAAGCACCCCAAGCAAGCAGGCAAAGCTAATCACCCAGATTATTGCTCCTATCACCGAGCAATAGGACATCCTCTCGAAGACTGCTTCACATTAAAAAATAAGGCAGGTTCGCTCTATCCAGCAGCTAGAGGATAATCCCGCCGCAGAAGCATGAACCAAAAACCGCGCCTGCAGCGAGAGTAGAACCGGATCTACATCGGTCTTGGAAGCGATCTCGTACCTGCCATGTGATAACGCTTTCAGAAGAAGAGCCCGAGAATATGGATGACCTCCCCTGGTGCTTCGAAAATAGTGATGGCGAGGTAATCTCAGAATTTCCACCGGCGCTAAAAGAGTTGGAATATGGAATACATACTACTGCAGATAACGTCAAGAAAATTGATTTGGGGACGGTAAGTGACCTGCGACCGACATTCGTCAGTGAGCTGTTGTCTGAAGAAAGGGTGGCTACACTAAAAGACGTGCTCATGCAGCATAGAGATTGCTTCGCATGGAACTATTCCGAGATGCCAGGACTAGGTCCAGAGATTGCCGTATACAAATTGGCAATATCTCCGGACGTCAAGCCGATCAAACAAGCACCGAGAAGAATGCGGCTCGAGCTTGAGATGAGTATCAACACCGAGGTCAAGAAGCTAATCAACTCCGGCTTCATCCAAGAGGTTCAATATCCTGACTGGATCGCCAACATCATCCCAATGATGAAGAAAAATGGGACGGTGCGCATATGCGTGGACTTTCGGGATCTCAATACAGCCTGCCTGAAAGATGACTTCCCGGTACCGGTTATCGAGCTAATGATAGACAACACCTCCACTCACGAAGTTTTCTCCTTCATGGACGGTTCGTCAGGATACAATCAGATAAAGATGCATCCCGAGGACCAGAAGCATACCGCTTCCGGACCCCTTTGGGCATATTCTGCTATAAGGTGAGCCTTTCGGTCTAAAGAACGCCGGTGCCACCTACCAGAGGGCCATGACGAAGATCTTCGATGACCTCATACATGAAATCGTCGAATGCTATATCGACGACCTCGTAGTAAAAAAAAAATCATACGAGGAGCATTTAGAGCATCTGAAGATTGTGTTTCAACGCCTTCGGAAATACAACCTGAAGATGAACCCTCTCAAATGCACGTTCGGAGTTTCCTCGGGCAAATTCCTAGGATTCATTATACGACATCGAGGCATAGAGATAGACCCGTCGAAGATCAAGGCGATCATGGAAATGCCCCCTCCAAAGACTCTCAAGCAGCTGCGATCTCTCCAAGGAAAGCTCGCATATATCCAACGATTCATAGCCAATCTTTCCGGCAAGTGCCGCCCCTACAGTCACTTAATGAAAAAGGGAACCTCGTTCGTCTGGGACCACAAATGCCAAAGCGCACTGGACGAAATCAAGCAATACCTGCAGAATCCGCCAGTGCTGGCCGCTCCCGTTAAAGGAAAACCTCTCGTCCTGTATACAACAGCCCTTGAGGGTTCTCTAGGCGCATTATGGGCACAAGAAAATGACCTAGGGAAAGAAAGAGCTCTCTACTATCTGAGTCGAGTTCTCCTGGGGGCAGAAAGCAATTACTCCCCCATTGAAAAACACTGTCTGACATTGATCTTCACGATAATGAAGCTCAGACACTATGCGTTGGCATATGAGGTCCATCTCATATCAAAGGCGGACCCTCTCAAATATTTGATGTCAAAAGCTATATTAACAGGGCGGCTCGCTAAATGGGCCCTGCTCTTCATGGAGTTCTCGATAACTTATCGTCCCCTCAAGGCAGTGAAAGGCCATGCCATCACCGACTTCTTCGCTGAGCATCTGATACCTGCCGACTCTCCCTTGAACTGCGAATTGCCAGACGAACACGCGTTTGACACGATCGCCGGGGAGAAAAAGGAAAATGATACCCGATGGGAACTCTATTTTGATAGGGCATCTTCCATGAAGAGGCGCAAACAAAACATCCCCATAATCAAATCAGGGGTAGGCCCCATCTTCGTGACTCTACAAGAAAGGATAATGCGCTTTGCCTTCTCCTTAACAGAGCCGAGGACGAACAATGAAGCCGAATATGAAGCTTTGATGGTAGGCCTTGAGATCTCCATCGAAATGGGAATTTACGGAGACTCCCAGCTGGTCGTTAGTCAAGTAAATGGCGATTATCAGACGTGCAAGCCTGAGTTGGTGAAGTACGGCGAGAAAGTGCAACAACCGCTGACTCAAATTCCTTCCTACACCCTGGAAAGTATACCGCGTGCGGAAAATAGCAAAGCGGATGCATTAGCTAAGCTCGCTAAAGAATTGGCCGACGAGAACCTCGATGACGTAAGGATCGTGGTACAAAGTCGTCGGGTTCTTGCACCGGCAGAAATATCTCCGGAGTCGTCCGAAGAAAAGGAAGTGATCGAGCAAATGACTCTGCAAATAAAAGACCAGGAAAAGGCTGAGGATTGGAGAGAAGTCTTTATAGACTACTTCAAATCCCGTCGAACACCTGAAGATGCATCTTCGAGACATCAGCTCATGAAACGAGCTCTATCATTTGCCTTCTGTCATGACCCGAAGGTACGAAACGTGACCGGCACTTAGATTACGAAGCGTCTAGAGGCGCAACGTAACCTAAGTAATCCGAAGCCCAGAAATCTAAACCATAAAAAGAATAAGAAGTAAAAGAAGACATGAAGAAAACAAGTTTAAAAGCATCAGCAATTTTTTCCAAAAATTTCGGCAGAGTCTCCTCTGTAAAAACTGGCCCCAAACGGGTACAACAAGTATAATATACACAAATAATAAAAAGCATCCTCAAATGGGAGCTAGCTCTACGCCAAAAGGCGGAAACAACCACACCAATGCATAATAGTATACAACGCCAAAGGGCGAGGCTCAAAACTTAAAAGAAAACAAAACCACCGGATATCATAATAATACAAGCGCGGCTCTAAGGTCGAAACAAATAAATGGTCCAGTAATCTATCAAGTAATACAAGTTTGGTTGATGGAGCTTTCTAGATACAAATGAAATAATAAAAGTACAATGGCAGTCCAGATACAAATGAACCAACCTACCGTGCAAATCACCCGGAATGAAATGATGTGCCAGCAAACTGCCAAGGAACCCTGTGCATCAAACCTGTAATAAAATTTGGCATAATGGGGGTGAGTTGCCAACTCGTGAGTAGAAAATATCTGCGAAAAGAAACCGAATGCACAACGCTATCCTAGGTCATAATAATATACTAATATACTACTAGTCATCAAGTAAGGACAGAATAATAAGCTACGTGTAAGTGCAAATGCTCCGTGCTCATGTCAGTACCTCATATAGTACTATGTCATATGAATGAGTATGCATGCCCCATGAATGTAAAATAACCAATCCTGAAATCTAGATATATCTATGTAAGAAATCTTTAGCTTTTATCATAGTAAAATGTGTATAGAAATCTGAAATATCAACAATGAAATCCATGGAAATCCGTGTCAAGCATCGACACAAAACATTTAAATCTTAAGTCTCAATCCCTCATAATCTCAATGTCTCATAGTCTTAATATCTTGGGCTCCGTCAATCCGGATCGGCCCATATCATCAAATCTCACGACAACGGTCGGTATCCTCCGGATATCCGCCGTGCCAGACATCACCGGTAGGTAGCCTTCCCCTGCCAGGCTCATCGTCTACAACTCGATCTTTTTGCCCTGGGGTACCATACCGGGCCCACCATGTACCCGAGACAGTTCATCCACTCCTCGAATCGGGTCTCGAAATCCAACAGAAAACATGAAATCTCATGGTGGACGACACATACATCACGAGAAAACCGCATCTTATATTTTAAAAAGAGAGGAGGAGAGAGAGAGAGAAGTTTTTATATATTCTTGCGGTTTTCCCCAAAATCCAGAAATCTCATAGAAATCCAAAATCCCAAAATCATGAGTACGTATATGATAAGTGTCGGCATATGCCCCATAATACTGCATGATAACATGAAAATGCGAATGCATGAAATGTCTAAGTAATAAATACCATATCTATACTAACACCAGAGAGTGATCTCAATATTATATCGATCTAGCTGTTAGCTGATTCTATCAATAAAAGATAATATGATCTAAAGTGTACGCGACATAGCAATTATCGATGATGATGTGTGTGAGCCGGCAAATAAGTGTGCGTGGAATATACGCATCATCGGTAATGGTGCTGGTGTCCTAACAGGCAGAGTTTTATATTGATTATAGAAACATATATATGAACATGCACATTATGATTACGGTATGAATGTAAAGACGGAAGTGTAATAACCACTCATCTGTGATATACAAGAATAACTACAACTATATGACTCAAGACTAAACTAGTGTCCATCAAACCTCCTAAGGAACTAAACCTAAGAAAATAGTCAATAAGAAATAAGAGTCCACTTAAGGTCTGAATCCATATCTCTAATAGTCGGCGATCCAGCCTCAATAGCGTCACGTACGTAGTACGACTTCCTCGAATCAAGAGTGCGGATCAATCATCACATCTATGCTTCGTACGGTAAATCCATTGTACGGCATCCTAATATCGGGGTACAGGTCAAGTATCACCTACGTGTCTCATCATTCGTATAATATCATCATCAACACATGTCATGATCAAGGTGCTATACTGTAATTGCATACATCAATCATATATCATTGCCATCATAAATATACATCATTAATTTATCCTCAGAAATATCATGTTATATGTATCATATTGTGATTAAGTCACACTTATATGATATCGACATCAAGTCACACCTATATGATATCGACATCAGGTAACACCTATATGATGTCGTAATCAAGTCATACATATATCACATCGTGATCAGTCACAAGTTACAGTCCGGGTTCTATTTTAGAGTCCCATGTATCTCAATATCATCACCACCCATTATAATTTATGTATACCTGTTCATTATCTCATTTTCTAATGATCCGCTAACATTTTAATACGACCGTATAGCCAAGAATCACGGTATCAAGCCCAGTTATACTGTTTCATTCCCGTGTATCATATCACATCATTGTATCCCATATACGTGTTATGTGTGTGTGTGTGTGTATATATATATATATCTACACCTAGTCCTATATATATACACATACACGTATACACCACGTCGAGTTTCAGTATGTGTGCGTGTGTGTATCTACCTGAAACCTACGAATCTCTTCCAAGGTATTCATCCTCTGGTATGGTCTTCCTAAATCAGTCTAGTCCAGCCTAGGGTCATTACTAGGGTCCTACTCATTAAGAATCTAGGGTCACATCTGGCTTCCTAATGTCAATAAGTACTATTCCTATTCTACGTTGCGGGGGTGCTAAACGCCATCCACCCGACTTCCCCCTGTAGATATACATCTACTCACCTGGTCCATGTCTGCCGAAAACGGTGTCGCCATCCTCTTCTTCATCGCCCGCAGTCCACGTGAGGGGTACCTATACGCAAACATATATAGTATCGTAAACTGAATCACGGACAAAAGTCAAAACGATGCACGGAACGCGCATAGGTTAAAACCTATGTCCCGTTCACGCAAAAGAACCAAATATCGCTCGATATCGGCGTACAAACTCCGATTAACCGAGATAAACATCAACAAACAACTCGTAGTTTAAAACTCATTACTTATAATATAAAACATGATTTAATCCATCGAAACCCTAAAAATCGATCAAACAGTCCGATTTCGTAAAACCCGAAAACGCCAATTTACCGTTTTACTTCAAAACTTGATGTTTAAAAGAAACTAATGGTCGTAATACATATTAAATAGCATAACTAGATTATACAAACCACTACTATATTTTTATTACTCAAATTTGTATTAATACAAAATTCCAAGTTTGCAACTTTTATCAATTTTCCACATCTTACAAGCAAAATTCCACAATTCCACAACAAAACTTGATTTTGCATGAATTAACTTTTCAAACTATAATTTATAATGATGGTAATATAATGAAACCATAAATTAGATTTTAAATCTCATTTATTTAAGAATCTCCAAATTCTAGTTATCAAAAATAGCATTTTTCTTACAATTTATCAATTATCAATAAAAACTAGTAACCAAATTGAGTTTTTCATTCCACCAACAAGTTAATACTCTCATTAAAACCACAATATAGTGATAAGAATATAAATTATAATTTATTAACACCAATATATATGTTTTATAGAAACATAGTTAGCAAAAATATTTAATTTAAACAATTTTAAATGAACAAATTATAATTCAACAACCATGCAAGATTTTCCAATTCTAAGAGTGTTAAACTAATTATTATAACCCTACTTAATTAATAAAAACCATAACCTAATTTTATAACCCTAACTTGAATTTTTTAAAACTTGTAGATAGAATTAATTTATTAAATCTAATTATGCTTAAATGAAACATCTAATAACAATAAATCAAAAGAAGAAGATTTATACCTCCACAACATGTAATCCAAACATGAAAATGAGCCTCCAAAATAAATGTTTTCCATCTCCAAAATCCATGTAAAGATGAGCAAAGAATGGAGGGTAGGAATTTATTAGGATTTTGTGGATTTTTTATTGAATTTTTAATGAATTTTTGATGGATTTTGCAACAAAATCAAGGGGCTGAAATGCGTGGGGGGGGGGCTGCCATGGGGAAGTGGCCGGCCAAGGGTGGGAGGAAATGGGAGAGAAAGAAAGAGTGAAGAGTTGTGTAGAAGTTTCACCCATTAAATTCCTTCTTTATGTCTTTTCAACATTTATTCACTTTCCATTTTATTTTTCCATAAAACCTAATTTCTAGAAGTCACTTGAAGAATGAAGTGAGAGGGGGCTGCCATGGTCAGCCAAAAACAGTGTGAGGGAGTAAAAGAGAGTGCGGTTTTGTTTGGGAAAAGATAAAAGTTATACCGCACTCCATTTGCACTAATTTCACCGAAAAAAAGCCTTTTTCTTCGATATTTTCTAACACCGGTTAACAACCCTATTTCAATTCAAAAACCACATGATAAAATTTTGTTTAATGTATTATGATGCACAAACTTTGTTTCAACTCATTCCAGTTTGTAATTTTCCCGAATTAAATGTATTAGTGACGGCTTAAAATAATATTAAAATAATTAATTTCGGAAAAATTTTCAGAAATTTTGAAATCTCACCAGTGGCTCAATAAACACCAAATACTAGCAATTACATAACTAGAATATTTATATTTAATTTTAAAATAAACATATTTGTATTTTGACTTTTTACAGAAAACCCTCTTATTTTACCGATTTTCCGAAATTTCACCAAAACGATTTTCAGAACGTTACACCTTCATCAATGATACTCTGTATAAAAGATCATTTGATTCTCTATGACTAAGATGCCTGGGACCCGAAGAGGCAAAGAGAGTCATCCAAGAAACTCACGACGGACTCTGCGGTTCTCACCAAGCCGGCCCGAAGATGAAACTAAAGATCAAAAGGATGGGCTACTATTGGCCCACGATGATCCAGGACTGCCTCGAATATGCGAAGCAATGCCACTCATGACAGATTCACGGAGATTTTATCCATTAGCATCCGAATCCATTACATCCAACGGTGGCTAGCTGACCGTTCGAAATGTGGGGAACTGACATAATTGGCCCTATTGAGCCAGCATCGTCCAGAGGGTATCGGTTCATTTTGGCGACAATCGATTACTTCTCCAAGTGGGCAGAAGTAGTACCACTGAGGGAAGTGAAGACGAAGAATATCCTCCATTTTTTCAAGACGCACGTCATTTATCGGTTTGGAACTCCGCGACGGATCATCTCCGATAACGGGCCAGCCTACAGAAGCCACAAGATCAGCCGCTTCGCACAACAGCATAACATAGACTGGAAATACTCTTCAGTCTATAATCCTCGAGCTAACAGTCTAGCAGAGGCTTTCAACAAGACCTTGACGAAGATCGTGAAAAAGACGGAGTCTCGAAATAAGAAGGACTAGCATGAGAGACTACATGAAGCTCTCTGAGCGTATCGAACTACGTTTAAATTGGCTATGAACACAACGCCGTACACATTGGTATTCGGCATAGAAGCGGTACTTCCCCTTGAGATAGAGTTACCCTCTCTACGAGTGGTAGTTCACTATGAGCTAACAGATGAAGAGAATGCTCACCTTCGGCTTGAAGAGCTTAATGCCCTTGATGAAAACCGGCTCGTGGCGCAACAGAGTCTGGAGGCTTATATAGCAAAGATGACGCGCTCATATGAGAGATTGACCAGGCCGAGAACATTCTGCCAAGGCGAACTCGTGCGAGTGGTCAAAAGACCTATGATCCCTAATCGTGCCAAGCGGGGCAAATTCGAGCCGAACTATGAAGGCCCATATATCATAGACAAAGTTTACCAGGGTGGAGCCTATCTACTCATGGACATGAATGGTGAAAGTCATTTCAGGCCAATAAACGGTCGCTTCCTAAGGAAATACTACGCCTGACGAGTCACGGCTTAGGTCAACGATGGATGACGAAGACTATGTCCGCTCTCTATCTTCCTAAGCCCAAACTCTGTAAGTAGTAGTCGGCTTCTTTAACAGCGGACCGAAATGTCCTAAAACTAACAACAGACCGAAATGTCCTAAAACTTACAACGGACCGAAATGTCCTAAAACTAACAATGGACCACTATGTCCTAAAACTGGTATCGGACCGAAACGTCCTTAAGCTAACGATGGACCACTATTTCCTAAAACTAGCTGTTGACCGAGACGTCGATAAACTACTGTAGACTGCAGCATCCCAAGGCTGACACAAAAAAAAGAGAAGAGAAAGAATAAAAAAAGAAAGAAAGAAAAAGAAAACGGTATGTCCATAAGCAAAATGGGCACGGATGAAAACCCGAAAGGGCTCCGTGAGTAAAAACAGTAGGGCTACCGGCGAGTTTTTATGAAAACCCGAAAGGGCGCAACCTCGTTAAAAGACACTTGCAAGGTCCTCTCGACCTTGTGAGGAAGAACCACCTGCGTGAGATCCTTATGACTCACAAGGGAGCAACACACTTAGGAGTCCTCACGATTCCTAAGGACAAATTACGCTTGCGAGACTCTCACAACTCGTAAGGAGAACCCTCTTATGAGACCCTCACAGCTCATAAGATTCAAAAGTTTTAAGTTACAGGGATCTGAACCTGTTCTTAAGCGGCCACCTCAACCTCCAATGCTACCCTACAAGCGGCTCAATGCTGACCCTTGTATATAATCCACGGGCGCGAATAAATATTTCCCTAACAAAGTCCCATCCGTGACTAGGGATATGTCTACACGGTGAACAACCCTTGTAAGTCCTCTCGACTTAGAATGAGAAAATTCTTTTGTAAGATCCTTACGAGTTACGATAAGCCATACACTTAGGAGTCCTCACAATTCCTAAGGAGAAAACTCACCTACGAGATCCTCACGACTCGCAGGGAGAAATAACTTTATGAGACCCTTATGACCCATAAAGTCAAAAGCCTTAGTCGACAGGATCCTAATCCTGTTCGCTAAGCCACCTTTGTTCGACATCGACAGAGGAAAATGATGATTCGCTCCTAGCAATATCCCAGTTGTAGCGGTGCAGATGCCGAAATCGGTGTCTAATTCCAAGCTTGCAGCAAAAAAGCCAGCGAGCCGCACATGTGTACGAAATAGCCGAAATGATGGGGCAACTTGCAGCAAAATCAGCAAGTAAAAATATATGCATACGAAAATAACCGAAATGATTGGGCAACTCGCAATAAAAAGCAGCGAGTAAAAATAAAACAAATAGCCGAAATGATTGGACACCGCGAAAAATAGCCGAAATGATTGGGCAATCGTGACCTTCGCGATATAAAAGCTGAAATGATAGAGCATCACGGAAAGAAATAAAAAAAATGAAATTTATTCCCTACAGGTGATATCACATCAATCCCTGTATACAATCCAAGGGCACAAACAAAGAGGGAATCACACCTTCCCTCCCCAGGCTCTATCAGAAGAAGAAGCCAAATCTCAACTGTTCACAGATAGCCTGGAGATCATCTCAACATTCGTCTCATTACAATACATGCAACATCAAGCAAAGCGGAACCGCGGCAATTCCCAGTTCCATGACTCGGCGGAGCACAGATGACGGAGAGTCAAACCCCGACTCCTTAAAATGCGGATAAAGTCAACCCTTCCCGGTCACGTGGAACGCGGTTTATGTCAATTCTGACCCCGTGGGAAACGTCCAGAGCGGAGCCTGGTCCTCGCAGAACACGGCTATGACCCCGTGGGAAGCATCCAGAGCAAATTCCTGGTCACGTGGAACGTGGCTTATGTCAATCCTGACCCCATGGGAAACGTCTAGAGCGGAGCCTGGTCTTCGCAGAACACGGTTATGATCCCGTGGGAAGCATCCAGAGCAAATCCTGGTCACGTGGAACGCGGCTTATGTCAATCCTGACCCCGTGGGAAATGTCCAGAGCGGAGCCTGCCTCGCAGAATACGGCTATGACCCCGTGGGAAGCATCCAGAGCAAATTCCTGGTTACGTGGAACGTGGCTTATGTCAATCCTGACCCCATGGGAAACGTCCAGAGCGGAGCCTGGTCCTCGCAGAACACGGCTATGACCCCGTGGGAAGCATCCAGAGCAAATTTCTGGTCACGTGGAACACGGGCTATGTCAATCCTGACCCTGTGGAAAATGTCCAGAGCGGATCCTGGTCCTCGCAGAACACGGTTATGACCATGTGGGAAGCATCCAGAGCAAATTCATGGTCACGTGGAACGCGGCTTATGTCAATCCTGACCCCATGGGAAACGTCCAGAGCGGAGCCTGTTCCTCGCAGAACATGGCTATGACCCCATGGGAAGCATCCAGAGCAAATTCCTGGTCACGTGGAACGCGGCTTATGTCAATCCTGACCCCGTGGAAAACGTCCAGAGCGGATCCTGGTCCTCGCAGAACACGGCTATGACCCCGTGGGAAGCATCCAGAGCAAATTCCTGGTCACGTGGAACACGGCCTATGTCAATCCTGACCCCATGGAAAACGTCCAGAGCGGATCCTAGTCCTTGCAGAACATGGCCATGACCCCGTGGGAAGCATCCAGAGCAAATTCTTGGTCATGTGGAACGCGACTTATATCAATCCTGACCCCATGGGAAACGTCCAGAGCGGAGCCTGGTCCTCGCAGAACACGGCTATGACCCCGTGGGAAGCATCCAGAGCAAATTCCTAGTCCCGTGGAACACGGTTAAAGTCAATTTTGACCCCGTGGGAAATGCCCAGAGCAACTACTGACTCCGCAAAGTGCGGATGATGGCAACACCATCAATCACTTACAGGTCCACTCGACCCGTAAGGAAGAAAACTCTCTTGTAAGATCTTTACGATTTATAAGAGAAAACGCACTTAGGAATCCTTACGACTCCTAAGGAGAAAATACACCTACGAGATCCTCTCGACTTGTAGGGAGAACAATTTTTATGAGACCCTCACGGCTCATGAAGTTGAAAAGCCTTAGGTAGCAGATCTGAACCTGCTCTCTAAGACATCACCACCTCTCGAAGAATTCAAAATGGAATGCTCTCTCTATCATCTGCAGGCTACGCTTACTAAAGTGACATGCTGATAACAAAGAAAAGAAGAAAGCAAAAAGATGACACAAAACATTGCGAAAGAAATGTATCTTTTATTCATAAATTCAGTTGGGTACAAAATACATCATATGAAAGAATAAAAAATGGATACATTTTATTCAAAATTACAAATGGTACAAAAAACAATTATTGAGAGGTAAACTTTTTCAATAGACCGATCAGCCGCTCGCGCACTTCCCTCAGCCCCTTTTCTTGGGTAGCTGCCGTGGCCAACTCTGCTTCGACCGGGGCTCGTTGCTGCAAGTAGGATGAAAGTTGCTCTTCGACGACCCGCTGAGCTGCCCCACAATTCTGTGCATCTCGCTCGATGAGGTCAAGCTTTTGCCTCAGCGTGAGCTCGTCAGAAATATATCGTAGAAGGCTTTCGAAGATAACTTTCAACTGTGCAGCGTTTGCATCAACTTGAGCATGCAATCGAGCAGATTCGCTTGAAGTCTCCTCGTGCTCGTTATGCCTTAAGGCCGCTTCTCGTTCAAGATGGTGGAAGTAGGGAGTGCTCTGCTCAACCCACGCAGCCCATTGAGAGTTCACAGCCAGGACCTCGGGAACAGGACGTCCGAATTCGAGCTCATGCAGACAGGCCTCAATTTCCCTGCAGTGATTAACCCATGACTCAACGACGCCCTCACTATGAAAGTTCATGAGCGTTGCCAACATAGGATTAACTTCCGCAACAAAATCTGCAGCGAATGTAGGAGCCTCCACGTCAAGCTCCTCGATGTAATCGCTCAACATGCGCAGACTATTCACAGTGCCTTTTGAAGATAAACGTCGAGAAAAGGGGCCTGCCGGCATTATGATTCGAGATCTGAACGGAGCTGAAGTCGGCATCACCGCTGCAAAACAAATCACAGTCAAGTGACGGTTCAAGAAATAGAGGAGGTTCATGAACAATAGAGTTTACTATATCGGCTACAGAAGGGGGCAAGACTTGGAGTACCGGCGGTGTAACTGTTCTTTCGTCTCCCCCTTCGAGCTGTATGGCTGTAATTAAAACAAAGGAGAATTAAAAATGATTTGACTACACGTCAAAGAAAAGAAGAGACGTTAGCTAAAGGTTGTACTCACCAGCTCCGCTAGAAGAGGCAATCTCTTACTGAAAGAAGAAGTGTGGGTGTAGCACCTGATACAGGTGATCAAAAAGGACTCCTGCAAGGATATAATAATGCAATGTCAGTACATGAAGTATACTGCCTACAATAAAGCTGATGGGTCAAAAATCCGCACCTTCCAGCATTTGAGAGGGTACAAGAGAAGGTAAAGGAGCGGTCACCGTCAAAGCAGCAACTGGAGATACTTCCTCGGATGGCATAACCCCAACGCTCATCACACCTACATTAGAAATAAGAGAAACGCTGTCAAAAGAAATTGAAAGGGATTACAGAATAAAGGGGAAAGTAATGACCCAAAATCTACCTGGTGAGTCGCCGGTCGAGACCGCTACAAGGGCGTCACTGGGTGCAGCGAATGCTTCACCCTCCTCCATCGGAACGGTCTCGCCACCCTGTAGCCTCATTTCCCGATTCCACGAGAATCGTCGTGACACTCGCAGCGCCTGGAAACGGCAAGGAGCCACAAGGGGAAAGAGCGACGATTGGAGCAGTGCCCGACTCTTGAGAAAGAGTGGCTATCTCGGGCTCGGCGATTGTAGCCATCTCACCTACCGCTACCTCGGGCTCGGCGATTGTGGCTGTCTTACCCGCCGCTACCTCAGGCACGGTGGTTGCCGCCACGTCACCTACCACTTCCTCGGTAAGACTCGGCCCTGCAGGATAGGATATATGAGAACCTAAAAATTAAAAATTTGACAAAAGGACCCAATGTCACGTTACCTTGAGTCGGTTTTTCGATTGCCTCCCGAGCCGCACGTGCTGCCTGTCTGTGGGCAGTAGACAAGGCAGCCGAAGTATCCTCTGAAGGAGTAGGGGCAGGGGCAACAGCGCTTGGACCTGCACCAGCATCCAAGGCGGCAGTACGCTCCCTTGCCGCGCGCATCCTACGCTTCCTTTCTGCCCGGGCTGGGAGGGCAGATCTTCTAAGGACCTCCTTCAACGGGACGTCATCGTCTGTGCCAATAGTTACCTCTGGAGCCGTTATGGCATCCGTCATCGGTTGCTTAAGTGAAGCTTCTTTCGGCAATACCGATGGAATTGAGACTTCGGTATCCGACCCGGGAAGCGTCTCCACACCGCCCTGTGAAGTCGGTGCCACGCCTGGAATAACCTGAGTAGAGGTAGTTCCTGTAATAAGATGAAAAGGAGGGGTCAGATTACCCATAAGAAACGGGAGCGGAGACGCGGTGAACCGAAATATACCGATGACTAAGGATGCTCGAAGTCTTTCCTCTTCCTCAAAAGTCTTGAGAGAAGCTGCGAGAGATTCTTCGGTGGAAATGCCTGTTAAAAAAAGGGGAAAAGTGTCAGTCAAAACATGATGACAAAAATACGATGTGACGAAAGATACAGGTAATGGTTACCTGATTGCGCGAGGGTGGCCAGTCCCGCTTCGTGGCTTGCCAATTGCTCAGAAGCTGCAATGGCAGCTGCCAGATCAGTATCATTTGGCGGCATGAATAGACCATTGTTTGTCCCATACTCACTCAGGCCCTCGCCATAAGGAGCATGAGGCTCCTGGCCAAGTACAACGTCGACAGAAAGGATCGACTTTTTCTACCTCTTCTGCGAGCGAGCTTCGATCGCAGCTAGCACAAGCTTACGCTTGGTAGGCACTTTAGGACGACGAGTCTCGATATCTAAACCCACACCGGAATCGGGGGAAGCTATAGTCGCCGTTTCTACAGGAGCCCGGGGTATCGGTAGCTCGGGCCTGTCGTGCGGGGCTTCGGTCACGGCAGCTTCTCTTAAGGGAAGCGGGATAATGGTCCGTCGCTTCAGAAGGACATTTCAATCACCAGCAGGGGGTGCACCTTTGCGATCGAGCAACAGTCACTTCTCCTCCCTGATGACGGCGCCCATTGAATGCTGGTACCACGCCACGTACACACTAAGGGCCTTCGGGACACAGCTCGGCTCGCTGATAAAGAAGTTAGACCCCGTGTTCATGTGCATGAAATGATGCAGCGCGTTTCGCATTCCCTCTTTAGTGACAGCAGGTTCTAACAAAAAAGCCTCAAGCGGGACTCCCTGATTGTAGCTCAGCTGCTGGGCGAAACGGTGCGGGTTATATCTCATGAATAACACCGCATCATTTTGCCTAAACACTAGAAAGCCCGGTCTGATGGAATATAAATGAAGGATTTCCCGAGCTTTCAAAACAGAGGCTCCATCCTTAAAAATGTCCCGCAATGGTTGCACCGTCGTCGCGGACACTTTGCCGATAGTCAGGATCTTGTCGGTGAAAGTCATGCTATCTCCAACCGTGCGAGGACGAAGGAGCAAACCTCTAGCTTCCCGCGGTGACGGATTTACAATAGATGCGTTGACTAATCGCATAATCCGCGGGAAGCCGCACCTGTCGTAGAAGGACGGCCTCTTATGGATACCGAAAATGCCAAGTGCATGTAGCTCGAGCCATGACAAGAAGTAATGCATCGAGATGTTCACATGTTGCACTCCGGGTTCAGTAGTATCCGCCGCTTGGCTGAGGCCGTAATACAGATGAGCTAACCCGGCAACCCCGACAGCCACTTTCACCCTAATAATCATTCGGTGAGCCGGATAGAAGACAGATGGCCTCATACGGCGAGGGTGCATCGGGAGCGCAAACCAGCTCAGCCATAGCCTAAGAAACCCCAAGAAGAACGTTTCCTCATCAATCCCAGGGACTGCGACCTCCGCGAAAAGAACAACTGGAGTGTTGGGAAGGAAGAAACTCTTTTAACCTGCCTCCGCTGTTGGGAAGTTGTTTAACCCTAAACCGAAAGGGTCGTCAAGTTTGGCGAATTTAGTAGCATCCTTCGAGAGGACTTCCGGATAGAGAAAACAAGCAATGAAATCCTCGAAAGTAACCCCGCGGCTCCTAGATTCGAGAAAAAGGTCCTCATAAATATTCAACACTTTGATTAAACTAGGGAACTTGTGTTGAATGGCGTTCTCCGGGGTAAGGCCTGTCATCACTGTCTTGCCACCAAAAATGTATTCATCTGTAGGAAGCAGTTCCTCATAGTGCTCCCCCATAACCGGCAAACCAGAAACTTCTGCAAATTCCTCTAAATAAATTGATACTTCTCGGTCCAGCGAAAAGAAGGTGTGAGTTGGAATATTCCACTGCTGCTCCAGAAAGGCCTTATCCCACCAGGCGAGAAGCGTAGAATACTGGAAGAGAGAAGCATAAATGGCGGGATACAACCCAAGCCTCAACAACTGTGACTTCTTCGCTGATAAAATGTAGCGGGCCCATTGCAGATAGCCAGCTGGATCATATATGGTTGTCCTCATGGTCGCGCCTCGCCTTGACAAATACGTCGCCCCAGGGTATCTAAAGCCATTGGAGGCTGAACAGGTATCGAAGCCATAGCAGGCTGAAGAAGACCTCCTGAAGTCCAGTTGACTTCTTCCACGGTATAGTTCACCGGGGGTGGGTCGGCGTAATGGATCGCCATGATGGGCTCTGAGGGAACCGCGCCCGAAAATCTCTTCCGACCCTTAATAATCTGATTATACCATGTCCCCCAAAGGTGAAAATTCTTATGTTCCGGGTCATGATCTTTGATCAATGCTAGGACTTCCCGGTCCACAGGCGCTCCAAGGAATCCTCTCTCTGAACGAACAAACGGGAAAAAGGGATCGAAAGACATGTCGCCTGCGCAAAAAGGGACAAAAGTCAACTGTCAATGCGATAATTTAATTTAAATTCTGACACTTGGTACTTTAGAATTTGTACCACACTGCAATGCAGTGAAGAGGGAGTAAAAGGGGCCCACAAAATCTAGATGACAGTTCATCATTAATAAAACAGCCTCATCATTTGATGAGACTGTTGATTAAATGAGGAAATCCTCAAGAAATTCTCATTAAATGAGAGATCTCTCGGGCAGAGGAGTAAATCTCCCTTTGAGAGCAGTGCTCTGTGACAAAGTGACACTTGTCAAACTCTGATCATGAAGGAATAAAAATTCAGCCTTGCTCTGGAAGAAAATGATGGAATAATCCATCAAGAAAATTAAAAACAATTTTTTTATGTACGAATTAAAAAAAAATTCTGAGATCTTCAAGATCCATGAACAAACTCTTAAGAGTTCTTCATGATTTGAAGAGAGCAAAGCTCTGTTAATGAAACCCTAAAAGGGTTTTCTTTAGATCAAAGATCTATGAAGAACAAGGCTATGTTAATGGGTAAAACCCTAGATTATTAAAAGATTTAATCTTTACCTAAATTTTGACAGAGTTTTTGTCCTTAAGAAAATTCTTAAGATGGAGAGCTATGCTCTGTGAGAGAATAAAAATTCTCAGAAAACAAGGAAGACGATGAGCAGTGGTCATCGCAGAGGACCAAAGGTCCTATTTATAGGCACTGAGTGCCGTTTCAATTTCTCAGTTGATCCAAGGGCGCAGATGTTGCCACCGCTACACTCACGTATGGGCTACGTGAGCGCAACGGTGGGGGGCATTTGTTTCCCCCAATCAGAGCAAAGCTCTGTTCAAAAATTCAAATTTTGAAATGAAGCAACGCTTCAGATGCAGCGCCAAGTGCGCTGCACCCTAAACAGCGCACCACGTACAAAGCACGTGGGCGCTAGAGCTAGGTGCGCTGCGTTCTAAGCAGCACGCCACGTGTGCGCTAGCGCTAGGTGCGCTGCGCTCCGAGCAGCGCACCACGTGCAAAGCACGGGTGCGCTAGCACTGGAATTAAAAACTCCCCACCGTTAGATCAAAGATCTAATAATAATGATGAATCGTTAATTAATCAGAATTAAATTCTGTTAAGAAAAGATTCCTCAAAATCTTTCTAAATAACAAGATTATGCTCTGTAAATCAAAGCACCGTTGGATCAATGATCCAATGGTAAATAAAAATTACCAAAAGACAGAATAAATTATGTATGGAAAGATTTTCCAATCTTCTTAAAAACAAGAAGATTGCCTTCTGTAAAACAGAAGCCCTAGGATCAAAGATCCAGGGGAAACGTCCCCAAATCAATCGGAGAAAGATCTCTTTAACTGATTCAACAAATCAGCCTACCCTATAAAAAGGCCCCTAGACTTCAAGTCTTAGATAGACAGATAAAAAAAGAAGAGAGAAACCTCCCCAAAACTTTGAGAAACATCAAAGAGCAAGCTTTTGCAAGAAGATCTTTTTTTAAGGTAAAAATGATGATAATGAACATAGAGATGAAATCATCTCATAAAAAGAAGAATTCATTTCTTTAGAAAGATCATAGATCTCCAAAGACAAAAAGTCTTTCACAAAAAAGATCAAATCTCATCATAAAATAGAAGAAGAACATAATTCTTCTCACAGATCATGGATCTATAAAGGCAAAGCCTTTCATCAACATAAGAGATTGGAAATATCTCCTGCAAAATAAGAACTGTTGTTCTTAGATCTTGAGACAAAGACTCTTTTAAAAGAACATAAATTTGTTTCTCAGATCATAAAATTGATAAGATGCGCTTTGCGCCCTTGAACTGCGCTTTTGCGCTCTCTGGACTGGCGCTCAGCGCCAAATGCGCCATGTGTCAATCACGTATGCACCAATTAACCACTAGCACTTTGCGCTCTTGAAATAGTGCACTGCGCTCATGGGTTGGCGCTCAGCGCCAAGCGCACCACGTGTCACTCATATGTGCGCCACTAAACTGAAAGCGCAATGCGCTCATGGATTAGCGCTCAGCGCTCATAAACTGGCATCATGCGCTCATCATTTGGCGCCTAGCGCCAAGCGCGACACGTGTCCCTTACATGTGCGTCACGTGGCAGAAGCGCACTGCGCTCTTTGACTGGCGCAAAGCGCCTAGCGCACCACGTGTTGCGCTGACAGAACATAAATTGTTCTTTAATAAGCACAGAGCTCGGATGAATGCTCAACATTCAATAAAAGACAAAAACATTGTCAAAAGGCCCAAGCCCAAATAAAGGCTCAACAGCCCAAAATAAAATATTAAACATTTATTGGACTTAGCCCAAGATTGGCCATAAGTCCTCAACCCATATTAATTGAGCTCATCTGCTCATAAATATGTTAACAGATCTTAACCCCAACCAACGCACGTCGGTTCGAGGGTACATCTCTTTACTCCTCTGATATTTGTCGTTGTAATCCTTCAACGTCTTCAGAGAGGTGACGGGTTCTGACAACTAAACATTCTATGGACTGTGGGGTCCTTTAAAACCCATAGACTATGATGTCCTTAACCTTGACTGTGAGGTCTTTAAACTCACGGACTATGATGTCCTTAACCTTGACTGTGAGGTCTTTAAATTCACGGACTATGATGTCCTTAACCTTGACTGTGAGGTCTTTAAACTCACGGACTATGATGTCCTTAACCTTGACTGTGAGGTCTTTAAGCTCACGGACTATGATGTCCTTAACCTTGACTGTGAGGTCTTTAAACTCACAGACTATGATGTCCTTAACCTTGACTGTGAGGTCTTTAAAACTCACGGACTATGATGTCCTTAACCTTGACTGTGAGGTCTTTAAATTCACGGACTATGATGTCCTTAACCATGGACCGTAATGTCCCTAAACTAATCGACCGCAATGTCCCTAAACTAAACAATAGAGTTCAAATGCTCTTTTGTTGGATCTAAATGATCCTGTTAAGTTGATCTTAGTCTAAAAATTAGACTATTATTCTTAACATACGTTTAAATTGATCTTAGTCCTAAATGAGGCTAACGTATCCTTAAACCCAACCCCCAAACCCAAATCTAAGAAGATACGGATTTGGACTAATCCACGCCCTACGGGCGACAATATAAATTAGTCTCCGTATACAATCCATGGGCAACCAAGAACAAAACAAACACCCTTGACACGAAGTGACCATCTGGAGAAGGAGAAAGTGGTTACTGCGACGCGGTAGCGTAATTAACTGTAGGAGCTTGCGCCTGCAGGGAAGAGCGTCCCCACAATCAAAAACCCCTCAACGAGGAGGAATCTGATGAAGTCTGCTACATCGGCTGCATCCGTTTAAACCTTCGATACATGGTGTCATAAATCAACTTGACATCTTCGGAGAGGTGGACGGATAGCACCAATTAGCATCTACCCCGAAATTCAGGCGAGACGGACCTACGCGGTCGCGTCCGTGTTTTTCGGTGGGGAACATATTCGTGAGGATTCCTAAGTGCGTTTTCTTTTGAGAGTCGTAAGGATCTCACAAAAGAGTTTTCTTCCTTACGAGTCGAGAGGACCCGTAAGTGATGGATGAGGTTGACAATATCCGCATTTCATGGAGTCATGGGTTGCTCTGGCCATTTCCCACGGGGTCAAGATTGAATTTATCCTTGTTCTATGGGACAAGGATTTGCTCTGGATGCTTCCCACGGGGTCAGGATTGACATAGCCGTGTTCCGCAAGGACCAGGATCCACTCTGGATGCTTCCCACGGGGTCAGGATTGACATAGGCTTTGTTCCACTAGACCAAGATTTGCTCTGGATGCTTCCCACGGGGTCAGGATTGACATAGCCATGTTCCGTAAGGACCAGGTTCCACTCTGGACGCTTCCCACGGGGTCAAGATTGACATAGGCTGTGTTCCACGTGACCAGGATTTGCTCTGGATGATTCCCACGGGGTCGAGATTGACATAGCCATATTCCGCAAGGACCAGGATTCGCTCTGGATGTTTCCCACGGGGCCAGGATTGACATAGACCATGTTCCACGAAACCAGGATTTGCTCTGGATGCTTCCCAAGGGGTTAGGATTGATATAGCCGTGTTCCGAAAGGACCAGGATCCGCTCTGAACGTTTCCCACAGGGTCAGGATTGACATAGGCCGTGTTCCACAAAACCAGGATTTGCTCTGGATGCTTCCCACGGGGTCAGGATTGACATAGCCGTGTTCCGCAAGGACCAGGATCCACTCTGGACATTTCGCATAGGGTCAGGATTGACATAGGCCGTGTTCCACGAAACCAGGATTTGCTCTGGATGCTTCCCACGGGGTCAGGATTGACATAGCCGTGTTCCGCAAGGACCAGGATCTGCTCTGGTCATTTCCCACGGGGTCAGGATTGACATAGGCCGTGTTCTACGTGACCAGGATTTGCTCTGGATGCTTCCCACAGGGTCAGGATTGACATAGGCCGTGTTCCGTAAGGACCAAGATTTTCTCTGGATGCTTCCCACGGGGTCAGGATTGACATAGCCGCATTCTGCAAGGACCAGGATCTGCTCTGGACGTTTCCCACGGGGTCAGGATTGACATAGGCCATGTTCCACGTAACCAGGATTTGCTCTTGATGCTTCCCACGGGGTCAGAATTGACATAGCCGCGTTCTGTAAGGACCAGGATCCGCTCTGGACGTTTCCCATGGGGTCAGGATTGACATAGGCCATGTTCCACGTAACCAGGATTTTCTCTGGATGCTTCCCACGAGGTCAGGATTGACATAGCCGTGTTCCGCAAGGACCAGGTTCCGCTCTGGACGTTTTCCACGGGGTCAGGATTGACATAGGTCGTATTCCACGTGACCAGGATTTTCTCTAGATGCTTCCCATGGGTCAGAATTGACATAGGCCGTGTTCCACGAAACCAGGATTTGCTCTGGATGCTTCCCACGGGGTCAGAATTGACATAGCCATGTTCTGTAAGGACCAGGATCCGCTCTGGGCGCTTCCCACGGGGTCAAGATTGACATAGGCCGTGTTCCACGTAATCAAGATTTGCTCTGAATGCTTCCCACGGGGTCAGGATTGACATAGCCGTATTCCACGAAACCAGGATGGGTTGACTCTCGGTTGTCTGTGCATCGTCGAGTCATGGAACTGGGAATTTTTCCGCAGCCCCGATTTGTTGATGTTGCGTCTGTTGTAATGAGACGAATGCTGAGATGATCTCCATGCTGCTTTGTGAACCGTTGAGACTTGGCTCTCTTTCGGATGGAGCCTGGTGGGAAGGTGTGGTTCCCTCTTTGTTTGTGCCCCTGGATTGTATACAGGGATCGATGTGATCTCACCTGTAGGGCAAAAATTCATTTTATATATTTTTCTTTCCGCGATGCTCTATCATTTCAGCTTTTATATCGCAAAAGTCACGATTGCCCAATCATTTCGGCTATTTGTTTTATTTACTCGCTGCTTTTTATTGCGAGTTGCCCAATCATTTCGGCTATCTTGCATGCATATATTTTTTTCCGCTGATTTGCAAGTTGCCCCATCATTTCGGCTATTTCGTATGCATTTGTGGCTCGCTGGATTTTCCCTGCGAGTTTTGGGATTTGACACCAATTTCGGCATCAGCATCGCTACAACTGGGATATTGCCAGGAGCGAATCATCATTTGCTTTTTTCGATGTCGAACAAAGGTGGCTTAGTAAACAGGGTTAGGATCCTGTCAACTAAGGCTTTTAACTTTACGAGCCGTAAGGGTCTCATAAAGGTATTTCTCCCTATGAGTCGTGAGGATCTCGTAGGTGCGTTTTCTCCTTAAGAATCGTGAGGAGTCTTAAGTGTATGGTCTCTTATAAGTCGTAAGGATCTTACAAGAGTGTTTTCTCCTTATAAGTCGAGAGGACTTACAAGGGTTGTTCGCCATATAGACATATCCCTAGTCGCGGGTAGGACTTTGTTAGGGAAGTGTTTATTCATGCTCGTGGATTGTATACAAGGGTCAAGACGCTTGTATGGAAGAATTGGAGGTTGTGATGGCTTAAGAACAGGTTCAAATCCCTGTAGTTTAAGACTTTTGAATCTTATGAGCCGTGAGGGTCTCATAAGAGGGTTCTCCTTACGAGTCGTGAGGATCTCGCAAGTGTAATTTCTCCTTAGGAATCGTGGGGATCCCTAAGTGTGTTGCTCCCTTATGAGTCGTAAGGATCTCACGCAGGTATTTTCTCCTCATAAGGTTGAGAGGACCTTGCAAGTGTCTTTTAACGAGGTTGCGCCCTTTCGGGTTTTCACAAAACTAGCCGGCAGTCCTGATGTTTTTACTCACGGAGCCCTTTCGGGTTTTCATCCGTGCCCATTTTGCTTATGGACATACCGTTTTCTTCTCTTTTTTCTTTTCTTTTTTATTTTTTTGTGTCAGCCTTAGGATGCTGCGGTCCGTAGTAGTTTATCGACGTCTCAGTCAACTGCCAGTTTTAGGACATAGTGGTCCATTGTTAGTTTAAGGACGTTTCGGTCCAACGCCAGTTTTAGGACATAGTGGTCCCTTGTTAGTATAAGGACATTTCGTTCCGAGAAAAGGAAGCTGGCTACTACTTACAGAGTTTAGGCTTAGGAAGATAGCGAGCGGATATAGGCGTCGTCATCTATCGTTGATCTAGGCCGTGACTCGTCAGGCGTAGTATTTCTTTAGGAAGCGACCGTTTATTGGTCTGAAAGGTCTTTCACCATGAATGTCCATGAGTAGATATGCTCCACCCAGATAAACTTTGTCTGTGATATACGGGCCTTCATAGTTCGGCTTGAATTTCCCCCGTTTGGTACGATTGGGGATCATAGGCCTTTTGACCACTAGCACGAGTTCGCCTTGGCGGAATGTTCTCGGCCTAGTCAATCTCTCATATGAGCGCGTCATCTTTGCTTTATAAGCCTCCAGATTTTGCAGCGCCATGAGCCTGGTTTCATCAAGGGCATCGAGCTTCTCAAGCCGAAGGTGAGCATTTTCTTCGTCTGTTAGCTCGTAGTGAACCGCCACTCGTAGAGAGGGTAACTCTATCTCAAGGGGGAGTACCGCTTTTGTGCCGAATACTAATACATACGGCGTTGTGTTTATGGCTGTTTTGAACGTATTTCGATACGCCCAAAGAGCTTCATGCAGTCTCTCGTGCCAGTCCCTCTTATTTTGAGACATCGTCTTTTTCACGATCTTCATCACGGTCTTGTTAAAAGCCTCAGTTAGACCGTTAGCTCAGGGATTATAGACCGATGAATATCTCCAGTCTATGTTATGCTGTTGTGCGAAGCGGCTGATCTTGTGGCTTCTATAGGCTGGCCCATTATCGGAGATAATCCGTCGCGGAGTGCCAAATCGATAAATGACTTGTGTCTTGAAGAAATGGAGGATATTCTCCGTCTTCACTTCCTTTAGTGGTACTGCTTCTGCCCATTTGGAGAAATAATCAGTTGTCGCCAAAATGA
This sequence comes from Agapanthus africanus, assembly GCA_030015575.1. Classification (NCBI taxonomy): domain Eukaryota; kingdom Viridiplantae; phylum Streptophyta; class Magnoliopsida; order Asparagales; family Amaryllidaceae; genus Agapanthus; species Agapanthus africanus. The sequence continues at coordinate 763,521,405 of CM057337.1, forward strand.
ATCGATGTCTTCTGGACGATGCCGGTTCGATGGGCCCAATTATGTCGGTTCCCCACATTTCGAATGGCTAGCTAGCCACCATTAGGTGTAGTGGATTTGGATGCTGATGGATAAAGTCCCCGTGAACCTGGCACGGGGGGCACTACTTCGCGTATTCGAGGCAGTCTTGGATCATCGTGGGCCAATAGTAGCCTATCCTTTTGATCTTCAGCTTCATTTTCGGGCCGGCTTGGTGAGAACCGTAGAGTCCGTCGTGAGTTTCTTGGATGACTCTCTTTGCCTCTTTGGGTCCCAGGCATCTTAGCCATAGAGAATCAAATGATCTCTTATACAGAGTATCATTAACAAAGGCGAAGGATAGAGCTCGTTTCATGAGTTGATGCCTCGAGAATGCATCTTCAGGTGTTCGACGGGATTTGAAGTAGTCTATAAAGACTTCTCTCCAATCCATAGACTTTTCCTGGTCTTTTATTTGCAGAGCCATTTGCTAGGTCGCTCCCTTTTCTTCGGACAACTCCGGAGATATTTCTGCCGGTGCAAGAACCCGACGGCTTTGCACAACGATCCTCACGTCATCGAGGTTTTCGTCGGCCAGTTCTTTAGTGAGCTTGGCTAATGCATCCGCCTTACTATTTTCCGCATGTGGTATGCTCTCCAAGGCATACGCAGGGATTTGAGTCAGCAATTGCTGCACTCTCTCGCCGTATTTCACCAACTCTGGCTTGCACGTTTGATAGTCGCCATTTACTTGACTAATGACCAGTTGGGAGTCTCCCTATATGAGGAGCTTCTCAATTCCCATGTCGACAGCGATCTTAAGACCTGCTATCAATGCTTCATGTTCGGCTTCATTTTGGCTCTGTTAAAGAGAAGGAAAAGCACATTATCCCTCCTTGTGGAGTCACGAAGATGAGGCCTACCCCTGATTTGATTATGGGGGTGCTTTGTTTGCGCTTCTTCATAGAAAATGCTCCGTCGAAGTAAATTTCCCATCGGGTATCATTCTCTCATCTCTCCCCATCGATCGTGTCAGACGTGTACTCGTCGGGCAATTCGCAGTTCAAAAGAGAATCGGCGGGTATCGGATGTTCAGCGAGGAAGTCGGCGATGGCCTGGCCTTTCACTGCCTTGAGAGGACGATAAGTTATTGAGAATTCCATCAAGAGCAGGGCCCATTTAGCGATCCATCCTGTTAATATATCCTTCGACATCAAATACTTGAGAGGATCCACCTTCGATATGAGATGGACCTCATGTGCCAATGCGTAGTGTCTGAGCTTCGTTGTCGCGAAGATCAACGCCAGGCAGTGTTTTCGATGGGAGAGTAATTATTTTCTGCCCCCAGGAGAACTCGACTCAGATAGTAGAGGGATCTCTCCTTCCCTTGGTCGTTCTCTTGTGCCCATAATGCGCCTAGCGAACCTTCGAAGGCTGTTGTATACAGAATGAGAGGTTTTCCTTTGATTGGAGCAGTCAGCACTGGAGGATTGTGCTGGTATTGCTTGATTTCGTCTAGTGCGCTTTGGCATTTGCGATCCCTGACGAAAAGGGTTCCCTTCTTCATCAGGTGACTGTAGGGGCGGCACTTGCCCGAAAGATTAGCTATAAATCGCCGGATATACGCGAGCTTCCCTTGGAGAGACCGTAGTTGCTTGAGAGTCCTTGGCGGTGGCATTTCTATAATCGCCTTGATCTTTGATGGGTCTATCTCAATGCCTCGGTGTCGGACGATGAATCCCAGGAACTTGCCTGAGGACACTCCGAACGCGCATTTGAGAGGGTTCATCTTCAAGTTGTATTTCCGAAGGCGCTGAAACACGATCTTCAGATGCTCTAAATGTTCCACGTATGATTTGCTTTTAACTACGAGGTCGTCGAGATAGCATTCGACGATTTCATGTATGAGGTCATCGAAAATCTTCGTCATGGCTCTCTGATAGGTGGCACTGGCATTCTTTAGACCGAAAGGCATCACCTTGTAGCCGAATATGCCTAAAGGGGTTCGGAAAGCGGTATGCTTCTGGTCTTCGGGATGCATCTTTATCTGATTGTATCCTGATAAGCTGTCCATGAAGGAGAAAACTTCGTGAGTGGACGTATTATCTATCACCGGTTTATGGAAAGATTGTATATAAGGAAAGATCTCCCTAAATTTCACCAAAAATAACAAACAGAATATCTTCTGGATTAAAAATCCAATGGTGAATAAAATTCACCGAGTGATCTAAAAGATCATGTTAGTTACAAAAACAACCAAAATATTTCAATGAAAGATTTACTAAACAAATTGATTCTTTTCTTTCTCCTATAAATAGGAACCAAGAAGAGGAAGGGGGGAGAATTTTTGAGATCTTGAAATTTTCTGAAGACAAATAGCAGAGAGAAAAAAAGGAGAATTTAATTCTCAAGAAAAGAAACCCTAGGTGAGTAAGGGGAAAATGATCAAAGCTTCATAAATCAAAAAAGAGAATTTAATTCTCAATCTAAGAGTTTAGCTCTTCTGCAAAAGAACTTAGTTCTTCCTCTGGTTGAAGATCTGCAGAAGCACATCTCCCCACAGGTTGAGAATTTAATTCTCATCGGGGAGATTCTGCCATGCATCCAAAACTTAGAGGGAGAATTGAGTTTAGAGAATTTAGTTTTCCCAATTTCATAGGAATTTAATTCCTCCAAGATAAAACTAGGGTTTAACCATATATGAGAATTTAATTCTCCCAATTTCACAGCAATTTAATTCCTCCAAGATAAAATTAGGGTTCAACCCTGCTTGAGAATTCAATTCTCCCAATTCATAGGAATTTAATTCCTCCAAGACAGAATCAGGGTTTAACCCTACATAAGAATTTAATTCTTCCACATGCATAGGAATTTAATTCCTCTAAAAACATAATTAGGGTTTAACCCTACAGAGAATTTAATTCTTAAAATAAAAAGACTTGAAAGATCTCCATGCACGTAAAGAACATTAGTCACGTGATGACACATGACCCCAATCCGTAGTGATCAGAAAGAAAGAATAAAGCTAGGTCACGTGCCCCCACGTGACCCCTGAACAAATCCCCCAAAATGAGAAGAAAACAGCTTGGAGGCAATGCCTCACGTGCTCCCACGTAACTTCCAAAATAAAGAAAATAAAAGCAAAGACAATGCTGGCTTTGGGCGCTCTCACGTGTCTTCACGTGATCCCGAATAAACATTATAATAAATCAATGCAGTACCCATCACGTGCTCACACGTGATGGCTATGAAAAATAAAAGTGTTTAACACTTATTTGCAGTTCTGACAACAAAATAAAGGAGATCTGGCCCCACCTCTGGGTGCCCTCACATGCCCCCACGTGACCCCTTCCTTTCTAGTGTTTAACACTATTTTGAGTATTTCGTCTCCAGTGTTTTAACACTGTTGTGCTCTAGTGTTTAACACTATTTTAAAGCCAATCTTAGTCAAATTGGCCAAGTTTTCCAGAGGCAAAAACCTCCCCTTCAAATGAATCTCAAAGTTGACTAAAACTCAGAGCTACAATGTTTAATGCTCAGTCAAAAACAAAAATGTTATTAGAGCCCTCAAACTCTGGTTTAGCATTGCTAAATAATGTGGGCTTGAACCCAGACAAATGTTTAATGGTCCAATAAAGGGCCAACACTTCAAATCTAATTGGATTTAGCCCAAACTGGCCATAAGTCCTCAATTCAGATTTAACAGAGCCAATGTGCTCATAATCTAATTAATTGATCTTAGTTCCAAATTGGACTATAGATCACCCAATCCACTTTGGTTCGAGGGTATATCTCTTTACTCCTTTGATATTTGTCGTTGTAATCTTTCAACGTCTTCAGAGAGGTGATGGGTCCCGACAACCACACACTTCACAGACTATGACGTCTCTAAACTGGACTGTGCGGTCCTTAAACTCATGGACTATGATGTCCTTAACCTTGACTGTGAGGTCTTTAAACTCACGGACTATGATGTCCTTAACCTCTACCGCGATGTCTTTAAACTAACATCGGACCGAGATGTCCTTAAACTAACAATGGATCATAATGTCCTTAAACTAATCGACCGCAATGTCCCTAAACTAAACAATAGAGCCCAATTTCTCTCTTGCTGGATCTAAACGATCCCGTTAAGTCGATCTTAGTCTAAAATGAGACTAACGTATCCTTAACAAACGTTTAAGTTGATCTTAGTCTCAAATGAGACTAACGTATCCTTAAACCCAACCCCCAAACCCAAATCTAAGAAGATACGGATTTGGACTAATCCACGCCCTACGGGCGACGACGTAAATTAGTCTCCGTATACAATCCACGGGCAACCAAATACAAAACAAACACCCACGACACGAAGTGACAATCTGGAGAAGGAGAAAGTTGTTACCGCGATGCGGTAGCGTAATTAACTGCAGGGGCATGTGCCTGCAGGGAAGAGCGCCCCACAATAAAAAAACCCTCAAACAAGGGGGGATCTGACGATGTCTGCTACATCAGTCGCATCCGCTTAAACCTTCGATACATGGTGTCATAAATCAACTTGGCATCTTCGGAGAGGTGGACGGATAGCACCAATTAGCATCTACCCTGAAATTCAGGCAAGACGGACCCGCGCGGTCGCGTCTCCGTGTTTCGGAGGGGAACAGATTCTGGCACGCCCGGTGGGACCTTTTCCTTTTTCCACTCCACACTTCGTGTGTCGTGTTCGTGAACGAATCGCGGTTTGCTAATGGTTGCCCTTGGGTTCGAGGTACAAAGATTTGACGTCTTGCTTGGTGCAGAAAGCGAAGGTTCAATGGCGTCCACTTGCACGAAGTGTTCCAGCTGCAACTGCAACTCACGTTCCGCCTCATCTGGAGGTATAGCTTATGGGCCCCATGCGGCCTCCCTATTCACAATGCCGATAGAACAGGTGACGCAGGCTACCACCGGTTTGTTCTTCGGGACCATGCTCCCACCAGTGAACATGAATATCCCGCTGCCGCAAGAAGTGCAAAAGAAGTCGGTCTTTGAGCGGCTCACTAATACCACTGCCCTTCTCAACGGGTCGTCCGATGTCAAGCCAACAACGCCAGTCTTCGACAGGCTGAGCCTAAACTCCAATGGCCTGTCAAGAAACCCGCGATATCTGAAGCGGCCATCCCGAAACGGATATCCATTCCTGCTCTCAAGGAAAGATGGGGGCAGCTCCCCCTCTGGGCAAACTCCACCAGCCCTAATGGTGGGAGTCAATGCTGCTGTTCCAACCGGGAACAACTTTGAATTGCTGAACAAGATGCGCAGGAACTCTCCTACCGCCATACTGAAAAGATCTCCTCCATCCGTGGATAATGTTACAGAAATGAAGCCGGAACAGTCCCCTCAGCGGCTTTCTTCCAAAATTAACAAAGTCTGGCGACGGGTTCAGGACTCAGTGATTGATTAAGATTACTCTCGCCGGCAGAAAAAAGTGAAGGTTCAGCAGAAAGAGAATCGTCCTGTCAAGTCGCAAAAGACGACAACTACCTAGGTGCCCGCTGCAACGGCCCCCTCAACGTCAACTGCTCAAAAGAGAAGGAGGCCGGAGAAAGCCCCTATGACCGCGGCAAACCGCAAAGATGCTGAGCCCAAACGCCCCAAGTCTGGGGGCATAATGGTGCATACCGTTTATATGGCTTCTGGAAAAGCGGAAAGCCGTGCTTCTACGGGTCACCGACCGCTCACCCGATCCGTGACAAAAGCCCAGGAGCAGTAACAGAAACTTCAGGAAATACTAACGCAAATGGCCGCACTCACTGGGCCAAAAGAAAGCCCGGAGGCGTCATCAGAGCAGCGTCATGAACAAGAAACCGATGCCGACTTCCTCCGCAGAGTCCTCGAAAAGAAGGACAGAGAAGCAGCAGAACAAGCGGCTAATATAAAACGAATGGCGCTTCTCTTCAAAACATAGTCGGGATGATGTTACAGCAAGAATCTCCAGCTGAAGACCCTCCGATCATCATTGAAGATGACAGAGGGGAGACATCGAACCCTCCTTCGGCTCTTTCAGCAGCCAAAGAGGAAACCATTTCCAAGGCCGCTTTGGATGACTATATTGCTCAGCAAATACGAGCTCACCCGGCGAATGAAGCGGCTGGCCAAGTCGTTAAAACTGGGTGACCATATCCAGGCGAGTATGATCAAATAAAGTATCCGCCGGGATATACGATCCCCAAATTCCATGTATACAAGGGGACATGCAATCCCCATCAACATGTCGCTCAGTTCAGGGCTCTTTGCGGCAACACCGGAGGTGATGATGAACTGCTCCTTCGCCAGTTCGTCGGCAGCTTGTCAGAGACGGCATTCGAATGGTATTCTGAACTTCCAAACGACTCTGTCAAGACATTTGCGGAAATGGAACTGCTGTTTACGCAAAGATTCACGAGCGCAAGCAAGCGTACCCCGATTACCGCATTAATTAACGCCAGGGTAAAGCCAGGCGAAACGTGGGTTCAATATGCAATACGATGGCGGAATCTGTGGTCGAAATGCGAACAGCGCATCGAAGAAGCACCGGCGGTGGGCATGTTCGTGGGCACTCTGGACCCTCATGCAACCATTTCCCAATTCATGATGTTCTTTAAGCCGACCACGTTCCAATCCTTGATCGACAAGCTAGCCCAGATGGACCAGATGGGTCATAGACCGTCTCCTCCAAAGCCGGAGCCGCGGAGCGAAAAGGGTAAAGGGAAGGCGACATTCATCGCGAATACTCAACAGCAACCCAGTGCCCCAAAACTAAAGGATCAAATGGAAGAGAAACGGCGATACTATAATGAGAAAATGAAGCGTCCTTATTCGTTCTCCTGGGACAAAACGAAGAGACTGTTCGAACTGGCGGTGCGCAACAGGCTTATCAATCTGCCAAATCCTAAGCGACCACTGCAACCCGGCGAGACTAATGGCCCTAATTATTGCCCTTACCACCAAACGGTAAGCCATCCGATTGAAGATTGCTTCGTCTTTACAGGATGGATCGAGGACCAATACCAACAAGGCAAGTTTGTGTTGTCTGAGAAGTGGAAAGTAAGCCCATCACAACCGCACACTCCTAAGAAGACGGACACACCGGGGCATCGTGCTCTTTTGTTGAAGAAGCTCCATGGGAGGTCGCTCTTTCAGCCAAAACTAAAAGAATGCTGAATGATCTCCATACATGTCCGAAGATCAGGTGGAAGAATCCGCTGGAACCTGAGATTATCAAGGGAATGCTGAAACCGCGCCCAACTACAAAAATTGGTGGTGATATTCAAAATACTCACACCCAGCCGTCAAAGTCTTCGAAGAAGAAAAAGAAGACCAAAAAGCCCGTGAAGCTTGGTGACAAGCGCACGGACCTGCAAAAGCAGATTGACGCGTTGGAAGAGTGTAACCAGAAGGCGTGGACTCCAATCACACTCCAAGAATTTCTCAGTCACGTCCTTGAAGACGGATATGATGGAGAAGACTCGTCGGATGAATCTGAAGATTACATAGCAAGTTGCCATGTGATCTCTCACTCATCGATAAACGATGAAGAAGTTCCTTACACGGAGAAACTGGGGGTAGGTCCTGAGCCGGAACTTCTAGGGCCATCCGACGAAATGATTGATGCGTCCTTGAATGAAGCGCTTCTTATAAGCAAAGCTGCTCAAGAGCGTGAGAAGGCCATATTTGAGAAAGCCAAGCGCCGGCGACTCGACGGAATGGTTGAAATGCTCTCGCCAGATCAAAGTACATCCATCGCGAATAAAAGCAGGTTCAAGACGAGGAAGAGGTTCGCCAAAGCCATATCAATGAGAATGAAGCTACCACCCTCCGAAGGAAACATTCTTGGTGAAGCAGAAATTCATCCTAGCTACTGCTTATATCATCGAAAGATTGCGCACCCCACCGAAGAGTGCAACACCTTTAAAAGATGGTAGCAGGGATATGTTGCTCACCGGCAACATTTTAAACGGATGAAACGCAAAACTCGTCGGGAGCGAAGAAGTACGACCGAGGGGCTTAGAAGAACTACCGGCAACTGTCGCATGGTTAACGCCGGAGGATCGCAAGTTCTCACCTTCGGGAACGACTCTGACAAAGAAATGACTCTTGGCCCTCTCTTCAAAGAATCCACCTCGGGAAAAGAGGAAGAACCGAAGACTTGTGAAAATATTCAGCTGCGCAATCATACACTGCCCGAAAATAATCTCGGACCCATGAATAGAAAAGATAAGGGAAAAGAAAAGGTCCCTAAGAATATCGCCTTAGATGACCAAGCCGATGAAGAGCTGACAGCCAAGGACCCGCCGAAGAAGAGCAAGGTGGACTACAACATTCTGGCACACTTGAGAAAGCTACCCTCGCAGCTCAGCATTCTCGACGCCCTTATGCTATCCAAAGAGGCGAGAGATTCATTGATCAAGGCGCTACAACAGCTAGGGCAATTCCAAGCTTTCCTCGCCGAAGAAAGGATGAAAGACGAGCTGGAAGAAATACACACAGCCGATATCACCTTCGGCGATGAAGATCTCCTCCTTGGGACGTGCGAACACAACCGTCCCCTTTATGTCTCCGGATACTGTCACGATATCAAGATAGGCAAAATCCTGATTGACAATGGGTCTTCCGTCAATCTCCTCAACGTGCGAGTGTTGAAGGAAATCTGCTTGAGCGTTCAGCACCTCGCTCGTGATAAAATCACCATCTCCGATTTCGACTCCCAGTCATCACGGACTCTCGGGTCTGTGATACTGACGCTGCGCTTCGGGCTACTTGTCACGGATATTAAGTTTCACGTCATTGACGCCAAGACATGCTACAATGCTTTGCTCGGCAGGCCCTGGTTACACGAGTACAACATTATCCCTTCTACACAACATCAGTGCATGAAGTATTTCAAGGACGGTCTCGAGTATACCGTAACAGGAGAGCTGAATCCATTCTCCGTGAACGAAGTCCGAAAGTATGAAGATGCAAAATACTTCTTACCAGATTTTGAGGATACGGAAAGATGTTACAAAACGAAGAACAAAGCTATCACCACTATTCCGGTTTTCAGGAGTGATACCGAGGAGGAAGAAGAGATAGTTTATTCAGGGCCGCTCCAATATAACAAGCCGGGACCGTCCATCCCTATGTTGATCTTCGGCAGCGACTCGGAAGATGAGGTCAATGCTGTATTCTCTGCTCGGCAGTCGATACAAATCTCCCCCGATAAAGATCAGAGTTTGCAAATTACCATGGTTCCACAAGAACATTACAAAGATCTTGATGCACTTGAAGCTTATAGTATGCAAGAACTGCAGACATTTAACGTCCCTCCCAGACGAAAAGGTGAAGAGGCGATCCTATTCTACCGATCTGGGGAAACCAAAGTGGAGAAGGAAAGCTGGCATGTCGCCGATTCTACGCTCGACAGGCTCCAGCCCATCCGTCTGCCTAGATACTACACGGAAGGCTTGAAAAGGCTATTGAAGCGCCAAGGGGTACCCCTCAGACAGACAACTCGACAAGCTCGATTCTACAATAGGATTTGGGACGTCCTCGGAACTCAGCGAATGTTGCCAAACGGGAGAATGGAAACGGTCGGGCTTGGATATGTTCAATCCAAAAAACGAGAACGAGTCCATGGCAGCTACGTCATGCATGACTTCGATAAAGAAGGAGACATTTTGTTAGAAAACGCTGACCCTGAACCAAAACGAGATCCTACCATCAATATGCCGAGTTCGTCGTTTGAAGAACGAATGGACAAACTCATAAGGGAAGTGGGTCGAAAGGTCCGGGATGACCATAACCGTGAGATGGCCATTTACGAAAAAGCCAGGACGCAGCGCCTCCTTCAACAGGCCGCAGAGAATGACAATGCTCTTCCTTATCAACCCGTCATACAAAAGGCCCGACCCAGGTGCAAAAATAAATCAAAGAGAGGGAAAGGCGTTCGACAGCGACAAAGCGGGACCAAGAAGCTACGCGATCGGGAATCGAGCAATCCGGATTCGTCTCTTATAAAGAAGGTGGGTCGAGTATACTCTTTTCCCCAGGACAAAACATGGAAGATACTTGATCTTGCCATAAAACATCAAATGATTACACTTCCGGAGTCTAAACACCCCGAGCAAGCCAACGAGGTCTCTCACCCAGACTATTGCTCTTATCACCGAGCAATAGGACATCCTCTCGAAAACTGCTTCACCTTCAAGAACTGGGTCGAAGACCAATATCAACAGGGCAGGTTCGCTCTATCCAGCAGTTGGAAAATAACCCCGCCGCAGAAGCATGAACCGAAGACCACGAGAGCAGAACCATATCAACATCGGTTTTGGAAGCGATCTCGTACTTGTCATATGATAACGCTGTCAGAAGAAGAGCCCGAGAATATGGATGACCTCCCCTGGTGCTTCGAAAACAATGATGACGAGGTGATCTCGGAGTTTGATCCACCGGCGCTGAAAGAGCTGGAATATGGAATACATACTACTGCAGATAACCTCAAGAAAATTGATTTGGGGACGGCAAGTGACCCGCAACCGACATTCGTCAGTGAGCTGCTGTCTGAAGAAAAGGTGGCTACACTAAAGGACGTGCTTATGTAGCATAAAGATTTCTTTGCATGGAACTATTCCGAGATGCCAGGACTATATCCAGAGATTGCTGTCCACGAATTGGCAATATCCCCGGACGCAAAGCCAATCAAACAAGCACAAAGGAGAATGCGACTTGAGCTTGAGATGAGCATCAATGCCGAGGTCAAGAAACTAATCGACTCCGGTTTTATCCAAGAGATTCAATATCCTGATTGTATCGCCAACATCGTTCCAGTGATGAAGAAAAATAGGACGGTGCACATATGTGTGGACTTTCGGGATCTCAATAAAGCCTGCCCAAAGGACGACTTTCCAGTACCGGTCACCGAGATGATGATTGATAACACGTCCACTCACGAAGTCTTCTCCTTCATGGACGAATCGTCAGGATACAATCAGATAAAGATGCATCCTGAAGACCAGAAGCACGCCGCTTTCCGGACCTCTTTAGACATATTCTGCTACAAGGTGATGCCTTTCGGTCTATAGAACGCCGGTGCCACCTATCAGAGGGCCATGACGAAGATCTTCGATGACCTCATACATGAAATCGTCGAATGCTATATCGACGATCTCGTGGTGAAAAGCAAATCATACGAGGAACATTTAGAGCATCTGAGAATCGTGTTTCAATGCCTTCGGCAATACAACTTGAAGATGAACCCTCTCAAATGGGCGTTCAGAGTTTCCTCGGGCAAGTTCCTAGGATTCATCGTCCGACACCGAGACATCGAGATAGATCTATCAAAAATCAAGGCGGTTATGGAGATGCCCCTGCCGAGGACTCTCTAGCAATTGCAGTCTCTCCAAGGGAAGTTCGCGTATATCCGGCGATTTATAGCCAATCTCCCAGGCAAGTGCCGTCCTTACAGTCACCTGATGAAGAAGGGAACCCCTTTCGTCTGGGATCGCAAATGCCAAAACGCACTGGACGAAATCAAGCAATACCTGCAGAATCCACCAGTACTGGCCGCTCCCGTTAAAGGAAAACCTCTCATTCTGTATACAACCGCCCTTGAAGGATCCTTAGGCGCATTATGGGCATAAGAGAACGACCAAGGGAAGGAGAGAGCCCTCTACTATTTGAGTCGAGTTCTACTGGGGGCAGAAAGCAATTATTCTCCCATCGAAAAACACTGCCTGGTATTGATCTTCGCGATAACGAAGCTCAGGCACTATGCGTTGGCGCATGAAGTCCGTCTCATATCGAAGGTGGATCCTTTCAAGTATTTGATGTCAAAGACCATATTGACAGGGCGGCTTGCTAAATGGGCCTTGCTCTTGATGGAGTTCTCGATAACTTATCGACCTCTTAGGGTAGTGAAAGGCCAGGCCATCGCAGACTTCCTCGCTGAGCATCCGATACCTGCCGATTCTCCTTTGAACTGCGAATTGCCAGACAAACATGCGTTGGACACGATCGACGAGGGTGATTCCCGGTGGGAACTTTACTTCGATGGAGCATCTTCCATGAAGAAGCGCAAACAAAGCACGCCCATAATTAAATCAGGGGTAGGCCTCATCTTCGTAACTCCACAAGGAGGGACAATGTGCTTTGCCTTCTCCTTAACAGAGCCAAGGACAAACAATGAAGCCGAATACGAAGCTTTGATAGCAGGTCTCGAGATCGCCATCGATATGGGAATTGAAAACCTGCTCATATACGGAGACTCCCAGCTTGTCGTTAGTCAAATAAACGGCGACTACCAAATGTGCAAGCCAGAGTTGGTGAAGTACGGTAAGAGAGTACAGCAACTGCTAAATCAAATTCCTTCCTACACCCTAGAAAGCATACCACGCGCGAAAAATAGCAAAGCGGATGCATTAGCCAAGCTCGCTAAAGAACTGTCCGATGAGAACTTCGATGACGTAAGGATCGTTGTGCAAAGCCGTTGAGCTTTTGCACCAGCAGGAATATCTCCGGAGTCGTCCGAAGAAAAGGGAACGACCAGGCAAACGGCCCTGCAAATAAAAGACCAGGAAAAGGTTATGGATTAGAGGGAAGTCTTTATAGATTACTTCAAATCCCATGAAACACCTGAAGATGCGTCCTCAAAATATCAGCTCATGAAGCGAGCCCTATCTTTCGCCTTCGTCAATGATACTCTTTACAAGAGGTCATTTGATTCTCTGTGGTTAAGATGCCTGGGACCTGAAGAAGCAAAAAGAGTCGTCCAAGAAACTCATGACAGACTCTGCGGTTCTCACCAAGCCGGCCCGAAGATGACGTTGAAAATCAAAAGGATGGGCTACTATTGGCCCACGATGATCCAGGACTGCCTCGATTACGCGAAGCAATGCCACCGTGCCAGATTCACAGGGACTTTATCCATCAGCATCCAAATCTACTACATCCAACGGTGGCTAGCTGGCCGTTCGAAATGTGGAGGACTGACATAATCGGCCCCATCGAGCCAGCATCGTCCAGAGGACATCGGTTCATTTTGGCGACAATTGATTACTTCTCCAAATCGGCAGAAGCAGTACCGCTGAGGGAAGTGAAGACGGAGAATATCCTCCATTTCTTCAAGGCACACGTCATTTATCGGTTTGGAACTCCGAGACGGATCATCTTCGATAACGGGCCAGCCTACAGAAGCCACAAGATCAGCCGCTTCACACAGCAGCACAACATAGACTGGAGATACTCCTCAGTCTACAATCCCCGAGTTAACGGTCTAGCTGAGGCTTTCAATAAGACCTTGATGAAGATCGTGAAAAAGACGGTGTCTCGAAATAAGAAGGACTGGCATGAGAGACTGCATGAAGCTCTCTGGGCGTATCGAACTACGTTCAAAACGGCCACGAACACAACGCCGTACGCATTGGTATTCGCTACAGAAGCGGTACTCCCCTTTGAGATAGAGTTACCCTCTCTACGAGTGGCAGTTCACTACGAGCTAACAGACGAAGAAAATGCTCATCTTCGAGTTGAGGAGCTCAATGCCCTTGATGAAACTCGGCTTATAGCGCAACAAAATCTGGAGGCTTATAAAGCAAAGATGATGCGTGCATATGAGAGATTGACTAGGCCGAGAACATTCCGCCAAGGCGAACTCATTCTAGTGGTCAAAAGACCTATGATCCCCAATCGTGCCAAGCGGGGAAAATTCGAGCTGAATTACGAAGGCCCGTATCTCATAGATAAAGTCTACCAGGGTGGAGCCTACCTACTCATGGACATGCATGGTGAAAGACCTTTCAGGCCAATAAATGGTCGCTTCCTAAAGAAATACTACGCCTGACGAGTCACGGCCTAGGTCAACGATAGATGATGATGCCTATGTCGCTCGCTATCTTCCTAAGCCTAAACTCTATAAGTAATAGTCGGTTTTTGGACCGTAATGTCCTTAAACTAATGTTGGACCGAAACGTCCTTAAACTAACCACAGACCGAAATGTCCTTAAACTAACAACAGACCGAAACGTCCTTAAACTAACAATGGACCACTATGTCCTAAAACTAGCTGTTGACCGAGACGTCAATAAACTACTATAGACTGCAGCATCCCGAGGCTGACACAAAAAAGGGGATAAAAGAATAAAAAAAAAGAAGAAAGAAAAAGAAAACGGTATGTCCATAAGTGAAATGGGCACGGATGAAAACCCGAAAGGGCTCCGTGAGTAAAAGCAGCAGGGCTACCGGCGAGTTTTGTGAAAAGCCGAAAGGGCGCAATCTCGTTAAAAGACACCTGTAAGGTCCTCTTGACCTTGTGAGAGGAAACCACCCGCGTGAGATCCTTACGACTCACAAGGGAGCAACACACTTAGGAATCCTCATGATTCCTAAGGAGAAATTACACTTGCGAGATCCTCACGACTCGTAAGGAGAACCATCTTATGGGACTCTCACGGCTCATAAGATTCAAAAGTCTTAAGCTACAGGGATCTGAACCTATTCTTAAGCGGCCATCACAACCTCCAGTTTTTCCCTACAAGCAGCTCAATGCTAACCTTTGTATACAATCAACGGGCGCGAATAAATATTTCCCTAATAAAATCCCATCCGTGACTAGGGATATGTCTACATGGTGAACAACCCTTATAAGTCCTCTCGACTTATAAGGAGAAAAACACTCTTGTAAGATCCTTACGACTTATAGGAGATCATGCACTTAGGAATCCTCATGATTCCTAGGGAGAAAATGCACCTACGAAACAGCTTTATGGGACCCTTACGGCTCATGAAGTCAAAAGCCTTAGTCGACAGGATCTTAACCCTGTTTACTAAGCTACCTTTATTTGTCATCGATAGAGGCAAATGATGATTCGCTCCTGGCAATATCCCAGTTGTAGCGATGCTGATGCCGAAATCAGTGTCTAATTCCAAGCTTTCAGCAAAAAAGCTAGCAAGCCACACATGCATACGAAACAGCCGAAATGATGGGGCAACTTGCAAATAAAAAGCAACAAGTAAAAATATATGCATGCAAAATAGCCGAAATGATTGGGAAACTTGCAATAAAAAGCAGCGAGTAGAAAAAATAAAAAAATAGCCGAAATGATTGGGCACCGCGAAAAATAGCCGAAATGATTGGGCAATCACGACCTTCGCGATATAAAAGCTGAAATGATAGAGCATCGCGGAAAGAAATAAAGAAAAATAAAATTTATGCCCTACAGGTGATATTATATCAATCCCTGTATACAATTCAGGGGCGCAAACAAAGAGAGAACCACACCTTTCCTCCCCAGGCTTCATCAGAAGAAGAAGCCGAATCTCAACGGTTCACAGATAGCCTGGAGATCATCTCAACATTCGTCTCATTACAACAGACACAACATCAAGCATAGTGGAACAGCGGCAACTCCCAGTTCCATGACTCGGCGGTGCACAGATGACCGAGAGTCAAACCCCGACTCTGTGAAATGCGGATAAAGTCAACCCTTCCTGGTTATGTGGAACACGGCTTATGTCAATCCTGACCCCATGGAAAACGTCCAGAGCGGATCCTGGTCCTCGCAGAGCACGGCAGTGACCCCGTGTGAAGCAGCCATAGTGGAGCCTGGTCCTCGCAGAACATGGCAATGACCCCGTGGGAAGCATCCAGAGAAAAATTCCTGGTCAAGTGGAACGCGTCTTATGTCAATCCTGACCCCGTGGGAAACGTCCAGAGCGGAACCTAGTCCTCGCAGAGCACGAAAATGACCCCGTGTGAAGCATCCAGAGCGGAGCCTGATCCTCGCAGAACACGGTAATGACCCCATGGGAATCATCTAGAGCAAAATTCCTGGTCATGTGGAACGCGGCTTATGTCAATCCTGACCCCATGGGAAACGTCCAGAGTGGATCCTGGTCCTCGCAGAGCACGGTAATGACCCCGTGTGAAGAATCCAGAGCAGAGCCTGGTCCTCGCAGAATACGGCAATGACCCCGTGGGAAGAATCCAGAGCAAATTCCTGGTCACATGGAACGCGGCTTATGTCAAATCTAACCCCGTTGGAAACATCCAGAGCGGATCCTGGTCCTCGCAGAGCACGACAATGACCCGGTGTGAAGTATCCAGAGCGGAGCCTGGTCGTCACAGAACACGGCAATGACCCCGTGGGAAGCATCCAGAGCAAATTCCTGGTTATGTGGAACGCGGCTTATGTCAATCCTGACCCCGTGGGAAACGTCCAGAGTGGATCCTGGTCCTCGCAGAGCACGGCAATGACCCTGTGTGAAGCATCCAGAGCGGAGCCTGGTCCTCGCAGAACACGGCAATGACCTCGTGGGAAGCATCCAGAGCAAATTCCTGGTTATGTGGAACGCGACTTATGTCAATCCTGACTCCGTGGGAAACATCCAGAGCGGAGCCTGGTCCTTGCAGAACATGGCTATGACCCCATAGGAAGCATCCAGAGCAACTCCTGATTCCGTGAAATGCGGATAAGGGTAACCTCACCCATCACTTGCGGGTCCTCACGACTCGTTAGGGAGAAAATTCTCTTGTGAGATCCTTACGAACTGCAAGAGAAAACACACTTAGGAATCCTCACGATTCTTAAGGAGAAATTACACCTACGGGATCCTCTCGACCGGTAGGGAGAAAATTCTTTATGAGACCCTCACGGCTCATAAAGTTGAAAAGTCTTAGGAGGCAGATTGTAACCCTGAATCCTAAGCCATCGTTGTCCTGCAAAGAAATCGAGATAGACTATCCACAGAATACATTTAATAAAAGGGACACGCCATCGTAAAGAAAAATATATCTTTTATTCATGAATCAAAATGAATACAAAGTACAATTCATGAAAGAAAAAAATATACTCTCATTCAGGAGTATGTACAAAAGATGAATAAAAAAATGTGTATATGCAATTCTTCAAGTCGGCGGGCGATTTAGTAGATTTTCCAGTTCATCCCTTTTTCACTGGGCCTCGCCTTCATGATTCAGTATCGTCAAAAGACGGGCCTCCCCTTGAGCCTGTTGGGCCTGGTATAAGGCAAGCCGGCCTTCAAGCTCTTTTTCAGTGACCTTATGGGCTTCGACCATTTCACGAGTGAACACGGCGGCCTTATCAATGGCTACCACCTCCTTGATGGCCTCTTGAAGCACTCGCCAAAGTTCATATACTTTAGTGGCCTTGGCCGTAAGGTTGGCTTGAAGCTCCCTCAGCGTTTTGGAAGCCAGCTCCCTCTCCGAAAACTTGTGTCCGAGCCTTTTCTCACATGATATCATGTTCGCAGCACACCGCTTAATCAGCCCCTGTAAACTCGCTTTCGCGGCCACAACCTCCGAAGGAAGGCGTGTACATTCAAGGACATGCAATCAAGCCTTCACCTGCTGACAAAATTCAACCTAGACTTGCACCAATGTTTCACTATGATAGGTGGCAAGAAAGGGAAGAGAGCCGTTAGCTTTGGTGGCAAACGCTTCGGCTATGATCAGACTGCCAGCGCGAAGGTCTTCAATCAGTGCAGATAAGGAGTGAAGGCTTAGCTTTGCCATCTGTTCCGAGACACGCAGAGCATAGGGGATGGGTGGCATGGCGATGCGAGACTCCAGCGTAGTGAGAACCGGCATAGCTGTTCAGATTTATAAACAGTCAGCGAGACTTGTAAGAAAAGAACAAATGGAACGACGTTGAGACTTTACTTACCCACAGTCATGCAAGAGGGATCTGAAGGCTCCCCAGGTCCGTCAAGAATCTCAACCTCGTCGTCAGCCTCTAGAACTGTAAAAGACATCAATGTCATTTTATGAAATAGTGATAATGCTGTGAAAAGAGGGTAAACAACACTAACCTTGCCCGGAAGAGAGGACGATGCGTTGAGGAGATATTGCCTGCGGAGCAGCCATCTCCAATAGGCGCTGAAAGGACTGCCTGGGAGACAGATCAACAATAGATGCCGCCAATCCGCGCAATTCTGAAAAGACAGAAGGGTTCAGATAATGGAGAGATTATTAATGTAAAATATAGAAGGCTACCTTCGATGCTCCTCCCATTTTGAACTGGAGGGATAGCAGCTTCAGCGGCCTCCTCCGTGACCTCAGGCACATCATCGGGGACGTGGACCAATCTAGCGACTTCCGAGCGAGGAGCAGCGGTTGCCACTGCAGGCTCTAGCGGAAGGACAGTAGCCTCGACTACCTGTGCCCTAGTCTCCGGGTCGCCCTTAGGAAGATCCATTGGAGCGGCGACCGACAAAGATGCCTCCCCCGATCGAGCAAGCACTTCGGAAGCGGGAACCACCGAGGGAGACTCTATCGCAAGAGCAACAGTTGCATCAACCCCCTCCATACTGATTGGTGTTTCACTGGGGATATCAACAGAATCTATGGTCAAAGCGCGACTCAGAGCCTCCGTCGCCGCCGAAGTCCCTACAAAGTTTGTACGAGGATAAGGATACATATATATGTATGCAAGCAATACAAAATATTACAAAGAGATACATGAACATACCGATGCGCAAGGGAGATTCTAGTATGGCTTGTTCAAGCCGACGCTCCTTCTTGAGGAGATGTGCTCGCCGAGGTCTGAGGGTAGACTCGTGGCCACAGGTCCACAATGAAAGTGCGTCATCGGCGTTGGCCGAAACAGCCTGTTTAAAGGCCCTTTCGCCCCATTCTTCCAAAGGGCCTATGAATCGCCGCCGTATCCACGGAGGGTCTTCGTAAAAGATGACGGCAGGGTAAGGCTTTTTCGGGATCTTTACATTCTCGGATTCGTCTTGTGAGCGTCTTATTGCCTCAGCTAATTGTGCGGCTTCCTCGGCAGACGAACCCGGGAAAAGTAAGCCACCATCCGATTCCTGCATAGCTAGTGGTTCATCCTGAAGAATAGGCTCGGACTCTATTAAAGAGTCGAGCAGATTGGTGACCGTTGTTTCCTGATTTAAAATCAGGAAAGTTTACGGAGGAGGCATCACGTGCTACCACGTGACCAGCGGTCACGTGTTAGCACGTGACAATTAAAAGCAGCGGCAAAGGGAAATTCGGTTAAATCAAAGAAAAGGCTTCAGAAAGGGTCACGTGCTCACACGTGACCAGAGGTCACGTGTTGACACGTGACGGTCGAACAGCGGCTAGAAGATAGAGTGCAGAAGGGAGAAGAAAGTTCGCTCCGGGGGGGTCACGTGCCCACACGTGACCAGGGGTCACGGGCCTACACGTGACCAAGGGTCACGTGGCCACACGTGACCGGCTTTCAAAGCCTATCTATTTAACAGAATTAAATTCTGAACAGCATTCAAATCTTTCCAATGGGGAATGATTATTTGAAACCGATTGGATTAAAGATTTAAAGGTGATTAAATATCACCTATCTATGGAAAAATCTTGAACTTGGAAAGATTTCCCCTTAAAATCTAACCGAAATAACAAAGGAATATCTTTGGATTTAAAATCCAATGGTGAATAAAATTCACCTAATAATCCAAAGGTCCAAATGAATGATGAATGCAAATCAAATCTCTAATGAATACAAATCAGATCCCTCAATGAATGATTCATCGAAACTAATTGATTCTTCTCATTCTCCTATAAATAGGAGCCAAGGGAAACAGAGAGAGATGGATAGAGAGACATAGAGAGAGAGAGAGAGAAAAATAGAGCCTTGAGACTTTGGAGGAATTTGGATCTTCTGCAAAAGAAAACCTTAGGTAAGAAAGGGGAGGCTTTCAAAAAAAAAGAGAATTTAATTCTTAAAAGAGTTTAACTCTGATATTAAAAAGAAGAACTTAGTTCTCTCTTTAGCAGAGGATCTGCAAAGTGCACATCTCCCCATGAATTGAGAATTTAATTCTCATTGGGTTGAGATCCTGCCATGCAGATCCAAAGCATAGAGAGGGAATGGAAGTTTGAGAATTTAATTCTCATAGAATTATAGGAATTTAATTCCTTCGAATTAAAATTAGGGTTTAACCCTATGTTGAAGGAATTTAATTCCTTCAAAATGAACAGAACCAGGGTTTAACCCTAGTTAAGAACTTAATTCTGTCAAAATAACAGGAATTTAATTCACTAAAGAAAGAAGAAATTAGGGTTTAACCCTATGATAGAATTCAGTTCTTCACATACATCAGGAATTTATTCTTACAGAAGAAAAGCCGGGGTTTAACTCCATCTAAGAATATAATCCTTCAAAAAGAAAAGTGGGGATTTAATTCCTCTAAAGTTATAGCTAGGGTTTAACCCTATGAAGAATTTAATTCTTAAAAAGATAACCACATCTTCAAACAGGCAAAGAAGCAGGGTCACGTGTTACCACGTGACCCCTGAAAAGTTCCACAGAGAAGGGCTTTGAGGCAATGCCTCACGTGCCCCACGTGACCCCTTGGCAGAAGCTCTAACAGATAAACATTTAAATGCCCATCACGTGACAGCACGTGATGCTCCAAAGTATTCAATACTTTTGGCAGAATAAAATAAATTGAGGGCGCTCTCACGTGCTACCACGTGACCCCTCTTACCTTAGTGTTTAACACTAAAGTTGAAACCTCTATATCCAGTGTTCAACACTGATTTTCTTAGTGTTTAAACACTAATTTGGAAAAATCTATTTACAGTGTTTAACACTGACTTTCTTAGTGTTGAACACCAACCTAGAAAACCCTGTTTTCAGTATTTAACCTTGATCTGCCTTAGTGTTAAACACTAATTTGAAATCTCCACTGCCAGTGTTTAACACTGATTTGTTTTAGTGTATAAACACTAATTTGAAAGTCCTGTTGCTGGTGTTTAACACTAACTATCTTTTAGTGTTGAACGCTAACTTGTCAATCTCATTCTCAGTGTTCAACACCGATTGATCTTTAGTGTTTAACACTAACTTTAGCCCCATTGGCTAAGTGTCTAGAGGCAAAGCCTCTCCTCTAATGAACCAACAGAGGGCCAATATCCTAAACATAATTGGACTTAGCCCAACCTGGCCATAAGTCCTCAATTCAAATTCAACTGAGCCAATGGGCTCATAATATAATTAATTGGTCTTGGTTCCAAATTGGGCCAAAGATTATTTAATCTACCTCGGTTTAAGGGTACATCTCTTCACTCCTTTGATACTTGGCGTTGTAATTCCTCAATGTCTTCAAAGAGGTGACGGGTCCCGATGACCACATATTGAGACGGATTGTGGGGTCTTTAAACCCATGGACTATAAGGTCCTTAACCTTGACCGGGATGTCTTAAAACTAACGCCGGACTGTGGAGTCCTTAAATCCATGGACTATGACGTCCTTAACCTTGACCGTGATGTCTTCAAACTAACATTGGACTATGGAGTCCTTAAACCCACGGACTATGAGGTCCTTAACCTTGACCGCAATGTCTTAAAACTAACATTGGATCGCAATGACCTTAAACTACCTATTGACCGCAATGTCGCTAAACTAAACAACAGGGCTCCCTTAATTGCTCTATTGTTGGATCTAAACGATCCCGTTAAGTCGATCTTAGTCTAAAAAAAACTAGGCAAACGTATCCTTGACAAACGTTTATGTTGATCTTAGTCCTCAATGAGGCTAACGTATCCTTAAACCCAAACCCCCAAACCTAAATCTAAGATAATACGGATTTGGACTAGTCCACGCCCTACGGGCGACGACATAACTCAGTCTCCGTATACAATCCACGGGCAACTAAACACAAAATAAACACACAAGACACGAAGTGACCATCTGGAGAAGGAGAAAGTGGTTACCGCAGTGCGGTAGCGTAATTAACTGCAGGGGCTTGCGCCTGCAGGGAAGAGCGTCCCCACAATCAAAAACCCCTCAAGCGAGGGGGAATTTGACGAAGTCTGCTACATCGGACGCATCCGTTTAAACCTTCGATGTACGGTGCCATAAACCAACTTGGCATCTTCGGAGAGGTAGACGGATAGCACCAATTAGCATCTGCCCTGAATCTCAGGCAGGACGTCCATGTCCTGGCCACCGTTCGGAGGAGAACAGATTCTAGCACGCTCGGTGGGACCTTTTCCTCTTTCCACTCCACACTTCGTGTGTCGCGTTCGCGAACGAAACACAGCTCGCTAATGGTTCCCCTTGGGTTTCAAGGTACTAAGATTTTGCGTTTTGCTTATTGCAGAAAGCAAAGAATCAATGGCTTCCACTTGTGCGAAAGGCTCCAACTGCAACTGCGACCGGCGCTCCGCCTCGCCAGGAGGTATAGCCTATGGGCTCTAAGCTGCTTCGCTGTTCACAATGCCCGTAGAACAGGTCACTCAAGCCACCACAGGGTTGTTTTTCGGAACCATGCTCCCGCCAACGACCTTCACCGCTCCTGTGCTGACACCGGAAGCTCCCAACAAGTCGGTCTTTGATCGGCTTACACCTACCGCGGCCCCCCTCAACGGGTCGCCCAACACCAACGCCTCGGTCTTCTCCAGACTGGGCCAGAACTCCTGTGGACCCGCAATGGGGCCTACAATCCCGGAGAAGGCTGCTCCGAAGAGGATAACCATCCCTGCTCCTGAAGTCGTTAAGGCGGCTTCTCCCGCCAAAAAGTCGGTCTTTACAAGATTGACTATTCCAGCTCCCGCTTCTGCTACCCAAAGGACATCGGTCTTTAACAGGCTGACACCAGCAGCGGCCCCCCGCCTACACAGGGGGCAAGACGAAGCTATCGCCCTCACCGAACCGATTCCATCAGCACGATACGCTCAACGTCGCTACTGGCGCCGAGTAAGGAAGGCAGGAGGCAACTCCTCTTCTGGGCTAACTTCTCCAGCCCCGACGACAGAAGTTAATGCTGCTGTTCCAACTAAGAACAGCTTTGAGATACTGAATAAGGTGCGTAGGAATTCTCCTATCGCGGCGCTAAAGAGGTCTCCCCCTCCGCTGAAAAAGGCCGCGGAAATAAAGCCAGAACAACCCCAATCTCCTCAACGGCTGTCTTCCAAAATCTATAAAGTCTGGCGGCAGACCCAAGACTCGGTAATCGATCCAAATTTCTCCCGCCAGCACAAGAAGCTAAAAATTCAACAGGAAGTCAGTCATCACGTTAAGCCACGAAAAGCTGTCTGGGTTCCTACCTCAACGGTCCCCTCAACTTCCACTGCTCATAAAAAGAGGAGGCCGGAGAAGATCCCCGGGCCGGCGACTAGAGCTAAAGGAAATGAGCCCAGACACCCTAAGTCTGGGGGCATGATGGTCCATACTGTATACATGGCGTCGGGGAAGGAAGATAGCCGTGCATCTATAAGGCATAGACCGCTCACACGGTCAGTGACCAAAGCTCAGGGGCAACAGCAGAAGCTCCAAGAAATGATGACCGCGATGGCCGCACTTACTGGGCCGAAAGAAAGCCCCGAAGCGTCATCCGATCAACGACAGGAGGAAGAAACTGACGCTGAGTTCCTTCGTAGGATATTGGAGAAGAAGGATAAAGAGGCTGCCAAACAAGCAACCAATATACAATGAATGGCCCTCCTGTTCCAGGACATGGTGGGAATGATGATCCAACAAGATTCTCCTGCTGAAGATCCTCCAATCATTCTTGAGGACGACAGGGGAGAAGCGTCAAATCCCCCACCCGCTCTGTCAACGGCTAAGGAGGAGACAATCTCTAAGGCTGACCTAGACGAATACATAGCCCAACAGATACGCGTTCACCAGGCGGCTGAGACAGCTGGTCAAGTTGTCAGGACAGGAAGACCATATCCGAGCTGGTATGACCATATCAAATACCCGCTGGGCTACACAATACCAAAATTCCATGTCTATAAGGGGACAGGCAATCCCCATCAGCATGTGGCCCAGTTCAGGGCTCTTTGTCGTAACACTGGTGGCGACGATAAACTGTTGCTTCGCCAATTCGTGGGCAGCTTATCAGAAACGGCGTTCGAATGGTATTCGGAACTCCCGAACGATTCTATCAAGACGTTTGCTGAAATGGAGTTGCTATTCACTCAGCAATTCGCAAGCGCCAGCGAACGCACTCCAATAACGGCATTGATTAATGCCAGGGTGAAACCAGGCGAAACGTGGGTCCAGTATGCTATACGCTGGCGAAATTTGTGGTCGAAATGCGAGCAACGCATTGAGGAAGCACCCGCGGTGGGCATGTTCGTGGGAACCCTAGACCCTCATGCAAGTATCTCCCAGTTTATGATGTTCTTTAAGCCAACCACATTCCAGGCTCTAATCGAAAAGTTGGCCCAGATGGACCAGATGGGTCACAGACCGTCTCCCACGAAGCCCGAGCCTCGAAGTGACAAGGGTAAAGGGAAGGCAACCATCGTCGCGAATGCTCAGCAGCAACCTAGTGCCCAAAAGCTGGCGGATCAACTGGAAGAAAGACGCCGGTATTATAATGAGAAGATGAAGCGCCCCTACTCGTTCCCGCGGGATAAGACAAAACGGTTATTCGAGCTGGTAGTACGCAACAGACTTATAAACCTGCCAAATCCAAGGCGACCGCCACAACCCACTGAGGTGAATAACCCCAACTATTGCCCTTACCATCAAACGGTAAGCCATCCGATTGAGGATTGCTTCGTTTTCAAAGGATGGATTGAAGATCAATACCTCCAGGGGAAGTTCGCACTATCCGAAAAATAGAAGGTGAACCCACCGCAGCCGCATACTCCTAAGAAAGCAGATACACCGGGGGCAACCTGTTCCTTTATTGAAGAAGCTCCATGGGAGGTCGTGCTGTCAACTAAAACCAAAAGAATGCTGAGGGACCTTCATGCGTGCCCGGCGGTCGAATGGAAGGACCCGCTGGAACCCCAAATCATTGAAGGAATGCTGAAGCCGTGCCCAACTACAAAGAGCAGTGGTGATGGCCCAAGTACTCACGCCCAACCGTCAAAATCTTCGAAGAAAAAGAAGAAGAAATCTAAGAAGCCCGTGAAGCCTGGAGACAAGAGCACGGACTTGCAGAAGCAAATCGACGCGCTGGAAGAGTACAATCAAAAGGCGCGGACTCCCGTCACGCTGCAAGAGTTCCTCAACCACGTCTTTCAGGAGGAATATGATGGAGAGAGCTCATCGGATGAATCCGAGGGATATGTGGCGAGTTGTCATGTGATTTCCTACTCGGAAGATGAGAAAGCTCCTGGCACTGAGGAACTGGGGGCACAGCCTGAGCCAGAACTTGTATGGCCAACAGATGAAATGATCGACGCCTTTCTAGACGAGATTCGTTTGAAGAGTAAAGCCGATCAGGAGCGTGAGATGGCTGCATCAGAAGGAGCCAAGCGCAGGCGACTAAACAAAAGAGTCGAAGCACTCCCGCCAGATCGAAAGACATCCGATGCGAATAAAAACGTGTTCAAGACGAGGAAAAGGTTTGCCAAAGCCATGTCAATGGGAATGAAGCTACCACCCTCAGAAGAAAACACGTTCAATGGAGCGGAAAGGCACCCTAATTATTGCGCACATCATCGGAAGATTTCGCACCCTACGGAGGAGTGCGACGCCTTTAGGATATGGTGGCAAGGATATGATGCTCACCGGCAACATTTTAAGCGCATGAAACGCAAGACTCGTCGGGAACGAAGAAGTACTACCGACGGGCACAACAGAACTGCTGGCAACTGTTGCATGGTTAACACCGGAGGGTCACAAGTTCTCACCTTTGGGAGCGAATCTGATGAAGAAATTGCTCTGGGCCCTCTCTTTAAAGAATACGTTTTAGGGAAAAAGGAAGAAACAGAGGCCTGCGAAAATATTCAGCTGCGCAATCGCACGCTCCCGGAAAAGAATCTCGGACCCGCGAATAGAAAAGATAAGGGAAAGGAGAAGGTTACTGAGGATATCACCTTAGATGACCATGTCATGAAAGAGTTGGCTGCCAAAGATCCTCCCAGGAAGAGTAAGGTGGATTACAACATCCTAGCGCACCTAAGGAAGCTACCTTCTCAGCTCAGCATTCTTGATGCCCTCCTATTATCAAAAGGAGCGCGAGATTCATTAATCAAGGCGTTACAAGAACCCGAGCAATTCCAAGCCTTCCTCGCCGAAGAAAGGATGAAGGATGAACTAGAAGAAGTGCACACGGCCGACATCACTTTCGGCGACGAAGACCTTCTCCTCGGGACGTGCGACCACAACCGTCCCCTATACGTCTCTGGATACTGCCACGGTATCAAGATAGGAAAAATCCTGGTCGATAATGGATCCTCCGTCAATCTCCTTAATGTTCGGGTGTTGAAGGAAATCTGCATGAGCGTGCAGCACCTCGCTCGTGACAAAATTACCATCTCCGGTTTCGACTCCCAGTCATCACGGACTCTCGGATCCGTGATATTAACATTACGCTTCGGACTACTCGTCACGGACATCAAGTTTCACGTCATTGATGCCAAGACCTGCTACAATGCCTTGCTCGGTCGTCCTTGGTTACACGAGTACAACATCATCCCTTCTACACAGCATCAGTGTATGAAGTACTTTAAGGATGGTTTCGAGTATACCGTAACGGGTGAGCTGAACCCATTCTCCGTGAACGAAGTCCGCAAGTACAAAGATGCAAAGTACTTTTTGCCAGACTTCGAGGATACAGAAAGGTGTCGCAAGCCGGAGAACAAAGCCGCCGCCACCATCCTTGTTTTCGGAAGCGATACCGAAGAAGAAGAGATAGTTTACGCTGGGTCGTCTCGACGCAACAACCCGGGAACGTCCGCCCCCATGATGATCTTCGGAAGTGACTCGAAAGATGAGGTTAATGCCGTGTTCTCCAGTCGGCCGTCAATACAAGCATCCCCTAGGGATGATCAGGGTTTGCAAATCACCATGGTGCCGCGGAAACACTACAAGGATCTCGACGCACTTTAAGCTCACAATGTGCAGGACCTGCAGACGTTTTACATCCCTCCCAGGCGAAAGGGTGAAAAGGTGATCCTATTCTACCAATCCACAGAAACGAGAGTGGAGAAAAAGATATGGCATGGGGCGGATGCTACACTCGACAGGCTCCAACCCATCCGTTTGCCCAGATATTACACAAATGGACTAAGGAGGCTAATGAAGCGCCAAGGAGTACCCTTAAAACAGGCTGTTCGACAAGCTCAGTTCTACAACAAGATTTGGAATGTCCCTGGGACTCAGCGCAAATTGCCCAACGGGAGAATGGAAACGCTTGGGCTTGGATATATGAGATCAGAGAAATGTGAGCGAGTCCACGGCACCTACGCCATATATAACTTCGATGAGGAGAAGGACACCCTGTCGGGGGATGCTAACCCCTCGTCAAAACTGGATCCCGCGAGCGAAGTGCCGAGTCCGTCATTTGAAGAACAAGTGGACAAGCTTATCAGGAAAGCAGGTCAAAAGGCTCGGGAAGACCACAACCGCGAGATGGCCATCTACGAGAAGGCCAGGACGCAACGTCTGTTTCAACAGGCTGCAAAAGACAAAGATGCTCCTCCCTGTCAACCCGTTGTACAAAATGCCCGATGCAGAGGCAGAAGTAAGTCAAGAAGCAGAAAGAGGAGCCGACAACAACGACGCAGGATTAGAGAGTCATGTGATCGGGTATTGCGCGGCCCGGATTTGTCCCTCATGAAGAAGATGAGTCGAGCGTATTCCTTCCCCCGAGACAAGACGAAGAAGTTACTCGAGCTCGCTATAAAACATCAAATGATCGCACTTCCAGAGTCTAAGCACCCTGAGCAAGCTAACAAAGTTTCTCATCCGGACTATTACTCTTATCACCGAGCCATAGGACACCCTATCGAAGACTGCTTCACCTTCAAGAACTGGGTCGAAGACCAGTACCAGCAAGGCAGATTTGCTTTATCCAGCAGCTGGAGGGTAACGCCGCCACAAAAGCACGAACTCAAAGCCGCAAGAGCAGAACCAGACCCACATCGATCTTGGAAGCAGATTCGCACCTGTCACATGATTACAATATTAAAAGAAGAGCCCGAGGACATAGATGAGCTCCCTTGGTGCTTCGAAAACAAAGACAATGAGGTAATCTCAGAATTTCCACCGGCTCCGAAAGAACTGGAAGATGGCATACATACTACTGCAGATAACCTCAAGAAGATTAAGTTGGGATCGGCAGACGATCCACGACCGACATTCGTCAGCGAGCTGCTATCTGAAGAAAGGGTGGCTGCGTTAAAGGACGTGCTTCTACAGCATAAAGATTGCTTCGCATGGAACTATTCCGAGATGCCGGGATTAGATCCAGAGATTGCTGTGCATAAATTAGCAATATCCCCGGATATCAAGCCAGTCAAGTAGGCGCCGAGAAGGATGCGGCTCGAGCTTGAGATGAGCATCAACGCCGAAGTCAAGAAGCTGATCGATTCTGGATTTATCCAAGAAGTCCAATATCCTGACTGGATCGCCAACATCGTCCCGGTAATGAAGAAAAATGGGACGATGCGCATATGCGTGGATTTCAGGGATCTCAATAAAGTCTGCCCGAAGGACGATTTTCCAGTACCGGTAACCGAGCTAATGATAGATAACACGTCCACTCATAAGGTTTTCTCCTTTATGGACTGTTCATCAGGGTACAATCAGATAAAGATGCATCCCGAAGATCAGAAGCACACCGCTTTCCGGACTCCTTTGGGCATATTCTGCTACAAAGTCATGCCCTTCGGATTAAAAAATGCCGGTGCCACCTATCAGAGAGCCATTACAAAGATCTTTGATGATCACATACATGAAATCGTCGAGTGCTATATCGACGACCTCGTAGTGAAGAGCACTTCATATGAAGAGCATTTAGATCATCTGAAGACCGTATTTCAACGCCTTCGGCAATATAATTTGAAGATGAACCCCCTCAAATCTGCGTTCGGAGTCTCCTCGGGTAAATTCCTAGGATTCATCATCCGACACCGAGGTATCGAGATAGATCCGTCCAAGATCAAGGCGATCATGGAAATGCCACCGCTAAGGACTCTCAAACAGCTGCGATCTCTCCAAGGAAAGCTCGCGTATATGTGGCGGTTTA
The DNA here is from genome assembly GCA_030015575.1 of Agapanthus africanus. Classification (NCBI taxonomy): domain Eukaryota; kingdom Viridiplantae; phylum Streptophyta; class Magnoliopsida; order Asparagales; family Amaryllidaceae; genus Agapanthus; species Agapanthus africanus. The sequence continues at coordinate 763,550,323 of CM057337.1, forward strand.
TCGCCAACCTGTCAGGCAAGTGCCGTCCTTACAGCCACCTAATGAAGAAGGGAACTCCGTTCGTCTGGGACCACAAATGCCAAGGTGCACTGGACGAGATCAAGCAATACCTGCAGAACCTGCCGGTGTTAGCTGCTCCGGTCAAGGGAAAGCCTCTTATTCTTTATACAACAGCCCTCGAAGGTTCCTTAGGCGCATTATGGTCACAAGAGAATGATCGAGGGAAGGAGAGAGCTCTTTATTACTTAAGTCGAGTTCTGCTGGGGGTAGAAAGCAATTACTCCCTATCGAAAAACACTGCATAGCGTTAATCTTCGCGATAACAAAACTCCGGCACTATGCATTGGCACATGAAGTCCTTCTTATATCAAAGGTGGACCCCCTAAAATATCTAATGTCAAAGGCCATATTGACAGGGAGACTCGCTAAATGGGCCCTGCTCTTGATGGAGTTTTCAATAACCTATCAGCCACTTAAGGTAGTGAAAAGCCAAGCTATCGCCGACTTCCTTGCTGAGCATCCAGTACTTGCCGGTTCTCCTCTAAATTGCGATTTGCCAGATGAATGACGCGATCGACGGTGGTGATACCCGATGGGAACTTTATTTCAATGGAACGTCCTCCATAAAGAAGCGCAAACAAAGTACCCCAATGATCAAATCGGGGGTAGGCCTCATCTTCGTAACTCCACAAAGAGGGATAATGCGCTTCGCTTTCTCCTTAACAGAACCGAGGACGAACAATGAAGCCGAATACGAAGCTTTGATAACAAGCCTCGAGATCGCCATTGACATGGGAATTGAAAACCTCTTCATATACGGGGATTCTCAACTGGTCTTTAGTCAAGTAAACGGCGACTACCAAACGTGCAAACCGGAGTTGGTGAAGTACGGTGAAAAGGTGCAACAACTGTTGACCCAAATTCCCTCCTATACTTTGGAAAGTATACCACGCGCGGAAAATACCAAAGCAGACGCGTTAGCTAAGCTCGCTAAAGAACTGGCTGACGAGAACCTCGATGACATCAGAATCGTGGTACAAAGCCGTCGAGTGCTCGCCCCAGCAGAAATATCTCCGGAATCATACGAAGAAAAGGGAGCGACTGAGCAGACGACCCTATAAATAAAAGACCGTGAGAAGGCTGAGGACTGGAGGGAAATCTTCATAGACTACTTTAAGTCCCACCGAATGCCCGAAGAAGCGTCCTCAAGACATCAGCTCATGAAACGAACTCTATCTTTCGCTTTCGTCAACGATACTCTATATAAGAGATCGTTTGATTCTCTATAGCTGAGATGCTTAGGACCTGACGAAGCAGAAAGAGTCGTTCAAGAAGTTCATGACAGAATCTGTGGTTCTCATCAAGCACGCCCGAAGATGAAGTTAAAAATTAAATGGATGGGTTACTACTGGCCTACGATGATCCAGGACTGTCTCGAATATGCGAAGCGATGCCACTCATGCCAAATCCATGGGGACTTTATCCACCAGCATCCAAATCCACTCCATCCAACGGTGGCTAGCTGGCCATTCGAAATGTGGGGAACTGATATAGTCAGCCCCATCGATCCAGCATCATTTAAGGGACATCGTTTCATCTTGGCAACGACCGATTACTTCTCCAAATGGGCAGAGGCAGTGCCATTGAGGGAACTGAAGACGGAGAATATCCTCCATTTCTTCAAGACGCATGTCATTTATCGGTATGGAACTCCGCGACGGATCATTTCCGATAACGGGCCAGCTTACAGAAGCCACAAGATCAGTCGCTTCGCGCAACAACACAATATAGACTGGAGATATTCCTCGGTTTATAATCCGTGAGCTAACGGTCTAGCTGAGGCCTTCAATAAGACCTTGACAAAGATCATGAAAAAGACAGTGTCCCGAAATAAGAAGGACTGGCACGAGAGACTGCAAGAGGCTCTTTGGGCGTACCGAACTACGTTCAAGACGGCCACGAGCACAACGCCATACGCATTGGTATTCGGTACGGAAGCAGTACTCCCCCTTGAGATAGAGCTACCGTCTCTACGAGTGGCAGTCCACTGCGAGCTGACGGACGAAGAAAATGCCCACCTTCGGCTTCAGGAGCTTGACGCCCTTGATGAAACCCGGCTCATAGCGCAACAAAATCTGGAGGCTTACAAAGCAAAGATGACGTGCTCATATGAAAGATTAACCCGACCGAGGACATTCCGCCAAGGTGAACTCGTGCTAGTGGTCAAAAGGCCTATGATCCCCAATCGCGCCAAGCGGGGAAAATTCGAGCCAAACTATGAAGGCCCATACATCATAGATAAGGTCTATCAGGGTGGGGCCTATCTACTCATGGACATGCATGGTGAAAGGCCTTTCAGGCCAATAAACGGCCGCTTCCTAAAGAATGAGCCACAGCCTAGGTCAATGATAGATGACGACGACTATGTCCGCTCGCTATCTTCCTAAAGCTCAAAGCTCTATAAGTAGTAGCCGGCCCTCTCCTCAACGGACCGAAATGTCCTTAAACTAACGACGGACCGAAACGTCCTTAAACTAAAGACGGACCGAAACTTCCTTAAACTAATGACGGACCGAAACGTCCTTAAACTAATGACGGACCGAAACGTCCTTAAAACTACTACCGCAGCATCCTTAGGCCGACGAGATAAAAAAAATAATAAAAATAAATAAATAAATAAATAAATAATAATAAAAAAATAAAAACTGTATGTCTATAAGCAAAAAGGACACGGATGAAAACTCGAAAGGGCTCTGTGAGTAAAAACAGCAGGGCTACCGGCGAGTGTTCGTGAAAACCCGAAAGGGCGCGACCTTGTAAAAAATAATAATAATAATAATAATAATAAATATATATAAATAAAAAAATGGTATGTCCATAAGCAAAATGGGCACGGATGAAAACCCGAAAGGGCTTCGTGAGTAAAAACAGCAGGACTACCGGCGAGTGTTTGTGAAAACCCGAAAGGGCGCAACCTCGTTAAAGGACACTTGCAGGGTTCTCACGACCTTGTAAGGAGAAACCACCCGCGTGAGATCCTTACGACTCACAAGGGAGCAACACACTTAGGGATCCTCACGATTCCTAAGGAGAAAATACACTTGTGAGATCCTCACGACTCGCAAGGAGAACTCTCTTATGGGACCCTCACGGCTCATAAGACTTGAAAGTCTTAAGTTACAGAGACCTAAACCCGTGCTTAAGCAAAATCCCCCATAACCTTCGACAATGCCCTACAAGCGACTCATACTGACCCTTGTATACAATCCATGGGCGCGAATAAGCATCTCCCCAGGAAAGTCCCACCCGTGACTAGGGGTATATCCCTATGGTGAACAACCCTTATGAATCCTCTCGACTTATAAAGAGAAAGTCCTCTTGTAAGATCCTTACAAATTACAGAGGAACATACACTTAGGAATCCTCACGATTCCTAGGGAGAAAATACACCTACGAGATCCTCACGACTTGTAGGGAGAAATACCTTCGTGAGACCCTTACGGCTCATGAAGTCAAAAGCCTTAGTCGACGGGACCCTAACCCTGTTTGCTAAGCCACCTTTGTTCAACATCGACAGAGGCAGATGATGATTCGCTCCTGGCCATATCCCAGTTGTAGCGGTGCTGATGCCGAAATCTGTGTCTAATTTCAGGTTTATGGCGAAATGCCAGTAGGCCGCACGTGCATACGAGATAGCCGAAATGATGGGGAAACTTGCAATAAAAAGCAGCAGGTAAAAATGTATGCACGCAAAATAGCCGAAATGATGGGGCAACTCGCAATAAAAAACAGCGCGTAAAAATGAAATAAATAGCCGAAATGATTGGGCACCGCGAAAAATAGCCGAAATGATAGGGCAATCGCGACCTCCGCGATATAAAAGCTGAAATGATAGAGCATCGCGGAAAAAGAAATAAAATAAAAAAAGTTTTAATTTATGCCCTACAGGTGATGTTCCATCACACCCTGTATACAATCCAAGGGCGTAAACAAAAAAGGGATCATACTTCTCCCCCAGGTTTCATCATAAGAAGAAGCAAAATCTCGACGGGCCGCGAATGACTTAGAGATCATCTCAGCATTCGTCTCGTAACAACGAACACGACTTTAAGCGAAACGGAACAGCGGCAACTCCCAGTTCCATGGCTCGGCGATATCCTGATCACCAAAAAGTCAAATTCCAACTCCGTGAAATGCGAATACAATCAACGAAATTCCTGGTTACGTGGAACGCGGATAACGTCACTCTTTTACCCTATGAAAACGTCCAGAGTGGATCCTGGTCCTCCCAGAGTACGGCAGTGAACCCGTGTGAAGCATCCAGAGCGGAGCCTAGTCCTCACCGAACACGGCAGTGAACCCGTGTGAAGCATCTAGTGCAAAATTCCTGGTTACGTGGAACACGGATAACGTCACTCTTTGACCCCGTGGAAAACGTCCAGAGCGGATCCTGGTCCTCGCAGAGCACGCAGTGAACCCGTGAGAAGCATCCAGAGCGGAGCCTAGTCCTCGCCGAGCACGGCAGTGAACCCGTGTGAAGCATCTAGTGCAAAATTCCTGGTTATGTGGAACGCGAATAACGTCACTCTTTGACCCCGTGGAAAATGTCCAGAGCGGATCCTGGTCCTCGCAGAGCACGGCAGTGAACCCGTGTGAAGTATCCAGAGCGGAGCCTAGTCCTCGCCGAACACAGCAGTAAACCCGTGTGAAGTATCTAGTGCAAAATTCCTGGTTACATGGAACGCGGATAACGTCACTCTTTGACCCCGTGGAAAACGTCCAGAGCGGATACTGGTCCTCGCAGAGCACGGCAGTGAACCCGTGTGAAGCATCCAGAGAGGAGCCTAGTCCTCGCCGAGCACGGCAATGAACCCGTGTGAAGCATCTAGTGCAAAATTCCTGGTTACGTGGAACACGGATAACGTCACTCTTTGACCCCGTGGAAAAAGTCCAGAGCGGATCCTGGTCCTCGCAGAGCACGGCAGTGAACCCGTGTGAAGCATCCAGAGCGGAGCCTAGTCCTCGCCGAACACGGCAGTAAACCCGTGTGAAGCATCTAGTGCAAAATTCCTGGTTATGTGGAACGCGGATAACGTCACTCTTTGACCCCGTGGAAAACGTCCAGAGCGGATCCTGGTCCTCGCAGAGCATGGCAGTGAACCCGTGAGAAGCATCCAGAGCGGAGCCTAGTCCTCGCCGAGCACGGCAGTGAACCCGTGTGAAGCATCTAGTGCAAAATTCCTGGTTACGTGGAACGCGGATAACGTCACTCTTTGACCCCGTGGAAAACGTCCAGAGCGGATCCTGGTCCTCGCAGAGCACGGCAGTGAACCCATGTGAAGCATCCAGAGTGGAGCCTAGTCCTCGCCGAGCACGGCAGTGAACCCGTGTGAAGCATCTAATGAAAAATTCCTGGTTACATGGAACGTGGGTAATGTCACTCTTTGACCCCGTGGAAAACGTCCAGAGCGGATCCTGGTCCTCGCAGAGCACGGCAGTGAACCCGTGTGAAGCATCCAGAGCGGAGCCTAGTCCTCGCCGAGTACGGTAGTGAACCCGTGTGAAGTATCTAGTGCAAAATTCTTGGTTACGTGGAACCCGGATAACGTCACTCTTTAACCCCATGGAAAACGCCCAGAGCGGAGCCCGGTCCTCGCCAAGCATGGCAGTGAACCCATGTGAAGCATCCAGAGCAAACACCGGACTGTAGAGTCCTTAAAATCCATGGACTATGATGTCCTTAACCTCGACTGTAATGTCTTAAAACTAACGATCAACCACCCTGATTCTGTACTGATTCTACCTTGGTTTAAGGGTACATCTCTTCACTCCTTTGATACCTGGCGTTGTAATTCCTCAACGTCTTCAAAGAGGTAACGGGTCCCCGCAACCACACATTGGACTGTGGAGTCCTTAAATCCACGGACTATGAGGTCTTTAACCTTGACCGTGATGTCTTAAAACTAATATCGGACTGTGGAGTCCTTAAATCCACGGACTATGAGGTCCTTAACCTTGACCGTGATGTCTTAAAACTAACATCGGACTGTGGAGTCCTTAAATCCACGGACCATGAGGTCCTTAACCTTGACCGTGATGTCTTAAAACTAATATCGGACTGTGGAGTCCTTAAATCCACGGACTATGAGGTCCTTAACCTTGACCGTGATGTCTTAAAACTAATATCGGACTGTGGAGTCCTTAAACCCATGGACTATGAGGTCCTTAACCTTGACCGTGATGTCTTAAAACTAACATCGTACTGTGGAGTCCTTAAATCCACGGACTATGAAGTCCTTAACCTTGACCGCGACGTCTTTAAACTAACATCGGACTTTGGAGTCCTTAAATCCACGGACTATGATGTCCTTAACCTTGACCGCGACGTCTTTAAACTACGATGCCTTGAGCAACCCCTGACCCCGTGAAACACGGACAAGGGTGACCACATCCAGCACTTGCAGGTCGAAGAAAAACTCTCTCGTGAGATCCTTACGACTCTCAAGGGAAAACCCGCTTAAGAATCCTCACGATTCTTAAGAAGAACTCACACCTATGGGATCCTCTCGACCTGTAGGGAGAAAAACTCTTTATGAGACCCTCATGGCTAATAAAGTGCAAAAGTCTTAGGAAGCAGATATTAACCCTGAATCCTAAGCCATCGCTGCCCTGCAAGTAGGCCAAGATAAATTGTCCGCAGAATACATTCAATAAAAGAGACACATCATTGAGAAGAAAAATGTATCTTTTATTCATAAACCAAAATGGATACAAAGTACAATTCATGACCGAACAAAAAGAAAATACTCTCATCTATGAGTATATACAAAAAAAAGAGAAGAAAAAGATACAAATGTTTCAAGCCGGTGGGCGATTTAGCAGCTTGGTCAGCTCATCCTGCTTTTGCTGGGCCACGGCCTCATGATTTAAGATCGCCAAAAGACGGGCCTCCGCCTGAGCCTGCTGGGCCTGATATGAAGCAAGCCAAACTTCAAGCTCTTTCTCGGTGGCCTTATGAGCCTCGACCCTCTCACGAGTGAACGTGGCAGCTTTATCGAGAGCCACCACCTCTTTGATGGACTCCTAAAACACCCGCCAGAGTTCATATGCTTCGTTGGCCTTGACGGTATGATTAGCGTGAAGCTCGCTCAACGCCTTGGAAGCTAGCTCCTTCTCCGAGAATTTACGGCGAACCTTTTTTTCGCACAACAATGTGTTCACCACGTGTCGCCCTGTCAGGCCATTTAAGCTCACTTTCGTGACCGCAACCTTGGAAACAGGACATATACGCTCAAGACCGCATAAATGGGCTTCCAGTCGACAGTAATAATCGATCTAAAACGTGCTCACATCACCTGGTGTGAAAAGCAACGAGAAAGATTTCCGACAGATTTCAAGCATGCATTCGCAATCATATGAGTATTCAAAAAAATATATATAATTTGCAATCATATGAATATTCATAATGCCCAAAAAGGTCTGATACGCATGAAAATGATAATAGCATTTGCAATTAAAGCAAGTTCTCATGGAAAGAACACAAAGTTCATTTATGCAAGAAAAAACGTACATGCGGATACCCAGCACACATGAAAGTTCAACATAAAGCAGGCGAAAACTAATTTGAAAATACTACACTAGCGGAAAAAGGTCGCCGAACAAAGGATCGGTAGCGCAAGGGTTGACAAAACAAAAGAAAAAATTCTCCATCTCTCTCTCCGCTCTCTCCAACACGTCAAAGCGCCGGTTCTCGCGAGGAGTCGCTCCCCCACCGATTGGCGCCATGTTCGTCCACAAAAGCAGACATAACGGCCCGACGGGCTCTTATCTCGCTCAAAAGGTGAACCGAGCGATCTTTCAAAGCTTGAGTAATTAGGAACGCTTCGTGAAAGCCCTCGAGCTTCTCTTCGGCCGCGTCAAGCATCGCCAGGGTCATCTCCGCCGGGTGAGGAGGGACGTCAGCAAGCACTATGGAAAGAATCATCCGGAGCCAGAGGGAACCCATCAGGAGGGGGGACCCCCTACAGATCGAGAGTTCATATATTGCCGAATCGCATTCGTCATCGGTAGGGAGTGGATCCACCAATCGGGCAGCAAAGCGGGGGATCATCTCCTCGATAGGAACTTCCCATGGCTGTCGACGAGCATGAGGGCGATTGCAGGCCATGGTGCTCAGCTGTTTCTCAGGATAAATCACACCAAAATGAGAATAAATATCTCTGTGAAGAGAAAAGGAAGGCCATTGCCTCAGATATAAAGAGATGCATTAAGTGCTGTGCGCGGAAAATCTTGCATATAAAAGCTGTTTCCAAGGCCCAAAAAAGGAAAGGCATCGAAAATCAGGGAGATGGAACTATTTCCAAGGCTCCTTTTCTGCATCTGATATTGTGCACTAAAAATATGGCATGGAAAAATTTTGAACAGTCCCATCAAAGGACCCCACGTGCAGAAGACGTGAGCCCCAAACTTGACGTGCACTAAAAAATGGAATAGCACCCTGCATATTAAAAGCACCAACAACAACAATAGCAAAAGGATAAAATCCCACAAAAAGGCATGCAAACGTACAAAGACATAATAAAACTTATCATTCATGCTTTAAGAAGTTCATACAAAATAAAGAGAACACATTTACAACGGTAAGACCTCAGACGCAGGGCATGGATTGAGAAACTCGAATGTAGCTTTGTCCAAGATCTTCCAGGCATTTTGAACCATCCTGGTATGCTTCCTCTCACGATCATAAGCGTCGGGGTCCTCGCGAATGTCCTCCACCCTCCGATAGGCGGCAAGTATGGCCGACTGCTGAAATGCCTGGTGCAAGAGATCAATGAGGTTGTCGCGCCTTCTCTTCGAGATTAGACTCTTCAGATACACCGAATGTATCTTATCCTCGGCAGCGTCCAATGCCCTGAGCGGTACACCGGTGCAGAAGAGAGGAAGCGCCTCCCAAATCGCCAGCACGATGAGTCTCAGAAGAGAAGAGCGACGGGGGAGTAGCCGATGGTTGTACTCGTCAAAGCGGCTCATAATCTTAGCACACTGAGCGTTGGTGAACTCCTGGTTCTGACTGCGGCCCAATGCACGAATATTCCCATAGAAAATGATTTCGTCAAGACCATACATATAAGCATCCATGATACCTGAAATAAAGGTCACGAGAATTGTTACAAAGCTTCTGTTCCATTGATTACAGAATGACAACTTAGGGCAAAGAGACCCTAAGAAGCCTCCATGCGAAGAAACTGAGTTCTTCATAGGAATTAAATTCCTTATTGAGAAAAGGGAATTAAAATTCCCAGAAACACTTTTCCGGTGAATGGAGTTAAATTCCATGGGTCATCATCTAAACCCTAAGAGATCTACTTTTGAAGGCTAAAATGGTTTCATACTTTGGTTAAAAAGCTTGAAGAAAAATGGGTTCTTTGTTAAAAAAGGGTAAAAACCCTTGTTTTAGATTTAAAATCCAGAGGAATGTGAAAGTTCATCGTTTGTTCAAGAACATTACCTGAGGAAAAGAGTCTTTTTGAACAGAGTTAAACTCTAAAAAGGTTTCAAGGCAGAGAACTAAGCTCTGGAAGAAGAGAATTAAATTCTCAGAAAAGTTTGCAAGAGAAGAAGATGAGCAAAGTGGAGGCTTTTATGAAAAGACATGGGTATTTATAGGATGTGATGGAGATGCTTCATCTCCCCAAATCCCTAGAGGAATCCAACGGTCACAAAAGTGACAGCGTTGCACTCACGTGCAGACACGTGAGAACAACGCTGTGGGGGAATTTGTTTCCTGATTTAAAATCAGGAAAGTTGACGGAGGAGGCATCACGTGCTACCACGTGACCAGCAGTCATGTGTTGGCACGTGACAATTAAAAGCAGCGGCAAAGGGAAATTCGGTTAAATCAAAGAAAATGCTTCAAAAGAAAGGGTCACGTGCTCACACGTGACCAGAGGTCACGTGACGGTCGAACAACGGCTAGAAGATAGAGCGCAGAAGGGAGAAGAAAGTTCGCTCCAGGGGGGTCACGTGCCCACACGTGACCAGGGGTCACGGGCCTACACATGACCAAGGGTCACGTGGCCACACGTGACCGGCTTTCAAAGCCTATCTATTTAACAGAATTAAATTTTGAACAGCATTCAAATCTTTCCAATGGGGAATGATTATTTGAAACCGATTGGATTAAAGATTTAAAGGTGATTAAATATCACCTATCTATGGAAAAATCTTGAACTTGGAAAGATTTCCCCTTAAAATCTTACCGAAATAACAAAGGAATATCTTTGGATTTAAAATCCAATGGTGAATAAAATTCACCTAATAATCCAAAGGTCCAAATGAATGATGAATGCAAATCAAATCTCTAATGAATACAAATCAGATCCCTCAATGAATGATTCATCGAAACTAATTGATTCTTCTCCTTCTCCTATAAATAGGAGCCAAGGGAAATAGAGAGAGATGGATAGAGAGACATAGAGAGAAAGAGAAATAGAGCCTTGAGACTTTGGAGGAATTTGGATCTTCTGCAAAAGAAAACCTTAGGTAAGAAAGGGGAGGCTTTCAAAAAAAGGAGAATTTAATTCTCAAAAGAGTTTAACTCTGATATTAAAAAGAAGAACTTAGTTCTCTCTTTAGCAGAGGATATGCAAAGTGCACATCTCCCCATGAATTGAGAATTTAATTCTCATTGGGTTGAGATCCTGCCATGCAGATCCAAAGCATAGAGAGGGAATGGAAGTTTGAGAATTTAATTCTCATAGAATTATAGGAATTTAATTCCTTCGAATTAAAATTAGGGTTTAACCCTATGTTGAAGGAATTTAATTCCTTCAAAATGAACAGAACCAGGGTTTAACCTTAGTTAAGAACTTAATTCTGTCAAAATAACAGGAATTTAATTCCCTTAAGAAAGAAGAAATTAGGGTTTAACCCTATGATAGAATTCAGTTCTTCACACACATCAGGAATTTAATTCTTACAGAAGAAAAGTCTGGGTTTAACTTCATCTAAGAATATAATCCTTCAAAAAGAAAAGTGGGGATTTAATTCCTCTAAAGTTATAGCTAGGGTTTAACCCTATGAAGAATTTAATTCTTAAAAAGATAACCACATCTTCAAACAGGCAAAGAAGCAGGGTCACGTTTTACCACGTAACCCTTGACCACATATTGGTGTTGTAATTCCTCAATGTCTTCAAAGAGGTAATGGGTCCCGATGACCACATATTGAGACGGACTGTGGGGTCTTTAAACCTATGGACTATAAGGTCCTTAACCTTGACCGGGATGTTTTAAAACTAACGCCGGACTGTGGAGTCCTTAAATTCATGGACTATGACGTCCTTAACCTTGACCGTGATGTCTTAAAACTAACATTGGACTGTGGAGTCCTTAAACCCACGGACTATGAGGTCCTTAACCTTGACCGCAATGTCTTAAAACTAACATTGGACCGCAATGTCCTTAAACTACCTATTGACCGCAATGTCGCTAAACTAAACAACAGGGCTCCCTTAATTGCTCTATTGTTGGATCTAAACGATCCCGTTAAGTCGATCTTAGTCTAAAAAAAAACTAGGCTAACGTATCCTTGACAAACGTTTAAATTGATCTTAGTCTTCAATGAGGCTAACGTATCCTTAAACCCAAACCCCCAAACCTAAATCTAAGATAATACGGATTTGGACTAGTCCACGCCCTACGGGCGACGACATAACTCAGTCTCCGTATACAATCCACGGGCAACTAAACACAAAATAAACACACACGACACGAAGTGGCCATCTGGAGAAGGAGAAAGTGGTTACCGCAGTGCGGTAGCGTAATTAATTGCAGGGGCTTGCGCTTGCAGGGAAGAGCGTCCCCACAATCAAAAACCCCTCAAGCGAGGGGGAATCTGACGAAGTCTGCTACATCGGACGCATCCGTTTAAACCTTCGATGTACGGTGCCATAAACCAACTTGGCATCTTCGGAGAGGTAGACGGATAGCACCAATTAGCATCTGCCCCGAATCTCAGGCAGGACGTCCATGTCCTGGCCGCCGTTCGAAGGGGAACAACCGTCTTCCTCCGCCTCTTGGACCCAGAACTAACCGCCGAAGACAATCGTTTTCTTCCCCGCGATGCTTTGATACGACGTTGACCCACTTCACCTTCAATGTCCTCGCTCAGCGGTGCCACCAAGGACGACACGGCCATTATTGACGCCACGGACGATAATACTGCTACCGGCGCCCTATTAGCCTTTGATTCAGCTCGAGTATGCAGTGGCATACCAGCTATGGGAGTTAAGTCCACTTCTGCCACCTCCAGAATATGTACGACACTGGTATCCCTCAAGGGAGGGCGAACCGTTGCACGCGGTTGCCGCGGAACTCCCGTGGCTTGAATCGGAATGGGAGCGCTGTATCCGAGAAGCTCCCTCTTCTCCTTAACAATAATTGGACTGACCCGGTGGAGGTACCAGCCTGTGAAAGACCCCACACATCGAGGAATATGATCAGCTTTAGGAATCATGAAGCGAGAACCAGTGTTCAGCCGCATAAAGTGATGAGCGACGTCACGAACAGCTTCAGGCGATGGGCTAGGCTCCACTGTAAATGCCTCGAAGGGGACGCCCTGATCATATCCAAGTTGCCGAGCAAAGCGGTGTGGGTTGTACCGCATAAAAAGGGCCGCACCGTTCTAACGAAATACCAGATAACCTGGTCTGATCGCGTATAGGTGCATGGCTTCCCTGGGCTTCAGAGAAGGTACCCCTCTTTCGACAAGTCGCAGAGCTGTTGGATCGGTACTGAGGGAGCAGATAGGACTCGATCGATGAATACCATTCCGCCCGTATTAGCATAGGGAGCGATCAGCACACGAATAGCCCCAGACTGAGTCGGGTCGGGAGCAGAAGCGCCCACCAGCCGCATGAGTCGCGGAAAAGTGAAGGCGTCATAAAATTTGGGTCTTTGGTGTGCAACAAAAGCCCCCAACACGTGCATCTCAATCCAGGACGTGAAGTAATGAAGAGAGAAATTTACCATATCTACACCTGGAGTTGAGGTATTAGTCGCGGCGCCTAACCCATGATATAGATGCGCTAGCCCTGGAATGCCCACAGCTAGTCGTGTTCCCTCAGCAATGCGATGAGCAGGGTAAATAACTGAGGCTCTCATGAAACGGCGATGCATGGGAATGACGAACCAGCTAAGCCAAACGCTGATAAAGCCCACAAAGAAAGTCCCCTCATCCATCTCAGGAGCTGCAATCGACTCGAAAGATACCGCCGACATGATGGGAATGTAATACTGCGGCAGGTCCTTTTCTTTAGTCGTCCGCCTATTTAAACCAAACCCAAAGGGGTCGTTAATGTTCGCAAACTTTGGAGCTGTCTTTGATAGGACATCTTTGCGAAGGAAGCAAGCGATAAAGCTTTTAAAAGTGACACCCTGCTCCTCTGACTCTGTGAACAGTTTATCAAAAATACTTAGGGTCTTGATCAAACTTGGGCGCTTATAGTGGACGGCGTTCTCCGTCGACAGGCCGTCAAGCATGGCAGGCTCAGTTTCGAAGACATACTCATCGGGAGGCAGTAATTCTTCATAAAGTGTCCCCCTGACCGGCAACCCTGAGATCTCACGAAATTCTTCCAGAGAAATTGAAACTTCGCGGTCCTCTAGAAGGAAGGTGTTGGTGGGAAGATTCCATTGGTTCAAGAAAGCCTTAACCCACCAGACATGGGGAGATTGGTAGTGGAAAAAGGACGCATATATCGCCTGATAGAGTCCAACCCTTTGCAGTCGCGCGCGATGGGCGGACAGGATGTAACGAGCCCAGAGAAGGTAGCCCGTGGGGTGTCGATGGGTAAGCCATATCTTGTAAATCTGTCCCCATGGCTGGGCTTCGCCCTGGAAAATGCGGCGCCCTAAAATAGCTATAGCCGGCACCGGATGGTTCGGAATACCGGTTGTTGAAGGCTCAAGCCATCCCATAGGGGTCCAATTCAGCATCTCCACAGCAAAGGCAGTCCGTGGAGGATCCATCGGCAGGAATGGATAGGTAGGCTCCGTCGGTATCTCGTAAAGAAAACTGCGGCGACCGCGGATGATGTGACCGTACCAGGTCCCCCATAAAAGTAAATTGGTGCGATTCGGGTCATGAGCCTTGGTGATCGCCATCACTTTCTCGTCAGACGATGACTGAGGAAAGGCAGCCTCCGAGTGAGTGAAAGGGAAGTATGGAACAGAAGTCATTGTGCCTGAAATAAAAGAAGGGGAAACTGTTAAGCAAAGCCAACACGTGTGTGTGTGTGTGTGTGTGTGTGTGTGTGTGTGTGTATGTTTATAAATGCATATATAAAAAGACACTGGAAGAAAACGACAAAGGACTTATTTTATGGGACCATTGGTTACAAAACGCATGGGTCCCACAAAATCAAGATGGCGGCTTACTAATGATGAGGCAAAGCAATCACTATGGGAACAAAAGGAAGATTCTCAATAAATGAACAATGGATTTTTAAATGACCTTACTCATTCCCCCAAAAAGAAATCCATCTCGGACTCTGCAAAAATAAAGCAGAGCAAGGGAATTAAATTCCCAGAAAATCCTACTGCAAATCATTTCTTTTGTTGCAAAGAAACAACTCAGGGCAAGAAAACCCCAAGAAGTTCTCTGGGAAGAACTAAGTTCTTCAGAGGAATTAAATTCCTTTCGAACAAGGGAATTAAATTCCCAGAAATATTTTTTCAGAGCCAAAGCTCTTTGAGATGGAATTAAATTCCAGAGAAAAGACAAGCATCGCCATCAATCCCTGAAGATCAGAGAAACCCTAAAAGGTCTATTGTTTAAAGATTGAATGGTTTTCTTTTTAAAGAACTTTAAAAAAAATGGGTTCTTGTTAAAGGGAAAAACCCTTGGTATGGATTTAAAATCCAACGAACATTTCTGCAAAAGTTCTTCAGCCGTTCAAGATCATTACCTGAGAAAAGGGAATCTTTTAACAGAGTTAAACTCTAGAAAATTTTCAAGACAGAGAACTAAGCACTGAGAAAAGAGAATTAAATTCTCAAAGGGAAAAAGTAAGCAAGGAAGAAGATGAGCAAAGTGGAGGCGCTTCTGAAGGGATACTGGCATTTATAGGATGTGATGGGAAACGCTTCATTTCCCATATTCCCTAGACAGATCCAACGGTCACAAAGGTGACAGCATTGCACTCACGTGCAGACACGTGAGAACAACGCTGTGGGGGCATTTGTTCCCTGATAAAAATCAGGAAATACCTCAATGAGGTATCATGTGCTCACACGTGACCAAGGGTCACATGTTGACACGTGATAGTTTCCTATGATCTCCACTTTATAGAATTAAAATTCTAAATAAAACAAAAATGTAACAAAACAGCTAAGGAAATACCTCAATGAGGTATCACGTGCTCACACGCGACCAAGGGTCATGTGTTGACATGTGATAGTTTCCTAAGATCTCCACTTTATACAATTAATTCTAAATCAAACAAAAGTGTAAACAAAACGGCTAAGAAAAGACCCCAATAGGGCATCACGTGCTCACACGTGACCAAAGGACACGTGCTGACACGTGATGGTCTTTTAGCCCTGTTAAGAGACAGAATTGAATTCTGAATGAAAGAGGGTCACGTGCCTACACGTGATAGGTCCCCCAGCTCTTTAATTGATAGAATTAAATTATATTTCAATGGTCAAACGTTGGGATCAGGTGCCAACACGTGATGGGCTTTAAAAGCCTTATAAGTTAATAGAATTAAATTCTAATTAAGAGAAATCAAAAACCCTAACTGGGAAAGTATTTCTTTAAATCTTTCCAAACAAACAAAAAGGATTATGCTCTGTAAAGTGGAGCACCGTTGGATTAAAAATCCAATGGTGATTAAAAATCACCAGTTTATAGAAAGATTGTATACAAGAAAAGATCTCCCTAAATTTCACCAAAAATAACAAACAGAATATTTTCTGGATTAAAAATCTAATGGTGAATAAAATTCACTGAGTGATCTAAAAGATCATGTTAGTTACAAAAACAACCAAAATCTTTCAATGAAAGTTTTACTAAACAAATTGATTCTTTTCTTTCTCCTATAAATAGGAGCCAAGAAGAGGAAGGGGGAGAATTTTTGAGATCTTAAAATTTTTTGAAAGTAAATAGCAGAGAGAAAAGAAAAGAGAATTTAATTCTCAAGAAAAGAAACCCTAGGTGAGAAAGGGGAAAAGGATCAAAGCTTCATAAATCAAAAAAGAGAATTTAATTCTCAATCTAAGAGTTTAACTTTTCTGCAAAAGAACTTAGTTCTTCCTCTGGTTGAAGATCTACAGAAGAAAATCTCCCCACAGGTTGAGAATTTAATTCTCACCGGGAAGATTCTGCCATGCAGATCCAAAACTTAGAGAGAGAATTGAGTTTAGAGAATTTAATTCTCCCAATTTCATAGGAATTTAATTCCTCCAAGATAAAACTAGGAATTTAATTCTTCTAATTTCATAGGAATTTAATTCCTCCAAGATAAAACTAGGGTTTAACCCTATATGAGAATTTAATTCTACCAATTTCACAGGAATTTAATTCCTCCAAGATAAAATTAGGGTTCAACCCTGCTTGAGAATTCAATTCTCCCAATTCATAGGAATTTAATTCCTCCAGGACAGAATCAGGATTTAACCCTACATAATAATTTAATTCTTCCACATGCATAGGAATTTAATTCCTCTAAAAACATAATTAGGATTTAACCCTACAGAGAATTTAATTCTTAAAATAAAGAAACTTGAAAGATCTCCATGCATGTAAAGAACATTGGTCACGTGATGACACATGACCCCAATCCGTAGTGATCAGAAAGAAAGAATAAAGCTAGGTCACGTGCCCCCACGTGACCCCTGAATAAATCCCCCAAAATGAGAAGAAAACATCTTGGAGGCAATGCCTCACGTGCTCCCACGTGACTTCCAAAATAAAGAAAATAAAAGCAAAGGCAATGCTGGCTTCGGGTGCTCTCACGTGTCCTCACGTGATCCCGAATAAACATTATAATAAATCAATGCAGTACCCATCACGTGCCCACACGTGATGGCTATGAAAACTAAAAGAGTTTAACACTTATTTGCAGTTCTGACAACAAAGTAAAGGAGATCTGGCCCCACCTCTGGGTGCCCTCACGTGCCTCCACGTGCCCCCACGTGCCCCCTTCCTTTCTAGTGTTTAACACTATTTTGAGTATTTCGTCTCCAGTGTTTTAACACTGTTGTCCTCTAGTGTTTAACACTATTTAAAGCCAATCTTAGTCAAATTGGCCAAGTTTTCCAGAGGCAAAGACCTCCCCTTCAAATGAATCTCAAACTTGAGTAAAACTCAGAGCTACAATGTTTAATGCTCAGTCCAAAACAAAAATATTATTAGAGCCCTCAAACTCTGGTTTAGCATTGCTAAATAATGTTGGCTTGAACCCAGACAAATGTTTAATGGTCGAATAAAGGGCCAACAATTCAAATCTAACTGGACTTAGCCCAAACTGGCCATAAGTCCTCAATTCAGATTTAACAGAGCCAACGTGCTCATAATATATGATCTTAGTTCCAAATTGGACTATAGATCACCCAATCCACTTTGGTTCGAGGGTACATCTCTTCACTCCTTTGATATTTGTCGTTGTAATCTTTCAACGTCTTCAGAGAGGTGACGGGTCCCGACAACCATACACTTCACAGACTATGACGTCTCTAAACTGGACTGTGGGGTCCTTAAACTCATGGACTATGATGTCCTTAACCTTGACTGTGAGGTCTTTAAACTCACGGACTATGATGTCCTTAACCTCGACCTCGATGTATTTAAACTAACATCGGACCGAGATGTCCTTAAACTAACAATGGACCGTAATGTCCTTAAACTAATCGACCGCAATGTCCCTAAACTAAACAATAGAGCCCAATTGCTCTCTTGCTGGATCTAAACGATCCCGTTAAGTCGATCTTAGACTAAAATGAGACTAACGTATCCTTAACAAACGTTTAAATTGATCTTGGTCTCAAATGAGACTAACGTATCCTTAAACCCAACCCCCAAACCCAAATCTAAGAATATACGGATTTGGACTAATCCATGCCCTACGGGCGACGACGTAAATTAGTCTCTGTATACAATCCACGGGCAACCAAACACAAAACAAACACCCACGACATGAAGTGACAATCTGGAGAAGGAGAAAGTTGTTACCGCGATGCGGTAGCGTAATTAACTGCAGAGGCTTGCGCTTGCAGGGAAGAGCGTCCCCACAATCAAAAACCCCTCAAACCAGGAGGAATCTGACGAAGTCTGCTACATCGGTCGCATCCGCTTAAACCTTCGATACATGGTGTCATAAATCAACTTGGCATTTTCGGAGAGGTGGACGGATAGCACCAATTAGCATCTGCCCCGAAATTCAGGCAAGACGGACCCGCGCAGTCACGTCTCCATGTTTCGGAGGGGAACATTGATATCATGACAGTATCTGGAGACATAGAGGGGACGGTTATGCTCGCACGTCCCAAGGAGGAGATCTTCATCGCCAAAGGTGATATCGGCTGTGTGCACTTCTTCCAGCTCGTCTTTCATCTTTTCTTCGGCAAGGAAAGCTTGAAATTGGTCAGGCTCTTGTAATGCCCTGATCAGAGAATCTCTCGCCTCCTTAGATAGCAGAAGGGCGTCGAGAATGCTGAACTGCGAGGGTATCTTCCTCAGGTATGCAAGAACGTTGTAATCCACCTTACTTTTCTTTGGCGGGTCCTTGGCTGTCAGCTCTTTAACGATTTGGTCATCTAGGGCGATATTCTCAGGGACTTTTTCTTTCCTCTTTTCTTTTTTATTCGACCCACTGTTTGCGGGCCCAAGATTCTTTTCGGGCAGCGTACGATTGCGCAGCTGAATGTTCTCACAGCTCTTCGGTTCTTCCTCTTTTCCTGAGGTGGATTCTTTAAAGAGAGGGCCAAGAGTCATTTCTTTGTCAGAGTCTCCCCCGAAGGTGAGAACTTGCGATCCCCCAGCATCGACCATATGACAGTTGCCGGTAGTTCTTTTACGCTCCTCGGTCATATTTCTTTGCTCCCGACGAGTTTTGCGTTTTATTCGTTTGAAATATTGCCAGTGAGCAACATATCCCTACCACCATGTTTTAAAAGAGTTGCACTCTTCGGTAGGGTGCGCAATTTTTCGATGATATAAGCAGTAGCCAGGATGTATTTCCGCTTCACCAGGAGTGTTTCCTTCGGAGTGTGGCAGCTTCATTCCCATCGATATGGCTTTGGCGAACCTCTTCCTCGTCTTGAACCCGCTTTTATTTGCGGCGGAGGTACTTTGATTTGGTAGGAGTGTTTCAACCCTTTCGTCTAGCCGCCGTCGTCTTGCTTTTTCAAATATGGCCATCTCACGCTCTCGAGCAGCTTTGCTTTTAAGAAGAGCTTCGTCCAGGAATGCATCAATCATTTCATCTGATGACCCTAGAAGTTCTGGCTCAGGATCTGCCCCCAGTTTCTCTGCATAAGGAGCTTCTTCATCGTTCATTAACGAATAGGAGATGACATGGCAGCTTGCCACATAATCTTCAGGCTCATCTGACGAGTCTTCTCTGTTGTCGTCGTCTCTGTCCTCAAGGACGTGGCTGAGAAATTCTTGGAGTGTGACTGGAGTCTGCGCTTTTTGATTATATTCTTCCAACGCGTCAATATGTTTTTGCAGGTCCGTGTGCTTGTCACCAGGCTTCACGGGCTTTTTGGTCTTCTTCTTCTTCTTCGAAGACTTTGACGCCTGGGTGTGAGCGCTTTGACTATCACCACCAATCTTTGGAGTTGGGCGCGGTTTCAGCATTCTCTCGATGATCTCGGGTTCCAGTGGGTTTTTCCTCCTAATCGCCGGACATGTTTGGAGATCCTTCAGCATTCTTTTAGCCTTGACTGAAAGAACGACCTCCCATGGAGCTTCTTCTACAAAGAGCATGATGCCCCTGTGTGTCTGTCTTTTTGAGAGCGTGCGGCTGTAGCGGGTTTACTTTCCAATTCTCGGACAGTGCGAACTTACCCTGTTGGTATGATCTTCGATCCAAGCTTTAAAGACGAAGCAATCTTCAATTGGATGGCCTTTCGTTTGGTGATTGGGGCAATAATTGGGATTATTAGCCTCACCGGGTTGCAATCTGTGTTTTGGATTCGGCAAATTAATGAGCCTATTGCGCACCGCCAGCGAACAATCTCCTCGTTTTGTCCCGGGGAAATGAATAAGGGCGCTTTATTTTCTCATTATAGTATCACTGTCTCTCGTTTAGTCGATCAGTTAGTTTTGGACTACTAGGCTGCTGTTGAACATTTGCGACGAAGGTCGCTTTCTCTTTACCCTTTTCATTCCGTAGCTCCGGCTTTGAAGGAGACGGTCTATGACCCATCTAGTCCATTTGGGCCAGTTTGTCGATCAAGGCCTGGAACGTGGTCGGCTTGAAGAACATCATGAATTGGGAAATAGTTTCTTGAAGGTCAAGAGTGCCCACGAACATGCCCACTGCCGACTCTTCTTCGATGCGCTGCTCACATTTCGACCATAAATTCCACCATCATATTGTGTATTGAACCCATGTTTCTTCAGGTTTCATCCTGGTATTGATCAATGCTGTGATCAGGGTGTGTTCACTAGCACTCGCGAAACGCTGGGTGAATAGTACCTCCATCTCTGCAAAAGTTTTGACGGAGTCGTTGGGAAGCTCCGAATACCACCCAAACGCCGTCTCCGACAAGCTACCAACAAACTGGCGGAGCAGAAGTTTATCATCACCTCCGGTGTTGCCGTACAAGGCTCTGAATAAAGTGACGTGCTGATGCGGATTCCCCATCCCTTTATATACATGGAATTTAGGGATCGTATATCCTGGCGGGTACCTTATTTGGTCATACCAGCCTGGATAGGGTCGTCCAGTCTTAACGATCTGCCCGGCCGTTTCATTCGCCTGATGAACCCATATTTGCTGAGCAATGTAATCATCTAGAGCGGCCTTGGAGATAGTCTCCTCCTTGGCTACTGAAAAAGCCGGAAGAGGGTTCGATGTCTCCCCTCTGTCATCTTCAATGATAATCGGAGGGTCTTCAGCTGGAGGTTCTGGTTGTAACATCATCCCGGCCATGTCTTCGAACAAAAGAGCCATTCGTTTGATGTTGGCTGCATGTTCCCCGGCTTCTTTCTCTTTCCTCTCAAGCATTCTTCGGAGGAATTCAGTATCAGTTTCTTGTTCCCGATGCTGCTCTGAGGTCTCTAGATTTTCTTTCAGCCCAGTGAGTGCGACCATTGCAGTCAGCATCTCCTGAAGTTTCTGCTGCTGTTGTTCCTGAGCCTTTGTTATCGATCGGATAAGAGGTCTATGACCTGTAGAAGCACGGCTTTCCTCTTTTCCGGAAGCCATATAAACGGTATGTGTTACCATGCCCCCAGACTTGGGGCGTTTAGATTCAGCGTCTTTGTGGTTCGCCGCGGTCACATGGGCTTTCTCCGGCCTCCTTCTCTTGTGAGCGGTTGATGTTGAGGGAGCCGTTGCAGCGGGCATCCAGACAAATGACATCTTTTGTGGTACCATGGGATGGCTCTTTTCTTGCTGGGCTTTAAGCTTCTTTGGCCGGTGAGCGTAGTCCTGGTTAATCTCCGATTCTTGGACCTGTCGCCAGACTTTGTAAATTTTGGAAGAAAGCCGCTGAGGGGGCTGCTCCAGCTTCTTTTCTGTAGTAATCTCCATAGGTGGAGGAGATCTCTTCAACACGGCAGTCGGAGAGTTCTTGCAAACCCTCCTAAGCGGTTCAAAGCTGTTCCCAGTTGGAACAGCAGTATTGATTTCCAACATAGGAGCTAGTGGAGTCAGTCTAGAAGGGGAATTTCCCCCAGCCTTCCTTATTCAGCGCCAGAGGCGACGTCGAGCGTGTCGTGCAGTTGGGATTGTCTTAGCTGTAGGGGTGACTTCCTCATGCCCCCTGTTTTGGCGAAGGGTTGTCACCGGCGTCAGCCTCTTAAAGACCGATGTCCGTTGAGCAACAATGTCCAATCTGTCAAAGACAGACCTCTGGGCAGAGGAAGCAGCTTTGAAGACTTCGCCGAGAGCGGGAGCCGGAACGACCAGCCATGTGAAGACTGAATTCTTGGCAGAAGAAGCCTCTCTGATAATTTTGTCTGCTTGAGCCAGGATGGCTATCCGCTTTGGGATGGCTACTTCAGGAATCGCGGGCTTTTTGGCGTTTTGGCCCAGTCTGTTGAAGACTGAGGCAGTGGAGTTGGGTGACCCATTGATAGGGGCCGCAGCAGTGGTAAGTCGATCAAAGACCGATTTCTTTAGGGCTTCTTGCACTAACAGCGGGGAATTGAAGCTCACCGGTGGGATCATGGTCCAAAAGAACAGCCCAGTGGTGGCTTGAGTTACTTGCTCCACCGGCATCTTGAACAGTGAAGCCGCTTGGGGCCCGTAGGTTACACCTCCAGATGAGGCGGAACGGGAGTTGCAGCCACAGTTAGAGCAATTGGAGGACATTTCTTTTTTCTGCACAAAAGCAAAACGAAATCTTAGCACCTCGAACACAAGGGCAACCGTATCAAACCGCGATTCGTTCGCGAACACGACACACAAAGTGTAGAGTGGAAAGAGGAAGAGGTCTCACCGGGCGTGCCAGAATGTGTTCCCCACCGAAACATGGAGACACGACCACGTAGGTCCGTCTTGCCTGAATTTTGGGGCAGATGCTAATTGGTGCTATCCGTCCACCTCTCCGAAGATGCCAAGTTGATTTATTACACCGTATATCGGAGGTTTAAACGGATGCAGCCGATGTAGCAGACTTTGTCAGATTCCCCCTCATTTGAGGGGTTTTTGATTGTGGGGACGCTCTTCCCTGCAGGCGCAAGCCCCTGCAGTTAATTACGCTACCGCATCGCAGTAACCACTTTCTCCTTCTCCAGATGGTCACTTCGTGTCATGTGTGTTTGTTTTGTTTTTTGGGTGCCCGTGGATTGTATTCGGAGACTAATTTATGTTGTCACCCGTAGGGCGTGGATTAGTCCAAATCCGTATTTTCTTAGATTTAGGTTTGGGGTTGGGTTTAAGGATACGTTAGTCTCATTTTTGGGGTTAGGTTTAAGGATACGTTAGTCTCATTTGAGACTAAGATCAACTCAAACGTTTGTTAAGGATACGTTAGTCTAATTTTAGACTAAGATCAACTTAACGGGATCATTTAGATCCAACAAGAGAGCATTTGGGCTCTATTGTTTAGTTTAGGGACATTGCGGTCGATTACTAGTTTAAGGACATGGTGGTCCAATGTTAGTTTAAGGACATCTCGGTCTAAGGTTAAGGACATCATAGTTCATGGGTTCAAAGAGACCCCACAGTCTGAGGTTAAGGATAACATAGTCCATGAGTTTAAGGACCCCACAGTCCATGGAATGATTGGTTATCGGGACCCGTCACCTCTCTGAAGACGTTGAAGGATTACAACAGCAAATATCAAATGAGTGAAGAGATGTACCCTTGAACCAAAGTTGATTGGGAGATCTGTAGTCCAATTTGGAACTAAGATCAATTAATTAGATTATGAGCACATTGGCTCAGTTAAATCTGAATTGAGGATTTATGGCCAATTTGGGCTAAGTCCAATTAAGTTTGAAATGTTGGCCCTTTGTTGGACTATTGAACATTTGTCTGGGTTCAGTCCCCCATTATTTAGCAATGCTAAACAGGGATTTGGGGGCTCTGACAACATTTTGTCTTTTATTGGGCATTGACCATTCATCATGGCTCTGGAGTTTTATTTGAATATCATTTGAAATGATCAAGTTTGAAAGAATGTAGTCGGGGTTTAATCAAATGGGAGTCTTGACTCAGAAAGACTTAACCAATTTGGGCTAAGACCGGTTTGAAAATTGTATTAAACACCAACATATATTTGGCGATCACGTGTTCCCACGTGATGCGCTTTAACACAGTGTTAAACACTGGGAACAAAATGCTCAAAATAGTGTTAAACACTAGAAGTGGGGTAGTCACGTGGGGTCACGTGAGGCGCCTGAGAATTGGGCCAAACCTCCTTTATTTTGTTCTCAGAATATTCAAATAAGTGTTAAAACACTTTTAGTCTTCAGGCCATCACGTGTTGGCACGTGATGAGTATCCATGTATTGATTATTAAAGTGTTTATTAAGGGGTCATGTGGGGACATGTGAGGGCGCCCAAAATTGATTCTGCCTTTGGCTTTATTCCCTTTATTTTTGGGAGTCTGTTTAAGGGGCATGTGACCTAGTCTTGTTCTTTCTTTTTTACTCATTGAGGAGAAGGGTCACGTGTTACCACGTGACCAAGTTTTTTATGTGCATGGAGGGTTTCAAGTCTCTTATTTTAAGAATTAAATTCTCTGTAGGGTTAAACCCTAATTCTGTTTTAGAGGAATTAAATTCCTATGTATGTGGAAGAATTAAATTCTTATGTAGGGTTAAACCCTAATTTCATTTGGAGGAATTAAATTCCTATGAATTTGAGAGAATTAAATTCTCATATAGGGTTAAACCCTAGTTTTATTTGGAGGAATTAAATTCCTATGAATTTGGGGGAATTAAATTCCTTAAACTCAAATCCTCCCTTCTAAGTTTTGGCTTTGCATGGCAGAATCTTCCCGATGAGAATTAAATTCTAAGCTTGTGGGGAGATCTGCTTCTACAGATCTTCAACCAAAGGAAGAACTAAGTTTTTATTCAGAAGAGTTAAACTCTTAAATTGAGAATTAAATTCTCTTTTAGTTTTATGGAGCTTAGATCTCTTTCCCCTTTCTCATCTAGGGTTTCTTTTCTCTGAAAGGAACTTCTTTTCTCTCTTGAGAATTAAATTCTCCCCTTTTTTCTCTCTGTTGTTGTTTTTCTCTAAAAAAAATCCCAAGATCCTCCCCTTCTCTTCTTGGCTCCTATTTATAGGAGAAAGAAATGAATCAATTTGTTTAGTCAATCTTTCATTGAAAGATTTTGGTTGTTTCTGTAACCAACATGTTCTTTTAGATCACTCAGTGAATTTTATTCACCATTGGATTTTTAATCCAAAAGATATTCTGTTTGTTATTCTTGGTGAATTTCAGGGAAATCTTTCCTTGTATAGAATCTTTTTATAAATTGGTGATTTTTAATCACCATTGGATTTTTAATCCAACGGTGCTCCACTTTACAGACCACGATCTCTTTTTGTTTGGAAAGATTTAAAGAAATATTTTTCCATTTAGAGTCTTTGATTTTTTAAATTAGAATTTAATCTTATTAGTTCAGAAGGTTTAAGAGCCTATCACGTGTTGGCGCGTGATCCCACTGTTTGATCATTTCTGTAGAATTTAAGGAACTTAGGAACCCATCACGTGTTGACACGTGACCCATTTGATTGACATTTTAACTAGAATTTAATTTTGTTGTTTTAAAAGGCTCAGGAATCATCACGTGTCAACACGTGACCTTTGGTCATGTGTGGACACGTCACGCCCCATTGGGGTCTTTCCTTGCCGTTTTATCATACCTTTTAATTCCTTCAGTGGGTTCTTTAACGGTCCATCACGTGACGTCACGTGACTCCATTAATTGCTTGTTTGATTAGAATTTTACTTCTATAATAACAAAGTCCCAGGAAACCATCACGTGTCAGCACGTGACCCTTGGTCACGTGTGAGCACGTGATACCCCATTGGGGTATTTCCTGATATTTTATCAGGGAACAACAAGGACGACTATTGTCAGGGAGGCGTTTTCAACAAGTCGGCAAGCCGCTTGCGCACTCCTCTCAACTCCTTTTCATGGTCAGCCGTTGCGGCCAGCTCTGCTTCGACTCGAGCCCATTGCTGCAAACATGATGAAACCTTCTCATCGATCTCTCGCTGGGCAGCTTCGCGACTCTGCGTAACCCGTTCAATGAAGTCGAGCTTCTGCCTCAGTGCCAGCCAGTCCGAAATGCATCGCTGTAGATTATCAAAGAAGGCTTTCAGTTGCGCAGCATTAGCTTTGACCTCGGCATGCAGCCGGGCAGATTCATTTGAAGCCTCCTCGCGTTCCTTCTGCCTCAAGGCCGCCTCTTGTTCAAAATGGTGAAGGAAAAGAATACTCTACTCAACCCATGTAGTTCGCTGAGAGTTCAAAGCCAATACCTCCGGAGTGGGACGCCTGAGCTCAGTCTCATGCAGGCAGGCCTCGATCTGTCTGCAATAATTAACCCACAATTCGACGACACCTTCGTTATGAAAGTGCACAAGCGTCGCCGGCATCGGATTAACCTCAGAAGCAAAATCTGCAGCGAATGCAGGGGCCTCCGCGTCAAGCTCCTTGATAGATTCACTCAACATACGCAGGATGGTTAAAGCGCTCTTGGAAGATGGACGTCTAGAAAAGGGCCCTGCCGGCATTAGGAAGTGAGACCCGAGGGGAGCTAGAGCCGGTGCGATTGCTGCAAAATGAATTACGGTTAAAAGCTGGCTCACAAAATAAAGAAATCACACGAGCGATGGGGTCTTCTATACCGGCTGCGACAAGTGGCAAAGTTGGGAGTACCGGAGGCGCGACTATTCCCCCGTCCCTTCCTCCAATCTGTAACGCTGCAATCAATTCAAGGAAGAATTAGCAACGACGTGGCTGCCCATAAAAGAAAGGAAAGGATGTCGGTTAAAGACTATACTCACCGACACCAGCTGGTGGAGCAATCTCCGACTGGAAGGAGAAATGCGGGCTTAGCACCTGATATAGGTGGTCAAAAAGGACTCCTGCAAAGTTGCGACAACATACTGTCAATACAAGGCAGATGTTATTCACAATTGAACCAAAAAAGTCGCAAACCCATACCATCCAGCATTTGAAAGGACATGGGAGAAGACGAAGGGACGGCTAACGTCAGAGCAGCGACTGGTGACGCTTCTTCAGATGGTACAACCTTAGGATTCACCATGCCTGTACTCAAGACAAACAACATATCATTGGAAAGGCCGAACAAGATTGAAAAGCTTGAAAACAGCGACTCAGCAATTACCTGGTAGATCAGAGACCGAAATCACGGTGGGGGCATCACCGGGTGAAACAGCTTCTTCGCTCTCCTTCAGTGGAATAGTTTCGGCGCCTGTGGCTTCGTCCCCTGACTCGACAAGAGCCGTCATAACACTCGCGATGCCCGCCGATAGCAGGGAACCATAAGGAGAAAGAGCGGCGGTTTGGGCAGTCCCAGACTCCCGAGACAGAGTAGCCGGTTTAGGCTCTATGGTCACTGTCATCTCACCTGCCACCTCATCGCCAGGACTTGGCGCTGCAGGATATGGTATATAAGAATTTGAAGATCAAATTCTAATAAAAGACTCAGTGTTACGTTACTTTGGGGCGGCTTTTCGATTTTTTCCCGAGCCGCTCGCACAACCTGTTTATGGGCGGTGGACAGGGCAGCTGGAGCATCCTCTGAAGAAATAGCGACGGATGGGGTAGTGCTTGAACCTGCACCCACAGCCAAGATGGCATTACGTTCCTTCGCTACACGCTTCCTACGCTTCTTGTCGGTCTAAGCGGTGAGAAGCGATCTCCTCAAGACCTCCGTCAAAGGGACGTCATCGTCCGAACCAAGCTCTGCCTCTGGAGCCACTATGGCGTCCGTCATCAGCTGTTTAAGTGAAGCGTCTTGCAGTACTGGTGGGGGAGCTAGGGCCACAATAGCCGGCTGTGGAAGCGTCTCCATATCACCGCTCGGGATCGGCACCGCACTTGGGATAACCCGCGGTAAGGCAGTCTCTGCAACAAAATAAAGGAGGGGGTTAGACTACAAATTAAGAAAAGGGAATGAAGGCACAATGATCCGAAGTATACCAAGGCCCAAAGAAGTACGGAGCCTTTCTTCCTCTTCAAATGTTTTGAGGGAAGCCGCAAAAGCCTCTTCGGCAGAGATACCTGTTGAAGAAAAAGACATTAGTAAAATTAAGGAAGGAATGAACGCGGAAGAATATAACTGAAGTATACCTGACTGTGCAATAGTAATTATTGCCGTTTCATCGCGAGCAAGTCGCTCGGAAGCCACAAGGGCAGCTTGAAGATCGGTATCATCGGCATGCACAATAAATAGACCTTCATTGATCCCGTACTCAATTAAGCCTTCGCTGTAAGGAGCTTAGGCTCCTGGCTGAATGCAACATCCGCAGAAAAGAACGACTTCTTCTTCTTCTGTGAGCGGACGCCGGCAGCCGGCAACAAGAGTTTGCGCTTGGTAGGAAACTTTGGGCGACGAGTCCCGGTTTCTGTACCCACGCCAGACGCAGGAGATGCTGCATCCACTATTTCTACAGGCACGTGAGGTAGAGGCTTATCAGGAAAGGCACACGGGACCACCACCGCGGCAGCTCCTCTCAAGGAAGGACGAACGATAGTCTATCACTTCAAGGGAACGGCTGGGTTACCAGCTTGGACAGCACCCTTGCGATCAAGCAATAATCACTTTTCTTCCCTGATAACTGCACCCATCGCGTGCTGGTACCACGCCACATATACATTCAGGACCATTGGGACGCAGCTCGGCTCACTGATAAAGAAGTTAGACCCGGTATTAAGCCGCATGAAATGGTGTAGCACATTACGGATACCCTCTTCCGTGGCAACCGGCTCAGCTAGAAAGGCCTCAAGCGGGACACCATGATTACAGATTGATTGTTGAGCAAAACGATGCAGGTTGTATCTTATGAACAATGCCGAATCGTTCTGCCTAAACACTAGAAAGCCCGACCTGATCGAATATAGGTGAAGAATCTCCCGAGCTTTCAAGGTAGAAGCCCCGTCTTTGAAGGTGTCCCGCAGTGGCTGCACCATCTTAGCGGATTCCTTGCCGATAGTTAAAACCTTATCGACAAAGGTCATGCCATCCCTGATCATACACGGGCGAAGAACCAAGCCCCGAGCCTCTCGCTGAGTCGGTTCCAAAGCGGAAGCGTCAAATAGCCGCATAACCCGAGGAAAGTTATAACTTTTGTAGAAACAGGGCCTCTTGTGGATTCCAAAAGCGCCGAGCACATGTAGCTCGAGCCACGAAGTGAAATAATGCATCGGGAAGTTTACGGGTTGCACCCCACGTTGAGTGGTGTCTGCCGCCAAGCTAAGGTCATGATACAGGTAAGCCAGCCCAGCGACCCCGACAGCAACTTGCATCCCAATAACCATTCAGTAAGCTGGGCAGAAGACGGATGGCCTCATATGGCAAGGGTGCATTGGGAGCACAAACCAGCTTAGCCATAGCCCTAGGAACCCCAAAAAGAACGCCTCTTCGTCGAAGTCAAAAGCTGCGAGCTCTGCAAAAGAGACGACCGGGTGTCAGGAAGAAAGAAATTCCTCTGATCCGCTTCCATTGCCGACTGGTTGTCCAAACCAAAGCCAAAAGGATTGTAGAGTTTGGCAAATTTCAAGGCTTCCTTCGATAGGACTTCTGGGCGGAGAAAACGGGCGATGAAATCTGTGGAGTTAATCCCGTGGCTTCCGGATTCGAGAAATAGACTCTCATAAATATTCAACACCTTAATTAGACTTAGGGCTTGATGTTGAATGGCATTCTCCGGGGTAAGGCCCATCACCACTGACTTGGCTGCAAAGCTATACTCGTCAGGAGGAAGTAGCTCCTCGTAATGTTCTCCCCTGACAGCGCAAGCCGGAGATCTTCGTGAATTCCTCCAAAGAGATTGAGACTTCCCGATATGATAGAAGAAAGGTATGAGTCGGAACGTTCCATTGTTCCAAGAAAGCTTTGACCCACCATACAGGGGGCGTGGAATACTGGAAGAGAGACGCATAAATCGCGGGGTACAACCCGAGGTTTAGCAGCTGCGATATCTTGGCCGACAAAATGTACCAGGCCCACTGCAAATATCCAGCTGAATGGCGAGGAGTCAAGCCTATCATGTACGGCTTTCCCCAGGGGCGCGACTCTCCTTGACATATACGCCGCCCCAGAGTATCCAAAGCCATCGGTGGCTGGACGGGTATCGCGGCCATAGAGGGCTGAAGGCAACCCTCCGAAGTCCAGTTGACCTCCTCTACGGCATAGTTCACTGGAGGTAAGTCGGCGTAGTGGATCGCCGAAATGGGCTCCGAAGGCACCGCGCAAGAGAAGCTGCGTTGACCCCGGATGATTTGATTGTACCATGACCCCCATAGATGAAGAGACTTCCGCTCCAGGTCGTGATCTTTGATGAGAGCGAATACTTTCCTATCCACGGGCGCGTCAGCAAATGCGCTCTCCGAACGAACAAACGGGAAGGAAGTGTCAAAAGACATGGTACCTGCACGAGAAAAACAAGGGTTAGCCATCAATACTACAATCCAAATTCTGACACTTGGTACTTAAAAGTTTATACCACACTGCAATGCAGTGGAGAAGGACCAAAGGAGACCAACCAAATCAAGGTGACGACTCATCGTTGATGAGACGGTCACTCATTAAATAAGAAATCCTAAAAGGATTCTCATTTAATGAGAGGCCCCTCGGGCCCAGGAGTAAAACTCTCTTGAGAGCAACGCTCTGCAAAAGAGAGTGACATCTGTCAACTCTAATGATGAAGGGAATAAAAATTCCCCCCAAAAAATTCTGAAGAGCTATGCTCAGTGAAGATGATGGAGTAACCCATCAAAAAACCCTAAAAAAAGCAAAAGCTTTACTAAGTTACAAACTCAAAGATCTTCAAGATCTATGAACAAACTCTAAGAGTTCTTCATGGAAGATGAACAGATCTATAATCTAAAGATGAGCACGGCTCTGTTAATGGGTAAAACCGTAAAACTTTTTTTTAAGATCTAAGATATGAGAAGAGCAAAACTCTGTTAATAAGTTCATCCTTACCAAATTTGGGCAGAGTTTTGACTCTAAGAAATTTCTTAAGGCAGAGAACTTCGCTCTGAAGGAGAATTAAAATCTCAAGAATAAGAAAATAAGAAGATGAACAAGCAGTCATCTCAAGGGCCAAAGGCCCTATTTATAGGCACTGGAAGTCGATCCAACTTCCAAGTTGATCTAACGGCAGAGAGGCTGCCACCGCTGCACTCACGTGTGAGCCATGTGAGCGCAACGGTGGGGGGGCATTTGTTTCCCTCAATCAGAGAGCAAAGCTCTATTCAAAATTCAAAATTTGAAATGAGGCAGCGCCTCAAAAGAGCACTAGCGCCAGCGCTATGAGTCAAAGACTCTGAGGCAGCGCCCACGTGCAAAGCACGAGAGCGCTAGCGCCAAGAGCCCCAGAGTCCAAGACTCTGAGGCAGCGCCTACGTGCAAAGCACGAGAGCGCTCGCGTCAAGAGCGCCAGCGCTAAAGACTCTGAAGCAACGTTCACGTGCAAAGCACGACA
This sequence comes from Agapanthus africanus, assembly GCA_030015575.1. Lineage (NCBI taxonomy): Eukaryota > Viridiplantae > Streptophyta > Magnoliopsida > Asparagales > Amaryllidaceae > Agapanthus > Agapanthus africanus. The sequence continues at coordinate 763,581,705 of CM057337.1, forward strand.
GCGCCAAACGCTAAAACTACATGTTCTTCACCATTGGATCAAAGATCCAACTGAGATGAATAAATCATCAAATTACAGAATTCAATTCTGTTGAGGAAATACTCCTCAAATCTTTCCAAACAAGAAAGATTGTACTTTGTAAATCAGAGCACCGTTGGATCAAAGATCCAATGGTGATTAAAAATCACCAAGATACAGAATAAGTTCTGTATGGGAAAATACTTTCCCAATCTTGTTAATAATAAGAAAACTATCTTCTGTAAAACAGAAGCTCTTGGATCAAAGATCCAACGGTGGGAAACATTCCCCAAATTAATCAGAAATCTCTCAATGAGAGATTTCCTTAACTGATTCAACAAATCAGCCTCCCCTATATAAAGGACCCAAGACTTCAAGTCTTGGACGGAAGAACCCCCCCATAAACTTCAAGTTCTCAGAAAAGAAAAGGAGAAGAGTAAGCACTAAGAAGAAGAAATTTTCTTCAAGGTAAATAAAAAGAAGAGAGATCATAACATCCCTTAACATTTGAGAGTTCAGCTCTCACATCAGAAGAGCTTAGTTCTTTTTCTAGATCACAGATCTATAAGAACAAGTCTTTCACAAAAAACAGAAGAGATCAAAGTATCTTCTCACAAAAAGAAGAACTCGGTTCTTAGATCCATGAGACAAAGTCTCTTATAAATCGAGAATTTAATTCTCAGAGTATAGAACTAATCAGAGCTGCCAAAGAAGCGCCTTAGCGCTCCAATTTAAAAGAAGCGCTTTAGCTCTCCAAGTCTGGCGCTCAACGCCAAGCGCGCCGCGTGCTCCTCACGTGGGTGCTATTTTATAAGAAACGCCTTAGCGCTCCAAGTCTGGTGCTCAGTGCCAAGCGCGCCACGTTCTCCTCACATGGGCGCTATTCTAAAGGAAGCGTTTTAGCGCTCCAGCGCTCCAAATCTAGCGCTCAGCGCCAAGCGCGTCATGTGCTTTTCACGTGGGTGCTATTTTATAAGAAGCGTCTTAGCCTACAACATAAAAGAAGCGCTTTAGCGCTCCAAGTCTGGCGCTCAACGCCAAGCGCGCCACGTGTTCCTCACGTGGGCGCTATTTTATAAGAAATGCTTTAGTGCTCCAAGTCTGACGCTCAGCGCCAAGCGCGCCACGTGCTCCTCACGTGAGCGTTATTCTAAAGGAAACGCTTTAGCACTCCAGCGCTCCAAATCTGGCGCTCAGCGCCAAGCGGTCCATGTGCTCCCCACGTAGGCGCTATTTCAGAAGAAGCGCCTTAGCGCTCCAAGTCTGGCACTCAGCGCCAAGCGCTCTGTACATAAAGCGCTCTGTGCCATAAAGAGTGTTCAACACTTAAAAAAAAACAAAAAGAAAGTGGGTGTCAGTACCCCAATAAATGTTTAGCAGTATGTTCACAGAGAAAGGACTATGCCCTAACAAGTGTCTAACACTTTATAAAAAAAAAGAAGAGAAATGACAGAGACTCAGTGGGCTCAGCCCAAGTTGGCCAAACTCATAATCAACTGAGCCCATGCGCTCTTTATTGGACTCAGACCCAAACAAGATTATCAAATCTTTGATGAACATTCACTGGTTCAGGGGTACATCTCTCCACACCTCTGATACGTATCGTAATTCTTCAACGTCTTCAGAGAGGTGGAGGGTCCCAATAACCAATAACTTTTGGTGCATCCCAAAATTGGCTAAACCAGAACCCCACAGACTATAACGTCTTTAAACCCTACAGACTATGATGTCTTTAAACCCTACAGACTACGACATCTTTAAACATGGACTATGAAGTCCTTAAACTCCACGGACTACGATGTCCTTAAAACCAATGGACCGCAATGTCCTGAAACTAACTATGGACCGTAACGTCCTTAAACTAAATTGATAGGGCCCAAATGCTCTTTCATTGGATCTAAATGATTTTAAAATCCTGTTGAGTAGATCTTAGTTTAGAATTAGACTGACGTATCCTCAACAAACATTTAACTTGATCTTAATCTAAAAATAAGATTAACGATCCTTAAAACCAACCCAAACCCAAATCTAAGAAAATACGGATTTGGACTAATCCACGCCCTATAGGCGACAACATAAATTAGTCTCCGTATACAATCTACGAGCAACCAAAAATAAAACAAACAAACACGACACGAAGTGACCATCTGAAGAAGGAGAAAGTGGTTACCGCGATACGGTAGCGTAATTAACTGCAGGGGCTTGCGCCTGCAGGGAAGAGCGTCCCCACAATCAAAAAACACCTCGTAAACGAGGGGGAATCTGACGAAGTCTGCTACACCAGCCGCATCTGTCTAAACCTCCGATATACGGTGCCATAAATAAACTTGGCATCTTTAGAGAGGTGGACGGATAAAACTAAATAGCATCTGCCCCCAAATTCAGGCCGGACGTCCCGACGTCCCGGTCGCGTCTTTCGGCGGAGAATAGTGTTTACTTAGAAAGAGTTGAATATGCGGCAGAGATGATAGTTAGAACTTACGGCGGACTTCGACATCAACCTACAATATCATCCAGGAAAGGTGAATGTAGTACCTGATGCACTTAGTCACCAACCACTATCAATGAATCTCACCACACAGTGAAAGCTACAACAAGATTTACATCAGACGTTGATAGAAGTGATTATGCCAGTTAACTTTTCAAAATTGATGAACTTACAAGTTCAATTTACTATTGTCAATCAGATCAAAACAGCTCAAGCAAGTGATGCTAAGTTGCAAAATATCAGAGAACAAGTAGAAAGTGGACTTAGAACAAACTTCATCATCCATGAAGACAGATCTTTGAGATACGACAATAGATTGTGTATACCACAAGGTTCTGTTCGGGAAGAATTGATGAAAGAAATTCAAAGCTCTCCCTATTCAGTACACCCTGATGGTACAAAGATGTACAAAGATCTGCGGCAACATTACTGGTGGCATGGAATGAATCGTGAAGTAGCCAGAAGCGTCGCTAAATGTTTGGTGTGTCAGCAAGTGAAAGCTGAACATCACAGGGCTACTGGTTTACTTCAACCGTTACCTATCCCAGAATGGAAGTGGCAACACATCACTATGGATTTCGTGACTGCTCTTCCTCACAGCATGAAAGGTAACGATGCGGTATGGGTTATTGTGGATTGACTCACAAAGTCGGCTCACTTCATCCCATTTTGATTTGGCCAATCTACCGAGACACTAGCAAAGAAGTATATGGAGGTAAGTTTGAAACTAAGTAAGATTTAACTCTTCAATGTGTATTATCTCTGATACCCATGAACTCATGCAGGAGATCGTGAGATTACATGGAGTACTGGTTTGCATTGTCTCTGATCGTGACACCAGATTCCGATCACAATTTTGGCAGAGTTTGCAAGCTAGCATGGGAACAAGTCTGAACTTCAGCACAGCGTACCATCCACAAACAGATGGACAGTCTGAGTGAACGATTTAGATACTTGAAGATATGCTAAGAGCGTGTATGCTAGACTTTGGAGGAGCGTGGGAAGGTTACCTACATCTTGTGGAGTTTTCATACAACAACAGCTACCAAGCGAGTATTGGAATGACACCGTTTGTAGCACTATATGGAAGGAAGTGTGGATCACCATTAAGTTGGGATGACATTGGAGATAGAGAACTCCTTAGACCAGAGATGATAGTGGCAACCGTCGATATAGTTCGCACTATCAGGGAGAGAATGCACATAGCCCAAGACCGACAGAAGCACTGGGCTGATGCAAAGCGCCGACACTTGGAGTTCCAACCACGAGATCATGTCTTTCTAAAGATCTCTCCAAACTGTGGAGTGGTTCGCTTTGGAAGGCGGGGTAAGCTAAGTCCGAGGTACATTGGACCGTTCGACATACTCGAACGAGTCGGAGAAGTGGCATATCGTTTGGCACTTCCATCTTCATTGGAAGGAGTGCACAATGTGTTCCACATATCCCAACTCAGAAGGTATGCGAGTGACCCTAGTCATATTCTTGATCACTCCGAGCTCACTGTACAGATGGATCTATCTTGTGAGCAACAACCAGTTGAAATCCTGGACTGAAAGGTGAAGTCACTTCGAAACAAGGAAATAAACTTGATCCGGGTGATGTGGAGAAAAGACACACCGGGAGAATCAACGTGGGAACGAAAAGACGACATGCGTGCAAGATACCCCCACTTGTTTGTAAATTAGTCCTTAAATAAATTGTAAATTTTGAAGACGAAATTTTTGTAAGGAGGGTAGAATGTAACAACTCTGTTTCAGTATACAAGAAATTTGTTTAAAAGTTAATGTACAAATGGAGTATTTGCAATCCTGTGCATGCTATAAGTATTTAAATTGCTTTTGAACAGCAAGAAAGCACTTGTAGCTCATTGGTAAAATATTACACTGCTGTGACATAGCCCCTATGTTCAAATCCCCCCAGCCACATAATATTTTTACTGATTTTTCTTTTAAACTTTTTGGAAGCCTAAAATTTTACACGTGCACTGCACGTAAAAGTGAAAAGTCTCAAAATTCAAACATATACACTGAGGTATATGATACGACTAGGACACGTGTCAAGCATCCAGACCCCAACCTATTCAAATCGGCCGGCGAGATTTTTCTTAGGGCCGGCGCCGCCGGGCCCTCTAGGTAATGCTCAATTTTTTTGTTGCCCTAACACCCCATGGGCCGGAGAGATTTTTTCCTGACAGGCTTTGCTTTCGGGTCAACCCCGAGCTTGTGGGAGATCACTTTGGGGTCGATCTCGGGCATATCCGCATGGTCCAAGCGAACACGTCCGGGTTATCTTGGAGGAACCGTATGAGGTCTTCGCGGTGGTCCCCGGTTAAGAGAGAGCCGATTTGGACGGTCCGGCCGTTGACCCCTTCAACGAGGGTGACTTCCGTTAGTCCATCTACAGGGGATCTTCAGCCTTCTTTCCGGTCGTCGCATGTATCCAAGGACCCCTGGATATCACGTACATTTTCAAAATCGTCAATCGTCTCTTCGGCAGGTGATGTGGAGGCGAAACAAACCTTAGCGATTTGCTGGTCTCCATAGGCCTGAATTATTCCCCCTTGATCTAAAGGAAACTTGATCATAAGGTGATGAGTTCAAATTTGAGCCCGCAGGGCGTTTAAGGTTGGGATACCCAGGAGAATGTTATAGGACGAAGGGACTTTAGTGACGAGGAAGTCAACTGGCACGGTTTGCGTTTTGCCCACTTCCCCAATGTTGAGGAGGAGAGTGACCGATCCCTATGTAGGAATGGAATGATTGGTGAACCCAGAAAGGACATGGGAGATAAGTCGAAGGTCGGACGGCTTTAGCCCCATACGCTGGAAGCAGTCATAGAACAAGATGTCCGCCGAGCTTCCCGAGAAGACCAATATCCTCTGGACCTCGTAACGGTGGACTCTGGCCGTTATCATGAGAGGGTCATTGTGAGGCAAGGATATACCGTGGAGATATTCGTCGGTGAAGATGATGGGCTCATCCCTCTTGTACTTCTTCTGGGGTGAATCGCCTACACCCTCAACCGGGAGGAGGTGGTGGTTTCCTCCAGTTTCCCGAGCAGGATATGATGTAATGACCATGATTTGGCCGATCGTCAACTCTCCTGGAGGAGGCTGGTTGTCTTGCTCCCACTCTGCCTGTCGCTTGTCCCGTAAGTACTTCGCCAGGTGGGCAGAGCGGATCAACTCCTCGATATAGTCACGGAGTTGTTTGCAGTTTTCAGTCGGGGGCCCTGCGACCTATAGAAGGCGCAATATGGGCCACGGAGACGCTTTCCCACCCTTTGAGTGACTGACGGGAGCTTAAAGAACCTTTTGCCCTTTGCTTCCTCCAACAACTTAGTCTGGGAGATGTTAAGAGGAGTATACTCCTGGAACTTCGAGGTGTATGTAACACCCTAGAATGCGATTAGTGGTTAATTATGCTTTAATGTGGGGGTTTTATAAAAAGTTTACCAAAACGGTTTTCAAATATTTTATCTAAATTTATAAATATTTTATTAGAATTTAATTGGGCTTGCACACACATGTGCATGTTAACTAGGGCTAAGTTTGGGGTTAAATCATGTTTAGGTAACCATGGTGGACTAACCCATTTTATTAGGATTATGAAGTTAATTAAGAGTATTAGTTTTTTTTTACTAAATATAATTAGTAGTGTTTTGGGGGTTGACTTGAGATTGAGGAGAGAGAGGGAATGATGGCATGTAGCATGCTTGGGAATGATGAGAGAGAGAGAGAGGGGAAAAGGGAGGTTGACTCTCATATCTCATTTCTTTTTTTCAAACACTCTTTCTCACTCATTCTCACATCTTTCCCTCTCATTTCTTCCCCCCCCCCCCACACAGCAGCAGCAAGCAGCAGCAGCAGCAGCAGCATCAGCAGCAACAGCAGCAGCAGAACCCCCCATTTCTTCTTCTTCTTCTTCTTCTTCTTGCATCCTAGGACCAACTAGAGGTATAATGTTAAACTCAACTTCCATTTTTCTAAACTTGTAGTTTATTTAGCATAATTTAGGGTTTAAGTTGATTTTAGTGCTACTTTTGTGATTTAAGTGGAGTTTAGGCCAAGTTTAAGTTTTTATGGCTAAAGTAGCTTAACTAAGTGTTATTAAGGTCATCTAAACCAAGTTTTGCACCAGATTTCACAAAAATACCATATTGTTTTAAATTTAGTGTAAAGTAAAGATTTTAATTAAGATTTTGGGTTCTTTTTGAGATCTGCTTTTGACCCGGGTACTTCAGGAAAAAAATTGCAAATACTGGAGCTTAGTAACTGGGATAGGACCACATACACGAAGCACGAGACCCCCTCTCCCTTATTTGGCCGCAAATTATTGAGTCTGGTCGCAATTTGTGGCCAGAGGGTGGGTGTAGGTGTCGGGTCTTGGTCTGTAGGAGTCTGTTATATATCTAAGGTTTTTGGTATATACAACTTTTGCTTTTTCCACTCGAGTCAAAATCTGGAACCTAAAACCTCGTTTTCAATACTTTTTAACTTGTGCGACACATGCATTATGTGAGTTGGGTTTGTTGTTCACTGCGCGTCATAGCGAGTCGGGGTGGTTTCAGGCGAGGTTACACACATTTTGGCGTATCAAGTGCACACGTGTTTAGCTTCCAACGCGAGTTTTTCTTTTGATCTTGATATCGCATTTTTGGCAGGATTTTAGCCTTATGTGTGTTGCTTGTGTGTTTCAAGGATCGATCGCGGGGACGTCGGACGCGGCACGAAAGGAAAAAGTGGTGGTTGGATCTGGCTAGCACGAGATCACGGGTGAGTAGATGTAACATCTACGAGGGAAATCAATTTGATGGTGCAAGACGCCCGATAGTTTAGATAGTTTAAAAACTTCTAGTAGTACTAGCATTTATGAGTATAGTTCTTAGTTAATCATCTTGCTGCATTCACAATCCTATATATTTACATACATGTGCGAACTCATTTCATAGGACACTTGTACATGGTTTTATGCAGCATGAGCACATTCATACAGACACACACGCCTTGGTAATTGCTATGCCACAAACACTAGATAACTTGTATAACCTGAAATCTAGAACAATTTCACTATATATGATGTGTAAACCTGTGCTAATACATTTAAATTCCTCATGATGAACATGTAGGATTACTAGTTATATGCATGTATCTTATTACATCATTCGTTCATGCCTAGTCTTTTAGTCATACATTGCAGTTCGCCTTGTTGATACCATAGGCATTCATTATCATTGACATGTGTACTTATGATGATTTTCTTGAGATTTTAGCACTTGAGATTTATGAGATTTTGGGGAAAAGCCGCAATGATTTAATAAACCTGATATTATTTTAAACATTGAAAGTTGCGGTTTTTCTCGTGATATGATACATGTGTCGTCCACTATGGGTTTTCTGTTAGTTTTCGAGACCCGTTTCGAGGAGTTGGATGAACCGTCTCGGGTACATGGTGGGCCCGGTAAGGTACCCGGGGCAAAAAGCTCGAGTTGTAGACGATGAGCCTGGCAGGGGCAGACTACCTACCGGTGATTGTTGGCGCGGCGGATATCCAGAGGATACCGACCATGGTCGTAAGATATTGAGATATTGATACTTTGAAATGGGCCAGCCGGACGGCTGGGGACCGAGATATTGTGATACCGATACTTGAGATTTTGAGATAGTCGTTTGAGGTGTCAATGCTGGACACGGATTTCTGTTGATTCCATGGATATTATGTTAATATTTCAAAAGAGTTTTTCTAAAATGAAAATAATGATTTTCTCATATCAATATATTCAGATCACGGGTTAAACTTGATTCATGTTGCATACATACCTGTTAGTACATCATGCCAGATTAGTATTGTAAAATTGATTCATGTTACACGCATACCTGCTAGTACATCATGCCAGATTAGTATTGTAAAATTGATTCATGTTGCATACATATCTGCTAGTATATCATGCCATATCAGTATTGTTGAGTTATGACACTTTGCGGGCATGCTTACGATAGACTTTATAGATGTTACTTATTACTCACGAGTTGGCAACCCACCTCCGTTGTGCCACAGCCTTTTTTCAGGTTCAATCCGTCAGCACTGTAGCGGGGGACGCACTTCATCCTTTTGCTTCTTTTGCTTGGATTTGAGACTTTTGCTCGTAGGTGGGCTGTGAGATTATTTTGTTTCCACCTTGTATATTTATTGTATCTAGTGTACTCCATCTACTGTACCTAGTACTTATACGGATGTATATTGACCTAGAGACGAGACAGTGAGATTTGTGGACATTTATGTTGTTTCTCTGGGTCGATCTCACTTGAGCCGACGTGATGCTTATTACTTTGGTTTTTACATGCTTATTTTTGCACAGTAATGATTTTTATTGTGTGTGATGTTGAGACCGCTTTTGGCGAAGAGCTAGCTCCCGTTTGGGGATGCCTTATTCATGATTATATGTATATTCTTGTTTTGTACCCATTTGGGGCCAGTTTTTACAAAGGAGACTCTGCCGAATATTTTGGAAAAAGGTGAAGTTGTTTTTAAAGATTTTGATGTGACTTATTTGGTTTTCCTTCACTCTATTGCTTAAATGGGTTTGATTTCTAGGCTTTGGCTTACTTAGATTACGTACGCCTTGAGACGTTTCATAATTAAGTGCCAGTCACATTCCGTACTTTTCGGGTCGTGACAGTGTAGGGCTTTGTGCGGTCGACTTTCTTTTTCTCTTCTCCGCCCCGCTTCTTTTGGTTGGCTTGGTCATCTCTGGGCGGATTTGAGTTCACCTTGGACTCGAGTTGAATTTCTCGCTCAATCCAGGCCTTTACCTCGACCATGGTCTTAGGTTGCGCTAATGCAAAAGAGTGGATCCACTCTTCGTGCCTAAGACCTGCCCTCAGTGCGGTGATGACCATTTCATCACGGTGCTCGGGGACCTCGAGGAGCATGTTGTAGAAGCGGGTGACATATCTTTCGAAGGATTCGTTGTCTCCGCTCTTGATGGTGAATAAGTAGTCGACCATCCTCTTCTTTCGTCGATTCCCGACGAAGTGGCCAAGGAATTGGGAGGACAGTTCATCGAAGGCCGAGATGGAGCGTGGTGTGAGTCCTCGGAACCAGTACCGGCCATCCCGGATGAAGGCGGCGGGGAAAGCTCAGCATTGAGCCGCATCAGAGTTATCCTGGAAGCTCATGTCCGCCGTAAATGTGTCCAGGTGGGCCTTTGGGTCGGATATCACGTCGAAAAGGGCCACTTTTGGCGGCTTATTCCTGGATGAGACATGCTCGGCTAGCAGTTTCTCTGCGAAGGGCTTCGTCAGTGAGTCGGCGGAGTACATGACTCCTACGCCGGACATAGGACTATCCCTTAGTATGCCTTCAATCTTCTTCTCGAGGGCTTCAAGCCGGTGGTGGTACCCCGAGGATTCTGCACAGTCAGAGTGGTGGCTACCTCCACTCCGGATCTGCGTGAGGGAGCGGCTTCGATTTCGCTCTATCAAGTGTCTTAAATTCTTGGGCGATGCCCTTCTTAAGTAATCCCTGCGCTCGTCGTTCGCACAGCCCCGAGGAGAGTGGAGGCGTCGATCATGCCTGGAAGCAGGTGAGCTGACCGACACCTCCTCAAGGGGGAGAACGCGCGACGAGCATTGGAGCGATGGCCCGGCCTTTCTTGGGACCATGGCGTAGAGATGTCTGGTGCCCAGCGGGTCATGGAATCAATCGTCGTGTGTGGGTTAAGGTGGCCGGAGTCGGCCCGCCAGCACTCGGTGGCACTGTGATGAAGGTGAGTTTGATCGAGGGCTTGAGTGTGCCTGTCCGTCTTCGGCGGATGTCGTTATCCCGGGGAAGGGGAGCGACGCTCTGGTGGGTAGGGCCCTTCGCTTGAACACGGACGAAGGCATCTACCAGTGTCATAAGCCGGTCTATCCGGATGTACAAGGCATGGATGCATTAGGAGGGGGAGGCGAGCCGCTTCCGCCTCCGTTGTGGCGGCTCTTATTTGGATCGTTGCGGTCGTCGCTCGCCATTGGATCAAGAGCGGAAGATCAACTTTTGTTGGTGGAACAAAATAAGTCTTTCGGTCTCATAGACGGCGCCAACTGATGGAACTTCGGATCTCTTTCAGATGCTGTCCTCCGTCGATCCTACGATGACGGTCCTGGACGGCTGAGATTTGGTTTTGGAGTTGTTTGGTGTGGATCTCAATGGGTTTGTGTTGGACGCCGAACTACCTGCAAAGAAGTTCCGGGGTGGATGACTACCGTAGGACCCTCCGACGATCAAGTTAGAGCCGAAGAATAGGAGCAGAGCAGCGGCGTATTGAGATAAATCGAGTTTCCTGAATCGTCTGAGAGAGGGGGTTTTATAGTGGTCGCATGAAGCGAGCAGATGCGACATCTTCGCCATCAGTTATGCCCCTGACGTTACGCCTGCATAAATGACAGGATCCTTCCATTAATGAAGGGATACGCTCATTAATGGGGAACGCGTCAGCGTGGGACACGGGACGTGGGGCGGCGGTTATCTCGCTTCGGCGAGATATGCGGAGCCATTGCGGAGGCGCTAGGGCTCTGCGCTCTCGAATGATCGAGGGAAGCCGAGGAAGGTATGTACATCAGGAGCTCGGAGACGATCCAAGAGGCCGAGGAAGCTCGGCGCGTCAGATGGATCGGAGGCAAGCGAGAAGACTGAGAAAGCTCGGAGACAAGCAGTTGGTAGTTTTCCTAGGTGAAGATGGAATGTCTTCAGGGGGTCTCCCGAAAGGTCGGGTACGTTCACCGAGAAGGGGCCCCGGGGAATGTCCTCGATACAGCTCATTTATTCCACCCCGTAGAGTCCGAGGCACATAATCCACCATGTGTCGTAATCTGAGGAGAAACCACTTGCGAGCATCATCAAAACCCATCAAATCAAAATAAGTTTAGAATCTGGTGAGCATTTGGAGAAGCCAAAGAAGAAGTCTATTGAAAGAAAAGATGAGGAAGAGACTTGAGAGATTATGTAATTTTATGAAAACGGGCAAGAGAAAAGAAAGATGGATAATATGGTATTGCTAGAAATACACATATACCAAATACTAGCTTTGGATACCTTAAGAACCTTCAATCTTGAAACCTTCGTATTAGAAAAGGTTTTACAACAGAAATTCCATACGATTCTATTCATAATTGTTATGATTCTATCCATATCTAAAGAGAACGCGCACTATCAAAATTCTTCAGGAAACCTAATGAAAGTATCCGAATCCAACTCCCTCGTGCTTTTACGTACCCGCCTTTAATCTTTGAAAATGGTATAAAACATATATTTGGTTGTCTTCAAAAACTTGATTGTTCATAGTTTCATTGGTTAGTATTTTTCTTAGGTATTCAGTACAGAAGAGATCAATGAGCAATTTGTGTCATTTGTTACATTTATGAAAAAAAAATTTACTAACTCTTTTCTTGATTATTTACCAAAATGCTTCATATCCCAAATTATATTCAACTCAACGGCTAGTTTCACTCTATCTCTCTATTTATTGCTCACAAGGACTCCAAATATAACAAGGAGCACAATTTATAATTAAGATTATATAAAAACCGACATGCATTACCCCTGGGTGCGCTAGGTAGGAGATATTCTAGATGGTAATTCAAGATTACTAAGATATATTACCACGCTTGTTTAGGTGTAAAAGATATTACAGAAAATATAGAACTACCATGGTAATCAAATAACCCCATTTCATAGTAATCATATTCCTCCAAAACACGTACCTATCCTAAATTACCACGAAATATTCCCGCCTAACATGAATGAGCCATGACCATCCGCCATCGGCCTCCTTCGCCACCCGCTGCCCATCTTTGGTTGCCAGCCGCCGATCATTCACCGGCCGCCTCGCTTCCGATCAGACGTTCGTTGCCGGCCAGTCATAGCTCGTCGTCGGCCCGGCCAGTTGCCGATCGGCTGTACGTTGCCGGCCTCACTGTCATCCACCGGACCTCCTCCGGCCTCGCCGTTGGTCTATGATTGCACATACAAATATTACCGGGAACGATTAAAGTATACGAAACACGTTAATACAAAATTCCTTAAAATTAGATGCCCGAGGATTCCATGTAATCTCTATTCTATGTACCAAGGCAACATGAGGAAATAGAGTTTTGCCATTAAAATACATGAACAAATTAAAGATGATAAAATCAAAACTTATTTACTGAAAACTCCCAACAGATTTGGGTCTGTGACAAAAAACTACCAATACCTTTCAAATTGTCATAAAACCACCAAATTAAGACACGTCAACACCATCCGCGCCAATTTTTTTTAAAACCACCTCAAATTACCCTTATTTTAATCCTAACCTAATTTCAAAAAAATAAAAAAAACATAAATAAAAAACCACTCTTCCTCCACCTCCCCGACCATCACCGCCGGCCATGATGCCACCTCACCCCTTTTCAGCCCGCTACAATCGCCAGCATCATCATCAACAACAATACCGTCGCTACCTCCTTCCTCCCCCTTCTTTTCAACCTATTACCGCAGCCGTCATCATCATCAACAGCAACAACACCATCACTCCTCTTCTTCAACTGCCGCCATCATCACCATCCTCAACATCAACACCACAACCATCACCATCTTCATTCTCTTCTTCATCAACCCGCCACCATCATCAACAACACTTCCATCATCTTCTTCTTCACCCCAACCCCAGCCCCTTCCCTTTCTGATCGCTTTCCCCGACCCTTATCTAACCCCTTCGAAACCCCAACACCACCACCACCACCATCATCTTCTTCTTCAACCCGCCACCACCATCACCATCATCATCATTAACAACATCAACCCCACCACCATCACCATATTCCTCCTCTTCTTCTTCAACATGCCACCACCATTATCATCATCTTCTTCACCCCCACCCTCAGCCCCTCCCTTCCCTGATCGCTTTCCCCTACCCCGTGTTTACCCTCTTTGGAACCCCCAACGTTTAAACGTTGAAACAAAATTTAGTTTAAACAAAATAAGTCATTTTAGTGTTTTTAGAGTTAACCATAAGATCCTGGGTTCAAGACTTCCGGCAACGCAAACTCATACCGTTAATTATACCATAGTGTCTTAGAGCACATCTAAAACGGGAAATCATACAAGTTCACTTTAAAATCGTATCGTTATGAAGAAAACATGTATAAAACACTTGCAAGTGATGAACAAAAGAATATGTATTTTATTTATTCATTCATATTTTGTATACAAATTGAATGTAAATTACATTGATATCTGCAAAAGAATGTGAAATTACATGAAACTTTAATTTAAGAGTTGAACTTCAAGATGGAAGGGGTATTTTAGTGTCAACATGGTAAGGTTGATGGGCACTGCCCAATATGGGGGCCACATCACTTCATTTGAAGTGGAACGTCCTGGATGGGGTCCACACTACTTCTTTTTGATGTATAGGTGGGACACCCTAGATGGGGTCACTAAAATTTCATTTGAAGTGTAGGTGGGACTGATGTCACACCCCGCTTCCCATTAGACGAGGAGCGAGAGCGACAAGCCCGCGATGTATTTACACCGAGAAGCACCCTTCCCGATATGAATACACCAAGTGTCTGATTAAGCAAAATAATAATAACTAGAAGTTAAACCATCGCAAAGAAAAAATAAAATATCCAACTCCATTTACTACATTCAAGTTCTAAAGGCAACACCGCTCAAATAAAAGTTACTACAAAAAAAAAATAAGAGTTTTAAACTAAGCCTTTAAGTTTAAGACGCACTGAACTGAAATATGCTAAGTATCAGCTTGCGATGTAAGGTAGAGACTATCCTCCTCAAATGTTTTAACTTCGTATGAGCCCTCGTCACCTATCCTTGTGTCTTCTGACAGACATTCCAATAAGAAAACAAAAGAGAACATCTGTCAGCGAACTTGCTCCCGGTATGTTCCTCAAAGTCAACACAACCATTTCTTATAAACAAACATAAAAATAAAGTGCTTAAAACACAAGTAGATACCAGTCCAAAAGTAAACAACATAAAGGAAAAACAAATAGTACATAAACACAATAACATGGATGCAAGGCAGATAATATCAATGCAATAATATAAACGTGATAGTAAAAGTTAGCGAATTAGTTTTATAAGCATGGATGGAATATCATAAATAATTAAAGTGGCATAGTCGTTTAATTTAAGGTTTCCTAGTCTAACGTAAATAAAGGCATGGCGTCCAACCGCGTCGTGAGTTTTTATATAAGACGATGGAGTGCAGGAATGCGGAAACCCTGACGCAACTGGACGACACATTCTCAATTCCCAACACCCCCGGTAAATATCGGTCATAACATTTCTAACGTAAATTAAGGTATATTGTCCAACCACTTTATGAGAATTTATACATGATTACAGGAGCACATGAGTACAAGATTACAGACAGGGGACTCCGAAGCGGTTGAACTACTCATCCTTAACTACCCCAACACCCCCGGCAACATTTGTCAAAACTAATCCTAAATGTAATGTGTTGGCCCTAGTGCTATATTTCGAATGTTGATATTTCGAATATTTCACATTCCCCATTGTTGAATATTTTGATGATAGCTAATAAGTACACATATTGCTAAACTCCGTTTTGAGTTCATGAGTGCAGGTGAAAAGATTTACAAGTGTTTAAAAGTTGGAAATCACACATGGTGAAAAAAATTGAAGCATCAATATATGAAAAATCGAAGAAATCATGTTTATAGTCTTCTAGAGCTGGTGAATACCTTGTTGTAGACATACTGGATGTTAATGAATCTTTAAATGAAAATTTGAGAAAAGTTAAAGAGCTTAAAAGTTGATATAGAGGCACTGAGGCGCATTTGAACCCAGGAACAGCCAAGGCTCATATAGCTGAAACCCTAATATGTAAGGCACATATAGATGAAACCCTAATCTATATATAAGGTTGGAGAGTTAGGAAAAATTCTATCTTTGCAGACATTAAAGGAAGAAGAAAAATCTTCAATTCACTCATTAAAAATTCAAATTCAAAGGAGATTTTCCATCCAAACCACAAGACATCTTTGGTGAAATTGTTCTAACTCATTTATTAGGGTTTTATCTTTTGTTAGAACAATTGTATTAGGGTATGGGATATTTCTATGTTTAGATTTCTAGATCTAATTAGTTTGAATTACCTCACTTTGTTATTAGTGGTAATCATTGATTTAAAACAGCTATTTTTATTTTTCCTTGACATTGGCTTGTAAGGTTTGTTCACCGCCCGAAAGCGTGAATAGTTTATTTCTTTAGCTAGGAAAATAGGTGATCAGCACATTTATTGCAAAAATTTTACTAGTTTTTCCCTATCTTTTGTTAATTAATAAATCCCATTAATTATAATTTAAGAACATTTATGGATTTATCTGTCAAAAATACATTTATATGTACCTTAAATAATAAATAGATTATTATGAGTTAAATGGTGTAAATATTTTCCTAAATAAAATAAATGCTACTAAAGATTTGTTTTGAGATATTTTGCAGGTTTAAATTCAGCCAAAGCAAATCAAGAGACCAAATCAAATCAAGATCACCAAATAATATCAGCCTAATTTGGTAACTGATTGATGATCCACGTAACTGCAAAGAGACGGCAAGATATTCTAGTTATTATTAGATCAAAACTAATTAAATCAAATTAGGAGATCACAGCAAAAGAATGATCGCAAACAGATAAAATCTGACCGCTAAATCATAGCCAATTAAGTTGTATAGATCGCTAAATCGCCGCCAAAATTGAAGATTCATCGTTGAAATTTCACGTGCAGTTTTAATTTGTTTTAGGGTTAGGGTTTCTATTATAGGTGTATAAATATTATATTTACAGAGCCCGAAAAGGCCCTCGCCACTTTTATTCTCTCTTAAAAAACCTAGTTTTTTTTTCATTTTGGATGATTGGTGGAGAGCAGTGTGGCTTTTAATTCATGCATTTGATCTTTCATTATAATGAATAAGTAAATTTATTATGTTGTGTTTAGAGAGATGAACCTAGATCTAATATAGCAATGCTAATCTTAGGGTATTTCTTATTTGTGCTTAATGATATATAGATCTCTACTTGTTTTTCTTAACCTCTTGTAGGACTTAATAGGTTATAGAATGCACGTTAATGATCTATGCTTGTTAAATATAAGATTAAGATCAATAGAGTAGGATTTATATTTAAAAATCATAACTTTTAATGATTATGACAGGAAGTAATTTGATAGGTTAATATTGTTAGCAATTTAATCTATGCTTATTAATATTCTTATTATAATTATTTATTAGTTATATTTAAATGAAAGAAAAAAAATAGTCTATAGATTAACTTGATAATATGTTGGTTTATTTCTTGATGTGCTTAAATTAAATCTAGGTATGATAATTGTTTTTCTTAAGTCTTGCTATAACTTTGATAAAGTATAAAGTATTTAACCTATAATCTATTCTTAGGGAACATAAGATTATAATCAATAGTTTAAGATTTAGAATAATAAAAAATATGACTTTTAATGATTATAAAAAGGTGAACTTTGATAGGTTAACATTGCTTGTCAATTTGATCTATGCTTACTCCAAATCTTTTACAATTATTCATCAGTTAATAAAAAAAAAAATAGAACCGATATACTGTGAACACATGTTAGATCTACGGGATTCAACCTAAACACAACACTTTTCTCATAAAAGTCTTTTCTTAAATTAAATTAAAAATTAGATTTTCAATTTTTTAGTCTTAAATAAAATCCTTCTCATAACTTGATTGAATATTGAAGAAAATTATGAATTACACGTTATCCCTGTGGGTCGACCCGTAAACGCATGCTACAACAAACTATGTTCTTGCGGTAATTAAATTTATCGCATCAAGTTTTTGGCGCCGTTGTCGGGGATAACGGTAGTTAATTTTTAGTTTTCATACTATTCTTCGAGTTATTTGGAAAAAAACTTTTCTTATTATTTTTTATCTGTCCGTTAAGTGAGCTGCAGGCGCGGAAGAATACACAAGTAAAACATTTTTTAGGGGAAACCAGAGAGGAGAACAAGTAAACAGGAGCGTTCCATACAAAATTGGGGAGTAGATGCCACAAGATTACCGTGAAAACGCGGTCAATACTGTTGTCATCTGTAACGTTTCAGAAATCGTTTTGCGAATTTTCCCGTTTTAGGGCAAAATTGTCGGTATTTTCCGTTTTAATCTGATTTCGATCTAACGTCCGTATAACCTTGTCGGCACCTTTTATAGCTAAAATAAAGCTTGTGAGCGAACTTTAGGGGTATTTGGGAGGTTTTGGTTCAGATAGAATTTTTCCCAAATAAAATATTATTTTAAGCGGTATTTGGTGCACGTAAATCGGGAAATTTCTTTTCTTAAGAATAAATTTTTTTTTGTCACTAGAATATTTTGGAAACTTCTTTTTAAATATCTAGATATTTTTTTGGAGTGCAAAAGGTTTTATTTTAAAAAGAAAAGAAAATGTGTAAAGGTGGCAAAGTGCATTTATTAAGCATTTATTACTCTTTTTCCCAACAATTTCTTCACAAAAATTCACAAAAATACCCCCTCACCCTCTTGGCCGGCCCTTCCCTTCCCCTTGCTGCCCTCCATCATTCCCACTCTTTTTCAACTCATTTTGCATCAAATAAATCATGAAAAATCCAAATAAAATCACAAAAATTCAAATATAATCATTTTCCTTCATTTCCTTCACTAATTCTTCTTGGATCTTCAACAAAGCATGGTTTTTTTGATGCTATGATGAGAGATTAAATTCTTTTTGGTGTTCTTGGGGAGGTATAATTCTTACCTTAATCCTTTTATATTTGCTTTAATCTTATTCTAGTTAATTTAGTTAGCTAATTATGTGTTTAGTTTAGTTTTTAATTTATGATTAATTCATTTATATTTGGTTTAAGAAATTCATGTTAGGGAAAAACTTGGTTTATGTGTTTAGTGTTCATTTGAAGTGTTAATTTGTGTTTTGGAGAAGATTAACCTAGTAGAAAATGTTAATTTTTGCTAATGAACACTTTGTTTAATTATACAATTTTGCTTACTAGGTTTTTCCTAAAATTTTTTTAGCAAGTGTGAAAAATATAAGAATGGTTTAGATAGATTAGTTAAGCTATTTTAAGGTGTTTGTAATCGCTAAATATGCATTAGCTTGAAACTAGTGCGAAATATTGCGATAGGTTGCTTACTAGATTTCGGGGTTTTTCCGACGTAGGTTCGATTGGTCGTTGCGAGGTTATATCAATTGTATTCCTCGTAATTTTTGTTGTATTGCGCGATCCGGAAGATCGGGGTCTAGACTTAGTGTTTTGTAGTTTAGCGACCCCAATTAGAGTTTTTGGCCGATGTCTTGCGCGATAGATGTACTAAGCGCGCAGTGTAATTTTCCGGGCGTTTTCATCGCGTTTCGTTGTCTTTTCGTCATTGTAGGATTTTTGCTTATGTGATGTGTTTGTAAATTTTTAGGTTCGCAAGCGGGGACTTCGAACGCTACGACAGGGGAAAACAGGTGGTAGGCTTCACTTAGCCAGGAGCGTTGGTGAGTAGATTTAAGATCTACAGGGGAATCGCCCGCATGGCGTTATGCGTCTGGGCTAGAGATGTTATTTCTGTCGCATATTCTATGTCATATTTAGAATTACGCATTTACCCTATTACTTAGATATTGTTGTGCTTGGACTAGTATCCTTAGGACACTGCACATATTATTGACGATTCATGTTGCAGGAGCACTGATTGTATGCTACACACACCGTCAATAATTGCCATGTCACGCACAACCCACATATAGATATGATATTGCTTGGTTAGGGACATTGAGACTTTGATTCATATTTCTTTACGCATTGACTTATAGCATAGCTGTATACCTACATGCTTACACATATGCCTTGACATGCTTATATGCTAGTTACATGTATACCTATAGGATATTGTACCATTAGTGATAGGTACATACACACATAATGACATAGCTACATGTATACCTTGCATACATACTTCACTTATACCCGGAGGGTATATTACATCATTACTGATAGGTAGATATATATACCTTGCTATACCTTCATGTTTACACACATATCTGGTTATAGCTACATGTTTATCTTTACTTGATGTTATTTAGAATTGGAGAAATTAGGAACCACGTATATTTATATTTAACTTGTTGCAGTTAAATAGCGGCTTTTCCTTTATATACTTACATTACAGTTGCATATATTATATTCATGGATTTTCGCATTAAGATATGGATATTTCATGATATTTTCTGGATTTGGGGACCGTGGTAGTTCATGAAATTATGCATTATTTGAAAAACCCGGTTTCCCTTGATGATATGATATTACAGCATCCACCATGAGATTTGTCGGTTCTGATTATATACCCGATTCGAGGAGCGGGAGGCACCATCTGCGGGTACATGGTGGGGCCCGGGAAGTACCCCGGGGCAAGAATCGTGGAGTAGACGATGAGTTAGTGGGGGAACCATACTTTCCGGTGACATTACCAATGACTCAGCGGTTATCATGGGGATACCGACGGGAGTCATGTACGTATAGATACGTCGAGAGGCGAGGGTCAGAGCTAGGCACTCGAGCTTTCGGGATAGCGTATGATACGTACCTATCAGGGTGCCAGTCGTGGTGACAGCACCTGATAGACCTGCATTTCTGTGTCGATACTTGACACATTGGTTTCATGATATTTCTTTTTACTCCTTTGTATATATAACAGGGGTTTAGGCCGCTGTTATATATGCCCTTACACCAATATTAGTGGAATGGGACGCTAATATATGTGTATTGACATTAAATTATATACATCACCATATTTATTCATGCAAATATATTTAGGATGTTAGATTTTTACTTGATAATTTGATTTGGGATATAGGTGATTCATTTGATATTGGATACAGGATATTTATGAGATTGCTGATTTGTACATTCAGGATATATGAGATTTATTCGATATTGTACATTCAGGATTTGTGAGACTTATATGATATGAGAGCCAATTTGGGGGCTGATTTGAAGAATTGGGATTTGGATTTGTCTTGATGGGTTGTGATCCTACCACGATGTCAGGATTCCGTGTAAATGACATATTTCATTCCATACTTCACATTTATTGTTTATGCACTGTTTCATGATTAGTAGTACCTGTTAGAGTACCTTTCATGATTGTTGCATTTACATACCTTTATTTATATGCATTGCTTCATGTATTAGTTGTATCTGCTAGTGTACCTTTCATGATTATTGTATTCATATGACTTTTTGTTGCTATTAATTGTACATGTTAGATTCGCGCTGTACGTGCATACTCGCGATTACCTGCATATGTTATTTACTATTCACGAGTTGGCAACTCACCCCCGTTGTGCCACAGTGTTTGCAGGTGTTCCTCAGGATAGTCAGAGGCAGGCTATTATCACATATCTTATCATCTTTTGCTACGGATACCGCATCAGCTCACAGAGTGCAGTTTGCTTAGGTGGGTTTTGTGGTTATTCGTTGTATTGTATATTCGTTGTATCCCTGTACTCTCCATCTACTATTTTCATATTGACTTAGAGACTTGGTGAGGACGATGTTGTATATTATGTTGTGACTTGTTGTCTTTTATACAGTTTCCTTTCTATCGTCTTCTATTTCTTCGCTACGGTGTCGTATATTTGTTGTGGTGGTTGTTTTCCGCCTTTGGGCGTGTATTTACTCCCGTTTGGGGATGCTTTATTTTATATTTATGTTGTACCCATTTTTGGGGCTAGCTTTTACAAAGGAGGTGCTGCCAAAATTTTAAAGGAAATAAAGTTGGACTTTTAAAGAATTTGGGTTGTGATTTCAAAGAATTTTAAACAATGTTTCTTATCTTTTCTTATCTTTTAACTGGTTTTGATTTCTGGGTTTTGGCTTTCTTTTACTGCGTTACGCCTGTAGACATTGCGTAGTATTAGGGCCGTCACGTGCCAATTTCGGGTCGTGACATCATCACCGCTAAACCACGGCCGAATTAAGGCTTCTAATCATCTTTCTTCTGGTTTGCACTTTCTGCCTCTCTCTCTTCTCAAATCTCAAATTTGATTTCATTGTTTCTTCTGCATGTTTTCTTTGCGTTGCTGCTAAATAAATTTTTTATATTTTTTGCACAAATAACCGTAAAAGCCATGTAGCCGCTCTGCCGTTGGTTAACTGTCACGCCCCATGCCCTAGTATGGATGATATTGTCCGATTTGGCCGAAACCGCACGGTTTTGTCTTTTGGAACGATCCAAACTCGAGAAGGGGCCAATTCCCAGGAGGTCACACATCCTAGGATTTCCCTAGCCTGAGCACGCTTAACTATGGAGTTCTTCCAACTCCGAAGTGCTGGTTCATCCAAAAGATGCCTCCATAATTGAGAGTGGCATCATTACATTTTTAATGCAGTTCGGTTCTCTTTCGGAATGTGCTTCAGGAATCTAATCACATTGTTCTGAAGTGACTCCACACTCAGATCACCATGTGTCCACAACAGACCACACTAAGTGTGAACAGAGTAGATCACCATGATGTCCGAAGACCGCACTGTTCTGGGGTATTACATTCACCCACCTAAGAACAATTGTTCGTCCTTGAACTACAAACCTACTACTGAGGGACCAGCATGTGCCACCATAAATGTCACACCCCACGCCTCAGTACGGATGGTATTGTCCGCTCTGGCCAAAACTATACGGTTTTGTCTTTTGGAGCGAATTGGACTCGAGAAGGGGCCACTTTTTAGAAGGTCGCCCATCCTAGAATTTCCTTAGCCCAAGCACGCTTAACTACGGAGTTCTTCAAACTTCAGAGTGCCGGTTCATCCAAAAAGCGCCTCCATAATTGAGAGTGGTATCATTACATTTTTAATGCAGTTCGGTCCTCTTTCGGAATATGCTTCATAGACCCAATCCTATTGTTCTGAAGTGGCTCCACACTCAGATCACATGTGTCTGCAACAGACCACACAGAGTGTGGACATAGCAGATCTCCATGATGTCCGAAGACCATACTTCTCTGGATATTACATTAACTAACCTAACGGTGTATGACGTTGCCCCGTGGTGAATACGGTTGTTTATGATTATTTGATTTTCTTTGGTTGTGTGCGCTTAGTTAGGATTTACATTTTTAAAAAATGGACTCTGCCGTTTGTCCTTCGTACTTTGACGGGAATGATTTTTTAGGATGGAAAATAAAAATGTAAAAATGAAAGAATTTCTCAACTCACATGATAATTCTTTTTTGAAAATCATTGAAAATGAACATGATTTTCTTAGAAATACTAGAGAGAAAACGACATGGAATATGAGTGAATGAAAATTGATTTTCTTGAATAAAGAACTTGTAGATATTTTACGGAGTAAGTTAGATGGTGAAATTTGTATGAGTGTTTCGTCTTACGAGTCAGCTTATGATATTTGGTGTGCATTAGATCAAATTTATGAAGAGCACATCGTAGAAAAAATCAAGTAGAAACGATAGGCGTATTCCAACATTTTTCAAATAATGATATACCATCAATTTCTACCAAGCCATGTGAGATTATTTTTAATCATGATCGTGTGAGCACGACATCTTTTGATAATCATAATCTTACTCATAATCAACTTTCATATAATGACCTTGCATCTAGGAATAGCATTCTCGAACAAGAGAAAAATGATTTGTTTTCAAAGTGTGATCTTTTAATTTGTATAAATAACGATTTGATAGTAAAACTCAATGTGCCAGATTCTATTACTGTTTTAAATGAAAAACTTGAAATTTAAAAGAACGAATTGATTTCTAGAAATGAGTTTCTTGAAAAACAAAACATGTCTTTAAAATTGGAAAATACTGAATTGATTTCTGGAAATGAGTTTTTGAAACTCACAAATGATGAATTGTTAGCCAAGATTAACGTAGTTTCTTTCTCTCATGAAATTTTGATCGATAAACTAAAAAATGAAAAAATGGGTTACATTCAAAACTTGAGAATCGTTCCAAAACTTTGACTGCTTTGAAACAAGAGAGAGAACAAGAAAAGAATGAGTTTCTGTCGAAGTTTGAAAATCAGTCGAAAATTTTTGAGACTTTGAAAAATGAAAACGAAAGTTTGGTTTTGTCTTATGCTTTTTTGAGAAATGAACATAAAAACTTGAGATCAATTTTTAAGAGTGAACTTGACTCATTGAAATCCTTTCCTCAATCTCAAGAGATTTTGACGAGCGAAAACCTTTCTCTCAAAATGCAAAGTCATGATTTGACGGTTTCTCTTGATTAATATTCAAAAAGAAAAGAAAATGTTATTACTCCACTCTGTGAGGGAATGAAATTTTTAAAGAGCAAAGATGTTGCTATGAATTTTTCAAAATCTCAAAAATCTTTTTCTAATAAAAAGAATGCTCATAAGTTTGTTCATGCAAAATCAACTGTTTATTCGCATGCATTTCTCTATACAAAACAAAATTTTCAAAAGCATGCTCATCCTACACATCATATGCATGTTGATAGTTTGAGTCCCATTTGTGCACCTAATCATATTTGTTATTGTTGTGGTGCACATGGTCATTTTGCATATGTTTATGATTTGAAACAAAATTTACCTCTACTGGGCAATGTGAAATGAGTCCCCAAGTCCAACCTCTATAAAACCATGAAGATTTGGGTCCTAAAAGATCATCCTACACCTCCTATTATAGGTGTAAAGAAAGCGAAAACTTGAGATTGGGAGCAAGAGCACTTCACAGGTATATTTTCTTGGCTCATCATTTTTGGAAAATAAAGTTAACACACTAGAGCTAGATGACATTAAGGACAATATCTAGCTTAGGTTTGTGGGAGTTTAGGTTATTTTTAGGTTTCTTTATTTTATTTGCTTTTCTTTTATTAAAAAAATTGAAATTTAAAAAAAAATACAAAGAAATTTAAATAAAAAAAAGAGATAAAGAAGAGAAAAGATAAAGGAAGAATTTTCTTAAGATTAAATTAGTTTGTTTAGAAATAAGCAATTTTGGGTCTAATCTTGAAGTGAAGTTAATATAAAGGGAAAGTAATGAAATCTTTAATAGATACTAAGTCTGAAAAATAACCCATTTTGAACTTGATCTTAGTTAATACACACCTTATTAACACATACGGTCTTCAGTTATAGGATGAATGGGGTAACTTGAAATATCTCCGTAGATTTTTCTATATTAAATGATACATCTAATGATAATAAAAAAATAATATATAACAAAATCTTTTTCTGCACTAAGTAGCTGGGAATTCATGCCTCAAGAAGCAATGGATGCTCACGTCGGAAGGTGGTTAAAAAGTATAAATAAATAAAAAAATCTACGAACTAGTCAGGGATAATGCGTGTGGATATGTCTCTTTCAATCACCCCTGCCAATTAAGTGTTCTCTCCGAGTTAAAATTCTTCACGGTACTTTGTGGGAAAATAATCTTGGTTCCTACTACTATTAGTAGTTGGTAAAGAATTAGTTTCGAGTAAAGTGGGAATAAAAAAATATTATTAGTTGTAAAGTTTGAGTTAAAGAAGTAAATGGAGATATAATGGTTTGAATAGGAATTCTATGACCATAAGACAATTGCACGATCACAAAGATGTGTAGGAATGAAAATCGGTGAAAGGTGGAGTGAAAAATAGGAGTAAGTGTGTCATCAAAGATAATAGAAATCCTAGATTAGAGACTAAATTTTAGGATGAAAACTCGAGAAAACATAGAACTTTACAAACTTGCGAGATAGTTTTGGAGTTTTTCCTAATCTTCATTTTTCTTGTTTCTTTTCTTCTTTTTATGAATTTCGTAACGACCCTAAATTTCATATACTCTTTTGTAAATATCATCATTAATAAATTGCTGTTTCTTTTCAAGTGTTGAAATATATTTAAATTCTTGAAAACTTGGTATGAGACGGCTCACAGTAGTGTGAGTTGGCTCATGGATCTTTTCCCAATGATTATACCTCCACTGTCCTCTTGAGCTGGCTCAAAAAGAGTTTGAGTCGTCTCAACCCTTATCTGGAACGTTACATTAATTCACTGTCTGCATAGGATGGCTCGAGCTATTCTTGAGCTGGCTCATGCACAGTTCAAAGCTGAAACGTTCCACATACGCATTTGACAGTTTCTTTTGGCTTGTAACCTTTCATTTCCTCCTCTAACCACCCCTTCATAGCATTAATACGTCCAATTAATTCAGAAAACCCCTCAACTCTTGAATCTCCATTAAATTTTCTTTTAATGTCATATGGCGCCACACGTGTTCCTCGCGTGGGCGCCAGTGTGCAAAGAACAGAATGCCCACCTTAAGAACCCAATTCTTAAGTGGCGCCCACATGCACAACACATGAACGCCGGCACTTAGGTAGAATTAAATTCTACTCTCTGTTAAACAGAGCCGTTGGATCAAAGATCCAACGGAGATGATAAATCATCGACAATGTAGAATTAAATTTTGTCGGGAGAAAACATTCCCCAAATTGGATCATAGAATAAAATTCTATTTTGGGATATATTACCTTAATCTATCTAACAAGAAATATTGCCCTCTGTAAAGCAGAGAACCATTGGATTAAAAATCCAACGGTGATTAAAAATCACCGTTTCACAGAGTAAAACTCTGCATATGAAAAATATTTCCCCAATCTTGTTAAAAACAAGAAAATATGTTATGTAAAAACAGAAATTCTTGGATCAAAAATCCAATGGTGGGTAAAATTCCCCAAATCAATTGGGATCTTTTAATAAAAGATTTCTTCAAAACTAATTAACAAACTTGCCTCCACTATATAAAGGACCGAAGACTTCAAGTCTGATATAGAGGAACCCCTCCATAAACTTCTAAAAACAAAAACAGAAAGCTTCAGAAAGAACATAGAATTAAATTCTCAAGGAAGAAGATCTCCCTCCTTAAAAACTCTAGGTAAATAATAAAAGAGAGAGAGAGAAACATCTCATTTACATATCTAAGGGTTTAACCCTTTTAAAAGAACTTAGTTCTTTCTTTGGATCTGAGATCCACAAGACAAGTCTCTCAAAGTTGAAAATTTAATTCTCATCGGGAAGAACTTGTTCTTGAGAATCAAAGATTCAGAAAAGAACTACGAATTGAATTCCTCAAAACAAAGCATATAAGAGAAACTTAGTTCTCGTAAAAGAACTTGGTTCTTAAAAATGAAGCTTGATCCTAGATCTACAAAACAAAGATCTTATTGATCATTAATGGGCAAAAATGCTATCAACAGAAGAGAAAAGCGACCGGCATCCGGCGCCGCACGTATTCCTCACGTGAGCGCTATAGAAGAGAAGTGTGCATAGCACTAATTGGGCAGCTCCCAGCGTCGTACGTGTTCCTCACGTGGGCGCCACAGAAGAGAAGAGTGCTTAGCACTCACTAGGCAGCACCTAGCGCCCCAACGCCTCACGTGCTCCCTATGTGCACGTCGTAAAAGAGAAGAAAAAAGTGCTTATCACTCCCTAAGTAGCCCAAAACGGCTGAGTGTTCAACACTCATTGGGCAACATCCAACGCCTCACACGCTCCTCACGTGAACGCCATAAAGAGTGCCCAGCACTCCATATAAAGACAAAAGAAGTAAAATGTTCAACACTCATTGGGCAATCCCCATGACTGAAAGCTCCACATGATCATATGTGGGTGTCAAAACTCATATAAGTGCTCAACACTTTTTGCATAAAAAAAAGAGACTGATTAAACAGAGCCCAAACATGTGCTTAGCGCTTTTTTCGAAAAAAAAGAGGGGAGACTAAGCAGACTAAAGCCCAAACTGGCTAAGTTGCTAAAGTCTTGCAACTGAACCCAAATGCTCTGTTACTAGGTCTTAAATAAAGAAGATCCTAAACTATTGTTAAGTGTATCTTAGTCTCAAATTGGACTAACGTATCCTTAACAAAAATTCGTAAGGCCACCATAACCCTTCTCCCTCAAATACGGGATTTGGTTCAAGGGTACATCTCTTCATACCTCTGATATATGTCGTTGTAATTCTTCAATGTCTTCAGAGAGGTGGCGGGTCCCAATGACTAATAACTCATTTCATCCCACATTGATGCACTTCGAAATTAACGTGCATGCGTCAAATCGGATCGTGCCCTAAATTGAGCACATTCCATATCAACATCGTTCACTCCGTCACGTAACAAATACACGTGCGCGCAAGTTGAACAATGGACTGAAACGTCCTTAGACTAAATATCCGCCTCAAACATGGCAACCCAAGCCTGGCCCAAATTAACTAAGCTTATGTTTGTGATATCCAAACTGATATCCAAACCGATCTTCATTCAAATCTCCTAAGTTAATCTTAGTCTCAAATATGACTATCGATTCTTAGGTCCATCACCATCTTTCCCTCAAATAAGGGATTTGGTTTAAGAGTACATCTTTTCACACCTCTGATACATGTCGTTGTAATTTCTCAACGTCTTCAGAGAAGTGGCGGGTCCCGATAACCAACAACTTTTTTCGCTGATGCAGTTCCAAATTAACATGCATGCCTCAAATCGGATTGTGCCCCAAATTGGACACATTCCATATCTCTATTTTTCATTTTGTCACGTAACAAATACACGTCCGCGCAAGATGAATAATGGACCGAAATGTCCTTAAACTAAAATTCGTCCCCAAAATGGGAATGTTGGACCGTGATGTCCCTAAACTAAAATAATTGAGCCCATATGCTCATTTGTTTCTAAGTTAATTTTAGTCTCAAATATGATTAACGATCCTTAGAAAACCAAAATATCCCATGAACCAATGGACCTCATTTATATGAGATCGGCGTTCTAAGTTCATTCCCGTTGGCTAACCAAGCTACCAACGTGGACCTCATCAAGCGAAATTCTTGACCTAAACCCAAATCTAAAATATACGGATTTGGACTAATTCGCGCCCTACGGGCGACGACATAAATTAGTCTCCGTATACAATTCACGGGCAACCCAAAATAAAACAAACACAACACGGCACAAAGTGAACTTCCGGAGTAGGAGAAAGTGGTTATCGCGATGCGGTAACATAATTAACTGCAGGGGATTGCGCCTGTAGGGAAGAGCGTCCCCACAATCAAAAAACCCTCACAAACGAGGGGGATCTGATAAAGTCTGCTACAACAGAAGCGTCTGTCCAAACCTTCGATATACGGTGCCATAAATCAACTTGGCGTCTTCGGAGAGGTAGACGGATAAGCCCGAATAGCATCTGCCCCCAAATTCAGGCCAGACGATCAATCCCGGTTCGTCTTTGTTTTCGGCGGTGAACAGACCACTGGACATAGATCGTATCCCAAGGTTGCTTTTAGAATGTTGTTCCCTAAACTGACATTCCAGCTGGATACGAATGACTTAACTGGGATCGCATGAGTTCTTATGAACCGTTGCGATATGAAGCAATGCGATGCCCCAGTGTCGAAGAGCACGAGTGCAGGTAGGGTGGATACTAAGATTGCACCTAAGTAGCGTGGGATAGGTTTAGGTATGTCAATATAGATGGCTAGGAATTGAAATAACTTGAAAGGAAAGAAGGAAGAGATTTACCAGTGATAACCTGACCCGTAGTTTCGGCCTCTTCGACCGACATACCGAATGCTTGGTGTCGTGGAACGTTCCTCTGTGCCTTGTTAAACACTCAGGGTTGAGGTTGAGCAGTCTGGATACGGGGAGCTAGAGCTGGTAAAGCTAACCGGTTAGGAGAAACTTGGATCGCCGGTCTTGCGGGAGGGTTATTAGTCCCTCGGTTCTGAGGGCATGCTCTGATAGTGTGAGTAAAAGACCCACATATCAAGCACAAGCGCCCTATGACAATTCTTCACTAGATACCATGTTCTTTTGGAGTAGTTGCAAAAGCCTGGCTTGTTGTTGGCAAATGAACCTCCTGACCTACGAGATGGTCCGTTGAATGCTGGCCTAGAAGAGGGTCCTATGATCTGATACAAAGGGCATTTCACACCGGCCAGCTGCGACCTGCCTTTCTTCTTCTTCACAGCAGTCTCATAGCGTCGGGCAGCCTTCAAAGAAAGCTCGTGGGTTAGGAAATCCCTTGTAGCGAGTGCAGCTTGGATTTCAGGGTCCAACCTTTGCTAGAATCGTTGTGCCTGGATCTCAGCAGTGGGAATGTGGTGCACAGCGAACCTAGTACAACCTTGTGTTAGCAGTGTTTAAGTGAGATAGGAAAATTTAACTTGAGACTATAGCTTACCTGCCGAGTATGGTAAACTCAGCATCATATTCATCCACAGACTTGGCCCACATCGAGACTTGTCGTAGATGGATGAATTGATTCTCCATGTCAAAGCAGGCAGTCTCCGAAAAATACTTTGCATAGAAGAGGTCTCGAAATGTTTTCCACTCTATTGGTTGTTCGAGATGACTCTCCTCAGCCTTCCACCATACCCTGGCGTTATCCATTAGTTGTAACTTAGCAACCTATACCCAAACAATATCTGGCACTTGAGCCGCTGCCAGATCATCCTCAATTTCTTGATCTCATTCCTCCGCTTCAAGCGAGCTCTCTTTACCCGAGAAGTTCTTAGGGTGCAGCGCCCAAAACTGCTTAACTCCGGGTGCCTCCACCTTAGGGCGAGCAAGTCCTTAGTGGATGAAGGTTGTCTACTCCCTCTGTCATTCCAATAAGCTCTTGATAGCCACAAGAAATACTGTTTGCTCATTGATGGGTGCTGCAATGGTAGGTGGTGGTGGTAGTGTAGGCGGTGGAGTGTTGTCGTTGACATTGATGCTGGTATTGTTTGGAGAGTCCATCATCTTGATATAAAAGATATGTTAGGATAGATTTAAGGAATTTAAAATGCAAGGAATGTAAATATTTGTTGAATTCATTAATTCTTGTAGTATATCGTTTTGGACTTCATGGAGAACTGACCTACATGAGCAACCAATAAAACATGTCATGTCCCGCTTCCCAGTAGACGGAAACGGTGACGTGTCAAGCCCGCGGCATATTTATCTAGAGAAGGTCATTACCTAAATAAATATACTAAGTATATTGAAAAAATAATACACAATGCAAGAATAAGTGGAGACTGTAAAATTTTTCAACAAATATCTTTATTTACATTCAAACTTGAAATATTTACAGATACAAGAGTTCAACTAAAATGTAAATACAGTAACAAAAATGTCTAAACAAATGGAGTACATAAACTGAAAAGAAAAGGATAACTAGTCTAAACCTGAGTCACGATCTGGTCGTACTCCTCTCCTGTAGCGTCCACCTCCTCCATGTCCACAATATCTGACGAACATTCCAAGAAATAAAGATAGGTGGAATAACCGTCAGTGAACTAGCGCTCGGTAAGTCCCAAAGTAGAGTAAAAGTGAAAGTGACAAGTATAGAATAATCATGAAGTAATGTATATGTCAAATAAGAGTATATGTAAATAAACATGGGTATATATACTATAAGTCTCTATATGGTCACTGTGTTAACGTTAAGTTCCAAGTGTGAATATCAACGCAACCGTAGAAGTATTCACGAGCTTAAGAGTGGGGCCCAGGAGCAAGGAAACACGGGCCCATTTCATGTGTTAACATTGGGACTCCAAGCTTTGGAGGAGTCGACTCGACTGAGATTCGAGTAAATAGAATTCGAGTAGGTTAATATGAAACTCCTGAAGTTCCGTTGGATTCACACGTGAAACTATCCCATACTCCCCGAGTAATATATATATATAATTTAACTATTAGATATTCTTAGTTTATTTTAACATATCTTGATCGAAATCATAGATTGCAAAACTGAATAAATATAGTCGAGCGAGTCATCTAAAATACGAGTCATGTCAATTGCAATCTAAGATCGAGTCAAGTTAGTTTGAGTAGAATGAGTTTGAGTTACCATTTAAGTGTAGGTTCGAGTTTAGAGTTTAAGTACAAGTTTGGATTCGAGTTTGTATTCGACTTATAGACATTTCTTGTTAATGGATTTAATTGTTGAAATTCTTAAGTTCGGGAGTAATCGGACAACTGCTGCATATGAACGGCAGAATTTGTGTCTTTTTCCAAGACAATTATCATTGAAAACTCTGTTAATTTATAGTGTTGTCTAACCTGAATAGGTAAGCACTCGCTTTCTCCGGCTCCCTGAGGCTCAATAGAAAATGATACCGCTTAAACCAATATTAATGTAGGGTCCTTAAAGATTTATACTAGTTTGTTTACATTATTTGCATTTCTCGAGGGGTTTTATGAAAAATATTTTAATATTGTTTAAAAATAAAACTCGAGGGTGATTTAGAATATTAAGGGTTTTATAGAAATGTGTTTTAGTTTAGGTGATTTTTAGTGATAAAACCTAGTTTTTAAAAGTTTATAGTAATTTTCTGAAAACTACTATTTTTGGAGATTTCATGGTATTATATTAAAATTTTAATCTTTCATTTTAAAATATATTTTCACAATTTTTTTCATTGAAAATATGTATTCATAATTTTTATATAAATTTCCAAAGTTTAATTTGTTTTAAAAAGTCGTATTTCATTAAACCGTATTTTTATTTCATTTCAAGACCGAATTCTCCGTGAGCAGTTCTATATCTCACTCTACTACCTCAATGACATGCGATAACCTGTAACATCCGTAAATGGTTTCTCCTAAAAGGGTTGTAGAGGTGCAATCACAAAGGGTTTTAAAAATATTGATAAAAAACATCTATTTGTAAGAGCAATGGTATTTTATTGTAAATCCTATCCTTTAACTTAAACATACATCTAAAACTTCGTACTATGAAAGCATAGTGTATGTGATGGGGTAAGTCATTACCCTGTGAGTTTTCTGAAGGTATATATGTTAGTTATCGAATAAAGGGTTATATTTAAAGCTCATGGTATTTATATGAAAAAGTTCGTTATATGTTTATTTCACATGGAATTTTAATTACATAAAAAGGTAAATAGCGTGAAAAACATTTTAAAGTAATGTTAGAGGATTTTTGTGACTTATTTGGCCCATGAAAGGTGCTAAAAGTTAAAAATAGAGACTTACGGTTTTAGAATGTTGACAACAGAGGAAAAGAGAGAGGAGAAACCTTCGGGGATCGTGGTAGCGTCGAGAGTGGTTTCGGTTTTCGATGGAATGAACTTTGATTGCTAACTCCACTTGACTAGCCTTAACCTTTCTTGAACTTAGAGATTTTTTTGAGAAATTTTCAGAATAGAGGAGAGCTAGGGGATGGAGTGGTATTTGTAGGGATGAAATGAAAGTGTGTGAATTGAAGAATTGATTTAAAAGAATTTAAAATAGGACTAATGGGGAATTGAAGAGTTTCTGGTTAATTTCAAAGAAATCAAATAAAAAAATAGAGTAGAAAAGAGCTGAAGGGGTGCACGGGCCAAGCATAAAGGCAATTGGAGCAAGGTGGACCTTCGATAGTGGCTAGATGGGGCATTTGGGCAGTTGAGATTTGTCCAGGTGTCTCGAATTTTGTGCCATATGTTTTAATCTGTGTTAACTCCTTATTTATCCCATTTGATTTTTTTAAAACTTTTTGATTCTCCATGTATTGCACGTGCAACTCTTGGGCTTTCGAACAGTTAAAAAGAAAAATATTAAAAATAATTAGGACTGGTGAGATTCAAACACGCAGGCTATGGCACAGCAGTAGAGAGTCTTAACCAGTGAGCTACAAGTTGCTTCTTGCTTTTATTGAACAAAATTAACTTATAACTCCTAGTCAGGCTGAAATACTCTTTCTATACATTTGAACAAGTTAAATTTGTACAGGGATTTCAGAGTTGTTACAATTTCTCTTATCATGTCTTGTTAATTTATTTCAATAGAAAAATTGTAGTAGATCATATAATTGTGTGTAATAGATAGTTGTTTGTTTTTCTTTATTTTCTTCTTCTATTTTCTCTGCGATTTAGTTTTTAAAGTGACGATACTCGATGTATGCTCCATGCTTTTGTGAGGGCCCAAGTAGTTAGCTTTATTCATTATTTTCGATCTTTTCTTCTTAATTTGTTTTATTCTTTAATCGGTGAGTGATTTTTTACTTGTTAGGATTTAGGAAAGGGTGGTATGAAGGATAGAAAAATTCCTTATACTTCCCTTTGTTTATCATTTTGTTGAACTTCGGCCAAGTTGGCACAACACTCTTCTTTTGGGCGCTCTATGCCTACATGATGTTAGTGTATATGCCCTAGGGGCCATTATTGTATCATACTAGTTTGTATATTACTTAATGAAAGCTTGAGATATTCACATGTATATAACAGTCTTGCTAAACATGGTAGTATGCTACTTGGTTTTTTCTATCTTAATATGTGAGTATACGTATTGATAGAGCTCTTAGGATCTTGCTTGACTACCAGCGTTGTGATGGCAGTCACACTAGTGGGGGCTGGGTAGTCTACAAGCACATCCTTATTCAGGTCCCTAGTCATTGGATTATCGAGACAGGGTATCGATACTCCGGAGAAGACTAGTGTGTACGCTTCTCATCCCAGTTGGGGAGATGGTCTGTCCCACAGCCATCAGTACGTCGTACTGGAGATGTTATGCAGATGCTCGTTAGGTTACGGGTACACCGGACAGGACTCACAGGGAACTGTTGGTTGGTTTTATACCAGTCGTCAGTGAACAGTTCCCAGGTGACATGAGTACAGCATAGTCCGCAGACTTGACACTGCTACTTCGCCTCGAGTGTGTCCCACTGTTCTTAGATTGCTACCCTACCACGGCTCAAAGGAGTCGTGCAAACAGGTAGCAGTTGGGTGCAGTCCCGAGCACTTGGAGGCAGTGGCGGTTAGACAGGATTTGTCTCTCCCGGTATTGGGGGTTGATATCGTGCTGTGTCAGAGAGCCATTACGCAAAGTCCCTGGCCAGGGCAAGCGAGATTTGCTGGTAGGTTCCAGTAGTTTCTCAAGGTGCAATGGGCTTCGCTCCGACACGACTTATACCGCTATTAGGGGACTGATGCTTGCCGCCCCCTAGGCCCGATATGCGATAGTCTTAGACGAACGGACCGGACTGTATGGAGATTGTCACATCAGACTCAGTAAGAGTTCGGATGGGTTTCCTCATTGGCCTTCTTATCGACATCTACCTGGGGACCGTTACGTACAGCTAGTGCCACTTGCGGTCTGTGGTTAAACCCACTGCCAGCGTAGTAGTCGAGTCTCTAGAGTCCCACACAGAGAGTTTCCCTACTCCAGGCGAAACGATATAGAGGTCGTATGGTTTTACGACAAGGGTTCGGACGCATACGTGTGTTTACGCACGAACGATTTTCGGACAGTTTTTACTAGTTGGCTTTGGTTTAAGCCAGTTACTAGTATCCGGTTATTGGATTTATACAGTCTAAAGTTTTTCCGTGTTTTCACGGATAGGAGGGGCGTTCTCGTAATTGCGCGAGAAGCTTCTAGAAGATGGTGACTAAGGGGGTTAAGGTGGCATATACATTAAATGAGATTAGTGAGTCATATGGATGATTCATCCATGTCATTAATGCATCATAAATGCTTAATGACTCATGGAGATGAATCACCATGAGATATTTATCAAGCATGGTTGTAGATCATTTTCTTTTCTTTTCTTGAAAAACAATAATGCTTGATATATATTATGATAGCTCATTTTCTCATTTTATTATTATGTTCATCTTCTCTCTCCTCAAGCTCTCTCTCTTCAAATCCTAATCCTCCCCTCTCATGTGTTGAGTACAAGGATTAGTTAGACTAATTAAACCATAACCCTCTCTCTATATCATCTAGGTACTTTGATTAGCACTTAAAGAAACCTAGTTACCTCTAGTTTGAGGTGAAGCTTGTAGTAAAGCTCTCGGGTGGATCTTCTACTACTTAGAGAAGGCCGGAGAGGACGTGGAGAACGACAAGACGAAGGACTAGGATCTTTAGGTATAATCACTTCACATAGTAGTTTAGAACTTCTATGATAGTTGTTAGTTATCGTTTAGCTTCGATTCATGCGGTTAGTCGATGTTTAAGGAAAGAACAAGATCGTTTTTCATATTTCCGCCTCCCCGCAAGTCGTGGGGTCTTGTACATCGACTTACAATGGTATCAGAGCCTCGCTAAACAATAATTAACTCATTAGCAAAGTCGTAAGTATTTCGAACGCAAAAAAGAACCGGAAACATCATCGTTTTGCACAGTTTCTGTCGAAATTAAAACAGGCCCTAAAAATTTTTCAGGGACCTGCAGAATAATAAGGAGGAAATTATAGAGGTACTCAAGAAATTTGGTCGCGTAACTCGGCTAACTTGCCGCGGATCTGCGGCCGAGTTAGGGCCGAGTCGGCCCAAATTTCTTCAGTGACCTTATGGTGTTAACAGTGATATTTCTGGATGTTTATTTTTCTGCTCAAGTCTCAGGTGCACAGAGAAGTATTGGAGTAGAATCTAATGTGTTTGCACGATCAAAATTTTGCGATGTTTGCTAATTTGATTATATCTGTGTTTGTATAATGTGTTCGTAAACCTCCCCTAACTGCTGTATGTCAGTTGGCAGGGGGTTGCACATTTCTGTAATGGTTTTTACTGTTTGTGGATGTGAACTGTATTGGACTGTTGTGATGATTAGCCGGGATTTGTGATGGGTTATTATTTTAATTCATTCAATGTAAATGTAATTTGTTGTAATATTATTTTGCGGGACACGTCCAGGTTGCGGTTGTAGCCACCGTTGTATTATTTCATTTTACTATTTTTGCTCCTAGGATAGACCCAAGGTGGGGTGCACAAATTACCGAGTACTTTTAAGTGTTTAGTGGCCTACTCACTTTGTTGAGTGAGACCGCTTCACTTCGGGTATTTGGCGGGTAGTTTGCCGTACCCGTAGGGGTCTAGAATGGGGTAATGGCTATTCATCACAACTGTGTAATCCGTCTTTTGTTGCAGGCTCTAAACAAACGCGGATTGCTTGCAAATCCAATAAAGTTCATATGAGATCTGGAATGCCTATTATTGCGTCTGACGAATGTACAATATCTATATATGATAGCTATTTAGACGTCACTTATGTTTTACACCCGCGCTAGCCCAGCCCCCGCTCTGTCGTTAGTTAAGTAACCTAACGGGTGATGACGGGACCCCGTGGCGAATGCGGATGGCATAAGAGGACGTTGTATTTTCGTTGTTTTCTGCAATGATAGGTTAATGATGGGACGCATTATATATAATGCAAAGAAAATAAACCAAAAGTTTAATCGTTGGAACAATTTAAAAGAAACCACTCGGTTAATTTTAAAACAGATATTTTTTAAAATGCGGAGCTTTAACCACTCCTTTTAAAAAGCTATCAGGTTCCTTCGGTTATATCAAGTTCACTACGTTCACGGTTTCGCCAAAACCATCCGTAGCCCTCCGTCATCTCATTTGGGTATTTAGTAGTATTCAAGCTATGCATTTTGGCCAAAGTCAAGGCATAGTGTTTGGTAGCTGCTGGGTTTTCATTTGTTGCATAAAATAGATGAGTTGGTTTGGGACAGTCTTACTATCATTTGACCAAAGTCAGGGCTATATACGGATGGGTTCAAATTGACAAGATAATGACGGGTAGAACTTGACATGTGACTTATGACATTTTGACCAAAGCCAAGGTCATAAGAGCATGGGGCAAAAACTTATATCGGGAATTTCTAAAGAAACTGAAATTTGCAAAGAGATGCATACCATTTGGAGTTTGATGAATGTTGGTAGCATTCCTTCAACATTATCATACGACGATATTTGGATCCCGATCCTACTGTGAGTATATGCTACTCATCAGGATATTCGTCACTTAACGATCAATGCTATAAACCAAGTAGGTGTCAAGAAAGGTGTCAGCGGGGTTACGCCCCCAAAGAAAAGAGGTTATTTAATTAAGGAACTTCGTGAAAGCGTTGGAAAACCTCTCTCGAAGTATCGACACTAGCCTGGCTGAACGGTTAAACAAGTATTGTACGGTGAGAATAGTCCTGGCTAATTCTTCTTTTATGGTTTGGGGAAGGATTCGAGAAACAGTGGGAGCCATCCAGTTTAGATAAACTAAAAACCACTCTAAACTTGCAAGAGCATCATGCTAAAGAGTTTTCTTCTCTCTCTCCTAATTGCAGCGACCCTGAAAATGACTGGACTTAAGTTGCTTTTAGAGAAAAATATACTGACAGGGCCAAACTATAAAGATTGGCTGCGGAATGTCAAAATGGTTTTGACCTATGACAAATTGGGGTACATCCTCACCGCTAAGGCACCTGCTGTCCCTGGTCCCAAATCCAGTAATGCGGATAAGGAAATCCGCAAAACCTGGGATTTCGATTGCGCGAAAGCCAAGTGCATCGTGCTTGCCTCGATGAACAATGAACATCAGAGGAGGCACGAGGATATGGAACTAGATGCCATATTTCTCCATACAAAGGAACTTTATGGAGAGCAATCTCGTATAGCAAGATATGAGACCTCTAAGAACTTGTTTCGAGCGAGATTGGCTGTCGGTTCATCGGTAGGAGAACATGTCCTAAAGATGATCGGCTATATAGAAGAGCTGGCAGACCTTGAGACAACTTTGGATAATGAGCTCTATACAGACCTTATTCTCCAGTCCCTTCCTCCCACCTACGCCCAGTTTATCCTGAACTTCAACATTCAAAGAAAAGAAGTTGAACTTCCGGAACTCCTGAACATGTTAAGGAGTGCAGAGGGCACCTTGCAGAAGGCAAGGGAAACACCCGCTATGTTTGTTACCGGTGCTTCTTCTTCCGGGTCCAAGGCTAGGGCCAAAGGAAGGAAAAAGAAGGCCGCCCCCAGACCTAGAGGAGGTGTAAGTAAGGTGGGAGGGAAGGGAAAGAAAAAGTTTACGGTACCGGTAGTGGGCCAGGATGAGTGCTTCCATTGTCACAGGAAAGGGCACTGGAAAAAGGATTGCAAGGCGTGGAACGCCAAGAACCAGGAACCGAAGCAAGCTGTGGCTTCGACTTCAGGTGTGTTTGTAATTGAGAATTGTCTGTCAATCAACTCTACTTTCTGGGTATTGGATACCGGATCAGGATCTCATATTTGCAATTCATTGCAGGCACTGAGAAACCGTAGAGTGCTGAAGGAAGGTGATATGACCCTGATGGTTGCTAACGGAGCTAGCGTGGGAGCTGTGTCCGTAGTGGATTATCACCTGGGATTGACGAGTGGACACATTTTGGTTTTACATAACTGTTTTTGTGTACCCAGCTTAACGTGTAATATCATATCTATTTCCTTGTTATCAAATAAAGGTTATGATTTCACGTTTGGAAGTGGTGTTGTTAACATCCACCTTAATCATAGTTTGATTGGGTCCAGTACACTGGAAAACGGTATATATGTGTTAAACCAACTCTAAATTTTCAATGTCCAGAACACACTAAAAGAAAGTCTCCAGATTTAAATAAAGCTTTCTTATGGCATTGTAGACTGGGTCACATCAATGAGAGAAGGTTAACTAAGTTGCATAGAGAAGGATATTTGGACTCGTTCGAATATCAAACTTATGACACTTGTCAATCATGTCTCAAAGGAAAGATGACAAAAACTCCATTTACTGAACATGGAGTAAGAGCGAGCGAGCTCTTAGAACTCATACACAGCGATGTATGTGGTCCAATGTCTACACATGCAAGAGATGGTTTTTCCTATTTCATTACTTTTACGGATGATTACTCAAGGTACGGATTCATTTATCTGATGAAACATAAATCCGAGACTTTTGAGAAATTCCAAGAGTATAAGGATGAAGTAGAAAACCAAACCGGCAAAAGTATCAAGACACTAAGATCTGATCGAGGTGGTGAATACTTGAGTGCCGAGTTCCTAGGTTACCTAAAAGAGAAAGGAATTCTCTCTCAGCTTACTCCTCCATACACTCCACAGCATAACGGTGTATCGGAGAGACGGAATCGAACCCTATTGGATATAGTACGATCCATGATGAGTAATGCTGAGTTACCGTGATCTTTTTAGGGTTATGCGCTAGATTCAGCGGCATATCTTCTGAACAGGGCTCCTACCAAGACTGTGCCTACCACCCCATATCAGATGTGGAGTGGGAAGAAACCCCATCTTCAGCATATGAAGATTTGGGGATGTCCAGCTTTTGTTAAAAAGCAGTATGTGGACAAGCTCGAGGCACGATCAGTAAAATGTAAGTTTGTAGGATATCCAAAGAACTCCAAGGGATATTATTTCTATTACGCAGAGGAACAAAAGGTTTTTGTTTCTCGTAATGCCCATTTTCTGGAACATCGGTTTTTAGAAAAGGAGATAAATGGGAGCGAAATAGAACTGGAAGAAATTGCAGAACCATAAACTAATACTGAAAGTTTGGTAGAAGTGGTAGTTCAAGAAGAACAGGACATTCCCGCACCCCTCTGCAGGAGTAGTAGGCCGTCTCATCCGCCTGAGAGATACTACGGTTTTCTCATAGATGGGGATAGAGAGGATTGCATCATAGATGATGATGAACCTACTGGCTTCCAGCAAGCCATCCAGAGCGGCGACTCGGTACAATGGCTAGATGCAATGCGGACCGAAATGGAGTCCATGTACACCAACAAAGTATGGACTTTGGACTTTGCTCCAGATGGGGTAAAACCCATAGGATGCAAATGGATCTTCAAGAAAAAGATTGGTGTAGATGGACAGGTGGAAACCTATAAGGCTAGACTTGTTGCAAAGGGTTTTCGTCAAAGCCCTAGTTTGGACTATGACGAAACTTTTTCTCCAGTGGCTATGCTCAAATCCATTCGGGTCCTTCTTGCTATTGCTGCCTTCCATGATTATGAAATCTGGCAGATAGACGTAAAGACGGCTTTTCTAAATGGTAATTTAGAAGAGTGCGTCTATATGGATCAGCCAGAGAGTTTCAATCAGAGTGGGAGCAGCGGGAAAGTATGCAAGTTGCTTAAGTCCATTTATGGACTAAAGCAGGCATCGCGGAGTTAGAACATCTGTTTTGATGAGACAGTCAAAGAATATGACTTTATCAAAAATCCAGATGAACCATGCATATATAGTAAAGTTGTAGCCAGAAGTGTCGTATTCCTCGTCTTGTACGTGGATGACATTCTATTGATAGGAAATGACATTCCTATGCTACAATCTGTCAAAGGATTCTTGTCACACAGGTTCTCCATGAAAGACCTGGGTGATGCCTCTTACATTCTGGGGATCCGGATCTATCGTGATAGATCCAAGAGGATGTTGGGACTTTCGCAGTCCAGGTATATCGACACTGTACTGAAAAGATTCAGTATGGAAGATTCCAAGCGCGGTAATCTACCGGCTTGTCACGGAATCACCCTATCCAAAGAGATATCTCCCAAGACTGATTTGGAAAGGGAACGCATATCTATTATACCCTACGCTTTTGCGGTAGGCTCTATAATGTATGCGATATTGTGCACCAGACCAGATGTAGCTTACGCACTGAGCGTGGTAAGCCGGTATCAGTCAGACCCAGAGGAGAAGCACTGGATAGCAGTAAAGAACATTCTCAAGTACCTGAGGAGGACTAAGGAGATGTTCTTGGTTTACGGCGCAAAAGACCTCAGGTTGGAGGCCTATGCTGATTCCGGCTTCCAGAGTGATAAGGACGATTCCAAGTCCATGTCAGGTTATGTCTTCACCCTCAATGGAGGGGCGGTGTGCTGGAAGAGCTCCAAGCAGGACACCGTTGCTAACTCGACGATGGAAGCGGAGTATATAGCTGTTTGCGATGCCGCAAAAGAAGCAGTCTGGATGAAGAAGTTCCTAACAGAACTTCAGGTGGTTCCTACCATTGTTGATCCAATACCTCTGTATTGCGACAACAACGGAGCTATAGCTTTAGCGAAGGAACCAAGGTCCCATCAGAAGTCCAGACATATCTTAAGGCGGTATCACCTGATCAGGGAGATCATTGATCGTCAGGAGATCGAAGTTCGGAGAGTTGCTACTGAAGAGAACATTGCTGATCCATTCACGAAGGCCCTACCTCAGATTCAGTTCGAGAGGCTACTCCAGATCATCGGTCTTCGATACACCAGTACATGGCCCTAGTGCAAGTGGGAGATTGTTAGTGTATATGCCCTAGGGGCCATTATTGTATCATACTAGTTTGTATATTACTTAATGGAAGCTTGGGATATTCACATGTATATAACAGTCTTGCTAAACATGGTAGTATGCTACTTGGTTTTTTCTATCTTAATATGTAAGTATACGTATTGATGGAGCTCTTAGGATCTTGTTTGACTACCAGCGTTGTGATGGCAGTCACACTAGTGGGGGCTGGGTAGTCTATAAGCACATCCTTATTCAGGTCCCTAGTCGTTGGATTATCGAGACAGGGCATCGATACTCCGGAGTAGACTAGTGTGTACGCTTCTCATCCCAGTTGGGGAGATGGTCTGTCCCACAGCCATCAGTACGTCGTACTGGAGATGTTATGCAGGTGCTCATTAGGTTACGGGTACACCGGACATAACTCACAGGGAACTTTTGGTTGGTTTTATACCAGTCGTCAGTGAACAGTTCCCAGGTGACATGAGTACAGCATAGTCCGCAGATTTGACACTGCTACTTCACCTCGAGTGTGTCCCACTGTTCTTAGATTGCTACCCTACCACGGCTCAAAGGAGTCGTGCAAACAGGTAGCAGTTGGGTGCAGTCCCGAGCACTTGGAGGCAGTGGCGGTTAGACAGGATTCGTCTCTCCCGGTATTGGGGGTTGATATCGCACTGTGTCAGAGAGCCATTACGCAAAGTCCCTGGCCAGGGCAAGCGAGATTTGCTGGTAGGTTCCAGTAGTTTCTCAGGGTGTAATGGGCTTCGCTCCGACACGACTTATACCGCTATTAGGGGACTGACGCTTGCCTCCCCCTAGGCCCGATATGCGATAGTCTTAGACGAACGGACCGGACTGTATGGAGATTGTCACATCAGACTCAGTAGGAGTTCGGATGGGTTTCCTCATCGGCCTTTTATCGACATCTACCTGGGGACCGTTACGTACAGCTAGTGCCGCTTGCGGTCTGTGGTTAAACCCACTGCCAGCGTAGTAGTCGAGTCTCTAGAGTTCCACACAGAGAGTTTCCCTACTCCAGAAGAAACGATATAGAGGTCGTATGGTTTTACGACAAGGGTTCGGACGCATACGTGTGTTTACGCACGTACGACTTTTGGACAGTTTTTACTAGTCGGTTTTGATTTAAGCCAGTTACTAGTATCCGGTTATTGGATTTATACAGTCTAAAGTTTTTCCGTGTTTTCACGGATAGGAGGGGCGTTCTCGTAATTGCGCGAAAAGCTTCTAGAAGATGGTGACTAAGGGGGTTAAGGTGGCATATATATTAAATGAGATTAGTGAGTCATATGGATGATTCATCCATGTCATTAATGCATCATAAATGCTTAATGACTCATGGAGATGAATCACCATTAGATATTTATCAAGCATGGTTGTAAATCATTTTCTTTTCTTTTCTTGAAAAACAATAATGCTTGATATATATTATGATAGCTCATTTTCTCATTTCATTATTATGTTCATCTTCTCTCTCCTCAAGCTCTCTCTTTTCAAACCCTAATCCTCCCCTCTCATGTGTTGAGTACAAGGATTAGTTAGACTAATTAAACCATAACCCTCTCTCTATATCATCTAGGTACTTTGATTAGCACTTAAAGAAACCTAGTTACCTCTAGTTTGAGGTGAAGCTTGTAGTAAATCTCTCGGGTGGATCTTCTAATACTTAGAGAAGGCCGGAGAGGACGTGGAGAACGACAAGACGAAGGACTCGGATCTTTAGGTATAATCACTTCACATAGTAGTTTAGAACTTCTATGATAGTTGTTAGTTATCGTTTAGCTTCGATTCATGCGGTTAGTCGATATTTAAGCAAAGAACAAGATCGTTTTTCATATTTCCGCCTCCCCGCAAGTCGTGGGGTGTTGTACATCGACTTACACATGATAGTTGCGACCTAAATTCGAGACAAGTTGTGTTAGCTTCGCCGAAGGCTTAATATAAGAGCAAAGAACGGAAGAACAAAGGGTAATAAAAGAGACTTAACGATTGGAAGGCTTAACCTAAACTCGCAAGTACGCCTCTAAAAACCCTAATCCACGTTGTTTGCAATTATCCTAGCATCAACTCAAGGAGAGGCTAAAAGGAAAGAATAATAATTACATCGCTTAACTATCTAATCCGAAACCCTAACAAGTTGTTTTCTTTGACATATTACAGATCACCTGGATTATAACAAGCAACTTCGAAAATTTTATTTTAACTCGTCTAAACTTGATTTCTAACTTATCACCTCTCCGTGGACGACCCATACTCATCTCGCCTAGTTTCATACGACACCGTCTTATTGCGATATCTAGGACTTCACAAACTATCATTGCTCATTTGGGAAATGG
Source organism: Agapanthus africanus (assembly GCA_030015575.1). Classification (NCBI taxonomy): domain Eukaryota; kingdom Viridiplantae; phylum Streptophyta; class Magnoliopsida; order Asparagales; family Amaryllidaceae; genus Agapanthus; species Agapanthus africanus. Next base: position 763,625,655 of record CM057337.1, read on the forward strand.
ACCGTGATAGGTTTTATTGGTGGCCAATACAGGTCAGTTCTGAATGAACACCAGAAGCAATGTAATATAAGAAACATGAAATTCGACAACTTTTACATTCCTTACGTTGAATCTATTCTAATCCATCTTTCCTTTATTTTAAAGTGATGGCTTCCCCTGACCATAACAACACCAACGGAGAAATCCCACCATCACCACCACCTGTTGCTGCAACTCCACTCACTGAATAGACGGTGCTTTTAGAGGCTATCAAGATCCTATTCGAGGGCCAGCAGGTTTCACCAGGTGCAGACTGCTTTCCTCCGTCAGGATTAGTCCGCCCTGAAGTAGAAGCACCAAGAGTGAAGCAATTCTAGGCATTGCACCCGAAGAATTTCGAATGGGCTCAAAATATTGAAGATGACCTGGCGGCAACTCAAGTTCCAAAAGCAGTTTGGGTTCGAGTAGCAAAACTGCAGCTGACTGATAATGCCAGGATTTGGAGGAAGACCGAAAAGAGCCGCATTACGCAACCTATTAAGTGGAAGACGTTTTGTGATCTCTTCGATGCCAAATACTTTCCGAAGACCGAACGTTTCGAGATGGAACAACAGTTCATCCACTTGCAACAAGGATCCATATGGGTAAAGTCGGTAGATGAGTACGATACTGAATTCACTATACTCGACAGGTAAACCTATTGTCTTAGAAGTTTTTTGTTCATTATTCACATAAACGTTTCTGACACATACATTGAATCAGGATTTCCACCATTCTGATTCCTACTACTTAGATACGCTCCAGACACTTTTAGACCACGAGATTCAGGGTGCCATAGCAATGGGAGATTACTTGACACATGAAACGGCATTGAAGGCAACCCGTCGTTATGAAGCGGTCATCAAGAAGAAGGGAAGTCCACAGTCAGCCTGAGTGAAGCGCCCTATTGGCCAGATTACTGGAGGAGCCTCCTCGAGACCAGCTTTTACAGGTCCACCTAGGAGGCCAGTAGGGTCATTTGCCAATCATAGGCTAGATTTCTACAGTTACTACAAAAGACATGGACATCAGGCCAGGGACTGTTGTCGAGCCAATGGTCTTTGTCTGATTTGTGAATCATCCACATACACTATGGGAGCATGCCCACATAACAGAGCTGGCTCGACCCCTGCAGCTAGACCAGCTAAACAAGCTCCCCTTGCTTGTTTAGCTCTGTTGGATATGTATGCCCTAGATGCCATTATTGTATAGTACTAGTTTGTATATTACATTTTGGAAGCTTGGGATATATACATGGAATGACGATGGTCTTGCTTGATATTGTAGTATGCTACTTGGTTTGTATCTATCTTAATATGTGTATATGTTTCTTTTAACATATCGCTAATACATATTGATGGAGCCCTTAGGATCTTTGCTTGACTACCGGCGTTGTGATGGCGATCACACTAGTGGGGGTTGGGTAGTCTATAAGCACATCCTTACACAGGTCCCTAGTCGTAGGATTATCGAGACAGGGCATCGATACTCCAGAGTAGACCGGTGCATACGCTTCTCATCCCAGCAGGGGAGATGGTCTGTTCCACAGCCATCGGTACGTCGTACTGGAGATAGTATGCAGGTGCTCGTTAGGTTACGAGTACACTGGACATGACTCGTCGGGAACTGTTGGTTGGTATTATACCGATCGTCAGTTAGCAGTTCCCAGGTGACATGAGTACAGCTTAGTCCGTTGACTTGACACTGCTACTTCGCCTCAAGTGTGTTCCTACTGTTCTTTGATTGCTACCCTACCACGGCTCTATTGAGTCGTGGAAACAGGTAGTAGTTGGGTGCAGTCCCGAAGCACTTGAAGGCAGTGGCGGTTAGACAGGATTCGCCTCTCCTAATATTGGGGGTTGATATCGCGCTGTATCTAGGAGAGCCATTACACAAAGTCCCTGGCCAGGGCAAGTGAGATTTACTGGTAGGTGTTCCAGTAGTTTCTCAGGGTGTTCTAGGCTACACTCCGACACGACTTATACCGCTATTAGGGGTCTGATATTTACCACCCCCCCAGGCCCGATATGCGATACTCTTAGACGAACAGACCGGACTGTACGGAGATTGTCATAGATAGGCTCAGTAGGAGTTCGGATGGGTTTTACTCATTGGCCTTCTTACCGACATCTACCTGGGGACCGTTACGTACAGCTAGTACCGCTTGCGGCCTATGGTTAAACCCACTGCCAGCGTAGTGTCGAGTCTTTAGAGTTCCACACAGAGGGTTTCCTTGCTTCGGGCGAAACGATGTAGAGGTCGTATGGTTTTACGACAGGGTTCGTTCACATACGCGTACTTGTGCGTGTTTGGTGTTCGGGCAGTTGATAATAGTGGGCTTTAGTTTAAGCCGGATCCTAGTATTTGATTTTGGGTTGGTTCAGTCTCATTATATTCATGTTCTTCGGAACACGGATGCGGGTATATGTATACAGTTGACAGAGACGAAGAAGGAGACACCTCATTAGGGTTTTGACCATTGACTTGATTAAAACCATAATGAGATGAAGGAAATTGATTACTAATTTTAATTAGAGATAATTGTGTCATGGTTATTTAGTTTGACCATTTGACTTGTTGACCATTGTTGACTTAGATATTTTTTGTTAAGCAAAAGATATTTTGCTTAGCATTAATGGTGACATGATAATGGTCAAATCAAATGAACCATCACAATTTTGCTAATTAAAATTATTATTCTTTTATCCTAATATGAGAGTTATCTCTTCATTATTCACACATTCATTCTCTCTCATAGCTCTCTCTCCTTCATCCTCTCTCTCAAGCCCTCATCTCTCATGTGTTGAGAACCAAGGGCTATTGAGACCAAACCACTAAAATCTCTCTCTACTCACTCTAGGATTCTTAGTCTAGAACACCAAGCACCCTTGTTACGTCATTGTTGAGGTTGGAGATCAAGGTAGAGGCCTTCGGGTGGATCTTCTTTGACGTAGAGAAGCCGGTGAGGAGGAGCCATCTACAACCACTCCAAGGAGCTTACAACAAGGAGAAGCACTACAAGAAGAGAAGGAGTTCAAGCTTGAGGTATAACTTTCTATCATAGTAGATAGAACTCTTTTAGTGCTAACTAGGTTTATGGTAAAGATCTGGTTTAGGGTTTATTCTAGCGCCAAGTTTATTATCGCTATAAAATTTTTGTTCCGCATTTGGTCACGGATGTTAGCCGGGGTGCTAGTGTAACCCTTCAAGCTCTACCCAAACCACCTCAGAGAGAACCGCCAGGGCAACCTCAGTGGTGAATGTTCAATCAGGCACAGAGGAACGCGCCAAGACGCCAGGCCTTTATTATGTCATTCGAAGAGGCCAAAACCATGGGTGCTATACGTCATCCACCCGACTTTCCCGGTAGATATACATCTACTTACCTAACTTCGTCTTGCCCCAGCCGATTCCGATAGATGCCTTGCCCTCTTTCATCATCCCGAAAGTCCACGCGCTTGTACCTACACATCAAAGCATATCGTATCGCGTGAAAATCCAAATCGAAAACCAATACGATGAGCGAAGGGCACATAGGTTAGAACCCATGATCAATACGTGCTAGAACAACAAGACAACCCACGACGTCAACGTACGAACGTCGAACGACCGAGTCAAAACTCAAATATCAAAAACCATGTTTTCAAATATCGTAAAACGTTGACAGAAACTTAGTAAAATGCTCCCACATTTTTTTAAGGTGAAATTAGACTTTTTAGCGTATAAGATAATCTTAGATACCTAATGAGTGAGCTACAGAACAAGATTTAACCCCAAATTCGACCCAAAATTGGCGGCCAAAACGAATTAATTTGCGGCCAGATTTTGGGGGTTTGGACTCGGGCTTCTAGAGTGGCTTCCTACTGGTCTATACATCTCACAGTATCCGCTATTAAATTTTCAGAGTTCCTAAGTCATCCCAGATTTCATTTGATCACCAAAAGTTCCACAAAACCGACATTGGAAATTTCTAAACCCATTTTTGAAACTTCAAAGCTCGCTTAGACCAAGGATTCTATCACTAAAAGGCCAGTAGTCACTCTCTAAACTCTCTACTATATCGCTGCTGCTTATTTAATCTACCAAATATCACCCTAGAATTTTCAAGTTCACAAAACCTAAACTTTTTAACTCTAAACTAATACATGAGCTTAGGAAACTTAAAACTTGAAAAAAGATGAAAGTTTTACCTCAAATAGCAACTCAAGAAAATTCCTAGATGGCCAAAGCTTCTCAAAACCCCTATTTGATCACGCCTTAGAGCTTAGAATGAGATGAGGAATATTTTTAATGAAGGTTATGAGAGGTTTTGTGGTGGTTTTGAGAGTGGTTGTGATGGTGGAGGAGGAGAAGATGAAGATGAAGAATGAGAGAATAAAGGAAGAATAATGGTTGATACAACCATTCCCCCTCTCTTTCCTCTCACACCCATACTCGCATGTCCCCTTGTCCCTCCCCCCCTCACTTATTTTCTTTTTTCCTTTCTTTTCTTTTCTTATCTTTTCTTTTCTTTTAATAAAACATAAAAATCATGACAAATGAAAGAACAAGAAAACATGTAAATATCATGTCATGCACACAAGTATGGTTAACAAAATAAACATGATTTGGTGTAGTAATTAGTAAAATACTAATCAAGTTTAACATTAAACTTATATGTAAATAATTATATATTAATTTATAAAAAGCCCATATTATATAAATGTCTCCATAAATAATAATTTATTTAAATTTCCAATTATTTCCCGAAATATAGGTAATAATCATACCATTCTACGAAAACTCAATTCTATATTCATATAATATCCGTGAAATTTATTATTTTATTATTTAAATCCAAAAATATTATTTTCTATTTTTTGAAATATTACAGATTGAGTCCTGGTGGACTGAAGGAGATACGAGTTCAATTAGACGATCTTCTACAAAAAGGTTGGATTTGACACACTACAACCTCTTGGGGATCCCCAGTATTGCTGGTGAAGAAGGAGGGCACGTATCGGATGTGTATCGATTATCGGGTGAGGTCACCATCAAGAACAAGTATCCACTATCTTGTATCAATGATCTTTTCGACCAGCTGAGTGGGTCGTGTGTCTTCTCCAAATTAGATCTTCATTCCTACTATCATCAAGTGAAGGTCAAGGAGTCCAACATTCCAAAAATGGCGTTCAGGACCCGGTATTTTCATTATGAGTATCTCGTGATGCCATTTGGGGTAACCAATGCCCCATCTATTTTCATGAATCTGATGAACTTGGTTTTCCGCGAGTATTTAGACAAGTTCGTTATCATCTTCATCGACGACATTTTAGTCTATTTGAAGACACGAGAAGAACATGTTGATCACTTACGCACAGTTCTGGAGATGTTATAATAACATCAACTCTACGCGAATTACAACAAGTGTGAGTTTTGGTTGAACAAAGTCAGTTTTCTTAGGCACATTGTATCAGGAAAAGGTATATCGGTCGACCCCGCTAAGTTGTCAGCCGTCAGCAAATGGCCGACTCCAGAGCCAGTCAAGGACATAAGGAGTTTCTTGGGCTTATCTGAGTATTATCATCATTTCATCGAAGTATTTTCGAAGATTGCAGAGCCATTAACCAAACTCACTCGGAAAGATGAAGAGTTCTTGTGGTCTGAACCATATGAGAAAGCTTTCAAAGAGCTAAAGTCTAGATTAACCTCTGCACCTGTCCTCACCATTCCGAACAAATCTGGGGGTTACGACGTTCACTGTGATGCTTTAGGGAAGGGATTAGGATGTGTACTACATCAGCATGGCAGGGTCGTAGCTTTTGCGTCAAGATAGCTAAAGACGCACGAATGCAATTATCCCCGCATGATCTAGAATTGGCTGTCGTTATTTTCGCTCTCAAGATTTGGTGGCATTATCTACTGGGAGAGCGAATTGATATCTATACCGACCATAAAAGCCTGAAGTATGTTTTTACATAGAAGGAGCTTAATATGCGGTAAAGAAGATGGCTAGAACTAATGGCGGATTTCGATATCAATCCTCAGTATCGTCCGGGAAAAGTGAACGTGGTCTCTGATGCTCTGAATCACCAGCCGTTATCAATGAATTTCACTGCACAATGGAAGTTACAGCAAAAGCTTCATGGATTAAAGATTGAAGTGGTAGTGCCAGGAATTACGTTATCCTTAATGAATCTACAGATCCTGTCCATGCTTGTAGATCAAATTAAGGTAGCTAAAGCAGGTGATACCAAGTTGCAAAGGATCAGAGAACAAGTAGAAAGTGGCATTCGATCTGATTTCATCATTCACAAAGATGGATCCTTGCGGTATAGGAGCCGATTATGCATGCCTACCGGCACTGTTCGAGAAGAACTAATGAAGGAGGCTCACATCTCTCCTTATTCTGTACACCCCGGCGGCACGAAGTTGTACAAGGATCTTCATCGGCACTACCGGTAGCACGTTTTGAAGAGAGAGGTTGCTCGGAGTGTAGCAAAGTGCTTAGTCTGCCAGCAAGTGAAAGCGGGGAATCATAGAATTGTTAGTGTATATGCCCTAGAGGCCATTACTGTATCATACTAGTATGTATATTACTTGATGGAAGCTTGGGATATTCACAGTTGTACAGACAATCTTGCTCAATATAGTAGTATGCTACTTGGTTTGTCTCTGCTTTAATGTGTACATGTGTGTTTATTTATTATATCACCTATACGCATTAGTAGAGCCCTTAGGATCTTTGCTTGATTACCGGCGTTGTGATGGCGATCACACTCGTGGGGGCTGGGTAATCTACAAGCACATCCTTATACACGTCCCTGGTCGTGGGAGTATCGAGATAGGGCATCGATGTTCCGGAGTAGACTAGCGTATGCGCTTCTCATCCCAGCACGGGAGACGGTCTGTCCCACAGCCGTCGGTACGTCGTACTTGAGATAGTATGCGGGTGCTCGTTGGGTTATGAGTACACTGGACAGGACTCGTCGGGAACTGATGGTTGGTATTATACCTATCGTCAGTTATCAGTTCCCAGGTGACATGAGTACAGCTTAGTCCGCTGACTTGACACTGTCACTTCGCCTCGAGTGTGTTCCCACTGTTCTTTGATTGCTACCCTACCACGGCTCTACTGAGTCGTGCAAACAGGTAGTAGTTGGGAGCAGTCCCGAAGCACTTGGAGGCAGTGACGGTTAGACAGGATTCGTCTCTCCCGGTATTGGGGGTTGACATCGCGCTGTGTCTAGGAGAGCCATTACACAAGTAGTCCCTGGCCAGGGCAAGCGAGATGTACTGGTAGGTTCCAGTGTTATCTCAGGGTGTATTGGGCTTCACTCCGACACGACTTGTACCGCTATTAGGGGACTGACGTTTACCGCCCCCCTAGGCCCGCCATGCGATGTATCAGACGAACAGACCGGACTGTGCGGAGAATGTCACATTCAGACTCAGTAGGAGTTCAGATGGGGTTTCACCTCGTCAGCCTTCTTGTCGGCATCTACCTGGGGACCGTTACGCACAGCTAGTGCCGCTTGCGGTCTGTGGTTAAACCCACTGCCAGCGTAGTGTCGAGTCTTTAGAGTCCCACACAGAGGGTATTCGCCTCTGGGCAAAACAGAGTAGAGGTCGCATGGTTTTGCGACAGGGTTCGTTCTCATCCGCGCACTTGTGCACGTTTGGAGTCCGGACGGATTATACTGGCAGGCTCTGGTTTGAGCCAGATACTGGTATATGTTTTAGGGGTTGCTTTTATCTCTTGGTATTCTTGTTCCTCGGAACGAGAATGCAGGTGTGTATGCACAGTTGTTTGAGGCGGAGGATGAGGTATTTCATTAGGGTTTCGGAACGGGTGCGTTTGCACAGTTGACAGTTATCATTTTCCAAACCCTAATGGATTTATGGATTATCTATTAATAATAGTAATTAAATGAGAATTATGTTATGGTTGATTTTTGTTGACTTGTTGACCATGGTTGACTTGTTGACCATGGTTGAAGTTTGACCACCATCATGCTTTGTAAAAATACTCCTTGATTTGTGCTTACATTCATTTAATGAAGCATGATATTGGTCATTCCAAAACTACCATCAACTATTCTCATTTAAATTATTATTACTAATTAGATAATTCTTTTTCTTTTGATATGGTTGCAAAAAGAAAAAGAGAGCTCATTCTTTCATATCCATTCTCTCTCCTCTCTTCATCTTCTTCTTCCTCAAGCTCAAGGTGATTCCTTCTCATGTGTTGAGAATCCTTCACCTTGAAAAGAAAACAACCCCTAAACACTCTCTACTCTCTCTAGGGTTCAAGGTTTAGCAAGCCGGAAACCCTAGTTCACTCAAAAATCGAGGAAGAGCCCAAAGGTCGAACCTTCGAGGTGGATCCATCTTCGACGGAAGAAGGCGACGAGAAGAGAACCATTCAAGCTACTACAAAGAAAAAGAAAGAAGAACAACAACAAGAAGAGAAGGAGTTCAAGTTGAGGTATAACCACTTTGCATAGTAGTTAACTCTTCTTCTTTGCAAGTATGCTAGTTTAGTTTAGCAAAGATCCGGCTTTTACGGTCCATGTTACAAAGTTTAGAAAAATTTTGATTTACCGTTTCCGCAACCCCGAAAGTACCGGGAGAGGTAACGTGGACCTAACAGTGGTATCAGAGCCTAACTAAACTTAAACTAGCTTGGTAGTAAAGTGTAACGAAGTTCGGAACCGAAAAATCACAAAACCGGAAAAACCAAAACCCTAAGTTTCTGTTGAAATTTTTTCTGCTCAAAATGAAAAACTTTATACTTGTAAATTCGGCTCAGGGTTTTGTTTGAACACACATGAAAAACGATCCACTGTTTCATTCAAACCGCCGCGGTTCCGCGGCACGAGGTAGGCATGTGCCGCGGAACCGCCGCAGTTTGTCGTCTTCTCTGCATCGTGTTTCGTGCAGTGTCTGTCTGTGTTGATTTTGGGATTTTTCAGATATATTATATGTGCCCAGATTTTCCAGAACAGAAATTCACTTTTGGGGTCCTATAATTCCGTATTTTTCCGAACTTCACTGCATTTTGGCTATGTTGGTTATATCTGTGATGTTTGCATGTATTGAACGTCGGCTAATCGCTATAAGTCGATTAGTCGGGGTTATACATGATCTGTGTTGGATATTGGAATGTGTATATGAATCTGTTGGACTGTCGCGGGTGAATAGCCGGGGTGGATGTGAGATGAGCTTTTGTTTTTCTTTCATTCATTGTAAATATAAATTGATGTAATATTATTATTTGTTTGGCCGCACAACCGGGTCGGGGTTGTAGCCGTTATTGTATAATTCCTTTTACTGTTTTTGCTCCTAGGATAGACCCATGGAGGGGTGCACAAACTGCCAAGTACTTGGCGGGTAGTTTGCCGCACCCGTAGGGGTCTTGGGTGGGGTATTTGGCTATTCACCGCGACCGTGTAATCCGCTTTTCGTTGTAGGCTCGTAAGGATTGCGGATTGCTAGTATATCCAATGTATTCATCTGTGATCTGTAATGTCTATCATTGCTTTCTATTTAGGCGTTGCTTATGTTTTACAGCCGCGCTAGCCCAGCCCCGCTCTGTCGTTAGTTAAGTAACCTAACGAGTGATGACGGGACCCCGTGGCGAATGCGAATGGCATAAGCGTACGTCATATTTTGGTTGTTTTCTGCAATGGTAGGATTAAATGATGGGACGCATTAAAAGAACTAATGCAAGAATATCACGCATTAAAAGAACTAATGCAAGAAAATAAACCTAAAAGACGTTGTTGGAACAAGTTTTTCAAAAAGCTGTTATTGCAAGGACGTTCATTTTTGTTTTGCATCGCGGTATTCGGTTATGAATACCCAGCACCTCAGTCGACGAGGCAAGGGCCGAGATCCCTTCACCGGGAGTGACCCCTTGGACAAAAGTTTGCGTCAGGGTAATAACTTCACTATAGTCGATTATTCTTGCTTTGCATCGAGGTATTCATTTTGTAATATCCTGCACCTCATTCGACGAGGAAAGAGCCGAGATCCCTTCACAGGGAGTGACCTCTTTAGCAAAAAGTTTTTCGCCACTATATTTTCAAAAAAGGTGTATCACGTTCCTTCAACGACATCAAGTTCATTACGTTAACGGGTTTTTCGCCAAAAACCCAGCCGTAGCCCTCCGTCATTTCCTACAAGTACTACTCAGTATTCGAGCTACGTATTTTGGCATTGTCAAGGCGTAGTGATCGGTAGCTAAGTATTGCTTGTTTGCAACCTTGTTTTTCAGATTATTTAGGACAGTCGCATAGCTATGTTGGCATTGTCAAGAGTTGTGCGGGTGGGTCTAAGTTAATCAAGATAATGACGGGCCGAACTTGACTAACAGTTCATGATATGTTGGCATTGTCAAGGTCATGAATCGTTAGGGGCAAAAACCACATCGGGAGTTTCAAAAGAACTGAAACTTGCAGATTTAGCATACCTTCTGGAGTGTGGTGACTAGAGTGGATTCCATCTAGGTTATCACACAATGACAGTTGGATCCCGATCCCACTGATGAGTTGGTTTACTCTCGGGAGATTATTTCACTTAACGATCAATGCTATAAACCTAGTAGGTGTCTAGAAAGGTGTTAGCGGGGTTACGCCCCCAGGGAAAAGAGGTTCTTTAATTAAGGAACTTCGCGAAAGCGATGGAAAACCTCCCTCGAAGTACCGACACTAGCCTGGCTGAAAGGTTAAGCAAGTATTGTGACGTGAATTAAAACCCGGCTAGTTCTTCTTTTAAAAGGTTTTAAGAAGGATTTGAGGAAACAGTGGGAGACACCCTGGTTAGATAAATTAATAAACCAATCTAATCTTGCACGAGCATACGCTGAGTGTTTCTTTTCTCTCTCTCCAGGCAGCAACCTTTTCACGCCCTAATCAAGATAATAAAATGTATCGCTTGACCGATCCGAATTCTTATTCGGGACTGGGGAAAGTTGGTTCAGCTCTAACTTGTGACAACAGTGATGAGTATGAGAATGGGAAAGAGGAAAGTATGGATTTCCAGGATACCCAGTTGAAGAAGTAGCATGGTTTTGCATCTACTTCAGGTGTTCTTGTAATTGAGAACTGTTTTACGGTCAGCCCTACCTCCTGGGTACTTGATACCGGATCAGGATCTCATATCTGTAATTTATTGCAAGGACTGAGAAAAAGTAGGAAAGTTGCACCGGGTGATATGTCGCTCAGAGTAGCGAACGGAGCACAAGTTAATGCGGCAGCCGTCGGTGAATATCACCTAGTATTGCCAAATGGCAAGACTATGATTTTGAACGATTGCTACTATGTACCCTCCATGGTTTGCAACATCATATCAGTTTCTTTACTCGATAAAGATAGATATAAGTTTGTTCTTGAAAAGAATATCATGAACATTTACCTTGATAAGGTAATGGTTGCAGAGGGTACACTGTTTAATGGTATCTACGTTCTAAATCAGAATACAGTTCTCAATATACAAAACACACGCAAGAGGAAGAATTCAGATACGAATGAATCCTACTTGTGGCATTGTAGACTTGGTCATATCGGAGAGAAAAGACTGAGTAAGTTGCATAAAGATGGACTCTTGAATGCGTTCGAGTTTTCATCTTATGAAACTTGTCAGTCTTGTCTCAAAAGGAAGATGACCAAATCTCCGTTCACCGGACATGGAGAAAGAGCAAGAGAGCTCTTGGGACTCATACACAGTGATGTGTGTGGTCCGATATCTATACTTGCAAGGGGTGGGTTCTCGTACTTCATCACATTCACTGACGATCTCTCTAGGTTCGGATATGTGTATCTGATGAAACACAAATCTGAAACTTTTGAGAAATTCAAGGAATTCAGAAACGAAGTAGAGAACCAGACAGGCAAAAGTATCAAGATCCTCCGGTCTGATAGAGGAGGGGAGTACTTAAGCACGGAATTCCGAGATTACTTAAAAGAGAATGGTATTCTCTCTCAGCTCACTCCTCCTTATACACCACAGCACAACGGTGTATCGGAGAGAAGGAATCGTACCCTATTGGATATGGTTCGATCCATGATGAGTGATGCTGAGTTACCTCTTTCATTCTGGGGACTTGCGCTAGATACAGCGGCATACTTACTGAATCAGGTTCCGTCTAAATCCGTGCCTAAGACTCCATATGAAATATGGAGTGGAAAGAAACCATATCTAGAACGGATTAAGATATGGGGCTGTCCGGCCTATGTAAAAGTACAAAAACCAGACAAGCTTGAGGCACGGTCAGTTTTATGTAAATTTGTGGGATATCCTAGAAATTCTCTGGGATATCTGTTCTACCACACTGAGGAACAGAAGGTGTTCTTTGCTCGCCGCGCCACCTTTTTAGAGTGGCAATTTCTTGCAAAAGAAATAAGTGGGAGCACGGTAGAACTGGATGAAATATCTGATCCACAAACTCAAACTGAGGATTTAGCAGAACCAGAAAATTCAGTGACCCCAAACGAACCTCAGCCACTCCGCAGATCTGGTAGGATTTCTCATCCGCCCGAGAGATAGTACGGTTTTCTCATAGACGAGGATCGAGAGGATTGCATCTTGGAAGAAGATGACCCTACCAGTTTCTGGCAGGCCATTATCAGTAGGGACTCTGATAAGTGGCAGGAAGCAATGCAATCTGAAATGGAGTCCATGTACGCCAATAAAGTGTGGACCTTGGATATTGCTCCACCTGGGGTAAAACCCGTTGGATGCAAATGGATCTACAAAAGGAAACTTGGTGTGGATGGGCAGGTGGAAACCTATAAAGCTAGACTCGTTGCAAAAGGTTTTCGTCAAAGACCTGGTTTGGACTATGATGAGACTTTTTCTCCAGTGGCTATGCTCAAATCCATTCGGATCTTACTTGCCATTGCTGCCTTCCATGACTATGAAATCTGGCAGATGGATGTTAAAACGGCTTTCCTAAACGGTTGTTTGGAAGAGTGCGTTTACATGGATCAACCAGAAGGTTTCGTAGACAGTGGGAGCAGCGGAAAGGTGTGCAAGTTGCTTAAATCCATTTATGGATTAAAGCAGGCATCGCGGAGCTGGAACATCTGTTTTGATGAGGCAATCAAGGAATTTGATTTCATCAAGAACGAAGATGAACCCTGTGTGTACAAGAAGATTGTAGGACGAACTGTCGTTTTCCTAGTCTTGTACGTGGACGACATTCTTTTGATAGGAAATGATATTCCTATGCTACAATCGGTCAAGCTATTTTTGTCACAAAGGTTCTCCATGAAGGACCTGGGTGATGCCTCGTACATTCTGGGGATCAAGATCTATAGAGATAGATCCAAGAGACTATTGGGACTTTCGCAGTCCAGGTACATAGAGACCGTACTAAAGAGATTTAGTATGGAGGATTCCAAGCGCGGTAACATACCCGCATTGCACGGAATTACCCTCTCCAAGAAGATGTCTCCTAAGACTGACGAGGAGAGGGTTCGCATGAGCAGTATACCCTACGCTTCGGCGGTAGGATCTATAATGTATGCGATGCTATGTACAAGACCAGATGTAGCTTACGCGTTGAGCGCGGTAAGCCGGTATCAGTCAGACCCAGGGGAGGACCACTGGACAGCAGTGAAGAACATTCTCAAGTACCTGAGAAGGACTAAGGAGATGTTCCTGGTTTACGGTAATGGAGACCTCAGGGTCGAGTCCTTTACCGATTCAAGCTTCCAGAGTGACAAAGATGACTGCAAGTCTGTCTCGGGTTTTGTGTTTACCCTCAACGGAGGGACGGTATGTTGGAGGAGTTCCAAGCAGGATACCGTCGCAGACTCGACGATGGAGGCTGAATACATTGCTGCAAGCGATGCCGCAAAAGAGGCGGTCTGGATTAAGAAGTTCATTAGTGAACTTCAGGTGGTTCCGTCCATTGTTGACCCAATACTTTTGTATTGCGATAACAATGGGGCTATGGCTTTAGCGAAGGAACCAAGGTCCCATTAGAAATCCAGGCACATCTTAAGGCGGTATCACCTGATCAGGGAGATCATTGATCGACAGGAGATCGAGGTGCGGAGAGTGGATACAAAGGACAACACTGCGGACCCATTCACAAAGGCTTTACCCCAGACTCAGTTCGAGCGGCTGATCGAGATGATAGGTCTTCGATACGCCAGTACATGGCCTTAGTGCAAGTGGGAGATTGTTAGTGTATATGCCCTAGAGGCCATTACTGTATCATACTAGTATGTATATTACTTGATGGAAGCTTGGGATATTCACAGTTGTACAGACAATCTTGCTCAATATAGTAGTATGCTACTTGGTTTGTCTCTGCTTTAATGTGTACATGTGTGTTTATTTATTATATCACCTATACGCATTAGTAGAGCCCTTAGGATCTTTGCTTGATTACCGGCGTTGTGATGGCGATCACACTCGTGGGGGCTGGGTAATCTACAAGCACATCCTTATACACGTCCCTGGTCGTGGGAGTATCGAGATAGGGCATCGATGCTCCGGAGTAGACTAGCGTATGCGCTTCTCATCCCAGCACGGGAGACGGTCTGTCCCACAGCCGTCGGTACGTCGTACTTGAGATAGTATGCGGGTGCTCGTTGGGTTACGAGTACACTGGACAGGACTCGTCGGGAACTGATGGTTGGTATTATACCTATCGTCAGTTATCAGTTCCCAGATGACATGAGTACAGCTTAGTCCGCTGACTTGACACTGTCACTTCGCCTCGAGTGTGTTCCCACTGTTCTTTGATTGCTACCCTACCACGGCTCTACTGAGTCGTGCAAACAGGTAGTAGTTGGGAGCAGTCCCGAAGCACTTGGAGGCAGTGACGGTTAGACAGGATTCGTCTCTCTCGGTATTGGGGGTTGACATCGCGCTGTGTCTAGGAGAGCCATTACACAAGTAGTCCCTGGCCAGGGCAAGCGAGATGTACTGGTAGGTTCCAGTGTTATCTCAGGGTGTATTGGGCTTCACTCCGACACGACTTGTACCGCTATTAGGGGACTGACGTTTACCGCCCCCCTAGGCCCGCCATGCGATGTATCAGACGAACAGACCGGACTGTGCGGAGAATGTCACATTCAGACTCAGTAGGAGTTCAGATGGGGTTTCACCTCGTCAGCCTTCTTGTCGGCATCTACCTGGGGACCGTTACGCACAGCTAGTGCCGCTTGTGGTCTGTGGTTAAACCCACTGCCAGCGTAGTGTCGAGTCTTTAGAGTCCCACACAGAGGGTATTCGCCTCTGGGCAAAACAGAGTAGAGGTCGCATGGTTTTGCGACAGGGTTCGTTCTCATCCGCGCACTTGTGCACGTTTGGAGTCCGGACGGATTATACTGGCAGGCTCTGGTTTGAGCCAGATACTGGTATATGTTTTGGGGGTTGCTTTTATCTCTTGGTATTCTTGTTCCTCAGAACGAGAATGCAGGTGTGTATGCATAGTTGCTTGAGGCGGAGGATGAGGTATTTCATTAGGGTTTCGGAACGGGTGCGTTTGCACAGTTGACAGTTATCATTTTCCAAACCCTAATGGATTTATGGATTATCTATTAATAATAGTAATTAAATGAGAATTATGTTATGGTTGATTTTTGTTGACTTGTTGACCATGGTTGACTTGTTGACCATAGTTGAAGTTTGACCACCATCATGCTTTGTAAAGATACTCCTTGATTTGTGCTTACATTCATTTAATGAAGCATGATAGTGGTCATTCCAAAACTACCATCAACTATTCTCATTTAAATTATTATTACTAATTAGATAATTCTTTTTCTTTTGATATGGTTGCAAAAAGAAAAAGAGAGCTCATTCTTTCATATCCATTCTCTCTCCTCTCTTCATCTTCTTCTTCCTCAAGCTCAAGGTGATTCCTTCTCATGTGTTGAGAATCCTTCACCTTGAAAAGAAAACAACCCCTAAACACTCTCTACTCTCTCTAGGGTTCAAGGTTTAGCAAGCCGGAAACCCTAGTTCACTCAAAGATCGAGGAAGAGCCCAAAGGTCGAACCTTCGAGGTGGATCCATCTTCGACGGAAGAAGGCGACGAGAAGAGAACCATTCAAGCTACTACAAAGAACAAGAAAGAAGAACAACAACAAGAAGAGAAGGAGTTCAAGTTGAGGTATAACCACTTTGCATAGTAGTTAACTCTTCTTCTTTGCAAGTATGCTAGTTTAGTTTAGCAAAGATCCGGCTTTTACGGTCCATGTTACAAAGTTTAGAAAAATTTTGATTTACCGTTTCCGCAACCCCGAAAGTACCGGGAGAGGTAACGTGGACCTAACAAGAACTATCGGTCTACTTCAACCGTTACCTATTCCAGAGTGAAAATGGCAACACATTACCATGGACCTTGTGACTTCTCTCCCCCGTAGCACGAAGGGTAACGATACCGTTTGGGTTATTGTGGATCAACTCACCAAGTCATCCCATTTTATTCCATTTCGAGTTGGCCAGTTAACAGAAACTTTGGCAAGGAAGTACATGCAGATAAGTCAAATCTAAAATGAGATTTTCACCCTCAGAATGCATCTAAACTTGTCTTGATCCCCATGAATCATGCAGGAGGTATTGAGACTACATAGGATACCATTTTGCATCGTCTTCGATCGAGACACCGGATTTCGATCCCAATTTTGGAAAAGTCTTCAAGCCAGCACGGGTATGAGTCTGAGTTTCAGCACTGCTTACTATCCTCAGACAGATGGACAGTTCGAAGGAACTATTCAGATCATAGAAGATATGCTCAGGGCCTGTATGCTTGACTTCGGAGGATCTTCGGAAGATCGCCTACACTTCATCGAATTTGCATACAACAACAGTTACCAAGCTAGTATCGGTATGACCCTTTTTGCAGAACTTTACGGTCAGAAGTGTCATTCTCCTCTAAGTTAGAATGATGTCGGAGATAGAGAACTCCTTAGGCCAGAGATGATCGTGGCAACAGTTTATGTAGTGCCATGCCTGCTTCCCAAAAGAGCGGTAACGGCACGTGACAACCCCGCGACGTATTTATTTCGAGAAGGTCGTCTCTTGTAACAAATACGTTATGCGTTGTTCCCGCCAATTAGGGCGCACTCATCAGCTGCGTACTTAGCGTGAGTACCATGTATGTGCAATTCGACTCATGCAATGCACGTGTGCATAGGCTAAGCCCTGGATGCGATGCAACTCAGGCAATGCATGTGCGCATAGGCCAAACCCTTGAAGCGCATGCTTCAATATGACTTAAGTTATATTTGGGAAAATATTTCCCTATCTTTCTTAAACAGAAAGATTTTTCTTGTTAACAAGAGATAATTTTAATATCTTTGTAAAACAAGAAAGATATAACTCTGTTAATAGAGAACCTTTGGATCTATAATCCAACGGTGTTTAAGCACCCGAACTGATCTTAAGATCAATTAGAGAAATCTCAAATGAGAGATTTTCTCTACTTACCCAACAATCTCATCCCTTATATAAAGAACTCCTAAACATCAATCTCAATATATACAGATCCCCCATAAGCTTAAGAAAAATCTCAAAATCAAGACCAAAAGTCTATGTATTTTTCTTTCTCGTTCCTCACAAAACCTGAGGTAAAGGAGATTAATCTCCATTAAAAGAAGGTTAATCTTCATAAGAACTTAAGTTCTTTCTCGGATATTAAGATCCTTAGGTCAAAACTCTCCTCGTTGAAAACTTAAACTTTCACAGAGAGAATTTTGATCTTAAGATCTAGGGTTGGGGAAGAAATTTAACAAACACTTCCCCAAAACGATAACAAAATATCAGGATCCTAAAGATTGTCATAAAAAATTGAAGTGTAGACTTCAAAGGACCTAAAGTTCATACATCGAACAGAAATAAAATCTAAGATCATAAAGTTTTGATCTTGAAGGTTTAAATGGCCAAGCAGACCATTAAAACAGAAGCTTAAGTTTCAAAAGATAGAGATTAATCTCTATAGAAAAACCCTATGTGTTGCGTCCCGCGTGCCCTACATGTAGTGCTAGCGCCAAAAGAAGATTCACCTCTTGGGCATGCGCTACATGATAGCCACGTGAGCATGCACTTATACTCTTTCCATGCATCACGTGATACACACATGGGCATGTGCCAAACATTCACAAACCCTTCCGTGCGTCATGTGATAGCCATGTGACCATGCACATGTACTCTTTCCATGCGCCACGTGATACACATGTGGGCATGCACCAATGAAATAAGACATTTTTCTTCCATGTAATACGCATGTGAGTTGAACATGCGCCAGACATGGCATGCGCCCACATGGCATGCGCTAATATACCATGCGCTAGACCATGTTATACAGAATGACCCCCTAGCCCTAAATTGGCTAAGTGCTGATCTTAAGGTCAATTGAGCCCATATGCTCATAAACTCTAAGTTGATTTTAGTCTAAAACAAGACTAATGGTCCTTAGATAAATTCAAGTATCTTCTGAACCGATGGTCCCTATCGATATAAGAAATATTACCTAAAGTTCACCTACGTTGGTAAACCATATTATTAACGTGGACCCAAACACCAAATCTAAATATGTACGGATTTAGACTAATCCGCGCCCTACGGGCACGACAATATTAGTTTCCGTATACAATCCAAGGGCAACCCAAAATAAACAAATTAAAACATGACACATGAAGGAATAGACATGGAGTGTAGAAAATTGTTATCGCTTTGCGATAACGTAATTAACTGCAGGGGCTTGCGCCTGTAGGAAAAAACGTCCCCACAATCAATAAACCCCTCATTCGTGAGGGAGAATCTGAAAGTCAGCTATATCGGTCGCATTCCTCCAAACCTCCGAAATACGGTGCCATAAATCAACTTGGTATCTTCAGAAAGGTGGATGGATATGTCCAAATAACTTCTGCCCCTAGATTCAGGCTAAAAGCGCTCCCTGCACCTCAGTCCTGTTTCCGGCGGTAAACAGATTCTGGCACGTCCGGTGTGACCTTTTCTCTTTTTACTCCACACTTCATGTGTCATGTTGTCGCGAACAAAATCGCAGTATACTATATTTATGGTTGCTCCTGGTTTTGGGATACTAAAATTGGTGTTTCATCTCCAAGCATATCAATGGCCTCACTCTGCAACAACTGCAACGACAAGATTGGTACAAACACCACTCCATCCGGTGTGGTCTGGTTAGGACAAGTCATGGCTCCGGTGCTATGCATCCCTATGTCTCAAGTGACCCAAGAACTGAATGGGCTCTTCTTCAGAATGATGATTCCACCTCCTACACTTGGCATACCAATGTAGAAGGAGGAAATTCAGAAGAAGTCGATCTTTGATAAGTTGACAACCACCCCTGCAGGCCCAGCTGATAAGCCTGCTAAATCTGAAGGTTTGGTCCTCAACAGACTAAACACAAGCTCCGTGGGCCCTATGAAGAAACCCATGATCCCTAAGAAGTCGGTCTTTAAGAGGATGGTCTTCAACAGGCTGACACCTCAAGTTCCTGCTTTGGTCCAGCCAAAAGCGTCAATCGTCCATCGACCGACATTTAATGAAGTTCCCAAGAAACACAAGGGGCATGTTGTAGAAGCTCCGAAAACCGAAGAATCTTTTGTTTCAAGACGTGCCCAACATCGTTACTGGCGTCAGCAAAGACATGCAGGGTGAGGTACCTAAATAGTTGGCCTCTACGGAGCTGGCATTGTGGGTCTGAATGCTGGTGCAGTGTTACTATTATATAGGCATGCTCTTATAGCATGAGTAGATGCGCCACAAATCAAACACAGGCCATTTGCACGCCTGCGGTCCTTCGCCAAGTGTCCAGTTCTCTTACAGTAGAAACAGAAATCTGGATCGGATCGGCTAAATGATCCTCCTGGCCTCTTGGGTGCGAAAGTCAGCCTGAAAGAGGCTCCTCCTGTCATCTGGGTAACATGGCGTTTGATTCCGGCTGCTTATGGCTTATCCTTCTTCTTGACCACAGCTTCATAATGGCGCACTGCTTTTAGAGCGGGTTCATGAGTCGGATAGTCGCATGTGGCTAAAACCACTTGAATCTCCGAATCTAAACCTTGTTGGAATCGTCTAGCCCGAATCTCATCAGTAGGGATCAGGTGTGCCGCGAACCTGATATAATGTTGATGTCAGAATAGTGATGTGTTTTACGAAATAGAATTTGAGACGAAATCTTTACCTGCTAAGCATGATGAATTCGGCATCATATTAATCCACCGATTTTACCCACATAGAGCCTTGTTGCAGGTGAATGAATTGTTGTTCCATATCAAAATGGGCAGTCTTGGGGGAAAGCTTCACATCGAATAGGTAGTGGAACGTCTTCCATTCTATTGGTTATGCAAGACGGCTTTCCTCGGCCTTCCACCAGACTCTTGCGTTGTCCGTGAGCTGAAACTTTGCCATACGAACCTAAGCTATGTCTGGTACCTACGCTGCTGCAAGGTCGTCCTCAATACTTTGGGCCCAATCTTTAGCCTCAAGAGGACTCTCTTTCCCTGAGAAGTTCTTTGGACGCAACGTCCGGAATTGTTTTACTCCAGATGCTTTGGCTTCGGGACGGTTCATAAGGATAGCAGTCTGCTGCTGCTGGCCCTCCAGAAGGCTTTTGATGGCTTCTAGAAGCACCGTCTGTTCATTGATCGGTGCAGCAACGATAGGGGGAAGTAGTAGGGTAAGCGGTGGTGTGTTGCCATTGACGTTGGTGCTGGTATTATTTGGAGAATCCTTCACCTTGATAGAAAAGAGGTAGATTCAAGAAATTTGAAATGAGAGAAATGTATAGTTGCCGGTTCTTATAATTCTTGTGATATATTGCTTAAGACTTCATGCAGAACTGACCTGCATGGGCTACCAATAAAACCCGCCATGCCCCACTTTCCAGTTGACGGAAAAGATGACGTGGCAAGCCAGCAACGTATTTATTACTAGAAGGTCGTTTCCCTTAATAAATACGTTAAGCGTATATAAGCAATATAACAATATGTAAGAATAACAAGAGTAATAAAATTAAACAATAACTTTATTTATATTCAAATTTTAAATACAACCGTCGGAAATAAAATGATACAATGATTTAAACAAATGCCTAAATATTGGCATGGAGAAAGTAAATGCAGAAAAGTGCTAGTAGTCAGGCTAGGTAGCGAACTGGTCCAAGTCCTCCTGGTTCGGCTCTATCTCATCAGAGTTCGGTCCCTGTTTCCCCAATCAGAGCAAAGCTCTATTCAAATTCCGAGGTTTGAAATGAAGCGATGCTTATGTTCCCCCAATCAGAGCAAAACTCTGTTTTAAAATTCAAAATTTAAAAGTTGAAGCAACGCTTCAGATTCAGCGCTAGGCGCGCTGCGCGCCATGTGTCAAACACAGATGCGCTAGCGCCAGGTACACTGCGCCCTAAGCAGCGCACCCCCAATCAGAACAAAGCTCTGTTTTAAAATTCAAAATTTAAAATTTGAAGAAACGCTTCAGATCCAGCGCTAGGCGCCCGGTGCGCCACGTGTCAAACACGGGTGCGCTAGCGCAGGCTGCGCTGCGCACCATGTGTCAAACGTAGATGCGCTATCGCAAGGTGCGCTAGCGCTGGAATTAAAAATTCCCTACCGTTAGATCAAAAGATCTAATAATAAATTATTAATTAATCAGAATTAAAATTCTGTTATGGAAAGATTTTGCCAATCTTGTTAAAAACAAGAAGATTGCCTTCTGTAAAACAGAAGCCGTAGGATCAAAGATCCAGCGGTGGGGAAACATCCCCAAATCAATCAGAGAAAGATCTTTTTAACTGATTTAACAAATCAATTTGCCCTATCTAAAGGCCCCAAGACTTCAAGTCTGAAATAGAGAAACCCCCCTACAAATTTTGAGAAATTCAAAGAAAGAAAAAGCAAGCTTTTAGAAAAAGAAGATCATTTCTTCAAGGTAAAGAACTTGAACAATGAACACAGAGATGAAATCATCTCATGAAAAGAAGAATCATCTTCTTAAAAGATCATAGATCTGCAAAAGACCAAGGTCTCTTATAAAAAGATCAAAAGATTTAATCATAAAAACAAAAAGAAGTATTTACTTCATTCATAGATCATTGATCTACAAAGGCAAAGCCTTTTTATAAATAAGAACTTTTGTTCTTAAATCTTGAGGCAAAGCCTCCTTTTTAAAAGAACATAAACTTGTTTTCTGATCATAAATTTGATCAAATGCGCTTTGCGCTACTGGAAAGTACCTTGCACTCATGAATTGTGCCTTTGCGCTCCTGGACCGGCGCTCAGCGCCAAAACATGTCACGTGCCAACCACATATATGACTTGCGCTTTGCGCTTCTGAAACAGCGCACTGCACTCAATGGGCCAGCGCTCAGCGCAAAGCGTGCCACGTGTCACTCACTGGTGCGCCAACAAACTAGCGCAACGCGCTCATAAATTAAAAGCGCAATGCGCTTATAAACTAGCACTTAGCGCTAAGCGCGGCACGTGTCCTCTTCGTGTGCGCTACTTATCAGAAGCGCAATGCGCTCTTTAATTGGCGCAAAGCGCCTGGCGCGCCACATGGCGCACTGTCAGAATACACGTTGTTCTGATGAATGCTATGCATTCAATACAAGACAAAAAAAATGTCAGGATCTAATGCTCAGCATTATTAAAAGGACCAAGCCCAAATAAAGGCTCAACAGCCCAGAACAATAAAATGTTAAACATTTTAATCTTATTGGACTTAGCCCAATTCTGGCCATAAGTCCTCAACTTATATTGAACTGAGCCCATCTTCTCATGAATATTCAACAGATCTTAGTCCTAAACTGGGCTACAGATCTTCCAATCAATTCACACCGGTTCAAGGGTATATCTCTTTACTCCTTTGATACTCGTCGTTGTAATCCTTCAACGTCTTCAGAGAGGTGACGGGTCCCGATAACCACACATTTCTACGAACTGTGGGGTCCTTAGACTCACGGACTATGATGTCCTTAAACTTTATAGACTGCGATGTCTTTAAACTATGGACTGTGGGGTCCTTAAACTCATGGACTATGATGTCCTTAAACTTCATAGACTACGACGTCTTTAAACTACGGACTGTGGGGTCCTTAAACTCATGGACTATGATGCCCTTAAACTTCATAGACTACGATGTCTTTAAACTAAGGACTGTGGGGCCCTTAAACTCACGGACTACGATGTCCTTAACCTGGATTGTGGGGTCCTTAAACCATGGACTACGATGTCCTTAACCTTGGACCGAGATGTCCTTAAACTAACATTGGACCGTAATGTCTTTAAACGAATCGACCGCAATGTCCCTAAACTAAACAATAAAGCTCGAATGCTCTTTTGTTGGATCTAAACGATCCCGTTAAGTTGATCTTAGTCTAAAAATTAGACTAACGTATCCTTAACAAACGTTTAAGTTGATCTTAGTCTCGAATGAGGCTAACGTATCCTTAAACCTAACCCCCAAACCCAAATCTAAGAAGATACGGATTTGGAATAATCCACTCCCTACGGGCGACAACATAAATTAGTCTCCGTATACAATCCACGGGCAACCACAAACAAAACAAACACCCACGACACGAAGTGACCATCTAGAGAAGGAGAAAGTTGTTACCGCGATGCGGTAGCTTAATTAACTGCAGGGGCTTGCGCCTGCAGGGAAGAGCGTCCCCACAATAAAAAACCTCTCAAACGAGGGGGAATCTGACGAAGTCTGCTACATCGGCCTCATCCGTTTAAACCTTCGATACACGGTGCCATAAATCAACTTGGCATCTTCGGAGAGGTGGACGGAGAGCACTGATTGTAAGAGATTTTGCGTGCTTGAGCTTTTAAAAGATGAATCAAAGAATTGTTTACCGCAATCAAGAACGGCGTCGCTTGGTAGCTAGCCAGTGAGTACGGGACGGTCTACAGGGATTTTGTTTATTCTCAATTTGTTCTAACGAGTTAATTCCAATTGGTGTTGGATTGATTATCACTAAAAACTAAGGTTGATTTAGACTAAGATTAAAACCTTACTAGGGTTAAGTTTAGATTAAGTTTGGAAAGTCAATATTCCTCACCGCTTTCTATGCCCTAATTAAGATCTAATAGATGTTATGGTAATAATTAATAAAGTGGATTAGTACCATTGGGAAGAAACTAGGTCTTTTCCTCTAGGTTCTTGTCCGTCCTTTCTTAACTCTTACCTTAACCTCTATGAAAAACATACACAACCGGTCTTTTAAACTACGGTATCACCGCTACCTCTTGGGATAGGGTGCCGTAATGAGCGGTGTGTGTATGTATGCATAGAGTCCTATTTAAAATGTATGATGGGCAAGAAAGGGGTGAGAGATTTTCATCTCTCAAACCTTTTCTATTCCTAACCCTAACAAGTGAGGAACTACTCACTCATTAGAGAATTTGTTAAAAGATTTCATTTTTATGATTGTTTTTAATAACCTAATTATTTAATCTACGGCAGATAAATAAAATCTAAACTAGGGCAGATAAATAAAAGTTATACTAGGGCAGAAAGGAAAATTTAACTAAGGTAAGAAAAGAAAACTTACTTTTTACTTTTTATTTGATGCACTCTTCAAACATTACAGGAATTGAAATTCTGAATTTTATAAATAAAATGAGGCATAGGAAGAGGCATGCTCCAAAAAAAGCATTAGGGTTTCTATTTATAGATTATAGAAACCCTAGGGTTACATTCGATCCCTATCTGCATTTACAAATTTACCCTAAGAAGCCTAGTCAACGCACCGCCACATCGACTTTTTTTAGCACCGACACGCGCTCATCATAGCCGCGGAACCACGGCCAAAAGCTCTGTTTGGCCGCGGATCCACGGTCATATGGTGGGGATTTTGGCTGGGTTTTTCTGGGTTTTTTTTCTGTTACTTTTTACTTGGCTTTTCTTCACTAGGTTCTTCAGAATGTCATCTAGTATCTTCCAGATTTCCACAGTGCATAATGTATTGGACTTTTACCCTTTGCTTTGTGTCGAAGTATTGAACCTTGCACTGCCTTTATGCTTTGTGAACTTGTTTATTGATCTTCATTTGTCCCTCAAACTGTAGGCATGATCAAGATTCTACCATTTGTTGGTCGTAGTCTCACTTTTGCATCGTCTTTCCATCATTATCGATGTTTTGTTCCAAGAACCTGTAACCTGCAACTATGTAGCAGACATGGATCAAAAGCACCTGTTTATTTGTAAAATGAATAAGAATGGGGAATATAATAATGCAAAATTATGATATGAATAAATACCCCCAAACTTATCTTTTGCTCGTCCTCGAGCAAAACTAGTTTTATTCTCGAAAAAGACCTAGCCTCACTTTCGTAGGGAAACGCGATTGTACTGAGCTCGTGTAACAAGCCGTTAAACCTCTAGGTGTCCCTAGTAGAAGGAGTGTTGTCTCTTGAGGGTTTTCAGTGGATACTACCACAAAATCCTATCAATTCGGCCTATTGACTTTTATTCTCCAATTAGGTTTTCTAACAAGAAATTCTATTATCTTCAACTCAGGAATTATCAACCCGTATTTTTCACGCTTCCTTATTTTTTCACTTAAGATTGTATATGTTCTGTATATTCACTTAGCTTTTAGCATCTTTTCAGTTTTCCTTCTGAGGTTCCATCTCAACTTAGGAATTTTTATCATCTCTACTAAAGATATAAGTCCTATTTTTCATTCCTATATCTCATCGAAACCCCAATCATATACCCCTACGTGTGTGTTTGAATCACCCCTACACTTGGAAATTCAATTCAACTATTATACTCTTGTCCATCATCCAAAGTACTTTTAGTTGGTGAATTTTTAGATGAAATTGCTCACACATTCTTCATGCGACCGTTAATACTTCTTGAGGTACCAACGACCGATTACAAAATGTGTTTGCACATTAAGGCGTAATTCCTCGTCTTATAATACCTAAGGCTTTAGCAGTGACTCCCAAACCAGTTGGTCTAAGGCACTAGGTGATAAAGCACCCTCGCTAAATATTTTTTCTATTTATGCAGCCTTTAGTAATTACAAAAACCAGTGTTCATTTTTTTTCTCTTTTTTCACACTTGTATTTT
Organism: Agapanthus africanus; assembly: GCA_030015575.1. Lineage (NCBI taxonomy): Eukaryota > Viridiplantae > Streptophyta > Magnoliopsida > Asparagales > Amaryllidaceae > Agapanthus > Agapanthus africanus. Next base: position 763,651,725 of record CM057337.1, read on the forward strand.
TATTTTATTTCCCTTTATACTAAAGACTTTAGACAAGAGCATTTCAAGGTCTCTTCTACTATTCCAACTTTCAAGGTTCGTGTTTGTACAATTTGTAGGGTATATATTTTCAGAATTTAGACTTAATCTTAGGAATTATTTTTCAGACTTATATTTTAATAAAAATATCAATACTCTTCCCTTGTTTTGACTTAGCCCAAGAAGTGAACTCAAAATTTGCCTATTTCTAAGTAAACTATAAAGACATATATTTTTCTACGTTAAATTTTAAGAAAAGTTATTTTTAGGGTTTTTAATTTACTAAGTCTAGGATCTAGTTGTTCCCAGCTAGCTAACCTTCTTGTTAAACTCAAGTCAATTATCACCAAAATTGAATTTTTCAACTTTTATAATTTTTTTAAAATTTTTCAATGTTTATGGGTTTTAAAATAAGTATGCAAATGCAAAAATATACATATGAATGCGAAAGAAGAAAGCTTACCGAGCACACCCCAAACTTAAACTTGACAGTGTCCTCACTGTCAGGCTACACCAAGAAGGTCAAAACTGCCGGTATTCCCCTGTTTATTTATTTATTTATTTATTATTTATTGTTAACAGAAAAAACAAAACAAAATATATATACAAAAAGGTCCCCCCCAAATTTAAGTGAAACAGTGTTTCCACTGTTTAAACGTTAAAATTCAGAGTTAGGGAGGAGAAAAACACAGTATCAAGCTATACAAGGCCTTGCACAGACCAAAAGTTAGCACCAACTGATTAGTCGAAAATATTGCATCTTTAAACCGGCAATTTCCCTATCATTTGCATTCATATAGAAGTATTCGGCATTCATATAGCACATATTAGCAAAACAGTCGTTAAATATCAGATTGCATGTGTTAGACTTTAAAACAGGCACTATAAGAGAAATTGACTGCATTTCATAGCATGGCATCATTCCTATATATCGCAACTTGTGTTTCGAAGTCCGTGCAGGAAAATATAGAAGATCGGTCAAATTTACAAATGAAGACTGCTAAAAGAATACGCCAACTCAAGGAATTTTGAATCTGGTATTGATCTAAAAAGAATTCAGAGATTCAACATAGCAGGAAATACATCAAAAGACATAAGAAAGCAACAGTGCAAGTTTGAAGCCCTAAAGCTTCTAAAGTGTCGTGGTTCCGCAGCAATAGGTTACTTGTGCCGCGGAACCGCGGTGATTATGCCACGTCAGCTGCATGTCTTCAGGCCATAACTCCTATATCAGCTTCCACACTTCATAAAGACATTACATTCTCCAGAAAGCCCCAGAACATTCTGCCAGATCAGAAAACCTTGGGATCTAAACTAAACTAGCTTCCATTCTAGAACCTTCTCCCTAACCCTAGTTTAAAGTCTGAGCTAAGCTCCTAACTAACTTACAACAAACTTTTGGAGGGAATTGCAAATTCAAAACCTAGACCTAGGGTTTGGGAAACCTATAAATAGACCCTAAGGCTCACTTGTAAAAAAAGGACTGCATTATCTTTGATCTTAGATATCATCTCATATCATTAGATCAATTCTTTATCTTCCCCAAATTCCACCCACAAGTCTAGTGACAAGGCTTGTGTCAAAACCCTAACCCTAATCCAATCAATCAAGATTCCAAATTCAAGATCCATGGAGTTCAAGCAAAGCAAGTCTTCAACCAACCTTTAGAAGCGAAGCCGGCATTCATCAGAGCACGAGATCCAAGCCGATCCACGACTCAAGGAGCCGATGCAACGCTAGATTCAACAATTTTGTTCCTTCTCAAATTCTTGTAGTCTCTTGAGCAATGTGTAACAATTTGTGGAATAAATAAAGGTGAAGATTCTTTAAACTTGCTTTTATTTCAATTCAAGCATTATGATTCGTATTCAATTCTTGAATGTATTCTTTGTGATGATGCGCGAATAAACTCCGCTCGTGGAGGAATCGAAACGATTGTAAAATGATGATGTTGATGAATTGTTAAACGTTTTCTTAAGTCTTAAAACAATTGTAAATTCTTGAAAATCGATTGATCGATGATCGAGATCGATGCAAATGTGTTCTTGATTCCTTTCGCACGATCTAGAGATCGACAATTGATCATTCAACTTTCAAGAAGCTATCTAGTGAATGTTATTCATCGAAAGGACAAAGGATAAGATGAGGAACCCTAATTCCTCGCAAGATCCTTGATCCTCGATGAATTCGACATCGATTTAGCATCAATTTGTTACCAGATAAGAAATCGTAATCTTGAATCTTCATCACATCTACAATTTACTCGATTCCTACGAGCTTTACTTCAAATCTTGAAACCTAAAGTGATTGGAATTCTATCGATACTTGATTTTTGATGTTTATCATTTTCTTGATTCTTGATTAGAATAGTGATACTTGAAACCATCGATAAAAATCTTGAATCATGTTTTCTTTTCTTTTCTATTAAGTTTTCGATTCAAACAAATCAAAATACGAACGAATCACACAATCCCTGTGGACGATCCGCACTCACTAATGCGCTACAATCCGACACCGTTATTGATTGCGGTCAAAATAATTCTTTGATTGTGATTCTATACATTTTCTTAAACACAACACAAGAATTCGAATCAATCAAATGGCGCCGTTGCCGGGGACCATTTGAGTTACTTACACAATCGGAAAATATCATCAATCAAATGGCGCCGTTGCCGGGGATCATGCGCTAATTCATTCTTTATTGAAATTTGAATTGAAAGATTTATTCCATTGCATTTTTTAGATCAAAATTCGCGCAAACACTAATACGAGTTGTTGTGATTTGTGCGAGGAAATTTGGAATCATTGGAGCTGTGGAAAAAAATTTCTGAAAAATCCAGAGAGCTTGGGGAGTGAACAGGGACATTCTGTGAAAATTTCGTGCAGTGATCCCACCATAGGACCGCGATTCCGCGGCAATAGGCGACTCCCACCGCTATTCCGCCGCGTGATGACGTCATCACTCCACCAAAATTCCTCTGTAACTTTCTAACTTTCTTATCTTCTCCTAAATCTGCTCCAATTAACATTTTGTGCAGGCTTCTTTGCAAAGATCGCAGCGCCGCGCAAAAAGCAAAATTAAATTGTGCTTGTTTTGATTTTTGTGGTTGTTTGCATTTTAATACGGATATTAAGGGGCACGGACAAATCCAAATTAGGTGGGGAATTCCTTACCCTTCCTAGGCCCCGAAAATCACAAAACTTGCATCTGCATTGACCCACATTAACTAAAAAAGATCTAGAAATGACTCTAAGGACCGTCGCGCTCACTTAGGACAGAAAAAGGCCGTGGGTAATTCATTGCTTATCCACGTTTTCTTGTGGTGTCTAAGGCAAGTGTGTCGAAGGCTAGTGGTTATTAATTAGGCCCAATACTTACGTAGTGGAGTACCTTCCCACTTACCTGGCACTTACCTGGCCACAGGGGGACAAAGAGGCAGTGGAGGATTCTATCCTGCGACTTGTCTTTTGGCAGTTAGGAGCGGTCTAGAGCCGGACCTAGGTGACCACTAGATTTTAGGGTTCTGTGTGTTGCATTTGTTGTGTTGCATCATATTTTCAAAAATCCGTCCAATTTTCAAAACAAACACGGCATTCTTTCATCATTCCCCTAATTATAATCTATGCTGCCACTTGTACTAACCCTTTTTAGTGCAAGATAGGCTGGACACGGGATTCTAGTGCCCGTTAAGTCCGCGCCCCTCCCGATCGACCCTAAAGTCGGTATTTCTACATTTACCTTTTCTTTAACCTCCACCACACCCACATCGATGGATCCTTCTCCATCGAACTTCTTTTCCACTACTCTGCCGCCGTCCGTTGGTGCGCAGAATCCACCTCGCATCTCTCTCCAAGAGAGGTGCTATCCTACACGAGGTCCCCTTTCTACCTGTCTTTCCATTTCACCAGCCAACGGGGAAAATTTTGAAATAAAACCCCAATACATCAACCTTCTACCAAAATTTCACGGTCTCGAGACTGAGGACGCATACGTGTTTATCACGAAATTTGAAAATGTATGCGTAATGATGGGTACGTCACAACTTTCAGTGGATACTATGCGTCTACGTCTTCTTCCATTTACCTTGTGCGATATAGCCGAGAAGTGGCTGTATAACACTACCGCACATTCCATTACGAATTGGGAAGAATTCGTTGCAGCATTCCTTAAGAAATTCTACCCTAATCACAAGACAGCTCGAGTCCGCAGCGAAATAAATCAATTCACTCAGCTTCCAAATGAACCATTTTCAAAATATCTTGACCGCTTCAAGGATTTGTTGGTTCAATGCCCACATCACGGAATCCCTAGATGGGAACTTTGCCGAATCGTATATGAAGGCAGTAACCCTAACACTAAACAGAGCCTTGAAAACATGTGTCAAGGAAATTTCATGACTAAACAGATTCTTTATACTTGCTTTTATTTCAATTCAAGCATTATGATTCGTATTCAATTCTTGAATGTATTGTTTGTAATGATGCGCGAATAAACTCCGCTCGTGGAGGAATCGAAACGATTGTAAAATGATGATGTTGATGAATTGTTAAACGTTTTCTTAAGTCTTAAAACAATTGTAAATTCTTGAAAATCGATTGATCGATGATCTAGATCGATGCGAATGTGTTCTTGGTTCCTTTCGCACGATCTAGAGATCGACAATTGATCATTCAACTTTCAAGAAGCTATCTAGTGAATGTTATTCATCGAAAGGACAAAGGATAGGATGAGGAACCATAATTCCTCGCAAGATCCTTGATCCTCGATGAATTCGACATCGATTTAGAATCAATTTGTTACTAGATAAGAAATCGTAATCTTGAATCTTCATCACATCTACAATTTACTCGATTCCTACGAGCTTTACTTCAAATCTTGAAACCTAAAGTGATTGGAATTTTATCGATACTTGATTCTTGATGTTTATCATTTTCTTGATTCTTGATTAGAATAGTGATACTTGAAACCATCGATAAAAATATTGAATCATGTTTTCTTTTCTTTTCTATTAAGTTTTCGATTCAAACAAATCAAAATACGAACGAATCGCACAATCCCTGTGGACGATCCGCACTCACTAATGCGCTACAATCCGACACCGTTATTGATTGCGGTCAAAATAATTCTTTGATTGTGATTCTATTCATTTTCTTAAACACAACACAAGAATTCGAATCAATCACCAACCATTCAAAAATTTTATCGTTATAATGGTGTAATTGGTGAGAGAACGGAGTGTAGAGGAAAGAAATGAGAAGCACTCGAGACCGTATGGGAAGAAAGGTGGAATATGGTCTCGGTATATTAGGAGAAGAATGGCGGAAGAGAGAAAGAAGTGTAGTACGAACTTGAGGGTGTAAATCGAGTGAATAAATTAGCGTAAATTGTGATGATCGATATGTTAAAAGCGATTGTGCTAATCTATCAACCCATCGAGAAATGGGGTCAAATCCCTCAAGATTCGCGAGAAAACATGGGTACGTTGAACTTGGTAAACCGGACATTGAAAATGGAAGCGTGACAGATTCTTGCACGGTCGAAACAATGGAAAGGACGAAGGGGAGTGATTTAGGAAGGGTCTATTTCTCACCTAAGTAAGCGTATGTGAGGTGAGACGGCAACAGTTTGAGTTCGAGTTTCAAAGGTGAAACAATTGAAGGTGAAACAATTGAAGGTGAAATTGGTGAAACTGTCTCGAACTCGAAGGATTCCATCAATGGTTCGAAATGACTGTAAGCAACCGAGTCTGATGGTTCAACTAACTCATCTGAAAATTCAAAGGACTCAAACTCAGGCGGTGAGTCTTCAAAATCGTCCGAAAAAGTGAAACACTCATAATCGTTATCGATTGTGAGAACTGTGTCAGATTCAAGGAGGAACGCACTAGTGGCGTCAAATCTGCTGTGATCGAACAGAAATTTTTCAAGCTCACAGTCCTTCTGCGTGATCTCTTGCGTGGTCGGAACGATGGAAAGGATGAAGAGGGTGATTTAGGAAGTATAACAGTTAAAGGTTCAGGAGGATGAATTGGAAAATCCGACTCATCAAACAAAACTGGTTCATCATCAATACTCTCCTCAATACTATCCTCATAATTTTCCTCAAAAGTTATCCCATCCATGCAATTATCATCAAAATCAAGAAGCATATGAAGTTCGGGAGAAACATTTAATGACTCGGGATGATGAATTGGAGAGAAAAATTCAGTCAAATCTGCGGGTTCATCATCCAAATTATTCCCTGTGTCAATATCCTCAATCAAGTGAAAATCAATTTTTTTGGACACCTCATCAAAAGCAAGGATATTTATCAATTCAGGTTCTAGATTTGAGGTGTAGGGGTTGAAAGTATTGGTGATGGTTTCACTCGAAAGGGACCCTTCACAATTTGGCAAATCAAGCACTACAAACTCGCACAACTCATCAAACGTTTTATTTTCAACTGGTAAATCATTTTGGACACTTGATAGACATTCAAAACCGAAGTTGTGGGATTCAATTGGTGATGGATAGGTTTGATTGGGATGTGTGTACAGCTCACTCTCACCACTCAAATTTTCATTCTGTCCAACCGCCTCATCATACATTGGAAAATTTAGAGCTAGTTGGAAACTAGCTACCGGTTCACTAGGTTGTCTTGATGACTTAAGGGCGGCAATGGACGCATCCAAATTCCTCATCTGTTGGTTTGTCGCTATAATATAAGCTTCCAACGACTGTTCCAGACTAGACATGGGTTGTGAAGGGGTTTCAGTAAAAAATTCAAGGTTGTTTGGATACGTGAAACTCCCAAATGGCTGTGTAGAAGCAATGTCTAGGGAAGGTATGAAAGTTGGGTAAGACTGGTAGGAATTGAATGGTTGGACAGGAGTAGGATCAACATTTGGATAAAAAGGTGAATGGACTTGTTGATTCCAAGAACGGGAAGTGTTGAAAGGAGTGAAAGATCGATTACGAGATGTTCAATATGTTCAGCAATAGACATGGGTTTCGGAGTTGCAACAGAGCTCGAAAAAGGAGTATCAACGTAAGAAGGTGGTGAAGGTTGAAATAGTTGATACAAAGTCGAACTGTTTCTCCTAGACACTTCTATTCGATCTTTCAAAGAAATTTTGGGCATGGAGGGGCCGTCCGTAATTCGACCAAAACAATTCATGTAGGAAGCAATGTTTGGATGAGAGTACCAAAGTTCGGAAAGAGTTTTGTGAGGTGGGGTACCCATGATGTAAGAAAGGAGAAGAAAAAGAATGTGGGTGCAAGTGGGGTGCAATGGATTTCTTAGCGACAAGTGGCAAGTTTTTATAAAAAAAATTCCGTTTTGTGTTTTTTTTTTATAAGGAGCTTTTTGCAAAAAGATTTTCAACAAAAGGCTTAGACACACGTTCAATCAATCACAAAATGAACAATCAAGCCTAAATCTAGGGTCACCTAGGTTAACTAGACTGCTCCTAACTGTTCCAAAGGGCAAGTTGTGAGGACCTCAAATCGCCTCTTCACCGCCAATTGTGACCAGGTAAGCACAAGTAGAGAAAGGAGGGATACGCTCATGAATCACCATGAAACGGGCCTTTTAAAGTTACCTTTCCCCACTTGTCTAGCCTAGGCACCACAAAGTCTGATTTAGATAAACGATCGATGCCTAAAACTATTCCTTTGTCCTATTGAACGCGACAATCCTTAAGGCTGAGTCTAATCTTTTTTAATTTAACCCGATGGTCAATGCAATATGCTTTATGTGATTTTTGGGGTCCTAAGAAGGGTAATGAAATCCCCACCTAATCTGGATTGGTGTAAAAGCTCCTTAAAGTCAATTTTAAAGATGCAAAGCAGTAAACACAATCAAACACTTGCAAACAATTTTTTTTATTACGGCGCAAAGAATCCTGCACAAGATCAAGTTATTGGAGAAAGGGAGAAGTTTTTGCGCAAAGAACCCTGCAGGAAAATTTTTCAGAGGAGATCAGGGGTTCAGAAGAAGACAATAAGCTTACAGAGGAGATTCGGGCTGCTGACGTCAGTAGCATGCGGCGGATCCGCGGCAGAAAAGGGCCTTCGGCGGCGCTTCCGCGGTCAGAGCAAAGGATCAGGCCTCCAAACTTCTTCTATTCCTCGGTTCTGATTTTTCTGTGTTGTTCAGATTTGTTGTTTTCTGTTTTGCTCTCTGGATTTTTCCATATCTGAATTTGTTCGTCTCTTCGATCCTGCACAATTCAAACAAAAACCCTTCAAAGAATAACAAGATGATAAATTTTTTATATTTTTTTAATTTTCTAGTTTTTATGATTTTTCAATTTTTATATTAACCCGAAATTACAAAAAGAAAATAACTACGCCATCCCCGGCAACGGCGCCATTTGATTGATAGTGATTTTGTGATCAAAGAATTGTTAACCGCAATCAAGAACGGCGTCGCTTGGTAGTGTAACACCCGAGCACAATGCTACTATTTTCAGTTACTGTTTGAGCATAATATGGTACTCATTTCATTTAACTTGCTTGTTTGTTGCTTACTGTTAAATTTACCCGGCAAAGTCATTTCTACATATAATAAATTTTGGCATCTAAAATAAAATTGAAAATATTCATCTTGGCCTACTTGACACCCATACCCTCGTGGTAGCGTCCGTGCATTGTGTTCTCGTCCCGTTCAGTGAAACGGGCGAGTTTGGATGGCTACGTGCACGTGCGTGTGTCCGTTTTGGGAGTATGTTTTTTTTAATCATAAAACATTTCATTTTAAAATTTAGAACCCGCTTAAAATCCTATTATTTGAATTTCGAATTTTTGGACCCAACCCGGGCGTAATTTGGAAATGTTTCATTTGGCGCCAAAATCCCAAATTTTAATATTATTAAAACCTTCGCATATATTTTTTCTAACTAATCTGATATCTTACTGTTCATTACCTATCTTTTAAATCTTTAAGTTAACCATATAATATTTTTACAATCTTTTATATCCTTCTCAATTTATTCTCTCAGCCAATCGCAACCTCTCCTTTAACCCCGTGGGCCCCACTTTCTCTCTCTCCACTTTTTCTCTCTCTCTCATATATCCTCTCGTACTTCTCTTTATCATTCTTTCTCTTCTTCCTTCATGTCTCGTTTCTTATTTTTTTAACTGTTCTTTTGTTGCCGGAATTCCGTCGTGCCGGTGACGCTTCTCGACGTTCCAGCGAGGTACCCCGACCCGTGTGGTTCCTTTGTTCGTCGTTTGGGTTCATTCCGTGAACCGTGCGCCCGTCGCGAGTTTTCCCCGCCGACGGTTAACGTTCCGTTTTCCCGTTTCGCGACCCATCAAGGCAAGTTAATCTTGCTACATGCTATATAATTCATTTTATACCTATTTAAATAAATACCATACCTATAGTTTAAATCTAGTGCCTCATGTTTAATTTTATAACGTTTCGATGTTCCGTTGGCATCCGTTTATATCATATTAAATCTAGATCATGAAAACTTATCTTGTGACATACTAGATTACATTATACTGCAACCATATCATTTAAAATATATATCGTCTTAATATTTATTATTATTATCTTTAATTAGTTTATAATTTTCATTTTATAATGTTATACATTTGAAAATCTTATAGTTTACACATGAAACGTCGTTGGAAAATCGGATATGACAAATCTGAAATTTACTGTACACCTTATCTTATAAAATTCATTATAAATCATAGAAAAATCATTAGTATACGTTCTTTAGTTCGTTACGAAGCTAACTCATAATACTATAAATGTATGAAATATTTACTTGCAAAATAAATTGTTTAAATAACGTAAAATGCAAATGAAAATGTCTCCAAACTGCTGTCCAGGGAAATTCCAGCAGCAAACTTTCAATTTCGAATATTCATAACTTTTTGTAGGGACAACCTGAGATACTTATACTTATAAAACTGAAAACCTTATTAAATTATCTTCGTTTTGGTATAAGACACGTCCCTTTTGGAGAACGTTTGTTATTTTTAAGCTATTTTACAAATTAGGGTGACGCTGAATTTCTGAACGGAACTTTCTTGTGCTGGTTAATCAATACCACTTTTATAGTTATTAATCGCTTTGAATATGCTATCCATATTAATATTTATATCACATATTGCTTAGTTGTACATCCCACGTTTCCATTTTATAGTTTTATAACTTTTCGGATACCCGTTTGCATCCATCGCATTTAAGATACATATAATTGCATCCATAGATCACATTACTACATAATAATGTGATATTAACACTCTATGTTTAATAAATTGCATCCTAATTAATATTGGAACTATAAATGTAACCCTAATCGATAACTGTGCATCCATGTCCATGAAATTATATCTATTTGCATATCATATTACATGTTCCAGTTTATTGTTCTGATAGTACTCATGCTTGTTTATTTATACACATGCTTACGTTAGTTTGATTATGAGCACCCACATGAAATCTTATGCTTCCTGACATGACCTGTTACACTTCCTACTATACCTGACATGGTACCGTGTACTGTTGACTTGACCTGATGTACCATGGCTCGACCCGTTACCTGATCTTGTGTCTAATGCCAACAAACCTGACATGTAGTCCTCATGGACCGTTCCTGTTGTCTATCCAGACAAACCTGCTTTTACCTGATCCTGTGTTGGCATTAGTTCTTGATTACTGAACACCTGACTCGACATACATAACTTGGGGGTATGGGGAAATCAAAGGTGAAACCGACTTGTAACTCAACAGTTCGATACCTGTTCTGATCAGTCTTACGGGCTAGGCCAGCCCCGGAGTGATGATGCTGACATCACTCGCCCATCCTGCTACCTGTTACTGCCTAGCGGCACGTCTCGGATTCAGCCCCGAGGATCTTGACCGTGGTCCCGGGCACGCACGGGATACTATTGAGTTACATCGAAGATTCATCAATTGATTTCAAAGACTTTAGAATAGAAAACCTGATAGAACAGTTTAGTTACCCACTGCACACTACCCTGCACTGCTTGTTTCACATTATTGCTACTCTCGTTTTATTCATGTTTATTTTGCATTGCCTGTTACACTGTTCATATTATATTACTTGATGACATGACGCGCTGACGTCTGGATTTTGCATGGCCCAGATTCTGTACTGCTGTTGCAGTCCGAGCAGGAGTACTTCAGCCAGCAGGCTGAGCTGTGAGTTCAGTAGTAGTTAGTTTTATTTCCTGCATTTATTTCCTGATGTGAGCCCGCATTATGGGACACACTTTTCAGTTATTTGTATTGGATCATTTGCTTCCGCATTTATTTATTATTGACTCCTGTTATTCTGGATTATGGACATGTTTTAGATAGTTTTATCTTGTTCTTGATATCTCTACAGCCGTAATGTGACTGTGGATGGATACTTCCTACCCACAGGTAGCATGGTTGGCTATGTCACATGCCCAATCTAGCGTACTCTGGGAAGCGGGGCGTGACATGGTTCTTTTGGTATCAGAGCCATAGGTTAGTTGGGTTGATTCTTTTGTAGTTGGGTATTGTACCCAATACACGAATCAGAATACCCGTGTTTAGGAAACATGTCCTACCACCTGACCGTTTTACCATTCTTGAATCACATTCTTCCTGATTATATCTTTTACGATGTGCAAACTTCCTTTGCATATCGATTCAAAAACCTGATTCCTTGTTATCTCTAGGACTTAGGCGACTTGGATGGAGTTATGTAATTGTGGCTATGATACCGCGGCATAGTTACAATGCGGCACTCTATTTAAGTATCTTGGAGTTCTAGCCTTGATCTATATTCAGAATCTATCATCATGCTAATGTTGGGTGTTTTGAGTTCAGGAATATGGCAGGTAAGAATTTGAAGACGTACCAGAGGCGTGTGGACGAAGCCGCCATGCTTGGAGTGATAAGCGGAATGCTGGAGAATCAAAGAAACAGACTGAGCTGATCCAGCAGCAAGCGGACTCGTTTCGGGAAGGTTTGCAGATCGTTCAGCAGTCTGTGAACAATGTTGGAGCTAGACCAGTTGACCGAGTAGGGACCTTAGCAGATTTCAGGTGGTTGGGTCCGTCTACATTTACTGGTTTGGAGGAGCCGTTACCAGCCGAGCAGTGGCTCGTTGACACGGAGAATTCGCTGATTTCGGCACAGATTCCAGAGGACAAAAGAGTTGATGTGGTATGCATTCAGTTAGTGGACTACGCCCGAGAGTGGGGGCTTGTGGAGGAGACCCGCTTTCCCAAGCCGATCAAGTGGGCGGATTTATCTAAGAGTTTCCTGGAGAAATTCTTCCCGCGGACTGCACGGGAGGAAATGGAAGAGAAGTTCGTCGGACTAAGGCAGAATGGAGCGCCCGTGGACGTGCATGCAGCAGAATGGACGAGACTCTGTAGTTTCGCTGGACCTTTCGCTGCCAACGATGCAGACAGCAGTTGCGGCAAGGAAGCAGTTCTGTCGGGCCAGTCGAGTTTAGGGCTAGGCCGACAAACGGTGTTCTTGCAGCTATGGAAGTTTTGTGAAGAACCGGTGGTGGTTCGCGATTTCATGGACGTATTTGAAGATATATCGGACTTACCGCCGAAGCGAGACGTGGAGTTCGCGTTTGACCTTATTCCTGGTGCAGCGCCAGTGTCTAAAGCTTATTATCCAATGGCACGAGTGGAATTGGAAGAGGTTAAGAAGCAAGTTGGTGAATTACTTGAGAAGGGTTGGATTCGAAGCAGAAACTCGCCTTGGGGAGCTCCAGTTCTTTTAGTAAAGAAGAAGGATGGCACGAGGAGGATGTGCATTGATTATCGAGAATTAAACCGGGTGACTATTAAGAACAAGTACCCGATCCCTCGCATTGGAGAACTTTTTGAGCAGCTTAGTGGCGCGAGGGTATTCTCGAAACTGGATTTGCGATCCGGATATCATCAGGTCCGAGTGAAAGCAGAAGACATTTGCAAGACGGCGTTTCGAACTCGGTATAGACATTTCGAGTATCTGGTGATGCCCTTCGGAGTAACGAATGCGCCGGCAATATTCATGGATTTGATGAACCGAATCTTTTCACCATTCTTGGACCAGTTTATTGTGGTATTCATTGACGATATTCTGGTTTACTCGAAGAGTTTGGAGGAGCACGCTGAGCATTTGAAGATCGCACTGCAGACACTGAGACAGGAGAAATGGTATGCGAGGATGAGTAAGTGCGAATTTTGGCTGGAAGGAGTGAAGTTTCTGGGGCATGTTGTATCGGGCGATGAAATCGCCGTCGATCCCGAAAAGATTGCAGCAGTTCGAGATTGGCCTATTCCAAGAAATGTGGCTGAGATAAGAAGTTTCCTTGGTTTGGCCGGATACTACAGGAGATTTGTGGAGAACTTCGCTCGTTTGGCAGAACCGTTGACCAAGCTTACGCGCAAGGAAGTACCTTTTGTTTGGACGGATAAATATGCATTGGCTTTCGAGACGTTGAAGCAGAAGTTGAAAACCGCCCCTATCCTGACCGTACCAGACAATTCCGGAGGACTGGTGATTCACAGCGACGCATCTGGAAAAGGATTAGGGTGTGTTTTGATGCAGAATGGGAAGGTCATAGCTTACGCATCAAGACAACTGAAGACCCATGAGAAGAATTATCCGACTCATGACTTGGAGCTTGCGGCTGTGATCTTCGCCTTGAAGATTTGGAGACACTACCTTTTTGGGCGAGAGAGTCGAAGTTTTACAGATCACAAGAGTTTGAAGTATGTGTTCACTCAGAAGGAGTTGAACATGAGGCAACGCAGATGGTTGGAGCTGATGGCCGACTACGACCTTGATCTTAAGTACCATCCGGGAAAAGTTAACGTCGTGCCGGATGCGCTTAGTCGGTTACCAGCGATTCAGGTATTGACTACACAGAGGGAGATCATTGCGGATTTTCGAAGATTTGGCTTAGAGGTTGTACTACCACATTCTGCGGGATAGTTGATGCAGTTGCAAGTACAGTCGTTCTTAGTTGAGAAGATTAAAGCGGCACAATCGCAGGATCCTAGACTGCAAGAGTTTCGAGAGCAGGTTGAAGCCGGACTACGAACAGATTTACTGGTCCACGAAGATGGTTCGTTGAGGTATGGTAGCCGTGTGTGTGCGCCAAAGGGGGATGTGCGTGAAGAGCTTAGGAAGGAGGCACACAGTTCAGCTTACTCCGTACATCCAGGAGGTACAAGGATGTACCGAGATATTCGACAGCATTTCTGGTGGGAAGGTATGAAACGGGAGATCGCTCGCTTCGTGGCTAAGTGCTTGGTATGTCAGCAAGTCAAGGCTGAACACCAAAGGGTTGCTGGTTTGTGCAACCACTTCCGATTCCTCAGTGGAAGTGGGAACATATAACAATGGATTTCGTGACGGCTTTACCGCGGAGTCCAAAGGGCAACAATGCAGTATGGGTGATTGTCGATCGGTTGACCAAGGCAGCTCACTTTATTCCTTTTTGGGTTGGTCAATCAACGGAGACTTTGGCAGAACGGTACATGCAGGAGATTGTAAGATTGCATGGCGTACCGGTGAGTATCGTGTCCGATCGGGACACTCGGTTCTTGTCACACTTCTGGAGGAGTTTACAGGAAAGCTTGGGGACTCGATTGAAGTTTAGCACAGCTTATCATCCTCAAACTGATGGTCAATCGGAGAGAACGATCCAAACTCTTGAGGATATGTTGAGAGCATACATGTTGGACTTCAAAGGTTCTTGGGAGGATCACCTACACTTGGTGGAGTTTTCCTCAACAATAGTTTCCAAGCGACTATTCAGATGGCTCCGTTTGAAGCTTTATATGGTCGTAAGTGCCGTTCACCTGTTTGTTGGGATGACGTTGGTGAACGAAGATTATTGGGACCTGACTTGGTAGTACAGACCGTTGAGAAGGTTAACGCCATCAGGAAGCATATGAAGGCAGCTTAAGACAAACAGAAAAGTTGGGCTGACACGTCAAGAAGACCTCTAGAGTTCGCCGTGGGTGATTTGGTATTCTTGAAAATATCACCGACTAGAGGAGTGATTCGTTTTGGGAGTCGGGGAAAGCTTAGTCCTCGATTCGTTGGACCCTTCGAGATATTGGAGCGTGTTGGAGAAGTAGCATACCGTTTGGCGTTACCACAGTCCTTGGCAGGTGTGCATGATGTGTTTCAGGTATCTCAACTCCGTAAGTATGTTCGAGATGAAACACACGTTTTGGATCATTCGGAGCTAACAGTACGAGAAGACTTGACTTTTGAGGAGCGACCGATTGAAATCATGGATCGAAGGGAAAAGGTTCTTAAGAACAAGGTTATCCCCCTTGTGCTTGTTTCTTGGGGTAATCGCTCGCGTGGAGAGTCCACTTGGGAACGAGAAGATGAAATCCGACAGAAGTTTCCTCACCTTTTCTTATAGTTATCTATCTTTGTATTCTTGAAATTTCGAGGACGAAATTCTTTTTGTAGTTGGGTATAATGTAACACCCGAGCACAATGCTACTATTTTCAGTTACTGTTTGAGCATAATATGGTACTCATTTCATTTAACTTGCTTGTTTGTTGCTTACTGTTAAATTTACCCGACAAAGTCATTTCTACATATAATAAATTTTGGCATCTAAAATAAAATTGAAAATATTCATCTTGGACTACTTGACACCCCTACCCTCGTGGTAGCGCCCGTGCATTGTGTTCTCGTCCCGTTCAGTGAAACGGGCGAGTTTGGATGGCTACGTGCACGTGCGTGTGTCCGTTTTGGGAGTATGTTTTATTTTAATCATAAAACATTTCATTTTAAAATTTAGAACCCGCTTAAAATCCTATTATTTGAATTTCGAATTTTTGGACCCAACCCGGGCGCAATTTGGAAATGTTTCATTTGGCGCCAAAATCCCAAATTTTAATATTATTAAAACCTTCGCATATATTTTTTCTAACTAATCTGATATCTTACTGTTCATTACCTATCTTTTAAATCTTTAAGTTAACCATATAATATTTTTACAATCTTTTATATCCTTCTCAATTTATTCTCTCAGCCAATCGCAACCTCTCCTTTAACCCCGTGGGCCCCACTTTCTCTCTCTCCACTTTTTCTCTCTCTCTCATATATCCTCCCGTACTTCTCTTTATCATTCTTTCTCTTCTTCCTTCATGTCTCGTTTCTTATTTTTTTAACTGTTCTTTTGTTGCCGGAATTCCGTCGTGCCGGTGACGCTTCTCGACGTTCCAGCGAGGTACCCCGACCCGTGTGGTTCCTTTGTTCGTCGTTTGGGTTCATTCCGTGAACCGTGCGCCCGTCGCGAGTTTTCCCCGCCGACGGTTAACGTTCCGTTTTCCCGTTTCGCGACCCATCAAGGCAAGTTAATCTTGCTACATGCTATATAATTTATTTTATACCTATTTAAATAAATACCATACCTATAGTTTAAATCTAGTGCCTCATGTTTAATTTTATAACGTTTCGATGTTCCGTTGGCATCCGTTTATATCATACTAAATCTAGATCATGAAAACTTATCTTGTGACATACTAGATTACATTATACTGCAACCATATCATTTAAAATATATATCGTCTTAATATTTATTATTATTATCTTTAATTAGTTTATAATTTTCATTTTATAATGTTATACATTTGAAAATCTTATAGTTTACACATGAAACGTCGTTGGAAAATCGGATATGACAAATCTGAAATTTACTGTACACCTTATCTTATAAAATTCATTATAAATCATAGAAAAATCATTAGTATACGTTCTTTAGTTCGTTACGAAGCTAACTCAGAATACTATAAATGTATGAAATATTTACTTGCAAAATAAATTGTTTAAATAACGTAAAATGCAAATGAAAATGTCTCCAAACTGCTGTCCAGGGAAATTCCAGCAGCAAACTTTCAATTTCGAATATTCATAACTTTTTGTAGGGACAACCTGAGATACTTATACTTATAAAACTGAAAACCTTATTGAATTATCTTCGTTTTGGTATAAGACACGTCCCTTTTGGAGAAAGTTTGTTATTTTTAAGCTATTTTACAAATTAGGGTGACGCTGAATTTCTGAACGGAACTTTCTTGTGCTGGTTAATCAATACCACTTTTATAGTTATTAATCGCTTTGAATATGCTATCCATATTAATATTTATATCACATATTGCTTAGTTGTACATCCCACGTTTCCATTTTATAGTTTTATAACTTTTCGGATACCCGTTTGCATCCATCGCATTTAAGATACATATAATTGCATCCATAGATCACATTACTACATAATAATGTGATATTAACACTCCATGTTTAATAAATTGCATCCTAATTAATATTGGAACTATAAATGTAACCCTAATCGATAACTGTGCATCCATGTCCATGAAATTATATCTATTTGCATATCATATTACATGTTCCAGTTTATTGTTCTGATAGTACTCATGCTTGTTTATTTATACACATGCTTACGTTAGTTTGATTATGAGCACCCACATGACATCTTATGCTTCCTGACATGACCTGTTACACTTCCTACTATACCTGACATGGTACCGTGTACTGTTGACTTGACCTGATGTACCATGGCTCGACCCGTTACCTGATCTTGTGTCTAATGCCAACAAACCTGACATGTAGTCTTCATGGACCGTTCCTGTTGTCTATCCAGACAAACCTGCTTTTACCTGATCCTGTGTTGGCATTAGTTCTTGATTACTGAACACCTGACTCGACATACATAACTTGGGGGTATGGGGAAATCAAAGGTGAAACCGACTTGTAACTCAACAGTTCGATACCTGTTCTGATCAGTCTTACGGGCTAGGCCAGCCCCGGAGTGATGATGCTGACATCACTCGCCCATCCTGCTACCTGTTACTGCCTAGCGGCACGTCTCGGATTCAGCCCCGAGGATCTTGACCGTGGTCCCGGGCACGCACGGGATACTATTGAGTTACATCGAAGATTCATCAATTGATTTCAAAGACTTTAGAATAGAAAACCTGATAGAACAGTTTAGTTACCCACTGCACACTACCCTGCACTGCTTGTTTCACATTATTGCTACTCTCGTTTTATTCATGTTTATTTTGCATTGCCTGTTACACTGTTCATATTATATTACTTGATGACATGACGCGCTGACGTCTGGGTTTTGCATGGCCCAGATTCTGTACTGCTGTTGCAGTCCGAGCAGGAGTACTTCAGCCAGCAGGCTGAGCTGTGAGTTCAGTAGTAGTTAGTTTTATTTCCTGCATTTATTTCCTGATGTGAGCCCGCATTATGGGACACACTTTTCAGTTATTTGTATTGGATCATTTGCTTCCGCATTTATTTATTATTGACTCCTGTTATTCTGGATTATGGACATGTTTTAGATAGTTTTATCTTGTTCTTGATATCTCTACAGCCGTAATGTGACTGTGGATGGATACTTCCTACCCACATGTAGCATGGTTGGCTATGTCACATGCCCAATCTAGCGTACTCTGGGAAGCGGGGCGTGACAGGTAGCTAGCTGGAGAGTACGGGTCGGTCCACAGGGATTTTGTGTATTCTCAATTTTTTCTAACGAGTTAATTCCAATTGGTGTTGGATTGATTATCACTAAAAACTAAGGTTGATTTAAACTAGGATTAAAACCTTGCTGGGGTTAAGTTTAGGTTAAGTTTGGAAAGTCAATATTCCTCACCGCTTTCTATGCCCTAATTAAGATCTAATAGGTGTTATGGTAATAATTAATAAAGTGGATTAGTACCATCGGGAAGAAACTAGATTTCTTCCTCTAGGTTCTTGTCCGTCCTTTCTTAACTCTTGCCCTAACCTCCATGGAAAATATACACAACCGGTCTTTTAAACTACGATATCACCGCTACCTCTTGGGATAGGGTGCCGTAGTGAGCGGTGTGTGTATGTATGCATAGAGTCCTATTTAAAATGTATGATGGGCAAGAAAGGGGTGAGAGATTTTCATCTCTCAAACCTTTCCTATTCCTAACCCTAACAAGTGAGGAACTACTCACTCATTAGGGAATTTGTTAAAAGATTTCATTTTTATGATTGTTTTTAATAACCTAATTATCTAATCTACGGCAGATAAATAAAATCTAAACTAGGGCAGAAAAATAAAAGTTATACTAGGGCAGAAGGAAAATTAAACTGAGGCAAGAAAAGAAAACTTACTTTTTACTTTTTATTTGATGCACTCTTCAAACATTACAGGAATTGAAATTCTGAATTTTATAAATAAAATGAGGCATAGGAAGAGGCATGCTCCAAAAAAAGCATTAGGGTTTCTATTTATAGATTATAGAAACCCTAGGGTTACATTCGATCCCTATCTGCATTTACAAATTTACCCTAAGAAGCCTAGTCAACGCACCACCACATCGACTTTTTTTAGCACCGACACGCGCTCATCATGGCCGCGGAACCACGGCCAAAAGCCCTGTTTAGCCACGTATCCGCGGCCATATGGTGGGGACTTTGGCTGGGTTTTTCTGGGTTTCTTTCTGTTGCTTTTTACTTGGCTTTTCTTCACTTGGTTCTTCAGAATGTCTTCTAGTATTTTCCAAATTTCCACAATGCATAATGTAGTGGACTTTTACCCTTTGCTTTGTGTCGAAGTCTTGAACCTTGCACTGCCTTTGTGCTTTGTGAACTTGTTCATTGATCTTTATTTGTCCCTCAAACTGTAGGCATGATCAAGATTCTTCTATTTGTTGGTCGTAGTCTCACTTTTGCATCGTATTTTCATCATTATCACTATTTTGTTCCGAGAACCTGTAACCTGCAACTATGTAGCAGACATGGATCAAAAGCACCTGTTTATTTGTAAAATGAATAAGAATGGGGAATATAATAATGCAAAATTATGATATAAACAAGCACCAATTAGCATCTGTCCCGAACTTCAAGCAAGACGGACCTGCGCGGTCGCGTCTCCGTGTTCGACGGGGAACAGATTCTGGCACGTCCGGTGGGACCTTTTTCTGTTTCCACTCCACACTTCGTGTGTCGTATTCGCGAACAAATCGCGGTTTGATATGGTTGCCCTTGGGTTCGAGGTACTAAGATTTGGTGTCTTGCTCCATGCAAAAAACAAAACATCAATGGCGTCTACTTGCGCGAAGTGTTCCAACTGCAATTGCAACTCACGCTCCGCCTCATCTGGAGGCATAGCTTACGGGCCCCAAGCGGCCTCCCTGTTCACAATGCCGGTGGACTAGGTGACTCAGGCCACCACTGGATTGTTTTACGGGACCATGCTCCCACCTATGAGCTTCAGCGCCCCTGTACCATCGCAAGAAACTTCCAAGAAGTCGGTCTTTGATCGGCTTGCAACTACAGCGCCCCCCCTCAACGGGTCGTCCAGATCCAGCGCCTCAGCCTTCGCCAGATTGGGCCAAAATTCATGCGGGCCTATGATGAAGCCTGCAGTTCCAGAAAAGGTTATTCCAAAGAGAATAGCCATCCCTACTCCCGAAGTCGTCAAGGCGGCTTCTCCTGCCAAAGGGTCGGTCTTTACAAGACTGACTGTTCCGGCTCCTACTCCGGCTCCCGTCCCTGCTCAAAAGTCTGTCTTTGACAGATTGGATACTGCTACTCAACGGACGTCGGTCTTCAAGAAGCTGGTATCGGCTGTTAGTTATATGTATGCCTTAGAGGCCATTACTGTACATAAGATGTATATTGTAGTGGATGCTGGGACATATATAGGTAGGACTTTCTTGCTCGACATGATAGTACGCTATCTGGTTGCTCTTTATCTTAACATGTATACTTGCTGTCTCTCTATTACATGTTGATAAAGCCCTTAGGATGTATACTCGACTTCCAGGACTGTGATGTGGATCATACTAGTGGGGCCTGGGTAGTCAATGAGTACATCCTTCAATGTTCCTAGTCGTGAGAATATCGAGATGGGGCATCGATATTCCAGAGTAGACTAGCGTATATCTTCTTGACCCATGTGATGGGCGATGGATGATCCCATATCCATTGGTGTTTGACATCAGAGACGGTATGCGGGTGCTCAGTGGTGACTGGGTATATTGAACGGACTCGCCGAGAACTCCCAGATGGTATTATACCTTACGTCAGATGGCAGTTCTCTGGTGACACTGGTACAGCTTAGTCTGTTGACCCGAGATCGTCATAGAGTCTTGTGTGTCTCCCACTGTGCTTTGATTTCCACCCTACCATGGCTCTACTGAGCCGTGCAAACAGGTGGTTTTTGGGTATAGTCCCGATTCACATGGAGGCAATGAGCGATAGGAGGGGATTCGTCTTTCTCGGTATTGGGGGTTGATGTTGCGCTATGCTCGACTGGCAATAACTGGAAATCCCTGGCCAGGGTTGCATTGATTTACTGGTAAGTGTTATCAGTAGTTTCATGCTTGTTATGGACCTTACATCGGCATGACTTATCAAGTTACTGGGGTCTGACGTTTACCACCCCTAGGCGAGATATGCGACATATCAGACGAACAGACCGGACTGTACGGTAAGTGTTACTGATTGGATTCACTGGAGTGTAAGCAGGCTTGCTTGTTGATCTTCTGATCGCTCAATACCCGGGTGGCCGTTACGTTTGGCAGACCGCTTGCGGCTTGTGGGTGTTTGATATGATCATCACCTACTACCGGCGTATTGACAAGTCTTTAGAGTCCTACACAGAGGTTTCCTGGCTCAAGCGAAACGAAATAGAAGCGCATATGAGATATGTGCGGGACCGAGAATAATACCAGTATGTGATACTGAATTCTATTCTCGTGATTTGTATCATCGGACGGTTATATGAGATATAGCCGGGTTACCGAATCAAGTGTTGATTCGATATATTGATACACTTGATATTAGTCGATTATATGCGATATGACCGGATCATTAAATAAAGTATCAATTTAATGATTTAATGTATAATTATATATTTGATATATTACTTTATATTAACTAGTATTTGTTCACTTAAGATTGATTTTCTCACTTGATGTGCACAAGTTGTATATGTGATATATGTTTGTGCACTAATTTGTATCATGATTGATGATACATGCAAACTTGGGTGTGTGTATGACTTACACCATATTTAAGTTAATGATTTAGGTTTTTAATTATTTTAGTAAAACAAAATGGTGGCCTTCTTTGTCTTTGCTTGAAGCTTCATGAAGCTTTCAAGCATCTTTGACAAAGTCCAACCATTTTTTTTTTGCATGAGATTTTCATAACCTAGCCATTAACTTAAACTAGGGTTTAGTCTCTACAAAGGTTAACTCACCCATGGTTGCATGATGATATACTTCACTTGATTATTCATTTTAGTAAATTGATAATTCATTCTATTTCCTTCTTCTTCTTCTTCTTAAAGAAGAAGAAAAACCTTTCTGTAAAAATTTCAAGTGAAGAAAAAGAGTGAGAAATCCAAATCCAAAGTGAACCCACTTCCTATTTCTTCATCCTCTACCACTTGCCATGTAGTATAGAGTGTTCTCTTCACAAAGTTCATGACCAAGTGAAGATGGAGCTTGAGCTTGAGTCTCCTCGACGTAGATCATCTTTGGCCTCGAAGTCAACGACCTAGCCCGCTCATTTCTCCGAAGAAACCATTGCTAGGGTCCGGGATCCCGATGATCGCAGCGAAGGAACGTCAACACGGAGCATTAGAAGTGAAAGACCGGATCTACAAAGGTTGTAATCCCTTTCACTTAGTAGTAAAGTAGTTTACTTGCTTTTAGTTTCGTCTAATCTCTAGCATACGATCTTGCATAGGGTTGTTCGGCACATAAAAATTTTGATTTTGGCATGGTTGATGCCTTGTAGAACCTTGTTAGTGTGCCTAGGAACCCTACAGTGGTATTAGAGCCTAGCTAGAGTTTTAGGCGAAATGTAGACGAAGTTAGAAACCCGATCGAACCCCGAAACCCTAATCAAAACCCTTCTCTGTACATTTTTTCAAAACTGTGATTTTTGTGAATTAAAAATACTCAAAAAAAATCAGCAGGGTTTTCTAGGGGTTACTGTGCAACACGTGCCTCTAATACCTCTAAGGCGCCACGGAACCGCGGCCGTACCATGCTATTAGCGGCGGTTCCACGGCCGTATGTAAAGAATAGGTACTCAGTTTTGCACAGGAAACTTCGTATATGATTCCTGATTCTTCTGGGAATTTTTAATTATGCTCAAGAGTTGAGTTATCTGGGGTGTATTGGGGACTCATTGATTTGATCGGATATTTTAACTTTGTTTTTATGTTTTTCCGGGTAATTTTAGAACGTGTTAAAAAGTTCGACCGGATATCAATAACTCACTTTTTCCCGACCCGGAAAATTTCCAAGTGTTGGATTTTTCCGTTATTTAAGAACGTCTAAATCGTGCAAATAACGCGATGGACCCTCTCGAAGACAACAAACCTTAACTCGATTATGTGACCGTCTTGAACTGCCTTTTGAACCTTAGGGTTTAGGGCAGTACGGCATGCCACATGTAAGGCGTTGGCTTGACCCTTCTATGGCTGGACCGTTGGTACTGCGGCATGAAATGGATATTTTTAAACTCCCCTCAAGTGTTGAGCTATTTGAGAAAACTTGGGTGTTTGATTATTCGATCGGAAAGTTTAACATTGTCTATTTATCTGGAATGTGATACAATATTTGGAATCCACAAATAGTTATGAGATAACTGATTTGAATATTATAAACATAGCACTTTAGTCTCAAATGATTGGTTGCCACGGGATTTTGATGCGATCAAAAGTCCGTCGCAATCACGTAACGTACGCGGATACTCGCCGGTAAACTTAATAGACAGCCACGCCCCATAGCCCCGACCAAGTGACTGTAGGAGAACCCCGTAGCTAAAAGCATCCATTCGGGTGCTCGCGGTAGCGGTGTTCCGCCTTAGTGCACTTCGTCGACGGCATCCGAGGGTGCGGCCGTCTACTAAAGTTTGCGACGAGCATTCGATCAGGATGTCGGGAATCTTGTTGAATTGCCCGACTTGATATTGAAAAGAGTTTTCGATTATGAGACTAAAATGCGGGGTTTATAATTGTTAGGCATGCGATGTCTAAGGAATTCATTTGATTAGGCATGCGATGTCTAAGGAAATTGCGGATTCCAACTGTTGTAGTTTTACACTTTCTTTTCTGCGACCGTAAGCGTAATATATGATATCGCCGGTTTGTTTGCTATATGTCAACGAAAATTGGGATACGCATGTTTACTTACGTTGATGACATGTGATGTTATGTGTTGCTGGATATGTTATATTGGATCGTCGTGTTTGAATAGCCGGGGGTTTTTATGTGAGACGAGTGTTTTTCATTTTCATTCATGTAAAAAACTTGTATGTAATATTCTTTTATTGGGGCACTTCCGGGTTGAGGATGATGTCACCATTGTATATTATTTACTTCTCCGCATTAGGATAGACCCAAGGAGGGGAGCACAAGTAACCGGGTTTTAGGGTCCAGTGGGAGACCATCTCGAGAAGTCGAGTCCGGGTCTCCTAACTCTAGAATTGGTAGGGTTGCTTGACGCTCTCGTAGGGGTCTAGGGGTGTGGGATTGGCTATTCATCACGACCGTGGAATCCGTGTTTTATACAGGCTCAAAATAAAACACGGACGTCCTAGTATATCCAATATTTCATATGATATTTTCTGCTGCGTTATCTGTGATGTGATCATGTGATTTGTTCAGATAGATATTGTATATAGTATATATGATATATTATATAGACGTTGCTTATGTTTTACACCCGCGCTAGCCCTGCCCCGCTCTGCCGTTAGTTACCTAACCTAACGGTGCAGACGGGACATCGAGGCGAATGCGGATGGCATAAGCGTACGTTGTATTTATCTGTGATGTTTAGGTGGACTTAAATGATGGGACATTCATTAATGAGATTAATGAAAGAAAATAAACCTAAAAGATGTTGTGGAATCGAATTTCAAAAAATCAGGTAGCTCTAGTTGTTGCTTTGCATAGCGGTGTTCCTTTTAGAACATCCAGCATCTTATTCGATAAGGAAAGAGCCGAGATCCCTTCACTGGGAGTGACCACTTTAGCAATAATTAGCAGATGCTACAACCTTCGGTTTGTCTTTTGACTGCTTTTCTAGTCCTTGCTTTGCATAGTGGTATTGTGAATATCCTGCACCTCATTCGACGAGGAAAGAGCCGAGATCCTTTCACCGGGAGTGACCTCTTTAACGAAACTAGAAAAATCCTCAAAAACACTCCATTTAAAACCATTTGATTCCACAACGAGATCAAGTTCAAAGCGTTAAAGGTTTTCTTAAAAACCATCCGCAACCCTCCGTCATTTTAGGAAGTAGAGTACTTAGTATTCGTGCTGTATTTGTTGACCATAGTCAAGGCACGGTGTACGGTAGCTAAGTGATGTATTCCTACACCGCATATGATGCGATTAGTTAGGACAGTCGCGTGACTTTGTTGACCTTAGTTAAGGGTCATGTGGGTGGGTCTAATTAATCACGAAATGACGGGTAGAGCTTGACTAGTGCTTATGATTTGTTGACCATAGTTAAGGTCATAAGCGCTAGGGGTAAAAACCTTTATCGGGAGTTTCAAGTGTTGAAATTTGCAATGAGATTGCATACCTTCTATATGATAGTTGGATCCCGATACCCACTGCGAATAATTGTTACTTCTGGGAGAGTTTTGCACTTTACAATTAGCCGATCAAGTAGGTGTCTAGAAAGGTGTCAACGGGGTTACGCCCCTGGGAAACCGAGGTTTATTTTAATTAGGTCCGTGCGAAAGCACAGGGAACGTCCCTCAAAGTACCGGCACTGGCCTGCCTGAAAGATTGGCGAACTTGTAGAGTGTAATTAATCCCGGCTAGTCTTTCCTTTTAGGGTTTGAAGGAGGATTTGATAAAAACAGTGGGAGCCATCCTGATTAGATAAACTATATAACCAATCTAATATTGCAAGAGCGCACGCAGAGTGTTTTCTTCTCTCTCTCTCCAGATAGCGACCATGTCACGCCTTAATCAAGATAATAAAATGGACGAATTGACCGAACACGCTTGTTATACTGAGCTGGGGAACGTTGGTCCCGCTCCAATTTATAATTGTTATAAGACAGAGCAGGAATTAGGGGAATACCAGATTTCCCTTGCTGCCCAAACGAAGAAATTGCATGATGATGCATCTTCTTTGGGTGTGTTCATTACAAAGAATTGTTTCTCTGTATCCTCTACGTCCTGGGTATTAGATATCGGATCAGGATCCCGCATATGTAATCTGTTACATGGGCTAAAGATAGGTAGACAACTGAGAATGGGTGATAAGTTTCATGAGACAAAAAACGGTGCAAGTGTTGCAGCCAAGTCTGTTGGTCACTATCACCCTGTATTACCAGAATACATTGATCCTGAACGAATGTTATTAGATACCGAACCTGATATATAACATCATATCAGTCTCTTTATTAGTAAAGAAAGGATATAATTTTGTATTGTTAGATAATGTTTTGAACATTTCCTATATCAAGAGTTGATCGGTTCAGGCACGTTATCTAAAATCATTGACGTTCTAAATCAAACTACAGTTCTTAGTATACAGAACACACACGAGAGGAAGAGTTCAAAAATGAACGAATTCTTCTTGAGGCATTGTACACTAGGTCATATCAATGCGACCCGACTAGCTAAGTTATATTTAGATGCATATTTAAATCAGTTTAAATTTATATCTTATGAAACTTGCCAGTCATGTCACAAAGATAAGATGACCATAGCTCCGTTTACTGGAAACAGAGAAAGAGTTAGTGAACTCTTGTGACTGATACATAGTGATGTATAAAGGTCCCCAGTCTACATATGCCTGGACTGATTCTTTGTACTTCCTTACATTCACTGATGATCTCTCTAGATTCAGACATATGTTCCTGTTGAAACACAAGTCCGAACCTTTTGAGATAATCACCGAATATAAGTTAGAAGTAGAGAACCAATAACGGGTATAAGTATTATGTCCTTTGATCTGATCAGGGAGGAGAATACTAGAGCACGGGATTCCTGGACTATTCTAAAGGAAAATAAGATTCTCTCTTAGCATTACTCCTCCGTATACACCACAGCACGTCGGTGTATCGGGGCGGAGCAATCACACCCTATTTGATATGGTGCGCTCTATGATGAGTACTACTGAGTTTCCTATTTCCTTTTGGGAGTTATGCACTTAAGAAGTTGCATACCTATTGAATAAGGTTCAAATCAGATCACTGCCTACCACTCCATATGAGATACGATATGGGAAGAGCCCATCTCTTAAGCGAGTTAAGATTTGGGGTTGTCCGGCCTATGTCATAAGTAAAATCCGGACAAGCTCGAGGCAAGGTCAGTTCTGTA
This sequence comes from Agapanthus africanus, assembly GCA_030015575.1. Taxonomy (NCBI): domain Eukaryota; kingdom Viridiplantae; phylum Streptophyta; class Magnoliopsida; order Asparagales; family Amaryllidaceae; genus Agapanthus; species Agapanthus africanus. The sequence continues at coordinate 763,679,091 of CM057337.1, forward strand.
GAACTGGAAGGAGTTCCAGCTATACAAACTACAGCAGATGATTTGGTAGAACCAAAGGATTCAATAGATTCTGACAAACCTCAGCCTCTCCACCGATCTAGCAGGGTTCCTCATCCGCCTGAGAGATACTTCGGTTTCTCGATGACAGTGGGAGCGAGAATTGCATCATGAGATGATAACCCAACTAGTTTCAAGCAAGCCATCAAGAGTGGGGACACTATAAGAATGGCTGGATGCTTAGCGATCTAAGATAGAATCCATGTACACCAACAAAGTATGGACTTTGGATGCTATATCTGAAGGGTTAAATCCCCATCAGGAGCAAGTATATCTTGAGAAGATTACTTGGTGTAGATGGAAAAGTTGAGACTTTCAAAGCTAGACTTGTTAAGGGTTTTCGTCATTGACCAGGCGTGGATAATGATGAAACCTTTTCCAGTGGCTGTGCTTAAGTCCATCCGGATCCTACTTGCCATTGCTATATACCATGATTACGATATCTGGTGGTTGGGTGTCATGACTGCTTTTCTAAATATTTATTTAGAAGAGAGCGTCTATAAGTATACAGCCAGAGGGCTTCGTAAATAGTGGGAGCAGCGAAAACGTGTGCAAGTTGCTTTACAGAATAAAGCAGGCATCGCGGAGTTGGAACGTCTGTTTTGATGTGGTAGTTAAAGAGTTTGACTTCATCAAAATGGTAGATGAACCTTGTATATACAAAAAGGTAGTAGAGAGTAAGGTGGTCATCCTCGTATTGTACGTGGACAACATACTCTTGATAGGAAAAGAGTTTCCTATGCTGTGCACTGTCAATCTCCTCTTATCAAAAGGATTCTCTATATAGGATCTATGTGATACCTCGTAAATCCTAGATTTTATATCTATGAGATAGATCTAAATAGATATTAGGATTCTCACTAGGTGTAGTGAAATGGTATCAATCGATCTTGGGGAGAATCACTGGAAAAGTTCCAGGGTGATAATGATGACTGAATGTCAGTCGCAGGCATTGTCTTTACCCTCAGTGGAGGGACGGTATGTTGGAAGAGTTCCAAGCTAGATACCGTGGCAAACTAGACGATAAAGGCTAGTGACATCGCTTTTAAAGATACTACCAAAGAGGAAGTTTGGGTGTATATTAGTTCATGAGATGAACTAGGTTCCTACCATTGTGAGACAATGGAAGTGTGGCTTTGGCCCAGGAACCCCGGTCCCATCAGTGACCCAGACATATTTTGAGGCAGCATCACCTGATCAAGGAGATAGTTGATCTCCAGGGTGATCGAGGTTAGGAGAGTAGACTCAGAGGACAACACGGCGGATCCACTCACAAAGGCCTTTTCCCAGAGAGAGACTTTTATAAGATGGTTGAGTATGAGATACTACAACCACTGCTACAGATGGCCCTAGTGCAAGTGGAAGATTGTTAGTTATATGTATGCCCTAGAGGCCATTACTGTACATGAGATGTATATTGTAATGGATGCTGGGACATATATAGGTAGGACTTTCTTGCTCGACATGATAGTACGCTATCTGGTTGCTCTTTATCTTAACATGTATACTTGATGTCTCTCTATTACATGTTGATAAAGCCCTTAGGATGTATACTCGACTTCTAGGACTGTGATGTGGATCATACTAGTGGGGCCTGGGTAGTCAATGAGTACATCCTTCAATGTTCCTAGTCGTGGGAATATCGAGACGGGGCATCGATATTCTAGAGTAGACTAGCGTATATCTTCTCGACCCATGTGATGGGCGATGGATGATCCCATATCCATTGGTGTTTGACATCAGAGACGGTATGCGGGTGCTCGGTGGTGACTGGGTACACTGAACAGACTCGCCGAGAACTCCCAGATGGTATTATACCTTACGTCAGATGGCAGTTCTCTGGTGACACTGGTACAGCTTAGTCTGTTGACCCGAGATCGTCATAGAGTCTTGTGTGTCTCCCACTGTGCTTTGATTTCCACCCTACCACAGCTCTACTGAGCTGTGCAAATAGGTGGTTTTTGGGTACAGTCCCGATTCACATGGAGGCAATGAGCGATAGGAGGGGATTCGTCTTTCCCGGTATTGGGGGTTGATGTTGCGCTATGCTCGACTGGCCATAACTGGAAATCCCTGGCCAGGGTTGCAGAGATTTACTGGTAAGTGTTATCAGTAGTTTCATGCTTGTTATGAACCTTACATCGGCATGACTTATCAAGCTACTGGGGTCTGACGTTTACCACCCCTAGGCGAGATATGCGACATATCAGACGAACAGACCGGACTGTACGGTAAGTGTTACTGATTGGATTCACAGGAGTGTGAGCAGGCTTGCTTGTTGATCTTCTGATCGCTCAATACCCGGGTGGCCGTTACGTTTGGCAGACCGCTTGCGGCTTGTGGGTGTTTGATATGATCATCACCTACTACCGGCGTCTTGACGAGTCTTTAGAGTCCTACACAGAGGTTTCCTGGCTCAAGCGAAACGAAATAGGAGCGTATATGAGATATGTGCGGGACCGAGAATAATACCAATATGTGATACTGAATTCTATTCTCGCGATTTGTATCATCGGACGGTTATATGAGATATAGCCGGGTTACCGAATCAAGTGTTGATTCGATATATTGATACACTTGATATTAGTCGGTTATATGCGATATGACCGGATCATTAAATCAATTATCGATTTAATGATTTAATGTATAATTATATATTTGATATATTACTTTACATTAACTAGTATTTGTTCACTTAAGATTGATTTTCTCACTTGATGTGCACAAGTTGTATATGTGATATATGTTTGTGCACTAGTTTGTATCATAATTGATGATACATGCAAACTTGGGTGTGTGTATGACTTACACCATATTTAAGTTAATGATTTAAGTTTTTAATTATTTTGGTAAAATAAAATGGTGGCCTTCTTTGTCTTTGCTTGAAGCTTCATGAAGCTTTCAAGCATCTTTGACAAAGTCCAACCATTTTGTTTTGCATGAGATTTTCATAACCTAACCATTAACTTAAACTAGGGTTTAGTCTCTACAAAGGTTAACTCACCCATAGTTGCTTCACTTGATTATTCATTTTAGTAAATTGATAATTCATTCTATTTCCTTCTTCTTCTTCTTCTTAAAGAAGAAGAAAAACCTTTCTAGAAAAATTTCAAGTGAAGAAAAAGAGTGAGAAATCCAAATCCAAAGTGAACCCACTTCCTATTTCTTCATCCTCTACCACTTGCCATGTAGTATAGGGTGTTCTCTTCACAAAGTTCATGACCAAGTGAAGATGGAGCTTGAGCTTAAGTCTCCTCGACGTAGATCATCTTCGGCCTCGAAGTCAACGACCTAGCCCGCTCATTTCTACGAAGAAACGATCGCTAGGATCCGGGATCCCGATGATCGCAGCGAAGGGACGTCAACACGGAGCATTAGAGGTGAAGGACCGGATCTACAAAGGTTGTAATCCCTTTCACTTAGTAGTAAAGTAGTTTACTTGCTTTTAGTTTCGTCTAATCTCTAGCATACGATCTTGCATAGGGTTGTTCGGCATATAAAAATTTTGATTTTGGCATGGTTGATGCCTTATAGAACCTTGTTAGTGTGCCTAGGAACCCTACACCGGCAACGCCTCACCAGAACAGTGGGCATGACGAAGCCATCCCCATCACCGAACCAACACCATCGGCTCGACACGCTCGACGTCGCCACTAGCGCTGAGTAAGAAAGGCCGGGGGCCACTCCCCTTCTGGGCTAACTCCACCAGCCCCAACGGTGGAAGTCAATGCTGCTGTTCCAACCGGGAACAGCTTTGAATTGTTGAACAGGGTGTGCAGGAACTCCCCTACCGCCGTACTGAAAAGATCTCCTCCACCCGTGGAGAATGTTGTAAGTCGACGTTAGACACCCCACGAGTTACGGGGAGGCGGACTAGGTAAAACAATTATTTTGTTTAAAACAAACATCGACTAACTTACGGATCTTTGCCAAACCCTAACTAACAACATCATAGGAGGGATTAGCTACTATGAAAGAAGATTATACCTAATGAACCAAGTCCTTCTTGTTCTCATTGACCACCTCCTCCTTGTCCTCCTCTTTGTGATAGAAGATCCACCCGATAGCTACTACTCCAAGCTTGACCTCTAACTTGAGGTAACTAAGAGTGCTAATCAAAGCAACCTAGAGGATATAGAATAGGATTAGGGATCAATTAGTCTTGCTAACCCTTGATCTCGAGGTTAGGATTAGGGTTTGAAGAGAGAGAGCTTGAGGAGAGAGAAGGTGAGAGTGAGAATGAAATTGGAATAATAAATCATTGTGAATATATGAAGCATAAGATATTTATTAAATGAATAACAAATAACAATTATCATCATGCTTCATTAACTCACCTTATGATTCATCTCATGAGTCATTTAAACAATAAATGCATCATTAACTCTATGGATGAATCACATCATGAGTCATTAAACCAATTAATGCAAATGCCACCTAAGCCTCCAACTCATCAATCTTCTAGAAGCTTCTCGACAAATTACGAGAACGCCCCTCCCATCCGTGAAAATACGGAAATACTGAGACTGTATAAATCCAATAATCCAATACTAGAATCTGGCTTAAACCAAAGCCTGCTAGTAAAAACTGTCCGAACACCGTACGTGCATAAAAACACGTATGCGTCCGAACCCTGTCATAAAACCATACGACCTCTATATCGTTTTGCCTGAAGCAGGGAAACTCTCAGTGTGGGACTCTAAAGACTCGACTACTACGCTGGCAATGGGTTTAACCACAGACCGCAAGCGGTACTAGCTGTACGTAACGGTCCCCCGGTAAATGTCGATAAGAAGGCCGATGAGGAAACCCATCTGAACTCCTACTGAGCCTGATGTGACAATCTCCGTACAGTCCGGTCTGTTCGTCTAGGACTATCGCATATCAGGCCTAGGGGCGGCAAGCGTCAGTCCCCTAAAAGCGGAATAAGTCGTGCCGGAGTGAATCCCATTACACCTTGAGAAGCTACTGGAAAACCTACCAGTAAATCTCGCTTGCCCTGGATAGGGACTTTGCGTAATGGCTCTCCAGACACAGCGCGATATCAACTCCCAATATCGGGAGAGACGAATCCTTTCTAACCGCCACTGCCTCCAACTGCTTCGGGACTGCACCCAACTGCTACCTGTTTGCACGACTCCTTTGAGCCGTGGTAGGGTAGCAATCTAAGAACAGTGGGAACACACTCGAGGCGAAGCAGCAGTGTCAAGTCTGCGGACTATGCTGTACTCATGTCACCTGGGAACTGTTAACTGACGACGGGTATAATACCAACCAACAGTTCCCTGAGAGTCCTGTCCGGTTTACCCGTAACCCAACGAGCACATGTATACTATCTACAGTATGACGTACTGATGGCTGTGGGACAGACCATCTCCCCAACTGGGATGAGAAGCGTACACACTAGTCTACTCCGGAGTATCGATGCCCTGTCTCGATAATCCTACGACTAGGGACCTGAAAAAGGATGTGCTTGTAGACTACCCAGCACCCACTAGTGTGATTGCCATCACAACGCTAGTAGTCAAGCAAGATCCTAAGGGCTCTATCAATACGTACACACATATTAAGATAGATATAAACCAAGTAACATACTACCATGTTTAGCAAGACTGTTAATATAACTGTGAATATCCCAAGCTTCCACTAAGTAATATATAAGCTAGTATGATACAATAATGGCCCCTAGGGCATATACACTAACAATCTCCCACTTGCACTAGGGCCATGTACTGGCGTATCGAAGACCGATCATCTCGAGTAGCCTCTCTAACTGAATCTGAGGTAAGGCCTTTGTGAATGGATCAGAAGTGTTCTCCTCTGTAGCAACTCTCCTGACCTCGATCTCCCGGCGATCTATGATCTCCCTGATCAGGTGATACCGCCTTAAAATGTGTCTGGACTTCTGATGGGACCTGGGTTCCTTCGCTAAAGCTATAGCTCCGTTGTTGTCACAATACAGCGGTATTGGATCAACAATGGTAGAAACCACCTGAAGTTCTGTGAGGAACTTCTTCATCCAGACTGCTTCTTTTGCGGTATCGCAAGCAGCAATATACTCCGCTTCCATCGTCGAGTCAGCAACGGTGTCCTGCTTGGAACTCTTCTAGCACACCGCCCCTCTATTGAGGGTAAAGACATAACCTGATATGGACTTGGAGTCATCCTTATCACTCTGGAAGCTGGAATCAGCAAAGGCCTCTATCTTGAGGTCTTTTCCGCCGTAAACTAAAAACATCTCCGTAGTTCTTCTCAGGTACTTGAGAATGTTCTTTATTGCTATCCAGTGCTTCTCCCCTGGGCCTGACTGATACCTGCTTACCACGCTCAGTGCGTAAGCTACATCTGGTCTGGTGCACAACATCGCATACATTATAGAGCCTACCGCAGAAGCGTAGGGTATAACAGACATGCGATCCCTTTCTAAATCAGTCTTGGGAGACATCTCTTTGAAGAGGGTGATTCCGTGACAAGCCGGTAAATTACCGCACTTAGAATCTTCCATACTGAATCTTTTCAGTAGACTGTTGATATACCTGAACTGCGATAGTCCCAACATCCTCTTGGATCTATCACGATAGATCCGGATCCCCAGAATGTAAGAGGAATCACCTAGGTCTTTCATGGAGAACCTGTGTGATAAGAATCCTTTGACAGATTGTAGCATAGGAATGTCATTTCCTATCAATAGAATGTCATCCACGTACAAGACGAGGAATACAACAGTTCGTGCTACAATTTTACTATATATACATGGTTCATCTGGATTTTTGATAAAGTCATATTCTTTGACCGTTTTATCAAAACAGATGTTCCAACTCCGCGATGCCTGCTTCAGTCCATAAATGGACTTAAGCAACTTGCACACTTTCTCGCTGCTCCCACTCTGATTGAAACCTTCTAGCTGATCCATATAGACGCACTCTTCTAAATTACCATTTAGTAAAGCCATCTTTACGTCCATCTGCCAGATCTCATAATCATGGAAGGCGGCAATAGCAAGAAGGACCCGAATGGATTTGAGCATAGCCACTGGAGAAAAAGTTTCGTCATAGTCCAAACCAGGTCTTTGACGAAAACCCTTTGCAACAAGTCTAGCCTTATAGGTTTCCACCTGTCCATCTACACCAATCTTTTTCTTGAAGATCAATTTGCATCCTATGGGTTTTACCCCATCTGGAGCAAAGTCCAAAGTCCATACTTTGTTGGTGTACATGGACTCCATCTCGGTCCGCATTGCATCCAGCCATCTTACCGAGTCACCACTCTGGATGGCTTGCTGGAAGCAGTAGGTTCATCATTATCAATGACGCAATCCTCTCTATCCCTATCTATGAGAAAACTACAGTATCTCTTAGGCGGATGAGACGGCCTACTACTCCTACGGAGGGGTGCGGGAATGTCCTGTTCTTCTTGAACTACTGGTTCTACCAAACTTTCAGCACCAGTTTGTGGTTCTGGAATTTCTTCCAGTTCTATTTCGCTCCTACTTATTTCCTTTTCTAAAAACTGATGTTCTAGAAAATGGGCATTACGAGAAACAAAAACCTTTTGTTCCTCTGCGTAATATAAGAAATACCCATTGGAGTTCTTTGGATATCCCACAAACTTACACTGTACTGATCGTGCATCGAGTTTGTCCGCATGCTGCTTTTTAACAAAAGCTAGACATCCCCATATCTTTAGATACTGAAGATAGGGTTTCTTCCCACTCCACATCTGATATGGCGTAGTAGGCACAGTCTTGGTAGGAGCCCTGTTCAAAAGATATGCTGTTGATTCTAGCGCATAACCCCAGAAAGATTGCGGTAACTCAGCATTACTCATCATGGAATGTACCATATCTAATAGGGTTCGATTCCGTCTCTCCGATACACCGTTATGCTGTGGAGTGTATGGAGGAGTAAGCTAAGAGAGAATTCCTTTCTTTTTTAGGTAACCTAGGAACTCGGCACTTAAGTATTCACCACCTCGATCAGATCTTAGTGTCTTGATACTTTTGCCGGTTTGGTTTTCTACTTCATTCTTATATTCTTGGGATTTCTCAAAGGCCTCGGATTTATGTTTCATCAAGAAAATGAATCCGTACCTAGAGTAATCATCCGTAAAAGTAATGAAATATGAAAAACCACCTCTTGCATGTGTAGACATTGGACCACATACATCGCTGTGTATGAGTCCTAAGAGCTAGCTCGCTCTTACTCCATGTCCAATGAATGGAGTCTTTGTCATCTTTCCTTTGAGACATGATTGACAAGTTGCATAAGATTGATATTCGAACGGATCCAAATATCCTTCTCTATATAACTTAGTTAACCTTGTCTCATTGATGTGACCCAGTCTACAATGCCATAAGAAAGCCTTATTTATATCTGGAGACTTTCTTTTTAGTGTGTTCTGGAGATTGAAAATCTGTAATTGGTTTAGCACGTATATACCGTTATCTAGTGTACCGGACCCAATCAAACCATGATTATGGTGGATGTTAACAATATCGCTTACAAACGTGAAATCATAACCTTCTTTTGATAACAACGAAACTGATATGATATTACACGTTAACTAGGTACACAAAAAAAGTTGCGCAAAACCAAAATATGTCCACTCGCCAATCCTAGGTGATAATCCCCTACGGACACAGCACCCACGCTAGCTCCGTTAGCAACCTGGAGGGTCATATCACCAACCTTCAGCTCTCTACGGTCTTTCAGTGCCTGCAATGAATTGCATATATGAGATCCTGATCCGGTATCCAATACCCAGGAAGTAGAGTTGATTGACAGATATTTTTCAATTACAAACACACCTGAAGTCGAAGCCACAGCTTGCTTCGGTTCCTGGTTCTTGGCAATCCAAGCTTTGCAATCTTTCTTCTAATGGCCTTTCCTATGACAGTGGAAGCACTCGTCCTTTGCCACTTCTGGCACCGCAACCTTTGCCTTTCCCTTAACTCCCACCTTACCAACACCTCCTCTAGGTTTGGTAGCGGCCTTCATCTTCCTTCTTTTAGCCCTTGCCTTGGACCTGGAAGAAGAAGCACCGCGAACAAACATAGTGGGTGTATCCCTTGCTTTCTGCAATGTGCCCTCTGCACTCCTCAACATGTTAAGGAGTTCTGGAAGTTCAACTTCTTTTCCTTGAATGTTGAAATTCAGAATAAACTGGGCGTAGGTGAAAGGAAGGGACTGAAGAACCAAGTCTGTATACAGCTCTTTCTCTAAAGTCGTCCTGAGGTCCGCGAGCTCTTCTATATAGCCAATCATCTTTAGGACATGTTCTCCTACAGATGATCCGACGGCCAGCCTCGACTGAAACAAGTTCTTCGAGGTCTTGTATCTTGCTATACGAGATTGCTCTCCATACAGATCTTTTGTATGGAGAAATATGGATTTAAGATCCATATCCTCGTGCCTCCTCTGATGTTCATTATTCATAGAGGCAAGCACGATGCATTTGGCCTTCGCGCAATCTAACTCCCAGGTCATGTGGATTTCCTTATCCGCAATACTGGAATCTAGACCAGGGACAGCAGGTGCCTTAGCAGTAAGGACATACCCCAATTTGTCATAAGTCAAAGCCATCTTAACATTCCGGAACCAATCTTTATAGTTTGGCCCTGTCAATATATTTTTCTCTAATAGTAACTTAAGGCATGTCATGTTTTGGGTCGCTGCAATGAGAGAGAGGGGGAACACTTTAGCATGATGCTCTTGCAAGTTTAGAGTGGTTTTTAGTTTATCTAAATTGGATGGCTCCCACTGTTTCTCGAATCCCTCCTCAAACCAAAAAGGAAGAACTAGTCAGGACTATTCTCACTGTACAATACTTGATTAACCGTTCAGCCAGGCCGGTGTCGGTACTTCGAGGGAGGTTTTCCAACGCTTTCGCGAAGTTTCTTAATTAAATAACATCTTTTCTCTGGGGCGTAACCCCGCTGACACCTTTCTCGACACCTACTTGGTTTATAGCATTGATCGTTAAGTGACGAATCTCATGATGAGTAGCGGATACTCACAGTAGGATCGGGATCCAAATATCATCGTGTGATAAAGCTGAAGGAATCCTACCAAAATTATCACACTCCAAATGGTATGCATCTCTTTGCAAGTTTCAGTTTCTTTAGAAATTCCCGATATGGATTTCTACCCCATGCTCTTATGACCTTGGCGTTGGTCAAAATGTCATAAGTCACATGTCAAGTTCTACCCATCATTATCTTGTTAATTTGAACCCATCCGTACATATCCCTGACGTTGGCCAAATGATAATACGACTGTCCCAAACTAACTCATCTATCTATGCAACAAATGAATACCCAGCAGCTACCAAACACTATACCTTGGCATTGGTCAAAATACATAGCTTGAATACTACTGAATACCCAAATGAAATGACGGAGGGCTACGAATGGTTTTGGCGAAACCGTGAACGCAGTGAACTTGATATGATCGAAGGAACCTGATAGCTTTTAAAAGGAGTAGTTAAAGCTCCGCAATTTAAAAAATATCCTCTGTTTTAAAATAACCGAGTGGTTTCTTTTAAACTGTTCCAACGATTCAACTTTGGTTTATTTTCTTTGCATTAATATAATGTGTCCCATCAATTAACCTATCATTGCAGAAAACAACGAAAATACATCCTCTTATGCCATCCGCATTCGCCACTGGGTCCCGTCATTCACCCGTTAGGTTACTTAACTAACGACAGAGCGGGGGATGGGCTAGCGCGGGTGTAAAACATAAGTGACGTCTAATAGCTATCATATATAGATATTGTACATTCGTCAGACGCAATAATAGGCATTCCAGATCACATATGAACATATTGGATTTTCTACGAATCCGCATTCCTTTTGAGCCTGCAAAGAAAGACGGATTACACAGTCACGATGAATAGCCAAAACCCTACCCTAGTCTCCTACGGGTACGGCAAACTACCCGCCAAGTACCCGAAGTGAAGCGGTCTCCCTCAACAATGTGAGTAGGCCACTAAACACTTCAAAGTACCCGGAAGTTTGTGCACCCCACCTTAGGTCTTCCTAGGAGCAAAAATCAGTAAATAAAATAATACAACGGTGGCTACAACCTCAGCCCAGATGTGCCCCGCAAAAGAATATTACAACAATTTACAAATTACATTTGAATGAAAGAAACACTCGTCTCACATCCCCGGCTATCCATTCACGACAATCCAACAAGTCCACAAACACAAACAGTAAAAACCATTATAGAAATGTGCAACCCCCTGCTAACTGACATACTAGCAGTTAGGGGAGGTTTACGAACACATTTAACAAATCACAGATATAATCAAATTAGCCAAACATCTTAGAATTTCGATCAAGCAAAAACAAATGATTATACTCCAAATATTTCTCTGTGCACCTAAAACCTGAGTAGAAACAAAACATTCCAGAAAGTACAACATCAACACAGAAGAGTTACTGGGGAATTATGGGCTGACTCGGCCCCAACTCGGCCGTGGATCCGCGGCGGATCGCTTTGGATCGGCCGTGGTTCCGCGGCGGTTTGGACGAGTTATGACCCTAAATTTCTCCAGTAACCTTATATTTCCCTGCTTGTATTTTTAAGGATCCCTGAAAAAATTTTAGACCCTGTTTTAAAAAAAATAGAAACTATGTGAAAATGATGTTTTTTCCGGTTCGTTTCGCGATCGAATTTCTAACGACTTTGCTAACAAGTTAGTTATGGTTTAACGAGGCTCTGATACCACTGTAAGTCAACGTTACACACCCCACGAGTTGCGGGAAGGCGGAATAGGTAAAACAATCATTTTGTTTAAAACAAACATCGACTAACTTACGGATCTTTGCCAAACCCTAACTAAAAACATCATAGGAGGGATTAGCTACTATGAAAGAAGATTATACCTAATGAACCAAGTCCTTCTTGTTCTCGTTGACCACCTCCTCGTCGGCCTCCTCTTTGTGATAGAAGATCTACCCGAGAGCTACTACTCCAAGCTTGACCTCTAACTTGAGGTAACTAGGTAACTAAGAGTGCTAATTAAAGCAACCTAGAGGATATAGAATAGGATTAGGAATCAATTAGTCTTGCTAACCCTTGATCTCGAGGTTAGGGTTAGAGTTTGAAGAGAGAGCTTGAGGAGAGAGAAGATGAGAGTGAGAATGCAATTGGAATAATAAATCATTGTGAATATATGAAGCATAAGATATTTATTAAATGAATAACAAATAACAATTATCATCATGCTTCATTAACTCACCTTGTGATTCATCTCATGAGTCATTTAAACAATAAATGCATCATTAACACTATGGATGAATCACACCATGAGTTATTAAACCAATTAATGCAAATGCCACCTAAGCCTCCAACTCATCAATCTTCTAGAAGCTTCTCGACAAATTACGAGAACGCCCCTCCCATCCGTGAAAACACGTAAATACTGAGACTGTATAAATCCAATAATCCAATACTAGAATCTGGCTTAAACCAAAGCCTTCTAGTAAAAACTGTTCGAATATCGTACGTGCGTAAAAACACGTATGCGTCTGAACCCTGTCGTAAAACCATACGAACTCTATATCGTTTCACCCGAAGTAGGGAAACTCTCTGTGTGGGACTCTAAAGACTCGACTACTACGCTGGCAGTGGGTTTAACCACAGACCACAAGCGGCACTAGCTGTACGTAACGGTCCCCAGGTAAATGTCGATAAGAATGCCGATGAGGAAACCCATCCGAACTCCTACTGAGCCTGATGTAACAATCTCCGTACAGTCCGGTCTGTTCGTCTAGGACTATCGCATATCGGGCCTAGGGGAGGCAAGCGTCAGTCCCCTAAAAGCGGTATAAGTCGTGTCGGAGTGCAGCCCATTACACCTTGAGAAGCTACTGGAAAACCTACCAGTAAATCTCCCTTGCCCTGGCCAGGGACTTTGCGTAATGGCTCTCCAGACACAGCGCGATATGAACTCCCAATATCGGGAGAGACGAATCCTGTCTAACCGCCACTACCTCCAAGTACTTCGGGACTGCACCCAACTGCTACCTGTTTGCACGACTCCTTTGAGCCGTGGTAGGGTAGCAATCTAAGAACAGTGGGAACACACTCGAGGCGAAGTAGCAGTGTCAAGTCTGCAGACTATGCTGTACTCATGTCACCTGGGAACTGTTAACTGACGACGGGTATAATACCAACCAACAGTTCCCTGGGAGTCCTGTCCGGTGTACCCGTAACCCAACGAGCACCTGTATACTATCTCCAGTATGACATACTGATGGCTATAGGACAGACCATCTCCCCAACTGGGATGAGAAGCGTACACACTAGTCTACTCCGGAGTATCGATGCCCTGTCTCGATAATCCTACGACTAGGGACCTGAAAAAGGATGTGCTTGTAGACTATCCAGCCCCCACTAGTGTGACTGCCATCACAACGCTAGTAGTCAAGCAAGATCCTAAGGGCTCTATCAATACGTACACACATATTAAGATAGATATAAACCAAGTAGCATACTACCATGTTTAGCAAGACTGTTAATATAACTATGAATATCCCAAGCTTCCATTAAGTAATATACAAGCTAGTATGATACAATAATGGCCCCTAGGGCATATACACTAACAAATGTTACAAAAACAAAGCCGGAGCAGCCCCCTCAGTGGCTGTCCTCCAAAGTTTACAAAGTCTGGCGATGGGTCCACGAGTCGGTGATTGATCAAGACTATCCTCGCTGACAGAAAAAGCTGAAGGTTCAACAGGAAGAGAACCGTCCTGTCAAGCCACAAAGGACGGCAACTACCTGGGTGCCCGCTGCAACGGCCCCCTCAACGTCAACTGCTCAAAAGAGAAGGAGGCCAAAGAAAGCCCCTGTAACTACGGAAGACCACAAAGACGCTGAGCCCAAACGCCCTAAGTCTGGGGGCATAAAGGTGCATACAGTTTACATGGCTTCCGGAAAAGAGGAAAGCCATGCTTCGACGGGTCACCGACTGCTCACCCGATCCGTGACAAAAGCCCAGGAGCAGGAACAGAAGCTTCAGGAAATGCTGACGCAAATGGCCGCACTCACCGGGCCAAAAGAAAGCCCGGAGGCATCATCAGAGCAGCGTCACGAACAGGAAACCGATGTTGACTTCCTACGCAGAGTCCTCGAAAAGAAGGACAGAGAAGCTGTAGAACAAGCTGCCAACATAAAACGAATGGCGCTTCTCTTCCAAGACATGGTCGGGATGATGTTACAGCCGGATCCTCCAGCTGAAGACCCTCCGATCATTATTGAAGACGACAGAGGGGAGATATCGAACCCTCCTTTAGCTCTTTCAGCAACCAAAGAGGAAACTATTTCCAAGGCCACTGTGGATGACTATATTGCTCAGCAAATATGAGCTCACCAGGCAAATGAAGCGGCCGGCCAAGTCGTTAAAACTGGGCGACCGTATCCAGGCTGGTATGACCAAATAAAATACACGCCGGGATACACAATCCCCAAATTCCATGTGTACAAGGGGACATGTAATCCCCATCAACATATCGCTCAGTTCAGAGCTCTTTGCGGCAACACTGGGGGTGATGATAAGCTTTTGCTCCGCCAATTCGTCGGCAGCTTGTCGGAGACGGCATTTGAGTGGTACTCCGAACTTCCAAACGACTCCGTCAAGACTTTTGCAGAAATGGAGTTGTTATTCACCCAGCAATTCGCGAGTGCTAGTGAACGCACTCCAATAACGGCATTGATCAATGCCAGGGTGAAGCCAGGCGAGACATGGGTTCAATACGCGATCCGATGGCGGAATCTGTGGTCGAAATGCGAACAGCGTATCGAAGAAGCACCGGCGGTGGGCATGTTCGTGGGCACCCTAGACCCTCATGCAACTATTTCACAATTCATGATGTTCTTTAATCCGACCACATTCCAAGCCTTGATCGACAAACTAGCCTAAATGGACCAGATGGGTCATAGACCATCTCCTCCAAAGCCGGAGCCGCGGAACAAGAAGGGAATGGGGAAAGCGATCGCCGTCGCCAATGCTCAACAGTAGCCTGGTGGCCCGAGACCAGTTGATCGCCAAAATAACAGAACTCGTTCCCTCGAAGATAAAATGAGACGCCCTTACTCTTTCCTTCGAGACAAGACGAAGAGGTTGTTCGAACTTGCCCTGCGCAACAGGCTCATCAATCTGCCGGAGCCAAGACGCCCAGCGCAACCAAGCGACGCTAGCAATCCTAACTATTGCCTTTACCACTGAATGTTGGGCCATCCGATTGAGGATTGTTACATCTTCAAAAGCTGGATAGAAGATCAATACCAGCAAGGCAAATTCGTATTATCTGAGAATTAGAAGGTGAACCCGCCTCGGCCACACACTCCCAAGAATACGGATACACCGGGGGCATCATGCTCTTTCGTAGAAGAAGCTCCATGGAAGATCGCTCTTTCAGTCAAGACAAAAAGAATGTTGAAGGATCTCTAAACATGCCCGGCGATCAGGTGGAAAAACCCACTCGAACCCGATATCATCGAGGGAATGCTGAAGCCGTGCCCAACTCCAAAAATTGGTGGCGATAGCCAAAACACTCACACCCAGCCGTCAAAATCTTCAAAGAAGAAGAAGAAACCCAAGAAGCCCATGAAGCCTGGTGAAAAGCGCACGGACCTGCAGAAACAGATTGACGCGCTGGAAGAGTATAACCAGAAGGTGCGGACTCCAATCACACTCTAAGAGTTTCTCAGCCACGTCCTTGAGGACGGAGATGATGGGGAAGACTCGTCGGATGAATCTGAAGGTTACGTAGCAAGTTGCCATGTGATCTCTCACTCGTCAATAGACGATGAAGAAGCTCCTTGCACCGAGAAACTGGGGGCAAATCCTAAACCAGAACTTCCAAAGCCATCTGACGAAATAATTGATGCATTCCTGAACGAAGCTCTTCTTAAAAGCAAAGCTGCTCGAGAGCGTGAAATGGCCATACTTGAAAAAGCCAAACGCCGGCGACTGGACGAAAGAGTTGAAGCATTCCCGCCAGATCAAAGTACATCCGCCGCAAATAAAAATAGGTTCAAGATGAGGAAAAGGTTCACTAAAGCCATCTCGATGGGAATGAAGCTGCCACCCTCCGAAGCGAACACTCTCGGTGAAGTGGAAATACATCCTAGCTACTGCTTATATCATCGAAAGATTGCGCACTCCACCAAAGAGTGCAACGCTTTTAAAAGATGGTGGCAGGGATATGTTGCCTACCGACAACATTTCAAGCGGATGAAACGCAAAGCTCGTCGGGAGAAAAGAAATGCAACCGAGGAGCATAAAAGAACTACCGACAACTATCACATGGTCGGCGCTGGGGGATCGCAAGTTCTCACCTTCGGGAGCGATTCTGATGAAGAAATGACTCTTGACCCTCTCTTTAAAGGATCCACCTTGGGAAAAGAGGAAAAACCGAAGACCTGTGAAAATATTCAGCTGGGCAATCGTACGCTGCCCGAAAAAAATCTTGGGCCCTCAAACGGTGGGTCGAATAGAAAAGATAAGGGGAAAGAAAAGGTCCCTGAGGATATCATCCTTGATGACCAAGCCGTCGAGAAGCTAATAGCCAAGGACCCGCCAAAGAAAAGTAAGATGGACTACAACGTTCTGGCACACTTGAGAAAGCTGCCTTCGCAGCTCAGCATTCTCGACGCCCTTCTGCTATCAAAAGAAGCAAGAGACTCTTTGATCAAGGCACTGCAAGAGCCCGAGCAATCCCAAGCTTTCCTCGCCGAAGAAAAGATGAAGGACGAGCTGGAAGAAGTATACACAGCCGATATCACCTTCGGCGATGAAGATCTCCTCCTTGGGACATGCGAGCACAACCTTCCCCTATATATCTCCGGATACTGTCATGACATCAAGATAGGTAAAATCCTGGTCGACAATGGGTCCTCCGTCAATCTCCTTAACGTAAGGGTGTTAAAGGAAATCTGCATGAGCGTCCAACATCTCGCTCGTGATAAAATCACCATCTCCGGATTTGACTCCCAGTCATCATGGACACTTGGGTCTGTAATATGGACACTACGCTTTGGGGTGCTTGTCACGGACATTAAGTTTCACGTCATTGACGCCAAGACATGCTGCAATGCTTTGCTCGGCCGGCCCTAGTTACATGAGTACAACATCATCCCTTCAACACAGCATCAGTGTATGAAGTATTTCAAAGATGGTCTCGAGTATACCGTAACAGGGGAGCTAAACCCATTCTCCGTGAACGAAGTCCGCAAGTACGAAGATGCAAAATACTTCTTACCAGATTTTGAAGACACTGAAAGATGTCGCAAATCGGAGGACAAGAACAAAGCTATCACCACTATTCCAGTCTTCGGGAGTGATACCGAGGAGGAAGAGGAGATAGTTTACTCAGGTCCGCCCCAATACAACAAGCCGGGACCGTCCACTCCTATGCTGATCTTCGGCAGCGACTCGGAAGATGAGGTCCATGCCGTATTCTCTGCTCGGCCATCCATACAAAC
The DNA here is from genome assembly GCA_030015575.1 of Agapanthus africanus. Lineage (NCBI taxonomy): Eukaryota > Viridiplantae > Streptophyta > Magnoliopsida > Asparagales > Amaryllidaceae > Agapanthus > Agapanthus africanus. The sequence goes on from CM057337.1 coordinate 763,696,646, forward strand.
CTTCGCTGATGAAGAGCAAAGTTTGAAAGTTTCCATGGTTCCGCCCAAGCATCATAAAGAACTAGACGCGTTTGATACCTACAGTGTGGAAGAACTGCAGACATTCTACGTCCCTCCCAGGCGAAAAGGTGAAAAGGCAATCATATTCTACCGATCTGGGGAAACCAAAGTGGAGAAAGAAATCTGGCATGGTGCGGATTCTACACTTGACAGGCTCCAGCCCATCCGTTTCCCCAGATATTATACAGACGGACTAAAGAGACTCTTGAGACACCAAGGTATACCCCTTAACCAAACTACGCGACAAGCACGGTTCTATAACAGAATCTAGAACGTTCCCAGAACTCAACGAAAGTTTCCCAACGGAAGAATGGAAACGACCGGACTTAGGTATATTCAATCCAAGAAACGGGAGCTACTCCGCGATTGCTACGTCATACATGACTTTGATGAAGAAGGAGATGCTCTGTGGGAAGACGCTAACCCTGAACCAGAATGAGCTCCCGCCGTGAAAATGCCAAGTCCGTCGTTCGAAGAACAGATAGACAACCTTATAAGGGAAGCAGGTCAAAAGGTTCGAGATGACCATAATCGCGAAATGGCCATCTACGAGAAAGCCAGGACGCAACGCCTCCTTCAACAGGCTGTGAAAAATGAAAATGCTCCTCCTTGTCAACCCGTTGTACAAAAGGCCCGACGCAGAGGCAGAAACAAACCAAAGAACGGGAAAGGCGTTCGACAGCGACAAAGTGGGTCCAAGAAGCCACGCGATCAGGAATCGAGCAGTCTGGATTCGTCTCTTATAAAAAAGATGGGTCTAGCATATTCTTTTCCCCAAGACAAGACAAGGATGATATTCAATCTTGTTATAAAACATCAGATGATGACACTGCAGGAATCCAAGCACCCCAAGTAAGCAGGTGAAGTCTCGCACCCGGACTATTGCTCCTATCACGGGGCAATAGGAAATCCTCTCGAAGACTGCTTCACATTTAAAGACTATTAGAAGACCAGTATAAACAAGGCAGGTTCGCTCTATCCAGCAGCTGAAGGATAGCCCCGCGGCAGAAGCATGAACCAAAAGCCGCGAGAGTAGAACCAGATCAACGTCAATCTTGGAAGCGATCTCGTACTTGTCATATGATAATGTTGTCAGGAGAAGAGCCCGAGAATGTGGATGACCTCTCCTGGTGCTTCAAAAACGATGATGATGAGGTAATCTCAGAGTTTCCACTTGAGCCAAAGGAGTTGGAAGATGGAATACATACTACTGCAGATAACCTCAAGAAAATTGATTTGGGGATAGCAAGTGACCCCCGGCCGACGTTCGTCAGTGAGCTGTTGTCTGAAGAAAGGGTGGCTACGCTAAAAGACGTGCTCATAAAGCATAAAGATTGCTTCGCATGGAACTATTCCGAGATGCCAGGATTAGATCTAGAGATTGTTGTGCACAAAATGGAGATATCTCCGGACGTCAAGCCGATCAAACACGCACCGAGGAGGATGCGGCTTGAGCTTGAAATGAGCATCAACGCTGAGGTCAAGAAGCTAATCGACTCTGGCTTCATCCAAGAAGTTCAGTATCCTGACTGGATCGCCAACATCGTCCCGGTGATGAAGAAAAATGGGACGGTGCGCATATGTGTGGACTTTCGAGATCTCAATAAAGCCTGCCCAAGGACGACTTCCCATTACCGGTTACCGAGTTGATGATAGACAGCACGTCCACTTATGAAGTTTTCTCCTTCATGGATGGCTCGTCAGGATACAATCAGATAAAGATGCATCCCGAAGACCAGAAGCATACCGCCTTCCGGACCCCTTTGGGTATATTCTGCTACAAGGTGATGCCTTTTGGTCTGAAGAACGCCGGTGCCACCTACCAGAGGGCCATGACGAAGATCTTCGATGACCGCATACATGAAATCGTTGAATGCTATATCAACGACCTTGTGGTAAAAAGCAAATCATACAAGGAACATTTAGAGCATCTGAAAATCGTATTTCAACGCTTCGGCAATACAACTTGAAGATGAACCCTCTTAAATACGCGTTCGGAGTTTCCTCGGGCAAATTCCTGGGATTCATCGTTCGACACCGAAGCATTGAGATAGATCCGTCAAAGATCAAGGCGGTTATGGAAATGCCTCCGCCAAGGACTTTCAAGTAACTGCGATCTCTCCAAGGGAAGCTCGCGTATATCCGGCGATTTATAGCCAATCTTTCCGGTAAGTGTCGCCCCTACAGTCACCTGATGAAGAAGGAAACTCCTTTCGTCTGGGATCGCAAATGTCAAGACGCACTGGACGAAATCAAGCAATACCTGCAGAATCCGCCAGTACTGGCCGCCCCCGTTAAGGGAAAACCTCTCGTCCTGTACACAACAGCCCTTGAAGGTTCTTTGGGTGCGCTGTGGGCACAAGAGAACGACCATGGGAAAGAAAGAGCTCTCTACTACTTGAGTCGAGTTCTACTGGGGGCAGAAAGCAATTACTCTCCCATTGAAAAACACTGCCTGGCATTGATCTTCACAATAACGAAGCTCAGACACTATGCGTTGGCGTATGAGGTCCATTGTTAGTTATATGTATGCCCTAGAGGCCATTACTGTACATTGGATGTATATTGTAGTGGATGCTGGGACATATATAGGTAGGACTTTCTTGCTCAACATGATAGTACGCTATCTGGTTGCTCTTTATCTTAACATGTATACTTTCTGTCTCTCTGATTACATGTTGATAAAGCCCTTAGGATGTGTACTCGACTTCCAGGACTATGATGTAGATCATACTAGTGGGGCCTGGGTAGTCCATGAGTACATCCTTGAAATGTTCCTAGTCGTGGGAATATCGAGACGGGGCATCGATATTCCAGAGTAGACTAGCGCATATCTTCTCGACCCATGCGATGGGCGATGGGTGATCCCATATCTATTGGTGTTTGACATCGAAGATGGTATGCGGGTGCTCAGTGGAGACTGGGTACACTGAACGGACTCGCCGAGAACTTCCAGATGGTATTATACCTCACGTCAGATGGCAGTTCTCTGGTGACACTGGTACAGCTTAGTCTGTTGACCCGAGATCGTCATAGAGTCTTATGTGTCTCCCACTGTGCTTTGATTTCCACCCTACCACGGCTCTACTGAGTTGTGCAAACAGGTGGTTTTTGGGTACAGTCCCGATTCACATGGAGGCAATGAGCAATAGGAGAGGATTCGTCTCTCCCGGTATTGGGGGTTGATGTTGTGCTATGCTCGACTGGCCATAACAGGAAATCCCTGGCCAGGGTTGCAGTGATATACTGGTAAGAGTTATCAGTAGTTTCACGAATGTTATGGACCTCAAGTCGGCATGACTTATCGAGCTATTGGGGTCTGACGTTTACCACCCCTAGGCGAGATATGCGACATATCAGACGAACAGACCGGACTGTACGGTAAGTGTTACTGGTTGGATTCACAGGAGTGTGAGCGGGCTTGCTCGTCGATCTTCTGATCGCTCAATACCGGGGTGGCCGTTACGTTTAGCAGACCGCTTGCGGCTTGTGAGTGCTTGATATGATCTTCATCCGCTACCGGCGTATTGACGAGTCTTTAGAGTCCTACGCAGAGGTTTCCTGGCTCAAGCGAAAAGAAATAAGAGCGCATATGAGATATGTGGGGGACCGAGAATAATGCGTGTATGTGATATCGTATTTCATTCTCGCGATGAATGTGTCGAATGGTTGTATGCGATATAACCTAGTTATCGAATCAAGGATTGATTCGATAAGCCGATACATTGGATACTAGCCGGTTATATACGACATGACCGGATCATTGAATCAAGTGTTGATTTAATGATTTAATGTATAATTATATATTTGATATATTACTTTGCATTAACTAGTATTGGTTCACTTTAAATGGATTTTCTCACTTGGTTTGTGCACATTGCATATGTGATATATTTTGTGCACATGATTGTATTATGTTTGATGATACATGCAAGCTAGGGTTAGTGTAAAGAATTAGACCATGGTTAAGATTATGATTAGGGTTTTCTTTTTTCTTATTTATTTATTTATTTATTTTGGAAAAAGATGAGAAAAGAATGGTTGCTAATTTTGTTTGCTAGTTGAAGATTCTTGAAGCTTTGAATTAGTCCACCATTCTTGTCTCATCCTTAACCCTAACCATTCAAGTTTACCATGGTCCATTCTCTACAACTAACCAAGGGTTAGTAAATGATAAGTATTGATTTATTTATCATTTACTTAATACTTATGATATTCTTTTTCTTCATCTTCTTCTTCTTCCTCCATGAGAAAAAAGCTTGCTACATCAATGGTGATTGATGAAAAAGTGTGTGAAATCCAAATCTAAAGTCTACCCACTTCCTATTTCTTCATCCTCTACCTCTTGCCAAGTAGTATAGGGTGTTTCCTTCACAAGTTTTCTTGACTTGGTGAAGTTGGAGATTGATCTAGCGATGCCTCGACGTAGATCATCTTCGGCATCGTCGTCGATGACCTAGCCCGTTTTTCTCCGATGAAGCCGACGCTAGAGCCCAAGATATGATTTGGACAGCGAGGGGACTTCATCACGGAGCTTAGGAGGTGGTGGAACGGATCTACAAAGGTTGTAGCACCTTTCCTTTAGCTATATTTCCGTTTACTTGCTTACTTCGCCTATATATCTAGTTAACGATCCGTATTAGGTTTTCTCGGCACCGTAATTTTTAGAACTTGGTATGTTTGATCACTTGTGAGACCTCACTAGGGTGCCTAGGAACCCTACAATGGTATCAGAGACTAGCTAGAGCCTCAGGCGAAGTCCCGGCGGAATTAGAAGTCCGATCGATCCAAAACCCGACTTGAAAAATGCTCTCTGGACTTTTCTGTAAAACGTGGTTTTTTTTAGATTAAAAATATTCAGAAAAATCAGCAGGAAGATATAAGGGTTACTGTAAAATTCGAGGGCTTGATTCCATCAAGTAGGCGCGGATCCGCGTGCTTACAGGAGGCTCATGCGGCGGATCCGCGGCCCTTTTGTCGGTTTGTGCATCCTATTTTGCACAGTAACTCTTAGTTGTCTGTGCTGGTTTTCCTGGGTATTTTTAATAATTTTTCCAGAGTTGCATTTTCTGGGTTGTATTGGGAACTCGGTGTATCGGTCGGATTGTCTAATTTTGTCGGTGTGTTTTTTCGGATAAATCTTAGAATATGTTAAAAAGTTCGACCGGATATAAATACCCACTTTTTCCCCTGCCGGGAAATTTCCAATTGTTGGATTTTTCCGTAGTTTAACGACGTTCTAAATAGTGCAAGTAAAGCGATGGACCCTCTAGAAGACAACAAACCTTAACTCGATTATGTGACCGTCTTGAACTGCCCTTTGAACCTTCGGGTTTGGGGCAGTACGGCGTGCCACATGTGAGGCGTTGGCTTGACCCTTCTACGGCTGGACCGTTGGTACTGAGGCACGAACTGAATGTTGTTAGAGTTATTTCATGTGTTGAGCTGTATCGGGAAAACTTGGATGTTCGATTGTTCGATCGGAAATTTTAACATTTTCTATTTATCCGGAATGTGATACAATAATTGGAATTCACAAATAGTTATGAGATAACGGAATGAATATTATAAACATAGCAGTTTAGTCTCACTTGATCGGTTGCCATGGAGTTTTGATGTGATCAAAAGTCCGTCGCAATCACGTAGCGTACGCGGATACTCGCCGGGTAAACTTAATAGACAGCCTCACTCCATAGCCTCGACCAAGTGACTGTAGGAGAACCCCGTCGCCGAAAGCATCCGTTCGGGTGCTCGCGGCAGCGGTGTTCCGCCTTGGTGCACTTTGTCGACGGCGTCGGGGGTGCGGCCGTCTACTAAAGTTTGCGACGAGTATTCGATCAGAATGTCGGGAATCCTGTTGAATTGCCCGACTTGATATTGAAAAGTGTTTTCGATAATGAGACTAAAATGCGGGGTTTATAATTGTAAGGCATGCGATGTCTAAAAAATTCATTTGGTCAGGCATGCGATGTCTGAGGTGGTTGCGGATTCCAATTGTTGTAGTTTTACACTTTCTTTTCTGTGACCGTAAGTGTAATATGTGATGTCGCCGGTTTCGTTGCTATATGTCAACGACAATTGGAATGCGCATATTTACTTACGTTGATGACATGTGATGTTATGTGTTGCTGGATATGTTATATTGGATCGTCGTGTTTGAATAGCCGGGGGTTTTTATGTGAGATGAGTGTTTTTCATTTTTATTCATGTAAAAACTTGTATGTAATATTCTTTTATTGGGGCGCTTCCAGGTTGCGGAAGTTGTCACCGTTGTTGTATATTATTTACTTTTCTGCACTAGGATAGACCCAAGGAGGGGAGCACAAGTAACCGGGTTCTGGGGTCCAGTAGGAGACCAACTAGAGGAGTCGAGTCCGGGTCTCCTAACCCTAGAATTGGTAGGGTTGCTTGCCGCTCTCGTAGGGGTCTAGGGGTGTGGGATTGGCTATTCATCACGACCGTGGAATCCGTGTTTTATACTGGCTCGTATTGAAAACACGGACGTCCTAGTATATCCAATATTTCATATGTTTCTTCTGCTGTGATTTATCTGTGATCATGTGATGTTCTGTGACAGATATTATATATAGTATATATGATATATTATATAGACGTTGCTTATGTTTTACACCCGCGCTAGCCCTGCCTCGCTCTGGCGTTAGTTACCTAACCTAACGGTGCAGACGGGACATCGAGGCAAATGCGGATGGCATAAGCGTACGTTATATTTATCTGTGATGTTTAGGTGGAATTAAATGATGGGATATTCCTTAATGAGATTAATGAAAGAAAATAAACCTAATTGATGTTGTGGAATCGAATTTCAAATTAAAACAGGTAGCTACAGTTTTTGCTTTGCATCGTGGTGTTCCTTGTAGAACATCCTGCACCTTATTCGATGAGGAAAGGACCGAGATCCCTTCACCGGGAGTGACTCCTTTAGCAATAACTGGCAGATGCTACAACCCTCGGTTTATCTTTGATCGCTTCTATAGTTTCCGCTTTGCACAGTGATATATATGATATATCCCGCACCTCATTCGACGAGGAAAGGGCCGACGATCCCTTCACCGGGAGTGACCCCTTTAGCAAAACTAGAAAAGCCTCAAAAACATTCCATTTAAAAACCATTTGATTCCGCAACGAGATCAAGTTCAAAGCGTTAAAGATTTTCACAAAAACCATTCGCAACCCTCCGTCATTTTAGGAAGTAGAGTACTTAGTATTCGTGCTGTGTTTGTTGACCATAGTCAAGGCACAGTGTACGGTAGCTAAGTGATGTCTTCCTACACCGCATATGATGCGATTAGTTAGGACAGTCGCGTGACTTTGTTGACCTTAGTTAAGGGTCATGTGGGTGGGTCTAATTAATCACGAAATGACGGGTAGAACTTGACTAGTGCTTATGATTTGTTGACCATAGTTAAGGTCATAGGTGCTAGGGGTAAAAATCATTATCGGGAGTTTCAAGTGTTGAAATTTGCAATGAGATTGCATACCTTCTATGTGATAGTTGGATCCCGATGCCCACTGCGAGTAATTGTTACTCCTGGGAGAGTTTTGCACTTTGCAATTAGCCGATCAAGTAGGTGTCTAGAAAGGTGTCAATGGGGTTACGCCTCTGGGAAAACGAGGTTTTCTGTAATTAGGTCCGTGCGAAAGCACGGGGAACCTCCCTCAAAGTACCGACACTGGCCTGGCTGAAAAATTGGCGAACTTGTAGAGTGTAATTAATCCCGGCTAGTCTTTCCTTTTAGGGTTTGAAGGAAGATTTGATAAAAACAGTGGGAGCCATCCTGATTAAATAAAATACATAACCAATCTAATCTTGCAAGAGCGCACGCAGAGTGTTTTCTTCTCTCTCTCCTGGTAGCGACCATATCACGTCTTAATCAAGATAATAAAATGGATGTATTGACCGAACCCGCTTGTTATACTGAGCTGGGGAACGTTGGTCCCGCTCCAACTTATAATTGTTATAAGACAGAGCAGGAAATAGGAAATACCAGAATTCCTATGCCGCCCAAACGAAGAAAGTGCATATGATGCATCTCTTTCGGGTGTGTTCATTACAAAGAACTGTTTCTCAGTATCCTCTGCATCCTGGGTGTATGATACCGGATCAGGATCCCAGATATGTAATCTATTACATAGGGCTACAAAAAGGTAGAAAAACTAAGAACGGGTGATAAGTTTCATGAGACAGAAAACGGGGCAAGTGTTGCAGCCAAGTCTGTTGGTCACTTTCACCCTGTATTACGAATACATTGATTCTGAACAAATGCTATTAGATACCAAACCTGATATACAAAATCATATCAGTCTCTTTATTAGTAAAGAAAGGATATAATTTTGTATTGATGGATAATGTTTTGAACATTTCCTATATCAAAAGTTGATCGGTTCAGGCACGTTATCTAAAAGCATTGATGTTCTAAATCAAACTACAGTTCCTCGTATACAGAACACACACAAGAGGAAGAGTTCAGAAATGAACGAATTCTTCTTGAGGTATTGTAGACTAGGTCATATCAATGCGACCCGACTAGCTGAAGTTACATTTAGATGCATATTTAAATCAGTTTGAATTTACATCTTGTGAAACTTTCCAGTCATGTCACAAAGATATAATGACACCAGCTCTGTTTACTAGAAACAGAGAAAGAGTTAGTAAACTCTTGGGACTGATACATGATGATGTATGTAAGGTCTCCTGTCTACACATGCCAGGACTGGTTCTTTTTACTTCATTATATTCTCTGATAATCTCTCAAGATTCAGTCATATGTTCATGTTGAAACATAAGTCTGAACCTTTTGAGGTATTCACAGAATATAAGTTAGAAGTAGAGAACCAATAACCGGGTATAAGTATTATGTCCTATGATGAGATCAGGGAGGAGAATACTTGTGCATGGAATCCTTGGACTATTCTAAAGGAAAATGAGATTCTCTCTCAGTATTACTCCTCTGAATACACCACAGCACAACGGTGTATCGGGGCGGAGCAATCATACAATATTAGATATCGTGTGCTCTATGATGAGTATTACTGAGTTGCCTATTTCCTTTTGGGAGTTATGCACTTGAGAAGCTTCATACCTATTGAATTAGGTTCGAATCAAATCAGTGCCTACCATTCCATATGAGATATGGTATGGAAAGAGCCTATCTCTTAAGTAAGTTAAGATTTGGGATTGTCCGGCCTATGTCAAAAGCAAAATCCGGACAAGATCGAGGCAAGATCAGTTCTGTAGAACTGGAAAGGTTCCAGCTATACAAAACTGCTAATGATTTGACAGAACCAAAGAATTCAATAGTTCCCGACGAACCTCAGCCTCTCCGCCGATCTAGTAGGGTTCCTCACCCACCTGAGAGATACCTCGGTTTCTCGATGACAGTGGGAGCAAGGATTGCATCATGAGATGATGACCCAACTATTTTCGAGCAGGCCATCGAGAGTAGGGACTCTGTAAGAATGGCTGGATGCTTAGCGATCTGAGATGGAATCCATGTACACCAGCAAAGTATGGACTTTAGCTGCTATATCTGAAGGGTTAAATCCCCATCAGGAGCAAGTATATCTTGAGAAGATTACTTAGTGTAGATGGAAAAGTTGAGACTTTCAAAGCTAGACTTGTTAAAAGTTTTCGTCATCGACCAGGCACGGGAAATGATGAAACCTTTTCCATGGAATATGCTTAAGTCCATCCAGATCCTACTTTCCATGGCTACATACCATGACTGCGATATCTGGTGGTTGGGTGCCATGACTCCTTTTCTAAATATTGATTTAGAAGAGAACGTCTATAAGAACACAGCCAGAGGGCCTCGTGGACAGTGGGAGCAGCGGAAACGTGTGCAAGATGCTTTATAAGATAAAGCAGGCATCGCGGAGTTGGAACATCTGTTTTGATGGATTAGTCAAAGAAGTTGACATCATCAAAATGGTAGATGAACCTTGTATAAACAAAAAGGTAGTAGGGAGTATGGTGACGATCCTCGTAGAATACGTGGATGACATACTCTTGTTAGGGAAGGAGTTTCCTATGCTACGCTCGATCAATCTCCGCTTATCAAAATGATTTTCCATATAAGATCAAAGTGATACCTACTAAATCCTAAGCTTTGGATCAATGAGATAGATCTAATTGGATGTTAGGATACTCACTAGTTGAAGTGAGATGGTATCAATCGATCCTGGGGAGAATCACTGGAAGGGTTCCAGAGTGATAAAGACGACTGAATGTCAGTCGCAGGCATTGTCTTTACCCTCAGTAAAGGGACGGTATGTTGGAAGATTTCCAAGCTAGATACCATGACAAACTAGACGATAAAGGCTGGTAACATCGCTATTAAAGATACTACCAAAGGGGAAGTTTGGGTGTATATTGGTTCATAAGATGAACTAGGTTCCTGCCATTGTATGACAATGGAAGTGTGGCTTTGGCTCTTGGAACCCTGGTCCCATCAGTGACCCAGACATATTCTGAGGCAGCATCACCTGATCATGGAAATAGTTGATCTCCAGGGTGATCGAGGTTAGGAGAGAAGACTCAGAGGACAACACGGCGGATCCACTCACGAAGGCCTTTTCCCAGAGAGAGACTCATATGGGATGGTTGAGTATTAGATACTGCGACCACTGCTACAGATGGCCCTAGTGCAAGTGGGAGATTGTTAGTTATATGTATGCCCTAGAGGCCATTACTGTACATTGGATGTATATTGTAGTGGATGCTGGGACATATATAGGTAGGACTTTCTTGCTCAACATGATAGTACGCTATCTGGTTGCTCTTTATCTTAACATGTATACTTTCTGTCTCTCTGATTACATGTTGATAAAGCCCTTAGGATGTGTACTCGACTTCCAGGACTATGATGTAGATCATACTAGTGGGGCCTGGGTAGTCCATGAGTACATCCTTGAAATGTTCCTAGTCGTGGGAATATCGAGACGGGGCATCGATATTCTAGAGTAGACTAGCGCATATCTTCTCGACCCATGCGATGGGCGATGGCTGATCCCATATCTATTGGTGTTTGACATCGAAGATGGTATGCGGGTGCTCAGTGGAGACTGGGTACACTGAACGGACTCGCCGAGAACTCCCAGATGGTATTATACCTCACGTCAGATAGCAGTTCTCTGGTGACACTGGTACAGCTTAGTCTGTTGACCCGAGATCGTCATAGAGTCTTGTGTGTCTCCCACTGTGCTTTGATTTCCACCCTACCACGGCTCTACTGAGTTGTGCAAACAGGTGGTTTTTGGGTACAGTCCCGATTCACATGGAGGCAATGAGCGATAGGAGGGGATTCGTCTCTCCCGGTATTGGGGGTTGATGTTGTGCTATGCTCGACTGGCCATAACAGGAAATCCCTGGCCAGGGTTGCAGTGATATACTGGTAAGAGTTATCAGTAGTTTCACGAATGTTATGGACCTCAAGTCGGCATGACTTATCGAGCTATTGGGGTCTGACGTTTACCACCCCTAGGCGAGATATGCGACATATCAGACGAACAGACCGGACTGTACGGTAAGTGTTACCGGTTGGATTCACAGGAGTGTGAGCAGGCTTGCTCGTCGATCTTCTGATCGCTCAATACCCGGGTGGCCGTTACGTTTAGCAGACCGCTTGCGGCTTGTGGGTGCTTGATATGATCATCATCCGCTACCGGCGTATTGACGAGTCTTTAGAGTCCTACACAGAGGTTTCCTGGCTCAAGCGAAACGAAATAGGAGCGCATATGAGATATGTGCGGGGCCGAGAATAATGCGTGTATGTGATACCGTATTTCATTCTCGCGATGAATGTGTCGAATGGTTGTATGCGATATAACCTAGTTATCGAATCAAGGATTGATTCGATAAGCCGATACATTGGATACTAGCCGGTTATATGCGACATGACCGGATCATTGAATCAAGTGTTGATTTAATGATTTAATGTATAATTATATATTTGATATATTACTTTGCATTAACTAGTATTGGTTCACTTTAAATGGATTTACTCACTTGGTTTGTGCACATTGCATATGTGATATATTTTGTGCACATGATTGTATCATGTTTGATGATACATGCAAGCTAGGGTTAGTGTAAAGAATTAGACCATGGTTAAGATTATGATTAGGGTTTTCTTTTTTCTTATTTATTTATTTATTTATTTTGGAAAAAGATGAGAAAAGAATGGTTGCTAATTTTGTTTGCTAGTTGAAGATTCTTGAAGCTTTGAATTAGTCCACCATTCTTGTCTCATCCTTAACCCTAACCATTCAAGTTAACCATGGTCCATTCTCTACAACTAACCAAGGGTTAGTAAATGATAAGTATTGATTTATTTATCATTTACTTAATACTTATGATATTCTTTTTCTTCATCTTCTTCTTCTTCCTCCATGAGAAAAAAGCTTGCTACATCAATGGTGATTGATGAAAAAGTGTGTGAAATCCAAATCTAAAGTCTACCCACTTCCTATTTCTTCATCCTCTACCTCTTGCCAAGTAGTATAGGGTGTTTCCTTCACAAGTTTTCTTGACTTGGTGAAGTTGGAGCTTGATCTAGCGATGCCTCGACGTAGATCATCTTCGGCATCGTCGTCGATGACCTAGCCCGTTTTTCTCCGATGAAGCCGATGCTAGAGCCCAAGATATGATTTGGACAGCGAGGGGACTTCATCACGGAGCTTAGGAGGTGGTGGAACGGATCTACAAAGGTTTTAGCCCCTTTCCTTTAGCTATATTTCCGTTTACTTGCTTACTTCGCCTATATATCTAGTTAACGATCCGTATTAGGGTTTCTCGGCACCGTAATTTTTAGAACTTGGCATGTTTGATCACTTGTGAGACCTCACTAGGGTGCCTAGGAACCCTACATCCATCTCATATCAAAGGTGGATCCCCTCAAATATTTGATGTCAAAAGCCATATTAACAGGACGACTCGCCAAATGGGCCCTGCTCTTGATGGAATTCTCGATAACTTATCGGCCTCTTAAGGCAGTGAAAGGCCAGGCCATCGCCGACTTCCTCGCTGAGCACCCGATACCCACCGATTCCCCTTTGAACTGCAAATTGCCAGACGAACATGCGTTTGACACGATCGACGAGGATGGTACCCGGTGGGAACTCTATTTTGATGGAGCGTCTTCCATGAAGAAGCGCAAACAAAACACCCCAATAATCAAATCGGGGGTAGACCTTATCTTCGTAACTCCACAAGGAGGGATAATGCGCTTTGCTTTCTCCTTAATAGAGCCGAGGACGAATAACGAAGCCGAATATGAAGCTTTGATAGTAGGTCTCGAGATCGCTATCGACATGGAAATTGAAAACCTCCTCATACACGGAGATTCCCAACTGGTCGTTAGTCAAGTAAACGGCGACTATCAAACGTGCAAGCCATAGTTGGTGAAGTATGGCAGAAGAGTACAGCAACTGCTGACTCAAATTCCTTCTTACACCCTGGAAAGCATACCGCGTGAGGAAAATAGCAAGGCGGATGCACTAGCCAAGCTCGCTAAAGAACTGGCTGACGAAAACCTCGATGACGTGAGGATCGTTGTGCAAAGCCGTCGGGTTCTCGCACCAGCAGAAATATCTCCGGAGTCATCCGAAGGAAAAAGGAGCAAACGAGCAAATGGCCCTACAAATAAAAGACCAGGAAAAGGGTAAGGATCAGAGGGAAGTCTTTATAGACTACTTCAAATCCCGTCGAACACCTGAAGATGCGTCCTCAAAATATCAGCTCATGAAGCGAGCTCTATCTTTTGCTTTCATCAATGATACTCTGTATAAAAGGTCATTTGATTCTCTGTGGCTAAGATGCTTGGGACCTGAAGAGGCAAAGAGAGTCATCCAAGAAACTCATGACGGACTCTGCGGTTCTCACCAAGCCAGGCCGAAGATGAAGCTGAAGATCAAACGGATGGGTTATTATTGGCCCACGATGATCCAAGACTGCCTCGAATATGCGAAGCAGTGCCACTCGTGCCAGATTCACGGGGACTTTATCCATCAATATCCGAATCCGCTAAATCCAACGGTGGCTAGCTGGCCGTTCGAAATGTAGGGAACCGACATAATCGGCTCCATCGAACCAACATCGTCCAGAGGACATCGATTCATTTTGGCGACAACTGATTACTTCTCCAAATGGGCAGAAAGAGTACCACTGAGGGAAGTGAAGATGGAGAATATCCTCCATTTCTTCAAGACACGCGTTATTTATCGGTTTGGCACTCCGAGACAGATCATCTCCGATAACGGGCCAGCCTATAGAAGCCACAAGATCAGCCGCTTCGCACAACAGCTTAACATAGACTGGAGATACTCCTTAGTCTATAATCCCCGAGCTAACGGTCTAGCCGAGGCTTTCAACAAGACCTTGACGAAGATTGTGAAAAAGACGGTGTCTCGAAATAAGAAGGACTGGTATGAGAGACTACATGAAGCTCTCTGGGATATCGAACTACGTTCAAAACGGCCACGAACACAACGCCGTATGCATTAGTATTTGGTACGGAGGCGGTACTCCCCCTCGAGATAGAGATACCCTCTCTACGAGTGGAAATTCATTATGAGCTAACAGACGAAAAGAATGCTCACCTTCGGCTTGAGGAGCTCGATGCCCTCGATGAAACCCGGCTCATAGCGCAACAAAATCTGGAGGCTTATAAAGCAAAGATGATGCGCTCATACAAAAGATTGACTAGGCCGAGAGCATTCCACCAAGGCGAACTCGTGCTAGTGGTCAAAAGGCCTATTATCCCCAATCGCGCCAAGCGGGGAAAATTCGAGCCGAACTATGAAGGCCCGTATATCATAGACAAGGTCTACCAGGGTGGAGCTTATCTACTGATGGAAATGCATGGTGAAAGACCTTTCAGACCAATAAATGGTGGCTTTCTGAAAAAGTACTACGCTTGACGAGTCACGGCCTAGGTCAATGATGGATGACGACGACTACGTCCGCTCGCTATCTTCCTAAGCCCAAACTCTATAAGTAGTAGCCAGCTAACGGACCGAAACATCCTTAAACTAACAGTGGATCGAAACGTCCTTAAACTAACAGCTGACCGAAATGTCCTTAAACTAACGATAGACCACTATGTCCTAAAACTAGTTGTTGACCGAGATGTCGATAAACTACGGTGGATTGCAGCATCCCAAAGCTGATAAAAAAAGAATAAAAAAAGAGAGAGAGAAAGAAAACGGTATGTCCATAAGCAAAACGGGAACGGATGGAAACCCGAAAGGGCTCCGTGGGTAAAAACAGCAGGCTACCGGCGTGTTTTTGTGAAAACCCGAAAGGGCGCAATCTCGTTAAAAGAAACTTGCAAGGTCCTCTCGACCTTGTGAGGAGAAACCACCTGCGTGAGATCCTTACGACTCACAAGGGAGCAACACACTTAGGGATCCCCACGATTCCTAAGGAGAAATTACACTTACAAGATCCTCACGACTCGTAAGGAGAACCCTCTTATGAGACCCTCACGGCTTATAAGATTCAAAAGTCTTAAGCTACAGGGATCTGAAACTGTTCTTAAGTGGCCACCACAACCTCCAATTTTGCCCTACAAGTGGCTCAACGTTGACCCTTGTATACAATCCACGGGCACGAATAAACATTTCCCTAACAAAGTCCCATCTGTGACTAGGGATGTGTCTACACGGTGAACAACCCTTGTAAGTCCTCTCGACTTATAAGAAGAAAACACTCTTGTAAGATCCTTACGACTTATAAGAGAACACACACTTAGGAATCCTCACGATTCCTGAGGAGAAAACGCACCTACGAGATCCTCACGACTCGTAGGGAGAAATACCTTCCTGAGACCCTTACGGCTTATGAAGTCAAAAGCCTTAGTTGACAGGATCTTAACCCTGTTTGCTAATCCACTTTTGTTCGACATCGCCAGAGGCAAATGATGATTCGCTCCTGGCAATATTCCAGTTATAGCGGTGCCGATGCCAAAATCGGTGTCTAATTCCAAGCTTGCAGCAAAGAAGCTAACGAGCCACACATGCATACGAAATAGCCGAAATGATTGGGCAACTTGCAACAAAATCAACAAGTAAAAATATATGCATGCAAAATAGCCGAAATGATTGGGCAACTCTCAATAAAAAGTAGCGAGTAAAAATAAAATAAATAGCTGAAATGATTGGGCGCCGCGAAAAATAGCCGAAATGATTGGGCAATCGCGACCTTCGCGATATAAAAGTTGAAATGATAGAGCATCGCGGAAAGAAATAAAGAAAAATGAAATTTATGCCCTACAGGTGATATCACATCAATCCCTGTATACAATCATGGGGCGCAAACAAAGAAAGAATCACACCTTCCCTCCCCAGGCTCCATCAGAACACGAAGCTAAATCTCAACGGTTTAGGGATAGCCTAGAGATCATCAACAGCGTTCCTCTCCATTCCAGCAGAATTCAGACGCTGCAATCAACCCTGGAGCTACGGCAAAGCCCCTACTCCAAATCTCGATGGTTCCCAGACAACCTGGAGACCACTTCGATATTCGTCACATTACAACAGACGCAACGTCATCCACATGACCCCGTCGCGGAAATACGTCATCCACATGACCCCGTTCGGAAATACGTCATCCACATGACCCCGTTCGGAAATACGTCATCCATATGACCCCGTCTCGGAAATACGTCATCCACATGACCCCGTTTCAGAAATACGTCATCAATATGACCCCGTCTCGGAAATACGTCATCCACATGACCCCATTTCGGAAATACGTCATCAACATTACTCCGTCACGGAAATATGTCATCCATATGACCCCGTCTCGGAAATACGTCATCCATATGACCCCGTTCGGAAATACGTCATCCATATGACCCCGTCTCAGAAATACGTCATCTATATGACCCCGTTTCGGAAATACGTCATCAACATGACCCCGTCACGGAAATACGTCATCCACATGACCCCGTCCCGGAAATACGTCATCCACATGACCCCGTTCGGAAATACGTTATCCACATGACCCCGTCACGGAAATATGTCATCCACATGACCCTGTCTCGGAAATACGTCATCCACATGACCCCATCATGGAAATACGTCATCCACATGACCCCGTTTGGAAATACGTCATCCATATGACCCCGTCTCGGAAATACGTCATCCACATGACCCCGTGTCAGAAATACGTCATCAACATGACCCCGTCACGGAAATACGTCATCCATATGACCCCGTATCGGAAATACGTCATCCACATGACCCCGTCACGGAAATACGTCATCTACATGACCCCGTCACGGAAATACGTCATCTATATGACCCCGTCTCGGAAATACGTCATCCACATGACCCCGTCGCGGAAATACGTCATCCACATGACCCCGTCACGGAAATATGTCATCCACATGACCCCGTTCGGAAATACGTCATCCACATGACCCCGTCACGGAAATAAGTCATCCACATGACCCCGTCTCGAAAATACGTTATCCACATGACCCCGTCTCGGAAATACGTCATCCACATGACCCCGTCTCGGAAATACGTCATCCACATGACCCCGTCTCGGAAATATGCCATCCACATGACCCCGTCATGGAAATACGTCATCCACATGACCCCGTCTCGGAAATACGTCATCCACATGACCCTGTCTCGGAAATACGTCATCCACATGACCCCGTTCGGAAATACGTCATCCATATGACCTCGTCTTGGAAATACGTCATCCACATGACCCCGTTTGGGAAATAAGTCATCAACATGACCCCGTCTCGAAAATACGTCATCCACATGACCCCGTCTCGGAAATACGTCATCCACATGACCCCGTCTCGGAAATACGTCATCAACATGATCCCGTCTCGGAAATACGTCATCCACATGACCCCGTTTCGGAAATACGTCATCCACATGACCCCGTCTCGGAAATACGTCATCCACATGACCCCGTGTCGGAAATACGTCATCCACATGACCCCGTCTCGGAAATACGTCATCTACATGACCCCGCCTCGGAAATACATCACCCAATGACGCCGTGAAATAGGGATAACGTCAATCTCATTAAACACTTACGGGTCCTCTCTATTCGTAAGGAAGAAAACTCTCTTATAAGATCCTTACGACTTATAAGGGAAAACGCACTTAGGAATCCTCACGATTCCTAAGGAGAAAATACACCTACGAGATCCTCTCGACTCGTAGGGAGAAAAGTCTTCATGAGACCCTCACGGCTCATGAAGTTGAAACGTCTTAGGTAGCAGATCAGAACCTACTTCCTAAGCCGTCACTACCTCTCGGAGAGTCCAAGATGAAACGTTCTTTATTATCTACAGGCCACACTTGCCAGAGTAACATGCCACCAACACAGCAAAGAGAAGAAAGCGACAGTAAGGAAAACATTTGATTCGCATTTGATAAAGCGTGCGAAGCATACCCGTTCATGCATATGCAAAAGATTTAGTACATAAAATAAAACACGCTGAAATGAGGAATTTGCCATTCTTATTTTGAAAATTTTCTTACAACTATGAAAGCAGTAAACGAAAACATCATCAAAATGTTTACAATGGTAAAACCTCATATCCAGGGCATGGATTGAGGAATTCAAAAGTGAGGCCGTCTAGAATCTTTCTGGCCTTTCTGACCATTCTCGTGTGCATCCTTTCGTGCTCACGAGTGTCGAGATCCTCAGCAATGTCCCCCTCCTTTCGATAAGAAGCAATTATCATCGTCTGTTGGAAAACCTAATGCAGAATATCGATGAGGTTATCTCGCCGCTTCTTCGAGATCAGCCCCGACAGGTACACTGAATGCACCTTGTCTTCGGTATCATCCAGCGCATTAAGCGGCATGGCCTCGTGAAATCCAAGAAGTGCTCTCCAAATTGCTCCCACTACGATTTTCAAGAGAGCGGAACGGCGAGGAAGCAACCAACCGATGCGTGCATACAGGCGACCCATAATCTCCGCACATTGGGCATCTGTAAACTCTTGGTTTTGGCAACGGCCCTGTACGCGGATATCCTCATAAGTAATGAACTTGTTCAGACTGTATAAATGAACAGCCATAGTGCCTGAAAAGAAACATCATTAGAAGATCAGTAATGAAGAAAAATAGATACGGAATTTAAACGACTCTTGATATCCCCATGGAGAGAACAAATCCTAATTATGACTCCTAACAAATTTGAATTTGCGGGAAATCCTATAAAAAAAGGGAATCTCATTTAATGAGCGACCCCTTAGGTCTAGGAGTTAAACTCCTCAAGAGCAAAGCTCTGCAGACAGGAGTGACATCTGTCAAAGCCAATTATGAGGAGAATTTAAAGAAACTCCCCGAGAATGCTAAAAGCCTTGCTCTGAAAAATAAAAAAAGATGATGATAAAAAGAAAGGACATTAGAGAAATTGAAATCAAATTTTTGTATATATGAATTAAAATTCTGAGATCTTCAAGATCCATGAATAAACTCTTAAGAGTTCTTCATGATTTGAAGAGAGCAAAGCTCTATCAATGAAACCATAAATGAGTTTCTTTAGATCAAAGATCTATAAAGAGCAAGGCTCTGTTAATGGATAAAGCCCTAATTTAGTGAAAGTTTTAAACTTTACCTAAGTTCTAACAGAGTTTTGACTCTTAAAAAGTTTTTCAAACAAGAGAGCTATACTCTATGGGAGAATGAAATTCTCAGAAAACAAGGAGATGAACAATGGTCATCTCAGAGGACCAAAGGCCCTATTTATAGGCATTAAAAGCCGTTTCAACTTCCAAAAGTTGATCCAACGACTGAAATGCTGCCGCCGCCGCACTTACGTATGGGCCACGTAAGCGCAATGGTGGGGGGCATTTGTTTCCTCAATCAGAGCAAAACTCTGTTCAAATTCTGAGGTTTGAAATGAAGCGACACTTCTGTTCCCCAAATCAGAGCAAAGATCTGTTTTAAAATTCAAAATTTAAAAGTTGAAGCAATGCTTCAGATTCAGCGCGCCTTGCTTCAGATTCAGCGCTAGGCGCGCTGCGCGCCACGTGTCAAACACAGATGCGCTAGCGCCAGATGCACTGCGCCCTAGGCAGCGCACCCCCAATCAGAGCAAAGCTCTGTTTTAAAATTCAAAATTTAAAATTTGAAGCAACGCTTCAGATCCAGCGCTAGACGCGCCACGTGTCAAACACGGGTGCACTAGCGCAGGCTGCGCTGCGTGCCACGTGTCAAACGTAGGTGCGCTAGCGCAAGGTGCGCTAGCGCTGGAATTAAAAATTCCCCACCGTTAGATCAAAAGATCTAATAATAAATTATTAATTAATCAGAATTAAAATTCTGTTATGGAAATATTTTTCCAATCTTGTTAAAAACAAGAAGATTGCCTTCTGTAAAACAGAAGTTCTAGGATCAAAGATCCAACGGTGGGGAAACATCCCCAAATCAATCAGAGAAAGATCTCTTTAACTGATTTAACAAATCAATTTGCCCTATATAAAGGCCCCAAGACTTCAAGTCTGAAATAGAGAAACCTCCCTGCAAACTTTGAGAAACTCAAAGAAAGAAAAAGCAAGCTTTTAGCAAAAGAAGATCATTTCTTCAAGGTAAAGAACTTGAACAATGAACACAGAGATGAAATCGTCTCATAAAAAGAAGAATCATCTTCTTAAAAGATCATAGATCTGCAAAAGACCAAGGTCTCTTATAAAAAGATCAAAAGATCTAATCATAAAAACAAAAAGAAGTATTTACTTCATTCATAGATCATTGATCTGCAAAGGCAAAGCCCTTTTATAAATAAGAACTGTTGTTCTTAAATCTTGAGGCAAAGCCTCCTTTTTAAAAGAACATAAACTTGTTTTCGGATCATAAATTTGATCAAATGTTCTTTGCGCTACTGGAAAGTGCCTTGCACTCATGAATTGCGCCTTTGCGCTCCTGGACCGGCGCTCAGCGCCAAAACATGCCACGTGTCAACCATGTATATGACTTGCGCTTTGCGCTTCTGAAATAGCGCACTGCGCTCAATAGGCCAGCGCTCAGCGTAAAGCGCGCCACGTGTCACTCACTGGTGCACCAACAAACTAGTGCAACGCGCTCATAAATTAAAAGTGCAATGCGCTTATAAACTGGCGCTTAGCGCTAAGCGCCACACGTGTCCTCTTCGTGTGCGCTACTTGGCAGAAGCGCAATGCGCTCTTTAATTGGCGCAAAGCGCCTGGCGCACCACATGGCGCACTGTCAGAACACACGTTGTTCTGATGAATGCTATGCATTCAATACAAGACAAAAAAATGTCAGGATCTAATGCTCAGCATTATTAAAAAGACCAAGCCCAAATAAAGGCTCAACAGCCCAGAACAATAAAATATTAAACATTTTAATCTTATTGGACTTAGCCCAATTCTGGCCATAAGTCCTCAACTTATATTGAATTGAGCCCATCTGCTCACCAATATTCAACAGATCTTAGTCCTAAACTGGGCTACAGATCTTCCAATCAATTCATACCGGTTCAAGGGTACATCTCTTTACTCCTCTGAAACTCGTCGTTGTAATCCTTCAACGTCTTCAGAGAGGTGACGGGTCCCGATAACCACACATTTCTACGGACTGTGGGGTCCTTAAACTCACGAACTATGATGTCCTTAAACTTCATGGACTACGACGTCTTTAAACTAAGGACTGTGGGGTCCTTAAACTCATGGACTATGATGTCCTTAAACTTCATAGACTACGACGTCTTTAAACTACGGACTGTGGGGTCCTTAAACTCATGGACTACGATGCCCTTAAACTTCATAGACTACGATGTCTTTAAACTACGGACTGTGGGGCCCTTAAACTCACGGACTACGATGTCCTTAACCTAGACTGTGGGGTCCTTAAACCCATGGATTACGATGTCCTTAACCTTGGACCGAGATGTCCTTAAACTAACATTGGACTGTAATGTCTTTAAACTAATCGACCGCAATGTCCCTAAACTAAACAATAAAGCTCGAATGCTCTTTTGTTGGATCTAAACGATCCCGTTAAGTTGATCTTAGTCTAAAAATTAGACTAACGTATCCTTAACAAACGTTTAAGTTGATCTTGGTCTCAAATGAGGCTAACGTATCCTTAAACCTAACCCCCATACCCAAATCTAAGAAGATACGGATTTGGACTAATCCACGCCCTACGGGCGACAACATAAATTAGTCTCCGTATACAATCTACGGGCAACCACAAACAAAACAAACACCCACGACACGAAGTGACCATCTGGAGAAGGAGAAAGTTGTTACCGCAATGCGGTAGCGTAATTAACTGCAGGGGCTTGCGCCTGCAGGGAAGAGCGTCCCCACAATCAAAAAACCCTCAAACGAGGGGGAATCTGACGAAGTCTGCTCCATCGGCCGCATCCATTTAAACCTTCGATACATGGTGCCATAAATCAACTTGGCATCTTCAGAGAGGTGGACGGATAGCACCAATTAGCATCTGCCCCGAACTTCAGGCAAGACGGACCTGCACGGTCGTGTCTCCGTGTTCGGCGGGGAACAGTCCCCCTGACGAACATTCCAAGGAAAAGAAACAGAGAGGAATGCCGTCAAAGAACTAGCGCTCGGTAAATCCCCAAAAAAAATAAGTATAGAAGACTGAAAGGTGTATAAAGTGAATAGAAATCAAGTAAATATGAACAGATAAGGTTGTATATGAGAGTATCTAAACATGTTCATTTACAGATATATACCTATTCTAACATGGTTGTTTATAGTTTGATAAAGAAAGTATTCATGTATATGAGAGGAGTTCAACTTACCCCGTAGACTATGGTAACATGTAGTACAAGGCCCCGTCATAACCCATGGGACAACGGCATGTGAATTCATGTAGGTGTCTATTAAAGTGACCTCTCGTGTCACGATATACGTTCTGTACCAATCTACCCCTTATCCCCGCGTATTGTAGTGTATAGTTCAAGTTTACAGGTCTTGGCTGAATCCATGAATATAAGAGTACAAGTTCATGTTCAAGTTGTAATCATGTGTGCATGTATTCATGTCAAGTTCATGTCAAGTTATATTCATAGTTCGATCAATTCAAGTTAAGTATTCAAGTTCAAGTTTGGAGATTCAGGTGATATTCAAGTTCAAGATCAAGTGTTCAAGTTTGGTTTTGAGTTGGATTTGAGTTTGAGATTACAACAAGTTCGGGTGTGTATTCAAGTTATAGTCAATATCTTATGAATGGATTTAACTTTTGAAATTCTTAAGTTCAGGAATAATCAGACAACCGCTGCATATGGATGGCATGATTTGTGTTTTTTTCCAAGACGATTGCTATTGATAACTCTGTTAAGTTGTAGTGTTGTCTAATCTAAATAAGCAAACACTCACTTTCTCCGGCTCTCTGTGGATCAAGAGAAATGATACCACTTAAACTTATATTAATTTAGGGTCCTTAAAGAGTTATTCTTGTTGTTTACATTGTTTGCATTTCTCGAGGGGGTTTTATGAAAAATATTATAATATTATTTTAAAAATAAACCTTGAGGCTGATTTATAATATTAAGAGTTTTTATAAAAATGTATTTTAGTTTTAGTGGTATTTTAGGGATGAAACCTAGTTTTTAAAAGTTTATGGTATTTTTGTGAAAACTATACTTTTTGAAAACTTAGTAGTATTTTTGTGTAATTTTAATTTTTTCATTTTAATAATATATTTTTAAAAATTAGTTTTCATAGAAAAATACAGATTTATGATTTATGAAAATTATCAAATGATTTAATTTGTTAAAATATTGTATTCTTTAAAAATCGAATTTTTATTTCCTTTCGGGAAGGAATTTTCCGTGAGAAGTTCTGTATCCCGCTCTACTATCCTAAGAACATGCAATAACCCACACAATCCATAATTGAGTTCCCCTAAAAGGGTTGTAGAGGTGTAACTGGAAAGGATTTAAAAATATCGATTAAAAAACATTTTTTGTAAAGTAACGGTATTTTAAAGAAAATTGTATTCTTCAAATTAAACATGTATTTAAAATATCGTGCTATGAATCCATAGTGTATATAATGGGGTAGGTCGTTACCCCGTGAATTCCTATAGGTATATATGTTTAGGTTTCGATAAAAAATTTACTTTTAGAGTTCACAGTATTTTGGTGTAATTTTGTTGTATGATTTATTTAGCCCAAAAAATTTTAAACAATTCAAAAGTAATTTAGATGAATGCTATTTGAAATGATGTTAGAAGAGTTAGGGTGGAATCTTTAATATAGCATGAGTGAAAAAACTTATAAAAACAAGCTTTACTTAACCTAACTCCATTTTAGTCGAATAGTTTTAGAAAACGGTTTGAGATGAAACGAAAAAGAAAGGAAGAGACTTACGGTCTGTGTAGCGTTGAGAAGATAATAAGAGAGAGGGGGTCTTCGTGACGTCATGGTATCGTCGGGAATGGCTCCGGTCTTCTACGGAACGGACATGGATTGCTAACTCCTCTTAACTAGTCTTAATCCCTTTTTTGAACTTAGGAATTTAGAGAATTTTTGATAAATTTTCAAAATAGGGAAGATGTAGGGGATGGGGTGGTATTTATAGGGTAAAACTGAGAGAGTGGGTGAAATAAAAATGAATTAAAAATAGGTTTAATGGTGTTGATAGAGGAATTGAAAGATCTCTGGTTGAAATTAGATAAAACAAACAATAAAATAAAGTAGAGGGGAGTCAAAAGGACACACAGATAAAGAATGGAGGCATTTGGGACTGGTCGAACCGTCGGTAGCGGTTTTGGGCTCGATTCTGGCAGTCAAATCAATGCCATGTCTCGAGACTCGTGACGTGGGTTTTAATCGGTCTTAACTCCTAATTTATCCCGTTTGATTTCTCTGAAACTTTTCGATTCTTCGTGTATTGCAGCTCTTGAGCTTCCGAAAAAGTTAAAAAGAAAAATTATAAAAATAATTAGGACTGATGGGATTCGAACACGCACGCTAAAGAACAGCAGTGGAGAGTATTAATCAATGGGCTATAAGGTATTTCTTGCTTTTGTTGAACCAAATTAACTTATAACTCGTAATCAGGCCAAAATTCCCTTTCTATACATTTGAACAAGTTACACTTGTATAGGGATTTCAGAGTCGTTACAAATATGCTATTCGGTGGCGGAATCTCTAATCTAAGTGCGAGCAACGCATTGCTGAAGTTCCGGCCGTAGGGATGTTCATAGGTACCCTTGATTCCTGGATGAAAGTGTACCCATTCCTGGCTTTTGCCAAACTGACCACCTTTCAAGATCTCATCACTAAGCTGTCTTAGCTGGACCATATGAGTCAAAACTCATCCTCTTCGAGTGGAGATTCCTGAAATAGCAAAGCCAAGGCAGCATTTGTCGACAATACTCAGTAACAACAAAGTGGCCCTAAAGCTTCCGGCCACCAAAATAACAACCGCTCGGGTCCCACCCTTGAAAAAAGGTTAGGAAATGAATACATCCACTGTGACAAGATGAAGAAGTTGTTTGAGCTTGCCAAGAAGAACCGTATGCTGATGTTGCCGAGCCACGGCGACCAGCTTAAGTCGGTGCAGTCAACGATCCAAACTACTGTCCTTACCAACGAGTGATAAGCCACCCGATCGAGAATTGTTATGTGTTTAAGAATTGGGTCGAAGACCAATATAAACAGGGCAAGTTTATGATGTTAGATAACTGGAAGGTGGACCCTCCATAAAGACACACCCCCAAGAGGACTGATACGCAGGGGCATCTTGCTCGCTGGTAGCAGAAACTCCGTGGGAGATGATTCTTTCTCCGAAAATGAAGAGGATTTTAAAAAACCTATAAGCGTGCCCTGTGATCAAGTGGAAAAGCCCACGTGAACCGGAAATTATCAAAGGGATGTTAAAGCCACGTCCCGCTCCAAAGACAGATGATAAGGGGAAAGCCTCCGAATCAAAACTTCTAAGAAAAGAAGATGAAGATGAAGAAGCCCATACAGCCAGCCAAATATATAGAAATCCTTACGAATTTATAGAAGTACATCGACGCATTGGAGGAATATAACCAGAAGGCACGCTCCCCAATCACTCTCGAAGAATTTCTTCAGCATCTCTTCGAAAATAAGGATGCTGAGGATGAAGAAGACTCAGTGGAAGCAGTGGAAGAGCATGTGGAAAGCTGTCACATAATCTCACATTTCTTCGTGCATGATGAAGATGCTCTATCAATATCAGGAAGCGAAACCGATGAGCAGGGGGCAGAATCAACACCAAACGCTCCAAATCTCTTACAAGAAGATCCTATCATGTCCTGCTTCTCAGAGTATGGGTAAGGAGACGTGACTGGACCACGACGTATTTACTCAGAAGTTAACACGTTAAGCGTAATAAGCAATATAATAAAGTACACAAGAAAAATGACAAGAAATGTAAATGAATAGAAACTTTTATTTATTAAACATTTTTTTACAATACAACTGGAAATGTAAATACAATGCGGAAAGCAATGCCTAAACAATGACATGAACTGAAAGTAAAGTCTATACAAGTGTTTAAAGCTCTGAGGCTTCTTCAAACATCTCCAAGTCTTCGATGCTGGGCTCGATCTCTAGTGAGTCAGATCCACTTGACAACATTCCAAAGAAAGAAGAGAAAAGAAATATCGTCAGCGAACAATCGCTCAGTAAGTCCCAAAGAAAGATAGAAGTAGAATAGACAGATACGAGGATATAACTGGTAAATTGTTTGATTATAATGTTAACGCAGTTGTTTGTAGCTTGGTACAGAATATGCCAGTGTATACGAGAAGAGTCCAACTATTCTGTGGACTAAGATATACAGAGCACAAGGAACAGTTAAGCCACGGTACAACAGCAACGGATATTCAGGTTAAGTGTATTAAAGTGACCATCATCGTGCCACTTCTAACACATTCCGTACCAGTCTACCCCTTTAAAACCCCGTAATGTTTTATTGTATTGTTTGTATTGATTTGTAGATAGATGACTTGCCAAAACCATGATATCAATTTTTCATGTAAACGGATAATGATGTAAACGGATAGTTATATAATCAAGTCAATGAATACTCATGGTTCAGTTAGTTCAAGTCAAGTTGATATAGATTGTATCTGGTATAAATAGATTCATGTTGTATTAGAGTTATAATTGAATTGTATTCAAGTATTGATTGTATTCGGATTGACTGGGACTCAGATTGAGTCATACTCTTTAAACAGAATTGAAGCCCTGAATTAGTTTTGATGTTATCGGTAACTGCTGCACATGCACGGCAGGATTTGTGTCTTTTTCAAAGACAATTACCGTATTGATAAAACCATTTTTAAGTTGTCTACCTTAAATAGGTAAGCACCCACTTTCTCTGGCTCTCTGAGGCTCAAGAGAATTGGTCCCGCTTAAAGCTATATTTACTAGGGTCCTTATTGTAAATTGGTATAACTTGAGAGGGTTTTATGAAAAATAATTTTGATATATTTTCAAAATAAAGCTCAAGTATTTAATTATCGTCTTTAAGGTTTTCATAGATATAATTTTAAAAATAATGAAATTTTCTAGTGGATATAAACCTAACTTTTAATAGTATATGGTATTTTCTTGTAATTTGACTTGTATTGAATGTGATGGTATTTTCATAATCTTTTGTGACTCTTTTGATTTAGAAAATATGGAATATATATAATATATTTAAAGTAGATATTTTGATAATATTTTGTATATATACTTATTAAAAATAGAATTTATTTATTAAATAGAAATCACGTTGTTCTTAAAATTGTAATATGAATTCCATCGAGATCGTATGCTCAGTGAGGAGGTCTGCATCTCGCCCTACTAGTCCGATAGATGTGCGATAACCTGCACCAACCAAATCGGATTCCCCAAAATAGGTTGTAAGGACTTAATCGTATGGAATTTAAATAAGACAATTTAAAGAATACGGTTTTGTAATAGTTTAGGGTATTTTATTGTAAACTGTAATTATCCCACAAACTAATGTTCCAAAAACCATCGTGCTATGTCAAGAATGAGTGTTTTGATGAGGTAGGGCATTACCTCGTGAGTTTTTTAAAGATAATATGAGCAAAACGATAAAGTAATATCGTATGTAAACTTGATGGTATTTTACCGTAAAAATAAAATAAAAGTTGCAATACATATTATTTTGAATTAAAACTTATTGTAAATGTTGTTTTATGTTTGTTAAACAATATAAGAAGAGATGGTTAATTTGTTGTTTAAGAAAAGCTGGATTTTTAAAGAAAAGAGAATCGGAAGTCGGAATAACTCCGCTTCCAACGAGTTTTGAAATAAAAGACCGGATGCTCTGGAATATCAAACACTACCCTCCTTTGATGACAGTCGATGGTAGCTTAGAAAGTTCCGAGCCAATCCATACCCAAAACGACATCGAAATTCGGTATACCCAGCACCTTGAAGTCAGCATAGAATTCCCTGCTGCAGACGACCACTGGACACAGGCTGTATCCCATTGTTGCCTTTAGAACGTCATTTCCTGAACTGACATTCCAGCTGGATACGAGCGGTTTGACTGGAATCGCATGAGTTCAAACGAACCATTGCGACATAAAGTAATGAGATGCTCCAGTAACGAAGAGTGGTAGTGCAGGAAGTGAGGCTACTAAGATTGTACCTAAGTTATGTGGAATAGGTTTAGGTATAGAAAAGGATATATGGGTATGTATAAGGATTGAAAGAAAGCTTGAAAGAAAAGAGTTACCAGTGATGGCTTGGACAGTGGCTTCAGTTTCTTCCACAGTCATTGTGAAAGCCTGTCGCCTCGGTACATTCCTGATAGCTGGAGGAGCATTCCTCTGTCCGTTCCTTTGTCCTTAAGGTAAGTTCCTTTACGCTTGATGGAACTGACGAGGAGGAGGTGCAGTCGGTCCACGAGGAGGTGGAGAAGGGAGAGCAAGATATGGTGCAGGTGCTTGGATAGATGGCCGCTGCGGATAGGTGATTGCTGGTCTGGGTGCAGAATTCGGATTGAGTCGACGAGGACAAGACCCAATATCATGTGTGGCTAAGCCGCAGACTAAGAAAAGGCGATTAGCATGCCTACAATTCTTTGCCAGGTGTCCATCCCTTCAGCAGTAGGTGCAAAAGTCTGGACTGGGCCGGTTGAATGGTACTCCCGGTCTCCTGGGTACAAAAAGTGGCCTGGAAGAGGCTCCTCCTGCCATCTGGGTGGCAGGGCGTTTCACACCGGCAGATTGCGGTCTGCCCTTCTTCTTCATTACTGCCTCATATCGGCGGGAAGCTTTCAAAGCTAGGTTGTGGGTTGGGAAATCCCATATAGCTAAGGCATCTTGGATCTCCGGTTCTAACCTTTGCTGAAATCGTCTAGCTCTGATCTCAGCCGTCGGTATCAAGTGTGCCGCAAATCTGTTATAATCTTGTATTAGCTGTGTAGTATGTGATGTAAGAAAATCGAATATTAAGACATTGTTCCCCTCCGAATGGCGGCGCGACGCGACGGACGTCTGGCCTGAAATTCGGGGCAGATGCTATATGGTGCTATCCGTCCACCTCTCCGAAGATGCCAAGTTGATTTATGACACCGTGTATCGGAGGTTTAGAAGGATGCGACCGATGTAGCAGACTTCGTCAGATTCCCCCTCGCTCGAGGGGTTTTTGATTGTGGGGATGCTCTTCCCTGCAGGTGCAAGCCCCTGCAGTTAATTACACTACCGCATTGCGGTAACAACTTTCTCCTTCTCCAGATGGTCACTTCGTGTCGTGTGTGTTTGTTTCGTGTTCGGTTGCCCGTGGATTATATACGGAGACTGAGTTATGTCGTCGGCCGTAGGGCATAGACAAGTCCAAATCCGTATCTTTCTTAGATTTGGGTTTGGGGATTTGGATTTAAGGATGCGTTAGTCTCGTTTGAGACTAAGATCGACTTAAACGTTTGTTAAGGATACGTTAGCCTAGTTTTAGACTAAGATCAACTTAACGGGATCGTTTAGATCCAACAAGAGAGCAATAAAGGGGGCCCTATTGTTCAGTTTAGTGACATTGCGGTCAGTAGGTAGTTTAAGGACATTGCGGTCCAATGTTAGTTTTAAGACGTTGCGGTCAAGGTTAAGGACGTCGTAGTCCGTGGATTTAAGGACTCCACAGTCCGATGTTAGTTTTAAGACATCACGGTCAAGGTTAAGGACGTCGTAGTCCGTGGATTTAAGGACTCCACAGTCCGATATTAGTTTTAAGACATCACGGTCAAGGTTAAGGACGTCGCAGTCCGTGGATTTAAGGACTCCACAGTCCAATGTTAGTTTTAAGACATCACGATCAAGGTTAAGGACGTCGTAGTCCGTGGATTTAAGGACTCCACAGTCCGATGTTAGTTTTAAGACATTACGGTCAAGGTTAAGGACCTCATAGTCCATGGATTTAAGGACTCCACAGTCCAATGTTAGTTTTAAGACATTACGGTCAAGGTTAAGGACATCGTAGTCCGTGGATTTAAGGACTCCACAGTCCGATGTTAGTTTTAAGACATTACGGTCAAGGTTAAGGACCTCATAGTCCATGAGTTTAAGGACCCCATAGTCCGTATCAATGTGTGTGGTTATCGGGACCCGTCACCTCTTTGAAGACGTTGAGGAATTACAACGACAAGTATCAAAGGAGTGAAGAGATGTACCCTTACACCGAGGTAGATTAAGTGATCTGTAGCCCAATTTGGAAACTAAGATCAATTATTATATTATGATCCCATTGGCCCAATTAAGTTTGAATTGAAGACTTATGGCCAGCTTGGGCTAAGTCCAATTGTATCTGGGATATTGGCCCTCTGTTGATTCATTGAAGAAGAAGTTTTGCCTCTGGAAACTTAGCCAATTGGGCTAAGGCTAGTTTTAAACACTAGAGACCAACAGTGTTGAATACTGGGAAAAGATTAACAAGTTAGTGTTAAACACTAAAAGATAATCGGTGTTGAACACTGGGAAAAGGGCTTTCAAATTAGTGTTAAACACTAAGCAAGTCAGTGTTAAACACTGCAAATATAGTTTTCCAGATTAGTTTAAACACTAAGCAGAATCAGTGTTAAACACTAAGCAGAATCAGTGTTAAACACTGGATACAGAGGGTTCAATTTAGTGTTAAACACTAAGGCAAGAGGGGTCACGTGGTAACACGTGAGAGCGCCCTTCTTTTCTTTATTTTGTTCTGCAGATAAGTGTTTAACACTTTCAGTTCTGAAAGCCATCACGTGCGGGCACGCGATAGGGGCTCATGCTCTGGTTTATTAGAATACTCATTAAGGGTCACGTGGTGACACGTGAGGACGCCCCAAAGTTCTCTTTTATTTTGCTGTTTCTTTATGTGCTTCAGGGATCACGTGGGACACGTGAGGTATTGCCTCAAAGTTCTCTTTTATATATCTTCGCAGGAGTCACGTGGTAACACGTGGGGTGTCTGCTTCAGAGTTCTATTATGTGGGTCTTTGCATAGGTCACGTGGTAGCACGTGACTCTGCATATTTATAAAGTTCTGTTCATAGGGTTAAAACCTAAAATTTAGAGGAATTAAATTCCTGTTTTCTTCTGAAGAATTATATTCTTAAATAGGGTTAAACCCTGATTTCTTTTAATAAAGGAATTAAATTCCTGTGAGTTTGAGAGAATTATATTCTCAGTTAGGGTTAAACCCTAGTTCTATTTATCTTGAAGGAATTAAATTCCCATAACATAGGGTTAAACCCTAACTTTATCTCAAAGGAATTGAATTCCTATCATTTTATGAGAATTAAATTCTCTTAACTCAGTTCCTCCTCTGTGTTTTAGATCTGCATGGCAGGATCTCAACCCAATGAGAATTAAATTCTCAATTCGTGGGGAGATATGCACTTTGCAGATTCTCAACTAGAGAAAGAACTAAGTTCTATTTTTTTATGTAAGAGTTAAACTCTTTTGAGAATTAAATTCTCTTTTTAAGCCTCCATTTTCCTTTCTTACCTAAGGTTTTCCTTTTTGCAGAGAATTCAAGGCTCCATCTCTCTCTCTCTCTCTCTCTCTCTTTCTCTATGTGTATCAAAAGAAAAAGATCCAAAGGTCTCAAGGTTTCAGAGAAAGGTTTTAGAAAAAAGGTCTTCGAAAAGGGGGTCTCCTTCTCTTCTTTTCTTGGCTCCTATTTATAGGAGAATGAAGAGAATCAATCTGCTTAGTAAATCTCTCATTTAGAGATTTGATTTGTATGTTGTGAGATTTGATTTGAATTTATCATCAATCCGGTCCTTTAGATTTTTAGGTGAATTTTATTCACCACTGGATTTTAAATCCAAAGATATCCCTTTGTTATTTTGGCTAGATTTTAAGGAGAAATCTTTCCAAGTTCAAGATTTTTCCATAAATAGGTGATATTTAATCACCTTTAAATTTTTAATCCAACGGTTCCAAATAATCATTCTCTATTTGGAAAGATTTGAATGATCTCTTCTCAGAATTTAATTCTGTTAAATAATAAGGCTTTTAAAGCCGGTCACGTGTGGCCACGTGACCCCTGGTCACGTGTAGGCACGTGACCCTTGGTCACGTGTAGGCACGTGACCCCTGGAACGGGCCTTTCTTCTCCTTTTGCGATCTGTTCTCTGGCCGTTGCTCAGCCGTCACGTGCCAACACGTGACCCCTGGTCACGTGTGAGCATGTGACCTTTTCTGGAGCCTTTTCTTGAATGAGTTTTATGCTGCTGCTTTGAACGTCACGTGCCAACACGTGACCGCTGGTCACGTGCCAACACGTGACCGCTGGTCACGTGTGAGCACGTGATGCCTCTTCTGAGTCCTTTATTGATTTTTAATCAGGGAACAAATGCCCCCACAGCATTGTTCTCGTGTGTCTGCACGTGAGTGTAACGCTATCACTTTTGTGACCGTTGGATCTGCTTTGGGAGTAGAGTAGATGAAACGTTTTCCATCCCATCCTATAAATGTCTATGTCCTTTCAGAAGAGCCTCCACTTTGCCCATCTTCCTCCTTTGAGAACTTTCTTCTTTTGAGAATTTAATTCTTTTTTTCCAGAGCTTAGTTCTCTGCCTTGAAAAATTTTCAGAGTTTAACTCTGTTCAGGAAAGACTCTTCCTTTCAGGTAATGATGTTGAACGATCGAAGAACCTTCATTTTTTGAAAAAACTCCATGGATTTTAAATCCACATCAAGGGTTTCACCCTTTTAACATGAACCCATTTTTCTTCAAGTTCTTCAGCAAGATCAGAAAGCCATCTAATCTTCAACAGTGAATCTCTTTAGGGTTCACCTGATCCTTCAGGGAGATGATGATGTTTCCAAGGAATTTAATTCCATTTAAAGAAAATGTTTCTGGGAATTTAATTCCCTTCTCTTAATAAGGAATTTAATTCCCATGAAGAACTCAGTTCTTCCCATGGAGGCTTCTTAGGGTCTTCTTGCCCTAGGTTGTCCTTCTGTAATCAGTGAAGAAGAAACTTGCAATGATATCTTCTGTGGGAATTTAATTCCCTTGATCCTGTTTGATTTGTTGTATAGTCCAAGGTAGATTTGTCTTCTAGGGGGATGTGTAGGGCCACTTGAAACCCACTGCCTATTTAATGAGGATATCCCCTTTGTCTTATTATGATTGCTTGGCCTCATTTTTAACGAGCCGTCAACCTGATTCTGTGGGGCTCATGCGTTTTTGTAGCCAACGGTCCCATAAAAAGAGTCTGATGTCGCTTTCTTCAACTGTCTTCACATATATATTTATGCTCATATATATATATATATATATATATATATATATATATATATATTGCTGGCTTCGCTTTTGAAGGTTTTCCTTTACTTTATTTCAGGTGCAATGGCTTCTGTTCCGTGATTTCCCTTCACTCGCTCAGAGGCTGCTTTTTCTCAATCACCATCCGACGAGGAAGCGATGGCGATGATCCGGGCTCATGACCCGAACTGCACCAGCTTACTTCTATAGGGATCTTGGTACAGTCATATCATTCGGGGTCGCCGGAGTTTCCTCTGCGCAGTACCGACAGAGCCTACTTTCCTGTTCTTGCCGATGGACCCTCCGAGGACGGTTTTTGCTGTGGAGATGCCAAATTGGACTCCAGCGGGACGGCTCGAGCCTTCAACGACCGGTATCCCTAACCATCCGATCCCGGCTATAGATATTCTGGGGCGGCGTATTTGCCAGGGTGAGGCCCAACCATGGGGACAAATCTACAAGATAGGGCTCACCCCTCGACACCCTATGGGTTACCTTCTCTGGGCTCGTTACATCCTGTCCGCCCATCGCACGCGGCTACAGAAGGTCGGGCTGTACCAGGCGATATATGTGTCACTCTTTCACTACCAATCCCCGCATGTCTGGTGGGTTAAGGCGTTCTTGAACCAATGGAACCTTTCCACCAACACTTTCCTTTTAGGGGACCGCGAGGTCTCGATCTATCTGGCAGAATTTTATGAAATCTCGGGATTGCCAATCAGGGGTATACTATATGAGGAGTTGCTGCCTCCTGACGAGTATGTCTTTGAGCCCGAGCCAGCTCCGGTTGACGGCCTGTCCGCTGAGAATGCCGTCCGCCACAAGCGTCCCAGCTTGATCAAGGCGCTAGGTATCTTCGACCGATTGTTCACCGAATATAAGGAGCAGGGTGTTACTTTTAAGAGCTTCATTGCCTGCTTCCTTCACGAGGACGTCTTGTCGAAGACAGCTCCGAAGTTCGCCAATATCAAAGACCCCTTTGGTTTTGGTCCGAAGAAGCTGCCAACCACTGAATCGGATCTACCGCAGTACTACATCCCCATTATGTCGCCGATGTCTTTTGAATCCATTGCAGCTCCCGGCATGGATGAGGAGACGTTCTTCATGGGGTTTGTCAGTGTCTGGCTCAGTTAGTTTGTCATCCCCATGCATCATCGCTTTATGAGGGCTTCGGTTATCTACCCGGCTCATTGTATCGCTGAGGGGACGCGGTTGGCCGTCGGTATCCCGGTGTTGACGCATCTTTATCACGGTTTGGGCACCGCAGCTAACACTTCTACTCCTGGCGTGGATGTAGTAAACTTTTTGCTTCATTACTTCACGTCTTGGATCGAAATGCACGTGTTGGGGGCTTTCGCTATGCATCAGAGGCCCGCATTTTACGACGCCTACCCCTTCCCGCGACTTATGCGATTGGTGGATGCTTCTGCCGCCGACCCGACTCAATTCGGGGCTATTCGGGTGCTGATTTCTCCTTACGCTACTGCTGGCGGGCTGGTTTTTAATGATCGGGTCTTGTCTTCTCCTTCAGGTCCAGTTCAACAACTCTAGGACCGGTCAAAAGACAACGTACCCTCTTTGAGGCCCCGGGAGGCCGTGCACTTGTATGCCATTAGACCAGGCTATTTGGTCTTCCGCCAGGACAGTGCAGCTCTTTTCATGCGGTACAATCCACATCGCTTCGCTGGACAGCTTGGGTACGACCAGGGCGTTCCCTTCGAGGCTTTCATAGTTGCGCCGGTCCCTTCACTTGATGCCGTTCACGACGCCGCTCATCATTTAGTGAGGTTGAACATCGGCTCCCACATCATGATCCCTGAAGCTGAGCACATGCCCCGGTGCGTGGGATCGTTCACGGGTTGGTATCTCCATCGCGTCAACCCAATTATTCTTGAGGAGAGAAGGGTGCTTCTTGGTCATGATGCCCCTCCTCAGGTTCTGGCCATGGGAGCTACGCTGCGACCGCGAGCTCCGGTCCGCTTCCCTCTGAGGGATATTGGCACCGCGCTCATTCCGGGGGAGTCGGGGGTGGACCTTACTCCGACAGCTGGCATGCCCCTAGGTACCCGGTCGCGGGGTAGATGGGCCCCAGTAGCAGCACCACCGCCCACGACAGCACTGCCCCCCATGGCATCGACAATGGCGGTGTCATCCTCGGCTGTAGCACCAAGCGAGGGTAATAGGGATAAGGGTGTTGAAGGCGGCGTGGGCCACCGCCGCACCAAGGCTCCACGGGGAAAGAAACGGTCGTCTTCGGCGGCCGGTTCTGGATCTAAGAGGCGGAAGAGGGTGGCCACCAACCTACTTGATTCTTTTACGGAGTCAGAGCCTATACTTCCAGATGAGTCGTTGGTCGTGCAAGAGTCGGACGCTGGTCTTCTTTTCCCAGGTTCGGCTGCCGAGGAGGCCGCACAATTGGCTGAGGCTATAAGACGTTCCCAAGATGAGTCCCAGAACGTCAGGGTTCCGAAGAAGCCCTATCCTGCCGTAATCTTTTATGAAGACCCTTCGTGATCCGGCGGCGGTTTATTGACCCCTTAGAGGAGTGGGGTGAAAGGGCGTTGAAGCAGGCCGTCTCGGAGGATGTTGCGGACGCGCTCTCCTTATAGACCGGCGGCCACGAGTCCACCCTTGAACCCCGGCGAGCACACCTCCTTGAGAAAGAGCATCGGCTTGAAGAAGCCATATCGAAGGCTTCGTTGCGCATTGGTATGCCTTTTATACTTCTTTGTAGCATTTCAGATTGTTTGCACCCGTATGTACGTATCCTTATTCTTGCGTGAATTGTGCAGAGTCTTCGGCGATGGAAGAGATTCCTACGGGCTTATTGAAGCTAAAGCCTGTCGACATTCCTGATGAAGCATTGCTCGATGTGGGGGGGCTAACGAGGCTGCTCCTCTTACAACAGAGCCTCCGGTGGCAGTTCTTGATCACGGAGCGCTTGCTCTTTTGGGGGAGGCCCCTTTGGTGGTTGCCACAGCAATGACTCTTCCTGAGGGCAGCCCAGAGGCTGGAAGAGAGGTAGTCGAGACTACCCTTCCTTTGTTGGAGCCCGAGGTCACGGCGGAGGCCGTTGAAGCCGCTATCCCCCCGGCTCAGAATGGGAGGAGTGTTGAAAGTAACCTTTAACATTTTAAATTAGCAATCTTTCTATTGTCTAAACTCTTTTGTGTTCTCAGAATTGCGCGGGCTGGCGGCCTCCATTGCCGATCTGTCTCCCCGGCAATCGTTTCAGCGTCTGCTGGAGATAGCAGCTCCGTAGGCGATATCCCCTCAACGCATCGTCCTCTCATCTGGACAAGGTTAGTGCTGTTCATCATTTCTCATAGCATCGTTATTACTTTGCGTATTGACATTGATGTTCTCTATAGTTTTGGAGGCCGATGATGAGGTTGAGGTCCTCGAAGGGCCAGGGGAATCTTCAGCTCCTACTTGCATGACCGTAGGTAAGTGACATTTCAATATAGTCTCACTTGTTCCTTTTCTTAAGAGTCTTACTGACATTTTTCAAATCTGAACAGTCTTGCCAGCTCCCATAGCGTTGGAATCGCGTATCGCCATGCCGCCCGGCCCTTATGCTTTGTGAGCTTCAGAACGCTTGGCCCAATTAAGCCTTGTCTCCCTGTCGTCTTTGATCGAGGAGCTTCGTGCTGGCAGCGCAACCACAGCTGAAGCATTTGCTGCCGAGGCTAACGATTCTCTTCATTTTCTTGCCACCTACCATAGCGAAGAGGTGGTGCGAGTCTGAGTGGAGTTCTGTCGGCAGGTGGAGGCTTGCCTGCACCCACTTAATTCCCGCCTTTCATCGGAGGCCGTGGCTGCAAAGGCGGACTTGCAGGGGCTGATAGCGCGGTGCGCGGCAAACATGACGTCGTGCGAGAAGAGACTCAGCCGTAAATTCTCGAAGAGGGAGCTGGCTTCTAAAGCGCTGAGCGAGCTTTAAGCTAATCTTACCGCCAAGGCCAACAAAGCATATGAACTCTAGCGAGTGCTTCAAGAGTCTATCAGGGAGGTGGTGACTCTTGATAAAGCTGCCACGTTCACTCGCGAGAGGGTCGAGGCTCACAAGGCCACCGAGAAAGAGATTGAAAGCTGGCTTGCTTCGTATCAGGCCCAGCAGGCTCAGGCGGAGGCTCGTCTTCTGGCAATCCTGAATAATGAAGCCGTGGCCCAGCAAAAGCAGGATGAGCTAAAGAAATTGCTAAATCGCCCGCCGACTTGAAGAATTGTATCTTTTCCTTTCTTCTTTGTATGTGCTCCTGAATGAGAGTATTTTCCTTTTGTTCTTTCATGAATTGTACTTTGTACCCATTTTGGTTTATGAATAAAGACATTTTTTTTCTCAATGGCGTGTCCCCTTTTATTGAATGTGGTCTGCGGACAATTTATCTTGGTCTCTTTGCAGGGCAGCGATGGCTTAGGATTCAGGTTTAAGATCTGCCTCCTAAGACTTTTGAGCTTTATGAGCCGTGAGGGTCCCATAAAGAGTTTTTCTCCCTACAGGTCGAGAGGATCTTGTAGGTGTAAATTCTTCTTAAGAATCATGAGGATTCTTAAGCGGGTTTTCCCTTGAGAGTCGTAAGGATCTCACAGAAGTGTTTTCTTCCTTGCAGGTCGTGAGGACCCACAAGTGCTGAGTACGGTCGCCCTTATCCGTATTTCACGGGGTCAAGGGTTGCTTTGGGATGTTCTCTAGGGTACCATAGTTTAAAGACATCGCAGTCAAGGTTAAGGACCTCATAGTCCGTGGGTTCAAGGACTCCACAGTCCAACGTTAGTTTTAAGACATTACGGTCAAGGTTAAGGACCTCATAGTCCGTGGATTTAAGGACTCCACAGTCCAATGTTAGTTTTAAGACATCACGGTCAAGGTTAAGGACCTCATAGTCTATGGGTTTTAGGACTCCACAGTCCGATGTTAGTTTTAAGACATCACGGTCAAGGTTAAGGACCTCATAGTCCGTAGATTTAAGGACTCCACAGTCCGATGTTAGTTTTAAGACATCACGGTCAAGGTTAAGGACCTCGTAGTCCGTGGAGTTAAGGAATCCACAGTCCGATGTTAGTTTTAAGACATCACGGTCAAGGTTAAGGACCTCATAGTCCATGGGATTAAGGACTCCACAGTCCGATGTTAGTTTTAAGACATCACGGTCAAGGTTAAGGACCTCATAGTCCATGGGTTTAAGGACTCCACAATCCGATGTTAGTTTTAAGACATCACGGTCAAGGTTAAGGACCTCATAGTCTATAGATTTAAGGACTCCACAGTCCGATGTTAGTTTTAAGACATCACGGTCAAGGTTAAGGACCTCGTAGTCCGTGGATTTAAGGACTCCACAGTCCGATGTTAGTTTTAAGACATCGCGGTCAAGGTTAAGGACCTCATAGTCCGTGGGTTTAAGGACTCCACAGTCCGATATTAGTTTTAAGACATCACGGTCAAGGTTAAGGACCTCATAGTCCATAGGTTTAAGGACTCCACAGTCCGATGTTAGTTTTAAGACATCACGGTCAAGGTTAAGGACCTCATAGTCCGTGGGTTTAAGGACTCCACAGTCCGATGTTAGTTTTAAGACATCACGGTCAAGGTTAAGGACCTCGTAGTCTGTGGATTTAAGGAATCCACAGTCCGATATTAGTTTTAAGACATCACGGTCAAGGTTAAGGACCTCATAGTCCGTGGGTTTAAGGACTCCACAGTCCGATGTTAGTTTTAAGACATCACGGTCAAGGTTAAGGACCTCATAGTCCGTAGATTTAAGGACTCCACAGTCCGATGTTAGTTTTAAGACATCACGGTCAAGGTTAAGGACCTCGTAGTCCGTGGATTTAAGGACTCCACAGTCCGATGTTAGTTTTAAGACATCACGGTCAAGGTTAAGGACCTCATAGTCCGTGGGTTTAAGGACTCCACAGTCCGATGTTAGTTTTAAGACATCACGGTCAAGGTTAAGGACCTCATAGTCCGTGGGTTTAAGGACTCCACAGTCCGATATTAGTTTTAAGACATCACGGTCAAGGTGGTTAAGGACCTCATAGTCCGTGGGTTTAAGGACTCCACAGTCCGATGTTAGTTTTAAGACATCACGGTCAAGGTTAAGGACCTCGTAGTACGTGGATTTAAGGACTCCACAGTCCGATATTAGTTTTAAGACATCACGGTCAAGGTTAAGGACCTCATAGTCTGTGGGTTTAAGGACTCCACAGTCCGATATTAGTTTTAAGACATCACGGTCAAGCTTAAGGACCTCATAGTCCGTGGGTTTAAGGACTCCACCGTCCGATGTTAGTTTTAAGACATCACGGTCAAGGTTAAGGACCTCATTGTCCGTAGATTTAAGGACTCCACAGTTCGATGTTAGTTTTAAGACATCACGATCAAGGTTAAGGACCTCGTAGTCCGTGGATTTAAGGACTCCACAGTCCGATGTTAGTTTTAAGACATCACGGTCAAGGTTAAGGACCTCATAGTCCGTAGGTTTAAGGACTCCACAGTCCGATATTAGTTTTAAGACATCACGGTCAAGGTTAAGGACCTCATAGTCCGTGGGTTTAAGGACTCCACAGTCCGATGTTAGTTTTAAGACATCACGGTCAAGGTTAAGGACCTCATAGTCCGTGGGTTTAAGGACTCCACAGTCCGCCAAATGTGTGGTTACCGGGACCCGTCACCTCTTTGAAGACGTTGAGGAATTACAACGCCAAATATCAAAAGATGGAAGAGATGTACCCTTTAACCAAGGTAAAATCAGTCCAGAATCATCATGGTTGATCGTTAGTTTTAAGACATTACGGTCGAGGTTAAGGACATCATAGTCCGTGGATTTTAAGGACTCCACAATCTGATGTTTACTCTGGATGCTTCACACGGGTTCACTGCCGTGCTTGGCGAGGACCAGGCTCCGCTCTGGGCGTTTTCCGTGGGGTCAAAGAGTGACGTTATCCGCATTCCACGTGACCAGGAATTTTGCACTAGATGCTTCACACGGGTTCACTGCCGTGCTCGGCGAAGACTAGGCTCCGCTCTGGATGCTTCACACGGGTTCACTGCCGTGCTCTGCGAGGACCAGATCCGCTCTGGACATTTTCCACGGGGTCAAAGAGTGACGTTATCCGCGTTCCACGTAACCAGGAATTTTGCACTTGATGCTTCACACGGGTTCACTGCCGTGCTCGGCGAGGACTAGGCTCCGCTCTGGATGCTTCACACGGGTTCATTGTCGTGCTCTGCGAGGACCAGGATCCGCTCTGGATGCTTCACATGGGTTCACTGTCGTGCTCTGCGAGGACCAGGATCCACTCTGGACGTCTTCCACGGGGTCAAAGAGTGACGTTATCCGCGTTCCACGTAACCAGGAATTTTGCACTAGATGCTTCTCACGGGTTCACTACCGTGCTCGGCGAGGACTAGGCTCCGCTTTGGATGGTTCACACGGGTTCATTGCCGTACTCTGCAAGGACCAGGATCCGCTCTGGACGTTTTCCACGGGGTCAAAGAGTGACGTTATCCGCGTTCCACGTAACCAGGAATTTTGCACTAGATGCTTCATACGGGTTCACTGCCGTGCTCGGCGAGGACTAGGCTCCGCTCTGGATGCTTCACACGGGTTCATTGCCGTGCTCTGCAAGGACCAGGATCCGCTCTGGATGCTTTCCCCGGGGTCAAAGAGTGACGTTATCCGCGTTCCATGTGGCCAGGAATTTGTTGATTGTATCCGCATTTCACGGGGTGGGGATTTGACTCTTGGTGATCTGTATATCGCCGAGCCATGCCGTTGTTCCGCTTCGCTTGAAGTTGTGTCCGTTGTTACAAGACGAGTGTTGAGACGATCTCTAGATCACTTGCGGCCCGTCGAGATTTGGCTTCCCCTTATGATGAAACCTGGGGGAGGAGTATGCTCCCTTCTTTGTTTACGCCTCTGGATTGTATACAGGGATTGATGTAATATCACCTGTAGGGCATAAATTTCATTTTTATTTTATTTCTTTTTCCGCGATGCTCTATCATTTCAGCTTTTATATCGCGAAGGTCGCGATTGCCCCATCATTTCGACTATTTTTCGCGGTGCCCAATCATTTCGGCTATTTATTTTATTTTTACTCGCTGCTTTTTATTGCGAGTTGCCCGATCGTTTCGGCTATTTTTCGTGCATACATTTTTACTTGCTGCTTTTTATTGCAAGCTGCCCCATCATTTCGGCTATTTCGTATGCATGTGTGGCTCGCTAGCCTTTTCGCTGCAAGCTTGGATTTTAGACACCGATTTCGGCATCAGAACCGCTACAACTGGGATATTGCCAGGAGCGAATCATCATTTGCCTCTGTCGATGTTGAACAAAGGTGGCTTAGTAAACAGGGTTAAGGGTCCTGTCGACTAAGGCTTTTGACTTCATGAGCCGTAGGGGTCTCACAAAGGTATTTCTCCCTACAAGTCGTGAGGATCTTGTAGGTGTGTTTTCTTCTTGGGAATCGTGAGGATTCCTAAGTGCATGTCCTCTTGCAAGTCGTAAGGATCTTACAAAAGAGTCTTCTCCTTAAAAGTCGAAAGGACTTACAAGGGTTGTTTGCCATGTGAACATAACCCTAGTCACGGATGGGACTTGTTTAGGGAAAATGTTTATTCGCGCCCGTGGATTGTATACAAGGGTCAGTATTGAGCCACTTGTAGGGCCTAAATTGAAGGTTGTGGGGGTTGCTTAAGCACAGGTTTAGGTCTCTGTGACTTAAGACTTTCAAATCTTATGAGCCGTGAGGGTCCCATAAGAGAGTTCTCCTTACGAGTCGTGAGGATCTCGCAAGTGTAATTTCTCCCTAGGAATCGTGGGGATCCCTAAGTGTGTTGCTCCTTTGTGAGTCGTAAGGATCTCACGCAGGTGGTTTCTCCTTACAAGGTCGTGAGGACCCTGCAAGTGTTCTTTAACGAGGTTGCGCCCTTTCGGGTTTTCACAAGCACTCGCCGGTAGCCCT
Organism: Agapanthus africanus; assembly: GCA_030015575.1. NCBI lineage: Eukaryota > Viridiplantae > Streptophyta > Magnoliopsida > Asparagales > Amaryllidaceae > Agapanthus > Agapanthus africanus. Next base: position 763,739,424 of record CM057337.1, read on the forward strand.
GCTGTTTTTACTCACGGAGCCCTTTCGGGTTTTCATCCGTGCCCATTTTGCTTATGGACATACCGTTTTCTTTTCTTCTCTTTTTTTTTATTCTTTTTATTTTCTAACGAGGTTGCGCCCTTTCGGGTTTTCACAAGACTCGCCGGTAGCCCTGCTGTTTTTACTCATGGAGCCCTTTCGGGTTTTCATCCGTGCCCATTCTGCTTATGGACATACCGTTTTCTTTTTCTTTTTTTTATTTTAGTATCAGTTTTGGGATGCTGCAATCCACCGTAGTTTATCGACATCTCGGTCAACAGCTAGTTTTAGGACATAGTGGTCCCTTGTTAGTTTAAGGACATTTCGGTCCGTTGTTAGTTTAAGGACATTTCGGTCCACCGTTAGTTTAAGGACGTTTCTGTCCGTTATTGAAGAAGGCCGGTTACTACTTATAGGGTTCGGGCTTAGGAAGATAGCGAGCGGACATAGTCGTCGTCATCTATCATTGACCTAGGTCTTGACCCGTTAAGCGTAGTATTTCTTCAGGAAGCGACCGTTCACTGGCCTGAAAGGTCTCTCACCGTGCATATCCATGAGTAGATACGCTCTACCCTGGTAGACCTTGTCTATTATGTACGGGCCTTCATAGTTCGGCTCGAATTTTCCCCGTTTGGCGTGATTGGGGATCATAGGTCTTTTGACCATTAGTACGAGTTCGCCTTGGCGGAAAGTCCTCGGCCTGATCAGTCTTTCGTACAAGCGCGTCATCTTTGCTTTGTAGGCCTCCAGATTTTGTTGCGCTATGAGCCGAGTTTCATCAAGGGCATCAAGCTCCTCAAGCCGAAGGTGAGCATTCTCTTCGTCCGTCAGCTCGTAGTGGACCGCCACTCGTAGAGAGGGTAACTCTATCTCGAAGGGGAGTACTGCTTCTGTACCAAACACCAATGCGTATGGCGTCGTGTTCGTGGCCGTTTTGAACGTAGTTCGATACGCCCAAAGAGCTTCATGCAGTCTCTCATGCCAGTCCTTTTTGTTTCGGGACACCGTCATTTTCATGATCTTCGTCAAGGTCTTGTTGAAAGCCTCAGCTAGACCGTTAGCTCGGGGATTATAAACTGAGGAATATCTCCAGTCTATGTTGTGTTGTTGCGTGAAGCGGCTGACCTTGTGGCTTCTGTAGGCTGGTCCATTATCGGAGATGATCCGTTGCGGAGTTCCGAACCGATAGATGACGTGCGTCTTGAAGAAATGGAGAATATTTTCCGTCTTCACTTCCCTTAATGGTACTGCTTCTGCCCATTTGGAGAAGTAGTCAGTTGTCTCCAGGATGAAACGATGTCCTCTGGATGACGCTGGTTCGATGGGGCCGATTATGTCAGTTCCCCACATTTCGAACGGCCAGCTAGCCATCGTTGGATGTAGAGGATTTGGGTGCTGGTGGATGAAGTCCCCATGAATTTGGCACAAGTGGCATTGCTTCGCATACTCGAGGCAGTCCTAGATCATTATGGGCCAATAATAACCCATTCGTTTGATCTTCAGCTTCATCTTTGGGCCCGCTTGATGAGAACCGCAGAGTCTGTCGTGAACTTCTGAATGACTCTTTTCGCTTCGTCAGGTCCAAGACATCTCAACCACAGAGAGTCAAATGACCTCTTGTACAGAGTATTATTGACGAAGGCGAAGGACAGAGCTCGTTTCACAAGCTGATGTCTTGAGGACGCATCTTCAGGCGTTCGATGGGATTTGAAGTAGTCTATGAAGACTTCTCTCCAATCTTCAGCCTTCTCTTGGTCATTTATTTGCAGGGCCGTCTGCTCAGTTGCTCCCCTTTCTTCGGGTGATTCCGGAGATATTTCTGCAGGGGCAAGTACTCGACGGCTTTGTACCACAATTCTTACGTCATCGAGATTCTCGTCGGCTAGTTCTTTAGCAAGCTTGGCCAACGCGTCTGCTTTGCCGTTTTCCGCACGCGGTATGTTTTCCAAAGTGTAGAACGGGATTTGAGTCAGCAGTTGTTGTACTCTCTCTCCATACTTCACCAGCTCTGGCTTGCATGTCTGGTAGTCGCCGTTTACTTGACTAACGACCAGTTGGGAATCTCCGTATATGAGGAGATTTTCAATTCCCATGTCTATGGCAATCTCAAGGCCTGCTATCAGAGCTTCGTATTCGGCTTCATTGTTCGTCCTTGGTTCTGTTAAGGAGAAAGCGAAGCGCATTATCCCTCCCTGTGGAGTTACGAAGATGAGACCCACCCCTGATTTGATTATAGGGGTGTTTTGTTTGTGCTTCTTCACGGAAGATGCTCCATCGAAATAAAGTTCCCATCGGGTATCACCGCCGTCGATCGCATCAAACGCGTGTTCATCTGGCAGTTCGCAATTCAAAGGAGAATCAGCAGGTATCGGATGCTCAGCGAGGAAGTCGGCGATGGCCTAGCCTTTCACTGCCTTGAGAGGTCGATAGGTTATCGAGAACTCTATCAAGAGTAGGGCCCATTTAGCGAGCCGACCCGTCAATATGGCTTTCGACATTAAGTACTTGAGGGGGTCCACCTTCGAAATGAGACGGACTTCATGCGCCAACGCATAGCGCCTGAGCTTGGTTATCGCAAAGATTAATGCCAGGCAATGTTTCTCGATAGGGGAGTAGTTGTTTTCTGCCCCCAGCAGAACTCGACTTAAATAGTAGAGTGCTCTTTCTTTCCCTTGATCGTTCTCTTGTGCCCATAACGCGCCTAAGGAACCTTCGAGGGCGGTTGTAGAATGAGGGGTTTTCCCTTGACCGGAGCAGCCAACACCGGCGGATTCTGGAGGTACTGCTTGATATCGTCTAGCGCGCTTTGGCATTTTTGGTCCCAGACGAACGGGGTTCCCTTCTTTATCAGGTGAGTGTAGGGACGGCATTTGCCTGAAAGGTTGGCTATAAATCGCCGGATATACACGAGTTTCCCTTGGAGGGACCGCAATTGTTTGAGAGTCCTTGGCGGTGGCATTTCCATGATCGCCTTGATCTTCGACGGATCTATCTCGATGCCTCGGTGCCGGACAATGAATCCTAGGAATTTGCCTGAGGACACCCCGAACGCGCATTTCAGAGGGTTCATCTTCAAGTTGTATTGCCGAAGGCGTTGAAATACAGTCTTCAGATGCTCGAGGTGTTCCTCATATGATTTGCTTTTCACGACGAGATCGTCGATATAGCATTCAACGATTTCATGTATGAGGTCATCGAAGATCTTCGTCATGGCCCTTTAATAGGTGGCACCGGCGTTCTTTAGACCGAAGGGCATCACCTTGTAGCAGAATATTCCTAGAGGGGTCCGAAAAGCAGTATACTTCTGGTCCTCGGGATGCATCTTTATCTGATTGTACCCGGATGAGCTGTCCATGAAAGAGAAAACCTCGTGGGTGGACGTGTTATCTATCATCAGCTCGGTTACCGGTAGTGGGAAATCGTCTTTCGGGCAAGCTTTATTGAGGTCCCTGAAGTCCACGCATATGCGCACTGTCCCATTTTTCTTCATTACCGGGACGATGTTGGCGATCCAATCAGGATATTGAACTTCTTGGATAAACCCAGAATCGATCAGCTTTTTGACTTCGGCGTTGATGCTCATCTCAAGATCGAGCCGCATTCTTCTTGGCGCCTGTTTGACTGGCTTGACGTCTGGGGATATTGCCAATTTATGCACAGCAATTTCTGGATCTAGTCCTGGCATTTCGGAATAGTTCCATGCAAAGCAATCTCTATGCTGCATAAGAACGTCTTTCAACGCGGCCACCCTTTCTTCAAATAGCGACTCGCTGACGAATGTCGGTCGGGGGTCATTCGCCGTCCCCAACTCAATTTTCTTGAGGTTATCGGCCGTGGTGTGTATGCTATCTTCCAGTTCTTTCGGCGCTGGTGGAAATTCTGAGATTACCTCGTCGTCATTGTTTTCGAAGCACCAGGGAAAGTCATCCATATTCTCGGGCTCTTCTTTTGATATCGTTATTACGCGACAGGTACGAGCTCGCTTCCAAGACCGATATGGATCTGGTTCTGCTCTTGTGGCTTTGGGTTCATGCTTTCGCGGCGGCGTTACCCTCCAGCTGTCGGATAGAGCAAATCTGCCTCGCCGGTATTGGTCTTCGACCCAGTTCTTGAAGGTGAAGCAGTCTTCGATAAGGTGTCCTATGGCTCGGTGATAAGAGCAATAGTCCAGATGAGAGACCTCATTAGCTTGATCAGGGTGTTTAGACGCCGGAAGTGTAATCATTCGATGTTTTAAAGTGATGTCAAGTATCTTCCGTGTTTTATTCTGAGGAAAAGAGTATGCCTGACTTATCTTCTTCATAAGGGACAAATCCGGACCGCTCGATTTTCGATCGCGTGACTTCTTGATCCCGCTTTGTCGCTGTCGAACGCCTTTTCTGCTCTTTGACTTGTTTCTACTTCTGCGTCGGGCCTTTTGCACAAGAGGTTGACAGGGAGGAGCATTTTCATCTTTCGCAGCCTGTTGAAAAAGGCGTTGCGTCCTGGCTCTTTCGTAGATAACCATTTCGCGGTTATGGTCATCCCGAGCTTTTTGACCCGCTTTCCTAATAAGCTTGTCCATTCGCTCTTCAAATGACGGACTCGGCACTTTGATTGCGGGATCTAGTCCAGATGAGGGGTTGGCATTTCCTGACAGGGCGTCCTCTTCTTCATCGAAGTTGTATATGGCGTAGCTACCGTGGACTCGTTCGCGTTTCCCGGCTCTCATGTATCCAAGCCCAAGTGTTTTCATTCTCCCATTGGGCAATTTGCGCCGAGTCCCAGAGACATCCCAAATCCTGTTATAGAATCGAGCTTGTCGAATAGTCTGTTTTAAGGGTATCTCTTGGCGCTTCAATAGCCTTTTTAGTCCGTTGTGTAATATCTGGGTAAACGGATGGGTTGAAGCTTGTCAAGTGTAGAATCCGCGCCGTGCCAGATCTCTTTCTCCACTCTTGTTTCCGATGACCGATAGAATAGGATCGCCTTTTCGCCTTCTCGCCTGGGAGGGACGTAAAATGTTCGCAGCTCTTGCACGTTGTGAGCTTCAAGCGCATCAAGATCTTTGTAGTGCTCCGGCGGGATCATGGTGATTTGCAAACTCTGATCATCACCAGGGAATTCTTGTATGGGCAGCCGACTGGAGAACACAACATTGACCTCATCTTCTGAGTCACTTCCGAAGATCAATATGAGGGCGGACGGTCCCGGGTCATTGCGTCGAGACGGCCCAGAGTAAACTATCTCTTCTTCTTCTTCGGTATCACTCCCGAAAACAGGAATGGTGGCAGCGGCTTTGTTCTCCGGTTTGCAACATCTCTCTATATCCTCGAAATCTGGCAAAAAGTACTTTGCATCTTCGTATTTGCGGACTTCGTTCACGGAGAATGGGTTTAGCTCACCTGTTACGGTATACTCGAGACCATCCTTGAAATACTTCATACACTGATGTTGCGTAGAAGGGATGATGTTGTACTCGTGTAACCAAGGTCGGCCGAGCAGAGCATTGTAACATGTTTTGGCATCTATGACGTGAAACTTAATGTCCGTGATGAGTAGCCTGAAGTGTAGCTTCAATATCACAGACCCAAGAGTTCTCGATGATTGGGAGTCGAACCCGGAGATGGTGATCTTATCCCGAGCAAGATGCTGGACGCTCATGCAAATCTCCTTTAACACCCGCACGTTGAGGAGATTAACGGAAGACCCATTGTTGACCAAGATTTTGCCTATCTTTATGTCGTGGCAATATCCAGAGACGTATAGGGGACGGTTGTGGTCGCACGTCCTAAGGAGCAGGTCTTCGTCACCGAAAGTGATATTGGCCGTGTGCACTTCTTCCAGTTCATTCTTTATCCTTTCTTCGGCTAGGAAGGCTTGGAATTGTTCGGGCTCTTGTAGCGCCTTAATTAATGAATCTCTTGCTTCCTTTGATAACAGGAGGGCGTCGTGAATGCTGAGCTGAGAAGGTAGCTTCCTCAGGTGCCCTAGGATGTTATAGTCCACTTTATTCTTCTTAGTCGGGTCCTTGGCAGTCAGCTCTTTCATCACTTGGTCATCTAAGGTGATATCCTCAGCGACCTTTTCCTTTCCCTTATCTTTTCTAGTTGCGGGTCCGAGATTCTTTTCCGGGAGCATGCGATTGCGCAGCTGAATATTTTCGCAGTCCTCTGGTTCTTCCTTTTTCCCCAAAATGGATTCTTTAAAAAGAGGGCCCAGAGCTATTTCTTCGTCAGAATCGCTCCCGAATGTGAGCACTTGCGGTACCCCGGCGTTGACCGTGTAACAGTTACCGGCAGTTTTTTTATGTCCTTCGGTCGTACTTTTCTGCTCCTGACGAGCTCTGCGTTTCATTCGCTTAAAATGTTGTCGATGAGCGACATATCCCCGCCACCATGTCTTAAAAGCGTCACACTCCTCAGTGGAGTGTGAAATCTTCCAATGATATGAGCAGTAATTAGAGTGCCTCTCCACCCCCTTGAGCGTGTTTTCTTCCGGGGGTGGTAGCTTCATTCCCATTAGCATGGCTTTGGCAAACCTTTTCCTCATCTTGAATATGTTTTTATCCGCATCGGATGTATTTTGATCTGGCGGGAGTGCTTCGACTCTTTCGTTTAATCGCATGCGTTAGGCTCCTTCTGATGCGGCCATCTCACGCTCTTGGTCGGCTTTACTTTTCAAACGAATCTCGTCTATAAAGGCGTCAATCATTTCGTCTGTTGGCCACACAAGCTCCGGCTCAAGCTCTGCCCCCAGTTTCTCAGTGCCAGGAGTTTTGTCATCGTTCATAAACGAGTGGGAGATCACATGACAACTCACCACATAACCCTCGGATTCATCCGACGAACTCTCCTCCTCATCTTCCTCTTGAAAGACGTGGTTGAGGAATTCTTGAAGTGTAATGGGAGTCCGCGCCTTTTGATTGTACTCTTCCAGCGCGTCAATCTGCTTCTGCAAGTCCGTGCGCTTGTTGCCAGGCTTCACGGGCTTCTTAGATCTCTTTTTCTTTTTCTTCGAAGATTTCAACGGCTGGTTGTGAGTGCTCGGGCCATCACCACTGATCTTCGGAGTTGGGCGCGGCTTCAGCATCCCTTCAATGATCTGGGGTTCCAGCGGGTTCTTCCACCTGACTGCCGGGCATGCTTGGAGCTCGTTCAGCATTCTTTTGGTTTTTGCTGAAAGCACGACCTCCCATGGAGCTTCTTCAATGAAAGAACAAGTTGCCCCCGGTGTGTCCGTCTTCTTTGCAGCATGAGGCTGTGGCGGGTTCACTTTCCACTTTTTGGACAGCGCAAACTTGCCCTGTAGGTATTGATCTTCAATCCATCCTTTGAAGATGAAGCAATCCTCAATCGGATGGCTTACCGTTTGATGGTAAGGGCAGTAGTTGGGGTTATTCACCTCACTGGGTTGCGGCGGTCGTCTTAGGTTTGGCAAGTTGATAAGCCTGTTGCGTATTGCCAGCTCAAATAGCATCTTCGTCTTATCCTGTGGGAATGAGTAGGGGCGCTTCATTTTCTCATTGTAATACTGCCGTCTTTCTTCCAGTTGATCCGGCAGCTTTGGGGCATTGGGTTGCTGCTGAGCGTTCGCAACGAAGGTTGCCTTCCCTTTACCCTTGTCATTCCGAGGTTCTGGCTTTGGGGGAGACGGCCTGTGACCCATTTGGTCCATCTGGGCCAACTTGTCGATCAAAGCCTGGAACGTGGTTGGCTTAAAGAACATCATGAACTGTGAGATAGTTGCATGAGGATCTAGGGTACCCACGAACATGCCCACCGCGGGCGCTTCTTCGATGCGTTGTTCGCACTTTGACCATAAGTTCGGCCATCGGATCGCGTATTGGACCCAAGTTTCACCCGGCTTCACCCTTGCATTAATCAAAGCTGTTATCGTGGTGCGTTCGATGGCGCTTGCGAAACGCTGGGTAAACAGCAACTCCATTTCAGCGAAAGTTTTGACGGAGTCATTCAGAAGCTCAGAGTACCACTCAAACGCCGTCTCTGATAAACTGCCGACGAATTGGCGAAGCAAGAGCTTATCATCGCCGCCGGTGTTGCCACAAAGAGCCCTGAACTGAGCGACATGTTGATGGGGATTGCCTGTCCCCTTGTATACATAGAATTTCGGGATTGTGTAGCCCGGCGGGTATTTGATCTGGTCATACCAGCTTGGATATGGTCTTCCCGTCCTGACAACTTGACCAGCTGCCTCAGTCGCCTGGTGAACGCGTATCTGTTGAGCTATGTATTCGTCCAGGTCAGCCTTGGAGATTGTCTCCTCCTTGGCTGTGGACAGAGCGGGCGGAGGATTTGACGTTTCTCCCCTGTCGTCTTCAAGAACGATTGGAGGATCTTCAGCAGGAGGCTCTTGCTGAATCATCATACCCACCATGTCCTGGAACAGAAGGGCCATTCGTTGTATATTGGCTGCTTGTTCAGCAGCCTCTTTATCCTTCTTCTCCGGTATCCTACGAAAGAACTCAGCGTCAGTTTCTTGTTCCTGGCGTTGATCAGATGATGCTTCGGGGTTTTCTTTTGGCCCAGTAAGTGCGGCCATCGCGTTCATCATTTCTTGGAGCTTCTGCTGTTGCTCCTGAGCTTTGGTCACTGACCGTGTAAGCGGTCTATGACCCGTGGATGCACGGCTGTCCTCTTTTCCAAGCGCCATGTATACTGTATGCACCATCATGCCCCCAGACTTAGGGCGTTTCGGCTTATTGTTCTTGACATTTTCTGCAGGAGTGGGGACTCTATCCGGCTTCTTTCTCTTTTGAGTAGTCGACGTGGAGGGAGCCGTTGCCGCGGGCACCCAAGTGGCTGGCGTCCTCTGTTGTTTGACATGATGGTTCTTTTCTTCCTGAACCTTCACCCTCTTCTGCTGGCGAGAGTGATCTTGAATGATTACCGAGTCCTGAACCCCTCGCCAGACCTTATAAATTTTGGAGGACAGCCGTTGAGAGGGCTGCTCCGGCTTTGTTTCTATAACATTTTCCGCAGGTGGAGGGGATCTTCTGAGAACCGCAGTTGGCGAATTTCTGCGTACCCTGTTTAGCAGCTCATAGCTGTTCCCGGTTGGAACAACAGCCTCAATTTCTACCGTTGGAGCTGGTGGAGTTAGCCCGGAGGGGGAATTGCCCCCAGTCTTCCTTATCCGGCGCCAGTGGCGACGTCGGGCATGACGGGTTGTTGGGATTGATTCAGCGATGGCTGCGTCTTGCCCCCTGTTCTGGGGAAGGGCTGCTGTCGGTGTCAACCTCTTGAAGACTGACGTTCGTTGAGAAGCTATAGTTTTCTGAGCGGGAGCGGGAACGGGGGTAGTCAGTCTCGAGAAGACCGACCCTCTGGGAGAAGAAGCCGCCTTGACGACTTCGGGAGCAGCTGTCTTCCTTGGGATGGCCAGCACAGGTATTAGGGGCTTCTTGGCGGGCCCTTTGGAGTTCAGGCTCAGTCTGGTGAAGACCGAGGAGTTGGACAACCCGTTGAGAGGGGCCGTAGGAGTAGCAAGTCGATCAAAGACCGACTTCTTTGACGCTTCCGGTACGGGCATTGGGATGTTAACGTTCACCGGCGGGAGCATGGTCCCAAAGAATAAACCGGTGGTAGCTTGAGTTACTTGCTCCACAGGCATAGTGAATAGCGAAGCAGCTTGGGGTCCGTATGCTACACCTCCAGGTCAGGCGGAGCGTCGGTTGCATTTGCAGTTGGCGCAGTTCGAGCAGTTGTCAGCCATTGATCCTTTTGCTTTCTGCAGCAAATGAAACGCCAAATCTTAGTACTTCGAAACCCAAGGGCAACCATTAGCGAACCGTGATTGGTTCGCGAATCACGACACACGAAGTGTGGAGTGGAAAGAGGAAAAGGTCCCACCGGGCGTGCCAGAATCTGTTCCCCTCCGAATGGCGGCGCGACGCGACGGACGTCTGGCCTGAAATTCGGGGCAGATGCTATATGGTGCTATCCGTCCACCTCTCCGAAGATGCCAAGTTGATTTATGACACCGTGTATCGGAGGTTTAGACGGATGCGGCCGATGTAGCAGACTTCGTCAGATTCCCCCTTGCTCGAGGGGTTTTTGATTGTGGGGACGCTCTTCCCTGCAGGCGCAAGCTCCTGTAGTTAATTACGCTACCGCATTGCGGTAACAACTTTCCCCTTCTCTAGATGGTCACTTCATGTCGTGTGTGTTTGTTTCGTGTTCGGTTGCCCGTGGATTGTATACGGAGACTGAGTTATGTCGTCGCCCGTAGGGCGTGGACTAGTCTAAATCCGTATCTTTCTTAGATTTGGGTTTGGGAGTTTGGGTTTAAGGATGTGTTAGTCTCGTTTGAGACTAAGATCGACGTAAATGTTTGTTAAGGATAAGTTAGCCTAGTTTTAGACTAAGATCAACTTAACGGGATCGTTTAGATCCAACAAGAGAGCAATAAAAGGGGGCCATGTTGTTTAGTCTAGTGACATTGCGGTCAGTAGGTAGTTTAAGGACATTGCGGTCCAATGTTAGTTTTAAGATGTTGCGGTCAAGGTTAAGGACGTCGTAGTCCGTGGATTTAAGGACTCCACAATCCGATGTTAGTTTTAAGATATCGCGGTCAAGGTTAAGGACCTCGTAGTCCATGGATTTAAGGACTCCACAGTCTGATGTTAGTTTTAAGACATCACGATCAAGGTTAAGGACGTCGCAGTCCGTGGATTTAAGGACTCCACAGTTCAATGTTAGTTTTAAGACATTACGGTCAAGGTTAAGGACGTCGTAGTCCGTGGATTTAAGGACTCCACAGTCCGATATTAGTTTTAAGACATTACGGTCAAGGTTAAGGACCTCATAGTCCATGAATTTAAGGACTCCACTGTCCAATGTTAGTTTTAAGACATTACGGTCAAGGTTAAGGACGTCGTAGTCCGTGGATTTAAGGACTCCACAGTCCGATGTTAGTTTTAAGACATTACGGTCAAGGTTAAGGACCTCATAGTCCATGAGTTTAAGGACCCCACAGTTTGTATCAATGTGTGTGGTTATCGGGACCCGTCACCTCTTTGAAGACGTTGAGAAATTACAACGACAAGTATCAAAGGAGTGAAGAGATGTACCCTTACACCGAGGTAGATTAAGTGATCTGTAGCCCAATTTGGAAACTAAGATCAATTATTATATTATGATCCCATTGGCCCAATTAAGTTTGAATTGAGGACTTATGGCCAGCTTGGGCTAAGTCCAATTGTATCTGGGATATTGGCCCTCTGTTGATTCATTGAAGGAGAGGCTTTGCCTCTGGAAACTTAGCCAATTGGGCTAAGGCTAGTGTTAAATACTAGAGACCAACAGTGTTGAACACTGGGAAAAGATTAACAAGTTAGTGTTAAACACTAAAAGATAATCGGTGTTGAACACTGGGAAAAGGGCTTTCAAATTAGTGTTAAACACTAAGCAAGTCAGTGTTAAACACTGCAAATATAGTTTTCCAGATTAGTGTTAAACACTAAGCAGAATTAGTGTTAAACATTGGATACAGAGGGTTCAATTTAGTGTTAAACACTAAGGCAAGAGGGGTCACGTGGTAACACGTGAGAGCGCCCTTCTTCTCTTTATTTTGTTCTGCAGATAAGTGTTTAACACTTTCAGTTCTGAAAGCCATCACGTGCACGCACGCGATAGGGGCTCATGCTCTGGTTTATTAGAATATTCATTAGGTTTCACGTGGTGACACGTGAGGACGCCCCAGAGTTCTCTTTTATTTTGCTGTTTCTTTATGTGCTTCAGGGATCACGTGGGACACGTGAGGCATTGCCTCAAAGTTCTCTTTTATATATCTTCGCAGGAGTCACGTGGTAACACGTGAGGTGTCTGCTTCAGAGTTCTATTCTGTGGGTCTTTGCAGAGGTCATGTGGTAGCACGTGACTCTGTATGTTTTTAAAGTTCTGTTCATAGGGTTAAAACCTAAACTTTAGAGGAATTAAATTCCTGTTTTCTTCTGAAGAATTATATTCTTAAATAGGGTTAAACCCTGATTTCTTTTAATAAAGGAATTAAATTCCTGTAAGTTTGAGAGAATTATATTCTCAGTTAGGGTTAAACCCTAGTTCTGTTTATCTTGAAGGAATTAAATTCCCATAACATAGGGTTAAACCCTAACTTTATCTCAAATAAATTGAATTCCTATCATTTTATGAGAATTAAATTCTCTAAACTCAGTTCCTCCTCTGTGTTTTAGATCTGCATGGCAGGATCTCAATCCAATGAGAATTAAATTCTCAATTCGTGGGGAGATGTGCACTTTGCAGATTCTCAACTAGAGAAAGAACAAAGTTCTTTTTTTTTATGTAAGAGTTAAACTCTTTTGAGAATTAAATTATCTTTTTAAGCCTCCATTTTCCTTTCTTACCTAGGGTTTTCCTTTTTGCAGAGAATTCAAGGCTCTCTCTCTCTCTATGTGTATCAAAAGAAAAAGATCCAAAGGTCTCAAGGTTTCAGAGAAAGGTTTTAGAAAAAAGGTCTTCGAAAAGGGGGTCTCCTTCTCTTCTTTTCTTGGCTCCTATTTATAGGAGAAGGAAGAGAATCAATCTGCTTAGTAAATCTCTCATTTAGAGATTTGATTTGTATGTTGTGAGATTTGATTTATATTTATCATTAATCCGGGCCTTTAGATTGTTAGGTGAATTTTATTCACCATTGGATTTTAAATCCAAAGATATCCCTTTGTTATTTCGGTTAGATTTTAAGGGGAAATCTTTCCAAGTTCAAGATTTTTCCATAAATAGGTGATATTTAATCACCTTTAAATTTTTAATCCAACGGTTCCAAATAATCATTCTCTATTTGGAAAGATTTGAATGATCTCTTCTCAGAATTTAATTCTGTTAAATAATAAGGCTTTTAAAGCCGGTCACGTGTGGCCACGTGACCCCTGGTCACGTGTAGGCACGTAACCCCTGGAACGGGCCTTTCTTCTCCTTTTGCGCTCTGTTCTCTGGCCGCTGCTCAGCCGTCGCGTACCAACACGTGACCCATGGTCACGTGTGAGCACGTGACCTTTTCTGGAGCCTTTTCTTGAATGAGCTTTGTGCGGCTGCTTTGAATGTCACGTGCCAACACGTGACCGCTGGTCACGTGTGAGCACATGATGCCTCTTCTGAGTCCTTTCCTAATTTTTAATCAGGGAACAGACATATCTTACCTGCTCAACATGATAAATTCGGCATCATACTCATCCACTGATTTGCCCCAGATAGAGCCTTGTTGTAAGTGGATAAATTGCTGCTCCATGTCGAATCGAGCAGTCTCTGGAAAATATTTCACGTCGAACATATCGCGAAAAGTCTTCCATTCGATAGGCTGGACAAGATGGCTTTCTTCCGCCTTCCACCATACTCGAGCGTTGTTTGTAAGTTGCAGGTTCGCAACCCTTACCCAAGCAATGTCTGGCACTTATGTTGCTGCCAGATCATTTTCGATACTCCGTACCCATTCTTCATCTTCCAAGGGGATCTCTTTCCCAGAAAATTGTTTAGGATGCAGTTCCCGGAATTGCTTCACTCCGGGTGCTTCTGCTTTTGGACGGTTTAGGAGGATGGCAGTCTGTTGCTGTTGTCCCTCCAGGAGACTCTTAATTGTCTCAAGCAGTACCATCTGCTCGTTGATCAGAGCTACAACGGTAGGCGTAAGTGGAAGAGGTGGAGGTGGTGTGTTGACATTCACGTTGGTACTGGTGTTGTTTGGAGAATCCATAACCATGAAAGAAAAATTGGGTTAGGATAGATTCAAACAATATGAAATTGTAAGATTCAAATAATATGAAATGTAAAGAATGTTTTTTGTTGCCGATTCCTATGATATATATTGCTTAGGACTTCATGCATAGGTGACCTACATGTCCATGCAGAACTGACCTGCATGGGCCGCCAACAAAACCTGTCATGCCCTGCTTCCCAAAGTACGGGTAAGGAGACGTGACTGGCCCGCGACATATTTACTCAAAAGTAAACACGTTAAGCGTAATAAGCACTATAATAAAGTACGCAAGAAAAATGACAAGAGATGTAAATGAACAGTAACTTTTATTTATTAAACATTTCTTTACAATACAACTGGAAATGTAAATACAATGCGGAAAGCAATGCCTAAACAATGGCATGAACTGAAAGTAAAGGCTATACAAGTGTCTAAAGCTTTGAGGCTTCTTCAAACTGCTCCAAGTCTTCGATGCGGGGCTCGATCTCTAGTGAGTCGGATCCACCTGACAATATTCCAAAGAAAGAAGAGAAAAGGAATATCGTCAGCGAACAATCGCTCGATAAGTCCCAAAGAAAGATAGAAGTACAATAGACAGATACGAGGATATAACTGGTAATTGTTTGATTATAATGTTAACGCGGTTGTTTGTAGCTTGGTACAGAATATGCCAGTGTATACGAGAAGAGTCCAACTATTCCTTGGACTAAGATATACGGAGCACAAGGAACCGTTAAGACACGGTACAACAGTAACGGATATTCAGGTTAGGTGTATTAAAGTGCCCATCATCATGCCACTTCTAACACATTCCGTACCAGTCTACCCCTTTAAAACCCGTAATGTTTTATTGTATTTTTGTATTGATTTGTAGATAGATAACTTACCGAAACCATGATATCAATTGTTTATGTAAACAGATAATGATGCAAACGGATAGTCATATAATCAAGTCAATGAATACTCATGGTTCGGTTAGTTCAAGTCAAGTTGATATAGATTGTATCTGGTATAAATGGATTCATTTTGTACTGGAGTTATAATTGAATTGTATTCAAGTATTGATTGTATTCCGATTGACAAGGACTCAGATTGAGTCAGACTCTTTAAACAGAATTGATGTCCTGAATTAGTTTTGATCTTATCGGTAAGTGATGTACATGGACGGCAGGATTTGTGTCTTTTTCCAAGACAATTACCGTATTGATAACACCGTTTTTAACTTGTCTACCTTAAATAGGCAAGCACCCACTTTCTCCGGCTCCCTGAGGCTCAAGAGAATTGGTCCCGCTTAAACCTATATTTACTAGGGTCCTTATTGTAAATTAATATAACTTGATGGGGGTTTATGAAAAATAGTTTTGATATATTTTCAAAATAAATCTCAACTATTTAATTATCGTCTTCAGGGTTTTCATAGATGTAATTTTAAAAGTAACAAAATTTTCTAGTGGATATAAACCTAACTTTTAATAATATATGGTATTTTCTTGTAATTTGACTTATATTGAATGTGATGGTATTTTCATGATCTTTTGTGACTCTTTTGATTTAGAAAACATGGAATATATATAATATATTTAAAGTATATATTTTGATAATACTTTGTATATATATTTATTAAAAATAGAATTTATTTATTAAATAGAAATCACGTTTTTCTTAAAATTGTAATACAAATTTCATCGAGATCGTATGCTCCGTGAGGAGGACTGCATCTCGCCCTACTAGTCCGATAGATGTGCGATAAGCCGCACTAACCAAATCGGATTCCCCAAAATGCGTTGTAAGGACTTAATCGTATGGAATTTAAATAAGATAATTTAAAGAATACGGTTTTGTAATAGTTTAAAGTATTTTATTGTTAACTGTAATTATCCCACAAACTAATATTCCAAAAGCCATCATGCTATGTCAAGAATGAGTGTTGTGATGAGGTAGGTCATTACCTCGTGAGTTTTCTAAAGATAATATGAGCAAAACGATAAAGTAATGTCGTATGTAAACTTGATGGTATTTTACCGTAAAAATGAAATAAAAGTTGCAATACATATTATTTTGAATTGAAACCTGTTGTTTTATGTTTGTTAAACAAGATAAGAAGAGATGGTTAATTTGTTGTTTAAGAAAAGTTGGATTTTTAAAGGAAAGAGAATCAGAAGTCGGAATAACTCCGCTTCCGACGAGTTTTGAAAAGAGTTTGTTTTAGATTAGAAATATAGGAGGGGAGAGGGGACTTACAGGTTTGGAGAAGAGAGGGGAGGTAGAGAGAACTTTTGGAAGCGTCGGGGAGTCGCGGTGTCGCCAGATTTGTCCCGAGTCGTTGCCGGAACTTGACCTTGAGCTAACTCCACTTGTACAACTTTTTGACTTGGAAATTTTTGAGAGTTTTGATACTAGGTTTCAGCATAGAGAGTGATATGGTGTAGGGTAGTATTTATAGGATAGAATTAGGGTTTAGGGTATGAATATAAAATTAAAAATGTATTAAACTTGGATTTAAAAGGTGAATTAACACTCTCTGTTAATGTGCAGAGAAATCAAACAGAATAGGAGTAGTGGGGGGAGGCCAAGGGGTGCTAGGGCAAAATTTTGAAGCATTTGGGACCGGTTCAACTGGCGGCGGTGGCCAAGTTGTGTGGGTCTGGGCTTGGATTCATGCCACGGGTTTGTTTCGCTTCATATAGCTCAGTGCACATGTTTGATTTCTGAGACTTTTCATTTTTACGTGTTTTTCACGTGTAAACTTTTGGGCTTCCAAAAATTTTAAAAGAAAAATCAGCAAAAATAATATATCACTGAGGGGATTCGAACACAAGGGCTATGTTACAGTAGTGCAAGGCTTTACCAATGAGCTACAAGTTGTTTCTTGCTTTTCAAAAGCAATTTAAATACTTATAGCATACACCGGATTGCAAATACTCCATTTGTACATTAACTTTTTAACAAATTTTCTGTACATTAAAACAGAGTCGTTACAGATCCGATTGACAGGTTAATGAAGGAAGCCTTTCAAGCAAGCAAGGATAACCACAGGCATGTGATGACCTTATATGAAAAGACCAAGTAACAGCGTCTGAACAAACAAGCTGTAGAAATGGCAAGTTATGTAACTCCCCGACCAAAGCAAATCTTGTCTGCAAAGAAGAAAAGCAATATGAAAACCGAGAAGCGGTTCACCAAAGCCTTGTCGATGGGCATAAATGTTAGTTGTATGTATGCCCTAGAGGCCAGTATTGTATAGATTATGTATATTATATTGGATGCTTGGACATATATAGAGATGACTTTCTTGCTCGACATGATAGTATGTTATCTGGTTGCTCTTTATCTTAACATGTACACTAGTCTCTTTATACTGTCTTATAGTTACATGTTGGTAAAGCCCTTAGGATTTGTACTTGACTGCCGAGACTATGATGCAGATCATACTAGTGGGGACATGGTAGTCCATAAGTACATCCTTCAAGGTCCCTAGTCGTGGGTGTATCGAGACGGGGCATCGATATACCAGAGTAGACTAGCGTATACGCTTCTCGACCCATGTGATGGGCGATGGATGATCCCATGTCCATTGGTGTTTGACATCAGAGATGGTATACGGGTGCTCAGTGGAGACTGGGTACACTGGACGGACTCGCCGAGAACTCCCAGATGGTATTATACCTCACGTCAGATGGCAGTTCTCAGGTGACACTTGTACAGGTTAGTCTGTAGACCCGAGATCGTCATAGAGTCTTGTGTGATTCCCACTGTGCTTTGATCTCCACCTTACCACGTCCACGAGGGCGTGAAAAACGGTGGTCTTTGGGTACAGTCCCGAGTCACATGGAGGCAATGAGCGATCGGAGAGGTTTCGTCTCTCCCGGTATTGGGGGTTGATGTTGCGCAGTGCTCGATTGGCCGTAACAGGATAGTCCCTGGCCAGGGCTGATCAGAGATTTGCTGGTAAGTGTTACCAGTAGTTTCTCGACCCGTTATGAGCCTCACATCGACACGACTTATCGGGTTATTGGGGTCTGACGTTTACCACCCCTAGACTTGATATGCGACATATCAGACGAAGAGACCGGACTGTATGGTAAGTGTTACTGGTCGGATTCGCAGGAGTGTGAGCGGGCTAGCTCGTCGATCTTCTGATCGCTCAATACCCGGGTGGCCGTTACGTTTAGCAGACCGCTTGCGGCTTGTGGATGCTTGATATGATCATCATCTGCTACCGGCGTATTGACGAGTCTTTAGAGTCCTACACAGAGGTTTCCTGGCTCAAGCGAAACGAAATAGGAGCGCATATGAGATATGTACAGGACCGAGAATAATGCGTGTATGTGATACTGTATTCCATTCTCGCGATATATGTATCGAATGGTTATATTCGATATAACCTAGTTATCGAATCGAAGATCGATTCGATAAGCCGATACATTGAATACTAGTCGGTCATGTGCGACATGACCGGATCATTGAATCAAGTGTTGATTTAATGATTTAATGTATAATTATATATTTGATATATTACTTTGCATTAACTAGTATTGGTTCACTTTAAACGGATTTTTCTCACTTGGATTGCACATTGTATATGTGATATACTTTTGTGCACTTTTTTGTATCATGTTTGATGATACTTGATAATGTGGTTAAGTGTAAAGGGTTAAACCATGGTTAAGTGATGATTAGGGTTTTGGTTTTTCATTTATTTATTTGTTTATTTATTTGAAAAGGATTAAGTTAAGAATGGTGGCTTATTTTGGAGCTATGTTGAAGCTTCTTGAAGCTTTGACAAAGTCCACCATCCTTATCTCATCCTTAACCCTAACCACTCTAACTAACCTTGGTTTAATCTCTACACTTGACCATGGTCAAGATATGATAAGTATTCATATTAGTTTTATTTTAAAAGATGAAGACTTATCATTCTTTCTTCATCTTCATCTTCTTCTTCTTCTTCTTCAAGCTTGCTACATCAATGGCAACTTGAGATTTAGTGAGAGAAATCCAAATCTAAAGTGAACCCATCTCCTATTTCTTCACCCTCTACCTCTTGCCAAGTTGTTTTGGGTGTTCTCTTCACAAGTTTCACAACTTTGTGAAGTCGGAGCTTGAACTAGTGCAACCTCGACGTAGATCGTCTTTGACACGAAGCCGACGACCTATTACGCACGTTTTTCCGATGAAGCCGACGAATGAGTCGAGGATTCATGATGGACAGCGAGAGCATGACCACGTGGAGCTAAGGAGGTGGAAATCTGGATCTACAAAGGTTGTAGCTTCCGACCTTTAGTTAATTTGCTAACTAGTTTAGTTTTTCGCCTAGAATTCTAGTCTAAGATCCGTGTTAGGGTTTCTCGGCACCATAATTTTTGTAAAATGACATGTTCGATGCCTTGTGAGACCTCTATAGGGTGCCTAGGAACCTTTCACTGGTATCAGAGCCTAGCTAGAGCCTTAGGCGAAGTCTAGACGCGATTTGAAGCCCGAACGAACCCGAAACCCTAAACTTATCTTGCTCTCTGGACTTTTTCCAAAAGTGGGATTTTTCAATATTAAAAATATGCAGAAAAATAAGCAGGAAATTATAAGGTTTACTGTGAAATTCGTGTGTGTGATTCCACTATTCAAGCGTGGATCCGCGGCATGAGCATGACTCATGCGGCGGATCCGCGGTCGTACGGCATAATTATTGAAGGGATTTTACACAGTAATCCTTAATTTCCAGTGGTGATTTTCCTGGGTGTTTTTAATAATTATTCAAGAGTTGATTTTTTTGGGGTTGCTTTGGGGATTCGGTGTTTCGATCGGGGTATCAAATTTCGTCTTTGTGTTTTTCCGGATAATTTTTAGAATATGTTAAAAAGTTCGACCGGATATAAATACCCAATTTTTCCCCTGTCGGGAAATTTCCAAGTGTTGGATTTTTCCGTAGTTTAACGACGTTCTAAGTAGTGCAAGTAACGCGATGGACCCTCTAGAAGACAACAAACCTTAACTCGATTATGTGACCGTCTTGAACTGCCCTTTGAACCTTCGGGTTTGGGGCAGTACGGCGTGCCACATGTGAGGCGTTGGCTTGACCCTTCTACGGCTGGACCGTCGGTACTGAGGCACGAACTAAATTTTGTTAGACTTATTTCATGTGTTGAGCTGTATCGGGAAAACTTGGGTATTCGACTGTTCGATCGGAAAGTTTAACATTTTCTGTTTATCTGGAATGTGATACAATAATTGGAATTCACAAGTAGTTATGAGATAACTGAATGAATGTTATAAATCTAGCAATTTAGTCCCATATGATATTGAAAAGAGTTTTCGATAATGAGACTAAAATGCGGGATTTATATCTGTTAGGCATGCGATGTCTAAAGTAGTTGCGGATTCCAACTGTTGTAGTTTTACACTTTCTTTTCTGTGACCGTAAGTGTAGTATGTTCATATCGCCGGTTTCGTTGCTATACGTCAACGACAATTGGGGTATGCATACTTACTTATGTTGATGACATGTGATGTTATGTGTTGCTGGATATGTTATATTGGATCGTCGTGTTCGAATAGCCGGGGGTTTTTATGTGAGATGAGTGTTTTTCATTTTCATTCATGTAAAAACTTGTATGTAATATTCTTTTATTTGGGGCACTTCCAGGTAGCGGAAGTTGTCACCCTTTGTATATTATTTACTTTTCCGCATTAGGATAGACCCAAGGAGGGGAGCACAAGTAACCGGGTTCTGGGGTCCAGTGGGAGACCAACTCGAGGAGTCGAGTCCGGGTCTCCTAACCCTAGAATTGGCAGGGTTGCTTGCCGCTTTCGTAGGGGTCTAAGGGTGTGGGATTGGCTATTCGTTACGACCGTGGAATCCGTGTTTTATACTGGCTCGTATTGAAAACACGGACGTCCTAGTATATCCAATATTTCATATGTTTATTCTACTGCGATATCTGTGTTGTGACTCTGTGATGGATATAGTATATAGTATATATGATATATTATATAGACGTTACTTATGTTTTACACCCGCGCTAGCCCTGCCCTGCTCTGTCGTTAGTTACCTAACCTAACGGTGCACGAGGGGACATCGAGGCGAATGCGGATGGCATAAGTGTACGTCATATCTATCTGTGATGTTTAGGTATTTAAATGATGGGACTTCATTAATGTGATTAATGAAAGGAAAGAAACCTAGGATGTTGTAGAATCAGATTTTAAATAAAACAGGTAGCTACAGTTCTTGCTTTGCATAGCGGTATATATGATATACCCCGCACCTTATTCGATGAGGAAAGGACCGAGATCCCTTCACCGGGAGTGACTCCTTTAGCAATAACTGGCAGATGCTACACACTCGGTTTGCTTTTGACTGCTTTTGCGTTTTTGCTTTGCACAGCGATATATATGATATATCCCGCACCTCATTCGACGAGGAAAGGACCGAGATCCCTTCGCCGGGAGTGACTCCTTTAGCAAAACTAGAAAAGCCTCAAAATCACTCTATTTCAAAACTTCATTTGATTCTACAACGATATCAAGTTCATTACGCTCATGGTTTTCAGAAAAACCTGGCGTAGCCCTCCGTCATTTCAGATGAGTAGTAGTTAGTATTCGTGCTACGTTTGTTGGCCTGCGTCAAGGCGTAGTGTGCGGTAGCTAACTAGTATTTATCTGCTTATGCATATGATGCAGATTGGATTAGGGTAGTCGTGCGACTTTGTTGGCCTGCGTCAAGGGTCGTACGGGTGGGTTTAATTCAATCAGGAAATGACGGGTTGAACTTGACTAGCGCACTATGGTTTGTTGGCCTGCGTCAAGGTCATAGCACGCTAGGGGCAAAAGCATTATCGGGAATTTCAAGTGTTGAAATTTGCAATGAGATTGCATACCTTCTATGAGATAGTTGGATCCCGATACCCACTGCGAGTAAGAGTTACTCCTGGGAGAGTTTTACACATTGCAATTAGCCGATCAAGTAGGTGTCTAGAAAGGTGTCAACGGGGTTACGCCTCTGGGAAAACGAGGTTTACATTAATTAGGTTCGTGCGAAAGCACGGGGGACCTCCCTCAAAGTACCGACACTGGCCTGGCTGAAAGATTGGCGAACCTGTAGTGTGTAATTAATCCCGGCTAGTCTTTCCTTTTAGGGTTTGGAGGAAGATTTGATAAAAAGCAGTGGGAGCCATCCTGATTAGATAAGATAATAACCAATCTGATCTTGCACGAGCTTACGCTAAAGTGTTTTCTTCTCTCTCTCTCCAGGTAGCGACCATTTCATGCCTTAATCAAGATAATAATATGGATGTATTGACCGAACCCGCATGTTATACTGTGCTGGGGAACGTTGGTTCCGTTCATTCTTATAAGAGTTATAGGAATGAACAGGATATAGGGGAATACCAGGATTCCCATGCCACCCGAATGAAGAAAGTACATGTTGATGCATTTTCTTCGGGTGTGTTCATTACTGAGAACTGTTTCTCTATTTGCTCTACGTCCTGAGTATTGGATACCGGGTCAGGATCCCATATATGTAATCAGTTACATGGGCTCAGGAAAGGTAGAGAACTTGGAGAAGGTGATAAAGACATTAGAGTTGGAAATGGTGCAATTGTTGCAGCTAAGACTGTCGGGGAATATCACCTTGTATTACCAACTGGTAATACATTGGTTCTGAACGAATGCTATTACATGCCGAACCTGATATGCAACATTATATCGGTTTCTTTATTAAGTAAAGAGGGATATAATTTTGTATTACAGGACAATGTTATGAACATTTTCCGTAACCAAAAGTTGGTTGGATCAGGCACGTTGTGCAATGGCATTTATGTTCTAAACCAATCAACAGTTCTGAGCATAACAAACGCACACAAGAGGAAGAGTTCTGAACTCAACGAATCCTTCTTGTGGCATTGTAGACTGGGCCACATCAATGCGACACGACTAGCTAAGTTGCATAAAGATGGATATTTAAATCCGTTTGAATTTTCATCTTATGACACTTGCCAGTCATGTCTCAAAGGCAAGATGACCAAAACTCCGTTTACGGGACACGGAGAAAGAGTTACCGAACTCTTGGGACTGATACATAGTGATGTATGCGGTCCCATGTCTACACATGCCAGGGATGGTTCTTCGTACTTCATTACATTCACTGACGATCTCTCTAGATTCGGATATGTGTTCCTGATGAAACACAAATCAGAAGCTTTTGAGAAATTTAGAGAATATAAACAAGAAGTCAAGAACCAAACCGGAAAAAGTATTAAAATCCTTCGATCTGATCAAGGAGGTGAATACTTGAGCAATGAATTCCTGGACTTCCTAAAAGAGAATGGGATTCTCTCTCAGCTGACTCCTCCATATACACCACAGCACAACGGTGTATCAGAACGGAGGAACCGTACCCTATTAGATATGGTGCGCTCTATGATGAGCACAGCTGAGTTACCTATTTCCTTCTGGGGATATGCACTGGAAACAGCTGCAGACCTATTGAATATGGTTCCCACCAAAACCGTGCCGACCACTCCATATGAGATATGGAAAGGAAAGAGACCATATCTTAATTATGTTAAGATATGGGGTTGTCCGGCCTATGTAAAAACGCAAAATCCGGATAAACTCGCGGCAAGGTCCATTCTATGTAAGTTTATTGGATATCCCAAACATTCGCGAGGGTATATCTTCTACCACCCTGAGGAACAAAGAGTGTTTGTTTCTCGGCATGCCACCTTTTTAGAAAAGGAATTTCTTGAAAAAGAGATTAGTGGTCATGAGGTAGAACTGGAAGAGGTTCCAGCTGCACAAGCTACAACAGAAGATCTGGTGGAACCAGAGGATTCCATAGTTCCCGATGAACCCCAGCCACTCCGCCGATCTAGTAGGGTTCCTCGCCAATCTGAGAGATACTACGGTTTTCTCATGGACGGTGGGAGCGAGGATTGCATCATGGAGGATGATGACCCAACTAGCTTCGAGCAGGCCATCACGAGTAGGGGCTCAGTGAAATGGCTGGATGCTATGCGGTCCGAGATGGAATCCATGTACACCAACAAAGTATGGACTTTGGAAGTTGCTCCTGAAGGGGTAAAACCCATTGGGAGCAAGTGGATCTTCAAGAAGAAACTTGGTGTAGATGGGAAAGTGGAGACTTTCAAAGCTAGACTTGTAGCAAAGGGTTTTCGTCAAAGACCAGGTGTGGACTATGACGAAACCTTTTCTCCAGTGGCTATGCTTAAATCCATCCGGATCATGCTTGCCATCGCTGCATATCATGACTACGAAATCTGGCAAATGGATGTTAAGACCGCCTTTCTAAACGGTGATTTAGAAGAGTGCGTGTACATGACTCAGCCAGAGGGCTTCGTAGACAATGGGAGCAGCGGGAAGGTGTGCAAGCTGCTTAAATCCATTTATGGATTAAAGCAAGCATCGCGGAGTTGGAACATCTGCTTTGACGTCGTTATCAAAGAGTTTGATTTCGTCAAAAATCCAGATGAACCTTGTGTCTACAAGAAGGTGGCAGAGAGTAAGGTTGTCTTCCTCGTATTGTACGTGGACGACATACTCTTGATAGGAAATGATATTCCTATGCTGCAATCGGTCAAGCTCTTCTTATCACAAAGATTCTCAATGAAAGATCTTGGTGATGCCTCCTGCATATTGGGAATCAGGATCTATAGAGATAGATCCAAAAGGATTTTGGGATTGTCCCAATCCAGGTACATTGACACCATACTAAAAAGGTTTAGTATGGAAGAATCCAAGCGTGGGAACTTGCCTACGATCTCTGGACTCACTCTCTCCAAAGAGATGTCTCCCAAGACTGATTTGGAAAGAGCTCGCATGCAAGGGATACCCTATGCTTCGGCAGTAGGCTCTATCATGTATGCGATGCTATGTACCAGACCCGATGTTGCATACTCACTAAGTGTAGTGAGTCGGTATCAAGCTGATCCTGGAGAGAGTCACTGGACAGCTGTGAAGAACATTCTCAAGTACTTGCGAAGGACTAGAGATATGTTCTTGGTGTATGGTAACGGAGAACTCCAAGTGGAGTCCTTTACCGATTCGAGCTTCCAGAGTGATAAGGACGACTCTAAGTCGCAGTCGGGCTTTGTCTTTACCCTTTACGGAGGGGCGGTTAGCTGGAAGAGTTCCAAGCAGGAAACCGTGGCAGACTCGACAATGGAGGCTGAATACATCGCTGCCAACGATGCTGCTAAAGAAGCTGTCTGGATCAAGAAGTTCATTACTGAACTTGGAGTGGTTCCATCCATTGAGCGTCCAATACCTTTGTATTGCGATAACAATGGAGCAGTGGCTTTGGCCAAGGAACCCAGGTCCCATCAGCGATCCAGGCACATTCTGAGGCGGTATCACCTGATCCGGGAGATAGTTGATCGCCGGGAGATCGAGGTCAGGAGAGTTGACACGAAGAACAACACGGCGGATCCACTCACGAAGGCCATTCCCCAGATACAGTTTGAGAGACTCTTCGGGATGCTCGGTATGAGATACTACAGCAGCTGGCCCTAGTGCAAGTGGGAGATTGTTAGTTGTATGTATGCCCTAGAGGCCAGTATTGTACAGATTATGTATATTATATTGGATGCTTGGACATATATAGAGATGACTTTCTTGCTCGACATGATAGTATGCTATCTGGTTGCTCTTTATCTTAACATGTACACTAGTCTCTTTATACTGTCTTATAGTTACATGTTGGTAAAGCCCTTAGGATTTGTACTTGACTACCGGGACTATGATGCAGATCATACTAGTGGGGACATGGTAGTCCATAAGTACATCCTTCAAGGTCCCTAGTCGTGAGTGTATCGAGACGGGGCAACGATATACCAGAATAGACTAGCGTATACGCTTCTCGACCCATGTGATGGGCGATGGATGATCCCATGTCCATTGGTGTTTGACATCAGAGATGGTATACGGGTGCTCAGTAGAGACTGGGTACACTGGACGGACTCGCCGAGAACTCCCAGATGGTATTATACCTCACGTCAGATGGCAGTTCTCAGGTGACACTTGTACAGGTTAGTCTGTAGACCCGAGATCGTCATAGAGTCTTGTGTGATTCCCACTGTGCTTTGATCTCCACCTTACCACGTCCACGAGGGCATGAAAAACGGTGGTCTTTGGGTACAGTCCCGAGTCACATGGAGGCAATGAGCGATAGGAGAGGTTTCGTCTCTCCCGGTATTGGGGGTTGATGTTGCGCAGTGCTCGATTGGCCGTAACAGGGAAGTCCCTGGCCAGGGCTGATCAGAGATTTTCCGGTAAGTGTTACCAGTAGTTTCTCGACCCGTTATGAGCCTCACATCGACACGACTTATCGGGTTATTGGGGTCTGACGTTTACCACCCCTAGACTTGATATGCGACATATCAGACGAAGAGACCGGACTGTATGGTAAGTGTTACTGGTCGGATTCGCAGGAGTGTGAGCGGGCTAGCTCGTCGATCTTCTGATCGCTCAATACCCGGGTGGCCGTTACGTTTAGCAGACCGCTTGAGGCTTGTGGATGCTTGATATGATCATCATCTGCTACCGGCGTATTGACGAGTCTTTAGAGTCCTACACAGAGGTTTCCTGGCTCAAGCGAAACGAAATAGGAGCGCATATGAGATATGTGCAGGACCGAGAATAATGCGTGTATGTGATACCGTATTCCATTCTCGCGATATATGTATCGAATGGTTATATTCGATATAACCTAGTTATCGAATCGAAGATCGATTCGATAAGCCGATACATTGAATACTAGTCGGTCATGTGCGACATGACCGGATCATTGAATCAAGTGTTGATTTAATGATTTAATGTATAATTATATATTTGATATATTACTTTGCATTAACTAGTATTGGTTCACTTTAAACGGATTTTTCTCACTTGGATTGCACATTGTATATGTGATATACTTTTGTGCACTTTTTTGTATCATGTTTGATGATACTTGATAATGTGGTTAAGTGTAAAGGGTTAAACCATGGTTAAGTGATGATTAGGGTTTTGGTTTTTCATTTATTTATTTGTTTATTTATTTGAAAAGGATTAAGTTAAGAATGGTGGCTTATTTTGGAGCTATGTTGAAGCTTCTTGAAGCTTTGACAAAGTCCACCAGCCTTATCTCATCCTTAACCCTAACCACTCTAACTAACCTTGGTTTAATCTCTACACTTGACCATGGTCAAGATATGATAAGTATTCATATTAGTTTTATTTTAAAAGATGAAGACTTATCATTCTTTCTTCATCTTCATCTTCTTCTTCTTCTTTAAGCTTGCTACATCAATGGCAACTTGAGATTTAGTGAGAGAAATCCAAATCTAAAGTGAACCCATCTCCTATTTCTTCACCCTCTACCTCTTGCCAAGTTGTTTTGGGTGTTCTCTTCATAAGTTTCACAACTTTGTGAAGTCGGAGCTTGAACTAGTGCAACCTCGACGTAGATCGTCTTTGACACGAAGCCGACGACCTATTCCGCACGTTTTTCCGATGAAGCCGACGAATGAGTCGAGGATTCATGATGGACAGCGAGAGCATGACCACGTGGAGCTAAGGAGGTGGAAATCCGGATCTACAAAGGTTGTAGCTTCCGACCTTTAGTTAATTTGCTAACTAGTTTAGTTTTTCGCCTAGAATTCTAGTCTAAGATCCGTGTTAGGGTTTCTCGGCACCATAATTTTTGTAAAATGACATGTTCGATGCCTTGTGAGACCTCTATAGGGTGCCTAGGAACCTTTCAATAAAGCTACCGACCCTCATAATGTACACCCCGGGAGTACCGTATTTTGACGGTGGAAAAGAACACCCAAAATATTGTTTATATCACCAGAGGATCCCTCACCCCATCGACAATTGTAACGCATTCAAGAAGGGGCGGCAGGGATATGTCGCCCACATGAAATATCTGAAGAAGGAGAAACAAAAGGCCAACGCTCGCCTGCTTGGGAACAATAACTCGGAAGAAAGTAACAGAACAGGGTCAGTTGTGGAAATCTGTCACATGACCAATGGCCAGTCTTCAGAAGAAAGGATCTCCAAAGTTCCCACCTTCGGAAGCGATTCTGAAGAAGTCATCTTCGATCCTCTTTTCACAAGCGCCGGCTCAACAGAAGAACCAACGAAAGCGTATGATAATATTCAGTTGCGATCGCACTCTACCCGAGAAAAACCTTGAACCTACAAACAAAACATTGATGAAGCAGGATAAAGGGAAAGAAAGAGTACTTGAAGAGATCGAGGTAGATGAAGGAGTAGCCAAAAATCTCACTGCCAAGTATTTGCACAAGAAAATCAAAGTGAACTACATTTTGTCAGCATATCTGAAAAAGTTGCCTTCACACTTGTGCATATACGATACTCTGCTCTTGTCAAAGGAACTCCGGGAATCTCTCATTAAAGCCTTGAAAGAACCCGACTAGTTCCAATCCTACTTCGCTGAAGAAGAGATGAAGGATGAATTGGCAAAATTCCATACCGCCGATATTACCTTCAGCGAGGAAGATCTTCTCTTAGGGACGTGCAAGCATAACCGATCGTTATATGTAACCGAGTACTGCGAAGATAAGAGGATAAATAATATTCCCATTGACAAAGGATTTTCGTTCAACCTGCTCAATGTGAGGGAATTAAAGGAACTATGCATGGAAGTTCAGTACCTAGCGCGGGAGAGAATTACCATATCAGGATTCGACTCACAGTCCTCTCGAACACTCGGTTCTGTCATATTGACACTTCGTTTTGGGCAACTGGTGACGGGAGTCAAGTTCCATGTGATCGATGCAAAGACATGCTATAAAGCTCTACTCGGCAGGCCATGGTTGCATGAGTATAATATCAACGCTTCTACACAACAACGGTGTATGAAATATTTCAGGGATGGTAAAGAGCACGTCATTATAAGTGAGCTCAATCCTTTTTCAGTCAATGAAGTACGAAAGTAAATCCTTTTTCAGTCAATGAAGTACGAAAGTATGAAGACGCCAAGTACTTCCTGTCAGATTTTGAGGATATCGATAGATGTGGCAAACCAGAAAAAAGAACAAAAACAAGTGGCGGCTATCCTAATCTTCAGAAGCGATATGGAAGAAGAGGAGGAAATAGTGTTCTCCGGCCAATCCAAGTCAAAGAATGGTGAACAAAAACTGACACCCATCATTCCTATCTTTGAGAGTGATTCCAAGGAGGAGGTTGGGGCGATATTCTCCTTTGGTGAAGACCCTTAATGAAGCTGATTGGACTTTGCACAACACGATAGTTCCGCCACGGCATTATAAAGATCTCGATACTATCAGCACTGACGATGTGGAGGAGCTAATAACCTTCTATGTACCTCCCAGACGTAGAGGGAAAATGGCGATTCTCTTCTACAAATCATAGAAGACCAAAGTGGAGAAAGAAATATGGCAGGGACTCAACCCGAACCTTGATAGGTTGCAGCCTATCCGCATGATGAGATACTTCACAAAAGGTTTGAAAGATTTCCCTAAGCGTCAAGGGGTACCCTTCGAGCAAACCATGCAAGATGCTTAATTTTACAAAAGGATCTAGGAAGTACCCGGGACTCACCAAGTCAAACCCAACGGGAAGCTCGATACTACTGGGCTGGGATATGTTTGGCCCAAAAGATGGGAGAAAACTCACAGATGCTATGCAATAAACTCTCTAAACGAAGAAGAAGATGCTTCGCCAAGAAACAACGCTACAGAGTAGGGGCAGGGCCCGCACAAAGGACTCCGAGCCCGTCACTAGAAGACTAAATTGATAAGCTGATAAGAAAAGATTTTCAAGCAAGCAAAGATAACCAAAGCCGTGAGATGGCCATATATGAGAGAGCCAGACAACAGCGCTTAAACACACAATCCGTGAAAAGGGTAAAACGTGATGTTCCTCAGCCACAACTACTTTCATCCTCCTTGTTTACCGCCGAAAATAGAAACGAACTGGGATTGAACGTCTTGCCTGAATTTAGGGGCAGATGCTATTTGGACATATCCAACCATCTCTCCGAAGATACCAAGTTAATTTATGGCACCATATATCAGAGGTTTGGATAGATACGACCGATGTAGCAGATTTTATCAGATTCTCCCTCATTTATGAGGGGTTTTTTATTATGAGCACGCTCTTCCCTGCAGGCGCAAGCTCCTACAGTTAATTACGTTATCGCATTGCGATAACCACTTTCTCCTACTCTAGTGGGTCACTTTGTGTCGTATGTTATTTTTGTTTATTAAGGTTGCCCGTAGATTGTATACGGAAACTATTTTATGTCGTCACCTGTAAGACGCGGATTAGTCCAACTCCATATATATATATATATATATATGTGAATTTGGGTTTGAACTTAGGATATAGATCTCGTATGAACGATGTCCATCAGTTCGAAATATGTTATCTCAAAATCATTAGTCATTTTCGAGATTAAGATCAACTCAGGAGTATGTAGTTAAAGCCCGTTAATCCTGTTTTGGATTAAGATCAACTTAACAAATATGGATTAAAGATCTTTAGTTATTTTTTAGACCAAGATCACTTGAGTTTATTGATATTTTGATCAACGGAAGCTTAAACTTTGTTTAAGTGATTAAATAGTACAAGTGCGCAGGTAAATGTGACGCACATGCCTGTTTATTTCATTTGAAAGAGTGTGCAAGTGTGTTACATGTGGTTACACACTGTTTAGTTTCAAGGATGTTACACAACTGTGTATCACATAACGCGCATCTGTTATGGGTTTCAAGTTATACATTCACGCATGTATGTATGCGCGCATGTATTTAGTAAGTCAACATGCATAGCACATCAGTGTGCATGCCTTTGTAGGCGACTTTTATTAAGTGCGTACACGCATGTATCACGTGATGCGCATGCATTCAGAAGCCATTTTTATCAAGTGCATATATGTGTGTATCACATGGTGTGCATGCCTTCAGAGACAACATTTATCAAGTGCGCACACGTGTGTATCGCGTGGTGCGCCCATCTCTGGGGGATTATTTTCCCAAGAGCAGCAACGTTTTTAATTAGCGCGCATTGATTTGGGTGCGCACTTATTTTAATCACAAGTTTTCATTTAAGAAGACATGGTTTTTATATCTTTTGTTCTTCTTCTCTTATTTGCTGAGAAGTGAAAACCTTAATTTTATATCAAGTATACATGTGTTTAATGGTGCGCATCTTCTTATTTTTAAGTGCGAAGGATGGATCCAAAGATCATTTGATCTCTTTTTAGTGAATCGATAGATTCAAAGAGAAGTAAAAGCTTCTTTATAAAAATGAAGACTCTTTAATGGAGAAAAAGAGAAGTTTTCTCTTGATTTCTATCTTGCGCAATTTTTCAATGAAGGAGAAGTCTTGATATTTTCAAGTATATGGAAAGCTTTTCCATCCTTGATTTCTTCATATGAGCCTCCTATTTATAGAGAAGAAAAAATTAGGGTTTGTTCAGTTTGTTTTTATCTTAATCTGATTTTATATTGATTTAAAGAGATTTAATTGATTTATATCAATTAAAGGCGATATGTACACCGTTGGATCTTCGATTAGATCTTTTGGTTAAGTTATTTAATCAACATAATATTTTACTGTTAATTAAAAATTTGATTGCTTATTAATAAAAATTTATTTATTTTTTAATAAATGTCTGTTTTCAGGGAATGCGCATTTATTTGCACTTGTTGTCAATTAAGTGCGCATTATACCCGTGTGTTGCACGTGCATGTGCGCACCTATCATTTGCGCACTTATTGCATGTGCGCTCATGTCATATGAGTTTGTCATTAGACATGCATGCACACATACATCTTCGCATGTATTCGAAGCGATAAATAAGTGTCGAGTTATGATTTATTAGTTCTGCCTCGGGATTTTCCAGAATGCGAACCGTCTTTTCAAAATCCTATAAATATGTGTCTTTTTCTTCACTCTCTTTGGAGTTGTACCCTTTTAAAGTTATTGTCTTCTACCAGAAGCCTTTACTTCCTTACTAATTTGGTAAGTGCGTTTGTGCACCTCTACTTTTAGTTGCGCATCCCCTTTTAGTTTGCTCTTTTAATTTTGCTTGCCCATCCTTTGGGTTAGGCATTTAGCTTATCTTGCGTATAGTTTTGGTTGCGCACTTAACATAAGATAAACTTTAAGAGTTTCTTTTATTTCAAGGATATCACTCAAGTTTAACCTTAATCAAACTTCAATTTTGAATTTGGATATTTTTAGTCCGCCATTTTAATGAACTGACGTCTTTCCAGTCTTTTTCTTTCAGGTGTCATGGCCAGCCTCCTTTACACGATTAAAGAGATTGTTTTCCATGCTGACATTCTCTTTTACGAACCGGCTTTTAGTGATGCCCAGTGCGATATTATACTCCGTCGTTTTGAGGATCATTGTGGGCGGTTGTTCACTCGCCGGTCTTCCCTCTTACAGTTGATTTTCCTCACGATATGGAAGGCTACACCTAGGCTTGTCGAGGTGATGTTGCTTCATGCTCTATACGAGGCCAAGGATAAGGTGCACTCATTCTATCTAATGTGTTTGATCTCCAAGAATTGAAGAGATCGTGCAATAGACATCCTGCACCGGATATATCAGCAGAAGGCGATCATAACTTCGTATGCGAGGGCGGAGGATATTAGTGGCGACCCTGATGCTCGTATTCGTGAACGGAAGTATTAACAGATAGAGGATGCTACCTGGGATGCCATGCATGACCTTTTCTTTGATTTCCAGAATCTATGCACTGACGCTAGCATTTTGCCTCTATGAACTTTAAACGATGCAACGGTCTTCTCTTTTATTTGTTTTTTTATTATTTTTAGTATTAGCCTGTAATCCTTCTTTTGACGTATCAATGAAAACTTCTTTTCTTTTACCTTCGCACTTCTTTTTAGTTTCGTGCTGAAGTTTAGTTTTGATACAAGAGCTCGTGATTAGCATATGTGCACGTATTGTGCATTAGCCTTTATGTGTGTACTTACATAGGTGCACATGCTAATGGAATCAACTTCATGATGTGCACATGTATATAGGTACGCAAGTCGATTGAATCAACTACTTGATGTGCGCATGTATATAGGTACGCATGTCAATTGAACCAGTTTCATCAGGTGCGTATGTATAAAGGTGCGCAAGTCGATTAAATCAACTTCTTGATGTGTGCATGTATATAAATGCGCAAGTCAATTGATCCAGTTTCGTCAGGTGCACACTTGAACAGTTGCGGACAAATGCCCCTCATCGATCCCACGCACATATCCTGCATGTCGATGAAATCGATGTCAAATTTCGAACCATCGGATTTGCCTCAAGATCAGCTGAAGGTGAACCGACATTTTGACCTCCTATCAAGGGGTGCACCCCCTTCTCCGAAGCACATCGCTTTCATTTTTACCTGCACACTTTAAGAACTGCTCTTTCTTTTGCGCACTTGTTTCTCAAGTGCTTTACGCACTTGTTCGAAACTTTTGCTTCCATTAATTTCAAACGGTAAGTGTGTTACGCACTTCTGTTTTTTACCCACTTGTCTAGTGTGCACTTATGACTTACTCACTTGTCTAGTACGTACTTATGATTTGCGCACTTATCTTTAACTTGTCTATTGCGCACTTTAAACATGCAATTATGGACCATTTTGACCTAGGACTTAGCCTAGATACCTTAAAGCAACTCACACAGTTTTAGTTTAAGGATTTTAAAGAAACTTAATCATTTTAGTCTAAGTACATTAAGGAAATTTAAACGATTTTGCCCAAGAATTCCTGTGAAGTTTCTTAACTTTGTAGTCAAGACTCCCGCCGTTCGGGATGCCCCACGACTGCTATTTTAACGCTATCTTTTTTCTTTTGCCTTTTCAGGTAGTATGGAATATTCGTCAGACTTCGGTAATGAGCGTTCAGAAAACTTGCGCCCGGATGAGCCGACAGACTCAGAGATCTTTCGAATGATACAGGCTTATAATGCTCCACGACAGGATCTGCATCTTTAGGCTGGATGGTACAACCAAATAATCTAAGGCCAAGTCGGCTTTCAATGCGAGGCGCCCTTCGATCCTTTGGGGCCTATCCAGTACACAGAGCCTCCACCAACTGCTTTCACGGTGGAGTTGGAAGACTGGACAGCTTATAATAGGTTGCAGCCGTCCTCAAAGGGAGTAACGACACCAACACCAATAGATCTTTTGGGCCGTCGAATGAGCCAGGACGAAGCGAGGCCATGGGGAATACCTTACAATGTGGGTATGATCCCCGACCCGAACTGCGTCCCCCGACTATTGTCAACCTTTCGATCATGGTATTCATCATCCATGGCTAGAGTCATCGATCAAGAGAAGCATGTCTTCCTCGGTCGTCGAGGTGCTATGAGAGCATCGAAACCCGACTTCTTCTTGAGACTGAGGTCGGTTATTCCTCCTTCCTTGCCTCGAGAAGGGACACTGGCAGTTTCTTCCGCTGTCTGGGGGCTCAGGACAGCTTGAGCTTTCAGGAGTGTTCATCCAGAGTTTGTTCCTGGCACTCAGAAAATAACGGTCACGGGTAGAAAGCGAGCTCCTTCGCCCATTTCCTGTAGGCCTTCCGGCAGGTCACGTCATGCTGATGGCGTTTTGCCTGCTGATGATTCTATCCTTGCACCGAAAGCAAGCTCATCTGTCAGAGATGATGTTGTAGGTGGATCGCCGTCCAATTCAGAAATCAGGAAGCGTCGGCCGAGGGCATCGTTAAGTAAGCCAAGGGTCTTTCAAACAGCCACCGGCTCCCGCAAGAGGCGAAAGGCTTCTTTTATGGTTGGCTCTACATCTGTCTAGAGACTCAAGCTTCCCCAACCCAAAGCATCTCTGAGTATGGGACGAATATCGATGTCATCTTTCCAGAGTCATCCGTTGCGGAGGCTGTCGATCTTGCAGCAGCCGTTGTCAAGTCATTGGCAGAGGATGATGATGCTGATCTTCAGGCAGCGTTATCCGCTTCCGCACAATTAGCTGCGGAGGAAGAGGAGAAGGCACGGGCGTTTGCGGCAATCGGTATAGTTCTTCTATTTTTCTTCAAGTATATTTTTTTTGTAAGCCATATTACGTGTCTAATCTTTTTTTCTTTTTCTGCAGTGACATCTACTAAAGAAGCCTTCCGAGTGTCTCTTGATTCAAATCAAGAAGAAGTGCGCATGAAGCAACGAGCCACCTGGGGTTTTGGTGAGATCCATTTTCCTGATGTTCCATGTGTACAATGCATCATTTTATATTGTTCGCTTATCAACTCCTTTTCTCTGTGATTTTTATAACAGATGCTAAGGAACAACCATCCGGTATTCATATATCAGATGTCCCTCCCAGAATAGTTATCATGCGAGCTTTGGGGTTGCCAGCTCTCGCTCATGGCCCCTCCCGACTGTCACGGGATAAAGTACTTAAACAGCCAATGTCCACCGCTCTTGATGTTGAACCTATTGACGTCGAGGAAATCCAACTGGTGCACGCCTAGAGAAGATCTCTTCGAACGGCTCGAATGGAGTCAGTACGCCCTCTTCGAGAGGAAGCCGTACTTCAGGCCTCTTCAGGTAAAAAGAATCTTCTTTTCAATTTTTCTGAGCCCAGACGATTACTTTACTAACCCCTTGGTGAATGTCTTTTTTTTACAGCCGGCACTAGCTCCAGCAATCAGGCCTTGGCCGATATCCCTGAAGAAGGTGAAATCCCTTCAGCGGAGGTCCCTGTGCCACCTACGAAGTCGACAAATGACGACCAGATCAATCCCTACACGGACGAAGTCGACTATTCAGGTTCTGATATGCACGATTCTGTCATTTCTGAAGCCACTGCTTCTGTTAGTGGCTCGCGGACATCTAACGGGGTTCATAGTGGGGCGACAAAGGCTGTCGACTCAAGAGCTTCATCTCCTTCTGACTCTGCGATCTAAAGTAGTTCTATTGAGGCAGGTGCTAAGATTCGCAGCACTCAGGGAATGTATGTGGCCTCTGTCCTAGTGACTCCCGCAGAGCCGCTTGGTATTTTGCGTTATATTTACCTCACGCACCTTTTTGTCATCACCGGATATACTTGCTAATGCGTTTTATTTTGGTTTCAGGTGTAGATGTGCCGACAACTTCATCATCCTCAGTATCGAGAGCCGCCACTCTCGCAACTCCCAATGCTCTACATACTAAGGAGGCTGGCATTATGACCATTTTCACCCCTCCCACTTCTTCTGTGATGACGACAGAAGGTACCTTTCGATTTTACTGTTTATCACTTTTTTTATTAACTCCATTGTTATATCGTCTGTCTGATAATTCAGTGATGGGTCTGATGGTATCCCAACTTGCCAGTGTTATGTTGGCAAGACTAGGTCCAGAGAAGGTCATTATCTAAATAAATGTACTAAGCGTATTGAAATAATAATACACAATGCAAGAATAACTTGAGACTGTAAAAAAAATTCAACAAATATTTTTATTTACATTCAACTTCCAATATTTATAAATACAAGAGTATATGTTGGAAAGTAAATACAGTAAGGAAAATGCCTAAACAAGTGGCATACATAAACTGAAAAAACTGAAGCCGGGCTAGCCATGGGTAGCGATCTGGTTGTAGTCCTCCTCTATGATTTCAACATGCTCCTTCTCGACCGTATCTGACGAACATTCCAAAAGAAGAAAAGTGGGTGGAATGCTCGTCAGCGAAATAGCACTTGGTAAGTCCCAAAGATAGGTAAGAGTAAAGAAAATGACAAGTGTAGAATATATATATGACGAGTAAGAGTATATGATCATGGGTAAATATATACTATAGGTCTCTAGATGGTCACTATATTAACATTAAGTTCCAAGTATGAATACCAACACAGCCATAGAAGTATTCACAAGCTCAAGAGTGGGACCTCAAGAGCAAGGAAACACGGGCTTATTTCATGTGTTAGTATCGGGGCTCTAGGCTGTGGATGAATCAACCCGACTAATATTCGAGTAAAATAAAAAGTGGTTAATACAGGACTCCTGAATCTCCGTTGGATTCACACAAGAAACTATCCCAAATACCCCGAGTATAATATATTATAATTGGTTAAAATACTTAATTGATTTAATTGATTGATTAACATGTCTTGATTGAAACCATGGATTGCAAAAGGTGTAGAATGTAGTCGGGTGAGTCGAGTAATATGCAAGTCATGATAATTGCAATCTTGGTTCGAGTCAAGTTGGTTCGAGTAGGTTGGGTTCGAGTTCATATTCGAGTTTTGATTCGAGTTCAAGTTCAACTTTAGATTTGAGTTTCGAGTTTGGGGCTTGAGTTCGAGTTTAGATTCAAATTTAGATTTGAGTTTGGATTCGAGTATATATCTTTTCATGTGAATTGATGTAAATTGTTAAAAATCTTATGTTCGGGAGAAATCGATAACTGCAGCACATGGACGGCAGGATTTGTTTCTTTTTCCAACATAATTGTCATTGATGACTCCGTTAAGTTGTCTAACCTGAATAGGCAATCGCTCACTCTCTCCGGCTCTCTGGGGCTCAAGAGAATTGATCCCGCTTAAACCTATATTAATCTAGAGTCCTTAGTATTGTTTGCATATCTCGAGGGGGTTTTATGGAAAAATATTTTAATATAGTTTAAAAATAAGTCCCGAGGGTGATTTATAACATTTAGGGTTTTCATGAACATGTATTTTAATTGTTGGGTGTTTTAGTGATAAAACTTAGCTTTTTGAAAGTTTGTGGTATTTTTATGAAAACTACTACTTTTGGAAACATGGTGATATTTTATTTAAAATTTTAGTCTTTCTTTTAAAAATATAGTTTCTTAATTTGTTTTTATTGAAAATATGGATTTCATAATTTTATATAATTTTCCCAAAAATTGGTTTTTATTAGAAAAGTCGCATTACTTAAAAACCGAATTTTTACTTCCTTTCGAGTTATGTATCTCGCTCTACTATCCCAAGGATGTGAGATAATCTGCACCATCCATTAGCGGGTCCTCTAACGTGAGTTGTAGAGGCGTAATTGCCAAGAATTTCGAAATACCGATTTAAAGAAACCCGTTTTGAAACGATGTGGTATTTTAATGAAAAAGTTCTTCTTTAAATTAACTATAGCTCTAGAATACTGTGCTATGGAACTATCGTGTGCGTGTAGGGTAGGTCGTTACCCCGTGAAGTTTTTCTAAATGTCTTTAAACTAATTATCAAGAAGTGTTATACTAAAGCTCATGGTATTTTAATGAAGTTCATTATTTGAGTATCGTATATGAAATTTTGGTTACGTCAAAAGACAATAGATGTGAGTTTTGTTTTAAAAAGATATTAGGGTGATTATGTAACATTTAGACCTATCAAGCATGCTAAAATATTTAAAAACGAAGCTTATAACGTGTTAACTCCACTTTTGTCGATATTTTCTTAGACGACGAATTGAGATGAAAGAATTAGAGAGAAGAGGGATTTACAGGCTTAAATCGTTAACAAGAACGAGGGGAAACTTTCGGGTGTCGTGGTTTCGTCAGAGGTGCTCCGATCATCGAGATTGGTTTGCTACTCCACTTAGGGGCTTAACTCCACTTGGCACTTAAAGAGTTTGAGAGAATTTTTGCTAGAAATTTCAGAATGGTAAAGAGCTAAAACATGGTGGTATTTATAGTGGAGAATTAGGGTTTGGGAATTAAAAATGTGGATTAAAATGCATTAAAAAGGTGTTAAATGGTGAATTGAAGAGTCTCTGTTTGATTGCAGGAAAATTAAACAGTGCAGGGGAGTTAAGGGGAGTTGAAGGGGTGTGTGTGCAAAGCACGGAGGCAAATGGAGCAAGATCGACAGTAGGTGCCGGCCAAAAGAGGAGAATGGGCCGTCGGATTTGAATGTCCTGCCTCGAGATTTGTGCCACGTGTCAAGTTGGGTGTTTACTCTATTTTGTGCAATTTTGATTTTTCTGAAACTTTTTGTTTCTCCGTGAATTGCACGTGCAACTCTTGAGCTTCCGAAAATTAAAAAGAAAAATCAAAAAAATAATTGGGTCTGAGGATATTCGAACGCACAGGCTATGTCACAGCATTGTAGAGACTTTACCGGTGAGCTACAAGTTGCTTCTTGGTTTTATTTAACAAAAATAACTTTTAACTCTTACACAGGCTGTAATACTCTTTTCTGTACAATAACAAGAAATTTCTGTACAGTGATTTCAGAGTCGTTACATTCTACCCTCCTTATAAAAATTTCGTCCCCAAAATTTACAATTATATAGGGACTAATTTTTAAAAAGATAAGGGTATCGTGTATGCATATTTTCTTCTCATTCCCATGTTGATTCTCCTGGCGAATCCTTTCTCTACATCACTCGGACCAAATTTACTTCCTTGTTCCGTAATGTTTTCACCTTTTGGTCCAGGATCTCAACTGGTTGTTGCTCGCAGATTAGGTCAGCTTGTATTGTGAGCTCTAAATGGTCAAGTATGTGGCTGGGGTCGCTCATATATCGTCTTAGCTGAGATATATGGAATACGTTATGCACTCCTTCCAATGAGGGTGATAGTGCTAAACGATACGCCACTTCTCCAACTCGTTCGAGTATGTCGAACGGTCCTATATATCTTCGACTTAACTTACCCTTTTTGCCAAAACGTATCACTCCTCTATTTGAAAAGATCTTCAGGAATACATGGTCTTCAGGTTGGAACTCCAGATATCGACGCTTTGCATCTGCCCAATGTTTCTGTCGGTCTTGGGCTATGCACATCCTTTCCTTGATCATGCGAACCACATCCACAGTTGCCACGATCATCTCTGGTCTAAGGAGTTCACGATCTCCAACGTCGTCCCAACTCATCGAGGAACGACATTTCCATCTGTAGAGTGCTGCAAATGGTGGCATCCCAATGCTTTCTTGATAGCTGTTGTTGTATGAAAACTCCACAAGGTGTAGGTGATCTTCCCACGAACCTCCGAAGTCTAACATACTAGCTCTTAGCATGTCTTCCAGAATCTGAATTGTTCGCTCGGACTGTCCGTCTATTTGTGGATGATACACCGTGCTGAAATTCAAACTTGTTCCCAGGCTAGCTTGCAGACTCTGCCAAAACTGTGATCGGAATCTTGTATCACGATCGGAGACGATGTAAACAGGTTCTCCATGTAATCTCACGACCACCTCCATGTAATTCCTTGCTAACGTCTCGGTTGACTAGCCAACTCTGAATGGTATAAAGTGAGTCGACTTGATGAGTCAATCCATAATAACCCAAATTACGTCGTTACCCTTCGTGCTATGAGGGAGGGAAGTCACGAAGTCCATGGTAATGTGCTGCCATTTTCATTCTGGAATTGGTAATGGCTGAAGCAGACCAGCAGTTCTGTGATATTCAGCCTTCACTTGCTGACATACCAAACACTTGGCTACGCTCCTTGCTACTTCGCGCTTCATTCCATGCCACCAGTAGTGTTGCCATAGATCCTTGTACATCTTCGTGCCACCGGGGTGTACCAAATACGAAGAGTTGTGAGCTTATTTCATCAACTCTTCTCGAATAGGTCCGAC
The DNA here is from genome assembly GCA_030015575.1 of Agapanthus africanus. Lineage (NCBI taxonomy): Eukaryota > Viridiplantae > Streptophyta > Magnoliopsida > Asparagales > Amaryllidaceae > Agapanthus > Agapanthus africanus. The sequence continues at coordinate 763,779,687 of CM057337.1, forward strand.
TGGCAGGCATAAACGACTTCCATATCACAAGGATCCATCTTCGTGGATGATGAAATCAGTTCGTAGTCCACTTTCTGCTTGTTCTCAGATCCTTTGTAGCTTGGCATCATTTGCTTGAACTGCCTTGACCTGATTTACAAGAGTGGACTGGACTTGTAAGTTCATCAAAGATGAAGCGTTATCTGGCACAACTACTTCAATCTCCAATCCGTGCAATTCTTGTTGTAGTCTCCACTGAGCGGTGAGGTTCATTGCTAATGACTGGTGACTAACGGCATCGGGAACTATGTTCACCTCCCAGGATGATATTGTAGGTTGATGTCGAAGTCCGCCATGAGTTCTAGCCATCTTCTCTGCCGCATGTTGAGTTCCTTCTGGATCAATACATACTTCAGACTTTTTTGGTCAGTGTATATATCCACTCGTTCTCCCGATAGATAGTGGCGCCAAATCTTGAGTGCAAAGATGACGGCTGCCAATTCTAGAACATGTGTTGGATAGTTGTGTTCGTGGACCTTTAACTATCTTGATGCAAAAGTCATAACTTTTCCATGCTGGTGTAGAACGCATCCTAATCCTTTACCGGACGCATCACAATGCACAACGAATCCGCCAGATTGATCCGGTATTACAAGAATAGATGCAGAAGTTAATCTCAACTTGAGTTCTACAAAAGCCTTTTCACATGCTTCTGACCACACGAATGCTTCGTCTTTACGTGTGAGCTTGGTCAGGGATGCTGCAATCATTGAGAATCCTTCAATGAATCGTCGATAGTATCCTGCTAAGCCCAAGAAACTTCGTATATCTTTCACCGTCTTTGGTGTCGGCCATTCGCTGACAGCTGACACCTTAGCTGGATCCACAGAGATTCCTTCGCCTGAAACAATATGTCCGAGAAATCCAACTTGATCTAGCCAAAATTCACACTTGTTGTACTTGGCGTAGAGCTGATGTTGTCGCAATGTCTCCAGGACAATCTGTAAGTGATCGGCGTGCTCTTTCCGATTCTTCGAATATACCAGGATGTCGTCGATGAAGATGACAACAAACATGTCTAGGTACTCTCGGAAAACTTGGTTCATCAGGTTCATAAAGATGATAGGTGCATTGATCACTCCAAATGGCATTACGAGATATTCATAATGACCATAGAGAGTCATAAATGCCGTATTCGGAATGTCGGACTCTTTGACCTTCACCTGATGGTAACCCGACACAAGATCCACTTAACTGATCGAAAAGGTCATAGATGCGGGGTAATGGATACTTATTCTTAATTGTTACCTCGTTCAGTGCTCGATAATCCACGCACATCCTGTAAGATCCTTCCTTCTTCTTCACCAGTAGCACCGGAGATCCCCAGCTTGAAGTACTGGGACGAATCCAACCTTTCTTCAGGAGTTCGTCCAACTGAATGCGGATCTCCTTCAATCCCTCTGGACTTAATCGGTATGGAGCTTTTATTACTGGTTGTGCGCCGGGTTGTAAATCAATGCTGAATTCAAGAGCTCGATCGGGAGGCAAAACTAATATATCTTTCGGAAATACATCCTTGAACTCTCAAACTACCTCTGGCTTCAATTCTTCCTCTTGCAATGCTGCAACATATGCCTTCTTTGGTTTTGCTTTGTAGACGCTGGGTTCCAAAGTACGGTCTCCACTCTTGAAATAGAACATTGGATGATCTGGTATTTCGAACACTGCCCTACTTTAGCGACAGTCGATGGTAGCGAAGAAAGTTCCCAGCCAGTCCATTCCCAAGACTGTGTCGAAGTTTGGTATGTCCAGCACCTTAAAGTCCGCATAAAACTCTCGACTGCAGACGACCACTGGACACAGATCGTATCCCAAAATTGCTTTTAGAACGTCGTTCCCTGAACTGACATTCCAGCTGGATACGAGCGGTTTAACTGGGATCGCATGATTTCGGATGAACCGTTGCGACATAAAGCAATGTGATGCCCCAGTGTCGAAGAACGCTAGAGCAGGTAGGGAGGCTACTAAGATTGTACCTAAGTCGTATGGGATAGGTTTAGGTATAACAGATATAATATGACTATGAATTGAAAGGACTTGAAATATGATAAGGAAGAGATTTACTGGTGATAACCTGACCCGTAGCTTCGGCCTCTTCGACCGACATGGTGAATGCTTGATGTCGCAGTACTTTCCATTGTGCCTGGTAAAACACCCGGCGTTGGGGTTGAGTGGTCTGGGTGCGGAGAGCTGGAGCTGGTAGAGCTAACCGGGTAGGAGGAGCTTGGATCGCCGGTCTAGCTGGAGGGTTGTTGGTTCCTCGGTTCTAGGGCATGCTCCAATGGCGTGAGTAGAAGACCTATAGATTTAGCACAAGTTGTTCGCCCTACGACAGTTCTTCACAAGATACCTTGTTCTTTTGCAGTAGATGCAAAAGTCTGGCCCGCTGTTGGCGAACGAACCTACTGGCCTCCGAGATGGTCCGTTAAAAGCTGGCCTGGAAGAGGCCCCTCCTGTGATCCGGTGCACAGAATGTTTCACACCGGCAGTCTGCGGCCTGTCCTTCTTCTTCACAACCGCCTCATAGCGTCGAGCAGCCTTCAAAGCAAGCTTATGGGTTGGGAAATCCCCTGTAGTGAGTGCTGCTTGGATTTCAGGGTCCAACCCTTGTTGAAATCGTCGTGCCCGAATCTCAACAATGGGAATAAGATGTGCAGCGAACCGGCTGAGCATGGTAAACTCGGCATCATATTCATCCACCGACTTGACCCATATTGAGCCCTGCTGTAGATGGATGAACTGTTGCTCCATGTCAAAGCGGGCAATCTCTGGAAAGTACTTGGCGTCAAAGAGGTCTTTGAATGTTTTCCATTCTATCGGTTGTGCGAGACGGCTCTCTTCAGCCTTCCACCATACCGTGGCGTTATCGGTCAGTTGCAACTTAGTAACTCTCACCTAGGCAATATCTGGCACTTGAGCTGCTGCCAGGTCATCCTCGATCGCTTGAGCCTATTCTTCCCCTTCAAGTGGGTTCTCCTTACGCGAGAATTTCTTTGGGTGCAGTGCCCGAAACTGCTTAACTCCGGGTGTTTCGATTTCGAGGCAGTGCATGAAGATAGCAGTCTGCTGCTGCTAACCCTCCAATAGGCTCTTGATAGCCTCAAGCAGTACCGTTTGCTCATTGATAGGAGCTGCAAGAGTAGGTGGTGGTGGTAGAGTAAGCGGTGGAGTATTGCCGTTAACGTTTGTGCTAGTATTATTTAAAGATTCCATCACCTTGATATAAAAGATAGATTAGGATAGATTCAAAGAATTTGAAATACAAGGAATGTAAATATTTGTTGAATTCGTTAATTCTTATGGTATATTGTTTACGATTTCATGCAGAACTGGGTTGTATGGATCACCAACAAAACCTGTCACGCCCCGCTTCCCAATAGACGGAAACGGTGACGTGGCAAACCCGCGGCATATTTATCCAGAGAAGGTCATTCCCTAAATAAATATACTAAGCGTATTGAAACAATAATACACGATGCAAGAATAACTTGAGACTGTAAAAAAAATTCAACAAATATCTTTATTTACATTCAACTTTCAATATTTACAAATATAAGAGTTTATGCTGGAAAGTAAATACAATAAGAAAAATGCCTAGACAAGTGGCATACATAAACTGAAAAAATGAAGCTGAGCTAGCCCTGGGTAGCGATCTGGTTGTAGTCTTCCTCTGTGGATTTAACCTCCTCCTTCTCGACTATATCTGACGAACATTTCAAAAGAAGAAAAATGAATGGAATGCCCTGTCATCGAACTAGCGCTCGGTAAGTCCCAAAGATAGGTAAGAGTAAAGAAAATGACAAGTGTAGAATATATATAGTACGAGTATGAGTATATGATTATGAGTAAATATATGCTATAGGTCTCTTGATGGCTACTATGTTAACGTTAAGTTCCAAGTGTGAATGCCAACACAGCCATAGAAATATTCACAAGCTCAAGAGTGGAACCCCAGGAGCAAGAAAACACGAGCATATTTTATGTGTTAGCATCGGAGTTTTAGGCTGTGGATAAGTCAACCCAACTAATATTCGAGAAAAATAAAAAAAATATGTCTCCGTTAGATTCACACAAGAAACTATCCCAAACACCCCGAGTATAATATATTATAACTGGTTAATATGCTTAATTGGTTTAATTGATTGATTAACATGTCTTGATCGAAACCATGGTGTCACGACCCGAAATTTGGCACGTGACGGCCCTTAAACTACGCAACGTCTACAGGCGTAACGCAATTTAAGTAAGCCGAAAACCCAGCAATCTAAACCATCAAAACTAGTAAGTGATAATAACATTGTTAAAACTTTTGAAATCTCAATCAAATTCTTAAAGTCCAAATTTATTTCCTTTAAAATTCGGCGACACCTCCATTGTAAAACGAGCCCCCAAAAAGGGTACAACATGAATATATAAGTAAAGCATCTTCAAACGGAAGCAAATCCACGCCCAAAAATGGAAAACAACCACCACAACAAATATACGACGCCGTAGCGAAGAAAAAGACGATAGAAATAAAAACTGCATAAAAGACCTCCAAGTCACCAAATAATATACAATATCGTCCTCACAACTCGTCTCTAAATCAATACATGATAGTGGTAGATGGAGAGTACATGGTACAAAGATATAAAATGAGCAACATCGGATAACCGCAAAACCCACCTATAGCAAAACTGCACACAGTCAGCCGTAGCGCTATCCGCTGCAAAAGATGATACGATAGGTAGAAGCCCTGCCTCGACTATTCTGAGGAACAACCTGCAAACCCTGTGGCACAACGGGGGTGAGTTGCCAACTCGTGAATAGTAAATAACATATGCAGGTAATCGCAAGTATGAACGTACTGCGTGAATCTATCACATTCAAGCTAAATAGCAATAAATGGCCATAGGTATGCAACAATCATGAAAGGTACTCTATCAGGTACTACTAATACATGAAGTAATACATATAAATAAATGTGGAATATGGGATAAAACATGTCATCCTCACGGTATCCTCATCGTGGCAGGACCAGTGTCCATCTAGACAATCCAAATCCCAAATATCCTCAAATCGGCCATCATATCGGCCCTCAGATCGGCCCTCATATATAATGAATAAGAATACTTGCACAGATCATTATGATTATAAATATATATATAACAGCGTCACATACCACTAAAATATATAGAGAGGTAAAATATCATGAAAACTAGTGTCTAGCATCGACACATAAATACCCATCTATCAGACGTCGTCACCACGACTGGCCCTGATATGTACGTATCATACATTCATCGGAAACCCGGGTGCCTAGCCTCGACACTCGAATTCCCCGTATCCATACGTACATGACTCCGGTCGATATCTCCGCGATCACCGACGAGTCCAAATACTATCACCGGTAGGTATGATTCCCTTGCCAGGCTCATCGGCGTGAACCTTCGACATACCTTTCTTGTCCCGGGATACCTCCGGGCTCCACCATGTACCCGCACACGGCCCACACCACTCCTCGCATGGGGTATATATCAGAACCGAGAAATCTCATGGTAGATGCTGAAATATCATATCAAGAGAAACCGGGTTTTTCAAATAACGCATAATTTCATGAAACTACCACGGTCCTCAAATCCAGAAAACATCATGTGAAATCCATATCTCAATGCAAAAATCCATGAATATGATATATGCAATATAAAACAGTAATATGAGCATATAAAGGAAAAACCACTATTTAACTGCAACAAATTATGAAATATATCATGTGGTTCCTAATTTCTACAAATCCATACAACATATAAAAGTGAACATGTAGCTATAACCGGATATGCGTAACCATGTCGGTATAGCAAGGTATGTGTACCTACCTATCAATAATGATGTGATACCCTCCAGGTATGTGTGTAGCTATATCAAGCTAGGTAAGTGTACATGTAAGTATGTATGCAAGATATACATGTAGCTAAATCTCATATGTGTATATACCTATCTCTAATGGTACAATACCATATAGGTATATAGGTAACTAGCATGTAGGCATGTCAAGGCATATGTGTAAGCATGTAGGTATACAGGTATACTATATGTCATATGCACAATGGAATATGAATCAATGTCTCAATGTCCCTAACCAATACAATCTCATGTACGTATAAGTGTTGTGTGTGTCATGGCAATTATTGACGGTGTGTGTAGTATACAATTAGTGCTCGTGAAACATGAACCGTCAATAATGGTGTTGTGTCTCATTAATACTAAGTCCATACGTAATAGGAAATGAGATATGCAACAAAGGTACACATGCACAATCAATGTCCATATACATAATAACTAATAGCCATGTCATTAATCTAGCCCAGACGCATAACGCCATACGGACGATTCCCCTGTAGATATTAAATCTAGTCACTGATGATCCTGGGGCTAAGTAAAGCCAACCACTCGCTTTCCCTTCTTTGCAGCGTCCGAAGTCCTCGCCTGCGATCCTAAAATCAGATAACAACAAAGCAAGTGTATATATTACAATCGACCAATAACACGTACAAACTACGTTTGACCGACGTACCAACTCCAAATATACTCTCAAGTGTTCGTTTAGTGGCTAACGTGCGTAGCGACACTACAAAACCAACTCAAAAGTAAAAACCACACAAGGTACACGAACCATGTCGGATAACGTAACGCGCGTAGGTCGTAACACAAGAAACTAGCTAAGTGATCCCAGATTTTGTATATAGTGAAAACCCAAAAATCAAACAAGACCAAACACACTTAAACCACTGCAGACAGCTACCTACAAAAACCAACACCAAAACTCCTCTAATAGGCCGAGGTCGCCGGAAAAACCCCACATGTCACCGGCCAAATCCGAGCTCCAGGGGTTCGGGCTTCAGGTGAAGTCTTAGGATCTCTGGTACAACACAACTACTCTGCTAGATTTTCTAGTATACTCTCGGGGTCACAGCAGATCACAGATATCATATATTGACACTAAAAATACGATATGTGCACGAAACTTAACTTTAAGTGTTTTAAACCAAAACTAAAAGGCTACACAGCACTATAAGCAACTAACTAACAGATAGAGATCATTACTTACTCCCATAAGCTCAAAGATCCTAGCTTTCCAAGCTCCAAGGCATCTAAGAGGCAAAACAAGGTTTAAGATGTGATTTGAGTGAGATTTTGTGAAGTTTGTGAAAGATTGGTGAAGGGAATGATAAGTGTTCAGTTGAGGGAAAAAGGAAATGAGAAAGAGATAGAGAATGAGAGAATGAAATGATAAAGAGAGAGAGAGTGAGATGAAAAGAGAGAGAGTAAGCATAGGGTGAGTGCACCATGCATTAACTCACACAATAATGCAAGCAATGACTCACCATGCTACCTCTCATCCAAACAAAACCAAGGAAATATCTCACAACAAAATATCTAGAGGTTTAATCAAGGCAAAGGATTAGGTTAAAGCAAAGGATTAGGGTTAAATTGTCATGGTTGCTAAACAAGATTACACAAACACACCCTCACATAAACATGCACATGTGTGTGCAAGCCATAACAAATAATAATAAATTATTGATTAAATAGTATAAAATATGAGGAACCCAAATTGGTAAAGTTTTTACCAAAAACCCGCATTATCGCTAAACTAACACTAATCGAAATCTAAGACGTTACACATGGATTGCAAAAGGTGTAGAATATAGTCGAGTCAGTCGAGTAATATGCGAGTCATGATAATTGCAGTCTTGATTCGAGCCAAGTTGGTTCGAGTGGGTTGAGTTCGAGTTCATATTCGAGTTTTGATTCAAGTTCAATTTTAAATTCGAGTTTCGAGTTTGGGGTTTGCATTCGAGTTTAGATTCAAGTTTGGATTTGAGTTTAGATTCGAGTTTATGTCTTTTCATGTGAATTGTTGTAAATTGTTAAAAACCTTATGTTTGGGAGAAATCGGCAACCGCTGCACATGAACGGCAGGATTTGTGTCTTTTTCTAAGACAATTGCTATTGATAACTCCGTTAAGTTGTCTAACCTGAATAGACAAGCACTAACTTTTTACGGCTCCCTGGGGCTCAAGAAAATTGATCCCGCTTAAACCTATATTAATCTAGAGTCCTTAGTATTGTTTGCATATCTCGAGAGGGTTTTATGAAAAATACTTTAATAAAATTTAAAAATAAATCTCGAGGGTGATTTATAACATTTAGGGTTTTCATGAACATGTATTTTAATTGTTGTGTTGTTTTGGTGATAAAACCTAGTTTTTTGAAAGTTTGTGGTATTTTTATGAAAACTATTACTTTTGGAAACATGGTGATATTTTATTTACAATTTGTCTTTCTTTTAAAAATATAGTTTCTTAATTTGTTTTTATTGAAAATACGGATTTCATAATTTTATATAATTTTCCCAAAAATTAGTTTTTATTAGAAAAGTGACGTTTCTTAAAAACCGTATTTTTATTTTCTTTCGAGACCGAATACTCCGTGAGGAGTTCTGCATCTCGCTCTAATGTCCCAAGGATAAGCGATAATCTGCACCATCCATTAGCGGATCCCCTAACGAGAGTTGTAGAGACGTAATTATCAAGAATTTCGAAATACCGATTTAAAGAAACCCGTTTTGAAACGGTGTGGTATTTTAATGAAAAAGTTCTTTAAATTAACTATAGCTCTAGAATACCGTGCTATGGAACCATCATGTGCGTGTAGGGTAGGTCGTTACCCCGTAAAGTTTTTCTAAAGGTATTTAAACTAATTATCGAGAAATGTTATACGAAAGTTCATGGTATTTTAATGAAAAAGATCATTATTTGAGTATCGAACATGAAATTTTTGTTACGTCAAAAGACAATAGATGTGAGTTTTGTTTTAAAAATATATTAGGGTGATTATATGACATTTAGACCTATCAAGCATGATAAAATATTTTAAAACGAAGGTTATTACGTATTAACTCCACTTTTGTCGATATTTTCTTAGACGACGAATTGAGATGAAAGAATTGGAGAGAAGAGGAACTTACAAGCTTAAATCGTTAACAAGAACAAGGGGAAACCTTCGGCTGTCGTGGTTTCGTCAGAGGTGCTCCGATCGTCGAGATTAGCTTGCTACTCCACTTAGGGGCTTAACTCCATTTGGCACTTAGAGAGTTTGAGAGAATTTTTGTTAGAAATTTTAGAATTGTGAAGAGCTAAGGCATGAGGGGGTATTTATAGTGGAGAATTAGGGGTTGGGAATTAAAAATGTAGATTAAAATGCATTAAAAATGTGTTAAATGGTGAATTAAAGAGTCTCTGTTTGATTGCAAGAAAATCAAACAGTGCAGAGGAGTTAAGGGGAGTCGAAGGGGTGTGTTTGCAAAGCACGGAGGCAAATGGAACAAGATCGACCGTCGGTGCCGGCCAAAAGGGGAGAATGGGCGGTCAGGTTTGAATGTCCTGCCTCGAGATTTGTACCACGTGTCAAGTTGGATGTTTACTCCATTTTGCGAATGTTTGATTTTTCTGAAACTTTTCGTTTCTCCATGAATTGCACGTGCAATTCTTGGGCTTCAGAAAAATTAAAATCAAAAATCAAAAAAATAATTGGGTCTGAAGGGATTCGAATGCACAGGCTATATCACAGCAGTGTAGAGGCTTTACCAATGAGCTACAAGTTGCTTCTTGGTTTTATTTAACAAAAATAACTTTTAACTTTTACACAGGCTGTAATACTCTTTTCTGTACAGTAACAAGAAATTTCTGTACAGTAATTTCAGAGTCGTTACGGATAACGAAGTTGTGACCATGGAAACATAACCATGTCACTGAGAAGCGTGCTATTGACAACAAGCTTGCCGAACGCCGTCGCGAAAAGGAGGAGACCGAAGCCCTGCTGACCACTTTAGAGCAAAGAGAAAAGAAGTCTGAAGAGAGGAGCAAATATTTCGCCGACCTATTGAGAGCTCCACCTTCTTGATATGCATATATACACATGTTTTGTACTCCTTACATATTGTATCTTTTAACCACTTTGACTAAGGAATAAAAGATTTTTTTTGCATTCACATCTCTGTGTCTCTTAATTGCCCCGATCTGATATGAATAAGTTTATTCACTCATTTTGGAGTTTTTTTTCCACCTTTCCCTTAGATTTATAGGTGAACTTATCCTAACGTTAAATATAAATAACCTTTTTTTTATAGGGGTCTGTTAGATTTGTGGTACTAGCTTTAATTCCATCATACCGTCGCGTTCGCTGATATATTCTCGATACGCAGTATCTTAGGTTGCTGCTCGAGTAGCCCCACGTCCGTCGTGTCTCTGATCCCTTCGAAGGCTGGATAAGAAGTCTGCAAGTAATCTTCTTAGGTCGGAATATCCATATTACCATCGGAAGATCAAGCGTTAGGTATTGCCGTGGCGCTTTTTATTTGAGGTTAGGCTCGATTTGAAGCCCCGATGAGTCATTACAGCACCCTTTTGGGGTGGGATGACATACAATGCTCTCTAGGCTTGCCATCAAGACCCGAAGGTAGAAATATACCATCACTTCGCTTTTGCTTCAGTGTCACACCAACTCTTCGCTGAAGTAGGGTAGATATCTGTATGACCTATAGGCCGTATATATCGCCATCGAGGTCTAGAGCTAGGATTTTGCCATTACTCCACTTTTATTTGATCCTTGGGTCCAAATAGTCTCTAGGCTGTAGATGTGGCATTAAGACTCGGTCCTTCTTTTGACGAAGTATGGTGGGAAAATATGGTTCCCTTTCTTTCATTTGTGCCCAAGGATTGTATACAAGAGTCAGTATGGACCTACTTGCAGAGCAAAAAAGTTTTATTTTATTATATTTTTTATATTTCCGCGATGCTCTATCTTTCAACTTTTTATATTGTAAAAGTCGCGATTGCCCAAGCATTTTGGCTATTTCATTCGTGGTGCCCAATCATTTCGACTATGTCATTTTTTTGTTCTTTACTCGCTGCTTTTTATTGAGAGTTACCCAAACATTTCGGCTATGTCATTTATTTGTTTTTTACTCGCTGCTTTTTGTTGCGAGTTGCCTAAACATTTCGGCTATTTCATATGCATATATTTTTTTGCTTGTTGATTTTTATTGCGAGTTAGAGATTTGGAATCTGATACCAATCTTAGCATCAACATCGCTACAACTGGAATGTTGCCAGGAGCGAATCATCATTTTCCTTTGTTGATTCGAACAAAGGTGGCTTAGCAGACAGGGTTAGGATCCTGTCGACTAAGGCTTTTAACTTTACGAGCCATAAGGATCTCATAAAAGTATTTCTCCCTATGAATCGTGAGGATCTCATAGGTGTACTTTTCTCTTTAGCAATTGTGAGGATTCCTAAGTGGTATTTTCTCTTGCAAGTCATAAGTACTCGCAAATGTCGTTCACCATGTTGAACGATATTTTTCGTTCTTGGTCGGATTTGGTTGAGAATATATTTATTTACGCCTGTGGATTGTATTCAAGGGTCAATATTGGACCGTCTGTATGGCATAAATTTGTGGGATTATGATGGCTTAAGAACAGGTTCAGATCCCTATAATTTAAGGCTTTTGAATTCTATAAGTTTTGAGGGTCTTATAGAAGGTATATTCTCCTTATGAGTAGTAAGGATCTCGCAAGTGCATTTTCTCCCCAGGGATCGTATGAATTCCTAAGTGTGTTGCTCATTTGCGAGTCGTAAGGATCTCACGCAGGTGTTTTCTTACAAAGTCGTGAGAACTTTGCAGGTGCATCTTTTCCTTTCTTTTAAAGAGTTTGCGCCCTCCTGGGTTTTCACAAGCTCGCCGGTAACCCTGCTATTTTTACTCACGGTGCCCTTTTGGGTTTTCATCTATGCTCATTCAGCTTATGGACATACCTTTTTTTAGGTCGCCCGTAAGGTAACGCACTGACAGTTGTCGATCATGACATTCTTCGAAGAACCGCATCATATAGGACCTGGGAAGGATGTGAATTGTTTTATGCCCGTGAATTGTATACGGCGCTCGATATGGAGACCCGCCATAGGGCAATATGTTAGTTTAAGGACATTGCAGTTCAATACCAGTTTAAAAACGTAGTGGTCAATTTTTAGTTTAAGGACCTTTCGGTCCAATACCAGTTTAAGGACGTAGTGGTCCATTTTTTGTTAGTTATATGTATGCCCTAGAGGCCATTACTATACATAGGATGTATATTGTAGTGGATGCTGGGACATATATAGGTGGGACTTTCTTGCTCGACATGATAGTATGCTATCTGGTTGATCTTTACCTTAACGTGTATACTGATTGTCTCTCTGTTACATGTTGGTAAAGCCCTTAGGATGTATACTTGACTACCTGGACTATGATGCAGATCATACTAGTGGGGACAGATAGTCTATAAGTACATCCTTCAAAGTCCCTAGTCGTGGGTGTATCGAGACGGGGCATCGATATACCAGTGTAGACTAGCGTATACCTTCTCGACCCATACAGATGGGCGATGGATGATCCCGTATCCATTGGTGTTTGACATCAGAGATGATATACGGGTGCTCAGTGGAGACTGGGTACACTGGACGGACTCGCCGAGAACTCCCAGATGGTATTATACCTTACGTCAGATGGCAGTTCTCTGGTGACACTGGTACAGAGTAGTCTGTTGACCCGAGATCGTCATAGAGTCTTGTGTGGTTCCCACTGTGCTTTGATTTCCACCTTACCACGTCCAAGAGGGCGTGCAAAACGGTGGTTTTTGGGTACAGTCCCGAGTCACATGGAGGCAATGAGCGATAGGAGGGGATTCGTCTCTCCCGGTATAGGGAGTTGATGTTGCGCTGTGTCCGATTGGCTATAACCGGAAATCCCTGGCCAGGGTTGCTGAGATTTACTGGTAAGTGTTACCAGTAGTTTCTCGAACTGTTATAGACCTCATATCGACACGACTTATCGAGCTATTGGGGTCTGACGTTTACCACCCCTAGGCAAGATATGCGACATATCAGACGACGAGACCGGACTGTACGGTAAGTGTTACTGGTTGGATTCACAGGAGTATGAGCGGGCTTGCTCGTCGATCTTCTGATCGCTCAATACCCGGGTGGCCGTTACGTTTAGCAGACCGCTTGCGGCTTGTGGGTGTTTGATATGATCATCACCTGCTGCCGGCGTATTGACGAGTCTTTAGAGTCCTACACAGAGGTTTCCTGGCTCAAACGAAACGAAATAGGAGCGCATATGAGATATGTGCGGGACCGAGAATAATGCGTGTATGTGATACCGTATTTCATTCTCGCGATGAATGTGTCGAATGGTTATATGCGATATAACCTAGTTATCGAATCAAGGATTGATTCGATAAAACGATACATTGTATACTAGTCGGTTGTGTGCGACATGACCGGATCATTGAATCAAGTGTTGATTTAATGATTTAATGCATAATTATATATTTAATATATTACTTTGCATTAACTAGTATTGGTTCACTTTAAATGGATTTTCTCACTTGAATTGTGCACATTGTATATGTGATATACTTTTGTACACAAGTTTGTATCATGTTTGATGATACATGCATACTTGAGTATGTGTAAAGATTAAACCATGGTTATATGAGTGGTTAGGGTTTTAGTTTATTTACTTATTCATTTATTTATTTCTTTTGTTCATTTTGACAAAAGAAAATGATAAAGAGAAAATGATGGCTTTCTTTGTTTGATATTGAAGCTTCATGAAGCTTTGACTAAGTCACCATTTTGTCTCATGCTTAACCCTAACCATTCCACTTAACCCTAGTTCATTCTCTACACTTGACCATGGTTGGATTATGATAAGTATTCATTTTATTTTCTTTTTGAAATATACTTATCATAATATTCCATCTTCTTCTTCTTCAAAGATGAAGAAAGCTTGCTCCATCAATGGCAACTTGAGAAAATGAGTGAGAAATCCAATTCTAAAGTGAACCCACCTCCTATTTCTTCATCCTCTACCTCTTGCCAAGTAGTATATGGTGTTTTCTTCACAAGTTTCATGACTTGGTGAAGTGGGAGCTTGATCTTGCGATGTCTCGACGTAGATCATCTTCGGCACGAAGCCGACGACCTTGCCCGCCCATTTCTCTGATGAAGCCGACGCTAGAGCCCGGGATTCCATTTGGACAGCTAGGAGACTTCATTGCGGAGCTATGGAGGTGGAGAACCGGATCTACAAAGCTTGTATTTCCGTTCTTGTAGTTAAGTTGTTAACTAGTTTCATCATTCGCCTAAAATTCTAGTTAACGATCCGTATTAGGATTTCTCGGCACCCGTAAAATTTTAAATTGGCATGGTTGATGCCTTGTGAGACCTCATTAGTGTGCCTAGGAACCCTACAGTGGTATCAGAGCCTAGCTAGAGCCTTAGGCGATGTGTAGACGGAATTAGAAATCCGATCGAATCAAAACCCAAACCCAAATTTGCTCTCTGGACAATTTTCAAAAACTGGGTTTTTTCCATATTAAAAATATGCAGAAAAACCAGCAGGAGATTATAAGAATTACTGAGAAGCCCGTACCCCTGAATCCACCAAAGTGCGGCGGAACCGCGGCATTAGCATGGCTAATGCGGCGGTTCCGCGGCCATGTGGTCTCTTCTTGCGTCAAACTTTACACAGTAATTCTTAGTTTGCAGTGCTGGTTTTCCTGGGAATTTTTAATATTTTTCCAAGAGTTGAATTTTCTGGGTTGTATTGGGGTCTCGGTGTTTCGACCGGATTGTCTAATTTTGTCAGAGTGTGTTTTTCCGGGAAATTTTAGAATATGTTAAAAAGTTCGACCGGATATAAATACCCACTTTTTCCCCTGCCGGAAAATTTCCAAGTGTTGGATTTTTTCGTGGTTTAATGACATTCTAAGTAGTGCAAGTAACGCGATGGTCCCTCTAGAAGACAACAAACCTTAACTCGATTATGTGACCGTCTTGAACTGCCCTTTGAACCTTAGGGTTTGGGGGAGTACGGCGTGCCACATGTGAGGCGTTGGCTTGACCCTTCTACGGCTGGACCGTTGGTACTGAGGCACGAACTGAATGTTTTTAGACTTATTTCATGTGCTGAGCTGTATCGGGAAAACTTGGGTGTTCGATTGTTCGATCGGAAAGTTTAACATTTTCTATCTTATCCGGAATGTGATACAACAATTGGAATTCACAAGAAGTTATGAGATAACTGAATGAATGTTATAAACATAGCAGTTTAGTCTCACTTGATCGGTTGCCACGGAATTTTGATGCGATCAAAAGTCCGTCGCAATCACGTAGCGTACGCGGATACTCGCCGGGTAAACTTAATAGACAGCTACACCCCTAGGCCCCGACCAAGTGACTATAGGAGAACCCCGTCGCCGAAAGCATCCGTCCGGGTGCTCGCGATAGCGGTGTTCCGCCTTGGTGCACTTCGTCGACGGTATCGGGGGTGCGGCTATCTACTGAAGTTTGCGACGAGCATTCGATCAGGATGTCGGGAATCTTGTTGAATTGTCCGACATGATATTGAAAAGAGTTTTCGATAATGAGACTAAAATGCGGGGTTTATAATTGTTAGGCATGCGATGTCTAAGGAATTCATTTGATTAGGCATGCGATGTCTATGTAGGTTGCGGATTCCAACTGTTGTAGTTTTACACTTTCTTTTCTGTGACCGTAAGTGTAATATGTGATATCGCCGGTTTCGTTGCTATATGTCAACGACAATTGGGATGCGCATATTTACTTACGTTGATGACATGTGATGTTATGTGTTGCTGGATATGATATATTGGATCGTCGTGTTTGAATAGCCGGGGGTTTTTATGTGAGATGAGTGTTTTCATTTTCATTCATGTAAAAACTTGTATGTAATATTCTTTTATTGGGGCACTTCCAGGTTGCGGAAGATGTCACCCTTTGTATATTATTTACTTTTCTGCACTAGGATAGACCCAAGAAGGGGAGCATAAGTAACCGGGTTCTGGAGTCCAGTGGGAGACCAACTCGAGGAGTCGAGTCCGGGTCTCCTAACTCTAGAATTGGTAGGGTTACTTACCGCTCTCGTAGGGGTCTAGGGGTGTGGGTTTGGCTATTCATCGCGACCGTGGAATCCGTGTTTTATACTGGCTCGTATCAAAAACACGGACGTCCTAGTATATCCAATATTTCATATGATTCTTCTGCTGCGATATCTGTGATGTGATCATGTGATATGTTCTGTGATGGATACATTATATAGTATATATGATATATTATATAGACGTTACTTATGTTTTACACCCGCGCTAGCCCTGCCCCGCTCTGCCGTTAGTTACCTAACCTAACGGTGCACGAGGGGACATCGAGGCGAATGCGGATGGCATAAATATACGTCGTATTTATCTGTGATGTTTAGGTACTTAAATGAAATAAAAGAAACCTAAATATGTTGTAGAATCGAATTTCAAAAAAAACAGGTAGCTACAGTTCTTGCTTTGCACAGCGGTATATGTGATATATCCTGCACCTTATTCGATGAGGAAAGGACCGAGATCCCTTCACCGGGAGTGACTCCTTTAGCAATAACTGGCAGATGCTACACACTCGGTTTGTCTTTTGATTGATTTTAAGAGTTTTTGCTTTGCACAGTGATATATATGATATATCCCGCACCTTATTCGACGAGGAAAGGACCGACGATCCCTTCACCGGGAGTGACTCCTTTAGCAAAACTAGAAAAGCCTCAAAAACATTCCATTTTTAAAATCATTTGATTCTACAACGATATCAAGGTCATTACGCAATAGGTTTTCAGAAAAACCTGTCGTAACCCTTCATCATTTCAGATAAGTAGTAGTTAGTATTCGTGCTGTGTTTGTTGGCCTTTGTCAAGGCGCAGTGTGCGGTAGCTAACTGGTGCTTATCTGCTTATGCATATGATGCAGATTGGGTTAGGGTAGTCGTGCGACCTTGTTGGCCTTTGTCAAGGGTCGTGCGGGTGGGTTTAATTCAATCAGGAAATGACGGGTTGAACTTGACTAGCATCCTATGGTTTGTTGGCCTTTGTCAAGGTCATAGGAGGTTAGGGGCAAAATATTATCGGGAATTTCAAGTGTTGAAATTTGCAATGAGATTGCATACCTTCTATGAGATAGTTGGATCCCGATACCCGCTGCGAGTAATTGTTACTCCTGGGAGAGTTTTACACATTACAATTAGCCGATCAAGTAGGTGTCTAGAAAGGTGTCAACGGGGTTACGCCTCTGGGAAAACGAGGTTTACATTAATTAGGTTCGTGCGAAAGCACGGGGGACCTCCCTCAAAGTACCGACACTGGCCTGGCTGAAAGATTGGCGAACTTGTAGCGTGTAATTAATCCCGGCTAGTCTTTCCTTTTAGGGTTTGAAGGAAGATTTGATAAAAAGCAGTGGGAGCCATCCTGATTAGATAAAATAATAACCAATCTATTCTTGCAAGAGCGCACGCTGAGTGTTTTCTTCTCTCTCTCTCTCCAGGTAGCGACCATATCACGCCTTAATCAAGATAATAATACGGAATATTGACTGAACCCGCTTGTTTTACTGAGCTGGGGAACGTTGGTCCCGCTCCAACTTATAATTGTTATAAGACAGAGCAGGAAATTGGGGATTACCAGAATTCCCGTGCCGCCCAAACGAAGAGAGTGCATGCTGATGCATCATCTTCGGGTGTGTTCATTACAAAGAACTGTTTCTCAGTATCCTTTACGTCCTGGGTATGTGATACCAGATCAGGATCCCAGATATGTAATATGTTACATAGGGCTACAGAAAGGTAGAGAACTGAGAACGGGTGATAAGTTTCATGAGGCAGAAAACGGGGCAAGTGTTGCAGCCAAGTCTGTTGGTCACTGTCACCCTGTATTACCAATACATTGATTCTGAACGAATGTTATTAGATACCGAACCTGATATACAAAATCATATCTGTCTCTTTGTTAGTAAAGAAACGATAAAATTTTGTACTGTTGGATAATGTTTTGAACATTTCCTATATCAAAAGTTGATCGGTTCAGGCACGTTATCTAAAAGCATTAATGTTCTAAATCAAACTACAGTTCTTAGTATACAGAACACACACAGGAGGATGAGTTCAGAAATGAACAAATCTTTCTTGAGGCATTGTAGACTAGGTCATATCAATGCGACCTGACTAGCTGAAGTTACATTTAGATGCATATTTAAATCTGTTTGAATTTACATCTTATGAAACTTACCAGTCATGTCACAAAGATACGATGACCATAGCTCTGTTTACTGGAAGCAGAGAAAGAGTTAGTAAACTCTTGGGATGATACATGTTGATGTATGTAGGTCCCCTGTCTACACTTGCCAAGACCGGTTCTTTAAACTTCATTACATTCTTTGATAATCTTTCGAGATTCAGACCTATGTTCCTGTTGAAACACAAGTCCGAACCTTTTGAGATATTCACAGAATATAAGTTAGAAGTAGAGAACCAAAACGGGTATAAGTATTATGTCCTTTGATGAGATCAAGGAGGAGAATACTTGAGCACGGAAATCCTGGATTATTCTAAAGGAGAATGAGATTCTCTCTCAGAATTACTCCTCCGTATACACCATAGCACGATGGTATATCGGGGCGGAGCAGATGCACCCTATATGATATGGTGTGCTCTATGATGAGTACTACTGAGTTTCCTATTTCCTTTTGGGAGTTATGCACTTGAGAAGCTGCATACCTATTGAATAGGGTTCAAATCAAATCAGTTGCCTACCACTTCATATGTGATATGGAAAGGGTAGAGCCCATCTCTTAAGCTAGTTAAGATTTGGGGTTGTCCGGCCTATGTCTGAAAAGCAAAATCCGGACAAGCTCGAGGCAAGGTCTGTAATGTAGAACTGGAAAGGTTCCAGCTATACAAACTACAGCAGATGATTTGATAAAACCAAAGGATTCAATAGTTACCAACGAACCTCAGCCTCTCCGCCGATCTAGTAGGGTTCCTCACCCACCTGAGAGATACTTCGGTTTCTCGATGACAGTGGGAGCGAGGATTGCATCATGAGATGATGACCCAACAAGTTTCGAGCTGGCCATCAGGAGTAAAACTCTGTAAGAATGGCTAGATGCTTAGCGATCTGAGATGGAATCCTTATACACCAACAAAGTATGGACTTTGGTTGCTATATCTGAAGGGTTAAATCCCCATCAGGAGCAAATATATCTTGAGAAGATTGCTTGGTGTACATGGAAGAGTTGAGACTTTCAAAGCTAGACTTGTTAAAGGTCTACATCATTGACCAGGAATGGATGATGATGAAACATTTTCTAAGTAGCTATGCTTAAGTCCATCCAGATCCTACTTGCCACGGCTACATACCATGACTACGATATCTGGTGGTTGGGTGTCATGACATCTTTTCTAAATGATGTTTTAGAAGAGGGCGTCTATAAGTACACAGCCAGAGGGCTTCATAGACAGTGGGAGCAGCGGAAACGTGTGCAAAATGTTTTATGTAATAAAGCAGGCATCGCGGAGTTGGAACATCTGTTTTGATGTAGTAGTCAAACAGTTTGACATCATCAAAATGGTAGATGAACCTTGTATATACAAAAAGGTAGTAGGGAGTATGGTGATGATCCTCGTAGAGTACGTAGATGACATACTCTTGATAGGGAAGGAGTTTCCTATACTACGCTCGGTCAATCTCCGCTTATCACAATGATTCTCCATATAGGATCAAAGTGATGCCTCCTAAATCCTGGGTTTTGGGTCTATGAGATAGATCTAATTGGATGTTAGGATTCTCACTAGTTGTAGCGAGATGGTATCAATCGATCCTGAGGAGAATCACTGGAAGGGTTCCATGGTGATAAAGACGACTGAAAGTCAGTCACAGGCATTGTCTTTACCCTCAGTAAAGGGACGGTGTGTTGAAAGAGTTCCAAGCTAGATACCGTGGCATACTAGACGATTAAGGCTGGATACATCGCTACTTAAGATGCTACCAAAGAGGCTGTCTGGGTGTATATTTGTTCATGAGATGAACTTAGTTCCTCCCATTGTGTGACAATGGAGTTGTGGCTTATGCCAAGGAACGTCCATCCTATCAGTGATCCGGACATATTCTAAGGCAGTATCACCTGATCATGGAGATGGTTGATCTCCAGGGTGATCGAGGTTAGGAGAGTAGACTCAGAGGACAACACGGCGGATCCACTCACAAAGGCCTTTTCCCAGAGAGAGACTTTTATGGGATGGTTGAGTATGAGATACTACAACCACTGCTATCAGATGGCCCTAGTGCAAGTGGGAGATTCTTAGTTATATGTATGCCCTAGAGGCCATTACTATACATAGGATGTATATTGTAGTGGATGCTGGGACATATATAGGTGGGACTTTCTTGCTCGACATGATAGTATGCTATCTGGTTGATCTTTACCTTAACGTGTATACTGATTGTCTCTCTCTTACATGTTGGTAAAGCCCTTAGGATGTATACTTGACTACCTGGACTATGATGCAGATCATACTAGTGGGGACAGATAGTCTATAAGTACATCCTTCAAAGTCCCTAGTCGTGGGTGTATCGAGACGGGGCATCGATATACCAGTGTAAACTAGCGTATACCTTCTCGACCCATACAGATGGGCGATGGATGATCCCGTATCCATTGGTGTTTGACATCAGAGATGATATACGGGTGCTCAGTGGAGACTGGGTACACTGGACGGACTCGCCGAGAACTCCCAGATGGTATTATACCTTACGTCAAATGGCAGTTCTCTAGTGACACTGGTACAGAGTAGTCTGTTGACCCGAGATCGTCATAAAGTCTTGTGTGGTTCCCACTGTGCTTTGATTTCCACCTTACCACGTCCAAGAGGGCGTGCAAAACGGTGGTTTTTGGGTACAGTCCCGAGTCACATGGAGGCAATGAGCGATAGGAGGGGATTCGTCTCTCCCGGTATAGGGAGTTGATGTTGCGCTGTGTCCGATTGGCTATAACCGAAAATCCCTGGCCAGGGTTGCTGAGATTTACTGGTAAGTGTTACCAGTAGTTTCTCGAACTGTTATAGACCTCATATCGACACGACTTATCGAGCTATTGGGGTCTGACGTTTACCACCCCTAGACGAGATATGCGACATATCAGACGACGAGACCGGACTGTACGGTAAGTGTTACTGGTTGGATTCACAGGAGTATGAGCGGGCTTGCTCGTCGATCTTCTGATCGCTCAATACCCGGGTGGCCGTTACGTTTAGCAGACCGCTTGCAACTTGTGGGTGTTTGATATGATCATCACCTGCTACCGGCGTATTGACGAGTCTTTAGAGTCCTACACAGAGGTTTCCTGGCTCAAGCGAAACGAAATAGGAGCGCATATGAGATATGTGAGGGACCGAGAATAATGCGTGTATGTGATACCGTATTTCATTCTCGCGATGAATGTGTCGAATGGTTATATGCGATATAACCTAGTTATCGAATCAAGGACTGATTCGATAAAACGATACATTGTATACTAGTCGGTTGTGTGCGACATGACCGGATCATTGAATCAAGTGTTGATTTAATGATTTAATGCATAATTATATATTTGATATATTACTTTGCATTAACTAGTATCGGTTCACTTTAAATGGATTTTCTCACTTGAATTGTGCACATTGTATATGTGATATACTTTTGTACACAAGTTTGTATCATGTTTGATGATACATGCATACTTGAGTATATGTAAAGATTAAACCATGGTTATATGAGTGGTTAGGGTTTTAGTTTATTTACTTATTCATTTATTTATTTCTTTTGGTCATTTTGACAAAAGAAAATGATAAAGAGAAAATGGTGGCTTTCTTTGTTTGATATTGAAGCTTCATGAAGCTTTGACTAAGTCACCATTTTGTCTCATGCTTAACCCTAACCATTCCACTTAACCCTAGTTCATTCTCTACACTTGACCATGGTTGGATTATGATAAGTATTCATTTTATTTTCTTTTTGAAATATACTTATCATAATATTCCATCTTCTTCTTCTTCAAAGATGAAGAAAGCTTGCTCCATCAATGGCAACTTGAGAAAATGAGTGAGAAATCCAATTCTAAAGTGAACCCACCTCCTATTTCTTCATCCTCTACCTCTTGCCAAGTAGTATAGGGTGTTTTCTTCACAAGTTTCATGACTTGGTGAAGTGGGAGCTTGATCTTGCGATGTCTCGACGTAGATCATCTTCGGCACGAAGCCGACGACCTTACCCGTCCATTTCTCTGGTGAAGCCGACGCTAGAGCCCAGGATTCCATTTGGACAGCAAGGAGACTTCATTGCGGAGTTATGGAGGTGGAGAACCGGATCTACAAAGCTTGTATTTCCGTTCTTGTAGTTAAGTTGTTAACTAGTTTCATCATTCGCCTAAAATTCTAGTTAACGATCCGTATTAGGGTTTCTCGGCACCCGTAAAATTTTAAATTGGCATGGTTGATGCCTTGTGAGACCTCATTAGTGTACCTAGGAAACCTACATTTTTAGCTTAGGGATCTTTCGGTCCAATATTCCTATATTTGGGACGAATATTAGTTTAAGGACATTTCGGTCCAACATTCCCATATTTGAGACGAATATTAGTTTAAGAGCTTCTCGATCCATTTTCAGTTTAGGGACTTCTCGGTCCAGCATTAGTTTAGGGACTTCTCGGTCCATCATTCCCGTATTTGAGACGAATTTCATTTGGCACCACTTTCAGAGTTTTGACTCAGGAAAATAGCGAGCGGACACAAGCGTCGACATCTATCATTGACCTAAGTCGCGACTTTTCAAGCGTAGTACTTTTTGAGGAATCCACTGTTTATCGGCCGGAATGGCCTTTCGCCATGCATATATCCATGATCTAGAGGTCCCGGATTCCCCCTCTAGACTTCATGTTGGATCCAAGGGTGAAGGGGAAGCGCTCTCTCTCTCTCTCTCTCTCTCTCTCTCTATATATATATATATATATATATATATATATATGTATGTATGTATATGTATGTATTATGCTGTTGTTCGGATAATCTCGAGAACCCGGTACCCTTTCCTGACCAAACTAGTACATGCACAACGCTTAGTAAATGCCTGATATACTTTACTACTACACACATATAACATCATTTATACTGTACACTTTGGTCACCTTTCTCTTGCTTAACCTACATAAAACACCCATTTACACATGTTCACATTAACATATGCGAGTCACCATATTTTTGATTTGTTTTATTCCACTCATTCTATCTTAAGGAATCCTACTCGATTTTATCTCGTTGACGAACATTTCTCTCTTTTTCCATTTTCTCCCCCGAAATGTCCATTAGGGCTAGAAGAAAGCGTGATCGAAGTCGAATATGGGGAAGAAGGCAACGCTCTCCTCGGGACTACCTACAATTAGGACTTATGTTACCTTACTTCCTTTTCTTTCGCCCACTAGTTTTAAGGGTTGCCTTTTGATGTAATAAAACTCTTGATGTGGAGCTAGCTTGTAATAAATGTTGGTTAATGAATAAAGTCATTTTTATTGCACTTGATTTTGTATACTTCTGCATTACTATACACTTAGCGTAACTGTATCAAGGAGAGTCTACTTATCGGTATAGTTACATCGTGGGACTTATCGCGTCTCCACTCCAGTATCTTGGGAATCGAGGCGTGACAAAACTTGTATAAGTTTTCATGATCCTCTCTCTGACTGGAGAGATGTAGAGAGAATGAGACAGAGAGAGAATGAAAAAGTGAAGGAATAAGGATATCGCATTCCTATATCTCACCTTCTTGCTGTTCTTCTTCTTTTTCTCTTTTTTCTTCAATAGAAACTTTAATCAAATTCTTAGGTTTTCTTCGAGCCAAGAAAATTTTGATCCCTTGATCAGTGGCTCACAAGGGGTATTTATATCCCTCTGTGAATGGAGAGTAGTGCACAACTACTCTCTGAATATCTGGAAAGTGGAGGTACAAATCCACCCACTATTTCATGAAGAATAGGTCAAAACCAATTCGAAGGAAGGAGTCCCGAAGCTGCCTTCGAAGACAGACGCACCAGGACACTATTTTAGAGCCTCTAGCAATCAGAAAGGGACATCCCGATGAGAGATGTCCAAAACAACTCATTTTTGAGTTATTTCAAGAGGGTTGCCCAAGATAGGAATCCTACTTGTCTTGGTTTTTTTGAAGTACTTAACTTGTTCATCGGTCCTAAGCCTCATTTTTATATTTTAAACTGATCAAATTTTAATCACAGAATACTTATAAGTATTCATAAATCTCAGGAGTTCATATTTTAACTCCAACACCCCGTCCACCCATCCACTCCCCCTCCTTCTAACCCGACCTCCTCCCCCCTCCCTCTGCCCCGACCACCCATGCCCTAGATCCGCGTCCCCCAACCCCCCCTCCCCCTCATCCTACTCCGACCTCCCCCAGCCCCATTCCCTCACCCGACCTCCCTTTAGCTGTCCTCCCTCAGCTCCCTTCTAAAATGTATATTAGTTATTTAATTAATATTTCATAATTACTTAAAATATTTAAAATATAACTTGTAATTATTTTATTATATTATGACAAAGGAAAAATGGTCAGTTTTACAATATGAAAGGTAATAGTAGTTTTATATCACGGGCCTAATCCTAAAGGGAGTTTTTAGTAAGGGAAATTTCACCAAAACCACCATGTACTATAGCTTTTGTTTCCAAAACCACCCTTCACTTTTCTCTGTTACACAGGACCTCCCTCCAACCCCCATGCCATTAAAATTTAAATTTGTTAAGGTAAAATTTTATTTTATTCGCTTTTTCATTACCCTTTTAACAGTCCACTATATAGCAGGGTATTTGGGTAATTTCATAAACAAATCAACGGTAGGAGGTCACCAGGAAGTCGCGTGTAATGGTGAAAACTTTGGAGAGTTTCTATGCACAAAATCGGCGCCATTGTGGTTTTAGGAACGAAGGCTATAATACATGGTGGTTTTGATGAAATATCTCTTCCGGTAAATAAGCTTAAAATAAATAAAATAAATTTAGCTTTAAATAAGCTATATCGTCCCCTCTTAGAAAATCGGGATTCTTCGAAACAACATAAAAATTTGGGGAAAATAGGTTCATCTCCTTGAGGCCCAAAAGCAATAGAGTTGTGTCCCTTACTAAAAAGTAGTTGTTAAAATCTCCTTTATTTCAAAGATTCAATTGTATAAGCCCTTTATATACCCAGCACTTGTGTATTTCCTCATATTCCATTACTACCCTTTAATATTTATACATCATCATCATGGCAAAACTTCTACTTTGTGGGGGGAAAGCAAGCATAGATAAAGTACTACATTTATAAAGGAAACTGCTATATTTGTGCGGTGTAAGTTTAGTTAACTTGTTATGTGGCCCATCACAACTTTTATATTAAATTTAAATGATGTAAATAATGCTTTTGTTGAATTACTCTTAAATATCTACATTTCGGAGAAATGGAAATCACATTTGGAGAAATGAAAATTGCTAGATTTATTTGTAGGTACTACTCTTAGCTAGTTAGTTACTACATATGAGTAGTTATGGTCAACATAGTTTAATTTCGGGAAAAATAGTTGTATAAATTATGTTTTTCAATATTTAATATATGTTTTTTTTCTTCGGTTATGTCAATAGTTATCTTTGATATTTAATCACCAGTTACTTGCTATATTTTTAGATCTTCTTGTAAAGTATTATATTTGACTGGGATATTACTATATAAGACTGAAAAAATACTACATTGTTCTTGTAAAATACTACATTACCAAGGGAAAGTACTATAATTTTCTGGCTAAGCTCTATATTTACAAACTACTATATTTGATAAGGAAACTACTACATTAGAGAAGGAAACTATTATATTTGTCATGTAAAGTACTACATTAAAAAAGGAAACTACTACATTAAAAAAGGGGAGAAGTGCTACATTTTTTCATGTAAAGCATTACATTAGAGAGGGAAACTACTATATTTTTCAACTCATTGCTTTTAGAAAATTATTACATTTAGCTATTAAACTATTACAGCTGACATGCAAAATTTCTACATTTGAAGTCCATCACAATATTTCACAGCATAATCATGCGTCAAAAACTTGATAATAAATTTGGCACAAATTTACTACAAAGCAACTTCACTAAAATATTTCACATTAAAGTATAATAAATACCTACCTGCTAGGCATAAATCAAAATTCAAAAATCCAACATCTTGACACTTTAAATAAAACAATAGGGGTATATATCATTTACTAAGATCTATCTCTATGATGGACATTAAATCCATTGAGAATCTAATCAGGTGAAATCTGCTAAAATTGAGAATTCGTATCATGTGAGGATTCTGTATCAGGGTCTTCTTCTCCCCCTTCAAGCAAAATATATTCGGTGAGTAACGTACGCCAAAACTCCATACTTTTGTTTTGCAAACAACCATGGACATCCTGCCCATTGCTTACATAGCATCCATATACAAATAGCAATATATCCCGCAACATACTCTATTTTAAGATGAAAATATACAAATTATGATCAAGAAAAACTACAAAATTATTAGGGTTTTTTACTTGTAGCCCCCTAAAACATAGCAAATTCCTTTTTACCCCCCAAAAACTTGGTATTTACCTTTTACCCTCCCAAAACTAATAAGATTCATCATTTTACCTCCTTTACAATTTCCATCAACTTTTAACGACACAACATTAGGTTTTTCTTTAAAATATCCCAACCCCTCTTCTTATTTAGAAATACGCAATTTCTTCCCCAAATTGAAATTAAGATTTAGGCTTCTGTTGCACCTTTCTCAAAATCGGCCATGAAATCATAAATATCTTCAATATCCTTCTCTAGCAATGAAGAAGTTGAATACTTCTGCGGTCTTACTTGTTGTTTTCGGGTAAATAGTAAACTTAAAATCTATGAAGAAAAATTAAAGTTGAAGTTAACAGGGTTTTTTCTGACAGAAATCGTAAAGAGGGGTAAAATGATGTATCTTATTAGTTTTGGGGATAAAAAGTAAATACCAAGTTTTGGGATGTTAGATACGAATTTGCTATATTTTGGGAGGCCTACAAGTAAAAACCCAAACTATTATAGTTAATATGGACAGGGAATTAAATATATCTGGTAAGAAGCATTTTTTGTTAATATATCAATATTTAGTTATGAACTATCCAATAAAAAGATATAGATGTATATATTATAGAATTTATTGAATATATAATAGAGAGAGAGAATAATAGAGGAAAGATGCCATAGGAGGGAATTTCCTCCTATGGCGTCGAAAAAAATACACCCTCCCACATTTTTTCCGCCGATCGGCATCAATCATCTTCATCATTATCATCTAAGATGTGGGTACACCAAATTTCATGTGATTCTACAACCATTTCACCGTTGATTTAGCAATGTAAAAAGTTCTATTGTCGGTAAACCGTTAATTTTGAACCCACTAAATCAACAGTGAAAAGGTTGTAGAATCACATGAAATTTGGCATACCCATATCTTATATGATAACGATAAAGATAGTGGGTGCCGATCGTCTGAACAAAATGATGAAGGGCATATTTTTTCGACGCCATAGGAGAAAATTCCCATCATCTTCATCGTTATCATCTAAGATGTGGGTACACCAAATTTCATGTGATTTTACAACTTTTTCACCGTTGATTTAGCAATGTAAAAAAATTTATTCTCGGTAAACTGTTAATTTTGAACCCACTAATTCAACGGTGAAAAAGTTGTAGAATCACATGAAATTTGGCATACCCACATCTTAGATGATAACGATGAAGATGATGGATGCCGATCGTCGGAAAACACGATGGAGATTGTATTTTTCGACGCCATAAAAGGAAATTCCTTCATATTGCATCTTTCCTCCATTATTCTCTCTCTCTCTCTTTATATATATATATATATATATATATATATATATATATATATATATAGATAGATAGATAGATAGGATTTAAATAATAATAAAATATTTTAACATTTTTCTTATATAAATTACGGTCACAAACCAAATTAGAAGGGTTCGAATAGAAAAAAATAAAAAAATAATAAAAGACGAGATTTAATAGAAGCTAATATTAGAACGATGGATTTTTTATCCCTTTAATACATATAGCTACACAACATTTCTCGAGCAAGAAAAATCTTGTGTAATTTCACTATGAGTATTTTTCTTTCTTAATCGTGCTACAATTGAACCTTAAAAGAAAAAAGAACAAATTTTAAGAACTAAAATAATCTATAAAAATAACATAGTAAAATTCACACCTTGATCCATCCATGTCTTCTTCTTCAATTTGTATGGACTTCTCTCTTTAATTTTCTTCAACCTCTCTCAACGGGCATCCTTTTCAAGCCGTCGAAGCCCTTTCAAAACCATGTATTTATTTTGGAAAGAGATTGAAGATCAAAAGAGGGTTTTTTGGAAAGGATTCAAGATCAAATGACATATTAGTAAGGACTTGAGGTCAAAAGAGGAATTTTTGAAGCAATAATTGGGGATTTGAGTAGAACAGCGATGAGCAGAACAGCAATAGGAACCCAATTTGAAAAGACATGAGGGCACACTTTGTTTTGTTTTGAATTGGGAGAAGGGTGTTTTAGGTATTCTTAAAATATTTCTATACAAAATACCTCAAAAAGATACTATATGGATTTATATACAAGTGTCTAGTGTATTAGGGAGTTTTTAACAAAACTTTTTGGGGCAGGACCTAACCCTATTGCTTTTAGGCCCTAGGAAAGTAAATTCATTTTTCCTTTGATTTTTTGTCTCAATCAGATTCTTTTTGATCATTTTACTTTAAATAGATCTTCTCTTATTTGCTTTAGACATATGAACCTTTGTTTTTATTTGGTTGCCGCTATTGGCGTTGCTGTCGACAGCTGTTGCATGCAACCAGTGTGCAATATCACCAGCAATCCTTAAGTGAGTATGATTTTCCATTTATATTACAATTTTTCTCTTTTTTTGAAAAATAAATTCAACATATATAATGATATTGTATGTAAGTTTCCTAAAGGGTTCTTAAATGTAAAAGAGATGCAGGGATCCTCCATAACCATTTGGAGGAGAAAAATACGCAGAGTGTAACGTCTGATTGAGGGCCAAGACATAGTTGATGCGCCAGAGGAAATTTTTTTGGAGCAACGGCGGCAAATATTAAATGAATAAATTCTATTGTCGTCGCTGAAGGATAAACAAAAGTCTTGATATTTTTTGTTTTAAGTTTAAACATTTTGTGAGTTTATTAAGATGTATTGATATACTTTTATTTCGTCAATATTGACCGATAGTGTGGATTGTGTTATTCATGATTATTATTGTAAATCTTTATCTGTAACATCTAACCATTTGCATGTTACATCTAACTACTTTCCTTTAACATCTATAATGTTGCTTGTAATATCTAAGCAGTTGCGTGCAATATCTGAGCAGTTGCCTGTAATATCTAATCATTTGCATGTAATATCTACAAAGTTGTCTGCAATATCTAACCGCTTTCCTGTAACATCTCAAAAAGGTGCATGTAACATCTAACCACCTGCTTATAATATCTACAAAGTTGCGTGTAATATCTAAGCAGTTGCCTGCAACATCTAAGCATATCTAACCACTTGCCTGCAACATCTAAAAATGTTGCATGTGTAAGTGCACGGCAGCGCCCCGGCCGTCAGAACGAGGCCAAAATGCGGAAACGAAACTTTTACAAAACTTGTAAACCGGCACCACCGCGCACTATAAACCGGAATCGGGCCATTAACCTAATGCTAGCAAACTAGAGAATGAGTAGGAAGCTATACCGAGCGATCCGTGTCCTTCGGTCTTCGGCCTCCATTCCGATCTCCTCGCGGAATCTCGGTCTTCATCTCCTCGTAGGAACGGGCACCACATCGCCGGGTTCTTTTACGGGCTCCCACCTCTGGACCGAGGCATGCCCAAGGATGCTGTAGGCAAAGTGTAGAATCCACTTGTCTCAAGGGGTATGAAGTTGCCATTGAAGATGATGGAGGTGAATGAACTTTGGAGTGAGCTTAGGATTTTTTGGTACAAGCATAGAATGAGATAAATGATTTTCTCCCAACACTCAAAAAGGAATTCCCTCATCTCCCCTTCCCCCTAGTAGTGGCTGGCCCTCATCAAGAATGAGGAGGGAAAAAGTATCAAGGGGGAGCACAAGATGGTGACCATAATAAAAGGTTTTGATGATAAAGAGATATAATTGTCACACCACCATCAAATACTAATCCAATCTCATAAATGCAAAGAAATGATCACTAAAAAAAGCAAAGATGCTTAAACCATCATAATCATCCATTTACAAGAAACCCCCTCCACAATGCTAATTGCAAATATGCAAATTAGCCCCTCCCATCACAAAAGTCCGGCCGTGAAGGAACAAAGAAAATCTGGCCGAAACGGAATGCAAACTGGCAACTTCAAAAAACTGATCCCGCAATAAAATACAGGAAAACCCCGCGACTGTATATACATACCCGTATTTGTATTCCCACTGAATACAAATGCAAAGAGACAAAATCTACACTGTACAATACTAGGATCCGGCTTAAACCAAAGCCCGCTAGTATTATCCGTCCGATCATGATCCGTGCAATACCGCACGTATATGATCGAACCCTGCCATATCTCCATACGGCCTCTACAGCGTTTCGTCTGAAACTTGAGAAACTGTCTGTGGGGGACTCTAAAGACTCGTCAATACTTTGGCTGTGAATTTAACCACTAGCACGTCAGAGGTATTAGCCATACGTAACGGGCTACCAGGTATTGACCAAAAAGGGACGTCGATGAGCGAACTTATCCTGACATCCTACTGAGCTTGTCGGTGACAATATCCGTACAGTCCGGTCCGTTCGATTATGAGCATCGCATGACGGGCCTAGGGGGTTGGTAAAAGTCAGACCCCCAAAAGCGGTACAAGTCGTGTCGGAGTGTAGCCCAGAACATCCTGAGATATTACTGGAATACCTACCAGTAAATCTCCTGCCTTGGCCAAGGACTTCGTGTAATGGCTCTCCTAGACACAGCGCGACCTCACCCCCAATACCGGGAGAGACGAACCCCTGCTGATCCGCTCACTGCCTCCATGTGGCTCGGGACTGTACCCAACTAAAACCTGTTTGCACGACTCCTTTGAGCTGTGGTAGGGTAGTAATCAAAGCACAGTGGTAACTCACACGAGATAAATGATGATCTTAGGTCGATGAACTAACCTATACCCATGTCACCATGGAACTGCTATCTGACGTCAGGTATAAGACCAACTAGCATGTTCCCGGCGAGTCCTGTCCGGTGTACTCATAACCCAATGAGCACCTGTATACATCTTAGGTGAACCAACTGACACCAGTGGCTTGTGAGACCGGCCACCGCCCCTCGTCGGGGTCTCGAATGTATACACTAGTCTACTCTGGAGTATCGATGCCCTGTCTCGAAACTCCCACGACTAGGGACCTTTTAAGGAAGTGCTTATAGACCCCAGCTCCCACGTATATGATCGCCATCATACAGCTAGCTGTCAAGCAAGAATCCTAAGGGCTCTATCAACGTGCAATAGTGACCTGTAAGGTCACCTGAAACAGTACACGACGATAAAGATAAACCAGATAGCATACTATCATCTTGAGTAAGACTGTTCTAACGGTATAGGTCCTCTCTCAATCATTACAATCACGTGCCTGTGATCCAATAATTGACTCTGAGGGCATTATCTCCAACAATCTCCCACTTGCACTCAAGGCTAATTATTGCGATGTCGCATACTCACAGCCCGTGTGATACCGAACACCCAACTCCTCTACTAATCAGTCTCACAAAAACTGTTTGCGAAACTAATGCGTTCGAGGAATAGCCTCAGTGAGTGGATCCGCTCAAATGTTTCTTTCTATGTCTCTCTTTATCTCAAGTTCGCGGAGAAAGCCATCTCCCGAAATGAGCAATACCTGTCTTAGAATGTGTCTGGATATCTGATGGGACCTAATTCATAAATGAACTCCAAATCCAAACTTCTTAGACGGTATCGTCAACTGAACATAATCAGTATCCTGCGCCATGCCTCCCTCAGTATCCGCCTGGACCAGCTATCCATAGTACTGCCCCTCGTCAGAGGGACAACTATAACTCTAACAGTCACTCTTCCGTCCAGGTCACCCTGGAAGCCTGGAATGATAACTGTCTCCTGAATGAGGCTAATGTTATCATATCCCTAGAACATCCACTTATGTTCTAAAACTGCTTCCGAATGTTTCTCCAGGATAGGATCAATATCAACTTATTGCATCTACTGCAAAAACAACATCTGGTGTGGTACTTGACATCTCATGATTGACTCAATTGCCTAAACAAGTGATCTGCCAATCATGCACATCCCTCTCCCCTTTAGTCTGTAAGACACCTTTAGAGAGGGTGACTCCATCACCTGCAGGTATACTACCGTGCCAGGAGTCGTCCATTCTAAAACACCTTTAGAATGCTGTCTAAGTACCCAGATTGGGAAACTACCCAAATCTAGATTTAAAAACATAAATCCAGTAACCGGAATGTCTGATATAATGTCCAACTCCTATGTGGAGAAACCACTGTATGACAACCAAAGTATAACCGACCGTAGTATAGGAATTTCACTTCCTACTCTGTGTATGTCATCCAAATACCAGGACATAACACCCTACTACCTTCTTAACAGATCCATCCCATATTCTGATGAAGTCAAACCTATGACTGTGACATCAGAAATAGATGATCTATCTCCGCTATATCTGCTTTAGTCTATAAATAGACATAAGCTACTTATCCACTATACTTCCGCTGCTCTCCCACTGACTACGACAACCCTCTGGCAGAGTCATATAGACGTGCACTTCTAAAGCTAGTTCAGAACGACCCTATACTCATCCTCCTGCCGGGTCTCATAGTCTGGAACAACAGCAATGGCAAGTCTGGGTAAACAAGAACCTCCCTGCCACCGTCCTTGAGTCTACCGGAGTACCTCTCGGGTGCCTGAGGTTACCCACCATATCTGCGGAATGGCCAATGGAATGTCAAACCAGATTGAATTTTTAGGTTCTTATCAAATTTTCAGTAACCGTTTGCGGTTCTGGAATCACTTCTAGTTATACCGTACTCCCACTACTGTTTTCTGAAAAAATCCATTTTTATTAAAACTGTGGCGAGTCAAGAACAATATCACTATTGATCATCCAGATGGTAGAAAGTCAACCCTTGTCATAGCCCGGGTCAACCCACAAACAGCCATTACAGAAACGTGCCTTGAGTTATCCAGAGTCTGGTTTTAAGTATAAGCCGGACAACTCCCCGTACCTTAACATCGTTAAGATATGAACTGTTCTATATCCAATACAGAAACAGAAGCACTGATTTAATTGAACCAGATTCAAATCATGCAGCTGTCTCCAGTACATGTCAACTAAATGGAAAGAGGCCGATCAGCATTACTCAACTTAGGAGTGCTTCCAATTATGAGTAACCTGAAAGATAAGCAAGTTCTCTCAATCATTACTATCAACTGAACACCATACACAAGTATCTACATCTTCGATCACCTTGAAGAATCCCGATACTTGCAACACCTGATTCTCTACTCTATTCTTATACCTATAACTTCTCAAAACTTGGACCTTGTGTTTCTACGAAACACATGTCTAAGACCCAGAGAAGTCACAAGTAAACAGAATATAGTACGAGTACCAACCCCTCTGTCCTAATGGACACTAGACAATATACAATACTCTGTATGAGTCCCTTTAGTCTAACAACTCAATCCCTGTGTGTCGTAGGTTGAAAATTGTACTTATGCTTAAGAAGAATTACACCGTTGTTTAATGCTCCTTACCTAACCATCCACTGATATAGATAAATGTCATAGATATAATTTCAAAAAGGTATATCTCACTCTATATAAAAATAGACGTACAGATATATCAATTTGAAATTGGTGCACAACAACGGATATTCAAAACCAAATATTTGTCGTCCGGCAAACTACCCAGGTGATTTCCTCAAATATCAGCAATTACAACGAATTCCGATATAATGAGAATGATCACCTAATTCCCAATAACTTACTCCCACTCATCATCTGTAAAACCATACAGATGTGAGAATCATATCTGGCAAATACATACCCTGGAGCAAGTGTCTAATTGGGAAATCAGTTTTCTTTTAACAATACAAAGTGAAACTGAAACATTAAAATGTTTCGAAGGGATATCCGGGTATTCCTAGTAATGCCTCTTCCATTATCCAGATTCACAACTGTAACCGTATATTTCTTTGCCATCTCTCCAAATCCCTTCATATGTCTTTAGTCATTAACTTCTGTACACCCCTTTAGGCCAAATGGTTTTCTTCCTTCCCTACCGCTCGGCACCAGCCTATGGTTTGGAAGAAGACTATCCAATAAGCATAATGGGTGTACTATCCTAATCCTAGGAGCACTCGCAATGCGAGAGAAGGTGAAGATAAAAGACAACCGAATAAACCTTATTCATATTTCTCCCGAACCAGAATCCATCCCCGAACTGGAACAAGTTCCTTTCGAGTTCGTATATAACCATACGATGGAGTATCCAAATAACTGTGGATCTTCGTAGTAATACGG
Source organism: Agapanthus africanus (assembly GCA_030015575.1). Classification (NCBI taxonomy): domain Eukaryota; kingdom Viridiplantae; phylum Streptophyta; class Magnoliopsida; order Asparagales; family Amaryllidaceae; genus Agapanthus; species Agapanthus africanus. The sequence continues at coordinate 763,814,383 of CM057337.1, forward strand.
AGTGTTCTGGAGAAATACAGAGGTGAAATGGGAGTGGTAATGAAATACTTGGTTTGGTTGTGAATAGCAGTCACAATTTACTTTGTCCCCTTACTAATCCCTTTATTTGTCTTTACTTAATGCCTTCTGTACACCATCGTTAGGCTAATTGGTTTTCTTCATTCCCTACCGGTCGGCACCTACCTATGGTTTGGAAGAAGACTATCCAATTTGCGTAATGGGTGTACTGCCCTAATCCAAGGAGCACTCGCAACCTGAGAGAAGGTAAAAGGAAAAGACAACTGAATAGTCTTATTCGTTTTCTCCAGAACCAGAAACCATCCTCGAATAAATCCCTTTGAGTTCGTATATAACCATACGATGGTTTTATCCAATGGAAGTGGACGTTCGTAGTAATACGGGGTGTTCTGGAGAAAAGGGTAAAAGTAGGAGTGGCAAAGAGGTTTGTAACTCTGACAATCCAAAAGCCAGTGTTTAAGAAGGTTCGGTTAATTTGGTCACTGAGTCATAGTCTAGGGTCGGGGCATAATCGCTGCCAAAGAGAGAGAGAGAAGAAACACTCAGCGTGCACTCTAACCTAAATCAGAATGGTTATCACTTTATCTAATCAGGAAACCTCCCACTGTACCGTCAAATTCTCCTCCAAACTTGAAAGAAGAATTAGTCGGGATCACCCGAGGAGTAAACCAACTCATCAGTGGGAATCGGGATCCAACTATCATCGCATGATAACGTGACGGAATCCGCTCACGTTATCACACTCCAGAAGGTATGCACATATCTGGCAAGTTTCGGTTTCTTTAGAAACTCCCGATGTGATTTTTACCCCGTGCTCTTATGACCTTGACTTTAGCCAACAAATCATAAGTCACATGTCAAGTTCTACCCGTCATTCTCCAGGTTAATTTGAACCCACCCGTACCTACCCTTGACTTTGGCCAACAAGGCAATACGACTGTCCCAAACCAACGCATCTATCTATGCTGCATATGAATATCCAATAGCTACCAATCACTGTGCCTTGACTTTGGCCAACAAACACAGGTTGAATACTATTGACTATCCATATGAAATGACGGAGGGCTACGAATGGTTTTTGGCGAAAAACCTTTAACGTAATGAACTTGATATCGTTGAAGGAACCGGATAGCTTTTATAAAAATATAGTGGCGAAAACCTTTGCTAAAGAGGTCACTCCCAGTGAAGGGATCTCGGCTCTTTCCCCGTAGAATGAGGTGCAGGATATTCCAACTGAATACCACGATGCAAAGAAAAAGTAATCGACTATAGTGAAGTTATTGCCCTGACGCAAACTTCTGTCCAAGGGGTCACTCCCGGTGAAGGGATCTCGGCCCTTACCTCGTCGACTGAGGTGCTGGATATTCATAACTGAATACCACTGTGCAAAACAAAAGAGAACGTCCTTACAATAACAGCTTTTTTGAAAAATTGTTCCAACAAACATCAAAATAGGTTTGTTTAGCTTGCATTGATCCGAATCAATGCAGTCCTATCAATTGATCACACCAATAAAGAACGAAATAATGATACACGTATATGCCATCCACATTCGCCACTGGGTCCCGTCATCACCCGTTAGGTTACTTAACTAACGACAGAGCGGGGATTGGACTAGCGCAGATACAAAACATATACAACATTTACTAGTATATATATCAATATATAATATTCGCTCAAAGCGTGATAAAATGCAACATCACAGAAATGTAATAAGCATCACAGAACAATACAGATATCTGGAATCGCCGAGTTTCATAGAACAGCTACTGAAACCCGACGTTCCCCTGGTCGTGTGGATAGCCTGTGCAATGAAATCCTAGACCCCTACGGGCGCGGCAAGTTACCCGCCAAAACCTGAAGCGAGGCATCCCCCTTCAACAACGTGGATGGACCACCCAGCACTTCACAGAATCCGGTAACTTGAGCATCCCTCCTTGGGTCAACCTGTACCCCCTACGAGTGCGGCGAATAGCCCGCCAATTCTAGAGTGAAGCCCCATCCGTCTCAAAGCCATGAGATGCGGGCCCGTTGCCCTTTAGAACCCGGCTATCCGTGCACCCCACCGTGGGGTAATCCTAGTACAGAAAGTAAAATATACATACAACGGGTACATCGACCTCAGCCCGGTCGTGCCCCAAAAGAATAATATACAAACAGGCAGTAACGGCAGTCCACATGTCAGACGCTCGTCCCGCAATATCAAATGTACATAATAAACCAAACTGCACTACCATTGCATCCAGGCTATCCACCACGACAAATCCGCAACATTACAGCACAACACAGAACATCAACGTAAATGTCACGTTCGCAAATCCGACTAAAATGGCTATAGCAGTTAGACAGGATTTACCGATCAAATGACATTAACGGTCGCAGATATAATGTAAATACTGTGAACTAATATGTTTAAAATTTTCGATCGACTAAATTTCCCGAAATGGACCCCAAGCACAACTGTAGCACTCAAAGAAAATCTGGGCCCAAACAGAACATACCAAAAACCCTATTTCCATGTCAGAAGCCCACTGTAAAAATTTGGTGCAGTGAGGCTACAGTACGGCCGCGGATCCGCCCCAAAACGTGGTTTTGGCCGTGAATCCGCCGTGCTACAGTAATATCAGCCGACCAAATTTTCACAGAATTCTTAAAAAACCCTGCTCGTATTTTTCCAATATACCAAATAATTTTTAGAGCACAGGAAAAATTCGACAGAAACTGGACTTGAAAATACGGTTTTTGGAAAATCCGATCGATCGAACTTGTAAACATGTTAGAGCAAACTAGACTAGGTTAATGGCGTGGCTCTGATACCAGTGTAAGTGCACGGCAGCGCCCCGGCCGTCAGAACGAGGCCAAAATGCGGAAACGAAACTTTTACAAAACTTGTAAACCGGCACCACCGCGCACTATAAACCCGAATCGGGCCATTAACCTAATGCTAGCAAACTAAAGAATGAGTAGGAAGCTATACCGAGCGATCCGTGTCCTTCGGTCTTCGGCCTCCATTCCGATCTCCTCACGGAATCTCCGGTCTCCATCTCCTCGTCGGAACGGGCACCACATCGCCGGGTTCTTTTACGGGCTCTCACCTCTGGACCAAGGCAATTCGAGCACGAAGTTGGCGAGTCGACGTGCCCAAGGATGCTGTAGGCAAAATGTAGAATCCACTTGTCTCAAGGGGTATGAAGTTGCCATTGAAGATGATGGAGATGAATGAACTTTGGAGTGAGCTTAGGATTTTTTGGTACAAGCATAGAATGAGATGAATGATTTTCTCCCCACACTCATAAAGGAATTCCCTCATCTCCCCCTCCCCCTAGTAGTGGCCGGCCCTCATCAAGAATGAGGAGGGAAAAAGTATCAAAGGGGGAGCACAAGATGGTGACCATAATAAAAGGTTTTGATGATAAAGAGATATAATTGTTACACCACCATCAAATAATAATCCAATCTCATAAATGCAAAGAAATGATCACTAGAAAAAGCAAAGATGCTTAAACCATCATAATCATCCATTTACAAGAAACCCCCTCCACAATGCTAATTTGCAAATATGCAAATTAGCCCCTCCCATCACAAAAGTCCGGCCGTGAAGGAACAAAGAAAATCTGGCCGAAACGGAATGCAAACTGGCAACTTCAAAAAACTGATCCCGCAATAAATACAGGAAAACCCCGCGACTGTATATACATACCCGCATTTGTATTCCCACTGAATACAAATGCAAAGAGACAAAATCTACACTGTACAATACTAGGATCCGGCTTAAACCAAAGCCCGCTAGTATTATCCGTCCGATCATGATCCGTGCAATACCGCACGTATATGATCGAACCCTGTCATATCTCCATACGGCCTCTACAGCGTTTCGCCTGAAACTTGAGAAACTGTCTGTGGGGGACTCTAAAGACTCGTCAATATTTTGGCTGTGGATTTAACCACTAGCACGTCAGAGTTAGCCATACGTAACGGGCTACCAGGTATTGACCAAAAAGGGACGTCGATGAGCGAACTTATCCTGACACCCTACTGAGCCTGTCGGTGACAATATCCGTACAGTCCGGTCCGTTCGTCTATGAGCATCGCATGGCGGGCCTAGGGGGTTGGTAAAAGTCAGACCCCCAAAAGCGGTACAAGTCGTGTCGGAGTGTAGCCCAGAACACCCTGAGATATTACTGGAATACCTACCAGTAAATCTCCTGCCTTGACCAAGGACTTCGTGTAATGGCTCTCCTAGACACAGCGAGACCTCACCCCCAATACCGGAAGAGACGAACCCCTGCTGATCCGCTCACTGCCTCCATGTGGCTCGGGACTGTACCCAACTAAAACCTGTTTGCACGACTCCTTTGAGCCGTCGTAGGATAGTAATCAAAGCACAGTGGGAACTCACACGAGACAAATGACGATCTCAGGTCGATAAACTAACCTGTACACATGTCACCAGGTAACTGCTATCTGACGTCAGGTATAAGACCAACTAGCATGTTCCCGGTGAGTCCTGTCCGGTGTACTCATAACCCAATGAGCACCTGTATACATCTTAGGTGAACCAACTGACACCAGTGGCTTGTGAGACCGGCCACCGCCCCTCGTCGGGGTCTCGACTGTATACACTAATCTACTCTGGAGTATCGATGCCCTGTCTCGAAACTCCCACGACTAGGGACCTTTTAAGGAAGTGCTTATAGACCCTAGCTCCTACGTATATGATCGCCATCATACTGCTGGCTGTCAAGCAAGAATCCTAAGGGCTCTATCAACGTGCAATAGTGACCTGTAAGGTCACCTGAAACAGTACACGACGATAAAGATAAACCAGATAGCATACTATCATCTTGAGTAAAACTGTTCTAACGGTATAGGTCATTTCTCAATCATTGCAATCATGTGCCTGTGATTCAATAATTGACTCTGAGGGCACTATCTCCAACAGCATGTAATATCTAACAATTTGTCTTTAATATCTACAAAGTTACCTGAAATATCAAAGCAGTTGCTTGCAACATCGCATGTAATATCTAACCACTTACCTGTTATAATATCTACAAAGTTGCATGTAACATCTAAGCAATTAGCTACAACACCTACAAAGTTGACTGTAACATTTAAGCACTTACCTGTAACATCTACAAAGTTTCTTGTAATATCTAAACAATTGCCTGCAATATCTAACCGATTACCAATATCTAAAAATGTTGCTTGTAATATCTAACCACTTGTCTGTAATATCTACAAAATTGCCTGCAACATCTAAGCACTTGTCTGTAATATCTAACCACTTGTCTATAATATCAACAAAGTTACATATAAAATCTAAGAAGTTGTATGCAACATCTAACCATTTGCTTATAGCGTCTAAAAAAGTTGCATGTAATATCTAAGTGGTTTAAATAAGAGAATATATGGCAAATTGGGATTTTGGTGGGAAAGGCAGTGAATTTGGAAGGAAAATTGATCGTTTTGAACATTTAATACTTAGTCTTTTAAGCAAAAATCAAATCATGTCAGACGTTACAGGCATGCCCTCATAAGTTACAGACAACTCATCTGGAGCTTTATTACCAACCAACTACAGCTGTCATGTATACTTGCGCACATGGGTCGACAATGGGCATTACTGTGATATAACAAAATACAAAAATCCTTGAGGTATTTCAGCGAATCATTCACGTGGCTAGAGGGTTTTCTACTAGTTGAAAAAGCCTAAGGATTTTTTCAGAAGTTTTAAAACGGCCGGAGTTTTTCAACATTTTCAAATTCTTCCCATGTGCATAATATAAACACATAACCAAATGTCATAATCAAAATGACACTAGCCGATGCATGACTTTAGCTGGAAAAAATAAGCTATAGCGGAATCTTTTATTCCAATGTCAAATCTTTTTGAATTCTTCCCACAACTTATAAGCAACTCGATCCTCTCGCAAACATACCAATTCATATAAAGTGGACCATGTTAAATGCACTCTAAATAAATTCTAGATAAAATAAAAATTAAAACTTTTTCTTCTCTTTTTATGAAGAAGAAAGTTGACAATTTTACCTTCACCCCTAGCATTATCCATCAATCGCCAAGTGATGATGCTCGATATCGGTGATCTCCCAGATCGTGACACGTGACGGATGGCGTGTCCCGAAACTTGCAAGAAAGGACCAAGAACGGTACGTCGGAAGAATACCCCGGATCCGCGGTCCATGGACGTATCCGACCTTCTGCGACCGTCCACACCACTCTTATGCCCGCCTTACAAACAACCGTTGGCTCACCTCCGAGCCCCATGCACAATTGGCCTCCTCGGCTCTCTCAGCTCGTCTCCGGGCTACCGCAGAACCAAGATATCTCGGCCTCCCGCTCGTCCCCGAGTCTCCCGCCCGTCCCCGAGTCTCCCGCCGAGCTCATCTTCCTCGGTCTTATCGTCCGACCAACGGCACCAATCGCAGGCGCAACCGCCTCACCCTCGTGAATCTCGCCATGAGCGAGATATCCGCCGGCCACGTCCCGCGTTCCACGTCATCACAATCCTCCATTAACGAGCATGTCTCGTCATTAATGTGGGATCCCGCCTATCACACGGGCGTGACGCCGAGAGCGTAATGGCCGGAGTGATTCTCGCGTCTGCCTGCCTGTTGCCACCACTATATAAAAACCTCTTTCAGACGGTTCAAGTAAGTGATTCTTTCCTCATTGGGCCGTTACTCTGCTCAAATATCCGGTCTAACTTGATCGTCGGAGGGTTCTCGGTGGCACAACCACCGCGGAACTTCCTTGTAGGTAGCTCGGCAATAGCTCGGCCACAAATCCATTGAGATCCACACGTTTCAGAAGGCAACCTCCAACTCAATCTCAGCCGTCCATCGTCGCTTGCAGCAGATCTACGGAAGTTAACATCTTGACGAGATCCAACATCCGCTACCAAGTCTCCCAAATGCAATACAAAAATCAATTCTTTTGTGTTAAGTTATCGAATCCATCACTGTGAGAACAAAAAATAAAAAAAAATACCTCGAATCCCAGCGTTGTTACCAGCACATCCATGCGCCCAAACACGCGCCATGCCTCATCCACCGCCGCCTCGATCTTCGATCCCTTCGCGCTCACGTCGAGCGCCACAGCAACGGCCTTCAACTCACGATCCGGCGAGTCGGACGGTCGAGGCAGCATGGCGTCGATCTCATCGCAGAGAGATCTCTGCCGAACGATCCTTCGAGCGGCGGCGGCGAGGTTGACGCAAAGGTCCCTTGCGATCCCGACGACGCGCAGGTGACGAGCACGACCTTGCCTTCTAGATCGGTCCAAGGAATCTCCATGTATCTAGATTTGCAAATTAGGGATTTCAGAATGTCGAGGGATTTTTAGAGGGTTTGATTAGGGTTTGGGGTTTGGGTATTGAAGAAACCCTAGAAATGAGGCGCCATACAAACACGGAGGCGGAGGCGGAGGCGGAGGCGGAGGTGGAGGGGTCGGAAAGGGCAGAGGGAAGATCTGGAGCTCGGGAACAACAGTCGAGGCGGCGATTGATATGATGGCGGCGAACGAGGCGACGAAGGAGAAGGCGGTGATGGAGCGACGGAGAGAGTCTTCGATGGTGATGGCAGCGACGGAGGAGGCCAGAGATAGGGTTCCATAGAACGAGAGAGAGAAAGGGAAAAATGTTTAGGAGGCAGCGGCGAGGAGAAGGGTATTTTCGTCCCTCTCTCACTTATAATAACAGGGCCTGCTTTAGCTGAGGCCCAGGGGGTTTCCCACAAAGTTTTGGAACAATATGCCTTTTTCCTCTATTTCGAAATCGAAAATACCAAGGGTTTTTTTCACAAGTCTGGAGTGGGCAGGTGTTTTTTCAACGATTTACTCTAAATTCTAGGGTTTTTTTTTGAAATAGGATGGTTTTAAATTTATATTATTAAAATATGGTAGTTAAATTTTTTTTTATGAAAATAGGACGGTTTGGTGGATCCCATCCCCCTTCCCAGTTTAGAGGACGGGTTCTAGAAACCCGTCATCTACCTATTATAGGGGAGGACGGATTCCTAGAACCCGCCCTCCTCTCATTTTTGAAGAGGGCGGGTTAACCCGCCCCGTCCTCTTTAAAAAAAAAAATTTAATCATGTGGGGTCCACAAACCATCCTATTTTCATAAAAAAAAATTTAACTACCATATTTTAATAATATAAATTTAAAATCATCCTATTTCAAAAAAAAACCCTAAATTCTAAAACTCCACATCCAAGCATCAAGTACTTTCAAAAAAGAAAAGAACAAAAGCAAAAACTTTAAAACTGTTTGGTTGCAGGATTATGGAATTTGGATTCCAAAATAGTACGGTTGAAATTTCTGAATTTGGTAATTTGTTGTTTGGTTGGTTTTGGATTCCTAGTATTGGATTTGTAGATCCTTTTAATCTTTGGTTGGTTGGTGAAAAAAGTGGGATTTGGATTTGAGGAATTTAGAGAGAGAGAGAGAGAGAGGATTGTTAAATAAATAAAATGCATGGATCCAATCTAAAAGTACAATGAATAGTGCCAAATCCTTGAAAATCCTTAGGATTCCATAATCCTTGTTTTGTGGTAGGCCCCCCATAAAAAACAAAGGAATCCTAGAAATCATAATCTTGCAACCGAACACAAAATTATGGAATCCTAGGATTCCACAGTCCAAAATCCAAATCCAAACTCATAATCCTGCAACCAACACCCACATAGAAGATTGGCACAGAAAAAAACATATAATAAGAGAGAATTTCACCACCAAGCGAACTTAAAATAAGTCATACAGCACATGGATAAGAGAAGAGTTCCGTGCCATACAATAACACAAGCCAAAATAAAGCATACTATGGACCCAGACCGAAATCACATGTGTTTTTGCCCCCTTTTTCCGAATTTAGCGCAACGAAAATTTTAATTTATTCAGATTTGGTGTAGATTCTGACAGCAACAGCCAAGCCCAGGATCGCAAGGGGAACCAGAAACTGCAGAAGCTTAACAATGAAATCCGAGGTCTTGTCTTGGTTATAAAGAGGTTGATTCGGAGGCGTGTATTTTGCCTTGGAAGGAATTGTGGTTGCATCGATCTCGCCGACATAGTATTCATCCATCATGGCTCTCGCAGTGTTGCTGTGCCCCACATCCTCAAAATCATCGGTTGCATCTTTACCTACACAAATTCATGAAATTATCGATTTAGTTCTTTCAGCTAAAGAGGTGAAAATATGCTTAGTTACACTAAGCTACCAAAAACTTTGTAAACTACAAGAAACTACCAATAAAACAGTACCTGTTCTGTTGGGACTTGTCGATTATACATGTATCATGCTAAACTAATATAATGTTGTCAATGAAATTTGTTAGACGCTTTAATGGCAGCATAGTTAAAAAGAGGAAGTTTTGATAATTTTTTGTAGTTATATGTAATTTACAAGTTTTGGTAGTTTGCATATTGATATTTATTGATTTAGAGAAAGAGAGAGGTATTATAGAGAACAATGATGAAGAAGGGGGTCCCCGTCAAATACACTGATATAATCAAGAATATGTACGATAGAGTAGTGGCAAATGTCGGAACTTGCGGCAGCCTAACGAGTGATTTTCCGATTACAATTGGTTTATATCAAGGATCTGCATTAAGTCCATTCATGTTTACCATCGTGATGGATGAACTTACTAGAATTATTCCAAGATGTATCTTGGTGTATGCTATTTGTTGATGATATTCGCTGATAATATTATTCTAGTAAATGAGACGAATGCAGCGGTTAATGTCAAATTGGAGTAATGGAGGCAAACGTTCGAATCTCGGGAGGTCAAATTGAGCAGGTCCAAGACAGCATTTATGCATTGCAAATTTAGCAAATAAAGAAATCGAGGCCACATTGGTATAACACTGGAAGTACAAGAGATATCACCAAGCGATCAGTTTAGATATTTAGGTTCCATCAGCCAAAAGAATGGGGAGATCGATAGCGATATTAATCAAAAGATCCAAGTTAGTTGGTTGAAATGAAAGAGTGCAACAGAGATTTTGTGCGATCATAACCTTCCGTTAAGATTGAAAGAGAAGTTTTATCGGAGCGTTATTCGGCTTACCTTATCATATGGTACAGAATGCTGGGCTCCTAAGAAGTATCATACACAGAAAATGCATATAGCGGAGATACGAATGCTTCGTTGGATGTGTGGTAACACTAGAAAAGATAAGGTGCGAAATGAGAATATTCGTGCAAAAGTTGGTGTAGCACCTGTGGAGGCGAAAATGCGGGAAAACCGGCTAATATGGTTTTGTCATGTGCGACGCACACCTATGAAAGCACCGGTTCGACGAATGGATACTGTCGATATAGGCAATGTCAAAAGGGCGAAAGTGAGACCGAAGAAAACATGGAGGTGATACGAAAAGAAATGATTGCCAAAGACCTCAATGAAAGTATATCGTTCGATATGAGTGAGTGAAAGCGGACGATTCATGTGCTGGACCCGACGTGATTTTCATGTTGGTTCATGTAGCCTACCCCGTATGTTTGGGATAAAGGCTCAGTTATTGTTGTTGTGTATTAATCTATTGTAGTACAATGAAAGTAAACCTATACATACGACGGAACTTCATTAAAAAAAAACCTTGTTGTTTCATCGTATAGCACTTTGACCCCACAAAAGCCCTATAATTAGCGCAAATACCCCTCGAACTTTTCAAAATCATAATGGAACAATCCATGTAATAAAAAAATATCTATCTAATTTGGCTCATGTTGTCTAAAGGAGATTTTCCGTGTTTTCTAGCATTTTAGTCGACGAACAGAGGGGAAGTTTGCACCAGTAAGTCAGTTTGAGGGGTATAATTGCTATATAGAGCAAACCATACAGGGGGTTTATGTAATAACCTAAAAACAAATATTATAAATATTGTGTTAGTTGGTGAAATGATATGATTACCAGTTGCTGACACTAAAACCTCGTCGCCTCCTGGGTGATCATCAAGGAATCTTGTTACATCATAAACCTGAGCAATCAAAAAATAGTTACTTAAATTCGATGCAAGATCGTGTGTGTGTGTGAGAGAGAGAGAGAGAGAGTTGAATCATGCGTGTGTGTGTGTGTGTGAGAGAGAGAGAGAGAGAGATCATTTGAACATGGGACAAACATCAACAGCATCAAATATCGATTAAGAATGTAGAAACAGTACACAAAGATATGAAATTATGTTAGAAACATGTTTGCCTTAAAAAAATTGTATACCGCTTGACATCATATTACTTAATCTGGACTACCCTTAATTGTTCAATTATCCATTGAAGTCTTCAAACAATTGTTTGTAGCATCTTGAACCAAAACAAGAAAGGGTTTTATTGCAGTTTTAATTAGCGCTAAACATTTAATTATAGTAGCTACTAAGATAAAGTACTTCCAACTCAAGATAAATCAGGTGAAATTGCTGTCAGAATTATAATTCTAATATGTTTAGAGTTGCGTAGGACATAGAAAATACACATAATAGTTCACGCCTTTGCACCAGAGCTGTTATAGAAGTGTAGTTATAGAATTGTGCAAGATTAGTCTAGCTGAATATCGCTCATCTTGAAATTAACAATATAAATAAAATGAGTCATTATGGAAGGAAAAATAGTAAGTGTTTCATACTTTCATGCATCATAAAATGCTAATGAAATGACCCTTGACAATATGTCGTATCTTCATCTGTTTATGCAAAAGGTAATACATGACAGATAAACCACTACACATCCCAACTAATAACAAGATAAACTCCTGATCTACATGAGTAAGAAACAGTATTCTTCAAATCATCATTTACAGATTGATCCAAGTACATGGAAAGGAAACTATATGCATTTTCTTTAACCTCAGAAACATTTGATTTAATAAATATGGGATCGGGGGGAAATATGCAAGCACGGATGATCATAAAGAGACTTGTATCCCCCAATCAGATCATATTTAACACTAAGGAGCATAAAATCTAAAATTCTCAAAACACGACAAGGGAACAGTAGAGAGCTAGAAATGTCAAGAATCAAGATTCAATAATAATACATTGGGTTTGGAGGATGGCGTGGATGGATCTTGAATTTTCATCACTTGAGAGGAAAAACAAACATGAATAAACATTTCATACGTGACTGGAAAAGATTGCTAGTCAAGTAATGCTATAGAAAAAATTATTTTGTGTGCATTCTGAAATTTGATATGTAAGTTATAATTTATGTGTGGATAAATGGTATACATTGGAGACCAAAAAGTTGCTCTCTTAAATTTGTTAAAGTGGCTCATTTCATACACCCCCCCCCCCCACCCCCTCTTTTTCTTAATAAAATATTTTTGCATATTAAAACCAAAAATCCACAATCGAAAATGAAAAGAAAAAAAGATTCGCCAAATGAGACAATCTGCAAATAAAACAATGACGATAACTTGATAGGAAGATTCCTGACTTATAAGGGTACCAAAAGTAAGAGCCAAGAAACCTATTCTCAAGACATACCATTACAGCACAGGGTAAAGTGATTTCCTAGTTACAAAAAACAAAATTTAATTAAACATAAACACAAAAGCATCTTAGTCTTGCAAATTGAATGTAGATGATAAAAAATAAATATAGCAATGTATCTTGAATAAATATAGGAAAAATACACAAGGATGCAAAAGGCATCATCAGAAGATAATATGTAATTAGACCATACCAGGTATAGGTATGACTGGATAAACTAAAAGGAATCACACTCTAATATAGTCCTTTCATAAATACACGTCCTACACCATCCCATGCAGAGGGGAAAAGGCAATACTTAGGAAGAATTAAGAAATATGAACTAAAGATAATTTGCTCATTTGTATTTGAAAGTAGATATACTCAAAGGTTCATAATCTGGATCCAATGGATAGCTAGGCATTAAGGCTTCTCAAATATAATTAAGAAGTCAAAAAAATCTATCATATTAGAATTCGCGCAAGTGCTTAAGTATGCAATATATTGCTACTGTTATATCAATGAAAATAATTCAAGAAAACAAATAGTCCCATGTAAAAGTACAAATTTTGGCAAAATCAGGATCCTCTCCTCTGCACTAAGAAAAATAGTGTGATACACTGATCAAATCCATCACAGATCCAAACCAATTGCCCCTCTAATTCTCCTTGTATAAACCTTTGAATTTTCTATAGTGATTTTTAGGTCAACCAAGTCAAATTAACTATATTTAGCTACATGATTGCAAAGACAATCAAATAAACACTCTAAAAGGTATAAAGATACTTAGATTAGGGGGTGCTTTCTGATAAAATAATAAAGAAAACCCTGCAAATTTGTCCATGATTTGCGTTTTCACTGGAAAAAACATTTTTTTTATAATTCTAACCGATCAAGTTCCAATTTTGATCCTGACCCAGTTCTAATCTCTCTTTTTCAAGTTCAAACAACAACGATCTGAGCCGTTTGGCCTCGAAATCAAACCAAACCAACAGATCAAAGCACCAAAACTAACAACCAGCTACTAGATCTAAAAGAAACCGCAGAGATCTAAGGACTGTGGATCGATCACCTTGCCGCCGATGATGAGCCAGCAATCCTTGTTGGTGTTGTGCTTCGAGACGTCCTCCAATGTGTAAACTTTCGCGTCGCTCCCCATCGCTTACGGCAAAGAGTGAAGGACTCCTCTTCTTTCTGGTGGTTTGATTGGAGAAGAAAGAGGTTGATGTGAAATTTTAAAAGAGGTTTATAGCAAGCGGATGAGAGAGAGAGAGAGAGAGAGAGTTTTGACTACTATATAGAAATTTGGGCGAAGATACCTAGGCCATTCAATGAACGGTAGAAGAGAAAAAAGATATCTTTTTCACCTTACAAATGCGCTATGCGTGATGCACGTGTGCATTTGTTTAGAATCACGAAATTCGATGGATCCTTCTAGGATGAGGATAGACATATGTCCGATCCGGATTTAAATAAAATACATGTAGAAGTGGATCAGGATCGGAATTGTAACAAAAAATACATTGTCCTGCCTTACCTGACTTAGTTAGCATGTACAGTAACATTGGTTATATCTTTGAATTATGAATGAACTTGCTTTGCAATCACCAAGACAAAAAATTAATTTCCAGATGTCTAAATGCAAAGAAACCACTCATTCTTTCTATCTCTAGCTCGCGGTGTGATTTATCTTTTATGCGCAGCATTGTTAGGTTTTTCTCACAATCAAATTTTTATCATTTATAATTATATAAAATACTAATAGACTTTTGGTATAGATTTTTTAAGGTTTGAGAAGATATAAAGCCATTTATGATTTTTGAAAAATATTATTTTCACAAAATCAAGGAGAATTTTTCTTCTCGTATGCAATCTTAAGAATTTAAAGGAGAATTTTTCTTTTTCATGTGTAATCTTAACAATCAAATTGACAATAGAAATATTCGTCTCGTAGTTGCATTAAAAATAGGAGAGATACTTTTGTTGATAAATTCATTCAAACGATAAAAGATAAATCTTTTTTATTTTGCTGCTTTACTTTTTCCATTATTTTTTATTTTAAATATATATATATATCTTTTATCTTTAAAATCAATCCTCCCTCGGAGCAAACTTTCGACAAATTAAATTAGCACCAACTGAGCAGTTTATAAATTTAAAAAACCATAACATAACTTTGTCCAACTGCATGAGGGCCTGTTTGGTTGCAGGATTATGAGTTTGGATTTGGATTTTGGATTGTGGAATCCTAGGATTCCACAATTTTGTGTTTGGTTGCTAGATTAGGATTTCTAGGATTCCTTTGTTTTTAATGGGGGGCCCACCACAAATGAAGGATTCATGAATCCTAAAAATTTTGAAAGATTTTCAAGGATTTGGCACTATTCATTGTAATTTTAGATGGGGCTCATGTACTTTATTTATTTAGCAATCCTCTCTCTTTCTAAAATCCTCAAATCCAAATCCTATTTTTTTCACCAACCAAACAAAAATTACAAGGATCTACAAATCCAATATGAGGAATCCAAAACCAACCAAACAACAAATTACCAAATCCAGAAATCTCAACTGTACTATTTTTGGAATCCAAATTCCATATTCCTGCAACCAAACAGCCCCTGAAAAGCATCCGCCATGCCTCTGGTGCACGGAGATTCCCATGACAGCTCATAGGAGTGTCCTTTGAAATTCAAATTCTACCATTGTTTTTCCTCAGTGTAAATTATACTCAACCTATACATTTCATGACGTTTTTGAGATAACCGCATTTAAATTTAAAAATACTATAAGACCCTATTGAACTACCAATATTGTTTGAAATCGTTAGTCTGATTAACTCGTGCATGCCACAATTGGACTGAATAACCCTAAAATGTAAACCGGATAGAATGAATAGGCTAAAAATGAACGGAATATGATATTTTATGACAAAAAGTCCTTTCAAATTATTTACGAAAATGCCCTTCAATAGGGTTTTATAGTATTTTTGAAGTTCAATACGGTTATCTCAAAAACTAGAAAAGGTGGACAGTAAAATTTACCCCTATCATGAATTGAGACTATGGAACAAGGAGTGCTTGTTTTTCCTTATTTGGATGCTCCAAAAAGAATCTGGAATTGATTTCTAACAAAAGAATTTGGGATTTGTTTGTAAGAATTGAGATTAAAGAAATACGGGGTGACAATAAAATAAAATACGCCCCTCCTGTTACCATTGATAAACAGAGAAAGTAAGCAAAAAAGGGATAAGCAACCACAGGCACAAATATAATAAAGAAGGAGTTGATTTGAAGTGGCTTTAGGAACTGCTTATTTCCCTTCCGAGATGGGAATCAGGATATCCTATCGTACTGATAAGTGTCAACGTCGGTACTCCATATTTCTTTGATTCCAAACAAACATTGGAATTAGAATTCAAAGGGTTTTTTGACATCCGTAAATAATACACTGTTCTCTCAAATTCCGATGTCTATTAGTATTTCCGCCAAACAAAGAATCTCTAATCTAAATTTCGGATGGTCCGTTTATCCTCTTCCAATTTTTGCAAGAAAATAAATAAAAATGAGAAAAATTCCCCAACCACGAGATGCTCAATCAATTTCTCACCTTGTAATCTAAATCTTCACTTTGCACTTGTTCTTTATCCACAACTCGTATTTTTATAAGCATGCACATCACCTATGTAAAAAAGGCAATTAAAAAAGTGCTAATTGCAGATTTGTAATTTTAAGGGGGATACAAATTTTAGGACCGGAAAATATATTTTCTTTTTTACTTTTAAAATTTTCTTTTTTGAGGGCATACCAAATCCTCTTATGTTCTGGTATATTACGGAAGATGCAGTAGCATAAGGGAATTTTGTCTTAAATTTCATATAACTAAAGTAAAAAGAAACTAAAAGGAATATAATAGAAATAGGAAAAAGAGAGAGAGAATAGAAACGATAAGACAAAACAGACTAACCATGATACAAAGCATTTTACATGATGGTGAAATTTTCTCCATGTTTTGGAATTTTTATTTTTAAAAATGAGAAAAATACACAGATTTCATATGTTCTAGTCAAAATTGTACTGATGGAGGTCAAGATCTCCCTCAGATGCTGTCCTCCATCGATCTGGCAGCGAGCGTCTTGTACGGTCGAGATTTGATTTGGCTGTTGTTGAGCGTGTGGATCTCAATGGGTTGTGTTTGATGTGGAAGCCGAGCTACATGCAAGCAAGTCTCGGGGTGGGTGACCACCGTAGGACCCTCCGATGATCAAGTTAGAACCGAGTAATATTGGCAGAGTAGTGGCTTATTGGAATCAAGTTTAGTTACCTGAGTCGTCTATGAGAGGGGTTTTATAGTGGTCGCATGGAACGAGCAAGTGCGGGATCTTCCCCGTTAGTTACGCCCATGTTGTTACGCCCTCGTGAATGACGGGATCTCTTCATTAATAGCGGGATACGCTCATTAATGCTGGGGCGCCAGCGTGGGACGCGGGACGTGGGATGGCGGATATCTCGCTTTGACGAGATACACGGAGCCATAGCGGAGGCGCTAGGGCTCGACGCTCTCGGTTGAACAGGAGAGCCGAGGAAGCTTAGCTCGGCAGGAGGCTCAGAAGCGAGCCGGGAGGCCGAGGAAGCTCAACTCTGCAATAGCTCGGAAACGAGCAAAAGATGAAGGGTACAAGTTCGGTTGCTAGATTGCTCGTGGGCAAGAAGCGGGGATGTAAGCTCGGAGACCATCCAAGGAAAGTCGCCAATGCTTTACACTAATTTTACCTCGGCATCCCCCAGGAGTCTAGCGAGCTGGCGCGGAAGACACGTCATTTGCCACGTGTCGTGATCTGAGGAATTCCCACTTACGAGTATCATCATTAGCCCAACACTCTCATTCCGATCTATTTATGGGTCGGGTCGAGAGTGGCCTGCTTAGTTTTCTCGAACCAGTTTGTTTGTCAAGAATCATTAATGCGGATTGTCCGAGGCGACGTGGTGTAGGGCAGTTACGTCATTTCGATCTTTAAGCCTGTAAGTCTATGTCGCACACCCCGCGAGTTCACGGGGAGGCGGAATACATCAAAAACGATTTTTCTCCATCAAAAGATCATGTTTGGCTTTGCAACATAGACTTTATCCATTTTAGGATCTTGATTGAACCTTGACTAGCAAAACTAATCTACAAGAAGGCTCTAACTACTCGGTTAGAGTGTTATACCTTCGTGTCAAGTCCTTCGAGTCTTCTAAAGTTTCTTGGCTCCTTGGATCGAACTTCAACTTTGAACTCTTCTTCTTGGCTCCTAGGTCGCTCCAAACGAACTCGGTTGTCGGTCTCCTTTGCGTCGTAGAAGATCCACCCGAGGGCCTATGGTCAAGCTCCAACCTCAAGTGAGGTAACTTAGTGATCTAATTTGCTAAAGAAGACTACTAAGTAGATGTAGAGAAGATGTATGGATTAATTTGTCTCAAATCTCAATGGATCACAACAAATGTGAAGGTTTGAGCTTGAGGGAGGAAGAGAGGAAACATAGGAGAGAGAATGAGCAATTAATGATGAACTTGAGAATGAGATGAGAGTATGGCTAAGTCTCATGACAATAATTCAAGCATGGAATTTTTTAACTCACAAATAATCAACCATACTTGAATAGGAACTACAAATGAATAAACAAATAACAAAGCCATGATTACAAAGTGTCTCATAATTTCCACCTCATTAATCCTTTAGCTAAAAAGGATAAATCAATAATGAGGTGTCTCCTTCTAGAAGCCCATTCTTGTGAAATTACAAGAATGCCCTCACCGTATATACATACCCGTATTCGTATTCCGAAAAATACGAATACAATGAGACAAATATAATCCATAGTATAATACTAGGATCTGACTTAAACCAAACCCTACTAGTATTATCTGTCCGAACATCATTCGTGTAGCCAGTACACGTATGCGATCGAAACCCTGCTGTAAGACCATACGGCCTCTACATCGTCTCGCATGATCCAGAGAAACCCTCTGTGTGGGACTCTAAAGACTCGACAGTACGCTGGCAGTGGGTTTAACCACAAGTACGTCAGTGGCGCTAGCTGTACGTAACGGCAACCCAGGTACATGTCGAAAAGGAGACCGACGATTGAACTCGTCTGAAACCCCTACCGAGCCTATCCGTGACAATCTCCGTACAGTCCGGTCTATTCGTCTGAGAGTATCGTATGTAAGGTCTAGGAGGGTAGAAAACGTCAGACCCCTGATAAGTAGACAAGTCATGTCGGTGTAGCTCAAGACCATCCGAGAATCTACTGGTCCGACCACCAGTAATTCTCAATCCGCCATGACCAGGGACTTATGGTGTTGACCAACTGATCACTGCGCGACATCGACTATGTTCCCTCATAAAATACAAAGAAAAACCCCAATGGGGCATCACGTGCGCACACGTGATCGGGGGTCACGTGCCGACACGTGATGGCTTCCTGAGGGCTCTGAAATGATAAGAATTGAATTCTAATTAAATGGGGTCACCTGCCTGCACGTGATAGACCTTTAAACCCACTGAAAAGAACTAAAAGTATAAGAAAACAACAAGGAAAACCCCCAATAGGGTATCACGTGCCCACACGTGACCAAGGGTCACGTTCTGGCAAATGATAATTCCTGAGTTCTTTAAAATAACAGAATTAAATTCTGGTTAAAAACTTAATCCATGGGTCACGTGCCACCACGTGATGGGATCTTAAAAAACTCTCTAAGTTAAAGGAAAGAAAGCCCTAATGGGGCATCACGTGCCCATACGTGACAGGGGATCACGTGCCAACACGTAATAGGTTCCTAAAGATCTCTGAACTAATAGAATTGAATTCTAATTAAATGGTCAATCAGTGGGGTCACGTGCTAACACGTGATAGGCTCTTAAACCTTCTGAACTAATAAAATTAAATTCTAATTAAGGGAAATCAAAAACCCTAGTTGGAAAAATATTTCCCTAGATCTTTCCAAATAAAAAGATTGCGCTCTGTAAAGTAGAGCACCGTTGGATTAAAAATCCAATGGTGATTAAAAATCATCAATTTATAGAAAGATTGTATACAAGGAAAAATTTCCCTGAAATTTGCCAGGAATAACAGATAAAATATCATTTGGATTAAAAATCCAATGGTGAATAAAATCCACTGAGTGATCTAAAAGATCATGTTGGTTACAAAATCAATTGAAATCTTTCAATGAAAGATTGACTAAACAAACTGATTCTTTTCTTCCTCCTATAAATAGGATCCAAGAAGAGAAGGGGAAGAAAAGAGATACAACAACAGAGAGAAAAAAAGAAGAGAATTTAATTCTCCAGAGAGAAAAGAAAGAAACCCTAGGTCAGAAAGGGAAAGAGATCATTCTATAGGCTCCCACAAAACAAAAAAAGAGAATTTAATTCTCAAACTAAGAGTTTAAATCTTTTGAATAAGAACTTAGTTCTTCCTCTGGCTGAAGATCTGCAGAAGTAAATCTTCCCATAAGTTGAGAATTTAATTCTCATCGGGGAGATTCTGCCATGCAGATCCAAAACTTAGAGGGAGAATTGAGTTTAAAGAATTTAATTCTTCCAAATACATGGGAATTTAATTTCTCTAAATAAAATTAGGGTTTAACCCTATAAAAAAATTTAATTCTTCCAAATACATAGGAATTCAATTCCTCTAAATAAATTAGGGTTCAACCCTATAAAAGAATTTAATTCTTAAATAAGGGACTTAGACTTTTCATGCACGTAAAAGAAATCAGTACCCAACCTGATCACGTGTGTCCATGTGACTCCCCTCCTCAGTGATCAGAAAAGAATGAATGAGATAGGGTCTGCTCCCACGTGACCCTTGGATAAATTCAGCAAAATAAAGAAAACAAAGCCAATGCAGAACAGACTACGGGTGCCCTCACGTGTCCCCATGTGACCCCTAACAAATCCTGTTAATATCCAGTGCATGGGTACCCATCACGTGCCCACACGTGATGGCCATAAAGGCTAAGTGTTTAACACTTACTTGCATATTCTGAGAACAAAATAAGGGAAGTTTGGGCCCAGCACTCAAGTGTCTCACGTGACCCCACATGAGCCCTTCCTTTTTTTAGTGTTTAACACTATTTTGGGCGGTGTATCCCTAGTGTTTAACACTATTCTGAGTGCATCACGTGGGAGCACGTGATAGCTGAGTTTACTCTAGTGTTTAACACTATATCCAAGCCAATCTTAGCTTGAACTAGCCAAGTCTTCCAGAGGCAAGATTCCCATTTTGACTAAACCTCAAACACACTTTTGTCTTCCAAAATTGGTCATCTCATATGACATTCAAAATAATTCCCAGAGCCCTTTCAATTAACTTTGGTTCAAGGGTATATCTCTTCACTACTCTGATATTTGTCGTTGTAATCTTTCAACGTCTTCAGAAAGGTGACGGGTCCCGACAACCAGCAAATCTTACAGACTATGATGTCTTTAAACTATGGACTGTGGGGTCCTTAAACCCATGGACTATGATGTCCTTAACCTTGGACTGTAGGGTCCTTAAACCCATGGACTCTAATGTCCTTAATCTTGGACTGTGGGGTCTTTAAACCCATGGACTATAATGTCCTTAACCTTAGACTGTGGGGTCATTAAACCCACGGACTATGATGTCCTTAACCTTTGACCGCAAAGTCCCTAAACTAAAAAAACAGAGCCCAAATGCTCTTTTGTTGGATCTAAATGATCCTGTTAAGTAGATCTTAGTTTAAAATTAGACTAACGTATCCTTAACAAATGGTTAAGTTGACCTTAGTCTAAAATTAGACTAACGTGTCCTTAACAAACTGTTAAGTTGATCTTAGTCTAAAATTAAACTAACGTATTCTTAACAAACATTTAAGTTGATCTTAGTCTCAAATGAGACTAACGTATCCTTAAACCCAACCCTAAACCCAAATCTAAGAAGATACGGATTTGGACTAATCCACGCCCTACGGGCGACAACATAAATTAGTCTCCGTATACAATCCACGGGCAACCAAAAACAAAACAAACATACACGACACGAAATGACCATCTAGAGAAGGAGAAAGTGGTTACCGCGATGCGGTAACGAAATTAACTGCAGGGGCTTGCGCCTGCAGGGAAGAGCGTCCCCACAATCAAAATCCCCTCAACAAGAGGGAATCTGACGAAATCTGCTACATCGGCCGTATCCGTTTAAACCTTCGATATACAGTGCCATAAATCAACTTGGCATCTTCAGAAAGGTGGACGGATAGCACCAATTAGCATCTGCCCCCAAATTCAGGCAAGACGAACCAACGCGGTTTCGTCTCTGTATTCGGAGGGGAACAGATTCTGGCACGCCCGGTGGGACCTTTTCCTCTTTCCACTCCACACTTCGTGTGTCGTGTTTCGCGAACAAATCACGGTTTGCTATAGTTGCCCCTTGATTCGAGATACTAAGATTTGGTGTCTTACTCCCGTGCAGATCAATGGCTTCCAACTGCACAAACTGCAACAACTCCCACTCCATCCTCACCGGAGGAGTGACCTACGGGTCTCAAGCGGCCTCCCTTTTTACAATGCCGATGGAACAAGTGACCCAAGCCACCACTGGGCTATTCTTTGGGACTATGATCCCACCAACGAGCTTCAACGTTCAGATGCCGTCACAGGAAGCTGCGATAAAGACGGTTTTTGGAAGGATTGCAACCACCACGGCCCCTCTCAGCGGGTCGTCCAGCTCCAATGCCTCAGTCTTCGATAGGTTGGGTCAAAGTTCAAGTGGGCCCGCAAAAAGGCTCGCAATACCAGAGAAGGATGCTCCAACTCCTGCTACAGTTGAGGTCATCCAAGCTGCTCTCCCTACTCGAAGGTCGGCTTTCGACAGGTTGACCATTCCCTCTCAGAGGACGTCTGTCTTTGACAGGCTGGTGCCAACAACAGACTCTCATCAAAACATGGGGCATGGAAAAGCTGATTCAACAATAGAGGTGGTCCCGGCCGCTCTCCATGCTCGTCGTCGCCACTGGCGCCGAGTGAGGAAGGCTGGGGGCAGCTCTCCTTCCGGACTGACTCCACCAGCTCCAATGGTGGAAGTTGATACTGCTGTTCCAACTGGGAATAGCTTTGAACTACTTAATAGGGTGCGCAGGAATTCCCCAACTGTCGTGCTAAAAAATTCTCCTCCGCCTGTTGAAAAGATCACAAAGGCGAAGTCGGAGCAGCCCGGTCAGCGGCTGTCCTCTAAAATTTACAAGGTCTGGCGTCAAGTCCAAGACTCGGTGATTGATCAAGATTACTCCCGCCGACCGAAGAAAATAAAGGTTCGGCAAGAGAATGACCATTCTGTTGTACCACAGAAGGTGTCATCGACCTGGGTGCCCGCTGCAACGGCCCCCTCAACATCACCAGTCCACAAAAAGAGGAGGCCGGAGAAGATCCTCGTGTCTGCGACAAATGTCAAGGGTACTGAGCCTAAACGCCCTAAGTCTGGGGGTATGGTGGTGCATACAGTCTATATGGCATCCGGAAAAAAGGATAGCTGTATCTCCACAGGTCATCGACCGCTTACGCGATCAGTGACTAAGGCTCAGGAGCGACAACAACAAAAGCTCCAAGAAATGCTGACAGCCATGGCTGCACTCACGGGACCAAAGCAAGCCCGGAGACATCCTCGGAGCAACGTCATGAGTAGGAAACTGATGCTGAATTCCTCCGAAGAATGCTCGAGAGGATTAGAAAAAGAGTCCGCGGAACAAGCGGCCAATATAAAACAAATAGCGCTTCTCTTCCAAGACATGGTTGGGATGATGATACAACCGGATCCTCCGGCTGAAAACCCTCCGATTATCCTTGAAGATGACAGAGGGGAGACATCGAACCCTCTTCCGGCTTGTTCAGCAGCTAAAGAGCAGACCATCCCAAAAGCCACCCTGGATGATTATATTGCTCAACAGATACGAGCTCACTAGGCGAACGAGGCGGCCGGTCATATTGTTAAGACTGGACGACCCCATCCGGGTTGGTACGACCAAATAAAATACCCGCCGGGATACACGATCCCTAAATTCCACGTATATAAGGGGACGGGGAACCCCCATCAACATGTCGCTCAGTTCAGGGCTCTCTGTGGCAACACTGGAGGGGATGATAAGCTACTGCTTCTCCAATTCGTTGGCAGCTTGTCAGAGACAACATTTGAGTGGTATTCCGAGCTCCCGAATGACTCCTTTAAGACGTTTGCATAAATGGAGTTACTCTTTACACAAAGGTTCGCAAGTGCTAGCAAGCGCACCACGATCACCGCATTAATTAACGCCAAAGTGAAGCCAGGCGAAACATGGGTGCAGTATACTATACGGTGGCGGAATCTATGGTCGAAATGTGAACAGCGTATAGAAGAGGCTCCTGCAGTGGGCATGTTTGTAGGAACCCTCGATCCACAGGCGACCATATCCCAATTCATGATGCTCTTCGAGCCGACCACCTTCCAGGCCTTGATTGACAAGTTGGCCCAAATGAACCAGATGGGCCATAGGCCTTCCTCTTCAAAGACGGAGTCTCGGAATGAAAAGGGCAAAGAGAAAGCGATCTTTGTCGCCAACGCTCAACAACAACCGAATGGCCCGAGACCGGTTGTTCGCCAAAGCAACAAGCGGCAATCCCTCGATAAGAAGTTGAGACGTTCTTACTCGTTTCCCCTGGATAAAATAAGGAGACTGTTCGAACTAGAAGTGCGTAACGGGCTCATCACTCTACCGGAGCCGAGACACCCATTACAACCGAACGATGTCAACGATCCCAATTACTGCCCCTACCACCGAGTATTGGGCCATCCGATCGAAAACTGCCACATCTTCAAAAATTGGGTTGAAGACCAGTATCAACAGGGCAAGTTTGCACTGTCTGAAAACTGGAAGGTGAAACCGCCACAAGCACATGCTCCGAAAAAGATGGCCATGCCAGGGGCATCGTGCCCATGGACCGAAAAGTCCGTAAACTAGAAATTCGCCTCAAATACGGCAACGACTGACCGAAATGTCGTTAAACTACTACCAACACGCGCCGTCTCCAGGCTGACGTGGTGTTAAAAAAAAGGTGCGTCCACAAGCGAAATGGGCACAGATGAAAACCCGAAAGGGATCCGTGAGTAAAAACAGCAGGACTACCAGCGAGTTTGTGAAAACCTGAAAGGGCGCAATCTCGTTAAGAGACACTTGCAAGGTCCCCTCGACCTCGTGAGGAGAAAATACCTGCGTGAGATCCTTACGACTCACAAAGGAGCAACACACTTAGGGATCCCTACGATTTACACTTACGAGATCCTCACGACTCGTAAGGAGGATTCCCCTTTGAGACCCTCACGGCTCATAGGATTCAAAAGCCTTAAGCTACAGGGATCTGAATCTGTTCTTAAGCCATCACAATCTTCAGACTGCCCTACAAGCGGTTCAGTGCTGACCCTTATATACAATCCACGGGCACGAATAAACATTTCCCTAACAAAGTCCTACCAACGACTGGGGATATGCTCATACTGTGAACGACCCTTGTAAGTACTCTCGACTTATAAGAAGAAAATACTCTTATAAGATCCTTACGACTTACAAGAGACCATACACTTAAGACTCCTCACGATTCTTAAGGAGAAAACGCACTTACGAGATCCTCATGACTCGTAGGGAGAAATACCTTAATGAGACCCTTACGGCTCGTAAAGTCAAAAATCCTTAGTCGACAGGATCCTAACCCTATTTGCTAAGCCACCTTTATTCGAACTGACAAAGCCAAATGATGATTCACTCCTGGCAATATCCCAGTTGTAGCGATGTTGATGCCTAAATCGGTATCAAATCCCAAACTCACAGCGAAAAGCCAGCGAGTCACAAATGCATATGAAATAGCCGAAATGATGGGGTAACTTGTAACAAAATCAGCAAGTAAAATATATGCATATGAAATGTTAGTGTATATGCACTAGGAGCCATTATTGTATCATACTTGTATGTATATTACTTAATGAAAGCTTGGGATATTCACAGTTATATATACAGTCTTGCTAAAAATAGTAGTATGCTACTTGGTTTGTGTCTACTTTAATATGAGCATACGTTTCTTGTAACGTATCACTTATACATATTAGTAGAGCCCATAGGATCTTTGCTTGATTACCAGCGTTGTGATGGTAGTCACACTAGTGAGGGCTGGGTAGTCTATAAGCAACATCCTATACTTGTCCCTAGTCATAGGATTATCGAGACAGGGTATCAATATTCCGGAGTAGACTAAGTGTGTACGCTTCTCATCCCAGTTGGGGAGATGGTCTGTCCCACAGCCATCAGTATGTCGTACTGGAGATAGTATACAGGTGTTCGTTAGGTTACGGGTACACCGGAAGGACTCGCAGGGGAACTGATTGGTTGGTATTATATCCGTCGTCAGTTAACAGTTCCCAGGTGACATGAGTACAGCATAGTCCGCAGACTTGACACTGCTACTTCGCCTCGAGTGTGTCCCACTGTTCTTAGATTGCTACCCTACCACGACTCAAAGGAGTCGTGCAAACAGGTAGCAGTTAGGTGCAGTCCCGAGCACTTGGAGGTAGTGACAGTTAGACAGGATTCGTCTCTCCCGGTATTGGGAGTCGATATCGCGCTGTGTCAGAGAGCCATTACGCAAAGTCCCTGGCCAGGGCAAGCGAGATTTACTGGTAGGTTCCAGTAGTTTCTAAGGGTGTAATGGGCTATGCTCCGACACGACTTATACAGCTATTAGGGGACTGACGCTTGCCGCCCCTAGGCTCGATATGCAATAGTTTTAGACGAATAGACCGGACTGTACGGAGATTGTCACATCAGGCTCAGTGGGAGTTCGGATAAGTTTACTCATCGGCCTTCTTATCGACATCTACCTGGGGACCGTTATGTACAGCTAGTGCCGCTTGCGGTCTGTGGTTAAACCCACTGCCAGCGTAGTGTCGAGTCTTTAGAGTCCCACACAGAGAGTTTCCCTGCTCCAGGCGAAACGATATAGAGGTCGTATGGTTTTACGACAAGGGTTCGGACGCGTACGTGTGTTTACGCACGTACGACTTTTCGGACAGTTTTTACTAGCCGGCTTTGGTTTAAGCCAGATTCTGGTATCGGGTTATTGGATTTATACAGTCTAAAGTTTTTCCGTGTTTTCACGGATTGGAGGGGCATTCTCGTAATTTGTCGAGAAGCTTCTAGAAGAGTGGTGACTTGGGGGGTAAGGTGGCATTGCATTTAATGAGATTAGTGACTCATTTGTGTGATTCATCCATGTCATTAATGTATCATAAATGCTTAATGACTCATAGAGATGAATCACTCATATGTATTTATGAAGTATGGTTGTTAAATCTTTTATTTCATTTTTGGATAAATAATAATGCTTCATATATATTATGATAGATCATTATCTCATTATCATTCTCATCTTCACCCTCTCTCTCCTCAAGCTCACTCTCTCTTCAAACCCTAACCCTAACCTCTCATGTGTTGAGATCAAAGGTTAGCTAGACTAATACATCCATAACCTCACTCTATATCCCCTAGGTAGCTAAGATTAGCACTTTGAGCAACCTAGTTATCTCAAGTTAGAGATAAAGCTTGGCGTAGGAGCTCTCGGGTGGATCATCTTTGATTCGAGGAGGCCGTTGAGGTGCCGATATTCCAAGGAGACTACGAGGAGTGGAGGACCGCGATGAAGACCCGAAAGATAAGTAACATGAGGTATAACTTCGAATCCGAGTAGTTAAACCTCTAGTAGATAGTTAGCAATGGTTTAGATACGATTCATGCGCTCAAGTCCGTGTTACGGAGCTTTGATAATCGTTTTTTATATATTCCGCCTCCCCGCAAGTTCGTGGGGTGCGTGACATGGACTTACAGTGGTATCAGAGCCAACTAAACCATTACTAGCTTGTTAGCAACTAGTTATAAGTTCGATCGACGGAAAACACGAAAACGAAACATCCCGTACCCTAAGTTTCTGTTAATTTTAAAAGTATCTGCAAAAATATTTGATATGCCTTAAAATTCACAGCAGGGAAATATAAGAATACTGAGAAAATACGAGAACTCAATTCGACTTGACGACCGTGGATCCGCGGCCAAATGGTGCTTTTGGCCGCGGATCCGCCGCCGAGTCAACTCTGAGTTGACTCGGATTTGCTCAGTTATTCATGCTTTTTGGTGTTTTGTTTTCTAGTATATTCTGTTTCTGCCCAGGTTACTTCAGTGTAGGTTTGCTTTTGGGGTAGACACGGAATATGGTATTCGATCGATGTTCTATGATATTTGCTAATTGGGTTTTTATCTGTAATGTTTAATGTGTTCGTAAACCTCCCCTAACTGCTAGTATGTCGGTTGGCAGGGGGTTGCACATTTCTGAAATGTTTACTGTTTGTGTATATGAACTGTATTGGACTGTTGTGATGATTGGCCGGGGTTTGAGATAGGTTTAATATTCATTCATTCGATGTAAATGTAATAGGATGTAATATTCTTTTACGGGGCGCATCCAGGTTGCGGTTGTAGCCACCGTTGTATTATTTCTTTTTACTGTTTTTTTCTCCTAGGATAGACCTAAGGCGGGGTACACAAACTACCGGGTATTTTGAAGTGTTTAGTGGCCTACTCACTTTGTTGAGGGAGACCGCTTCACTTCGGATACTTGGCGGGTAGTTTGCCGTACCCGTAGAGGTCTAGAGTGGGGTAATGGCTATTCATCACAACTGTGTAATCCGTCTTTTATTGCAGGCTCAAAGCAAATGCGGATTGCTAATAAATCCAATAAAGTTCATCTATGATCTGGAATGCTTATTATTGCGTCTGACGAATGTACAATATCTATATATGAGAGCTATTAGACGTCACTTATGTTTTACACCCGCGCTAGCCCAGCCCCCGCTCTATCGTTAGTTAAGTAACCTAACGGGTGATGACGGGACCCCGTGGCGAATGCGGATGGCATAAGAGGACGTGGTATTTTTGTTGTTTTGTGCAATGATAGGATAAATGATGGGACGCATTATTATAATGCAAAGAAAATAAACCAAAGTTTAATCGTTGGAACAAATTTAAAAGAAACCACTCGGTTATTTTAAAAGAACAGAATTTTTAAATTGAGGAGCTTTAACCACTCCTTTTAAAAAGCTATCAGGTTCCTTCGATTATATCAAGTTCACTACGTTCACGGTTTTTGCCAAAACCATTCGTAGCCCTCCGTCATTTCATTTGGGTATTCAGTAGTATTCAAACTATGTATTTTGGCCAAAGTCAAGGCATAGTGTTTGGTAGCTGCTGGGTATTCATTTATTGTATAGTTAGATGAGTTAGTTTGGGACAGTCGTATTATCATTTGACCAAAGTTAGGGGTATGTACGGATGGGTTCAAATTAACCTGGATAATGACGGGTGGAACTTGACATGTGACTTATGACATTTTGACCAAGGCCAAGGTCATAAGAGCATGGGGCAAAAATTTATATCGGGAATTTCTAAAGAAACTGAAATTTGCAGAGAGAGCATACCATTTTGGAGTTTGATGAATGTTGGTAGGATTCCTTCAACATTATCATACGATGATATTTTGGATCCCGATCCTACTGTGAATATATACTACTTATCAGGAGATTCGTCACGTAACGATCAATGCTATAAACCAAGTAGGTGTGGAGAAAGGTGTCAGCGGGGCTACGCCCCCAGAGAAAAGAGGTTATTTAATTAAGAAACTTCACGAAAGCGTTGGAAAACCTCCCTCGAAGTATCGATACTGGCATGGCTGAACGGTTAAGCAAGTATTGTACGGTGAGAATAGTCCTGGCTAGTTCTTCCTTTTTGGGTTGAGGAGGGATTCGAGAAACAGTGGGAGCCATCCTGTTTAGATAAACTTAAAACCAATCTAAACTTGCAACAGCATCATGCTAAAATGTTTTCTTCTCTCTCTCTTAATTGCAGCGACCTTGTGACCACACATAGGTTACATCTAGATAACAATTTGACTGAATCCGACTTATATGACTGGCAAAATTCTGTCCAGATGTCCATTGCCTATTGTAGGGTGTTTTTCGTCACCCCATTGAGATGGGAATACGCGCGCGCTTGTCAGGCGTACTACAGATTCTCCCTACCTAGGGTAGGCCGGGGTTTAATAATTGTGGGGATCCGAATCTCCGGCAACCGCGAACTAAGCTGCCGTTAATTACCCCCCGCCTTTAGGGCGAGGGAACCTCCGATTGACGGGTCAAACTGGTCATGCAAACTCAATGTGCAGTGTACGTGTGTTATGTTTTGGAAGGGGTTTTAAGTATATCGGGAGCCACGCAGAGCTTTTACAGGGGTCCCGCTACCCGGATAGCGGGCTGGGGGTCAAGAGGGCTAGCAGCCCCCTTGCGGGGTGCGGGGCAGCGCCCCGTTAGAAATTTTTTCTAACAGGGACAGTGTCGTGGAGTGTGTGTATGTGTACATTTGTATACATATGTATATATATAAAAAAGGGGAAAAAGACATCCAAAGGATGCATAGGGCCAGCGCCTGGGCGCTTGAGCGCAAGCGCACCACGTGTCGGCACGTGGGCGCTTTGCGCTCGAGCGCAGAGTGCTGGAGCGCAACGCGCCACGTGTCGGCACGTGGGCACTTTGTGCTCGAGCACAGAGCGCTGGGGCGCTTTGCGCTCGAGCGCAGAGCGCTGGAGCGCAAGCATGCCACATGTCGGCATGTGGGCGCTTTGCGCTCGAGCGCAGAGCACTGGAGCGCAAGCGTGCCACGTGTCGGCAAGTGGGCGCTTTGCGCTCGAGCGCAGAGAGCTGGAGCGCAAGCGTGCCACGTGTCGGCAAGTGGGCGCTTTGCGCTCGAGCGCACTGCACTGGAGCGTAAGCGTGCCACGTGTCGGCACGCGGGCGCTTTGCGCTCGAGCGCAGAGCTCTGGAGCGCAAGCGCGCCACGTGTCGGCACGCGGGCGCTTTGCGCTCGAGCGCAGAGCTCTGGAGCGCAAGCGCGCCACGTGTCGGCACGTGGGCGCTTTCCGCTCGAGCGCGAGGCGCTGGAGCGCAAGCGCGCCACGTGTCGGCATGTAGGCATTTTGCGCTTGAACGCAGTGCGCTGGAGCGCAAGCGCGCCACGTGTCGGCACGTGGGCGCTTTGCGCTCGAGCGCTAGCGCACCGGCGAGGAAAAAAGGGGGGGTTTTAGCCCCGAAAATTCTCTAAAGAGAAAAAAGGGTGGAGTTAAACTCCTAAGATGCTTTGGGTTAAGGAAATGGGTTCTTCTTCTTCCTTTGCTGGCCGGATCTTGGAGATAAAGAGATGTGAGATTTAAAAATCTTTTCTTTTTGAGATCTGAAGGCAGATCTGAGTTCCCCTTAATGGGTTTTGTGATGGAAAACTATTTAGTTTTGAAAAAAAGAAGAGTAAAACTCTTGATTTAATTCAAAAGAAAGAAGAAGGTTTTGGAACCTTGGAGAAGGAGGAAAGATCTCAGATCTAAAACTTTTTTGGAGAGAGAAAAAGTTGTCAGATATTTTCATTATCTTTGCCTTTATAGGCTATACACTTTACACATAGCCCCTTGGGCTTCACAAAATGGCATTTTGCCTATCCCATGGCTCATGTGCCATTTCTTTTTGCACATAAGCCATGGGCTTTACAAAAATTTGGCTTTATGCCTATTTTCTTATATTTATCCATAAAACAAAATAAAAGAAATGCAACAAAATTATTTATTACAAAATTTTTATCTTGGTATAGGGGGAGGCCGGCCGCTTCATGTTCGGGCTCGACCCGGGCATGGGCCCACTGGATCTGGGCTTGGGCCCACTTGGCTTGGGGTTGACTTTGATTTTGACTTGGTCAACCGGGATGTAAATTTTTACCCCAACAAATTTCCCCCCATCAATAAATGCACACCACATGTGTTGGTCGTGTGCATGAAATTGATGGATCTTATTTCACGTGGAGGCGACTTGATTTGGTTCCCGCTTTTTGGGAAGCTGGCACTGCCCTTTTTACGATATAGACGGTCGTTGCTGCCATTTTAGCGACGTGGATGGTCGGTGCTGCCCTTTTTGCGACTTGGACTGTTGGTGCTACCATTTTAACGACTTGGACGGTCGGTGCTACCCTTTTTGCGACTTGGACGGTTGGTACTGCCATTTTAGCGACTTGGACGGTCGGTACTGCCCTTTTTTCGACGTGGACGGTCAATACTGCCCTTTTTTCGACGTGGACGGTCGATGCTGCCATTTTAGCAACTTGGACGGTCGGTTCTGCCATTTTAGCAACGTGGACGTTCGGTTCTGCCCGTTTTGAGACTTGGATGGTCGATGCTGCCCTTTTTTCGACGTGGACGGTCGATGCTGCCCTTTTTGCGACTTGGACGGTCGATGCTGCCATTTTAGCGACTTGGACGGTCGGTTCTGGCATTTTAGCGACGTGGACGGTCGGTTCTGCCCTTTTTTCGACGTGGACGGTCGATGCTGCCCTTTTTGCGATTTGGACGGTCGATGCTGCCATTTTAGCGACTTGGACGGTCGGTTCTGCCATTTTAGCGACGTGGACGGTCGGTTCTGCCCTTTTTGAGACTTGGACGGTCGGTTCTGCCCTTTTTGAGACTTGGACGGTCGGTTCTGCCCTTTTTGAGACTTGGACGGTCGATGCTGCCATTTTAGCGACTTGGACGGTCGGTTCTGCCATTTTAGCGACGTGGACGGTCGGTTCTGCCCTTTTTGCGACTTAGACGGTCGATACTGCCCTTTTTACGACTTGGATGGTCGATGCTGCCCTTTTTCGACGTAGACGGTCGATGCTGCCCTTTTTGCGACTTGGACGGTCGATTCTGCCCTTTTTGCGACTTGGACGGTCGGTGCTTGATTTGACTTGCTCTGCTTCTTGCAGTGTCGGGGGTAGACTTGACTTGCTCTGCTTCTTGCGGTGTCGAGATTGGATTCTGACTCGCTCCGCTTTCTGCGGTGTCGGAGTGGAAGTTGACTTGTTGATTTTGATTTGGGTTGACATCAGCATCGCTATACTGGAATATGGTACCAGGAGAGAATCATCATCTGTCATTGAGAGGATTTTAGGATTTTGGTTTTTGTTTGGCATCTGCATTGCTGCACTGGAATAATGCCAGAAGCAACTCATCATTTGCCCCGAGAGAATTTGGGAATTGATGGCTTAGGAGGCAGGTTTAGATCCCTATCACCTAGGACTTTTCAATTTTATAGGCCGTAAGGGTCCCATACAAGCATTTTCTCCCTACGAGTCGAGAGGATCTCGTAGATGTGTTTTCTCCTTAAGAGTCGTGGGGACTCCTAAGTGTGTTGCTCCTTGGTGAGTCGTAGGGATCTCACGCGGAAATTTTCTCCTCACAAAGTCGAGAGGACTTTACGAGTGCATTTCATTTCTTTTCTTTTTTACGAGTTTGCGCCCTTTCGGGTTTTCACAAACTCGCCGGCAGTCCCGCTGTTTTTACTCACGGAGCCCTTTCGGGTTTTCATCCGTGCCCATTTTGCTTATGGGCATACCGTTATTTTATTTTTATTTTTTTTTCTTCTTCTTTTTCTCCTTTTTTTTGGAAAGATCGGGATTGTTTTACGCCCGTGGATTTTATACGGTTTTGCAGGATGTATGATCCAGACCGTAGGGCCGGAAAAATTTCAGGGCTTTGTTGGCGTCTGCATCGCTGCACTGAAATGTGGTACCAGAAGCGACTCATCATTCGCCGTTGGGGTATGGGATTTGGAATTTGGTTCTTGTTTGGCATCAGCATTGCTGCACTGGAATAATACCAGAAGCAACTCATCATTTGCCTTGGGAGGACTTGGGATTTGGGTTTTTGGTCGGCATCAGCACCGCTAACACTGAAGCGAAATGCCAGGAGCGACTCATCATTTGCCATTGCCCGTCGGGGAACGATGGCTTAGGAGACAAGTTTGGTTCCCTATCACCTAAGGCTTTTCAATTTTATGAGCCATGAGGGTCTCATAAAAGCATTTTCTCCCTACGAGTCGAGAGGATCTCGCAGGTGTATGTTCTCCTTAGGAATCGTGAGGATTCCTAAGTGTGTTGCTCCTTTGTGAGTCGTAAGGATCTCACGCGGGAATTTTCTCCTCTCAAAGTCGAGAGGACTTTGAGAGTGCATTTCATCTCCTTTTCACGAGTTTGCGCCCTTTCAGGTTTTCACAAACTCGCCGGCAGTCCTGCTGTTTTTACTCACGGAGCCCTTTCGGGTTTTCATCCGTGCCCGTTTTGCTTGTGGACATACCGTTTATTTTTTTATTTCTTTTATTTTTTTTCTTTTTTCTCTTTTTTTTTGCCGCTGGTGGGACTTTAAAAGTAGTCTCACCGGCAGGATTTGAGAGAGATAGGGGTCATTTACGCCCGTGGATTGTAAACGGTTTTGCAGGATGTATGATCCAGACCGTAGGGCTGATGTGCTCAATTCGCCTGCGACTTGGAGCATTCACGTGTAGTATTTCTTGAGATATCGGCCATTGATGGGTGGCATGGGCCTTTCTCCCTCGGCACTTATTAGTTGGTTAGATCCTCCGTCGAACACTTTCTCGATGACGTATGGTCCTTCCCAGTTTGGCTCGAATTTTCCCTTGGCATGTCGATTGGGGATGATCGGTCTTTTGAGGACCAACACCAATTCACCTTTCTTGAAAGCGCGGAGACGGGTTATCTTGTCATAGGCTCGTAACATTTGGGCTCGGTATAGCTTCAGGTTTTGCTGCACTGCGAGCCTCTTTTCTTCGAGCGCGTCGAGCTCTTCAAGGCGAAGGAGCACGTTTTCCTCTTCCATCAACTCGTATTGGATGGCCATTCTTAAACTTGGAACCTCGATTTCGAGGGGGAGAATCGCCTCCACTCCGAAGAGCAATGAGTATGGAGTGGACTGAGTTGGAGTACGGTGCGTGGTACGATATGCCCACAACGCCTCGTGAAGTTTGAAATTCCAATCTCTTGTTGGCTGAAGCATTTTTCCTCAGGAGCTTGCATAGAGTCTTATTGAAGGCTTCGGCTAGCCCATTGGCTCTTGGATTATAGATGGAGGAATATCTCCAGTCTATTTTGTGCTGAGTAGCGAACCTTGACATTGAAGCTCTTGAAAGAAGGCCCGTTGTCAGAAATGATTCTTCTTGGGGTACCGAAGCGGTATAGAATATTATGCTGGAAGAATGTCAGAATATCTTTTGTCTTGACTTCTTTTAGCAGGACAGCTTCAGCCCATCTGGAGAAGTAGTCTGTCGCGGCCAGTATGAACCGGTGGCCTTTGGATGACGGAGGATCAATTGGGCCAACAATGTCGGTGCCCCAGACTTCGAAGGGCCACGACGCCACCGTAGAATGCAACGGATTGGGATGCTTGTGAATGAAATCACCATGGATTTGGCAGATCTGACATTTCTTTGCATGCTCTCCGCAATCCCGTATCATGGTGGGCCAGTAATACCCAAGCCATTTGATTTGAAGTCGTATCTTGGGGCCAGATTGGTGAGCACCGCAAACACCCGAGTGAACATCTTTCATGACCTTTTGGGCTTCGGCCAATGACAGACACCTGAGCCAGAGTTGGTCATATGACCTGCGGTATAACGTGTAATTTACAAACACGTATCGGAGAGCTCTTTTCTTCAGCTGAATCCTCGTAGATTTTTCTTCGGGCAGCTTGTTATATCGGAGGTACTCTATGAAGGGTTCTCTCCAATCGGGCTCGTCTTGGATGATCGAAGCTTCTTCCGCAGGTCTGCTCTTCTGTTCCGCGCTTTCCTCTTCTCGTAGAGAGACTGGGGGTAGAATTTGCCGGCTCCTGACTGTGATCAGAATTTCGTCCATGTCAGGATCAGCCAGCTCCTTGGCCAGGCGAGCGAGTACATCAGCCTTTCCGTTCAACGCTCTAGGGACTCTCTTTAGTTCAATATGAGTGAACCGTTTCATGAGTTCCACCACTCGGCCTCTGTACCGAGCTAACTCGGGTTTGTATATCTTATAGTTGCCGCTTACTTGGTTGACGACAAGCTGGGAGTCACCGTAAACCCATAGCCGAAGGATTTCCATTTCTATGGCGAGCTCCAAACCGGCTATCAGAGCTTCATACTCAGCTTCGTTGTTCATTCGAGGCTCGGTGAGAGTGAAAGAACGCCGTAGGGTTCCCATTGATGGAGTGATAAACACCAATCCTATCCCCGCTTTTACCTCTGGGACGCTTGATCTGCCGGAGCTCCTTATTGATGAGGCTCCATCGAAGTAGAGCTCCCAACATGGCCCATCTTCCTCGAGGTGCAGCACTTGTTCGTCGGGTAACTCACAGTTTAATGGCGACCCTTCTGGTATGGGGTGAGCAGCGAAAAAGTCTGCAAGAGCTTGC
This sequence comes from Agapanthus africanus, assembly GCA_030015575.1. NCBI lineage: Eukaryota > Viridiplantae > Streptophyta > Magnoliopsida > Asparagales > Amaryllidaceae > Agapanthus > Agapanthus africanus. Next base: position 763,850,264 of record CM057337.1, read on the forward strand.
CCTTTTACTGCTTTCTGAGGAGTATAAACTATGTCAAACTCAAGTAGCATGACAGCCCATCTTGCCATCCTGCCGGCTAGGCTTGCTTTGGTCATCAAGTGTTTGAGCGGGTCGACCTTGGAGATCAGCATAACCCGATGAGCCAGCAAATAGTGCCTCAGCTTCTTCACAGCAAATATCAGAGCCAGGCATTGCTTTTCGATTGGGGAATAGTTGTGTTCCGCCCCGATTAAAGTTCGACTGAGGTAGTAGAGGGCATTTTCCTTTCCCTCCTCGTTATTCTGGGCGAGGAGCACACCGAGTGACTCATCTAGCGCGGCAGTGTAGAGAATCAACGGTTTATTTGGAATGGGAGCGGCCAGCACTGGAGGGTGCAGCAAGTATTGTTTGATGCTTTCGAACGCTGCTTGACATTCGGCATCCGAGATAAAAGGAGCTCCTTTCTTCATGAGCTTTGAGAAGGGCCTACATCTCCCCGATAAATTTGAGATAAACCTCCATATATAAGCAAGCTTGCCTTGAAAAGATCTTAGCTGCGTCAGACTCTTCGGAGGGGGCATCTCCATGATGGCCTTTATCTTTGATGGGTCAACTTCGATCCCTCGATGTCGGACTATGAAGCCCAGGAATTTTCCCGATGACACGCCAAAAGCGCATTTTAGAGGATTCATCTTCAGGTCAAATTCCCTCAGTCTGGTGAGAACGGTCCTAAGATCCTGGATATGATCGGCATTGGTTTTAGTCTTAACGACCAGATCATCAACATAACATTCGACGACTTTATGAATTAGGTCATCGAAGATATTGATCATTTCCCTTTGATATGTAGCACCTGCGTTCTTCAATCCAAACGGCATCACCTTGTAGCAATATATTCCGATCGGGGTTCGAAATGCTGTGTGTTTCTCATCCTCAGGCGACATCTTGATCTAATTGTATCCAGACGAGCCATCCATAAAGGTGAACAGCTCATAATTTTAGGTGTCATCGACCATCATTTCCATGACCGGTAGCGGGAAGTCTTCTTTAGGACATGCCTTGTTGAGGTCCCTGAAATCGACACAAACTCGGATCTGCCCATTTTTCTTCTTCACTGGGACTATGCATGCGATCCAGTCCGCATATTTCTCTTCCGTGATGAAGCCGGCATCGATGAGCTTCTTGGTTTCCTCGATGACCTTTTCTTCTAGTTCCCTTCTCATTCTTCGAGGAGCTTGCTTGACTGGCTTAGCATCAGGAGATATAGCCAGCTTATGCACGGCTACTTCAGGGGAAAGACCTGGTATTTCTTTGTATGTCCACACGAAGCAGTCGACGAACTCATGCAGCAGGGCAATTATCCGCGCTTTCATTTCCTCCGACAAGAGTGAGCTGATGTAGGTCGGCCTTGGATTATCAGGCGTTCCTAAGTCAATCTCGGTTAGCTCATCAAAGGTTGCTTGTCTTCCATCTTCGAGCTCTTGGGGAGCTTCTTCTGGCTCGGCTATCTCGTCGTCATCATTTGATCTTTCGCTGGCCTCACCAATACGGATCATGTAGCACGCTTTGGAATCAGGTTGAATGTAGCCTATGCCCCGTCCATCTGGAATTCGTCAATCGATGAGTGCTCTGACCTGGGGCGGATACCATAGCCCTTCGTAAAACTTTGCTTCGGACTCCGTTTGATATAACCGGCATCCGCACTTCTTAAAGTATTCCCGCATCTCGGACGCATAGTATCTGGGATTGAGGACGGCTCTTATGCCTCTCTCATAGGGAAGGCACACGACAGAAAGGTCGTCCGGGTGCACAACGGGGTTTGACCTGTAAAACAGGATGCCCTTCTGTCCATTTTTCCTCCCGGGCACGTAGAAAGTTTTCAGCTGGTCCACGGTAGAGACTGACAATGTGTCGAGCTCTTTGCACATCCGTTCCGGTACCCTTGTGATGGCCAGGGACCCTTCTGCGACTTCGAAGGTCTCTCGTAGTTTCGCTTGCTGCATGGGGGGCCGATCTGCACAGCTGTTGCACGGCAGGTCCTCTTTTTCTGACTCTTCAGTGTCACTGCCAAGATGAGGGCGGACTTTGCTGCTAGATGGGCCCTCAGTAACAGATTCGTCCGTATCGCTGCCGAAATGAGGGCGAGTTTTACGGAAGGACGGGCTTCCAGCGTCGGACTCATCAGTGTCGCTGCCGAAATGCGGGCGCACTTGGGTATTTTTGCTTTTGAAATTGACAGCGGGCGTAGATTTGCTTTTGAGTCTTGGGGCCGGTCTATCCTCGGTCAGTTGTGGCTTAGCATTTTGGTGGTTCATAAAGTACCGAGAATCTTCATAGCGGACTTCATGCACACCGAACGGCTGGATGTCTCCGTCAATTCGTCTTTCTTCGCCATTTTTAGTATACTTCATGCATTGATGGAGAGTTGACGGAATGATGCCGTAATCGTGGAGCCACGGCCGCCCCAAGAGAATCTTATAAGACGTGTCGGCATCGATCACGTATATCTTAGCTTCAGATTGTAGATCCCCGAATTTGATTGGCAGAGCTATGGACCCCAGAACTTGCTGGCAATTTTGGTTGAAGCCTTGAATGACAATCCTTTCCCTCGACAGGTGTCGGACATCCATTGATAAACTCTTCAGCGTTCGCAAGTTCATGATGTTCACTGAAGACCCCGGATCAATCAATATGCGATTAATCCGATCTCCGTCGCTGTACCCGGTCATGTAAAGCGGCCGATTATGCTCAGCCATTCCTAGTAACAAGTCTTCATCCTTAAATGTGACTGCGGCGGCATGCAAAGCGTGCGGAGCTTCTTTCATATTAATTTCCGCAAAGTGAGCCTGATACCGCTCGGGGTTTTGGAGAGCGTGAATAAGAACATTTCTAAGCTCCTTAGATAGGACCAAGGCGTCATAGATGCTCAGGAGAGACGGAAGCCTTCGAAGGTGAGCCAAGACATTATAGTCCACCGAGGAAGGACTTGAGTTTTCATCAGCCGGTTCTCTGCTATCTTCTTCATTAGCGACTTGTTTTTCCTTCCCTTTTGGGGTGTTGCCCTGATTTTGCGGTAGAGCCCTACCGCTTCTGAGTTGGATTTGATTGGCCTTTATGGTGAGCTCCTCGTCCTCTTCGGGAAAACAGAGCTCATCCTCGGAGTCGCTGCCAAGATGGATGGCGTAGCAGGTCACTACTGGGATCTCTTCATTGGAGTCTTCTTCTAACTCCTCCAGAATTTCAGCTGCTTGTACAGGGAAGAACTCTTTCAATTGAACCAAAGTTCTTTCCTTCTGTTCATATTCTACGAGAGAATCGATATATTTTTGAATGGTCGATCTCCCTGCAGACTCCTTTTCGCGCCGAGCCGCACTTTTCTTCTTCTTGAGTTTCTTGGATTTTGGCGTGATGGAGCCGCATTGGCAGCTGGACTGGTAGGCTTCTTCTGCCCGTCCCATTCTGCCCTAGGCTCTTTCCGAAGTAGCTTTATCATCTTCTTCGTCTTATTAGATATGTGCGTACTCCACGGAGGCCGCGATGAGTCAGTTTCGTTTGTCAGGGCAGCAGGTTCAGCTGTCTGCTCCCAGAAGGCTTCAACTTCTGTCTGTATAAAGTTGGCGGTTGCAACTTGATTGTTCACCAACACACTTTTAGACAGCTCGATCTCTCCAGCCTTGTACTGCTTCTCGACCCAGTCTTTGAAGATATAGCAATCTTCGATCGCATGGCTCACTACTCGGTGGTACGGGCAATACAGAGGATTGTCGGTCATTTTTGCTTCTTGGGGTCTTTTCGACTCCGGCAATTGTAGGCCGTTGTTCAAGGCATCTTTAAATATCTTGCGGACCTTGTCCCTTCTGAAAGAGTAAACCTTGTTCTTCTTCTCCTCTAGGGAAGGCCCATCTCCTCCCAGCAATGGCTTCCGAGACCGGTTGGTTTTGGATTCGCCCGCCCTTCGCTTTTCTTCATTGTCGGACGCATTGAAGACATTGGTACTGCTGGAACTCCCGCTTCTAGGGCTGTCGTCCCGCTTGCTTTTCCAAGTTTTCTCTCTCTGAGAATCCGGCGGGGACTCTTGCTTCGAGCGTTCCAGCATTTGGACTTTCTTGGTTAGCTCCTGAAATGTCTTAAGGCTCGCCGTACACAAGAATGGGACCATCCAATTGCTGACGTTCCCAATGAGAAGGCTGACGGACTAATCCTGCTCCAACGGCGGTTCGCACTTGACTGTGAGATTACGCCATCGAGCGATAAAGTCTATGTTGCTTTCATTCTTCCTCGGCTTGGTCCTCACAAGATCGGTTATGGAGATTTTATCACTGACGCTCATGAACCTTTGCCGGAACAGAGACTCCATTTGGGCAAAGGTAATGACGGACCCGTCTGGTATGCTCGCGTACCAGTCGAAAGCGACACCGGTTAGGCTGTTGACAAACTGACGAAGAAGGAGGGCGTCATTTCCTCCTGTATTTCCGCACGATGCTTTGAAGTGGGCGACATGCTGATTTGCATTCCCCGTTCCATCAAATCTTCCGAACTTAGGAATGACGTAGCCGCTTGGGAACTCAATCAGATCGTACTGCACAGGATATGGCCGCCCACTACTGCCGATTTCTTTCTGAGCTTCGGCTTCGGCCACCAATGTTTTAACCTTGCTGGTGACCAAATCCATTATCCGATACTGTGTTAGCGGGATGGTGCTATCTGGGGCCAAGGCGTCCCCAGAAGCAGAGTGTGGCCGGCTTTCATGTGGCTCGACCAGTCTTGGACCCGAAGGAACAGGCATTGGCTGCCTCAGATTGTCATCACCCGGCTGATTAGTAGCGGCTTGTGCTTGATTGGGAGGCGCTCGAGCAATTTGAGCCGTAAGCTACATCACTACGTTCGTTAAGTCGTCAATCTTCGAATTGAGCTTGGCCATCTCTTTATCTTTGCTCCTGAGTTGTTTTCGAAGCTCTTGAAGCAGCTCTTCCTCCGCAGTCCTGGGGCGGAAAGTCGGCTCTTCTTCACTGTCCGAGCTTGACTCTGCATGGACCGAGAGGTCTTTCTGCCTATCATCCTCATCGAGAGGGTTTTCTTCATCCAGCGGGGGCGGCTGTTCTTGGGCAGCGGCAACCACATTCAGGCTAGATTGGGCTTGGGATGTGGTGGCCCCATCCTTGCTTTTACTGCGAAGCTTGTCGCTGGGGCGCCCACCCGCCATATAGACCGTATGGATGATATATCCGGTCGTCTTTCTATCACCGGCAGCTGATTTCACAGATTGCTGTCTTGACCCCCTTATTTCGGTAGCTGGTAGTCGATTGAAGGCGGCTGGCCTAACCAGTTTCTTGAATGGTGCTGGCACTTCTTTTCTGAGTTTGCCCCGCTGCTTTCGTGCGGTACAGAGTGCTTGATAGACTCTTGAAGAGATAGTGTCATACTTTTTCTTTTGGGGCCGGGACACGTCTCTTTGCGGCACTGTTCAGACCGCTGTCTTCTTGATTCTGGCGGTCATGGCGTTTTTCTGAACCCACTTCAGAGGCTCGAAGGAATTGCTGATTCTTACACCCGACTCAGTCGTCGTCGTGGGGCAACCCTGCACTTGGAACTTCACACAATTCCATTTGGCCGAAGCCTTGGCCCTTTTGTTGGCTCGATACCTAAGCCGCTTCTTCCTTAACTTTTCTGTTCTAAGCACCTGGCAGACTTCAGCTCTTTGGGAAGACGCCGCAGACCGGTCGATGGAGGGCCTTGGAGATACGCTCGATTGTGCATTTGTTGGATTCATCGCCTGAGCTCGTCCGCAACATTTGATGTTGCCCTTTGTACCGAAGTTCTTGCCCCAGCTGGAGCGCCAAGGAGTCGTTCAGACACCATCTTAAGTTTCGGTTGTGGTGCCTTAGCAATCACAACATTCGGCCTCTTGCCCCTTGGGTCCCGCTTGGCCACCTGTTCCGCCGGGATTTCCGCCAGATGAGCGCTTCCGGCAGGGTAGATGATGACGGAGCCAAACTGGCGGGGCGGTTCTTCCCACTGTCGACTGAGGCTTGCGGGGAGAACCACACGAGCGTTGATCTTGACCACGTACGGAATCGGGGTCACGTTGGAAGCTGAATTCGTGTGGGGAGACATTGTCGTCGAAGGTTGATTGCTGCACAAAAAAAAACATCATTTCAGTATAGACAATCGATATGTATATTGATTGAGTTCGCATGAACGCTTAACCCGAAATATGGGAGGAGAGATTGGTCCCACCGGGCGTGCCAGAATCTATAGGGTGTTTTTCGTCACCCCATTGAGATGGGAATACGCGCGCGCTTGTCAGGCGTACTACAGATTCTCCCTACCTAGGGTAGGCCAGGGTTTAATGATTGTGGGGATCCGAATCTCCTGCAGCCGCGAACTAAGCTGCCGTTAATTACCCCCCGCCTTTGGGGCGAGGGAACCTCCGATTGACGGGTCAAACTGGTCATGCAAACTCAATGTGCAGTGTTTGTGTGTTATGTTTTGGAGGGGGGTTTAAATATATCGGGAGCCACGCAGAGTTTTTACGGGGGTCTCGCTACCCGGATAGAGGGCTGGGGGTCAAGGGGGCTAGCAGCCCCCTTGCAGGGTGCGGGGTAGCGCCCCGTTATAATTTTTTTCTAACAGGGACAGTGTCGTGGAGTATGTGTATGTGTACATTTGTATACATATGTATATATATAAAAAAAAAAGGGGGAAAAAGACATCCAAAGGATACGTGGGGCCAGCGCCTGGGCGCTTGAGCGCAAGCGCGCCACGTGTCGGCATGTGGGCGCTTTGCGCTCGAGCGCAGAGCGCTGGAGCGCAAGCATGCCACGTGTCGGCACGTGGGCGCTTTGCGCTCGAGCGCAGAGCGCAGGAGCGCAAGCGTGCCACGTGTCGGCAAGTAGGCGCTTTGCGCTCGAGCGCAGAGCGCTCGAGCGCAGAGCGCTCGAGCGCAGAGCGCTAGAGCGCAAGCGTGCCACGTGTCGGCAAGCGGGCGCTTTGCGGTCGAGCGCAGAGCGCTGGAGCGCAAGCGTGCCACGTGTCGGCACGCGGGCGCTTTGCGCTCGAGCGCAGAGCGCTGGAGCGCAAGCGCGCCACGTGTCGGCACACGGGCGCTGGAGCGCAAGCGCGCCACGTGTCGGCACGTGAGCATTTTGTGCTCGAGCGCAGTGCGCTGGAGCGCAAGCGCGCCACGTGTCAGCACGTGGGCGCTTTGCGCTCAAGCGCTAGCACACCGGCGAGGAAAAAAAGGGGGTTTTTATCCCCGAAAATTCTCTAAAGAGAAAAAAGGGTGGAGTTAAACTCCTAAGATACTTTGGGTTAAGGAAATGGGTTCTTCTTCTTCCTTTGCTGGCCGGATCTTGGAGATAAAGAGATGTGAGATTTAAAAATCTTTTTTTTGAGATCTGATGGCAGATCTGAGTTCCCCTTAATGGGTCTTGTGGTGGAAAACTATTTAGTTTTGAAAAAAAGAAGAGTAAAACTCTTGATTTAATTCAAAAGAAAGAAGAAGGTTTTGGAACCTTGGAGAAGGAGGAAAGATCTCAGATCTAAAACTTTTTTGGAGAGAGAAAAAGTTGTTAGATATTTTCATTATCTTTGCCTTTATAGGCTATACACTTTACATATAGCCCCTTGGGCTTCACAAAATGGCATTTTGCCTATCTCATGGCTCATGTGCCATTTCTTTTTGCACATAAGCCATGGGCTTTACAAAAATTTGGCTTTATGCCTATTTGCTTACATTTATCCATAAAACAAAATAAAAGAAATGCAACAAAATTATTTATTACAAAATTTTTATCTTGGCATGGGGGGAGGCCGGCCGCTTCATGTTCGGGCTCGACCCGGGCATGGGCCCACTGGATCTGGGCTTGGGCCCACTTGGCTTGGGGTTGATTTTGATTTTGACTTGGTCAACCGGGGTGTAAATTTTTACCCCAACACCTATGACAAGCTGGACCACCCTATTACTACTCAAGATCCCGCCGTCCCAGGTCCAGTTTCTACTGTTGCGGATATGTATATCCGTCAGACAAGGGAAAAGGATAAAGCGAAACCCAAATGCCTCGTGTTAGCTTCAGTTGATGGTGTATACCAGAAGTAGCACGAGAAGATGGACTCAGTTTCCATCTTTCTCCATAACAAAGATTTATATGGAGAGCAATCTCATATCGCAAGATATGAGATCTCGAACAAATTAATTCAAGTGAGGTTGGATTTCGGGTCATCTGTAGGGGACAACGTCCTTACAATGACTAGCTATATTAATAAGCTCCAGGACCTGGAAACCACGTTAGGAAACGAGTCAGATACTGACTTGATTCTACAGTCTCTGTCTTCTACCCTGAAGGAAACCAGGGAAGTAGAAGGAAAGATAAGGGCAAATGTTTCGGAACTGAATGTAGTAAAAGAGGAACGTTCCTATTGTTATGGGATTGGGCATTGGCAGAAAGATTGCAGGGCTTTTGAAGCCAGTAGCCAGGATATGAAGCATGTTGTGGCTTCAGCCTCTAGTGTATTTGTAATTGAGAACTGTTTGTCAATTAACTCTACTTCCTAGATACTAGATACCGGAGCAGGATCTCATATCTGTAATTCATTACATGCTTTGAGAAACCGTAGAGTTATGAAGATAGGTGACTTGTCTTTCAGAGTTGCAAACGGAATGAGCGTGGACGCTGAATCCATGGGAGAATATCGCCTAGGTTTGACAAGTGGGCAGATATTGATTCTATGTAACTGTCTGTATGTACCTAGCATGACTTGCAATATCATATCAGTGTCCTCACTTTCTAGAGAGGGATATGATTTTACATTCGTAAGCGATGTAGTTAACATCCACCTAAATCAAGTTCTGATTGGGTCAGGTACATTAGATAACGGTATATACGTATTAAGTCAAGCTCAGGTTTTCAATGTCCAGAATACACTTAAAAGAAAGTCTCCAGAATTAAATCAGGCTTTCTTATGGCATTGTAGACTAGGTCACATAAATGAGAGAAGGTTAACTAAGTTACATAGAGAAGGATATTTGAATCCGTTCGAATATCAATCTTATGCTACTTGTGAATCTTGTCTCATAGGAAAGATGACCAAGACTCCGTTTACTGGACACGGAGTAAGAGCAAACGAGCTCTTAGGACTCGTAAACGGTGACGTGTGCGGTCCAATGTCTACACATGCGCGAGGAGGTTATTCCTACTTCATTACTTTCACGGATGATTTCTCTAGGTATGGATATGTATTCTTAATGAAGCATAAATCCGAGGCATTTGAGAAATTCCAAGAATACAAGAATGAAGTGGAAAACCAAACAGGCAAAAGTATCAAGACACTGAGATCTGATCAAGGTGGTGAATACTTAAGTGCCGAGTTCTTGGGTTACTTAAAAGAGAATGGAATTCTCTCTCGGCTTACTCCTCCATACACCCCACAACATAACGGTGTATCGGAGAGATGGAACCGAACCCTATTGGATATGGTACGTTCCATGATGAGTAACGCTGAGTTGCCGCGATCATTCTGGGGATATGCACTAGAATCAGCTGCATACCTTTTGAACCGAGCTCCTACCAAGACTGTGCCTATCACGCCATATCAGATATGGAGTGGAAAGAAACCCCATCTTCAGCATCTGAAAATATGGGGATGTCCATCTTTTGTTAAAAAGAAGCATGTGGACAAGCTCGAGGCACGATCAATACAATGTAAGTTTGTGGGATATCCAAAGAACTCCAAAGGATATTATTTCTATTACGTAGAGGAACAAAAGGTTTTTGTTTCTCGTAATGCCCATTTTCTAGAACATCAGTTTTTAGAAAAGGAAATAAATAGGAGCGAAATAGAACTAGAAGAAATTCCAGAACCACAAACCACCACTGAAATATTGGTAGAACCAGAGGTTCAAGAAGAAAGGGACATACCAGCGCCTATCCGCAGAAGTAGTAGGCAGTCTCATCCGCCCGAGAGATACTACGATTTTCTCATAGATGGGGATAGAGAGGATTGCGTCATTAATGATGATGACCCTACTAGCTTCCAGCAAGCCATTCAAAGCGGCGACTCGGTAAAATGGCTGGATGCAATGCGGGCCGAAATGGAGTCCATGTACACTAACAAAGTATGGACTTTGGACTTTGCTCCAGATGGGGTAAAACCCGTAGGATGCAAATGGATCTTCAAAAAGAAGATTGGTGTAGATAGACAGGTTGAAACTTATAAGGCTAGACTTGTTGTAAAGGGTTTCCGTCAAAGACCTGGATTGGACTATGACGAAACCTTTTCTCCAGTGGCTATGCTGAAATCCATTCGGGTCCTTCTTGCTATTGCTGCCTTCCACGATTATGAGATCTGGCAGATGGACGTAAAGACAGCTTTTCTAAATGGAAATTTGGAAGAGAGCGTCTATATGGATCAGCTAGAGGGATTCATTCAGAGTGGGAGCAGCGGTAAAGTATGCAAGCTGCTTAAGTCCATTTTTGGACTAAAACAGGCATCACGGAGTTGGAACATCTGTTTTAATGATACTGTCAAGGAATTTGACTTTGTCAAAAATCCAGATGAACCATGTATATACAGTAAGATTGTAGGGAGAGCTGTAGTATTCCTCGTATTATACGTGGATGGCATTCTCCTAATAGGAAATGATATTCCTATGTTACAGTCAGTCAAAAGATTCTTGTCACATAAATTCTCCATGAAAGACCTGGGTGATGCCACCTACATTCTGGGGATCCAGATCTATCGTGATAGATCTAAAAGGATGTTGGGACTTTCGCAGTCCAGGTATATAGACACCATATTGAAAAGATTCAATATGGAAGATTCTAAGCGCGGTAACAGTTCCTAGGTGACATGAGTACAACATAGTCCGCAGACTTGACACTGCTACTTCGCCTCGAGTGTGTCCCACTGTTCTTAGATTGCTACCCTACCACGGCTCAAAGGAGTCGTGCAAACAGAGAGCAGTTGGGTGCAGTCCCGAGCACTTGGAGACAGTGGCAGTTAGACATGATTCGTCTCTCCCGGTATTGGGAGTCGCTATCGCGCTGTGTCAGAGAGCCATTACGCAAAGTCCCTGGCCAGGGCAAGCGAGATTTACTGGTAGATTCCAGTAGTTTCTCAGGGTGTAATGGGCTACGCTCCGACACGACTTATATAACTATTAGGGGACTGACGCTTGCCGCCCCCTAGGCTCGATATGCGATAGTCTTAGACGAACAGACCGGACTGTACGAAGATTGTCACATCAGGCTCAGTGGGAGTTCGGATGAGTTTACTCATCGGCCTTCTTATCGACATCTACCTGGGGACCGTTACATACAGCTAGTGCCGCTTGCGGTCTGTGGTTAAACCCACTGCCAGCGTAGTGTCGAGTCTTTAGAGTCCCACACAGAGAGTTTCCCTGCTTCAGGAGAAACGATATAGAGGTCGTATGGTTTTACGACAAGGGTTCGGACGCGTACATCGACTTTTCGGACAGTTTTTACTAGCCGACTTTAGTTTAAGCCAGATTCTAGTATCGGGTTATTGGATTTATACAGTCTAAATTTTTCCGTGTTTTCACGGATTGGAGGGGCGTTCTCGTAATTTGTCGGGAAGCTTCTAGAAGAGTGGTGACTTGGGGAGTAAGGTGGCATTGCATTTAATGAGATTAGTGACTCATTTGTGTGATTCATCCATGTCATTAATATATCATAAATGCTTAATGACTCATGGAGATGAATCACTCATATGTATTTATGAAGTATGGTTGTTAAATCTTTTATTTCATTTTTGGATAAATAATAATGCTTCATATATATTATGATAGATCATTATCTCATTATCATTCTCATCTTCACCTTCTCTCTCCTCAAGCTCACTCTCTCTTCAAACCCTAACCCTAACCTCTCATGTGTTGAGATCAAGGGTTAGCTAGACTAATACATCCATAACCTCACTCTATATCCCCTAGGTAGCTTAGATTAGCACTTTGAGCAAGCTAGTTATCTCAAGTTAGAGATAAAGCTTGGCGTAGGAGCTCTCGGGTGGATCATCTTTGATTCGAGGAGGTCGTTGAGGTGCCGATGTTCCAAGGAGCCTACGAGGAGTGGAGGACCGCGATGAAGATCCGAAGGACAAGTAACATGAGGTATAACTTCGAATCCGAGTAGTTAAACCTCTAGTAGATAGTTAGCAATGGTTTAGATACGATTCATGCGCTCAAGTCCGTGTTACGGAGCTTTGATAATCGTTTTTCATATATTCCGCCTCCCCGCAAGTTCGTGGGGTGCGTGACATGGACTTACATGAAATAGCTGAAATGGTTGGGCAACTCGCAATAAAAAACAGCGAGTAAAAAGAAAAAAATAGCCGAAATGATTGGGCACCGCGAAAAATAGCCGAAATGATTGGGCAATCGTGATTTTCGCGATATAAAAACTAAAATGATAGAGTATCGCGGAAATAAAAAATATGAAAGAATGAAACTTTTGCCCTACAGGTGAGATCACATCGATCCCTGTATACAATCCAGGAGCACAAACAAAGAAGGAAACCATATCGTCCCACCAGGCTTCGTCGAAGTGAAGCCAAGTCTCGACGGTTCTTAGACAACCTAGAGACGATCTCGACATTCATCGCAATATTGGAGACGCAATGTCAACAAACGAAACGAAGGAAGATCCCTAACTTCAGGGTCTCGACGTCAACATCGACAACTTAGAGATCAACACCGGTGTTCTTCCACCTTCCAGTCGGATGCAGACGCAACATCAATAAACGGAGTCACGGAAAAGTCCCTAGTTCCAAGACTCTACAGTCTACAGATAACCTAGAGTCAACCAATGACCTCTCTGCCGGATCAACTCTCCGTCTCGGAAACAACTCAACAAACCCCAGGGAAATCAGTGTCCTTGGCAAAAACCTCGATTCAGGGAAATCAGCATCCTTGACGAGAGCAACTCAATTTGTGTCGACCCGCAGAGAAATCAGCGTCTTTGCAGAAATACCTCGATTCGTCTCAACTCCGAGAAAATCAGTGTCCTTGGAAAATATCTCGATTCAGGGAAATCAGTGTCCATGACGAGAGCATCTCGATTCGCGTTGACCCGCAGAGAAATCAGCGTCTTTGCAGGAATATGTAACATTTCAAAAAAATAAAATATTATTTTTGGGAATTTTTATAATTTAATATTTTTTATTGAATATTTTAATATTTCGGTATAATTAAACACCGATAAATGGGGAAAATTTTGGGGAAAATTATGGAAAATTCTAAAATAGGGTGTTTTGTGGAATTATGCCATTCTTAAGTTTTTATGGTTAATTATATGCTAATTTGGTGCTAATCGCGATTAAAAATCGCTAATCGGGTTTTTAGCATTTTTAGGCAAAAATGTGCACATATCTTTTTTTTCCACACTTGTTACATTTTCTTACATGTTGTGGGTGTATGGTTGCTTAGGGTTTACCATTGGGTGAGGTGGAAAATAAGGAAAAGAAAAGAAAAAAGGGAAAAAGGAAAAGTCAAAAGAGACATAATCATGAGGCAAAGCATACTTGGAGAGAGAAGAGGGAGTGAGTATTAGTGAAAGAGGGGGGGTTGCTGCCCAAAAAGAAATCCCCCACAATTTCAATCACCCTCTTCATCTTCCTCAACTCCTCCACCCTCCACTTAAATCCTAGATCTACCTCCAACCATTCCCCAAAATCCTACACCCCCTTCACAAAAATTGGTCCCCATCTCTTCCTCTACAAGATGAACCGAGCAAAGTAGGATTTTGACGACTTTGGGAAGTTAGTGTTACCTAGAGAGGAACAGGTGAGGTATAACTTTTTCCTTTTAGTTTAGTTTAGGTTCGATATCGTATTTTTGTGTCGTTTTGAGACATGGACAACCTGCTATGACCCTGAGACTTCTTGGTGAAAACAAACAGAGTGGTAGTGTTATACTCGAGACCCCAGGTAACCACCTAAAACCCTACCCCCTTCCCACCGGTTTCGGCCGGCGACATAGGAGGAAAATCCAGCGACCTCGGCTAAATAGAGGAGTTAGGGTGTGGGTTCTGTAGGGTAGTTACCTGAAGCTGTTTAGGGGTGTTTGGTCCTACTGGATTTTTATGTAATGACTGTAGGTGGAATCTGAGAGTAGTTAGGAGTGTTTATATGACCTTGGTGACATGATCCCTGACCTGAACCATAGACACGAACCAGATGCACAAACTCATGAATTGACACATATCAGTTTTGTGACTTTTAAAGTGTCTGCTGAGAATCTGGGATGACCTGGAGAAGATATAAGACAACTAAACAATACCATAGACCCATTTTTAGCCCTAGGAACCCCCCTGTAGCAAAACGAACCCCACTGGAACCCTCTGGGCCGGTGAGACCGGAATTTTATGGATAGGGGCCGGCCACCTGGTGAGGTTGGGAGCCTAAGTTGGTTCAGTAGATCACCTATACTATATACATTACCCTAGACTTGTTTGCTTGGCTATATTTGACCTGAGTCAAAATCTGGAAACACTTATGTGGGATTTTGAGTGGTGTTAGTGCAATTGGACCTTAGAGATGACCTTAAACCCCCCCATGAGGTTAGAAACCCAGATCTTTTTGAAACAAATCCGGTTTACTAAAAACAGAAACTTTCATGTCGGTTTTGTGAGGGTTTGGAGCGTGCAGGGAAATCTGGAGTGAACCGAGACCAAAACGAGATAAATAAACAACTCCAGGGACCAATTTGAGACCATGTGAGACCACCCTGACCAGACGAAACCCTATATCCCCAGGAAAACTGAGGAGGCCGGTTTTGGCAATGGAGTGGCCGGCCATTTAGTGGTGGGATGTGTCCAGATTGCTTCATAAGGTCATATGTACCATATATATCACCCTAGTGTTGTTTTAGAACTTTGTTTTCACTTTAAGCAAAATCTGGAATATGTTTTCAATATTGCTGCCTTATGTTTTCCGTATTTGAAATGAGGAGTTTTGATATCTAGATTCATTTTTGGTTGTCTCTTGTTGTGCATCGACAACAAGGGTTGTTTGATTGATTTTCGTACGCATAAGCTATAGGTTCTAACCTACGAGCAATGCGCACGTCGTTTTTGTTTCTGAACTTGATATTAATAGCTATTGCGATTGTTTATTATATATAGGTACCCTCATGAAGACTTAGAGGCGGCAAGCAAGCGTGTGGCGACATCAGCATCGACAAGCAAAGGTGAGTAGATTTATATCTACGGCGAGAAGTCGGGTGGATGGCGTATAACACCCCCGCAGTTCGTGGTGATGTATACGAATACGTATACACACATATATTGTTTATTTATGGTTTGAGATTATTGATGATAAAGATGAATATTTGGTGTGCTTGGATTGGTTTAGTGTTGCGAAACCCTAGAGTAGAGGTTGCACCACACATACACACACACCCATACTTGCATACATCCCTTCTTTCGCATGTGCGTATATGGGAATATATATTTATGTGTTCACATGGGTATGGGACTATGTGTTCATATACTGGATTTGAGGATAGTACATGGGATTTGAGATGAGTTGATGAGATTTGATTTGAGGCCGTGAGATCGGTGATATGGCAGGATTCATATTTGAGATACGTCTTGATGTTATAGCGGATCTTTGGACGACGATACCATGTAAATGGTGTTATACATAGAATAGTTGACTTGTGATCGAGACATGAGATAAGATATATTAAGATAGTTATAATGGGTCGCATTGAGCGATGTATCCTTCTTTATGATGATATGTGCTGATGATATCGGTTTGTACGAGACTGTCGATCAGTAGTCAGATCATGATTATATTGATGATATTAGTATTGTACTAGACGTAGGCCAGTACTCTGGATTATGATCTTTGATAAAGAGGATACCAGATGAATAGTGTGATGAATGTGATATTGACCCGTACCCAGATTTGGGATGCCGTACGACGGATTTACGTACGAGCTATATATTGATGTTTGATCCGCACTCTTGACTTGGGAATATCTGGTTATAGATATGGTATCGGATGTGATATTATCGAGACAGGATCACCGACTAATATATATATTGTAGGGTTGCTAGGCACACGCACAAGGGTCTACGAGGCATCAATCATGCCCGATTTAAAAATTAGCCATGCCGAACAACCCAAAGCCGGATCTTTAAACTAGAGATTAGGCGAAAACAAGTATGTTAAACACTTTAACACTAAGTGAGAGGGATTACAATCTTTGTAGATCCAGTCCTTCACTTCTTAAGCTCCGTGTTGAGATCCCTTCGCTGCGATCATCGTGTTCCGGACTCTCGAGAGGCTCCACGAAGAGAAAGATGCAAACTTGCTTCCGATCTTCGATAACAAAGATGATCTACCTTGAAGTTTCATTAACACAAGCTCTCACTCACTAAATGAAGTGAACACTCTCAGCTAAAGGGCAAGGATAGATGAGAATGATGAAGTAGGATTTTTACTCTCATTTATTTTCTATTTCTCACTCATTTTCATCACTTGGATCAAAGCTAAAAAGCTTTTCTAAGCAAAAAAAAGAAAAAGAAAAAGAATAATGATCCATTTGTGATGAATAATGAAAGGATGATAATGATGAATAATGCAACCATGGTCAAACTAACTCTTGTAGAGATTTGACTAAGCTTAAAGGTTTGGTTGGGTTAAGGAAATATCTTGCAAAAATATCTTTTCCAAAATAAAAAACAAAGCTTCTAGAAACTTCTAGAAAAACTTAACCCAAATCAAACCCTAACCATGTTCAATCTCCACTAAACATGTTGCATTAATAACCATATCATGTTACAATATTATATATCACATATATAATATTTATTGTAACAAAATAAAATAATACAATTAACATATATCTCATATATATCAATATATTACCCTAGTGAGAAAAAGAATCTTTTAGTGAGCTAATATTAGTTAATGTAATTTATCATATATATTATTATATATTAAATTATCGAATCAACACTTGATCCGACAATCCGGCTATATCGCATACAACCGACTAATATATCATTTACCGATTCATCGAATCAACACTTGATCCGATGATCCGGCTGATATCAAATATCGCAAGAATATAATACGGTATCTCATATCGCATTATTCTCGGTCTTGCACATATCACATATGTGCTCCTACTCCATTTTGCCTGAGTCAAGAAACTTCTGTGTATGACTCTAAAGAATCGTCAATACGCCAGCAGTAGGTGATGATCATATCAAACACCCACAAGTTGCAAGCGGTTAGCTAAACGTAACAGCCACCCAGGTATTAAGCGCTCAGAAGATCAACAAGCAAGCATGTACATTCTCCTGTGAATCCAATCAGTAGCACTCCCGTACAGTCCGGTCTCGTCGTCTGATATGTCGCATATCTCGCCTAGGGGTGGTAAACATCAAACCCCTGTAGCTTGATAAGTCGTATCGATATGAGGTCTATAACAGTTTGAGAAACTACTGATAACACTTACCAGTAAATCTCAGCAACCCTGGCCAAGGATTTCCAGTTATAGCCAATCGAACACAGCACAACATCAACTCCCTATACCGGGAGAGACGAATCCCCTCCTATCGCTCATTGCCTCCATGTGATTCGGGACTGTACCCAAAAGCCATCTTTGTGCATGCCCTCATGGACTTGGTATGATGGAAATCAAAGCACAATGGGAATCACACAAGACTCTATAACAATCTCGAGTCAACAGACTACTCTGTACCAGTGTCACCGGAGAACTGCCATCTGACGTGAGGTATAATACCATCTGGGAGTTCTCGGCGAGTCCGTCCAGTGTACCCAATCTGCACTGAGCACCCGTACACCATCCTTGATGTCAAACACCGATGGATATGGGATCATCCATCGCCCATCATATGGGTCAAGATGCGTATACGCTAGTCTACTCTGGTGTATCGATGCCCTGTCTCGATACACTCTCAACTAGGAACAGTTATAGGATGTACTCGTCGACTACCGTGGCCCCACTAGTATGATCTCGTCATAGTCTCAGTAGTCGAGTATATATCCTAAGGGCTTTATCAACATGTAACATAAAAACAATCAGAGTACATGTTAAGATAAAGTACAACCAGATAGCATACTATCATGTCGAGCAAAAAAGTCCTCCCTATATATGTCCAAGCATCCATTACAATATACATCGTATGTACAGTAATGGCCTCTAGGGCATACATATAACTAACAATCTCCCACTTGCGCTAGGGCCATCTGTTGTGGTATCGCATACCCAACAATTAGCTGTGGTTGAAGTATCTCATACTCAACCATCCCATAAAAGTCTCTACTGGGAAAAAGGCCTTTGTGAGTGGATCCGCGCTGTTGTCCTCTGTGTCTACTTTCCTAACCTTGATCTCCCTGGAGATCAACCATCTCCATGATCAGGTGATACTGCCTAAGAATTATATCTGGATTTCTGATGGGACGGGGGTTCCTAGGCCAAAGCCACAACTCCATTGTCACACAATGGTAGGAACGAAGTTCATCTCTTAAACTTATATATATCCAGACTGTTAGTGTATATGCCCTAGAGGCCATTACTGTATCATACTAGTTTGTATATTACTTGATGGAAGCTTGGGATATTCACCTTGTATAAACAATCTTGCTCAATATAGTAGTATGCTACTTGGTTTGTTTCTACTTCAATGTGTACTTGTGTTTATTTCAGTATATCACTTATACGCATTAGTGGAGCCCTTAGGATCTTTGCTTGATTACCAGCGTTGTGATGGCAGTCACACTAGTGGGGGCTGGGTAATCTATAGGCACATCCTTTTACAGGTCCCTAGTCGTAGGACTATCGAGACAGGGCATCGATACTCCGGAGTAGACTAGCGTATGCGCTTCTCATCCCAGTGTGGGAGATGGTCTGTCCCACAGCCATCAGTACGTCGTACTGGAGATAGTATACGGGTGCTCGTTGGGTTACGAGTACACTGGACAGGACTCGTCGGGAACTGACAGGTTGGTATTATACCTATCGTCAGTTATCAGTTCCCAGGTGACATGAGTACAGCTTAGTCCGCTGACTTGACACTGACACTTCGCCTCGAGTGTGTTCCCACTGCACTTTGATCACTACCCTACCACGGCTCAAAGGAGTCGTGCAAACAGGTGGTGGTTGGGTGCAGTCCCGAAGCACTTGGAGGCAGTGACGGTTAGACAGGATTCGTCTCTCCCGGTATTGGGGGTTGACATCGCGCTGTGTCTAGGAGAGCCATTACACGAGTAGTCCCTGGCCAGGGCAAGCGAGATATACTGGTAGGTTTTCAGTGTTATCTCAGGGTGTTTTGGGCTTCACTCCGACACGACTTGTACCGCTATTGGGGGACTGACGTTTTACCGCCCCCTAGGCCCGCCATGCGATGTATCAGACGAACAGACCGGACTGTACGGAGAATGTCACATTCAGACTCAGTAGGAGTTCAGATGGGGTTTCACCTCGTCAGCCTTCTTGTCGGCATCTACCTGGGGACCGTTACGCACAGCTAGTGCCGCTTGCGGTCTGTGGTTAAACCCACTGCCAGCGTAGTGTCGAGTCTTTAGAGTCCCACACAGAGGGTATTCGCCTCTGGGCAAAACAGAGTAGAGGTCGCATGGTTTTGCGACAGGGTTCGTTCTCATCCGCGCACTTGTGCACGTTTGGAGTCCGGACGGATTATACTGGCAGGCTCTGGTTTGAGCCAGATACTGGTATATGTTTTGGGGGTTGCTTTTATATCTTGGTATTCTTGTTTTTCGGAACGAGAATGCAGGTGTGTATGCACAGTTGCTTGAGGCGGAGAATGAGGTTTTTCATTAGGGTTTCGGAACGGGTGCGTATGCACAGTTGACAGTCTTCATTTTCCAAACCCTAATGGATTTATATATTATCTATTAATAATAATAATTAAATGAGAATTATGTTATGGTTGTTTTTTGTTGACTTGTTGACCTTGGTTGACTTGTTGACCATTGACCACTTTCATGCCTTGAAAGTCTTCCTTGATTCATGCTTACTTTTTATTAAATGAAGCATGGTTGTGGTCATTCAAAATACTACCATCAACTATTCTCATTTTTCAATTATTATCATTTAGATAATTCATTTCTTTTGCAATATGGTTGCAAGAAAGAAATAATTGAGCTCATTCTATCATAACCTCTCTCTCTCCTCATTTCCTCTTCTTCTTCCTCTTGAAAAGAGAAACCTTCTCATGTGTTGAGATTCATTCTCTTTAGAAACAAAAGCAAACCCTAATCACTCTCTACTCATTCTAGGATGAAGGTCTAGCAAGCCGGAAACCCTAGTTCACTCAAAGATCGAGGAAGAGCCCAAAGTCGAACCTTCGAGGTGGATCCATCTTCGACGGGAGAAGACGACGAAAAGAGAACCATCAACCTCTACAAGGTTTGAAGAAGAAGGAGTTCAAGTTTAGGTATAACCATCTTCCATAGTAGCTAACTCTCTTTAGCTAGAATACTAGTTTTAGTTTAGACAACGATCCCGACATAGTTTAGTCCATGTTGCCTCTTGCGATAAAAATTCGTTTTTTATACCGTTTCCGCCTCCCCGTAAGTACCGGGGGTCGCAATATGGACTTACAGTGGTATCAGAGCCTAACTAAACTTAAACTAGCTTGGTAGTAAGGTGTAACGAAGTTCGGAAATGAAAAATCACAAAACCGGAAATATTACAAAACCTGAGTTTCTGTTGAAATTTTTTTGGCTCAAAATGAAAAACTTTATACTTGTAAAATCGTCTCAGGGTTTTGTATGAACACCCAAGAAAAACGATGCAGTAATTCCTCCAAACCGCCGCCCATCCGCCGCGTGACCCCTGTATCCGCCGCGGAAGCGCCGCGTTCTGTAGTCCTCTGTGCATCGTTTTTCGTGCAGTGTGTGTCTGTGTTGGTTTTGGGATTTTTAAAATATATTATATGTGCCCAGATTTTCCAGAACAGAAATTTTCTTTTGGGGTCCTATAATTCCGTATTTTTTTCCGAACTTCACTGCACTTTGACTATGTTGGTTATATCTGTGATGTTTGCATGTATTGAACGTCGGCTAATCGCTATAAGTCGATTAGTCGGGGTTATACATGATCTGTAATGTGCTGGAATGTGTATATGAATGTGTTGGACTGTCGCGGGTGAATAGCCGGGGTGGATGTGAGATGAGCTTTTGTTTTTTCTTTCATTCATTGTAAATGTAAATTGATGTAATTATATTATTTGTTTGGCCGCACAACCGGGTCGGGGTTGTAGCCGTCATTGTATAATTCTTTTTACTGTTTTTGCTCCTAGGATAGACCCATGGTGGGGTGCACAAACTACCGGGAACTTGGCGGGTAGTTTGCCGCACCCGTAGGGGTCTTGGGTGGGGTATTTGCTATTCACCGCGACCGTGTTATCCGCTTTTCGTTTCAGGCTCGAAAGAAATGCGGATTGCTAGTATATCCAATGTATTCATCTGTGATCTGTAATGTCTATCATTGCTTTCTATTTAGGCGTTGCTTATGTTTTACAGCCGCGCTAGCCCAGCCCCCGCTCTGTCGTTAGTTAAGTAACCTAACGAGTGATGACGGGACCCCGTGGCGAATGCGAATGGCATAAGCGTACGTCATATTTTGGTTGTTTTCTGCAATGGTAGGAATTAAATGATGGGACGCATTAAAAGAACTAATGCAAGAATATCACGCATTAAAAGAACTAATGCAAGATAATAAACCAAGTTTAAGTCGATGGAACACTTTCGAAAAACCACTCGGTTCTTTTCAAAAACTAACTTTTAAATGCGGAGCTTGAGCCACTCCTTCTAAAAGCTATCTCGTTCCATCGATTATATCAAGTTCACTACGTTCACGGTTTCGCCAAAACCATCCGTAGCCCTCCGTCGTTTCATATGAATATTCAACAGTATTCAAGCTGTGTTTGTTGGCCTTAGTCAAGGCACAGTGTTTGGTAGCTGGTGGGTATTCATATGTTGCATAGATAGAATGCGTTGGTTTGGGACAGTCGTATTGCCTTGTTGGCCATAGTCAAGGGTATATACGGGTGGGTTCAAATTAACCTGGATAACGACGGGAAGAACTTGACATGTGACTTATGATTTGTTGGCCTTAGTCAAGGTCATAAGAGCATGGGGCAAAAATCCACATCGGGAGTTTCATAAGTACTGAAACTTGCTAGATTTGCATACCATTTAGAGTGTGATGATTATGGTAGGATTCCTTCATTTTCGTCACACGATGATATTTGGATCCCGATCCTACTGTGAGTATATGCTACTCCTCGGGAAATTTCTCACTAAACGATCAATGCTATAAACCTAGTAGGTGCCTAGAAAGGTGTTAGCGGGGCTACGCCCCCAGGGAAAAGAGGTTCTTAAATTAAGGAACTTCGCGAAAGCGTTGGAAAACCTCCCTCGAAGTACCGACACTGGCCTGGCTGAACGGTTAAGCAAGTATTGTACGGTGGGATTGATCCCGGCTAATTCTTCCTTTGTGGTTTGAGGAGGGATTCGAGAGACAGTGGGAGCCATCCTGTTTAGACAAATTAAAAACCATTCTAAACTTGCAAGAGCATCGTGCTAAGTGTTTCTTCTCTCCCCCTGCAGCGACCAAATCGAAATGACTGGACTTAAGTTACTTCTAGATAAAAACATACTGACAGGGCCAAACTACAAAGATTGGCTCAGGAATGTCAAATTGGCAATCTCTTACGACAAGCTGGGGTATCTTCTTACCACCAAAGCTCCCCCCGTCCCAGGTCCCACCTCCAGCGTCGCGGATAAGGAAATCCGTAAGACTTGGGAGATTGACAGCGCGAAGGCCAGATGCCTCGTACTTGCCTCGATGGACAATGACCATCAGAGGAGGCACGAGAATATGGATTTGGAATCCATATTTCTTCATACAAAAGAACTGTATGGAGAGCAGTCTCGTATCGCAAGATACGAAGTGTCGAAGAAGTTATTTTCGACTAAGTTGGCCGTCGGATCATCGGTAGCGGACCACGTGCTTAAGATGATTGGCTACACTGAGGAGCTCGCGGAACTTGGGACCACGTTGGATAGTGAACTCTACACAGATATAATTCTCCAGTCCCTTCCATCCACTTACGCCCAGTTCATACTGAATTTCAACTTGCAAGAAAAGGAAGTTGAACTTTCAGAACTCCTCAACCTGCTGAGGAGCGCAGAGGGCACCCTACAGAAGGGTAGGGATACATCCACTTTGTTTGTAGGAGGATCTTCTTCTTCTAGGTCCAAGGCGAAAGCCAAGGGAAAGAAGAGGAAAGCCCCCGCCAAACCAAGGGGCGGTGTTAGTAAAGTGGGTGCGAAGGGAAAGGAAAAGGCAACAAAGATAGCGGGGAAGCTTGTTGGTAAAGAGGAATGCTTCTATTGTCACAAGAGTGGACACTGGAAGAAAGATTGCAGGGCTTGGAAAGCCAGGACACAGGAACTGAAGCAGGTTGCGGCTTCAGCTTCAGGTGTGTATGTTATTGAAAACTGTCTTTCTATAAACTCTACTTCCTGGGTATTGGATACCGGATCAGGATCTCATATCTGTAATTCTTTGCAGGCGTTGAGAAACCGTAGGTTTTTGAAGGCAGGTGACATGACCCTCAGAGTTGCGAACGGAGCTAGCATGGATGCTAAAGCCGTGGGGGACTATCACCTGGGAATGACAGATGGGCATGTTTTGGTTTTGCATAATTGCTTTTTTGTACCCAACGCAACTTGTAATATCATTTCTGTATCTTTGGTTTCTAAAGAAGGTTATGAATTTGCGTTTGTAAGTAATGTTGTAAACATTCACCTTAATCAAGTTCTGATTGGGTCAGGTACACTGAGCAATGGTATATACGTATTAAACCAACCACAGATTTTCAATGTCCAGAATACACACAAAAGAAAGTCTCCAGATATCAATCAGGCTTTCTTATGGCATTGTAGACTGGGTCACATCAATGAGACACGGTTGACTAAGTTACATAAAGAAGGATACTTGGATCCGTTCGAGTATCAGTCTTATGCCACTTGTGAATCTTGTCTTATGGGAAAGATGACAAAGACTCCGTTCACTGGACACGGAGAAAGAGCGAGCGAGCTCTTGGGACTCATATACAGTGACGTGTGTGGTCCAATGTCTACACATGCCCGAAGCGGTTATTCATACTTCATTACTTTCACAGACGATTTCTCTAGGTATGGACATGTCTTCTTAATGAAGCACAAATCCGAGGCCTTTGAGAAATTTCGGGATTACAAGAATGAAGTTGAAAAACAAACAGGCAAAAGTATCAAGATCCTAAGATCGGATCGAGGTGGTGAATACTTGAGTGCCGAGTTCCTGGACTATTTAAAAGAGAATGGTATTCTCTCTCAGCGTACTCCTCCATACACTCCGCAACATAACGGTGTATCAGAAAGGAGGAATCGAACCCTATTGGATATGGTTCGTTCCATGATGAGTAAGGCTGAGTTACCGCGATCTTTCTGGGGATATGCACTAGAAACAGCTGCACATCTCTTGAACCAAGTTCCTACTAAGACTGTGCCTACCACACCATATCAGATGTGGAGTGGGAAGAAACCCTGTCTTAAAGCCTTTAAGACATGGGGATGTCCGGCTTTTGTAAAAAAGCAGCATGCGGACAAGCTCGAGGCACGCTCAGTACAGTGCAAGTTTGTGGGATACCCAAAGAACTCCAAGGGGTATCTATTCTATTACGCAGAGGAGCAAAAAGTCCTTGTTTCTCGTCATGCCCACTTCTTGGAAACTGAGTTTTTGGAAAATCAGATAAGTGGGAGCGCAGTAGAACTGGATGAAATTCCAGAACCTCAGACTATTACTGAAAGCTTAGTGGAACCAGAGGGTTCAAAAGAACAGGACATTCCTATGCCGCTCCGTAGAAGTAGTAGGCAGTCTCATCCGCCCGAGAGATACTACGGTTTTCTCATAGACGGGGATAGAGAGGATTGCATCATAGACTATGATGAGCCTACTAGCTTCCAGCAGGCCGTTCAGAGCATTGACTCGGTAAAATGGCTGGATGCAATGCGGACCGAAATGGAGTCCATGTACACCAACAAAGTATGGACGTTGGACATTGCTCCAGACGGGGTAAAACCCGTAGGATGCAAGTGGATCTTCAAAAGGAAGATTGGTGTAGATGGACAGGTTGAGACCTATAAAGCTAGACTTGTAGCAAAGGGTTTCCGTCAAAGACCTGGCTTGGACTACGACGAAACCTTTTCTCCAGTGGCTATGCTGAAATCCATTCGGATCCTTCTTGCCATTGCTGCCTTCCACGATTATGAGATTTGGCAGATGGACGTAAAAACCGCTTTTCTAAATGGAAATTTAGAGGAGTGTGTCTATATGGATCAGCCAGAGGGTTTCATTCAGAGTGGGAGCAGCGGAAAGGTGTGCAAGTTGCTTAAGTCCATCTATGGACTAAAGCAGGCATCGCGGAGTTGGAACATCTGTTTTGATGAGACGGTCAAGGAATTTGACTTTATCAAAAATCCAGATGAACCATGCATCTATAGTAGATTTGTAGCGAGAACTGTGGTATTCCTTGTTTTATACGTGGATGACATTCTCTTAATAGGAAATGACATTCCTATGCTACAATCTGTCAAGGGTTTCTTGTCACACAGGTTCTCCATGAAAGACCTGGGTGATGCCTCTTACATCCTGGGGATCCGGATCCATCGTGATAGATCCAAGAGGATATTAGGACTTTCACAGTCCAGGTACATCGACACCGTACTGAAAAGATTCAGTATGGAAGATTCCAAGCGCGGTAACTTACCGGCTTGTCACGGGATCACCCTCTCTAAAGAGATGTCTCCCAAGACTGATTTGGAGAGGGATCGCATGTCTATTATACCCTACGCTTCTGCGGTAGGCTCTATAATGTATGCGATGTTGTGTACCAGACCGGATGTAGCTTATGCACTGAGTGTAGTAAGCCGGTATCAGTCAAACCCTGGGGAGAAACATTGGATAGCGGTAAAGAACATTCTCAAGTACCTGAGGAGGACTAAGGAGATGTTCTTGGTGTATGGCGGAAAAGACCTCCAGATTGAGGCCTTTGCTGACTCCAGCTTCCAGAGTGACAAGGATGATTCCAAGTCCATGTCGGGTTTTGTCTTTACCCTCAATGGAGGGGCGGTGTGTTGGAAGAGTTCCAAACAGGAAACCGTTGCAGACTCGACTATGGAAGCGGAATACATCGCTGCATCTGATGCCGCAAAAGAAGCTGTCTGGATAAGGAAGTTCTTAAAAGAACTTCAGGTGGTTCCGTCCATTGTTGACCCAGTACCTCTGTATTGCGACAACAACGGGGCTATAGCTTTAGCAAAGGAACCCAGGTCCCATCAGAGATCCAGGCACATCTTGAGGCGGTATCACCTGATCAGGGAGATCGTGGATCGCAAGGAGATCGAGGTTCGGAGGGTTGCTTCAGAAGAGAACACTGCAGATCCATTCACCAAGGCCCTACCCCAGACTCAGTTCGAGCGGCTGATCGAGATGATAGGTCTTCGATACGCCAGTACATGGCCTTAGTGCAAGTGGGAGATTGTTAGTGTATATGCCCTAGAGGCCATTACTGTATCATACTAGTTTGTATATTACTTGATGGAAGCTTGGGATATTCACCTTGTATAAACAATCTTGCTCAATATAGTAGTATGCTACTTGGTTTGTTTCTACTTCAATGTGTACTTGTGTTTATTTCAGTATATCACTTATACGCATTAGTGGAGCCCTTAGGATCTTTGCTTGATTACCAGCGTTGTGATGGCAGTCACACTAGTGGGGGCTGGGTAATCTATAGGCACATCCTTTTACAGGTCCCTAGTCGTAGGACTATCGAGACAGGGCATCGATACTCCGGAGTAGACTAGCGTATGCGCTTCTCATCCCAGTGTGGGAGATGGTCTGTCCCACAGCCATCAGTACGTCGTACTGGAGATAGTATACGGGTGCTCGTTGGGTTACGAGTACACTGGACAGGACTCGTCGGGAACTGACAGGTTGGTATTATACCTATCGTCAGTTATCAGTTCCCAGGTGACATGAGTACAGCTTAGTCCGCTGACTTGACACTAACACTTCGCCTCGAGTGTGTTCCCACTGCACTTTGATCACTACCCTACCACGGCTCAAAGGAGTCGTGCAAACAGGTGGTGGTTGGGTGCAGTCCCGAAGCACTTGGAGGCAGTGACGGTTAGACAGGATTCGTCTCTCCCGGTATTGGGGGTTGACATCGCGCTGTGTCTAGGAGAGCCATTACACGAGTAGTCCCTGGCCAGGGCAAGCGAGATATACTGGTAGGTTTCCAGTGTTATCTCAGGGTGTTTTGGGCTTCACTCCGACACGACTTGTACCGCTATTGGGGGACTGACGTTTTACCGCCCCCTAGGCCCGCCATGCGATGTATCAGACGAACAGACCGGACTGTACGGAGAATGTCACATTCAGACTCAGTAGGAGTTCAGATGGGGTTTCACCTCGTCAGCCTTCTTGTCGGCATCTACCTGGGGACCGTTACGCACAGCTAGTGCCGCTTGCGGTCTGTGGTTAAACCCACTGCCAGCGTAGTGTCGAGTCTTTAGAGTCCCACACAGAGGGTATTCGCCTCTGGGCAAAACAGAGTAGAGGTCGCATGGTTTTGCGACAGGGTTCGTTCTCATCCGCGCACTTGTGCACGTTTGGAGTCCGGACGGATTATACTGGCAGGCTCTGGTTTGAGCCAGATACTGGTATATGTTTTGGGGGTTGCTTTTATATCTTGGTATTCTTGTTTTTCGGAACGAGAATGCAGGTGTGTATGCACAGTTGCTTGAGGCGGAGAATGAGGTTTTTCATTAGGGTTTCGGAACGGGTGCGTATGCACAGTTGACAGTCTTCATTTTCCAAACCCTAATGGATTTATATATTATCTATTAATAATAATAATTAAATGAGAATTATGTTATGGTTGTTTTTTGTTGACTTGTTGACCTTGGTTGACTTGTTGACCATTGACCACTTTCATGCCTTGAAAGTCTTCCTTGATTCATGCTTACTTTTTATTAAATGAAGCATGGTTGTGGTCATTCAAAATACTACCATCAACTATTCTCATTTTTCAATTATTATCATTTAGATAATTCATTTCTTTTGCAATATGGTTGCAAGAAAGAAATAATTGAGCTCATTCTATCATAACCTCTCTCTCTCCTCATTTCCTCTTCTTCTTCCTCTTGAAAAGAGAAACCTTCTCATGTGTTGAGATTCATTCTCTTTAGAAACAAAAGCAAACCCTAATCACTCTCTACTCATTCTAGGATGAAGGTCTAGCAAGCCGGAAACCCTAGTTCACTCAAAGATCGAGGAAGAGCCCAAAGTCGAACCTTCGAGGTGGATCCATCTTCGACGGGAGAAGGCGACGAAAAGAGAACCATCAACCTCTACAAGGTTTGAAGAAGAAGGAGTTCAAGTTTAGGTATAACCATCTTCCATAGTAGCTAACTCTCTTTAGCTAGAATACTAGTTTTAGTTTAGACAACGATCCCGACATAGTTTAGTCCATGTTGCCTCTTGCGATAAAAATTCGTTTTTTATACCGTTTCCGCCTCCCCGTAAGTACCGGGGGTCGCAATATGGACTTACACAGACTACCTCTTTGGTAGCATCCTTGGTAACGATGTATCTTGCTTTTAATCGTCTAGTAAGTCACGGTATCTTACTTGGAACTCTTCCAACATACCATCCCTCCACTGAGGGTAAAGACAATGACTGCGACTGACATTCAGTCATCCTTATCACCCTGGAACCTTTCCAGTGATTCTCCCCAGGATCGATTGATACCATCTCACTACACCTAGTGAGAATCCTAACATCCAATTAGATCTATCTCATAGATCCAAAACCCAGGATTTAAGAGGTATCATTTTGATCCTATATGGAGAATCATTGTGATAAGTGGAGATTGACCGAGCGTAGCAGAGGAAACTCCTTCCCTATCAAGAGTATGTCATCCACGTACTCTACGAGGATTACCACCATACTCTCTACTACCTTTTTGTATATATAAGGTTCATCTACCATTTTGATGAAGTCAAACTCTTTGACTATCACATCAAAACAGATGTTCCAACTCCGCGATACCTGCTTTATCAACATAAAGTATCTTGCACACGTTTCCACTGCTCCCACTGTCTACGAAGCCCTCTGGCTGTGTACTTATAGACACACTCTTCTAAAATATCATTTAGAAAAGCAGTCATGACACCCAACCACCAGATATCGTAGTCATGGTATGTAGCTGTGGCAAGTAGGATCTGGATGGACTTAAGCATAGCTTTGAAAGTCTCAACTTTTCCATGTACACCAAGTAATCTTCTCAAGATATACTTGCTCCTGATGGGGATTTAACCCTTCAGATAAATCAACCAAAGTCCATACTTTGTTGGTATATAAGGATTCCATCTCAGATCGGTAAGCATCCAGCCATTCTTACAGAGTCCCACTCCTGATGGCCAGCTCGAAACTAGTTGGGTCATCATCTCATGATGAAATCCTCGCTCCCACTGTCATAGAGAAACTGAAGTATCTCTCAGGTGGGTGAGAAACCCTACTAGATCGGCGGAGAGGCTGAGGTTCGTTAGAATCTATTGAATCCTTTGGTTCTACCAAATCATCTGCTGTAGTTTGTATAGATGGAACTCCTTCCAGTTTCTACCTCATGACCAATAATTTCTTCACAAGAAATTCCCTTTCACAAAGGTGGCATGTTGAGAAACAAAAACACTTTTTGTTCCCTAGTTTGGTAGAAGATATTCCCTTGCGAATACTTGGGATATCCAACAAACTTCTACAGGACTGACTTTGTCTTGAGCTTGTCCGGACTATGCTTTTAGACATAGGCTGGACAACCCTAAATCTTAACATACTTAAGATATGGGCTCTTCCCATTCCATATCACATATGAAGTGGTAGGCAACTGATTTGATTGGAACCCTATTCAATACGTATGCAGCTTCTCAAGTGCATAACTCCCAAAAGGAAATAGAAAACTCAGTAGTACTCATCATAGAGCTCACTATATCTAATAGGGTATGATTGCTCCGCCCTGATACACCGAGGTGCTGTGGTGTATACGGAGGAGTAATGCTGAGAGAGAATCTCATTCTCCTTTAGAATAGTCCAGGAATTCCGTACTCAAGTATTCTCCTCCTTGATATCATCAAAGGACATAATACTTATACCCGTTTTTGGTTCTCTACTTCTAACTTATATTCATTGAATTTCTCAAAAGTTCCAGACTTGTGTTTCAACAGGAACATATGTCCGAATCTTGAGAGATAATCAGTGGATGTAAAAAAGTACAAAGAACCGGTCCTGGCATGTGTAGACAGGGGACCTCATACATCAGCATGTATCAATCCCAAGAGTTCACTAACTCTTTCTCTGTTTCCAATAAACAGAGCTGTGGTCATCTTATATTTGTGACATGACTGGCAAGTTTCACAAGATATAAATTTAAACTAATTTAAAAATGCATCTATGTGTAACTTCAGCTAGTCGGGTCGCATTGATATGACCTAGTCTACAATGCCTCAAAAAGGATTCGTTCATTTCTGAACTCTTCCACTTGCGTGTGTTCTGTATACTAAGAACTGTAGTTTGATTTAGAACGTCAATGCTTTTTGATAACGTGCCTGAACCGATCAACTCTTGATATAGGAAATGTTCAAAACATTATCCAACAATACAAAATTATACCTTTCTTTACTAATAAAGAGACTGATATGATGTTGTACTTCAGATTAGGTATCTAATAACATTTGTTCAGAATCAATGTATTCTGGTAATACAGGATGACAGTGACCAACAGACTTGGCTGCAACACTTACACCGTTTCTATCTTATGAAACTTATCACCCGTTCTCAGTTCTCTACATATCTGTAGCCTATGTAACAAATTACATATGTGGGATCCTGATCCGGTATCAAATACCCAGGACGTAAAGGATACTGAGAAACAGTTCTCTGTAATGAACACACCCGAAGAAGATGCATCAGCATGCACTTTCTTCGTTTGGGCGGCACGGAAATTCTGGTAATCCCTAATTTCCTGCTCTGTCTTATAACAATTATAAGTTGGAGTGGGACCAACGTTCCCTAGCCAGTATAACAAACGGGTTCGTTCAATACATCTGTATTATTATTTTGATTAAGGCGTGATATAGTCGCAACCAGGAGAGAGAGAGAGAAGAAAACACTCAGCGTGCGCTTTTACAAGATTAGATTGGTTATCAATTTATCTAATCAAGATGTCTCCCACTGTTTTAGTCAAATCTTCCTTCAAACCCTAAAAGGAAAGACTAGCCGGGATTAATTACACTCTACAAGTTCGCCAATCTTTCAGCCAGGCCAGTGCCGGTACTTTGAGGGAGGCTCCCCGTGCTTTTGCACGGACCTAATTAAAGTAAACCTCGTTTTCCCAGGGGCGTAACCCCGTTAACACTTTTCTAGACACCTGCTTGATCGGCTAATTGTAATGTGTAAAACTTTCCCAGGAGTAACTCTTACTCGCAGCGGGTATCGGGATCCAACTATCTCATAGAAGGTATGCAATCCCATTGCAAATTTCAACACTTGAAATCCCCAATAATATTTTACCCCTAGCGTCCTATGATCTTGACGGAGGTCAACAAACCACAGGCTGCTAGTCAAGTTCCACCCTTCATTTCCTGATTGAATTAAACCCACCCGCACAACCCTTGACGGAGGTCAATAAGGCCGCACGACTACCCTAAAACAATCTGCATCATATGCATAAACAGATAAATACTAGTTAGCTACCGCACACTACGCTTTAACAGAGGTCAACAAACATAGCACGAATACTAGGTAGGACTTATCTGAAATGACGGAGGGCTACGACAGGTTTTTTAAGAAAACCCTTTGCGTAATGAACTTGATATCGTTGTAGAACCGAGTGATTTTTAAAAGGAATGTTTTTGAGGCCTTTTCTAGTTTTGCTAAAGAGGTCACTCCCGGTGAAGGGATCGTCGGCTCTTTCCTCATCGAATAAGGTGCAGGATATTTCATAAATATCACTATGAAAAGCAAGAACTATAGAAGCAATCAAAAGACAAACCGAGTTTGTAGCATCTGCTAGTTTCACTAAAGAGGTCACTCCCGGTGAAGGGATCTCGGCTCTTTCCTTATCGAATAAGGTGCTGAATGTTCTACAAGGAACACCGCTATACAAAGCAAGAACTAGAGCTACCATTTTTGAAACAAGTTTCTACAACATCTTTAGGTTTCTTTTAGTTTCATTAATCTCATTAATGAAGTCCCATTTTAATATGCTTCACAAGCATCACATTTGAAACGAAATTTGCAATATACCATATATCTCATATATATAATATAAACATTCGTCTCAGGCAGTAATATGATCTCATCACAGAATATTGCAGCAGAAGAACATATATGAAATATTGGATATACTAGGACGTCCGTGTTTTAATACGAGCCTGTATAAAACACGGATTCCACGGTCGTGATGAATAGCCAAACCCACATCCCTAGACCCCTATGAGAGCGGCAAGCAACACTGCCAATTCTAGAGTTATGAGATCCGGTCTCGACTCCTCGAGATGGTTTCCCACTGGACCATAGAACCCGGTTACTTGTGCTCTCCGTCTTGGGTCTACCTAATGCGGAAAAGTAAATAATATACAATGGTGACATCATTCTCAGCCCGGAAGTGCCCCAATAAAAGAATATTACATACAAATAAATTTTACATGAATGAAAAAGAAAACCCTCATCTCACATAAAACCCCTCGGCTATTCAAAACGCGACGATCCAATATAATATATCACAGCAACACATAATATCTCATATCATCAACGTAAGCAAGTATGCGTATCCCGATTGTCGTTGATGTATAGCAACGAAGCCGGCGATACACCACATACTACGCTTACGGTCACAGATAAGAAAGTATAAAACTACAACAGTTGGAATCCGCAACCTTCTTAGATATCGCATGCCTAACCAAATGAATTCCTTAGACATCGCATGCCTAACAATTATAAACCCCGCATTTTAGTCTCATTATCGAAAACTCTTTTCAATATCAAGTCGGGCAATTCAACAAGATTCCCGACATCCGGATCGAATGCTCATCGCAAACTTTAGTAGACAGTCGCACCCCCGATGCCGTCGACGAAATGCACTAAGGCGGAACACCGCTGCCGCGAGCACCCGAACGGATGTTTTTGGCGCGGGGTTCTCTTACAGTCACTTGGTCGGGGCTATGGGGCGTGGCTATCTGTTAAGTTTACCCGGCGAGTATCCACGTACACTACGTGATTGCGACGGACTTTTGATCACATCAAAATTCCGTGGCAACCGATCATCTGAGACTGAACTGCTAGATTTATAACATTCATATTAGTTATCTCATAACTACTTGTGGATTCCAAATATTGTATCACATTCCAGATAAATAGACAGTGTTAAACTTTCCGATCGAATAAACAAACACCCAAGATTTCCCAAATAGCTCAACACTTGAGCGGAGTTCAAAAAATATCCATCACATGCAACAGTACCAATGGTCCAGCTGTAGAAGGGTCAAGCCAACGCCTCACATGTGGCACGCCGTACTACCCCAAACCCTAAGTTTCAGAGGCAGTTCAAGATGGTCACATAATCGAGTTAAGATTTGTGTTCTTCTAGAGGGTCCACCGCGTTACTTGCACGACTTAGAAAATTTCAAACTCAAGAAATCCAACTTTTGAAAAAATTTCCGACTGGGGAAAAAGTGAGTTATTGATATCCGTTCGAACATTTTAACAGTTTCTAAAATTATCCGGAAAAAACTTAAACGAAGTTAAATTATCCGATCGAATCAACGAGTCCCCAATACAACCCAGAAAACTCAACACTTGAGCAAATTAAAAATTTCCCAGAAGAATCAGGAATCACCTACGGAGGTAATTGTAGAAAAACGAGTCCCTAATCTCCACATACGGCGGCGGAACCGCCGCCAAAACCAGGGTACGGCCGCGGTTCCGCGGCGCTACAGTGGAGTTAGGAAGTCATATTCTACAGTTATTCTTAGATTTCCCTGCTCTATTTTCTGAGCATTTTTAATACAAAAAAATCAACATTTTTAAAAAATAACCAGAGAAGGGTTCGTGTCGGAGTTTCCGGGTTCGATCGGACTTTAAACTTCGCCTAGACTTCGCCTAAAGCTCTAGCTTGGCTCTGATACCACTGTAGGATTTCTAGGCACACGCACAAGGGTCTACGAGGTATCAACCATGCCCGATTTAAAAATTAGTCGTGCCGAACAACCCAAAGCCGGATCTTTAAACTAGAGATTAGGCGAAAACAAGTATGTTAAACACTTTAACACTAAGTGAGAGGGATTACAACCTTAGTAGATCCGGTCCTTTACTTCTTAAGCTCCGTGTTGAGGTCCCTTCGCTACGATCATCGTATTCCGGACTCTCGAGAGGCTCTACGAAGAGAAAGATGCAAGTTTGCTTCCAATCTTCGATAACAAAGATGATCTACCTTGAAGTTTCATTAACACAAGCTCTCACTCACTAAATGAAGTGAACATTCTCATCTAAAGGACAAAGATAGATGAGAATGATGAAGTAGGAATTTTGCTCTCATTTATTTTCTATTTCTCACTCATTTTCATCACTTGGATCAAAGCTAGAAAGCTTTTCTAAGAAAAAAGAAGAAGAAGAAGAATAGTGATCCATTTGTGATGAATAATGAAAGGATGATAATGATGAATAATGCAACCATGGTCAAACTAACCCTTGTAGAGATTTGACTAAGGTTAAAGGTTTGGTTGGGTTAAGAAAATATCTTGCAAAAATATCTTTTCCAAAACAAAAAACAAAACTTTTAGAAACTTCTAGAAAAGCTTAACCCTAATCAAACCCTAACCATGTTGCATTAATAACCATATCATGTTACAATATTATATATCACATATATAATATTTATTGTAACAAAATAAAATAATACAATTAACATATATCGCATATATATCAATGTATTACCCGAGTGAGAAAAAGAATCTTTTAGTGAGCTAATATTAGTTAATGTAATTTATCATATATATTATTATACATTAAATTATCGAATCAACACTTGATCCGACAATCCGGCTATATCGCATATAACCGACTAATATATCATTTACCGATTCATCGAATCAATACTTGATCCGATGATCCGGCTGATATCAAATATCGTGAGAATATAATACGGTATCTCTTATCGCATTATCCTCGGTCCTGCACATATCACATATGTGCTCCTACTCCGTTTTGCCTGAGTCAAGAAACTTCTGTGTAGGACTCTAAAGAATCGTCAATACGCCGGCAGTAGGTGATGATCATATCAAACACCCACAAGCTGCAAGCGGTCAGCTAAACGTAACAGCCACCCAGGTATTGAGCGCTCAGAAGATCAATAAGAAAGCCTGTACATTCTCCTGTGAATCCAATCAGTAACACTCACGTACAGTCCGGTCTCGTCGTCTGATATGTCGCATATCTCGCCTAGGGATGGTAAACGTCAGACCCGAGTAGCTTAATAAGTCGTGTCGATATGAGATCTATAACAGTTCGAGAAACTACTGATAACACTTACCAGTAAATCTCAGCAACCCTGGCCAGGGATTTCCAGTTATAGCCAATCGAATACAGCACAACATCAACTCCCTATACCGGGAGATACGAATCCCCTCCTATCGCTCATTGCCTCCATGTGATTCGGGACTGTACCCAAAAGCCACTTTTTTGCATGCCCTCTTGGACGTGGTATGATGGAAATCAAAGCACAGTGGGAATCACACAAGACTCTATAACGATCTCGGATCAACAGACTACTCTGTATGTACCAGTGTCACCGGAAAACTGCCATCTGACGTGAGGTATAATACCATCTGGAGTTCTCGGCGAGTTCGTACAGTGTACCCAGTCTGCACTGAGCACCCGTACACCATCCTTGATGTCAAACACCGATGGATATGGGATCATCTATCGCCCATCATATGTGTCAAGATGCATATACGCTAATCTACTCTGGTGTATCGATGCCCTGTCTCGATACACCCTCGACTAGGAACAGTTATAGGATGTACTCGTCGACTACCGTGGCCCCACTAGTATGATCTCATCATAATCCCAGTAGTCGAGTACATATCCTAAGGGCTTTATCAACATGTAACATAGAGACAATCAGAGTACATGTTAAGATAAAGTACAACCAGATAGCATACTATCATGTTGAGCAAGAAAGTCATCCCTATATATGTCCAAGCATCCATTACAATATACATCGTATGTACAGTAATGGCCTCTAGGGCATACATATAACTATATATATATATATATGTATGTATGTATGTATCGACTCAGATGTTAGACGGTTTCCTTACCTTCAGTTAGCCTGTTAGCTCAGCCCTATAGTTTAGTGTAGCTGTATGACTCATATGATATTAAATGCAGATTAATCATCATTGTGTTTAGTATTCAACTCCCGCACATTATTGTTGTTCGCTCCGCATCGCATACTTATTTTGTGATTCATATACCGTTATTGATATCATGCTGTTAGGACACCAGCACCATTACCGATGATGCGTATGTACCACGTACACTTACTTGCTGGCTCACACATCTTCATCAGTAATTGCCGTGTCACGAACACTTTAGAAAATACTATTTCATTGACATAGTTTGTTAGCTAATAGTTTAGACATGATATTAGTGTACTTTCCTTATGTGCTAGTTTAGACATTGTAGTTATTACTTGCTATTTCATGCATGTTATTAGTCACTGTTATGCCGCATTCATGGATTTTTATGCCTATATTCATTGTTTTACATGCCATCGATGATTTGGATTCGGATTTTCATGAGATTTCCTGGATTTGGGGGAAAACCGCAAAAAACATTTATAAACTTATTTTTTCTCTCTTTTTAAATGAAAAGTGCGGTTTTCCCATGATGTATGAGCCGTCCACCATGAGTTTGCTGATGGATTTCGAGACCCGATTCGAGGAGTTGAATGAACCGTTTCGGGTACATGGTGGACCCGGTGCGGTACCCCGGGATGAGAAGGTCGCAGATGATGGCGTTGAGCCTGGCGGGGGAGCACTACCGACCGGTGATTTTACCCGACGCGTCGGATATCCGGAGGATACCGTCGTGGTCTTGTGATGGATGTTAGGGGCCGGTCTGGACTGACGGCGCCCTAGACAGTGAGATTGAGACATTGATATTTTAATATATTGAGGTACCGAGCCTGAGATATTGAGATTGAGATTTATGTTTTGTGTCGATGCTGGACACTGTTTATGCTGATTTCATTATGATACCTCATTTTAAATATACAAAAGAAATCTCACTAAGTTATGAAAGTAGTTTCTTCGTTCTCATGTATTCTATTTTCATGCATTCATACCTCATCCATATGATATATTGCTACCTGAGGCACTGACACGAGCACTTGGTATTACAGTTGTTTATAGGTATACCCTAGCCATTGTTATAGGCTGCAGGTTATATATTTGAGGATATACTATGATCGTATGACCTAGGATTGCGTTGTTCATGCGATTTCTGTTCGTAGATTTTTTTCTACTCACGAGTTGGCAACTCACCCCCGTTGTGCCAGAGTTTCTTGCAGGTTTTGCCGTACAGGTTTCATTACGGCGTTGCTAGCACTACTTCCATTTCCGGGTGATTTTTTAGTAGGTGGGTTCACTTGTATCGTGACCATCAGTATATTTTGTATATTATTATTCAGTTGTATCTAGTAAATTCCATCAACCAAATATGTATTTATTTCAGATAGAGACCAGTGTTGTTTTTTCATTCGACCTTAGAGTCACGCGTTGTATTTCTTTGGATTTCATGCTGTTTGAGTTTCCTTTTTATGTTGTGATCCTCGCCTTTCGGCGTTGTATATTATTGCTTGCATGGTTGTGACCGTCGATTGACGAAGAGCTGGCTCCCGTTTGGGAATGCACCTATTCATTATATATGCTTTATCAGGTTTTGTACCCGTTTGGGGTCTGTTTTTACAATGGAAACTCTGCCGAAATTTTTAGAAAAGACTTGTGATTTTAAAATGCATATTTCGGCTTATGTTGCAAACTATTTGATTTAAAATGGTTTTCCTCCACTCTACTACTTTTCTTGGTTTGGATTTCTGGGTTTTCGGTTTACTTAGATTACGTACGCCTCGAGACGTTTCGTAGTTTAAATGCCGGTCATGTTCCGTACTTTCAGGGCATGACAGAATACCTCGATTCGTCTCAACTCCAAGGAAATCAGTGTCCTTAGCAAAAACCTCGATTCAGGGAAATTAGTGTCCTTGACGAGAGCATCTCGATTTGCGTCGACCCGTAGAAAAATCAGCGTCTTTGCAGGAATACCTCGATTCGTCTCAACTCCGAGGAAATCAGTGTCCTTGGCAAAAACCTCGATTCAGGGAAATCAGTGTCCTTGACGAGAGCATCTCGATTCGCATCGACCCGCAGAAAAATCAGCGTCTTTGCAGGAATACCTCGATTCGTCTCAACTCCGAGAAAATCAGTGTCCTTGGCAAATACCTCGATTCAGGGAAATCAATGTCCTTGACGAGAGCATCTCGGTTCACGTCGACCCGCAGAGAAATCAGCGTCTTTGCAGGAATATCTCGATTCGTCTCAACTCCAGAGAAATCAGTGTCCTTGGCTCAACATCTCGATTCAGGGAAATCAGCGTCCTTGACGTGAGCATCTCGATTCGCGTCGACCCGCAGTGAAATCAGCGTCTTTGCAGGAATACCTCGATTCGTCCCAACCCCTAGGGAGATCAACGTCCTTGGAAAATACCTCGATTCAGGAAAATCAGCGTCCTTGACGAGAACATCTCAATTCGCGCCGACCCGCAGAGAAATCAGTGTCTCTGCAGGAATATACGACGTCAGCAAAACGGAGCCATGGCAGAGTCCCTAGTTCTAAGTCACGATGGCCAAGTCTACAGCCTGGAGAACCACAACTCGTTCCTCCTCATTCCAGCAGAATTCAAACGCGACAATCAACCTTGGAGACATGGCAAAGTCCCTGTTCCAAACCTCGAAGGTTCACAGACAACCGAGAGAGCAAATCCTGGTCCCGTAGAACACGGCTAATATCAATCCTAACCCCGTGGGAAGCGTCCAGAGCAAATCCTGATCCCATAGAACACGGCTAATGTCAATCCTGACCCCGTGGGAAGCGTCCATAGCAAATCCGGGTCCCGTAGAACACGGCTAATGTCAATCCTGACCCCGTGGGAAATGCCCAGAGCACCTACTGGTTTCGTAGAACACGAC
Source organism: Agapanthus africanus (assembly GCA_030015575.1). NCBI lineage: Eukaryota > Viridiplantae > Streptophyta > Magnoliopsida > Asparagales > Amaryllidaceae > Agapanthus > Agapanthus africanus. Next base: position 763,889,677 of record CM057337.1, read on the forward strand.
TAATGTCAATCCTGACCCCGTGGGAAATGCCCAGAGAAAATCCTGGTCCCGTAGAACACGGCTAATGTCAATCCTGACCCCGTGGAAAACGCCCAGAGCAAATCCTGGTCCCATGGAATACGGCTAATGTCAATCCTAACCCCATGGGAAATGCCCAGAGCACCTCCTGGTCCCATGGAACACGGCTAATGTCAATCCAGACCCCGTGGGAAACGCCCAGAGCAAATCCCGGTCCCGTGGAACACGGTTAATGCCAATCCTGACCCCGTGGGAAATGCCCAGAGCACCTCCTGGACCCGTGGAACACGGCTAATGTCAATCCTGACCCGTGGGAAACGCCCAGAGCACCTCTTAACTCCATGAAATGCGGATAAAGTCAACCCCCTCACCCCGTGAAATGCGGATAAGGTCAACCCCTAACTCCGTGAAATGCGGATACCTGACTCCGTGAAATACGGATAAAGTCAACCCCCTGACTCTGTGAAATGCGGATAAAGTCAACCCCCTGACCCGTGAAATGCGGATAAGGTCAACCCCTGACTCTGTGAAATGCGGATAAAGTCAACCCCTGACTCCGTGAAATGCGGATAAAATCAACCCTCGACTTTCCCGTCAAAGCAATTCTTTGATTCGGGAGCAAGTCAACTCATCAATCACTTACGGGTCCTCTCGACTTATAAGGATAAAATTCTCTTCTGAGATCCTTACGACTCTCAAGAGAAAACGCACTTAGGAATCCTCACGATTCCTAAGGAGAAAATACACCTACGGGATCGTCTCGACCTGTAGGGAGAAAATTCTTTATGAGACCCTCACGGATCATAAAGTTGAAAAGTCTTAGGTAGCAGATCCTAATCCTGTCTCCCAAGCCATCGTTGTTTTGTAGATCCACTCCAACAAGAAAGAAAACAATCACTTACGAGTGCTCTCAACTCGTACGCAAGAAAAACTCTCTTGTGAGATTCTTACAACTCTCAAGAGAAAATACACTTAGGAATCCTTACGATTCTTAAGGAGAAATTACACTTACGAGATCCTCAAGACTCGTAAGGAGAAATACCTTTATGAGACCCTCACGGCTCATAAAGTTGGAAAGCCTAGGAGGTAGATCTGAACCTGACTCCTAAGCCAGCACTGTTCTACAAGGAGATCAAAATAGATTATCCACAAAATACATTTACTAAAAAGGACACACTGTTCATATCATAATTTTGCATTATTATATTCCCCATTCTTATTCATTTTACAAATAAATAGGTGCTTTTGATCCATATCTGCTATATAGTTACAGATTACAGGTTCTCGGAACAAAACGGTGAAAATGATGAAAAGACGCTACAAAAGTAAGACATCGACCAACAAATAGAAGAATCTTTCTCATACCTACAGTTTGAAGGACAAACGAAGATTAGCAAACAGTTCGATTGCATAAAGGCAGCATAAGATTCAAGACTTCAACACGAAACAAACGCTAAAAGTCCACAACATTATGCACTGTAGAAATCTGGAAGAAACTAGAACACATTCTGAGAAACTAAGTGAAGAAACCAGAAGCCAAATGCAACAGGAAATACACCTGAGAAAATGAGGCCAAGAACTCTCAAGATGGCCGTGGATCCGCGGCCAAACATGGCTTCCTGCCGCAGATCCGCGGCCGTGCTAAGCACGTGTCGGTGCAAATTTGTCGGCGGCGGCGGTGCGTTGACTAGGCTTCTCAGGGTAGTTTTGTAAATGTAGATAGGGATCAGATGTAAACCCTAGGGTTTCTATAATCTATAAATAGGAACCCTACAGCTCTTTTTGAAGCATGCCTCTTTTTATTCATCTATTTTAGAATTTCAATTCCTATAATTTTTGAAGAGGGCATCGAATAAAAAGTAAGTCTTTTTCTTTATCTTGCCTTAGTTAATTTTCCTTTCTGCCCTAGTTAATTTTATTTATCTGCCTTAGTTTAGTACTTTTATTTATCCGTCGTAGATTAGATAATTAGGTTATTAAAAACAATCATAAAAATGAAATGTTTTATCAATTCCCTAACGAGTGAGTAGTTCCTCACTTGTTAGGGTTAGGAATAGGAAAGGTTTGAGAAATGAAAATCTCCCACCCCTTTCTTGCCCGTCATACATTTTAAATAGGACTCTATGCATACATACACACACCGCTCACTATGGCACCCTATCCCACGAGGTAGCGGTGATACCATAGTTAAAGACCGGTTGTGTATGTTTTCCATGGAAGTTAGGGTAAGAGTTAAGAAAGGACGGACAAGGACCTAGAGGAAGAAACATAGTTTCTTCCCGATCGTGCTAATCCCCTTTGTTAATTATTACCTTAACACCTAAAAAGATCTTAATTAGGGCATAGAAAGCGGTGAGAAATATTGAACTTCCAAATTTAACCTAAACCTAACCCTAGCAAGATTTTAATCATAATCAAACTCATTTCAGTTTTTAGTGATAATCAATCCTACCACAATAGGAATTAACTCGTTAGAACAAATAGAAAATACACAAAATCCCTGTGGACCGATCCGTACTCAACCGGCTAGCTACCAAGCGACGCCGTTCATGATTGCGGTTAACTATTCTTTGATTTATCTTTTAAAAGCGTAAGCACGCAAAAATCTATCACCAACAATCACACACCACCATGAAGCAAAATATTTCTTTTATTCATGAATCAAAATGAGTACAAAGTATAATTTATGAAAGAATCAAAAAGTACTCTCATTCAGGAGTATGTATAAAAGAAGAATAAAAGGAAAAATATACAATTTTTCAAGCCGGCGGACGATTTAATAGAATCATCAGTTCATCCTTCTTCCGCCGGGTCTCGGACTCATATTTTGTTATTGCAATAAGACGGGCCTCCGATTGAGACTGTTGGGCCTGGTACGAGACGAGCCGACTTTCAAGATCCAATTCAGTGACCTTGTGGGTTTCAACCATCTCGTGAGTAAAAACGACGGCTTTATCAATGGCTAACACCTCCCTGATAGCTGTTTCCTGATTTAAAATCAGAAAAGCTTATGGAAAAGGCTTCAGAAAAGGGTCATGCGCTTACACGTGACCAGCAGTCACGTGTTGGCACGTGACATCTATAAGCATCAGCAAGGAAAATTCAGCTTCCCGATTACAACAAAGAAAAGGGCTTCAGAAAGGGTCACGTGCTCCCACGTGACCTGGGTCACGTGTTGGCACGTGACAATTAAAAGCGGCTTCAAAGGTAAACCGGTTCCCTGATCAAATCAAGGAGAAGGCTTCAGAAGAGGTCACGTGCTCCCACGTGACCAGGGTCACGTGTTGGCACGTGATACTCAAAAGCAGCAGACTTGTTCTCCGTTTAAATCAAGAAAAGAGTCCAGCCGAGGGTCACGTGCTCACACGTGACCAGGGGTCACGTGGTGGCACGTGACAGCTAAGCAGCGACCAGAAAGCAGAGCGCAGAAAGAAAGAAGAAAGCTCGTCCCAAGGGAGTCACGTGCCCACACGTGACCGAGGGTCACGTGGCCACACGTGACCGAGGGTCACGTGGCCACACGTGACCGAGGGTCACGTGGCCACACGTGACCGGTTTTCAAAGCCTATCTTTCAACAGAATCAAATTCCGAAGAGAGATCACTTAAATCTTTCCAAAGGAAAAAGATTATAAGCAACCGATTAAATTAAAGATTTAAAGGTGATTAAATATCATCTATCTATGGGAAAATCTCGAATTTGGAAAGATTTCCCCTTTAAATCTAACTGAAATAACAAAGAAGAATCTCTGGATTTAAAATCCAATGGTGAATAAAATTCACCTAATGATCCAAAGGTCTGGAACGAATGATGGATGCAAATCAAATCTCTCAATGAAAGATTCATCAAAAACTAATTGACTCGGCTGCTTCTCCTATAAATAGGAGCCAAGAGACACACAAGAGATATATGCAGAGGGAAGAAAAGAGAGAGAGCCTTGATACTTTGAGGAATTTGGATCTTCTGCAAAAGAAAACCGTAGGTAAGAAAGGGAAGGATTTTTGAAAGAAAAGAGAAATTAATTCTCAACAGAGTTTAACTCTGATATAAAACAGAAGAACATGGTTCTCTCTTTGATGGAGGATCTGTAAAGTGCACATCTGCCTTTGAGTTGAGAATTTAATTCTCAATGGGTTGAGATCCTGCCATGCAGATCCAAAGCACAGAGAGCGAATGCAAGCATGAGAATTTAATTCTCACAGAACTATAGGAATTTAATTCCTTTAAAATAAAATTAGGGTTTGACCCTGTGTTATGGGAATTTAATTCCTTCAGAATGAAAAGAATCAGGGTTTAACCCTACTTAAGAATTTAGTTCAGTGAAAACAACAAGAATTTAATTCCTTTAATCTTATTCCCCAGAATAATTCTCTAACAGAGAGTGGGAGTTTAATCCCCCAAAGCTTTTATCAGGGTTTAACCCTATTCAGTTCTTCACATATATGAGGAATTTAATTCCTACAGAAAATTCAGAGTTCAACTCTTCAAAAGGAACTAGGAATTTAATTCCTCTAAAATTATTGTCAGGGTTCAACCCTACGAGAAATTTAATTCCTGAAAGGGATTAACAGATCTTCTAAACAACTACAGAAAAGAAGGGTCACGTGTCACCACGTGACCCCCCCAAAAGATCTACAGAAAGCCCTTTGAGGCAGTCCCTCACGTGACCCACGTGACCCTTGGCAGAAGCTTTAACATACTCCATTCAAACACCCGTCACGTGATGACACATGATGCTCCAAAAGATGCGATCTTTTCAGCAGAACAAACGAAGGGAGGGCGCCCTCACGTGCTACCACGTGACCCCTCTTGCCTTAGCGTCTAACGCTAAATTGGAACCCCCGAATCCAGTGTTAAAACACTGTTGGGCCTTAGTGTTCAACACTAATCAAAGAACTTTATTTGCAGTGTTCAACACTGATTACCTTAGTGTTTAACACTAATGTGAGATCTCTGTTGCCAGTGTTTAACACTGATCTGTTTTAGTGTTTCACACTAATTTGAGAGCCTTGTTGCTGGTGTTTAACACCAACTATCTTTTAGTGTTAAACACTAACTTGTCAATCTCATTCCCAGTGTTCAACACTGATTGGTCTGTAGTGTTTAACACTAGGCATTGGCCCAATTGGCTAAATGGCCAGAGGCAAAGCCTCTCCTTCAAGGGACCAACAGAAGGACCGATGTCTCGGACATGATTGGACTTAGCCCAAGCTGGCCATAAGTCCTCAATTCATAATTAACTGGGCTAATGGGCCCATAACGTAACTAATTGGTCTTGATCCTAAATTGGGCCAAAGACTATTTAATCCACTCCGGTTCCAGGGTACATCTCTTCACTCCTTTGATACTTGGCGTTGTAATCCCTCAACGTCTTCAAAGAGGTGACGGGTCCCGATGACCACACATTGATACGGACTGTGGGGTCCTTAAACCCATGGACTACGACGTCCTTAACCTCGACCGAGATGTCTTAAAATTAACAAAGGACTGTGGGGTCCTTGAACCCATGGACTACGACGTCCTTAACCTCGACCGAGATGTCTTAAAATTAACAACGGACTGTGGGGTCTTTAAACCCATGGACTACGACGTCCTTAACCTTGACCGAGATGTCTTAAAACTAACAATGGACCGCAATGTCCTTAAACTACCCATGGACCGCAATGTCCCTAAACTGGAACAATAGAGCCCTCAAATGCTCTTTTGTCGGATCTAAACGATCCCGTTTTAGTTGATCTTAGCTTTAAAAATGGCTAATGTATCCTTAAACCTTTCAAACAGACTGGACTATAGATCCCCTCCAATTAACTCTGGTTCAAGGGTACATCTCTGAACTCCTCTGACATCTATCGTTGTAATCCTGCAACGTCGTCAGAGAGGTGACGGGTCCCGACGGCCATACATTAAATGGACCACTAAGCCCCTAAACTGGAACAATGGAGCCCAAATGCTCTTTTGTCGGATCTAAACGATCCCGTTAAGTTGATCTTAGTCTCAGGCTAGACTAACGTATCCTTAACAAACGTTTAAGTCGATCTTAGGCTCAAATGAGGCTAACGTATCCTTAAACCCAAACCCCCAAACCCAAATCTAAGATAGTACGGATTTGGACTAGTCCACGCCCTACGGGCGACGACATAACTCGATCTCCGTATACAATCCACGGGCAACAAAACACAAAAAAAAAACACACGACACGAAGTGACCATTTGGAGAAGGAGAAAGTTGTTACCGCAATGCGGTAGCGTAATTAACTGCAGGGGCTTGCGCCTGCAGGGAAGAGCGTCCCCACAATCAAAAACCCCTCAAGCGAGGGGGAATCTGACGAAGTCTGCTACATCGGACGCATCCGCTCAAACCTTCGATATACGGTGCCATAAATCAACTTGGCATCTTCGGAGAGGTAGACGGATAGCACCAATTAGCATCTGCCCCGAGCCCCAGGCACAGGCGTCAAGTCGCGCCGTCGTTCGGAGGGGAACAGATTCTGGCATACCCGGTGGGACCTTTTCCTCTTTCCACTCCACACTTCGTGTGTCGTGATTCGCGAACCAATCGCGGTTCGCTAATGGTTGCCCTTGGGTTTCGAGATACTAAGAATTGGCGTCTTGCTTATTGCAGAAAGCAAAGGATCGATGGCTTCTACTTCTGCGAAATGCTCCAACTGCTCGGACTGCAATTGCGACCAACGCTCTGCCTCGCCAGGAGGTATAGCCTACGGACCCCAAGCTGCTTCGCTACTCACAATGCCCGTGGAACAGGTCACTCGAGCCGCTACAGGATTGTTCTTTAGGACTATGCTCCCACTGATAAGCTTCACCGCGCCGGTGCTGACAGAGGAAGCTCCCAAGAAGTCGGTCTTTGATCGTCTTACCCCTGATGCGGCCCTTCTCAACGGGTCGCCCAATATCAGCGCCTCAGTCTTCTCTAGATTGGGCCAGAAATCCTGTGGACCCATCATGGGGCCTACAATCCCAGAGAAGGCTGCTTCTAAGAAAGTGACCGGTCCTGCTCCCGAAATCGCCAAGGCGGCTTCCCCGGCCAAAAAGTCGGTCTTTACAAGATTGACGGCCCTAGCTCCCGCTCCTGCTACCCAAAGGACATCGGTCTTTGACAGGCTAACACCAGCAGCGACCCCCCACCTACACAGGGGGCAAGACGAAGCCATTCTCACCGCTGAACCAACGCCGTCCGCTCGACACGCTCGACGTCGCCATTGGCGCCGAGTAAGGAAGGCTGGGGGCAACTCCCCCTCCGGGCTAACTCCATCAGCCCCGATGGCAGAAGTTAATGCTGCTGTTCCAACTGGGAACAGCTTCGAGATGCTAAATAAGGTGCGAAGGAATTCTCCTACTGCCATGCTAAAGAGGTCTCCTCCTCCAGTAAAAAGGGTTGCGGAAATAAAGCCAGAACAGCCCCGATCTCCTCAACGGCTGTCTTCCAAAATCTATAAGGTTTGGCGGCAGGCCCTAGACTCGATGATCGATCTAAACTTCTCCCGCCAGCATAAGAAGCTGAAAATCCAATCGGAAGCCGGTCACCAGGCTAAACCACGAAAGGCTGTCTGGACGCCCATCTCAACGGCCCCTTCAACCTCCACTGCTCATAAAAGGAGGAAGCCAGAAAAGATCCCCCAGCCTGCAACGACAGCTAAAAGCACTGAGCCCAGACGCCCTAAGTCTGGGGGCATGATGGTCTACACCGTATACATGGCGTCAGGAAAAGAAGACAGCCGTGCGTCCACAGGTCATAGACCGCTTACACGGTCGGTGACCAAAGATCAGGAGCAACAGCAAAAGCTCCAGGAAATGATGAATGCTATGGCCGCACTTACCGGGCCAAAAGAAAACCCAGAAATGTCCTCAGACGCATGCCAGGAGGAAGAAACCGACGCTGAATTCCTTCGCCGGGTACTGGAGAAGAAGGACAAAGAGGTTGCCGAACAAGCAGCCAACATACAACGTATGGGCCTTCTCTTCCAAGATATGATAGGAATGATGATCCAGCAGGACCTACCCGCCGAGGATCCCCCAATCGTTCTTGAAGACGACCGAGGAGAAACGTCAAATCCACCACCGGCCCTCTCAACGGCCAAAGAGGAGACAATCTCTAAGGCTGATTTGGTCGACTATATAGCCCAGAAAATCCGGGTTCATCATGCGACTGAGGCAACTGGTCAAGTAGTAAAAACAGGCCGGCTGTATCCAAGCTGGTACGACCAAATCAAATACCCGCCGGGCTATACAATACCAAAATTCCACGTGTATAAGGGGACCGGCAATCCCCATCAACATGTTGCCCAGTTCCGGGCCCTTTGCGGTAACACCGGCGGTGATGATAAACTGTTGCTTCGCCAGTTCATGGGCAGCTTATCAGAAACAGCATTCGAATGGTATTCGGAACTCCCGAACGATTCTATCAAGACGTTCGCTGAAATGGAGCTGCTATTCACTCAGCGATTCGCAAGCGCCAGCGAGCGCACTCCAATAACAGCACTGATTAACGCCAGGGTAAAACCAGGCGAAACCTGGATTCAGTATGCTATACGCTGGCGGAATTTGTGGTCGAGATGCGAACAACGCATTGAGGAAGCACCCGCAGTGGGCATGTTCGTGGGAACCCTAGACCCTCACGCAACTATGTCCCAGTTTATGATGTTCTTTAAGCCAACCACATTCCAGGCTTTAATCGACAAGTTGGCTCAGATGGACCAGATGGGTCATAGACCACCTCCCCCGAAGTCAGAACCTCGGAATGACAAGGGTAAAGGAAGGGCAACCTTCGTCGCGAATACCCAGCAGCAACCCAATGCCCCGAAGCCGGTAGATCAATTGGAAGAGAGGCACCGGTATTATAATGAGAAGATGAAGCGTCCCTACTCGTTCCCACGAGATAAGACGAAACGGTTATTCGAGCTGGCAGTACGCAATAGACTTATAAACCTACCAAATCCAAGGCGACCGCCACAACCCACTGAGGTGAATAACCCTAACTATTGCCCTTACCATCAAACGGTAAGTCATCCGATTGAAGATTGCTTCGTCTTCAAAGGATGGATTGAAGATCAATACCTCCAGGGGAAGTTTGTACTGTCCGAAAAGTGGAAGGTGAACCCACCACAACCGCATACTCCTAAGAAAGCAGATACACGAGGGGCAACCTGCTCCTTTATTGAAGAAGCTCCATGGGAGGTCGTGCTATCAACTAAAACCAAGAGGATGCTGAACGATCTTCAAGCATGCCCAGCGATTAGGTGGAAGAACCCGTTGGAATCTCAAATCATTGAAGGAATGTTGAAACCGCGTTCAACTCAAACGATCGATGGGGGTGGCCCGAACGTTCGCAACCAGCCGTTGAAATCTTCAAAGAAGAAGAAAAAGAAATCCAAGAAGCCCGTGAAGCCTGGCGACAAGCGCACGGACTTACAAAAACAAATTGATGCACTGGAGGAATACAGCCAGAAAGCACGGACCCCCATCACGCTCCAGGAGTTCTTCAACCACGTCTTTCAAAAGGAAGATGAGGGGGAGAGTTTGTCGGATGAATCTGAGGAATACGGGGCGAGCTGTCATATGATCTCCCATTCATTTACAGATGACGAAGAGACTCCTTGCATTAAAAAGCTAAGGGCGGACCCTGAACCAGAAATCCTGCAGCCGTCAGACGAGATGATCGATGCCTTCCTGAATAAGATTCGTCTGAAAGTTAAAGCCAATCAAGAGCGTGAAATGGCCATACTAGGAGGAGCTAAACACCGCCGACTGGACGAAAGAGTCGAGGCACTCCCATCAAATCAAAAGACATCCGCTGCCGATAAAAATAAATTCAAGACGAGGAAAAGGTTTGCTAAAGCCATATCAATGGGAATGAAGCTACCACCCTCTGAAGGAAACACTCTCGGTGGAATAGAGATGTATCCTAATTAATGCCTATATCATCGGAAGACTGCACACGCTACTGAAGACTGTGACTCCTTTAAGTGTTGGTGGCAAGGGTATGTCACTCACAAGGATTACGTCAACAGAACAAAGCGGGAAGCTCGTAGACGGCCAAAAAATGCGACGGATAAGCATAAAAGAGTCACCGGCAATTGCCCCAGGAACGATCCTGATGGAAAAACAGCCTTCAACCCTCTCTTCGAGGTATCCATCTCTGAAAAATTGAAGAGTCATGAAAACTTTCATCCGTGCGAGGGCATACTACCCGGAAAGAATCGCGGACCTGCAAACGACGGAGCGAACAAAAGGGATAAAGGAAAGGGAAAAATGACCTTCGCTGCCAACACTCAACAACAGCCGAGCAACTCAAAATCAGTTGTTCTCCAAAGCAATATGCGTCCACGCCCATCACTCGAAGAAAAACTAGGACGTCCTTACTCGTTTCCTCAAGATAAAACAAGGAAACTATTTGAACTGACAGTGCGCAACGAATTTGTCAATCTGCCAAATCCGAAACGTCCACTACAACCAGGAGATGTAAACGATCCTAATTACTGCCCCTACCATCGAGCAGTAAGTCATCCGATCGAAGATTGCTTCGTCTTCAAAAACTGGGTTGAAGTCCAGTACCAACAAGGCGAACTCGCGCTGTCCGAAAATTGGAAGGTGAGCCCACCACAACCACATACTCCGAAAAAGATGGATATGCCAGGGGCATCATGCTCATTCATAGAAAAAGCCTAACGGACCACTATGTCCTAAAACTGGATAGCGGACCGAGACGTCCTTAAACTAATAGAGGACCGAAACGTCCTTAAACTAATGCCGCAGCATCCGTAGAGAGAGAAAAATATATATATAAAATAAAAAAAACGGTATGTCCATAAGCAAAATGGGCACGGATGAAATCCCGAAAGGGCTCCGTGAGTAAAACCAGCAGGGCTGCCGGCAGGTGTTCATGAAAACCTGAAAGGGCGCGACCTTGTTAAAAAAAAGAGAAAAAAAATTTAAAAAAACGGTATGTCCATAAGCAAAAGGGGCACGGATGAAAATCCGAAAGGGCTCCGTGAGTAAAAACGGCAGGACTACCGGAGAGTGTTTGTGAAAACCTGAAAGGGCGCAACCTCGTTAAAGGACACTTACAGAGTCCTCTCGACCTTGTAAGGAGAAACCACCTGCGTGAGATCCTTACGACTCATAAAGGAGCAACACACTTAGGGATCCTCACGATTCCTAAAGAGAAAATGCACTTGCGAGATCCTTACGACTCGTAAGGAGAATTCTCTTATGGGACCCTCACGGCTCATGAGATTTGAAAGTCTTAAGTTACAGAAACCCAAAACCTGTTCTTAAGCAAATCCTCCACAACCTTCGATATTGCCCTACAAGAGGCTCAATACTGACCCTTGTATACAATCCACGGGCACGAATAAACATTTCCCCAGCAAAGTCCCACCCGTGACTAGGGATATGTCCATATGATGAGCAACCCTTGTAGGTCCTCTCGACCCATAAGGAGAAAGCCCTCTTGTAGGATCCTTACGACTTGCAGAGTAACATACACTAAGGAATCGTCACGATCCCTAAGGAGAAAATACACCTGCAAGATCCGCACGACTTGTAGGGAGAAATACCTTTGTGAGACCCTTACGGCTCATGAAGTCAAAAGCCTTGGTCGACAGGACCCTTAACCCTGTTTACTAAGCCACCTTTGTTCAACATCGACAGAGGCAAATGATGATTCGCTCCTGGCAACATCCTAGTTGTAGCGGTGCTGATGCCGAAATCGGTGCCTAAAATCCAAGCTTGCGGCGAAAAAGCTAGCAAGCCACACATGCCTACGAAATAGCCGAAATGATGGGGCAACTTGCAATAAAAAGCGGCAAGTAAAAATGAAGGCATGAAAAATAGCCGAAATGATGGGGCAACTCGCAATAAAAAGCAACGAGCAGAAAATAAATAAATAGCCGAAATGATTGGGCACCGCGAAAAATAGCCGAAATGATGGGGCAATCGCGACCTTCGCGATATAAAAGCTGAAACGATAGAGCATCGCGGAAAAAGAAATAAAATAAAAATAAAATTTATGCCCTCCAGGTGATGTTCCATCACACCCTGTACACAATCCAAGGGCGTAAACAAAAAGGGAGCATACCTTCCCCCCCAGGTTTCACCAAAGAAAGAAGCTAAATCTCGACGGGCCACAAGCGACCTAGAGATCATCCCAACATTCGTCTCGTAATGACGGACACAACTTCAAGCTAAGCGGAACAGCGGCAACTCCCAGTTCCATGGCTCGGTGGTATACATATCGCCAACAGTCAAACCTCCATCCCGTGAAATGCGGATACAATCAGTAAAATTCCTGGTTACGGGGAACGCGGATAACGTCACTCTTTGACCCCGTGGAAAACGTCCAGAGTGGATCCTGGTCCTCGCAGAGCACGGCAGTGAACCCGTGTGAAGCATCCAGAGCGGAGCCTAGTCCTCGCCGAGCACGGCAGTGAACCCGTGTAAAGTATCTAGTGCAAATTCCTGGTTACGTGGAACGCGGATAACGTCACTCTTTGACCCCGTGGAAAACGTCCAGAGCGGATCCTGGTCCTCGCAGAGCACGGCATTGAACCCATGTGAAGCATCCAGAGCGGAGCCTAGTCCTCGCCGAGCACGGCAGTGAACCCGTGTAAAGCATCTAGTGCAAATTCCTGGTTACGTGGAACGCGGATAACGTCACTCTTTGACCCCGTGGAAAACGTCCAGAGCGGATCCTGGTCCTCGCAGAGCACGGCATTGAACCCGTATGAAGCATCCAGAGCGGAGCCTAGTCCTCGCCGAGCACGGCAGTGAACCCGTGTAAAGCATCTAGTGCAAATTCCTGGTTACGTGGAACGCGGATAACGTCACTCTTTGACCCCATGGAAAACGTCCAGAGCGGATCCTGGTCCTCGCAGAGCACGGCATTGAACCCGTGTGAAGCATCCAGAGCGGAGCCTAGTCCTCGCGGAGCACGGCAGTGAACCCGTGTGAAGCATCTAGTGCAAAATTCCTGGTTACGTGGAACGCGGATAACGTCACTCTTTGACCCCGTGGAAAACGTCCAGAGCGGATCCTGGTCCTCGCAGAGCACGACAGTGAACCCGTGTGAAGCATCCAGAGCGGAGCGTAGTCCTCGCCGAGCACGGCAGTGAACCCGTGTAAATCATCTAGTGCAAAATTCTTGGTTACGTGGAACATGGATAACGTCAATTTTTGACCCCGCGGAAAACATCCAGAGCGGAGCCTAGTCCTCGCCGAGCACGGCAGTGAACCCGTGTAAAGCATCTAGTGCAAATTCCTGGTTACGTGGAACGCGGATAACGTCACTCTTTGACCCCGTGGAAAATGTCCAGAGCGGATCCTGGTCCTCGCAGAGCACGGCATTGAACCCGTGTGAAGCATCCAGAGCGGAGCCTAGTCCTCGCCGAGCACGGCAGTGAACCCGTGTAAAGCATCTAGTGCAAATTCCTGGTTACGTGGAACGCGGATAATGTCACTCTTTGACCCCGTGGAAAACGTCCAGAGCGGATCCTGGTCCTCGCAGAGCACGGCATTGAACCCGTGTGAAGCATCCAGAGCGGAGCCTAGTCCTCGCCGAGCACGGCAGTGAACCCGTGTAAAGCATCTAGTGCAAATTCCTGGTTACGTGGAACGCAGATAACGTCACTCTTTGACCCCGTGGAAAACGTCCAGAGCGGATCCTGGTCCTCGCAGAGCACGTCATTGAACCCGTGTGAAGCATCCAGAGCGGAGCCTAGTCCTCGCCGAGCACGGCAGTGAACCCGTGTGAAGCATCTAGTGCAAAATTCCTGGTTACGTGGAACGCGGATAACTTCACTCTTTGACCCCGTGGAAAACGTCCAGAGCGGATCCTGGTCCTCGCAGAGCACGGCAGTGAACCCGTGTGAAGCATCTAGAGCGGAGCCTAGTCCTCGCCGAGCACGGCAGTGAACCCGTGTAAAGCATCTAGTGAAAAATTCCTGGTTACGTGGAACGCGGATAACGTCACTCTTTGACCCCGCGGAAAACATCCAGAGTGGAGCCTAGTCCTCGCCGAGCACGGCAGTGAACCCGTGTAAAGCATCTAGTGCAAATTCCTGGTTACGTGGAACGCGGATAACGTCACTCTTTGACCCCGTGGAAAACGTCCAGAGTGGATCCTGGTCCTCACAGAGCACGGCATTGAACCCGTGTGAAGCATCCAAAGCAAATACCGGACTGTGGAGTCCTTAAAATCCACGGACTGTGATGTCCTTAACCTCGACCGTGATGTCTTAAAACTAACGATCAACCACCCCGATTCCCTACGGATTCTACCTTGGTTTAAGGCTACATCTCTTCACTCCTTTGATACCTGGCGTTGTAATTCCTCAACGTCTTCAAAGAGGTGACGGGTCCCTGCAACCAAACATCGGACTGTGGAGTCCCTAAATCCACGGACTATGAGGTCCTTAACCTTGACCGTGATGTCTTAAAACTAACATCGGACTGTGGAGTCCCTAAATCCATGGACTATGAGGTCCTTAACCTTGACCGTGATGTCTTAAAACTAACATCGGACTGTGGAGTCCTTAAATCCATGGACTATGAGGTCCTTAACCTTGACCGCGACATCTTTAAACTACAATACCTGGAGAAACCCCTGACTCCGTAAAACACAGACAAGGGTGACCACATCCAGCACTTACAAGTCCTCACGACCTGTAAGGAAGAAAAACTCTCTTATAAGATCCTTACGACTCTCAAGGGAAAACCCGCTTAAGAATCCTCATGATTTTTAAGAAGAACTTACACCTATGGGATCCTCTCGACCTGTAGGGAGAAAAACTCTTTATGAGACCCTCGTGGCTCATAAAATGCAAAAGCCTTAGGAAGCAGATCCTAACCCTGAATCCTAAGCCATCGCTGTCCTGCAAGGAGATCAAGATAGAATATCCGCAGAATACAAAGGGGACACACCATTGAGAAGAAAAATGTATCTTTTATTCATAAACCAAAATGGATACAAAAGTACAATTCATGAAAGAAACAAAAAAAAAGATACTCTCATTCATGAGTATGTACAAAAAAGGGGAAAAGAAACAAATCCTCAAGCCGGCGGGCGGTGTAGTAATTTTACCAGCTCATCGTTCTATTGCTGAGCCACGGCTTCGTGATGTAAGATCTCTAGAAGACGAGCCTCCGCCTCCGCCTGCGCCTGCTGGCCTGATACGAAGCGAGCCGGCTTTCAAGTTCTTTCTCGGTGACCTTATGAGCCTCGACCCTCTCACGAATGAACGTGGCAGCTTTATCGAGAGCCACCACCTCTTTGATGGGCTCCTGAAACACCCGCCAGAGTTCATACGCTTTGTTGGCCTAAGACTCACCTGAAGCTCGCTCAGCGCCTTAGAAGCCAGCTCCCTCTCCGAGAATTTACAACCGAGCCCCTTTTTCTCGTGCGAAAATATGTTCGCCACGCGTCATCCTATCAGGTCATGTAAGCTCACTTCCGTGACCGCAACCTTGGAAACGGGACATACACGCTCAAGACCATATAAATGGGCTTCCAGTCGACGGCAATAGTCGATCTAAAAACGCGCTCACATAACCTGGTATGAAAAGCAACGAGAAACTTTCCGATGATTATCCTATCGGGCATGTGCTCGCGATCATATAAGCATCCGAAAAAGAAATAAAATTCGAAGCTTTAATGCGCATACGACATGACAACAGTGCTGATAATCGAAGGAAGATTTCATAAAAGGAACACAAAATTTATTCATGCAAGCGAAAACATGGATACGAGTACCGAGCCGACATGGAAGTTCAATATAAAGCATACAAAAAGAAGGACTAATTTAAAAATGCTACACTAACGGGAAAAGGTCACCAAACACGGGATCAATGGCACAGGGGTTAATGAAGCAGAGGACAAAATTCTCCATCTCTCTCTCCGCTCTCTCCAGCATATCAAAGTGACGGTTCTCGCGAGGAGTCGCCCCCCATCGATTGGCGCCATGTTCATCTGCAAAAGCAGAATAACAGCTCGTCGGGCTCTTATTTCGCTCAAAAGATGAACTGAGCGATCTTTCAAAGCCTGAGTAATCAAACAGGCCTCGTGAAAACCCTCGAGCTTCTCTTCAGCCGCGTCAAGCATCGCCAGGGTCATCTCCGCCGGGTGAGGAGGGATGTCGGCAAGCACGGCCGTGAGAATCATCCGGAGCCAGAGGGAACCCATCGGGAGGGGAGACCCTCTACGGATCGAGAGTTCATGCATGGCTAAGTCGCATTCGTTGTCGGAAAGGAGGGGATCCACCAACCGAGCAGCAAAGCGGGGGATCATCTCCTCAATAGGAACTTCCCATGGCTGTCGACGAGCATGAGGGCGATTGCAGGCCATGGCGCTCGTTTGTTTCTCAAGACTAGTTACACCAAAATAAAAAATATAATATAAATCTCTCTGTGAAGGGAAAAGAAAGCTATAGCCTCATATATAAAGAAGTGCATTAAGTGCTGTGCGCGGAAAATCTTGCATGGCGAAGCTATTTCCAAGGCCCAAAAAAGGAAAGGCATAGAAAATCAAGGAGATGGAACTATTTCCAAGGCCCTTTTTCTGCATCTGATATTGTGCACTGAAAATATGGCATGGGGAAAATTCTGTGAACAGCCCCATCAAGGGACCCCACGTGCAGAACACGTGAGGCCTAAACCTGATGTACACTAAAAAAGAAAAAATGGAGTAGCACCCTGCATATTGAAAGCACCAACAACAACAGTAGCAAAATAGTAAAATCCCAGAGAAAAGCATGCAAACATGGAAAGACATAATAAAACTTGTCACTGAATCTTTCAAGAAGTTCATACAAGATAAAGAGGACAGGTTTACAATGGTAAGACTTCAGACGCGGGGCATGGTTGAGAAACTCAAAATTAACCTTGTCCAAGATTCTCCAAGCATTTCGAACCTCCCGAGTATGCTTCCTTTCGCGGTCGCAAGCGTCGGGGTCCTCACGAATATCCTCCACCCTCCAATAGGCGGCAAGTATGGCGGGCTGCTGAAAGGCTTGGTGCAAGAGATCAATAAGGTGATCTCGCCTCCTCTTCGAGATCAAGCCCATCAGGTACACCGAATGTACCTTATCCTCAGCAGTGTCCAAGGCCCTGAGCTGTATGCCAGTGCAAAAGAGAGGAAGTGCCTCCCGGATCGCCAACACGATCAGCCTCAGAAGAGAAGAGCGACGGGGGAGTAACCGATGGTTGTACTCATCAAAGCGGCTCATGATCTCGGCACACTGAGCATCGGTGAACTCCTGGTTCTGACTGCGGCCCAGTGCACGAATATTCCCATAGGAAATGATCTCGTCAAGACCATACAGATGGGCATCCATGATAACTGGAATAAAGGTCATGAGAATCATTACAAAGCTCCTGTAGCATTAATTGTAGAAGGACAACCTAGGGTCAAGAGACCCCAAGAAGCCTCCGTGTGAAGAAACTGACTTCTTCATTGGAATTAAATTCCTTATTAAGAGAAGGGAATTAAATTCCCAGAAAACATTTTTGGGATGGAATTAAATTCCACGGAGTTGAACCGCCATCATCACCTCCCCAAGGATCATCCGACCCTAAGAGATCTACTGTTGGAGGATAAGTGGTCTCATATTTGGTTAAAGAAATTGAAGAAAAATGGGTTCTTTGTGAAATCCTTAATGTGGATTTAAAACCAGAGAGTTCTTTTAAAACAAAGGTGTTTCAGCTGTTCAACATTATTACCTGAGGAAAAGGGATCCTTCAACAGAGTTAAACTCTGGAAAATATCTAAGACAGAGAACTAAGCTCTGGAAGAAGAGAATTAAATTCTCAAAGGAAAAAAGTTCTCAGAAGAAGAAGATGAACAAAGTGAAGGCTCTTCTGAAGAACCGTGAGTATTTATAGGAGGAGATGGAAACGTTTCATCTCCCCAAATCCCTAGAGGAATCCAACGGTCACAAAAGGTGACAGCGTTGCACTCACGAGCGGACACGTGAGAACAATGCTGTGGAGGCATTTGTTTCCTGATTTAAAATCAGAAAAGCTTATGGAAAAGGCTTCAGAAAAGGGTCACGTGCTTACACGTGACCAGCAGTCACGTGTTGGCACGTGACATCTATAAGCATCAGCAAGGCAAATTCAGCTTCCCGATTACATCAAAGAAAAAGGCTTCAGAAAGGGTCACGTGCTCCCACGTGACCTGGGTCACGTGTTGGCACGTGACAATTAAAAGCGGCTTCAAAGGTAAACCGGTTCCCTGATCAAATCAAGGAGAAGGCTTCAGAAGAGGTCACGTGCTCCCATGTGACCAGGGTCACGTGTTGGCACGTGATACTCAAAAGCAGCAGACTTGTTCTCCGTTTAAATCAAGAAAAAGAGTCCAGCCGAGGGTCACGTGCTCACACGTGACCAGGGGTCACGTGGTGGCACGTGACAGCTAAGCAGCGACCAGAAAGCAGAGCGCAGAAAGAAAGAAGAAAGCTCGTCCCAAGGGAGTCACGTGCCCACACGTGACCAAGGGTCACGTGGCCACACGTGACCGGTTTTCAAAGCCTATCTTTCAACAGAATCAAATTCCGAAGAGAGATCACTTAAATCTTTCCAAAGGAAAAAGATTATAAGCAACCGATTAAATTAAAGATTTAAAGGTGATTAAATATCATCTATCTATGGGAAAATCTCGAATTTGGAAAGATTTCCCCTTTAAATCTAACTGAAATAACAAAGGAGAATCTCTGGATTTAAAATCCAATGGTGAATAAAATTCACCTAATGATCCAAAAGTCTGGAACGAATGATGGATGCAAATCAAATCTCTCAATGAAAGATTCATCAAAAACTAATTGACTAAGCTGCTTCTCCTATAAATAGGAGCCAAGAGACACACAAGAGATATATGCAGAGGGAAGAAAAGAGAGAGAGCCTTGATACTTTGAGGAATTTGGATCTTCTGCAAAAGAAAACCGTAGGTAAGAAAGGGAAGGATTTTTGAAAGAAAAGAGAAATTAATTCTCAACAGAGTTTAACTCTGATATAAAACAGAACAACATGGTTCTCTCTTTGATGGAGGATCTGTAAAGTGCGCATCTCCCTTTGAGTTGAGAATTTAATTCTCAATGGGTTGAGATCCTGCCATGCAGATCCAAAGCACAGAGAGCGAATGCAAGCACGAGAATTTAATTCTCACAGAACTATAGGAATTTAATTCCTTTAAAATAAAATTAGGGTTTGACCCTGTGTTATGGGAATTTAATTCCTTCAGAATGAAAAGAATCAGGGTTTAACCCTACTTAAGAATTTAGTTCAGTGAAAACAACAAGAATTTAATTCCCTTAATCATATTCCCCAGAATAATTCTCTAACAGAGAGTGGGAGTTTAATTCCCCAAAGCTTTTATCAGGGTTTAACCCTATTCTGTTCTTCACATATATGAGGAATTTAATTCCTACAGAAAATTCAGAGTTCAACTCTTCAAAAGGAACTAGGAATTTAATTCCTCTAAAATTATTGTCAGGGTTCAACCCTACGAGAAATTTAATTCCTGAAAGGGATTAACAGATCTTCTAAACAACTACAGAAAAGAAGGGTCACGTGTCACCATGTGACCCCCCCCCCAAAAGATCTACAGAAAGCCCTTTGAGGCAGTGTCTCACGTGACCCACGTGACCCTTGGCAGAAGCTTTAACATACTCCATTCAAACACCCGTCACGTGATGACACGTGATGCTCCAAAAGATGCGATCTTTTCAGCAGAACAAACGAAGGGGGGGCGCCCTCACGTGCTACCACGTGACCCCTCTTTCCTTAGCGTCTAACGCTAAATTGGAACCCCCGAATCCAGTGTTAAAACACTGTTGGGCCTTAGTGTTCAACACTAATCAAAGAACTTTATTTGCAGTGTTCAACACTGATTACCTTAGTGTTTAACACTAATGTGAGATCTCTGTTGCCAGTGTTTAACACTGATCTGTTTCAGTGTTTAACACTAATTTGAGAGCCTTGTTGCTGGTGTTTAACACCAACTATCTTTTAGTGTTAAACACTAACTTGTCAATCTCATTCCCAGTGTTCAACACTGATTGGTCTGTAGTGTTTAACACTAGGCATTGGCCCAATTGGCTAAATGGCCAGAGGCAAAGCCTCTCCTTCAAGGGACCAACAGAAGGACCGATGTCTCAGATATGATTGGACTTAGCCCAAGCTGGCCATAAGTCCTCAATTCATAATTAACTGGGCTAATGGGCCCATAACGTAACTAATTGGTCTTGATCCCAAATTGGGCCAAAGACTATTTAATCCACTCCGGTTCCAGGGTACATCTCTTCACTCCTTTGATACTTGGCGTTGTAATCCCTCAACGTCTTCAAAGAGGTGACGGGTCCCGATGACCACACATTGATACGGACTGTGGGGTCCTTAAACCCATGGACTACGACGTCCTTAACCTCGACCGAGATGTCTTAAAACTAACAACGGACTGTGGGGTCCTTGAACCCATGGACTACGACGTCCTTAACCTCGACCGAGATGTCTTAAAACTAACAACGGACTGTGGGGTTCTTAAACCCATGGACTACGACGTCCTTAACCTTGACCGAGATGTCTTAAAACTAACAATGGACCGCAATGTCCTTAAACTACCCATGGACCGCAATGTCATTAAACTACCAATGGACCACCATGTCCCTAAACTGGAACAATAGAGCCCTCAAATGCTCTTTTGTCAGATCTAAACGATCCCGTTTAAGTTGATCTTAGCCTTAAAAATGGCTAACGTATCCTTAAACCTTTCAAACAGACTGGACTATAGATCCCCTCCAATTAACTCTGGTTCAAGGGTACATCTCTGAACTCCTCTGATATCTATCGTTGTAATCCTTCAACGTCGTCAGAGAGGTGACGGGTCCCGACGGCCATAAATTAAATGGACCACTAAGCCCCTAAACTGGAACAATGGAGCCCAAATGCTCTTTTGTCGGATCTAAACGATCCCGTTAAGTTGATCTTAGTCTCAGGCTAGACTAACGTATCCTTAACAAACGTTTAAGTCGATCTTAGGCTCAAATGAGGCTAACGTATCCTTAAACCCAACCCCCAAACCCAAATCTAAGATAGTACGGATTCGGACTAGTCCACGCCCTACGGGCGACGACATAACTCAGTCTCCGTATACAATCCACGAGCAACAAAACACAAAACAAATAAACACGACACGAAGTGACCATCTGGAGAAGGAGAAAGTTGTTACCGCAATGCGGTAGCGTAATTAACTGCAGGGGCTTGCGCCTGTAGGGAAGAGCGTCCCCACAATCAAAAACCCCTCAAGCGAGGGGGAATCTGAGGAAGTCTGCTACATCGGACGCATCCGCTCAAACCTTCGATATACGGTGCCATAAATCAACTTGGCATCTTCGGAGAGGTGGACGGATAGCACCAATTAGTATCTGCCCCGAGCCCCAGGCACAGATGTCAAGTCGCGCCGTCGTTCGGAGGGGAACAATAGCTTCTTGAAGCACCCGCCAAAGTTCATACACACGAGTGGTCTTAGCTGTAAGTTCAGCTTGAAATTCCCCCAGCGCTTTGGAAGCCAGCTCCCTCTCCGAAAACTTTCGGTTGAGCCTCTTCTCGCATGACAGTATATTTGCGGCGCACCGTTCAATCAGCCCCCGCAAACTAGTCTTTGCAGCCACGACCTCTGAGGGAAGGTGTGTCCACTTGAGATCATGTAAACAGATCTCCATTCGACGCCAATGCTCGATCCAAAACACGCACAAGCTATTTTCTCTTTCTGGCAACATGAAAAGTTTTCGTGTTCGTACTTAAAGAAAATTTCCAAGGGTCAAGTATGAAGCTCGTGTACATAGGCGGGATGCACGTACGAATACACATCAAGCAGAAAAAGCCAATTGGGAACATTCAATGATTAATAATAAGAGAAAATACATTGATATTACGCTAAAGAAAAGAAATCACCAAACAAGGGATCGGAAATACAAGGGTTAACAAAGCAAAACACAAAATTTTCCATCTCCCTCTCCGCCTTCTCCAGCACGTCAAAACGACGGTTCTCGCAAGGAGTCGCTCCCCATCGATTGGCACCGTGCTCATCAGCGAAAGTGGACAAGACGGCCCGTCAGGCCCTGTCACGACCCGAAGGTACGGAACGTGACTGGCACTTAGATTACGAGACGTCTAAAGGCGTACCGTAACCTAAGTCAGCCAAAGCCCAGAAAAATCTAAACCAAAATCAAAAGAGAGTGAAGGAAAACCTTTAATGAAAACGGTTTTAAAATCATTTAAGTTGCATAGAATCCCTTTTTAAAACATCAAAAATTTCCGAAAATTTCGGCAGAGTCTCCCCTGTATTTTCTATCCCCCAAAATGGGTACAACAAGATAATACATATGAAATCATAAAAATGGCATCCCCAAGCGGGAGCTAGCTCTTCGCCCAAGGCGGATCACAACCACATGCAATATATAAGCAATACCAAGAAAAGAGCATAGAAGAAACCCAAAATATCAGAAAACGCAACGCCGGCTCAAGTGAGCTCGACCCAAAAGAAACCACCAATATACAAATCTCTCAGTCTCATCACTATATCGCATATACAATATAAAGTGGTAGATGGAGAATACTAGATACAATGATAAAGCAAAAGAAATAAAGTATGCTCGCAACCCACCTACGGGCGATGTCGCGAGTCTGAGCAAAAGGAACTGATGATAAGATAGCCCGCCGCTACAAGACTGACGGGTCCGACCTGCAAGACACTGTGGCACAACGGTGGGGAGTTGCCAGCTCGTGAGTAAATATAACATCTAATAAGGCAATCATAGGAATGCATGCAATGCACCACAACATGCATGTCCATATGTGTTATAATATCTCTAGTATGCATGCACAGGTATGCAATGTCATTATTAAGTCTTTAAGTGTTTTAAATTCTAAGGGTATTGAATTCTTAACTTTAGAACATAAATATCTGTATAATAGCTAAATACCATCAAGAAATCATCTGAAAACCCGTGTCAAGCATCGACACCAAATAGGAATCATATCTGTCTCAATATCGGGCTCCGTCAGTCCGGATCGGCCCATATCATAAATCTCACGACAACGGTCGGTATCCTCCGGATATCCGCCGCGCCAGACATCACCGGTAGGTAGTCTTCCCCTGCCAGGCTCATCGTCTACAACTCGATCTTCTTGCCCCGGGGTACCATACCGGGCCCACCATGTACCCGAGACGGTTCATCCACTCCTCGAATCGGGTCTCGAAATCCAACAGAAAACATGAAAACTCATGGTGGACGACACATACATCACGAGAAAACCGCAACTTTGTTTTAAAAATGATGAATATAAGCTTTTGTTAAATCCTTGCGGTTTTCCCCAAAAATCCAGAAATCGCAGAAATACTGAAATCCTCAAGAAAATCATAATGTTCACATGTTATATATATAATAAATGTCTATGGTATCAATGTATATGATGTGAAATTTTGCTAGAAATCTATGTAGATATGATGGTAATGCGAGGTATATGCATGCTATGCAACTCCATATATCATGTATGAATGCAATGACGTTATTAAGTTAAACAGGTTCTATAGTGCACGTGGTATGGCAATTACCAAAGGCGTGTGTGTCACATGATTAGTGCGCGTGCAACAGATGCCAATGGTAATGGTGTTCGTGCCCTACGAAGTGATATCGCATAAGTATAGATGAATGTCCATGCAATGTAATATACTGTTCGCTATAAGGGTATGCAGTGTACATGAATGGATAAGTTAGCTAATATATAAATCTTGCAAAAGTAGGGTAATCCTAACTAGGGGGGCGCCTCGCGCCATCCAGATGATTCCCCCATAGATGAATATATCTACTCACCTGAAATCTCCGCTAATCCGATCCGGCCACCGCCTTGCCTTTTCGCGCCGTGTCCGAAATTTCCCCGACCGATCCTATATTTGCACAATACCAAGCATAAGATTACAAAACCTAAAACAATGCAACTCACAACATAAAATTATCCACGCTCTCGTATTAATCATAGCATGCACTCGGTGCGCGGAAAAACGCACGAAAATCGCAACCCTTTAACTAGAATCGTCATTTCGGGAAAATCGACTAAACTACAACCCGACTAGACGAAACCCCGCGTTCGCGCATTCTAATAATCCTATATGAAGCTAATAATATTGCTAACCTAACGCAAATTGAACGCATTCTATTTTTCGTAAAAATCTAGCAAGCAAATTCAACGCCGATTCAATGCAAACATCGATATTTTGTCGATTTAGCGAGCATATAATTACACCATTAACCATTCTAATCAATTAGATAACCATCCCTAACATAATCCAACCATTATGCTACAAACCCTAATTTTTAAAAATCAAAACCTTCTCTTGATTTTTCATGAACAAGGAATAATAATTAAAAATTAGATTTTAGCACAAATAAACTACAAGTTAGCAAACTAGATTAGAATTTTTACCTCACCAATTGAATCCTAGCATGATCAAGTCACCAAGAAGCCTCCTTCCATCAAGTTCTCAAACAAATTAGGGTTGAAGAGAGAAAGGATTAGGGTTTTGCTTTGAATGGAGATGGAAAAATGTGAATTTTTAATGGATTTTAGCTAGAAAAAGAAGCAAAATTGAAGTGAGAAGAGAGGGTTTCAGCAGGATTTGGGGTTGGCTGCAGGTAGAGGAGGAAGTGGGGAAATTTTGAAGAAGTTTCTAGGTCAAACAAACATCATATGATATCATTTAATGCTCTTCATTTCAACTTTTTCCAAAAAAACCCCTTTTTCATCATTTTTTTCATAATTTTCCCACCATAAAACCAAAAGTTTGCAAGACATGATATAATTTTATTAACACCATATTTTAGCTTATAAAGACTCCTAATTAAGAAATTTACCTAATTAAATTTGTATTTATCCCTAATTTAATATATTTAAAAAGGCTTAAAATAATAAAAAAAATAATTAATTACGAAAAAAAAATTTATTTAACTAGAAAATTATAAATGACATTTTAGTGACAAAATTATAGTAATATCTTATTTAAATTTTGTATAATTAGGTCTACAATGAAAAATATCAATTTTGACTTTTTACGGAAAAAGCCGAAAAATTAGCTGATTACCGAAAAACTGCCTAAACGATTTTCGAAGGGTTACAATCTTCCCCCCTTAAAGAAATTCGGTCCCCGAATTTAAAATTTAACTACGTGTACCTTCAAAAAGATGGGGATATCTCTTCCTCATCTCGACCTCGGTCTCCCAGGTGACCTCCTCGCTGTTCGGGCCACGCCAAAGAACCTTGACAGACGGTATGACCTTCGACCTCAATTTCTTCACCTGCCGATCCAAGATGACAACCGGCTGCTCGGTGAAAAAAAGATCACGGTCTAACTGGATCGTCTGGTGCTGAATCGCCTGGGAAGGATCATGAAGGTACTTGCGGAGCATCGAGACATGGAATACGGGGTGAACATCGGAGAAGCTGGGCGGAAGAGCTAACCGATAAGCGACTGGACCAACACGCTCTAGGATCTCGAAAGGACCAACATACCTAGGACTCAGTTTCCCTTTCCGCCTAAATCTCATCACACCCTTCATCGGAGAGACCTTCAGGAAAACATGATCGCCAACAGCGAACTCGAGTCGGCGACGACGCCTGTCAGCATATGATTTCTGCCTGCTCTGTGCCGCTCTCATCCTGTCCCGAATCAGCTGTATCTTCTCGGTCGTCTCCTGTACGATCTGAGGCTCCAAAATACAGCTCTCCCTAAGCTCTGTCCAACATACTGGCGATCGACATCTCCTCCCATATAAAGCCTCGAAAGGTGCCATCTGAATCGTCTCCTGGAAGCTATTATTGTAGGAAAACTCGATCAAAGGCAAATGACGATCCCAGCTACCACCGAAATCTAAAACACAAGCTCTGAGCATGTCCTCAAGAGTCTGAATCGTACGCTCCGACTGACCGTCAGTCTGCGGATGAAAGGCTGTGCTAAAACTCAATCGGGTGCCCAAAGCTTCCTGGAGTTTCTGCCACAATCGGCTGGTAAACTGGGTGCCACGGTCGGACACGATGCAAGTCGGAACGCCATGCAGTCGCACTATCTCATCAATATAAACCTGGGCGTACTGAGAAAATCCAAAAGTGGTCTTCACTGGCAGAAAGTGAGCCGCTTTCGTCAGTCGATCCATAATCACCCAAATAGAGTCGTACCCTCGACTGGTCCTAGGTAGACCCACAACGAAGTCCATGGAGACCTGCTCCGACTTCCACTCAGGGATGGGCAAAGGCTGTAACTCGCCGGCTGGCCTCTGGTGCTCGGCCTTGACTTGCTGACAAGTCAGGCATCTCGACACAAAGTCTGTAATATCCTTCTTCATCCCGTCCCACCAGTAAACCTCTCTCAAATCACGGTACATCTTGGTGGAACCTGGGTGAACACTGTATACTGATCTATGTGCCTCCTCGAGAATATCACGCCTCAGTCCCTCTGAATCTGGCACGCACAGTCGAGTCCCAAATCGATGTATCCCCTGATCATCAATCACGAACTCAGAAACTCTGTCCTGCCGAATCTGCTCAATAATCTCTAATGTACGGGCATCGCCGGACTGTGCCTCGTGGATACGGTCAAGTAACTGTGGGCGTGCTCTGAAATGGGCCAGCTGTCCCCCTGTAGGAGTAAACTCGAACTGCACTCTGCTATCACATAAATCCTGCCAATCCGCCGTCGACTGCATCTGCACTGCGCTCAAACAAGATAAGCTACCTCCGGGCCTCCTACTCAAAGCATCTGCCACCACATTCGCCTTGCCCGGATGGTATAGAATCTCACAGTCATAATCCTTCACCAACTCCATCCATCGGCGCTGTCTCAGGTTCAGATCTCGCTGCTGGAAGATATACTTCAAACTCTTGTGGTCAGTGAATATCTGGCACGACTCACCGTATAGGTAATGTCTCCAGATCTTGAGTGCAAATACCACTGCAGCCATCTCTAAATCATGGGTGGGGTAGTTCTGCTCGTGTTTCCTCAGCTGCCGAGAAGCATACGCGATAACTCTGTCGTGCTGCATCAATACACATCCCAGCCCCACTCTAGAAGCATCACAATATACCACGAACCCACCTGATCCTGAAGGCAATGCTAACACTGGTGCAGTAGTCAGACGAGTCTTCAACTGCTGGAAGCTATCCTCACATGCCTGGGTCCAATCAAAAGGAACCCCCTTCCGGGTCAACCCGGTCAACGGTGCAGCAATGCGGGAGAAATCCTGGACAAAACGTCGATAGTAGCCGGCCAGACCTAGAAAGCTGCGAACCTCTGTAACTGATACCGGTCTAGGCCAACGCTGAACTGCCTCGATCTTCTTCGGGTCCACGCAAATACCATCTCTCGTCACCACATGACCCAAGAAGTTGACACTGTCTAACCAGAATGCGCACTTGGAGAATTTGGCGAACAGCTGATGCTCCCTCAAAGTCTGCAATGTGATACGTAAGTGCTGCTCATGCTCCTCCCGGCTCCGAGAATAAACCAAGATGTCGTCAATGAACACAATGATGAACTGATCGAGATACGGCCTGAATATGCGGTTCATCAAATCCATAAATGCTGCCGGGGCATTGGTGAGCCCGAACGACATCACCAAGAACTCATAATGACTATATCGAGTACGGAAAGCTGTCTTCGGAATATCCTCCTTCCGAACCCGCAACTGGTGATAACCTGACCGTAAATCAACCTTCGAGAAAAACCCTGCACCCTGGAGCTGATCAAATAAGTCATCAATGCGGGGTAGGGGATACCTGTTCCGCACAGTAACCCGGTTCAGCTGACGATAATCAATGCATAAACGCATACTTCCGTCCTTCTTCTTAACAAACAAGACGGGAGCACCCCAAGGTGACACACTCGGTCGAATAAGCCCTTTGTCCAGCAAGTCCTGTAACTGATCCTTTAGCTCTCTCAGCTCCGCCGGGGCCATCCGATAAGGCGGTATAGAGATAAGCCCCGTGCCGGGGATCAAGTCAATACAGAACTCAATCTCGTGCTCTGGTGGCAGACCAGGCAGCTCGTCAGGGAATACATCAGGGAACTCTCTCACAACAGGGACCTGGTCCAACGGAACCTCTGTGGAGCGAGTATCACAAATATAGGCTAAGAATCCCTGACACCCTTTCCTTAAGAGCTGACCAGCGCGAAGAGAAGAAATCAAGCTGGGAAGGGTAGCGCTACGATCTCCCCGAATAACAAGAACCGGCTCACCAGGAAAACTGAATTTGACTGCTTTCTCACGACAGTCCACGGATACATAACAGGTGGCTAGCCAGTCCATACCAAGAAGAACGTCAAAGTCTAGCATATCGAGGAGAATTAAATCAACTGAATAATCTCTCTCCCCGATACGAACGGAACACGATCGGTACACAAAACGGGCAACAAAAGACTCGCCTACCGGGGTAATAACGACAAGCGGCTGATCTAACGGAGAAGACTCTCGGCCCAACCTCGGTGCAAAATACGTGGAAACATAGGAATGTGTGGAGCCTAGATCAAATAATACCCGTGCATCAAAAGAACATACTGGCAGAGTACCTGTCACGACGGCATTGGATGCCTGTGCATCCTGAGGAGTCAACGCGAACACTCGGGCCTGTCCACCACTAATAGCTGGCTGTCCTCTGCCTCTACCTCGGCCTCTGCCTCTGCCTCTGTCGCCTCGTCCTCTCGGAACCGGACCGCCACGCCCACGGCCTCTAGAAGCATCTGACTGGTGTGAAGCATCATCAGGAGTAGGAAGTAAAGCTCTCTGAGAAGGTGGTGAGGGTGGTAAAGTCACATGCGGGACTTTCGCCGCGCCCTGACGTCCCATGGTACAGTCTCTGATACGGTGGTACTGACTCCCACACCGAAAACATCCTGGAGACGACTGCTGGGTCTGTGGATATGAACCAAATAACTGACCTCGTCTCAATCCTCTGCCTCCGCCATCTCCCGGAAATAATCTATCACGATGTCTGCCCATCTGCCGCTGAGCTGGCGTATCAGTACGGATCCTCTTCGGCCCAGAAACGACCGGAGTCTCAGAAATACGCTCCTCCAAAAGTAAGGCTGCATCCATCGCGGCTGCGTATGTGTCAAAATGCTGGGTGCCGATGGCAAGGAATAGCTGTGTATCAAGCCCTCGCACGAACCTCTTTATTCTCTTCTCTTCTGTGTCGACTAGGTACGGAGCATATCGAGACAACTGGGTAAACTGTATATCATACTCCGACACTGTCATCCCAGGAGTCTTGCGCAAAGACTCAAAACTACGGGCTCGAGCATCTCGGACACTCTCTGGAAGAAAACGGGAAAGAAATGCAGCTGTAAACTCATCCCAGGTCATAGAAGGCAGACCTGCAGCTCGGCCTCTCTCTACTGAGTCGTACCATGTCTGGGCAAGACCCTCCAGACGAAAACTCGCAAACTCCACCAATCTATCATCAGAACACCTCAACGAACGGCAAATCCGAGCCATCCTATCAAGAAATGCCTGTGGGTCCTCTGTCGCATCTGTACCGGTGAAAGCTGGAGGTCTCAATCTCATGAACTCCTGTAGTGAAACAGGGATAGTCTCCGTAGTAGCAGCAGGAGTGACCATCTGTGCAGTAGGTACGATCGTGGTCTGTCCGGTGGAAGGAACGTCCTCGGATCTCTGTGTCCGGCTGGACTCAACTAAAGATCCCATCATCTGTCGCAACTCTTGCATGCCGGCCTCTAGTCTGGCAATACGGTCTGGATAAGGTGGATCAGTATGACCCTGAGGGATAGGCGTATCATCCCGCTCGATCCTCGCCTCAGACGGGCCCGCCCGAATCTCATCCCTAGCGGCAGCCCGCTGAGCTCTCGTTGTCTTGGGCGGCATCGAAGCAAGAATAAGAAAAAGGACCGATAAGATCATTGCAATTGAATCAAGGAATGCAAGGAATCAAGAAAGGAAATACAAGCAATTATGTCCTAAGGTCACTTAGGCGGAGTACCGTATCGTAAGTATGCCGCGGATCATACCCACGCTACGCCACTCTGCTTAAGTCACCTACTCCATCTACCAAGGTCGTCCTACACTCAGAAAGGTAAAACCTACGCTCTGATACCAACTCTGTCACGACCCGAAGGTACGGAACGTGACTGGCACTTAGATTACGAGACGTCTAAAGGCGTACCGTAACCTAAGTCAGCCAAAGCCCAGAAAAATCTAAACCAAAATCAAAAGAGAGTGAAGGAAAACCTTTAATGAAAACGGTTTTAAAATCATTTAAGTTGCATAGAATCCCTTTTTAAAACATCAAAAATTTCCGAAAATTTCGGCAGAGTCTCCCCTGTATTTTCTATCCCCCAAAATGGGTACAACAAGATAATACATATGAAATCATAAAAATGGCATCCCCAAGCGGGAGCTAGCTCTTCGCCCAAGGCGGATCACAACCACATGCAATATATAAGCAATACCAAGAAAAGAGCATAGAAGAAACCCAAAATATCAGAAAACGCAACGCCGGCTCAAGTGAGCTCGACCCAAAAGAAACCATCAATATACAAATCTCTCAGTCTCATCACTATGTCGCAAATACAATATAAAGTAGTAGATGGAGAATACTAGATACAATGATAAAGCAAAAGAAATAAAGTATGCTCGCAACCCACCTACGGGCGAGTCGCGAGTCTGAGCAAAAGGAACTGATGATAAGATAGCCCGCCGCTACAAGACTGACGGGTCCGACCTGCAAGACACTGTGGCACAACGGGGGTGAGTTGCCAGCTCGTGAGTAAATATAACATCTAATAAGGCAATCGTAGGAATGCACGCAATGCACCACAACATGCATGTCCATATGTGCTATAATATCTCTAGTATGCATGCACAGGTATGCAATGTCATTATTAAGTCTTTAAGTGTTTTAAATGCTAAGGGTATTGAATTCTTAACTTTAGAACATGAATATCTGTATAATAGCTAAATACCATCAAGAAATCATCTGAAAACCCGTGTCAAGTATCGACACCAAATAGGAATCAAATCTGTCTCAATATCGGGCTCCGTCAGTCCGGATCGGCCCATATCATAAATCTCACGACAACGGTCGGTATCCACCGGATATCCGCCGCGCCAGACATCACCGGTAGGTAGTCTTCCCCTGCCAAGCTCATCGTCTACAACTCGATCTTCTTGCCCCGGGGTACCATACCGGGCCCACCATGTACCCGAGACGGTTCATCCACTCCTCAAATCGGGTCTCGAAATCCAACAGAAAACATGAAAACTCATGGTGGACGACACATACATCACGAGAAAACCGCAACTTTGTTTTAAAAATGATGAATATAAGCTTTTGTTAAATCCTTGCGGTTTTCCCCAAAAATCCAGAAATCGCTGAAATACTGAAATCCTCAAGAAAATCATAATGTTCACATGTTATATATATAATAAATGTCTATGGTATCAATGTATATGATGTGAACTTTTGCTAGAAATCTATGTAGATATGATGGTAATGCGAGGTATATGCATGCTATGCAACTCCATATATCATGTATGAATGCAATGACGTTATTAAGTTAAACAGGTTCTATAGTGCACGTGGTATGGCAATTACCAAAGGCGTGTGTGTCACATGATTAGTGCGCGTGCAACAGATGCCAATGGTAATGGTGTTCGTGCCCTACGAAGTGATATCGCATAAGTATAGATGAATGTCCATGCAATGTAATATACTGTTCGCTATAAGGGTATGCAGTGTACATGAATGGATAAGTTAGCTAATATATAAATCTTGCAAAAGTAGGGTAATCCTAACTGGGGGGGCGCCTCACGCCATCCAGATGATTCCCCCATAGATGAATATATCTACTCACCTGAAATCTCCGCTAATCCGATTCGGCCACCGCCTTACCTTTTCGCGCCGTGTCCGAAGTTTCCCCGACCAATCCTATATTTGCACAATACCAAGAATAAGATTACAAAACCTAACACAATGCAAGTCACAACATACAATTATCCACGCTCTCGTATTAATCATAGCATGAACTCGGTGCGCGGAAAAACGCACGAAAATCGCAACCCTTTAACTAGAATCGTCATTTCGGGAAAATCGACTAAACTACAACCCGACTAGACGAAACCCCGCGTTCGCGCATTCTAATAATCCTATACGAAGCTAATAATATTGCTAACCTAACGCAAATTGAACGCATTCTATTTTTCGTAAAAATCTAGCAAGCAAATTCAACGCCGATTCAATGCAAACATCGATATTTTGTCGATTTAGCGAGCATATAATTACACCATTAACCATTCTAATCAATTAGATAACCATCCCTAACATAATCCAACCATTATGCTACAAACCCTAATTTTTAAAAATCAAAACCTTCTCTTGATTTTTCATGAACAAGGATTTACACTAAATTAATACTTAAAAACTAGATTTTAGCACAAATAAACTACAAGTTAGCAAACTAGATTAGAATTTTTACCTCACCAATTGAATCCTAGCATGATCAAGTCACCAAGAAGCCTCCTTTCATCAAGTTCTCAAACAAATTAGGGTTGAAGAGAGAAACGATTAGGGTTTTGCTTTGAATGGAGATGGAAAAATGTGAATTTTTAATGGATTTTAGATAGAAAAAGAAGCAAAATTGAAGTGAGAAGAAAGGGTTTCAGCAGGATTTGGGGTCGGCTGCAGGTAGAGGAGGAAGTGGGGAAATTTTGAAGAAGTTTCTAGGTCAAACAAACATCATATGATATCATTTAATGCTTTTCATTTCAACTTTTTCCAAAAAAACCCCTTTTTCATCATTTTTTTCATAATTTTCCCACCATAAAACCAAAAGTTTGCAAGACATGATATAATTTTATTAACACCATATTTTAGCTTATAAAGACTCCTAATTAAGAAATTTACCTAATTAAATTTGTATTTATCCCTAATTTAATATATTTAAAAAGGCTTAAAATAATAAAAAAAATAATTAATTACGAAAAAAAATTTATTTAACTAGAAAATTATAAATGAAATTTTAGTGACAAAATTATAGTAATATCTTATTTAAATTTTGTATAATTAGGTCTACAATGAAAAATATCAATTTTGATTTTTTACGGAAAAAGCCGAAAAATTAGCCGATTACCGAAAAACTGCCTAAACGATTTTCGAAGGGTTACAGGCCCTTATCAAAAACCCTAGTTGGAAAAATATTTCCCTAAATCTTTCCAAACAAAAAGATTGCGCTCTGTAAAGTGGAGCACTGTTGGATTAAAAATCCAATGGTGATTAAAAATCACCAATTTATGGAAAGATTCTATACAAGGAAAGATTTCCCTGAAATTTGCCAGGAATAACAGATAAAATATCTTTTGGATTAAAAATCCAATGGTGAATAAAATCCACTGAGTGATCAAAAAGATCATGTTGGTTACAAAATCAATTGAAATCTTTCAATGAAAGATTGACTGAATAAACTCATTCTTTTCTTCCTCCTATAAATAGGATCTAAGAAGAGAAGGGGAAGAAAAGAGAAGGGGAAGAAAAGAGATACAACAACAGAGAGAAAAAAAGAAGAGAAATTAATTCTCTAGAGAGAAAAGAAGATTTCTTGAGAAAAGAAAGAAACCCTAGGTAAGAAAGGGAAAGAGATCATTCTATAAGCTCCCACAAAATAAAAAAAGAGAATTTAATTCTCAAACTAAGAGTTTAACTCTTCTAAATAAGAACTTAGTTCTTCCTCTGGTTGAAGATCTGCAGAAATAGATCTCCCTATAAGTTGAGAATTTAATTCTCATCGGGGAGATTCTGCCATGCAGATCCAAAACTTAGAGGGAGAATTGAGTTTAAAGAATTTAATTCCTCCAAATACATGGGAATTTAATTCCTCTAAATAAAATTAGGGTTTAACCCTATAAAAGAATTTAATTCTTCCAAATACATAGGAATTAAATTCCTCTAAATAAATTAGGGTTCAACCCTACAAAAGAATTGAATTCTTAAACAAGGGACTTAGACTTTTCATGCACATAAAAGAAGTCAATACCCAACCTGATCACGTGTGTCCACGTGACTCCCCTCCTCAGTGATCAAAAAAGAATGAATGAGATAGGGTCGCGTGCTCCCGCGTGGCCCTTGGATAAATTCCGCAAAATAAAGAAAACAAAGCCAAGGCAGAACAAACTACGGGCGCCCTCAGGTGTCCCCACATGACCCCTAACAAATCCTGTTAATATCCAGTGCATGGGTACCCATCACGAGCCCACACGTGATGGCCATAAAGGCTAAGTGTTTAACACTTACTTGCAGATTATGAGAACAAAATAAGGGAAGTTTGGGCCCAGCACTCAAGCGTCACATGTGCCCCCACGTGAGCGCTTCCTTTTTTTAGTGTTTAACACTATTTTGGGCACTGTATCCCTAGTGTTTAACACTATTCTGAGCGCATCATGTAGGAGCACGTGATATTTGAGTTTACTCTAGTGTTTAACACTATATCCAAGCCAATCTTAGCTTGAACTAGCCAAGTCTTCCAGAGGCAAGATTCCTCTTTTGACTGAACCTCAAACACACTTTTGTCTTCCAAAATTGGTCATCTCATATGACATTCAAAATAATTCCCAGGGCCCTTTTAATTAACTTTGGTTCAAGGGTACATCTCTTCACTCCTCTGATATTTGTCGTTGTAATCCTTCAACGTCTTCAGAGAGGTGACGGGTCCCGACAACCAGCAAATCTTACAGACTTTGATGTCTTTAAACTATAGACTGTGGGGTCCTTAAACCCATAGACTAGGATCTCCTTGACCTTGGACTGTGGGGTCCTTAAACCCATGGACTATGATATCCTTAACCTTAGACTGTGGGGTCCTTAAACCCACAGACTATGATGTCGTTAACCTTTGACCGCAAAGTCCCTAAACTAAAACAATAGAGCCCAAATGCTCTTTTGTTGGATCTAAACGATCCTGTTAAGTAGATCTTAGTTTAAAATTAGACTAACGTATCCTTAACAAATGGTTAAGTTGACCTTAGTCTAAAATTAGACTAACGTGTCCTTAACAAACTGTTAAGTTGATCTTAGTCTAAAATTAGACTAACGTATCCTTAACAAACGTTTAAATTGATCTTAGTCTCAAATGAGACTAACGTATCCTTAAACCCAACCCCAAACCCAAATCTACGAAGATACGGATTTGGACTAATCCACGCCCTACGGGCGACAACATAAATTAGTCTCCGTATACAATCCACGGGCAACCAAAAACAAAACAAATACACACGTCACGAAGTGACCATCTGGAAAAGGAGAAACTGGTTACCGCGATGCAGTAGCATAATTAACTGCAGGGGCTTGGGTCTGCAGGGAAGAGCGTCCCCACAATCAAAAACCCCTCAACTAATGGGAATCTGACAAAGTCTGCTATATCGGCCGCATCCGTTTAAACCTTCGATATACGGTGTCATAAATCAACTTGGAATTTTCGGAGAGGTGGACGGATAGCACCAATTAGCATCTGCCACCAAATTCAGGCAAGACGAACCTACGCATTCCGTCTCTGTATTCGGAGAGGAACAGACTCCTTATACCGGGAGAGACGAATCCCCAACAGTTGCTCACTGCCTCTATATGACTCGGGACTATACCCAACTAAAACCTGTTTGCACGACTCCTTTGAGCCATAGTAGAGTAGTAATCAAAGCACAGTGGGAACTCACACGAGATAAATGACGACCTCAGATCGACAGACTATCTGCACTCATGTCACCAGAGAACTGCTATCTGACGCTAGGTATAATACCATCTAGTCAGTTCTCGGCGAGTCATGTCCGGTGTACTCACATCCAGTGAGCACCTGTATACAATCTTAGGTGCATCTCACCAATGGCTGCGGGACCAATCCATCACCCCTCGTCAGGGTCTAGATATGTATACACTAGTCTACTCTGGAGTAGTGATGCCCGGTCTCGATACGCTTATAACTAGGGACGCTTTTAAGGGTGTGCCTATTGACTACCGAGCTCCTACTAGTATGATCGCCATCACAACGCAGGTAGTCAGGCAAAGATCTTACGGGCTTTATCAACATGTATATAAGATATGAAATACAAAGTAAAACATATCACATGTTAAGATAAAGACAAACCAAATAGCATACTATCATATTAAGCAAGATTGTTCTGTGTGTGTGTGTGTAGTATCATGTAAAATGAAGGCCTCTAGGGCATACATATCCAACAGAGCCCACGTGGCACCTCCCCATGCGCCTGGATCTTTGAGCGTATCTCCGATGATATCAGCGGATCAGTGAAATGATTGCGCATTAAAAAGGTGGCGCCGTTTTGTTCGTTCGTCTGTTAGGCTACAGGCCATGTGTCCGACACGGTAGGTGGACGCGATATGCTGTCGTTGTCACCTGCAACCGAAGGGACGTCCCCAATGGCCGATCGCCACATGGAGATTTGATGGCTGGCACGCGCGACGTTTCATTTTGGCGGGAATCGATCTGGGCCGTTGGATGCTTTCTTTGGACTGTATAAATAGGAGGGGACCCCCTAGGGCCAACACTTCCACCATAATTCACTTTCGTTGTCAAAGATTGCCCGGCGCTCCTTCCTTTTAGATCGGTTCACCCGTGCTTTTTCCTCGGCGAGCCCATTCCCTTGAATCGGGTTAGATGTCTTTGTCTGAGAAGTCTATAGAGATAGTTAGAGTTGAGTCGGACGATGAGGCTCCAGTTGTTGGAGCCGAGTCCAGAGGGTCTCCCGCCTCTTTGGCTGCAGATAACCGAAAGGGTTCTTCTATTGCATCATCTGTGTTGGGTTTTCCCTTTAGAGTCAGGGTTACCCGCGTCGCTCGCCGTCGGGCGGCGACAAAGACCCCTAAAGTGCGCATCGAGAACGCCCGTGATGCGCCCTCCGTCTTGAGCAATGTGGACGAGCTTAGCTAGATTCAAGCTCGATCCCATATCCCCTCTAACTATTCACTTCGTTTAGCTAGAGAGGGTGAGTGGGCGGACCAGGTGCAGGGCAAGGAGATTGCCCTGTATTTGGAAGCATTCCGGGCAGGAATGCGTCTGCCCTTCTCCACTGAGGTTTGTAGTGTGCTTCATTGCTTCCATCTTACCCCAGGCCAGCTAGCGCCGAACTCGTGGAGAATCCTCCTTAGGTTTCTGGTCCGGTTAAGACTTGAACATATCCTCTTCAGCTTGACCCTCCTAGTTTTCTTTCTTTGTTATAAGAATCACCCCAGCACCAGTAAGGAAGAGCCGAGCTGGGTGTATTTTTCCTTCAAATAACATAAGGATGGGGCGGCCGGGTCAGGGGTAGTAGTCGTCCATTCTTCCATTCACGAATGGAAGGAGAAGTTTATATTCGTCGAGTCGCCTGACGGCGAGGATTGGAATGTACCTACACAGTGGCACAGGGCCGACTGCCCGAGAGTGAAATCGTCATCCTCACCTGAGGCAAGGGTGGTGTCTTTATGGGAGCCGATCCAGCGACTGTAGGGTTCCTAGGCACACTAGTGAGGTCTCCCAAGCCATCAACCATGGCAATTTCAAATTTTATGGTGCCTACAAACCCTAAACTACGGATCGATAACTAGATATCTAGGCGAACATAGAACTAGTTAACACTTAACTAATGAGAAAACGGAAATACAACCTTTGTAGATCCGGTGCTCCACCTCCATAGCTCCGCAACGAAGTCCTCTCCGCTGTCCAAGTCAAATCCGGGCTCTAGGATCGGCTTCGTCGGAGAATGGGCAAGCTAGGTCGTCGATGTCCATGCCGAAGATGATCTACGTCGAGGCATCGCTAGATCAAGCTCACAACTTCACCAAGTCATGAAACTTGTGAAGTAAACACACTCTACTACTTGGCAAGAGGTAGAGGATGAAGAAATAGGAAGTGGGTAGACTTTAGTTTTGGATTTCTCACTTGTTTGCTCAATTCACCATTGATGGAGGTGAAGCTTTTCTTCTTGAAGTCAAGGAAGAAGAAGAAGAAGCTTATGATAAGATAATTCTAAAAAGAAAAGAATAATACATTCTTATCATCTTAGAACCATGGTTTAGTGTAGAGAATTAATCATGGTTGAGTGGTATGGTTAGGGTTAAGGATGAGATAAGAATAGTGGACTAAGTCAAAGCTTCATGAAGCTTTAACAAAACAACAAAAGAAGCCACCATCCTTTTCTCTTTCTTTTATTCATTTATCAAAAATAAATGGATAACTAAATAAGATAAATGAATAACCTAATTATAAACCCTAACCATTTCATTAACCAAGGTTTAATACTTTACACTTAACCAAAAAGCATGCATCATCAAACATGATACAAGCAAGTGCACAAAATCATATCGCATATGTAATGCGCACATCCGAGCAAGAAAATCCATTTTAAAGTGAACCGATACTAGTTAATGCAAAGTAATATATCAAATATATTATTATACATTAAATCATTAAATCAACACTTGATTCAATGATCCGGTCATGTCGCACACAACCGACTAGTATAGAATGTATCGGCTTATCGAATCAATCCTTGATTCGATAACTAGGTTATATCACATACAACCATTCGATACATTTATCGCGAGAATAGAATACGGTATCACATACACGCATTATTCTCGGTCCCGCACATATCTCATATGCGCTCCTATTTCGTTTCGCTTGAGCCAGGAAACCTCTGTGTAGGACTCTAAAGACTCGTCAATACGCCGGCAGCAGGTGATGATCATATCAAACAC
Organism: Agapanthus africanus; assembly: GCA_030015575.1. Lineage (NCBI taxonomy): Eukaryota > Viridiplantae > Streptophyta > Magnoliopsida > Asparagales > Amaryllidaceae > Agapanthus > Agapanthus africanus. Next base: position 763,928,501 of record CM057337.1, read on the forward strand.
CCACAAGCCGTAAGCGGTCTGCTAAACGTAACGGCCACCCGGGTATTGAGCGATCTAAAGATCGACGAGCAAGCCCGCTCACACTCCAGTGAATCCGACAAGTAACACTACCGTACAGTCCGGTCTGATCGTCTGATATGTCGCATATCTCGCCTAGGGGTGGTAAACGTCAGACCCCAATAGCTCGATAAGTCGTGTCGATATGAGGTCTATAACTGTTCGAGAAACTACTGGTAACACTTACCAGTAAATCTCAGCAACCCTGGCCAGGGATTTCCTGTTATAGCCAATCGAACACAGCACAACATCAACTCCCTATACCGGGAGAGACGAATCCCCTCCTATCGTTCATTGCCTCCATGTGACTCGGGACTGTACCCAAAAACCACCGTTTTGCACGCCCTCTTGGACGTGGTAAGATGGAAATCAAAGCACAGTGGAAACCACACAAGACTCTATGACGATCTCGGGTCAACAGACTACTCTGTACCAGTGTCACCAGAGAACTGCCATCTGACGTGAGGTATAATACCATCTGGGAGTTCTCGGCGAGTCCGTCCAGTGTACCCAGTCTCTACTGAGCACCCGTATATCATCTCTGATGTCAAACACCAATGGATATGGGATCATCCATCGCCCATCTGTATGGGTCGAGAAGGTATACGCTAGTCTACTCTGGTATATCGATGCCCCGTCTCGATACACCCACGACTAGGGACTTTGAAGGATGTACTTATGGACTACCATATCCCCACTAGTATAATCCGCATCATAGTCCAGGTAGTCAAGTACAGATCCTAAGGGCTTTACCAACATGTAACAGAGAGACAATCAGCATACACGTTAAGGTAAAGGGTAACCAGATAGCATACTATCATGTCGAGCAAGAAAGTCCTCCCTATATATGTCCCAGCATCCACTACAATATACATCCTATGTACAGTAATGGCCTCTAGGGCATACATACAACTAACAATCTCCCACTTGCACTAGGGCCATCTGTAGCAGTGGTTGCAGTATCTCATACTCAACCATCCCATAAAAGTCTCTCTCTGGGAACAGGCCTTTATGAGTGGATCCACTGTGTTGTCCTCTGAGTCTACTCTCCTGACCTCGATCCCCTGGAGATCAACCATCTCCATGATCAGGTGATACTGCCTTAGAATATGTCTGGATCACTGATGGGACCGGCGTTCCTTGGCATAAGCCACAATTCCATTGTCACATAATGGGAGGAACATAGTTCATCTCATGAACCAATATACACCCAAACAGCCTCTTTGGTAGCATCTTAAGTAGCGATGTATCCTGCCTTTATCGTCTAGTATGCCACGGTATCTAGCTTGGAACTCTTCCAACATACCGTCCCTTTACTGAGGGTAAAGACAATGCCTGCGACTGACATTCAGTCGTCTTTATCACCCTGGAACCCTTCCAGTGATTCTCCCCAGGATCGATTGATACCGTCTCACTACATCTAGTGAGAATTCTAACATCCATTTAGATCTATCTCATAGATCCAAAATCCAGGATCTAGGAGGTATCACTTTGATCCTATATGGAGAATTCTAGTGATAAGCGGAGATTGACCGAGCGTAGCATAAGAAACTCTTTTCTTATCAAGAGTATGTCATCCACGCACTCTACGAGGATCGTCACCATACTCCCTACTACCTTCTTGTTTGTACAAGGTTCATCTACCATTTTGATGATGTCAAACTCTTTGACTAATCCATCAAAACAGATGTTCCAACTCCGCGATGCCTGCTTTATCATATAAAACATCTTGCACACGTTTCCGCTGCTCTCACTATCTACGAGGCCCTCTGGCTGTGTACTTATAGACGCTCTCTTCTAAATCATCATTTAGAAAAGCAGTCAAGACACCCAACCACCAGATATCGCAGTCATGGTATGTAGCCGTGGCAAGTAGGATCTGGATTGACTTAAGCATAGTCACTTGAAAAGGTTTCATCATGATCCACGCCTGGTCGATGACGAAAAGCTTTAACAAGTCTAGTTTTGAAAGTCTCAACTTTTCCATCTACACCAAGCAATCTTCTCAAGATATACTTGCTGCTGATGGGGATTTAACCCTTCAGATCTAGCAGCTAAAGTCCATACTTTGCTGGTGTATAAGGATTCCATCTCAGATCTCTAAACATCCAGCCATTCTTACAGAGTCTTACTCTCGATGGCCTGCTCGAAGCTAGTTGGGTCATCATCTCATGATGTAATCCTCGCTCCCACTGTCATAGAGAAACCAATGTATCTCTCAGGTGGGTGAGAAAACCCTACTAGATCGGCGGAGGGGCTGAGGTTCGTTGGTCTCTACTGAATCCTTTGGTTTTATCAAATCATCTGCTGTAATTCGTATAGCTGGAACATTTCCAGTTCTACATTACAGTCTTTGCCTCGAGCTTGTCCGGATTTTGCTTTTAGACACAGGCCGGACAACCCCAAATCTTAACTTAAGATATGGGCTCTTCCCTTTCCATATCATATATGAAGTGGTAGGCAACTGATTCGATCCGAACCCTATTCAATAGATATGCAGCTTCTCAAGTGCATAACTCCCTAAAGGAAATAGGTGACTCAGTAATACTCATCATAGAGCACACCATATCATATAGGGTGTGATTGCTCCGCCCCGATATACCATCGTGCTATGGTGTATGCGGAGGAGTAATGCTGAGAGAGAATCTCATTCTCCTTTAGAAAAGTCCAGGATTTCCGTGCTCAAGTATTCTCCTCCTAGATCACATCAAAGGACATAATACTTATACTCATATTTTGGTTCTCTACTTCTAACTTATATTCTGTGAATATCTCAAAAGGTTCGGACTTGTGTTTCAACAAGAACATATGTCTGAATCTAAAGAGATCATCAGAGAACGTAATGAAGTATAAAGAACCAGTCCTGGCATGTGTAGACAGGGGACCTTACATACATCAACATGTATCATATCCCAAGAGTTCGCTAACTCTTTCTCTGTTTCCAATAAACAGAGCTATGGTCATCTTATCTTTGTGACATGACTGGCGAGTTTCACAAGATGTAAATTCAAACTAATTTAAACATGCATCTTTATGTAACTCTAGTTAGTCGGGTCACATTGATTTGACCTAGTCTACAATACCTCAAGAAGAATTCGTTCATTTCTGAACTATTCCACTCATGTGTGTTCCGTATACTAAGAACTGTAGTTTGATTTAGAACATTAATGCTTTTAGATAACGTGCCTGATCCGATCAACTTTTGATATAGGAAATGTTCAAAACATTATCCAACAATACAAAATTTTATCATTTCTTTACTAATAAAGAGACTGATATGATTTTGTATATCAGGTTCGGTATCTAATAACATTCGTTCAGAATCAATGTATTACAATACAGGGTGACAGTGACCAACAGACTTGGCTGCAACACTTGCCCCGTTTTCTGCCTCATGAAACTTATCACCCGTTCTCAGTTCTCTACCTGTCTGTAGCCCTATGTAACAGATTACATATATGGGATCCTGATTTGGTATCACATACCCAGGACGTAAAGGATACTGAGAAACAGTTCTTTGTAATGAACACACCCGAAGATGATGCATCAGCATGCACTCTCTTCGTTTGGGCGGCACGGGAAATCTGGTATTCCCCAATTTCCTGCTCTGACTTATAACAATTATAAGTTGGAGCGGGACCAACGTTCCCCAGCTCAGTATAACAAGCGGGTTCGGTCAAATATCCGTATTATTATCTTGATTAAGGCGTGATATGGTCGCTACCTGGAGAGAGAGAGAAGAAAACACTCAGCGTGCGCTCTGTCAAGAATAGATTGGTTATTATTTTATCTAATCAGGATGGCTCCCACTGCTTTTTATCAAATCTTCCTTCAAACCCTAAAAGGAAAGACTAGCCGGGATTAATTACACACTACAAGTTCGCCAATCTTTCAGCCAGGCCAGTGTCGGTACTTTGAGGGAGGTCCCCCGTGCTTTCGCACGAACCTAATTAATGTAAACCTCGTTTTCCCAGAGGCGTAACCTCGTTAACACCTTTCTAGACACCTACTTGATCGGCTAATTGTAATGTATAAAACTCTCCCAGGAGTAACACTTACTCGCAGCGGGTATCGGGATCCAACTATCTCATAGAAGGTATGCAATCTCATTGCAAATCTCAACACTTGAAATTCCCGATAATATTGCCCCTAACGTGCTATGACCTTGACGAAAGCCAACAAACCATAGCCCGCTAGTCAAGTTCAACCCGTACATTTCTTGATCGAATTAAACCCACCCGCACGACCCTTGACGAAAGCCAACAAAGCCGCACGACTACCCTAATCCAATCGCATCGTATGCTGGCAGATAAGCAGCATATAGCTACCGCACACTGCACCTTGACGAAAGCCAACAAATGCAGCACGAATACTATATACAACTTATCTGAAATGACGGAGGGCTACGACAGGTTTTTCTGAAAACCTATTGCGTAATGAACTTGATATCGTTGTAGGATCGAATGAATTTTGAAATGGAGTGCTTTTGAGGCTTTTCTTGTTTTGCTAAAGGAGTCACTCCCGGTGAAGGGATCGTCGGTCCTTTCCTCGTCGAATGAGGTGCGGGATATATCATATATATCACTGTGCAAAGCAAAAACACTTAAAAGCTATCAAAAGACAAACCGAGTGTGTAGCATCTGCCAGTTATTGCTAAAGGAGTCACTCCCGGTGAAGGGATCTCGGTCCTTTCCTTATCGAATAAGGTGCAGGATATATCGCATATACCGCTGTGCAAAGCAAGAACTGTAGCTACCTGTTTTATTTTGAAATTCGATTCTACAACATCTTAGGTTTCTTTTTATTTCATTAATCACATTAATGAAGTCCCATCATTTAAGTACCTAAACATCACAGATAGATATGACGTACACTTATGCCATCCGCATTCGCCTCGATGTCCCCTCGTGCACCGTTAGGTTAGGTAACTAACGACAGAGCAGGGCAGGGCTAGCGCGGGTGTAAAACATAAGTAACGTCTATATAATATATCATATATACTATATACTGTATCTATCAAAGAACATCACATGATCACACCACAGATATCGCAACAGAAGAATCATATGAAATATTGGATATACTAGGACGTCCGTGTTTTCAATACGAGCCAGTATAAAACACGGATTCCACGGTCGTGATGAATAGCCAAACCCACACCCCTAGACCCCTACGAGAGCGGCAAGCAACCATGCCAATTCTAGAGTTAGGAGACCCGGACCCGACTCCTCGAGTTGGTCTCCCACTGGACTCCAGAACCCGGTTACTTGTGCTCCCCTCCTTGGGTCTATCCTAGTGCGGAAAAGTAAATAATATACAACAGGTGACAGCTCCCGCAACCTGGAAGCGCCCCAATAAAAGAATACTACATACAAGTTTTTACATAAATGAAAATGAAAAACACTCATCTCACATAAAAACCCCCGGCTATTCAAACACGACGATCCAATATAACATATCCAGCAACACATAACATCACATGTCATCAACGTAAGTAAATATGCGCATCTCAATTGTCGTTGATATATAGCAACGAAACCGGCGATATCACATATTACACTTACGGTCACAGAAAAGAAAGTGTAAAACTACAACAGTTGGAATCCGCAATCTTCTCAGACATCGCATGCCTGATCAAATGAATTCTTTAGACATCGCATGCCTAACAATTATAAACCCCGCATTTCAGTCTCATTATCGAAAACACTTTTCAATATCTAGTCGGGCAATTCAACAAGATTCCCGACAGTCTGATCGAATGCTCGTCGCAAACTTCAGTAGACGGCCGCACCCCCGACGCCGTCGACGAAGTGCACCAAGGCGGAACACCGCTACCGCAAGCACCCGAACGGATGCTTTCGGCGACGGGGTTCTCCTACAGTCACTTGGTCGGGGCTATGGAGTGAAGCTGTCTATTAAGTTTACCCGGCGAGTATCCGCGTACGCTACGTGATTGCGACAGACTTTTGATCACATCAAAATTCCGTGGCAACCGATCAAGTGAGAATAAATTGCTACGTTTATAACATTCATTTAGTTATCTCATAACTTTTGTGAATTCCAATTATTGTATCCCATTCCGGATAAACAGAAAATATTAAACTTTTCGATCGAACAATCGAACACCCAAGTTTTCCCGATACAGATCAACACATGAAACAAGTCTAACAACATTCCATTCGTGCCTCAGTACCAACGGTCCAGCCGTAGAAGGGTCAAGCCAACGCCTCACATGTGGCACGCCGTACTGCCCCAAACCCGAAGGTTCAAAGGGCAGTTCAAGACGGTCACATAATCGAGTTAAGGTTTGTGTCTTCTAGAGGGACCATCGCGTTACTTGCACTACTTAGAACGTCGTTAAACTACGGAAAAATCCAACACTTGGAAATTTCCCGACAGGGGAAAAATTGGGTATTTATATCCGGTCGAACTTTTTAACATATTCTAAAATTTATCCGGAAAGCCACACAGACAAAATTTGATACCCCGATCGAAATACCGAATCCCCAAATCAACTCAGAAAATTCAACTCTTGAACAAATATTAAAAATTCCCAGAAAATCCAACTATAGAAAATAGGAATTACTGTGCAAAGAAAAGTCAACGAATGTACAGTCTCGCCACGGAAGCGCCGCGCCACGTGGCCTTAGGCCGCGGTTCCGCGCCGTGATGACGGCGTTACAGCTCCGTTTTGCACAGTATTTCACAGTGAACCCTGCTTGATATTCTGGATATTTTTAATGTAGAAAAAGACCAGATTTTAAAAAATGGACAGAGAGCATGTTTGAATCGGGGTTTCGGGTTCGTTCGGACTTCAATTTCCGTCTAGACTTCGCCTAAGGCTCTAGCTAGGCTCTGATACCATTGTAGGTCAGGCAGCAACCCCATCCAATGGGGTCGCCGTGGCACCAACGGGTCCCTCAGCAGCTACTTTTTACGCATACCCCCAGGGTGTCCCGAGACCGGAAGGTGTTCCGGCGGGTTGTAGTCCTCGTGATCGCCTAAGGCTCTAGCTAGGCTCTGATACCACTGTAGGGTTCCTAGGCACACTAGTGAGGTCTCCCAAGCCATCAACCATGGCAATTTCAAATTTTATGGTGCCTACAAACCCTAAACTACGGATCGATAACTAGATATCTAGGCGAACATAGAACTAGTTAACACTTAACTAATGAGAAAACGGAAATACAACCTTTGTAGATCCGGTGCTCCACCTCCATAGCTCCGCAACGAAGTCCTCTCCGCTGTCCAAGTCAAATCCGGGCTCTAGGATCGGCTTCGTCGGAGAATGGGCAAGCTAGGTCGTCGATGTCCATGCCGAAGATGATCTACGTCGAGGCATCGCTAGATCAAGCTCACAACTTCACCAAGTCATGAAACTTGTGAAGTAAACACACTCTACTACTTGGCAAGAGGTAGAGGATGAAGAAATAGGAAGTGGGTAGACTTTAGTTTTGGATTTCTCACTTGTTTGCTCAATTCACCATTGATGGAGGTGAAGCTTTTCTTCTTGAAGTCAAGGAAGAAGAAGAAGAAGCTTATGATAAGATAATTCTAAAAAAAAAAGAATAATACATTCTTATCATCTTAGAACCATGGTTTAGTGTAGAGAATTAATCATGGTTGAGTGGTATGGTTAGGGTTAAGGATGAGATAAGAATAGTGGACTAAGTCAAAGCTTCATGAAGCTTTAACAAAACAACAAAAGAAGCCACCATCCTTTTCTCTTTCTTTTATTCATTTATCAAAAATAAATGGATAACTAAATAAGATAAATGAATAACCTAATTATAAACCCTAACCATTTCATTAACCAAGGTTTAATACTTTACACTTAACCAAAAAGCATGCATCATCAAACATGATACAAGCAAGTGCACAAAATCATATCGCATATGTAATGCGCACATCCGAGCAAGAAAATCCATTTTAAAGTGAACCGATACTAGTTAATGCAAAGTAATATATCAAATATATTATTATACATTAAATCATTAAATCAACACTTGATTCAATGATCCGGTCATGTCGCACACAACCGACTAGTATAGAATGTATCGGCTTATCGAATCAATCCTTGATTCGATAACTAGGTTATATCACATACAACCATTCGATACATTTATCGCGAGAATAGAATACGGTATCACATACACGCATTATTCTCGGTCCCGCACATATCTCATATGCGCTCCTATTTCGTTTCGCTTGAGCCAGGAAACCTCTGTGTAGGACTCTAAAGACTCGTCAATACGCCGGCAGCAGGTGATGATCATATCAAACACCCACAAGCCGCAAGCGGTCTGCTAAACGTAATGGCCACCTGGGCATTGAGCGATCTGAAGATCGACGAGCAAGCCCGCTCACACTCCAGTGAATCCGACCAGTAACATTACCGTACAGTCCGGTCTGATCGTCTGATATGTCGCATATCTCGCCTAGGGGTGGTAAACGTCAGACCCCAATAGCTCGATAAGTCGTGTCGATATGAGGTCTATAACTGTTCGAGAAACTACTGATAACACTTACCAGTAAATCTCAGCAACCCTGGCCAGGGATTTCCTGTTATAGCCAATCGAACACAGCACAACATCAACTCCCTATACCGGGAGAGACGAATCCCCTCCTATCGTTCATTGCCTCCATGTGACTCGGGACTGTACCCAAAAACCACCGTTTTGCACGCCCTCTTGGACGTGGTAAGATGGAAATCAAAGCACAGTGGGAACCACACAAGACTCTATGACGATCTCGGGTCAACAGACTACTCTGTACCAGTGTCACCAGAGAACTGCCATCTGACGTGAGGTATAATACCATCTGGGAGTTCTCGGCGAGTCCGTCCAGTGTACCCAGTCTCTACTGAGCACCCGTATATCATCTCTGATGTCAAACACCAATGGATATGGGATCATCCATCGCCCATCTGTATGGGTCGAGAAGGTATACGCTAGTCTACTCTGGTATATCGATGCCCCGTCTCGATACACCCACGACTAGGGACTTTGAAGGATGTACTTATGGACTACCATATCCCCACTAGTATGATCCGCATCATAGTCCAGGTAGTCAAGTACAGATCCTAAGGGCTTTACCAACATGTAACAGAGAGACAATCAGCATACACGTTAAGGTAAAGGGTAACCAGATAGCATACTATCATGTCGAGCAAGAAAGTCCTCCCTATATATGTCCCAGCATCCACTACAATATACATCCTATGTACAGTAATGGCCTCTAGGGCATACATACAACTAACAGCGAGCTGATGTCTTGCTTTTCGAGCAGGCTCTGAGCTGGGCTAGGTTCAGCCCTGCATGCTATCTGGGTAAGTCGGGGCTGTGGACGATCTATTTAGACTTAGATAAATTTCTTTTGCCTTTCCATTTCATTTTCTGCATCACTAACTCTTTTTATTTGTGTGTTCTCTTTTTTGCAGAGCAAATGGACCGATCCAAGTTCTTAGCTGCCATGACCGCGAAGGCCCAAAAGAAGACCGGGGGCAGAAGCTCGTCCAGGCCCGAGCTCAGCCCCGAGGCCAACTCCGCCAAGCAAGCCTTTTGCCATGCCCTGAGCCCCAGAGGAACGCCGTGGGGGGGCAGAAGCATGCATGGGACCGGCGCCCCAGGCGAGGGAGGTGGAGGAGGAGGCCAAGCCTGCCGAGGTCCCCCCTCAAGAGGTATAAAAGGACGGTTTCTCGTTCGTCTACCGCCGGGATTCCAGTGCAGGAGGGGGACTTTTGCATCGAGGTGCCCTCGGGGCTTTCTGTCGCCGATAGCTTGCTCTCAGATATGGAGCAGGCGGTCGAAGGCAAGATTCCCCGAGGGACCATGAAGACGCAGGTGGCCGCCATTGCTCAGGAGGCAGTACAGGTCAGTATTCAACTTTCTCTTTTTTCGTTTGAAATAATTGCTCAAGTATTTTTTCCTCGGTTCGAGTTTTTAACCTGTTTGTTGTTTTCCTCAGGTCCTTCACCACTGCGCCCTCCTCGTCGCCATGGAGTCCGAAGAGATGGCTCCGGCCCTGAAAAATGCGAGCGAATCTTTCTCGCAGAAGGAGGAGCTTCGCCTTCAGCGGTAGCGGATGGAGAAGAGGGTGGCCGCCCTCGACGCTCGAGTGGTCGCCGAGGAGTTGACGAACTCCAAGTACAAGGAGTCTCACCGACTTCTGCGCGAATCCAACCGGGCTATCCAAGCCAAGTTGGAGGAGGCTGGTAACCTCTACAATGCGGTGAAGAAGTCTAGGGATGCCCTTAAGAAGGACGTCCGAGTGACGCTCGAGGCGGTGAAGCTTGTCGAACTCCGGGCTACGAAGGCGGTGGAGAGGTATAAGGCATCTGACCAGTTCTACACTGACCTCGCCGAATCCTCGGCCATCGTTTGGCATGAGGCTCTCGACGCCGTCAAGGCGTCAATGCCGGAGTTTGCCGACGGTGAGCTCCAAGCCAAGTACCAGCTCTCCAAGGATGCGCCGCAGGGGGCTGGCGCCGAGGTGGCCGCCGGGGGCGCAGCTGTCCCAAAGACTGAAGCTCAGGCCCTCGAGGGCGGCGTTGAGCAGGGCGAAATCCCAGCGGAGCCTGCTGCCTGAGCTTTCATTCCTTGGAGGATTTTTTTTCTTTTAAAATTTTGTAAGCCTCTGGGCACTTTTTGTAAGGCTGAGGAACCCAGAATACCTTGTACTTATTTTTTTTATTATAAATAAAATTGAGCCTCTCTTTTTTTTATTCTCAAATGTCTCCTTTGAGTACTTTAGCTCGTATACTTTCCTTGTATAAATTTCATTCTACAAGTATATTTAACTCGTCGGTAATCTCATCCCGCCAGCATTAGGTCGTAGGTTGGTGCCCAGCCTTTTTAGGTGACGATCAAGCGTCGAGTGTAAGTCGAATAATAGTCAAGTGTAGGAAGGTCGGTAGCCCTCCCTTTCCCTGGAGTCGATGTGGCGATCATTCGTTTAGCATGAATCAATAAATCTCCAAGTGTAGGAAGGTCGGTCTCAGTCCACACCTTGGAGTCGAGGTGACGACCGCATGTCTTAGCATGAGTCGAAAAATAGCTAAGTTTGGATAGGTCGACATCGACAGATTCCTTATTGATGCGGGTCCTATATCTGTGTCTTCGTAGGGTAAGAATCTACCCCTTGCAGATGAGCCGAACAGGAACCTGTGCGGTGGCCTCTTTAGGAGGGCTTAAGATCCTTAGCGTCGATGGATAGGAAGCTACCCGCTAGAAGCTGTCCGGTGGCATCGAGAGGAGGGATTTAGATCCTTAGCATAGATGGGTAGGAAGCTACCCGATAGGGATGGACAGGGCAGAAAGATGCTCGGTGGCCTCGAGAGGAGGGCTTTAGGTTCTTAGCGTCGATGGGTAGGAAGCTACCCGTTAAGGATGGATCGGGCAGGAAGCTACTCGGTGGTTTTGTGAGGAGGGCTTTAGATCCTTAGCGTAGATGGGTAGGAAGCTAGCCGCTAGGGATGGACCGTGCAGGAAGCTGCTCGGTGGCCTCGAGAGGTGGGCTTTAAATTCTTAGCGTAGATAGGTAGGAAGCTACCCGCTAGGGATGGACCGGACAGGAAGAGCTCGGTGGCCTCGGGAGGAGGGCTTTAGATCCTTAGTGTTGATGGGTAGGAATCTACCCGCTAGGGATGGACCGGACAGGAAGGTGCTCAGTGGCCTCGCGATGAGGGCTTTGGATTCTTAGCGTTGATGGGTAGGAAGCTGCCCGCCAAGGATGGGCCGGGCAGGAAGCTGCTCGTTGGCCTCGAGAGGAGGGCTTTAGATCCTCAGCGTTAATGGATGTAACGACTCTGTTTTTAATGTACAGAAATTTGCTTAAAGTTAAAGTACTAAATGGAGTATTTGCAACACTGAGTATGTTATAAGTATTTAATTTGTTTAAGAACAGCAAGAAAGCACTTGTAGCTCATTGATAAAATCTTTCGCTGCTGTGACATAGCCCTTGTGCTCGAATCTCCCAGACCACATATTTTTTTTAATGATTTTTCTTTTAAAATTTTTGGAAGCCCAAAAGTTTACATGTGCAATATACGTAAAAATAAAAAGTCACTAAAATCAAACATGTGGAAAATAGCATATGAACAGCCGAGAACACGTGGTATCGATCCAAGCACCACACCCCCTACATCGACTGGCGAGATGAGCATGAGGTCGGCGCCGCCGGGTCCCCATCTCAAATACTACAAAATTTTTACCCCAACACCCCTTATACTCCCCCCACTACTCATCTTCTGTTTGTTTTTCCGGCAATTAACCAGAAGATTAAAATCACCACTAAACCAATATTTTAATGCATTTTAATTCTCATTTTTAATTCCTTAAACCCTAATTCTATCCTATAAATACCACCCCATGCATAGCCCTCTCTATTCTGAAATCCATTGTCAAAACTCTCAAATTTTTCCAAGTCAAATTAGTTGTACAAGTGGAGTTAGCCTAAGGTTATCTTCCGGCGATGACTCGGGACAAATCCGACGATACCGTGACTCCACGAACCTCTCAAACCCTTCCTCTACCTTCCCTCTCTCATCTAATATAGTAAGTCCCTTCGCTTCTCTCCTTTTCACCTCTCAAAAAGTTCTTTTTTCAAAACTCATCGGAAGTGGAGTTAATCCGACATCCGATTCTAATTTGTTAAAAAACCCAACTTTTCTTAATAGCAAATCAACCATTTCTTTATATATTGTTTAGCAACCATAAACCAATATTGAGAACAAGTTTCAATTTAAAATACCATGCTATGCAACTTTTATTTCACTTTTACGGTTAAATACCACAAACTTTATATTCGATATCTTTCATCATATTTGCTCATATTACCTTTAGAAAACTCACGAGGTAATGACCTACCTCATCACAACACTCATCATGACACAGCACGATAGCTTTTGGAACAATATTTTGTGGGATAAATACAATTTTACAATAAAATACCTTAAACTAATAAAACTGTATTCTTTAAGATTGTTTTAATTAAATTCCTTGCAATTAAGGCTCTACAATCCATTTTGGGGAACCCGATTTGGATGATGCGGATTATTGCACATCTTTCGGACTAGTAGAGCGAGATGCAGACCTCCTCACGGAGCATCCGATCTCGATAGAATTTTTAATACAGTTTTTAAGAATAATGTGATTTTCTATTTAATAAATAAATTCTATTTTTAATATATATATATATATTATCAAAATATCTATTTTAAATATATATAATAAATTCTATATTTTCTAAACAAAGGAATCCCAAATTTCATGAATATACCATCACAAATCCACACAATTCTAATTTACACTAAAATACCATATCCTATTCAACTCGGGTTTATAATCATTAGAATACTTCACTTTTAAAAATTACATCAATAAAAACCCTAAATACGATAAATAAATACTTAAAGAATACTTTGAAAGTATACTAAAACTATTTTTCATAAAACCCTCTCAAGCTTATTAATTTACAATAAGGGCCCTAGTAAATATAGATTTAAGCAGGACCAATTCTCTAGAGCCTCAGGGAGCTGGAGAAAGTGGGTGCTTGTCTATTTAAGGCAGAAAACTAAAACGGGGTTATCAATGGTAATTGGCTTGGAAAAAGTCACAAATCCTGCCGTCCATGTGCAGCAGTTACCGATAACTCCAAAACCTAATTCAGGAATCAAATTCTGTTTAAAGTATCTAACTCAATCTGAGTCTCAGTCAAATTTGAAAACAATCCAAATATGAATACAATCCAAATATAACTCCAATAAATCATGAATCCATATATACTGGAACTTGAACATGAATACCAGAATACCATCTATATCAACATGACTTGAACTGACCGAACCATGGATATACATTGACTTGATCACATAATTATCCATTTACATCCTTATCCGTTTACATGCGCAATTGATATCATGGTTTCAGCAAGTCTTACAGCTATAAACAATACAATAAACATTACAGGGTTTTTAAGGGGTAGATTGGTACGGAATGTGTTAAAAGTGGCACGATGATGGTCACGTTAATATACCTAACCTGAATATCCGTTGCTGTTGTCCCGTGGCTTAACGGTTCCTTGTGTTCCGTATACCTTAGTCCACGGAATAGTTGGACTCCTCTTGTATACATTAGCATATTCTGTATCAAGCTACAAACAACAATGTTAACATAACAATCATACATTATACCAGATATATTCTCTTTACCTCTTCAGTCTATTTCTATCTCTCTTTGGGACTTACCGAGCGATTGTTCGCCAACGACATTCCTTTTTTATTCTTTTTTTGGAATGTTGTCAGGAGGACCCGACTCTCTGGAGATCGAGCCCGGCTCAGAAGACTTGGATCAGTTCATCGAGGACCCAGAGCTTTAGTCACTTGTATATACTTTTACTTTCAGTTCATGCCATCGTTTAGACATTGCTTTCCACATTATATTTACATTTTAGTTGTATTGTAAAGAATGTTTAATAAATAAAAAGTTATTGTTCATTTGCATCTCATGTCTTTATTATGTACATTTATATTATATTGCTTATTTACATTTAACGTGTTTACTTCTGAGTAAATACATCGCGGGTCTAGTCACGTCTCCTGACCGTACACCGGGAAGCGGGGCGTGACAATGGGTAGGAAGCTACCCGCTAGGGATGGACCTGGCAGGAAGTTGCTCGGTGACCTCGCGATGAGGTCTTTGGATCCTTAGCGTTGATGGGTAGGAAGCTACCCGCTAGGGATGGGCCAGGCAGGAAGCTGCTCGGTGGCTTCGGGAGGAGAGCTTTAAATCCTTAGCATTGATGGGTAGAAAGCTACCCGCTAGGGATGGACCGGGCAGGAAGCTGCTCGGTGGCCTCGAGAGGAGGGCTTTAGATCCTTAGCGTTGTTGAGCAGGAAGCTATCCATTAGGGATGGACCGGACAGGAAGCTTCTCGGTAGCCTCGAGAAGAGGGCTTTAAATCCTTAGCATTGTTGGGCAGGAAGCTATCCGCTAGGGATGGACCGGGCAGGAAGCTGCTCAGTGGCCTCGCGATGAGGGCTTAAGATCCTTAGCGTTGATGGGTAGGAAGCTACCTGCTAGGGATGAACCGGGCAGGAAGCTGCTCGGTGGTCTCATGAAGAGAACTTTAGATCCTTAGCATAGATAGGTAGAAAGCTACCCGCTAGGAATGGACCGGGCAGGAAGCTACTCGGTAGCCTCGAAAGGAGGGCTTTAGGTCCTTAGCATTATTGGGTAGGAAGCTACCCGCTAAGGATGGGCCGAGAAGGAAACTACTCGGTTGCCTCGTGGTGAGGGCTTTAGATCCTTAGCGTAGATGGGTAGGAAGTTACCCGCTAGGGATGGACCGGGCAGGAAGCTGCTCGATAGCCTCGTGATGAAGTCTTTAGATCCTTAGCGTAGATGGGTAGGAAGCTACCCGCTAGGGATGGACTGGGTAGGAAGCTGCTCGGTGGCCTCGAGAGGAGGGTTTTAGATCCTTAGCGTAGATGGGTAGGAAGCTACCCGTTAGGGATGGACCGGGTAAAAAGCTTCTCGGTGGCCTCGGAAGGAGGGCTTTAGATGCTTAGCGTTGTTGGGTAGGAAGCTACCCGCTAGGGATGGGCCGAGCAGGAAGCTACTCGGTCACCCCGTGGTGAGGGCTTCAATCCACAGCGTTGTCGGGAAGGAAGCTACCCGCTACGAATGGACCGGGCAGGAAGCTGCACGGTGGCCTCATGGTGAGGGCTTTAGATCCTTAGCGTTGTTGGGTAAGAAGCTACCCTCTAAGAATGGGCCGAGCAGGAAGCTACTCGATTGCCTCGTGATGAGATCTTCGATCTATAGTGTTGTTGGGCAGGAAGCTACCAGCTACGGATGGACCGGGCAGGAAGCTTCTCGATGTCTTCTTGGTGAGGGTTTTAGATCCTTAGCGTTGTTGGGTAGGAAGATACCCTCTAGGGGTGGGCCGAGAAAGAAGCTACTCGGTCGCCTCGTGGTGAAGGATTCGATCCACAGCGTTGTCGGGCAGGAAGCTACCCACTGCGAATGGACCGGACATGAAGCTGCACGGTAGCCTCTTGGTGAGGGCTTTAGATCCTTAGCGTTGTTGGGTAGGAAGCTACCCGCTAAGAATGGGCCGAGCAGGAAGCTACTCGGTTGCCTCATTGAGAGGGTTTCGATCCACATCGTTGTTGGGCAGGAAGCTACTCGCTGCGGATGGACCGAGCAGGACGCTGCACGGTGGCCTCTTGGTGAGGGCTTTGGTTGGATACTTATGCACACATCCGAGCTTCATTTACTTGAGTGAAGGGCTGATCTTCGCTTGACGGGCAGAAAGCTACCCGCCAGCCTTGCGGGATATTTTTAGCATGGAAACAAAAAGAAGTGGTTTAGGTCGCAAGGAAGCCGGAATCTTTTATTATTAAATAAAGTGCAGACTCGATGATACGGTTTAAACTCTTTTGCGTTGAATGGCCGGATTCGGCGGCTGTTCTTGTTGCTTAGGCTCGGATCAGTCGGTGATGACCATGATCTGCCCAATCGTTAATTCCCCGGGAGGGGTTTGGTCTTTTTGATCCCGCTCCGCCTGCCGCTTGTCCCGTAGATATTTCGCCAGGTGGCCCAAGCGGATCAAATCCTCGATGTAATCATGAAGCTGCTTGCGGTTCTCAGTCGGGTGACCCTGCATCTTGTGACAGGTGCAGTACGGGCCGCGGAGACGCTTGCCCGCTCTTTGGGTAACTGGTGGGAGCTTGAAGAACCTCTCGCTCTTTGCTTCCTCCAATAGCTCGGCCTGGGAGATATTCAGATGAGTGTACTCCTGGAACCTCGGGGAGTAAAGTATTGGACGGTCAATTTTCTCTCTCTTTCCTGCCCCTCTTCTTTTGGTCGGCTTGGTCGCCTCTGGGCAGGTTGGAGTTCACCTCTGACTCGAGTTGGATTTCCCGCTCGATCCAAACTTTTACTTCGGCCATGGTCTTAGGTTGCGCTAATGCAAAAGAGTGGAGCCACTCTTTGTGCCTAAGTCCCGACCTCAGTACGATGATAACCGTTTCATCTCGGTGCTCGGGAACCTCCAGTAGGGCGTTGTAGAAGCGAGTGGCATACCCTTTGAAAGATTCCTTGTCCCCGCTCTTTATAGTGAACAGGTAGTCGACCGTTCTCTTCTGTCGTCTGTTCCCGACGAAATGACCGAGGAACTGGGTAGCCAACCCATCAAAGATTGAGATAGAGCGCGGCGCCAGCCCCCGCAACCAGTCCCGACCAGCCCGGATTAGGGTGGTGGGAAATGCGCGGCATTGAGATGTGTCTGAGTTATTTTGGAAGCTCATGCCCGCTGTAAATGCGTCCAAGTGATCTTTCGGGTTGGACTTTCCATCAAAGAGCACCACCTTGGGCGGCTTGTTCTTGGATGAGAGGTCGAGATCTCCCTCAGATGGAGTCCTCTGTCGATCTGGTAGCGAGCGTCTTGGACGGTTGATATTTGATTTGGCTGTTGTTGAGCGTGTGGATCTCAATAAGTTGTGTTTGATCTGGAAGCCAAGCTACCTGTAAGCAAGTCCCGGGATGGGTGACCACCGTAGGACCCTCCGACGATCAAGTTAGAGCCGAAGAATATTAGCAGAGTAATGGCTTATTGGAATCAAGTTTAGTTACCTGAGTCGTCTGTGAGAGGGGTTTTATAGTGGTCGCATGGAGCGAGCAGGCGCGGGATCTTCGCCGTCAGTTACGCCCCTGTCGTTACGCCCGCGTGAATGACGGGATCCCTTCATTAATGACGGGATACGCTCATTAATGGGGGGTGTGCCAGCGTGGGACGCGGGACGTGGGATGGTGGATATCTCGCTTTGGCGAGATACATGGAGCCGTTGCGGAGACGCTAGGGCTCGGCGCTCTCGGTTGAACGGGAGAGCCTGTGAGGCTTAGCCCGACAGGAGGCTCGAAGGCGAGCCGGGAGGCCGAGGAAGCTCAGCTCTGCAATAGCTCGGAGGCAAGCAAAAGAGAAAGGGTGCAAGTTCGGCTGCTGGATTGTTCGTGGGCAAGAAACAGGGATGTAAGCTCGGAGACCATCCGAGGAAAGTCGTCGATGCTTCACACTGATTTTACCTCGGCAGCCCCCAGAAGTCTAGCGGGCTGACGCGGAAGACGCGTTATTTGTCACGTGTCGTGATATGAGGAATTCCCTGTTACGAGTATCATCAAGTACAAATTAAGCGATTGGACAAGTCATTAATCTAGCATTTTATAATTTTGATATAAATTAATTGGTTGGGTATATGGTTTGCTTCTCTTTCTATGTACCTCATTGAGTTGGGTGGCCCATCATTAACTATCCTGTCCTCTGCTTTTACGTGCCTACAGGTTTGTTGGTCTGGAGTGGGGATACATCTCACCAAACAATTTGATTTTTAATTGAAGTATTGAATGCCAAAGTAATGGCAAATTTACTAAGTCAACCTCTCAACAGTTTGTGTACTTGCTGTTGAGGAAGTTTAGATAACCAAAATGAAAACGATTGATTGAAGCATTTCAGATACTTGGAGGTTATTTCTCCCCACTAAGATAATGATGGGTGGTATTTAGAGCTATAAGCAGCATTTATTGTAAAAAATCTCTATTTTCATTGTTTGGTTAACAATATTTTGACAAAGAATCATAAATCAAGTTGCAAAAAGCATCCCAGCACTTGCAACAAATGCTAGCAAAAGCCGCAACTAATTAAAATAATAATAAAACTAACTTAGCATTAGATTTTTTATTTTAAAAAATGTTACTGCAGCTCCAATTCCATAGATTTGGAATTTAAGCAGCAACCTTTTGGTCCCATCACCACTACTATCTATTTATTGTACTCCATTTCCGTTCTCTCTTATAATCTCACCTCCTACAAGACGATGTTGGAATATCACTTGCTAAAAATCCATAAACCATACCAAGAATTTGCTTTCCAAATTTTGTAGCTTTTGCACCAATTACTTGTCAACCAAACAACGAATTTGTTTTGGGAATACAAATCATTTATAAAAGTTGCATGCAACTAAACAAACAATTTCAAACCTATTTAATTGTAACAAATCTTGCATGTTGCATTCGCAAAATGTTACGGACCAAACACCCTTTAATCTTATAGCTTTTTTGCCTTATAAATACCAAATACTTAATAAATTGCATACAACCAAACTACTTTCAAATAAATACCACAAATCTTATAGCTTTTTTGCCTTATAAATACCAAATACTTAATAAATTGCATACAACCAAACTACTTTCAAATAAATACCACAAATCTAATAGCTTTTTTGCCTTATAAATACCAAATACTTCATAAATTGCATACAACCGAACCACTTTCAACTAAATACCACGAGCTTCCAACTTCTTTTCAATCTAATAACATTCACCGGTTGCTATACCAAAAAGAGAGAAACAAGTTTTGGCGGAATATGTCAAAAGCCCGTGGTATTTATATAGAAAACCAACTCTAGCAATTGCTGCTTTCACTTATGGTAGGTAAGAAGCAGATCTCAATATCTTGGATCCTTCAAATCAATCTCTTGGAGCTTCTCTTTGAAAAATTGGAAAAGAAATCGTTGTCCGCTGGCAAATAATGCATCCTCACTATGCTTGCGATTATCTAAGGAAATACCTTTCCGATGGCAATTGCATGAAACTAAAGAAGACAGTTCAAATTGGGCAGTTTCCCATGTCGCTGCATTTGATACTCTACAAAAATGTTGAAGAAGTCCGGAACAATACAAAATGAAAAGATAAATAGACAACGGGAGATACAAAATAGAAAACAAATTGACCTGCGAATGATCAAAATTCCTGGCATCAAATGTGATAATACTCACAAACCTGAAATTGAAATATAGCACCTAAAATACACATACAATAAATAGCATAGTAATTTCCAAATGAATTACTAAATCATATGAATTTCTCTCTATAGAGGAAATTATTGAAGTTGTTTCTGTGGGGGCAATGCAGAAGAATAAGGTAGAAACACATGCTATTGACAAGGGAGCAGATTCAGCATTATAATGAGAAATATAATGTTTACAAAAGAACAGAATTATAGTGGAAAAATAATACGAAAATAGGCATCAAAACAGCTAGTAAACTAAAAAAAAATAAAATTTTACAAGTTTGCAGTATCAGTATCAATATTAGATACATTCTCAGGAAAAACGAATGCATAGCCTTTATAAAAAGGGAGCACTAAATTTATCTATTAAAAAACAAAACTCTCGCCTACATGGCATTTGATAGTACAAAATGTATCTTGTCCTTGTAAATATTTAAGCACCTAAATGAGCTGAGCAAACAGAATATGATTAAAAAATCCAATAACTAGACAGACTCGAATATAAAATCAGCTAGGTTAAGAACACAAATATGCACCAAAAGATTTATGTGAAAAATTCCCAAACCTTTATTGTAACTCATAACAAGCTGAAAACTGCATTAACAACAACATTAAAAAACTATTATCCAAACGTGTATGTTCAATTAAACAAACTTTTATTCGGTTCATGCAGTTAAGGCCACCTGATTTAACAACCAACACCATTTCAATGATCTAACTTACAATATAGGTTATATGCTACATGAAACCATTCATGATGCGAAATCAAACTAGCTTGGTCTGGAAATCAGTAACGAAACACAATTTCCAAAACAAAAATTTCAGCATTCCAGTGCTTCAAGTACATAGAAATGTAGAATAACAACATAATTGACTTAAACACCATGTTGCTACAACAAAATGGAAGAAAGCACCAATATTGTAATATATTTGACGATGTAATCAGAAATTAAATAAAACCTATCAAAATTACTCAATAATGGACTGAATAAGCCCAGCCCCAACAGCCTTACTAATAGTATTACAGTGTAAATTGTACTTATGAGAAAGGCATGAGAAGAATAGATGAAATGTTACACAGTTTTAATTGACCATAAATAAAAAAAAAAACATTTCCAAAAATCAAATCAATAGTTTCAAAAATTTCATCATCCATATTATTGTGATAACAGAAAATTGCTACCTAAGAATTCATAGTAGATACATGTACTTTAATTCATAGCAAATATCGGCCACGACACTACTAACAAGTCGTTTACTAAATGGAATCACTCGGCAACTTTCTAGCACGTACTAAAGATCAAGCATCAAATAGTTGCTTAAACTGTGTAGAAGAACGATCTAGTGAAACATAAAGAACCAAAACTGCAAAATATTTGACAAAAAGCGAGTTTTAACACAATCTAATTAACAGTGAAATTAAACAAACCTACCAATTTACTCAATAATGGAATCGATAACCCCAGCACCTACAGTCCTACCCCCTTCTCGAATCGCAAACCTCATCCCTTGCTCGCAAGCCACCGGCATTATAAGCTCCACCACCATCTTCACTCGATCCCCGGGCATTATAAGCTCCACCACCATCTTCACATGATAAGAGATGTTTAGGATACATTTATTATGGCATCTGGCTGGCGTGTTTGAGCTAAAAGATACGCAAGAGTCTTCCAAGCTTAGAAAATTAAATCTTCTCTGATTATATTCATAAAATCAATATTCCAATGTAGCTTTGCACATATATTTTGAAGAGGAGGAGGATTTATGCAATGTGATATTTTGGACTTGTTGCTAACAATTTGAGAATGGTGCTTGTTATTGAACCAGCTATATAACTAATTTTAATTAATATTATTGCAGAATAAATTTTGTTAACTCCTCTTATTTTTGTAGTTTGTAAGTACCGAGTTACATGTCTTCAATGGTCATTACATAACCCCACCCACAAAATATAAAAAAGAAAAAAAAACTTGTTTTAAGAAAATACCATTAAACTTTAAATGTTGCATTTAAAACTTTTTAAAAATGGATCCTTAACATACCATTACAAAATTGCACTAGACAACTGTAAGTGGTAAGAGATGTATCTTCCAACGGTTTTGAAAAATAAAGAAAGAGGGTTGGGGGGCAGAGAAAGTTCGATGGTGTTTTATGCATGGTACAGGAATTTCAAGGAAATGGGGCCACGTTGACCAAAAAAATATAGGTAAAAGTTACTAAAGTACGATGAACTATAAATGTTATTCAGCTAATAACATAAAGTTCATAAATGCAAACCTATGCTATGAATTAAATACCAGGCTTCGTTTTTCTATTGCAATTTTCATAAGGTATTATTGCTTGTAGGCTAAATTGAGAAATTATGGAAGTCGGTGGCTTAATTTACAACCGACCAAGTTCACAAAAGGCATTCGCAATTTATATAATTTACTTCATTTACAATGAAATGTTTTAGTCATCTACAGTCACTACCATATTTTCAGTTATTTTTATAAATTGCAAATAAAAACCAAGAATTTAGGCAACAGCAAATAAGCACCACAAACTTTGAGCATTTTCCAATTTAGTGTCATATGCCATTTTCAATCTAATACTGTACACATTTTTCAATTGTGATTCTTCATAGAGCAAAATAAAGCGAAACTTTAAAAAGAAAGAAAAGGATAGCTCCCTCACCTCAAGCTCGTACTCCATTTCTTGTTCCCTTCCGCCATTATTCTTCGCATATACCGAGACCGTATCCCGCTTCTATCTCCATACGGTCTCGCGTATTCTCCATTTCTTACCTCTCCGCGTTCTTTCACCAACCAGCACATTATAGAGATAAAATCTTTGAATGGTTGGTGCTCTCTTTTGGCCTGTGTAAGGCCTGGTATAGTTTGAAACTGTTCTCTTTCCCCCTTAATCCTGAACTTCAACGTTTAACAGTGGAAACACTGTTTTACTTAAGTTTGGGGGGACCCTTTTGTATATATGTTTTTGTTTTTGTTTTGTATATAAATTGTTTTTAGGGAGAGCGCCGACAATTTTAACCCTCTTGGTGGAGCCTGATAGTGAGGGCACTGTCAAGTTTAAGTTTGGGGGTGTGCTCGGTAAGCTTTCTTCCTTCGCATTCATTTGTATATTTTTCATTTACATACCTTATTAAAAATCCCACAAAAATCGAAAATTTTCCAAAAAATATAAAAACTTTGTCGTCAAGTTAGCTAATATGGTAACTTAGATTTTTATTCTGAAAGTTTAGTTCATATGTTAGAAATAACTAAATTCTAGACTTAGGAATTGAAAATCTTTAAAATAACCCTCATTCTGTCTAATTTTAGTAAGTATACGTCCTTATAGTTTTTTGAGTTCAGTTCTTGAGTTAAGTCAAGATAAAGAGAAAGTATTGAAGCTTTACTGGAGGATAAGTCTGAAAAATAGTTTCTTTTCTCGAGTTCAAATTTAGAAAGTATATACCCTACAAACTGCACTTACACGCACCTTGAAACTTGGGATAGTAGAGGATACCTAGAAATACTCTTGCCTAAAAACCTAGTATGAAAGAAAAAACGGTATTTAAAGCTAAACACCAAAGGAGCATGTTGAAAAATATATCCGGTCTTGAAAAAGAAAAAATAGAATAAAGCCAAGACCTGGAAACTGCTATTTACGCTTTAAAGTTCATACATTCAGTAATCGGTCGTTAGTGCCTCAAGAAGCATTAATAGTCGCATGAAAAGTGTGTGAGCAAATCCGTCCATCCTTAATGAAAAGAAATAGTATTAGGTATTAGGGCAAGGGTATTATAGCTTGAATTGAATTCTTGGGTGTAGGGGTGCAAATATACACACACGTGGGGGTATACAATCGATGTTTGGATAAAAGATAGAAATAAAGAATAAGACTTGTGTTTTCTGTAAAGTTGATAAAAATCCCTGATTTAAGGCCGCACTTTAGAAGGAAAACTCAGGAGAACCAAGGTTAAATAGATAGGAGGTGTGAAAAATAAGGGTTGGATATTTCTAACTTCGGATGATAGAGTTTCTAACGTAAATACTAAACTGTAGGAATATAATCGACGTTAACTTATGACACTTGCTTGACGGGATTTTGTGGGTGTAATCCGCTGAAAACCCTTAGGAGACAACACTTCTCCTACTAGGGACACCTAAAGGTTTAACGGCTTGTTGCACGTGCTCAGTGCAATCGCGTTCCCTGCGAAAGTGCGGTTAGGACTTTTTTGTGAATAATTGGTTTTGCTCGGAACGAGCAAAAGTTAAGTTTGGGGGTATTTGTTCATACCAGAATATTGCATTTTATACCGCCCATTCTTACGCTCGTTTGGTTATAGGCAGGTGCTTTTAATCAGTGTTTGCTACATATTTACAGGATACTGGTTCTCAGCTCTAAACGGTGAAATTCATAAAAAAGTACGTCAAATTCCGGATTACTGCCAACAACAGATAAAACACGGGTCTCCGCTCTCTATCCGTATGTTGCCACACACCAGTTTAAGGGACAAAATGGCAAATCGATGTCATTTTCGTGCACAAAGTTCAATGTCAACACAAGATCCAACATATCTACGAGAAGCTCGAGGAAATCTTGGCAAAAGATCCACATCACATCACATTTTGATCTACTGAGATTCTGGAAGGAATGGGAAGAGTTTCTGAGAAAAAGTCATATACCATACTGAAGAGTACTAAAAACTAGGGAAAGCCACCAAATTTCATGCCCTAACTCCACTAAACGGCCGCGATTCCGCGGCATAAGCACGCTTAGGCCGCGGAACCGCGGCCATTTAGTCTCATCTCTTTGTCATTTTTCAGGGGCATGTTGGTCTTTTCTTGTAGGGGCAGATTCTTGCCCTAGGTTTCCAGTTCCCCTCCTATAAATACCCCAGAACTGAGCCAAACCAAGGTGTTAATTTCTTTAGCCTCTTTTAGTGTAGTTTTGTTCTTCTTCTTCTTCTTCTTCATCTTTCCTCCATGAAAATGTATTGAGAGTATTGAGTAGATGTTAAATGAAGATGAGAATTTTTGTATCATTCTTGTTTGTTTAGCTTCCCCTTGAGATTCTTGCTTTCTCTTGATCTTTCAACCTCTTCATTGAGCTTGAAAGTTTAAGGGTTTGTTATTGATCTCAAGAGGTGTATCTTCTTATGGAATTAGTGCTTCATTTCACATGAGTTCTTTACCCTTCTCTTGATCTTGCAACCTCTTGATTGAGCTTGCAAGTTTAAGGGTTGGCTATTGATCCCATGCTTGTCTTGAGTTCTATGTTCTTGTAATTACTTTCTTGCTTATTTCTTTCTTGCTTTTTATTACTTGCTTTACATTCATGCATTACTTTCTTGCACTTAAATTCCATGCATTTACTTACTTGTAATCTTGTCTTTTCTTTTGCTCTTTTTGGTTCGTTTTTGTGAATGGTTGTAATTATCGTTGTTAAGAATAAATACGGTATTGTAAGTTAATATTTTTTTGCTCATTTCCTTTTCCCGTTATTTTCCATTAAATTCCGCCCAAACGTTACGCAAGCGCTCCGTTAGGCACCCTACCCTACCAAGGTAAAGGTGATTCCTAACCGCGACCGGTTGCGTTCGGTTGGCCGGAAGCGAAAGCAAGAGACAAGAACGGACGGACAAGGGTAAATAAGCCGGATTCCACGAATACCGTGCTTAAATCTCTTAATCCACGTTGTTGCCGATTGCTCTAGCTTCAATTGGTCAAGACTCGGCTCAAAGATTTTGAGTACGGATTTCTTTACCTTACAATTTCGTATCTTTTTCTTAACAACTTCATACTTGAATATAAAACACATAGGTTAGTTTGAACAAACACATACAAATTCTTTATTGACTCGTCTAAAACTCGAACGGACATATAACCATCTCCCTGTGGATCGACTCGTGCTCAACCGGCTAGCTGCACAGCGACACCGTCCTGATCGCGGTTATACTTTAGAACTTTGAACATCCGACACGCCAAAAGCGTGCGATCAAATGGCGCCGTTGCCGGGGAGACGGTAGCGTATTTTCTTTCTTGTTATTCGGGTTAATATTCTTTTTGTATATATTTATAAATAAAAAAATCTTTTTGTTTTTTTGATAATTTTTGTGAGCAAGTCTGCAGATTTTTGCGGATTTGCAAACGGCGATTGTGGGGAGCAAAGTGTACGCTCAAGGCTAAGGTGATTGCAAAGTACAGTGCCAAAGATCCGGCTAGTTTGACCCGCGCAAGCGAACTTTTCAAGCTTACCGGATTTGATTCAACGGGGGTTTTCTAACCCAAAAACTTAACGGTACGTACTTTACTAACACCTTCTTCTCAAATCCGACGCATCCAATATACTATTCTTTGCAGGATTCTTTGCAAGTTCGCTAGCAAACGCTAAAAATTGACTAACCCGTATTTGTTGCAGTGCCGTGCTTAAAATAAAAAACGATTGTTTGATTCTTTATAGAATTTTTATTGAATTGCGCATTGCATACATTAATACGGACTTAAGGGCAAGCGAACCCCACAACATACGGTAAATGATTTCATCACCTTTTCCGTGGCCCATAAATCACGAACTTGAGCATAACGTTTACCCGCACAAAATTTAAAAGAAACTAGACTTTAAGCCTTAAGGACTTCGCGCTCACTAGGAGAAGTCAACTGTGTTTAGAACCTCGCTTAACGGTATATTGTTTACGGGGTGTCTAGGAAAGTGTTAACGGCGAAACCGCCAAAAGAGAAAGGGTTATTTAATTAAGGAACTTCGCGAAAGCGTTGGAAAACCTCCCCTTATCTCTGCACTTACCTGGCCTCGTGATCAGTGTACCTTGAGCCCGTTTCTCGACATAGTTTTACTTCGACAATCAAGTTCTGGAGCAGGTCTAGTTGACCTAGGTGAACCCTAGAACGATTGTGTGGTATTTTTGTGTCGTGGTTGTTTTTGTCCATATTCTTTTTTGTGTGTATATTTCATTCTTTTGTTAATATCTAAAAAAAAAAATCACATTCTTTTTCCCCTCCTTTTCTCTTCCTTTCTTTCTTTCTCTCTTCATATCATGAGTACTCCACCTCGCAAAACTCTTGTCGAACTTTGGTACCCACAACCAGACATTACTTCTTACTGTTCTTGCTTTGGCCGAACTTCGAACGATCCATCCATGCCAAAAATTTCATTGAGAGATCAGATAGACGCGTCTAGGACAAACAATTTGACTCCGCAATCCACTTCGTATCAACCATTTCAAACATTCACCACTTCTTACGTTGATACCCCTTTTTCGAGTCATGTTGCAACTCCAAGACCTATGTCTATTGCAGAACGTATTGAACAATCTCGTAGCCGATCTTTCACTCCTGTCACCACTTCAAATTCTTGGGATCAACAAATTCATTCACCTTCTTATCCAAATGTTGATTCTACCCCTGTCCAACCATTCAATTCCTACCGGTCCTACCCAACTTTTGCACCTTCCCTAGACATTGCTTCTGAACCGCCATTTGGGAGTTTTCAGTATCCAAACAACTTTGAATCTTTTACTGAAACCCCTTTACAACCCATGTCTATTTTGGAACAGTCATTGGAAGACTTTAGGGTAGCGTCGTACCAACAGATGATGGATTTGAATGCGTCCATGGCCGCCCTCATACAACCTAGTGTCCCGGTAGCTAGTTTTCAACTAGCTCCAAACTTTTCAATGTATGAAGAGGCGGTAAGACATGCTGTGAATTTGAGTGGTGAGAGTGAGCTGTACCCCCTTCCGAATCAAGCCTACCCGTTTCAACTTGAATCCCACAACTCCAGTTTTGAATGTCTATCTAGTGTTCCCAACGATTCACCGATTGAAGATAGAATGATTAATGAGTTGTGCGACTTTGTAGTGTTTGATTGTGAAGGGACCTTGCCAAGTGAAACCACACCCAATCCTTTTGACCTCCACACCTCCACTCTAGAACCTGAATTGATTGATATCCATGCTTTTGTTGAGGTGTCTGAGAATATAGATTTTCACTTGATTGAGGATATTGATGCTGGGAATATTTTAGATGATGAACCCGCAGATTTGGCTGAGTTTTCCTCTCCAATTCATCATCCCGAGTCATTAACTGTTTTTCCCGAACCCCATATGCGTCTGGATATTGATGAAATATGCATGGATGAGCTTAGCTTTGAGGAGAATTTTGAGAATATTTTTGAGGATGAAACAGTTCTAGATAATGAGTCGGATTTTCCAATTCATCATGTCCCTTTCATTGACTGCGTACACCCTCCCGAACCCTTAACAGATACCCTTCCTCGATCACTTCCTTCCATCCTTTCCATCGTTCCGACCTTGCAAGAACCCGTCTCACTTTCATTTCATATGTCTGGTTTACCAAGATCGGTGTACCCATGGTTTCTTACGAATCTTGAGGGATTTGACCCCATTACTCGACGGGTTAATAGATTAGCACAATCGCTTTTTACACATCGGTCATCACAAATTGTGCTAATTTATTCACTCCATTTTCACCCTCAAGTTCGTACTCCATTTCTTGTTCCCTTCCGCCATTATTCTTCGCATATACCGAGACCGTATCCCGCTTCTATCTCCATACGGTCTCGCGTATTCTCCATTTCTTACCTCTCCGCGTTCTTTCACCAACCAGCACATTATAGAGATAAAATCTTTGAATGGTTGGTGCTCTCTTTTGGCCTGTGTAAGGCCTGGTATAGTTTGAAACTGTTCTCTTTCCCCCCTAATCCTGAACTTCAACGCTTAACAGTGGAAACACTGTTTTACTTAAGTTTGGGGGGACCCTTTTGTATATATGTTTTTGTTTTTGTTTTGTATATAAATTGTTTTTAGGGAGAGCGCCGACAATTTTGACCCTCTTGGTGTAGCCTGACAGTGAGGGCACTGTCAAGTTTAAGTTTGGGGGTGTGCTCGGTAAGCTTTCTTCCTTCGCATTCATTTGTATATTTTTCATTTACATACCTTATTAAAAATCCCACAAAAATCAAAAAATTTCCAAAAAATATAAAAACTTTGTCGTCAAGTTAGCTAATAGGGTAACTTAGATTTTTATTCTGAAAGTTTAGTTCATATGTTAGAAATAACTAAATTCTAGACTTAGGAATTGAAAATCCTTAAAATAACCCTCATTCTGTCTAACTTTGGTAAGTATACGTCCTTATAGTTTTTTGAGTTCAGTTCTTGAGTTAAATCAAGATGAAGGGAAAGTATTGAAGTTTTACTGGAGGATAAGTCTGAAAAATAGTTTCTTTTCTCGAGTTTAAATTTAGAAAGTATATACCCTACAAACTGCACTTACACGCACCTTGAAACTTGGGATAGTAGAGAATACCTAGAAATACTCTTGCCTGAAAACCTAGTATGAAAGAAAAAACGGTATTTAAAGCTAAACACCAAAGGAGCATGTTGAAAAATATATCCGGTCTTGAAAAAGAAAAAGAAAAAGAAAAAGAAAAAGAAAAAAATAGAATAAAGTCAAGACCTGGAAACTGCTATTTACGCTTTAAAGTTCACACATTCAGTAATCGGTCGTTAGTGCCTCAAGAAGCATTAATAGTCGCATGAAAGGTGTGTGAGCAAATCCGTCCATCCTTAATGAAAAGAAGTAGTATTAGGTATTAGGGCAAGGGTATTATAACTTGAATTGAATTCTTGAGTGTAGGGGTGCAAATATACACACACGTAGGGGTATACAATCGATGTTTGGATAAAAGATAGAAATAAAGAATAATACTTGTGTTTTCTGTAAAGTTGATAAAAATCCCTGATTTGAGGCCGCACTTTAGAAGGAAAACTCAGGAGAACCAAGGTTAAATAGATAGGAGGTGTGAAAAATAAGGGTTGGATATTTCTAACTTCGGATGATAGAGTTTCTAACGTAAATACTAAACTGTAGGAATATAATCGACGTTAACTTATGATACTAGCTTGACGGGATTTTGTGGGTGTAATCCGCTGAAAACCCTTAGGAGACAACACTCCTCCTACTAGGGACACCTAGAGGTTTAACGGCTTGTTGCACGTGCTCAGTGCAATCGCGTTCCCTGCGAAAGTGCGGTTAGGACTTTTTTGTGAATAATTGGTTTTGCTCGGGACGAGCAAAAGTTAAGTTTGGGGGTATTTGTTCATACCAGAATATTGCATTTTATACCGCCCATTCTTACGCTCGTTTGGTTATAGGCAGGTGCTTTTAATCAGTGTTTGCTACATATTTACAGGATACTGGTTCTCAGCTCTAGACAGTGAAATTCATAGAAAAGTACGTCAAATTCCGGATTACTGCCAACAACAGATAAAACACGGGTCCCCGCTCTCTATCCGTATGTTGCCACACACCAGTTTAAGGGACAAAATGGCAAATCGATGTCTTTTTCGTGCACAAAGCTCAATGTCAACACAAGATCTAACATATCTATGAGGCGCTCGAGGAAATCTTGGCAAAAGATCCACATCACATCACCTTTTGATCTACTGAGATTCTGGAAGAAATGGGAAGAGTTTCTGAGAAAAAGTCATATACCATACTGAAGAGTACTAAAAACTAGGGAAAACCACCAAATTTCATGGCCTAACTCCACTAAACGACCGCGATTCCGCGGCATAAGCACGCTTAGGCCGCGGAACCGCGGCCATTTAGTCTCCTCTCGTTGTCGTTTTTCAGGGGCATGTTGGTCTTTTCTTGTAGGGGCAGATTCTTGCCCTAGGTTTCCAGTTCCCCTCTTATAAATACCCCAGAACTGAGCCAAACCAAGGTGTTAATTTCTTTAGCCTCTTTTAGTGTAGTTTTGTTCTTCTTCTTCTTCTTCTTCTTCTTCTTCTTCATCTTTCCTCTATGAAAATGTATTGAGAGTATTGAGTGGATGTTAAATGAAGATGAGAATTTTTGTATCATTCTTGTTTGTTTAGCTTCCCCTTGAGATTCTTGCTTTCTCTTGATCTTTCAACCTTTTCATTGAGCTTGAAAGTTTAAGGGTTTGTTATTGATCTCAAGGGGTGTATCTTCTTATGGAATTAGTGTTTCATTTCACATGAGTTCTTTACCCTTCTCTTGATCTTGCAACCTCTTGATTGAGCTTGCAAGTTTAAGGGTTGGCTATTGATCACATGCTTGTCTTGAGTTCTATGTTCTTGTAATTACTTTCTTGCTTATTTCTTTCTTGCTTTTTATTACTTGCTTTACATTCATTCATTACTTTCTTGCACTTAAATTCCATGCATTTACTTACTTGTAATCTTGTCTTTTCTTTTGCTCTTTTTGGTTCGTTTTTGTGAATGGTTGTAATTATCGTTGTTAAGAATAAATACGGTATTGTAAGTTGATATTTCTTTGCTCATTTCCTTTTTCCGTTATTTTCCATTGAACTCCATCCAAACGTTACGCAAGCACTCCGTTAGGCACCCTACCCTACCAAGGTAAAGGTGATTCCTAACCGCGACCGGTTGCTTTCGGTTGGCCGGAGGCGAAAGCAAGAGACAAGAACGGACGGACAAGGATAAATAAGCCGGATTCCACAAATACCGTGCTTAAATCCCTTAATCCACGTTGTTGCCGATTGCTCTAGCTTCAATTGGTCAAGACTCGGCTCAAAGGTTTTGAGTACGGATTTCTTTACCTTACAATTTCGTATCTTTTTCTTAACAACTTCATACTTGCATATAAAACACATAGGTTAGTTTGAACAAACACATACAAATTCTTTATTGACTCG
Organism: Agapanthus africanus; assembly: GCA_030015575.1. Lineage (NCBI taxonomy): Eukaryota > Viridiplantae > Streptophyta > Magnoliopsida > Asparagales > Amaryllidaceae > Agapanthus > Agapanthus africanus. The sequence continues at coordinate 763,960,115 of CM057337.1, forward strand.
TCTAAAACTCGAACGGACATACAACCATCTCCCTGTGGATCGACTCGTGCTCAACCGGCTAGCTGCATAGCAACACCGTCCTGATCGCGGTTATACTTTAGAACTTTGAACATCCGACACGCCAAAAGCGTGCGATCAAATGGCGCCGTTGCCGGGGAGACGGTAGTGTATTTTCTTTCTTGTTATTCGGGTTAATATTCTTTTTGTATATATTTATAAATAAAAAAATCTTTTTGTTTTTTTGATAATTTTTGTGAGCAAGTCTGCAGATTTTTGCGGATTTGCAAACGGCGATTGTGGGGAGCAAAGTGTACGCTCAAGGCTAAGGTGATTGCAAAGTACAGTGCCAAAGATCCGGCTAGTTTGACCCGCGCAAGCGAACTTTTCAAGCTTACCGGATTTGATTCAACGGGGGTTTTCTAACCCAAAAACTTAACGGTACGTACTTTACTAACACCTTCTTCTCAAATCCGACGCATCCAATATACTATTCTTTGCAGGATTCTTTGCAAGTTCGCTAGCAAACGCTAAAAATTGACTAACCCGTATTTGTTGCAGTGCCGTGCTTAAAATAAAAAACGATTGTTTGATTCTTTATAAAATTTTTATTGAATTGCGCATTGCATACATTAATACGGACTTAAGGGCAAGTGAACCCCACAACATACGGTAAAGGATTTCATCACCTTTTCCGTGGCCCACAAATCACGAACTTGAGCATAACGTTTACCCGCACAAAATTTAAAAGAAACTAGATTTTAAGCCTTAAGGACTTCGCGCTCACTAGGAGAAGTCAACTATGTTTAGAACCTCGCTTAACGGTATATTATTTACGGGATGTCTAGGAAAGTGTTAACGGCGAAACCGCCAAAAGAGAAAGGGTTATTTAATTAAGGAATTTCGCGAAAGCGTTGGAAAACCTCCCCTTATCTCTACACTTACCTGGCCTCGTGATCAGTGTATCTTGAGCCCGTTTCTCGACACAGTTTTACTTCGACAATCAAGTTCTGGAGCAGGTCTAGTTGACCTAGGTGAACCCTAGAACGATTAGGTGTGTGGTATTTTTGTGTCGTGGTTGTTTTTGTCCATATTCTTTTTTGTGTGTATATTTCATTCTTTTGTTAATATCTAAAAAAAAAATCACATTCTTTTTCCCCTCTTTTTCTCTTCCTTTCTTTCTTTCTCTCTTCATATCATGGGTACTCCACCTCGCAAAACTCTTGCCGAACTTTGGTACCCACAACCAGACATTACTTCTTACTGTTCTTGCTTTGGCCGAACTTCGAACGATCCATCCATGCCAAAAATTTCATTGAGAGATCAGATAAACGCGTCTAGGACAAACAATTTGACTCCGCAATCCATTTCGTATCAACCATTTCAAACATTCACCACTTCTTACGTTGATACCCCTTTTTCGAGTCATGTTGCAACTCCAAGACCTATGTCTATTGCAAAACGTATTGAACAATCTCGTAGCCGATCTTTCACTCCTGTCACCACTTCAAATTCTTGGGATCAACAAATTCATTCACCTTCTTATCCAAATGTTGATTCTACCCCTGTCCAACCATTCAATTCCTACCGGTCCTACCCAACTTTTGCACCTTCCCTAGACATTGCTTCTGAACCGCCATTTGGGAGTTTTAAGTATCCAAACGACTTTGAATCTTTTACTGAAACCCCTTTACAACTCATGTCTATTTTGGAACAGTCATTGGAAGACTTTAGGGCAGCGTCGTACCAACAGATGATGGATTTGAATGCGTCCATGGCCGCCCTCATACAACCTAGTGTCCCGGTAGCTAGTTTTCAACTAGCTCCAAACTTTTCAATGTATGAAGAGGCGGTAAGACAGGCTGTGAATTTGAGTGGTGAGAGTGAGCTGTACCCCCTTCCGAATGAAGCCTACCCGTTTCAACTTGAATCCCACAACTCCAGTTTTGAATGTCTATCTAGTGTTCCCAACGATTCACCGATTGAAGATAGAATGATTAATGATTTGTGGGACTTTGTAGTGTTTGATTGTGAAGGGACCTTGCCAAGTGAAACCACACCCAATCCTTTTGACCTCCACACCTCCACTCTAGAACCTGAATTGATTGATATCCATGCTTTTGTTGAGGTGTCTGAGAATATAGATTTTCACTTGATTGAGGATATTGACGCTGGGGATATTTTAGATGATGAACCCGCAGATTTGGCTGAGTTTTCCTCTCCAATTCATCATCCCGAGTCATTAACTGTTTTTCCCGAACCCCATATGCGTCTGGATATTGATGAAATATGCATGGATGAGGTTAGTTTTGAGGAGAATTTTGAGGATATTTTTGAGGATGAAACAGTTCTAGATAATGAGTCGGATTTTCCAATTCATCATGTCCCTTTCATTGACTGTGTACACCCTCCCGAACCCTTAACAGATACCCTTCCTCGATCACTTCCTTCCATCTTTTCTATCGTTCCGACCTTGCAAGAACCCGTCTCACTTTCATTTCATATGTCTGGTTTACCAAGTTCGGCGTACCCATAGTTTCTTACGAATCTTGAGGGATTTGACCCCATTACTCGACGGGTTAATAGATTAGCACAATCGCTTTTTACACATCGGTCATCACAAATTGTGCTAATTTATTCACTCCATTTTCACCCTCAAGTTCGTACTCCATTTCTTGTTCCCTTCCGCCATTATTCTTCACATATACCGAGACTGTATCCCGCTTCTATCTCCATACGGTCTCGCGTATTCTCCATTTCTTACCTCTCCGCGTTCTTTCACCAACCAGCACATTATAGAGATAAAATTTTTGAATGGTTGGTGCTCTCTTTTGGCCTGTGTAAGGCCTGGTATAGTTTGAAACTGTTCTCTTTCCCCCCGAATCCTGAACTTCAACGCTTAACAGTGGAAACACTGTTTTACTTAAGTTTGGGGGGACCCTTTTGTATATATGTTTTTGTTTTTGTTTTGTATATAAATTGTTTTTAGGGAGAGCGCCGACAATTTTGACCCTCTTGGTGTAGCCTGACAGTGAGAGCACTGTCAAGTTTAAGTTTGGGGGTGTGCTCGGTAAGCTTTCTTCCTTCGCATTCATTTGTATATTTTTCATTTACATACCTTATTAAAAATCCCACAAAAATCAAAAATTTTCTAAAAAATATAAAAACTTTGTCGTCAAGTTAGCTAATAGGGTAACTTAGATTTTTATTCTGAAAGTTTAGTTCATATGTTAGAAATAACTAAATTCTAGACTTAGGAATTGAAAATCCTTAAAATAACTCTCATTCTGTCTAACTTTGGTAAGTATACGTCCTTATAGTATTTTGAGTTCAGTTCTTGAGTTAAGTCAAGATGAAAGGAAAGTATTGAAGCTTTACTGGAGGATAAGTCTGAAAAATAGTTTCTTTTCTCGAGTTCAAATTTAGAAAGTATATACCCTACAAACTGCACTTACACGCACCTTGAAACTTGGGATAGTAGAGGATACCTAGAAATACTCTTGCCTAAAAACCTAGTATGAAAGAAAAAACGGTATTTAAAGCTAAACACCAAAGGAGCATGTTGAAAAATATATCCGGTCTTGAAAAAGAAAAAGAAAAAGAAAAAGAAAAAGAAAAAATAGAATAAAGTCAAGACCTGGAAACTGCTATTTACGCTTTAAAGTTCACACATTCAGTAATCGGTCGTTAGTGCCTCAAGAAGCATTAATAGTCGCATGAAAGGTGTGTGAGCAAATCCGTCCATCCTTAATGAAAAGAAGTAGTATTAGGTATTAGGGCAAGGGTATTATAGCTTGAATTGAATTCTTGAGTGTAGGGGTGCAAATATACACACACGTAGGGGTATACAATCGATGTTTGGATAAAAGATAGAAATAAAGAATAAGACTTGTGTTTTCTGTAAAGTTGATAAAAATCCCTGATTTGAGGCCACACTTTAGAAGGAAAACTCAAGAGAACCAAGGTTAAATAGATAGGAGGTGTGAAAAATAAGGGTTGGATATTTCTAATTTCGGATGATAGAGTTTCTAACGTAAATACTAAACTGTAGGAACATAATCGACGTTAACTTATGACACTAGCTTGACGGGATTTTGTGGGTGTAATCCGCTGAAAACCCTTAGGAGACAACACTCCTCCTACTAGGGACACCTAGAGGTTTAACGGCTTGTTGCACGTGCTCAGTGCAATCGCGTTCCCTGCGAAAGTGCGGTTAGGACTTTTTTGTGAATAATTGGTTTTGCTCGGAACGAGCAAAAGTTAAGTTTGGGGGTATTTGTTCATACCAGAATATTGCATTTTATACCGCCCATTCTTACGCTCGTTTGGTTATAGGCATGTGCTTTTAATCAGTGTTTGCTACATATTTACAGGATACTGGTTCTCAGCTCTAGACAGTGAAATTCATAGAAAATTACGTCAAATTCCGGATTACTGCCAACAACAGATAAAACACGGGTCTCCGCTCTCTATCCGTATGTTGCCACACACCAGTTTAAGGGACAAAATGGCAAATCGATGTCATTTTCGTGCACAAAGCTCAATGTCAACACAAGATCCAACATATCTACGAGGAGCTCCAGGAAATCTTGGCAAAAGATCCACATCACATCACCTTTTGATCTACTGAGATTCTGGAAGAAATGGGAAGAGTTTCTGAGAAAAAGTCATATACCATACTGAAGAGTACTAAAAACTAGGGAAAACCACCAAATTTCATGGCCTAACTCCACTAAACGGCCGCGATTCCGCGGCATAAGCACGCTTAGGCCGCGGAACCGCGGCCATTTAGTCTCCTCTCGTTGTCGTTTTTCAGGGGCATGTTGGTCTTTTCTTGTAGGGGCAGATTCTTACCCTAGGTTTCCAGTTCCCCTCCTATAAATACCCCAGAACTGAGCCAAACCAAGGTGTTAATTTCTTTAGCCTCTTTTAGTGTAGTTTTGTTCTTCTTCTTCTTCTTCTTCATCTTTCCTCCATGAAAATGTATTGAGAGTATTGAGTGGATGTTAAATGAAGATGAGAATTTTTGTATCATTCTTGTTTGTTTAGCTTCCCCTTGAGATTCTTGCTTTCTCTTGATCTTTCAACCTCTTCATTGAGCTTGAAAGTTTAAGGGTTTGTTATTGATCTCAAGGGGTGTATCTTCTTATGGAATTAGTGTTTCATTTCACATGAGTTCTTTACTCTTCTCTTGATCTTGCAACCTCTTGATTGAGCTTGCAAGTTTAAGGGTTGGCTATTGATCCCATGCTTGTCTTGAGTTCTATTTTCTTGTAATTACTTTCTTGCTTATTTCTTTCTTGCTTTTTATTACTTGCTTTACATTCATGCATTACTTTCTTGCACTTAAATTCCATGCATTTAGTTACTTGTAATCTTGTCTTTTCTTTTGCTCTTTTTGGTTCGTTTTTGTGAATGGTTGTAATTATCGTTGTTAAGAATAAATACGGTATTGTAAGTTAATATTTCTTTGCTCATTTCCTTTTCCCGTTATTTTCCATTGAACTCCGTCCAAACGTTACGCAAGCGCTCCGTTAGGCACCCTACCTTACCAAGGTAAAGGTGATTCCTAACCGCGACCGGTTGCTTTCGGTTGGCCGGAGGCGAAAGCAAGAGACAAGAACGGACGGACAAGGGTAAATAAGCCGGATTCCACGAATACCGTGCTTAAATCCTTTAATCCACGTTGTTGCCGATTGCTCTAGCTTCAATTGGTCAAGACTCGGCTCAAAGGTTTTGAGTACGGATTTCTTTACCTTACAATTTCGTATCTTTTTCTTAACAACTTCATACTTGCATATAAAACACATAGGTTAGTTTGAACAAACACATACAAATTCTTTATTGACTCGTCTAAAACTCGAACGGACATACAACCATCTCCCTGTGGATCGACTCGTGCTCAACCGGCTAGCTGCCCAGCGACACCGTCCTGATCGCGGTTATACTTTAGAACTTTGAACATCTGACACGCCAAAAGCGTGCGATCAAATGGCGCCGTTGCCGGGGAGACGGTAGCGTATTTTCTTTCTTGTTATTCGGGTTAATATTCTTTTTGTATATATTTATAAATAAAAAAAATCTTTTTGTTTTTTTAATAATTTTTGTGAGCAAGTCTGCAGATTTTTGCGGATTTGCAAACGGCGATTGTGGGGAGCAAAGTGTACGCTCAAGGCTAAGGTGATTGCAAAGTACAGTGCCAAAGATCCGGGTAGTTTGACCCGCGCAAGCGAACTTTTCAAGTTTACCGGATTTGATTCAACGGGGGTTTTCTAACCCAAAAACTTAACGGTACGTACTTTACTAACACCTTCTTCTCAAATCCGACGCATCCAATATACTATTCTTTGCAGGATTCTTTACAAGTTCGCTAGCAAACGCTAAAAATTGACTAACCCGTATTTGTTGCAGTGCCGTGCTTAAAATAAAAAATGATTGTTTGATTCTTTATAGAATTTTTATTGAATTGCGCATTCATACATTAATACGGACTTAAGGGCAAGCGAACCCCACAATATACGGTAAAGGATTTCATCACCTTTTCCGTGGCCCACAAATCACGAACTTGAGCATAACGTTTACCCGCACAAAATTTAAAAGAAACTAGACTTTAAGCCTTAAGGACTTCGCGCTCACTAGGAGAAGTCAACTGTGTTTAGAACCTCGCTTAACGGTATATTGTTTACGGGGTGTCTAGGAAAGTGTTAACGGCGAAACCGCCAAAAGAGAAAGGGTTATTTAATTAAGGAACTTCGCGAAAGCGTTGGAAAACCTCCCCTTATCTCTGTACTTACCTGGCCTCGTGATCAGTGTATCTTGAGCCCGTTTCTCGACACGGTTTTACTTCGACAATCAAGTTCTGGAGCAGGTCTAGTTGACCTAGGTGAACCCTAGAACGATTAGGTGTGTGGTATTTTTGTGTCGTGATTGTTTTTGTCCATATTCTTTTTTGTGTGTATATTTCATTCTTTTGTTAATATCTATAAAAAAATCACATTCTTTTTCCCCTCCTTTTCTCTTCCTTTCTTTCTTTCTCTCTTCATATCATGGGTACTCCACCTCGCAAAACTCTTGCCGAACTTTGGTACCCATAACCAGACATTACTTCTTACTGTTCTTGCTTTGGCTGAACTTCGAACGATCCATCCATGCCAAAAATTTCATTGAGAGATCAGATAGACGCGTCTAGGACAAACAATTTGACTCCGCAATCCACTTCGTATCAACCATTTCAAACATTCACCACTTCTTACGTTGATACCCCTTTTTCGAGTCATGTTGCAACTCCAAGACCTATGTCTATTGCAGAACGTATTGAACAATCTCGTAGCCGATCTTTCACTCCTGTCACCACTTCAAATTCTTGGGATCAACAAATTCATTCACCTTCTTATCCAAATGTTGATTCTACCCCTGTCCAACCATTCAATTCCTACCGGTCCTACCCCACTTTTGCACCTTCCCTGGACATTGCTTCTGAACCGCCATTTGGGAGTTTTCAGTATCCAAACAACTTTGAATCTTTTACTGAAACCCCTTTACAACCCATGTCTATTTTGGAACAGTCATTGGAAGACTTTAGGGTAGCGTCGTACCAACAGATGATGGATTTGAATGCGTCTATGGCCGCCCTCATACAACCTAGTGTCCCGGTAGCTAGTTTTCAACTAGCTCCAAACTTTTCAATGTATGAAGAGGCGGTAAGACAGGCTGTGAATTTGAGTGGTGAGAGTGAACTGTACCCCCTTCCGAATCAAGCCTACCCGTTTCAACTTGAATCCCACAACTCCAGTTTTGAATGTCTATCTAGTGTTCCCAACGATTCACCGATTGAAGATAGAATGATTAATGAGTTGTGCGACTTTGTAGTGTTTGATTGTGAAGGGACCTTGCCAAGTGAAACCACACCCAATCCTTTTGACCTCTACACCTCCACTCTAGAACCTGAATTGATTGATATCCATGCTTTTGTTGAGGTGTCTGAGAATATAGATTTTCACTTGATTGAGAATATTGACGCTGGGGATATTTTGGATGATGAACCCGCAGATTTGGCTGAGTTTTCCTCTCTAATTCATCATCCCGAGTCATTAACTGTTTTTCCCGAACCCCATATGCGTCTGGATATTGATGAAATATGCATGGATGAGCTTAGCTTTGAGGAGAATTTTGAGGATATTTTTGAGGATGAAACAGTTCTAGATAATGAGTCGGATTTTCCAATTCATCATGTCCCTTTCATTGACTGTGTACACCCTCCTGAACCCTTAATAGATACCCTTCCTTTATCACTTCCTTCCATCCTTTCCATCGTTCCGACCTTGCAAGAACCCGTCTCACTTTCATTTCATATGTCTGGTTTACCAAGTTCGGCGTACCCATGGTTTCTTACGAATCTTGAGGGATTTGACCCCATTACTCGACGGGTTAATAGATTAGCACAATCGCTTTTTACACATCGGTCATCACAAATTGTGCTAATTTATTCACTCCATTTTCACCCTCAAGTTCGTACTCCATTTCTTGTTCCCTTCAACCATTATTCTTCGCATATACCGAGACCGTATCCCGCTTCTATCTCCATACGGTCTCGCGTATTCTCCATTTCTTACCTCTCCGCGTTCTTTCACCAACCAGCACATTATAGAGATAAAATTTTTGAATGGTTGGTGCTCTCTTTTGGCCTGTGTAAGGCCTGGTATAGTTTGAAACTGTTCTCTTTCCCCCCTAATCCTGAACTTCAACGCTTAACAGTGGAAACACTGTTTTACTTAAGTTTGGGGGGACCCTTTTGTATATATGTTTTTGTTTTTGTTTTGTATATAAATTGTTTTTAGGGAGAGCGCCGACAATTTTGACCCTCTTGGTGTTGCCTGACAGTGAGGGCACTGTCAAGTTTAAGTTTGGGGGTGTGCTCGGTAAGCTTTCTTCCTTCGCATTCATTTGTATATTTTTCATTTACATACCTTATTAAAAATCCCACAAAAATCAAAAATTTTCTAAAAAATATAAAAACTTTGTCGTCAAGTTAGCTAATAGGGTAACTTAGATTTTTATTCTGAAAATTTAGTTCATATGTTAGAAATAACTAAATTCTAGACTTAGGAATTGAAAATCCTTAAAATAACCCTCATTCTGTCTAACTTTGGTAAGTATACGTCCTTATAGTATTTTGAGTTCAGTTCTTGAGTTAAGTCAAGATGAAGGGAAAGTATTGAAGCTTTACTGGAGGATAGGTCTGAAAAATAGTTTCTTTTCTCGAGTTCAAATTTAGAAAGTATATACCCTACAAACTGCACTTACACGCACCTTGAAACTTGGGATAGTAGAGGATACCTAGAAATACTCTTGCCTAAAAACCTAGTATGAAAGAAAAAACGGTATTTAAAGCTAAACACCAAAGGAGCATGTTGAAAAATATATCCGGTCTTGAAAAAGAAAAAGAAAAAGAAAAAGAAAAAGAAAAAATAGAATAAAGTCAAGACCTGGAAACTGCTATTTACGCTTTAAAGTTCACACATTCAGTAATCGGTCGTTAGTGCCTCAAGAAGCATTAATAGTCGCATGAAAGGTGTGTGAGCAAATCCGTCCATCCTTAATGAAAAGAAGTAGTATTAGGTATTAGGGCAAGGGTATTATAGCTTGAATTGAATTCTTGAGTGTAGGGGTGCAAATATACACACACGTAGGGGTATACAATCGATGTTTGGATAAAAGATAGAAATAAAGAATAAGACTTGTGTTTTCTGTAAAGTTGATAAAAATCCCTGATTTGAGGCCACACTTTAGAAGGAAAACTCAAGAGAACCAAGGTTAAATAGATAGGAGGTGTGAAAAATAAGGGTTGGATATTTCTAATTTCGGATGATAGAGTTTCTAACGTAAATACTAAACTGTAGGAACATAATCGACGTTAACTTATGACACTAGCTTGACGGGATTTTGTGGGTGTAATCCGCTGAAAACCCTTAGGAGACAACACTCCTCCTACTAGGGACACCTAGAGGTTTAACGGCTTGTTGCACGTGCTCAGTGCAATCGCGTTCCCTGCGAAAGTGCGGTTAGGACTTTTTTGTGAATAATTGGTTTTGCTCGGAACGAGCAAAAGTTAAGTTTGGGGGTATTTGTTCATACCAGAATATTGCATTTTATACCGCCCATTCTTACGCTCGTTTGGTTATAGGCATGTGCTTTTAATCAGTGTTTGCTACATATTTACAGGATACTGGTTCTCAGCTCTAGACAGTGAAATTCATAGAAAAGTACGTCAAATTCCGGATTACTGCCAACAACAGATAAAACACGGGTCTCCGCTCTCTATCCGTATGTTGCCACACACCAGTTTAAGGGACAAAATGGCAAATCGATGTCATTTTCGTGCACAAAGCTCAATGTCAACACAAGATCCAACATATCTACGAGGAGCTCGAGGAAATCTTGGCAAAAGATCCACATCACATCACCTTTTGATCTACTGAGATTCTGAAAGAAATGGGAAGAGTTTCTGAGAAAAAGTCATATACCATACTGAAGAGTACTAAAAACTAGGGAAAACCACCAAATTTCATGGCCTAACTCACTAAACGGCCGCGATTCCGCGGCATAAGCACGCTTAGGCCGCGGAACCGCGGCCATTTAGTCTCCTCTCGTTGTCGTTTTTCAGGGGCATGTTGGTCTTTTCTTGTAGGGGCAGATTCTTGCCCTAGGTTTCCAGTTCCCCTCCTATAAATACCCCAGAACTGAGCCAAACCAAGGTGTTAATTTCTTTAGCCTCTTTTAGTGTAGTTTTGTTCTTCTTCTTCTTCTTCTTCATCTTTCCTCCATGAAAATGTATTGAGAGTATTGAGTGGATGTTAAATGAAGATGAGAATTTTTGTATCATTCTTGTTTATTTAGCTTCCCCTTGAGATTCTTGCTTTCTCTTGATCTTTCAACCTCTTCATTGAGCTTGAAAGTTTAAGGGTTTGTTATTGATCTCAAGGGGTGTATCTTCTTATGGAATTAGTGCTTCATTTCACATGAGTTCTTTACCCTTCTCTTGATCTTGCAACCTCTTGATTGAGCTTGCAGGTTTAAGGGTTGGCTATTGATCCCATGCTTGTCTTGAGTTCTATGTTCTTGTAATTACTTTCTTGCTTATTTCTTTCTTGCTTTTTATTACTTGCTTTACATTCATGCATTACTTTCTTGCACTTAAATTCCATGCATTTACTTACTTGTAATCTTGTCTTTTCTTTTGCTCTTTTTGGTTCGTTTTTGTGAATGGTTGTAATTATCGTTGTTAAGAATAAATACGGTATTGTAAGTTAATATTTTCTTTGGTCATTTTTTTTCCCGTTATTTTCCATTGAACTCCGCCCAAACGTTACGTAAGCGCTCCGTTAGGCACCCTACCCTACCAAGGTAAAGGTGATTCCTAACCGCGACCGGTTGCGTTCGGTTTGGCCGGAGGCGAAAGCAAGAGACAAGAACGGACGGACAAGGGTAAATAAGCCGGATTCCATGAATACCATGCTTAAATCCCCTAGTCCACGTTGTTGCCGATTGCTCTAGCTTTAATTGGTCAAGACTCGGCTCAAAGGTTTTGAGTACGGATTTCTTTACCTTACAATTTCGTATCTTTTTCTTAACAACTTCATACTTGCATATAAAATACATAGGTTAGTTTGAACAAACACATACAAATTCTTTATTGACTCGTCTAAAACTCGAACGGACATACAACCATCTCCCTGTGGATCGACTCGTGCTCAACCGGCTAGCTGCATAGCGACACCGTCCTGATCGCGGTTATACTTTAGAACTTTGAACATCCGACACGCCAAAAGCGTGCGATCAGTGAGCGCCGCCGTGAGCGTGGTCTTGCCGTGGTCCACGTGGCCGATGGTCCCGATGTTCACGTGCGGCTTCTTCCGCTCGAACTTCCCTCGCGCGGCTCTCACAACGAGGCGGCCTCCCTGGTGGCGGAGGGGCTGCGCCGGCGCGTAGGTGAGGGTGGTTAGGGTTTTCTTAGGGATTAGGGTTTGGGTAGAGGAGAGGAGATGGGAGATGGGGAGCTTGGGGGTTTGAGGAGAAGAGAAGGGGTTCTTGATTTGGGATGGAGCCGAGCCCAGCATCGTCATCGAGGAGACCATCGGAGAGAGGGAGAAGGAGAGAGGGAGGATAAGGGTAGGCTGAACTAGAAGCGAGGGAGAGGGGAGGGCCTTGTCATTTAGGGCTTGGGTGAGAGCTTTTATAAAGCATCTATTCATCTGAGTAGAGTGAGATATCTGATCAGGATCAGTGAGTGATGTGGGCTTGTCCAGGCCAGTACAGTTCTTGAGGGCCAAGTGCATTTTTCCATGTAAGGGCCTGTTTGGTTGCAGGATTATGGAATTTGGATTCCAAAATAGTACGGTTGAAATTTCTGGATTTGGTAATTTGTTGTTTGGTTGGTTTTGGATTCCTGGTATTGGATTTGTAGATCCTTGTAATGTTTGTTTGGTTGGTGAAAAAAAGTGGGATTTGGATTTGAGGATTTTAGAGAGAGATAGATAGAGAGAGGATTATTAAATAAATAAAGTACACGAGCCCCATCTAAAAGTACAATGAATATTGCCAAATCCTTGAAAATCCTTGAAAATTTTTAGGATTCAAGAATCCTTGGTTTATGGTGAGCCCCCCATAAAAAACAAAGGAATCCTAGAAATCCAAATCCTGCAACCAAACACAAAATTATGGAATTCTCGGATTCCACGATCCAAAATCCAAATCCAAACTCATAATCCTGCAATCAAACAGGCCAAACCATGTCACGCCCCGCTTCCCAAAATACGGAATACAAGGATGACAAGGCCAGCCATGCTCCTACGATCAAGGAAGAATCCTGTCATAGTCACATATCGGCTTCTATGATTATATGGTAATCAGTAATACAGCACAGAAATAAAGGAAACACAATACTAGTTTATTACACCAACTTTAACTGTTCACAATTTACAATAGGATGAAATAAAAGAAACTACTAACCAAGTGCAAATACAAGGTTGATTTACGGAAAACAGTAAAAATACTTAGGGCACGACCGTCTAGATCTCTGCGAGCTCGAATGGTAGGTCTGACTCCTGAATCCGGTCCTCTTCAATCTCTGAGCATGCATACTCAGGTCGTCAGGGCGACGCAATAGAATTTTATAATAATCATAAAAGAAAAGAAAAGAAAGCAATAATGGTAGAGGTAATAAATGCAGACAATCAATATGTCGTGAACTGATGTAAGGTATGCTCTGTGTCCCTATCTGTCTCTGAGTCATTTTGAAATCGAGATGCGGAAATGAGTGATCATGTTTAACGAGGGGCTCGTACATACCCGAGACTACGGCCCACAATGCCCGGGACATAACCCTGTCAGCCGGACCGCTAGGTCCAACCTAATATATAAGAGTCGCTGTTCGAATGATCGTTGTAACAACTCTATTTTTAATGTACAAAAAATTGATTTAAATTCAATTTATACTTGGAGTATTTATTGCGGCTGATATCTCTTTAAGTATTTATTTCACTCCATAATTACAAGAAGGAACTTGTAGCTTATTGATAACACCTTGCACTGCTGAACCAAGCCACCAGAGTTCAAATCACATGCCCCACATTATTTTTGTATTTATTTTTTTTGAAAGTCAACATTCAAAAGGCCATAACTCCCAAAATATGTACTGAACAACAAAAAGTAAATATACCAAATTGTACCCCCGGAAAATCCCCGGCCATTGGACCCTTGACTCTGCCCGACTCGGCGCCGCCAATCGGCGACTCGGCCGACTCGGTCCGGCGGCGCCGGCCGGACTTGGCCGGTCGGCCGAGTCACCAACAGAGAAAAGTTGGGTCTTGATCTGGTCCACCCTCCTGCATACTCTAAATGCTTGGATCGGTTATCATTTGGCCAATAAATCCCTTTTAATCCTAAATTTAATGAGTTTTAATGAATTTTTATATATTTTTATATTTTTTTTAATTAAAACCCTAACCCTAGCCTAACCCTATACAAACCCCCATACCCTCTACCCTCTCACCCAACATTTCTAAGTCCACTCTCTAAAATTTCAAGAGAACTCGGTACGTTAGAAAACGAGCGAAAGGCGAAGCGCTGCCGAAATCGACGGCGAAATCCCGGCGATCGTATTAGGACTCTTCACGGCGTTTCGACGCACCGACAAACCCACTACCTTCCTAGCACTCTCTAGCATTGTCCAAACCCGTAAGTCCCTCTTTTCTATCTTTCTATTCTTTCATAAAATACGACTTTTTAAAACCCGACGGAAATCGGAACAACCCGATTTTCGATTCGGTTTTCTATCAAATCTCACTTGGCACTAATTCCATAATGCTTAAACATCTTCATGTTGACTGCTAATCACTTAAAAATTAATTTGAACAAGTTTTCACACATGAAATGATAGCTTTTGTAAAATACCGTATTTTTGCACTTAAATACCACCATATTTAGTTTATCTCATTTAACCCTTTAACATTGCTATACCTTAAAATAGATCACGAGGTAATGACCTACCTCCACACACACGTAAATACAACCCTAATTGATATCATCAAAACTTAGAATACGATAATACAAGACTTTACATTAAAATACCATTTTCTTTATAAACCTTTTCTGAAAGTTCTAAGTTGTATACAATTTTAAAACAAAATCTTTTAATAGGAAAATACGATATGTCATGGACATCGATCGTTTATCTAAACCTGATTTTGTGGTGTTTAGGCTAGGCAAGTGAGCTTAGGTAAGTTTAAAAGGCCCGTCTCACGATTCGTGAGCGGATCCCTCCTTCCTCACTTGTACTTACCTGGCCACAATTGGCGGTGAAGAGGCGATTTGAGACTTCTAATGACGTGTCGTTTAAACCATTTAGAAATAGGCTAGTTGGCTTAGGAAACCCTAGAATCTAAAATACGGAAATTTATACCCTTTTACAAATAAATAACTTATTTTTATAAAACCGTTTTCTAAATGATTAGTATTTATTAAATCTTTGCAAAGCGCCACTACAACCCACTTTTGGGGAACTCGATAGGGATAGTACGGTTTATCGTGCACCCTCGGGCTTAGTAGTGCGAGATGCAGACCTCCGCAAGGAGCATTCGGTCTCGAAAGGTTTAAAATACGACATTTAAGAAAAATGAGATATTTGGAAAACAAAATATTTATTAAAAATTATTCTTGTATAAACATATGTATATTTATCATTTAAACACCTATTTTATTATAAGATAAAGTTTCCACCTTTTCCTAAAAATTACAAGATTAAAAGTTACATTAAAATACCATGAATTTCAAATAAATCAATATAACAAATTAATACCTTTATTAGGATATATTCACTAGGAATAACACAAATAAAATTCACACTCATTATAACTATAAAGACGAATAATAAATACTTGGGGTATATCTTGAAAACTATACAAAAGTATTTTTACATAAAACCCCCTCAAGTTTTATAAATTACAATAAAGACCCTAACAATTATAGAACTTCAAATTACATTTCTTTTAGTCTGACTCGGGTTTGAGTCTGATTATTTCTGACTTGAATATGATTCAAGTCAATCTATATTTTTTAATATTCCAACTCAATATGAATGCATGAATCCCAGAATCCAGTTAACAATTTATACAACTTGACTGAATCAAACCATGGATATACATCCATTATTCCGTTATTCCATTTACCTGATTATGCAGTTACAATCTATTACTGATATCATGGTTTGGTCAGTCATCCAACTTACACAATACAATACACAATACTATCAAAACACTACGGGGGTTAAGGGGTAGATATGTACGGAAGGTGTTAAAGGTGGCACGAGGTGGTCAGATTAAGACACCTAACCTATATTCCGTTGCTGTTGTACCGTGGCTTAACGGTTCCTTGTACATTCCGTTTGCCCTGGTCACTAGCATATAGAGACCCCTCTCGTATACACTGGCATCCTTCTGTACCAAGCTACAAACAACAGCGTTAACACAATATTCCATAATATTCTACAACATAATATTTTAGAAAATACTCTTATGCTTTCTTTCTAATTCTTCCTTATGTTTGGGACTTACCGAGCGACCTGTTCGCTGACAACATTCTATTTCTTTCTTCTTTGAATGTCGTCAGGTGCTTTGGACCCAGCAGAGATCGAGCCCACCGGTGAAGACTTGGAGCAGTTCCACGAAGACCCCGAGCTCTAGATATTGTACCTTGTTCTATTCAGTATTTTCATTTCCTGTTATGCCACTGTTTAGGCATCGCTTTTCATTTCAGTTGTATTTACTTTTCATGCATTGTACAAAAGAATGTTATTAATAAAGTTGCTGTTATTTCTATATCTCTTGTCTCTTGTGATTTACTTTTATATTGCTTAGATACGCTTAGCGTATGTATTTCTAAGTATATACGTAGCGGACCTCGTCGCGTCCACTTCACCGTACACCGGGAAGCGGGGCGTGACAGGTTTTGTTGGTGGCCCATGCAGGTCAGAGTTGTATGAATCCCTATCATGCAGTTCTGGTCTACGTGAACAGCCTAAGCAATATAACACAAGAACCAGCAACTAAAACATTCTTTACAATTCATGTTTCTTGAATCTTACAAATTTCTATTCCTTGAATCTTATCATTTCATGTATTTGAATCTGTCCTAACCCAAATTTTTCTTCAAGGTTATGGATTCCCCGAACAACACCAGCACCAATGTCAACAACACACCACCAGTACTACCTCTCACACCAGCTGTTCCTGCGCCACCTACCGAGCAAACAATGCTATTCGAGGCGATCCGCGGCCTTCTTGAGGGACAGCAACAACTCCTGAACCGTCCCGAGACCGATGCACCAGGGGTAAAGCAATTCAGGGCCCTACACCCCAAGCAGTTCTCTGGTAAAGGAAGCCCTCTTGAAGCTGAAGATTGGGCACAAAGCATCGAAGACAATCTAGCAGCAGCTCAAGTGCCAGACATCGCTTGGGTCCGTGTGGCGAAACTACAGCTCACGGATAATGCTCGCAACTGGTGGAAGGCGGAAGAAAACCGTCTTGCACAACCTATTGAATGGAAGACCTTTCGCGAGAAGTTCGACGCGAAATACTTCCCTGTGACTGCCAAGTTTGCTATGGAGCAGCAGTTTATTCATTTAGAACAGGGTTCAATGTAGGACAAATCAGTAGATGAATACGACGTTGAATTTACCATGTTAAGCCGGTAAGATATGTCACAATAGTTCAATTTTTAAAATATCACATACTACGCAGCTAACACAATCTTTAAACAGGTTCGCGGCACACTTGATACCGACGGACGAGATCAGAGCCCGTCACTTTCAACAAGGACTGGACACGGAGATTCAGGCTGCTCTAGCCACGGGAAAAATTTTGACTCATGAGGATGCTCTGGAAGCTGCCCGCAGTTATGAGGCAATGATAAAAGCAAGGGACATACCTCAGTCTGCAGGAGTCAAACGCCCTGCCAACCAGATGGCAAGTGGAGCCTCGTCCAGGCCACCTTTCATGCCAAGGCGACTCGGAGTACCGAACCATCGTCCCAGCCCAGCCTTTTGCACCTACTGTAAAAGAACTGGACATATGATGAAGGACTGCCGTCGAGCCAACCGCCTTTGCTTAGTCTGCGGCTCAGCTACTCACGATATTGGGTCTTGTCCCCAAAAATAGAACCCAGTTGCTGCACCCAGGCCAGCAATTACTTATCCGCAGCGACCAGCTCTTCATGCACCTGCTCCCAGACCTGCACTACCTGCACCACCCAAAGGACCGCAAGCTGCACCACCTCCTCGTCAGTTCCATCAAGCTCAAAGGAACGTTCCGAGGAATGCTCCTCAGGCCAGGAGGAATGTACCAAGACGCTAGGCTTTCACGATGTCTGTGGAAGATGCTGAGGCCACTGGCCAAGTCATCACTGGTAAACTTTTCTTTTCAAACTTTGCTTTTCGATCCTGCTACCTAGTTACATATTTTCTATACCTAAAACAAATCCCATATACCTTAGGTACAATCTTAGTATCCTCAATCCCTGCACTTGCACTGTTTGATACTGGAGCATCACACTGCTTTATATCGCAACGGTTTGTTCGAACCTATGCGATTACAGTCTCACCGCTTGTATCCAGCTGGAATGTCAGTTCAGGAAATGGCGTTCTAAAGGCAACTATGGGATACAGCTTTTGTCTGGTCGTCGTCTGCAGTCGAGAGTTTTATGCTGACTTCAAAGTGCTGGACATACCGAACTTCAATGTGGTTCTAGGAATGGATTGGCTTGGAACTTTTTATGCTACCATAGACTGTCGTCAAAAGAGGGTAGTATTCGAGATCCCAGACCATCCGGTCTTTTATTTCAAAAGCGGAGACCGTACACTGGAGCCAAGTACCTACAAAGCGAAGCCAAGAGAAGCAGTAGTTGCAGCAGCTCAAGCGGAGGAAGAATCAAGACCAGATGTGGTTCGAGAGTTCGACGATGTATTTCCTGACGATATATCAGGTTTGCCTCCCGATCGAGCTCTTGAATTCAGCATTGATTTAGTATCAGGAGCACAACCGGTGATCAAAGCACCCTATCGTTTAAGTCCGGAAGGTTTGAAGGAAGTCCGAACACAGTTGGACGAATTACTGGCGAAAGGATGGATTCGTCCCAGCACTTCAAGTTGGGGATCACCTGTACTACTTGTGAAGAAGAAGGAAGGTTCATACAGAATGTGCATCGATTACAGAGCCTTGAACGAAGTCACTATAAAAAACAAGTATCCACTTCCGCGCATCGATGATCTATTCGATCAGCTAAGTGGATCTTGTGTTTTCTCTAAATTAGATCTTCGTTCAGGTTATCATCAAGTGAAGGTCAAGGAAGCTGATATTCACAAAACAGCTTTCAGAACTCGCTATGGACATTACGAATTTCTAGTAATGCCATTTGGAGTGACCAACGCACCCGCAATATTCATGAACCTTATGAATCAAGTTTTCCGGGAGTATCTAGACAGGTTTGTTGTCATCTTCATTGACGACATCCTGGTATATTCTAAGAGTCGGAAAGAACATGCAGAACATCTACGAATTGTCCTGGAAACTCTTCGTCAACATCAGCTTTATGCCAAGTACAGCAAGTGCGAGTTTTGGCTAAATCAAGTTGGTTTTCTTGGACATATCGTATCAGGAGAAGGAATCTCTGTGGATCGAGCGAAAGTTTCGGCAGTTAGCGAATGGCCTACACCAAAGTCAGTGAAGGACATTCGGAGTTTCTTGGGTTTAGCTGGATATTACAGAAGGTTTATTGAAGGCTTTTCGAAGATAGCAACGCCCCTGACCAAGCTCACACGTAAAGATGAAGAATTTGTGTGGTCAGAAGCATGCGAACAAGCTTTCGTAGAACTCAAGTCAAGGTTGACATCAGCACCTATTCTCGTCATACCGGATCAATCTGGAGGATTCGAAGTACATTGCGATGCATCCGGTAAAGGATTAGGCTGCGTTCTACATCAGCATGGTAAGGTTGTGGCTTATGCTTCAAGACGGCTGAAGATTCATGAGCGCAATTATCCGACGCATGATCTGGAGTTGGCAGCCGTCATTTTTGCTCTCAAGATTTGGCGTCATTACTTACTTGGTGAACGGGTGAACATCTACACAGATCATAAAAGTCTGAAGTACGTTTTTACTCAGAAGGAGTTGAATATGCGGCAGAGAAAATGGTTAGAACTCATGGCGGACTTTGACATCAACTTGCAATACCACCCAGGGAAGGTGAATGTAGTACCTGATGCTCTTAGTCGCCAACCATTAGCAATGAATCTCACCGCTCAGTGGAAGCTTCAACAAGATTTGTATCAGATGGAGATTGAAGTAATCATGCCAGGTAATACTTCAACTTTGATGAATTTGCAAGTTCAATCAACCATTGTCAATCAGATCAAAGCAGCTCAAGCAAGTGATGCTAAGTTGCAAAAGATCAGAGAACAAGTGGAGAATGGACTCAGAACAGACTTCATCATCCATGAAGACGGATCTTTGAGATACGGCAGCAGATTGTGTGTACCAAAAGGTCATGTTCGGGAAGAGTTAATGAAAGAAGCTCACAGCTCTCCCTATTCAGTACACCCTGGAGGTACCAAAATGTACAAAGATCTACGTCAGAATTATTGGTGGCATGGAATGAAGCGTGAAGTAGCCAGAAGCGTCGCAAAATGCTTGGTGTGTCAGCAAGTAAAGGCTGAACATCACAGGACTGCTGGATTACTTCAACCGTTACCAATCCAAGAATGGAAGCGACAACACATCACGATGGACTTTGTGATTGCTCTTCCTCGCAGCACAAAGGGTAACGATGCCATATGGGTCATTGTTGAT
Organism: Agapanthus africanus; assembly: GCA_030015575.1. Lineage (NCBI taxonomy): Eukaryota > Viridiplantae > Streptophyta > Magnoliopsida > Asparagales > Amaryllidaceae > Agapanthus > Agapanthus africanus. The sequence goes on from CM057337.1 coordinate 763,980,508, forward strand.
CGACTCACAAAGTCGACTCATTTCATCCCATTTCGAGTTGGCCAATCTACTGAGACACTAGCAAAGAAGTACATGGAGGTAATAATCTAATTAAGATTTAAACACTTTATAATGTACTATCTCTGATACCCATGAACTCATACAGGAAATTGTGAGACTTCATGGAGTACCGGTCTGCATTGTCTCCGATCGTGACGCCAGGTTCCGATCGCAATTTTGGCAGAGTCTGCAAGCAAGCTTGGGAACAAGTCTGAACTTCAGCATGGCTTATCATCCACAAACAGATGGTCAGTCGGAACGAACTATTCAGATCTTGGAGGATATGCTCAGAGCGTGTATGCTAGACTTTAAAGGATCGTAGGAAGATCACCTACATCTTGTGGAGCTTTCGTACAACAACAACTACCAAGAAAGCATAGGAATGGCACTTTTTGCAGCATTGTATGGAAGGAAGTGTCGATCGCCATTAAGTTGGGACGACATCGGAGATAGGGAACTTCTTGGATCAGAGATGATAGTAGCAACTGTTGATGTGGTTCGTACTATCAGGGAAAGGATGCGCATAACCCAAGATCGACAGAAGCACTGGGCTGATGCAAAGAGACGACACTTGGAGTTCCAGCCAGGAGATCACGTATTCCTGAAGATATCTCCGAACCGCGGAGTGATCCGATTTGGAAGACGGGGTAAGCTAAGTCCGAGATACATTGGACCGTTCGACATACTCGAACGAGTCGGTGAAGTGGCATACCGTTTAGCGCTTCCACCCTCATTGGAAGGAGTGCATAATGTGTTCCATATATCCCAACTCAGAAAGTATGTGAGTGACCCCAGCCATGTTCTCGATCATTCCGAGCTCACTATACAGCCCGACTTGTCTTGTGAGCAACAGCCTGTGGAAATCCTGGACAGGAAGGTGAAGACACTTCGGAACAAGGAAGTTAACTTAGTTCGAGTGATGTGGAAGAAAGACACTCCAGGAGAGTCCACTTGGGAAAGGGAGGATGAAATGCGTACTAGATATCCACACCTCTTTGTAAACTAGTTCTCAAATAAAAGTTGTAAATTTCGAGGACGAAATTTTTTAAGGAGGTTAGACTGTAACAACTCCATTTTTAATGTACAAAGAATTGATTTAAATTCAATTTATACTTGGAGTATTTATTGCGGCTGATATCTCTTTAAGTATTTATTTCACTCAATAACTACAAGAAGGAGCTTGTAGCTCATTGGTAACACCTTGCACTGCTGAATCAAGCCACCAGAGTTCAAATCTCATGCCCCACATTATTTTTGTATTTATTTTGTTTTATTTTTTTTTGAAAGTCAACATTCAAAAGGCCATAACTCCCAAAATATGTACTGGACAACAAAAAGTAAATATACCAAATTGTACCTCCGAAAAATCCCCGGCCATTGGACCCTTGACTCGGCCCGACTCGGCGCCGCCGGCCGGCGACTCGGCCTACTCGGTCCGGCGCCGCCGACCGGACTTGGCCGGACGGCCGAGTCACTAACAGAGAAAAGTTTGGTCTTGACCTGGTCCACCCTCCTGCATACTCTAAATACTTGGATCGGTTATCATTTGGCCAATAAATCCCTTTTAATCCTAGGTTTAATGAGTTTTAATGAATTTTTATATATTTTTTTAATTAAAACCCTAACCCTAGCCTAACCCCCATACCCTCTACCCTCTCACCCTACATTCCTAAGTCCACTCTCTAAAAATTTCAAGAGAACTCGATACGTTAGAAAACGAGCGAAAGGCGAAGCGCTGCCGAAATCGACGGCGAAATCCCGGCGATCGTACTAGGACTCTTCACGACGTTTCGACGCACCGACAAACCCACTACCTTCCTAGCACTCTCTAGCATTGTCCAAACCCGTAAGTCCCTCTTTTCTATCTTTCTATTCTTTCATAAAATATGACTTTTTAAAACCTGACGGAAATCGGAACAACCCGATTTCCGATTCGGTTTTCTATCAAATCTCACTTGGCACTAATTCCATAATGCTTAAACATCTTCATGTTGACTACTAATCACTTAAAAATTAATTTGAACAAGTTCTCACACATGAAATGATAGCTTTTGCAAAATACCGTATTTTTGCACTTAAATACCACCATGTTTAGTTTATCTCATTTAACCCTTTAACATTGCTATACCTTAAAATAGATCACGAGGTAATGACCTACCTCCACACACACGCAAATACAACCCTAATTGATACCATCAAAACTTAGAATACGATAATACAAGACTTTACATTAAAATACCATTTTCTTTATAAACCTTTTTTGAAAGTTCTAAGTTGTATACAATTTTAAAACAAAATCTTTTAATAGGAAAATACGATATGTCATGGATATCGATCGTTTATCTAAACCTGAGTTTGTGGTGTCTAGGCTAGGCAAGTGAGTTTAGGTAACTTTAAAAGGCCCGTCTCACGATTCGTGAGCGGATCCCTCCTTCCTCACTTGTACTTACCTGGCCACAATTGGCGGTAAAGAGGCGATTTGAGGCTTCTAATGACGTGACGTTTAGAGCATTTAGAAATAGTCTAGTTGGCTTAGGAAACCCTAGAATCTAAAATACGGAAATTTACACCCTTTTACAAATAAATACCTTATTTTTATAAAACCGTTTTCTAAATGATTAGTATTTATTAAATCTTTGCAAAGCGCCACTACAACCCATTTTTGGGGAACTCGATAGGGATAGTACGGTTTATCGTGCACCCTCGGGCTTAGTAGTGCGAGATGCAGACCTCCGCAAGGAGCATTCGGTCTCGAAAGGTTTAAAATACGACATTTAAGAAAAATGAGATATTTGGAAAACAAAATATTTATTAAAAATTATTCTTGTATAAACATATGTATATTTATCATTTAAACACCTATTTTATTATAAGATAAAGTTTCCACCTTTTCCTAAAAATTACAAGATTAAAAGTTACATTAAAATACCATGAATTTCAAATAAATCAATATAACAAATTAATACCTTTATTAGGATATATTCACTAGGAATAACACAAATAAAATTCACACTCATTATAACTATAAAGACGAATAATAAATACTTGAGGTGTATCTTGAAAAATATACAAAAGTATTTTTACATAAAACCCCGTCATGTTTTATAAATTACAATAAAGACCCTAACAATTATAGAACTTCAAATTACATTTCTTTTAGTCTGACTCGGGTTTGAGTCTGATTATTTCTGACTTGAATATGATTCAAGTCAATCTATATTCTTTAATATTCCAACTCAATATAAATACATGAATCCCAGAATCCAGTTAACAATCTATATAACTTGATTGAATCAAACCATGGATATACATCTATTATTCCGTTATTCCATTTACCTGATTATGCAGTTACAATCTATTACTGATATCATGGTTTGGTCAGTCATCCAACTTACACAATACAATACACAATACTATCAAAACACTACGGGGTTTAAGGGGTAGATTGGTACGGAAGGTGTTAAAGGTGGCACGAGGTGGTCAGATTAAGACACCTAACCTATATTCCGTTGCTGTTGTACCGTGGCTTAACGGTTCCTTGTACATTCCGTTTGCCCTGGTCACTAGCATATAGAGACCCCTCTCGTATACACTGGCATCCTTCTGTACCAAGGTACAAACAACAGCATTAACACAATATTCCATAATATTCTACAACATAATATTTTAGAAAATACTCTTATGCTGTCTTTCTAATTCTTCCTTATGTTTGGGACTTACCGAGCGACTTGTTCGCTGACGACATTCTATTTCTTTCTTCTTTGAATGTCGTCAGGTGCTTTGGACCCAGCAAAGATCGAGCCCACCGGTGAAGACTTGGAGCAGTTCCACGAAGACTCCGAGCTTTAGATATTGTACCTTGTTCTATTCAGTATTTTCATTTCCTGTTATGCCACTGTTTAGGCATCGCTTTTCATTTCAGTTGTATTTACTTTTCATGCATTGTACAAAAGAATGTTATTAATAAAGTTGCTGTTATTTCTATATCTCTTGTCTCTTGTGATTTACTTTTATATTGCTTAGATACGCTTAGCGTATGTATTTCTAAGTATATACGTAGCGGACCTCGTCGCGTCCACTTCACCGTACACCGGGAAGCGGAGCGTGACAATCGTCCTCTAAAACACTGACCTCACTAAATACAATTTCCTTTCCACTGCGATTTCCCTTTTTTCCCCAGGTCTCAGTATTTATGAGTATAGGCTAGTTGTGTACATGTACGCACCAATAACGCGATTTTATTCACTGTTCACTGTATTGTCACTATCACGAACCATTCACTTTTCACCGGCGTACTTGACACTCCTAGACCGACACCATTCACGCTCGACAATGCATGGTACACTGAAACTTAATAATGAAGCGCACTATCACTAGAGGTATTACAGTCGGGTATAATATGTGCATTTATGCCACTAAACATTCATGTGCAATGAAAGTTATTATGCATCTTATGAACTCATAAAAATCACATTAAATCATACGTTCAAAATTAAATAAAATAATACAAAAGCGGTAATAAGTAAACTCAGTCGGAAGTTCAACGAAATTAATTTCAGGACAATCGGATTTCGGGTTTGCATGTTACAGTCGTTTCATTTTAAGTGTTCACTGCTGGAAATTCAGTTCCTGAACTGAATGTCCATTTCGCAATACAATTTTCACCATGTTGGGATCAATATTAGGCGACACTATAGTTGAATAATATTTAGAGTTATCAGTTATGTTTCCAACTCAATTGGCGGATCAGTAATATCCTATTTCAACAGGGAGTTATGGTCAGATTAAGTTCAATGTGTAAAATCTGCCACTGCAGAATTCAGCAGAACACATCGTCGTTATAAAATGTGTTAAAAATATCATACAGTTAAGGAATCCAGTGAAACTAGTGGGTTAAGAAATATAACTCAATTTTCTACGTAACAATATAGGGTTCCGCACATTTTCGCAATTGAAAAATGTTATACAGTGATCTCAAAACAAGGGTGAACTGGGATTACTGCTCTGGACTGCAGTCCAGGGTCGTAATTCTCCCCAGTTTTCTCTGTCATAACTAGTTCAAATTTAGAAATAAATTATATAGTACTATAGGTTAATTTGTTATCTTCAATACGAGCCATGGAACGCTCAAATCCGGTTTGTAAAAGATTTATCGTGAATTTAACGGTCTAGCGTGTTCAGGAAAATCCTGATTCCGCAATGGTTATCGGGATAACACTTTATGGGTGAAACAATATTGATTTTCAACCAAATTTCTGCAGTACCTATGTAAATAGTAATCGGGTTTAACGAACACAAGTTCTGCCGTTTACAGATAGGTGTTCACGTAAAGTTTAGTATCAACTACTTGTTTATATGTATGGCAATCAGAGCTTTTGTTTCGTTTAATCGGTCAATATATCTTTGTAACGTGGTTAGAGCCGAATAAAAGGCTCGACTTATAAACCATGTCAATCTATGTATAAACAGGGGACTGTAAGACTTATCTAAAATCCATGATTTTCTAATTAACTTAATTGTTAAATACAATATATATATAACTATGTGAGAAGAAAACTAATAGCATGTGAAGCAAGTGATGATCACTTGCCTGAAGACGATGATGGTGGCAACAGCTACGGCGGTGATACCCACGGTGACAGAGGCGATGCTGTCAACAGCGACAACGGCGGTGGCGACGGCGATTGTAACGGCTGCAAGGTGTGCTCGGTCCCAGAAAGGAGGGGGTGAAGGCTCGGCGTTGTGCAGCGGGGAGTTCGACGTTGGTGGTTGCGCTGGTGGACGGCCGGAGCTTGCAGGCGATGGTCGCCGGAATTGCAGGGAGCTCAGTCGCAGTTAGGTGTCGCGGCTGTGAATGGAGGAAGGAGTGGGGAGAAGTGGTGGGTCGTCGACGGTGGTGGGTGCGTCGGGGAAGTCGCACGGTGGTCGGAGGTGGTAAGCGAGGTGGAGGGGAGCTCGGCGGTGGTTGGAACAATGGTGATGAGAGAGGTCGGGTCGGGTGTGCAGGCGAGGTGGGGAGGAGGGTGAGAATAGAGGGAAAGAGAAGTATGTGAGGTGAGAGGGTGAGAGAGAGAGAGAGAGAGAACATGAGGAATAGAAAAAAAATGGGTTTTAATTGAGAATAAAGAAGAGATTGAGATAACGGGAATGTAAATTAATAGGATTTTAATGAGAATTTAATTGGGTAAGATTTGGGTTTAAATGAGGGTATAAAAATTTGAATTTTGAAAAGGGAGGAAAGAGTAGATGATTTGAATATAATTGTTGTTTTTGAAATAAGGATTTGGGTTGTTGGGCTTGGGCTCAATAAAATTTAAAAGAAAAGTGTGGCATTTAGATATGGACTTGGGCTTAGGGTTGGTTCATAGGAAAGCAAAATAATTATAAATTAATATAAAACGTAAAATGGATACAATATTTTGTTTTGAATACTGGTATTGGCGTAGATGAAGAACGGGTATTACACTAAGGGCTAGACTAGCGTTGTTTCTCGTATTCGTTTGAGCATGTGGATGGAAAGTCTGATTGGAAATTTGATCGATTGGATGGACTGTCTAGTTTCGAAAAACACCATAAAGTCTTTTTAGAGGGAGAAAGCCATCATGGCTTAAAATGAAACAGAGCTTGTATGTCTGAAAATATCAAATAAGAAAACCAACTTATCAGAAGCTGAGATGTTGTTTGGCGAGATGTGTTCAAACTTATATTGCAACAGCTTTTTCAAAATTCATTTAAGGGTAGTATTTGTCTTTTGGAAATCATAGTTTTCACGGAATCTGGAACCTTAAAAATACCGTTACCAAAATTTCAATTTTGGATTTGGACTGCCGAATTCCTCAGGATGCATGCTTTCTAAAACCGTAAACGTCGCAAAACGGGGCCCGTTGTTCGAAAAAGCGAGTGCAGAGTCAGTGTTGTCATCATGAGAACTATGTCTATTCCTTCCAACAGAGAGACACACGGCCATGAATCATGAGAGTTACTATGTAGTTTAGGCTTGTTTTATGATGGCGTGATAAATATGCAGGGTAGGTTTGATCGAACCACATAAATAAAACGGCTTTCTTACAAACATTGGCACGGTGCAACGGAAAATTAATCTTCTTCAATATCTAGGGCCGCACTAAAGATTTATCATCTAATTTATTTCGTCCATATGAGCTTTATTTGGTATGTAATTATATAAAGGTAGGTTATTCTCACGGAAAAGAACATGTTATATCAGAGTATCACCACCCAAACATTTATGGTAATTACCCATAATTTGCTAAATTCATGATATTTATTTAAGTTTTCCTTTTCTTTTCTTTCTAGAAAACATGCATTTGTGTGTATTTGGTCGACCAAGGCCCTCATCCACAGAAAAAGTAAAAGAATATGAAGAAGAATAAGAAAAGAAACACACAGACAAAAAGAGAACAAAGAAAGCAAAAACAAGAAAAAAAGAGAAATCCCAAAAATCCATAATGCTTTCAAAGATCTAATTCTTTCAACCAGTGTACTTTAGTCCACCCCCGTATACTATTCTATTCCATCGAGCTAGCCTTAAAAAGAACTGTTAAATACTAAAGTTATCGTATTATCCTTCCCTTGTTTTTCCCTCACGGCTAGTTAAAGCCAACATCAGCTGCTTAGTTCCATGGTATCATCTTTATGATTGCGATCCCTTTTGTGAAATTAATTTCCTGCATATGCACTGTCTAGCTACTACAGTATATTAAGACCGCCTTAATCAAACCTAGACCCACGTCAAAACCTCAGAACCAACAACTATAATTTTGGTTATTTTTCAAATTACAACATGGACAGCAAGGTTGATTATCTAGAGGTATAGAAGGCCTGAGAGTCCGATATTTGAAGAAGGGATAATTATTTCCGGCCCCGCTTTGGAGATATTACTTATTTTAAACCCATGTATTTTTAAAATTGTAACAAAACCCTGTACTTAAAAAATACGGATGTTTCAAGCTAAAAATAGATTGTGTGTGTTATACTTAGAGTATTTTTTATAAAAATTCCATATTCACACTCGTTGATTATTTTCTAAAAATAATTATTTATAAAGATTTCCTCTAACGACTGCTGTGGTTTACTTCTTCTTCCTCGAAGATTCACTCACAATTCCCCATTTTTCTCCCCGATCTTCTTTTCCAATTCCATATCTATATTTTCAAATCCATGGTATTCAATCCAGTTTTTCGATTTCCGATCTCCATTTCCAATTTATGCATTCCACCTTTCAAATCCACAATTTTCGATCCAATTCCCCTTTTATTTCTAAGCCATCGATCTCCTCTCCCATTTTCGCGATCTCCGCGCTCATCATGGTTTAATACATGGCAATCAATAATTAAGAAAGATATAAATAAACCGAAAAATTAGGACAAGCAATAACAAAGAGGGCATGAAACAATAAAAAAGATGAGTTCAGAAAGAAAACGTGTTCAGAAAAGAAATTAGGCCGAGTAATCGTAAAGAGATGCTAATAACGATCCTATGGAAAACTATAGGTACATGATGAAAAAATCTAATGTTCTAATATTAATCGTATACAATTCAGGGTTTGGCTTTAAAATGATATCAAAGTATATATTTTGGTTTTTTTTTTGGCAATTTAGGAATTTATGGGTTCAAAAATAAGTCATCTTCTCTCATGAGGAAACAATTTTCCGTTGAAAAGACCAGAAAGGATAGAAAAAGATGAAGCTGAAATTCATCCAAAATAAATAATTAAAAAGGTTTCCCTTTCTTTCCTAGAACCAGCTGGGCCTGTCTTTTTGGGTGAAACAAAATTCACCCCAATCATCCACTCACAGCCGCCGAGCATCATCAAAACCCCCCGACCTCGCCTCTCCTCCTCAAACCATAACCCCAGCCCTAATCACTCTCTCCAAAGCCCTAGCTTCAATCAATGGCGCGGCGGTCTCTCCCCCTCCTAAACCGCCTCCTCCGCTCCCCTTCTCACCTCACCCTGTCCCGCTCCGTCACCTACATGCCTCGCCCCGGCGACGGCGCTCCTCGCCCCGTAACCCTGATTCCCGGCGACGGCATCGGCCCTCTCGTCACCGGCGCCGTACAGCAGGTCATGGAGGCGATGCACGCGCCCGTGTACTTCGAGACCTACGACGTCCATGGCCACATGAGCTCGGTCCCCACCGAGGTCATCGAATCGATCAAAAGGAACAAGGTTTGCCTCAAGGGGGGCTTGGCCACGCCATTGGGAGGCGGTGTGAGTTCCTTGAATGTGCAGCTGAGGAAGGAGTTGGATTTGTATGCGTCGCTTGTGAATTGCTTTAATCTGCCGGGGTTGCCGACGAGGCACGAGAATGTCGATATTGTGGTGATTAGGGAGAATACCGAGGGGGAGTACTCGGGGCTCGAGCATGAGGTTGTTCCTGGGGTCGTGGAGAGTCTAAAGGTATGATTTTTTTTTTCAGGTTTCTTGATTTTTGATTGATATCTTGCAATTCATGTAGACAAGAAGTTAAGTTTTATGCAATTCGGTATGTTTATTTTGGGGATGAATCAAGTTATGCGCATTGGATTTGCTTAGAATTAGTTGCCTGCTGAAACTCCATAAGTGAGAAGCTGATAGAGACCGTTTATTTGATTAATTTTGTAGAAATTCATGTGAAAGCAGATATATGCATGACTAATGACTGTAGTGCAAATGTGCAATTAGTAAAAGTCATTCTAGTGAAATTAGTTTGCTTTCCATATATATATCAAAGAGTTGGCCTTGTGCTATGCTTCCTGGTCGTGGGTATTGGTATTTGTGCATTAGGCCTGTTTATGGGGTTGTTGAAAGCATACAAGTAATTTGTTTAGATTTCTTTCTTTTTTTCTTGTTAGTTACCATGTAAATTAGTTTATTTAGGGTCAAATCAAGTTTTGGGCATTGGATTTGTTTGGACTTAGTTGCTTGTTGAAACTTCAATTCATGAGAAGCTGACCTAGATATACAATTCGATGTTTAGTCGATTATGCTTCAAGTGAAAGTAGATGTGTGCATATCACTTTAGTGCAATTATCAAAGGCCATTAATCTTACAGGTCAAATATGATTGGAGTCCCAGCATGAATCGTGCACAAACAAAAAGGTCTCCTTTTATTATTTTTTTTGGTCCTAACATGGTCCTGGTCAAGTATTTGTAGCTTTCATGGGTTACAACATAAACCACTTTGTTGTATATTTTGAAGATTTTGAAACAACGTATATCGTGCACCTTTGAGAGAAGTAGCTTCATATTTGCTTCAGCATGCCTTTGGATCGGATGTGTGCTAGTTATTTAGAATATCAAGGCTGAAAGGAAGCCAAAGCATGTTAAAAAAAAATTTACCTGCCAAATTTTTTTAAAATGCTATTTATATAAGTTATACCAGCCTTTTACTCTAAATGTGTTAACCCACAATAAGAAAGATGATCTGATAGCCTCAATGTTTTGAATGACCTAGGAAGAAACATGAAGAATGGTATGTAGTACAAAAGTAGGGATGAAAGAGCTGAATTATCAAAATTAATCTACCCCTATAGCGAGATCCTCACCTTTCTATGTTGAAAGTTTAGTGTTCATTTGAGAATGAGTGGGTCCCTGTCTTTCCTGTATAACCTGCCAAATCTAAGAGGCAGGCCTAAGTATTTAAGGCAGGACATGATAACAAAACTTAAGGTTTGTGGCTAATTTAATACCCATAGTTGAACTATTATAAAAAATTGATTTGCAAATTTGAGAGACCTTCCAATGTGTATAGTATGAGTTTGGAAGTGAGCATTTCTTCTTCTTAAGCCTTATAAATAAGCATTGTATTATCTACAAACTGAATCGAGGAAATTTCTCTTAATAAACCTCAATGTTCTAAATTTTAGATGTCGGTGTCGTATCGGTCCAAAGATTTTGATATCGGATATCGGATATCGTGAAATGTCAGTTGGTTTTATCATATATCGGGTACTATATTTTTGTAATATAAACGTCATTTATATAACTTTTTTTTGAAAATATATTAACTTATGCAGTTTTTTTTAGTTTTATTAAATTTATATTTTCCTCAATAGTTCAGTGGTAGAGCGGCCGTCTATTAATTATTTAATATACAAACCTCAAAACCCGAAAGAAATATACCAAAAAAAATTTCTCCACATATCAGAAAACGTCGGATAAAACGGCGGTATCACGAAATGTCGGCCGATATTTACCAGATATTGGTAACCGAAATAATTCTGCAAATCTGTGTCGTTTTCTTTCCAAAACCGTCATGTCGCCGACATTTAAAACAATGATAAACCTTTTAAAAAGGGTTGAGAAAGTAATTCAGTTTGTCTAACATTTAATATCTTAGTGAGAACATCTACAACCAAGTTAAGGAGGGGATCGTATTTTTGAGATTTGTATATATTTCAAGATCTTACCGTGTATCCTATTTATGAGAATTTGAGATTGATATGATTGAAATATTAAAGACATCCATTTAATTTAGTATGGTTTAATGCCTTAACTATAACAATCAAACGGAACCTCAATTAGCCATATTTATTCCATCTTCTTGCGATTCAAGGGTAATAACACCATTTAAGAATATAAAATCAATGTACCAAATGTTTCAAAATAATATGGCTCATTGCTAATAAGGCATCATCATGAAAAACCATAATAACCGTTCACAGCCGAAAGACCGGACCGAGACATTGGGACGTCTGGCCTGAATTTTGGGGCAGACGCTATTTAGACTTCTCCATCCACCTTTCCGAAGATACCGAGTTGATTTATAGCACCATATATTGGAGGTTTAGACTGATGTGACCGCTATAGCAGACTTTATCAGATTCCCCCTCATTTGTGAGAAGTTTTTGATTGTGAGGACGCTCTTCCCTGCAGGCGCAAGCCCTTGCAGTTAATTATGTTATCACATTACGATAATCACTTTCTCCTGCTCCGGCAGTTCACTTCGTCTCGTATGTGTTTTTGTTTATTTTGGTTGCCCGTTGATTGTATACGGAGACTATTTTATGTCGTCGTCCGTAGGGCGCAGATCAGTCCAAATCCGTATATTTAGATTTGGGATTGGATCAAGGATTTGCTTAACGGGGTTTTGAACTTAGGTTGTATATTTCTTCAGTTCAAAAATATTTTTGTTTTATTTAAGGACCGTTAATCTAGTTTGAGATTAAAATCAACTTAAATGTATAAGTGAGCATTTGGGCTCAATTTGTTTTTGCTAAGGATACATTAGTATTATTTGAGACTAAGATCAACTTAACAACATTTTATAATTATTTTTACTTAAGATCCAGCAAAAGAGCATTTGGGCTCAGCTGCAAGAAAACTTTAGAGACTTAACCAATTTGGGCTTAGTCAATTTGGGCTTAGCCTGCTTGGTTTTTTCTTTTTATTCAAAAGTGCTAAACACTTTCTGTTTGTTCAGCCCTTTTCTTTTTATGTAAAAGTGCTAAGCACTTATTTGAGCTCTGACGCTCACATGCATATCATGTGAAGCATTCAGTCATGGGCGCTGCCTAATGAGTGTTGAACACTTTAGTCATTTTGACTAATCATGCCGTGCTAAGCACTTTTATGGCGTCCACATGAGGTGCACGTGCGGCGCTGGACGCTGCCCAATCAGTGCTAAACGCTCAGCCGTTTTGGCTGCTTATGAGGTGCTAAGCACTTTAATTCAGCGCTCACGTGTATTTCACGTGAGGCGTTGGTCTTCTGTCTTGAGCGCCCACGTGGGAAGCACGTGAGGCGCCGGGCCCTTTGTGTGAGGAAGCACGTGCGGCGCTGTCTCGCTTATTTTGGTCTTGTACCCTCATGTGTTTCACGTAAGGCTCTGGACGCTGTCCAATCAGTGCCAAGTACTTAGCCATTTTGGCTGTATATGAAGTACTAAGCACTTTAACTCAACACTCATGTGTATTTCACATGAGGCGCTGACCTTCTGTCTTGGACGCCCATGTGTTTTTCACGTGAGGCACTGAGTCTCTGTTGATATTTTCAGAGAGGTTAAACCCATGTTAATGGTATTTTGACCATTAACGATCACCAAAATCACCATTTTTGAGGATTTTGGGTTGGGTTTTTTAAAGAACCAAGTTTTTGATTTGAAGGAACTAAGTTCCTGGAGTATTATGGACTCCATTTTCTTTCTTTTTAAACTTGTTCTTTCCTGATGATTGATTCTCAAGAATAAGATTTTCCCGATGAGAATTAAATTCTCAACTTATGGGAGACTTGTCTTGTTGATCTCAGATCCAGAGAAAAACTAAGTTCTTTTAAAAGGGTTAAACCCTTAGATGTGATATGACAGACAAAGAAGATATTTTGATCTCTACTTTTTTTTACCTAGGGTTTTGAGAAGGAAGATCTTCTTTGAGAATTCATTGTATTTCTGCCGAAGCTTATAAGTTCTCTCTCTTTCGAGCGTCTCCTTCCGTCTGTGTATGAGACTTGAAGTCTCGGGTCCTTTATATAGTAGAGACAAATTTGTTAATTAATTTTAAGAAAATCTCTTATTGAGAGATTCCAATTGATTTAATTGGTTTCAAGATTGATTTTGGGAATTTTACCCACCGTTGGATCTTTGATCCAATAGTTTCTGTTTTACAGAATATGTTTTCTTGTTTTTAGTAAGATTGGGGAAATATTTTCCCATATACAGAATTTTATTCTGTTAAACGGTGTTTTTTAACAACTATTGGATTTTTAATCCAAGGGCTCTCTGTTATGTAGAGCATATCTTTCTTTGTTTAGAAAGATATAGAAAAATATTTTCCCATTTCATTGGATTTTTGATCTAACAATTTTTTGTTCATTTAAAAAGATTAGGGAATATTTTCCCTTAATAGAATTTTATTCTATTATCTGATGATTTATCATTACCATTGGATTTTTGATCCAACACTTTGTTTAACAGAGAATATCCCAGTTTGTAGGGAAATATCCTCTGCAGAATTTAATTCTACTTGGTTTTAACTTGGACGCCGGCGCTCACGTTTTATGCACGTTGGCGCCACTTAAGAATTTAACTCTAAGCGCTCCTGTGCTTTGCACATTGGCGCTCACGTGAGGAGCACGTGCGTCGCCATATAAGAATTTAACTCTAGACGCTCCTGTGCTTTGCACATTGGCGTCCACATAAGCTTCACGTGCGATGTCACCATAGGATTTAATCCTAAGGTGCTAGCGTCCTCGTGAGGGGCACGTGAGGCGCTGCCTCAACAAAATTTAAGAGAGCTTAGCTCTTTTTATATTGTTTAAATTTTGGGAGAACAATAACGTAAATAAAATGTTGTACTTTAGACATGTATGGTTCGCACTTCACATGCACAATTCAAAAGGAAAACTGACATTGAGCAAACGTACGTGGCAGATTCCTCTAATATCAAATTTTGATTATGGAAAAGATCTTACATCTTTCAGTTTAGAAAAATAATGGCAATATAACTTACAAATAAAACCCCCATTCATGTTACCCCTTCTATGGAATATCATCGACCCAATTGCATTATATATGATTTATGAACTTCAGAATTTGCTTCATCTCTAGACTAACTGACATGCTTTTGTAGATCTATACCATGCTACCTTTTTCGAAATAGTTTGTTCAAAAGAAATGACCTGCGTTTTGGTTAGAGGCACATTGAAACTCTTTTTCGGTGAAGCTATCGACAATCCTTAACTTTTGTCCTTTCCGTGTCTGAACCGTCTTCAAAATTTCTTAATTTTGCGGCCAAGATGAAAAAAATATAATTCAAATAAGAGATTTGACTGCAAAGCACAGATCTTATTCATTTATCATGTACTAAACATGATAGTAGAAAGTTGCATAATTTTGCAGGCAACAAATTTGTTAAACATAACAATGAAACAATTATCCTTTTGTGTACAATTATCAACCCGAATAATTGTCGAGGCGAGTAACATGATTAACATTCATCATCCATTTTTTGGAGGCATGACACACATTTAATTATCGTATTATGTATGTATACCCATAAGCGTTGTGTAAATCCTTACCATATATGCAACAAACTAAATAATTATAATGTTAGAATTTTTATTGTAAAACTTGGCTACAAATGCATCGACTACTTATGTGTATAAATATTCATCATAGACAGGAGCAATGATTTAAAAGCAAAATAAAAAAGCGAAGCGGTCAAGAAGCCTGGCCGTTTAAGCGGCCGCTCAATCCGTTTAGAAATCAGAAAAATGATGTTTTCATCAATTTTCTTATTCTTATCAATAGTATTGATTTTAATAGTGTTCTAACTATTTTATGTTCCGTTTGCACTTTTATATGCTTAAATAAGCATTATAAAAGGTGCAAACAACCGAAAATGCAAATTAACTGTGATTTTCCTGTAGTTATAATTTGTTTCAAAATAAATATCGAACGTAACTAAAAGAACTAACAAAATCTATATGAAAAACAACAAAATCACAAAATAAATAACTAAGGCAAGTCGGGTTGGAATTGAAATAGAAATTCATCAAAATTCGTAAACTACTACAAATTGGAATAGGAAAATCCTAGGTTTCCTAGAAATCGATTTAGATTTTGATATGTTGTAGCCGATTAGATTTGAAACCTAAATTTTTGAAGTTTTAAAACCCAAATCTTGAAGTTTAACCGAATCGAGTAGCTCGAAACCCTCGCCCTGTCGTCTCGAACACGCTAGAGAGAAACACGTAAAAAAGAAGAAAAAAAGGTGGGATTTTGTAATAATCAGCATTTGTATTATTCTCATTCCAATAACAATACTCATGTATCCCATTATAACACTTATGAGGTGTATGTATCAATAGAAATAGGTTGTGAAATATCGATCGCTTAAGCGGAATAAAGCGAAGCGGCGAAACCCGCTTTGTCGCTTGAGCAACCACTTTTAAAACACTGGACATGAGAAATTAATAAGTCTCGAATTGTTGGTCAAAGAAACTCAACAATGAATAATTCGGTATAGATGAATGTTGATCACTGAAACAAAATCTAACAATATAAGTTGAAGATGATAAAGTTACTTTCTACTCTATGAGCATATTTGCAATTATCTCTATACAGACAATTCTTCGTGTCCCGATACTTATAACAAAGCTTCGTTTTGAAGGATGTCTCGTTTTGATCATTGCCATGAACATTATCCAGTCCATAACTCCATATCCATTACTATATCGTTATCTATGATTATTAACAATGCAATTATTAAAATTTCTAAACTGTCTGTTTGCAACATTAATCTGTTGCTCATTCTGCTCTTTTGTCCATGGCTCTCAAGGCCGGTTCTGACTATTGTCATTGCCATTAACATTATCGTGTCCATAATCATATCCATGCTCATGATTATTGACATTGAAATTATTAAAGTTTCTAAATTGCCCGTTTGCAAACATTAATTTGTTGCTCTTTCTGCTCTTTTGTCCGTAGCTCCCAAGGCCTGTGAGCGAAGATGCATTTTTAATTGTAGGGGCACCTGTCTTGTTCGATTTTTTTGCAAGATATTATTTTATAGTTAATTTTCATCTTCTCATTTTGTTGTGAAACTGGTATTGAAAGTCTTTGTATTTTGAGTGGCGGTTCAAAGTTGTCAAATCATGATTTGAATCATATATCTTTTTTCTATTGTATCGTATTGTATATCATAAAATACGATAATAACTTGTGTCAAAACCAAGCAATTAAACATATATCTATATATTTCATAACTGTATGATTAAATGAGCGGTACATATATTAAAAAATATAACGTTTAGTATACTTACAGTCGCAGTTGCACAACCAACACAATAAATATTTACATATGTGCAAGCGCAATACATATTAATCATCAAAAGTAATGTGAACAATCATAATAAATAAGATAATTAAGCAAAATAATACTATATAAGTCAAAAATATAAACCGCATACATAAAAATTAACGTAAGCTTCATAATAATAACATTTTCTAACCAATTGCATAAGCCATAAAGCAAAAGGAAGGAAGAAGTCAAGTGAGAAGGCGAGGCGGGCAAATCTCTGTCGAATTTGAGTGTGGAGGTGAGTCGAAGTGAGGTGGCGAGGCGAGGATCCGAGGGAGGAATTTGAGAGTGGCTTGAAAAATCAGGGTTTTTGTGAGAAAAATTGGGTATATGCTTGGATCTTTAAACTCAAATAATTCAGACACGACCCGTTAAGTTTATATCTGACTCGTTGAACAGAATCACATTATATCGTGAATTGTATCGAATTGTACGATTCGAACCATGAATCATACGATTCGATGATTAAGGCGATATATCTATACGATATGTATTGAAAAGGCTCCGAATCGTATCGAATCGTACGATTTTAACAACAATGTCCGGTTGTTGAAAATCTTGATCGGTTTGCTATGTTATTGGAAATTGAGGAAAGGACTTAGGGTTTCAACTATTGTGTGGGAATCGATCCATAGCTAGAATAAAAGGAAGAAGAAACATATTATGCAATGAAAATTTTAAATTAAGAGAAAAATAAAGAAATATGAATAAAGTGATAAAACCTTATAATGATTTCATTAAGAAAACACAAAATCCTGAGAAGCCTTGAGAGGAGCAAAGAGGTTCTTGGATTATTGTGGAAGAAGAAAAGATTTGTAGGGCTGCCTTTTATAGCCTTGGGTGCACATTTCTTGAGAAGGTCGACGACGAGGAATACTAGATTTCATGAATTTTTCTATTTAATAAGTTTGTTTAAACTCTCAATTTAAAGTATTTTGGACTTTAAAAATACTCCCTTATGGTGATATTGCTAAATTCAAACTAAATTTATTAAATATTAGTTGTAATCCAAAATATGAAATTTTTCTGAGCTGGCAAATTCTTATTGGCCGACAACTTCAAATTAGGATTGCTTTTTATTTTTGTGAAGAAGCCGCTTCCACTTAAAACATCTCTTAATTAAGTTTATAAAAAAACTTTTAGTTTAGTAATGCTAAACTCCTTCCTTGTTAAATCCTTACTTACCTCTAATTATATTCCGAGCCTTACATATCAACCTTCTCTCTGCCCAAGATTAACATCCGGAGACGTCTTTCCCTCAACCGAAGTGCTGTAAGACTCCATCTTTCTCAATGGGCTTTTGACCTCTTTTTCAAATAATTGAAAATAATATGATAATGGTAATAATATAATATTAGATGATGATAACAACAACAATAATAATGATAACAACAATATCATAACGATATGCATAATAATATATTTAAAACAAATAATACCTAGCAATATATTTGTTATGATATCTCTAAATTTGTGAGATGTTACAATATAAAAAGAAGTTTCTCATCCATTTTTCTTTTTCAAATACTCAACATAATAAAGGGAAATAAGAAAATAATAAAGAGAGATAAGAAAAGAAGAATGAGAAGAAAGGATTTTTGGGTCCAGTGGATCTTCTATGAAAATCAGGTAAGATTTTTAATTTCTCTTTTGATGTTAAAATAAATTATGCAACAATTAGATGATATTTAATGGAAGAGTACAAGATTATAATGAAAAAGAAAAAAAGAGATTACTTTATCTTGTAACATTTACCTAGATAGATCTCTAAAATAAAGAGAGAATTTTGATAATAAGAGAAAATAAGACGCTGATCCGAAATTGATGTGTATATTTAATATGATTTAAGTTCTTAAACATCAAGATCTATTTTATATTAATACTATGTTTTTGCATTTGTTTTCTAATTCGGTTACATATTCGTATCATATTTGTATTACATCGCATAACGTATATATGAAATCATAATTTTAAAAGGATCATTTCACCTAATTATTTATTATCAAAATGTTTTCTTAGAAATATAATATGTAAATCTTTTATTGACTTTTAATATAAAATTTAACAGAATTTTAATTAATAAAATAATTCCATATTTTACAAATCTTTTTTATTTTTATATTTTTCAAAGCATTGTAAATCTTTTAGTTTTTATTCTTGAATTTTCAAATCATAAAAATCTTGGAACTTTTCAGACTTAAAAACATTGGCGGGTGATTGTAAATCATTTTATATTTCTATTTTTTAATATATCAGAAATTAAAAGTAGATCTTTTCAAATCTTTTTAGCTTTTATTTATTAGTTTTTTAAAATCCTACTCTTTTTAGTTTTAATTTTTATATTTTTAAATCTTTTTAAAGATTTTTAGTTGGGTTAGGGATTTGATTTCTTTAGAATCGTGGGAAATGGATTGAGATTTTAATCTGTGATTTTTGGTAGGATAATAATATAATTTTAAATGAGGATTTTAGGGTAGCGAATCCGGATTTAGTTGGATGGGGATTTTTTGTTAGGATAGAAAATTACTTGGGAGATGACGGACCAAACAAATCATCAATTTGCTAGAGTGTTATTTAGACAGACTATAGATTATAGATATATATGTTATAGATGGATATAGATTATAAATAGATAGATATAGATGAGATATTGTGTCATGGCACTATTGGAGGCTGCTAGCATTTGTGATCTTTAAACTTGTGGTTTCTAAAATCTTTTTCCTAGTGTTTGTTATCTCTCACTTTGACATGGCTGTACACGCACAAAGAATTGCTACTATTAACATTCAGATCTGTGTCTATTTGTGTTGACGTGATAGAAGTGTGAATCTTTGGTTTGCTGACCGTATTCACTGTTGGGTCCTTTTTTTTGGCTTATGGGTAAATATCCTAGTGGATTGTAGCACAAAATTTTCTTTACTAGTTTTTAACCATTTTATTTCCATTGCCTAGTTTGGAAAAGATTTTCCCTTTTACCATGTTTTCCTCTCACTAAATGTCTTTATTAGGTGATAACAAAGTTTTGTTCGGAGAGGATTGCTAAATATGCTTTTGAGTATGCGTATCTTAACAACAGAAAGAAAGTCACTGCCGTGCATAAGGCCAACATTATGAAGCTTGCAGATGGTCTATTTTTAGAATCATGTCGCGAGGTTGCGACGAAATATCCAGGGATCAAGTATAGCGAGATTATCGTGGACAACTGCTGCATGCAACTTGTTTCAAAGCCTGAGCAATTTGATGTCATGGTAGGCAATTATAAAATTTTCATTGTCTTTCAGCTCAGTTGCTTTATTTACAATGCATGAGTCTTAAGAAATCCATCTTGGTTTAATATTAGTAATTGAATGGTTTCAGTATATTATGTATATGCTTGTTTTCCTGTTATGTTCTATACAAAATTTCCAGTTTCCAGGTTCAGTTGAATGAGAGTAATTTGGCATTGAAAATAGCTTAATTTCCTGACTCTCGGTATTTCAAGTTTGGTGTGTTCAGTAATCAATTGTCAATAATCGTCTATAATCAAAATTTTATGCCTGCAGACAATTTCTTTTTGTTCTAAAGTAGAACTAATAAGTTTTAAATCGTGATCCTCGTTACCAGGCAAATTTTTTCCATTCAATAAAGAGTTTATGTTTTTATGTTTGTAAACTCTAAAATCATTTGGTATGTCGAGAATAGAAACTTAATGCAAATAGAAGGCCGTAGACAAGTTTAATAAGCATAATCGAGAAATCCTGCCAGTCATTGTAGAACGAGTAGTCTTGCATAATATCAGTATTACTTATTCCAAATAACTGGGAGGTAGAAAGTTATAGCCTTGCGATAGTTATAGTTTTAAAAAGCGGTCTAGACATGGCTGACTAGGTGTAAGCGGCCTTAGGCCTCTCCGCTCTGAGGCTAGTTGGTGGAATTAAGCGGTTATAGCGCTTATCCCTTAAATTAAGCGGATTGGTCCACCTAAACAAGAATTATGCGGCTCTGCGGCATTTTGAATATTGTTATTTGTCAATTTGATGGTTGTTAATAGTTATCTAGGTATTGGTATACACATTATATTTTTTTGGTATTACTACATGTATATTCACTATTATAGTTAATACTATTTTTCGTATTCTTTAAGTTCTATTAGATTATGTTATTATTACAATATCAATGAATCACTCATGCATTCCTCCCCCCCTTTTTGCATCTATGCATATATGATATATATTTACTTAAAATGAAAAAGACCACCGAGGCGGCGGCTAGGCGTCTGGGTGCTAGACGGTATCAGACTGCCCAAGTCCCAACACCAACTATCTCTTTTTACCACATTGGCTAGTATTTTTATTTTTCCTTGTTCCTTTCTGTCTGCATCCATTTGTGGCTCGCTGGGTCGTGAAAGTGCAATTTTCAAGTTATCAACTCTTGTGCCTTGTCAATTTCTTAAAATTACAATACGATGGAATTTTCAACATTTTTATGTTGAAATTACATCAATTTCATTATTATTTTTATACGGTGTTTTTAATTCTTTATATTAAAGAGAAGCCCTTTTTATTAGCCACTGGTTGCATGGTGTCTATCAGCATTTATAGTCGAAACCATGTTTCTTGATCCTGTCACTGTATATACCCTACCGTGCATTTTCTGCCAAACCATTATCTACTGCATAATTATTATTCCGCTGATACCTACATGCTTATTCTATGCCTACAATTACGCTATCGCTATTGTTGCATCATTTGCAATGCCACCACCATCTATATATGTCTCACTATCTGTGCACATCCTTTGTCTCTGCTGCCTGCACATTCTCCTATATATTGCCCACTTATCAGCACAGATCTGGATATTGATCGGGACACAATACGAGTCGGATTCGTGGATTCACAATTTTCCAAAAGTCCAGGATATGATTAGTTGGTTTACTAGAATCTTTTGTTGTTTAAATATGTGTACATAATAATGAAAATTATCGTTTTAGTTAATCTAAACTAAGGAAGTAATTGGTTAGTGTTGATGCATAGATTTGTTAGTGTACTGGCGATTGATACATTTTCTATTTCTATAAATCTAGAATGCAATATAAATTTTTAGGATGTGCTAAGAGTTCCAGAAGTATCCTCAAGCTCAACTAATCCGAAAACATCTGCTATGGATACAAACCGTATACGGCTATGTCTTGCGACGACAAATCCATGCAGCATAGATTGTGCCTTTGTGGGTCCTTTATTTGTAGGAATCCACACCTTCCTTCATATACTTCTAACATGTAGATTCAACCTCTAGCCTCTAGTTCTACATCCAACTCTATTCTATCTGGTGTACTCATTTTATGGTGTAAATCCTTCGACAGATTTTTTTGTCAGTGCATAATAAGAATCTCTCATGACTAATAGTTCAGATAATTTTAGTACAATTAGGCCGTTTCATCGAAATCCAGTAACATATAAGTTGGGAATGTACTATTGGAGAGACCATCAACTTGAAATTTTAAGATATAATATTCTTAAAATTATAATGTGGTCACATGTTATTTGTGACTGCAATTCTTGAACGTGTACCACTATAAAATATGTTTTCCAGACGCCTTCCCTTGAATGTACTCATTATTACTATCCTCGGGATAAACGAGTATCCTACAAGTCCTAATATAGTGCTGTGGTATCAGCCGTCCCCCCCCCCCCCGCCCCCCCGGGGGGGATCACCTTTTCCTTTTACGCATATCTGCCGCAATCTTCATCACCAAATCATTTTCATTCTTTTGATTATGCACCGAGGATTTTCATGTTGATTCATGAGTGTTTTTCTTTCTCCAGTTTCTCCTTAGGGCAGTTTACCAAGCTATACGGTATCTCTTGAAGGCTAAAATGCACGCTTCTTTCAACAACAGATCCCGATTTGTGTAAAACTACTTTGATTTGAAAGAAGCTGTTTACTGCATTTATTGCCCTTCTACGGACATTCTTATGTCTATGAATAACTATATTGTAAATCTTGACCCAATAGTGCACACTTCTCTTTTTATTGGGGTTTATATGATGTCATGTTCAATTCTTTAATTCCATTAAGATATCTTATGTTTCTCCTTGCAGGTCACTCCAAATCTGTATGGAAATCTAGTGGCAAACACTGCTGCAGGCATTGCTGGAGGCACCGGTGTCATGCCTGGAGGTAAAGCCTTAATCTCAAAACAACTCTAGTTGCTCTATGCTATACATGTGTGTTGCAGAAGACAAATAGAGCACTACTCTTGCTGTAAACTTTGCATTTCCAATATGGTAATTCACATGTTTGATACCTGTTAGAGTCGGCTCCGATAATAGTTAGTTCTTTTTCCTAATGTAGCATGAATTCAGATATAGATATAGAACACAATACAAGTTGGATTCGTTGATTCACAATTTTTAAAACATATGATATATAGTATAGTTCATTGGGATGTCTGTAACGACCACAAAATCCATGTAATCTTTTCTTTATAATAAGATCATTTCTTTTGAAACTCGGTGCATATTCATTTATATTTGAATATATGCATGATCATTACTTGTATCCTTTTGGTTAAGATATTGAGATGTGGTTCTAGAAGTCACAAGATAGAGCCTTGATGTTGTAACTTTTTATTTATTTAATGTAGTTTTGGTTTAAAAGGGTCTAATTTAAAATTCAATTTTAATTTTTACCTAAAGTCAAAAACCTTTCTAAGGCGTTTGATCTTAACCTAATTAAATCCTAGACCTTGATCTTTAAAACCCTAATCTCTAGTTCTATATATATAAACTCTAGACCTCCTCAATCCTTAATTTTCTCTTCTTCTCCACTGTCTTCTCCATCTTCCATCTACAAACCCTAACCTAAAAAACCAAGCGAAGGAAGAAGAGGATCCCGATCACGCACGAGCCTCGATTGCTTTGAGGCTGCCTTTACACGTTTTAGAACGATCTACGATCGTTCTACCTTTGTAAGTCTCCTCTTCCTTTCTATATGATAGCGATAATAATATATTTGATATTATTATATTCATAAACATACTACTATACTCACTTTTCTACTTTATGTACGCTTTATAATTATTATACATCATACTGTTAACATTGTTCCAATATATTATGGTGTATAGCTATACTTACATAAAATCAATAATTCCTGACAGAATACTGTTGGAAATAGCCAACAGTAAGATATTTCTCAGATTAGTTAGAATCTGTTTGTAACAGAATCTGTTTATACTTAGTTAGAATCTGTTTGTAACAGAATCTGTTTGTAACTTCCTTATTGTTTTCAAGGCTATAAAAGAGCCTCTCTGTATACTGAATTTAAAGTGAGAAAGAAAGTTCATTTCGCTTATATGGTATCAGAGCGGTAAAACTTTCTCCAAAAAATCACCATTTTTCCTCAACCAAAAAAATTTCCTAGTTTTTTTTCCTGCCCTCCACCACAGAGACTGAAGTATCCTCCATTTTGCAGATCGAGTCCGATAGTTCTCAGGAGTCAAGAATCAACTCAGGATCGCCTCCATTCACAAAGGAACAACTGGAGCACCTGTACAAGTTCTTTAACTCCACCGCAGACCCGTCAAAACCCTCATGTTCTTTAGCCCAAATCGGTAACAATCAACTTCCTTGGATTCTTGATTCTGGAGCAACTGATCACATGACCAGTTGTTTCACATTATTTTCAACCTACACACCCTATGCAGGAAATAAAAGGGTCAAAATTGCAGATGGTTCATATTCTGCCTTAGCCGGCCAAGGAACCATCACAATCTCTCCTTCCTTAACCCTTCTTAATGTTTTACATGTTCCAAAGCTTTCCTGCAATCTGATTTCCATTATAAAGCTAACTCAAGACCTTAAGTGTCAAGTTAAATTCATATCCTCTCATTGTGAAATTCAGGATCTGGACTCAGGGACGATGATTGGCAATGCTAGGACCAGTGGAGGTCTCTACTTGCTTGAAGAAGGATCGCATCTCAATAAGTATGCATCTAGTCTGTGTTTTCAGTCCATGTTTGTTTCTCGTGACAATGAATAGATTATGTTACATTTTCGTCTAGGTCATCCTAGTTTCCATTATATGCTGTATTTGTTTCCAAAGTTGTTTCGGAATAAAAATCTTTCTTAATTTCAATGTGAAGTTTGTACTTTTGCCAAACAAAAAAGGGCAATTTATCCACCTCGACCCTATAAACCTTCAGCACCGTTTGCCTTAATCCATAGTGACATTTGGGGACCATCCCGCGTTTTATCTGTCTTCGGAAAAAAATGGTTTGTTTCGTTTATTGATGATCATACTGGAGTCCTTTGGGTGTTTTTCTTAAAGAAGAAATCAGAAATTAAACAAGTTTTCAAAACCTTTTATGCCATGGTAGAAACACAGTTTAACACAAAAATTCAGAATTTTCGAAGTGACAATGGACGGGAATTTTTTAACGAAACCTTGGGAGATTTTTTTGCAAAGAAAGGCATCAATCACCAAAGTTCTTGCATTAACACACCGCAACAGAACGGTGTGGCTGAAAGAAAAAATAAACACATTCTTGAAATTGCTAGGGCATTATTATTCACCAACCATGTTCCAAAACATTATGGAATGAAGCAATTTTAACAGCAACCTATCTTATTAATAGAATGCTCTCGAAAATTCTCAATTTTAAAATACCTGTTGCCTTGTTAAAATCTCTTTACCCTCAAAGCCGCCTTGCAATCTCGGAACTGCCGTTGAAAATTTTTGGTTGTACCGTGTTTGTTCACGATCACAACCGGATAAACTTGATCCAAAATCGAAAAAATGTGTTTTCATTGGCTACGCCACGAATCAAAGAGGGTATAAATGCTTTGATCCTTTATCAAATAAAATATTTATCACATTGGATGTGTTGTTTTTTTGAAAATAAAGCTTTTTTTAAGCCGCCTCTTCAGGGAGAGACAAATAGTGAAGACCCGGTTTCCATAAAAAATAGTCTCCCAAAAATAGTCAACTTAATCCCACATACAAATTCACAAGATCTAGATTTTTTAAATAAAGACATTTTAGACCAGTCTTTTGAACACCTGGCAAACCAAAACAGTGAAAATTCACCGGACACTCAAAAAACGGTTCTTGAAAACTCAGAAAATATATCTGTTGAAAACTCGGTTCCTTTATTAGAAAATCCGGAAAAATTCCATAAAAATAGAAACACACCACCGACTCCTAAAACAACTTGCCCCGTGGATTTAAATCCACCAGAAGCTGATGTGGAAATTAAAACTTACAAAAAGAAACAATATGAAACAGGTCCGGAAAAAACGCAACAGGAACATTTAATTGAGATAGATCCTTCTCCAGAAGCAGAGGCCGACCCTGTCTAGCCCCACCAAGAATCCGACTCAAGAACAGAACTGGATCACAGTGAGCTGGATCTTCCCATAGCCTTCTGAAAGTCCACAAGGTCATGTACTAATCGACTCTTGTATCCAATATCAAAATTTGTGTCCTCAAATAATCTCTCACCCAGTTTTTCAGCCTTTACCTTTAATGTGTCTGTTGTGGAGATTCCAAAAACTGTACAAGATGCTCTGAGAGCTCCAGAGTGGAGAAAGGCGATTTTCGAGGAGATGAATGCAGTTGAGAAAAATCAAACTTGGAACATGGAGTTGCCGAGAGAAAGAAAACTGTAGGATGCAAATGGGTATTCACACCAAAGTTTCGTGCAAATGGAACCCTAGAACGATATAAGGCGAGGCTCGTTGCTAAAGGGTTCACTCAAACATACGGGATCGACTACACGGAGACTTTTGCACCTGTGGGTAAGCTAAACACGATCTGGATCTTGCTGTCAGTTGCAGTAAATCTCGATTGGCGACTTCAACAACTAGATGTGTAGAACGTGTTTTTGAATGTAGACCTGGACGAAGAAGTGTATATGGAACCTCCGCCAGGGTTTGAAAAAGGGTTCGGCTCCAAAGTGTGTAGATTGAAAATATCACTTTATGGTCTTAAACAATCTCCACGAGCTTGGTTCGAACGTTTCCATCAGTTTGTGAAAAGGCAAGGATACAATCAGGCTCAGGCAGATCACCCCATGTTCTACAGAGTCTCGAGACATGGAAAAATTGCAATATTAATTGTTTACGTTGATGACATCATTGTTACGGGAGATGACGAGGAAGATGTCAACCAGTTAAAAAAAAGTCTCGCCAAGGAGTTCGAAATAAAAGACTTGGGAGAATTGAAGTATTTCTTGGGTATGGAAATTGCTCGAAGTAAGAAAGGCATTGTCTTGTCTCAACGGAAGTATGTTCTCGATCTTCTCAAAAAAATAGGGATGACAAACTGCAAACCTGCGGAGACACCGATAGATCCGAATAAAAAGCTCGGAGAATTTACACAGAGCCCGCCAGTGGATATTCCACAATACCAGAGGTTAGTGGGAAAATGGATCTATCTCTCACACACACGTCCCGATATCACCTTTGCAGTGAGTATGATAAGCCAATTTATGCACTCACCTCAAGAAGAGCACCTTGATGTAGCATATAGAGTTTTGAAGTATTTAAAGGGCACACCTTCAAAAAAAGGTGAGACTCGCAGCGTCGAAGTATTCACTGACACCGATTAGGCAGGTTCCATCGTAGACAGGAAGTCAACTTCAGGGTATTGTACGTATGTGTGGGGCAATCTAGTTACATGGTGGAGCAAGAAACAAACTGTCGTGGCAAGGAGTAGTGCGGAGGCAGAATTTCGAGCCATGGCCAACGGTATTTGTGAAGTTCTGTGGGTTCAACGGGTACTACAGGAAATAAAGCAGCCTATAACTCAGCCACTAAAACTATACCGCGACAACAAAGCTGCAATCAGTATAGCACACAACCCCGTACAGCATGACAAAACGAAGCATATTGAAGTCGACTGACACTTCATCAAGGAAAAACTGGATCCCTGTACCATCTGTATCCCCTACATTCCGACAAAAGAACAAACTGCAGATATCTTTACAAAGAGACTATTCAAAGCAGTGTTCGAGGTACTCATAAGCAAGTTGGGCATGATGGACATTTACGCACCAACTTCAGGGGGAGTGTTGGAAATAGCCAACAGTAAGATATTTCTCAGATTAGTTAGAATCTGTTTGTAACAGAATCTATTTATACTTAGTTAGAATCTGTTTGTTACAGAATCTGTTTGTAACTTATTGTTTTCAAGGCTATAAAAGAGCCTCTCTGTATACTGAGTTTAAAGTGAGAAAGTTCAATTCGCTTATAAATACCATAAAAACACTATAAAAAAATTACTGTACACAAAACACTTGAAATATAAATTAATACAAGTAATAGACAACCTATAATGTGAAATTAAATTCACTCTCTATATACATACTCCTGTCTTCATAATATTTATAATATTAGTTGAATTAAAATATATCTATAGTATTTATTTAACCTCTATGATATTACACAAAATTTTATATATTACTTCTACCTTACACTAACTTCCCTGAATTCTTACTTATACATCACTTCACATCATCATCATCGTATAAAATAACTTATAATATATTCTTAATATGATATACACGTTACCAATATCTTACTTCCATGTATGTGTACTTTTATTGCTTTTAATTATTCATTTAACACTATTATTGTTTATATTATATAAATATTATACTTAAATTTATGTACAATATAATTTGTAGAGTAAAAAGAAAACCATGTGTTTAATATATTATAACAATATAGAATGTTACTAATTTATCAATATGACAAAATTGTTAAATATCTTGTACTACTTAATATGTGTTCTCTATAAAGTACAATACTATAGTAATTACAATACTCCCTGTTGCTATGAAAAAATCAAATCTTTATAATTATTACTCCATTATGTGATAAACAGTACAATACACACTAAATGAAGCACTGTAAACAAACTAGGCAAATTTATAAATTTAAAACCATGGTAAAATAACAAATATACAATGTGAAAGCCAACATCTGTAGTCATGTTCTAATCAGTAACACTCACTTGTGTGTTTAAAAACTAATACTTTTTAATATATTATGTAACAATCAACCTTACTATTATGTCATAATATCAAACTAATACTTTTCTTGTATCATATGTCATCATTATTGCTCTTACTAACACAATAATGTTAGTAAAATAAATTATAAAAAAAATATTGGGGATGGAATATTTTGCCATGACGTTTAGAACGGGGTTGGGATATTTTAGTGAAGGTCATGAACAGGGTTTCGAGAGCCCCTCATGTCGTGTAGCTGTGATTCCGGGCATAAACAGAAGCTAACTTACATGGTCGTGTAGTCGTGTTTCGTCGGCATAAAACGAAACACTTGTTGATCAAGAGTCCCCCACTATTCCTGTCGTGTAGCTGTGTTTCGTCGGCATAAAACGAAACACTCTGATCAGAAGTCCCATGTTGTGTAGTGATTCCGGACATTGACGGAGGCTAACCCTCATTCATGTTGTTTCGTGGAACTAACAGAATACTCTTGAACTCCGGTCCAGCACCCTTGCTAGACTAATATGAACATTAGATAAATTATGCCATGCAACTTTACCGCTGTACATGTAAAACTCCCACAAATCGAGCTTATACTTATAATTAATAACACTGAAATCTTGAATATCTTGATTCTCTAGTTATCTTGTACATGTTAACACATATTACATATTTGATATGCATACTACCGTTTACCATTGACGGTTATTCTCATGCCTGGTATTATGTATACCATGTTTCGTTTCAATTACTGTTTTTTTTATAAAATGGGGATTTACCGAACTTTAGTTCGCTGACGGCATTCCTGTTTTCTTTTCTGGGGAATGTTGTCCGACGACAGTGGAGTGGGACAGGAGAAGAGGATAGGTACGAGGTGGTACCAACCGAGGAGGACTTTGATCAATTTTCTACCCAAGCATAGCTCTAGGTTGTTACTTCTTCAGGTTTCCGTATGCCTTCTGTTCAAGGCCAATAATCATTAACTGCTTATTTGCTTGATGACTATTTATTTATTTTAGTAGGACTGTTATGATATTGAATTTGTAATAAATATTTATGGATATTTTATAAGCTTTAAATTCTTGTACTATATTTTCCTTTACTGTTTCTACAGACACTTAGCATATTCATATCGATAAGGAAGGAGCGCTTCTCGGTGCAAATACGTTGCGGGTCTTGTCCGCTCTCGCTCCTCGTCTTTTGGGAAGCGGGGCTTGACAATGCTCTAATTTGATACATACATACACACATACCCGCGCACGAACACATAATCATATCCGCATATCTAAGCTAAGAAATACAAATAATTTGTTGGCGAGGATGCAGTGATTGCTGATGTCCTAGTGAATGATTCATGTGCACAGTGTGTGTGTGTGTGTGTGTGTGTTAGAATGTGTCGAAAAGAGTTTAAAAGGTGTCCTCGACGAACCTGATAGTATCCAAATCAAATCTGATTTGGGTATGTCTGCAGATTAGCTTTCTCCACGCCTCTCTTCGTCTTTCACATCTCCAGGACTCTTGGTACAAGATTTAATATACAGGGTAAAGCAGATTTATGTTCACTTAACTAACATCGGCCTTTACTGTTTTCAGGCAATGTGGGTAAAGACCATGCAGTTTTTGAGCAAGGAGCCTCAGCAGGCAACGTGGGGAAAGAGAAGATAGTACAACAGAAGAAGGCGAACCCGGTAGCCCTACTTCTTTCGTCTGCGATGATGCTGAGACATCTCCAGTTCCCATCGTTTGCTGACCGTCTCGAAACAGCTGTGAAGCGTGTGGTTGCCGAAGGCAAATACAGGACCAAAGATCTTGGCGGGGATAGCACCACCCAAGAAGTAGTCGATGCGGTCATAGTACAGCTCGATTAATAACAAATAATAATTAACCCGCACATATTCATTTATAAACAAGTTTAAAATTTTATTGATTGCAGGTTCTGCTGAAACTGGTTTATATTTCAGCTTGCAATAATTATAGTCGTAAAAACTACTGTAAATCAGAAGGTGCCGTGGAATTTGATCAGTGATATGGAAGGATGTCTTCCATATTGTTTTGTTATTGTAAGTTATTTACTTTTAATCTGCATTTTTACCTGAGGGATTGTCACCCCAACCCCATATCTGTTGTCACATGATGCTCTCTTAATGATTTGAGTCCAATTTTGATATTTTTGAGTGATGCTGTACTTGAAGTTGTTCATCAGGAGAACAGTTGTTACTCTTGAAATAATAAATGTATCTTACAAGTTGATACATTACATTTATCTGCATAGCAAAGATGTATCTCGATGCATTTTCAGATCAAGCCTCGTTGGTCTTGTATTTGATGTCATTAGCTGTTCCTGTACTTTAATTAATCGTATGAAAATGGAAAGTTAAAATTTTGAGTTAAGGTTAGATTAGGGTCGAGTTGCATATCTACCCTTCATGTTTTATTATCTTATAAATCCTTTATAATTAGCAACTAAACTAGTTTTTGAGCATCGTCCATTTCTGAAATGGGTCACGGGAAATTTCGGCAATTTTAGTCCATGTCAAATACTATAATTTTGGAGTGTATGATGCTTGTAAGGTCGTCGCCAGGTTACAAGTACTGGATGTAGAATCCAACCACTCTCAACTATAAGATGTTTTTAGTTAACTTTCTTAGCATTTGGTTAATATATCAAGCTATTCTAGTGGAAAGACTCCCTTAAAACCAAAAGCTTGGTTTCTTACAGAAAAAAAACAGAATCTTGTTTACTATAATAAAACTTATAAGGTAGTGAAATTAAGAGGATAGTTGTTAATAACTTTCAAGAACTTTTCATATGTATAAAATTAGATTGAACCTCTTTATTGAAATTTAAAGCAGTTTCGAGAGTAAATAATATCAGTTAACTAGATTATATAAATATTTCCTCTAATCTTATCTACTTATTCTGACCTATATTGTTAATTTATTTATTTATTGCTAGGACTTTTAAAATCAGGTTTTTTCTTCCTTCTAAAATATTTACTAAATAAGTAAATAAATTTAGATAAGATAAATTTTAAGATGATCCATAATCCAATAACATGTACCCTCTTTTTCAATTTTACTTGAAAATCTCTCCCATAATCAAATACATTGCTGCTATTATAAATCTTCAACCATCAAAAACTATTAATGAATGAGAAAATTTCATGATAAGTTTGAATATAAATCTCTTAAATTTAAATTTATGTTACAAGGAGAGCTGAAAAATAGTTCTTTATAAAACTCTTAACATATTGTTGGAGATCATACTTCAGCGAATAGAAGAGAGAGGAAGGTTTGGTTCCTCAACTTTCATTTTCAACAGAAATAATCATTGAAATGTACTTTATCGACACAATATTATTCTTTTCTACTTTATATGTTTCGGTTATTCTATCCTGTTTGATTCTTTAATCACCACTAAAACAATACAATTTTTTTTATGCATGGAGGGAAATTGAATCTCCAAATAGAATTAGAAGAAGAAAGAAATACAACGCACTATTTATATATGCCATTGTATCTTTCTACTTTATATGTTTCGGTCATTCTATCCTATTTGATTTTTTAATCACGACTAAAACAATACAATTTTTTTTATGCATGAATGGAAATTGTTTCTCCAAATAGAATTAGAAGAAGAAAGAAATACAAGGAACTATTTATATATGCCATTGTATCTTTTCCTTTATTCTTTGAACATAATTGAAGTAAAATCCTTGATTGAATTTTTAAATCATGTATTTTTGCTTCATAGCTTGGGAGTTTTGTAATATTATCTCCAAATTAGCCTTATATATTAATTCTATAGTTATTATTCTGAGGCATGTTTGTAATTATTTTTGACAACATTTTTTATTTTCTTTGATTAACATCAATTAGATCATAACAATCCCTCGAAAACCAATAGCTTTGATACTAAACTTTGGCACGGGGGGGGGGGGGGGGGGGGGGGGGCGTGTTTAATGGAATAACCAAGAGATTAAAGGTTGTTTACTGAAAAGATGCTAAATAAAATTTAAAAAAAAAACACTTACCCTTCTCCTAAATTATAATGTCTCAAGCTCAAATCCCTTCTCTTTCTCCTCTCCTTTCTAAAAAAACCCTAACCCTAATCGCCACCAATTGATTCAACAGCGATCGGGCTATTGGTTTATGGAGCCTCACGAGCACAAAAAGTTTAATCTCTCTGTCTTTAATGCGATCAAAGGCAAAAATTGGGGATTCAAAGAGCTTATTAGGTACAATTTGGACTTTAAATGGGGGGCAGAAAAAAATCTCAACTTTTTAAATTTTAGTTGAATTTGAAGTTTTTATTGTAACATGATTAATAGAAAATACTTGATTTGAGCTATCATATTGTGTGGATCGATCATTTTGCAAATGCCACTACTTTGGGGGATTAAATTGTTTTCTTATCAAAATATTAT
Organism: Agapanthus africanus; assembly: GCA_030015575.1. Classification (NCBI taxonomy): domain Eukaryota; kingdom Viridiplantae; phylum Streptophyta; class Magnoliopsida; order Asparagales; family Amaryllidaceae; genus Agapanthus; species Agapanthus africanus. Next base: position 764,013,766 of record CM057337.1, read on the forward strand.
TTTATTGCTTATTTGAAAATTTTGTTCTGCCATGAACTTTTAATTCATATAGACCCTAAATAATGGACAATTTACTTATCAAATGCAATGGTTGAACAGAAATTAAATTAACGAAATCGGTCTCCGTAATTCGCTAGCTGTGTGATACTTAAAAGTATGCATACATAAAAATTGAACTCTTGTATCAATTTGTACTAATCACGATGATATTGTATGGCCAAATATTTGGTCATTTTTCATCATGACCCATATGTGATGATAAATAATTAACGATAATCAAATATCAAACAATGTGCAGTGGCTGTAAATTGCAAGAATTTATGTTATGTTCTGATCCTGGCTTTGGAAAATTATGGCAAAAACTGGAGCGACTGGACGCAAGTACTTCAGGTTCTTTATTTTTTTCGTTGAGGACCAATGGTTTTGAAAAAAGGAGCAATATTTTCCTTGTTCTTCTTTTCAAATCTCACAATTTCTTACTCTATTTGATTCTAGCAGCGGATCATTTAAGAACCCAAATGCGACAATGAGACTCGTACTCATTGGATTTGTGTTTGGCCTCATTGCCGGATGTTTTTTCCCTTACACTAGCATAATTACAAAGGTACAGCGGCTTACCGCATACTAGCATTTTGTAAATAAACTTCCATATATTATCTGCCAGAATTTTGGTTGATTTTCTTGTTGGAAATGTCAGCTGCACTGTTATTCTGGAGTTTCATGCCCTGAAGACGAGAACTTTAGCGTTCCAATAGAAATTACACAGACACATTCTGGGACTTCTTAAGATGTCAAAGTTAATACCAATTCGTTTTATTCAAACGGTACTGAGGTACTCTTCTTACCAACATTTATCAACTATGTATTTTAACTTCTGTTCAAGAAGTTTGATGGGTTTTTCGGTATCATGTTATATCTTTTATAGAAGTGGAGTGTTAATTCTTGAAAGTTTGAATAAATATAAATATTCCTTTTTAAAGAATTACGTATAGAGTGTGTTAGTTAGATACATATGACGAGATATCCATTTTGAACAACTCAAGAAGACTGCGTAGTATGCTTATAAATGAAAGCTTTTCTTTGTAATTGTTTGCACATATCCAATGTGTATTTAATGGGTAAAAGTTGATGGCATTTTTTGTGAATCCTATGGAGTTTATCCTAGTTAAAACTCTACAGCCCCTCCCAATCTACACACGCACACGCGCGCGCGTATGTACACAAAGTGATAGGAAATCCCTCATACTACCAATCTAAAAAATAACTGATTAATCAATTTCAAAATCTAAATAATAGCTGAGCAATCAATGGGCAATAGCTCGGTTGGTACGTCGCTTCCTCTTTTGGAGAGAGTGCGGGGTTCGATCCCCAGGAAGGGCTGTGGCCACAATTTAATGCTTTCAGGACAAATTCATGAGTCCCCTGGAAAAAAAATCAAAAGCTAGAACAAAATAAATTCAGTTTAGATCCATTTACAACTTGCATTGACATTTTGGACCAAAACAAGGAGTTCCTTAATTTTTAATAATTTGAGAGAGCATAACCATGAAGTTATTGCATGTTCTGATAACTTGATCTATATCTTGTTGCATGCGGCAAATACATGATCCATCATATTCTCAATGGCCACTATCCGTCATACAACTCAGGTTACAGGCTGAGGTTTTCATATGATTTATATTAAGTATGTGTAAATTGTTGAGAGGATGTCCCCCCCCCCCCCACCCCACCCCACCCATTTAGCAACTAAATATATGGGTAAGCTACAGAGTTAAAAAAAATATTATATATTGTATCCTGTGCAACTTTATGCATTCAGCTTTTCATTATATGGTACAGGGAAGTAGCACTCATTAAATGAATCATACCTTTATCTGACAACCCCCTCTTAAGACTTGTATGCAATTTTTGAGTCATATTAATATTTTGAACCAAGGACTTCCCTGTATTGACACTTCCATTTACCTTTATACCGGGCATCATTCAGTTTCAAGTTTCAACCGTAGTTGAGGTTGTAGAGATATAAACGTGATTGAATTTAATAATCCTTTTTTTTCCGTGGAAACATTCATTTATTTATGAATCTGGTGCAGATATATGTTTCTACAAATCACAGAGGTGCAGAAAGACTACCACCAGACATAGTTGTATCTGAATCGGATTTTTATCTTCTTAGATTGCGGGGCGATCTGAGTGAGGTATGGATCGTCGGTAATCCTTCCTTAAAATTCATAGGGATTGCGTATTCAGCTACCTTTAATCTTCCAATGTAATTTACATCAGGCTTAATTAAATTACCCTTAACTATTATTGGCTTCACCTGTAAAGTTGTTTATCACACTAAACTCCACTTTGGTTTTAAATGTTTTTTTTGAACTAAATACCCTAAAATGTGGCACTCCAAGGGAGCTTAGTGTAATTAAAAAAAAGTTAAGGTGTTTCTAAAAAAACAACAACAGTTAAGGTAGTTTAGTATAATTTTGCTTGTATACTTGATGGAGCTCCTTTTCAAGCCTCCGTCAAATGTTGTCTTCCGTTGATCTCGCGGTGGACTTGGTTGATTATCTTCCGTTGCGTGTGGGTCTCAATGGGTTTTTGGAGAAAGAGGTGAAGTGAGGAACTTGGTGCCGAGTACCTACAGAAAAGTCCCGGGGTGGTTTGGTACCACCAAGGACCCTCCGACGCTCAAGTTAGTGATGAGATCCGAGCAGAGTAACGTCTTAAAAGAGTAAAAAATGGCTTACTTGACCCCTCTGTGATGGAGGTTTATATAGCGGTGGAGCACGCAGCAGCAGGCGCGAGAATCTCGCCGGCGGTTATGCCCCCGACGTCACGCTCGCGTGGAAAGCGGATCGCCCATTAATGGGGATTGATGGCGTGAAACGTGGGATGTTGCTGGCGTAGAATCAGCGCATGGCAAGATTCGCGGAGCGGCGGTTACGCCTGTGAGCGACGGCCTTGGACGGAGGGCCGAGGAGGACGGCTTCGGACCGGAGCTCGGGACAAGCGAGGAGGCCGAGGAGTCCAGGCCTTGTGGCTGCTCGGCGCGAGCCACGGGACCGAGGAGGCCAATCTGCGGGGGGCCCTGGAGAGGGACAGCTTGTGTTTGCAGGTCGGGTACAGGATGGCTTGGTCGGCCCCGGTGGATCCCTTCTTCTGAGTTCTAGGACACGTCACCGGCCACGTGTCAGGATCCTGGGGATCACCAATATCGAGCATTATCATTAGCCCCCACTCTTGTCCCGACCAGCTAGCGGGTCGGGTCAGGAGTGGACTGCCGGGCCTCCCAAGGTGGGATCCCTTCTGGGGTTTCGTCGGGACGAGTCCTCGGGCCGTCGATTGTCTTTTCCGCTAGCGAATCAAGGCGAGATCTTTGCATTTAAAGAAGGTGCGCCGGTTCGTGCATTCTGCAATTGAAGCGACGGTCCACGTGTCGGGCGTCGATTGGCTGATGCGATGTATGCAGGCCTACGGCGTCTGATGGGACGCGGTTCAGGCTGGACTGCCACGTGGAGCGATCGAAGCCGCTGGGCGCGAGGAGCCGTTTCGGCGGGAGATGATGGGCGTCGTTGGATAAGGCCGTATGCGGTAATAAATAGGGATGGGGTCCGTCCTAGGGCCCTTACTCTTTCATATTTTCCTTTCTCAAGTCTCAGCTGCTCGGCGCTCGTCTCCCTTCTCTTGTTTTCAGCTCTTGAAGAGTTTCTTTTCCAAGGTTAGATGTCTTCCCCTGTAGAATCAGTAGACGTTGTAGGAGTAGATGCTAGGATTCCTTTAGCTGTGTCTGAGTCTCCTTGGGGACAGGGGTTGGATCCTCTCCCCAGGGTCGTGAGGCGGGGGCCGCCTCCAGGTTGGATCCTCTCCCCAGATGTGGCCCCCATCACCTCGTGCTGGGTGAGGCATGAGGATGAGCTCGCCAACGCTCGGGCTCGCTTCCACATTCCCCCGCGCTACACGCTTCGTCTGGCCAAGGAGGGAGAGAGGGAAGATCAGGTACGGAGCAGGAAGATTGCCCTGTATTTGGAAGCTTTTTAGGACGAAATGCGCTTGCCCTTCTCTCCTGAGGTCGTCGCCGAGCTGAATTTCTTCGGTTTGGCCCCCGGCCAGTTAGTGCCGAACTCGTAGAGGATTCTCCTTGGGTTCTTGATCCGCCTGAAGTTGCAGGCGGTTCCCTTCAGCCTCTCCCTTCTCGATTCCTCCCTCGTCTTTAAGAGTCACCCCGACGGTCGAGCTGGAGACCCGAGATGGGTTTATCTTACTTTCAGGAAGTGGCCGGGGGTCGCTGCCGGGACCGGGGTCGTGGACTTGCCCTCCTCCATTCATGATTGGAAAAAGAAATTTTTCTTCGTTTACCCTCCCGGGGGCGTGGACTGGCCTGTGCCCACCAAGTGGTCGAGGGAGAAGTGTCTGCCGGGGAACCAGTCCGATGACCCCGCCGCGGTGAGAGTGGCGTCGTGGGAGCCCATCTCTCGACCTGACGTACTGCTGTCCGAGAAGGTTTTGAGTTGGGCCTGGCTTAGTCCCGTCGAGTTCGTCGGTAAGTTAGGCTTGCTTTTTGGGTTTATGTTTTACTCGTGTTGCTGATTTGTTGGGTGTTTGTTCCGTGCAGGATCCATGGATTTCGTTTCCCTCCGAGATTCTATGCGCCAGCCGAGGCAGCCTACTAGGGCCGGGGGCGCCAGTTCTTCTCGGGCGCAGCCCGCCCCGGCTCCTACCGCCCCGGTAGGGCGCCCCGAGGGCGCTTGGTGTCGGATCCCGCCCCGGGTCCAGCAGGGCATCGGGTCGGAAGCGGGCCCTGATTCAGGAGGACCCGGCCTCTGAAGAGGAGATCGTCTTTCCCTCGGAGCCGCTTAAGAGGAGCTCCCGGGGCTGGTCCTCGCCGACCGTAGTGGAGGAAGGGGCCCTCTGGTTCGCGGTGCCGTCGGGGCTGTCGGTCGCGGATAGCCTCCTACATGAAATAGAGACCTCGGCTGGGGGTCGAGTTCCTGTGAGGACCTTCAGGGCTCAGCTGGCGTCCATCGCCCAGGAGTCCGTGCAGGCAAGTTTCTTAGCTCATTGCGATATTCAGTGCCCCCTTCATCTTTCTGATCCTTTGTGTCTCCCAGGTCTCCAGCACGTGGCCCTCGTCCTTCACATGGAAACCGAGGTGGTAGCCCCGGCGTTGGAGGCCGCGGGTCAGCTCGCCTCGTTGCAAGAGAGCTCCAGGCGGGAGCAGGAGGCGATGTCGACGAGGATCGTTGCCTTGGAGGGCGAAGTGGCGGCCGGGAAACGGGAGGTCGCCTGGCACCGTGAGGCCGCCGTGATTTCCGAGGGCAAGCTTGAGGACGCTCAGGTGCTCGCCGGCAACCTGAAGAGGATGACGAAGACCCTCCGAAAGGAGCGGGGGGCGGCGGCTGAGGCGACCAAGTCGGCTGAATCGAGGGCCGTGGACAGCTATAAGAAGTCGAAAGACTTCTATGATGACTTGGCCATGGCTACGACCCGCATTTGGCAAGACGCCCTCGATACCGTTAAGTCTCGGATGCCGGAGTTCGACGACTCGGATCTCCGGGACGAGTTCCCCCTCATGGGCGCTGACGAGTAAGGGGAAGAAGTTCCTGGCGAGGAGGTGGCCGAGGACCCAGCACGCCAAGTGAGGTCGAGGACCTCGAGGTCGTACCTGGCCCCGAGGTGTAGAGTCCCCGTTCTCCTGTCTTTATTTTGTTTTCAAGATTTTGTAAGGCTGGGGAGCCTAGAAAATACCCTTTGTAAAACTTTTGTCTTTGGCAGTAGTAATAAAGTGTTTCTTTGGCTCCATAGAATTGTGCTCTACCATCTGTTCGTGAAGAATGCTCGTAAGATGTTTTTTCGCTTGTACCGTTGTGCTTTTATATCAGGTTGGCTATCTGTCTAGCGATCGTCCGTCGAGTTGACTGCAATCACTTGCCGACGAGCGTTACCGAGGAGGTATCTCCCTGGGCCCCGGAGTCGAGGGGAGATCGTTTAGACTTGGACAGACCTGACATCCCTCACTGGGGTCTCGGATCCTCCGCGAGCCACAGAGCATCTCTGATTTCGAGCATTGGCCACTATCCGGGAGTGACTAGGTAGGGTAGCTGCCCCGTCATCTCTTGCAAAGGCTTTATGGTTCCTGGCACGATGGTAGGGGAGCTACCCGCCAGGGATGGCCGAGCAGGGTAGCTGCTCGGTTGCCTCTTGCAAGGGCTTGGGTCTTTAGCGCTGGAGGGGCTGTAAGAAGCCCACTAAGGATGTCCAGGCAGCGGAGTTGCGCGGCTGCCTCTTGGCGAGAGCTTTGACCTCTGGCGTCGTGGGTAGGCAACTACCAGCCTGGGATGAACGAGCGGGGTAGCCGCTCTGATGCCTCTTGTGAGGGCTTTTGATCCCTGGCGTCGAGGGTGGGGAGCTACCAGCCAGAGTTTGACCGAACAGGGCAGCTGCTCGGTTGCCTCTTGCGAGGGCTTTTGATCCTTCAGGACGGGGACCGAGCAGGGTTGCTGCCCAGTGCCTCTTGGCGAGGACTTTGATTCCTGTCGGGCATGGTAGGAAGCTACCAGCCGGGGATAGCCGAGCAAGGACTCGACTGTCTCTGGGAGGACTTTGGTCCTTAGCGCGGGAGGGGCTGTAAGGGTCCTTGGTAGGGCAGGGTTACTGCCCGTGCCTCTTGGCGAGGGCTTTTGTCCTGAAGGATAACTGAGTGAGGGAACGTCGGGCTCGACTGCCTCTGAGAGGGCTTTTTGATCCCCGGCGTTGTGGCAGGAGAGCTGCCCGCTAGGGATAGCCGAACGAGGGATTCTCAGGCTCGATTGCCTCTGGGAGGGCTTTTTGATCCCCGGCGTTGCGGCAGGGAAGCTGCCCGCTGGGGGTAGCCGAGCGAGGGAACCTCGGGCTCGACTGCCTCTGGGAGGGCTTTCTGATCCCCGGCGTTGCGGCAGGGAAGCTGCCCGCTGGGGATAGCCGAGTGAGGGAACCTCGGGCTTGACTGCCTCTGGGAGGGCTTTTTGATCGCCGGCTTTGCGGCAGGGAAGCTGCCCGCTGGGAATAGCCGAGCGAGAGAACCTCGGGCTCGACTGCCTCTGGGAGGGCTTTCTGATCCCCGGCATTGCGGCAGGGAAGCTGCCCGCTGGGAATAGCCGAGCGAGGGAACCTCGGGCTCGACTGCCTCTGGGAGGGCTTTTTGATCGCCGGTGTTGTGGCAGGGAAGCTGCCCGCTGGGGATAGCCGAGCGAGGGACCCTCGGGCTCGACTGCCTCTGGGAGGGCTTCTCGGTCTTTGGTGTTGCGGTAGGGAAGCTACCCGCCACCGTCGCAATTTCTTCTTCGTCCTCGCTTGTGCGGCCGAAGGGCCCAAAATGCTTTTTGAATAACAAGGTTTTTCTTTATTTCTCGCGATGTTCCTTTGATCTTTATTACATTAACAACAGATTCTAGGAAGAGTTTACATCGCGCTAAAAGAAAGGTACAAGCTAGTAGATGACTTTATCGGTTCGGCTTGAGCTCCTTGAGGGACTATTGGCCCCCGCGCTCGGCATAGGGCTCGGGGCTCCCCGAGTTCCGGGTTGGCCGTCTGCTGAAACGAGCATGATCTGACCGATGGTCAGGTCGGCGGGAGGGCGATCCTGCTATTGCTCGCGGTCGGCCTGCCGTTTGTCCCTCAGGTATGCGGCGACATGCCCAGATCGGATGAGCTCTTCGATGTAGTCCCTAAGTTGCTTGCAATCCTCCGTGGCGTGGCCCAGTACCCGGCGGAAAGCGCAGTAGGGGCCCCAGGTTCGCTTTGCGGCCTGACGCAGGATCGGAGGGAATTTGAAGAACCCCTCGTTCTGGGCCTCCTCCAGCAACACCGTGAGGGAGACGTTGAGTAGGGTATACTCCTGGAACTTCGGGTGGTAGGGCTGCTGACGCTCCGGCCTCTCCTCCCGAGCCCTCTTCTTTTGGTCGGGCCGTTCCGCCCGGGGAAGGTTAGCATTCACCTCGGATTCCAGCTGAACCTCGCGCTCGATCCACGCCTTGACCTCGGCCATGGTCTTAAGTTGCGCCAACGCGAAGGAGCGTAACCATTCCTTGTGCCTCAGACCGGATCTGAGCGCCGTTATGACGGTTTCGTCCCGGTGCTCGGGCACCCCGAGAAGGGCGTTGTAGAAACGGGTAATGTAGGCCTTGAACGTTTCCTTGTCCCCACTCTTAACCGTGAAGAGATAGTCGACCGTGCGCTTCTGTCGACGGTTCCCCATGAAATGGCCGAGGAATTGAGTAGCTAGCTCGTCGAAGGTTGAAATCGAGCAAGGCTCGAGCCCCCGGAACCAGTCTCGACCTGCTCGGATGAGGGTGGCCGGAAAGGCTCTGCACTGGGCGTCGTCGGAGTGATCCTGGAAGCTCATCCCCACGGTGAAAGTGTCCAAATGGTCCTTCGGGTCAGTTTTCTCGTCGAACAGAGAGACATTTGGGGGCTTGTTGCGCGAGGAGACGTGGACGGCGAGCAGTTCCTCGGTGAACGGCTTCGTGAGCGAGTCGGAGGCGTACTTAGCTCCGTCGCTCGAGAGGTGAGCCTCCCGGCGCATACCCTCGATTTTCTTCTCGAGGGCGTTGAGCCGACCGTGATAACCCGAGGAATCGGCGCCTTAGGATCCCTGGCCTCCAGTGCGGGTGACCTGCATCTGGGAGCGGCCCCGGTTCTTCTCGATGAGGTGCCTCCGGTCCCGGGGCGAGGTAGCTCTCGAGTCGCCGGGGCGGACCCCTCCTGTGTGGCCCCGTCGATGGTGGTGGGGTTGACCACGCCCGTGGATAGGCGAGGTGACTGACATCTCCTCAGGGGATAAGGGCCGCGAGGAGGCTCGAGGCGAGGCGTTCTGGCGGCGGTCCTTGGCGTGGAGCCCTTGGGCGCCCAGCGTGCCTCAGGGAGCACCGGGTCGAGAGATCGGCAGCCAGGGGACGCAGCCTGTTGGTGGTCAGCCGTCCAGACAGGGGCAGAGCCTTCTGGAGGCGGTGGAGCGGCGATTTGGGGCCCGGGCTCGGCCGTTTGGACGCAGACGAGGGCCTCCACGAGAGATTGTGGTCGATCTATCCGGCCTGCGAGGGCGTTGATGACGGTCATGAGAGGAGGTTCATCCCCGCTTTCGGTGAGTGGAAGGCGGCGGCTGGTACTGGAATCATCAGGATGGCTGTTTTCCATGAGGGTGGAGATAGGAAGGCCAACTTTGTGTTTTGTGGAGTTAGGTTCCCACAGACGGCGCCAACTGATGGACCTCCGTCAGATGTTGTCTTCCGTTGGTCTCGCAGTGGACTTGGTTGATTATCTTCCATTGCGTGTGGGTCTCAATGGGTTTTTGGAGGAAGAGGTGAAGTGAGGAACTTGGTGCCGAGTACCTGCAAAGAAGTCCCGGGGTGGTTTGGTACCACCAAGGACCCTCTGACGCTTAAGTTAGTGATGAGATCCGAGCAGAGTAACGGCTTAAAAGAGTAAAAAATGGCTTACTTGACCCCTCTGTGATGAGGGTTTATATAGCTGTGGAGCACGCAGCAGCAGGCGCGAGAATCTCGCCGGTGGTTACGCCCCCGACGTCACGCCCGCGTGGAAAGCGGATCGTCCATTAATGGGGATTGATGGCGTGGAACGTGGGATGTTGCTGGCGTAGAATCAGCGCATGGCGAGATTCGCGGAGCGACGGTTACGCCTGTGAACGACGGCCTTGGACGGGGGGCTGAGGATGACGGCCTCGGACAGGAGCTCGGGACGAGCGAGGAGGCCGAGGAGTCCAGGCCTTGTGGCTGCTCGGCGCGAGCCACGGGACCGAGGAGGCCAATCTGTAGGGGTCCCTGGGGAGGGCCAGCTTGTGTTTGCAGGTCGGGTACATGGTGGCTTGGTCGGCCCCGGTGGACCCCTTCTGAGTTCTAGGACACGTCACCGGCCACGTGTCAGGATCCTGGGGATCGCCAATATCGAGCACTATCAATACTATATATACTATTATCTTTGCGAAAGCCACTACGGCCTAGTGGTAAAGCTTCTCATGTCGAGCAACAGGTCTTTGTTCAAACTTCAAATCCTGTTTGCACTACAAAAAAAATTAGTTTTTATCTCAAAGTATATATTAGTTGCTATTTGTGCAAACTGGATTCCCTAAATGCTTCATCTATGAAAGAAGAAATTTGATATTCTCTAGTTAGCTGAGGATAACATTCAACTACCCAAATGCTATCTTTATCTATCATTATGAGAACCATGATGTTTTATTTTGTTCATCCAAAAATATGCATATACATACATATGCATGTGCATTGAAAATTTAAAACCTATACAGAGACCTTGAGAGAAGACTCATTTACTATGGAATAGATCGCTTTGTTAATTATTTGATGCACTGAAAGAAGGTTTCTTCTACATGCCCGTATAAGAGAGCGCACCAATTTGATAATTGGTTTTGTGAATTCAAGTGTCATAGATCTGGATCTTTCTCCATATAAAGTATTGGGAAGAAAACATTCTATGTAAATCGATGCACATGCTTATTATTTGTTCATCAACACCAAATAATGTTGGCTTAAATGATATGTGCAGGACCTGCCAACCAAACAGAAGTACCTTGTAGCGTTCACCGTGGGATATGACCAGAGAAAGAACATCGATGCTGCAGTGGAACAGGTTAGCATGTGTGTGCGTGTAAACATGCCTGCCTCAATAACGGAAAATTAAGAAGCAATGTTTATGGTATTCCATCCAAAATCTGAGATATACAACAACAACAACAACAACAACAACAACAAGCCTTTATCCCAAAACTTTGGGGTCGGCTATATGAAACTGTTTCTTTCGGTCTGCTTTGATAAGGGCCGTCTCGGTTAAATTAACAATTAACATATAAATGGAATTTCGTAGAAATTGCTAATAAAACAGTTGCTATGACCATTAATAGGAGCTAAGGAGAGGGAAAGGGACAATATAACATCTTCAAGCAACTTCGTAGCTTTATCTTGATATAATGATTGTTGCTAGCCTAGCTTTATCTTGATTTGCATTTTTCTAACCACATATTCTAATGCAGTTCTCTGAGAATTTTTCAATCTTATTATTCCATTATGATGGCCGGGAAAAACGAATGGGATGAATTTGAATGGTCGAAACGAGCATTTACATAAGCACCAAGAAGCAGTCTAAATGGTGAGAAACTATGATTGTCGCTTTTAATCATACTTATTCTTATGTTTTTGTTAATATAAGGTGGTTTGCAAAGAGGTTTTTGCACCCCCGATGTTGTGGCTGCTTACAATACCTATTTATCTGGGATGAAGATCTGGGGCTTGAGCATTTCAATGCTGAGAACTAAGATTAATTTTGTTCTCAAAATATTTTGGGTTGATATGTGAATAAATAATCGTTATTAATTTTTTTTATTTCAAGGGCATTGAAATAGTGACGAAGCACAAATTGGAGATTTCACAACCTGGTGTGGTGTCAAAAAACAAAAAAAATAGCATGGAAAATGACTAAAAAGAGCGACGGGGTAGAAATTTACAAGTGAGTTCTTAAGTTTATTTCGATCTCACATCATTAGAAACGCACTTGCCTTTGTTTTTGCATAATTTTTTTCCTTATTTTATTTTTGTCATAGACAAATGAAAGAAGATAAGGGAAAATGCAAGGGTCCCCATTTTCCACCATGTGCTGCGTAGGAATTTCTTTTTCTCCATGAATTATCGTACATTCTTATGGATTTTTTTTCTCAATTTGCTTGTAGTCATATTTAGAAAAGTTTCTCGTTTCCTTGGTGTTTAGCTTTGTAGAAATAGTGGCGCCTGTTTTCTCACGAGTTGCATGGCGATGCGTCTGGCATATGATTCAGGTGAATTTATTCATTTTACTTGGGGTGTTCCTCGTCTCAATATGAAAAATAAGTCCCGAATCATCATCCGAGGTGTTTTTTCGCAAGTAATGTTTTTTTTGGGTGGCACAAAATATCCTCATATAATTACATCTCTCAAGCCAACATATCTTTTCCCCAAAACTAGATATATATACCAAAACCCTAATATCTATTGGTAGCCCACATCAATAGAACCCGGCCCAAATGACTCATAAATGAATACGGATACGAGACACAATCCCAACAATTTCCTCTAAACTTTTGGACTCCAAATTGTCTAATATAATTAAGTGTTTAACGGGAGGCATCTTTTGTGGATATAAATCCAAACCTAACAATAACTTGTCCTTCGCTAGGATGGGGATTAGACATAGCATTTCAAAATTGTGTGCAAGTATGTATATATCTATTTGCAATTTTATTTTACTTCTATCGGTGATGGTTGAAAATTCATATTCCTTTTTCTTTTTGTTTGCATTTTAGCCGCCGGCCCATGAGAAATCAGGTACACCAATGGATTGTAGATTCTCAATGGATTGTTCACCAAGAGATCTTCACTAGGAAATCAGGTACATTTTCTTTGAACAATTGATAAAAACAATATCGATTTACGAGTTATATTTCTTTTCTACATAACTTTTTTTAACCTTTTGGTTTTAGCCAGGGCCAAGCTTCAAGGGGGAGAGCACCATGGCAAGGGGTAAGCAAAGAATATGCATCTCTTCCTTCATTTATATAAGGATAATATAATACCCTTCCCCCCCAATTTTAGACATCTCCATTTCAATCTTTAATAAGACAACATCTTTACCATTAATTTATTATATAATATAATGCAAATCCCTTCAAGATATTTGCAATTTAAAAAGGAAAAAAGAAGAAAAATAAAAGGAAAGGAATTTTTTTCGGACTATCCATTTGGCTCATTATTTAAAATGCAGGCCTGCATCTCATCTCTCTATTCATTTCTGATGTATCTTCACGCTTTTTAATTGTGTTTACTCGGAAAAGAACTCTTACAATTACCAGTATCATGTGACTTCAATTCTAAAATTTGTTAATGCCACTCGTAACAAGTAAAACATTCCACAGGTGAGGGACCGGTGCACTACAGAGTGGAAGGTGTTTCAGGCCCGAATGGAAAACGCTGCGAAGGCTTTCCATGATAAAATGGGGATTAAGCACCCCTAAATCGCAATGGCATTTTTCCGAGGAGAGCAAAAAGGGATTTGTTTTAAATTTTTCCCCCTCCATACCATAGCTCTAGAAAAGTACTTGTTTTTTTTATAAGATTTACCACATGCTACGGGTCAAAAATTGATTTTAAAATATTGGGACCAAAGGATCGCATTGATCGCGTCTTTCGGTTAAGGACAATGTTTTCGTTTTTCTTCTATATTCTTTTATGGTTTAAGGTCTTAGTTTCATTGCTTTTAGCATCTTATTCATATTTTGTCTAAATTATTGTGATTATGATAAGTAGCGATTTACACATGGTGGTTATCATTCTCATCCATTTTGGAATAATAGGCTGTGACATGATTTACGCATAGCGGCTAATATTCTCTTCCATTTTGGAATAGTAGGCTGTAAAATAATAACTGGCAAGCATTTTAATATCACTATTAACACTCATATATCTATGAACATCATAAGAGCTAGACGAGGCTTCTGAGTATTGATGGTGGGAGTTATATGCAATTAAATTTGAGCTGGTTTTGACAAATATTTTCCATGTTACCAACTTACCATATATAGATACATTCACTCAACGCTGCTACCATAGTTTAAAAATTACAAAAATCTATCAAGCAAAACATCAAACAGATGCTACGCACAAAAAAGGCTCCCAGAAATCAGAAACCCATTAAAATTACATTCCACAAATTGATTCCAAACACCAGTTTACAAATTCAAATTAATGAAGTTAGAGTTTCAACAAGACACCTAGGGCTCCCCCAAATCGGCAAATCGATCAGATCCTTCACCGTCCTCTCCTCCGCCGCCTCGCAAATCGAATCGACGTAATGGCACAACTCCGATAACTTGGTAAAGATCACTTCTTGAGCCTCCACCTACAGCAAAAACAGCACAAATCAACTAAAGATCTAAAATTTAACAAAACCCTAACCCTAAAATGAAAGCTGCAGCGTACCTGAGCTAGCGATTCATCAATCTCAGCTGAATGTAGAGGAAGAGTGGCATCAGATGGGGGTTCAGAGGGGAAGGGGGCGGCCGCGGCGGAGGGGCTGGCGGTGAATTGGGCTAAGGAGGAGGAGAGGTGCTGCCATTGATGGAGCTCGTGGAGGTACTTTTGTTTGAGAGAGAGAAGGGTTTTCTTCTTTCGGGATCTGAGGGTTTGGAGCTTGCGATTGGGAGTGGCAGTGGGAGGGGACTGGGGCGGTGCTGCGGCGGCCGATTTCGGCCGGCGGCGGCGCTTGTAAACGAATCCGTTGTCGTTGCAGATCTCCCATAGTTGTGTTTCGTTTTGATCGTCGTCATTCAAATTCGAGCGAGATGCCGATGCCATGCGCGTGTGAGAGAGGGGGGTAGAGAGAGACAGAGAGAGAGAGATTAGTCAAATTTTTGAATTTTGGGGGGTTCTTTCCCTTTCTTCAATTTCTCCAAGTGGGACCAGGAGTATATTATATTAATCGCTATTTTTCTTGTCTTTATTACATCTCAGTCATGCCATCATGGACAAAAGAAAACACAAAATTATAAGCGTCCTTGTCTAACTCTCACATCCATCATTGAGAAAGCAGTAAATTGAATCCAGTAGCGTAGTTATATAATTCGTGAATTATTCGACGCATTCGTGAATAATTCACGAATTATGTGACTGTCGATTAAATCTGCGAATTATTCGCCATCACCGAACCGTCGAATTATTCGCGAATAATTTCCGAATTATTCGCGAATTATTCAAAAAAAACGAATTATTCAAAAAACAGCAAATAATTCACGAAATCAAAATCTAGCGTCTCATATATTAATTTTGTATTAATTTTTTGCTCGAAATCCTTCCCGAACATTTCCCGAACACTTACCGAATCTTTTCCGAATACCTGCCAATTTTTTCCGAATAGTTCTCCGAATCCGAATTTTCGACCTCGCCGAATTATTACCGAATCACGAATTTGTGACTATGTCCAGTAGGGCATTTGGATTTACAGAATTACTTTATTTTTTATGGGGGGACAACCACAAAACAAAGATTCATGAAACCTAATTTTTTTAAAGAATTTGCAAGGTTTTGGCACAATTCATTCTATTTCCCGAATACTCTTTCTATCTATATCTCTCTAAAATTCTCAAATCCAAATCCTACTTTCTTTTCACCAACCAAACAAAGATTACAAGGATCTATAAATCCAATATTAGAAATTCAAAACCAACCAAACAACAAATTACCAAATCCAGAAATTTTCAACCGTACTATTTTGGAATACAAATTTCATAATCTTGCAACCAAACAGGCCCTTAAGAGCATGCGTGAATAGAGAGGAACGATTATTTTTAATTACCTCCGCGTACACATCCGTCACAATAAATTCCAAAATACCAAATCTTCGTAGGTTTTTTTTTGAAATATGATAGTTTTAAATTAAAATTATTAAAATAGTGTAGTTTGATTTTAATTTGTAAAAATAGGATGGTTTGGGGGACCCCACCCCCTGTCCAAACAGAGGGCGGGTTCTGGGAACCCGACCCATTTAATTTTTTTTAATAATAACAGAAAAATGGATAAAATTCGAATAAAAGAATAAAATTGTATAATATGAATCTGGTGCACACTCTAATAACAAAATGAGTTCGTCAAATTTATAATACAAAAAAATCATATCTGTTTGTAAAATATAAATTCTATTTCGACGGTCAAATTTATAATAACAAAATGAATCCGTCAAATTTATAACACAAAAAAATCATATCTGTTTGTAAAATGTAAATTCTATCTCGACGGTCAAATTTATAATAACAAAATGAATCCGTCAAATTTATAATACAAAAAAATCCTATCTGTTTGTAAAATGTAAATTCTATCTCGACGGTGAAATTTATAATAACAAAATGAATCCGTCAAATTTATAATACAAAAAAAATCTTCCGGTGCACTTGTCACGATCTCGAAGGTCCCGTCCCTGATGACTGTACGGACATCTGGTCCTATAATGACCTGGTTGTTTGCATAGGCTATATCTGGCGTGCCTTTGCTGAGGATCAGCATCCATTGTCATTCGATCTCGACGCACCTTAGGTCTTCCGGGCCTTATATTTTTTTCCGGCGGTAATACAGTCGGTGTTTGTCTATTCCCAGTATAATAGTGCCAATAGCGACTGTCTGGTATAGGATAAAATTTTGGATCGTATGCGCCTTGGTAATTGGAAACTGTATAGTAATGGGAAGCAAAATTGTAATGTGAGTTATGCATGCTGCTCGCAGCAGCAATTGCATGGGCACAAGGTAAATATTGTTGCTGGAAAACACCGCATGTGCACGAAGAGAGCCCTTCATCTCTAAAGTTTACGGTATATCGATTCCCATTACTCCCCGTTACTTGAAACTCCGCCGTGTCAAACCTTTCGGATCTGTAGTATTGTGCTCCGCGCTCTCTTTTCCCGAATATATCTTCGTAATACGCGGTGAGCGGAGTCTCTATCGCCAAGGACTTTTCTCTTCTTTACACTGTTAGTGATATGAATGCCCCAGAGGCCATTACTGTACATACGATATATATTGTAGTGGATGCTTGGACATATATAGGGAGGACTTTCTTGCTTGACATGATAGTATGCTATCTGGTTGCTCTTTATCTTAACATGTACACTGACTGTCTCTATGTTACATGTTGATAAAGCGCTTAGGATGAGTACTTGAATACCAGAACTATGATGCAGATCATACTAGTGGGGACAGAGTAGTCGCTAAGTATATTCTTCAAATGTTCCTAGTCGTAGATGTATCGAGACAGGGCATCGATATACCAGAGTAGACTAGCGTATAGCTTCTCGATCCATGTAGATGGGCGATAGATGATCCCATATCTGTAACACCCTAGTTCATTTATACCAATTTCAGTTCACTTATTTCCTTATTTGTGGCATTTTCTTGATTTATCGTGTTTTGGGTGCGAATGGTATTTTTACATTTTATATTGCATTCGACCCGACCCGCTTGCTTGAAACCTGTTTGATTAATATTTACGAATTATCCTGACTTGTTACATAGACACGTGCATTTTCATGAATACTGCAAACTGGTATTTTATCTGGCATTGCATATTTTACCATATAACATTTTAAGGCATATAAAATAATTTAAAAATTACATAACATGGCATGCATGATACCCCTAACCCCGTGGTAGCATCCGCGCATTTTGTTCTCGTCCCGTTCAGTGAAACGGACTTATTTGGATGGCTACGCGCACTTACGTGCACCCGTTCTTGGGGGTATGTATTTTCGTTACCTGAGCATGCATTTTGAAATTTGGACGTCGCTTATATTTTTTCATATTTTAAAACTAAATTTAGACCCGACCCGGACGTGTTTTGGAATATTTTTTGTATCTCGCCAAAATTCAAATTTATTTAGTATAATATTAAATTTAATTTAACCGTTTAAATTTCTTAACAATTAAAATCTTTTAATAAACTAACTAAAATATTTTCTAAATTAAAATCCTAACTCCTATAACAAACTCAGCTTTCCCTCTCTCCCTCTCACCCATGCAGATCTCTCCCTCTCTCTCCTCTCTCTCTCTCTTACCTACGCAGATCTCTCTCTCTTCTCTCTTTCTCTCTCCCTGCTACACTCCAAATTTCTTTCTCCTCCCCCCTCTCTCTCTATCTCTCTCCTCTTGCGAGCCCTCTCTCACTCCTCTCGGAGTTCCTGTAGCTTCTCGAGTGTGGTCATCTCCCCGCGCCTATCGTCACCTCCCTTCTTTCCCTCCTCCTCCTTCTATTTAAACTCCGCGAGCCCCTTTTCTTTAACCCATCACAACTACGAAACCCTAACCCTAAAACTTCATTGCTTCATCAACCCCTAACCTCAACCGAGCCTCTACCATCTCCTTCTCCTCCTCCTCGTCGTCTTCTTCTTCTCCTTCTTCCTCCTTCTCGAGTCCTCACCTGCACACCCACTGAAACCCATCGCTTCAGCCATCAACCCAGCAACACCGATCCTATCACCCCATCATCACTAATCTCCCTCTAACCCGAGCACTCACCCTCCAGAATCACCACAAGCCTCTCTCCCTGGGAACCTATCTCCATCTCATTCAAGTGACCGAACCCTAACCTAACCCTAACTCCTCTAAACCAAACCCCATCGTCGGAGCCCCAATCATCCCCTCGACACCATTTCATCTCCCTGAATTCACAGCACACCACAACCTCAGTGAGCAATCCCTTCCCCCTCTTCTTCTTCTTCCTTTTTCTTTCTTTCTTTTCTTTAGATTCTTGATTTTTTTGTATTTCGTAGTTCGCCGGAGCCGGGATCGACGCCGACGATCCAGACAGCGTACCTTATCCGCGTGATCACCCTCGTGCGTTACTTGGACCCGTTCTGTGTGCCGTGCGTGCGTCGCGACATTTTGCCGATGTCGGACGTACCGTACATATCCGTTTCTTGATCAGTCTAGATAAGTTTATCTTGCTACATGCTACATTACTTTATATACATCTATTTTAATAAATATAACACTAGTATTTCAAATTATGCATCCCATGTTTACTTTTACAGTTTTTCGACATCCGTCTGCATCCGTACGTGTTACTTTACATCTAGCGCATGCAAACTTATCTTGTTACTTACTATACTATAATATACTGCATCCAATGGAATATTTACATCTCATATTGCTTAGTTGTACATCCTATATTACTATTTTACAGTTTTACTGTTTTCGGATACCTATTTGCATCCATCTCATTTAAAATATATATAACTGCATCTATAGATCACATTAATATATTATACTGTGATATTAGCACCCTATGTTTAATAAAGTGCATCCTAATTAGTATTGGAACTATAAATGTAACCCTAATCGATAATTGTACAGCCATATCATTGATTTTATATCGATTTGCATAACATGCCACATTATTTCATTTTATTATTATATTAGTACTCCATACTTGATTTTGTGCACCCATACTTATTACAGTTTGATTATGAGCACCCACTTGATATTT
Organism: Agapanthus africanus; assembly: GCA_030015575.1. Classification (NCBI taxonomy): domain Eukaryota; kingdom Viridiplantae; phylum Streptophyta; class Magnoliopsida; order Asparagales; family Amaryllidaceae; genus Agapanthus; species Agapanthus africanus. Next base: position 764,032,825 of record CM057337.1, read on the forward strand.
GTGCACTACCTGACATGACCTGATACACTACTTCCGACATGACTTGATACCTGTGCACTACTTGACATGACTTGATACATGTATACCACCTGACATGACCTGATGTACCACAGCTTGACATGTTACCTGATCTTGTTACTAATGCCGACAATCTTGACCTGTTGTCCCTACGGACATTTCCTGTTGTCTATACAGACAAACCTGTACCTGCTTGATCCTGTGTTGGCATTAGCTCCAGATTTATCAACACCTGACTTACACACATAACCTTGGGGGTATGGGGAAATCAAGAATGTATCCGAACGTAACTCAAAGGGCTATTACATCTTGTTACCGTGGTCCCGTGGGGTTGAACGGGACATAGACTCAATGTTTATTATATCTTGTTACCGTGGTCCCGTGGGGTTGAACGGGGCATAGACCGATGGGTTACGATGAGGATTACATTAATTGATTTTGAATAACTTTAGAGTAGATAACCCTATAACACAGTTTAGACTACTCACTGCACTTCACCTGTTTATATCATGTCACTGATCCATATTCATGTTACTGTTTACTTGTTGCTGATGACTTGTTACTGTTCATACTTCATGCCTGCATATTTCATTACATCCTGCTTGCTTAGAGTATTGATATTATGACGCACCGACGTCTGGGTTTTGCATGGCCCAGATCCCTTATCCTTATCGCAGACAGTTCAGGAGTATTTTGATCAACAGGCCGAGCAGTGAGGACCCGCTATTAGTTTAGTTTAGTTTCCTTTCAGTATTTTCATTCCTGATGTGAGCCCGCATCATGGGACGTACATTCCAGATTATTATTGTATTGGATCTTTTGCTTCCGCATTATTTTATTTCATGACTCGTTTATTCTGTCTTATGGACATGTGTTAGATAGTTTATTACTGTTCTTGATATCTCTAGACAGCCGTAATGTGACTGTGGAGGGATTTTCCTAGCCACAGGTAGCATGGTTAGCTCTGTCACGTGCCAATCTTAGCGCACTCTGGGAAGCGGGGCGTGACAGGGTTTGTTTGGTATCAGAGCCATAGGATCTAGGTTAATCGGGTTTGATTCTTTTGTAGTTGGGTATTGGATCCAATACACGAATCAGAATACTCGTGATTAGGAACATGTCCTGCCATTTTACCATCTTGACATTTTTGAATCTTAACTTCCTCCTGATCCTTACCTTGACGATATGCAAACCTCTTTGCATCTCGACTTGAAACTTTGGTTTCCTATTGTTTATCTAGAATTTGGGCGACTTGAGTGGAGTTATGTGATTGTAACTATGTACCGCGGTATGGTTACAATGCGGTACTCTATTTAAGTAACTTGGAGTTCTAGTCTTGATTCATATCCTTGATCTATGGTTTGAATCTTGTTATCATACTAATCCTTTTCAGCGTTTTGGATTCAGGAATATGGTAGACAGAAATCTGAAATCGTATCAGAGGCGTGTGGACGACACCGCGTTACTTGGAGTAATTCGTGGCATGCTGGAGAACCAGAAGCGGCAGACCGAGCTGAACCAGCAGCAAGCCGAAGCTTTTCAGGAAGGTTTGCGGACCGCCCAGCAGTCCGTAAACAATGTTGTGGCCAAACCAGTTGAGCATGTGGGTACCGTGGCGGATTTCAGGAGACTTGGTCCGTCCGTCTTTACTGGTCTGGAGGAGTTGTTGCCAGCGGAGCAGTGGCTGGTTGATACGGAGAATTTGCTCGTTGCGGCACAGATTCCAAAGGATAAGAGAGTGGATGTAGTACGCATCCAATTAGTGGACTATGCCCGTGAATGGTGGCTTATGGAAGAGACCCGTTTGCTTAAGCCAATCAGTTGGGCAGATTTTTCGAAGAGTTTCTTGGAGAAGTTCTTCCCGCAGACTGCACGGGAGGAAATGGAAGAAAAGTTTATCAGTTTAAAGCAGAACGGCGGATCCGTGGATGCGCATGCGGCTGAGTGGACACGGCTCAGTCGATTCGTTGGACCTTTGGTGGCCAAAGAAGCTGATAGGGCACGAAGGTTTATGCGCAGTTTGGATGTGGACATCCAGAGGCATATTATATCTCTGCGTTTGACCACCTTTTTACAAGTCCTTACAGCGGCCCGAGAGCAGCAGAGCCTATCTATGAAGACTGGGGGTACGCAACAGCAAGCAGTGGCAGTACGGAAGCCAGCATTTACACCAAATCAAGCGCATACACGCAGAGGTATTCCGGTGAATAGGCGTGGTGTTATACCTATGAAGAACCCCGTCGCAACCGTGCAGAAAGGAAGAACGATGTGCGACTACTGCCAACGATCGGGACACTTATGGAAGGATTGTCGAAGGAGACTTGGACTTTGCCTTGTTTGTGGATCAACTGATCATAACATTGATACTTGTCCGTCGAAGCTTCGATTGAAAGATGATGTTCAGAGACCACAGCAGAAACAATTTCAGGGGCAGAAGCAGTTGACTCAGGGACCCAATCAAGCTCGAGCATTTACCCTGACGGCGGAAGAGGCCAAGGCTTCAGAGGAAGTTGTTTCAGGTATCCTACTTGTTCATGATTTTCCCGCATTAGCATTATTCGATTCTGGTGCATCCCATTGTTTTATGTCGTCCAAGTTTATTGCTGCACACTCGATTCCTTGCACGACCTTATCTAGTTGTTGGGACATACACACTGCGAATGGGAAGATCATAGCTAGTAGAGAATGCAAGGATTGTTCTGTTGTTATTTGCGGACGGGAGTTGTTTGCAGATTTCTTGGTGATTGATACTGGCAGTTATGAAGTTGTCTTGGGAATGGATTTTCTCGGCACTTTCCACGCTTACATTGATTGTAAGGCAAAGAAAGTGATTTTCCAGATTTTCGGACATCCGGAGTTTATCTTTACTGGAGGAAGCAGTTCTGTCAGGCCAGTCGAGTTTAGGGCTAGGCCGACAAATAATGTTCTTTCGTCGATGGAAGTTGATAAGGAAGAAGCGCCAGCTGTAGTTCGAGATTTCATGGACGTGTTCGAGGACATCTCAGGTTTACCGCCAAAACGAGATGTGGTGTTCGCGATCGATCTTGTTCCTGGTGCAGCACCAGTCTCAAAGGCGTACTACCCAATGGCACCAGTGGAGTTGGAAGAAGTCAAGAAGCAGCTTACTGAATTGCTAGAGAAGGGTTGGATTCGCAGCAGTAATTCACCTTGGGGAGCTCCAGTTCTTCTAGTCAAGAAGAAAGATGGCATAAGGAGGATGTGTATCGATTATCGAGAATTAAACCGGGTGACTATTAAGAACAAGTACCCGATCCCTCGCATTGGCGAATTGTTTGAGCAGCTTAGTGGCGCGAGGGTATTCTCGAAGCTGGATTTGCGATTTGGATATCATCAGGTCCGAGTTAAATCAGAAGATATTTGCAAGACTGCGTTCCGAACTCGGTATGGACATTATGAGTATTTAGTGATGCCATTTGGAGTCACGAATGCACCGGCGATATTTATGGACTTGATGAACTGAATCTTTTCACCATTCTTGGACCAGTTTATAGTGGTATTCATTAATGATATTCTGGTCTACTTGAGGAGCATAGAAGAGCATGCAGAACACTTGAAGATCGCACTGCAGACATTGAGGTAAGAAAGATTGTATGCAAAGATGAGCAAGTGCGAGTTTTGGCTTGAAGAAGTGAAGTTTTTGGGGCATGTCGTATCCGGAGATGGAATCGCCGTTGATCCCGAAAAGATTGCAGCAGTTCGAGATTGGCCGATTCTGAAGAACGTAGCAGAGATCAGGAGTTTTCTTGGACTTGCAGGATACTACCGAAGGTTCGTGGAGAATTTTGCTCGTTTGGCTGAGCCTCTGACCAAGATTACGCGTAAGGAAGTACCGTTCGTATGGACGGATAAATGTGCGCCAGCTTTTGAGACATTGAAACAGAGATTGATAACCGCTCCTATTTTAACCATACCAGACAGTTCCGGAGGATTGGTGATTCACAGCGACGCATCTGGGAAAGGTTTGGTATGTGTTTTGATGCAGCATAAGAAGGTTATAGCTTATGCATCAAGACAATTGAAGACCCATGAGAAGAATTACCCAACTCATGATTTAGAGCTAGCAGCTGTGATTTTCGCTTTGAAGATTTGGAGACACTAGTTATTGGGCGAAAGGGTCGAAGTATTCACCGATCACAAAAGCCGAAAGTATGTGTTCACGCAGAAAGAGCTTAATATGAGGCAGCATAGATGGTTGGAGCTGATGGCTGACTATGATCTTGATCTCAAGTACCATCCGGGGAAAGTTAATGTTGCGCCGGATGCGCTTAGTCGATTGCCAGCAATTCAGATGTTGACTGCATAGAAGGAACTTATCGAAGACTTTCGGAGATTCGAGTTGGAGATCGTGCTACCGCATTCTTCGGGACAGTTGATGCAGCTGCAAGTACAGTCGTCGTTGATCGAGAATATTAAAGCAGCGCAATCGCAGGACCCAAGATTGCAGAAGTTTCGAGAACAGGTTGAAGCTGGGCTTCGAACAAACTTATTGAATCATGAAGATGGTTCGTTGCGGTATGGTAGTCGTTTGTGTGTGCCAAAAGGAGATATTCACGAAGAAATTATGAAGGAGGCGCACAGTTCTGCATATTCCGTGCATCCAGGAGGCACGAAGATGTACCGTAATCTACGACAGCATTTCTAGTGGGAAGGCATAAAATGAGAGATTGCCCGCTTTGTAGCGAAGTGCTTGGTGTGTCAGCAAGTTAAGGCTGAACATCAAAGGGTTGCTGGTTTATTGCAACCACTTCTGATTCCTCAATGGAAGTGGGAACATATAACCATGGATTTCGTGACGGCTTTACCGCGGAGTCCGAAGGACAACAATGTAGTTTGGATGATTGTTGATCGATTGACCAAAGCAGCTCATTTCATACCATTTCGAGTTGGTCAATCAACGGAAGCGTTGGCGGAACGGTATATGTAGGAGATTGTAAGATTGCATGGAGTACCTGTGAGCATCGTGTCCGACCGTGACACCCGTATCTTATCATACTTCTGGAGGAGCTTACAGGAAAGTTTGGGGACTCGATTGAAGTTTAGCACAGCCTATCATTCTCAGATAGATGGCCAGTCAGAGAGAACGATCCAAACCCTTGAAGACATGTTGAGATCTTGCATGTTAGACTTCAAAGGTTCATGGGGGGATCATCTACACTTGGTGGAGTTTTCTTACAATAACAACTTTCAGGTGACTATTCTGATGGCTCCATTTGAAGCGTTGTATGGTTGCAAGTGTCGTTCACTTGTTTGTTGGGACGATGTTGGAGAATGAAGATTGTTGGGACCAGATTTGATCGTGCAAACCATAGAGAAAGTTAATACTATTCGGAATCATATGAAGGCAACACAAGATCGGCAGAAGAGTTGGGCCGATACATCGAGAAGACCTCTAGAGTTCGCTGTTGGTGATATGGTATTCTTAAAGATATCACCGACTAGAGGAGTGATTCGTTTTGGGAGTCGAGACAAGCTTAGTCCTCGGTTCGTAGGGCCTTTCGAGATTTTGGAGCGTGTTGGAGAAGCGGATTATTGATTGGCTTTACCGCAATCTTTGGCGAATGTTCATGACGTGTTTCATGTATCTCAACTCCGTAAGTATGTTCGAGATGAAAAACACGTGCTGGATCATTCGGAGCTGACTGTGAGAGAGGATTTGACCTTTGAGGAGCGACGGATGTCGATTGTTGATCGAAGAGAAAAGGTTCTTAAGAACAAGGTTATCGCTCTCGTACTTGTTTCTTGGGGGAATCGCTCACATGGAGAATCAACTTGGGAACAAGAAGATGAAATCCGACCGAAGTTTCCATACTTATTCATATAGTTTCCTGAGTGTTTATCTTTCTTTGTTCTTGGAATTTCGAGGACGAAATTCTTTTTGTAGTTGGGTATAATGTAACACCCTACTTCATTTATACCAATTTCAGTTCACTTATTTCCTTATTTGTGGTATTTTCTTAATTTATCGTATTTTGAGTGCGAATGGTATTTTTACATTTTACATTGCATTCGACCCGACCCGCTTGCTTGAAACCTGTTTGATTCATGTTTACGAATTATTCTGACTTGTTACATAGACACGTGCATTTTCATGAATACTGCATACTGGCATTTTATCTGGCATTGCATCTTTTACCATATAACATTTTAAGCCATATAAAATAATTTAAAATTACATAACATGGCCTGCATGATACCCCTAACACCGTGGTAGCATCCGCGCATTTTGTTCTCGTTCCGTTCAGTGAAACGGACTTGTTTAGATGGCTACGCGCACGTACGTGCACCCGTTCTTGAGGGTATGCATTTTCGTTAGCTGAGCATGCATTTTGAAATTTGGACGTCGCATATATTTTTCCCTATTTTAAAACTAAATTTTAGACCCGATCCGGACGTGTTTTGGAATATTTTTTGTGTCTCGCCAAAATTCAAATTTATTTAGTATAATATTAAATTTAATTTAACCGTTTAAATTTCTTAACAATTAAAATCTTTTAATAAACTAACTAAAATATTTTCTAAATTAAAATCCTAACTCCTATAACAAACTCAGCTTTCCCTCTCTCTCTCCCTCACCCACGCAGATCTCTCCCTCTCTCTTCCCTCTCTCCCTCTCTCACCCACGCAGATCTCTCTCTCTTCTCTCTTCTCTCTTTCTCTCTCCCCGCTACACTCCAAATTTCTTTTTCCTCCTCCTATCTCTTTCCTCTCGCTCTCTCTCTATCTCTCTCCTCTCGCGAGACCTCTCTCACTCCTCTCGCGAGACCTCTCTCACTCCTCTCGGAGTTCCTGTAGCTTCTCGAGTGTGGTCACCTCCCCGCTCCTATCGTCACCTCCCTTCTTTCCCTCCTCCTCCTATTTAAACTCCGCGAGCCCCTCTTCTTTAACCCATCACAACTACGAAACCCTAACCCTAAAACTCCATTGCCTCATCAACCCCTAACCTCAACCGAGCCTTTACCATCTCCTTCTCCTTCTCCTCCTCGTTTTCTTCTTCTCCTTCTTCCTCCTTCCCGAGTCCTCACCTGCACACCCACTGAAACCCATCGCTTCAGCCATCAACCCAGCAACACCAATCTTATCACCCCATCATCACTAATCTCTTTCTAACCCGAGCACTCACCCTCCAGAATCACCACAAGCCTCTCTCCCCGGGAACCTATCTCTATCTCATTCAAGTGACCGAACCCTAACCTAACCCTAACTCCTCTAAACCAAACCCCATCACCGGAGCCCCGATCATCCCCTCGACACCATCTCATCTCCCTGAATCCACAGCACACCACAACCTCAGTGAGCAATCCCTTCCCCCTCTTCTTCTTCTTCTTCCTCTTTATTTCTTTCTTTTCTTTAGATTCTTGATTTTTTTGTATTTCGTAGTTCGCCGGGGCCGGGATCGACGCCGACGATCCAGACAGCGTACCTTACCCGCGTGATCACCCTCGTGCGTTACTTGGACCCGTTCCGTGTGCCGTGCGTGCGTCGCGACATTTTGCCGACGTCGGACATACCGTACATATCCGTTTCTTGATCCGTCTAGGAAAGTTTATCTTGCTTCATGCTACATTACTTTATATACATCTATTTTAATAAATATAACACTAGTATTTCAAATTATGCATCCCATGTTTACTTTTACAGTTTTTCGACATCCGTCTGCTTCCGTACGTGTTACTTTACATCTAGCGCATGCAAACTTATCTTGTTACTTACTATACTACAATATACTGCATCTAATGGAATATTTACATCTCATATTGCTTAGTTTTACATTCCACATTACTATTTTATAGTTTTACTGTTTTCGGATACCCGTTTGCATCCATCTCATTTAAAATATATATAATTGCATCTATAGATCACATTAATACATAATACTGTGATATTAACATTCTATGTTTAATAAAGTGCATCCTAATTAGTATTGGAACTATAAATGTAACCCTAATCGATAATTGTACAGCCATATCATTGATTTTATATCGATTTGCATACCATGTCACATTATTTCATTTTATTATTATATTAGTACTCCATACTTAATTTTGTGCACTCATACTTATTACAGTTTGATTATGAGCACCCACTTGAATTTGTGCACTACTTGACATGACCTGATACACTACTACTGACATGACTTGATACCTGTGCACTACTTGACATGACTTGATACATGTACACCACCTGACATGACCTGATGTACCACAGCTTGACATGTTACCTGATCTTGTTACTAATGCCGACAATCTTGACCTGTTGTCCCTACGGACATTTCCTGTTGTCTATACAGACAAACCTGTACCTGCTTGATCCTGTATTGGCATTAGCTCCAGATTTATCAATACCCGACTTGTACACACAACCTTGGGGGTATGAGGAAATTAAGAATGTATCCGAACGTAACTCAAAGGGCTATTACATCTTGTTACTGTGGTCCCGTGGGGTTGAACGGGACATAGACTCACAGTCTATTATATCTTATTACCGTGGTCCCGTGGGGTTGAACGGGGCATAGATCGATGGGTTACGATGAGAATTACATTAATTGATTTCGAATAACTTTAGAATAGATAACCCTATAGCACAGTTTAGACTACTCACTGCACTTCACCTGTTTATATCCTGTTCACCGATCTATATTTATGTTACTGTTTACTTGTTACTGATGACTTGTTACTGTTCATACTTCATGCCTGCATATTTCATTACATCCTGCTTGCTTAGAGTATTGATATTATAACGCACTGACGTCTGGGTTTTGCTTGGCCCAGATCCCTTATCCTTATCGCTGGCAGTCCAGGAGTATTTTGATCAACAGGCCGAGCAGTGAGAACCTGTTATTTGTTTAGTTTAGTTTCCTTTCAGTATTTTCATTCCTGATATGAGCCCGCATCATGGGACGTACATTCCAGATTATTATTGTATTGGATCTTTTGCTTCCGCATTATTTTATTTCATGACTCGTTTATTCTGGCTTATGGACATGTGTTAGATAGTTTATTACTGTTCTTGATATCTCTAGACAGCCATAATGTGACTGTGGAGGGATTTTCCTAGCCACAGGTAGCATGGTTGGCTCTGTCACGTGCCAATCTTAGCGCACTCTGGGAAGCGGGGCGTGACAATATCCATTGATGTTTGACATCAGAGACAGTATACGGGTGCTCAGTGGAGACTGGGTATACTGGATGGACTCGCCGAGAACTCTCAGATGGTATTATACCTCACATCAGATGGCAGTTCTCTGGTGACACTGGTACAGGTTAGTCTGTAAACCCGAGATCGTCATTAAGTCTTGTGTGATTCCCACTGTGCTTTGATTTCCACCTTACCACGTTCAAGAGAACGTGCAAAACGGTGGCTTTTGGGTACAGTCTCGAGTCACATGGAGGCAATGAGCGATAGGAGGGGTTTCGTCTCTCCCGGTATAGGGAGTTGATGTTGCGCTGTGCTCGGTTGGCTATAACAGGAAGTCCTTGGCCAAGACTGCTTCAGAGATATACTGGTAAGTGTTATCAGTAATTTCTTGACCCATTATGAGCCTCATATCGACACGACTTATCGAGTTACTGGGGTCTGACGTTTACCACCCCTAGACGAGATATGCGACATAACAGACGAAGAGACCAGACTGTACGGTAGTGTTACTGATTGGATTCACAGGACTGTGAGCAGGCTTGCTTGTTGATCTTCTGATCGCTCAATACCCGGGTGGCCGTTACGTTTGGCAGACCGCTTGCGGCTTGTGGGTTTTTGATATGATCATCACCTACTGCCGGCGTATTGACGAGTCTTTAGAGTCCTACACAAGGGTTTCATGGCTCAAGCGAAATGGAGTAGGAGCACATATGTGATATGTGCGGGACCGAGATTAATACGATATGAGATACCGTATTCTATTCTCGCGATTCGCGACATTGATTGGTTGTATGCGATATAGCCGGATTATCAGATCAAGTGTTGATTCGATAAGATGTTACATTATGATATTAGTCGGTTTTATGCGATATAGCCGGATTATTAAATCAAGTGTTGATTTAATAATTTAATGTATAATTATATATTTGATATATTACATTATATTAACTAGTATTAGCTCACTTATGATTTCTTTTCTCACTTGATGTACACATTGAATATATGTGATATATTTTTGTGTACATGTTTTGTATCATGGTTGATAATACATACTAGATGGGTGTATGAGACTTATACCATCCAAATGTTAAATTAGGGTTTTGTTTAATTCTTTAGAAATAACAAAAGAGAGAAGACTTGGTCATTGTTCTCAAGCTTGCTTGAAGCTTGTAGAAACATTGACAAAGTCAACTCTTTTGTCATTCCTTACGATATTTCTTAACCCAACCCTTAACCTTACACCTTGGTTAATTCTCTACATGAGTTAAGCATGATGACTTAACTCACCCATGGTTACATTATTCTTTTGGATGAGGATTAATTCATATGATGAATTATTCTTTCTTCTTCTTCTTCCTCTCAAGCTTTTCTAGCTCCAATGGAAGTATGATAAAAAGTGTGAGAAAATCAATTCTAAAGTGAGCCCACTTCCTACTTCATCATCCTCTACTACTTGCCATGTAGTATAGGGTGTTTTCTTCCCAAATTTCCTGACCTAGTGAAGAAATAGCTTGGGTTAGTGTCTCCCCGACGTAGATCATCTTCGGCCTCGAAGTCTTCGAAGCAAGCATGTTCGTTTCTTCAAGGGAGCCTCTCTAGAGTCCGGAGTTCACGATCGCAGCGAAGGGGACTACTACACGGATCTATTTGAAGTGAAGGACCGGTCTACAAAGGTTGTATTCCTTGCTCACTTCCTATTGCAAAGTGTTTGCATATTGTTTTCCGTATATTTCTAGTAAACGATCTATGTTTAGGGTTAGCTAAAACGGCAAAATTTTAATTTGGCATGGATGATGCCTCCCGAAACCTTGCTGCCGTCGTAGACAACCCTGCAGTGGTATCAGAGCCATGCTAGAAATTTATATGGATTTTGTTAAGATTGCGAAACCGAAATACTCCGAAATCTGCATCGTCAAAACCTGCTTGCTGTCGATTTTAAAAAGTTGTCAAAAAAATTTTCAAAGAAGTACAGAGTGATGTATGGGATATATCATGAACACACACAAAATTTCAGGGCATTTGGTGAAAATTTGGCCGAGCCCTACCCCCTCATATCGGCCAAAACCGAGCCCCCCCTGAATTTTTGTCTGTATTCCAGTGGCTTGGTTTTGATATTTCAGGTGTTGTTTGTTTTTGCTAATTTTGCATGTGATGTAATCTTACACCATAAGCAATTTGGAGTGTTTCGTATTCGTAGTTTTAATATTGTTTCGGGTTTTTCACATATTGTCTAGACAATGTTAAAAAGTTCGATCGAATGTCAAAAACCCATTTTTCCAAGTTTAACGTATTCGGAAAAATATACAAGTGATTCTGTGGACCCTCTAGAAGAACGTAAACCTTAACTCGATTATGTGGCCGTCAAAACCACCACTTGAACCTTAGGGTTTGTGGTAGTTTAGCGTTTCACATGTGAGGCGTTAGTTTGACCCTTCTGCGGCTGGTTCATAGGTACTGTGGCATCTTCTGAGTATTACTAAAACTGTGCTCAAGTGTTGAGCTGTCGAGAAATTGTGGGACTTTGATGAATCAATCGAAGAGTTTAACGTCGTCCGGATATTATGTGATGGGATACAATATTTGGAATCTACATGTAGTTATGAGATAACTAATTTGAATGTTATAAATCTAGCAGTTTAGTCTCAGATGATCGGTGGCCACGGGATTTTGATGTGATCAAAAGTCTGTCGCAATCACGTAGTGTACGCGGATACTCGCCGGGTAAACTTAATAGATAGCCACGCCCCATAGCCCCGACCAAGTGACTGTAGGAGAACCCCGTCGCCAAAAGCATCCGTTCGGGTGCTCGCGGCAGTGGTGTTTCTCCTTAGTGCACTTCGTCGACGGCATCGGGGGTGCGGCCATCTACTAAAGTTTCCGACGAGAATTCGATCAGGATGTCGGGAATCTTGTTGAATTTCCTGACTAGATATTGAAAAGTGTTTTCGAGATCGAGACTAAAATGTGGGGTTTATAATTGTTAGGCATGCGATGCCTAAGGAATTCATTTGGTTAGGCATGAAATCCAATATATGTGATATATTGGATTTATGATGTCAAAGGTGGTTGCGGATTCCAACTGTTGTAGTTTTTTACTTTCTTTTCTGCGACCGTAAGTGTAATATGTGGTGTATCGTCGGTTTCGGTGCTATATGTCAACTGCAATTGGGATACGCATATTTACTTACGTTGATGACATGCGATGTTATGTGTTGCTGTGATATGTTATATTGAATCTGTTCCCCTCCGAATGGCGGCCGAGATATTAGGACGTCTTGCCTGAGATTCGGGGCAGATGCTATTTGGTTTTATCCGTCCACCTCTCCGAAGATGCCAAGTTGATTTATGGCACCGTGTATCGGAGATTTAGACGGATGCGGCCGATGTAGCAGACTTCGTCAGATTCCCCCTCGCTTGAGGGGTTTTTTGATTGTGGGGACGCTCTTCCCTGCAGACGCAAGCCCCTGCAGTTAATTACGCTAACGCATCGCGGTAACAACTTTCTCCTTCTCCAGAGTTTCACTTCGTGTCGTAGGTGTTTGTTTTGTTTGTGGTTGCCCGTGGATTGTATACGGAGACTAAGTTATGCCGTCGCCCGTAGGACGTGGATTAGTCCAAATCCGTATTTACTTAGATTTGGGTTTGGTGTTTTTGTTTAAGGATACGTTAACCATGTTGAGGCTAAGATCAACTTAAACGTTCGTTAAGGATACGTTAGTCTGATTTGAGACTAAGATCAACTTAACGGAAAGAGCATTTAGGGGCTCTATTGTTCCAGTTTAAGGACATAGTGGTCCATTGTATGCATGGCCATCGGGACCCGTCACCTCTGTGACGTCGTTGAAGGATTACAACGATAGGTGTCAGAGGAATTCGGAGATGTAACCTTGAACCAAAGTTGATTGGGGGTCTTATAGTCCAATTTGGGACTAAAGTCTGTTTGAATGTTTAAGGATACGTTAGCCATATTTGAGGCTAAGATTAACTTAAACGGGATCGTTTAGATCCGACAAAAGAGCATTTGGGAGCTCTATTGTTCCAGTTTAGGGACGTAGTGTTTCATAGGTAGTTTAAGGACATTGCGGTCCATTGCCAGTTTAGGGACATGGTGGTCCATTGTTCCCGTTTTAGGGATGGATGTTAGTTTAAGGACGCATTAGTCCATGAATTTAAGGACCCCACAGTCCGTATTAATGTGTGGTTGTCAGGACCCGTCACCTCTCTGACGTGGTTGAAGGATTACAACGATAGGTGTCAGAGGAGTTCGGAGATGTACCCTTGAACCGGATGTAAATTGATTTAAGGGAGCAGTCATGCTCAGTCAATTTAATTTGAGAACTTACGGCCATGATTGGGCTAAGTCCAGTTGAAAAAAGTTCAACACTTTTATTTGTTTTTATTTTTTGCTTGGGCTCTGCCCATAAAGGATGCAGAGCATCAATTTATTTTGGGCTCTGCTCATTTATGAATGATGCAGAGCATCAATTTTACTTGGGCTCTGCCCATTTATTGCTTTGCAATTTAATTAGGCCTACTAGGTCTTTTTGATTTGGGCCTGGCCCTTTAGGAAATGCATTGCATTTGTCAGGCGCTTTGCGCCAATCAGAGAGCGCAAGCGCTTGTAGTGTTGACACGTGTCAAGCAAGCGTAGTGCGCTGCGCCAATGCGCTGCGCTTGCGCTGCTGACACGTGTCGCGCTCTGGTGAGTTGTGCCAATTCCAGAGAGCAAGGCTCTATTTCAAAAGCGCATAGCGCAGATGGTTCAGATGCTGACACGTGGCGCTCTCTGGTGGCTTGCGCCAATCCAGGAGCGCAACAGCGCAGTTTGCAAGTGCAAGGCACTATAATTTGAGAATCTTTTAGATTCTAGAACCAAAGGTTCATAAAAGAAGTGCAAAGCACTGTTTGTTTTCTTTGATCTAATTTAGTTTCTCTTGTTTTTTCTTGATCCCAAAGAACCAATGGTTCATAAGTGCAAAGCACTATTTTCTTTCGTTTTTTATCAAAGATCATCGATCTATTAGAAGAAATTCTTCTATCTAAAAGGTCTTTTACCTTTTTCTTCTTCTTGAAATTTCTTCAGAGTTTTCTCTATTTGAAGTTCTTGATTTCTCACAAAATGTTCATGCCTTTGAATTGAGGTCTAGGGTCCTTTTTATAGTGCCCATAAATTAGTTAAATTTGTTAAAGAGATCTTTCTCTGAGTGATTTGGGGAATTTTCCCCACCGTTGGATCTTTAATCCAAGGGCTTCTGTTTTACAGAAGAAAATCTTCTTGTTTTAACAAGAACGGAAAGATTTCTTTAAAATCTTAATTTTGTTTGGCGCAAATGCCCCAGCGCGTGACACGTGTCAAGCAGCGCACAGCGCAGCGCAACTGCGCTAGCGCATCTGTGCTGACACGTGTCAAGCAGCGCAACAGCGCAGCGCAACTGCGCTAGCGCATTTACGCTGACACGTGTCGCGCAGCGTAAGGCGCAGCGCAACTGCGCTAGCGCATCTGCGCTGACACGTGTCGCGCTGACACGTGTCGCGCAGCGCAACTGCGCTAGCGCATTCGCGCTGACACGTGTCGCGCAGCGCAGTGCTTGCGCAACTGAAGCGTTGGTTCCTTTTGTTTTTTAATAGAGCTTTGCTCTGATTGGGCGCGCCTTCTTGGACGCTGCGCTGAAGTATCAGCGCCTGACACGTGTCGCGTTGCGCACAGCGCAAGGAATTTGAAGCGTTACTTCATTTATTTTAACTTTAATTTTCACTTCAATTTTCAAAACAGAGCTTTGCTCTGATTGGGGGAAATAGAAGCGTTGCTTCATCTCCCGTCTTGGAATTTGAACAGAGCTTTGCTTTGATTGGGGTAAACAAATGCCCCCCACCGTTGCGCTTACGTGGCCCCAAGCGTGAGCGCAGCGGTGGCAGAATTCTAACTGTCGCGGCAACTTTTGGAAGTTAAAAGGGCATTTGATGCATATAAATAGGACCTTTGGTCCCTTAGATGATTTCATCTTCACAATTTTACTTTCAGAACTCAGAGCTCTGCTCTCTTGTTTAAACACTTTTAAAAGTTCAAACTTTAGAGAATTTTAGGTAAAAATATTAATTTTGATTAAATTAAATCAATTTTTAGAGCCTTGCTCTCAATAGATCCCTGATCTAAAGAAGACCCATTTAGGGTTTCACTTAGCAGAGCTTCGCTCTAAAGGGGTCTAAAGAGAACTAAAGAGAACCCTATTAGGGTTCCATTAATAGAGCTCTGCTCTATAAAAGATTTTCCTTGGATTTTCTTAATTAATGGAGCTTTGCTCCTTCCAAATCATATAGAAGAACTCTTAAGAGTTCTTCATGGCATTTAATACTGTTATTATTATTATATCATTTTTTCCCAGAGCATGGCTCTCAATGTTCTTAGGGGATTTTCCTTAAATTCTCCTCATAACCGATTTTTGACAGGTGTCACTCCTGTCTATAGAGCATTGTTCTCGAGGAGTTTTAACTCCCTATACCTTTTCCTCATTGCTAATCTTCCAATGTTGCTTCCTTCAGGCATTATGGCGGTGCATCTATATAGTCTGCACGAGTTCATTACTTACGAGGATATCCGTGCACAGGGCCGTCAACAAAACCAAGAGTTTACAGATGCCCAATGTGCAGAGGTCATGGGTCGTCTGAACGCACGCACCGGCTGGCTGCTCCCTCGCCGTTCTGCTATCTTGAAAGTCGTGTTGGGAGTAATCTGGAGAGCACTCCCGGAGTTTCACGAGGCCTTACCGCTCAATGCACTGGACGATGCCGAAGACAAGGTGCATTCAGTGTACCTGTCGGGGCTGATCTCGAAGAAGCGGCGGGATAGCCTTATCGACATCCTGCATCAAATTTTCCAGCAGACGACGATAATCGCTGATTATCGAAGACTGGGGGGCCTTGCCGAAGATCTTGACACACAGGAGCGCGAGAGGCTGCGCACGAGAATCATTAGAAAGGCCAGGAGAACTCTGGATGGCTTTACTTTTGAATTCCTCAATCCGTGCCCTGGATCTAAGGTTATTCCATTGCAGTAATTTGAATAATGTTTTTGTTTATGATTGTAAGAATCCTTTGTAATGGAAAATTTCTCCTTTCAGCTTGTCTTATTTCTCGCTCTGAGTCTTTTGCACATGCATGAATGAGTGTGTCTCGAATGCTTAATCCAATGCCAATCAGATGTTCTCTTTGTCGCTTTCTCCCTTTCTCTTATTATCAGCATGTTGACTTGATAATCATGATTGGCAGTTAACTTAGTTTTTCCAAAAGATAGCGATGGCTTAGGTCGCAGGTTCAGATCTGCTGCCTAAGACTTTTCAACTCTATGAGCCGTGAGGGTCTCATAGAGACTTTTCTCCCTACGGATCGAGAGGATCTCGTAGGTGGATTTTCTCCTTAGGAATCATGAGGATTCCTAAGTGTGTTTTCTCTTATAAGTCATAAGGATCTTATAAAAGAATTTTCCCTCTTACGAGTCGAGAGGACTTGTAAGCGGTTGTTTCCCTCCTTATCGAAATTCGACGTTGGAGAGTGAGACCCGTGGATAATATGCAAGAGACCGTTTTGGGCTGACTTGCAGGGTCCCAGTGCTTAGGAAACAGGCTTCTTTTATGCCCACTACCTAAGGCTTTATCTCATGAGTCGAGCCGTCTCAAGAATTTCTCGCAAAGACATCAATTTCTTCACAAGTCGAGACGAATCGAGCGTTTCTCGCAAGAACATCCTAACGTCGCATTTAACCTCTGCTCTTTACGACAGAAGTCCGTTAGGGTTTGTGGTACTTAGGGTTTTTGCCATCGTACCGTCGCATAAGCTGATATATTCCTCGATAGGCAATCGTGCTGTTCGAGTAGCCCTGCGACTGCCGTGTTTCTGATCCCTTCGGGGGCTGGACAAGACGTCTTTAAGCAATCTTCCTAGGCAGTTTGACCGTCGGAAGAGCAAGCGTTAGGAATTTGCCATGCCGCTTTTTACTTGAGGTTAGGCTCATTTTGGCGGGCCCCGATGAGTCATAACCACTCCGTGCTGGTGTGGGATGATCTCCGATAGTCTTTCAGGTTTTATGCGAGTTGCCGTCAAGACCCTGAAGCTAGGAATTTGGCCTCTGCTTCGTTTTGCTGGCATCTCGTTTGCTGTATCGAGACGAATGTCGCGGTGGGAACTAGGGATTTTGCCATGGCTCCGTTTGTTTGATTGTCGCGTCTGAACCCTGTTGGAGGAAGAATGCTGGGGTGACAACTCGTCTGCTGTATCGAGACGAACGTCGAGGTGAAGCCGGGATTTTGCCGTGGCTCCGTTTGTTTGATTGTCGCGTCTGATCCCTGCTGGAGGAAGAACGCTGGGGTGACAACTCGTCTGCTTTATCGAGACGAACGTCGAAGTGAAGCCGGGATTTTGCCGTGGCTCCGTTTGTTTGATTGTCGCGTCTGATCCCTGCTGGAGGAAGAACGCTGGGGTGACAACTCGTCTGCTGTATCGAGACGAACGTCGAGGTGAAGCCGGGATTTTGCCTTGGCTCCGTTTGTTTTGACGTTGAGGTCTTTTGTTGGCATTGTATCCGCGTCTTGATGGATTGTGAAGGAACGCCGTTGTTAACATCTCGTCTGCTGTATCGAGACGATTGTTGAAATGAAGCTGGGATTTTGCCGTCGCTTCGCTTTGTTTCGACCGCGGGGTCTTTTATTGGCGTTGTATCCGCATCTTGAGAGGCTGAGGAGAAACGCCGTTGGTGATCTCTAAGTTGTCGACGTTGAAACCCTGAAGCTAGGGATCTTTTTTTGCTTCGTTTGTTGACATTGTGTCTGCAACATCGCGACAAATGTCGAGGTTGTCTCTAGGTTGTTTATGAACCGTCGAGATTTGGCTTCGCTTTCTGATGGAGCCTGTTGGGAAGATATGGTTCCCTCTTTGTTTGCGCCCTTGGATTGCATACAGGGATCAATGCGATCTCACCTGTAGGGCATAAGTTTCATTCATCATTTTTTTTCCGCGATGCTCTATCATTTCAGCTTTATATCGCGAAGGTCGCGATTGCCCAATCATTTCGGCTATTTTTCGCGGTGCCCAATCATTTCGGCTGTTTATTTTATTTTTACTCGCTGCTTTCTATTGCGAGCTGCCCAATCATTTCGGCTATTTTGTATGCGTGTATGGTTCGCTGATTTTTTTTTATTTTTTTTTATCGCGAGTGTGGAACTTGGATTCTAACGCCAATCTCAGCATCAGTATCGCTACAACTGGAATATTGCCAGGAGCGAATCATCATTTGCCGTGAAGGGGCTTGGAATTTGATACCGGTTTAGGCATCAGCATCGCTACAACTGGGATATTGCCAGGAGCGAATCATCATTTGCCTCTGTCGATGTCAAACAAAGGTGGCTTAGTGAACAGGGTTAAGGTCCTGTCGACTAAGGCTTTTGACTTCATGAGCCGTAAGGGTCTCACAAAGGTATTTCTCCCTACTAGTCGTGAGGATCTTGTAGGTGTATTTTCTCCTTAGGAATCGTGAGGATTCCTAAGTGTATGTTCCTCTGTAAGTCGTAAGGATCCTACAAGAGGGTTTTCTCCTTGTAAATCGAGAGGACCTACAAGGGTTGTTTATCATACGTACATACCCCCAGTCACGGATGGGACTTGGTTAGGGAAATGTTTATTCGCGCCCGTGGATTGTATACAAGGGCCAGTATTGAGCCACCTGTAGGGCAATATCGGAAGTTGTGGGGGTTGCTTAAGCACAGGTTTAGGTCTCTGTAACTTAAGACTTTCAAATCTTATGAGCCGTGAGGGTCTCATAAGAGAGTTCTCCTTACGAGTCGTGAGGATCTCGCAAGTGTATTTTCTCCTTAGGAATCGTGGGGATCCCTAAGTGTGTTGCTCCCTTGTGAGTCGTAAGGATCTCACGCGGGTGGTTTCTCCTTACAAGGTCAAGAGGACCCTATAAGTGTCTTTTAACGAGGTTGCGCCCTTTCGGGTTTTCACAAACACTCGCCGGTAGTCCTGCTGTTTTTACTCACGGAGCCCTTTCGGGTTTTCATCCGTGCCCATTTTGCTTATGGACATACCGTTTTTTTTTAAAACGAGGTCGCGCCCTTTCGGTTTTTCACGAACACTCGCCGGTAGCCCTGCTGTTTTTACTCACGGAGCCCTTTCGGGTTTTCATCCGTGCCCATTTCGCTTATAGACATACCGTTTTTTTGTTTGTCAGCCTGAGGATGTTGCTGTAGTAGTTTAGAGACGTTTTGGTCATTTGCAAGTTTTAGGACATTGTGGTCCACTGTTAGTTTAAGGACGTTGCGGTCCGCCGTTAGTTTAAGGATGTTGCGGTCCGCCATCGCCGTATTCGAGGCGAATCTCTAGTTTACTGACTTTTCGGTCCATGGGGCTTTCTCTATGACTGTACATGATTCCCCCGGCGTATCCATCTTTCTCGGAGCGTGCGGTTGTGGCGGGTTCACCTTCCAGTTTTCGGACAACGCGAACTTGCCCTGTTGGTATTGGTCTTCAACCCAGTTCTTGAAGACGTAGCAATCCTCGATCAGATGACCTACCGTTTGGTGGTAAGGGCAATAATTGAGAGCGTTAATATCTCCTGGCCGTAACGGACGTTTTGGACTCGGCAGATTGATAAGTCTGTCACGTACCGCTAGCTCGAATAGTCCCCTCGTTTTATCTTGCGGAAACAAGTAAGGACGTTTCAACTTTTGCTGGAGAGGTTGCCGCTTGTTGTTTCGGCAAACGACCGGTTTTGGGCCACTCGATTGTTGTCGAGTGTTGGCGATGAGGGTCATTTCCCCCTTCTCTTTATCCTTTTTGCTCGATCCTTTGTTTACGGGGCCGAGATTTTTTCCGAATAGCGTGCGATTGTACGGCTGAACATTCTCGCAGCTCCTCAATTCCTTCATTTTTGAAATAGACTCCCCGAGGTAGGGGTTGGGGGTAGCTTCTTCGTCAGAGTCACTTCCAAAGGTGATAATTTGTGATCCCTTGGAGTCGGCTATATGACAATCGTCGGCGGCTCTTTTGCGCTCATCTATCGCATTTTTTCGACGTCTACGAGCTTCACATTTTGTCCTGTCAAAGTGTTGCTTTTGAGCGACATACCCTTGCCACCAACAGTTAAAGGACTCGCAGTCTTCGGTAGGATGTATGATCTTCTGATGATATAAACAGAAGTTAGGGTGCATCTCTACCTCAGCGAGAGTATTTTCTTCAGAGGGCGGTAGCTTCATTCCTACTGATAGAGCTTTGGCGAACCTTTTCCTCGTCTTGAATTTGTTTTTATCCGCATTGGATGGCTTTTGATTTGACGGGAATGCCTTGGCTTTTTCCAGTATGGCTATCTCACGCTCTTGATTGGTGTTTGCTTTCAAACGAATTTCATTTAGGAAGATATCGATCAACTCGTCTGATGGCTGTAGAATCTCCGGCTCAGGGTTCGCCATTGGTTTCTCAGCGCAAGGAGCCTCTTCATCCTCCGTCAGTGAATAAGAAATCACATGACAAGTCGCTACGTAGTCTTTGGATTCATCTGACGAATTTTCTCCATCGTTTTCATCCTTGACAAAAGAACAAGTTGCCCCCGGCATGTCCGTCTTCTTTGGAGAGTGCGGCTGTGGTGGGTTCACCTTCTAGCTTTCAGACAATGCAAACTTGCCTCGTCGGTACTGATCCTCGATCCATCCCTTAAAGACGAAACAATCCTCGATCGGGTGACTTACCGTTTGGTGGTAAGGGCAATAATTGGGATTATTAAGATCGCCTGGCTGCGACAGACGCTTTGGACTCAGCAGATTGATGAGTCTGTTGCGCACTGCCAGCTCGAATAGTCTTCTTGTTTTATTTTGAGGAAACGAGTAAGGACGTCCTAGCCTCTCTTCTAGGGATGGGCGTGGACCCACGTTGTTTTGGCGAACGACCGGTTTTGAGTTGTTCGGCTGTTGTTGAGCATTGGCGACGACGCTCGCTTTTCCCTTTCCTTTCTCATTTCGAGAATCGGGTTTTGGAGGAGACGGTCCATGGCCCATCTGGTCCATTTGGGCTAATTTGTCGATCAAAGCTTGGAAGGTGGTCGGCCTGAAGAACATCATGAATTGCGAGATGGTCGCCTGCGGATCGAGAGTGCCCACGAACATGCCTACCGCAGGTGCCTCTTCTATGCGTTGTTCGCATTTTGACCATAGGTTCCGCCATCGCGTTGCGTATTGTACCCACGTTTCGCCTGGCCTTACCCTGGCGTTAATCAGTGCCGTCATCGGGGTACGCTCGCTGGCACTCGCGAAACGTTGGGTAAACAGCAGTTCCATTTCAGCAAAGGTCTTGATAGAGTCATTCGGGAGCTCGGAATACCACTCGAACGCCGTATCTGACAACCTACCAACGAACTGGCGGAGCAACAATTTATCATCACCGCCAATGTTGCCGCAAAGCGCCCTGAACTGGGCGACATGCTGGTGAGGATTGCTAGTCCCCTTATACACATGGAATTTTGGTATCGTATAACCTGGCGGGTACTTGATCTGGTCGTACCAGCCCGGATACGGTCGTCCCGTTTTTACCATCTGACCCGCTGCTTCAGTCGCTTGATGAACCCGGATCTGCTGAGCTATATATTCGTTCAGGTCGGCTTTGGAGATTGCCTCCTCCTTGGCTGTTGACAGAGCCGGAGGAGGATTCGACGTTTCTCCCTTATCATCTTCAAGGATGATCGGGGGATCTTCAGCAGGTGGATCCTGCTGGATCATCATCCCTACCATGTCTTGGAACAGGAGGCCCATACGCTTTATGTTGGCTGCTTGTTCAGAAGCCTCTTTATCCTTCTTCTCCAATATTCGTCGAAGGAATTCGGCGTCAGTTTCTTGCTCCTGGCGTTCATCCGAGGACGTTTCAGGGCTTTCTTTTGGCCCAGTAAGTGCGGCCATTGCGTTCATCATCTCCTGGAGCTTTTGCTGTTGCTTCTGAGCCTTGGTCATTGACCGTGTAAGCGGTCTATGACCCGTGGATGCACGGTTGTCCTCCTTTCCCGACGCCATGTATACTGTATAAACTGTTATGCCCCCGGACTTAGGGCGTTTAGGTTCACCATCTTTGGCATTTGCCGCGGGCACGGGGGTTTCTCCGGCCTTCTTCTTTTGTGGGCCGTTGAAGTTGAAGGGGCCGTTGCAGTGGGCACCCTAGTGATTGTCGTCCTTTGCTGTTTAAGAGGACGATCCTTTTCTTCTTGCACTTTCGCCTTTTTCTGTTGACGAGAGTGACCTGGGTCAATCATGGAGTCTTGAACCCTCCGCCAAACTTTGTATATTTTTGAGGACAGCCGTTGAGGGGGTTGTTTTTTCTTTGTTTCCGGAACTCTCTCCGCGGGCGGAGGAGATCTTTTCAATGTAGCGGTTGGAGAGTTCTTACGTACCCTCCTCAGCAGTTCAAAGCTGTTCCTAGTTGGAACAGCAGCGTTGACCTCCACCACTGGAGCAGGTGGAGTTAGCCCTGAGGGGGAGTTGCCCCCTGTCTTCCTTACTCGCCGCCAATGGCGACGTCGAGCCTGACGAGCCGCTGGGACTGGCTCGGAGATAGAGACAGCTTTTTTTTCCCCCTGTCTGAAGGAGGCGCCGCTGGTGTTAACCTCTTAAAGACTGAGGTTGTCCTTTGAGAGATGATATTCAACCTATCGAAGACGGATCCTCGTGCAGGGGCAGGAGCAGGAATAATCAGTCTTGAAAAGACTGACTCTTTGACAGGGGAAGCCGCCTTGACGACTTCTGGAGCAGCGGTTATTGCCTTCCTTGGAACAACCACCTTAGAGTTCATGGGCTTCCTAGCGGGCCCCTCATAGTTCTGATCTAGCCTGGCGAAGACGGAGGCTGTTGATTTGGTAGTGGACGACCCGTTGACAGGGGCCGTCGTAGCAGTGAGCCGGTCGAAGACCGACTTCTTGTTCGCTTCTGGTGCAGACATTGGCATAGAGAAGCTTGCGGGTGAGATCATGGTCCCGAAAAACAAGCCGGTGGTGGCCTGGGTTACCTGTTCTACCGGCAGAGCGAGGAAGGGGGCCGCTTGGGGCCCATATGCTACACCTCCAGGTGAGGTGGAGCGTCCGTTGCATTGGCACTTCGAGTAGTTCGCGCAGTTAGAGGCCATTGATGCTTGAGTTCTGTGCCAGGCAAAAGACCAAATCTTAATAACTTGAAATCCAAAGGCAACCATTAACAAACTGCGATTGGTTCGCGAAGACGACACACGAAGTGTGGAGTGGAAAGAGGAAAAGGTCCCACCGGGCGTGCCAGAATCTGTTCCCCTCTGAATGGCGGCCGAGACATTAGGACGTCTTGCTAGAGATTCGGAGCAGATGCTATTTGGTTTTATCCGTCCACCTCTCCGAAGATACCAAGTTGATTTATGGCACCGTGTATCGGAGGTTTAGACGGATGCGGCCGATGTAGCAGACTTCGTCAGATTCCCCCTCGCTTGAGGGGTTTTTTGATTGTGGGGACGCTCTTCCCTGCAGGCGCAAGCCCCTGCAGTTAATTACGCTACCGCATCGCGGTAACAACTTTCTCCTTCTCCAGAGTTTCACTTCGTGTCATGGGTGTTTGTTTTGTTTGTGGTTGCCTGTGGATTGTATACGGAGACTAAGTTATGCCGTCGCCCGTAGGACGTGGATTAGTCCAAATCCGTATTTACTTAGATTTGGGTTTGGTGTTTTAGTTTAAGGATACGTTAACCATGTTGAGGCTAAGATCAACTTAAACGTTCGTTAAAGATACGTTAGTCTGATTTAAGACTAAGATCAACTTAACGGAAAGAGCATTTAGGGGCTCTATTGTTCCAGTTTAGGGACATAGTGGTCCATTGTATGCATGGCCATCGGGGTCCGTCACCTCTCTGACGTCGTTGAAGGATTACAACGATAGGTGTCAGAGGAATTCGGAGATGTACCCTTGAACCAAAGTTGATTGGGGGTCTTATAGTCTAATTTGGGACTAAAGTATGTTTGAATGTTTAAGGATACGTTAGACATATTTGAGGCTAAGATCAACTTAAACGGGATCGTTTAGATCCGACAAAAGAGCATTTGGGAGCTCTATTGTTCCAGTTTAGGGACGTAGTGGTCCATAGGTAGTTTAAGGACATTGCGGTCCATTGCCAGTTTAGGGACATGGTGGTCCATTGTTCCCGTTTTGGGGACGGATGTTAGTTTAAGGACGCATTAGTCCATGGGTTTAAGGACCCCACAGTCCGTATTAATGTGTGGTTGTCAGGACCCGTCACCTCTCTGACGTCGTTGAAGGATTACAACGATAGGTGTCAGAGGAGTTCGGAGATGTACCCTTGAACCGGATGCAAATTGATTTAAGGGAGCAGTCGTGCTCAGTCAATTTAATTTGAGGACTTACGGCCATGATTGGGCTAAGTCCAGTTGAAAAAAGTTCAACACTTTTATTTGTTTTTATTTTTTGCTTGGGCTCTGCCCATAAAGGATGCAGAGCATCAATTTATTTTGGGCTCTGCTCATTTATGAATGATGCAGAGCATCAATTTTACTTGGGCTCTGCCCATTTATTGCTTTGCAATTTAATTAGGCCTACTAGGTCTTTTTGATTTGGGCCTGGCCCTTTAGGAAATGCATTGCATTTGTCAGGCGCTTTGCGCCAATCAGAGAGCGCAAGCGCTTGTGGTGTTGACACGTGTCACGCAAGCGCAGTGCGCTGCGCCAATGCGCTGCGCTTGCGCTGCTGACACGTGTCGCGCTCTGGTGAGTTGTGCCAATTCCAGAGAGCAAGGCTCTATTTCAAAAGCGCATAGCGCAGATGGTTTAGATGCTGACACGTGGCGCTCTCTGGTGGCTTGCGCCAATCCAGGAGCGAAACAGCGCAGTTTGCAAGTGCAAGGCACTATAATTTGAGAATCCTTTAGATTCTAGAACCAAAGGTTCATAAAAGAAGTGCAAAGCACTGTTTGTTTTCTTTGATCTAATTTAGTTTCTCTTGTTTTTTCTTGATCCCAAAGAACCAATGGTTCATAAGTGCAAAGCACTATTTTTCTTTCGTTTTTTATCAAAGATCATCGATCTATTAGAAGAAATTCTTCTATCTAAAAGGTCTTTTACCTTTTTCTTCTTCTTGAAATTTCTTCAGAGTTTTCTCTGTTTGAAGTTCTTGATTTCTCACAAAATGTTCATGCCTTTGAATTGAGGTCTAGGGTCCTTTTTATAGTGCCCATAAATTAGTTAAATTTGTTAAAGAGATCTTTCTCTGAGTGATTTGGGGAATTTTCCCCACCGTTGGATCTTTGATCCAAGGGCTTCTGTTTTACAGAAGAAAATCTTCTTGTTTTAACAAGAACAGAAAGATTTCTTTAAAATCTTAATTTTGTTTGGCGCAAATGCCCCAGCGCGTGACACGTGTCAAGCAGCGCACGGCGCAGCGCAACTGCGCTAGCGCATCCGCGCTGACACGTGTGGCGCAGCGCACGGCGTAGCGCACGGCGCAGCGCAACTGCGCTAGCGCATCCGCGCTGACACGTGTCGCGCAGCGCAGTGCTTGCGCAACTGAAGCGTTGGTTCCTTTTGTTTTTTAATAGAGCTTTGCTCTGATTGGGCGCGCCTTCTTGGGCGCTGCGCTGAAGTATCAGCGCCTGACACGTGGCGCGTTGCGCATCGCGCAAGGAATTTGAAGCGTTGCTTCATTTATTTTAACTTTAATTTTCACTTCAATTTTCAAAACAGAGGTTTGCTCTGATTGGGGGAAACAGAAGCGTTGCTTCATCTCCCGTCTCGGAATTTGAACAGAGCTTTGCTCTGATTGGGGTAAACAGGATCGTCGTGTTTTGAATAGCCAGGGGTTTTATGTGAGATAAGAGTTTTTCATTTTCATACATGTAAAATTCATTGTATGCAATATTCTTTTAATGGGGCACTTCCGGGTTGAGGATGATGTCACCATTGTATATTATTTACTTTTCCGTATTAGGATAGACCCAGGCGGGGAGCACAAGTGTAGCATTCTGAATTTTAGAAATAAATAAAATTAATAAAATAAATAATAAAGTGTTAAATTAAAAAGTTATTAAAACCAAATTAGATAATTTCATAAGATGTTTGTAAAACAAATTAAATTAAAATTTTAGTATGCAACATAAATAAGTTATAAGGGTTTTAAGGTGAATTTTAGCTTCATTTTAGTAAAATGAGTGTTTTCTAATAACATAAGTTGTGAGGGGCTTTTATATAAATTTTGGAAAATTATGCAAATTTGGAATTTAGAGGGTGTAAATGGAAAAGGAATAGATAATGTTTTAGCTCAGAATTATATCTCAAATTAACACAAAAATTGAAGAGATAAGGTAAGGACACATCCTACTTCCATGCACAATATTTACACAACACTTCCTCCTTGCATGAGAGTGGCACACCCTTGATTGGTGACGCCTCCTCCTACCATCTCCTTCTTCCCATCACCATATATAAACTTTGTTCAGATCATTTAGCAAGTTTAAATTCTGAAAATTGAAAGAAAGGAAAGGAAAAACAAGAACAAACATAGAAGAACAAAGGAAAGAAGAAGAAATAGATAAGGATTTCATCATCATCAAGCTAGAACAAGAGGCTTAGCATCTTGGAGGGGTTATTCCAACAAATTATTATGGGTAATATTCTTAATCACAGTAGGAGTTTAAGTTCTGTAGCTACTTAATTTAAAATGAACAAGTTCTATAATATCGTATTTTAGTAAAATATAGGCTCTGTTGAATCTGCTTTAAATTGGATAAATGTTTACTCAACTAAACAAGACCTAAATGATGTATGTAGCACCTAGAGCAAACCATACGAGCACGAACCAGAGGGCTCGGAATTGGGCCGGCGACCAAAGGAAAAAATCCGGCGTCGCCGGTTTTGTAGGAAACTGGGGTATATTGGCTTGAGTAGGATTCTGTGTATAATTGTGGCAATTTTGGTATTATATAAACAAGTTAATTTCATTGAATTTAGAATCTGGAAGCTAATATCGGGAAAGATATCTAAAAATACAAAATATGACACGGTTAAAACGCATCGCGATTTAAATTCTGTAGCGATGCAGGTTAGGGTTAAAATCCAGTAAGGTTAAGTGTTAAATAGCTTGATATAGTCGTATACAATATAACTAGTACGTGGGAACGGGTATTTTTCATTTCCGTCATGTCGGAGTAGCCGTTTCCTTATATAAGTTAAATTGTGATGTTAGATTTGAATACGGGATTTTCGGAGGCAGCGAGGAAAGGAAAAGGATTGGCAATTCCTGAGTAGATTCGACGTTTTCCGGTGAGTAGACTAAATATCTACCGGGAAATTTTGTAAAGATGGCGTATTACGCCCGTAGTTTTATTTAAATAAATGCTTTACTTTGGTATGCTAAATCGATAATTTGCATTCATATTCACATATACCTTGCTTAGTTGCTAGGACACTGCACAAGTATCGACGAGTTATGCCACGTGCACATCTTACATGTTACACACACCTCGTCGATATTACCATGTCACTTTTACACTTAGTAAAATTCTTGTTAAAAATGATTCATATCATATCTTAAACACCAATAACAGTAGTAAATTGTATCATTAACATCATGATTCATTATTGGAGTATTCTATGTTGATATAAGAGGTAATTGTATTATTGAGGATTTATGGTTTTGAGTTTTTGAATACTATTACATAAATCCAGTGGTTTTCATGATTGATGTGACATGTCCACCCTGAGATGTTTTATGATTTGGTCTTATTCCAAACCGAGTCGGTGGGTATACGGTTATGGATTTATAGTTTTATTCCGAACCGAGTCGGTGGGTATACGATTACGGATTTACATTTTTATCCAGACTGAGTCGGTGGGGATACAGTTTGATACATAGTGGACTTTGTTGATTATAGGATCGTTCGAGGAATGATGCCTGGGAGAAATGGAAGTTTTGTGTCGATGATGGACACGGAAATATGAAATTACTGATAATAAATGATGAGATTTCAGTTTTGGTTATTTGAATTGTAGTACAGATTCATACTTTCCATATATTATTGTACATCCTACTTGCTCTCATCTCAGTTAGTTGTGATCGTCATATTTACATTATTTACCGTTATATGTTAGTTATATTCACTGAGTTGGCAACTCACCCCGTTGTGCCACATTTCCTTGCAGGGGTAGAGTGGACGGTCAGTAGCAGTGCAGCCCCACTTTTTGCAGCTTTTTCACATCTTTTGATAGGTGGGTTACATATGTAGTAACCTTCTCTTTTGGTATTGTATTTTGTATCTAAAAAATCTCCATGAGACCTGTATATGATTTAGAGTGAGAGATGATTATATGTATATTATTTGACAGATGGGATGGTTTGGTTCTATATATTAGTAAATTTCTTACTTATTGGAAATTCTTGTTAATGTCTTATACTCCTGGATATTTGTTTCCACTATTGATATTGTTGATCCCAACTAGGGATGCAACCAAACTTAACACCTTATACTTGTTAATATTTTAACTTCATAAATTGTGATTTTTACTTAAAACTAAATTTTCTATATAAAGAATTCCGCAAAAAGGATTTTGATCTTGGTTTTCGGCTTACTTGGACTGTGTGTATATCTGTAGATATTATACCATCTAAGTGCCGGTCACATCCAAACTTTAGGTCGTGACAAAGTTGGTATCAGTGCTTAGGAGTAAGCTTACGGAATTGAGTAGTGAGTTAAGATAAGTTGAAGTGAGTTCGTGATTTAGGATGACCTTTGGTTTGATGGAGTAGGTGATTTAGGATGAGTACAGTACCGTACGTATGTTCCGCGGCATATTTACGTTACCACACTCAGCCTAATTAACCTTAGGATGTATGTCTTGAATTGTCCTTCCTTTGATTCTCCGTTATTGATTGTTCCTGTTCATAAGCCTTATCAACTCTCGTTTCTTGTTTCAGTTGCTATGGCTATGCGAGCTAGGTGAGCCGCAGCCAGAGACGCAGCTAGGACGAATCCGCCGGTGATGGCGACTGAGACACCGGACGTTCCGGCGGTGCATGAGCATGTTGATCCTCCTCCTCCAGATCGCATGACTAGAATAGAGGAGGGCATGTTAGGATTGCAGCGAGTGGTAGGCCAGTTAGCTGAGGCCACTCGAGTACTGAGACAGGATCCGACACCGACCGTGGCAGAGTCCGAGGTATAGCTTATGCAGACGGTAGCACTTGTAGATACGAGAGTGATGGAGGTATCGCTTGCGGAGTTTATGAGGTTGAGACCTCCGGTATTTACAAGGACTGATGTAGCGGAGGATCCTCAATCCTTTCTTGATAGGATAGCGAGAATTAGTAGATCATTGCGATATTCTGATGCGAGGTCAGTTGAGCTGACTAGTTTTCGTTTGGAGGGACTTGCACAGGAGTGGTGTGAGTCGATGGAGAGAGAGCGAGCTACGGGTCTTCCTCCGATGTTGTGGGCTGAGTTTTCCGAGGTCTTTCTTGTCAGATTTCTTCCACAGAGTGTGAGGGACGCTAGAGCTAGCAGTTTTGAAGCATTGCGGAAATCGGCAAGTATGTCAGTGGCAGATTATGATTTACGATTCACCCAGTTGTCGCGCTATGCTCCATACTTAGTGCCTACAGAGGAACCTCGGGTGAAGAGGTTCCTAAGGAGTCTGGACACGCAGTTGTATTTAGCTATAGGCTCCCAACATTTTGATACGTATGCGCAGGCTATGGATGCAGCAATACGAGTAGAGGAGCGGTTGAGAGAGGCAGTGGTTGTTCTGGAGCCAAAGAGGAGTAGACCGACCGGGCCAATGGCTAGACAGTTTGGCGGAGGTAGAGGAAGATATATTCTAGGCCGCAGTTTCGGATGAGGTTGGACTCAGGGCCAGATGTTCAGTTCATACCCCGATGATCAGGGGACCCCACTTACATGTTATAATTGCGGACTTCCAGGGCATACAGCTAGAGGGTGTACACGTTATAGCGGGACTGTTACACCACAGGTTGCTTTACCCCCTCCACCTTCTACGCCGATGGCTTTACTTCCTCCCCCAGTTGGCCCTACATGCCATACGGTTGCACCACGAGGTCGAGGCTTTGCAGGACGATCTCAGAGAGGTCGAGGAGATAGAGGTATAGGACGACAGGATGCGGGCAGGGGCCAGGCACGGGTTTTTGCGCTGACTCCACAGGATGCCCAGGCATAAAATGCAGTTGTGACAGGTATTCTTGCAGTATGTTCGCTAGATGCACATATTTTATTTGATCCCGGTTCTACACATTCTTATGTATCTACACGTTTTGCACCTTCTTTGGGGAAGGAGTCGTCATTGTTAGAATTAACATTAGTGGTGATTACTCTGGTGGGAGATTCTTTTACAGCTCGACACGTATTCAGATCATGTTCTGTACGTATTGGTGATAGAGATTCGCTAGTTGATCTGATTCTCCTGGATATGCTAGATTTTGATATACTTCTCGGTATGGATTGGTTGGCCGCTTGTCATGCCTATGTAGATTGTCGTGGGAAAGCGGTTAGATTTTTTTTCCAGGTCAACCGATGTTTGTTGTGCAGGGGGATTGTAATATAACTCCTGCCAATATGATTTCTGCTTTTTGTGCGGGACGACTCTTGAAGAAGGGTGGTCATGGGTTCTTGGCTTTTGTTCAGGACTTAGGAGTCGCTGAGATTCCATTGGACCAGGTTCCGGTCGCACGAGAATTTCTGGAGGTGTTTCCTGCTGAGTTACCAGGATTACCGCCTGATCGCGATATTGAATTTTGCATTGACTTGATTCCGGGTGCGGGGCCTATTTCTATACCACCCTATCGAATGGCACCGACGGAATTGAAGGAACTCAAAAGTCAGTTGCAAGAGTTGTTAGATAGAGGACTTGTGCGTTCTAGTGTATCGCCGTGGGGAGCTCCTGTCTTATTTGTAAAGAAGAAGGACGGTAGTATGAGATTGTGCATCGACTACCGACGGCTGAATCGTGTCACTGTGCGAAACTGGTATCCACTACCACGTATAGATGACTTATTCGATTAGTTGCAGGGAGCTGGTTACTTCTCGAAGATTGATTTACAGTCGGGGTATCACTAGTTGAAGGTTCGGAAGGACGATATTCCGAAGACTGCGTTTCACACAAGATATGGGCACTATGAATTTCTGGTGATGTCGTTCAGACTCACCAACGCTCCAGCAGCTTTTATGGATATGATGAACTGTATCTTTAGACCCTTCATTGATCAGTTTATTATAGTGTTCATAGATGACATTCTTGTTTATTCTCGGAGTCGGGAGGAGCACGAGCAGCATTTGCGTATTACGTTGCAGACCTTGAAGGAGCATCAGCTGTTTGCAAAATTCTCCAAGTGTGCGTTTTGGCTGGATAGTGTGTAATTCTTGGGACACGTAGTTACTAGAGCTGGGATATGTGTGGACCCAAAGAAGATTGAAGCGGTACAACATTGGCCTAGACCTGTATCAGTTTCAGAGGTCCGAAGTTTCTTAGGTATGGCAGGTTATTACCGACGCTTCGTGCATGATTTTTCACGGATAGCTGCACCTTTGACCGGATTGACTAGGAAGGAGGTTCCATTTCAGTGGACAGATGCATGTGAGCAGAGTTTCCAGCAGTTGAAGACGCGCTTGACGACTGTACCTGTCTTATCTTTACCTTCCGGGTCAGGTGGTTTTGTTTTGTATTGTGATGCATCTCGAGTGGGGTTAGGCTGTGTGTTGATGCAGCACGACAGGGTTGCAGCTTATGCTTCTCGATAGTTGAAGAGGCACGAACAAAATTACCCCACTCATGATCTAGAGATGGCTGCTGTGGTATTCGCATTGAAGATTTGGAGACATTACTTGTATGGAGAGTCGTGCCAAATCTTCACAGATCATAAGAGCTTAAAGTATATTTTTCAGCAGAGGGATCTGAACCTAAGGCAGCGTAGATGGATGGAACTGGTGAAAGATTACGATTGTAAGATTTTGTATCATCCAGGAAAGGCAAATGTTGTAGCAGATGCTTTAAGTCGGAGACCTGGGGGTAGCTTATCTCATTTGCGCACCTTGCAGAGACAGTCTTCTACAGACTGGCAAATTTTATGTGATAGCCGTATACAGTTTGAGTTCACATCGGCAGAAGGACAGTTAGCACATGTTCGCACCCAACCTCAATTATTGGATCGTATTCGAGAGACACAGCCCGCAGATACTCGTATGACAGAGATTATGGATCAGGTGAGGCATGGCAGAGAGTCGGAGTTTGTGATTGATGACAGTGGAGTATTACATTTTAGGACTCGTCTCTGTGTACCAGATTCTGACGGATTGAGGCGTGAGATTTTAGAGGAGGCCCATAGATCAGCATATAGTATTCACCCTGGTGCCACCAAGATGTATCATGATCTGAAGGATGTTTACTGGTGGGAAGGAATGAAGAGGGATATTACGGAGTTCATTTCGAGATGCTTGACTTGTCAGCAAGTCAAGGCAGAATACCAGAGGCCAGCCGGAGAGTTGCAGCCCTTACCCATTCCAGAGTGGAAATGGAAACAGATTTCTATGGATTTCGTGGTGGGTCTACCCAGGACTAGCAGAGAGTATGATTCCATTTGGTTGATTGTAGATAGATTGACAAAGGCAGCTCATTTTCTTCCAGTGAAGACGACGTATGGGTTTGCACAGTATGCTCAGATTTATATCGTTGAGATTGTACGTCTGTATGGAGTTCCGACGTGCATAGTTTCAGATAAGGGGTACCCAGTTTACTAGCAGGCTATGGCAGAAACTTCAAGAAGCTCTGGGTACACGGTTGAGTTTTAGTACAGCTTTTCACCCACAGACAGATGGTCAGTCGGAGCGGACCATTCAGACACTAGAGGATATGCTTCGGGCTTGTAGCCTTGATTTCGGTGGTAGTTGGGATCGTCACTTACCTTTGATAGAATTCTCATACAACAACAGTTTTCAGGAGACGATCCAGATGGCACCCTTTGAAGCTTTGTATGGGAGGAAATGTCGATCACCTGTTTGCTGGACGGAATTGAGCGAGAGTTGCATCTTGGGACCGCATATAGTACAGGAGACTACAGAGAAGATTCAATTGATATAGAATAGAATGAAGGTGGCCCAGTGCAGACAGAAATCGTATGCAGATCGACGACGTCGTAGACTCGAGTTTCAGGTGGGAGATCATGTGTTCTTTCGTATATCCCTGATGAAAGGTGTGATGCGTTTCGGGAAAAAGGGGAAGCTCAGCTCCAGATATGTTGGACCTTACGAGATTCTGGAGAGAGTGGGTACTGTAGCTTATCGTTTAGCACTTCTACCGAGTTTTCCCGATGTGCATCCGGTGTTTCATGTTTCGATGCTTCGCAAGTATCTTCACGATCTTTCTCACGCGATCCAGCATCAGACCTTACAGATTAAGCCGGATTTATCCTACACAGTGCAGCCAGTCGCTATTCTAGACAGGCAGGCAAAGAAATTAAGATCGAGGGTACTTCCATCTGTAAAGGTTCTTTGGCAAGGAAAGGACCGCGAGGAGATTACTTGGGAGACCGAGGATGCGATGCGGAAGAAATTTCCACATCTTTTCCAAGATATGTCTAGTTAATTTTTAAATTCGGGGACCGAATTTTCTTAAGGGGGGAATATTGTAGCATTCTGAATTTTAGAAATAAATAAAATTAATTAAATAAATAATAAAGTGTTAAATTAAAAAGTTATTAAAACTAAATTAGATAATTTCATAAGATGTTTGTAAAACAAATTAAATTAAAATTTTAGTATGCAACATAAATAAGTTATAAGGGTTTTAAGGTGAATTTTAGCTTCATTTTAGTAAAATGAGTGTTTTATAATAACATAAGTTGTGAGGGGCTTTTATATAAATTTGGGAAAATTATGCAAATTTGGAATTTAGAGGGTGTAAATGGAAAAGGAATAGATAATGTTTTAGCTCAGAATTATATCTCAAATTAACACAAAAATTGAAGAGATAAGGTAAGGACACATCCTACTTCCATACACAATATTTACATAACACCTCCTTCTCGCATGAGAGTGGCACACCCTTGATTGGTGACACCCCCTCCTACCACCTCCTTCTTCCCATCACTATATATAAACTTTGTTCAGACTATTTAGCAAGTTTAAATTCTGAAAATTTAAAGAAAGGAAAGGAAAAACAAGAACAAACATAGAAGAACAAAGGAAAGAAGAAGAACTAGGCAAGGATTTCATCATCATCAAGCTAGGACAAGGGGCTTAGCATCTTGGAGGGGTTATTCTAACAAATTATTGTGGGTAATATTCTTAATCACAGTAGGAGTTTAAGTTCTGTAGCTACTTAATTTAAAATGAACAAGTTCTATAATATCGTATTTTAGTAAAATATAGGCTCTGTTGAATCTGCTTTAAATTGGAGAAATGTTTACTCAACTAAACAAGACCTAAATGATATATGTAGCACCTACAGCAAACCATAGGAGCACGAATCAGAGGGCTCGGAATTGGGCCGGCGACCAAAGGAAAAAATCCGGCGTCGCCGGTTTTGTAGGAAACTGGGGTATTTTGGCTTGTTGAGTAGGATTCTGTGTATAATTGTGGCAATTTTGGTATTATTTAAATAAGTTAATTTCACTGAATTTAGAATCTGGAAGCTAATATCGGGAAAGATATCTAAAAATACAAAATACGACACGGTTAAAACCATCGCGATTTAAATTCTGTAGCGATGCAGGTTAGGGTTAAAATCCAGTAAGGTTAAGTGTTAAATAGCTTAATATAGTCATATACAATATAACTAGTACGTGGGAATGGGTGTTTTTCATTTCCGTCATGTCGGAGTAGCCGTTTCCTTATATAAGTTAAATTGTGATGTTAGATTCGAATATGGGATTTTCGGAGGCAGCGAGGAAAGGGAAAGGATTGGCAATTCCTGAGTAGACTCGACGTTTTCTGGTGAGTAGACTAAACATCTACCGGGGAATTTTGTAAAGATGGCGTGTTACGCCCGTAGTTTTATTTAAATAAATGCTTTACTTTGGTATGCTAAATCGATAATTTGCATTCATATTCACATATACCTTGCTTAGTTGCTAGGACACTGCACAAGTATCGACGAGTTATGCCACGTGCACATCTTACATGTTACACACACTTCGTCGATATTACCATGTCACTTTTACACTTAGTAAAATTCTTGTTAAAAATGATTCATATCATATCTTAAACACCAATAACAGTAGTAAATTGTATCATTAACATCATGATTCATTATTGGAGTATTCTATGTTGATATAAGAGGTAATTGTATTATTGAAGATTTATGGTTTTGAGTTTTTGAATACTATTACATAAATCCAGTGGTTTTCATGATTGATGTGACATGTCCACCCTGAGATGTTTATGATTTGGTCTTATTCCAAACCGAGTCGGTGGGTATACGGTTATGGATTTATAGTTTTATTCCGAACCGAGTCGGTGGGTATACGGTTACGGATTTACAGTTTTATCCAGACTGAGTCGGTGGGGATACCGTTGGATACATAGTGGACTTTGTTGATTACAGGATCGTTCGAGGAATGATACCTGGGAGAAATGGAAGTTTTGTGTCGATGATGGACACCGAAATATGAAATTATTGATAATAAATGATGAGATTTCAGTTTTGGTTATTTGAATTGTAGTACAGATTCATACTTTCCATATATTATTGTACATCCTACTTGCTCTCATCTCAGTTAGTTGTGATCGTCATATTTACATTATTTACCGTTATATGTTAGTTATATTCACTGAGTTGGCAACTCACCCCGTTGTGCCACAGTTCCTTGCAGGGGTAGAGTGGACGGTCAGTAGCAGTGCAGCCCCGCTTTTTATAGCTTTTTCACATCTTTTGATAGGTAGGTTATATATGTAGTAACCTTCTTTTTTGGTATTGTATTTTGTATCTAAAAAATCTCCATCAGAACTGTATATGACTTAGAGTGAGAGATGATTATATATTATTTGACAGATGGGATAGTTTAGTTCTATATATTAGTAAATTTCTTACTTATTGGAAATTCTTATTAATATCTTATACTCCTGGATATTTGTCTCCACTATTGATATTGTTGATCCCAACTAAGAATGCAACCAAACTTAACACCTTATACTTGTTAATATTTTAACTTCATAAATTGTGATTTTTACTTAAAACTAAATTTTCTATATAAAGAATTCCGCAAAAAGGATTTTGATCTTGGTTTTCGGCTTACTTGGACTGTGTGTATATCTGTAGATATTATACCATCTAAGTGCCGGTCACATCCAAACTTTGGGTCGTGATAACAAGTAACCGGGTTCTAGGGTCCAGTGGGAGACCATCTCGAGGAGTCGAGACCGGGTCTCCTAACTCTAGAATTGGCAGGGTTGCGTGCCTCTCTCGTAGGGGTCTAGGGGTGTGGGATTGGCTATTCATCACGACCGTGGAATCCGTGTTTTATATAGGCTTGATATAAAACACGGAAATCCTAGTATATCCAATATTTCATATATGTTCTTCTGCTGCAATGTTCTGTGATGAGATCATATTACTTCCTGAGACGAATGTTTATATTATATATATGAGATATATATTATATATTGTTGATTTCGTTTCAAATGTGATGCTTGGGAAGCATAATAAATGAGACTTCATTAATGAGATTAATGAAATAAAAGAAACCTAAAGATGTTGTAGAAACTTGTCTCGAAAACTGGTAGCTCTAGTTCTTGTTTTGCATAGTGGTGTTCCTTGCAGAATATCCAACACTTTATTCGATAAGGAAAGAGCCGAGATCCCTTCACCTGGAGTGACCTCTTTAGCGAAATTAGCAGATACTACAAACTCGGTTTGTCT
Source organism: Agapanthus africanus (assembly GCA_030015575.1). NCBI lineage: Eukaryota > Viridiplantae > Streptophyta > Magnoliopsida > Asparagales > Amaryllidaceae > Agapanthus > Agapanthus africanus. The sequence goes on from CM057337.1 coordinate 764,069,906, forward strand.
TTTGATTGCTTTTATAGTTTTTGCTTTGCATAGTGGTATTTGTGAAATATCCTGCACCTTATTCGATAAGGAAAGAGCCGAGATCTCTTCATCGGGAGTGACCTCTTTAGCGAAACTAGCAAAGGCCTAAAAAACACTTCATTTAAAATCACTCGATTCTACGACGATATCAAGTTCATTACGCAAAGGGTTTTCTTAAAAACCTGTCGTAACTCTCCGTCATTTTAGATAAGTATTTCATAGTATTCGTGCTACGTTTGTTGGCTTTCGTCAAGGCGTAGTGTGCGGTAGCTATTTATGCTTATCTGTATAAGCATATGATGCGATTGAGTTAGGGTAGTCGTGCGACCTTGTTGGCCTTTCTCAAGGGTCGTGCGGGTGGGTTTAATTCAATCAGGAAATGACGTGTTGAACCTATGGTTTGTTAACCTTTGTCAAGGTCATAGGAGGTTAGGGGTAAAATCTTATTGGGAATTTCAAGTGTTGAAATTTGCAATGAGATTGCATACCATCTATGAGATAGTTGGATCCCGATACCCGCTGCGAGTAAGAGTTACTCCTGGGAGAGTTTTACACATTACAATTAGCCGATCAAGTAGGTGTCTAGAAAGGTGTCAACGGGGTTAAGCCTCTGGGAAAACGAGGTTTATTTTAATTAGGTCCGTGCGAAAACACGGGGAACCTCCCTCAAAGTACCGGCACTGGTCTGGCTGAAAGATTGGCGAACTTGTAGGGTGTAATTAATCCTGGCTAGTCTTTCCTTTTAGGGTTGAAGGAAGATTTGACTAAAACAGTGGGAGCCATCCTGATTAGATATATTAATAACCAATCTAATCTTGCAAGAGCATACGCTGAGTGTTTTTTTCTCTCTCTCTCCAGGTAGCGACCATATCACGCCTTAATCAAGATAATAATACGGATGTATTGACCGAACCCGCTTGTTATACTGAGTTGGGGAACGTTGGTCCCGCTCCAACTTATAATTTTTATAAGACCGAGCAGGAAATAGGGGATTACCAGAATTCCCGTGCCGCCCAAACGAAGAAAGTGCATGCTGATGCATCATCTTCCGGTGTGTTCATTACAGAGAACTGTTTCTCAGTATCTTTTACATCCTGGGTATGTGATACCGGACAAGGATCCCGCATATGTAATCAGTTACATAGGCTACAGATAGGTAGAGAACTGGGAATGAGTGATAAGTTTCAAAAGTTGGGAACGGTGCAAGTGTTGCAGCCAAGTATGTTGGCAGTTATCACCCTGTATTACCAAATATATTGATTCTGAACGAATGTTATTAGATACCGAACCTGATATACAACATCATATCAGTCTCTTTATTAAGTAAAGAAGGTTATAATTTTGTATTGTTGGGTAATATTTTGAATATTTCCTATATCAAGAGTTGATCGGTTCAGGCACGTTATCTAAAAGCATATACGTTCTAAATCAAACTACAGTTCTTTAACGTACAGAACACACACAAGAGGTGGAGTTCAGAAATGAACGAATCCTTCTTGAGGCATTGTAGACTAGGTCATATCAATGCGACCCGACTAGCTAAGTTACATAAAGATGCACATTTAAATCAGTTTGAATTTACATCTTGTGAAACTTGCCAGTCATGTCACAAAGTTAAGATGACCATAGCTCCGTTTATTGGAAACAGAGAAAGAGTTAGTGAACTCTTGGGATTGATACATGATGATGTATGTAGGTCCCCTGTATACACATGCCAGGATTGGTTCTTTGTACTTCATTACATTAACTGATGATCTCTCAAGATTTGGACATATGTTCCTGTTGAAACACAAGTCTGAAACTTTTGAGAAATTCATAGAATATAAGTCAGAAGTAGAGAACCAGAATGGGTATAAGTATTATGTCCTATGATGAGATCAGAGAGGAGAATACTTGAGCACGGAATTCCTGAACCATTCAAAAGGAGAATGAGATTCTCTCTCAGCATTACTCCTCCGTATACACCACAGCACGTTGGTATATCGGGGCGGAGCAATCGCACCCTATGTGATAAGGTGTGCTCTATGATGAGTACTACTGAGTTGCTTATTTCCTTTTGGGAGTTATGCACTTGTGAAGCTGGATACCTATTGAATAGGGTTCCATCAAATCAGGTGCCTACCACTCCATATATGATATGGTATGGGAAGAGCCCATCTCTTAAGGATGTTAAGATTTGGGGTTGTTCGGCCTATGTCTAAAAGCAAAATTCGGACAAGCTCGAGGCAAGGTCAGTTCTGTGGAAGTTTGTTGGATATCCCAAGTATTTGCAAGGGAATATCTTCTACCACACCGAGGAGCAAAATGTGTTTTGTTTCTCAGCATGCCACCTTTGGGAAAGGGAATTTCTTGTGAAGAAATTAGTGGTCATGAGGTAGAACTGGAAAGAGTTCCAGCTATACAAACTGCAGCTGATGATTTGGTAGAACCGAAGGATTCAATAGCTCCCAACGAACCTCAGCCTCTCTGCCGATCTAGTAGGGTTCCTCACCCACCTGAGAGATACTTCGGTTTTCTCTATGATAGTGGGAGCGAGGATTGCATCATGAGATGATGACCCAACTAGTTTCGAGCAGGCCATCAAGAGTGGGGACTCTGTAAGAATGGCTGGATGCTAAGCGATCTGAGATGGAATTCATATACACCAACAAAGTATGGACTTTGGTTGCTTTATCTGAAGGGTTAAATCCCCATCAGGAGCAAGTATATCTTGAGAAGATTACTTGGTGTACATGAAAAAGTTGAGACTTTCAAAGCTAAGACTAGTTGTAAATGGCTCTCGTCATTGACCAGGTTTGGATAATGATGAAACCTTTTCTAGTGCCTATGCTCAAGTCCATCCGGATCCTACTTGCAATTGCTACATACCATGACTATGATATCTGGCGATTGGGTGTCATGACTGCTTTTCTAAATGATGATTTAGAAGAGAGCGTCTATAAGTACACAGCCAGAGGGCTTCGTAGACAGTGGGAGCAGCGGAAACGTCTGCAAATTGTTTTATGAGATAAAACAGACATCGCGGAGTTGGAACATCTGTTTTGATGTTATAGTCAAAGAGTTTGACTTCATCAAAATGGTAGATGAACCTTGTATATACAAAAAGGTAGTAGGGAGTATGGTGATGATCCTCGTATTGTACTTGGATGACATACTCTTGATAGGAAAGGAGTTTCCTATGCTATGCTCGGTCAATCTCCTCTTATCACATGGATTCTCCATATAGGATCAAGGTGATACCTCCTAAATCCTGGGTTTTGGATCTATGAGATAGATCTAAGTGGATGTTAGGATTCTCACTAGGAGTAGTGAGATGGTATCAATCGATCTTGGGGAGAATCACTGGATAGCTTTCAGGGTGGTAAGGTCAACTAAATGTCAGTCGCAGGCATTGTCTTTACCCTCAGTAGAGGGACGGTATGTTGGAAGAGTTCCAAGCTAGATACCATGGCATACTAGATGATAAAGGCTGGATCATGGCTACCTAGGATGCTACCAAAGATGTAGTCTGGATATATATATATATATATATATATATATATATATATATATATATATAAGTTCATGAGATGAACTTCGTTCCTACCATTATGAGACAATGGAGTTGTGGCTTCAGCCTAGGAACCCCCGTCCCATCTGTGATCCAGACATATTCTTAGGCATCATCACCTGATCATGGAGATGGTTGATCTCCAGGGAGATGGAGGTTAAGGAAAGTAGACACAGAGGAGAACATGACGGATCCACTCACAAAGGCCTATTCCCAGGAGAGACTTTTATGGGATGGTTAAGTATGGGATACTTCAACCACTGCTGATTGTTGGGTATGAGATACTACAACAGATGACCCTAGTGCAAATGGGAGATTGTTAGTGATATGAATGCCCTAGAGGCCATTACTGTACATACGATGCATATTGTAGTGGATGCTTGGACATATATAGGGAGGACTTTCTTGCTCGACATGATAGTATGCTATCTAGTTGCTCTTTATCTTAATATGTACACTGATTGTCTCTAAGTTACATGTTGATAAAGCCCTTATGATGAGTACTTGACTACCAGGACTATGATGCAGATCATACTAGTGGGGACAGAGTAGTCGCTAAGTACATCCTTCAAATGTTCCTAGTCGTAGGTGTATCGAGACAGGGCATCGATATACCAGAGTAGACTAGCGTATAGCTTCTCGACCCATGTAGATGGGCGATAGATGATCCCATATCCATTGGTGTTTGACATCAGAGACAATATACGGGTGCTCAGTGGAGACTGGGTACACTGGACGGACTCGCCGAGAACTCCTAGATGGTATTATACCTCACGTCAGATGGCAGTTCTCTGGTGACACTGGTAGGCCCGAGATCATCATAGAGTCTTGTGTGATTCCCACCGTGTTTTGATTTCCACCTTACCACGTTCAAGAGAATGTGCAAAACGGTGGCTTTTGGGTACAGTCCCGAGTCACATGGAGGCAATGAGCGATAGGAGGGTTTCGTCTCTCCCAGTATAGGGAGTTGATATTGCGCTGTGCTCGATTGGCTATAACAAGAAGTCCTTGGCCAAGGCTGCTTCAGAAATATACTGGTAAGTGTTATCGGTATTTTCTCGACCCGTTATGAGCCTCATATTGACACGACTTATCAAGTTACTGGGGTCTGACGTTACCACCCCTAGACGAGATATACAACATATCAGACAAAGAGACCGGACTGTACGGTAGTGTTACTGATTGGATTCACAGGAGTGTGAGCATGCTTGCTTTTTGATCTTCTGATTGCTTAATAACCGGGTGGCCGTTACGTTTGGAAGACCGCTTGCGGCTTGTGGGTGTTTGATATGATCATCACCTACTGCCGGTGTATTGACGAGTCTTTAGAGTCCTACACAGGGGTTTCCTAGCTTAAGCGAAACGGAGTAGGAGCACATATGTGATATGTGAGGGACCGAGATTAATACGATATGAGATACCGTATTCTATTCTCGCGATTCGTGACATTGATTGGTTGTATGCAATATAGACGGGTTATCGAATCAAATGTTGATTCGATGAGATGTTACATTATGATATTAGTCGGTTATATGCGATATAGCTGGATTATTAAATCAAGTGTTGATTTAATAATTTAATGTATAATTATATATTTGATATATTACATAATATTAACTAGTATTAGCTCACTTATGATTTCTTTTCTCACTTGATGTACACATTGAATATATGTGATATATTTTTGTGTACATATTTTGTGTCATGGTTGATGATACATACTAGATGGGTGTATGAGACTTATACCATCCAAAGATTAAATTAGGGTTTTGTTTAATTCTTTAGAAATAACAAAAGAGAGAAGACTTGGTCAATGTTCTCAAGCTTGCTTGAAGCTTGTAGAAATATTGACAAAGTCAACTCTTTTGTCATTCCTTAGGATATTTCTTAACCCAACTCTTAACTTTACACATTGGTTAATTCTCTACATGAGTTAAGCATGATGATTTAACTCATCCATGGTTACATTATTCTTTTGGATGAGGATTAATTCATATGATGAATTATTCTTTCTTCTTCTTCTTCTTCCTCTCAAGCTTTTCTAGCTCCAATGGAAGTATGATAAAAAGTGTGAGAAAATCAATTCTAAAGTGAGCCCACTTCCTACTTCATCATCCTCTACTACTTGCCATATAGTATAGGGTGTTCTCTTCATAAAGTTCATGACCTAGTGAGGAAATAGCTTGGGTTAGTGTCTCTCCGACGTAGATTATCTTCGGCCTTGAAGTCTTCGAAGCAAGCATGTTCGTTTCTTCAAGAGAGCCTCTCTAGAGTCCGGAGTTCACGATTGTAGCGAAGGGGACTAGTACATGGAGCTATTTGAAGTGAAGGACCGGTCTACAAAGGTTGTATTCCTTACTCACTTCCTATTGCAAAGTGTTTGCATATTGTTTTCCGTATATTTCTAGTAAACGATCTATATTTAGGGTTAGCTAAAACGGCAAAATTTTAATTTGGCATGGACGATGCCTCCCGAAACCTTGCTTCCGTCATAGACAACCCTGCATGCACAAACTAAGTATTCACCCGGAAAAAAGTTCTAACTATCAACCCTTGTATCGGTAAGCCTCTAATACCTTTAAGGACCCCGTTGAAGCTTTCAGACATATTAGTGGTCATTAGTAGATATCTGCATCTATTATCATGTGCTAGTGACCACATGCGTACTGGATACTCATCTAACCACGCTTTCGCGGTTTGACTTATCTCTCCAATTTTCATCATGTACATGTCATGAACATTAGGGTCAGACGCTTCACCGGCTTTGTACATAAGCTTATGTAGATCTGAATTTTTAAATTTTCTATCAAAATTTTGCCTAAAGTGTCGCAGGCAAAACCTATGTGGGTTCGTCGGAAATACAGCTCTCATTGCAGCTAGTATTCCTAGATGTCTATCAGATATGATGCATAAATCCGTTTTATCAATAACAGATGGGATACTTTTGAGTTGACGGAAAAACCATGACCAGGATGATGTATTTTCACTCTCGACAATAGAAAATCCCAACCGAAATATACCGTTATTAGTATCAACACCTGTAGCAATTAATATGCAGCCTCTGTACTTACCGTATAGATACGTCCCATCAACGCACAATACCGGCCGACAGTGTGTGAAACCAGCCGCACAAGGAGCAAAGCACCAGAAAATTCTTTGAAACCTGACAGAGCCATCGACATCTGTTTCTGTAGTTTTTAACCGGTATACGCTCCCCGGATTTGATGCTTTCATGGCTTCCATAAAAGGGACTAGTGAGTTGTACGAGTTTTCCCAGTTCCCAAATATCTTGCATAATGCCTTTCTACGAGCATCCCATGCCTTCACATACGAAATCTGAATTTTGTGCTCTCCGCTAACGTAGAGTCGTATCTCTCGGGGAGTCATCGCCACATCTGCACGGATTAGTGGCATGATTAGCGAGCAAATGTAAGATGAAGTGCAATTCCTGTGATCTTGTAACATAATAGAATTGATGCAAGTATGTTCTTGGTTGTATTTCGTGACCTTCTAAGCTTTGGCTTTTTTGGAACAACATGTATGCAATCTCCACTTACATTCAGGAGCTTTCATACATACTACGGTATAGTACGTCTTATTTGACTCTTCGGTTTTAAATGTAACGTTTTGCTGAATAGCCCACGACTTCAGCTTACAAATAAGATCTCTTTTTTCCTGAAACAAATCCCCAACAGTGACGCAATCTTCGCTTGCTGCTGTGGCTTCCAAATAGGGTGCCGTATTTACTTCTGCCACGGCTAAGTCTACCCAACTATCATCTTCCAGCGGATCGAGGCCGGGATCTTCTAGTTCGACGAAATCATTATTCGCAACCATATCATCAAACAATGCTATCGCATTCAATCCAGCGGCATATTCCACGCTATCCTCCCCTTCATGACATTCACCAGTTTCATCATCATCACTACCACACATATTATTGTCACCCGTAGCAACATAAGGCTCGGGTGCAATATATAATGGTTGGGGTCGGTGTAATGTTGATGGTTCGGGGTGAAAAGACCGAAAAGATGTGGACGGATATGCTTGGAATGCGCTATTTGGATCGTGTTGGAATGATGCGGAGGTATGGGAAAATTCGCGTTTTGTATATAAATTGTTATTATACTATTATTCCTTAATATTTTCGTATTTCGAAGAATATAAACATAATCACCACTTGTTTCAGATTTATTTACCTTGGGAAGGTTGTATATGGTAATTCTTATTGTTCTTCTGGGATGCATGTAACTGCAGCAGTCGATTGGGAGAACCTGTATTCAATATATAAAACATATTAGTATTTTGGTATTACTAAAATGTTTGAAGGTGGATTTATAAAATGTTTACCCCTGAGTTTGAAGGTTTGAATAATGTTGTGTATAGTCATATCCACCGAGATTGACAGTATCATTGTTAACTATGTGACCGTACCCCCAGGAACTACCTCCAGCATTACCATCAAAATTACCCGTTGGAGGGACATCTGATACTTCCAATTGTTCCTTCTGAACTAAAAGTTCAAAAGAATGCTGGGTGTTTGACAGACTGAAGTCTATCATCGAAGATATTGATGCATCGTCTATAATTTCAACCAATGCATTTCCACTAAATATAGGCCATATACAACTTAACTTAAGCCTAATTTCACGGGGATCGTATTTCGTGATTTTGAACATTTTATTCTCGATTTCATTATAAGTCGTTGATGGTTCTAATCGCATGATTCTTGTGGACCCGCCCATATACTCGGGACTTTGTGCACTTGTGATAATCCAGCCATCGTATTTACATACAACAAATAAACTTGAACTTGCCATAATTTGCATTAAACAATATCAAGCCAACAATAAAAAAAGCGTTAACAACTTCACACAATCACAGTTAAAGCATGCACAATCATACCTAGAGCTATGGTCTTCAAAGTCTACTAGACTGTTCCTAACTGTTCCAAAATGACAAGTAGTGAGATAACCCTCAAATCGTCTCTTCACTGCCAATTGTGGCCAGGTAAGCACAAGTGAGGAAAGGAGGGCTCCGCTTACGAATCACCATGAGACAGGCCTTTTAAAATTACTTTTCTCACTTGTCTAGCCTAGGCACCACAAAGTCAAGTTTAGATAAACGATCGAATGCTCACAACCTTCCTCTGTCCTATTGAGCACGACAGTCCTTAGTTGACTGAGTCTAGATATTTTTTTTATTAAGCTCAAGGGTAATGCATATGCTTTTAGTGATTTTTGGGGTCTTAGGAAGGGTGATGAAATCCCCACCCAATCTGAATTGGTGTTATAGCCCCTTAAAGTCCGTATTATTTATGCAAAACAGTAACAAACAAAAATCGAAAAGCAAAAAATTTATTTTGCGGCGGCGCAAAGAATCCTGCACAAAAACAGTTTTATTGGAGAGGGGAAGAGAGTTTGTGCAAAGAATGCTGCAGGAAGAATAGTTCAGAGAAGTTCAGAGGAGGGGAGAAGAGAATTGAAATACTCACTGAGAATTTGGAACTTCAAATTTCTTCCCTGTGCTTGTTTTGGTCTCTCCTCTTTTTGTTTAGAGCCCCTGAACCTTGGTTTGGTCACTGAATTCGCTCCAGAATTTTACATCAAGCCGTGGTCCCTTCTTGATCCTATCCAGCAACTCCCATGACTATGGCACTGAACTTAACCTTCTTCCTAATCTGCACACTTGCACAAAATAAGGATAAATAGAGAGTTGCTGGATAGGAGAGAGCTGTATTTATAGGAACATGCCGGTTGAGGGCGGGTTTCTGGAACACGCCCTCATTTAATTATTGAAGAGAGCGCGTTCTAAGAACCCACCCTCTTCGTTTCAGAAGTTTAATTATTGGTCCTGCTTGATTTGACAACACACTGTTAAAAGATGAGGGCGAGTTTCTGGAACACGACCTCATTTAATTATTGAAGAGGGCGGGTTCTGAAGAGAGCGCGTTTTAAGAACCCGCCCTCTTCGTTATGATAAATATATAAAACATTAAAAAACATGATGTGACTTGATACTAAATTAATTAAATTGACGTGACAACACTTAAAAAAACATATCTTTATAATAATAAATTGATAACATATCACTGCAAACATATCCCTGCAAACCAAATCACTTCAATTAAATAATTGATGTGACAATACTTGCAAATATGAGGACGGGTTCCTGGAACCCGCGCTCATTTAATTATTGAAGAGGGCGCGTTCTAAGAACCCGCCTTCTTCGTTCAGAATTTTAATTATTGGTCCTGCTTGATTTGACAACACACTGTTAAAAAAATAATAATGAAAGATGAGGGCGGGTTCCTGGAACACGCTCTCATTTAATTATTTAAGAGGGCGTGTTCTAAGAACCCGCCCTGTTCGTTTCAGAAGTTTAATTATTGGTCCTACTTGATTTGACAACACACTGTTAAAAAAATAATAATGAAAGATGAGGCGGGTTCCTGGAACACACCCTCATTTAATTATTGAAGAGGGCGCGTTCTAAGAACCCGCCCTCTTCATTTCAGAATTTTAATTATTGGTCCTGTTTGATTTGACAACACACTGTTAAAAAAATAATTGGTGGGACAACACTACCTGTAAATATGAGGGCGGGTTCCTGGAACTCGCCCTCCTTTCCCTATAAAACCCCGCCCTCTTCAGCCCTCTTCAGCACAACGTTTTCGTCAAATTAACTCTGTCCAAATTCTCTTATCATATCTAAGTCCAAATTCCCTTTTCATATCTAAAATATCAAAATTGTCTCAATGGAGAATCAACCATTCGACAAATCTCTGCTCGCAGATCAAAACGAACACAGATCTTTCAATATATTACACGGAGAGGAAAAATTCAAAACTTATTCAATTTTTTTAATTCCCCATTTCTTTTAATTCCAATAGTTGAAAATAACATGATTTAATTTTGCAGGGTGGAGATAATCACACTGTCGTCACCCATAGTTCTGACAAGTGGCTAGTTACTGACCAGCGAATAATCGAGCGGATTCGAAGGGCCGGATTTTATGAAGCTTCACTGCTTCGTCATATCCAAATCGACTACGCTCTCGTTACTTCTCTAATTGAGCGCTGGAGAAAAGAGACCCACACTTTTCATCTAAGATGGGGTGAGGCCACTATCACACTCCAGGATATTGGCCTCTTACTCGGTTTACGGGTCAATGGGCTTAGATTGGTCGAAGGAAAAATTGTTGGTCCAGATACCGACCATCCATACTGGGATACATATGCCGAGTCTGCTCTCGGACAGGTAAAAAAATAATGTCAATAAACTCTCGATATCTTTGTTTTGAGCTAAGTAAATTATTTATATTTAATATTCAGATTCAGATTCTCTCTTATTCGTTCCCCTCTTTAGTTTACCTATTGCATGGACATTTTGTACATTATTTTTAGTTTTAATATTTCACAAAAAATCCTAATATCAGGCACCAGGAGGCTATACTAAGGGGTATAAGATCAGTTTAAATTGGGTGAAAGATACATTCACTAATATCCCTGATAGTGCCACCGATGAAGTCTTGGATAGATATGCACGTGCCCTACATTCTGTACATGATCGGTTCTTGGTTGATGTCGGACCAATCAGCAACGCATGTCCATCCTTTATACCTTGGGTTCCTTATGGACTTTGATGTGTGTGGCCAATATGCTTGGGGAGTAGAGGTCTTGGCCTATCTTTATAAGGAACTCGATAAGGCATGTGCTCCAACGAAGAATAAAATTTGTGGGTGCATTAAATTACTTCAGGTACATTCCTTGTTTTTCACCGTTAGAAATTTGCAAAATTGTAATATTGGTTCTTTCTCTTATCATCTGACACTTTATTTATAGATTTGGTCATGAGAACATATGTGTATGGGAAGACCGGATCGAGTTAAAATAACTGCCTTGGATACCCCTGGAAAGCCGCTCGGCTCTTGGTGGAATGGCAAGAAAGCGTATAAGGCTTCTCGTCGAGTGCGTAGGTACTATAGAGATGAGTTGGATCGTATGGAGGCGACTTAGGTAACCATAACTTAGGTAATTAATTTTGTTTTAAAATTTTGAAATACCTTCATCACAATTTTTGTATTATATTATTTGTGCAGTTCATGTGGACGCCTTATACAGCACATCGTCTGCAAGGATTACCCGGTATCTGTATCGAAGGAGAGCCGGTTTGGCGGGCTCGATGCCCACTCCTCTGCATTAATATCGTTGTCATGCACCTACAGGACCGGGTGTTGCGACAGTTCAGTAAATCGCAACATATTCCTGTCCCGCCGCCTGCACCTATGACAATAGAGGGAGACATGCGAGGAGGAAAGGCGGAGCATGATTGGAGGGAGTATCATCATCAATATTTGCTGAGATGGGAGGATAGGCAGCGTAATATTGCCTTACAGCAAATAGGTGACCAAACAACCACCGACGCTACCGAATGATATCTACAGTGGTATAAGCGTGTCACCATAAAATATCTTTCTGCTCCCCCTAACGACTTCCCAAATATCCAGCGGTACGAGCCTAGAGGCCATGTGGAACGAGATCTGGTAAGTTGAATTCTTGAAATTATATTACATTTTAACATACGGCGGTATGAGTCAATACTTATTTCTTATTTCTAATATAACGACAGGCTCGTGGGTTGCATTTTGTACAATCAATGATGCAGGATCCATATCCGCCTGATGCTGGTCCGGATACTCAGGCTTTATTTTCAAATTGCGACTCATATATTGGTGGTATATTCGGTCAATATAATATGCTTCCACATTTCTTGCCGGCACCAGAGTAGAAGCATGAGCCGGCACCGGAGCAGCAGCATGAGCCGGCACCAGAGCCGCAGCATCAGGGAGATCCAGAGCAGCAGGATCAATGGTTTGGATAACCATACTGTCAGCAGCAACCCTGGCAAACTGGACAAGCGCAATAACCGAAGGAACAACAGCTTTGGGGGACCGGTTTTGCGTAACAACCGTCTTGGGGGTCAGGTTTTGCACAACAGCCGTCTTGGGGGTCAGGTTTTGCGCAACAACAACAATCTTGGGGGTCAGGATTTGCGCAGCCATGGGGCCCAGGTTTTGTGCAACAGCAGCCGCATGAAACCGGGACAGGTTCTTCGCTACAACTGCCCAGTTGGTATACGGATCTTTCGTCCTACATACAGTTGTTGGAAGGCAACACATATCCGACACCTGTCCCATATTCAGGATTTTCGGAACAACAGCCTGTCCAAGACGCTGCTGAAGACGAAACTGAAGCCGATGCAGAAGAGCAGACGCCGCTGCCTCCGCCATATACCTAAGAAACGGGAGGGTCCTCCAGTCATCCCAGGAGGCATAGGCTCATGTCAAGTCTCCTCGGATTGGGAAGGGAAAGAGAAAGGGAAAACGATAGTTATATACATTTTACAAACATATACGATTTTTTTGTATTATAAATTTGACGGATTTATTTTGTTATTATAAATTTGACCGTCGAGATAGAATATACTTTTACAAACAGATATAATTATTTTGTATTATAAATTTCACGGATTTATTTTGTTATTAGAGTGTATACCAGATTCATATTTAAACAACGATTAATAATATACAATTTTTATTCAAAAAATTTATATTTAATTAATTTCGTGATTTTAATTAAATTTTTTTTTATAGAAAATTGGGCGGGTTCTCAGAACCCCCGCCCTCTGTTTGGGCAGGGGATGGGGTCCCCCAAACCACTATATTTTTACAAATTAAAATCAAACTACCCTATTTTAATAATTTTAATTTAAAACTATCCTATTTCAAAAAAAAACCCCTCTTCCGAATGATATAGTTATAATTCTTTTAGGAGAAAACTTATAATGAACTGTAACTAGTTATAAGTTTCGTTCAAATCAAAACTACCATCACATAATCTTTTGTTTATAGTTTTCACTCCACGTGTTGCGTGCACACAAAAATTCTACACTTGATCTAGGCCAAGAAAGGAATGTGTGCAAAAATTCTAGAATTACGAACCATCCAACTTATATGTTCCTGAACACAAGAAATTCCATCCTCAATTTTCTCTCTCCAAATGATGATATCCACATGTCTGTTGACTGTCGTGGCCGTCCTCCCCCTTCTCCCCCTGCCACCTCGTTTCTATTTAATTGGACGAGATCCTTCAGATCTGTAGACAGACAGATTATTTACGTTATATATATATATAAGCAAGGGGAGGAAAAAGAAAGACATAAGCTATCAAAAGCGATAATGATGCATTTTATTACCAAAATGGTCATACGATAAAATTTTCATGAATAAATATCTATCACACTCTCTCTATATTTCACCCTCTAGAAATAGGGATATCTTCATTGTTATTTGGAAAAAGAAAAACACACGCACAAAATAGATGGTTATGCGCTTATGGGATCAGACGCTAAGCTTAATAAAACATCAACCTTTTGTAACAGATACGATTGGTACCTTCATCACGAACAAGTTGTCTCTGAAATTGCTTTATTGCTCTTTATCTAAAGATCTAGATGGAACTCTAATGACCTTTTCTAATAATTTTTTGGTCTTTGATTTCAATATCTTAGGTGTGTCAAAATCCTTCAATTTATACCATGTGGCAGTCTCAAATGCTTTGAACATAGAGATTCTTATATTGCCCAAATCTTTTAGGATTTACACACATTTAATTTTATTTTCCTTATAAGTTTGGTATATGTATGAATTCATTAATGCATTTACCAAAAAAAAATAAAAAATACATGTGCAAATATTTGCCAAAGAGAAGACAATACATTATCCATGTTAAGAAATGAACCATAGGTTCATGTAATTATTATTCTTATTATTATTTTCTCAAAATTAAGATTTCTAACAATATTAAGAGCTCTGATATATATCATATTAGCATTATGTATAGCTCTGTGGGATTTAGGTCCACAACTGTGACCGTTGAGAATTTGGATGCCTGGATTAATTTGATAAGTATTTTTCATTGCAAAATACAGGAAAGGATACAAAAGGGTCGAATTTAGGTCATAAGATCCAACTCAAATTTAGCTAAATAAAGCATTTTTCACTTTTAAACTTCTTAACATATCTCGGTTTTTTTACTTTAACCTTTGAACGCCATTTGTAAAATGATTTTAGTCTACAAATTGCACACAAATTTTCCTATGAAATTCCAAAGACACGCCATTTGTTTGTATGATATATACATATGTCTGTGTGGCTTGTTGTTTTGTTTATTAGGTTCATTCGATGCCACCTCCATAGAGGTCTTGACCTATCTTTATAAGGAACTCGATAAGGTATGTGCTTCAACGAAGAATAAAATTTGTGGGTGCATTAAATTACTTCAGGTACATTTCTTGTTTTTCACCGTTAGAAATTTGCAAAATTGTAATATTGGTTCTTTCTCTTATCATCTGACACTTTATTTATAGATTTGGTCATGAGAACATATGTGTATGGGAAGACCGGATCAAGTTAAAATAACTGCCTTGGATACCCCTGGAAAGCCGCTCGTCTCTTGGTGGAATGGCAAGAAAGCGTATAAGGCTTCTCGTCGAGTGCGTAGGTACTATAGAGATGAGTTGGATCGTATGGAGGCGACTTAGGTAACCATAACTTAGGTAATTAACTTTGTTTTAAAATTTTGAAATACCTTCATCACAATTTTTGTATTATATTATTTGTGCAGTTCATGTGGACGCCTTATACAGCACATCGTCTGCAAGGATTACCCGGTATCTGTATCGAAGGAGAGCCGGTTTGGCGGGCTCGATACCCACTCCTCTGCATTAATATCGTTGTCATGCACCTACAGGACCGGGTGTTGCGACAGTTCAGTAAATCGCAAAATATTCCTGTCCCGCCGCCTGCACCTATGACAATAGAGGGAGACATGCGAGGAGGAAAGGCGGAGCGTGATTGGAGGGAGTATCATCATCAATATTTGCTGAGATGGGAGGATAGGCAGCGTAATATTGCCTTACAGCAAATAGGTGACCAAACAACCACCGACGCTACCGAATGATATCTACAGTGGTATAAGCGTGTCACCATAAAATATCTTTCTGCTCCCCCTAACGACTTCCCAAATATCCAGCGGTACGAGCCTAGAGGCCATGTGGAACGAGATCTGGTAAGTTGAATTCTTGAAATTATATTACATTTTAACATACGGCGGTATGAGTCAATACTTATTTCTTATTTCTAATGTAACGACAGGCTCGTGGGTTGCATTTTGTACAATCAATGATGCAGGATCCATATCCTCCTGATGCTGGTCCGGATACTCAGGCTTTATTTTCAAATTGCGACTCATATATTGGTGGTATATTCGGTCAATATAATATGCTTCCACATTTCTCGCCGGCACCAGAGTAGAAGCATGAGCCGGCACCGGAGCCGCAGTATGTACCGACACCAGAGCCGCAGCATGAGCCGGCACCAGAGCCGCAGCATCAGGGAGATCCAGAGCAGCAGGATCAGTGGTTTGGATCACCATACTGTCAGCAGCAACCCTGGAAAACTGGACAAGTGCAACAACCGAAGGAACAACAGTTTTGGGGGACCGGTTTTGCGTAACAACCGTCTTGGGGGTCAGGTTTTGCACAACAGCCGTTTTGGGGGTCAGGTTTTACGCAACAACAACAATCTTGGGGGTCAGGATTTGCGCAGCCATGGGGCCCAGATTTTGTGCAACAGCAGCCGTATGAAACCGGGACAGGTTCTTCGCTACAACTGCCCAGTTGGGATACGGATCTTTCGTCCTATATACAGTTGTTGGGATGCAACACATATCCGACACCTGTCCCATATTTAGGATTTTCGGAACAACAGCCTGTCCAAGACGCTGCTGAAGACGAAGCTGAAGGCGATGCAGAAGAGGAGATGCCGCTGCCTCCGCCATATACCCAAGAAACGGGAGGGTCCTCTAGTCATCCCAGGAGGCATAGGCTCATGTCCAGTCTTCTCGGATTGGGAAAGAGAAAGAGAAAGGGAAAACGATAGTTATATACATTTTACAAACAGATATGATTTTTTTGTATTATAAATTTGATGGATTTATTTTGTTATTATAAATTTGACCGTCGAGATAGAATATACTATTACAAACAGATATAATTATTTTGTATTATAAATTTGACGGATTTATTTTGTTATTATAAATTTGACCGTCGAGATAGAATATACTATTACAAATAGATATAATTATTTTGTATTATAAATTTGACGGATTTATTTTGTTATTATAAATTTGACCGTCGAGATAGAATATACTATTACAAACAGATATAATTATTTTGTATTATAAATTTGACGGATTTATTTTGTTATTAGAGTGTATACCAGATTCATATGTAAACAACGATTAATAATATACAATTTTTATTCAAAAAATTTATATTTAATTAATTTCGTGATTTTAATTAATTTTTTTTTATAGAAAATTGGGCGGGTTCTGAGAACCCGCCCTCTGTTTGGGCAGGAGGTGGGGTCCCCCAAACCACTATATTTTTACAAATTAAAATCAAACTACCCTATTTTAATAATTTTAATTTAAAACTATCCTATTTCAGAAAAAACCCCTCTTCCGGATGATATAGTTATAATTCTTTTAGGAGAAAACTTAAAATGAACTGTAACTAGTTATAAGTTTCGTTCAAATCAAAACTACCATCACATAATCTTTTGTTTATAGTTTTCACTCCACGTGTTGCGTGCACACAAAAATTCTACACTTGATCTAGGCCAAGAAAGGGATGTGTGCAAAAATTCTAGAATTACGAACCATCCAACTTATATGTTCCTGAACACAAGAAATTCCATCCTCAATTTTCTCTCTCCAAATGATAATATCCACATGTCTGTTGACTGTGGTGGCCGTCCTCCCCCTGCCACCTCGCTTCTATTTAATTGGACGAGATCCTTCAGATTATTTACGTTATATATATATAAGCAAGAGGAGGAAAAAGAAAGACATAAGCTATCAAAAGCGATAATGATGCATTTTATTACCAAAATGGTCATATGATAAAATTTACATGAATAGATATCTATCACACTCTCTCTATATTTCACCCTCTAGAAATAGGGATATCTTCATTGTTATTTGGAAAAAGAAAAACACACGCACAAAATAGATGGTTATGCGCTTATGGGATCAGACGCTAAGCCTAATAAAACATCAACCTTTTGTAACAGATACGATTGGTACCTTCATCACGAACAAGTTGTCTCTGAAATTGCTTTATTGCTCTTTATCTAAAGATCTAGATGGAACTCTAATGACGTTTTCTAATAATTTTTTGGTCTTTGATTTCAATATCTTAGGTGTGTCAAAATCCTTCAATTTATACCATGTGGCAGTCTCAAATGCTTTGAACATAGAGATTCTTATATTGCCCAAATCTTTTAGGATTTACACACATTTAATTTTATTTTCCTTATAAGTTTGGTATATGTATGAATTCATTAATGCATTTACCACAAAAAAAATAAAATACATGTGCAAATATTTGCCAAAGAGAAGACAATACATTATCCATGTTAAGAAATGAACCATAGGTTAATTATTATTCTTATTCTTATTTTCTCAAAATTAAGATTTCTAACAATATTAAGAGCTCTGATATATATCATATTAGCATTATGTATAGCTATGTGGGATTTAGGTCAACAACTGTGACCGTTGAGAATTTGGATGCCTGGATTAATTTGATAAGTATTTTTCATTGCAAAATACAGGAAAGGATACAAAAGGGTCGAATTTAGGTCATAAAATCCAACTCAAATTTAGCTAAATAAAGCATTTTTCACTTTTAAACTTCTTAACATATCTCGTTTTTTTTACTTTAACCTTTGAAGGCCATTTGTAAAATGATTTCAGTCTACAAATTGCACACAAATTTTCTTATGAAATTCCAAAGACACGTTAAACTTTATGCAAGTAAATGCCCATTTGTTTGTATGATATATACACATGTCCGTGTGGCTTGTTGTTTTGTTTATTAGGTTCATTCGATGCCACCTCCGTAGACTAACATCAACCCATCGATATTCGTTCCAAATATTTTTATTTCATCACCTAAAAGATTCTGGCCTTTTCGAAATCTAATTGGACTTCTTCTCAATTAAATGAACCAAAGTAAAATAAGTAGGGTTTTCCTTTTTTTTAATATATCGTAAGCTTAGTAAGCCGAGCTATTTTTCATAAATCACCAAAATGCCTGCTAGTTATTTAAAATACTCCCTCTAATTTCGCAAAAACAAGAACATTTTGAGTTTCAAAGAGTTGCTTTCTTTTTATTGGTCAAATCTAATGGAGTAGCTTAATTATAAATTCCTCTACCACAGGAAATGGAGGCGGTATGGCATTTAAAAGGGATTACAATATAATGATCAGGTAATCGCTAAGCTAGACTGGACATCAAAGTTAGATTGAGGTGATTTCCAACATTGTGCGACTTGGAAATGATTGGTTTCGGGATTATCCGGGCTGGGAATAAAAATAGTACTATTAGATGTAGAGAGGGAGAAAATCATTTCTCTCTCCGAGCTAGGAGGTTAAAGACCCATACTAATAGTTGTTTTAAGTCTGAGCCTTTTAGGACGACTAGTAAGCCTAAACATCCTTCGGCTAACAATCAATCACGCAACAACAACGCAATATCAACAAAAGATATAAAACGATAAACACGCGAGAGTATAAGAATCACAAGCAAGAGAGAGACACAATATAGGGCTTATAAGGAAGCCAAAGTATTTCAAAGAACCGTCCCTCCCAAGGTCTTCTATCGTAAGAAGAAACAGATCTTGAACAATCTGGCCAGTGGGTCCCATGTGGTTGCTTGCAAGGAGCAAAGCCAAACACCAGACTATGTTGATCACGACTCAGCCCAGATTCATTTTAATCGAAGGAATCAGAGTCTTGTGCTGGCTTCTTCCGTTAGACCGGTAAGAGATCCATCGGCTGGTCCGATGTCACATTCCCTAACTCAGCCAGTTGTAACGATCCCAAAGTCCCTGTAACTTTATATTTCACTTTTTTTTAAAAGCCCATTTTCTTTTCAAATGTCGGTATATATTCAATTCTTGTTAAATATATGCAAGAACAAGCTTGTATCTTATTTGCTAAGTCACATCACCGTTGTTTCATAGGTCATTTGTTTCAATCTTCGATCTTGCAATTATTTTTTAACCCTCTTGTAACATAAAAATGAGACCTTTCAATTCCTTTTTTAACTCCCAAAATGAATTCATAATAAATTATTATTATAGAGGTTTTTTCATCACCCTATTGAGATAGAAATACACGCGCTTGTCAGGCGCATACAGATTTCCCCTGTTTAGGGTAGGTTGGGATTTATTGATTGTGAGGATCTGAATCTCCGGCAGCCGCGGACTAAACTGCCGTTAATTACCCTTCGTCTTTGGAGCGAGAGAACCTCCGATTAACGGGTCAAACTGGTCATGCGAATTCAATATGCAGTGTGCATGTGTTGTGTTTCGAAGGGGTCTTAAACCTATCGGGGGACTCACAGAGTTTACGGGGGTCCTGCTATCCGGATAGCGGGTTGGGGGACAAGAGCGCCAGCAGCTCTCTTTGCGGGGTGCAGGGCCGCGTCCCGTTAGAATTTTTTCTAACGGAGAATGTAATTTGAATGTGGAGTGTGTAGAAAAAAAGAGCGAGGAGCGTCCTAAGGATGCGTGAGATGGTACGTGGACGCTAAGCGCCCGCGGGTTATGTGCCCTGCACGTGGGCTCCGGGCGTCGGCAAGTCACGCGCTCGGCACGTGGCCGCTAGACGCCAGCGGGAAAGGAGCTTAGCCCCTGAATTGGGAGTTGAAATCCCGAGAGACTTTGGAGTTGAACTCTTAGCAGAAAAAGGATTTTTATTTGGAGTTAAACTCCTAAAAGATCCGGATTTTGGGGTTAAACTCATTTGAGAATTTGGATTTTGAAGTTGAACTCCTTAAAAATTGGTATCAAGAACATGAAAAATATAAAACTAACTAATACATGTCCATCTGTCAGAATAAACGAGTCAAGAAATAATACGCGGAAGCAATAAATCTAATAAACAGTAACAATCTGGAAATACGTCCCAATACGGGCTCACATCAGGAAATGAAAGTGCTGAAAAGAAAAGAAAACTAAACATTAACAGGATCCTCACTGCTCGGCCTGGTGGCGGAAATACTCCTGATCAGCTTGCGAAAAAGATAAACAATCTGGGCCATGCAAAACCCAGACGTTAGTGCGTCATAATATCAAACAACAAAATATAACCAGGATGCAACGATATATGCAGGCATGAATATAAACGATAACATGGATATAACAAGTAACACGGGTATGAAACAATGAAGTGTATACGTGCAGGTGAAGTGCGGTAAATAATCTAAACTGTGCTACTGGGTTATCTATTCTAAACTTATTCGAAATCAATTGATGTACTCCTCATGTAACTCAAAGAATATGCCCAGTTATCCCCCGGGATCACGGATCAAGATAAGTGAACCAAGAATGGTTCTGTCCCGTTACCCGCCGGGACCACGGACCAAGTTATAAGAGTCACGAATGACTCTGTCCCGTTACCCCCCGGAACCACGGACCAAGAAGAATCACGAATGATTCTGTAACGCTTTGAAATTCGTTTAGATTAATTTTGCGTTAATTAGCTTTAATGCGTGTTTTCATAAATCCTGTTAACTAACATTTTTCCACTTAAATTAGAATAAATCAAACTTTAATTGTGAAAATATGTGTTATATATATATATGTGTGTGTGTGTGTGTGTGTGTGTGTTTTATTAATTATTAATTAATTTAGTGTTCACTTAATTAGAAAATTTCCTTAAACTTTTCCTAGCAATTTAGTGTAACTTGCATGCACAACTTAACACATTTTGTAACACATGTTTCATTTTCCCACTTCATTCAAATTATCATTTCATTTCCTTATAAAACCATAACTAAATAAAACAATAAAGAAAAATAGAAAATGAGAGAAAGAGAGAGAGAGCATGGTGCATTAAATGGGCATGGGAGAACTTGACTTTAGGGCACTCTCTCTCTCACACTCTCTCTCCTCTTGCTCAGCAGCAGCAGCAGCAGAAGCAGCAGCAGCTCAGCTCCCCCCTTCTTCTCTTCCCCTTCTTATCAAATTCTAACACCAATTCTTCATTAAAAATCCATCTACCATCTCACCAACTCACATTTATCGCTCCAAATCACCTCCTTGTTGGTTTTTATGGTAAGTCCTTGTCTTTGAAGGCAAGTGCAACAAGTTTAGACTTCCCTAAGACTAATTTGAGGTATTAAGCCCACCCAAATCACTTTATTGCTAAAGTTGTAGTTTTAATTAGCTAAAAGTTGTGTTTTTGTGAGTTTTAGTGCTAATTAGGTGGTTTAAGTGAAGATTAGATTAAGTTAGGGTTTTTAGGGTTTGATTAACTTAATTAGGTGCTATTAATGTTGTTTAAACCAAGTCATTTCTTCAGTTTACACTAAAATACCATTTTGTACCAAATTAGTGTTTTTTAAAACGTTTTAAGCAAGATTATAGGATACGGTGAATCTGCTATATCTGCGATTATTTTCTTGAGTTGCAAACATATATAGATTGATGTGCAGGCGTTTTAGAGTATTGTGTAGAATTACGAGCCCGTTCCCCTCCCGAATTTCCGGCGACACCTCCTCCTTTTCCGAGCTCGTCGGCCTCCTGAAGGAATTGGGGGTTGGTGCTGTGCAGGGGGGTGTCTGTGTATTTTTGTCTGTATTTGGTATTTTTTATTTTCTTGTTTTGATTCCAGATAAAAATCTGGGTCCAATTATCCTTAATTGGTGTTTTGTGACTTTCGCGACACGCACATTCTGAGTTTGGGTCTGGTGTGTTCTGTGCATCGCAGCATATCGGGGTAGTTCTGGGTTTAGCACACACATATTTTAGTGTATTGATTTGCACACCCGTTTAGCTTGCGACGCTAGTTTCTCATGTGATCTTGTTATCGCGTTTTTGCAGGGTTTTAGCCTTATGAATGTTGTTTGTGTAAATTCTAAGTTCGCAGGCGGGGACTTCGGACGCCGCGAAGAAGGGGAAACAGATGGTCGGATACACTTAGCACGAGATCACCGGTGAGTAGATTTAACATCTACGGGAAAATCGCCCGTATGGCGTTATGCGTCAGGGCTTGTTAGGGTGTAGTAGCCACATATTATTCATATATTTATATATATATATATTATATATATATATATATATATATATATATATATATATATATATATATATAGGTTGTGCATACGTATTCATTGTAGCATACCCACTTGTACATCCATATTAGCGCACTTGCATAATATACACTCATACTTGCGTATGTATATCTTGTGCATTCATACATACACATTTCACATACATAGATGATGCTGGTTTTGATTTCTAGAGAAATGGGGACCGCATGAAATATTTTCAAAACTGGATCCATTTAAAGAAGCGGTGTTCCCTTTTTACTTGTAGTATGATGTTATGCGGCATAAGACACAATGTATGGATTCACGCATTGAGTTTTGGATTTCATGTGATTTCTGGATTTGAGAACCATGGTATTATTTTAAGAAAGTATGCACTGTTTTGAAAACCCGGTTTCTCTTGATATGATATTTCAGTGTGTCCACCATGCGTTTTCTCGGTTTTGAGACGTGTGGCATGTGAACCCGATTCGAGGAGCTGGATGATGCCGATTGCGGGTACATGGTGGACCCGGTATGGTACCCCGGGGCAAGAAAGAGATGCCGTGTATACAGACGGTGAGTATGGCAGAGAGACTACTACCTACCGGTGATTGGTTGGACCTGGCGGTTATCCGGAGGATACCGACCAGAGTCCAAAGATAGATATGGGTCGACCCGTACTGCCGGAGCCGTGGGCCGATCCGGACTGACAGAGCCCGATATATGAGGATTTGCGTGTCGATGCTGGACACGAGTATTTCATGATGTTTTCGGGTGCCGATGTTGGGCACCCCGCTTCTATGAGATTTACAGGATTGAGGGCCGGATAGAGTTACGTCGCCTGAGTTATCGGGATTTTGGGGTGTTTTTGGTAGACACCGGGGTTTTCCATGATGATGATTTGTGTAGATGATATTTTATCCTATACTCAGCATTCATTGTTATGCATTGCATCATGTAGTCGTAGTACCTGATAGAGTACCTTGCATGATTATTGCGTACCCAGTTTATCATATAGATGCTATCAGTTTGCACATGTTAGAGTATCGCAGTACGTGCATACCTGCGATTACCTTTATATATTATTTTCTATTCACGAGTTGGCAACTCACCCTCGTTGTGCCACAGTGTTTGCAGGTCGACCCTCAGAGTAGTCGCGGCAGGGCTACCTCTTTGTATCTTTTTGCTACGGATACCACTGCAGTTGGCGTGTGAGCCGTTTTGCTGATAGGTGGGTTTGCGGTATCCGTTTATTTTTTTCCATTTTGTACACTCTATTGTATCTAGTACTCTCCATCTACTATTTCATGTATTGACTTAGAGACCAGTTATGAGGACGATATTGTATATTATTTTGTATTCTGAATGTCGAGCTCATGTGAGCCGACTTTATTATGCAGTTTTATCTTTTATGTTGTTTTTCAGTTATATTGTCATTTCTTCGCTATGGCGTCGTATACTATTCTTGTGGTGGTTGTTTTCGCCGTTGGGCGTGATTGCTCCCGTTTGGGGATGCTTTATTCTTATTGTATGTCATTTTACTTATATCATGTCTTGTACCCGTTTTCGGGGCTAGTTTTTACAAAGGAGGTGCTGCCGAAATTTTTAAGAAAATAACTTAAACTTAAAGGATTTCTACTCGAGTTTTCTAAATGTTTTAAACCAATGTTTTCAACACTCACAACCTTTAATGGTTTTGATTTCTGGGTTTCGGCTTACTTGATCGCGTTACGCCTGTAGACGCTACGTGGTTAATTGCCGGTCACGGGCCGAACTTTAGGTCGTGACAAAATTGGTATTAGAGCGTAGGTTTTACCATTCGGAGTGTAGGATGATCTTGGTATGATGGAGTAGGTAGCTTAAGCAGAGTGACGTAGCTGTAGCATTTTGAAAATTTAGAAATAAATAAAAGTAATTAATTAAATAATAAAATGTTAAATTAAAATGTTATTAAAACCAAATAAGACATTTTCATAAATAGCATGTAAGATAAATTAAATTATAATTTTAATATGCAACCTAAATAAATTACAAGGGTTTTAATGACAAATTTAGCTTCTTTTTAATAAAATGGTGTTTATATAATAAACTAAGTAGTGAGGGGTCTTTTTGTAAAGTTTAGGAAAAAAATGTGCAAACTTGAAATTTTGAGGGTGTAAGTGGGAAAAAGGGGTAGATAATGTTTTAGCTCAGAAATTATATCAAAATAAATCAATTTGGAGTGATAATACATTGACACCACCTCCTTTCATGCACAACAATAACACCACACCTCCTTCTTGCATGAAACCACCACATCTTGCATGGTGCCACCTCCTCCTACACCTCACCCTTCCCTTCACTTTTTACCTAAGGTGTTCAGATCAGTTTAATAAGTTAAACATTCAGAAAATTTCAAGAGTAAAAGAAAATTTAGAACAAGAAAATAGAAGTAAAAGAAAAGAGAAGGGAGAAGAAGAACTAAGCTTAGGATTTCTTCACCATCAAGCTAAGAGCTAGGAACTAAGGGTTTGGGTGTCTTGGAGGAAGCTTTTCAATCATCTTCAGTTGGTAAAATCCTAACTCAGTAGAAATAAGATTCTGAAACTAGTTCAAGGCTGAAATCATAGTGTCCATAATATCGTATTTTTAGAAAAACTGAACACTGTTAAAATCTGCTATTATTCAAAATAAATTAAACTTAACCAAATAGTGCCAGAATGATGTATGTGGAACATATAACAAACCCTAGGATGACAGACCCAGGGGATCGGATTTTGGCCGACGACCATAAGGGGAATTCCGGCGTCGCCGGATTTTTGGGAGAGATGGGTGTTTTGGGTTTTTGTGGTAGGTCTCTGTGTAGCTGATATGATAATTGGTATTGTTTACTTAAGTTAGTTTAATTGTATATAAAATCTGGGAGCAAATATAGGAAATAGGTATCTAAAAACCATAATACGCCACGGGTAAAACGTGACGCGATCTGTTTTCTGTCGCGATGCAGAACTGGGTTGGATTCCAGTGAGGTCAAGTGCTGGATAGTTAAAATAGTCATATGCAGTATAACTAGAACGTACGACTTGTGTTTTCATGATTTTGTCGTGTCGGAATAGCCGTTTCCTTATACAAGTTATTGCCATGATTAGACTCAAATACGGAGACTTTGGAGGCGGCGAGGAAAGGAAAAAGGATTGGCGATTCCTGAAAAGATACGACGTATTTCCGGTGAGTATATTTACATCTATGGGGGAAGTTGGGTGGATGGCGTATAGCACCCCCGCAACCTTATAATTATTATTAATGATATCTACTTAGGTTTAGCTTTTCGTCAAAGCATTTATATGATATTATATATTGTATACCTCCATGTGCATAAGTTTCATATGTAGTTTTAAATGAGATACGTGATATTTGATCCGTACGATATGGGTATGAATTGATAAGTTTGTACGAGGGATCAGCCGTACTTAAGATGATATGGATATAGCGATATGATGAGCTGTAATACAAGGATTTATACGTATCGTAAATGATGAACTTTGTATGCCGAATAACGGCCAATTTATTCTTTGACCCGTAGAGATAGATTTTGCTCTGTGTTAGGATATAATACTGGTATGAGCTATATTAGTTTAAAAACCCCGGTTCGTTGTCTTTTAAATAAACTACCAGGATGCGTGCCAATTTCTAAAACAAACATCTCTTTTAAATCTTAGGCAGCTTTCTTATTTTAAACTTAACGTTCCGATCATTTCTAAAAATAATGGTATAGCTCATAACAAGTAATTACAATATGTACGTTTAGACTTCGTATAGGGTTGTATTACGTATTCTATATTATATGTTTCCGCGTTACGCACACTCTGATAGAACACTGCACAAATACCAATGAGTACTTTGCTGCACAAGCACTTAACTATATGTACACTACACCTCATTGGTATTGCCATGTCATTGTAGAATCGTTCGGTTATATATGCGTTAATATGTAGACTGATACATCGTAGAACACTTGCATAAATACTAATGATTTCCATGTTGCACGAGCACAGACGCGTATGCTACACTACACATTATTAGTAGTGCCATGACACATTAGAATTGAATTCATTATGTTATGTGATATGATTACGTAGCCTTTTCCTATTCATGTTGTAATACTATAGATGATGTATTTGATTTCTTGAGATTTCTGAGTATTATACTCCTGATGATATATATATATATATATATATATATATATATATATATATATATATATATATATATATATCGACGGTATGGGACACTGTTATATATATACACATATACTATATCATCAATACAAACTATGCAATTATTTTTATTCCTTATTTTATATTTGATATGATGAGTAAAACGTCCACCATGAGTTTTGTGTTTTCTGGTTTTGTTCCGGACAGAGTGGGGGAGATATACGGTCGCGGATTTTTATGCTATTCAGACTGAGTGGGGGGAGATATACAGTTGGATACATGGTGGACCAGGATCGAGATGAGGGGCAGGATGCCGCATTGAGATGGGGGAGCCTAACGAGGATACCCGATGCCGGAGATAAAAACGAGCACGGCAGATATCCAGGGGATACTGACCGGGGTTCGACTTGGTGCGACAGATATCCAGGGGATACTGATCGTAGCCAGGATATCGGGTGGCGATCATCTATTGAGATGGTGTCGACGATATCTGTATTTATGTGTAGATGGTGGACACGAGAGATTTCGGATTTCGATGTCGATGCTGGACATCTATATATATTGGTATATATTGATATGATCATTATCATGAGGTACGCATTTAGAGATTATTAGTGGATCCAACCAGGACTGATCCGGAGGACAGTACCTGCATATATATTGGTATAGACATTCATATACAAATAAAAGAATTCAAGTACGAACTATAGATTCATGATTTTGAATCATATGACATTGAGATATTGTACATCTGATTGCATGATAGCTAGTGTTGGACTTTGCATATCATATAGTATATCGATACAGATTATGATAGTACTATACTTATGACCTAGGTATCGTCATGCATTTCGATTTCTACCTTTAGATGCACTTTTATTCACTGAGTTGGCAACTCATCCCCGTTGTGCCACTGTTTCTTGCAGATTTTACCGCTTGGATTATCAACGGTTTGGGGCACACCTTCTTTTAGGAATTGATGGGTAAGTGAGTTATTATTGTATCATACCCACTCTTGATTATTCTTTTATTATTGTATCTAGTAGAAACTCCATCAACTTAGAAATGATATACTATGGACTTAGAATCGAAACTTAGAGTTTATGGGTGGTGATGTCACACTCTTTAGAGTTGACATCTGTTGTAAGTTTGTTTGGCTGTTCCATCTTTTAGACGTGAAAGCTAGCTTCCGTTGGGATGCTATTTTATTTGTTGTATCGGGTTTTCATAAAATAAAAAAAATGCAAAGGAGGTGATGATATGTTTTCAAACGTCATAAAGGCTTTTCAACATACTTAGTTAAATTTAGATGTTAATTTAAATCGATAGTATCGGCTGATTATTTAAACCTCACCTCCAATATTTTTCAAAAAGAGGTTTAGATTCCGGGTCTCGGATTACTTAAACCGCGTCGATGTCTTGAGATTTCACGTGATTTAAGTGCCGGTCACATGCTACATTTGGGTCGTGACAAAGTTGGTATTAGAGCGTTTGGTTTAACCTTTGTTCGAGTCTAGGTTGACTATGTGGAGTCTGGGGATACATTTTGTTACCTGGGCTTGACTTTATAGGACTTAGACTTGACTTTGGGGGTCTTATACCCGAACTTTCGTTATATAGGATGACCTTTGTTGATGGAGTAGGTACTAAGTAGAGTGACGTACCGTACATATGTTCCGCGGCATATTTACGATATGATACTCCACCTAAGATACCTTAGGATTTATATCTTGAGATTCTCTTTCTGTTCCTTCCGTTGATCTATCTTCGTCAGTGCATGATTGGTTGTTCGATCACCATGTTATGAGGGCCGAGAAGGCTATAGTTGGAGATACGGTCATCGCAGATTTGTCTGGGATAAGGACTGACTGGAGTGACTTTTTGATGATATAGAGATACGTCGTTCATTCATATATGATCGAGTTCAAATGGTGGGGCAAGTTCTTTGGGATCCGCACCTGATGGTAGAGTCAGTGTTGGAGATCAGACAGATTTAAGACGTGATGTTTTTATCCTCTCCGAAGATCATGGTGTTGGGTACTGTTCAGACAGCAGTATTAATCTTTGTTAAGATTATCAATATGTTAATTCTGGAGTTCATGAAGTTAATGGCTGACGACGTTACCAGTATAGATGGATCGGCAGGATTCATAGCCGTTCAGAGGTGAGATGGTTAGGATTTTAATCCATTGTAGCACTTCGATACGAGATCGGTGAAGGTGATGTATTTCTTCCGATGGAGTTTGTTCAGACCAGGTGCCAGTAGTTCAAGAAGGAGATCGTATAGTAAGCTTTTCTCCGACAAATTGGGACAAGTCTTCGAAGATGAGATTAGCCAGATTACTCTACGGGGTATCAGAATTAAGGGAATTGCTAAATTCTCTAAGTATGCTTTCTGGCTGGATAGTGTAGATTTCTTAGGTCACGTAGTTGCAAGAGATGGGATATGTGTGGACCTAAAGAAGATAGAAGCAGTATAGCACTAGCCCATACCTGTTTCAGTTATAGAGGTTCGATGTTTCTTGGGTCTGGCCGGTTATTACAGACGTTTTATGCAGGATCTTTCTCGGATCGCCGCACCATTGACCGGACTGACTAAGAAGGAAGTTCCATTTCTTTGGACAGATGCATGTGAACAGAGTTTCCAGCAGTTAGAGACTCGATTGACAAGTGCACCTGTCTTATCGTTATCGTATGGGTCAGATGGTTTTGTTGTGTAGTGTGATGCATCTCGAGTGAGTTTAGGCTGTGTATGATGCAGCACGACTGGGTTGTAGCTTATGCTTCTTGACAGTTGAAGAGGCATGAGCAGAACTATCTCACTCATGATTTGAAGATGGCTGCTGTAGTATTCGCACTGACGATTTAGAGGCATTACTTGTACGGTGAGTCATGTCAAATCTTCACAGGTCATAAGAGCTTCAAGTATATTTTCAGCGGAGGGATATGAATCTAAGGCAGCGTAGATGGAGGGATTCGTGAAGAATTACGATTGTGAGATTTTATCATCTAGGCAAAGCAAATGTTGTGGCAGATGCCTTGAGTCGGAAGTCTGGAGGTAGCTTATCTCATCTGCGCACATTACAGAGGCAGTCTTCTACGGACTGGCAGATTTTATGTGATAATAGTGTACAGTTCAAGTTCACACCAACAGGAGGACAGTTAGCACATGTTCGCACCATCCTTGTTATTGGATCGTATTCTGGAGACACAGCCGCAGAGGCTCGTATGTTATAGATTATGGATCAGATTAGGCAGGGCAGAGAGTCGGAGTTGGTGATAGATGACCGTGGAGTATTATGTTTTGGGACTCGTCTTTGTGTGCCAGATTCGGATGGACTGACCTTAGAGGAGGCCATAGATCAGTATACTGTATTCATCCTAAATCCCACCAAGATGTATCATGACTTAAGGGATGTTTATTGGTGGGAAGGAATGAAGAGGGACGTTGTGGGATTAGTTTCGGGATGCTTGACTGGTTAGCAAGTCAAGGCAGCGCACCAGAGACCGGCTGGAGAATTGTAGCTCTTAACCATTCCGGAGTGGAAATGGGAACATATTTCCATGGATTTCCTTGTGGGTCTACCCAGGACTAGAAAAAGGTATGATTCCAATTGGGTGATTGTAGATAGATTGATAAAGGCAGCTCACTTTCTTCCGGTAAAGAGGACGTATGGGTTGCACAGTATGCTTAGATTTATATCGATGAAATTGTACGTTTACATGGAGTTCCGAAGTGCATAGTATCAGATCGGGGTACCCAGTTTACTAACAGG